>CAWLCW010000003.1:2500-2666666 GCA_963856015.1 Helicoverpa assulta
CTAACCTAACCTAACCTAACCTAACCTAACCTAACCTAACCTAACCTAACCTAACCTAACCTAACCTAACCTAACCTAACCTAACCTAACCTAACCTAACCTAACCTAACCTAACCTAACCTAACCTAACCTAACCTAACCTAACCTAACCTAACCTAACCTAACCTAACCTAACCTAACCTAACCTAACCTAACCTAACCTAACCTAACCTAACCTAACCTAACCTAACCTAACCTAACCTAACCTAACCTAACCTAACCTAACCTAACCTAACCTAACCTAACCTAACCTAACCTAACCTAACCTAACCTAACCTAACCTAACCTAACCTAACCTAACCTAACCTAACCTAACCTAACCTAACCTAACCTAACCTAACCTAACCTAACCTAACCTAACCTAACCTAACCTAACCTAACCTAACCTAACCTAACCTAACCTAACCTAACCTAACCTAACCTAACCTAACCTAACCTAACCTAACCTAACCTAACCTAACCTAACCTAACCTAACCTAACCTAACCTAACCTAACCTAACCTAACCTAACCTAACCTAACCTAACCTAACCTAACCTAACCTAACCTAACCTAACCTAACCTAACCTAACCTAACCTAACCTAACCTAACCTAACCTAACCTAACCTAACCTAACCTAACCTAACCTAACCTAACCTAACCTAACCTAACCTAACCTAACCTAACCTAACCTAACCTAACCTAACCTAACCTAACCTAACCTAACCTAACCTAACCTAACCTAACCTAACCTAACCTAACCTAACCTAACCTAACCTAACCTAACCTAACCTAACCTAACCTAACCTAACCTAACCTAACCTAACCTAACCTAACCTAACCTAACCTAACCTAACCTAACCTAACCTAACCTAACCTAACCTAACCTAACCTAACCTAACCTAACCTAACCTAACCTAACCTAACCTAACCTAACCTAACCTAACCTAACCTAACCTAACCTAACCTAACCTAACCTAACCTAACCTAACCTAACCTAACCTAACCTAACCTAACCTAACCTAACCTAACCTAACCTAACCTAACCTAACCTAACCTAACCTAACCTAACCTAACCTAACCTAACCTAACCTAACCTAACCTAACCTAACCTAACCTAACCTAACCTAACCTAACCTAACCTAACCTAACCTAACCTAACCTAACCTAACCTAACCTAACCTAACCTAACCTAACCTAACCTAACCTAACCTAACCTAACCTAACCTAACCTAACCTAACCTAACCTAACCTAACCTAACCTAACCTAACCTAACCTAACCTAACCTAACCTAACCTAACCTAACCTAACCTAACCTAACCTAACCTAACCTAACCTAACCTAACCTAACCTAACCTAACCTAACCTAACCTAACCTAACCTAACCTAACCTAACCTAACCTAACCTAACCTAACCTAACCTAACCTAACCTAACCTAACCTAACCTAACCTAACCTAACCTAACCTAACCTAACCTAACCTAACCTAACCTAACCTAACCTAACCTAACCTAACCTAACCTAACCTAACCTAACCTAACCTAACCTAACCTAACCTAACCTAACCTAACCTAACCTAACCTAACCTAACCTAACCTAACCTAACCTAACCTAACCTAACCTAACCTAACCTAACCTAACCTAACCTAACCTAACCTAACCTAACCTAACCTAACCTAACCTAACCTAACCTAACCTAACCTAACCTAACCTAACCTAACCTAACCTAACCTAACCTAACCTAACCTAACCTAACCTAACCTAACCTAACCTAACCTAACCTAACCTAACCTAACCTAACCTAACCTAACCTAACCTAACCTAACCTAACCTAACCTAACCTAACCTAACCTAACCTAACCTAACTTTGAGCAACCCAACATAGTGAAACCTAACTTTGAGCGAGCCAACATAATGAAACCTAACTTTGAGTAACCCAACATAGTGAAACCTAGCTTTTAGTGAGCCAACATAGTGAAAGCTAACTTTGCGCAATCCAACATACTGAAACCTAACTTCGAGTAATGCAACAGAGTGAAACATAACCCCTGTGGTGGGTTACTCAAAGTTAGGTTTCACTATGTTGGGTTGCTCAAAGTTAGCTTTCACTATGTTGGCTCACTAAAAGCTAGGTTTCACTATGTTGGGTTGCTCAAAGCTAGGTTTCACTATGTTAGGGTTGCTCATAGCTAGGTTTCACTATGGTGGGTTACTCAAAGTTAGGTTTCACTATGTTGGATTGTTTAAAGCTAGTTTTCACTGTGTTGGGTTGCTCATAGCTAGGTTTCACTATGGTGGGTTACTCAAAGTTAGGTTTCACTATGTTGGGTTGCTCAAAGCTAGGTTTCACTGTGTTGGGTTGCTCATAGCTAGGTTTCACTATTGTGGGTTACTCAAAGTTAGGTTTCACTATGTTGGGTTGCTCAAAGCTAGGTTTCACTATGTTGGCTCGCTCAAAGCTAGGTTTCACTATGTTAGGGTTGCTCATAGCTAGGTTTCACTATTGTGGGTTACTCAAAGTTAGGTTTCACTATGTTGGGTTGCTCAAAGCTAGGTTTCACTATGTTGGCTCGCTCAAAGCTAGGTTTCACTATGTTGGGTTGCTCAAAGTTAGGTTTCATTATGTTGGCTCGCTCAAAGCTAGGTTTCACTATGGTGGGTTACTCAAAGTTAGGTTTCACTATGTTGGGTTGCTCAAAGCTAGGTTTCACTATGTTGGGTGACACAAAGTTTGTTTTGACTAGGTACGTTTGATTGCTGGAAGTTAGGTTTTGCTACGTTGGCTCGTAGGTACTCCAAGTTGTGTTCGAATATTGTACGTTGCACAAAATTTGATTGCTGGAAGTCCGTAACTTTGCATTATGTTTGGTTTCAGGATGTTAGGTCTTACTTATTGAGGTTCTAAAGGCGAAGATCGGGTTTTAGATGTCTTTAGCTTGTTTTTAAGAAGGTAAGACCACTGTAGAGAACCGCTTATTGCGTTTATGTATTAACCATTATGTTTAACTTCATCTTACTTTTGAAATCTTATGTGTCATAAAATTGAGTTATTTTCACTCTGATAGTTAATTTGTGATAGATATACGTGACAAAACATGTGCTTTCTTATCGGGCCTATGGAGTGTGACTTTTATGTACCAATTTCGGCAAATCAAACGTTATTCTGTGTGTATTTTTGACACTTTTAGGTAAATTCAGTTTTTCGACCAAAACTTTAAAATGTTGCTATAATTTCCTATAATACATATACTACTGGATAGCTCTCGCCAAGACGCTTCTTTTGACACCACTCACGTTGCGATATCTTTTACGAAACGTCAAAAATTGCCCCGCCCACCCACCCGGTGTGTACAGGGCAGGTAAACTTTGCCTCAAGGTCATATTGTGATTACCGCGTTTTGAATGAAATTTGTCTCGAAATGGCTTGTTGTTGCCTGTACAAACATCTTTTGTTCTAACAAAACCCTCATAGTCGTACCAGGGAGTGTCAATGCGAGTGTTTTGATATTAACTTTTCGATATGTCCACCCGACAAATAGTAAATATTAGTTTTTCATAAAGAACTAGCTGTTGCCCGCGACTTCGTGTACGTGGGCAATAATATGTTAAGTATTACCAAAATACTACACATACCGTAGAAATTATCTATACTAATATTATAAAGCTGAAGAGTTTGTTTGTTTGTTTGTTTGAACGCGCTAATCTCAGGAACTACTGGTCCGATTTGAAAAATTCTTTCAGTGTTAGATAGCCCATTTATCGAGAAGGCTATAGGCTACTTTTTATCCCGGTACGGGAAGTAGTTCCCACGGGATGCGGGTGAAACCGCTGGCAGAAGCTATATGCAATAAGTATATTGCTGAAATGCTGACCTAGGGAATGACTACTAATCAGCCGCACAGGTTGATCCATCAAGGTTGTGTTTTGGATGTATGGCAATGTATAATCTAAAGAAAGAACTAAAGTTGGTGACGTTCAGTATGGATCTAGTCAACTGTTCTGGAAAATGATTACGTAAGTACCTACTAGCTGTTGCCCACGACTTCGTCTGCGTGGGCAATATATTATTGCCAAAATAGGTAGGTACTACACATACCGTAGGTGTATTCTTTCACATGAAATTATGTGTCGGAGAGACATTAGGGGCCCGATTCTCCTACTATAATAATGTCAAAATCGAATAGAAATCGAATCGCAATATGATCGTAATAGCAGTTTTTACCATATCGGGCATTCTGCTACTAATAAAAGACCAATCGTATTCGATTGACATTTGATTGGTGTGCGATTCGTCTGCTATTTTGGTGATTTTGGTCTATATGGTAGTTTGCTGTACAATAATTTTGCAATCGTAAATCATTTGCAGACAAAATGATTCATTATTGAATGATAGAAAAGGATAAAAACGTTTATTTCAAAGAAAAAATAGCGGAATGCCACATACGCTTCAATCGTAATCGAGTCGGGATTGGATCGCAGTCGAACGTGAATCGAATGGCGCTTAAGTAAAATTAGGAGAATCGGGCCCCAGGATGCCACTATTGTCCGACATCAGCTAGGGTAATCGTACAAAGAGATATCTCAAAAGAACTCAAAACTCAAAAACGTTTATTCAAATTAGTCACAACAAAGGACAGCCCCCAAAACTATAGATGCTGGCGGGAAAAATTCCGAATCATTCCCGTCGAATACTTTGGAAGTATTCCGAAAAATTCCGAAACCAAAGAATAATATTTCGAGATATTTAATTTGGGAATATTTCGAGTTGGAAGTTATAAAATAATTATATTTCGTTGTATTGTGAGCGGTAGGTATAATATTAAGTTTTGTGAGTACACGTCGCATCAAGCCATCATCAAGCACACACATTCAGGCGAAATATTCGGCGGAAACATTCAATTGCGGGGTATGAATCCTTTCTCGCGGGGGGGAAAACTCCGGGGAGCATCTTCCCTGTTACCGCACCCCGCATCGCCATCGCATGCGCGCCGGCGCGGCGCACGGCTCGTGAAGTCGTGACAGTCGGGACCAAAGAGTAAAATAATACTGTCGGGACTCGGACTCGGCGTAGCGCTAGTGCGGCTGTAGCGACGGCGGCGATCGACGATCGATGCAAAATATGATTTTTCAGAAAAAAAAAGAAATAAAATCTCAATTAAATTCATTTTGAATAATTCTGATTTGAAGAAACTTTCCCAGAAGTATTCCGGAATTATTCAGAAGTTTTGCAACTATACCCAAAACGCCCGCCCTTCACCACTTCCTATGTGTTTTGGCTGGGGAGAAGAAGTGGCGCAACAAACTCCCCAGCAACACATGTCTGTCTGTTAGGTTAGAAGAACCATGCTATACGATAGACGTTACAATAACCACAAATTCATATTCACAAGACACTTTACAATAAGTTTAGGTACTACAACGCCAGGCAATAACACTAGGTACACTAGACGTGACGTAGGGCAGGGGCTCGATTCTCCTAATTTTACTTAAGCGACATACGATTCACATTCGACTGCGATCCAATCACGACTCGATTACGATTGAAGCGTATGTGGCATTCCGCAATTTTTTCTTTGAAATAAACGTTTTTATCCTTTTCTGTCATTCAATAATTAATCATTTTGTCTGCAAATGATTTACGATTGCAATATGATTATAGAGCTAACTACCGTATAGACCAAAATCACCAAAATAGCAGACCAATCGCAAACCAATCGAATGTCGTTGGAATACGATTGGTCTTATATTAGTAGTAGAATGCCCGATATGGTTAAAACTGCTGTTGCGATCATATTGCGATTCGATTTCTATTCAATTTTGACATTATTAACTTAGGAGAATCGGGCTGCACGGCGCCGGCGACGGTGGGCGGGTTGGTCGGCACGGCCGCCGCGTGCACGCAGCTCGCCAGCGTCGCCAACAGCGCGACCAGGACTCTCTTCTCTCTAGCTCTTCATGCTGAAAATTCACTGAAATGAAAGTACTTAAAAATCGTGTAGAAGTCATTCATGGTGCTTTTTGCTATGTTTATCATAAAGAAACCGGAGACAGATCACTGCAAACTTATAAAGCGCTAGCGAAGCGAGCCCGTAATTTTTGAATTTTGGCACATAAAAGAACCCAAACATGTATTATGAAGTCGAGTGTCAAGTGAAATTTTTGAGTTTTGGAACATTAAAGTACCATAACGAGTTTAAAAGAAACCGCCGCAAAGTGACAAAGTCGCGAGCGCAGCGAGCGCGATTTTTTTTTTAGTTTTGGGACACAAAAGTATCCATACAAGTATGAATAAAACCACAGCAAAGAGAAGCCGCGAACGTAGCGAGCGCGAAATTTTTTGATTTTTGGGACGCAATGATACCTAAAGAAACTAGAAAAAAGTCACTGTTAAGTGAAAGGCGCGAGCGCAGCGAGCGCGAAATTTTTGAGTCTTGGAACACCATAATAGTCAAACAAGTTTGAAAAAAACCAGTTGAAAGTCAAAAATTTTTGAGTTTTGGGACACAAAAGTCCCCCACCTCCTAAACAGCTTAGAAATCGTCAACGTAGAGCGTCAGTTGTTTTTACAACTTTGGTGAAAAATCCGCTCGCTTCGCTCACGGGGGCCCGATTCTCCTAATTTTACTTAAGCGACATACAATTCACGTTCGACTCGATTCGACTGAGATCCAATCCCGACTCGATTACGATTGAAGCGTATGTGGCATTCCGCTATTTTTTCTTTGAAATAAACGTTTTTATCCTTTTCTATCATTCAATAATGAATCATTTTGTCTGCAAATGATTTACGATTGCAAAAATGATTACCTATACAACAAACTACTTACCGTATAGACCAAAATCACCAAAATAGCAGACCAATCGCACACCAATCAAATGTCAATCGAATACGATTGGTCTTTTATTAGTAGCAGAATGCCCGATATGGTTAAAACTGCTATTGCCATCATATTGCGATTCGATTTCTATTCGATTTTGACATTATTAACTTAGGAGAATCGGGCCCCGGTTTTTTCACCTCTCAGTGCCGCCTGGACGTCTTGCGCACGCACTGTTGTCGTTTTGTTTAAAATTTGAATAGCGTGCAGTGACTGGTAGTGAACCTAGGCTTTGCAGATTAGAATAGCACCCTCAGTTACTTGTCCCTTCTGCCCGTGCCATGCTGGTCGTGCAAATATGTGCCGATCGAGATGGCACCCCCCGAGACGTGGTACCCGGGGCGGACCGCCCCCTCCGCCCCCCCCTTACGCCGCTACTGCTAATATGGTTAAATATATTTTTTCATTTTGTACTCGATGTTTTATGTTCTAATAGAACCAGTTGTTGGAACCATGCATGGGGAGTTTGCTCCACAATTTCTTCTTCCCAGCGAAAACACATAGGAAGTGCAGTAATGAAGGACGGGTGATTTTGGGGACTGACTTTTACGAAATTGAACTTCAAAAAGCGCAGTCTTTCTGCCTAAATGACTTTTTTATTTTTATTACAGTGCGTGTTCGCGGAGACAGAGGTGCACTACTTATTTATTCCTTTCCTTTCATAGCCCGAGCACCCGACGAGACCACAATCCGAAACGAGTGGAGAGAGATCAAGCGCAGACCTGAAATTCATATACTCGCCCGTTTCGCCTAGCCTATTCACGGGTGTATTAATCATCAACTTACATACTCTGAGCTGCTTTGTAATAGTCCGAACCGAACCCAACAGCCCGGGCACAGCAGTCGCGGTAGGTATGCGATAACTACCAACTACTAACGAAGCAGGCCATATAGGTGGAAAGTATTTCCTTCAGGAAGCGAGTGAAATACGCTGTAAAAGCCAGTTTTTTCTATTCTTAATTTGTTTCCATCAAGTTATTTAGTTAAAATCTAATGTAATAGGTACCATTTTGGTAGAAATCTTTTCTTTTTTTTTTAAAGGATTGACATAAATAATAATGTTGCCATAGTACAACATCGTTCGGTCGAACTGTCAAAACCATTGTTTATGTAATTTCAAAATAAAAAAATTCCAAATTATTTTTAGATTATTCTTATAAACTTATAATTTTCATTTAGAAGTAGTGCAACATATAAACTGCGATGGGCACCGTACACGCGAAGGTAAACTTTACTATTTACTATAACTGATAACTGAACAAGAGATAAAGTGAGGTTATAAATCGTTCTGTAAATGAAGTCGAGTTTGAAGCGAATGTAATGGTTTTGATGTGGTTACCTAGTGTTCAGTAACTCAGTACAATGCTGAGGGCGACTTCCAGTGCCGCCGCAGAGCGCGGGAACACGTACTGACGATGTGTTCGTGAAAACAGAAACATTCTTACATACAAGCGATTAAACTTACCTTTAAGCTAAGCAGAGGATGTATACAATGCACTCTGACATCTTTTCTTCTCGGTTTCATCCACGTCCAGAGGAAGCAACTTGCCGTAACTATATTGTATATAGCTAATATAGCTTGTGTTGCTCAGGGATAATGTTGACAGAGTTTCAGTGTTTGCTGTATAAGTGTTTAGAGTAAGGATAATAACTACTCAGCCATCTGTACAACATGTACAGATGCTAGTTCCACAATATATCTGAGTATATTAAAATAACTAGCTATTCCAATATGTTCCTGCAATATGTGTTGCACAGGCAGCCCACTTCAGTCTTGGCTGACACATATTGTCCATCTAAGGAGTAAGAATATATCTCAAACATTTCCTGTAGCTGATTGCCAATATTGAGTGTACCTGTTGTGTTGCTGAGTAGAGACAGAATACTGTGAATGGTTGTAACATGTGCACTTGCAGGCAGACTACGGCGACAGCATGGGCGAGGTGGGCGGGGCCGGGCTGTTTGAGTTCGAGGAGCCGCTGGAGATGGACGACGAGCCCATCTCCAAGCCCACCATCAAGCTCAACGGAGTGCGGGTAACCACGTGTGCTGTCCTATACTTAGCAACAAGTCTTATGACCAGTATTGCCCATTATAAGCAACCTCTATCTGGCAGATAACTATCAGATAACTAACTGACACTTTAGCGGTAACCAGAGACACTGGACTCAGTGTGTTTATAGAATGATATTGTAGTTGATGTTTATTTTGATATCTTTAATTGATTGAATACATTTGGTGTTAGTAAATGCTAGGAAAACATTGGTATGAAGAAGCCCCTTCTTACTGGAAAGTTGTTGAGTTGCCATGGAGGATATCATCACCAACACAGACATACTTTTCTGTGTAACAATGTTCACTTGCTGAGGCTTAAAAATTACACAAAATTATACAGAGTTAATTGATGTCCTCCAGTTTGAATTTTTTGAATAAATTAGTAGTGCACGTTGCTGCAGAATTATGTCAACAAAGCAAAGAAAGATGAACATGAATAGTGAATGTTTTATAACACTCAATGTTGTGTGTGTGAGATCACTACATACAAACTGTGTCATACCTAACCACATTAAATATGTTAATTTTGTGGTTAATATATGTCGATTAATACACAGAAAAAATAAAAATGACCAAAAATAAAAACATGCATTTTTCGAATAAAATAAATACACAAAAAATGTACTAGAATGAGAATACCATTTAAGAGTCAGTCAGTACAAACAACGAAAATTCTCCAAATTCTAAATTATGGAAACGGAAAATGACTCCTGTAGCCAACCTGTGGCTAAACCACAGAATGGATTAGGTAATTTCTTTTACAATTGGCCATAGAATATCATAAACTCTATACATTGTTCAATATACATAAATAGACTAACGGCCAGTTTCTTCATCAAAAGTTAAAGTTAAAGTAATGTCTAAAGTAAAAGTAACGGTCAAATTCGTTTTTTCAAGGCTAAACTGACAGCAAAATTCATAGAAAAATTTAATTTAACCGTTACTTTTACTTTAGACATTACTTTAGCCATAACTTTAACTTTAACTTTTGATGAAGAAACTGGCCGTTAATAGCTAAAAGGTAGACTGGGAGAAACGCCTTAGGCATTAAGTCCGCCATTGTACAAAATTGTGCATAAAGTATCTATATAATAAATAAATAAAGTATATGTGATAGGATTTAATGTGATTGGGTATGACACACCCTACATGCGTGTAGTTATATTGTGTGTGTGTCTGCAGGTCATAGTGCCGGAGATCGTGTTCGCGCAAGTGAGTCGCTCTTGGGGACATATTATTTGAATGGTTTTCACCCCACAGCGTGATCACTCCCCGGGAATGAACTATATTTCACTAACGTACATTATACCTAGGTCTAGTTTAACTAATGTATTGATAGTTTTGAAGCTGCCGATAATGTTCACAGATCACGGGATACAACTGATGTGACACTCACATTGCAGTCATTCAGATAGTGTTGGTCGCATGAAATGGAATTACAGGAATGAATTTTATCCAGTGCGCAAACTTTGTCAACTTATAGTTAAATAAGTAATATAGATACGTATATTTTTATTTTGTCGTGTTTTAGTACAAAAAAGAAAAGTTATTGATATCGAAAGATGTTTATTTTGTAGCCGATTGTACGGTCACAGTCGTCATAGTAGGCACGGCGGCAACCGAAACCGGTTTACTGACGCGAGCGCTGCTCCAAGCGCGTAGGAATAGTTGGTATCCATATTTTGCTGATTTTAGGGCGGACAAAAGAATGAAAAAAAAAATTTACTGATGATGCAGATATGTTCTGTTAATGATTCTGGAACACCAGTTTTTTTTGTGCACTGCTTAAAATTAATTCCTGTATAAATAAATCATAGTTTGTTATCTTGCAATATGAAAGAATGAGTATCACGAGCATTATATCCTGCAAGTCCGCGCATGACATCTTCACTTCCTCACATTCTCCGAGTGCTATTATTTCAAGGGATTTCATTATGTTTTAGAAATCATTTTTAAAAAGAAAATCAAACTATCGCGCTCTGGCAGTCGCAACGCATTGGAATTAGTTTATAGCCATTCCCAATTCAAAGTCAAATCATTTACATTTATTTAATTTAATCCTTTACAAGGAGTTATAAATAGATTTGATTTTAGTTAGGCAGCTAGCTTGTTTGGTGATGACAACAACACTGGATCCATTATGAATGTTTCTGTACATCGCGGGGTGGGGGCAGGGGGGTGAGTATAGTAGTGTCGTGTAACGCTCGCTGTGTGGGCAGGCTCGCGTGGACCGCGTGCACGTGGACGGGCTGAACCGCACCAAGGACGACATCATCCGCAGCACCGTGGACGAGCTCTTCCACGCCACCGACTTCGAGGACGTCATCCTGCGCGCGCACAAGGTGACCACACACTACACTCTGTACTCTCACGGACCAATAACAGTAAACACTAACAATCCCTATACATTTAAGCGTTTCTAGTGCTAGATGGCGCTGATAATTACCCTGCGAACTTCAACCTCTGTTGGTTTTTACGAATGTCCCGTTAGGGGGCGTTGTACTGTAAAACAAGATAGTTTAGCATTAAAATTGGTGCACAACGACGCCTGTCGTAAATGCAGGCATAGACCACGGGGAGATATAATCTATATACTTCTATACTTAGAATATTATAAAGAGGGAAACTTTGTAATGGATAATTTCAAAAAGTACTGGACTGATTTGTAGCGCCACCTAGGCCTTGACTTGCGTAATAGTACGAATCCTATGTAAACTGACGGATAGTTGATGCGTCATTTAAATCACCATTTTAAATGATTTTATCTAGTTGAATAGAATGTACCAAACAGCGAAGAACGCTTCAATGTATGTAGTCTTTACTCTTATTGGTCTATGGTACAGTGTACCAGTGTGCTGCAGTGTACCAGCTGTCCCAGTGTAGTGCAGTGACTAGGTGACTGTGCGCAGGTGCGTCGCGCGCTGGACGCGATGGGCTGCTTCCGCGACATCGGCGTCTTCATCGACGTCTCCTCCGGCCCCGACGCCACGCCAGAGGGACTCGAGGTATATTCTCTTAACTAGTTCATCTAACGAATCTTATCATTCCTTCGTTGCACATTTTTTTTTTAATAATAATAAATTAGTACATATAGTATACACGGTTATCTTATGAGATGGTATAAAGATATGATAGAACCAGTACATCACGTATGAAATGGGTTTTAGAATTCCCTTTCTCTCTCTCCCTTCTACTTCCACATGAACACTTGTACACTAACTCACACATAACAACACAATCATTTACTAGTTCAAATATTTTTAATAAAATTAGAAAGCAAGCTATTTCACTCTGATACAGTGACGCACTCAGTGATACACTCAGTTACACACTCAGTGACCCACTCAGTAATACACCCAGTGAAACACTCAGTGGCACATTCAATGATTTGGTGTTCTGTGTGCAGGTGACGTTCCAAGTGCGCGAGTTGTCTCGCATCGTAGGCGGCATCAACACGACGGTCAGCGAGAACGAAGGCAACCTCGTGCTCGGTGAGCGCTAGAATCAGAGCTAACTGATAACCACGCTCTCACATTTTGTCATCATAATTGACTATTTTGCCAGCGGTTTCACCCGCATCCCGTGGGAACCTCCGTAGGAACCCGGAAAAACGGTAGCCTTACACGATAAATGGGCTATCTAACACTGATTTTCTTTTTCAAATCGGACCACTACTTCCTGAGATTAGCGCGGTCAAACTCTTCAGCCTTATAATACCTATTAGTATTAGTATATGTAGATTGATCGTCATGAAAGAGCAACAATGAAGCCAGGTTGTTCCGCTTACGCCCCGTGAGTGGTCCCCAGGCGTCAAGATGCCGAACGTGCTGGGTCGCGGCGAGCGGCTGCAGGCGGAGTACAGCATGGGCTACCGCTCCTCCTCCAACTTCAGCGTCGCCGCCACCAAACCCTTTCCGCACAAGCCGCTCGTGCCCGTGTGAGTACACGCACACACATACACACACACACGCACTCAGTAACACACTCAGTGACGCACTCCGTGACGCACTCGGTGATGCACTTAGTGACGCACTCCGTGATACACTCAGTGACACACTCATTTAATCACAATGATACGCGCACTCTGATACATGTGACCATGGAGAACAAAAAATCTCTAAAGAAAGTGGCGCTCCAAAATGCGGGCGAGCGGGGGCCGAGGAACGTTACTGTTTTCGCCCTTATATGCCTTATAATACCAAAAATCGTAGACGTCCCAAAGAACCCGAACGCTTCATTAGTTTACTCGTAACTGAACATTTTGGTCATGCCCACCATGCGAATTTGAGCTAGAAGGCGCCTGACCTGTCTGCATTAAGTATGGCATCTCCGCTCATCGTTCCTTACTTCGTGGCATACACACACACACACTGGTACATGGTCGTGTGTGTGCAGGATATCGACGTCGCTGTACCAGCAGAACCACGAGTACCCGTGGTCGGGCTACAAGCTGCTGGACCGAGGACTGCTACTCGACGTCGCATTCAAGACTTCGCCCGCCGTGAGTAGCTGTCTATCGTCCTCCCAATATTATAACTATCTCTTGATTTGCTTACTACAGATAGGGAGCTGGACATTGCTTGCAAGGTGGCAATAACAAAATTCTCTAGGAAGCAAAACAACAGATAGTTAGAATATTGTGGTTGACTTTTTTTGAATCCTTCTTGTTTTTGTAAACTTCATTTAATGATTGCGCCACTTCTTACCCCCAGCAATAATACATGGCACACTATTAATAAGTGCTGTATTTTGTCCTTTTGATTAAATGCCTTTGAGTGTGAATGTAATGAATGTTTATCTGTAAGTGTTGTTGCGACAGACTCGGCACAACGTGCAGTGGGAGGGGCTGGTGCGCGACACGTCGGTGCTCAGCAAGACCACCAGCTTCAAGGTGCGCGAGAGCAGCGGTACGTACTACACACTGCTCCTGCAGTGTAGAACTTTCTCAGGGATAACTTGTACTCTAAGAAAACTATTGAAAAAACTAAAAAACACGGTTTTGATTTTGATTCCAAACAGACAGTTCGCCATCTTGGGGAGGCCGCCATATTGGATTTGTAATGACGTTGTTTAGCTAGTCATGTATTGCCATCAGAATTTAGAGCGTGTGCAAAATGTCATCCTAATCGACCGGGAATTGGGTCAAATTAAGATTCTAAGATTTTTTTACATAGTTACAAGTGAAGCTAAGGCGATTATCACACTGCCCCGCATGATGCAGCGTAGCGCGTAGATGCGTTCCGTTGCTTGTAAATATCTCCGTTTGTATGGAAAACACGCATAGTCCAACACACTGAAATGCATCCACGCGCGTTCATGCGGATCACGCGCTTACACGCGGAGAAACATGCACCCCCGCGCGTAGGTGCGGGGCGAGACGCAAGGTATGGCACACTGAATCCCCCAGTGCCGCGCGTGATTTTGAATGGGCGTGACGTGTATATTTGAAAATAGATCTCTATAAGAGCCGCCGTGCGTGAATCTACTAAACGCACCTACGCGCGTGAGTGCGCAAAAAACCCGCATGATGATGCAGATCTGCACTCCCGCAGGAACGCGCGTAGGTGCGTCGACACGCAAGATGCAGCGTGATGCGGGGCAGTGTGAAGATCACCTTATGCAAGCATGTTAATGAGTTTTAACCGGTTCATCGTTATTTACGCGGTGAAGTGAGAGTCTGACAGTATGGGCTGGTCCCCCTGTAGGTCCTCAGATGAAGTCGATCCTGCGGCACATCGTGTGCGTGGACCACCGCGACGAGCCGATCTTCCCGACGCGCGGCAGCTGGGTGCAGTTCACGAGCGAGCTGGCGGGGCTCGGCGGCGGCGTCGCCAGCCTCAAGACCGAGCTGCACGCGCAGGCCAACGCCACGCTCCTCGACGACGTCGTCAGTACTCCTCTACTTCGCAAGTACTACAGGACTGACAAGCAAGGCTTCCAGTCTCACTCACACACGCACACACACACAGGTGCTGCAGCTGACGGGGGCGCTGGGCGTGCTGCACGACGTGTTCGGCACGGAGATCCCGGACCACTTCTACCTGGGCGGCCCCACCACGCTGCGCGGGTTCTCGCAGCGCGGCGTGGGGCCGCACCTGGACGGGCAGGCGACGGGCGGCCGCGTGTACTGGGCGGGCGGCCTGCACGTGTTCGCGCCGCTGCCCTTCCAGGCCGCGCGCTCCGGCCTCGGCGCGCTCTTCCGCTCCCACGTGTTCCTCAACGCGGGCTGCCTCGCCATGCCAGGTGAGTCACTGCGGGAGTGTGTGTGTGTGTGGGCAGGAGAGTGGTGACGTGTCGCAGAGGGCGCGGGGCTGGCGGGGCTGGAGGCGCTGCGGGCGGCGCGGGTGTCGTGCGGGGCGGGGCGAGGGTGTGTGTGTGTGTGGGTGGGAGAGTGACTGGTGACGTGTCGCAGAGGGCGCGGGGCTGGCGGGGCTGGAGGCGCTGCGGGCGGCGCGGGTGTCGTGCGGGGCGGGGCGAGGGTGTGTGTGTGTGTGGGTGGGAGAGTGACTGGTGACGTGTCACAGAGGGGGCGGGGCTGGCGGGGCTGGAGGCGCTGCGGGCGGCGCGGGTGTCGTGCGGGGCGGGGCGGGGGTGTGTGTGTGTGTGGGTGGGAGAGTGACTGGTGACGTGTCGCAGAGGGCGCGGGGCTGGCGGGGATGGAGGCGCTGCGGGTGGCGCGGGTGTCGTGCGGGGCGGGGCGGGGGTGTGTGTGTGTGTGGGCGGGAGAGTGACTGGTGACGTGTCGCAGAGGGGGCGGGGCTGGCGGGGCTGGAGGCGCTGCGGGCGGCGCGGGTGTCATGCGGGGCGGGGCGGGGGTGTGTGTGTGTGTGGGTGGGAGAGTGACTGGTGACGTGTCGCAGAGGGGGCGGGGCTGGCGGGGCTGGAGGCGCTGCGGGCGGCGCGGGTGTCATGCGGGGCGGGGCGGGGGTGTGTGTGTGTGTGGGTGGGAGAGTGACTGGTGACGTGTCGCAGAGGGGGCGGGGCTGGCGGGGCTGGAGGCGCTGCGGGCGGCGCGGGTATCGTGCGGGGCGGGGCGGGGGTGTGTGTGTGTGTGTGGGTGGGAGAGTGACTGGTGACGTGTCGCAGAGGGGGCGGGGCTGGCGGGGCTGGAGGCGCTGCGGGCGGCGCGGGTGTCGTGCGGGGCGGGGCGGGGGTGTGTGTGTGTGTGTGGGTGGGTGGGCGAGTGACTGGTGACGTGTCGCAGAGGGCGCGGGGCTGGCGGGGATGGAGGCGCTGCGGGTGGCGCGGGTGTCGTGCGGGGCGGGGCGGGGGTGTGTGTGTGTGGGCGGGAGAGTGACTGGTGACGTGTCGCAGAGGGGGCGGGGCTGGCGGGGCTGGAGGCGCTGCGGGCGGCGCGGGTGTCATGCGGGGCGGGGCGGGGGTGTGTGTGTGTGTGGGTGGGAGAGTGACTGGTGACGTGTCGCAGAGGGGGCGGGGCTGGCGGGGCTGGAGGCGCTGCGGGCGGCGCGGGTATCGTGCGGGGCGGGGCGGGGGTGTGTGTGTGTGTGGGCGGGAGAGTGACTGGTGACGTGTCGCAGAGGGGGCGGGGCTGGCGGGGCTGGAGGCGCTGCGGGCGGCGCGGGTATCGTGCGGGGCGGGGCGGGGGTGTGTGTGTGTGTGTGGGTGGGCGAGTGACTGGTGACGTGTCGCAGAGGGCGCGGGGCTGGCGGGGATGGAGGCGCTGCGGGTGGCGCGGGTGTCGTGCGGGGCGGGGCGGGGTTGTGTGTGTGTGGGCGGGAGAGTGACTGGTGACGTGCCGCAGAGGGGGCGGGGCTGGCGGGGCTGGAGGCGCTGCGGGCGGCGCGGGTGTCATGCGGGGCGGGGCGGGGATGTGTGTGTGTGTGGGTGGGAGAGTGACTGGTGACGTGTCGCAGAGGGGGCGGGGCTGGCGGGGCTGGAGGCGCTGCGGGCGGCGCGGGTATCGTGCGGGGCGGGGCGGGGGTGTGTGTGTGTGTGTGGGTGGGAGAGTGACTGGTGACGTGTCGCAGAGGGGGCGGGGCTGGCGGGGCTGGAGGCGCTGCGGGCGGCGCGGGTGTCGTGCGGGGCGGGGCGGGGGTGTGTGTGTGTGTGGGTGGGAGAGTGACTGGTGACGTGTCGCAGAGGGCGCGGGGCTGGCGGGGCTGGAGGCGCTGCGGGTGGCGTGGGTGTCGTGCGGGGCGGGGCGGGGATGTGTGTGTGTGGGCGGGAGAATGACTGGTGACGTGTCGCAGAGGGCGCGGGGCTGGCGGGGCTGGAGGCGCTGCGGGCGGCGCGGGTGTCGTGCGGGGCGGGGGTGTGCGTGCGGCTGGGGCGGGCGGCGCGGCTGGAGCTCAACTACGCGGTGCCGCTGCGCGCGCAGCAGCACGACGTACACTCCGCCGGACTGCAGTTCGGCGTCGGCGCTAACTTTCTATAGGGGTGAGTCACTCACACTCATTACACTCGCAATTTTGTATTCATCTAAAGTCTTCGACTTTGAAAGCTATATTTCAAGAGATTATTAGTGAAGCACTTATTGTAATATACATCATTTCATAAACTGACAATCGTAAAATAATTCTGTTACTTCATAATATTTAAATTTCGTAAAAATCGTTGACATACTTTGCCATTATGCGTTAATATTTGAAGGAGTTCCCCAGGGTTGTATACTTGGACCACTCCTAACATTTTCTTCATTACACTTTGAATAACAGTTGTTCACGACGTTGCTTCGTGAAACTAATGATTGGTTTGAATTATTTTCAGGATGAAGACAGCGTAAGCTAGAGCGAGTTATTAAAGTAATTTGAGAAGTATGTAAATAGTAGCAACGTGAAGTAAATCGTAACATATTTATTGTTTGTTCGCCATAATGTGTCTGTCACACGTCGTGCGGAGCTCAACGCTCACATATAATAAACTGTTAAGTTTCCTAACACGTGACTTTTATTATTACTTTTATGATATGCCTTGTACCCTCTTATCCCTGTTCTTATTGCGAATGAGACCATATGAGTTTGTAACACTAGCGCAATAGCTGCTGACTATCTGCGCAGTAAACAATTTCCTTCCACTTGATATTCTGGGCCAACCTCACTCAAACGTAAAATTCGTCACGGAAATGTACATAAATGTGGTTCTCCTAGCCGATAATCGGCTACGGCGGGTGTTCTCATGTAAGGAGATCAGCCAATTGCGCAGGACAAATTATAGTGCACAAGCATTTGCGCAGACACAAGTGCACTCACTATTCCTTCACTCTCATAGTCCGATGGGACGACAATCCTACACCACCGGAGAGAGATCACAACCACGACCGAAGTTGATTCTCCTCTGCCGTGAAAGCTGTAGACATACTACGTCGACCGCACGTCAATAACGGAAATAGTTTCTTTTATAGAGGAAAAAATTCAAAACTTCAATGACATTTCGGACAGGTTACTTAAAATTAATGTACATTCGGCATATACCCTTATTCGATATTGTTGTTTCGGACCAAAATTTACTTATATCCTTCGCTCTTCTCATTTGTGGAAACATCCGAACCTATTAGATAAAGTTGACAAAATTACCAGGAACACCCTTTCTCTAATATTAAATGTGGCCCTGGACGACCGAGCCTGGCAACAGGCGTCGCTGCCTATTCGCTTGGGAGGCCTCGGCGTCCGCAAAATTTCCAGTCTTAGTTTACCGGCATTCCTCTCCTCGGTCCATAGCACCGCAAGTCTCACTAGGAAAATTCTATCTTCCTCACTGGTGGACTTTGGGGTGCCGTGTTTGGCCGATGCGTTGAATGCTTGGAAAATGACTTGCCCAAATACGGTTTTGCCCAGTGACCCCTCCTCTCAGAGAGAGTGGGATGGGCCGCTCTGGAGCATCACACGGAATGATCTTCTTAATACGTGTAATGGTGCTGCCGAGCGTGCTCGCCTGCTGGCTGTGGGAGTATGGGAATCTGGACTATGGTTGCAGGTTATTCCGTCAACCAGCATAGGCACTATTCTGGATGACAACACCTTCCGGATAGCAACATGCCTTCGATTAGGCGCTCCCTGTGTTGCTCCGCATCGCTGCCATTGCAGTGAAGCTGCAGCAGCATCGTTAGTCGCTGCCAGCATTAACGACATTATCCGTCGTGCTCTTTCCACCGCCGGCGTACCAGCCGTGTTAGAGCCTAATGGACTGGTACGTGGCGATGGAAAGAGGCCGGATGGTATGACGTTGTTGCCATGGAAGATGGGTAGGCCCTTGGTGTGGGACGCAACATGCGTCGACACCTTGGCGCCATCACATCTTCCTAGCACGGCAGACTGTGCTGGGGCGGCTGCAGCTTCTGCAGAGATCACCAAGCGGCGCAAATATAATAACCTTATTGGAAATTATAATTTTGAGCCGTTTGGGGTCGAAACGCTCGGACCATGGGGCCCGAGTTCGCGGTTACTTTACAAGGACATCGCGAAAAGGCATGTCGACGCTTCGCGTGACCAGAGGGCTGGCTTATTCTTTGGACAAAGAATTAGCATTGCCATTCAACGTGGCAATGCAGCCAGTCTTCTGGGCACGTTTCCGGAGGACAGTGATGCGGAGGAATACTTCGACGCCTGATCGATGTTCTTTTATATATGTTTTATGTTTATATAGGGTTACTGGTAAGTAGACCGCATCCTTTCAGGAGGTGATAGTATAGGTCAATACGGACAAATTTGACCATGGCATACACTGGGCAAAAGTTAACCCGTTTCAAGATAATCGAATTTCAAGATCAGTCGTCTAGGTACACGTATGAATTTTCATTATTAGTCAAAAGTCTCGTTTTTGTGAAACAGGAATCAGCAGTGGAGCGGTTTTTCCGAAAAAAGCCCAAAGAGCCCGAGCCGCCGAAGCCTAAGCCTACAAGAGCGGACAAAGGGCAGGTCAGCCCACCGACCCTCGTGATGAGTTTAGGCACCACTAGTGTTGTAAACTGACGGTCACATACGATAAGTGACCGTCATTTAATATTAAATGACCGGTCACATTGGACATTTATTGTCAGACTGGTCAGGTATATTAAATAAGTATTTTTTACTTGGTACAGTTATTATTTTCGTCTCAAGCAAATTAAAAACATGTGAAATAATACCTATTGCCTTTCTAAACCAACATAGTGCATAGATAACCTTTTAAAAAGATAGACTCTCAAGTACGTATTTATTTTTATTGATGTATACTGACAAATCATTAATCATAGAGTGTCGGCGAAATCTTTTTTTTTTTTATCGACGTTAAAAATCATCAAATGACTTCAAATGACACTCCCTCATCGCTGCTAACCCACAGCGGGAGGGGCCCGCTGTGGGTTAGCAGCGGTGAGGGAGTGTCAGACTCTTACTGACTAAAAACCGTCGTGTTCCGTCGTAGGCCTTTTATGTACCAGAGCCGCGGTAACTCTTTCGAACAACCCGCAGCCCCGGCAGGCCTTGGCCCAACTGGGCACCTCTGGGGTTGCTGACATCTCTTTGAGGAGCGCGTGGGGCAACGCGCGCCGTCGACACGGGTCTGTCGTCTAAGTAGACAGAGGGACGATGAGCCACCCGAACTCACCGCCCATAGACCCACACCTACGGTGGCCGGGAGTCATCTCGCGACACCCGGCGCCCGTGGTGTCTACCTGGTCCAGCACGGCGGCTGGGATGAGAGGTGCGAACTCTCTGGCATTCCGCCTCCTCCTTCTCGAGCATGATTGCTTCGCAGAAGGAGGCGACGGCATCCCATTCCCTCTCGCCCCGGACCATGGCCTGGATCAGGGCCGGACGCGAGAGGTCGCCGCAGCCTAAAGCCTCGACGAGCACCCGGCGGTGCCCTTCCCATGCGGGGCACACCTGGACTGTGTGGTCCACCGTGTCCTCGGGGCTGTCCGCACAGTGGTGACACCCGCGCGCCTCCTCACGACCGATTCGGTGCAGGTACCTCCCGAAACAACCGTGTCCGGTGAGGACCTTCGTCATGCGGTACGTGAGGGCGCCATGACTCCTCCCGAGCCACACCTCAAAGAGAGGACTTACCGCCACGATGGTGGCGTGCCCTGCACTGGGTTGCGACAGTCGCTCCCTTCAGGCCACCATGAGATCGCGCCGGAGCTCCGCCCGCTGCGCGACAACTTTCCGCGGCAGCGGAGTTTCCCCCCGGCGCAGTGTCTCCTCGCGCCAGTCGTACAGGCGCAAGAAGACTCTCGCCTCCAGATCCCACGGTGGCAGTCCAGCAAGTAGGCCAGCTGCTTCGCGGGAGATCGTACCCCCGGATTAGCCTAATGGCTATCACCTTTTGGGGCACGTTCAGGTAGTGTACAGCCCGCGGCCGTACCGAACGTGCCCATACCGGGGCCCCGTAAAGGGCCATGGACCGCATGACCCCCGCGTAGAGTTTACGGCAGGGAGCCTTTGGGCCTCCCAGATTGGGCAGGAGCCGTTTGAAGGCAGCACCTTCCTTCGCCTTCTCCAGTTTGGGGCCCAAACGTCGGAAATGCTCAACGAAGTTGTCGGCTGTCGAGGACGAGTCCTAGGTACTTCATCGCTCTCTCGACGCCGATGGAAACCCCCACCCCCCACCGTGACTTGGGAGCCTGAAGGTGGCGCGTTCCGAAGCCCATGAAAGCACATGGCCTCGGATTTGTGCAAGGTCACCTCCAGGCCCAGCAGCTAGATCCTCTCGATGATCGTCGCAACCCCGCGCGTCATTATATCGCCCGCCTCCTGGTGCGACCTCCCTTGTGCCAGAACCAGCGTGTCGTCAGCGTAGCAGACCACGCTGACGCCGCTAGGGAGGTCGGCGCGCAGCACCTAATCGTAGCCGATGTTCCACAAGAGCCGCCCCAGAACCGACCCCTGCGGAACACCGCACGACATCTCTCGCCGGGCGAAATCTTATCTTAAAGATCGATGAATGAAAAAATTGAGGTAAAAAAATCTTTAAAAACAAGCTTTTATTTAAATGCGCTAAAAAGAAAAAAATAAACTTTTACTGTAACTTTACTGTCAACTTATAACGACATTTCAAATTTAACATATTTGACACAATTTATACGTTTTAAAAGCTTGTCGCGAGATTTAAGTACTCGTATTTACTTTCTTAGTAAAATCGCGACAAGCTTTTTTTACCTCAATTTATTTTATACTTTTTAGTTTTCACCTGGTAAGTTACTAAGTCTAAATTCTGTAGCGGCGGTCATCTTAGATTTTGATTTGGTAAAGTGCACTTTATTCTACTTGTTAAGCCCTGTCATTGGATACCCATATGGATGGGATTGAAAAAAAATGGTTATTCACCATTTTGTAGCAGCGGCCATCTTGGATTTTTATTTCATAAAGTGCAATGTGTTTTACTTGTCAATCCCTTTCATTTGATACCCATATTGTGTAGGTACCTTAAAAATAGCTAGTCCGCCATCTTGTATATTTAGCCATGTTGGATTTAGGATGACGTCACATAGCTTAACATGCATTGTCATCCAAACTAAACATGTATGCAAAATTTCAGCTCAATCGGTTGAGCATGCGCTTGCCCTACATTAGTAAAAACTGACCATATCAAATATCTAGGTGTCACTATTGACGCCCAGCTTAACTTCCGGAAACATATTGACTCATTATGCACTCGAGTTCGTAAATTGATATTCGTTTTTAAAAACTTGCGTAACATAGCAGACTTCACTTTAATTCGGCAGGTGTATATGGCCTTATGTCAGTCTATTCTTGCCTACTGTATTAACTCCTGGGGTGAAGCCCCTAAAACTATCCTCTTGCCCTTGGAACGTGCCCAAAGAGCAATCCTGAAGGTCGCAAACTTTCGTCCATTCAGATTCCCCACCCACCAGCTTTACAGGGAATGCAAACTGCTAACAGAACGCCAGCTACCTATTTATTTTTTTGAATGTAGTACTACTCCAGCATGTAGAACTTGGTTTCAACCCTGTACCTGCTGGCAAAAGAAGAAAGGATTTAGTTTGCACTAACTCTCGGACGAAACATGCTTTTACAGTAAATTACTAACAGATTTTACTTATTTCTAGGGCCTTATTTGTATAAGAAACTTAACAGATTGCTAAAGGTTTATAGTGTTCATTTAAATAAGTGTAATATAGTACTACTTACCGAATATTTACAGTCCCTCAATTACTCAGACACGGAAAAATTGCTAGAAGTGTTAAAATAAATTTGCTTATATTAGTAAATTATGTATTAATTAGCATAGTAATAATTAAGGAAACTTTGCCCTTGCTTACGGCCAGTTTCTTCATCAAAAGTTAAAGTTAAAGTAATGTCTAAAGTAAAAGTAACGGTCAAATTCGTTTTTTCAAGGCTAAACTGACAGCAAAATTCATAGAAAAATTTAATTTAACCGTTACTTTTACTTTAGACATTACTTTAGCCATAACTTTAACTTTAACTTTTGATGAAGAAACTGGCCGTTAGCCTAATAATTAAATGATTATGTAATATGATTATGATGTTAAAATTATATCCGACAATGTTTCAGAGCCTTGATAGCCTGAAACATAGGTTTAAAGAAACCTAGTTCGGGTGGTCCCTATGTTTACAATTAGAACTGTTTTTATTTTATTATTGCCTGTACCTATGTATTAGCCTAGATTAACTTAGTTTATCCGATTTATATTATTAACGGCCAGTTTCTTCATCAAAAGTTAAAGTTAAAGTAATGTCTAAAGTAAAAGTAACGGTCAAATTCGTTTTTTCAAGGCTAAACTGACAGCAAAATTCATAGAAAAATTTAATTAAACCGTTACTTTTACTTTAGACATTACTTTAGCCATAACTTTAACTTTAACTTTTGATGAAGAAACTGGCCGTTAGACAATTTGTTTTACCTCAACATCTGAGACATTTTAGTTACAAATTCATGTGATCTATGTTTTTTTAAATAAATTTTATTATTTTTACTTATCATTTATTTATTTTTCAACATATAAATTACATTTTTAAATATTAAATATAAAAATAAAAAACATTTAAAAATATAGTGGTGGCGTCCACGGCCGATTTCGGCCACGGCGGCTGTTCTCATTTAAGATCTGCCAGCTGCGCAGGACATATTATAGTGCACGAGTATTTGCGCAGACACAGGTGCACTCCCTATTCCTTCACTCTCATAACCCGATGGTACGGCAATCCGACACGACCGGAAAGAGATCAGGCGCAGGACCGACATTTACGTGCTCTCCGATGCACGGGTGAATCAATCACCAACTTCCAGACTACGGGCTGCTTTGTGAAAGTTCAAGAAAACCCACAAAGCGATTTAGGCCCGACCCGGGAATCAAACCCGAGACCTCGTGAACAGCAGCCGCGATTGCGACCACTAGACCAACGAGGCAGTCATTTAATAGTCATTCAATATAAAAAATAGGTTGCCCCCGATATCGGGCACAGGGTCCGAGGTACCGGTGGTTAGGGTCCCAGAGACAGAAACCTCCTCACAACACAATACGCGCCGTATCAAGGAGTACTGCCTTCTGAATCAGTCCCTTGATCCAGCCGCCTAACAAGAGCCTCATGAGGTGTTGATCGAGGCTCTTGACTATTAGACCATTGGACGTAACGACAATCGGTACAACGACAGCCGCGTCGACATCCCACATGGCGACAACGTCGTGCGCTAAGTCAAGATACTTTATTTGTTTCTCTTTCTCAGCTTTCACGAGGTTCTCGTCATGCGGAACGGCGACATCGATTATCATCGCGCGGCGCGCTAATCGATCTATCACCACAATATCAGGCTTATTGGCTACAAGAGTCCTGTCAGTGATGATAGATCGATCCCAGTACAACGTGATATGGTCCTTTTCGAGAACTGGGTCGGGCGCATACTTGTAGTACGGTACATCAAGGTCTACAAGTTTGTATTGCAGAGCAAGCTGCTGGTGGATGATCTTGGCCACTTGGTTATGTCTGTGCAAATATTCACCGTTAGCCAAACGAGAACAACCAGAAATAATATGTCTGATGGACTCACCCGGATGGTGACATGCCCTACATAAATGTCAACCGTCCCGTCTTTCATGATATATCTCCGGTAGTTATTCGTAAGGATAACTTCGTCCATAATTGCACATACAAAGACACGGCCAAAGAAACGCTCCCGTAATGATTGTTTCATGACAGACACATTGATGCCTAACCCCTCCGTCATACCCAGGTATTTATATGTATCGTTTGCGAAGAGTGATCTCAGGTTTATAGAATCTGAGAGTTGTACTCTCTCAGATTACACAATTCCCCCTCGCTTTACATGCATGACTGCACATTTGTCCACACCAAATTCCATCCTGATGCAACTACTGAAAGTTTCAGTGACCGTCAGTAGCTTCATCAGCTGCAAATCCGTGGTAGCAAACAGTTTCAGATCGTCCATATAAAGCAAATGGGATATAACCTGACCCCCTCTCCGCAAAGGATATCCCAGCCCCGAACCCTCTAGCAATGTGCTCAAAGGGTTTAAGGCCAGGCAAAACCAAAGTGGACTCAAACTGTCACCCTGGAATATTCCCAGCTCGATCCTAATAGGATCGCCGGTCCCTTCAATTTGTCGACATCCTGGATAGTGAAGAACCGTTCTCCATTGCTCCATACATGACACAAGAAAGGTGCGTAGAGTTGTATTTATTTTATACAACTCCAGCACCCTCTTAAGCCATGTATGGGGGACCGAGTCGTAGGCCTTCTTATAGTTTATCCAACATGTCGACAAATCCTTAGGCATCGTCGAACCTGTTGGCTGATGACCATATCAGTGAGGAGCAGCTCCTTAGTAGCACGGGACCCCTTCTTACATCCATTTTGAGAAACTGACATAATTGAATATTTTTCAATATGTTGATTTATTTTTAGTCTCAAAATAGATGAAAGAAGTTTATAGACCGTCGGTAAACAAGTGATCGGTCTATAATTTTTGGGTTCCGCGGTACTGCCTGATTTATGGAGCAGGTGGGTAATCCCTGTTGTTAGAAACTGTGGGAGCGATCCGGCTTCTAAGGATGATTGAAACTGCGATGCTAAACAGGAGTGCGAACTTTGCAGCCACTTTAACCAAAAATTGTGCAGGACGGACTGCACAGGCTACATCGGAAGAGGTAATATTAACCTCTCCCATTTCTGGGATTTGTTCACACTCCCGCTCAACATCACATGTCCATTCACCCTCCTCGTGACAGACGGGCGTCGACCGGAGGTTGCGCCAAAACATGTTTGTGGCATCGTCATCCGGTCGACGCTCGTCCATCACGCATTCATTGCTAACGTTGCTCCCAAGTTCTATATACCCACCTTCGGTCACTCTGGAACATACGATTCTGGGTATAGCGTTCTACCCGTCGTTTATACCTTCGAATACGGCTCGCCCATGCACAGAGTTTTTGCCTCAGGAAGTCGATGCGCTCCGTGACACGTGACATATATTCATAAGAACTGAGTCCAGTCCCCACGAATGCACGTCTCACGAAGCGCATCACCGAGGTCGGGTATTACCCTCCCTGAAGCAATATAGTTTGCCAATGAGTACTCTCACCCCCTCGATACGACGCTCAATCCTGCATTGGCAGGCTGGTACCGCTGATTTTGGTCGTGTAGCTCTGTTACTGTCAGGGAATTTGACATTAGCCACACGACATGCAGCAACAGCCGCGCAATACATAATTGAGTGTGTATCAAGGAGGTCTTCGCTGTTTTCAAAATATTTTTTTCAGCAGCGAATCCAGAGCACACACCAGCCCCCTATTCTGTCTGTGCATAGGCAAGCGCGGTAGTCGCGGTCGGCTTTCGACGGGTGAGTATCTAAACTCCAGAATCGCATCTTCCAGAGCACTCCTCAACCGTTCGTTGCACTGAGTAGGTACTTACCGTTACAACCCTATCATCCTCATCCCATTCAACAAGATTGGACCGCGGCGTGACTCCGCCTGAAGGTGGCGGTGGCA
Source organism: Helicoverpa assulta (assembly GCA_963856015.1). NCBI lineage: Eukaryota > Metazoa > Arthropoda > Insecta > Lepidoptera > Noctuidae > Helicoverpa > Helicoverpa assulta. Next base: position 29,382 of record CAWLCW010000003.1, read on the forward strand.
CCGCGGTCTGTGACGAGGGGGTGACCATAGGGCTGCTCAGCATCTCTAAGCGCAGCCGATCAAGTGCGGCGTCGTCCAGTCTGTGATTGCGCTGGATAACCCGCACCTGATCCGACAGTCGTTGGGCGGAGACGTTGACGGCTGGCTCAAGCACCTGGAACAGAGACAGCATCCTATCACGGTACGCAGTGAGGTTAGTTCCTCCCTATGTGGATCCGTAGTATGCGCGCATGACGTTCTTGTTCATTCTCGAGTCCATCTCATGCGCTGCACACAACCACCGGTAGCGGGGACCCTGCTAGGGACCTGATGGTCCCCCGATTCCAAGCCCGTCGGTGGCCGGCGTCTGCCCTGCCGACGTACAGGTGGTGGCGACGTCGGCGGAGAGAAGTATTCGTCGCTCGGCTTGACGCAGCTGCAGCCACCGATGTCACTAGTGGTCCTGGGTCCGGCGGCGGCGAGGCGGAGCTGGGCGACGATTCCGGAGGTGGTAGTCGTGCGCGTAGGCGGGCCGCTCTCGTCAACATTATTACATTATTCGTTTTCTCTCACATAGCTGATGTTTTTTAAGGGTTCCTTCTATCTGGCAGAATTTTATTTGGCATAACACACTTGGCATAATTTTATTTCAACGAATGTTTTTGAGGCATAAAAAATATTTAGCATAATTATTTTTTCACCGAATATTTATATGCCCGAATTTACAGTTGCATACTTTTAAGATGGCAGAATTTTATTTCGCATAATTGCTTTTGGCATAGTTAGAGTTTCGCATTATTTCGTTTAGTTAGTATAATGTATATTTTGAGAAACTATTATTTGGTATAATCTACTATGAAGATGGTAGAATTTTGTTTAGATTCAATTTATTTAGCAAATTGCCATTTATAACCTTCAATTAAAAAACATTGTATTAAAAATTGAAGCTAGTAACGACAACGAATCGCTGCAAAACCGACTCCACGTAGTCTTGTTTGCCCTACCCCTAGAGTGCAATTCAAATCCGCGTAGGCGCGGAGGGGCGAGGCGGCCTGCAGCATTGGCCTCGCATGGGACCGCCGGAGCCACGCAGCGCCGGAGCCGGGACAGAAGCCATGCTTGCTGCATGTTGCATGCCTGCTTACATGCTGTATGCCTGCTTGCATGCAGGCCCGCCGTAAGCGGGCGTGCAAGGCGTGCACTGCACGCGGGCGGCACGTCCTAGGGGGCGGCAAATCGAGCGACTTATCACGTAATATTTAAAAAATACAACATCATATTTCCGAACACGGCAATAGCGCAAAGAATATTACTTACACTGCCGGTTTTAGTAGCGTCTGTTGAAAGATCATTTTCAAAATTAAACATTATTGGGCGAATATTTCATTTCGTGCATATTCGATGTCGGATAGTAAAGAATATATAAAACGTTGAAAGAATATTATTTCGGTATAGTTTTTTTATAGATAACTCTGCGTTCTTTTAGGCGCAACCTTTGGATTAATTAATTTTAATTAGGAAACCTCTAAATAAAAATAAATAAAACCTAAAATCTAATTACCATCTGTGTCCCTTCTACCAGATTTTTCTTGATTGAGACATCCTGATAAAAGCTGTGTTTGAAGAACGTATCTTTTCTAACTTTTTTGGATATTAGGATAGTTAATCTATACAGAAATAATTTATTGTTTATGAAAGAACTATTTCAAGGGGGCTTTTAACACTTTGAAAAGTGTCCTTTCAGGTCCCCATAATTACCATTCGACGATATGTTCGATCAAAAATTTTAAATTTTTAACCGCCACTGTGCATCGTGCTCAATATACAATATTTGGGGCAGTCTATGCTCTGCCCCCGAGCCAGGCGCACGCGTTAAAGAACGATTATAGCTGCGTAAATTAGAGTTCTTCTATCAAAAAAGTGAAGTGGTTCAAAATATTTCTACATACCATTCGAGTTACAAAAGGTAGAATATTTATATTTTTCTAATAATTGTTTATTAGGTGTATACAGTATAAGTGTCTCGTGATATTGGTAAACTTAAAAAGTCTATTCCTGTTCCAAATAACGACTACGATCGAAAATAGTTGTAAATCTAATTGCCATTCTTCTAATTACCGTTGATTACCGTTCTTTTTTGTACAAATGGTAATTAGAATGGACGAACGGTAATGATATACATATAATAATAAATTTTAAAGAAATAAAGAAAGCAATTCCATATAGACACAAAAGTACATTAGCTGCACTAACATCAAAAAGAAGAAACATTTACTTGTTTGTTTGTAATGAATAGCCTTCGTATCTCGTGAACCAATATTAAAAATCTTTCACTCGTCGCAAGTACCTGCACATTTATTATAACTTATCTTGTTACAACTATATTTTGAGTTTGAATGTGATATTTTTTTAGATACATAATGCCTCGAAAAAAGAAAACAAGAGAAGAAATACTAGAAAAAGCAAAAACAGCTCGTAGAAAAAGATGTGAAAATATTAAAATTGTGAAGAATATATTGAAGCAGAAGAGGCTGAAGTAGCAGTAGTAGAAGATTCAACAGCTCCAGTTGAAGAACCATATCTGCTGTGGTAGGATTAAAAAAGAATAAGATACATAATGTTACAAAAGACTAAGAAGATTGTTTATGATCCGTTCTTTTGAAAGATTTTTATAATATTTGATTTGAAGTGATTCTTATTATATCTATGATTACATTAATTAATACTAAAATAATAAAGGGGGGAATATTAAAACTAAGTATCAAAAAATTCATCCGCATCGCTGTCAGCGGGGCTCATGCCCAAAGGGCTGGCTGCATTGCCACGCTGGATGGCAATGCATATCCTTTGGCCGAAGTATAGGCCAGCATTTTGGTCACGAGTGGACTCCACTAACCGCTTACTGATTTCTCGAAAGAGTCTGTGGGCATTTGGGCCTCATGGTCCCAAGGTTTCAACCCCAAACGGCTCAAAAATGCAATTGCCGGTGAGGTTTACATATTTGTGCCGTTTGAGGTTTTCCGCGGCTGCAGCAGCTGCACCGACACAGCTCGCGGTAGTGGGAAGGTGGGAAGGTGCAAGGGTGTCGACGCAGGTTGCGTCCCACACCAAAGACCTTCCCATCTTCCAAGGCATTATAGACATCCCGTCTGGTCTTTTGCCATCGTCGCGTGCTAAGCCCTTGGGTTCTAAAACGGCTGGCACTCCGGCGGTGACAAGAGCACGACGGATAATGTCATTTATGCTGGCGTGTCGTGCCATGCGACCAGCACTTTTGCTACAGGAAAGACCATGGTGCCCAAAGCAGTCCACAGATTCGCCGCACTAACAGCGATGTGGAGCCCCAGTGGGAGCGCCGAGACGTAGGCATGTAGGCGTAGCATGTTGAACTGATTGGGTAATTTTTAATGTGTATCTATACTAATATTATAAAGCTGAAGAGTTTGTTTGTTTGAACGCGCTAATCTCAGGAACTACTGGTCCGATTTGAAAATTTCTTTCAGTTTTAGATAGCCCATTTATCGAGGAAGGCTATAGTCTACTTTTTATCCCGGTACGGGAAGTAGTTCCCACGGGATGCGGGTGAAGCCACTGGCAGCTTTATAATATTAGTATACATTATAAAGCTGAAGAGTTTGTTTGTTTGTTTGAACGCGCTAATCTCAGGAACTACTGGTCCGATTTGAAAATTTCTTTCAGTTTTAGATAGCCCATTTATCGAGGAAGGCTATAGGTAGTCTACTTTTTATCCCGGTACGGGAAGTAGTTCCCACGGGATGCGGGTGAATTACTTATATTTGGAAGTGCTGTAGCACGTTATTTTTTTGTTTCAGTTTGATTTATTATTAATATTGTGTTCAATGTATGTTATTAATTATAAACTACAGTTCCTGCGAAAGTCTGATTTAATTATTGGTGCAATAAAAATATGATTAACTAAACTTTTATTTTATTTCTAATTACCATTTTGTCTACCTCATTACCATTATTTGATATCTAATTGCCATAACTATAAATTCTCATTACCGTTCCTGTAAAAAAAATAAACGTCAATATCTTCAAAACTAAATGTCTAATTACTGTCCCTCTGCTAAATTTCCTTTATTATCATGGCACACTTTTATAAAAACGTATAAAGAACATAATAGGACTCGATTATTTGACTATCTTTAAAACATCAATATCTGCTCGAAATGAAATATTCACCCTATTAAAAACTATTTAAGATCAACAATGCTCCAGCACAGACTGAGTAATTTAGCTATAGTTTCAATCACGGACGTCAATACCCGGGTACCACGTCTAGGGGGGTGCCATCTCGGTCGGCACATATCTGCACGACCAGGATGGCACGGGCAAAAGGGACCATCCACGGAGGGTGCTTTTGTCATCTACAAAGCCTAGGTTCACTACCAGTCGCAGTGCAGGCCCGAGACATCGCCACGGGACAGAGAGGTGACACAGTCCGACTGTCAACCCCATCTTTTCCACCCGCGTCCTTGCCATACGCCCGCTCGCGCCAAAATCACAATAAATTGACTGATTACTTAAATTAATTCCTTAAAGTTAGAAAAATAAACACCCCTCTTATTATAAAAACTGCCGCAAGTAGTGGTTTAAACCAGACTGAAGACGTCTTGGTTTGTTACGGTACTTACGATAGTCTTCACATCCTTATTACAAAACGTAGACTAAGAGAAGACTGTTTGGTACTTCGATTTGTCTGTGGTTGAAATAATATCCACAGATTATAAGCAACAAAGCCGATACTTATTTGAGTTTAATTTGAGGGTCCTGAAACCAACAATTAAAAAAAATCTTTAAGGTGTTTTTTTTTTATAAGTGGTCCAGGTACTTTTGTGACCCAAAACTCAAAAAAATTCGCGCTCCCTACGCTCGCGGCTTTTACAATTTATAGTCCTTTGTTTTAACTGCTTTGGGTACTTTTATGTCCCAAAACTCAAAAAATTTCGCGCTCGCTACGCTCGCAGCTTTTATAATTTATAGTCCTTTATTTAAGTGCTTTGGGTACTTTTGTGTCCCAAAACTCAAAAAATTTCGCGCTCGCTACGCTCGCGGCTTGTACAATTTATAGACCTTTGTTTTAACTGCTTTGGGTACTTTTGTGTCCCATAACTCAAAAAATTTCGCGCTGGCTACGCTCGCGGCTTTTACAATTTATAGTCCTTTGTTTTAACTGCTTTGGGTACTTTTGTGTCCCATAACTCAAAAAATTTCGCGCTCGCTACGCTCGCGGCTTTTACCTCTACAATTTGTAGTCCTTTGTTTTAACTGCTTTGGGTACTTTTGTGTCTCAAAACTCAAAAAATTTCGCGCTGGCTACGCTCGCGGCTTTTACAATTTATAGTCCTTTGTTTTAACTGCTTTGGGTACTTTTGTGTCCCATAACTCAAAAAATTTCGCGCTCGCTACGCTCGCGGCTTTTACCTCTACAATTTGTAGTCCTTTGTTTTAACTGCTTTGGGTACTTTTGTGTCCCATAACTCAAAAAATTTCGCGCTCGCTACGCTCGCGGCTTTTACCTCTACAATTTGTAGTCCTTTGTTTTAACTGCTTTGGGTACTTTTGTGTCCCAAAACTCAAAAAATTTCGCGCTGGCTACGCTCGCGGCTTTTACAATTTATAGTCCTTTGTTTTAACTGCTTTGGGTACTTTTGTGTCCCATAACTCAAAAAATTTCGCGCTGGCTACGCTCGCGGCTTTTACAATTTATAGTTCTTTGTTTTAACTGCTTTGGGTACTTTTGTGTCCCATAACTCAAAAAATTTCGCGCTCGCTACGCTCGCAGCTTTTACCTCTACAATTTGTAGTCCTTTGTTTTAACTGCTTTGGGTACTTTTGTGTCTCAAAACTCAAAAAAAAAATCACTTAGCTTACACTTCAGTAATCAAATATAATTATTGTACCTAATTAAAATACATATTATATAATCTTAACGAATTTTTCTTTTTTGACAAAACCCAGTATAATAAGTACCTAGTCGTAAGGCGGCATAAACAGTTTTGCACACGGGCGAACAAACAGCTAGCGGCGGGCCTGCTTGCATGCTTCGATGCTTCAGGCTTGTTTGCATGCTTCTTAGGAAAATAAAAAATCCAAAACTATGCCAAAAGATGATTCTGACTATAAACATTCTGAAATATGATAGTTCTGCCTTTTAATGACTACTTATATGAAATGTGTGCCAAAAGGAAATACTGACTGGCAACTTTATGCGAATATGAAATTTATGCCTAAAGATGATTCTGCTTGCCAAAATTATGCGTTTTTAATGTATGCTAAATGAGTGTATGCCACACGATTTTCTGCGAAATGAAGATTATGCCAACTGTTGGTATGCAAAATAAGATTATGACATAAAAAGTTCTGCCATAATGGGGCCATAATGGGGACCCGTTTTTTAAGTGTCTCTTGTCGTCTCTCTCGTATCTCATTTTCGTCATGTTACTATTTTGATTTATTAAGCGACTTCCCAAAAAGGAGGAGGTTCTTTTTTTAGGGTTGCGTACCCAAAGGGTAAAACGGGACCCTATTGCTTTCGCTCCTCTGTCCGTCCGTCCGTCCGTCCGTCCGTCCGTCCGTCTGTCACCAGGCTGTATCTCATGAACCGTGATAGTTAGAGAGTTGAAATTTTCACAGATGATGTATTTCTGTTGCCGCTAGAACAACAAACACTAAAAACTAGAATAAAATAAATATTTCGGGGGGCTCCCATACAACTAACGTGATTTTTTTGCTCAGTTTTGCTCGATATCTATAAATATATATAGAATATTAGTTTGGATGGTACGGAACCCTACGTGCGCGAGTCCGACTCGCACTTGGCCGGTTTTGTGTAGGTATTTCAATACGTTATTTATAAAATACTAGCTTCTGCCAGCGGTTTCACCCGCATCCCGTGGGAACTACTTCCCGTACCGGGATAAAAAGTAGCCTATAGCCTTCCTCGATAAATTGGCTATCTAACACTGAAAGAAATTTTCAAATCGGACCAGTAGTTCCTGAGATTAGCGCGTTCAAACAAACAAACTCTTCAGCTTTATAATATTAGTATAGATATATGAAAATTATTAATTTTTACTAAAAAGATTTGGAGAGCAAAAAAAATGTGACAGTGACGTTGACGTTGCATTTTTATTATTAGGTATTATTAAAATTTTATTAAAAATTGGCCTCCAATTACCTACCCCGGTCATTAGCATAGCATAGCCGCGCTGTCAATCGCTACTAATATTACTATCTTGAAGTGTGCTTGTTCAGTTGAACGCGATAATTACAGGAAGAGTACCTACCTGGCTGCATAACGTTATTCTGTTTGCGTCAGGTAGTGTACGCAGCGAGTAAGGCCTCAGAAATCACCACTATGCGACAATACCTGTAGCAACCGCACTGTCTCCATAACAGGGACGAAGGGGAATAAAGCACCCACGGAACTGAAATACAACGGCACAGTTCAGTAACATTGCATTATCCGACCGTTGAAACAAAGCAAATATATTTACTTAAACAAAATTTATGTTTAGGTATGTACTATGCCCAATAGTCCCGTCGGTCCATTCCGCAGTTCACGACCCTATGATTATGAATATTTAATTGCTACCGATCCGATCCGCTTTTGTTTATTTCAATTAGGCAAGTACCTACAACCACATTGTGTTCTGTGAACAGTGAGTGGTCGTGGGACTCAGATCGGTAGCTTCAGACTAAACAACGGGCTGATTTCATACATCCCGAGCCAACTTACTGCGCTGTGAAAGTGAGAGTGCATGAAGCCTGAACCCTAGATCTTCGCTGATCAGCGTGATGGCTGTCCTCGCAGCGAGTGACGGCGAGGGGCCGCTGTTGCCTGCCTTCTATGCCGGTCGCTCCATATTCATCACTGGAGGCACCGGCTTCCTCGGGAAGGTATGCACTACATGCCATGCTCGTGGGCCTCAATTCAGCTAATTTTACTTAAGCGACATACGATTAATATCCATTTGAAATCCAATTACGATGGAAGTGCATGTGGCATTCCGCTATTTTTTTTAAACCGGCCAAGTGCGACTCGGAGTCGCGCACGAAGGGTTCCGTACCATTATTTGTAAAATGAGCAAAAAAATTCACGTTTGTTGTATGGAAGCCCCCCAAAATATTTATTTTATTCTAGTTTTCAGTATTTGTTGTTATAGAGGCAACAGAAATACATCATCTGTGAAAATTTCAACTCTCTACCTATCACGGTTCATGAGATACAGCTTGGTGACAGACGGACGGACGGACGGACAGAGGATCGAAAACAATAGGGTCCCGTTTTACCCTTTGGGTTAGGAACCCTAAAAATAAACGTTTTTATCCTTTTCTGTGATTGAATAATGAATCATATTGTCTGCAATTGATTAACGATTGTGATATGACTAAGTATAGAGCAGACTACCCTATAGACTAAGTGGAATGTCATTGGAATACGATCGGCCTTACATTAGTAGCAGAATGCCCGCTAAGGTTGAAACTAGTATTGAAATCCAATTCCTATCCAATTAGTCATATTATTAACTTAGCAGAATAGAGCCCCTTAGCAGTATTCGTTCAATGTGTTGTTGCCAGCAGTAACAAGCTGTAGAACCTTGGCTAGTCGAGTGAGACGTTGTTCGACGGCAGGTCCTGATAGAGCGCTTGCTGTGGACGTGCCGCGACATCGGACAGCTGTACGTGCTGCTGAGGAGCAAGCGAGGTCGCGCCGCCGCCGACAGGCTCAACGAACTCAAGCAGTCACAGGTATGCCAGCGAACGTGGCAGTTGGCAATATTAGAAACGTAGCCATCATTTCCCCAAAGGGTGCTTTGACAGACGGCTCCACTGTTTTATGTTATCCTCCGACACAGCTTGAAGAAGTGTTATTTATTTAAGTATTTATATTTATTTATCACATATTGCACATGTTGCATGATTGTTCTCTCAAATCTCGTACGTGAGGCTTAATTATTACATTGGAAGAAGCATTTTGCAGATCAACACAGAATTTAAGGCATTAACGGGGAAGGAACTTGTGTTCGGATATTAGTTGCGAGCCCCTATCAAGTTATTATATATATGTTCTATGGTGTGGTTGGTGACTATCGACAGGCGTTCGGCAATATCCGCGCGGAGTGTCCGCGACAGCTGGACAAGGTCCGCGCGGTGGAGGGCGACGCGACGCTGCCTCGCCTCGGGCTCGACGATGCCTGCGTCACACAACTGCAAGAGGTACCTACTCTACCCTACCTATATATTAATGTACTCTGTGCTCTATACACAACTGGCTAGCAAATGGGACGTTGATGATTTTGTGTTGTTTTTTAACACGCTTATATTAGCTTCACTTGTAACTACGTAGGTACCTACATATGTAAGAAAATCTGGGAATCTTAACTTGTACTACTTCCCGGTCTTTGATTAGGATGTTTGCACACGTTTCGAGTTCTGATGACAACACAAGTCTAGCTAAGAAACGTCATTACAAATCCAACATGGCGGCCTCCCCAATATGAAGGACATGCTAAAAGCGTGTTTTTTAGTTTTTTAAATTATTATGTTATGTAGAAACTTGCAGCGAGTGCTTAATACGGCTTGTTGAAAGTGAATGGGTACTACAGACCTATTCTTTTGTGTGAAACCTGTAGTAGGTGTGTAAGTAAGCTGTTTGCGGTGCAGGTGTCGGTGGTGTTCCACAGCGCGGCGAGCGTGCGGTTTAACGAGCCACTGTCGCGCGCGCTCGCAAGCAACGTGTACTCCGTCCAAGCGCTGCTGCGACTGTGCGACCAGCTGCCCAAGCTAGAGGTACCTACTACCCAACCATTCAGTATTGTTCATCAATACTGCAATAGCATCAACTAAACATGTTCAAACTACTTGCTTTTTGTAATGGAAGCTTTTCTTTTTTGAGAATTAAAATAATATAGTTCCGAAAAAAGTTATAGATGGCGTTGTACCTCCTACGTAAGTGTGCCTTTGACAAGTTAAAAAAACATTGCTCCGAGCCCTTTGGCCGATACCCAAGAAATTCAGATTTCTGGACAAATTGTTTTCAATTTTTTTCAAAATCTCTCAGGACATCCGGATAATAATCTGACTGACTTCTTTTCTCCTCTTTATTCCATTCTTATTCTCTGTTTTAAATTGTTGATGACAAAAACGTTTCATTATACCACCGAAAAATTATGTGACGTTGATAAGATATGACGTTCTGTTCCTTGCATTCACGTACCTAGGTCAGCGCCATCTAGGCATCAGCTAGGAAAATAATAAAAAAAAAGAAAATCCCTCATTTAAAAAGGGGAATTATAAAACGAGCGCTTAAAAAAACGCTTTGCGACTGATGATGGCATACTGTATTAATAACTTGAGCGGTATGAATTTGAGTAAGCGAAATATTAACGAAACTAACAACGAATATTGATTAATAATAAAATCCAGAACGAGCTTACAAAAAGTGGATTGTGATAAATCCATTTCATATATGAAAATTTTATCCGAGCGACTACATTACTAAGTGAGCGACTGGAAATACAGAGAGGGCAACTTCAATATTAAGATAGAATCGATTTTTTAAAGTGAGGTTATACATAACGTATCTACTACTAAATAGTTCACTTTGAGCAAAGTTTTGTAAGCTGCTTTATTAATGATTATTGGATCCTGATATTCTATTTTAAGATGGCAGAATTTTGAAAACGAATCGCTGCAAAACCGACTCCGCGTAGTCTTGTTTGCCCTACCCCTAGAGTGCAATTCAAAACCGCGTAGGCGCGGAGGGGCGAGGCGGCCTGCGAGCTGAGGCGCAGGTAGCTTCAACGCCGCCACGGCAGAGGCTGGCCGGCGGAGCCGGCCAGCAAGCCGAAGCTGTGGTGGTGAGCGTGAAAACCATCTGCGACGATAAGGTCGCATGGGACCGCCGGAGCCCCGCAGCGCCGGAGCCGGGACAGAAGCCATGCTTGCTGCATGTTGCATTGTGCTTCCATGCTGCATACCTGCTTGCATGCTTCGCTTCAATCCCCTTCCCTCGCTCCGCTATCCCCCGCTTACCCCTTGATATCTTAATTATACATTTCCGATTACTATTTAGGAAATGTGTCTAATGCAATTTATTTCACACATTTTGTATTCGAAGCATTAAAGCATTTAAGATAAAATGCCGCTCGGTATAAAAAATACATTTGCCAAATATTGAAAAAAATGCAGGACGTAACGTTGACACTCAAACAAATATTAAGTCGCCCAAATATTATGAAGCTGCTCATTTTGTATTTTAGGTAACTCAAATTAATGTTTGTAAGATACTATTCTGTTGATTTTTCGTCACTTACAGTCAGTCGCTCACTTAGTAATTATATAACCCAAATTAATTAATTTTGACACTTAAAATTGTAATTTACAGTCACTCGTTTAATTGCTATCCATTTAAAAATTAGTTCAGAGCCAATATAAACTGGAGGTTTGACCTGATTCAAATTTAAATGCTTAATATTGTTGATCAATAATAGGTACATTATCGAATTCAAGACGGTAGAAAATGTAAGAGGTCAATTGAGTTTAAATTAATTATATTAAGTAACACATAATGAATTATTTATTAACACGTTGAGTGCCACCGACGCGCCTGGCGAGTCCACGTAAATTCTATTCCAGCGCCGTGGACTCGCCCGGCGAGTTCAATGTTTTTTTACTATTTTTTTCCAAAATGCATGAGTATTTTCTGCTTAAAATAATACTGAAGACTATATATATGCCCTAATCTATAAAATTATGTGGTGGGACGGGTGTACAGACACAGTTTAAAATCGAAAGAAAATAAACTATTCGTCAATGCCTCGAATCGAACTCGCTAGGCGAGTTCACTGACGTAGATTCTCAAACTTTTATTCATCTGTTATTATATGAGATATTCCAAATATAACCTCAACAATAACTACTAGTTATAAGATTGACAGCCACTGGATAAATTACGAAACAAAAGTAACTTTTCTTTCATCTATAGCCTTTCTTGCCATTTTTATATGTTAAACACCGTTTACTAATTAAACACTTTTCAATTGCGTTAAACACGTAACTTGCACTGTCACAGCCACAAAAATGACAAAACATTGTTTTTACCCTAACGCAATACCACTGAACTTGCGAGGCGAGTCGTTTCAATTCGTGTTACAGCACCGGCGACTCGCCTAGCGAGTCCAACGCAAAATGTACGTGGCCTCCCAGTAGACATTGTGAAAATTGTAGCGGCAACGAAAGTGTTAAATGATGTTTTGTTTACAATATTAACTCCCCTGATTGTTCAACTACCTAACCGTGAATAGGTAGCTACCAAACTATTAATAGTTAGCTTCCTTTTTCTGTCTGTCGCAACGACACAGCCAAAGATTCACAAACGTCATGAGTGAAATACAAATAGCCTTAGACACAGGTTACACGCCCAGCCCGGCGTCAGCTCAGTCCATCAGTAAGCTCCGGCTACACTGATGCCAAAAGGACTGACATGATGAACTAATGAGCATTGACAACATTCCCGCAGGCGCTAGTGCACGTGTCGACGGCGTTCAGCAACGCGGAGCGGCGACACGTCGGCGAGCGCGTGTACGCCACACCCGCGCCGCTACACGCCGTGCGCGCGCTCGTGCCCGCGCTGCCTGACGCGCTGCTGCGTGACATCACACACAGGTAACGTGCAGCAGGCGGAGCGGCGGCACGTCGCACGCGCCACTACTAGTTGTACATGTAATTGTCTGTTGTGCAGGTTGATCGCGCCGAAGCCGAACACGTACGTGTTCTCTAAGGCGCTGGCGGAGTGCGCGGTGCAGGAGCACGCCGACACAGCGCGCTACGCCGCCGCCATCGTGCGACCCTCTATCGGTGAGACACTAACTCAGTACCTACCTACACACATCTTACATAGAGACATATCTGCATGTCGTCTGTGTGTCGTATACAAAATGTATGAGACCGATTTGCTTCCCTCACGACACATGAGTATGTTTCCACCTTTATTAAAAACGCTCTCGCATGCTCAGTGGTGTCGGCGCTCCGGCACCCTCGCCCCGGCTGGACGGAGAGCGCGGCGGGGCCGGGCGGCGTGGTGCTGGCGTGCGGCAAGGGACTGCTGCGCGCGTCCCTGGTGGAGGAGAGTGCTCGCGCCGACCTCGTGCCGGTCGACATCGCCGCCGACACTATCATCGCTGTCGCCTGGGAGACCGCCACACACCGGTAACACACGCTCAGCTTCTTAACATAATCATGCAACAGTGTATAGTTTGTTAATCACATGTTGCTTCGATACAATACATGATTGTATGCCGCTAATTAGAGAACAATAAATCAATGACAAGTTAGTGAGCCTCTGCCAAGTAAAAAAAAACATTGCACCGAGCCCTTTCAGCATAGATCCAAGAAATTCAGATTTCTGGACAAATAATACTTAATTGTTTTCAAAATCTCTCGGGACATCCGGATAATAATCTGACTTCTTTTCTCCTTTACAGGATTAGTACGTACGTTTCGTTATACAACCAGAAAATTATATGATGTTTATAAATAAAACGTTCTGTTCAAGTACTAACGTACCAGCGCCGTCTAGTCATCAGCTAGGAAAAGAATGAAAAAGAAAATCCCTCATTAGAGTCATTAGTAACATACATATGTTTTTAGGTACGACTTTTTAAAATCCTACTGCTGCTCTCCTCACCGCTGCCACTGTGGTGAAGCTGTCAGCAGCCTTGGACACCACGGCTTGTCGTGCAGCCGCAGCGCGGGACGCTTTGCACGGCATGCGAATATCAATGACATAATCCGTCGCGCTCTTGTTGCCGTCGGCGTTCCAGCCATATTAGAATTAGAACCCAGTGGTCTGGCGACGATGGCAAGAGACCAGACGGTATGTCGTTATTCCCGTGGAAGATGGGTAGGTCTTTAGTATGGGACGCGACCTGTGTCGATACTCTTGCACCATCCCACCTTCCTAGCTCGGCGCGATGTGCTGGTTCCGCTGCTGCGGCTGCAGAGAACCTCAAACGGCGCAAATATAGCACCCTGGTTGGTAACTATACCTTTGAGCCGTTTGGGGTTGAAACCCTCGGGCCGTGGGGTCCAAGTGCTCATCTGCTTTTTAAAGATCTGGTAAAGCGACTTGCTGACACTTCAAGTGACCCAAAGGTTGGTTTTTATTTTGGTCAAAAATTAAGCATTGCCATCCAACGTGGCAATGCTGCCAGCCTCTTGGGTACACTCCCGGTGGGCAGCGATGAGGAGTTTTTTGATGCCATTTTATAATTGTTTTTAGTTGTATATACGTATAAGTTTATTTTTACGTCATGTAAATATGTACATAAAATCCTACTTAATATTGATGAAGTTTTTCCCATGCATGTCTAATATTGTGTCAGGCAAGAGACGCGATCGGTGCGCGTGTACAACGTGTGCGCGCAAGACAACCGCGTGTCGTGGCGGATGTTCCGCGCGGTCGCGCTGCGGGCGGTGCGTGAACACCCGCTCGACGCCGCGCTCTACTACCCGACGCTCGTCCTCATCACCAACTGGTGAGCGCACTCTAACACAAACACCTTTATTTCTAAACTCGCTCAATTCAATAAAGGTACTTCCTATTTTCGCACCACATGGTATAAATCCACAGTAGAATGTTAAGACTTGTTATCATCATCATCATCGTTATCATCATCGTTATCATCATCATCATCATCACCGACATCATCATCATCGTCGTCATCATCATTATCATCATCATCATCATATTCATCATCATCATCATTGTCGTCATCAGCATCATCGTCGCCGAGGAACAAGTCACGCTTTTTAATAAAATAATGAATAAATTACATGTACCTATGGTGTCATTTATTGCAGGCAAGTTTACCTATAGGTATCCAGATACATATTTAAAAAAAGTAAAGGAAATAATCACCTCGTGACGTGTGCCGCAGGTACCTGTACAAGTTCTTGGAGCTGATGCTGCAGACAGTTCCCCTGCACGTCGCCGACTGCGTCGCGCGCGCCTGCGGGATACCCATGAAGTCAGTACCTACCTACAAAATAAATACAAAAGACAGCCCCAAAAACGCCCTCCCTCCACTTTCTATGTGTTTTTGCTGGGAAGAAGTGGTGGAACAAACTCCCCAGCAACACATGTCTGACTGTAGGTTAGAAGAACCTTTCCTCAATTGAATTCCATGCCGGACTGCCGTACCTGAGGTCCCGGATTCGATTCCCGGTTCGGTCGACATTTGTGTGATGAGCATGCTTGTTGGCCGTGGTCTGGGTGGTATAATATGTACCTAATTATAAATCTATACTAATATTATAAAGCTAAAGAGTTTGTTTGTTTGTTTGTTTGAACGCGCTAATCTCAGGAACTACTGGTCCGATTTGAAAATTTCTTTCAGTGTTAGATAGCCCATTTATCGAGGAAGGCTATAGGCTACTTTTTATCCCGGTACGGGAAGTAGTTCCCACGGGATGCGGGTGAAACCGCTGGCAGAAGCTAGTATATATTTATATGTAGCTATATGTAATTTATCAGTTGTGTTAGCGCCCATAACACAAGTTAATAACTTAGCATGGGGCTAACCGACCGTGTGTGAAGAAAGGTGTCCCGATATTTAATTATTTATGTATTGCATTACAGAGTGCGTCTGTCGTCTGTTCCCGCTCGGCTGCGTGACATGTCGGCGGCGCTGGCATACTTCGCGACGCGAGAGTGGCGCTTCGACTGGCGCCACGTGACGCGTCTGCGCGAGCGACTCACCCACGCCGACAGGGAGATGTACAACCTGGATGTTAACACTGTCGAGTTAGTTGACCATACACGAGCAATTATTTAGAAGAAATAACTATATAGGAATGGAAAATAATAAAAATCGTTTGTTTGCAGAGATAATTTTTCATGTAAGTGAAAATCAATGACACACGTCAGTAGTAAAAAATAATATTGTTCGTATCTCAAAAAGTGCATTTTCTCAAAGTGTTGTAACAAACAGTGGAACAACAAGCAGTGGACCTCAAGCGGCGCAAATATACGTAGTAGTAGTAGCCTTATCGGGAAATACATGTTTGAGCCGTTGGCCGTTAGGGGGTTGAAACTCTCGGGCCGTGAGCTCCGAGTGCTCTAAGCGTCTTGTTATCACTTCTCGTGACTTGGGCTGGGTTTTATTTCGCCAAACGGCATTGCCATCCAAGGTGGTAATAATTAACGTCAGAATCGCTGTCATTCCTCATCGATCCCCTCAAACATATAGATATAGAGAGTTGCTACCTAATTGCTACCAGCTACATTAGTTGCTACCAATTGCTACCCTCGTGGTATTAAAGATATTCAACACTTAAAGGTGTCATGATTCCTTAATAAATTAGCAAGTTAGCATACAGACGTTGATATGAGAGGTCGACTATAGATAGAGCCTACGTCAAAAGTACTGTTTTGTATTTAACTGACAACTTGCTAATTTATTTTCGCAAGGCGCAAAAACTCATTTTTAGGGTTCCGTACCCAAAGGGTAAAACGGGACCCTATTGTTTTCGCTCCTCTGTCCGTCTGTCCGTCCGTCCGTCCGTCTGTCACCAGGCTGTATCTCATGAACCGTGATAGTTAGAGAGTTGAAATTTTCACAGATGATGTATTTCTGTTGCCGCTATAACGCTATGAAAACTAGAATAAAATAAATATTTTTTTCATCCCACCATCTCGGAAAGAGTAGTTTTACCCTTTGATATCTGAGCGCAAAACCCGTTTTTATTCTCTAGAGCGGCAAAGTGATTTGAATTTAGAACATCGTGTGCAATACTCCATTTGTGACAATCTTGATAAGACTTTTCAAACAAATACATATTAAACAAATAAAATACTGCTTAAAATAATTATTCAATTAATTAAGTCATTTTTATTATTGTTTTTACATAGATTTTTAACCTCGTTTCATTTTTAAACTAAGTTTTCAAATAAATGAACTTTAACAGGTACTTCTTTTTAATTTGATACTCATATGTGCGCGCCATTTTGTTTTTTTTGCATTTATTCATTTCCTCGATGAAGTGGGATGAAATTATTATTTTTGTTTGTTTTAAGGTCGATTTTAAACCCCATTACATTTTTAAACTGAGTTTTTGCATAAATACATTTTAATAGGTATATATTTTTAATTTTCCATGTGTGACGTGCGTGTCATTTTCTTTTTTTGAGTTTAGAAAGAAGATGGATCAAAATTGCCCCACGTCCTATAACAATGTGACGTATCTCAAAAAAAAGATAAAAATGTTTAAAAAAATGTGGCATACTCTTTGATTTATTTTTTTTACACCTTCATACGAAAAAAATGCTTTAAAAATTGTTCAGGCGCTGTTATGAAAACATCGTTCATAGGACTATTTATGGACTATTTTATATTTTTTTTTTTTTTTTGATAGGGTATACCTCACAGGTGGTCCCATAATCATCAGGTCAGGATCTGATGATGGAAACCTTGAGAAATACAGGGCAACTTTTGAAAGTTGTAGGCATGCGCAGGATAAAAACTTGACTATAAGGTGTATGTCTTATAACAATATGCAACAGTGAAGATTTGGAGTTGACCTGATGATGGAGACGAAAGAAGGTCGAGGGAACTCGACAACCGAATATGTAAACTACCTCGTGTTTGGGCTTATATTATTTGTATTGAATAGACCTTTGCAACAGTGAAGGTTTGAAGCTGACTTGATGATGGAGTCCAGAGAAGGGCGAGGGAACTCGACAACTGAATATGTGAACTACCTCGTGTTTGGGCTTATATTATTCGTATTGACGAGAACTTTCCACTTATAATAAATCATTTATTCAGATAACCAAAGATCCGTTTTGTTAGTAATTACAATCTAGCCTTATAACTATTGTTAGTAAACTGACACAATACAGACATGAATTAAAGTATGCTTATGTAAAGTATACTTATGCCGATACTATGCTGAAAAGCCAAAAAAAAAAAAACTATTTACAATAAAATAAAACCGACTGCCAAAAACACTGAAAAGCAAAAAAAATACTAATCTCAGGAGCATCGGCCTAGAAGTCGGTGGGGAAATAAACTTAGGTACATCCATTAGACACCGACTTCTGAGGTAGTTTACATATTTTGTTGTCGAGTTCCCTCGATCTTCTCTGGTTTCCATCATCGGGTCAGCTCCAAACCTTCACTGTTGCAAAGGTCTATTCAATACAAATAATATAAGCCCAAACACGAGGTAGTTTACATATTCAATTGTCGAGTTCCCTCGACCTTCTTTCGTCTCCATCATCAGGTCAGCTCCAAATCTTCACTGTTACATAGTTTAGGTGTATAAGACATACACCTTATAGTCAAGATTTTATCCTGCGCATGCCTACAACTTTCAAAAGTTGCACTGAATTTATCAGGGTTTCCATCATCAGATCCTGATCTGATGATTATGGGACCACCTATGGGGTATACACTATCAAACAAAAAAATAATTTAATAAAATAGTCTTATGAACGATGTTTTCATAACAGCGCCTGAACAATTTTTAAAGCATTTTTTTCGTATGAAGGTGTGAAAAAAATAAATTAGAGAGTATGCCATATTTTTTTAAACATTTTTATCTTTTTTTTGAGATACGTCACATTGTTATAGGACGTGGGGCAATTTTGTATGGATTGTGATCCGTCTTCTTTCCTCGATGAGGTGGAATGAAAAGTTACGTGTTGGACTCGAGTGCAAAGATTTTTCACCTTGTGCTCTTTTGATTCCCTCGCTATCGCTCAGGATTCTAATTATTGAAACACTCGCTACGCTCGTGTTTCAATTTTAGAATCCTTCGCTTGCTCGGTCATCAAAATTGAGCCCGCGGTTAAAAAGCAACTTTGCACTCTTGTATAACAAATAACTATGGGGGGCTCCCATACAACAAAGTGATTTTTTTGCTTATTTTTGCTCTGGTACGGAACTCTTCGTGCGCGAGTCTGACTCGCACTTGGCCGGTTTTTTAATATTTTTTTATCCGCGATAACGAGGGGGTCCAAAGATTAATGATGGAGGGTAGCAATTAGGTAGCAACTCTCTATATGTATTTCGTTAATGATGTATGTCTGTGTGCAGCTGGGAGGAGCACCTGACTGACTTCGTGAAGGGCGTGCGCTCCTACCTGCTGCGGGAAAATGACGCCGAACTGCCGCGAGCTCGCCGACATATGCACAGGTATCAGTGTTACCCTACGATACTCTCTCACTACTCTATCCTCAATACTTTAACTGCACTCCATATGTTTAAAAGGTGTTATATAATATAGTACAGTATTGACCCTGAAGAGCACGACAACGTAGAAGAGAAGAGGATGCTAAACTCTTTCGCTGTTGGGAAGATAAACTGCTCGAGTATCACAGTCTTATATCTTATACCATGTCCGGGTAAAAGGAGAAGTTCCCAGGACACGGGAGATACCGCGGGCGGGGAAAGCTACCAATAAGGTTCTTAGTCTAGTTTATTTTTTACGTCTTCACAATAAAATGGAAGTGCGTAAAGGGGACTACTTACTTCTCAAGGGTGTGGGAAGTATGTAGTACTACTAGCGTAGTAACTATTAAGTAATCTGTGGTACTAGTACTCTCGCCTCTAATACAGCTCGTTGAAAAAATTGTTGGTTTTCCTACAGAAGCAGAAGTAACACTGAACCCTCTTAGCAACACTCGTCAGTATGTAATGAGCCACTTTGTCCCCAGACTGCGCGTGGTGCACCGCGCCGTGCTGCTGGTCGCGCGCGCCGCACTCTGCGCTCTGCTCGTCTACATCGCACTCGCCGTGTTCCACTCGATCACTTCATGACGGAACACCACGAACAACTACAACTATTTATCATATAATTGTGTGATGTATCTGTACTAATATTATAAAGAGGTATTTGTTTTGTAGGTATGTTGGGGGTAATTTTTGGAACCGCTGGTCGGACTTCCAAAATTCTTTCACTGATGGATAGCTACAATGTTCCTGAGTGTCATAAGCTATATTTTATCCCGGTACGAGCAGTAGGTACTTCCCACGGGACGCGAGTGAAACTGCAGAAAAACGGCTAGTTTTAATATATTTTTGTATTAGATTAAGGGTCGGTTCATATCTGACGGAAAATGCGTCGAGCGTATTGTAAATGTATGATCGACGCACTAACGCATCATCGGTTAGGTGTGAATGTTTGAATGTTTTACCGTATATTTGTCAGTCCTGGCGTTACGCGACCGATGATACGCGACGCATATTCCGTTAGATATGAACCGACCCTAATACTAAAGTGACTAATTTAATTTAAATTAAATACTTATGAAATTGTTGTTTTATTTCCTATCTTAAAGTAGGTAATGTGGAAAGCTCGGAAACATACCTGCGTAATAGTTAGGTGCCTACATTTGAATATTCTTAATGCTCCGTGTGCAGTGTCATTAAAACTGGGGTGTATCTAACCACTTTGGGCTCCTTGACTCTGGGCTGGCCCTACGTTGAATCATCTGAACGTAAACTTTATGTTGAAATTATAGCTCTATCTTCACACCTTACAGTACTTAATTATTATACATATGTATGTATACTTTTCACGAAATAGAAGGAACGAACTGCCATGGTGCGGCCACAAGCAAGAGTTAAATTGCTATAAACGTGTTAAGAAAAGCGCGGTGAATCTCTTCTTATTATTCGTTTATTATTAAGAAGACGTGGTGCCGAAAATTAACTTTTTTTACCTCACAGCACAGCTGTCTTGAGAAAAAAAAACATTGAATATTGGGTCGAACGAAACGCAACTCATATTTATTTATTACACTGGCAACATTTAGATCAAAACTTCAAATTAAAGTGATAGAGAATTGCGAATCCACTTTTATTTGATTATGATTAATTTTATCGTGAAAATAAGCTGAAAGTGTTACGGTTGCAGAATTATAAACGTGTGCGTTACTGGATTACTCGATACAACCGAGGTAAGATGAGCACAACGCAAAGTACGTGCTCAATTTTGGGTATTTTTGTGTGGCTGTCATTGCATCGGTATATATTATTTTTGTTTTGTGCCAATCTGCTGAGTAATTTCTGGCTGGTTCGGTGCGTCGTTCTGCGGGATCTTTGTTGCTGCGATCTTGACACGCTGCCAAATTTATAAGAGTTTCAACTGCGTGGAAATTGCGTTCCTTCTGCGAACCAGCCGTATGTGTGATATCGTGGACCAAGTAGTGTCTGGGGCAGGGAAGTGTCCCAGGGTGGCCTCGCAGCCTCGGCGGGCTCTGACCGGCAGCACGCGGCGCATGAATTGCAGGGTCGTCGCGACGCGCGCTGACCCATATATGGCGCTCCAGCCGCGTGTTTACGTCGAAACTATTAAAATGTAATTTGTAAATAATGAGATGCGCCGACACTTTGACGATTGTCTTTGTTCTGTGTGCTTGGAATTGAGGCTGATTCTGTTTTTTAATCAGTATGTTAAATACAGGGCCTACCTTAACTACCGTCTACAGTGGTAAATAACATAATTTCCGATACTGTCAGCTGGTTGCGAGGGAGCATCAACAATACTACATAGTTTCACTAAGTGCTTCTCTTCAGTGCACACAAGTCACCTCCAACACTAGAAAGTAATAAGTATTTAAATAAAACAACAAAACTGCTTTGTATGAACAAACCCATATCTTGTTTATACATCACAGTTGTGTATGAAAGCATATAAGTAAAGCTGTTGCATGCTGGTCATGGAGACCTAGTGGACACTCTACATATTGAATATTATTCAGTAACATACACTAAAATGATAGGGCAGATTAAACTTATGTGTTGGGGTTGTCTTCCAGTCGGCACCTCAGCGACTGCCTGTCTGACCTCTTATTCAATAACATTATGATTAACCAGATTGATTATTAAACATTTTAATTTCTGAATACACTGTTGGTTTAATAAATAAATAAATACTCTTCATGACTGACAAAGATCTACAAAATGTTAGTTTTTCAAACAGTTTAACTGTTAGTGGGATTTTGTACAGAAAGTGCTCTTTCACAATAAAATGCTGAATAACATGTTGACAAACACACAACAAAGAAACAGTAATGAGTGTCTCAACAAAGTGTGAGCCCCTGATGACTTGGCACATCTCCACAATACTATATTTTTTATATATTAGGTCAAGAAGTTGTAACTTTTATCTTTGGTAGTACACTGTTGTTTTGTCAGAATTGTCCCATTTACTGACATTTAGAATATCACAAAAAACTTTTTTACAAAAAAATATAACCGACTTCCCAAAACACTAAAAAGCAAAAAAAAAAAATTTTAGGTGCATCGGCCTAGAAGTCGGTGTCTAATGGATGTCCCTGAGTTAATTTTGCCGGGAAGTCGGTTATATTTTTTTGTAAAAAAGTTTTTTATTTTCAGCTTTTCAGTGAAACGAATAGGTCACTATCCACATAACTAGAAAGTTCTCATTGATACGAAGAATATAAGCCCAAACACAAGGTAGTTTTTATTTTCAGTTGTCGAGCTCCCTCGACCTTCTCTGGTCTACATTATCAGGTCAGCTCCAAACCTTCACTGTTGCAAAGGTCTCGTCAATACGAATAATATAAGCCCAAACACGAGGTAGTTTACAGACTCAGTTGTCAAGTTCCCTCGACCTTCTTTGGTCTCCATCATCAGGTCAGCTCCAAACCTTTACTGTTGAATAGTGTTATTAGACATACATATGAGTGTCAAGGTTTACCCCTATGTATGCTTACAACTTTCGAAAGTTGCCCTCGATTTCTCAGGGTTTCCACCATCAGCTCCCTGACCTGATGACTATGGGACCAATTGGCAGCTATTCCGCGTCGAACAAAAAAAGAATCACGTAAATCGGTCTATAAACCTCGGCGTAATCGATGTACATACATAGAAAAAAAAAAAAAAAAAAAAAAAACATACTGGCCGAATTGAGAACCTCCTCCTTTTTGGGAAGTCGGTTAAAAATGCTAGGTAATATGCAATCAGATCAGAGGTGCAGATTTCTGGACATTAGCAAAAAAAAATAAAACCTGCAGACCATGTGCTAGTAGGGCCGGGTAGCAAACATGTTGGATAGTTTTGAATCCGTAAAAGTAGTTTTATTTGAACTATATTGTAATCTACCTTATAATGTACCATAATATAAATAAAGCCATATTGTTGCTATTTACTATAATTATTGTTGTATATGGATATGCTGAGGCACGTGAAACATGTGGTCTGCAACCGTAGTGACGGATAAACTTCACTGTTCCAGGTACATGGTAGCTGTTTGTGATGATGTCTCTGAAGCCCCGGAACGTAGACTTTACGGAGACATGGGCTCACCTCAAGGAAACGGTATGTGCTTCAATTTATATAACTCTTTATAATTTCTTCCCATTAAAAACTTACTAAACAATTTACTTACAAAGATGACAGTAGTATCTATACTAATATTATAAAGCTGAAGAGTTTGTTTGTTTGTTTGTTTGAACGCGCTAATCTCAGGAACTACTGGTCCGATTTGAAAATTTCTTTCAGTGTTAGATAGCCTATTTATCGAGGAAGGCTATAGGCTACTTTTTATCCCGGTACGGGAAGTAGTTCCCACGGGATGCGGGTGAAACCGCTGGCAGAAGCTAGTATATAATATAAGCCGACCACTCGAGCTGATCATGCCTCTCTCTCATTCGTGCCGCGCTCTCTCTTGCGGAACGGGACATCGAGCGTAACGGGACAATGACGTCAACTTATTTGTGCATGCAGCCCGTAATATAGGGTTAGTAGACGTTGAATTTGACTTTGAGTGTGTGTCAGGTGGCGGGCGTGGTGGGGCTGCGCGCGGTGGAGCGCTCGGTGTGGAACACGCGCTTCTCCGACGTGTACGCGCTCTGCGTCGCGCATCCCGAGCCGCTCGCCGACCGCCTCTACGACGAGACCAGGTCAGTGCCCCCGCACACACACACACATACCCACACACACACACACCCCCCACACAGACGCACACTAACACACAGTGTGGGTTTTAGAAACATACAAAGCAGCCCGTAGTCTGGAAGTTGGTGGTTGATACACCCGTGCATCGGAGAGCACGTTAATGTCGGTCCTGCGCCTGATCTCTCTCCGGTGTTGTCGGATTGCCGTCTCAGCGGGCTATGAGATGAAGGAATAGTGAGTTCACTTGTCTGCGCAAATGCTTGTGCACTATAATATGTCCTGCGCAGCTGGCTGATTTCCTTATAATATGAGAACAGCCGCCTTTGTCGAAGTCGGCCTTGGACGTAATATATTATTGTTAGCTGCCAGTGGTTACATTACATAGCGGGCACCAGAAACGAGCGACCATCTAGACACCCCTCCATTCACCACCTCTGCTTGGAGGGTTTTCCTTTTTCGTACGACATTGTGACAAGACATGTTATAGTCATAAAGTAAATAACCACTAGAGAGCGCACTCGCCAATTTCTTCTTAGAACACGACTCACCACTGCGGGCCGGGGGACGCGGCATAATTCGCGGCTACTATTGGTCAGTTCAAGGTCGAGTTGCACGAGTACGCCCAACAAGGGATGACTCTCTTTCAATTAAAAAAATATCGATAAAATGTATTTCATCATAGTAATAAATACTCAATAAAAATCGCATAAGAATATTTAATAAAAAATCAGTCTATTACAAAAAAGAACTCCATACAAGAAAATTATTAATTCTTAAAATGTATTAATTTAGTATAAGTTTTTCGAATTAATGTTTTAGAGTCCTGATTGTTTTTGGTAAAAAACGATAATCGAGCGTCTACATATTTCTGAATTATGCAACTTGCCAATTCAATCAAATGATTTGTGGATTCTATTTCATATTGATGAAAATTAATATCCGGAAATAGATCATATCCAATCAGGGATTTTGAAACCGATCTTATAAAATAATCGGTATTATATTTCGGAAACAGCACTTTTGAACAACTCTCGTTGATCGCCCTTTTAATATAAATTTCACAACGACGACAAATTTCTGCAACTGTAGTGGATCCGTACAATAACTTGCTTTTAGTGTCCTTTTGAAATTGTAAGGAGTTCTCATTTGGTACACTAATCGGTGCTCCGATGCATGTTTGGCATTTTATTTGCTTTATCAAAGCATGGACAACGTAGCCGGCCGGTAAGTATTCCACTAATTTAGCACCGAATTCGGAATTAGGTTTTCGAGAACTGTGAAATCCATGATCTCAGTCTCTACATCCATGCTTTGGTCTTTGTACCTTGTCGTAATATTTATGCGTTTAACTGCAGAACTGCATTGTACCTACTACCAGTGTTTTTGATTTGTGCATAGGTCAGGAGTTTCTTGTAAATACTTTCAAATACCCTAGCACTCGGATTATTGTTGGATCCACCGTGGCTTCTTATGCTTCCGAATAGGTGTTCTAGGTAGTCCTGACTTATTTTATGAAATGGGAGGTACTTTAGTTGGCACTCTGAGTTCAGGACTGAGTTCAAAATCTTATAATTCCTGTAAAGCAAGGCGATTTAACAAGTTTCACTTCCTGTTTCCCATTACTATCACTTGTCTGTATCATCTGTGTCATCTTCAATATAGCATCTTTTGCTGCTTTCAATTTGATAACTGTCGCAGAATTTTCGACGTTGACCGCTCGTTTAAACTCATACCCATGGGTATGCGAGTCTAGGATATCAAACAGATCATTCATGAGATCTAGAAATTGTGTTGTAGGTCCGACATCTTGGAATTCACTCAAATTAAGTTTCACAAAATTTGAGTGCATCCGACACGCTCTTACTAAAAATTTGGGTTGCTAGGCTAACTTTCATAATTTTAGTTTTGAAATATATATGAGCAGCCTTTAGTCTATTAGCTAAGTGGAAATTTTCGGCTGTTTGTAAATTATGCAAGTTAACGAGATGTTGCCATGAAAGTGATTTGCCCCGTTCATCTTTCATTTTCCCATAAAATTCAAATGCATTTCGCACTAGCTTGATCATATGTGCCGGATCTAAAAAGACAGCTATTTTGGAACTATTGCAGGGATTTTGAAACGTAGAATTTATTTGATCCACTTTAAACGAACAGCCTATTTTTTTGCCCATAGTAATATTAGCTGGACATCCGTCGAATGTAACGCCATTGACATTTACACCAGCCTCTTCAACCAAATGGATGGCTTCTGTCAAAAGAGCGGCTGTTTGATCCGCATTCATTCCATTAATAAAAAAATATCCTATTGGAATTTTCCAAGAGGCATTGAAGGTGCTTTTATTATCTGACTCCAATTAGGTTACATACGATTTGGTACGGTCACAATATTTAGTAACGTGCGTTGGTAGTGCGATATACGGGACAACTGAGGAGGCGAACACAATGCAAGTACAGTATGAACAATATTGATGCGTCAACAATTAGCGTAGGTCCCACTACATCATTCCTCCCCTTTTTTTTAAAAAAAAATTTTTGACAAAAGATTTTTTTACAAAAAAAATATTCTTATCCAGTTACTATATAATCCAAGAAGCTTACAATGTTCACAAACAATATTATTAAATTACAGTCTCAACAAAAATTTGCTTACAGTATACATTTATACAATAACAACTTTGAAACAGGATCCCTGACTGGTTGTGCGATAAGCGCATGTTTGTCTCAGTACTACTGGCTTTGTACCTAATGACTTAGTGATTAAAAGATACACCTCTCGTGCCTGAGAGTGCAGGTTCAAACTTATGTTCATTATTACAAAGTAAATATCAAATACAGAGTAAAAAAATCTATCTTCAGCCAGGACAAAACTTTGATTTTAACAATATAGAACTATCTTAAACTAAGTACAAAATGTTCTTAACCTTTGTGTTATACTCTGTTCTCCTCTCTTGGAGTCATTGTGGCCGGCCGGTACCAACAATACAAACTATACAGAATGTCCTACGATCGAAAAACAAAATATAACACAATACATCCTGTAACTGCCTTAAATCTATGTAATACACTACACATATTCGTCTATTACAGTTGCGGAACACTTCTAGAGAGTCCGTCTTGACATTTAATGTGATTACATACATAATAGATAACATGAAATATACATAATCTAAGTATATTATATACGAAATACGTTAAAGGTAGTTATCATGTCGGGTTACTCTGCTATACATATTAAAAAATAAAATTACACGCTTGGCCTACTCGTACGAATGACCAAGAGTCTCCAGTATCCGACATGATGACGCCATAAAAAATATACATTCACTACTGTTTAACATTCACTACACATTCACACAAATATAATATCACTTGAGAGAACGAGGGTTTTTGATCAGAATATTATTATCAAATCACAACTTTGGCTGTTGACGGCGGACTCATTGTATGTTGAGGTTGCACAGTTTCGACCTTAATACTCGGTAAGGCTACAGAACTGGCTACCATTTCTTTTCTTAACCATTTCCTCACGCCTCTAATGAATCTTCGTTTCAGTGCGTAGGCAAATACCATGATTAACATTATTATAATAACTATCATCACTATGCCAATAATATTTAGCTTATTATGCATATGGGCCACATTAGATACATTTTCGTTTACAATTACGTTCTCTTTCGTTTGATTAGAACCCATTTCGCTAATTTAATCCACTATACTGATGTATCGTCTCAACGTAAATGAAATTAAAGATCGCGATACCACAATTTGAAACTAATGTCCTAAATAAATCTGCAAAATTGACATTTTAACAATAAAATAATTTATCGGTATTTCAATGGCTTTTTGCTTACTCGACCAGTTCGCGTAGTATAAACTTTACTATCGGGTTCGTCCGTTTGAATTGTTACTTTTTTCGTAACTTTTCGACAAACGGTATCCTTATTACTATTATCGACTACTTTAGATTGCGATTCATCCTCTATTAACATGTACGCTGGTTTCAGACGATCTATAGAAACTTTAACTTGTCGGTCGGGCAACTGAATACAAAATACTTTATTATCTCTACTTATGACGCGATATGGTCCGTCGTAAGGTGGTTGTAACGGTTTCCGTACTGCGTCATTACGGATAAAAATATATTCACAATCATACAAGTCTTTATGCACAAAAATCTTATTTGGTGACTTATTTTTCCTATTAGATGGCTTTAACCCGTCAATTACAACTTTTAACTTATTTACGAAATTTTCTGAATCGCTACTTTTCAAATCAGCTGTGTCATAAAAGTCACCGGGTAATCTAATATTACTGCCATACAACATTTGTGCAGCGGTTACGCCTGTATCTAATTTAATCGTTGTGCGTAACCCCAACATTACAGTTGCCAATTCGTCAACCCAGCATTTATTATTTAAGCGAGCCATTAACGCGGCTTTTAAAGATCTATGCCAACGTTCTACTAAACCATTACATTGAGGATGATACGGAGTTGTACGTGTCTTTATAATTCCCATTAAAATCATTAATTCTTTGAATAAGTTACTTTCGAACTGACGACCCTGGTCACTAGTAAGCTTTATAGGACAACCAAAACGACTAATCCAACCTTCATATAATGTTTTCGCTACGATTTCTGCAGTTATCTCTTTTAGTGGAAATGCCTCTGGCCAACGAGTGAATCTATCGATAATCGTTAAACAATATCTATAACCTTCTGGCGAGGTTGGTAACGGTCCTATAATATCAATATGTATATGCTCAAAACGTTTAGTACTTTTAAAGGACTTTAAATCAGAAACCGTATGTTTTTGAACTTTCGCTCTTTGACATTTTACACACGTTTTAGTCCAATTACCAATATCTCTATTCATTTCAGGCCAAAAATATCTATCTTTTACTAATTTTTTACTTGTCTTAATACCAGGATGACTTAAATTATGAATAGAATCAAAAGCTAAACGACGAAATTTTTTAGGTAAATATGGTCTTGCATTATTAGTAGACATTTCGCAATAAACATGTTTATCAGTATCGAGTAACGTTATGCGTTTTAATATTACTTTACTGTTGTTGTTCGATGCCCTCAATAATTTTGCAAGCTGTTCGTCAACTTCCTGCGCAGTGGCGAGTTCTGCGAAATCTAACGTCGTGGGACATGTTATTGTTTCAACTCTAGATAATGTATCAGCAACTATATTATTATTTCCACTAATGTGTCGTATGTCAGTACTAAATTCACTAATAAACATAATTTGCCTAGTTCGCCTAGAAGTTTCTCTATTGGTACCTAATTTAGTAAACGCGAAAGTTAATGGTTTATGATCTGTAAAGATTATTAATTCTTGTCCTTCAACTAAATTACGAAAATGTATGATTGCTAAATAAATTGCTAAAAGTTCTCTATCATATGTACTATATTTCTTTTGTGCTTCAGTCAATTTTTTCGAAAAATATCCTAAAGGTTTCCAATTGCCATCAACTTTTTGTTGCAATACTGCACCTACACTTGTGTCTGATGCGTCCGTCATCAATGACAAAGGTGTATGTGCCGATGGGAAATACAATAAGGTAGCATTTTTAAGATCATCTTTACATTTTTCAAAATTTTCCGTAGTTTCAGGTGTCCAATTGATTTTGCTTTTATCCTTACGCTTTGAATTCCCCAAATATTTATTTAACGCTGCCTGATGATCAGCTGAATGAGGTATATGAGCTCTATAAAAATTTAACATGCCTAAAAATCTTCTAAGTTCCTCTACAGTATCCGGCTTTGGAAAATCAATAATCGCTTTAACTTTATCTTCTAATGGTTTAATTCCTTCTGTAGAGACCTCAAAACCCAAAAACTCTAATTTATCTTTACCAAAACTACACTTTGAAAAATTAATCGTTATACCAAATTCATTAAAACGTTCAAACACTTTTCGTAAATGTTCTCTATGCTGCTCTTCATTTTCCGATGCAATGATGACGTCATCTACGTAATTGAAAAGAAAATCTAAGCCTTGTAAAACAGTATGATGCATAAAACGTTGAAAAGTTTGTGCAGCATTTCTTAAACCAAATGGCATACGCACAAATTCGAATAAACCAAACGGTGTTATGACTGCAGTTTTCTCAATGTCATTTTCCGAAACTGGTACACAATAATAAGCTCTATTTATATCTAGCTTTGAGAAAACCTTTTTATTATCTAACATATACGTAAAATCATGAAGACGGGGAACTGGATATCGATCAGGCTTGGTAATCGCATTTAAACGTCTATAATCTCCACAAGGTCTAATATTCCCATCCTTCTTAGGAACAATATGCAAGGGACTTGCCCAAGCGCTTTTACTCGGCCTACAAATCCCAAGCTCTTGCATAATCTTAAACTCATTTTTAGCTTTTACGTACCTGTCTGGTGGTAACTGCCTGGCTCGCGCGTGCACTGGAGGTCCTGTCGTCTCAATGTGATGACAAACATTATGTTTAGGCGTTTCTTTGTACGAAACGGGTTTAGTTAGTTCTGGAAATTCACATAATAAATCATAATAAGGGCAATTATTTACAATAGTTTTCAAAGTGGGCTCACTAGAATTAGAAAGATTGCCTTTGGTGCTTAAATTAGTTATTTGATCGATTAACCTTCGTCCGTTCAAGTCAATTAACAACTGAAAATTAGCTAAGAAGTCAGCACCTAATATTGGTTGCTGTACGTCCGCTAATGTAAATAACCAACGGAATGCTCGTCTTAGGTTTAAATCTAATTCTAAATACAATGTACCATACGTGTTAATCTGAGTTCCATTTGCGGCAAAGAGTTTATAACAGCACTCACTTGTATTACCTTTCATGTAGGCTACTTTCCGCGGTAACACTGACACGTTTGCACCACTATCCACTAAGAAGTTTAAGCCCGATTTCCTGTCTCTGACACACAGACGGTGATTCCCGAAGGCACGGTCACAGCCTCCCGTCGCAGACTGCACCGACTCTAGTTTTCCGCTGGCTTGTCCTTGTCGTGTTTTTTCTTCCAGTTACATGGATCCACGCATTTAGTTGCCTTGCTGCGATACTTATAATGGTAAAAACATAGCCAATTCGGATCTTCGAATTTCCTTGTGCGACTTCTTGACCCTGACCTGGATCTGTTGCGTCTAAAGTTATTCCTTCGCCAGTTATTTGAACGGCCTCGTGACCTTGACTCTAAATTTTGTAATCTATCACTCAATTTGTTTATCGCCGAAATAATTTGGTCCTGAGAACCCGATGGGCCTGGTTCCTGTTTGACAGTCGCAACACTATTTATGGGAGTCGTTGTTTCCATTATTTTATCCGCTATTGATGCTAATTTCTCTAGATCTTTTTCTTCCGTTACAGCTAAAACTCCTCGCACCGAATTTGGTAAATGATTCTGCCACATAACTATGAGTGTTTCGTTATTTACTCGTCCCCTGGCTAGGTCTTGCATTTTTCTTAGTAATTGTGATGGTTTCTGGTCGCCTAATTCCATTTCGCCAATGAGTTTTTTTACTTGCCGCTCTTCCGATTCTTGATATATAAATATTAACTTATTCTTCAAGGTCTCATATTTATTTTTCTCAGGGGGATCCACAAGGATCTGTGTAACTTGCTCAACTGCGTCCGGGGGTAATTTTGAAATAAGGACCTGGTACTTTGATTCGTCGGACATCTTCTGAGGATTTAGAACTGCTTCCGCTTGGATAAACCATGTTCTAGGCGACTTCTTCCAAAATTCCGGAATTCTAGCTGTGATGGAGATGGACGACAGTTGATGTTCTTCAATAACGACCTTCTTGTCTTCAGACGACATTATAATTTTCTTAATTTGACGCGCACTAATATTAAGCCGACACTACGTACACTTGTGTGAGTTGCCCCGGTCGTCCGATTCACTGAATTACAAGTCCAAATTCACTGGTTACAGTTCACACTTTCTCCACACGGGGTCACCAATTTAGATGGTGGGGTGTCGTGTTCAGAGAGAAGTAAATAAACCGAATACTAATTAATACACTTTTATTATCTGACTCCAATTAGGTTACATACGATTTGGTACGGTCACAATATTTAGTAACGTGCGTTGGTAGTGCGATATACGGGACAACTGAGGAGGCGAACACAATGCAAGTACAGTATGAACAATATTGATGCGTCAACAATTAGCGTAGGTCCCACTACAGTACCAACAAGAAAACAAGCGCTTCTTTTGCTTCTCTCTGCAAATCTGTATTCAGACTGGCGCCAAAACTTACATGACCGTAGTGCCGCCTGGCTTGCGGATGGTACTCGACACCGCTTCTTATTGCCATTTCATCAAGTATAATAGTGGCGTAAATTTTGGTTTCCGATGCACTAGCTTTAATTTATATTGCATCTATTGCCTCCTTGGTAAATCCTGGTTTGCCGTCAATTGACTGGTACCACCTTCTTATGCTACTTGTCGCTGGTGGGCATGTGCTTAAAAATTTTCGTACATAATTGTACGCTTTCGGCGAATAAAAATGCAATGTTAAGGCGAATGCTCGTAACTCTGATGAATATTTGATATTAGGAATGGTACCTTTTTTGATTTTAGTATTTGGCGATTAACAATTTCTCGATTTTGTACACCTATGCAGTTTAAAATATCTTTGTTTTCTTTCAAGATCTCTTTTAGGCTGGCATTCTTTTTTATGAGTAGTCTATTTTTATCTTAAAGCCTCTTAACTTCTTTCTCCTTTTTTCCAAGAGAATATACAAGGTGGTCTATTTCTCGCTTCATTTTGCATTTACGTGGGGTCAGCTCTACCATCGGCGGGTCTACTTTGTCTTTCATATTTATTCCTGAAGTCTGAGAAGAAAAAATAAGAATTGTAAGTATTTCCTTTAAATAAAAGAAAACAAAGGATAGAAAGATGTTATTTCTGATAAATTACTCATCCTCCGAGCCTTTTTCCCAAACCTGTTGGGGTCGGCTTCCAGTCTAACCGGATTCAGCTGAGTACCAGTGCTTTACAAGAAGCGACTGCCTATCTGACCTCCTCAACCCAGTTCCCCGGGCACCCCGATACCCCTTGGTTAGACTGGTGTCAGACTTACTGGCTTCTGACTACCCGTAACGACTGTCAAGGATGTTCAATGACAGCCGGGACCTACAGTTTAACGTGCCATCCGAAACACAGTCAATGGTGTCTAAGATATACTTAGAAAGTACATACAAACTTAGAAAAGTTGCATTGGTACTTGCCTGACCTGGGATCGAACCCGCGCCCTCATACTTGAGAGGTTGGTCCTTTACCCACTAGGCCACCACGACTTCCCTTTCCACGACTTTCTGATAAATTACTATTACAGGAATATTTATTTGAGAATAAAGTTAAGTTAAGCTCACGGGAGTATCATGATCAGGAGAAGTTAAACATTGCAGAGGAGTCTGGTCTTCAGCTAGTGTATTTGTAGTTTCAGTAGGTGTTGAACTCTGTAATTAAACAGCCGTTATATCAATAACCGCAGTGAGATGACTGACGATGTTCACTAATCAACTAAACGAATTCACCTACGAGGGCGATATTGTGATGCGAAGGCCCAGTTTCGTTAGTATTAGAGTCTATCACACTATTCGAAGCCTTTAAAGATTAGATATATTTTAAATAGGTACACGATGTAATTATTCCAAAATTATAAGGTTTATAAAAACTTACTAAGATAGGCAAAAACATTGTTGGAATCGCTGAACTAAATAAACGTCAGCGTTGTTTTAAATATTCAAAACAGTCGGGGGTGAAGTGCCTTGAGCAAACAACGCTTGTTGGAAACCAATTTTCCCTATTGATAGTATCTATCCACTTCTTTCTTATTTCTGGAATCTTCGGAAATCTAAAATGAAAAAATATTTTTTTTTTTCGATTACATACATTAAAAGTATTTTTTGGAGGCACTTCCCCAAAGGACTTTCCCAAAAGACATCAACGAGCGTGAGCGCGGTTCACCAACCACCAATTTAAATAGACCCCTGTGGTATTTCGTAATATAATTAAATCAAAGCCACATTTTGGTATTGACACTTACCGATGAAAAGTAATGCCATCCTTTTTGTAACTAGATGTCTTGGATTGTTTCCCGCACCATTTCACCGCGCATGTAGGCGTCTTTAAAATTGTTTACTTAATAAAATCCACAATAATTTAGCGTGTACGCAGGTCATAGACTTGGTCACAACTAAAGATTTTTACTAGGATCGTAGCCTTATAGCAGCGCAATATCTCTAATGTTTGGCGAGTGTAAAAACTATTTCTTGTTATTTCCTTGTTAAATAAACCTGCTTCTAGTTCTTAAAACTATTATAACTATGAGTGGTGGTTTGCAGGAAGTTCCTTGAGGAGCACGTGTCGGGGCTGCTGCAGCGAGTGCGAGGTTCCGCCTCGCTCGACAACAACGACCACAACGACGGCCTGCTCACTAGGTCAGCATACATACCGCATATATCTATAAGCCACTCTCATATGAGTGTTAGGCCCGGTTGTTCGTACGTTACGGTAAAGTTAAAGTTAAAATTTGAAATATGTCAATTTTGACCACGGTAAATTTGACGTTTTTATTATGAAATTTTAACGTTCGATAAACTAACTGGTACTTCAACAACGCTTTTTGAATTTAAACCCTGTTAATTTTACTGTTACTAGAATTTAACCCTAACCTTGACGTAACCGAGCTTCGAACAACCGGGCCTTAGACCGACGATAGTTTGGCAAATTCGTTACCAGTACCTTTGCAATATACAGGAATGAATTTTAAGCAGTGTGCAAAAATAAATAAATAACAGAACATATCTGCATCTTCAGTAATTTTTATCCGCCTTAAAATCAGCAAATCATTACTGCTTAGCTAGTTATTAAACGTCATGTACAACTGCCACTTTAAATCAGTGCCGTAGTTTAATCTCTATGTACATGCGTTTATGCGATGATAGCGTATGAGTGTCTGTGTGACAGCTTGTCTCTGTGTGTGTAGGTACGTGACAGCATGGCGCGAGTACAGCCAAGGCGTGGCGTACCTCAACAGCCTGTACTCATACCTCAACCTGCAACACGTCAAGCGACAGAAGGTATGCATCATCATCCCCATCATCATCCATCATCCAGTGTCTGCGCAAATGCTCGTGCACTATAATATGTCCTGCGCAGCTGGCTGATCTCCTTACATGAGAACAGCCGCCGTGGCCGACAATCGGCATTGTATTATTGTTGTTAGAGTACAGTTTGTGTTTCCGTGCAGGTGTCGGACGCGGAGATCATCTACGGCTCGTCCGCCACCGTCACGTGCCCCGAGCACGACGCACGACAGCTAGAGGTATGGAAGACACAATCAACATTCATTTCATTATAGTTTCAGTATATCTTGTATACCATACTAATTGTTTAAACTATGGTTAAAATAACCACGTAACCATGTATGCCTCTTTTTCTCCATGAGAAGCAACTTTTGGAATGGGCAACTAGATATATATGTCACCGTAAGATTACAAACATCGTTAGATTACAATCTATCTCGAGAGATTGTAAACTGTCGAATTATCGTGAACCGTAACATCTGATTGCAATTTAACGCGTTATTTTTCGCTATATTATAATCTATCGATGAGAAATTGTCAAATTGTCAACTGTCCGAAAGCTCTCCCTGATTGGTCAGTCTTTTTGTAAGATCGACCAATCACGACCAGCCGTTCTGTTCCCATGGAGTTCCCGTAGAGTTAGGAATGAAATAGAGGTGTCAGTTAAATAAAATAAATGCTCTTCAAAAATTCTTCAAATATTTATTATTTAGTACGAGTATGTAATTAATATTCCTGACATATGGAGGGAACAAATTGTACCGAAATATTTATTCTTCAAACACAAATTGAAATTGGAAAATTATAAGAAACTTTTATAAAAAAAACAAAACAATTAGGTAGTTTGTCTTCAAACACAAACAAATATTAAAAAAAAATAAAAGCCTCTTATATAAAAAAGGGTACTTAATTTTGTCCTCAAACAATTTAAATTGGACAGTTATAAAAAAAACTTTAAAATAATAAACAATCATTTTATCCTGCAATTCAAATGAAAATGAAAAATATAATTTTACTATTTTCATTATGCCCACTGTAATATTTTTGTAGCTCTATGGTAAATTCGTTCGGATTAACAATATATTTTTTTTGTGAGTTATTTTGTTGACCAGGCTCAATATCCGACATGGCTAATATTATTTAATGAGAACACGTAAGTTTCCACGCATATACAAATATTAAAACACGAGAAATTAATGTAATTTAGGTTATGTTCGGAAACTAACACTAATTTGTTGGTTTATCGTTCAAACTGCTTTTCTATGGTTAATCACAGATAAATTTTACATCCTCAACACTTTTATATAACTAATTCCAAAGATATAAGTTATTTTCAACAGGAAATCAATTTATAATCACGAAAACACAGTTGTTCTCAAAATTGACAACAAACGAAATAAACAAACAAAATGGCGAATGCCGGAGCGGCGGGGGCACATTACGTTCTACCAATCAGCGCGCAAGATGCATTCCGTTCTACGCCAGTTGACAATTTGACCGCTTTACATTGATAGATTATAATATAGCGAAAAATAATACGTTAAATTGCAATCAGATGTTACGGTTCACAATAATTCGACAGTTTACAATCTCTCGAGATAGATTGTAATCTAACGATGTTTGTAATCTTACGGTGACATATATATTTTTGTGACTCACAAGATACAGCCTGATGACAAACGGACAGTGATGGTGTCTTAAGGGTGCATCTACACAGTGCAAGTCGCTTGCGCATGTTGAGGCACATGCGCAGGTTGCATACATTTTAAACACTTGTCACTTGCGCATGTTAACTTGCTCCAGCATCGTGTAGACGCACCCTAAGTCCCGTACATGCCTTAGATGCTAGTTGTAGATGTGATGAATGCCTCTATAACATGATGTGCAGGTGGGCGAGCTGGGACTGGAGATCTGGGAGCGAGTATTAGTCAAGCCGCTCGCCTCCGCACTCACAGGTAAGTCGCGAAACATCACACTTGTTTCAACTTGTCATAAAATATACAGTTGTCCTAGTATTGTACCTTGCGGTACTCCCTATATCTTTAATGCATTAATCATACATGTAAATTATGTAAGCAATGAATAATGATTGTTGCTTTTCGGAAATAACTTAGATTTTAATAGAATAAAAATAAATCTCTTTTTGTGTAAAGGGGCTCATAAATAAGTTTGGGATAGTTAATAATTTCTATAGGAAACAGTAACAAAGCCTTATTTAAGATCGAATGAATGAATGCAAAAATATATTTAAATAACGAAGATATTAATTGAATACCTGATTATTCCATCGTTAGTTGTTTCCCGTGGTTTCCTCCGTATCCCGGAGGAATTTCTTCCTGTACCTGGACAAAATATGATGATATGATACCCTATTTGATTCGGGGATACTGAAGATTTCCAACAGTGAAAGAAGTTCAGAGCCTTTAGGCTAAATGCAGACTAGCGCAGGCATGGTCAGAGTCGATTTCCTCTCAATGATAGCGAAGTCGCACGTGTTCCTGTGACATTAGTGACGCATATCGGTTGGCATGACGACGGCGCGTGTTCCCCGCAGGTCGCATCGTGAACGCGCTGGCGGCGGCACGCGTGTCGCCCCCCGACCCCGCGCTGGCGTCCACTCTACGAGAGGCCATCCACTCCACCGTGCAGGTGCGCGCCTTCCGCGTGCGCGCGCCGCTGCAGCTCTACCAGGTGAGCACCATCATCATCGTCATCATTCCCATCATCATCATCATCCACAGGCACTACTGAACTGTAGCCTATCGCAGGCCGTACTATTATAACACGAGTGTGTGTGAATCATGGAGAACAAAATGACTTGTGCCGACCCCACTAACACCGGCTCCACACGTTGGCCCCAATATTGGCCCCAATGCTATTCGTCCAACGTGTGGATCTAGATAATGGCATTGGCCCCAACGTTGGGGCGAGCGTTGGGACCAACATGTGGAGCCGGCCTCACCTGTGTCGTGTGCCTTAGAAAGAAAGAAACATTTATTTGTATAGAATAGGTGCTACCGGTTTTTATAGAGCTTAAAAGTTCTAGCTATATTCTGCCTAACTCGGCATGCAAATATTTTTACTTACATAATAATTTAATTAGTTATTTTTTTTAAATTTACTAGAATTTTAATTATACAAATTATAGGTGCTTATAGTCTACTTAATATTATTGAATATAAATATACTATAACTATTATTCGTTTAAACCGGGTGTCATGATATGGGCATGTGATGCGGAGGAATGAGAGTCATGTTGTGAGGAAGATGATGAGTATGAACGTGGACGGATATAGTGGAGGAGGAAGACCAAAGAAACGATGGATGGATTGTGTGAAAGTAGATATGGTAAGAATGAATGTTACTTGTGAGATGACGGCAGATAGAAGAATATGGAAGGAGAAAACATGCTGCGCCGACCCTAAATAGGATTGGAATAAGGGCAGGAGGATGATGATGATTATTTTTTTTGGTTTTACAAATAATCATATGTATTAATTTAGCAACTAGTACTGGAGCCGTACCTGTCCGCGGCGAGCGCGTCACACGCAGCCCTGGCGGCGTCGCTGCTGGCGGGCGGCGACGTGGCGCACTACACGCGGCACGCGCTGGCGGGGCTGGAGCGCGAGGTGGCGCTGGGCGCGCGCTTCCTGGACGCGTCCTCCGCCGACGCCGTGCGCGGCGCCTACGAGCGCGCCGCCGTCGCCGCGCACCTGCCCGCGCTGCACGCCACCGTCAGGCAGCTGCTGCGAGACGCCGCCGCGAGTGACCCCGCCGCTGCCGAGGTGAGTGTAGCACCGACACCCGCCGTGCGCGGCGCCTACGAGCGCGCCGCCGTCGCCGCGCACCTGCCCGCGCTGCACGCCACCGTCAGGCAGCTGCTGCGAGACGCCGCCGCGAGTGACCCCGCCGCTGCCGAGGTGAGTGTAGCACCGACACCCGCCGTGCGCGGCGCCTACGAGCGCGCCGCCGTCGCCGCGCACCTGCCCGCGCTGCACGCCACCGTCAGGCAGCTGCTGCGAGACGCCGCCGCGAGTGACCCCGCCGCTGCCGAGGTGAGTGTAGCACCGACACCCGCCGTGCGCGGCGCCTACGAGCGCGCCGCCGTCGCCGCGCACCTGCCCGCGCTGCACGCCACCGTCAGGCAGCTGCTGCGAGACGCCGCCGCGAGTGACCCCGCCGCTGCCGAGGTGAGTGTAGCACCGACACCCGCCGTGCGCGGCGCCTACGAGCGCGCCGCCGTCGCCGCGCACCTGCCCGCGCTGCACGCCACCGTCAGGCAGCTGCTGCGAGACGCCGCCGCGAGTGACCCCGCCGCTGC
This sequence comes from Helicoverpa assulta, assembly GCA_963856015.1. Lineage (NCBI taxonomy): Eukaryota > Metazoa > Arthropoda > Insecta > Lepidoptera > Noctuidae > Helicoverpa > Helicoverpa assulta. The sequence continues at coordinate 68,743 of CAWLCW010000003.1, forward strand.
CGAGGTGAGTGTAGCACCGACACCCGCCGTGCGCGGCGCCTACGAGCGCGCCGCCGTCGCCGCGCACCTGCCCGCGCTGCACGCCACCGTCAGGCAGCTGCTGCGAGACGCCGCCGCGAGTGACCCCGCCGCTGCCGAGGTGAGTGTAGCACCGACACCCGCCGTGCGCGGCGCCTACGAGCGCGCCGCCGTCGCCGCGCACCTGCCCGCGCTGCACGCCACCGTCAGGCAGCTGCTGCGAGACGCCGCCGCGAGTGACCCCGCCGCTGCCGAGGTGAGTGTAGCACCGACACCCGCCGTGCGCGGCGCCTACGAGCGCGCCGCCGTCGCCGCGCACCTGCCCGCGCTGCACGCCACCGTCAGGCAGCTGCTGCGAGACGCCGCCGCGAGTGACCCCGCCGCTGCCGAGGTGAGTGTAGCACCGACACCCGCCGTGCGCGGCGCCTACGAGCGCGCCGCCGTCGCCGCGCACCTGCCCGCGCTGCACGCCACCGTCAGGCAGCTGCTGCGAGACGCCGCCGCGAGTGACCCCGCCGCTGCCGAGGTGAGTGTAGCACCGACACCCGCCGTGCGCGGCGCCTACGAGCGCGCCGCCGTCGCCGCGCACCTGCCCGCGCTGCACGCCACCGTCAGGCAGCTGCTGCGAGACGCCGCCGCGAGTGACCCCGCCGCTGCCGAGGTGAGTGTAGCACCGACACCCGCCGTGCGCGGCGCCTACGAGCGCGCCGCCGTCGCCGCGCACCTGCCCGCGCTGCACGCCACCGTCAGGCAGCTGCTGCGAGACGCCGCCGCGAGTGACCCCGCCGCTGCCGAGGTGAGTGTAGCACCGACACCCGCCGTGCGCGGCGCCTACGAGCGCGCCGCCGTCGCCGCGCACCTGCCCGCGCTGCACGCCACCGTCAGGCAGCTGCTGCGAGACGCCGCCGCGAGTGACCCCGCCGCTGCCGAGGTGAGTGTAGCACCGACACCCGCCGTGCGCGGCGCCTACGAGCGCGCCGCCGTCGCCGCGCACCTGCCCGCGCTGCACGCCACCGTCAGGCAGCTGCTGCGAGACGCCGCCGCGAGTGACCCCGCCGCTGCCGAGGTGAGTGTAGCACCGACACCCGCCATAACTCACTTAGCAATCACCATAACGTCGGGTCCGTTCATACTGACCGGCTCGGAGAGCGTCTGCAAGACCGAGAAAAATTACGCGATCGGAGCCGGTCAGCTCCTCTTATTATTTCACACTAAGCGCCAAGATTCTTAATGACAGAAGATGTGCACATGCAAAAATAAACCTTACTACAAATACTAAGTACTCGATTTTCAACGTCTTTAAGAATCTCTCCTCTCCGAACCGTTCTGTCTGAACGGACCCTTTAGGTATGTTCTTATTTGTATATAAGGAACTACGATCAGTGTTCACGTTGTAGTAACACCTGGTACTGTTTGTGTTGCAGCGTCGCGCGGACCTGAAGCGCATGTACACGCTGCTGCGGCCGCTGGGCGCCGCGGCGCTGCGCCCGCTCGTCGACGCCGCGCACGCGCAGGCCGCCGCCGACGGACACGCGCTGCTCGCGCAGCCGCACAACAAGGACGAGGTACACACACACACACACACGTGCACACACAGCACACACACACACATGCACACACAGACCACACACACACACACGTGCACACACAGCACACACACACATGTACACACACTGACACACACACATGTACACACAGAAACACACATGTCACTTGATAACAAGCCAAAAATAAACCTAACTGTAAGTACTCTCCATCTGAGTAGGCACTTAACTCAAGGTGAACAATGTTCACTGAAGGGTAACATCATCTATCACTTACTGTTACACGTTGTATATCACAGTCATGTAACACACACACACACATTCATTGGAATATCTTCAGCTATAATGTAACATGTAGGCAGTCATCGAACATTAAGCCGACTTTAGCTATGAATCTTTAAGGAAAGTCATTTTCTTTTCAATTTCAAAACAGAAATCTGTATTTTCACTTTCCTCCTAAACAGTGGCGGAAAATAACAAAAACTACCAATTTAATAATCTCCTCCTTTTGGGAAGTCGGTGAAAAGTATGTACTGATCACACTTTCAAATGGCAATCCCCACTGTCAAACCATCTCCGAAGCAAATGACTTTCCTTAACGTTAGTCGAAATTCACCCAGTTCGTGTAATATATTTGCTATTTATAACAATATAATATTAACTAAAGGGTATATCACAACGCGTGCTATATTATGCTTTTCATTAAACTATTATCTGTCGGTTGCATCAAAATGTAATTGTTATTGTTCTATCTATTAATCTAAGGCTTTCGAATGAGCTGCTCATAGTAAATTATTTCAGAAACCAGTTGTTTCATACTTCCCGAATATGGTTAAATACAGTTTATTAAAACTTATATAATATTTCCGCTATTTAATGTTCATCGTAAAAGTTACAATATTTGCAGCATCTATGGGTGTGCCACAGGGTACAATAATAAGCCCTTTGTTGTTTGTCAATGACAAAGTAGAGAATAGTTAGAAATGTTAATAATATTTTTGCTGCAACCGGCGGTTAGTAAGCATTAACAGCAAGGCTCTGTGTCACCAACAGGACGACAGCCCGATCAAGTAACAATTGATTTAGACTTACAATGGACTTACTTGAAATGCTTGTTCCCAAAATGATCGATTACTGAACCATGGTTATTTATACTTCAGTTACACGAAAACTCCAACTTCATAATTAATAGTTTTCGTTTAACCGACTGATCACCTTATCGACTGTTAGTGCGATTGAGCCGAATTATCATATAACGACTTATGACCGGTCCTTATAAACATAAACAATTCGATTTGCTGTCAGAAGGTAAATTTTAATCAAATTCCTTGAAAAGGAAAGGTGTTCCAAATTGGGATGTTTGTATTTTTAGAAGTAAGCCTCATAGAGTAAGCGATATAGTAACCGTTCGTAAGCGAAATGAGTCGTTATAGATAGATGATAGTTGAGCAATTGCTAGTGACGCTCTGTTTGCCCGCAGCCAGCCGATTTGTACGGAAACGGCACCGAGGTGCGTGCACTCAACCGTGTCGACTCTCTGTCCTCCGTCTCTCTCTAACCGCTGCTGTGCGAGAGAGACGGCGGTACAAGTCCACACCGTTGCATAATATACTTGTTATTTTGTACATATTTGCGCTTATACTTATTCACTTATGTTACATTTTTAGTTTATCGTTATCGACGGCACATTCTGTTTCCGAATGTTTATTTGTTGCTATTTACTTATATATATTGGCTTCTCATTCAACATTAATTTTTAGTATATCTTGTTTGATTATCATTTCATTCAACCCTCGTTGACATAACTATTGTAACCGATATTTTATTTACTTGGTTTTGGTTTCTTGCTCGTTAAGAATAGGATTATGTATATTCCTGATTTTTTTCAAGAACTTCATATAAACTTCATATAACCTATGTTAAATTGAAAAAAATACTTATCCCAGCAGGCGTCAAGGTATATTGACATTAAGTTTCATCTCAATCGGTTCAGCAGTAGAACCATCATTTGTAATTGTAACAGAAATGTCTAAACCTATTTATATAAGACTAGTTGTTTTCACCCGCTCCCCGTGGAAACTTCTGGATTTCAAACAGCCAGTCCGCCATCTTGGGAATGCCGCCATATTGGATTGTATTGTCATCCGAACTCAGAGCGTGTGCAAAATGTTATCCTTATCGAAGACCGGGAAGTGGGTCACTTTAAGATTCCAAGATTGTCTTACATACATAGTTACAAGTGAAGCTAATCCTAACTAATATTATAAAAGTGAAAGGAACACTGTCTTTCTGTCTGTCTTTTCTTCACGCCTTAACTACTGAACCGATTTGTGTGAAATTTGGTACAGACATAGTTTGGAACTTGAGAAAGGACATAGGATAGTTTTTATTACAAAAAAATATAAAAATAAAATTTATTCCGGACATATAGCGCCATCTATTGCTCAAACCAAAAATCTGCCGGAAGTCACTACTCCACGCAAACGAAGTCGCGGGCAAAAGCTAGTATTTAATAAGCGTGATTGACTTTGACTTGGTCAGGCGCACACGCACTTCGTGAGCGCGATGCTGGCGCTGCACGGCAAGTACAGCGCGCTGTTCGCTGACGTGTTCGGCGGCGCGCAGGCCTTCGTCGGCGCACTCGACAAGGTAACATAAACATTCAAATAAAACTCATCATCATCCTCCGAGCCTTTTTCCCAACTATGTTGGGGTCGGCTTCCAGTCTAACCGGATGCAGCTGAGTACCAGTGCTTTACAAGAAGCGACTGCCTATCTGACCTCCTCAACCCAGTTACCCGGGCAACCCGATACCCCTTGGTTAGACTGGTGTCAGACTTACTGGCTTCTGACTACCCGTAACGACTGCCAAGGTTGTTCAATGACAGCCGGGACCTACAGTTTAACGTGCCACCCGAAACACAGTCAATGGTGTCTAAGATATTCTTAGAAAGTACATACAAACTTAGAAAAGTTGCATTGGTACTTGCCTGACCTGAGATCGAACCCGCGCCCTCATACTTGAGAGGTGGCCTAGTGGGTAAAGGATTGAAATAAAACTACTTTTACGAATTTTATTTTTAACCTTAATTGGACCTCTATGTCCGTCCTAGTTACAGTAATTTAATTTGAATTACTGATTTAATTTACTCCACATCATACATATTTAATTCACTTTTTACAACAAGCAAAAACACTAAGAATTTTCCAATGAAGCTAGTTATCAATTATGACCTCGACCTTCAAATGCCGACCTTGACCTCCAAAAATTTGACCTTGGGACGCTGATCTTGACATTTAACTTGACCTTGGGCAGTTTTGACGTTGACCGTGTGACCTCAGGCGTGCAGCGCGGTGGTGAACTCGCGGCTGCCGCTGGAGACGGGCGCGCGGGCGCCGGAGCTGCTGGCGCGCTACTGCGACGCGCTGCTGCGCCGCCGCGGCGCCGACGACGCCGACGACAAGCTGGCGGCCGCCATCGTCGTCTTCAAGTACGTCGACGACAAGGACGTCTTCCAGAAGTACTACGCGAGGGCCCTCGCCCGCCGGCTCATCCACCAGCTCAGCGCCAACATGGAACAGGTCAGATACACCACTGTACATAGTCCCAAATGGAATTCATTAGCAATATTTTTGCCACATGTTCTACTCATGATTTAATTATCTATCATTTAGGCTCATAAAACATCATCCTTTTCGAAGACCGGAAAGTGTTTCAAATAAAGATTCCAAGATTTTCTTACATACATAGTTACAAGTGAAGCTAATATAAGCGCGATAAATTGTGAACCAAATTTGTTTTCACTAGCCGATACGAGTTCATTCACAGAAGCGGCCACCATGTGAATGAACAAGGGCGCGAGTTTTCGGCTACTGCGGCGCAATAGCATTGGCTTTATTATATACTAGCTTCCGCCAGCGGCTTCGCCCTCGTGGTGTCTTGATAAAAAGAAGCCTATGTGTTAATCCAGGATTTCACCTATCTACATACCAAATTTCAACCAAATCGGTCCAGCCGTTTTTGCGTGAAAGAATAACAAACATACATCCATACATTCTCACAAACTTTCACATTTATAATATTAGTAGGATTAATAGGATATTAGTAGGATTTTCTTAAAAATGTTTTTTTTTGACGTTGAAGTTTTATGACAATTTGAGATTTTTTTTCTTAATTTTTGTTCTCTATTTTAAGAGCCTAAATGATATATAATCAATCATGAGTAGATGACACGTGATAAAAATATTGCCAATGACTTCCATTTCAGACTGTATTGTTAACATTACATACAAAGTAAAATATAACGTGTTTGTTTATGCTTCAGGAGGAGGCGATGATCAACCGGCTGAAGGCGGCGTGCGGCTACGAGTTCACGAACAAGCTGCACCGCATGTTCACCGACGTCGCCGTCTCCGCAGACCTCAACGCCAAGTTCCAGCAGCACCTGCGTGATAACAACCTCGCCACCAGCACCGGCTTCTTCATCCAGGCGAGTGTCCAACCCACCCCCCAGCACGTCACGCCGACACTCACACAGCGAAAACAACCTCGCCACCAGCACCGGCTTCTTCATCCAGGCGAGTGTCCAACCCACCCCCCAGCACGTCACGCTGACACTCACTGTGCGACAACAACCTCGCCACCAGCACCGGCTTCTTCATCCAGGCGAGTGTCCGACCCACCCCCCAGCACGTCACACTGACACTCACTGCCAAGGATTTCAAATGACAGCCGGGACGTACAGTTTATCGTGCCTTCCGAAACACGGAAGAACTCTTCATGACAAGATGGTCTCCCATCCACGGAGCGACCGCGCCAAGCGTTGCTTCACGTCTTATGGCACGAGCTCTGCCCGCCTCGGGATATTTTATGATATTTACAAAATCCCGTTGCAATTCCGAAGAAGGTTCGAAAAAACTGAGATTTATTTTGATTTATTTATTTCTTTAAGTCGGGCATCTAAGGCCCATATAAAATACAATACATAAATATTATTATAACATGAAACCATACAGTAACACATATCGTATCGGTACGGCAGGTGCTGCAGGCGGGCGCGTGGCCGCTGGGCGGCGCCATGGCCCCGCTGGCGCCGCCGCAGCAGCTGGAGCGGCCGGCGCGGCTGTTCGAGGCCTTCTACCGCGCCTCGTTCTCCGGCCGCCGCCTGGCCTGGCTGCACCACCTGTGCACGGGCGAGCTGCGCCTGCGCTACACGCCGCGCCTCGTGCACGTCAGCGCCTCCACCGCGCAGTGCGCGCTGCTGCTGAGCTTCGAGAGCGCCGACACGTGGCCGGCGCGGGAGCTGCGCGACACCGCCCAGCTGCCGGGCGACGCCTGGGCCCGCCACCTGCGCCCGCTGCTGGACGCGGGGCTGCTGCTGGCGGCCGGCGACGTGGGCGCCGAGGCGGACGCCGAGCCCGCGCCCGACGCCACGCTCGCGCTCAACCTCGCCTTCAGCTGCAAGCGCACCAAGCTGCGCCTCACCGTCGCCAACGCGCCCAACCACACAGGTCACACCCCCACTGACACCACTGGCGTCATCACCTCGACTCACTTAATGACCTCCACTGATATAATGACCCTACTGTCATAATGCACCCACTGACATAATGACATCCACTATCATAATGACCTCAACCGTCATAATGACCTCAACCGTCATAATGACCTCCACCGTCATAATGACCCCCCACTGTCATAATGACCCCCACTGTAATAATGACCCCCACTGTTATAATGACCTCCACTGGCATAATGACCTGCCACTGCTATCGCAGGCGGTAGCGGCAGTGCGGGCGGCGCGGCGCCGGGCGAGGCGGACGCGGCGCACTGCGACGACGACCGCAAGATGTACCTGCAGGCCGCCATCGTGCGCATCATGAAGCAGCGGAAGGTACGCACACACACACACACACACACACACTACACCGTCACGACCGCAAGATGTACCTGCAGGCCGCCATCGTGCGCATCATGAAGCAGCGGAAGGTACGCACACACACACACACACACTACACCGTCACGACCGCAAGATGTACCTGCAGGCCGCCATCGTGCGCATCATGAAGCAGCGGAAGGTACGCACACACACACACACACACTACACCGTCACGACCGCAAGATGTACCTGCAGGCCGCCATCGTGCGCATCATGAAGCAGCGGAAGGTACGCACACACACACACACACACACTACACCGTCACGACCGCAAGATGTACCTGCAGGCCGCCATCGTGCGCATCATGAAGCAGCGGAAGGTACGCACACACACACACACACACACTACACCGTCACGACCGCAAGATGTACCTGCAGGCCGCCATCGTGCGCATCATGAAGCAGCGGAAGGTACGCACACACACACACACACACTACACCGTCACGACCGCAAGATGTACCTGCAGGCCGCCATCGTGCGCATCATGAAGCAGCGGAAGGTACGCACACACACACACACACACACACTACACCGTCACGACCGCAAGATGTACCTGCAGGCCGCCATCGTGCGCATCATGAAGCAGCGGAAGGTACGCACACACACACACACACACACACACTACACCGTCACGACCGCAAGATGTACCTGCAGGCCGCCATCGTGCGCATCATGAAGCAGCGGAAGGTACGCACACACACACACACACACACACTACACCGTCACGACCGCAAGATGTACCTGCAGGCCGCCATCGTGCGCATCATGAAGCAGCGGAAGGTACGCACACACACACACACACACACTACACCGTCACGACCGCAAGATGTACCTGCAGGCCGCCATCGTGCGCATCATGAAGCAGCGCAAGGTACGCACACACACACACACACACACACTACACCGTCACGACCGCAAGATGTACCTGCAGGCCGCCATCGTGCGCATCATGAAGCAGCGGAAGGTACGCACACACACACACACACACACTACACCGTCACGACCGCAAGATGTACCTGCAGGCCGCCATCGTGCGCATCATGAAGCAGCGGAAGGTACGCACACACACACACACACACACTACACCGTCACGACCGCAAGATGTACCTGCAGGCCGCCATCGTGCGCATCATGAAGCAGCGCAAGGTACGCACACACACACACACACACACACTACACCGTCACGACCGCAAGATGTACCTGCAGGCCGCCATCGTGCGCATCATGAAGCAGCGCAAGGTACGCACACACACACACACACACACACTACACCGTCACGACCGCAAGATGTACCTGCAGGCCGCCATCGTGCGCATCATGAAGCAGCGCAAGGTACGCACACACACACACACACACACTACACCGTCACGACCGCAAGATGTACCTGCAGGCCGCCATCGTGCGCATCATGAAGCAGCGGAAGGTACGCACACACACACACACACACACACACACACTACACCGTCACGACCGCAAGATGTACCTGCAGGCCGCCATCGTGCGCATCATGAAGCAGCGGAAGGTACGCACACACACACACACACACACACACACACTACACCGTCACGACCGCAAGATGTACCTGCAGGCCGCCATCGTGCGCATCATGAAGCAGCGGAAGGTACGCACACACACAGTCACTCACACACACACTCACACACACACACGCACACAAGGTATTCAAATATGATGGTAATAATATTTTACTAAAAGTCCCGATACATTTTGCCTTACGGCGTGCAAAATCGTTAACATAGTAGGTACAATTTAATACTTACTACTACATACATTGCGTGACGTGTGCAGGTGCTGCGCCACACGGAGCTGATCCAGGAGGTGGTGTCGCAAGCTCGAGGCTCCTTCGCACCCTCCGTCGCCATGATCAAGAAGTGCATCGAGGCGCTCATCGACAAGCAGTACCTCGAGCGAGCACCCGCCGCCCTCGACACCTACTCCTACCTCGCCTAGGTGAGTGTCTAGCGCCACTGTCGCCACGCGGCAAGCAGTACCTCGAGCGAGCACCCGCCGCCCTCGACACCTACTCCTACCTCGCCTAGGTGAGTGTCTAGCGCCACTGTCGCCACGCGGCAAGCAGTACCTCGAGCGAGCACCCGCCGCCCTCGACACCTACTCCTACCTCGCCTAGGTGAGTGTCTAGCGCCACTGTCGCCACGCGGCAAGCAGTACCTCGAGCGAGCACCCGCCGCCCTCGACACCTACTCCTACCTCGCCTAGGTGAGTGTCTAGCGCCACTGTCGCCACGCGGCAAGCAGTACCTCGAGCGAGCACCCGCCGCCCTCGACACCTACTCCTACCTCGCCTAGGTGAGTGTCTAGCGCCACTGTCGCCACGCGGCAAGCAGTACCTCGAGCGAGCACCCGCCGCCCTCGACACCTACTCCTACCTCGCCTAGGTGAGTGTCTAGCGCCACTGTCGCCACGCGGCAAGCAGTACCTCGAGCGAGCACCCGCCGCCCTCGACACCTACTCCTACCTCGCCTAGGTGAGTGTCTAGCGCCACTGTCGCCACGCGGCAAGCAGTACCTCGAGCGAGCACCCGCCGCCCTCGACACCTACTCCTACCTCGCCTAGGTGAGTGTCTAGCGCCACTGTCGCCACGCGGCAAGCAGTACCTCGAGCGAGCACCCGCCGCCCTCGACACCTACTCCTACCTCGCCTAGGTGAGTGTCTAGCGCCACTGTCGCCACGCGGCAAGCAGTACCTCGAGCGAGCACCCGCCGCCCTCGACACCTACTCCTACCTCGCCTAGGTGAGTGTCTAGCGCCACTGTCGCCACGCGGCAAGCAGTACCTCGAGCGAGCACCCGCCGCCCTCGACACCTACTCCTACCTCGCCTAGGTGAGTGTCTAGCGCCACTGTCGCCACGCGGCAAGCAGTACCTCGAGCGAGCACCCGCCGCCCTCGACACCTACTCCTACCTCGCCTAGGTGAGTGTCTAGCGCCACTGTCGCCACGCGGCAAGCAGTACCTCGAGCGAGCACCCGCCGCCCTCGACACCTACTCCTACCTCGCCTAGGTGAGTGTCTAGCGCCACTGTCGCCACGCGGCAAGCAGTACCTCGAGCGAGCACCCGCCGCCCTCGACACCTACTCCTACCTCGCCTAGGTGAGTGTCTAGCGCCACTGTCGCCACGCGGCAAGCAGTACCTCGAGCGAGCACCCGCCGCCCTCGACACCTACTCCTACCTCGCCTAGGTGAGTGTCTAGCGCCACTGTCGCCACGCGGCAAGCAGTACCTCGAGCGAGCACCCGCCGCCCTCGACACCTACTCCTACCTCGCCTAGGTGAGTGTCTAGCGCCACTGTCGCCACGCGGCAAGCAGTACCTCGAGCGAGCACCCGCCGCCCTCGACACCTACTCCTACCTCGCCTAGGTGAGTGTCTAGCGCCACTGTCGCCACGCGGCAAGCAGTACCTCGAGCGAGCACCCGCCGCCCTCGACACCTACTCCTACCTCGCCTAGGTGAGTGTCTAGCGCCACTGTCGCCACGCGGCAAGCAGTACCTCGAGCGAGCACCCGCCGCCCTCGACACCTACTCCTACCTCGCCTAGGTGAGTGTCTAGCGCCACTGTCGCCACGCGGCAAGCAGTACCTCGAGCGAGCACCCGCCGCCCTCGACACCTACTCCTACCTCGCCTAGGTGAGTGTCTAGCGCCACTGTCGCCACGCGGCAAGCAGTACCTCGAGCGAGCACCCGCCGCCCTCGACACCTACTCCTACCTCGCCTAGGTGAGTGTCTAGCGCCACTGTCGCCACGCGGCAAGCAGTACCTCGAGCGAGCACCCGCCGCCCTCGACACCTACTCCTACCTCGCCTAGGTGAGTGTCTAGCGCCACTGTCGCCACGCGGCAAGCAGTACCTCGAGCGAGCACCCGCCGCCCTCGACACCTACTCCTACCTCGCCTAGGTGAGTGTCTAGCGCCACTGTCGCCACGCGGCAAGCAGTACCTCGAGCGAGCACCCGCCGCCCTCGACACCTACTCCTACCTCGCCTAGGTGAGTGTCTAGCGCCACTGTCGCCACGCGGCAAGCAGTACCTCGAGCGAGCACCCGCCGCCCTCGACACCTACTCCTACCTCGCCTAGGTGAGTGTCTAGCGCCACTGTCGCCACGCGGCAAGCAGTACCTCGAGCGAGCACCCGCCGCCCTCGACACCTACTCCTACCTCGCCTAGGTGAGTGTCTAGCGCCACTGTCGCCACGCGGCAAGCAGCACCTCGAGCGAGCACCCGCCGCCCTCGACACCTACTCCTACCTCGCCTAGGTGAGTGTCTAGCGCCACTGTCGCCACGCGGCAAGCAGTACCTCGAGCGAGCAACGTTGCGCAGGTTTGTCGGCAATCGAATGTTGAGTCGTTTATTTTTGCACTTTTATTTATTATCTTAGCGCTTAGATTTCCTTTGAATAAATATCACACACGTTTACACATTCTATTGTAACGACATTTTCTATTCATTTATTTTAATTATTTTCCTAGCTGATGACAAGATGGTGCTGACCTGGGTACGAATGCAAGGAACGGAACGTCATATCTTATCAACGTCATATAATTGTATAACGAAACGTTTTTGTCATCAACAATTTAAAAGATAGAAAATAAATGGAATAAAAGGAGAAAAGAAATCGGATTATTGTCCGAATGTCATCAAATGTGTGCATTTGAAAACTATCGGCCTTGCTACAAAAACTGAAACATCTGTTGAACACTTGTCTAAAAATGTGGCTTCAAAACGGACCTTATTTCAACGTTATAATCTGCCATTTTTTTAGACAAGTGTTCAACAGACGTTAAAAAGTTTTTGTGGTACGACGGAATATGTCCAGAAATCTGAATTTCTTGGGTCTTGGCTCAAAGGGTTCGGTGCAATGTTTTTTTTTTAATTTGGCAAAGTAAACTCACGTAGTAGGCACAACGCCATCTGTCTTTTTGTTTGGGAACTATTTTTTTTTAATTCTCAAAAAGAAAACCTCCCATTGCGTCGAAAAATAGTTTAGTACTTTTGTATCGACATAGTTGCATAGGTGACAGACTCGGTACGTGCTAGAGTTGCCAAGTAGTCGATAGATATCATGTCGATAGTTGAGTGATATCGTGTGAGTATACAAGGACATCGATAGTGCGCGGTAACGGCTCTAGTTATACGGTAGCTGTATCGACGCTTGTATAAAGTTTTTAATATATTGATTGTCATTCGTGCGGCGGTCGGGCTCGACGCTCACCTCTAACACATTTTCATACATTATAGATTTTATATAAACACGTTTTTAATAGTGTTTTTTTTTAATGAACGCGTCCATCAATGTTGTAAACATGCAGTTTGTGTTTCTTTGTATTTATTAGCGCAAGCTGTGGAGTGGACAGTAACGTATGGTATTGTTGTTAAAGGTAGCGCGTTCGAGTCCCGGCGAGCGCGAGCCTAGCGCCGACATCTGTTGTATATCTAAATGTACAATAATATATATAATATTTAACGCTAGTAGAGGGCGCTGTCGCGTCGACTATAAATAATAATTATTAAAATAAACTTGTACGAACATCGTTGGTGGCGTTTTATTTGTTTATCCTCGTCAGAGCGCAGCTGACAAACACTTGTCGTCACACAACTACACATTATGTAAGTATACATACTCCCCCTTCACCCCTGCCTCGTTGGTCTAGCTGCCGCAAGTGCGGCTGCTGAGCACGAGAGTTCGATTCCCGAGTCGGTCCGTGGAAATTGCTTCGTGTGTTTTAGAAGATTTTCACAGAGCAGCCCGTAAGCAGCCCGCCTTCAGCCTGGAAGTTGGTGATTGATACACCCGTAAATGTCGGTCCTGCTTGTGATCTCTCTCTGGTGGTGTCGGATTGCCATCCCATCGCGCTATGAGAGTGAAGGAATAGTGAGTGCACTTGTGTCCAAGCAAATGTGCGTGCACTATAATATGTCCTGCGCAGTTGGCTAATCTCCCTACATGAGAACAGCCACCGTGGCCTATAATCGGCTAGGAGGACATCATCATAGCTACTAGCTGCGCATTTTATTCATTACTTCAGTTTAACTTACTCAATATCTCTTAAAACATACTTTTATAGTAAATTACCACCACCCGCGTCCAATGGAATCTACTGCTCGTACCGGGATAAAATATAGCCTATGTTACTCGGGAAGAGTATAGCTATCTAACAGTGAAAGAATTGTTCTAATTTTGTTCAGAAGTTTTAGAGCCATTAGGGTAAACGAAAAAAACATATTTTCTCTTTATTAGTATAGAAGTATAGATTGGGTTCCTTCTATCTGGCAGAATTTTATTTGACATAACACACTTGGCATAATTTTTTTTCAACGAATGTTTTTAAGGCATAAAAAATATTTAGCATAATTATTGTTTCACCGAATATTTATATGCCCGAATTTACAGTTGCATACTTTTAAGATGGCAGAATTTTATTTCGCATAATTGCTTTTGGCATAGTTAGAGTTTCGCATTATTTCGTTTAGTTAGCATAATGTATATTTTGAGAAACTATTATTTGGTATAATCTCATTTGGCGTACTATGAAGATGGTAGAATTTTATTTAGATTCAATGTAGTTAGCAAATTGCCATTTATAACCTTCAATTAAAAACATTGTATTAAAAATTGAAGCCAGTAACGAAAACGAATCGCTGCAAAACCGACTCCACGTAGTCTTGTTTGCTCTACCCCTAGAGTGCAATTCAAAACCGCGTAGGCGCGGAGGGGCGAGGCGGCCTGCGAGCTGAGGCGCAGGTAGTTTTAACGCTCGCCGACGCGGTTGAGGCTGGCCGGCAGAGCCGGCCAGTAAGCCGAAGCTGCGGTGGTGAGCGTGAAAACCATCTGCGACGATAAGCTCGTATGGAACCGCCGGAGCCACGCAGCGCCGGAGCCGTGACAGAAGCCATGCTTGCTGCATGTTGCATGCTTACTTCCATGTTCCATGCCTGTTTACATGCTGCATGCCTGCTTGCATGCTTCAGGCTTGTTTGCATGCTTCTTACAGGAAAATAAAAATTCCAAAACTATGCCAAAAGATGATTCTGACTATAAACATTCTGAAATTAATATGATAGTTCTGCCTACTTATATGAAATTGCGAAATGAAGATTATGCCAACTGTTGGTATGCAAAATAAGATTATGCCATAAAAAGTTCTGCCATAAAGGGGGGACCCGTATAGATTATACTGTTAACGGAAATAGGCTAATACTATAACTAACCAGGGGCCCGATTCTCCTCATTTTACTTAAGCTACTTACGATTCACATTCGACTGAGATCCAATCACGACTCGATTACTATTGAAGCGTATGTGGCATGGCAATCCGCTATTTTTTCTTTGAAATAAACGTTTTTATCCTTTTCTGTCATGCAATAGACAAAATGATTCATATTTTGTCTGCAAATGATTTACGATTGCAATATGATTGTAGAGCAAACTACCGTATAGACCAAAATCACCAAAATAGCAGACCAATCGCAAACCAATCAAATGTCCGATATGGTTAAAACTGCTATTGCGATCATATTGCGATTCGATCTCTATTCAATTTTGACATTATTAACTTAGGAGAATCGGGCCCCAGCTTACACCTATGATAGTGTACGGTTATTACTTTCTTATTCCTGGTGTAATTCTAGCCGTGATTATAATAAGCTGCATATTGCATGTTCATTCATTGATTTCCCATCATGTTTTTCTAGATTTTTTTATATTAAATCCAAATATAAAAAATAGACGGCCACCGATATCGGACACAGGGTCCAAGGTACCGGCGGTTAGGGTCCCTGAGACAGAAACCTCCTCACAATACGCGCCGTATCAAGGAGTACTGCCTTCTGAATCAGTCCCATGATCCAGCCGCCTAACGAAAGCCTCATGAGGCGTTGGACGAGGCTCTTGGCTATTAGACCATTGGCATTGGCGACAATCGGCACAATAACAGCCGTGTCGGTGTCGGCATTCCACATGGCGACAACCTCGTGCGCTAAGTCAAGATACAATGTATCTTATTGTTAAGTTATAAAATATGTAATTCTATTGATAAATCTAATTCAGAACACAGAATATTTAAAAAATAATAGTAGGCACTTAGTAAGAATCTTAATATTTAAATTCTACAGTTTACATTTAGAGCAGAACACATCGCGTAGGTATAGGGCGAGCCCTAGCCCTGCAATAACATTGTGCAAGTGCAATATTACAGTAATACGATATACAGTCATAATCATAATCCACGTTAAAAAACATGATCTCATAAGTGTAATCCAATCCTAATTAAAATAATGAATACAAATAAGCCCCGCAGGGCATCTGAGGCGGATGACGGGGAGTAGCGACCCCGCGGGGCTATATATCCGAGTGCTCCAGGGAGAGTCTACTGTCCCCCATCTCCGGCCTGCCGGAGTTAGGGCATGCAATACCGGTTTACCGGTTTCGGTTTTACCGGTAAAACCGCCCATTTTCGCGATTTTTAATTTACCGGTTAAAATTATATGTAACCGGTAATTTACCGGTTTTTACGTTTTTGTAATAATATATAGCAATTGTTCATTTAACGTCAAATCTTCATTATGTAGCCTGAACATAATGTAATATTGCATACATTACATATTGTAAGAGTGTTAAAGTTGCTGTTTTTTAGGAAAGCAAACTTATGTGGCTCCTTAACTATCTCTAGGTTAGATACAAATCTTCATTCTCATCTTAATTTATAATATCTAAACAAATTTTATTCATTCGGTTAATCTGAATTTCCTCATAGCTGTCAGTTCCTATTAGGTAAAAATGTAGCTTATGCTTATTTTACCTACTCTATGACCTTATTGAGTAAGGGCTTTTACTTCATCACCATGCGGACAGCTCTGAGGACACGGTGGAGCACACAGTCTAGGTGTGCACTGCCTGGGAAGGGTACCACGGTGTCGTCGTCGAGCCAATAGGCAGCGACGACCTCTCGCGTCCGGCCCTGGTTCAAGCCATCGTCCGAAGCGAGAGGGAATGGGAAGCCGTCGCCTCCTTCTGCGGAACAGTCATTCTCAGTCTCTCCCAGTCAGCTCGAGAAGGAGACGGTGGAGCGCCTGCGAGTTCGCACCTCTTATCCCAACCGCTGTAATGGACCGAAGACACCACGGGCACCGAGTGTCGAGAGACGACTCCCGGCCACCGTAGGCGTCGGTCTGTGGACGGTGAGTTCGGGTGGCTCATCGTTCCTCCGTCTGCATAGACAACAGACCCGTGTCGGCGGCCCGAGTTGTTCCACGCGCAGGGCCAAAACCTGACGGGGCTGCGGGATTGTTTGAAAGAGTTACCGCGACCCTGGTCCATAAAATGCCCACGATTTACCATAAAAAAGGGCTTTCACTTCAATGAAAAAAAATGTTTTTTTTTTCACGGTAATTCTTAGCGTTTATCCCGTCTTGAGACGGGGTCCTCTTTCCCCTTCGCTCTATCCAGGACATCTTCCTCTTCGAGTTCGTAGATTTTCATGTCATTACGACACTCAACCACCACTGTTTCGGCCTGCCTCTCTCCTGAGTACACAACATTGGCGATGTATTCAGGTGGTCTCCTTTTTACATGGCCGAACCATCGCAGCCGTTTCTCTTGCATTTTGTCGACGACATCGCGTTCGGATGGTACTGACATGTTTTTGTTACGGCCCACGTCACAAACCTTGTATTTTTTATCACAAACCTTGTATTTTTTATTATTTTTTGCTTTTAGACTACCCAATCTTATTGATATAATACATTAAAAAAAAATACAAAAATTACCGGTTTACCGGTAAAAATATTTTAATTACCGAATTTTTACCGGTAATTTTTATTTTACCGGAATTGCATGCCCTAGCCGGAGTGAAGCATGACGGGGGATAGGTCTCCCGCCTTGCTCTGGCTTGCCTTCATCGGCCGGTCAGAGTGGAGTCGCTAGAGCAGGGTTAGCAGCTCTGCTCGGAGGGTAGGTGCCTCGTGGTAAGTAAGTGGCGAGTGGGCCGGTGATGCTGGACCCACAGGGAGCGCGTGATCTGCGTTTAAAGTCCGCCGAGGTATCCTCACCCTTCAGCCGCTCATGCACCTGTTGCCCTCTTGTTGCGATTTAGCGACTGATTCCCGGGGGCCCAGTAAGTGAGTTGGCGAGTCTCCACCTGCCATTTTTACATGTATTTAATACATTGTCATCGGCAGGTGCCATAGTTCCCGTAGTTTCCCCATTCCTAGTCCATTTAGCATCCCATCACAATAGCCCAAGTAGTTTTCATCCATAGTTAGCAATAGTTTAGCACAGAACCGGGGATTGTCCTTGGGTACATTTCTATAGTGTATACAGGGATAATCGTCGGCTTTGTGTCACCATTTCATTAAAGTTGTCTCAAAAGGGCTTCAGCGTGTTGGCTTCGGCCCCACGTTCGCCTCCCAAAAATCCGGGACTCTATAGTCCCGTGGTCTGGAAGAGACATGCAAATAATAATATACAGTTGAATCCTTTATAATGGACATCGAAGGGACTTTGCAGAAACGTCATACTAAGCGGACGTTATACAAAGCATTTTCTAGACAATAAAAAATCTCCTAATTTCTTCAGTATGTGCCTATTTATTTAACTAGAGAAAAATATAAGAGAGATAGAAAATAGAAATAATATGTATACATATTATTTACCACCTATAGACCACATGAATGTAGGAGTATACATACATGTTTGTAGATTTTTCTCTGAATTAAAACAAGTCGTCGAATATCGCATGACTTGCCCGATGATTGTTGAAGGTAGGATGCAGGTCAGGGGCATGTCAAATTCCTTGTAAAAAATATTATATCCAATTTTTTTATAAGGAATTTCATATGGAAACCAAACTTCGTAGTGTAATGTCATCATAAACGGTAGGTCAATATAGGCGGAGTTATAATAAACGGATTCTACTGTATTGCGCAAACTAAATGGGAGCGTCTCAGTTTATTTATTAGTTTTAAAGAAGGCTTACAGACTAATTACATTGGTAACAAATATATTACTATTCCCAAGTACGCTTGAGCCAAAGTCTAAACAAAGAAAACAATGTTTCTCAAACTTTTGAAGATGGCGGGAATAACCCGACCGATGACTAAACGTCACATTTTAATGTAAAATGTTCTCAGTATCTATGGTCTACAATTGAGTAGTATTAAAATGCGTTCCAAGTTTCAGAATCTAGTCCTACTTAGGTTCTTTTACATGTTTACGATTAATACATAGTTAATTAAAATAAAGAACATAATTGAAGGCATTTATGACATTTGATTCCAAATAAGTCTGAAAGGATTATTACCTACATAAGTTCTACAGACATTATTCTAATTTATAATTTCTAATGTTGTCAGTGTATTACTTCCGTAGTTATTTTTATAAAATATGTACCCTACATCAATCGTGACATATAAAGAACGGTTTGCTCACCTTTTGGTTCACGGCTCGGCGAATAGGGTATAGTTATTGTTATCAATATCGTAACTACACATATACACACATGAAAATACTTAATACTACGATAATAGAATGAATGAAAGAAAAATAATTGTTTTAAATTGTTAGTATTTGCCTCGTCGTGCTAGCGAATGTACAAAAAGATCAACTCAAGGGGCAGTTTGTTGAAACTTGACGTGCTTCTAGCAAAGAAGGCGTTTCCCCTGTAGCTACATAATTCGTAGATGAGAAAGGATCGTTGAGCTGTGGGCACAGTAAGCTGAGCTCGGCACTGCACTGCACCCAAAACTCTTGGTTTGATGCCGAGTGTATTCAGCGAGTTCTTTGTGTATGGTTATACACGTAATCATATTCGGGCTCGGCATCGGGTCGTTCGCGCTCGCGTATCTCCGCATCGCGTCGCTCACGCTCGCGTATCTCCGCATTGCATTCATCTCGCAGCAGGTTGTTCACGTAGAACCGATTCCACAACTGAAACAAACGTGTGAATGAGGGCGGAGCTAGTAACGTCCCTCGAACACCCACATGCTGGCGCGCTACTGAGGAGGTTTTGCGTGATAACATCTCCTCTAGTGACTATATAGTTGTGCATGATCCCGGCGCAGTTGAGTGGTGGCGCACTGTACTCACGTGGTCTGAAGCTGGCTGACCGGGAGTTCGCGCGCGACAGAGACGTATGCAGGCCACTGTGATGAGCGCCAGCAGCAACACCGCCGCCGATGATACCGCAACCGTGACGATAGTTGCTGTCCGGTCTGGAACCAATTTGTCTGTACGTGACGCACGGATCTGTGTGAGCAACGTGCCTGCCAGGCAACACTGCTCATGCATGTCTCGATGTACACGGATTACCCTGCCATGTACTTGCCGCTATCCGTGGTTCAGGCTGCCCGCTCACGTCACACTTTTTGTAGCACAGATAATCGGGCCAATTTTTTGTAGGATGCTTTTTACTAGAATTTTCTGAACGATCTTGTGCGTTGCACTATTGCAATCAGTGTGTTTTATTTTTCTCCTACAAAGAATCGGTCACCGATTATAGTATCGGACGGATGAGCCCTATCCCATCATGGTGCAATAAAGATGTTTTCCAGTGATACACAGTGGGGCAGGAATGAGCTGCATCGCTACACACAGAGTGACTCACTCTCACTGGCGGCGGCTGTCTCTGGCTTGTCAGTGGTGGCAGCGAGCACGCTCGTCACCGGCTCCCTCGTCGTTGTAGACGCTGTCGACGTGCTTACACTCGATGCATTTCTTTCCAGGACATAGGCTACAAACAATTAGTTCAAATTAGAACTCAGAATGTTATGTAATTGTACTGTGTGTAGCACACAGAGTGACTCACTCTCACTGGCGGCGACTGTCTCTGGCTGGTCAGGAGCAGCGAACACGCTCGTCACTAGCTTTCTCGTCGCTGTAGACGCTGTCTGACGCTTTCTCGTAGCTGTCGACGCTGTCGGCGTGCTTATATTCGTTCCCTTTTCCAGGACATAGGCTACAAACAATTAGTTTAAATTAGAACTCAGAATCTAATGTACTGGCAATGGCAAACAAATAATTGTACAGTCGACGCCGCAACTGTATGTGTTGTGATAGTAGGAACCGTAGGAACGTGCAAGGATCGAATGTCCATTTATTTAGACTCTTGATGTGCTGTGTGCTGCGGTGCAACATTAACATTTGTTCTGGTGTCGAGTGGATACGGATGCTGGTGCAAGCGACATACTTTAGTTCTACAATAAGCATACAATCTACAGAGTGTCACAGCTACGTACCTGTTGTGATGTCTGACAAACTCACTATAACTCTACAACCTTCCGCTGAACAAAAGGCATCTGAAAAATAAAATAAAATAGCAGTTAAAGATTCCGTACATTGTCGCATGTTGCCCAAGTACTGAAACATGTCCACAGAGAGCAGGATAACCAGATCCTCGTAATTTTTGACAGTTCATAGACGTATCTCTACTAATGATTGTAGCAGGACACATCGCTTATTCGTTATTATGAAGACACTAGCTTTTGCCCGCGACTTCGTTCGCGTGGAATAGTGACTTCCGGCAGATTTTTGGTTTGACCAATAGATGGCGCTATATGTCCGGAATAAATTTTTGTTTTTATATTTTTGTAATAAAAACTATCCTATGTCCTTTATCAAGTTCCAAACTATGTCTTCACCAAATTTCACACAAATCGGTTCAGTAGTTTAGGCGTGAAGAATAGACAGACAGACAGACAGAGTTACTTTCACATTTATAATATTAGTTAGGATTACCTACTTTGTTTTAAATACATGTGTAGTATGTATACCTACTTATTTATATTTAAAAGGGTGCTATTTAAACAGGCTTCTTTTTAATATCATTATTCGCCTCCAAAAATGTATGTTGCCTTCTAAATTACTAAGTCAGCCACAATTAATAAAGCGTCGAGCATCTAAATAATACTATCTTAGCCACGAGTTATCTTCCACCTTAAATACAACTCAGCATGATGGTTATTGTTTTGCATCTAAAGTAGCATGCATTCTAACAGTAAACTTCTTAAATACTATTAGATGACATCAGAATATTTTTATTTAGCTTCTAATTTTTTAATTCGTACTGAGTTTTTTGTTTAAAATATAACACATCCCATATTAATTGACATGACGATGCAACATGCAGCAAGCATGGCTTCTGTCACGGCTCCGGCGCTGCGTGGCTCCGGCGGTCCCATGCGAGCTTATCGTCGCAGATGGTTTTCACGCTCACCACCGTAACTTCGGCTTGCTGGCCGGCACAGCCGGCCAGCCTCAGCCGCGGCGGCGAGCCTTAAAACTACCTGCGCCTCAGCTCGCAGGCCGCCTCGCGCCTCCGCGCCTACGCGGTTTTGAATTGCACTCTAGGGGTAGGGCAGACAAGACTACGTGGAGTCGGTTTTGCAGCGATTCGTCTTCGTCACTAACTTAAATTTTTAATACAAAGTTTTTTAATTGAAGGTAATAAATGGCAATATGCTAATTAAAATGAATCCAAATTAAATTCTACCATAAAAAAAACGAGCCAAGAAAAACGTTGATCTCGTTTTTCTTGGCTCATTTTTGTAAAAATGAGGCCGAGTTAGTAAATTAGATGACAATGTATAAATAAGAAGGACAAGTTACAATAATTGATGATCTTTTATTGAAGCTTTCTAGTAGATGGCGTTGTAAAAAAGACGAATTAGTTTATTAGAGGCTATGTCATTTGCCCGTTGCTTAGTTATAAAATTAGAAGTTTAATCATGTGTCCAATAATAGTTATTTGTTATACAAGAGTGCAAAGTTGCTTTTTAACCGCGGGCTCAATTTTGATGACCGAGCAAGCGAAGGATTCTAAAATTGAAGCACGAGCGTAGCGAGTGTTTCAATAATTAGAATCCTGAGCGATAGCGAGGGAATCAAAAGAGCACAAGGTCAAAAATCTTTGCACTCGAGTGCAACACGTAACTTTTCATCCCACCTCATCGAGGAAATTTTTAAACTCAAAAAAAGAAAATGGCACGCACGTCACACATGGCAAATTAAAAAGATGTACCTATTAAAATTTATTTATGCAAAAACTCAGTTTAAAAATGTAATGAGGTTTAAAATCGACCTCAAAACAATAAAAAATAATAATTTCATCCCACTTCATCGAGGAAATTACTAAATGCCAAAAACAAAATGGCGCGCACATATGAATACCTATCAAATTAAAAAGAAGTACCTATTAAAGTTCATTTATTTGAAAACTCAGTTTAAAAATGAAACGAGGTTAAAAATCTATGTAAAAACAATAATAAAAATTACTTAATTAATTGAATAATTATTTTAAGCAGTATTTTATTTGTGTAATATGTATTTGTTTGAAAAGTCTTATCAAGATTGTCACAAATGGAGTATTGCACACGATGTTCTAAATTCAAATCACTTTGCCGCTCTAGAGAATAAAAACGGCTTTTGCGCTCAGATATCAAAGGGTAAAACTACTCTTTCCGAGATGGTGGGATGAAAATAATTTTGTGGCGAGACTTATAATTTCCCTATTTAAAATATACCTTGGAAGAAATTTACCTAATACATACTTAAGGACCAAAAATAGCTCCAGACGGAGTATGTTTTAATGAACACGTGGTAAGTAGGTACCTGTTTGTGAGAGCGGAGTTGCATCTGAAACAAGTCTTACTTCGTAAATAGTGTGTGATATGCATATATTTTCCTTCGTACATATCTTCAACTTAATTTTGATTAAAGGTTTATAAAAAGCTCTTTCTTTTAAATTAAGTAAATTTGAAGTAAACATTTTTAAAGAGGAGCTTGGGTCTTCATCTACTACCAATCTAATATCTGAAATTGAAAATAGTTTAAATTATAATGAATTAGTAAGTAATCAAGAAGTCACCTGTTAGGTAGGTCACCTGTAAAGATACACAATACTTGCAATGCAGATTAAATTATTTGATAGTATCTATTGACTTCTAATCAGTCGTGGATAAATCAAAGCCGGATCGAGGGTCGATCCGTAAATCGTGGTCCGTGGACCATCTTGTCATGACGAGTTCTTCCGTATTTCCTAGTATCATTTCAACATCTTTGACAGCCGTTACGGGTAGTCAGAAGTCAGAAAGTCTGACAAACAGTCTTGTCACAAGCTATTGGGTTGCAAGGGTAATGGCAGGCAGTCGCTCCGTGTAACACACGGGTACTCAGTTACATCCGGTCTGACTGGAGGTTGACACCAAAGGCCAGGCAGTTGATAATGTGACAAGATTTGCCTTAAACAGTTAGTTTGTCTCAAATTTCAAAAACTGAAAAAAAGATGGATGGATTGTCAGACATGAATTATTGCGCTGACAGATAACAGTGCAGTAGGAAGAAGTTATATCTAGAACAGCCCCTGGACCTACGCAATTTAGTTGATCGCCTAAGAAGCAGTACTAGCCATGTCCGGAGAACTTCGTACCAACCGGTATCGCTTGACAGCAGCGCCACCTACCGACACCGATACGTGAACTAAAATCAAATATTAGGTAGTATTTATGTCGTTTTATTTAAAGCGCACAATACTTACATAGAATATCGCTTATACGGTATTAGAAGGGAAGTACCTACGGATACGGATGTGGATGTCAAACTTACCATCACTGTACGGTGTAACATACAAGTTGTCGTTAATGTCGATCACTAGGAAGTGCGTTGTAGATAATGCGCTGTCGTAGTGAATTTGCTGCACATAGATGGTACCAGTATAAACTGGTTCGACGATTTTATCTGAAAACAAACATTTATTTTAACTCTTCATTAACTAGATATAGTCACAGGACATTGCAGAAATAAGTCATACATATAACTATTCACTTTTAAAAGTACAGCGACAGTGGGGCTAGCGGGAGTCACCCGCAGTGCTGCCTGCGGTCACCCGCCGGCTGTCAATGGACATCCTTGGCTGTCGTTACTGGTATTCGGAAGCCAGTTAGTCTGACATCAGGGGCCCGATTCTCCTAAGTTAATAATGTCAAAATTGAATAGAAATCGAATCGCAATATGATCGCAATAGCAGTTTCGTATCGGGCATTCTGCTACTAATATAAGACCAATCGTATTCCAACGACATTCGACTGGTTTGCGATTGGTCTGCTATTTTGGTGATTTTGGTCTATATGGTAGTTTGCTCTACAATCATATTGCAATCGTAAATCATTTGCAGACAAAATGATTCATTATTGAATGACAGAAAAGGATAAAACCGTTTATTTCAAAGAAAAAATAGCGGAATGCCACATACGCTTCAATCGTAATCGAGTCGCTTAAGTAAAATTAGGAGAATCGGGTGGGCCCCAGTCTAACCAAGGGGTATCGGGTTGCCCGGGTAACTGGGTTGAGGAGGTCAAATAGGGCAGTCGCTAGTTGTAAAACACTGGTACTCAGCTGTATCCGGTTAGATTGGAAGCCGACCCCAACATAGTTGAGAAAAGGCTCGGAAGATGTGAGGTATATTAACTTACGGAAAATCTCTGATCCATGATACACAGCTACTTTTATCGCCAGACTCGAGGGACACAACAGAATAAAATAACCATAAAATAAAATATAAAAAGAAAATATATTCACAAACATCGTGATGACAGAACGCACTCCTTCTGACTCAACTCTGTTTAAACGTAATTGAAAGATAATCCCCCCTTATGTCTATTCTAATTTAATTGTTTTCATACATATCCTTATTTTTATCCTTATTGTTACAATGTTTATACAATAAATCGGTGAGTAACTGTCGGTCTGTGAATAAGGCCCTCGACCTACAATAACATCTTACAATTAAAATTTTAGAGGCTCAAGATTATTACGCAATCCATTTAAAGTATTAACTATTAATATTCAATAGTCCAATATGAATTATTAACTCTACACGGTCTTTGCACAATGCGATATATTGCACAATGGGAGGTTTTATTTTTGAGAATAAAAAAATATATAAAAATAAAATCCTTTCCCACCTTTGCCAAGTTAAAAAAAACATTGCACCGAACCCTTTTGATGCAAATCCCAAGAACTTCAGATTTCTGGACAAATTGTTTTCCAAATCTCTCGGGACATTCGGATTATAATCTGACTGCCCTTTTTTTCTCCTTTTTTTCCCTATTTTAAATTTTGTCAATTGTTGATGACAAAATCAATCAAATCAAATCAACCGCCTCAACCCCAATGGGTCACGAGCCCATTTACTCGACAGCAAAGGAATACGAATTCATGGTAAAATAATAATAATAATAATAAGCCCCGCAGGGCATCTGAGGCGGATGACGGGGAGTAGCGACCCCGCGGGGCTATATATCCGAGTGCTCCAGGGAGAGTATACTGTCCCCCATCTCCGGCTTGCCGGAGTGAAGCATGACGGGGGATAGGTCTCCCGCCTCTTGGCTTGCCTTCATCGGCCGGTCAGAGTGGAGTCGCTAGAGCAAGGTTAGTCCTGCTCGGAGGGTAGGTGCCTCGTGGTAAGTGGCGAGTGGGCCGGTGATGCTGGACCCACAGGGAGCGCGTGATCTGCGTTTAAAGTCCGCCGAGGTATCCTCACCCTTCTCAGCCGCTCATGTCCCTGTTGCCCTCTTGTTGCTTTTCAGTGACTGATTTCCGGGGGCCCAGTAAGTGAGTTGGCGAGTCTCCACCTGCCATTTTAACATGTATTTAATACATTGTCATCGGCAGGTGCCATAGTTCCCGTAGTTTCCCCATTCCTAGTCCATTAGCATCCCATCACAATAGCCCAAGTAGTTTTCATCCATAGTTAGCAATAGTTTAGCACAGAACCGGGGATTGTCCTTGGGTACATTTCTATAGTGTATACAGGGATAATCGTCGGTTGTGTGTCACCATTTCATTAAAGTTGTCTCAAAAGGGCTTCAGCGTGTTGGCTTCGGCCCCACGTTCGCCTCCCAAAAATCCGGGACTCTATAGTCCCGAGGTCTGGAAGAGACATACATATAATAATAATAATAACCCCCCCAAGGGGCCACCTTGACGTGGTGGGGGGGCATGCGGGATGGCATGAACGCTAATAAAAGTCACTAAGAACTAGACGACCCTGCGCCAAGAAAGCAGGAGGTACCAAAATAATAATTACAAACGTCATAACACCTTGACCTGACCCTTCCCAACTAACGGTCCCAACAAATCCCTTTCTCTTCCCCTCTTTTCCCTTTTTCTTACCACCTTCCAAGAAAACCTAAGTTTGAGCTTACTGTCTCTCGCTATCACACTTCCTATCTAAGAAATATGATTTCTTCTTTATTATTTCACAACCCATGTGGGTTACTCCTAGTTATCTAATGCAATGCGACTACGGAATAGATTAATACCCCAGGCGGGTACCGGAGCTAACAGCGATGGAGAATCCCGCCCCACGGCTTCCAGCCTGGGCTGCCCTTCGTATTCTGGGGGGGGCAACGTATCGCAGCCAGCTGCCCAGTCACCGACTGTTGTAGCGACACAGGACGACTCGTCGTCAGACTCCTCATCACTTTTTCCATCAATATCATCATCGCCACAATCATTTTGTGTATCACCATCATCATCATCTTTATCATCAATTAGTGTTCAGCCAGCGGATGTTGTACAGGAGACAAATTTTGTCAGCGACCCTGTACCCACCACTAGCTCTGCTATAATTCGCAGGAAATGGAGTACGGAAATGAATAAATTCATCCTGCGTACTTATCTCCAACTCACTCAAATCGAAACAGACACTAAAGCATACCTTCATCCACTTCATACAAAGTTCCTAGAGAAATACCCAGAAATGCAGGTCAGCAGACAAAGAATAGGAGACCAGCGTAGAGCCATAATCCAAAAGAAACTTTTACCAAAAGACACAATAGATCAAATCTATGAAGAAGTCCGCACAGAATTACAGATTGCCCACACACAAACCCAACAACACTCCACACAAACTAACAGAACAGCTGTAGTTATTACACAAGCGGGACAACGCATGAAATGGTCCAACGAATGTAATGAAGCAATTATTAGGATATATTATACTGTAACTGAACTAGAAACCAATAAAACAGCTTACAGAAAATATTTACATGAACAATTCATAAATTTATACCCCGAATTATCCCATATAACTGAGCAAAGAGTATCAGATCAAATGAGAGCAATTATTAATAACAAATACATTAACAACAATAGATTAACAGAAATAAAAAAACAAGTAGCCGAACAACTAAGCAACCCGACCCATCAAACAGAGAATGAAAGTTATAGTCAACAATATAATATACTACCCCAACGCGATACACAATCCGATGAACACAGCCCTACACAAAACACTCACTTCACAAACACACAAACACCTATCACACCAATAAACATCCATATGACTGACACAGACAGAGTTATAACTACACAAAATAATGAAGAAGCTCTTTCACTCTTCACTACAGAAGAGGTTTCTTCCTTAAACCAAATACAGATTGAAGATCCTAACACTTATCAAACCAACCTTCATAATGCACCAGAAACAAATATTGAATTAGAAGACACTTTTAAACAGGCACAACAATTTTTTATTGACACTCACCCTACTAATAGACCATACATTCCTAAACAAAAGTCATCTAGGAAGTTTGCAGCTATAGTTAATTCTATAAATACACAAATTTTACCCAAATATGTAAACTCAGATATTGATTTTAACAGCTTGCAGACTATTATATATTGTGCAGCATGGACGGCAGCTAAATGTAATGGTGCAAAAATATCTAATACTACACAAAACTCCTGTCGAACAAAGACTCACAGAAAACCAAAATGGCAGATCAGGTTAGAAAAGAATATTGCAAACCTAAGAGCAAATATAGGGAGGCTGACACAGTATATAAAAGGTAATAGAAGTCGGAAAATACTGACAGCAGTAGAATCCATAAAATCTAAATACCAACTACACGCACAACATGAACACTCTAACACACAAATCGAACACTTCCTAGACACACTAAAACAAAAATTAAATGCCGCGTCAAGTAGACTCAGAAGATATATTACATGCACAAAACGTAAAGTACAAAATGCAACATTTAGATATAACGAAAAAATATTCTACAGAAACCTTACAACCAATTATACTGATACAAATGCACAAACACTAGAAACACCATCTGCTGAAAGTTTGCGAGAATTTTGGGCAAATATTTGGGAGAACCCGGTCATTCATAATAACCAAGCAGATTGGATTGCCGAAATTTCATCAATAGAGGTTCCAGAAATGGAATTTGATTTTATACCAATAGACACATTCATAGACATCATAAAACGAACACACAACTGGAAATCACCAGGTACAGACAACATCCACAACTATTGGTATAAGAATTTTACTAGCATACACCCGCACATACACACTCATTTAAACAAATTCATCCAATCACCACACTTACTCCCCGCTTACATAACACAAGGAATCACTTACATGATTCCCAAAGACACATGCGATACACTGAACCCAGCCAAATACAGACCCATTACTTGTTTACAAACCCTGTATAAAATTCTAACTGCCTGCGTAAGTGAAGTTATTTACACACATTTAACTAAAAACAATATTCTATCAGAACAGCAAAAGGGGTGTCGAAAGAACAGTCAAGGGTGTAAGGAACAACTCACCATTGACGCGATTACCATGAATAGTGCGGTCAAAACTAAAACTGACATACATACGATGTTTATCGACTACCGAAAGGCCTATGATTCAGTTCCCCACAGCTGGTTGTTATACGTTTTAAATCTCTACAAAATACACCCTACATTAATAGCATTCCTACAAAGTTCCATGCAAAATTGGCAAACTACTCTTAAAATAAATCAAGCCTCTACAGCTATCACTACAGAGCCTATATGCATAAAGCGAGGCATTTTTCAAGGAGACGCTCTAAGTCCACTCTGGTTCTGCCTGGCATTGAACCCTCTTTCACACCTATTAGATAAGTCCAACGCAGGTTACACTTTTAACAACAACATCACACAACACACACTATCACACCTAATGTACATGGATGATATAAAGTTATACGCATCAGACACACAATCACTATATCATCTAGCAGACGTAACACAAACATTTTCTACAGATATTTGCATGCAGTTCGGAGTTGATAAATGCAAAATATTATCGGTGTCAAAAGGGAAAATTCAAAACAACAGCTATATACTTGAGTCAGGTGAAACAGTTGAACCAATGGACGAACATAGTACATACAAATACCTTGGATTCAAACAATCTAGGCAGATTCTACTCAAGACAACTAAACAGGAACTGATGAAGAAATTTACACACCGCTTAAATCTAATTTTAAAAACGAACCTAAATTCTAGAAATACAATTAAAGCCATCAATACATTTTCAATACCTATTCTAACATACTCTTTTGGAATAATAAAATGGTCAAAAACGGATATCAAAACACTACAGCGCATCATCAACACAGCTCTAACGAAACACAGAAAACACCACCCGAAATCATGTATTCAACGACTTACACTACCACGAAAAGAAGGAGGGAGAGGCCTAATCAACATACACAACCTACATAATAAACAGATCACAACACTCAGAACTTACTTTCATCACAAAACAGAACACTCACCTCTACACAAACAAATAGCAGAAACTGATACAAACCTAACACCCCTTAACCTACACGATAGAAACACACAAAGCACTGAAACACTAACAACTACACAACAACAAATTACTGAATGGTCTGCTAAAGCTCTTCACGGGAGACATCGAGCTTTCCTGAGCCAGCCACACGTCGACAAATTACAGTCGAACGAATGGCTCAGGCGAGGCGAACTGTTTCCCGAGACTGAAGGCTTTATGCTGGCCATCCAGGATCAGATTATAGCTACACGTAATTATAGAAAACACATCATACGAGATCCAAATCAACAGTCGGACATGTGTAGGCACTGCAATAATGCTAGTGAAACTATACAACACATTACAGGTGCCTGTAAATCACTAGTACAAACTGACTACAAGCACCGGCATGATCAGGTTGCAGCCATAATTCACCAGCAGTTAGCTTACAAATATAACCTTATAAAAGATATGATACCATATTACAAATATAAACCAGAAACAATATTAGAGAACAGAAATCACAAGATCTACTGGGACAGAACGATAATTACGAACAAAACCATCCATTACAATAGACCGGATATAACCCTGCATGATAAAACCAACAAAACCGTATACTTAATAGACATAGCCATCCCTAATTCGCACAATATTCAAACCACAATATCTGAAAAACTCAGCAAATACCAAGACCTCGCAATAGAAATCAAGACGCAGTGGAAAGCCCAAACAGTACATATTGTCCCCATAGTTCTTTCCACCACTGGTATCATACCAAAATCGCTCAAACAAAGCCTCGACACTCTATACATGCCCAGTTACACAGTACATATGCTCCAAAAAGCTACAATCCTCAATACCTGCCGTATCACCCGAAAGTTTCTAACTTCATCTACTTTAACATCCACATTTTCAATTTAATTATTACCCCCTTACACACTTGGCTCCGGCCCGTGTGCAAGGATTTTTAATACTGCCGAAAGGGAAGGAAACAAAACAAGATAAACAAAAATAATAATAAGCCCCGCAGGGCATCTGAGGCGGATGACGGGGAGTAGCGACCCCGCGGGGCTATATATCCGAGTGCTCCAGGGAGAGTATACTGTCCCCCATCTCCGGCTTGCCGGAGTGAAGCATGACGGGGGATAGGTCTCCCGCCTCTTGGCTTGCCTTCATCGGCCGGTCAGAGTGGAGTCGCTAGAGCAGGGTTAGCAGCCCACTCGGAGGGTAGGTGCCTCGTGGTAAGTGGCGAGTGGGCCGGTGATGCTGGACCCACAGGGAGCGCGTGATCTGCGTTTAAAGTCCGCCGAGGTATCCTCACCCTTCAGCCCCTCATGTACCTGTTGCCCCCTTGTTGCGATTTAGCGACTGATTCCCGGGGGCCCAGTAAGTGAGGTGGCGAGTCTCCACCTGCCATTTTTACATGTATTTAATACATTGTCATCGGCAGGTGCCATAGTTCCCGTAGTTTCCCCATTCCTAGTCCACTAACATCCCATCACAATAGCCCAAGTAGTTTTCATCCATAGTTAGCAATAGTTTAGCAGAGAACCGGGGATTGTCCTTGGGTACATTTCTATAGTGTATACAGGGATAATCGTCGGTTTTGTGTCACCATTTCATTAAAGTTGTCTCAAAAGGGCTTCAGCGTGTTGGCTTCGGCCCCACGTTCGCCTCCCAAAAATCCGGGACTCTATAGTCCCGAGGTCTGGAAGAGACATACATTTATAATAATAATAATAACGTTTATTGTTCCATCATGTTTGTACAATTATGTCACACTATTACTTAAACTAGGCCTAGGCCTGTGCTATAAGTAACAGTACATTAGAGGTATATTGTGTCTGAGTTTGGAAATGAGATTAAAAACTACATATTATATTAAAGTTAATTTGATGACAAAGGAAGAATAATTAAACTTTTAATAAAACTAGGAAAAAAATACAAAAAATGAGACCAGTTTTGGCGACTTAGATCATTTTAGTGAAGTGTGGATGTGCTTGTGTGTTTGTATGTGTGTGAGTGTGTGTTGTGAGGTAATATAGAGTTCTTGTATCGATAACTCATTGTTATATTATTATGAAATTAATGTTTCAGTTTCTGAGTAATTAAAGTTGTTTAGATAGTCTTAAAATGTTTGTTCATACTCTGCGATAAGGCCTATTTTGTAATACTTAATGTGGCAACGGGATAAATCGCTATTGAATTATGCTAATTGTAGGTATTTGTTAGTATATTACGGGTAAAGCAACTCCTTGGAACCGTGCAACTAGTTTGACGTTTCGGGAGCTTTCCAATCAAATCATTTATTTCTTTGCAAACAGCAAAAGTACAAGTTTTCCATATAATATAAGCTTTATAGGCCTATAACTTAGTAATTAAAAAACCGGCCAAGAGCGTGCCAGACCACGCTCAAAGAAGGTTTCGTAGTTTCCCGAGTAGGTATCATTGAATCGAAAAAAATTAACAACTCAAAGTAGCCCAATGTAAGTACAGTGACTTCTGAACGCATTTTAATACTAAATTATAGACCATAGATTCTGTGAACATTTTACATTAAAATGTGACATTTTGTCATCGGTCGGGTTACAGCCGCCATCTTTAAAAGTTTGAGAATCATTGTTTTCTTTGTTAACCTTTTGGTTCACGGCTCATTGAATAGGGTATAGTTTATTACGGAACCCTAAAAATGAGTTGGAGTTAAGCATTCAGGCTTTTGTTTTGATATTCTCTCTGATCTGACACTTTATATATCTTTTATAAGGAGTTCTGGGGTAGTACATACCAGCAGGCCCAGCACGGCCAAGGCCTGCCGGGGCTGCGGGATTGTTGGAAAGAGTTACCTACTACGGAACACGACGGTTTTTAGTCAATAAGAATCTGACACTCCCTCACAGCTGCTAACCCACAGCGGGAGGGGTCACTTGATGATTTTTAACGTCGTTAAAAATCATCAAGTCAATCGTCAATCAAAAGGGAGTACATGAGAACATAGGACTAGTGCATATTGGTCGAGTCACTCTACCTACTAGCCGTTTTCCCGCGGTTTCACCCGCGTCCCGTGGGAGCTACTGCACGTACCGGGATAAAATATAGCCTATGTTACTCGGGAAGAGTGTACAAATTGTTAAAGATTTTTTTAAATCGTTCCCGTAGCTTTTTGTTTATTTGTGTTGTTTATTATAAAATCAACAGTTATTCGAAGAGGAAAACATTGTTTTTGCTTGTCTAAATGGAAAAACAAACAGTTTTCCTGTTTATAATATTAATATAGTTGGGTACGACAGCCAAAGACTTGCAGCCGTGCCTACTAACGTGGTGTTGGCGAGTCACTAGCAGTTAAGGTAAGTACCGCCATCCGCGCCGGAACGCGGAGCCAACCCGTGTGAATCATGTAACACTACACTGTAAGGTTAGTACTTAAGCACACGATAAAAACAAAAAAACGTGCGACACTAGTAGTCTAGTATGTCGAATGAGGAGCGATAATACTAAATAAACATTACAAAATCAATCGAAATGCAACTGAACACGTCGACGTGACAATGCCTCGTAGTGTTGCCAACACACTGCGCAACCCGTAGATAAGGGGGTGGATATAGGGCGACAGTCGAAGCCTCCCTCACATCGAACACAACAGTTCAACAAGTCACCATGAAGTGTGTCATCGCTCTGTGCTGCTTCGTCGCTTCGCTGGAGGTGAGGAGTTCTATTCATAGTTAAAATACGAGTAGGTATATTGGTTGACTTGACTGACTGACTGCCTCGTTGGTCTAGTGGTCGCAAGCGCGGCTGCTGTGCTCGAGGTCTCGGCTGCTTCGATTCGGGCCGAAATCGCTTTGTGGGTTTTCTTAAACTTTCACAAAGCAGCCCGTAGTCTAGAAGTTGGTGATTGATTCACCCGTGCATCGGAGAGCACGTAAATGTCAGTCCTACGTCTGGGGCCCGATTCTCCAAATTTTACTTAAGCAACATACGATTCACATTCGACTGCGATCCAATCCCGACTCGATTACGATTGAAGCGTATGTGGCATTCCGCTATTTTTTCTTTGAAATAAACGTTTTTATCCTTTTCTGTCATTCAATAATGAATAATTTTGTCTGTAAATGATTTACGATTGCAATATGATTGTAGAGCAAACTACCGTATAGACCAAAATCACCAAAATAGCAGACCAATCGCAAACCAATCGAATGTCGTTGGAATACGATTGGTCTTATATTAGTAGCAGAATGCCCGATATGGTTAAAACTGCTATTGCGATCATATTTCGATTCGTTTTCTATTCATTTTTGACATTATTAACTTAGGAGAATCGGGCCCCTGATCTCTTTCCGGTCGTGTCGGATTGCCGTCCAATCGGGTTATGAGAGTGAAGGAATAGGGAGTGCACCTGTGTCTGCGCAAATGCTCGTGCACTATAATGTCCTGTGCAGTTGGCTCTCCTTAAAATGAGAACAGTCACCGTGGCCGAAATCGGCCGTGGACGCCATTATGTTGTAGTTTCCTTTCCTTGGAAACTAGTGTTCTATGAATATCAATATTTCCGTACTATGCTGGGGTCGGGTTCCAGTCTTGCCAGATGCCGCCAAGAACTAGTATTTACATGGAGCGACTACTATTAGCGCAACCGATACCCCTTGGTAAGACTGGTTGTCAGACATGCTAGCTTCTGACTACCTGTAACGACTGTCAACGATGTTCAACTGACACTAGGATCCACCAATTCATTGTACCTTCTGAAACGTAGAAGAACTCGTCATAACAAAATGGCGACTGTCGTATATACTTCACCAAGATTGTGCAAGTAGCTTGCGCGTGTTGAGACACTTGGGCATGTTAACTTGCTCCAGCTACATGCACCGTGTAGACGCACCCTTTCCTGACCGGCAAAGTCGACTCATGAAATTCAGTTGGTAACTGGCTTCTAGTCAACGTAAAGAGCAGGGGCCTGATTCTCCTAATTTTACTTAAGCAACATACGATTCACATTCGACTGTGATTCAATCCCGACTCGATTACGATTGAAGCGTATGTGGCATTCTGCTATTTTTTCTTTGAAATAAACGTTTTTATCCTTTTCTGTCATTGAATAATGAATCATTTTGTCTGCAAATGATTTACGATTGCAATATGATTGTAGAGCAAACTGCCGTATAGACCAAAATCACCAAAATAGCAGACCAATCGCAAACCAATCGAATGTCGTTGGAAAACGATTGGTCGTATATTAGTAGCAGAATGCCCGATATGGTTAAAACTGCTATTGCGATCTTATTGCGATTCGTTTTCTATTCAATTTTGACATTATTAACTTAGGAGAATCGGGCCCCAGGGTTGTAGTCAACGTGAAGAGCGAGAGAGAGAGAGTTTTTGTCGATGGCATTCCACAACTAGCGACTTGCCAACAAAGAAAAAAAAATAGAGTGGTTCATGCAAAACTGCAGGACATTTTAGATAGGTACCTAATTCTAAGCGATGTGTGTGGTACCTACATAGTATTTTGTATCTTAGTTACGGTATGTCCAGTGCTTTACCATTCATATAACAATAGTTTTGGCCGTATAATATTATTTAGCAGCAAGACTTAATATTTTTGTATTACGCAGGTAGCGTACTCTCAGTACGCGTACGCATGCCCGGCTGCGGCGCCGGCGCCCCTGGTGCTGCCTGCACCCGCTGTGGCGCCAGCGAACCCCTGCGCCGTGCCACCGGCGCTAGCGGCCCTGGCACCCGCCCTCCCCGTCCTAGCACCCGCCTTGGCTAACACTATCTCAGCGTCCATATCTGCGTCGTTGCCTCCCCTACTAGATGCGGCCCTGCCTACAGTGTTGACATCTGTGTTGTCGGCTGCTGGGCCGCTGTTGGAGGCTGCTTTGCCCCCGGGCTGCGGTTGTGGCGCACCTTTGGCTTTGCCTGCCCCTGCTGCGTACGCCTTGCCTGCCCCTGCTCCTTGCGCTTTGCCCACCCCTGCACCGTATGCGCTACCTGCACCGTACGCACTCCCTGCTCCGTGCGCGGCCCCGACCGTCGCGTACGCAGCCCCCCTGGCGCCCCCACCGATGTACGCGGCTCCAGCCTGCGCTCCTACCGCTTGCTTGTGCTACTAAGTATGATGTGTGTTTTAATAAAATTTCGTTTCATTATAATTTTTGTTTTATTATTTCTAACTTGCCAATATGAAGTTTTATTGTTATTTATTTATTTAATAAGGTACACCAACGACATTTTTACAAAATAACTTATTTACGTTAACATTTTTACTCCATATAGTGCAAAAACGTCACTTAAAGGCGTACACACCATTCATATGGAAAGCTCACTTTTGTGTGTAAAATTTTCTTGATAAAAAACTAAAACGAGGGAATTTACTTAAAAAAAAAAACAAATGACGTTAATCATAATATAAAATCATTTAATAAACTTTGGTTAAAGAATTTAAACATGGCGCTAAATTCCAAACAACGTTGAACGACGGACGCGTGTTCGCGCGCTTTTGTGAACAAAGCAAAATGGCGGAACTCGCGTCAGCCGGACCCACAACCGACATACCACGAACATAATAATAATATAACCCCCGACTCTTCGAAATGGCTGTAGTATTGCTTAATTAAATATCCTTTTGACAATTATTTACGGAATATTTTTATAAAAATAAATAATTAACATATATTGATGACTTTTGAATTGCAATTCCGTGGAAAGATTAATCACAATATCTACCCAAGACATTGTCGTCCAGCTTAGTAGGACGACAATATCGGTAGGTTATACTTGATACAATATGTTACAACGTTGATTGTCCGTCTAAAAGGTTATTTAAATAGTTGAATGGCAGATTAATATTACTTTTTGGTTCGTCTAGCTAAAATTACTTCAAACTATTTGTACTAGACTGCATTTACAATGGCAGTTTTGAACAGGTTAGCGAAATACATACTTATAACAAAAAAAAAATGGAATGGATTATTTCGCAGTTTAATATTTTCTATAATTTGATTACTTTAAACGCGCGATCAAATACAGCTGACTAACCAAGAAGTCGGGGGCTGAATAAAAATCAATTAA
The DNA here is from genome assembly GCA_963856015.1 of Helicoverpa assulta. Classification (NCBI taxonomy): domain Eukaryota; kingdom Metazoa; phylum Arthropoda; class Insecta; order Lepidoptera; family Noctuidae; genus Helicoverpa; species Helicoverpa assulta. The sequence continues at coordinate 105,939 of CAWLCW010000003.1, forward strand.
AATGAAAAAAAAAAAAAACAACTAAAACTAAGATATGCATTAACTGAGCGACTGACTACGTCGACTAGTGGGGGGACACGTCACATTGGACTGTCGATAAAATAACGAAAGTGTGGATAGAAAAAAAATATCGATACAAATAAATAGGAAACAGCATCTAACTATTGCAGATAGGTATACATTTTAGTAGACACTGAAATGAGTCAAATTAATCTGGTCACTATTACTATTCTATTTTCTTATTAACACTCTTTTTTATCTATCAACACAACCATATTAACGGCTTTTCCCAATATTATTTCTATCTGTTATTTTTACATACCAGAGACAGAATTTTGACATTTGTCAACTTTGACATATCACATACAAGTAACATCAAATTCCTATCTGTAGTAAGTGAAACAAAAGGTAGATAGTATTTTGGGAGCGGATGTTAGTTTATACTTTATATGCACTGTCTACTCAAGCAGTAGACAAGCCGTTGAGACAGTACATTGTGCCGTGTTCCCGCCATTTTGACCACAGTTTGAGACGAGCGGCGCGAACCGAGCTGACTAGAATGCTAAACCAATTCCAAAGTGAACATTATTACACGAGATTCACTCACTACTCAGATCATTTAAATTTAATTAATGAGGTAATTTTCATAATTGTTTAACTAAGAAAAGTTTTTTATTTTTTGTAATGTATAAGAAAAAGTAATATTGCGCAAAGAACGTTATTTTGATTTTGAAAAGCGATCTGAGCTAGTTTCGAATATTTTATAAATAGAACAGGGGAGCGATTATGTGTCACTTTTGTGGTACTAACACCGAAAACTGCTCTATATTTTGTAATAATTTAAATCTAATACTACTTTGTAGACGGAATTACGAAATACTACTTATTTGTCTAAATTATATCAGTCAAATTGCATCTACTAACTATATTTGCGAAATATTCTAAATAATACAATGCACTGGGCTAAACATATACTATTTTGAGACTCCGGTTCAAAAGTACAGATTCATGTATCTGCCTCATTTTTGGTATTGCCAGGTTGAAGTGTTGTGTGAGCACATTACCGCCCCCTGTGTTGCCAGCAGAAGGTATCAAACTGTGGCGTCGTGTGTTTGAGACAGTTGTGCTGCTTGTAAACAATGGCCCACGCTGGAGGACCAATTAACACCAAAAATATTCATTCAAGAACTCGAAAAAATCTTCTGAAATTCGTTCACACTGTCTTGGTGGTAATTTATTATTCCCATGTAGTTAAAAAGACGTTCGCAAGACTATTATATAACTTTCTCAGGAAGAGCTAAAAACTATTGCAAATAATTGTTTTTTCATTTAAAATGAATGTCCATGGAGTTTCTTGAAGGTTCTTCTACATGAGACCACGTCTTTGGAACCGTGAACCTAGTTTGACGTTTCGAAAGAGCTTTTATAGGCCTATTGAAATCTTTGACTATTTGTCACCACGAAGTGCGTACGAGCCATTCAGCTCAAGAGACTTCTTACCAATGTTGGCCCACATTGGTCTCCAACGTCCGGCCAATGTTTATAAGCAGCTAAAAATAACCCCTAAGTATAATTTGGCAACTATATTGCACTAAAATCTAACTAAAATTAACAATGGCTCTAATATGACACGATTTCGATGCGTTTCAACTCTTAGGTTAAGCGACGCTTCTCGATGGCAACGTTGGTTTCGATAGTACCGGCTAAACTACGGAAAACTACTAGGTTTAAACCAAACGGTACTACTAGGTTTAAACTAATACCATGAACAAACTTATAGTTTATCCTTGATACTAAAGCTGGCAGTACGTTCTATAATAGGGTAGATTGGTGTAGCGTTTAGAATTTAAAGGCTCGAGCAGACCGGATGCGTATCAATATAACTATAACAACGCGATATGCGCTATGTGCGATAACAACGCGCACGTCTACGTTACGCAAGCGGTGTGGCCTGTCTCATACATTTCCATACATTACAACTCAGTGGTACGTGCACGTCTACGCTTACGTCTACGCATACGCACCCGGTCTGCTCGAGCCTTAAAGTGTACCAGTTACGTATATGTAAAACAGTTATCATATTGAAAGTAGCTAGTAAAATACAGACATCCTCATACTTGGATGTTGTTTCATCAAAGATACAAATGGCGGAGCGCAGCAAACACAATTTTAAAATGCACGACTATTATCGACATTGTCATTCATAACTAATTATAATTACACAATTAAGTTGTTTCTGTATTCCGCCATATTTGTCCTGACTCAAAGAACTGCTAAAACCAGCTTTCAATCTGATATGATCCGGCCAAACGTATCATCCATCGAGAAGGCTTGTTTTTGGCACTGCTGGCCAATTTAAGGCACTTTCTTATAATACAGAGTTATAACGAGTGTCATTGTATATGCAGAATGTTGGGAAGTAATACTTTAAGTATATTGTTAACATGTAATCTGGTACTAAACTAAGTTTATCTTAGTATAGACAGGTTAATATTAAGAGCTGATACGACCGTTTTACGATAATCATTAAGAACACTAATCCGGAAGATTCACATTTTTTTATAATAGGACTTATTTTTTACAACCAACCAGTAAAATAATCAAAATTAAATGTCTGTAAATATAGTTTGAAATGGTAAAATCAGCTCTTTTACAAAAACGAAAACTGAAATAAAAAGTAACGAATCTTTTTGAGCAAAACAAAAAGAAATTACTTGTAATCAAATGTTCAAATATCAAATAATAATTTGTCTTCCAGAGAATTTGAAAATGGATAACAATTCTTCCCACATTCCGCAGATAACAAGAAACACAGAGGTTTCCTTATCGACAAGCTGTTCATACATTATTTAAAAAAATATTTAACATTACACAATACCCCTTCCCGATACAAAACAAAATTAATAAAATGTTACAAAAAAAAAAAAACAACTTGTAGACATGTTTTACACATTGACATAGTTCTTATGTCAATTTTATTAAATCAGTATTGAATAAAGTTAATTCCAAGCATTTTAATAAAGAAAATAATATTGCTCCACTTAATAAAACGTAACATTTCTCCTTGTACTTGCGCGTCCTGCCCGGGTATCGAACCTGGGCCTTCATTCTAAGCAGTAGCTGTTAGGGTGATATGACACTCGTCAAATATCTTTGTCCATGTCAATGTACATAAGACGACTATACAACTTTGTCAAATGCAACACCGCCATTTATGAAATATTTATATAAAGAGAAAAACAATTGTTTGTACCATGAAGGCACCGAAATTACTGAACAGATTTGACAAAATCTATCACTGTTGGTGACAAGATTATCTCTATCCCTGCAAATAAAAAATAATAATCTTATTCCGAATAGTATAGGCTATATTTTGTCCGGGTACGGGAAGAAATTTCCACGGAACTCGGGAAACAGCTAGTGTCAAATAGATACACATAAAAATTAAAAAAAAAGGAAACTTTGTCTTTGAACTCAAAGGGAGTGTTTTTGGGGGGTGCTTTCTTATGTGATTTGACGTGAAAGAGTGCTATTTTATTAGCCTAGTTTAACTTTTCTTGTTGATACACATTTGATAAATATCACACCACCCTTATCGACAGCAGAGCAACGCGAATAGCGACGTCACCGTATTGCGTCATCATCTTATCGACATCGATATTGTAAGCCGTGACGACAGCCCTTATCGCGACGCACGTCACCTATCAATGCGTACGAATAGTTTATGTAGTCACAAAATGCCACGAAGGAATAACATAATAACACATTTGATTAGAAATATTTTATCGATATATTTTTGCGAAGGGACTTCACAATATGAACAATATCAATTTTTTCTATTTTGTACATGATTATATCACGTTTGGCTGAACCGATTTGGATCCGGTTTTTTGTTGGTTTCAGTTGGAAAGTTAATGAAACGCGAGTACTTTGGACTTTGATTTGCTACATACTATTCATTCGTATTGATAAATTACTAAAAACTACGTATTTTAAATACTCATTTTTGGGAAATTGCTTACTAATTACAATTTTGGACTTAATTTTCTTTTTTTACTGTCGTTTATATGTATTTCAAAAACAATTGAACAAGACAACATGATTTAAAGCAAGCAATTTTGCAAAAGAATTTCAATTATATTTTTTTTCTTACAATGACACATTTTAGAATATGTATATGTATGTGTAGATTGGCCCTTTTTTAACCGACATTCCGAAAAGGAGTTCTCCATTCGGACGTTTGGATTTTTTTCATGAAATATTTTACAAAACGGAGGATTTCATTAAAAATAAGAAAAAGAAGTTAGTCTTCTGCGTCATTGAAAGAAAAATTGTGTTTTTAAGCTAGGAATTTACTTGTTAAACACTGCGTCAAAAATGCACATCATAGACAAACAGCCAAACAGCATAGACGTATATCCATCTCCTTAGGTATTCATTTTATACAAGGACGCAGCGACCTTACAATATAAGTTGCTTACATTATAATTACGTAGGTAAGTCACTTTCGTAAAACATCTCAAAAATACTGTAAGCGACTTACGAAGCTGTATTCGATGTTTAAATTTACCGAAAGTTAGTTACTTGAGCTACTTGAGTGAGCCAAACATACAAGGCCGGAGTAAGGCGCTTTGCACATGGAGCAACTTAAGTTGAGGAAACTATCAACATTTTAAAAGTTTCTTGTAAAAAGTTGATAGTTGCTATAACGTTTACGTTTGCCGCAATTTTATGGCAATCTGTGAGCAACTCATGACGTGTGTAGTAGGCGACGTATTGAGCGGCACTTGACTGGAATGATCGGGCACAGGCAGAGGGGAGGGAGGGTGTGAAATCGCCGGACGCGTTGCGATTGACGGTTGAGGAAACCGGCAACTTTAAAAACCGGTATAATATTTAACAGTTGCTAGTTGTGGCAATTAAGAACTATCTTAGTCATCGATTACAGCAACTGAAAACTGTTGACGATTACCGGTACTCTAAACTCGAGTTGCTATGTGTGCGCGGTTCAATTGAAATATATGTAAACAGCTAGTTGCCAGTTGCTCCAATAGTTGCTCCATGTGCAAAGCGCCTAAAAGTTGCAAATTCCCGAAACAAACTTTTTTATTAAATACATTAATTTATGCAAGTCAAATTCATCGTTTAAAGTCGTGTAAAACAAAGTAAATTCCCAGCTAATACTTTACAATAGGTCCTTTCCCCATCCTATCCCGGCGGCCATCCCATCTGGCGGCCTCCCAACACGTGCAAATGTAGGTGGTACACAGATTGGGCGCCGTCGCGACCGTTGTTGACGACCAGACGCCAGCCCGAGGGGGCCCGGGCCGCTCCCAGCGACCTCGCGACCAGCATAAGGTGGCCGAGTAGCTGGAATAAAATTGGACATTGTTAGAAAATTTTAAGGAAGTTTGAAAGTGGCACCGGTAACAGAAATACTGCGTGGAAACCAGCTATCATGGTATGGGCATGTGATGCGGAGGAATGAGTCATGTTGTGAGGAAGGTGATGAGTATGAACGTGGACGGATATAGGGGGAGAGGACGACCTAAGAAACGATGAATGGACTGCGTGAAAGTAGATATGGTTAGAAAGAATGTTACTTGCGAGATGACGGCAGGAGGATTACCTATTGTTAGTGAATTTTGGAGTGATTGCAATTGATGGTGTTTCTTGATATGATGATGTTGATGACCTACTAGCCGATTATCGGCCAAAGCGCTGGTTCTTATATAAGGAGATCAGCCAACTGCGCAGGACATATTATAGTGCACAAGCATTTGCTTGGACTGCGGTGCACTCACTATTCCTTCACTCTCAGCGCGATGGGACGACAATCCGACACCACCGGAGAGATCAGGCGGAGGACCGACATTTACGTTCTCTCCGATGCACGGGTATATCAATCACCAACTCTCTGACTTCGAGTTGCTTTGTGAACGTTTCTAAAACCCACAAAGCGATGTGGACTCGCCTCGGGAATCGAACCCGAACCCTTTGCATAGCAGTCGCGCTATGTGACTACTAGACCAACGAGACAGTTGTTGCAAGTAATTAGCTAATAGTAGAAACTCTTGCGCAAAGGTGTGCACATGAAACTTATTGTAAGGAATGTACCGACAAGCTATCAGCATTACATCAGCTGTTTCTAAAACACAATCATTACAATTAAATATTTTTATCAACAAGACAAACAAACGCTACATAGATTAACGTGAATTTTTCGTATTTTCCTCGTTGTAATATAGGAATTTCTTTTATATCTTCGCTGATAATTCGGCCCAGGCGATAATTTTTTCATGTATGGAGATCAACCAGCTGGGCAGGACATATTATAGCGCAGACACAGATACCAAAGAGTACTTCACGACCGAAGACGTTGTTCTCTAGAGAGCTCTTAATATGAGGCTGACGTCTTTTATTGAAAGTAAAAATATATCCTGATATTTCAAGACATTTGCAAAACCCGGCCGCAATCCGGAGGGAAGGGTCAAACTCCTGAGATATGGTAACCCTGGTTGCGATTTAGCACGGAATTAAGGATGAGGTGCAACATTTAACTATAACGATAACCAAACCATAACCAGCCGTATACTTGCCGCGCACTGGTCACATCGGTGATTTGACAACTGAAAATGGTTCCGTTATCCTTATAGTTGAATGATGCAACTCGCCCTGGGTAAGTAAGTAGTAACTATTGAGTAAACTCTAGATAGACTGGCGTATACCTAAATGCATCCCATTGAACGATTATGTTGTAATTCACAATGGCCGCCGTAGATAGGGTCGGTCATGCGCTAAATTCCTGCGCTATCAGACTCTTATCACGCCTCGCAGCTTAGTCACGCTTGCCATATATACCTACAGCTATACCAACTAATATCATAAAGAGAAAACTTTATGTTTGTTTGTACCTTAAGAGCTCCGAAACTTCTGATGCCCTTTGATATATAATATTACTAGCGACCCGCCCCGGCTTCGCACGGGATAACAGTATTTCCTCACTATTTAATGTATGTTATTATACATATAAACCTTCCTCTTGAAACACTCTATCTGATAAAAAAAACCGCATGAAAATCGATTGCGTAGTTTTGAAGATTTAAGCGTACAAAGGGCGTAGGGACAGAAAATGTGACTTTGTTTTATACTATGTAGTGATTTCGCTGTTGTGAAGCTACACTATTCTAGAGTGAAATAGGCCATATTACATTCAGGTACGACAAGACGCGGGTGAAACCGCGGGAAAAGACCTTGCTTTATATCAACTACATTTTGTAAGCAAAATGCCAAGTTATTTGGCGCGAATTATACACAGATCATCATAAATCTATTTTATTGAATCGAAGTTCTAAACAGAATTACTTTCTTTAGCCAATCAGCATTTGGAGATTTTACCATTGAAATGTTAAAAAAAAGATTTCTCCATAAATAAGTAAGTACAAGGATTTTGTGCCAAAAAATCCTAAAGAAGGAAAACTTGTGTTTTACTAATATGATACAAGTCTTGTTATCCTCTTACATTTTAATAAATCTATACTAATATTAAAAAGCTGAAGAGTTTGTTTGTTTGTTTGTTTGAACGCGCTAATCTCAGGAACTACTGGTCCGATTTGAAAAATTCTTTCAGTGTTAGATAGCCCATTTATCGAGGAAGGCTATAGGCTACTTTTTATCCTGGTCCGTGCCGAGGTTCCCACGGAATGCGGGTGAAACCGCTGGCAGAAGCTAGTAATATAATATACAGTAATTAATTCATTAAATTGTAATAGCCAGAGATTTACTTTAGGTACCCATGTATATGATATAATATTCTTGTTTATTTTTGTTTATTTTTAAATTTTAATTATTATTATATCACTATTATTGGGATAGGGGCAGGAGGATGATGATGATACTCAATGTGTACACAACCTATAATAGGCATAGAAAACTTGAATTGTATTATTATAAAAGATTATAAAATTTTATTTAATTTATTTTATAACATCTTGTGTATTTTATATCACTATACATTTGGAACATATTGGTTTACTGCCACAACTGATCTTAAAAATCTTTGCTATGGTAGGTTTGACTGCCTCGTTGGTCTAGAGTCTAGATGTTCCAAGCGCTGCTGCTGTGCACGAGGTCTTGGGTTTTCCCTGAGTCCTCGTGCACAGGATTTTGAAACATTCACAAAGCAACCTGAAGCCTGGAAGTTGGTTTTTGATACATCCGTGCATCAGTGAGCATGTTAATTTTAATTAAATACTCTGAGATATTTATGTTACGTACTGCTTCAATTTAAATTCTTATAATTGGGTATTATTTCACCTTGGTTTATTTATTTGGCTCACCAACAATTGTTTACACGATAAAAACATGAAATACAAACATCATAATACAACACTTGCTTCATGAGTTTTACGACCCACTGACCAAGAGTTTGTTTGTTTTAATGTGTTAACCTCAGTACACAGCTTCTACAATTTCAAAAATCCTTTCGGTATTAGATATTTATTGAGAGATAAGTACTATAAACTCCTTTTTATATAGGTACTTAAAGAAAATTTGTTGGTTTGGATGTGGGCTTTTCATAAATCATAAGGCTCGCCAACTTTTGAAACTTGCCGCGCAACCGAGCACAGGCAACTATGTATTCAGGCTAATACAAGTAGTAACTCACCTCCATATCATTAGGTTCCGCATCTTGCAACCTTGGAATTCTTCGCTTTGGTATCACTAGGAAGTGCACGGGCGCCTGCGGGGACACGTCGTTGAACGCCAAACACTGCTCATCTTCGTAAATAATATCAGCTTTGATCTCTTTCGAGATTATTTTGTCGAAAATCGTCGGCCCCGGCGCCGCGACGCTCTGCGCCTGCGCGCGACGCACTTCATCACTGTACGGTCTGCGCACCGCTATGGCCGAACCACGAGACAAATCATAAATATTCGTGGGATAACTCTTCTTTAATCTAAACTTTAAGGCGCGTTGGATCACTTTGTTGAACATTTTTATTGTTTTTCACATCGGAATTCCATCGTCACAAAATCACTCGAGTTTTGAGTTTGACAAATTTGACATTAGATCCTTGATCGAATTTGACAGCAATGTCATTTGAGATTGACATTTTGATTAATGTTGCTGCGTTATAAAATAAAAGCTACCATGTGTTAGAATTTTATTTATCAGCTTGAACATTCACTCTATGTCAATGTTTAAGGTACTTCCAACCTACAGACAGACATGTGTTGCTGGGGAGTTTGTTGCGCCACTTCTTCTTCCCAGCAAAAACACATAGGAAATGGTGAAGGGTGGGCGTTTTGGGGGCTGTCTTATGTAAATTCCTGACGTTCAAAAAGTGCTGTCTTGCAGCCAAGTTTGAATAAATGATTTTTGATTTTATGAAAGCGGAGGCGAGCAGAGCGGGCGGGGCGGAAATGTTTTTTGATCCATTAATAGTTTCTTCGCTAAAACGCTAGTAGGACAACAGCCTATCAAAATTAGCTTAAAAGTTTCATTTTTAAGTTACTTATTAATATTTAAGAGACTTTCTATATAGTTTTTGCCACGACCTGTAAGTACAGTTTGAGAGTCTGTTAATCGTGTCACTATCCAACTAGGGCATGCAATTTCGGTAAAATAAAAATTACCGGTAAAAATTCGGTAATTAAAATATTTTTACCGGTAAACCGGTAAAACGGTAATTTTTGTATTTTTTTAAAATGTGATATTATATCAATAAGATTGGGTAGTCTAAAAGCAAAAAATAATTAAAAATACAAGGTATAAGGTGGTAAACATTTTTTGTGACGTGGGCCGTAACAAAAAGACATGTCAGTACCATCCGTACGCAATGTCGTCGACAAAATGCAAGAGAAACGGCTGCGATGGTTCGGCCATGTGAAAAGGAGACCATGTTGTGTACTCAATCTCAATACCAATTTTATGGACCAGGGTCGCGGTAACTCTTTCGAAAAATCCCGCAGCCCCGGCAGGCCTTGGCCCTGCGCGTGGAACAACTCGGGCCGCCGTCACGGGTCTGTTGTCTATGCAGACGGAGGAACGACGAGCCACCCGAACTCACCGTCCACAGACCGACGCCTGCGGTGGCCGGGAGTCGTCTCTCGACACTCGGCGCCCGTGGTGTCTTCCTGGTCCACTACAGCGGCTGGGATGAGAGGTGCGAACTCGCAGGCGCTCGACCGTCTCCTTCTCGAGCATGACTGCTTCGCAGAAGGAGGCGACGGCTTCCCATTCCCTCTCGCTCCGGACCATGGCTTGAACCAGGCCCGGACGCGAGAGGTCGCCGCTGCCTATTGGCTCGACGACGACACGGCGGTACCCTTCCCAGGCAGTGCACACCTAGACTGTGTGCTCCACCGTGTCCTCAGTGCTGTCCGCATGGTAGTGAAGTAAAAGCCCTTGCTCAATAAGGTTACATTTTTACCTAATAGAACTGACAGCTTTGAGGAAATTTAGAATAACCGAATGAATAAAATTTGTTTAGATATTATAAATAAGATGAGAATGAAGATTTGTATCTAACCTATAGTTAAGGAGCCACATAAGTTTACTTTCCTAAAAAACAGCAACTTTAACACTCTTACAATATGTAATGTATTCAATATTACATTATGTTCAGGCTACATAATGAAGATTTAACGTTAAATGAACAATTGCTATACATTATCACAAAAACGTAAAAACCGGTAATTTACCGGTTACATATTATTTTTACCGGTAAATTAAAGATCGCGAAAATGGGCGGTTTTACCGGTAAAACCGAAACCGGTAAACCGGTATTGCATGCCCTATATCCAACTGAACAGGGGCCCGATTCTCCTAATTTTACTTAAGCGACATACGATTCACGTTTGACTCGATTCGACTGAGATCCAATCCCGACTCGATTACGATTGAAGCGTATGTGGCATTCCGCTATTTTTTCTTTGAAATAAACATTTTTATCCTTTTCTATCATTCAATAATGAATCATTTTGTCTGCAAATGATTTACGATTGCAAAATGATTGTACCTACAGCAAACTACCGTATAGACCAAAATCACCAAAATAGCAGACCAATCGCACACCAATCAAATGTCAATCGAATACGATTGGTCTTTTATTAGTAGCAGAATGCCCGATATGGTTAAAACTGCTATTACGATCGATTGACATTATTAACTTAGGAGAATCGGGCCCCAGAACTGACGTGTGAATTAAATAATTCCCGCTTGTTCAAAATTTGTCAAATGCGAGTCAAGTCAGCCCCCGGTTTTCCGTATTACGAAAGTTAAGTAAAGATTCTTCTTCTTTCGTGTCGATGACATGTCTTGTAGTGAGACTACACTCTGTCAGCCCAATATGCCGCCACAGCGAGTTCACGGCCGGATGCGCTCATTAGGTCCTCCCGCGAGCAAGTTTCGGGGCACAGTGGACATGCGATGAGGTAGGACATGGTCTGCACAGCAGCCCCGCACTCGCACCCAAGGTCCGCCTCGCCCGTGAAACCCGGACCGATTGTCTTTGCTCCGGCCGAACTGCGTTCGGAGTCTATTTAAGGACTGCCAGGCTCTTCTCGGGAGATCGTATCCAGGAGGGAGACTTTTGTTAAAATAAAACCACAGGATGTTTTTCATACAAAATATAATTTACTTAAAAAAACATTGATTGTCATCATACCTTTTACCAAAGCACGAAGAAGTGGCAAATAAAATATATTTCAAAATAGTATCTTAAATCGAATGACCTACTTGCGCGTAACCTTTACCCGTAAATACTTCTATATATAAACAAACATAGTTTGTAATACCAACATGGTTACAAGTAAAAACATTTATTATTGTACTAAATATAATGTAACACAATTTTAGCAACTTTCGCGGAAATATAACTATATGTATAGAAACTTATACTATATTTTATTATTTATACTAATTTTTAAGTACATGAATTGAAAATACCAACCAATACTTTAACATGTCAGTAAACCATGATTTGGCATTTTCCAGATTTTGCCATTGGTACTGTCTGAATCACGAATAAACTATTTATGTGGAGTCATTGTCAAGCGCGGATCCAGCCCTCAAAAAAGGTTGTGGTCACAGCCAGCGGCGGCGTAGCATCGGGTGGCCCCCGGCTACCTATTGAGCACCCCAATTTTTTTTTAAATGGATTATATCTCAACGCAAACTACATATATCTACCATCAGTTCCGCGTAGCGAGCGCGAAATTTTTTGGGTCACAAAAGTACCTGGACGGCGTATAAAAAACCACCTTAAAGATTTTTTTTTAAATTGTTGGTTCCAAGACTCTCAAATTAAACTCAGCACCAGTAATTTTTGTCTGCCTGCCTTAACTTTTTGTGAGATTGAGGACTCAAAAAGTAAGCGCAGAATAAAACAAAATATGTAAAAACCGCGAGCGAAGCGAGCGCTTTTTTTCTAATTTTAAAGAATTCATTTAAGTAATCAGTCAATCTATTGTGATTTTGGCGCGAGCAGGCGTGCGGCAAGGACGTGGGTATAAAAGAGGGGTGACAGTCGGACTGTGTCACCTCTCTCAGTCCCGTGGCGTTGTCTCGGCCTGTACTGCGACTGGTAGTGAACCTAGGCTCTGCAGATTACAAAAGCACCCTCCGTGGACTATCCCTTTTGCCCATGCCATCCTGGTCGTGCAGATATGTGCCGACTGAGATGGCACCCCCCTAGACGTGGTACCCGGGGCGGACTTAGAAGTGTGTCGGACCCGATTTTTGAAAATTAAATAGTTTCGATCCAAACCTATTTCAATCAAAAACTTATTTTTTCTTTTTTTTTTGTTGTATTTTTCAGAAAATTACCTATGCAAAAAAAAACTTTCATTTTTAAAACGAAAAAAAAAAACAATAATACTATATATATAATAATAACAATAATACACTCGACTTAAAAAGTTTTTTGCGAAGTTCACAATTTGCGAAAAGCACCAGCTGCGAAGTGTGCTATTTGAGAAGTGTACCAAATGCGTCAAACCCGTTTCATGATTCATTGTGTTTTTTTAAATTAAGGCATATCGTTTGTTATCATCAGCCTATCGATCTCAAAAGACCGTAAAAGTGTGACGTCACAAGTCTATTAAGGTTGTGGGCATGCCCATCGTGCCCACAACCGTGGATCCGCCCTTGGTCATTGTTCACCTATTTTTTCATATATTATGTTTACTGCATTGTATATTGTCATTAATTAATGTACATTAAACTATAGGCCCCGGCGTCATTGGACATCCTTGGCAGTCGTTACGGGTAGTCAGAAGCAAGTGAGTCTGACACCAGTCTCACCAAGGGGTATTTGGATCAGTCAGGACAGTCGCTCCTGGTAAAACACTGGTACTCGTATCTGGTTAGCATGGAAGCCGACCCCAACATAATTGGGAAAAGGCTCGGGAGATGATGATGATTGTCATTCATTAATGTACTATGTATACTATGTATGTATGTATTAGGTGGAAATGTGAAATTTTTTTTTTCTCATTTATGAGGTGATTTATGCTGACAACAATTATTTTTTATTTATTTAAAATACTTTATGCACATACATAATTGTACAACGGCGGACTTAACGCCTTAGGCGTTCTCTGCCAGTCTACCTTAATCAATTATCACCAACTTGTCTGTGTCTTGTCTTGTCGTTATATAAAACCGTAATATCCGTCCAGCTTATTTTTATAATACAAAACCTTAAGTAAATAATTATGATACATAACAATGCACATCCGCCAATATACTGACTACATACTTATTGTTATTAAAACTAGCTTTTCCCGCAGTTTCGTATCCGTAATGAGCGATTATCTTTAAAGTAGCTAATGTAACGTTTGCGGTACGCAGCGTATCCATCAATTCACTTCTAAAAGCTTCGGATCGCGTTAGCGTTTTGCCCACGTAGGACGCGACTTCAGTTTATCTCACAAAATTATAGGAAGATCATTTCTCAAAATATTTCACGTTAAACATTGTACATTGTTTTGACTGCTTTTTTAAACATCACATATAAGCTTTTGATACTCGTATTTCAAATTCGTCTCTTTCAGAGGATGTTGCTTTTAATACGTTAACATGTTATTTATTTTAATTAAACGTATTTAAACAGAATCTCAGCTCTGTATGCGCATGAAGACTGAGCCGATGACTGTGAGCAGCAACTTGAAGGTTCTGAACACGAGGGTTCTGATGTACTGGTTCTGAAGCACCAGCCTGCAGATCAACGTCACCAAGAAGAACAGGAAACTGTAGTGGACGTAGTACATTCTAGAATAACAAACATGTTTTAGAGTTACATTAAGATTATGATGAATTGACAATCTCCTCCTTTTTAGAAGTCGGTTAAAAATAATGGATTTTGCAGTAGCTAGTTTCCCCAATGCATATATTTTAGCTAGCAAACCCTGTGATTACTCACTTGCCCCGAACAGGAATCGAACACAGAGAACGCAGCACAGCAACGGATTTACAATTACAAAATGTTGTGCTACTTTTGAGCTGTAATTCATTTAAAAACAAGCTTTTGCCCACGACTTCGTTCGCGTGGAATAGTGACTTCCGGCAGATTTTTAGTTTGAGCAATAGATGGCGCTATATGTCCGGAATACATTTTATTTTTTATTTTCAATTTTTTTGTAATAAAAACTATCCTATGTCCTTTCTCAAGCTCCAAACTATGTCTGTACCATTTTTCACACAAATCGGTTCAGTAGTTTAAGCGTGAAGAAAAGACAGACAGACAGACAGACAGACAGAGTTACTTTCGCATTTATAATATTAGTAGGGATGTATCGCACACTACAAAAAATTGCAGATTCTAAACAATTAAGTACTTGTTAGGCAGACCAAATTGAGGCACTTAGTTTTCACCCTATAATACTCTCACCCTCGCGGTGCATACAAAATTACTCTGTCATCTGTACTGTAGCATTATTTTAGTTCGAGAAGTTTTGCTTGTATACCCACTCGGCACTCACTGGCAGGTAAAGATATACATACTTGCGCAGGTGTTTCCTCGCTTCTTGGATGTCTTGGTCTTTTTCCTTCAGCAGGTACTTTCTGGTTCCTTTCACAAAGTTCTCGTAGTGGTCATCCCAACTGCAAATAATAACAAACTCTTTAAAAACGTCGCAACTACGAAGAGCTATCTGACCGGGAAGTACTGAAAACTTGACATGAATAAGAATTGTTTTGAAGACATACGCAAACAAATATGAAAAAAATTTACACATCTGAATTAAGAACTTCCTCTATTTTGGAAACTCGACCAAAACTGTCGGATAACGCTCAGAATAATACGAAATAACAGAAAATATATTATAATTTAAGTAATGTTGCATTGGTTGGAAGTCTAGATAATTCATTAATATAAAATAATAGGCTTTCTATTATAATTCAAAGATTAAAACCATTACTATTTGTTCTATTTTTCTTCTTGCATGTATTCTGTGTGTGACTGTGTTCATAAACAATAAAATAAATAAAATACTAACTTGATAGTTTGAGGATCTAGATTATAAATGGCGGCGTCCTGGGGCGTTAACCTCGCTTGTAACTTCTTCACGTTGTTCGTCTCAAAGTGCCATTCACGCACGGAGAAGAATCTTAGCACTTCATTCATAGCTTTCAGACGCTGGCTGACAGTTATCAGACTCATTCTGAAATTTAACAGAAAACAAATTCATAATTTTCATTTACTTAAAATAAGTAGGTACATTAGGTGAAAGTATTCAAAAACTACAATTTTGGTAAGTACGTCTTTACAACGGCAACATTATCATTTACGTTACATTTCACGCAGAAATTTTATTTAAGAAATGATTTTTAATATTACCTTGTTTTAATTCTTAGTAGTTTGGTGACATACTCAGCGATGTGGAGGGGAAGAGTTTGCAGTAGAGTTTCCATAGCTTTTTGTGTGACTCTGAAAAAAATACATTACATTAAAATATTTTCAACTATTTCACAAACAAATTAACAAACCTTTCAAACCAATGCATGGAATGTCATTGGAATACGATTGGTATCATATTAGTAGCAGAATGCCCGCTTATGTTAAAGCAGCTATTGAGATTCAATTGATAGGCAATTGACACGTTGCTATGATAGCTTACTTATTCTCCACGCTGTACCCGCTGGGGTACCAGAAGGTGTTATCGAGCGGGTGACCCCGTAGGTTCTTACGCAGCGCGTCCTCGAAGTCTCCCCACGTGGTGGGGTTCTCGCAGGTACTGCAGTTGTACACCCTCACATGTTCCGGCCTGAGGGCAAAAAAAAATACCATTTTAGAAGGTTTTTATTTATTTATTTTAAAGTCATTTTTGTATGTGAAGCCGCCTTACGATACGTGCAGTGCCGCACAGAAAAGCGAGTAGAAACTCCGCTAGTGTGAAAGCGCTTTAAAGCATAGTATGTTTACAGTGTGTAGGGGCTTTGAGATGATTACCAATTATCTTCTTCTTCCTCCTGCCCTGTTCCCAATTTTATTTGGGTGGCGCAATATGTCAGCCTCTTCCATTTTCCCCTGTCACTCGTCATACTGACACTCACTCCCTTCCTATTCATGTCATCTTTCAGGCAATCCATCCATCTTTTCTTAGGTCTTCCTCTTCCTCTCCATTCATCTAAATTCATACTTAGCACACACTTTGTTGCATGCGCATCATCCCTCCTCATTACATGCTCATACCGTGACAATCTTCTACTTCTCATCTTTTCTGTAACTGGCGCTACTTTCAGACTTCCTCTAATGTAATCATTCCTCACTTTATCCATTCTTGTAACACCACACATCCATCTCAGCATTCTCATTTCTGCTACATGCACTCTCTTCTCATCTCTCTTTTTCAATGCCTAACACTCCGATCCATACAGGACGGACGGGTCGGGTGATAACCAAGTATAAGCTTCCAAAATCAAAATGAATTAAAATAAAGTAGGTCTTCTTCTTCTTATCGAGTGAGCTGCAGGATTACCTAATCACCTAGCAAGCCCTGGTGTCGAGTTTTCTCTAATCCGTATGAAGGCCTCTGACGTGGAATTGTATCAACGACTGCTCCTAGTAGCATTCGGGGACGAAGGCGACACGTGCCCTCTCAGACACGTAGGTGTAAAACCGCCAACTTCCAGACTACGGGCTGCTTTGTGACAGTTTCTAAATCCCACAAAGCGATTTCGGCCCGTCCCGGGAATCGAACCCGAGACCTGGTGCACAGCAGTCGTAAGCAACCTCTTTCCTCATTTACCTACATAAGTTCTACCATTCCGCATTCGAGTAACGTATTGAAACAGTAGGGTCAATATGTTTCCTCTTATTATTGATAACTAATGTCCGGATCGAGTGAGGTCATGCATTGTGTTCGCAATGACGCTCCATATTATTATTAATAATGTCTATTGGGTTTGTTAATGTAAAGGCTGTTCATATTGTGATAAATTTTCCTTAATTTATTATCTGTTTCAGTTTTCCTGTGTGGCTATTTCTGTTTTTGAATGAAATGTGCTCTGTAGGCAAAGGAAAACGGGACAGTAGTTAGTATAAACATAGTTACGCAGACGTCATTTTTAAAGATGACGTATTTTTTTGCTGATGTTACAACAAATACATATATAGGTATACTTTTTTTTTATTTTATGGTTACGTACCTACGTCATATACCTACATACCTATTATTTTTAGTACCTATTAATAAATTTTTAACAGAAAAATAATTCTGTAACTATAGAGAGGAAAAAATATATAATTGTATGATGACATTTAATTGTATTAGTCATAAACTAAATTAATTGATCTCTTTATGTTCTTAAAATAAATAATATTAAGCAGGTATTGTTTTGATAAATAATGTTGTGTGTAAAGGAAAAGTGCTGTTTTTCAGCCTGCTTTAAATTATCAATTTTTTATTTTAATTCAAAGTCAAAGTCAAATCATTTATTTCATTTCGGCCTTTACAAGCACTTATGAACGTCAAAAAATATAAAAATAGGTTTTATTCTAGTTGCCCATTCCAAAAGTAGCTTCCTGTGGAGAAGAACGGGCAAGAAACTCCATGGTTACTCTTTTTAAAAATAATAATAGGTATTACACACGGACTAGTAAAAAAAGTAAGGACTCCGCGCCGCGATACATATGTCAATGCGCGATACTAGAAAGTGAAGCAACTTTTGTTCTGTCAATGTATGCGTTACGGGGATGCCAGCTAACAAATAATTCTCCCATCATTGTGTGTATCAAAGTGACGGGTTTCTGACACACACAGTTTAAATAAAAAGAAATTGGTGAGCCTCCAATCTGATATCGAAATGGCGATATAAATTACTTACCTATAATTATCTTGGTTGAGTTTCAGTTTTTTTGGTTTCATCTGAATGTAAAGAAAAGTAAAAGGAAGTAATAATATAATTAATTTGCTTCTTTGCCATCGGTGTGCAATAAATATGGAGGTAGATTTTAGAAAAAAAAATACAATTAATAATAATAATACAATGTGCGTTTGAGTGATTTATTTTCAAAGTACTTATAAAATAAAATAAAAATGCAAGTGAAAATGAAATTGAAAATTGACACGTAAGTAAGGCCATTTACCAACACAAAAAAAAAACATAATAAAATAAGTACATTCGGTAATCCTAATCGTAACAATGTTCTACTATTCGCATCAATCGCATCAACAGCTCAATATTGTATGAAGCTCGCGCAGCCCACGCGCCGCGTCGCGATCCGCGTCGAGCGCGGCGATCGTTGCACAAAAATGATCCTTATAGCATGATTCATTATTCAAGCGCGATGGCTTACTACCGTCTTTCATTTATAACTTTGGTCTTTTTTTATTGAATAGGTAATAATGTTAACTTTTTTTAATTAATGTGAGTGAGAGTGTTATAAACGTAATAGTAGACAAATATAATCAGAAAGCTGCGAACTATGGCGTCCTTTTGACGTGGTATATAAATCATTTTGATCAAAATGTATGCTGCATACCACACTACTCTTGGTTGAGGTCCAATCTTCTTGACCTCTAGAGTTCCTTATTATTCTCACCCAATCATTTTTCCAAGGTTCATTTCCGGTAGGAAACCTACAAAGAAATAAAGAAAATGTATCTACCAAGACCATTATGGATTACCCACTTTTTCGGGTAAAGTCCATATTTTTTTCGTGGCCACACTGGCTATTTTTGTGTTCCAAATATTGTTATCATTTTTATTTAAAAAAGGACAGAAAATAATGTTATTAGAACTGGCTTACCTGTGAAAAGTAATCCCTTGGCACTTTTTGTGTAAAGTGGTATTATTTTTGCACCATTTCACGACACATGACGGCATTATGTCAATTTTTTATACGCGAAAAATATGAACTGTCACCGATGATGGTCGCGAGCGTAATGGCGGTCTATCGGCTTATGTTTATGTAAGTGTGTGCGTGTAGGTTCATATTTACACGGAGCCGGCTTGTTTTGGGTGCTTCACTTTTATGTAGGTGACGCGGAGTCCTTACTTTTTTTACTAGTCCGTGGTATTACAGTGTGTATGTATCGATACATAAATTTAATAACATGCGAAGATCATGTAGAATCACAGACAAAAAAAAAATTTATAGAGTCATGGTGGCCTACTGGGTAAAGAACCAACCTCTCGAGTATGAGGGTGTGGGTTCGATTCCAGGTCTGGCAAGTACCAATGCAACTTTTCTAAGTTTTCTAAGTATATCTTAGACACCAATGGCTGATAAAAAGGTGAAGGAAAACATCTTGAAGAAACCTGGACTGCAAAGTCTAAAATCACCAACCCGCATTGAGCAAGCGTGGTGATTAATGCTCAATCCTTCTCCGTGTGAGAGGAGGCCTGTGCCCAGCAGTGGGACGATAAAAAGGCTGTAACAGTAACAACAGTATAGTTCCTTGTATTCCTACTCACCGATCCACAGCGGTCTCCCAGGCGACAGCAAGCAGAGTGTCTATAGCGATGTCAACGGGCAACATGTCGGCACCAGCGCGGCTTCGGCAGCAGAACACGTGGAGCAGACCCTTACCGGCGCCCACGACTACGCCCGACGGACCGTTCAGATTCTCTATCCAGCCGGGGAACGGGTGCCGGAGAGAGGAGATCACTGGTAACAACAAACAACGTGCTATAAATGATGATATCAGGACCAGAGGTCACATCTGTGCTGGCTGTGAGCTCGTGTCTAAGGGTGCATCTACACGGTGCAAGTAGCTTGCGCATGTTGAGGTATATGCGCAGTTAACATGCATTTTAAAACGTGTGGGTCTAACGACTCGCGCCGAATTTTGATCTACAAGTAATCTCGAACTCCTGTCTCTAGTGAGCAAAACAACAGGATTGACTTAAGCGACATACGATTGATATCCAACTAAGATTCAATCACGACTCAATTACGGTTGACGTAAGTGGCATTCCGCTATTTTTTTTAATAAACTTTTTTATCGCAAATGATTTACGATTGCAACATGATTGTGGAGCAGGGGCCCGATTCTCCTAAGTTAATAATGTCAAAATTGAATAGAAATCGAATCGCAATATGATCGCAATAGCAGTTTTAACCATATCGGGCATTCTGCTACTAATATAAGACCAATCGTATTCCAACGTCATTCGATTGGTTTGCGATTGGTCTGCTATTTTGGTGATTTTGGTCTATACGGTAGTTTGCTCTACAAACATATTGCAATCGTAAATCATTTGCAGATAAAATGATTCATTATTGAATGACAGAAAAGGATAAAAACTTTTATTTCAAAGAAAAAATAACGCAATGCCACATACGCTTCAATCGTAATCGAGTCGTGATTGGATCGCAGTCGAATGTGAATCGTAACTTAAGTAAAATTAGGAGAATCGGGCCCCAGGCTACCCTATAGACTCAATGGCAAACCAATGAAATGGCATTGGAATACGATTGGTCTTATATTAGTAGCAGAATACCCGATATGGTTACATTATTACTCATCAGAATCAAGCCCCAGATAGATGCGAACATTGGGAAGTAGATAGTTGAACTTACCGATGCTAGGTCTGAAGATGGCGACAGGGTAGCCTCTGTTGCCGTGCTCCTCCACCACTGTCTCCGCGAGCGCCTTCGTGAACGTGTACGTGTTGGGCTTCGGAGCTATGTACCTGACAATGATACACAATTTGAGTTTAACAGTCACCTGACCGGCAAAGTCGTCGGGACACCTTTTCACACACGGTCGGTTAGCCCCATGGTAAGTTATTAATTAACTTGTGTTATGGGCGCTAACACAACTGATAAACTACATATAGTTACATATGTTTATTAGTAAATATATGCAAAAACAGCCAGACCACACCCAACCAGCATATTCATCACACAAATGTTGACCGAATCGGGAATCGAACCCGGGACCATCAGTTCACCAGACAGGCATGGTGGCACTGCGCTATCGGGGTCGGCAAATAGATATCTTTTTCATTCACTTTTGCGTAGTACTAACGTATGGCATTTAACTGTATGTTCGATTATAGGAATAAACCGGTAATCCGAACACCCTTGATTACTTATTTTTCGGACAATCGACACAAAACATTATCATCCGCCTAGTCTTTTCCAACTATGTTGGGGTCGGCTTCCATTTCGACGGGATGCAGTTGAGAATCAGTGTTTTACAAGGCCTATCTGGCGAAAAACGCTGACGACTAGTCCTAAAAAGGGGCATAAGGTTGCCCTGGTAACTGGGTTGAGGAGATCAGATAGGCAGTCACTCCTTGTGGCACACTGGAACCCAGCTGAATCCGGTTAGACTGGAAGCCGACCCCAACATAGTTGAGAGAAGGCTCGGGAGATGATGATGGTGGATACTCACTGGGCGTTGATGGTAGCGAGGAGGTGTTCGGGCACGCTGTCAGCGACGGTGAGGGCCTGGGCGAGGGGTACAGGGGGGGCGTACACGCGTTCTTCCACGCGGGTCAGCTCCGCGTTGCTGTAGGCCGTCGACACGTGGATGAAGGCCTGAGGATGAAACAAATACATTATGTATAGAATTTTATCATTTTATATGTACCTACGTGGACGGGTGTAGTGGTAGAGGACGGCCAAAGAAACGATGGATGGATTGTGTGAAAGTCGATATGGTAGATAGAATGTTACTTGTCAGATGACGGCAGATAGAAGAGTACGGAAGGAGAAAACGCGCTACGTCGACCCCAAATAAAATTGGGATAAAGGCAGGCGGATGATGATGATGACCTGTCTAGGTCTCCTTACCTGAATATTAGGCAGTTTATCGCATATCTCGAGCAGTCGCTCCACCGAGCGAACATTCTGTTCCATCGCCACTCGGAGCGGCTCGTCGAACTTCAGAGTAGCAGCCGAGTGGAAAACTATGGAGACCTGCAATCAAAGGGACAAGTTTCATCACGCGTGACAATAGATGGCGCTGTTCACAATTTCGTTTTGGTGAGGATTAGTGACCAGATTATATTATTATACATCTTAAAAAGCTTGAAATATGCATGCAAATATGAACGAAAAATACGTAATAAGTGTCGAAATATGCAACATGTTTTTTTTATATACGGTCAATACTACCGCATGTACATATTTATTCAAATAAGCTAGGAGTGAACTAACGAGGATTTCGGGATCTTTCAGACATCTGTCAACAATTTTTGGTATAGGTAGTAAGAAAAGATTGCCGGGCCCGAAGAAGGCGTATAAAGGCTGAGAGTAACGTTCCTCGGCCCCCGCACACCCGCATTTTGGCGCGCTAATTTCTTAAGAGATTTTCTGTGATGGCAATTCCGCTAGTCATCATATTCACCATATGGTACTTACTGCCAACAACTGTCAACAGCACCAAAAGCGGTCGGACATCAGGGGCCCGATTCTCCTAAGTTAATAATGTCAAAATCGAATAGAAATCGAATCGCAATATGATCCCAATAGCAGTTTTTACCATCAGCTGAATCCGGTTAGACTGGAAGCCGACCCCAACATAGTTGGGAAAAAGGCTCGGAGGATGATGAGCAGTTTTTACCATATCGGGCATTCTGCTACTAATAAACGACCAATCGTATTCGATTGACATTTGATTGGTGTGCGATTGGTCTGCTATTTTGGTGATTTTGGTCTATACGGTAGTTTACTGTACAATCATTTTGCAATCGTAAATCATTTGCAGACAGGGGAGTAAGGGGAGAACGGAACCAACATCATATCCGGCCCAACTGTCAACTTCACCTGCCCGCGTTGGTGGTTCGTATGAATAGCCAGCGGCGGTGGTCTAGCAGCCACCGTGGTGCTCCCTGCTAGATAACGGACGAGGCTCTGGCGACCGAGTATATGGCGGGATAACCATACATCACTCTTGTGTAGACTAAATACCTACACCGAAGGACCAACACCAATGCTCCAGGGATTTTCCTGTCTCACAAGAGCAGGTTTTTGTACGTCAGACGACAGTCGGTACATCATTTAATAAATCCCAAACTGTCAATTATTAAAGAAAGGATGAATAGGTTGCATAAAATAAATAGATATGTGGATAGGGCGTCGCCTCAAAACGACGCGCAGACACATCGCCCTACATCTGCGATAAATGGGCTAGGGCTATCGGAGCAAGGACGACTCCGACTAAAGAAGCAAGTCCCAGAATGCAACCGTAAAGTCCGCTTCGCTACTTTAAATGTTGGAACACTTACAGGGAGGACAAAAGAGCTCGCAGATTTATTCAAGCGCCGCAGGCTGGACTTCATATGTCTCCAAGAAACCAGATGGCAGGGATCTAAGTCTCGAAAAATAGGAGAGGGCTACAAATTAATGTATACTGGATCACCGGGCGGTCGTAATGGCGTGGCAATAGCAATAAGTCAAGAAAATCTGGACAACGTCATTGAAGTTAAGCGATTTGGTGACAGGGCCATGAGTGTCAAAGTTCTCGTGCATGGCGAAGTGGTCAATATTATTGCCGCTTATGCCCCGCAATCAGGTTGTACTACAGTTGAAAAGGACCTATTCTGGAACCTCCTAGACGAGGTACTACAAGAAATACCCAGAAACGAAATCACTGTTCTGGGTACTGATTTGAATGGTCATGTTGGAGTGGAGTATAGACCATGTGAGCGAGTACATGGAGGACACGGATATGGCACCACCAACGAGGAGGGTAAATCAATTATGCAATATGCCATGTCCCATGATCTTGCCATCGTTAATACATTTTTTATTAAAAAGCCGGAACATTTGATCACCTACAAAAGTGGCACATGCTGCTCACAGATCGACTATCTGCTTTTGAATAGAGATCTCATTGGAAGGGTTAAAAACTGTAAAGTAATTCCAGGGGAATGTGTAGCACCGCAACATCGTCTTGTCGTCATGGACGTAATTTTTAAATCCAGAACAACACCGAGAGTGGAGAAGGAACCAGAGCTGACCAAATGGTGGTCTCTGAAGGGTGAAAAGATGGAGGAATTCTGTGACGAACTTAAGGATCTCAAGATTCCAGATGATGACAATGACGTTAACACGATCTGGTTGCAACTACAGGCAAAGATTCTTGCAGCAGCCAATAAAGTTCTTGGGCGAACGAAAGGTGGGAAGCGGATACCAAGGGAAACGTGGTGGTGGACGGAACCAGTGCAAGAAGCGCTCAGAGTAAAGAAAGAAGCGTTTAAGACTTGGCAGTCTACCAAGACTGATGCTGATAGAGAGTACTATAAGGAAAGAAGAAACGAAGCCAAAAAAGTGGTTGCTGTTGAAAGATCAAAGGCTAACAAGGAACTTTACGACTCCCTCGAGACCAAAAATGGCCAAAAGCTTATCTTTAAACTGGCAAAGATGCGGAACCTGGCTACCAAAGATATAGCAAAATCTAAAATAGTGAAGAGCCAAGATGGAACACTACTATACCATGACAGTGATATCTTAGAAACATGGTACCAATATTATAACCACTTGCTTAACACAAACCGTTCCACTACGACCTCCTTGTCAGAGGCGAGCAAAAATCTGGGCCTTGTACCACCAATAACACCTCAGGAGGTTAAAGACTCGCTGAGAAAAATGGCAAATAAAAAGGCGATGGGTCCAGATGGCATTCCTATAGAGGTATGGAAGTGTTTGGGTAATGCAGGAGTTATAACACTGGCAAACTTTTTTAGCAAGTTGCTACTGGAAGCCACATGCATACCAGATGCTTGGAGGATGAGTACAATAGTCCCTCTCTATAAAGGCAAGGGAAGCCGGTATGAGTGTAACAGCTACAGGGGTATTAAATTGATGTGCCACACCATGAAGTTGTACGAGAGAGTGATAGATACCCGGTTGCGTATGGAATGCTCACTCTCCAAAAACCAGTATGGCTTCGTACCAGGCATTTCAACCATTGACCCAACGTTTGCAATGACCATGATCGCAGAAGAATACAGAGCAAAGATCCAGCCCCTATATATCGCATTTCTTGACATGGAAAAGGCTTTTGATCGTGTGCCTCGAAGTACCATTTGGTGGAGTCTCAGGAGACGAAATGTCCCGGAAGCATACATCTCAGTAATTGCCGACATGTACAGGAATGTTCGTTCGTTCATAAGAACTAATGTAGGAGTGACAAAATCCATCCCTGTAACAGAAGGGGTTCATCAAGGTTCGGTTTTGAGCCCATTCTTATTCAGCCTCGTGCTGGACACGCTCACCGAGGACGCTCAACAGAAAGCATCGTGGACTTTTGTATACGCGGATGATGTAGCAATCTGTACAACGACTCGTGAGGCTCTGGAAGACGCTCTGGAGGCATGGAAGAGGCAGTTGCAGGCAGGTGGCCTAGTTCTGAGCGTTTCGAAGACCCAGTACATGGAGTGCAATGTGCCTATCCCCCGTACTGACCCTATAGTGGTTGATGGACAAGTAGTTCAACAGTGCGAAGAGTATAAATACCTGGGTAGCATAATTGCCAAGTCCGGAAGCCTGGAAAATAACATTCAGAACCGAATATCAGCCGCCTGGCTTAAGTGGCGCGAGCTTACAGGAGTTACCTGCGACAGTCGAATGCCCATTAAACTGAAAGGGATTATTTACAAGTCTGTCATAAGACCAGTTCTCATTTATGGAAGCGAGACGTGGGCCGTAACAAAAAGCATGTCAGTGCCATCCAAGTTGCCGAGATGAAGATGTTGCGGTGGATGTGCGGAGTAACGAGGCTCGATAAGATCCGCAACGAGTACGTACGCGGTAGCCTTGGAGTACGCGATGTCGCCGACAAAATACAAGAAAAACGGCTGCGATGGTACGGACATGTTAAAAGGAGACCACCTGAGTACATCGGCAATGCGACACTCAATCTCGATATACCCGGTCAAAGGCGCAGAGGCAGGCCAAAACTCCGGTGGTTGAGTGTCGTAAAGAAAGACATGGAAATCTGCGAACTCAAAGAGGAAGATGTCCAGGATAGAGCGAAGTGGAAGAAGAAGATAAGGAAAGCGGACCCCGTCACAAGATGGGATAAACGCTAAGAAGAAGAAGAAGAAGAAATCATTTGCAGACAAAATGATTCATTATTGAATGATAGAAAAGGATAAAAACGTTCATTTCAAAGAAAAAATAGCGGAATGCCACATACGCTTCAATCGTAATCGAGTCGGGATTGGATCTCAGTCGAATCGAGTCGAACGTCGATCGATCGTCGCTTAAGTAAAATTAGGAGAATCGGGCCCCAGAACTTTACATTAGTCTATGAAAACAAACTAGTCTTCAAAGATTTTCAAAAACAATCCTCCTACATTCTACCACGGACTTTAATCATTATCTAAATCTCTAAACCCGCAATATTACATTTTAAAAACAAAACTATCTACATATAGAATTAGTTA
Organism: Helicoverpa assulta; assembly: GCA_963856015.1. Lineage (NCBI taxonomy): Eukaryota > Metazoa > Arthropoda > Insecta > Lepidoptera > Noctuidae > Helicoverpa > Helicoverpa assulta. The sequence goes on from CAWLCW010000003.1 coordinate 132,796, forward strand.
TAGTTTCGTAACGCCATTGCGATAGACTGTAGTGTCCATAATTACATGTAATCGTATCTACGGCAATATTACAACATGTGGCTTGCATTATAAGTTGTTACATGTAATATATCAAAGTCAAGCTTAGAGTGAGGCTGTATATGTTAACAATTTGTGTAACAGTGTGTTAATGTAACTAATTGGGGAGTTAAATTAATTCGGCAGCATTACTTATGCTGCGGGATTGTTCGCGCAAGTTTCTGCGGCGCTGGTACATAAAGAGCTTCAGAAGGAACATGGTGATTAAAAGTCCGGTTAAGCAGTACACGGCCTCCTAGACTGAACTGCGTGATGCTATACAAAAAAAAACATGGCGGGTTTTAGTCAGTAAGAGCCGGACACTCCCTGACGCTGCTAACTATGCTGCTAACCCACAGCGAGAGGGGGCATTCGATGATTTCCCATAAAAAAGGCATTACTTATGGCGGAGTTTCAGTTGCTTTGCTAACGAGGAATAAGTAGAAGTTAAATTATAGGGCCAGCGTTTTCACACAAAAAAGCTGTCGATTTCAGCATTTTTTTTGTCAATTGTTTGCTAAGATTAACGTGGAAAACCCGCCAGCGTGAAAGCGCTGTAATGTCTAAAAAATCTATCTCTATTAAGAGACAAGTTCACTGACCTAACGTAGGATATGCTTTCATATACATATTATGTACTTATATTAGAAAGATTATAGAATTTCACAGTTAGCCATTTAACGCAGTTCCTCTCATTACCAACCTATGATGAACATAACTACATACTTTTCCCTTGACATTGGCACCTTTTCTCGTCAACTATGGGTTAGGAATGATTGACAGCCCTACTGACACCATGCGTTACACCATACCGACGCATCTTGTGTTGCCAAACACTTTTGTTCTAACAAACACCCATTTTATCCGACTTCAGAAACAGGAGGTTTTCAGCTCGACCTATAAAATGTCTGTAGATATGTTTACGCGCGATTATCTTACGTCTGGCTGAACCTATTATGATGCATGAGTTTTAAGCATACTGTTTGTCAGACTTAGGAGGTTCTTTTTTGTAAAAAAGTTTTTACATTTAAATATCGAAAAGTAAATTACTATGGATGGCTATATATACCTAGCTATAGATTACACATACAACTCTGCAGCATTGAGTAATTTTAGCAACATCTACTGCAACAACAAAATATTCGTAACTATTTCGATATATATAGTTACAAAACTTGATTGGCTATCATTATAGGTACCCGATGTTAATATTGGAAGGGCTTAAGGGCCGATGTTAAGATAATATCAGCTACAACACAAAATGTCGGCCACGGTCGGTTTTCGCACCGCATTCACTAAGTTACGAGAAAGTTCCAAACATTTCCGTTGCTTAGCAACGTAAATATAACCTTTAATGTACTTGTGTTGGTGTTCATTTGAATAATTTACTCAATAACTTTGTGTTAAATAGTTTGGTAAGATTCCCGCGCTTTTTGCTGTCATGTCAAGTTGTGTCAAAATAATTTTCTGGCCACATTTTTTTTATATGGTGGCGTAGTGGATAAAGAACCAATGCAACTTTTCTAGTTTGTATGTATATTTTGGACACCAATGACTGTGTTTCGGATGGCACGCTAAACTGTAGGTCCCGGCTGTCATTGAACATCCTTGGCAGTCGTTACGGGTAGTCAGAAGGCAGTAAGTTTGACACCAGTTTACCAAGGGGTATTGGGTTGCCCGGGTAACTGGGTTGAGGAGGTCAGATAGGCAGTCGCTCCTTGTGGCACTGGTACTCAGCTTCATGGGTTTAGACTGGAAGCCGATACCAACATAGTTGGGAAAAGGCTCGGCACATAGATATATAATGAATGAATATGGTATTAGGTAAGTGCCCATGTCCCTGTATAACAGAGGTCAGGATTTATTTATTTAAGTACTTAAGGTGCATTGCACAAGTTATGCATATTTATTTATTTACGAGTTACAATGTACAATACATACATTTATTACACATACATTTTTCTATGTAAATGGCTTAAGTACTTAGTTATTTTTGTATTTTTTTTTTTCGGTTCTATGATAAATATAGGTAATAGATAAGTGCCTACCTACTGGAATATTTGTAACCAGTTCGCAAACTTTGACCACTTATACCACATTAAATTATTATATGTATAGCCCTCTCCTAAGTCAGTCTAACCGAGTGCAGCTGTGTACCAGTGTGCCACAAGGAGCGACTGCCTATCTGACCTCCTCAATACCTCTAGATAAGACTGGTTGTCAGACATTCTGGCTTCTGACTACCCGTATCGACTGCCAAATATGTTCAAATAACAGTCGGGAACTACAGTTTATCATACTGATGAACTCGTTATGACGAAATGGTCTCCCATCCACGAACCGACCGCGGCAAGCGTTGCTTAACATTATGATCGATCGAACCGCGTGGCTTCGAATTAGCCACGCGCTCTTACAATACAATTATTTACTTATATAATAATAATATATTATTTACCTTTGATGTAAAACAATGCATTGTTATGACTTTTATTACGTACTTATACAATATAACACATTCATTATAAACTATTTAAAAACTAAAGTAATCAAATTAAACTAATTAATTACTTACAAAACACGGATATTTCTCTATTGTTATTTTAATCATTCAAGTTGTTTGTTTATAAATAAATAAATAAATTATTTATTTTAAAAGTTGTTTGTTTACAGTTCTATAAATAGCTTTGAAATAATATGAAAATAACTACGTAGCATCTATGTAGGTAAAAGGTATCATGTTAATAAATAAGAACCTAGAGATACTTATTTTTTTTTTGTATTCGTATTCCTTTTTTTAAGAAAATAGTAGAGCAGCAGCTACTCTCAGTAGTTATACAATACTTGTAAAAATCCCACAGCCCAGAAAAAAGCCTGTCTTTGAAAAATAAAATAAAAGATTTACCTCTTTGAGCTGTGCCATGCCGTCCGCCTCCATGCCTAGCTGAGGCTTGGAGACATCTCCGGAGACGACACACAACTTGTCGAGCTGCCGCGGGTCGCGAGCTCGCACGTTGTCAAATACCTGACAAATTATACATTCATCATCTGACATAAAAAGTAATGTATTCAAAGTGGTCAAATCTACAAAAGACAGCCCCCAAAACGCCCGCAGTTCACCTTTACCTTCTATACTAATGATGTTCTCATATAAGGAGATGGCCATGGAGGAGCCAGCTGCACAGGACATATTATAGTGCGTGACTCGTGAGCATTTGCTTGGACTGCGGTGCACCCACTTTCCTTCACTCTCAAAGCTCGATGGGACGGCAATCCGACACCACCGGAGAGAGATCAGGCGCGGCTCAGACATTTGAAAACCGATTTGAAAAATTCTTTCACTGTTGGGCCGCTACACTCTTCCCGAGTAACATAGGCTATATATTATCCCGGTACGGGCAGTAGTTCCCACGGGACGGCTCACCAGTGAAACAGCAAACAGCCTAAAAACTGATATTGAATAAGTAGTGTTTTTGTAAAGAATTCAGAAAGATCTTGTAGTAACATTTGACGTTCCGATTGGATTTTCATGGTTTAATTTATTCATTTTATAATTTGGAGCAACAATAACATAAAAAAACGTTAATACGCTTAAACTCCGTCAATGAGTTTTTTATTCATAGGTAAATTATGTAACACGAATCGTATTTTTATTTCATCTAATCATAATTAACATTCGTTGTTTTTTGAGGTTATAAAAACCAAAAAAACAGTAGGTAGGTAACTAAAGTTTGGTTTTGAAATCACATCTTGACAACGTGTTACCTAAAACAAAATTGTAAAACGTCAAAATGTATATACATACTTACTGAGATTTGATTGACTATAAGTACTTAGTTTACTTATTGAGATTTGATTGACTATAAGTAGAACCAGAAGTGATGTTTTAAGATTATTATAATCTGTGATTGATGAAGATTAAACCTTTATGAAAATATTAATTTTGCACTAAAATAAAATACGGTAAGAAAAAACATCGTGTCGAGCGCTGTGTAGGTAGATATAAAAGGCAAATAAAATAAACATAAGTTTTAACATAAAAACGTTGTGTAACACGAAATGGGAAGTTATTTCGTACTTTGAAGAAAATACATTATTAAGCGACGTAAAAAACCGACCTTTTGAATATATTTTATTATTGCCAATACCGGGATAAAATGTAGCCTGTATTACTCGCAGATAATGTAGCTTTCTAATGGTGAAAGAATTTTTAAAATCGGTCCAGTAGTTTTTGAGGATATCCATTTAAAAAAAAAGTTTTTCTCTTTATATTATTAGTATAGAAGTATAGAATGCCTTAGTGTTGCCATACACAAAGTTCCCACATACCTGGGACTGCTTGAGTTGTGCCAGTCTCTTGTGGGGAGAGTGGCCCTTCTTGTCTCGCATGAGGAGATGCAGCCTCCCCACCTCCGGGCACGTGGATAACAGACGCTCCACCAGGACCTGGGCAGCATCAGGGAGAAATGAGCAACTAGCTTTGCCGCCCCGAAGTTGGCTACCTAACAGTCAAATTAACCGAACGAAACGCCTGCTTGAGGCATCAATTGTTTAATACCTACTTATATTTTTCTTTTAAATAATCATCTGTCACCAGCTACAAAATGGCCTACTCAGAACTAAAGAGGGTTTACTCAACAACACTTTTTTTGATCTAGAAAAGACAAAAAACTAATTCCTCCGACACGCGATAGGGAGGGCGCCATGACTCCTCCCGAGCCACTCCTCAATGAGGGGACTTACTGCCACTATTAGTATCGTACCCTTTCTTAAGGTACCCCCTGTCACACTTTCATTGCAATTTTTAAGCCTGTCACTTTTCCGTCTAAAAGCATTTTTAATTGTTTATTTTAACTTTTTAAAATAAATAATGCTGCTCTGTATCTTCAATACACTTATACACATTAACCAATTAATCAACAAAACTATTGTTGAACTTTATTGACTTATAAGAGCCATGAAATACCTATTGCAAAAATTGACAACCCTAAGACAGTAGGCAATTACATCGAGGCGCGGATTGGGCCGGAGATAACCTACTTGGTCTCTCTTTATACTATGACCATGGTTTTCCATAGACATAGGTATGTAACCTCACCTTCCCCATGAAGCCTGTGGCTCCTGTGATGAGGATGGAGCGGCCCGCGTAGAAGCGCGGCAGCAGGGGCTCGGCGGGGCCCGGGGACACCGGCCGCGGCACCATGGTGGCTGGAAATATACAATATAGTAAGTCAAAGGCACTTCACAAATTATTTAATAGGTACACTATATAAAACTTAACAATAGAAAGAAGTCATAGACGACAGAGAGCCAATTAGAAGCCTAGAAATAACGTGAACACACATCAGTGCACCGTTTATGAGATAATAATACTTATTAAACAACGGCAGTTTTAAAGGAAAACACGTGGAAATATATAGTAAACTCTAAATTTCACGTCAATATTAGAACAGGACAGCATGCCCAAAACGCCCCCCTTTCACCGCTTCCTAGTGTTATGGCTGGGAAGAAGAAGCGATGAAGAACAAACTTCCCAGCAACACAGCTGTTCTAATGTAGATACTCTGTGCAAAGTTGTTCATTTTGTAATTTAGTCATGACGTTCGAGCCTTCGACTAATAAATAACAAAATAAGTAGAAACCGACTTCACAAGACACTTAAAGAGACAAAATAAAACCTTTAACATGGTTCTAGAAGTCCATAAAGGAAGCAGAGCTTAAAAGCGGGGAATAGAAACGAAATATTGTTATGAAGAAAACGAGATTCTTTGTAGAATATTATACAATTAGAATAATATTTAAATTAATGAAACCTAGGTGTAACCTAACCTTGGAGTATCAAATTCCGGAACAAGCATTGACATTACGCTCATTTGATTTAATACAAAGTTGTAAGTTAATGTAAATATTATAATACATAACAATATGATAATGTATAAATGCAGTGATGGAATACGAACTCTTTGACATAGATAATGTTCTAGTAATTATAATTTATTATAATTTTTTTATAAAGTTCCGCATTCCCAGATGTTTTTTTTTTAAAGGTTCTCTGTCATATGCTAAAACTTCGTATGTAAACCTATTTCGATGTAATTTTCAAAAAAGTTTTCGGTTGCATTTAACAGGACAGTAAAGAAAGAAAAACTATTTATTTGATGCAAAATTATGCACACAAACTGACTTTTACATAAGAATTTTCGATATTAAAAACAAAATTAAAAATTTTTCATCCCACCATCTCGGAAAGAGTAGTTTTACCCTTTGATATCTGAGCACAAAAGCCGCTTTTATCCTCTAGAGCGGCAAAGCGGTTTGTATTTAGAACATCGTGTGCAATACTCTATTTGTGACAATCTTGATAAGACTTTTCAAACAAATACATATTAAACAAATAAATTAAGTAATTTTTATTATTGTTTTTACATCGATTTTTAACCTCGTTTCATTTTTAAACTGAGTTTTCAAATAAATGAACTTTAGTAGGTCAACGGCCTTTTCGTCTATTGCAGACGATTTATGTGGTGGTGTCTGTGATACAACGCCTTTCGTGACGGAACAGACCGATACGAGAGCGACATTTCTTACCACAGGCTTGACAAGAGAAGTAACTGGACATTAGTGTCGAACTATGTTCATGTCTCTTCTGTCTCAAGAGACAGAAGTCAGCAAGCACTCCGAACCAGGCTTCATCGCAAAATTTGCGACCCTCTGCGACACGTTTGCGCCATTCAGGACGTTTTTCCGCGAGCTTCTCCCAGTCACGGTGATCGATTTTAAATGCTGCCATGTCTCGCTTGATGCAGTCTTTGAAACGAAGCAACGGCCTCCGAACATCTCTTTTTGCATTTGCTACTGCACCAAGAAGAACACGTCGTGGTAATCGAGAGGTTTAATAGGTACTTCTTTTCAATTTCAAACTCATATGGGCACGCCATTTTGTTTTTCTGCATTTAGTAATTTCCTCGATGAAGTGGGATGAAATTATTTTTTTTATTGTTTTGAGGTCGATTTTAAACCTTATTACATTTTTAAACTGAGTTTTTGCATAAAAAAAATTTATAGGTAAGTATATCTTTTTAATTTGGCATGTGTGACATGCGTGCCATTTTCTTTTTTTGTGTTTAGAAATTTCCTCGATGAGGTGGGATGAAAAGTTACGTGTCGCACTCGAGTGCAAAAATTTTTCACCTTGTGCTCTTTTGATTCCCTCGCTATCGCTCAGGATTCGAATTATTGAAACACTCGCTACGCTCGTGTTTCAATTTTAGAATCCTTCGCTTTCTCGGTCATCAAAATTGAGCCCGCGATTAAAAAGCAACTTTGCACTCTTGTATAACAAATAACTATTATTTAAACGCACCTCCATAAACCAACTTCTAGAATGTACCTATTATTTATTCTTTCTTTTCAATGTTTTGAATGTCAGTTTCATTTTTTTTTGTTCTGGAAGATTTTTATCGATGGCAAAAATCGTCAAATGACCCCTCTTGCTGTGGGTTAGCAGCGGTGAGGAAGTGGCAGACTCTTACTGCGCGCTCTTACTACTCTACTTGCCCGAACAATCCCGCAGAAGTCATAAGTCTCCTCACGCTTACTTAAATCCGCGTAAAATAGCTAGTATTTAATATAAATAAATAAACATAGTAATAGGTACTTTACTAACAAGGTTTTATGTAGGTACACACCTACTTAAAGATCTCGTTAACAAACAAAACTGCATCATAGAAACCTCTTGAGCATTCTTCACGGTGCGCCCATAAGTGGAACTCAAAAGACCATCCTTGCAAACAAGGTTGCCTCGTGCTTACAACAAGAGTCCCACAGACTGACAACTTTTAGTCGCCCGACAATTTGTTTGGGCTCATAAATCAGTCATCATGTTTTCCCAACTATGTTGGGGTCGGCATCCAGTCTAACCGGACGCAGCTGAGTATCAGTGTTTTACAAAGAGCGACTGCCTATCTGACTTTCTCAACCCAGTTATCCAGTACTTCTTGGTTAGACTGGTGTCAGACTTACTGGCTTCTGACTACCCGTAACGACTGCCAAGGATGTTAATGACAGCTGGGACCTACAGTTTCCGGGCTCTTAAGTCAGTATGAAGATGAATGGTAGTACTTACGCACATTACAACGATTAGATATTTAGACTGATTACTTTGATTGGAATGATGATTTTCTTTTAAAACAAAATTGACAAGTATCTATCAACCTCGTTGGCGCAATGGTCACTGTAATGGAGTGCCGAACTGATGGTCCCGGGTTCCATTCCCGGTACGCTGAACATTTGTGTGATGAGCATGGTTGTTGGCTGTGGTCTGGGTGTTATAATATGTATTTCTATGTAAAGTATATGTAGTTTATCAATTATGTTCTGTTAGCATCCATAACACAAGCTAATAAATAGCTTTACCATGGGGCTAACTAAATAACCGTGTGTGTGAAGGTGTCGCGATATTTTAATTTTAATCGGACAACTGTCGGCCGACTGTTTAGTCGGCAGTGTGCAACAAGTATTGTACATAAGTAATGTTATTTGTTTCCAGTATTATGGAAATATAGTGACCATTGTTATTTGTACTACAGTGTGGCTGTTTACTCCACAAATAAGGTTTTACTCATGTTTATGCGAGAATCAAGTTAGAAACGTCAATTTTGTGTTTATTGCACTATTTCAAGGTATTTTTCGGAGGGCACGTAGGACTCTGTTACTAACTGTAGGTCCCGGCTGTCTTTCAACAACCTTGGCAGTCGTTACGGGTAGACAGAAGCCAGTAAGTCTGACACTAGTCTAACCAAGGGGTATTGGGTTGCCCGGGTAACTGGGTTGAGGAGGTCAGATAGGCAGTCGCTCCTTGTAAAACACTGGTACTTAGCTGCATCCGGTTAGGTTAGATAGATTCGAGGTATTTTACTGTGCTTACCGCCGTTCACAATATTCTATCCCTGTACAGAATAGATAATAGAAGTCGCATTTATTTTTTGTATTTTATTTTAGAGTAGGTACCTGCTTTTAATGTAGAGGGTCCAACATAAAGTACTCATCCTCCATCATTCTTACAGTCATAAAGTTAGTATAGAATAACAGACTTGTATTGTGTTTAACACAAGGCGTTCTGTCAATATTTGAGCAGCCCATCGAACGAGGCACGTTGACTCATCCTATAACATTAACTTAATATACATAAGCACTTCAAAGTGTATGGCTTTTGACTGTCATGTTAGTCTAGTAGTCGCATAGCATGACTGCTGTGTACTAGGTCTCGGGTTCGATTCCCGGGACAGGCCGAAACCGCTTTGCAGGTTTTAGAAACTTTCACAAAGCAGCCCGATGGAACTTCAACATGCACCCGGTTAAAGAGTAGCCTTTATCCTTCCTCGATAAATGGGTTATCTAACATCATCATCATCCTCCTCCCCTTATCCCAATTTTATTTGGGGTCGGCGCAGCATGTTTTCTCCTTCCATACTCTTCTATCTGCCGTCATCTCACAAGTAACATTCTTTCTTACCATATCTACTTTCACAAAATCCATCCATCGTTTCTTTGATCTTCCTCTTCCACTATATCCGTCCACATTCATACTCATCATCTTCCTCACAACATGATTAATGGATTATCTAACACTGAAAGATTTTTTCAAATCGGACCAGTAATTCCCGAGATTATCGCGTTAAAAGAAACAAACTATTAAGCTTTACCTACTAGTATAGATTAGGCACAAATATGCAGATACAACTAAGATATGTCATTGACATTGTCCGGAATAAAAGGTCAATATGTTATGTTTTTTGTCATAAATTAATTAAGTAGGCATTCGAGACAGTGGCGGCGTAGCATCGGGTGGCACCAGGGGCTACTTATTGAGCGCCCCCAAAAAAAAACGACAAAATAATATCACGGACTAAAATTGTAAAGTACTTAAAAATCGTGTAGTTAATCATTATGGTGCTTTTTGCTAGGTTTAACTTAAAGCCGGCGACAAGTGAAAAATTTTTGAGTTTTGGAAGTACCAAGATGAGTTTAAAAAAAAAGCGCGCAAAGAGAAGAAGCCGCGAACGTAGCGAGCGCGAAATTTCTGATGTTTGGAACGCAATGATAAACCATACCCCAGCTATTATATTGTTTAAAAAACTAAAAAACACGCTTCGTTTCTAGCTGATCATGTATTGTCATCAGAACTCAGAGCGTATGCAAAATTTTATCCTAATCGAAGACCGGGAAGTGGGTCAAATTAAGATTCCAAGATTTTCTTACATATAGTTACAAGTGAAGCTAATATGTATAAGCGTGTTAAAGATTTGACTGTCTATCATACCGAAGTAACTTAAGGTAATCCGTGCTCATATCTATACTAATATTATAAAGCTGAAGAGTTTGTTTGTTTGTTTGTTTGAACGCGCTAATCTCAGGAACTACTGGTCCGATTTGAAAATTTCTTTCAGTGTTAGATTGCCCATTTATCGAGGAAGGCTATAGGCTACTTTTTATCCCGGTACGGGAAGTAGTTCCCACGGGATGCGGGTGAAACCGCTGGCAGAAGCTAGTTATACATCATCATCATCATCATCAGCCTATCGCAGTTATATCGATAGTTATACATATATCTATTCTAATATAATAAAGAGGGACCAATGTTTTTGTTTGTACCCTAAAGGCTCCGGAACTTCTGAACCAATATGAAAACTTCTTACACTGTTGAGAAGCTACACTCTTCCCGAGTAACATAGGCTATATTTTATCCCGGTACGCGCAGAAGTTCCCACGGGGAAACAGATAATTTACTATAAAACATCTTGAGGAAACCTGGCCTTAAGATCTGAGATCAGTGGTGATTAACGCTCATTTCTTCTCTGTGCGAGAAGAGGCCGGGATCCACACTGGGACAGTAAAAAGGCTGATGACGAAATAGCAAGTCAGTAACATTTGAATAGTAAAGAACATTACTTAGTGACAACAATAACCCATTTAGATTTTACGAGGACTTTAATATTAGTTGACTAGTAGTTTATGTTGCCATTTCTAATACATTTATGTACCTATTTAAATACATTTAAGCACTCATAAAAGGTAAATAGGTTGTATTCATCATCATCTCCCGAGCCTTTTCACAACTATGTTGGGGTCAGCTTCCAGTCTAACCGGATGCAGCTGAGTACCAGTGTGCCACAAGGAGCGACTGCCTATCTGACCTCCTCAACTAAGTTACCCGGGCAACCCAATACTCCTTTGCTAGACTGGTGTCAGACTTACTAACTACCCGTAACGAATGCCAAGGATGTTAAATGACAGCCGGGACCACAACAACGTGCCTATAATATAGCGGTTTGACATATTTTCTGTACAAAATTTGTCAAAACGTCAACATATTTTTCAAATAAATGCGATCGAAAAATTGGATCATCAAATGTTTTAGTCGGTCTAATACCGGACAAATACCTGATCGTTGTTACGTGTGTATTTCCATTCATCTTCACACTGATTTATGAGCCCAAACCAACTATCGGCCGACTGTAGTTATAACTAAGTATGTATTATAGCTAGAACATCGCAAGTCCACTCCGGACATTGCTCACCAAAGTCACTGTCGAACAAATAGCGGGGTGTCAATAGGATGGTCAATATTTGTGTAGTGACGTGACTTATGACGTCACTGTTCGTTGAAGTTCATTGCAAACATGAGATCTCTTCACAATACACATTTGAAGGTTGTTTTAAGTTTCAAAATTATTTTTATCGTGAAAGGTTGTTAGAAATGAGTATCATTTATTTATGATAAATATGAATGAAGCAAGTATCTTATTTTTATTAATTTAATCATTTACATGTGACCTGATGAAGCGATAATGTGGTCGAAGATGGAAAGTAACCTATTCACTCTTAGCTTGAAGACAATGTCCTTTAACGTGTCAAATGAACCGATGTCCATCATTGACGGGGTAGGTCCCGCAAGAGATGGCGTGACGATCGTCGGGACTGGTGGACTGGTCGAGAAGGCATTAGCCCAGCAGAAGGAAATCACGAAAACTAATAACGTGCTACCACTTCATTGAGCCACCACTTCATGAGGGATTGCATCAGAAATGAGGTCATCCGTCAGAGAACCAAGGTCATTGACATAGCCCACCGAATCAGCAAGCTGAAGTGGCAGTGGGCTGGCCATATTAGCCGAAGAACCGATAACCGTTGGGGTAAACGAGTTCTAGAGTGGAGACCACGCCTCGGCAAACGTTAGTGTAGGACGTCCTCAGGCACGGTTGAGTGATGACTTGCGCAAGACGGCTGGCAGGAGCTGGATGCGAGAAGCCGAAAATCGATCTCAGTGGCGTGCACTTGGAGAGGCCTATGTCCAGCAGTGGACTGCGATAGGCTGATGATGATGATGATGACCACTTCATTAAAGTTATCTCAAAAGGGCTTCAGCGTGTTGGCTTCGGCTCCACGCTTGTGAGACAACAATCCGGGTCTTTACAGTCCCGTGGTCTCGTGGAGACATACAAAATAATAATTACCAATTTTTTGTTAATGGTAAATGATCAAATGACGTTTTTATTTACCAGGGCCGCGGTAACTCGCACGAACAATCCCGCAGCCCCGAAATAATACCTACTTAGTTTACCTGCCTAGTCAGTCTTATTACAAGTATGTTTATAAGTCGGCTTTCAACCATTTAGTATCTGCCACTGTCATAAATTATGAACAACTTAAACAGTTTACAACATTTTTAGCTTGTGGTTTCACACATTTGTGATATTGTCTGTGTACATATAAGGAAGTTTGGAATTCCTAGTTTTGCCAATTATTGCTAATTTACGCGGTATAGAAGAAATCTCGTAGACTGACAAAGTTAACATCCAGTTATAGTCGACGTAGACAGTTATAGTAGGGGAGCCGGGGGCAATGAGAGTCAGTGGGCAATGAGGGTCAGTTCAAAAAGAGATGAACCTTAAGCTTTACGGAATACGGCTATGTAGCATAAGGCTTAGCTGGGCACCCCTCCCGCACTCCCCAACACGCCGACCCGCTAGTGACGCTCGCGACAAGCACTTACCCAGAATTTTTTGTCGGGGGGGGGGGTCCAGGTCCAGGCAAATGATTAAGGTATCGCGTAAATGGATACTTAAAATTAAAAGAAAATTGTTTTCACAAATTATTTAATGCATATCTCGGTAATATAAGACAGTATTATAACGTTAAATTTAAACGTCTTGGTCTTAAGGACATTTGGTGTAAAACGTCGTCTTCTGAAAGAATCTGAGTTGAATGGGCTGACATCAATACCAAACCAGTTAGACGATCATTGCCCATTTTATTGCGTACATAGGTTTTAACCCTTTTTAAAGTTGAAAACGATCTTTCGACGCTTGCAGTAGATACAGGTAGAGACACTAACAGTTTTAATAGTGTGTGTGGGGCGGCCCGGTCACCGTGGCCGGCCGAGGCGGAAGTTATTAATACTTGCTCCAATGACCGTTGAGGTGCCCCGCCACCACCCGCCCGCCCCGCAGATCAAAACTGAGAGTCATATTTGGCACTGTACTTACTACTGAGGGATTTATTTTATGGGTTGCATCTATTTTCGGGAGGGGTCCGGACCCCTTGGACCCCCCCCCCTGGGTACGTCCTTGGCTCGCGACACCGGGAGCAACACACGTGTTACAGGGGAGGAGCCGTTGTAAAATTTCCGAAATTTCGACCGAAAACGTGAGTATCTATATTTGTTCATTTTGCTGATAAAATAATCTTAAAATGTATTACTGTAACTAAACTTATGTTTATTAATGTAAGATACTCGATTTTGTAATGTTTTTTGTATAGTAATTCAAATTTAACCAACGAACCGTCATTGGGGTAATGAAAGTCAATTGACCCCCATTCCCCGCATCGTTTTTTATTATGATAAAACTTTTTGTTTCATTTTAGATGCCAAGGAACTGGACAAGGAAGACCACCAAAGCGAGTTGGACTGCAGGTGACCTGCAGGCAGCTGCTTCACGCATTACGCAAAGGAAAAAGAACACAACACATTCTGACTGACTTTCTGAAAACCGTGTTTGAAGAAAAAGCTAAGAAAAGAAAGGAAAGAGAAAAGCACACAAGAGGCAAAGTTATTAAGAAGTTAAAAGAAGTAAAAAAAACTTATTTAAGTCAAGCTCCTCTGAAGAATCGGCTGATGAACAGGTTCCTTATGTTGAGAGTGTAGATAGTGACTTGGAAAATATTGAAATCCCACTAAACATCCAGCAAAACTTCCAGAACGAACGTGAACAGTCTGTATGCGCCATATGCCTTGAAGAGGGGAAGCCCAGAGAAATCTGGTACCGATGCCGCCTCTGTGCAGGATGGACCCATGAGGCATGTACAGGATGTGATGATCCAAGTCGCTATTGCTGTGATTTTTGCATTTAACTCGATTTTAAATATTAATTTTGTTATGATTCCATTGTGCAATCATTTCTAATTTTTAATTTTGTTGATTAATGTTTGTTTGTTAAAGAGATAATAATTTTGTTGCTTTTATTTGTTTCATAATTTTGACTCTTATTCCCCCATGAGCTGACTTTCATTTCCCTTACATGCGGGTAACTAGAGTCAAAACTACTTTTTTATTTTTTAATCATAATTATGTTCATGTTAATGACAGCCAAAAAAGCATTATATGTTTCGATACCTGATTAATTTTTAAAGATTAGTAATAATTGAAACAATATAAGACTGATCATTTGTGATAATAATAATGACTTTTCCTTAAGTGACTCCCAATTCCCCCATCTCCCCTACGTAGACAGTTATAGTCTGACAGTTTTGCGCAGTCTCTTTTGTACACTTGACAGCTGTTAGTTTTTAAAGGATTCCTACGCATTATACCGTTGTTTGTACTCACTGACAGCTACTGTCAAATGCATCAAAACTATTAGCAAAACACGGTCAGACTGTAACTTCAGAATTGCAAAGTTACGTGGCGCAATATACTACCTACACACTTAAATTCTTCTCTCATCTTTTGAGTATCTGGTGCTACTGTCAGACTTCCTCTAATATAATCATTCATCATTTAAAGTCGTGGTGGCCTAGTGGTTAAAGAACCAACCTCCCGAGTACGAGTGCCTGGGTTCGATTCCAGGTCAGGCAAGTACCGGCAACTTGTGAAATGACTGTGTTTCGGATGGCACGTTAAACTGTAGGTCCCAGCTGCTGTCATTGAATATCCTTGGCAGTAGTTACGGGTTGTCAGAAGACAGTAAGTCTGACATCTTCTAGTCCGACCAGTCTTACTAAGAGGTATTGGGTTGCCCGAACAACTGAGTTGAGGAGGTCAGATAGGCAGTCGCTCCTTGTAAAACACTACTTAGCTGCATCCGGTAAGACTGGAAGCCGATCCCAACGTACTTAGTTGGGAACAGGCTCGGGAGATGGTTTTATATAATCAATCGACGTGCGTCTTTTACTGAACCTTTTCTAATTACTTCCTAAAGTTCGTGTCGACAAATATGAGAGGTAACATGTCGAATCATAATTGCTTTGTTTTGTTAGCATAGACAAGCGATCACGCGCCTAAAACTTGTATTGACGTCATTTAACGTCAAGACGTCATGACGACTCTTTATTGACTCTTCTCTTGAAAAATAGGAAGGTGTACAGATGAACATAATATTTATGTTGTTAATTAATGAGTTTCAGAATGTTTTTACGTGAGGAGGAAAAAAACTGTGAAATCTTCGTAGGTTTCATCGAACAATTTATTTGAAAAATTACTTATTTGAATGTCAGATACTTAGCCCATTTATCGAAGAATTTACCAGGCTACTGTTATCCAGGTGCGCGAAAACATGGGTTCCGAGCTATTACCTAGGTATCTACATGATTTTTTTTATTTTTATGAACATACGCAACACATGTACATACACACTTGAAGTTTGATACTGTTACTGTTACAGCCTTTTTTATCGTCCCACTACTGGGCACAGGCCTCCTCTCACACGGAGAAGGATTGAGCATTAATCACCACGCTTGCTCAATGCGGGTTGGTGATTTCAGACTATATAGTCCAGGTTTCCTCAAGATGTTTTCCTTCACCTTTTTTATCAGCCATTGGTGTCCAAGAAGTTTGATACAAATAATAAAAAAGAAATTTGCGTAAAATTGTTTTTGCTAAAACCTGAGCATCAATTAAGAATTTGTAATATCAATGAATAATTGTTTTGGCCGTGAAAATAACATTTTGGTAACGTATAAAAAATCTTAGAATTTTACAATTCTGATGTTATGAATAGCATAATATTTTCTTTTGATTTAAACAGCATTTAAAACCTGTTTTATAAATACCAAAAATCAAGAACTTAACGCGTTTTTTTTTTTTCAGTAAAAGACAAAATAATGTTACACCAAGTTGCAATATTTTAGGGCAAGTTTCAAAACTCCGTAAATAATACAAAGTAAAGTACCTAGTAAATAACAAAATAGATAGGTACTATATACCTAATTACTTATAACAACCAACAATAACAATATCCTTTGAACTAGATATATTTTTAGATATTTATATTATTGTGACGTGTGTTTCTTTTTAGTTTTATTTGGCTATGAAGTAACTTATTGTACAAAAGGAATATAATATTTGTATGTAGGTACTAATAATATTTATCTACATTTGATTTTGTTTTTAATAGTACTCATTACAAAAATAAATTCTGATTGATCGTATGAAGGCTAGTTTTGATGTGTTAGAACGAGGTCCGGGTAACTGGGTTGAGGAGGTCAGATAGGCAGTCGCTCCTTGTGGCACACTGGAACTCAGCTACATCCGGTAAGACTGGAAGCCGACCCCAACATAGTTGTGAAATGGCTCGGCAGAAGATGAAAATGCAATGACATTGAATTAGATTTATTAAGAAGAAACACTAAAAATAATGTTACGTTAGACATTTTTATAATAACTTTTGAAAAGATTCATCAAGGTTGTATTTGAATCGCAATTGGCTTTTTAACTTTTTATTATATTTCACTATTTTTGAGTATTTACATCAATATATACGAAATGGCCTTCTTCTGACATCGATGAGTGAAGTATTAAAAACATAAATACCTATTTATGCAATTATTTTGAAGGTGAAATATTAAATATTTTTGCATGTGA
This sequence comes from Helicoverpa assulta, assembly GCA_963856015.1. Lineage (NCBI taxonomy): Eukaryota > Metazoa > Arthropoda > Insecta > Lepidoptera > Noctuidae > Helicoverpa > Helicoverpa assulta. Next base: position 149,990 of record CAWLCW010000003.1, read on the forward strand.
GTCCTATTTTTTTGCTTCCGAGTGGAATAATATTTTACGTAACAAAATATTTTGATTGCTGCCTGCCTAGCCTTGCCCAACTATGTTGATGTCGGCTTCCAGTGTAATCAGATGCAGCTGAGCACCAGTGTGCCACATGGAGCGACTGCATATCTGACCTCCTCAACCCAGTTACTCGGGCAGCCCAATACCCCTTGTTAAGACTTTCTGGCTACTGACTAAATACTCGTAAACTACTACCAAAAATGTACGAGTGACAGCCGGGACCTTATGTCATTTCCGAGGCGAGGACAGACTTAATTATAAAGCCAATTTTCCGGCCGGGGCTGCGGGATTGTTCGCGCGAGTTACCGCGGCGCTGGTAGCTGTACATTATAAACGGCTTAAGGAGGAACACGACGGTTTTTAGTCAGTAAGAGTCTGACACTCCCTCACGCTGCACCTACAGCGGGAGGGGCCATTTGATGATTTCCCATAAAAAAAATAAATACTCGTAACGACTGCCAAAAATGTACAGGTGACAGCCGGGACGATATGTAATTTCCGAGACAAGGACTGACTTAATTATAAGGCCCATTTTCCGGTGAACCAGTGCATCTGCTACTTAGCCACGAGCCACGAGCTCATCAGAAGGTCAAGGACATATTTCCGTTAAAAAATTGCAGATGATACTAAAAGTCTTTATGACAGCACGTAGGTATTTATAATTGTTAATTGTTTTACAACGATTAAAACCATTGTGTTACAAGCTCAGGGTCGCGGGTTCGATACCCGGTGTGGTAACGGAGCTGTAATAACTACTGAGATATATTATATTGTAATAATGTTGTAACCGCGTACGATTCCCTTTCTAAAAATGTAAATGGATGCAGAGTGTTTTTCGTGTTACACTCTATGAATACACACTGCAGACTAAACAGTCGGCCGACAGTTGACCGATTTGGCAAAATAAAAATTAAATTCAAAGTACTTAAAATTATGTAACTATAGGTACTATTCTTTTATACTTACAGGCTACAATACAATTACAATAAAATTGCAATCGTTAAATAGAGATAAGTATCTATATAAAAAAAAACCTCTGAAATGAAATGAAATCGTTTATTTTGCAAGTTGGACATTAAATCACTTTTACACGTCATTTTTAAGAACGCTGAGGTCGGCATTTCCTAATGACTGATCCCTGAGAAGAAATGCCGAAACAAACTCAAGGGTCATAGTCTCTTTTAAAGTCCAAACATGTTATAACTAAATCAAATAATATTATGTGCGAGTGTCACCATGTACGCTCTAATTCTAATTAAAGAAAATCTCGATTCCAATCAAAGTTTCCAGTCGGTCTGATACCTGCTAAATATGCTTTGTAATGTGCGTACTACTACCATTCATCTTCATACTGATTTATGAGCCTAAACAAACTGTCGGCCGACTAAAAGTTTGCAGTGAGCGCGCACTCTAAGTGTCGTTTTGTATGTAATGCGAAATGTTGTAACTTTATGTATTTTACTATGAAGATGGTAGCTATAAAAATATAATATCACTAATTTAAGCTAATATTCTTTACGTGACAGTTTTTATATAATATACTAATGTATGCTATTTTAGCTAAAACTACTGAACGGATTTTGATGAAAAAAAGTAATAGGTAGGTTGTTTATTATTCTGAATAGAATTCGAGAAGTAAGAAAGAAGCGGGTGAAACCGCGGTAATAAGTTAGTTTTTCATCATTTACAGATATAATGTAGTGACAGATAAAAATATAGATCTTTATGAATTTTTAGACCGACTTCCCAAAATGAAGGAGGCAAAATTAACCATGTCAATAGCTTTTTTTTTAATGAAATCGGTCGTTTTTATTGATGTAAAACTCGAAATAGATTTTCACGCATCCGGATAATTAAGTAAATTGTCTGTCTAGAACGTTCAAGTTATCACAAACAAAATAGTTATTATGTATTATAATTTAAATCTAATCCGCCATTATACCGTGAAATCGTTTATAGTTCTTAAGGCGACGAATTGGTCAACAATAATTCCATAACCGGCACGCGCATCTAAGGCGCCAAAAGGGGTCGGAGCGTCTGAGCGGGGCGAGGATAACAATACGCGCGCTAGCTTATAACTAAAAGTCGTAAGCGACAAAATGGTTTTGTAATTTTATTATTTAGAAATGATAATTTGATAAAAATTCCTTCTACAATTTTAAAGAGTATGTATATACTCAACTACTAAAAAAGTTAAGAGGCTTAAATCGGTCCCGTTTGCCCATAATATGTGAATCTCTTTTTAAAAAGAGGTATGTTTGATATATTTTTCTCTGTTATAAAAGTTACCTAATCATGTTTCTACGTCTAACAAAATAAGGTTTATATCATGAACTTTCAGGTAACCAAGTTGTATTTTGATCCGTTTTGTATTTACTGAGAAAAATTGACATCCTTGGCGCCAAAAATTCCAATTCGTCCTCTTAATGGAAAATAATTTTTGTGTAAATTCGTTTCGAAACTAGTTTGAAAAGGCACTTATTAGGAAACGCTTTAACAGTATTATTTTGAAGGTTTTAACCGAATTCAATAATTGTAAAGTTATTATGTAAATAAAACTTAATTTATTTGTGACTGCACCTATATATTGTACCTACTGTACTCCAGTAATAGCTATAACGCTAATTACGTGGCGCAGAAAACTCTAGACTAGTAAATAAATAAATAAGACCTGACGATATACTCGGTTCTTGGTACCTAATAACATCCAAATCGAGTAAAAAGCTGAAAAAGTTGCAACTGGCATAACTTACGCGTTTACTTGGGTACTTATTTTATTTTTTGAAATGACCGCACATTTTTTTTTTTCAAATTATTAAGAACCTATGCAGAACATTTACTATCTATAAGTTAAAATAATTTACAAAAAAAAATTATATTAAAAAAAAAACTTACCAAAAATATTAAAACTCCAAAAAAGAAAAAAAAATACACAAAAATTGATTTAAGTAACACAATTTACAAAAAAACCTTAAAAAATATTTTTACAATTTACTTAATTTAAAAAAAACGCGTAAAATAAATAAACACATTTAAAGATAGAGGTGCGTCGCCTATGGTCACTAATGTTTGACTGGCGATCAAACGCAGGACGGCGATGCTACCTGCGCAAGAGTTGATTTCGGTACTCAATAGCAGACGCAATGCTTAAGTACCTAGTGGAATTTGTATCTTATTGTTTTTATTTTTAATAGCCTTTCAGTAGTTTTTTTTTTCATTATTTTTTACTTATATAATAAAGGGATTTTTTTATTTATTTATTTGTTTGTACCCTAAAGTCTCCGAAACTACAGAACCGATTTGAAAAATTCTGTCACTGTTGGAAAGCTACACTCTTCTTGAGTAATATAGGCTATATTTTATCTCGGTACGTGCAGTAGGTAGTTCGTGTACAAGAATTTCTAAAATAAAAAATAAATAAAAAAAAAGAATTTCTTGTGTTATATAAAATTAGAAGAAGAATACTTATATAGTCTTTAAGAAAATTATTAGCATTTTACACACACTTACAGTAATTGTTGGTTGTTAAAATATTCTAATTACGTAATAAAATATGTTTCTACAAATTATAAATAGATATTTTTTTTAGTGTTAAATTTTATACACATAAAAAAAACGTCTATATTTTTGCTATTTTCAAGCTGCCCCATTTTTGAGGCACACAACTGTAACTGCCACTAGTACAATAATTATGACTTATTATATATTTATAATAACTAAATACACCATATTTAAGATACTCTACATACCTTCATAATTTGTTTGTTTGTCCTTGCAACCACAAGTTTAATTTAACAACAAAAATAAATATAGGTTAGGTAGGTAGGTACATATTTATAACACTCGCTGTTCTCGCGGTTTCCCCCGCGTCCCGTGGGAACTACTGCCCGTACCCGGGTAAAATATAGCCTATGTTACTCGGGAAGAGTGTAGCGCCCCAACAGTGAAAGAATTTTTGAAATCGGTTCATTAGTTTCGGAGCCTTTAGGGTGCAAACAGACAAACAAAAACAAGTTTCCTCTATGATAGTACATTGGTATATGTAGATTGGTATAGATATCCTACTTAGCAATCATAAATGAGAATGTTCGTACGTACGTGTGTACGTTTGTTACTCTTTCTCGAAAACTGCTGAATGGATTTGAACAGTAGGAACAGTTCTACTTACATAAATCTAATCTTAAAAAGTGAACGTGTTAGACCTTGACCAGATGTTATAAATATTATTTACTAGCTGTTGCCCGCAACTTCGTCTGCGTGGGCAATATAGAATAGTCAATTATTACGTATGGTGCGTAAGTAATTTTCACAGGAAATAGCTATAAATCTATGTCTATAAACACGACGCTCACGCAGCGTGCTCGCGACGCACGCGCTACTCACACGCCCGAGGATCGCGCACGCCTAAGTGCACAGCATTTTTTTGCATTAGTTCACGAATAGGCAAAATGTACGTATCTGTGAGAGTCCACTTCATGTGTTCGTACTTGAAACCTGCAGTTTTGCCAAGATTTTCAAAATGTACGCTCGCAATTTGTCATTTCTTGGTGGAGCCAGCAAATCAAAAGAAACAGAAGTGTTGTATACTGTGCGTCACTACCGCTCACCGGGAAAATTTCGCTCTTGCGGAGGACGTTTATATACCATATTTTGTGTCACACGTAAACAGGACGACAGTAAGTATCCACCGAAACACTTTCAAAGATCTGATGAACGAACAAATCAGACTTGAGTTGGTCACCTGGGGCCAATCAGAGCTCTATGAAGCGATCATACGCTTTGGCTCCTACTGTTATTGTGGTTTCTGAAAATGTATTCACCTCATTCAACGATGAATGTAATTCTGATGGTACTATTAAGAACACTTGCTTAGCGCAAAAGCTGACGTTGGCAGGCCGACTCTTTTGACTTCTCTAATAGGATACCATTGGTTTTTGTGCAATGCACACCTGCAATGCATGCTGGATTAGGATAGGATATAGGTGGATAGGATTTGCAGCAGAGAACAATTCTGTCTTTGTAATTGAATGACATCAAACGTAGTTTTATATAAAAGGTGTTTTTTAGACTTGGCTCGGGTCTTACTGAGACTGTTCGTAATCGTGAACAGTGTATTTGCGATCAGAAGTTGAAAGTAAGCATGTCTCTGGTATGCGACGCGTAATTCATACGTTTCCAGACGCATAAAGCATTTTACGTGTGTATGGTATTAAATCGAGAAAGCTCCCATTTCTTATCTGCACTTTGTATCTGGGCTTGTTTTTAAAGCTACAGAAGCCTACATTACCTACCTCACGCTTAGCAGCGCTTGCGAGAGATAGATCTTCCTTTCTTCTAGGATTAAGTTTACATATTTTGCATCAGAAAAAATAATTAAGGTCTACTTAATACTACTCACTCAAAGTAATTTGTTTTAAGGCCACCACATTAGTGGAAGATAAGCTAAACTATGTTTATGAAAAAATCCTGATATGAACTCCATCTGTAACTTTAAATGATAATCAATTGTTCCACTAAAGTCATCATTTTTGACATAATGTTCAAAAAATAATTTAGATGGCACCGTTTTAAATTTGGCTGAGAACTATTAATTTTCCTTTCATCAAGGTAATAATTATAGTTGGATTTTGATGTGGTACGGCAAACTGACAAACACTATTAAAATGTCTATCAAAAAATTACCCTACGTGTTAAAACATGGTGAATTACGGAAAATACACAACTCCATCTGTTGAAATAATAATCCTCTATAAAGAATGTATGGTAAATTGTCATTTACCACCTCGCTCTTTTGACAAATTTGATGTATTTTTACCACAGATGGAGCTACTTTAACCTTGGCTAAACAAAATTTTCATATTTTTTTTTCTTCCGAAGTTACTTATAAAGGTGTGATTTTCTGTGTAAAGATTAATAATAGGCCGAACAACTAATATAAGTACAACATTCAAATGTACAGTTTTCACAAACAGATTGCGTGTCGTAATATTTTACATCTTGAATTCACAAAATTAATCATATCTTTTGATAGAGTGAATCGATTTCGATGAAACAAAAACTAAGTAATACCCCAAGTTACGTAGAATTTTTGTATATAAGCATTGTCTGCATTGAATTCGTAGATTTTACGTGAAACCCGAACAAACAAACAGATAAACAGACAAACAGACAAACAGACAAACAGACAAAAATGACAAAAATGATGGAAATGGGTTCTGTTAGTTATCCTTTAACATGCCGGGTATTTTTTTTGTCAATTTCTTCAATGTACAAAAATTACTTTTCTACAGATTTATTATATGTATAGATCTCTTTACAAGCCTAACTGTTCAGTAATAATCATACTTATCTATTTTACAATATCTTCCGCCCGCGGTTTCATCTATACTATTTACACAGTGACTATAGTAATCTTTGGCCATGTCTTCAAAATGGCACATGGTAGCCATCTTATCTTACAGCCTTTTTATCGTCCCACTGCTGGGCTGCGGCCTCCACTCACGCGTGGAATCTTAATTTGACCCACGTCCCGGTCTTCGATTAGGATGACATTTTGCACACGCTCTGAGTTCTGATGACAATACATGACTAGCTAAGAAACGTCATTACAAATCCAATATGGCGGCCTCCCCAAGATGGCGGACTGGCTGTTTGAAATCCTACTCCATGATAAGGGTATCAAATGAAAGGGTCTGCTATCAGGAATACGACAAAAATAGTCATCATCCTCATCCTCCGAGTCTTTTTCCCAACTATGTTGGGGTCGGCTTCCAGTCTAACCGGATGTAGCTGAGTACCAGTGCTTTACAACTAGCGACTGCCTATCTGACCCCCTCAACCCAGTTATCCAGTTACAGATGTGGGCATCAAATAAAAGGGTTTGTTGAAACGCGACTCCGTCACACAGTGAAGCGGTGTTGTTCGGAAAAACTGGGCTGAAGATCCGCCAGTGTGAAAAGGCTGTGCTAGTCCGGAGATTTTTTAAGATATGAAACAAAAAGTGCCTAGCAAATATTGCAGCTATTCATAAAATAAAGAGAGCTTTTGAAAACTAAATAAGTACTGTATTGCTTCACGATTAATCCCAGAACTTAACACAATAAGAACCTAAATATCACATGAGTTTATTATTCCGAAAGATTAAAGATGTTATCAAATTGACTGTTTTGACCCACTGCAGCTAAAATTGGAAATCAAAATTACGTCAAAATGGTTTTGGATTAAGTTAAGTACCTTATCTCTGTTTTTCTAAAAATAGACCTTTTGAAGAGAAGTGCAAAAAATAGGCTTTGTGCTCGCCACTTAAGTATCTTACGTACATAAGCTTAGATGATGTAACCAACAGGAGACGCCACCGATTTCCCTTCTGTCATATTTTATTTAGCAACTTATTTCAGGCATGCCATGCACTAGTTGTCCCCCATGTTCACTCGCGTCTCGTGGGAACTTCTTCCCGTGCCCGGAAAATATATAGCCTACTAGCTTCCGCCCGCGGCTTTGCCCGCGTCAAGTTCGGTTATATCGCGTTTCCAAGAGAACTCTTCTTCTCTACCAAATTTTATGATAATCAGTTCAGTGGTTTAGACATGAAAGCGTAACAGACAGACAAACAGAGTTACTTTCGGATTTATAATATTAGTTTGGATGGCATTCAGGAACATTGTAGCTATCTGTCAGTGAAAAAATTTTGAAAATCCGACCAGCGGTTCCAAAGATTAGCCCTTACATACAAACTTACTTCCTCTTCATAAGTATAGACTAGCTGTTTTCCCACATATTCAGTCGCGACTCGTGGATTTAAGTGTAGCTGTAAACTAGTTTAAACCAGTGAAAGGACTCTTCAAATCGTTTCAGTAGTTTGTGGAGTTTTGTGGAGCCTTTAGAGTAGGCACGGACAAAAAAATGTATTTTTTTTAATATATTACGAGATTTTATGTTTGTAGGTACTGTACTGACAATTATTTCTTGTAGGTAGTGATCTGTTTCACTATTTGTTGTGATCTTCAGAATTGCTGTGACTTGCTAACTTATTGTGCAAGGCGCAATACCTACCTTTTTTGTATCTTTTGTGATTTCCTGTGGTCCCCAATTGAATGCTGGAAGGTAGCAATCAGGTAGCAAATGGGTGAAAAAAAAATTCAATACTTTTGCGCCGTTTATTCAAACTGGAAAAAGTGGCAGCCATCCTGATATTGATTATGTTCAAAACCACGAGGGTAGAAATTTGTAGCAAATAATGCAAGCAATTTGATAGCAACTCTCTGTTGTATGTATTTCAAGGGGATCGGTGAGGAGTGTCACCATCAAGGTCACTATATATAGCATGGTGACTGGCGACTGCCTCGTTGGTCTAGTAGTCGCAAGCGCGGCTGCTGTGCTCGAGGTCTCGGGTTCGATTCCCGGGGTCGGGCCGAAATCGCTTTGTGGGTTTTCTTAAACTTCCACAAAGCAGCCCGTAGTCTGGAAGTTGGTGATTGATTCACCCGTGCATCGGAGAGCACGTAAATGTCGGCTCTGCGCCTGATCTCTTTCCGGTCGTGTCGGATTGCCGTCCCATCGGGCTATGAGAGTGAAGGAATAGGGAGTGCACCTGTGTCTGCGCAAATGCTCGGGCACTATAATATGTCCTGCGCAGCTGGCTGATTTCCTCGAGTGAGAACAGCCGCCGTGACCGAAATCGGCCTTGGATGCCATTATTATTATATATGGCATGGTTTAGCCCCTAGCCTAAATTTACTCTTCACATAGAGACTTGTGCTCAAGGGGCACTTCCAGTTGTTTATATGCTCTAAGTACTCACTACACAAGTTCATCGTACTTTAGCACTGTTTTATTTGAGGTTCAAATATTTTAAGAGTCGCAAACGTTCGCACGTTTCGTTGCACGTGATAATCGAGTCTTTAATCACTTAAGATCTTAAAAATATAATTCTTACTAACATTATTAACTGGTAGGTTGTTTAGATAAGTTCATTTGGCCGGATATAGTTCATAGCTATTTTTTAGATATTCTGGTAGGTACCCATCCTTCGTCCCGCACTCACACTGCCGACTACCTACTTATACGGCCCTTGGTGAAAAAAATTTTTTTTTTTAGAAAATCATCATCAAACAAAATTTTTAGTCGGTCGGAAGAAATACCTAATAGTTGTTACGTGTGTACTTCCATTTATCTTCATACAGAATGATGAGCTCAAAATCAACTATCGGCCGACTAAGGGTCCGTTCACATAGACCGGGTCGGAGAGCATCGGCGGTCATTTTTCTTTTCACACAGACAGAGCATGCAAACGGAGCCAAACGTCAAGAAAAAATACACGATCGGAGCCAGTCGGCTCCTCTTATTATTTCACACCGAACGCATTCGAGCATTCTCAATGACAAAAGCAGTGCGCATGCAAAAATAAACCTTACTTCAAATACTAAGTACTCAATTTTCAACGTGTTAAGAATTTGCTCTGCTCTCCGACCTGGTCTGTCTGAACGGACCCTTATATGTCCTGCGCAGCGGACTGATCTCCTTATATGAGAATAGTTGAGAAAAGGCTCGGGAGATGATGATGATATTGTGAATAAAGCCTAATCCTCTGTGACATAGATTTAAACAAATAAAAGCATTGTCGCGCGTTCAGTTTAGCGTCACACACGAGTATTCAAATTCGCTACCACTTGATAATATCCTTCTTTTATCTTTAAAGATGAAGTAATCACTAGATACTGGCTATCTTTATTGAAAGACTAGCCGTTTTCCCGCGGTTTCTCCGGCGTCCCGTGGGAACTACTGCTGAATATAGCCTATGTTACTCGCAGATAATGTAGCTTTCTAATGGTGAAAGAATTTTTAAAATCGTTTATCCATTACAAACAAACAAACAAAGTTTTCCTCTATATAATATTAGTAGGTATAGTTATTACCTATAATTCACTGTCTAGGTGTGCAACAATATTTTTATGATTAGACTGACGATTCACTCATACCTACTTTGGTTTACAATATTCTTTTGTCTCTAACTAACAACTTCCCGCGTTAGAAGCCGACCGGGTCCGATCGTGTTTTTTTTCTTGACGTTTGGCTCCGTTTGCATGCTCTTTAATGCTCGCGCAGCCGATCGGCTCCGGTCTGTGTGAAAAGAAAAATGTGCGCCGATACTCTCCGACCCGGTCTATCTGAACGGACCCTTATAGTGCGCGAGCATTTGCTTGGACACAGGTGCGTCTCACTATTCCTTCACTCTCTGCGCGCGATGGGACTACCCAAACCCATCTAATTATTCTACCAATATTTGAACGTGAAATATTGTTGGTATTTTGGTATCCGATAATAATTGGAAAAAGGCTTGGCAGATGATAACACTTAGGCACTAAATCATAACAGTTACAGCAGTAGGGTAAAAACGTCGCCTCTTATAATTCCTTCTACAAATATAAGTATGTAGGCTTTTTCCTCGTGATTATGAACTCTGCCTTAGCATTGTGTACATCCTTATGGGGATACCTCACGTGACGTTAGTTCAATAACTAACGAGTTTATTATTGATTCTTATGTCAACGTTATAATACTAGGTATTGTCTGACTACCTCGTTGGTCTAGTGAATTTCACGAAGCAGCCCGGAGCCTGGAAGTCGGTGATTGATACACCCGTGCATCGGAGAGCACGTAAATGTCGGTTCTGCGCCTGATCTCTCTCCGATAGTGTCAAATTGCTGATCCATCGCGCTATGAGAGTGAAGGAATAGTGAGTGCACTTGTGTGTGCGCAAAGCTCGTGGTCTAATATGTCCTGCTGATCTACTTTTATGAGTACAGCCGCCGTGGCCGAGTTATAATTACGTATCGAGCGCGTTAGCTTATAAAACACGGAATCAGCACTCTGGTGTCCGGTGAAAAAACTACTACTACGTAATAAACACATTATATTTGAGTATTAATTATCGTATAACTATGAATTAAACCTTTTTGCATTAATTCGATTCGGCTCGGTAGTTCCTTGTTAGATTTTTTTGTTTAAAATCCAAGGGCCCCTGAAGGACGTAACATTTACAACGCCCACATAGCGTATGTAATTATCAAAGGCATAAAATAATCATTTTATTAGAGTTCTGTAGTAAACTTCCTAGTTTACTACCATGTCTGTCCGTTCTTCCGTCCGTCCGTCCGTCCTCGCTTAATATCGTGTGATCCTATAAACTATATCGTTGAATAGGTAGGCATTTAAATTTGATTGTACCGAAAGTAATAATCGCTCCGAAAGTTGAAAATAACGTGTCCCCTGCACCTATAAGTTTTGAACCATAGTGTTTGTTTGAAAAAAAAACTCAAATATCGCTTTACTTAAATAAAGTTCAAAAGAATTTTCCTACAAAGGGTCTAGGAAAATTGTTTTGAACTCGATTCATTCGATTTTGAATTTTTGACAGTTAACCAACACTAAAAAATGTCTGTGCAGTCTGTGCTGCTTACCTAACTATATGATTTTGTATTTCTCATACAGACCGCACATCCAAGTTTATTTATTTATTTATTTATTTACTAGAAGGAGAATCAACAGCTGTAACAAAGGGATAACAATTCTATATGATATAGTAAGCCGATTACAGATTCTCACGGGTAGAAACTGAAAAAGTAACAGACAACTTAGGATCACTAACAAGCACGATAAAAAAAATAATAAGATTATAACAAAATATCACTTGGCACAATCCGCACTCTTGAAAAAGTCCGCATTCAGCTGAGTGCGCGCAGTATAAGTTTTAGTGGTAAATGGGTCAAATGAGAAATCCTTACAAAGAACATTAAAGTCTTTACTCGCTCGCACCATGTATGAGTTTTACCTATAGTTAGAAGAGGAATAAGGAATGGAGATAGGCGGATTAAATCTAACCGATCTCTGGGGAACATTAAAGCATAGTTTATGCAGGAGATCAGGACAGTCAATCTCATTAGAAATAATTTTTAGTTATATTTTTAGTTTATTTATTTACCTTATTTAATCTATCTGTCTTCCATATACAGAGTGTGTCGTTCATAATCACATATACTTTATGATATTCTATGGCGAATTGTAAAAAAAATAACCTAATCCATTCAGTGGTTTAAAAACAGGAGCCATTTTTCGTTTTTATAATTTACAACATCATGTGTAAAGCAGAGATAAAGTTAGGAGTATCGAATGTTTTGCTCAGTTGATACTGTCAGTTTTCAAGGGAGAATTTCAGTTGTTTGTAATGACTGACTTTTATATGGTGTTCTTATTTTCGCACATTTTTATTCTATTTACTTTGTTTGAAAAATTCATTTTTTTTATTTTTACGTATATTTCTTTTTTATTTGATTATGAACGACACACCCGATATAAAAAAGAAAGTCGTGTTTCGGCCCTGTTAGGACAAAACGCTGTAATCTGTAAAAGGTCAATTTGAGAAAAATGAGTTTAAAAGTTTACATCTTTACCTCGTTACCAAATTTTATCCGGTATAGATAATAGTATAGTTCTTTTTAGAATTGATTTGTCATAATATTAACTCAATTTCAATAAAACATTTTATTATTGTATCTAATCAAGAAACCTATTAAAAAAAAAAAATGTTTTGTTACAACAGCATGTACCTAGCCAATATTCGCCTCTGTTGTGACATAACAATGTAATCGTTAATTACTGCGTTTTGAAGAGATATACTTGTGTACTGTTTTATTGTTATCTGTATTAACTCATACCAAAACTAAAATAAAATGTATTTAAGATATTGTACAGATTAATAAAATGTACTCTTTCTAGCTTTCATTCATTTATGTAAGGTAAATTACCTACATAAAAATTGGTCATAGGTCTCTTAAAATTTTATTGTAAAGTAGGGAACAAAAAATTAATTCAAAGTAGATAAAAGTTTCTGGAGATCTAAGGGGGAGGCCTATGTTCAGCAATGGACGTCCTATGGCTGAGATGATGATGATGAAAAGTTTCTGAAGCAGATTTGTCCAAATCTTCGGTAATATTTTCATTAACCAGCAAACCTTCATAAAAACGATGATGGTAATATTAGCAGTTTTATTAAGTCATCCTTCTTTTTTCTTGAAATTCCCTCTGCTTCAGTCCTTCTTGCGCTAAGCTCGATGTTCTTGCGATATTCATAAACATTTAATTTTTTTTCCTACGGCTGCATTCATGATTCCTTGTTTAAATCCTTTCTTCAAAACATCGAGCTCCTTGAATTCAACATCTTGGTACCTAATTATTTTTTATGAACAGCGTAGGTTAACCTCTTCGGAACTCTAAAATTTTAAAGCTGGTGTAATTCCAAGGGCATAACTTCATTGTGGTCATGTAGATGAGCTGTCGAGTTCTTTCGAGACCTTTTAAACGTCTCAACGTAATCATCTAAATCGTACAAGTTACCTGACTTATTCATTTTGTTAGTTATGGCACCATGATCACTGTCATCAGACATGTAAGTATGGCCAGGCTCGAGCCTTGTGCTGGCGCCGCTGTTTATTATTATTTTGACAAAACGCAGCAAACAAAGCTTGCAATGTTTTACCAAAATTCAAGATCGGGGGAGGCCTCACCCGCGCGAGCCGCGCGTCCGCTCTCCTATCTCGGTAAAACGCTGCAATCTTGAGTACAGCGTTTAGTAAAAACATTTCCTGCGAATATTAGGTTACCGTGAAGTGAAACATTGAGTTATTTTGGCAATGGGAACTGTTATTCAACAGTAGTTTGAACCTGTATCAAGCTTACATCGTTTAGATTATGTTACGTTGTATTCCCATAAAACAATGTAACCCGGGTTGCAGCGTTTTGTCGTCACAGGGTCGGTTTGTTACACATTTTGTACCAGGACAGCATAACTTACCTGGGGCCCGATTCTCCTTATTTTACTTAAGCGACATTCGATTCACATTCACCTGCGATCCAATCACGACTCGATTGCTATTGAAGCGTATGTGGAATTCCGCTATTTTTTCTTTGAAATAAACGTTTTTATCCTTTTCTGTCATTCAATAATGAATCATTTTGTCTGCAAATGATTTACGATTGCAATATGATTGTAGATCAAACTACCGTATAGACCAAAATCACCAAGATAGCAGACCAATCGCAAACCAATCGAATGTCCTTGGAATGCGATTAGTCTTATATTAGTAGCAGAGTGCCCGATATGGTTAAAACTGCTATTGCGATCATATTGCGATTCAATTTCTATTCGATTTTGACATTATTAACTTAGGAGAGTCGGGCCCCTGAGTATTTCAATCACCAACACAACACAACTGCTCACAGTACCAGGGCACTATAACTTACATGAACAAATACCTCGGGACGCGGGTAAAACCACGGAGAACAGCTAGTAAGCAAATAAAATAAAAATTACAATATATAATAAGTATAAACCCAAGTAGTATCAGGTTGTCCAGGTAACTGGGTTGAGGAGGTCAGACAGGCAGTTGCTCCTTGTGACACACTGGGGCGTGTGCGTTACCCTGGCCAGATGTTGTCGAAAATGGTCATTTTAATCTTATAGATAATTAGTTGTGCGGCTTCTGTAATTGTTGCGCACATTTTTAAATTTGTTGCGCTTATAGTTTTTTAATTATTTCACAAAAACATTTCCTGCTGGAGTAACGTTACCCCAGCCAGACCTTTTTCTTTCTGATGGGAATATTTAAATAAATATTACCTATAAAATTAGTTGTAAATTAGTTGTAAATGTTGTGCCATATTTTGTATTTGTTCTTTCTTCGGTTGCGAAGTTATTCGAGATTTTGCTGGGGTAACGTTTTCGGTTTTGCTAGATCTTTGAAATGGTTAAGCGGATTCTTATCAAATTTTGTACATGACTTCCTAGGAATTAGTTTAAATTTGTTCGGCAATAATAAAACCAAAATAATGCATATCTTAAAGGTTATTTAATTAAATGGAAAAACGTTTCAATTGGTCCCAGCACCCTCAATAAGAAGTCTAAAGACTTACTTTAAACGTCATTTTAAAGCTTGTAACTGCCTTCAAATGTATATGAAGTTTCATTAGCATCCTGTAAGTATTTAACAAGTTATGATGATATTCAGTTTTTCACGAGCACGGTCTTGATGCGCGCGGTGTTATTTGGCCACAGGATTGGATATATGAACTGAATGTTACCTCAATAATTAGTTATATAAATCAGGTGTATGTCAGTAAAATTTCAGCTCAGTACATTGGATAATTAATGAGATAATACGATTAAAGTCATTAGGAAGTGAATGACCGTGGTAACCCGACCAAGTTTAGGTGGTTACGAAAAAGCGAAAACGCAGAACATTATACTATCTTTTGAAATGTTTAGTATAATACACCTTACAATTTCGGTACAGACGCGTACACTGTTAAATATACACTGTTAAATAAGACATACGTAAGTTTAGTGTTAACTGAAAAAAACATTGTATATTATTTATTGTCTGTGATCATTACACATTCCAATATGTGTATATTTAAATAAAAACTGTAACTGTGTACTGTGCATACTGAAATCTATAATTTAAGTAAAAAATAATAGAAAATTAAAAAAAAAGCAAAATTACCATCTGTAATTGTTTTTAAGTATAAGTATAATAATACTTTAAAAGTTCAATTGAAATGATTATTTTACCTGCCAATAAAAAATCTTAAAAAATAATGTACTTAGTTTTTTTTTACTTTTGTACATGTCTGTACTAAATTTTTAACACTATACTACATATTTTAGAAGGTACCATAATGTTCTGCGTTTTCGCTTTTTCGTAACCACCTAAACTTGGTCGGGTTACCACGGTCATTCACTTCCTAATGACTTTAATCGTATTATCTCATTAATTATCCAATGTACTGAGCTGAAATTTTACTGACATACACCTGATTTATATAACTAATTATTGAGGTAACATTCAGTTCATATATCCAATCCTGTGGCCAAATAACACCGCGCGCATCAAGACCGTGCTCGTGAAAAACTGAATATCATCATAACTTGTTAAATACTTACAGGATGCTAATGAAACTTCATATACATTTGAAGGCAGTTACAAGCTTTAAAATGACGTTTAAAGTAAGTCTTTAGACTTCTTATTGAGGGTGCTGGGACCAATTGAAACGTTTTTCCATTTAATTAAATAACCTTTAAGATATGCATTATTTTGGTTTTATTATTGCCGAACAAATTTAAACTAATTCCTAGGAAGTCATGTACAAAATTTGATAAGAATCCGCTTAACCATTTCAAAGATCTAGCAAAACCGAAAACGTTACCCCAGCAAAATCTCGAATAACTTCGCAACCGAAGAAAGAACAAATACAAAATATGGCACAACATTTACAACTAATTTACAACTAATTTTATAGGTAATATTTATTTAAATATTCCCATCAGAAAGAAAAAGGTCTGGCTGGGGTAACGTTACTCCAGCAGGAAATGTTTTTGTGAAATAATTAAAAAACTATAAGCGCAACAAATTTAAAAATGTGCGCAACAATTACAGAAGCCGCACAACTAATTATCTATAAGATTAAAATGACCATTTTCGACAACATCTGGCCAGGGTAACGCACACTATTGGGCATTCTGCCACTAATAAAAGACCAATCGTATTCGATTGACTTTTGATTGGTGTGCGATTGGTCTGCTATTTTGGTGATTTTGGTCTATAAGGTAGTTTGCTGTACAAAAATATTGCAATCGTAAATCATTTGCAGACAAAATGATTCATTATTGAATGACAGAAAAGGATAAAAACGTTTATTTCAAAGAAAAAATAGCGGAATGCCACATACGCTTCAATCGTAATCGAGTCGGGTTTGGATCGCAGTCGAATGTGAATCGTATGTTGCTTAAGAAAAATTAGGAGAATCGGGCCCCTGGTACTCAGCTACATACGGTTAGACTGGAAGCCGACCACAACAGGTACAGGTTCCAACAGGTTCCACGATACAGATAGTTTACCTACATATTTTAATGTAGGTACTATAGAATCCTTTTGATTATGTATTTGTTAATTTTAAATTATTTTAGCTCTTCTCGCCTGAAACACAGGACATCCTAGTTCAGGCACGTAAGACTCGGATTAAGCTTATTAAGACTCTCTGTAATGTATCCTGTAATGTAAATAAAAATATTACCTATTACATTATTATAACATAGTCGGGAAAGAGATTTTCGTCTGGCAACTCCAAGCAAAGGATGAAAATAAACAAATATTTTCCAATATTGAATATATTTATTCAGCACATACAGTTTACAAAGTAATAGAAATCACGATATATCATATATTATCAGATATTTTGTAGAGACACGCACCGATACACATTTTTTTAATTAATTTTATTTATTTATTAGAATCTTATGACGCGAGTGTGCGAGGAACTCGAACGCTCGGGTGCATTTCTGAATAATTTATTTTGTATGTTTTACCTTATTTCATCATTATTTCTGAGGCTATTAATTTAGCTGTTTAGGTACGAAGTATTATATAACTCTCTCGTTATTAAGAACCCGTGACCTCGTGCTCAGCAGTCGCGCTTGCGACCACTAGAGCAACGTCACCATCCGGGCCTTTTTCCAACTATGTTGGGGTCGGCTTCCAGCCTAACCGGATGCAGCTGAGTACCAGTGCTTTACAAGGAGACAGTTATATTTGTGATACATCATAACTAAACAGCTAAATTAATAGTAACAACGAGACGATTATTTGTTTCAGTAATGTTACCAAATGTCAGGTTTCCGCGCACACACACGAGACATTAGTTTTTAACCCCCGTTTTAACGTTAGTTTAATTTATACAAAACACACCAACGTACAGGCAGTATTATGGCTGTATATAGTTCACGGTAACTCATTCATTAATCTATTGATATAAGTATAAATAAAAATGAATCCCTATATCCCTTGATCACGCCATCACGCGTGGTCGGCTGGACCGATTAAGCTGAAATTAGAAGGGAGGTAGCGTGGACCCGGGAGGACATAGGATTTTTACCATCATCTAGCTACGGGAAGAACCTGGTACTCAACCCAGTTACCCGGGCAACCCGATACCCCTTGGTGAGACTGGCGGCAGACTTACTGGCTTCTGACTGCCAAGGATGTTCAATGACAGCCGGGACCTACAGTTTAACGTGCCATCCGAATCACAGTCACTTTGCAAATACAGGGTGTGTCGTTCACAATCACATTAAATCCTATCGCATATACTTTATGATATTCTATAGCGAATTGTAAAAAAAATTACCTAATCCATTCAGTGGTTTAGCCACAGGAGTCATTTTTCGTTTTTATAATTTACAACATCATGTGTAAAGCAGAGATAAAGTTAGAAGTATCGAATGTTTTGATCAGTTGACAGCTGTCAGTTTTCAAGGGAAAATTTCAGTTGTTTGTAATGACTGACTTTTATATGGTGTTCTGATTTTCGCACATTTTTATTCTATTTACTTTGTTTGAAAAATTCATTTTTTTACGTATTTTTATTTTTCTTTGTGTTAATCGATATACAACCTTATTTTTTGTTAATGCGAAACTTGATACACCTGTCTAGTATTTTTGTGTAAAGAATCTATTTACAAAATTTCACGACTGTATCATAAAAAAACACAAAGTTATAAGCTTGTAAAGTCAGCAAAAATTCAAGGTCACCGGGTCTTCAAGGGGACTGAGGGGTTTTTTTGCACTTGCTACTAGTTGTTTACTGTTTCCTAATACTCGATATGACCTGCCATGACCTGTGTTGTACTTAATGGCGGCGATGTCCAACTTTAAACTTTTTTAAATAGCTTTTGAAAAAAATATAACTTGGTGTAAAAACTATTGGAATCGATTCAGTTACTGATTCTGAACAAACTATATTCAGGTTTCGCATATACTAAAAATAACGTTGTATATTAGTCATTATATTAACGCACTAGCTTCTGCCAGCGGTTTCACCCGCATCCCGTGGGAACTACTTCCCGTACCGGGATAAAAAGTAGCCTATAGCCTTCCTCGATAAATGGGCTATCTAACACTGAAAGAAATTTTCAAACCGGACCAGTAGTTCCTGAGATTAGCGCGTTCAAACAAACAAACTCTTCAGCTTTATAATATTAGTATAGATTTCATTTAATGTGATTGTGAACGACACACTCGATATATCGGTGATAATAGAACAGCTTTTTGTTTTATTAAAAATTTTATAACTACCTAATAAACTATGTATTTCATTAAACATGTTTCGAGTGCACACACCCAGCAAATATTTTTCTTAAAAAAATCTTCTTTCCAATCAGTTTTCAGTCAATCTGATACTCACGTTATTTTTGTAATGCGCGTATTCATCTTCATACTGATTTTATGAGCGCAAACAGACTATCGGCCGACTAAAAGTTTGCAGTCTGAAAATGTTAGTTAGAAATGACTGACATCACGAACACCAGTCGAGTAATTTGCGAAGTTATAAAGACAAGCCTGTTCAAGTAGGTATATGTTTGTGTTTGTACCGTGAACTCAACAGCGCTAGGATTGTATAACTTTAGCAACATCTCATAAAATACATTAAAAGGCAGACAATATCAATATTATTACCGATCTATTTAATTCGTGGGCCAACCGATCATCATGTAATTCTATATCAATTATTTCAGTTTTCTATCATTATGACGACATTATTTAAAGTACCTACTGCATATTATATGTGCGCACTAACCGGGTAATGTTGAAAACGCCTAAATACTGTTTTAAACTAGTACATTATGCTAGACTAGGTCCTTACTCGAATAAAATAAATGATATAGCTTATTAGCCAATATTTTCAACTTCACCCGGTTGGTATGAACATTTGACTTGATTATTGGCGTTTTGCACACTCATTTAATATTACATTTCCTAATTAAAATACGAAAAATTGAGCATTGGCCGGGCAACGGGCAATATAATGATACAATGTTGGTTTGCCCGGGCAATGTCCGTAAACACCCGTAAATCGCAATATTTTGTATAAGTAATAGTAGGTACTTATATATTATGTAATTCCTAGCGTCTACAATAATTACATGTAACTATGTATAATTTTATAATTAAATCTAAATTTGGTGTTCTTGTTACATTAAAACTAGAATTATTTCTAAGTTTTACAATAGACCTTAATGAACGCCCATTTTTAATTTTACCTCAACTTTGCAATCGCATTTTTAGACCTTAAACTACACTTAAAGTAGATGTTCAAAATAGGTAGTAATTCTGGCTCCCTGTTTGAAAAATTAATTTGGCGACCCTGACATGTCAGACAAATATAGTTTAGTGATCTTTCTTATCATTACTGTATGTATATTGTTTATAGGTGCCACTGAACGTTCATTAATATCTACTGATTGTAAATTATATTACTTACTTACAGAACTAGTCATATTCATTCGCCTAAGGGATGATTTATATTAGGCCGGGCCGTGTCCGGGGCGTGCCGTGTACGTGGCTCGTACGGGGCACGGATGTGAAACGTTACATTCATTTTGTATGAAGCAGTTTATATTACACAGTGCATGATCCGTGGCCCGTCCGAGCCACAAACGACGCTCGTCTTTAGAATTTCGTAAAAGCTCGGACACGGCACGGCACGGCCCGGCCTAATATAAATCAACCCTAAATCATCCCTAAGAGTTTTAATAACGAACCAAACAGGACAGGCGCGACAATTTTTATTTTAATGCAAAAAAAAGCAATTTTTCTAAATTCTCAACTGTTTCTCTTAAGTAGGAACGATAGCGGACATGGTCAAGTGGGTTCAGTTATCAAAACTATCGTAGCGTTCGGGTTCCTGTTCAAATCAAACCCAGTCTGTCAAAGATTGGTCTTCATTGATAGGTGATTTTATTTTGAAAGTGGGCGGCTCCCACAGAAGGCGTGTAAGGGCGGAGCTAGTAACGTTCCTCGTCCCCCGAACACCCGCATTTTGGCGCGCTACTTTCTAAGAAGATTTTGCGTTGTGACATCTCCACTTGTCACTTTGTTCTCCATGGTAGAAACTCTATAGGTATTTGCCAAAATGAAAAATGCACCACCACAGGAATGTAATCTATATATCATCATGAGTTACCCAGTATGTCGTACTTCCGCATATTGCAGAGGCGATATGTTAATAGAATTAGCATGTTACGCTGAAGGTGACTGTCGCAGTGTCGCCAGGCCTCACGTGGCACAGAGAGCATCAGCCTCTTAACTAAATAACTAGCCAGTATCTAGCGCGAATTACTGTAAAGCATATACCGTTTTTATTTCTAGTAGATGTATCAGCCCCGGATCTTCAATTTTTTTTAGGCGGGGCAAAAAGTGAAAAATGCCGCCCCGCCTACTACTTATATTTATTTTCACCAACAAAAGTCACTTTTTTGGTAGGTAAAGGACTTATGAAAATGTGTCCAAATCATTGTAGGCTCAAACAGTTGGCCAGGTTTAAGTTATGAAAGTCGAGACAGATTAATATACACAAAAAGTTAGTAAGTTTTAAAAAGCGCTGATAGGTAACAAGCTGTCGGAAGCGCAAACTTTTTTGGTTCTGAGGACTCCTTAAATATTTTTTTTGCTACATTGGACTTATAAAAGGTAAGACAGCGTGTATTTGACTTATGAAGTCAATAAGGCAATGTCTGTGTAATTTTTTAAGCGACTTCCCAAAAAGGAGGAGGTTCTCAATTCGTCGGGATCTTTTTTTTTTTTTATGTATGTTCACCGATTACTCGAAGACGCCTGGGCCGATTTGCAAAATTCTTTTTTTGTTTGATAGGGTATACCTCACAGGTGGTCCCATAATCATCAGGTCAGGATCTGATGATGGGAACCCTGAGAAATCGTAGGCATGCATAGGTTAAAAACTTGACAATAAGGTGTACCTCTGAAGGCACTATGCAACAGTGAAAATTTGGAGCTGACCTGATGATGGAGGCGAGAGAAGGTCGAGGGAATTCGACAACTGAATATGTAAACTACCTCGTGTTTGGGCTTATATTCTTTGTATTGACGAGACCTTTGTAACAGTGAAGGTTTGGAGCTGACCTGATGATGGAGACCAGAGAAGGTCGAGGGAACTCGTCAACTAAATATGTAAACTATCTTGTGTTTGGGCTTATATTATTCGTATTGATAAGAACTTTCCACTAATGCGGATAGTGACAACTATACTTGTCACTGAAAAGCCAAAAATATAAAACTTTTTACAAAAAAATAAAACCGACTCCCAAAAACACTGAAAAGCAAAAAAAAAAACTATTCTTAGGTGCATCGGCCTAGAAGTCGGTGGCGAAATAAACATATCATCATCCACTAGACACCGAATTCTAGGCCGATGCACCTAAGAATAGTTTTTTTTTTGCTTTTCAGTGTTTTTGGGAGTCGGTTTTATTTTTTTGTAAAAAGTTTTTTTTGAGTCTACGACACAAAAGTACCTAATTAAGTTGGTACATTGTCAAGCAACAAGAAGCCGCGAGCGTAGCGAGCGCGAACTTTTTTAAGTTATTTGTTTGAAGACTCACAAATTAAACTGTGAAATTATGTACAAATAAAAAGAAACCGTGATTAGAGCGAGTGCCATTTGTGTTCGTTGATTCGGTGCGTCAATAAAAATAATAAACCATCAGAAAAACAGGACACAAGAACATTGTCATTTAGCCGCGAGCGTAGCGAGCGAGAATTTTTTCACTTGGAGGATGTTAAAAGTGAAAAATAATCAAAATGATCAAATAATCAAAATGACGAGACTTTTTTAGAACCTTTGCTTGTTAGTATCATGATACAATGGAACTTCCTTATCAAATGGGTGTAATTTCATCGAAATTTCCTGGTGGTGGGGCGTCCCGCCGCAAGCACGTACCCAGAATTTTTTGTCGGGGGGGGTCCAGGTCCAAGCAAATGATTAAGGTATCGCGTAAATGGATACTTAAAATTAAAAGAAAATTGTTTTCACAAATTATTTAATGCATATCTCGGTAATATAAGACAGTATTATAACGTTAAATTTAAACGTCTTGGTCTTAAGGACATTTGGTGTAAAACGTCGTCTACTGAAAGAATCTGAGTTGAATGGGCTGACATCAATACCAAACCAGTTAGACGATCATTGCCCATTTTATTGCGTAAATAGGTTTTAACCCTTTTTAAAGTTGGCCGGCCGAGGCGGAAGTTATTAATACTTGCTCCAATGACCGTTGAGGTGCCCCGCCACCACCCGCCCGCCCCGCAGATCATTACTGAGAGTCATATTTGGCACTGTACTTACTACTGAGGGATTTATTTTATGGGTTGCATCTATTTTCGGGAGGGGTCCGGACCCCTTGGACCCCCCCCCTGGGTACGTCCTTGTCCCGCCGCACCCCTGAGACCGAGGCGCCCGGGTTATTCGCACACCCTGCACTATAGGTTAAGACGGCCCTGTAGGTAACTATTACGGTAATCTATGATGTAGGATTTAAAATCAAGCAGCCGCCTGATTTTGCCGCCCCCTGAATTTGCCGCCCGGGGCATGGGCGGCTTGCCCCCCCCTAGATCCGGGGCTGAGATGTATGTATGAAAATAAATAGTTTATAAAACTAAAAAACACGCTTTTGTAACGTTTCTTAGCTAGTCAGGTATTGTCATCAGAACTCAGAGCGTGTGCAAAATTTCATCCTAATCGAAGGCCGGGAAGTGGGTCAAATTAAGATTCTAAGATTTTTTTACATACATAGTTACAAGTGAAGCTAATATACTTAAGCGTGTTAAAAATAATGAATCCCTATATCCCTTGGTCACGCCATCACTAGTGAACGGCTGAATCGATTAAGCTGAAAATTAAAAGGAAGGTAGCTCAGACCCTTTTTGTCATCATCCAGCTACGAGAAGCAGACATCTATGGACGCGGGTGGACTCTAGTTTCTAGAATAAAATTCAATATGACAAATTGCTCACGTTCTGAACAAGTTTGCTTACAAATTGCAGACGAAATTGCTCATCATTTTCGGGCTCAGAAAGTACGACCACGTGTCGGAGTTTCGGAGTCGGCTGAAGTGGCTGCCTATTCGGCGGCGTCGAGATGCTCACATACTTTCTTTTCTTTTCTCTCTTCTCTATAATCCCTTCTCACCAAGTTATCTTCGGGAACGTTTTGAGTTTCTTGTTCCGAGAGGCAAACCTTGTCGTACTTCCTCATCTCTTCTCCTTCGTGTCCCTTCCCACACTACGAGCCGCTATGATGGATCGTTCACTGTTCGTGCTGTGAGACTGTGGAATTCCCTTCCACACTCGATACGCGAAAGCCAATCGTTGGATGCATTTAAGAGACGAGTAAAGGAATACTATTTACCAAGATGATATTTCTATTCTTATATATATATATACCTATATATATTATATTTATATATATTATATTCTATATGTATTATGTTTATATACTGTGTAGCTCTACTACATACATATGTTTAGTTTATTGTTATTTAATATTTGTTTAGTATTTCATATTTGTTGTGCACATACAATTGACCCTACCTCTATCGAATATCTCTATCGCTTTAAGGTTGGCTGTAAGAGAACCCAATTCTGGGTTAAGCTCGCCGTTGTACATAACTGTCTGTATCCCGTATGTATTTACTGTTTGATGTGCAATAAAGAATAATAATAGAAATTGATGAATCATCTGTTTACGAAATATCTGCATAGGTATTATGTATATTAAACTGCAAATAATACTGTATCGAATGCCATTATGATACCTTCTTATTTCTTTTACTCGCTTTTCACTATTTTTGTTTTGTACGTGTCTGACAGCAGCATGGGTCTTATAATCTTCTTCTTATATTACATAAGGTCAAAGCTTGACGCGGTCTATCCGTGGATGGGTGACGAGTTCCTCCGTGTTCCTGAAGGCACGTTAAACTGAGAGCTAGCTGGCATTAGAACTTCTTTAGGTAAGTATCTGTCATAGTTAGTAGTCAGAACTTCTAACTACCCGTAACGACCGAAATGATATCTGAGTCCGATTTTCTGTCTCCTGAGTTAGAAGCTAGAAGCCAATACGTTCGATAACCGCTCCGTTCAAATACGTAAGCCAATTTGGGGTATTGGGTTGCCCGGGTAACTGGGTTGAGGGGGCCAGAAAGGGGAGTGAAAAGACTGGAAGCCGGCTCTCCTCCGGAACACTGACAAATGTAGGTAATTAGCTTTTATTACATACCTAACTTATTGTTCCGATATTTTGTATCATTTTTTTTACATTTTAAATGATCATATCTTATTTCCAAAAAAATAAACCAGTCCAATAAATTTTATTTGACCTAAAATGCAAAGCCACTTTGACACCACTTTAGAAGGAACCAGGAAACATTTTTTAAAAAACAGCGAAAACTGGTTGAGAAAAAAAACTAAATAGGTACTAATCTAAGCAAATTGCGAGTTTAATAAAGTCGGTTTTGTTTAATAGATTCATAGGTCACACGTGCACCGATCACGTGAATTTTAACTCGTTATTATAATCATCATCCTCCGAGCCTTTTTCCCAACTATGTTGGGGTCGGCTCCCAGTCTAACTGGATGCAGCTGAGTACCAGTGCTTTACAAGGAGCGACTGCCTATCTGACCTCCTCAACCCAGTTACCCGGGCAACCCAATAACCCTTGGTTAGACTGGCGTCAGACTTACTGGCTTCTGACTACCCGTAACGACTGCCAAGGATGTTCAATGACAGTCGGGACCTACAGTTTAACGTGCCACCCGAAACACAGTCATTGATGTCTAAGATTTACTTAGAAAGTACATACAAACTTAGAAAAGTTGCATTGGCACTTGCCTGACCTGGAATCGAACCCGCGCCCTCATACTCGAGAGGTTGGTTCTTTGCCCACTAGGCCACCACGACCTTATAATCGACGAATCGTTATTATAATCCGATTTTTATTATAATCGCTAAAGTTAAACTAAGTACTGTAAACAATTGTTTTGTTGTTTGAGAATAGTCTCTATAGTTTCTTGCCGGTTCTTCTCCATGAGACCAACTCTTTGGAACCGTGCAACTAATGTGACGTTTCGAAAGAGCTTTCATAGGCCTATAAGAAATAAAAAAAAACTTTTACTTTGCCAAGACAAAGTTACTTCCGTGCTTTTTCAGGGATGCTTTCGCCATTTTGTTTTGTACCATTCCGGGGCCAATTATTACGTCAGTTTCCATGGCAACCAGTGAGACAGAGACAGTCTAGGTCCCGGTTTTGCGTTGAATTCGGATGATCATCATCATCATCGTCTTCCGAGCCTTTCCCCACCTATGTTGGGGTCAGCTTCTAGTCTTTAACCGGATGCAGCTGAGTAACAGTGTTTTAAAAGGAGCGACTGCCTATCTGACCTCCTCAACCCGGTTGAACGCGGATGATCACCATCAAACCAAAATGGCGAATTTCAAACGAACGGACGTCATTCAAAATATTTGTCATGTACGTGATCTTGGATGGCACTTTCCTTAAGGCGATTCAAAGAGAAAAAAGTTTTAATGGCGCAGTTTGAAATACCTATAATAAAACAAGAAATCAAAATCTGAATTTGAGAGCGTAGGTGTTAGGTAGAACATTAAACATATTTGGTATTATTATTTTTTCGAAAATTTTCCTGCTTCATTTATTTACCAGTTGCAAGCCAAGCCAACTTAGATTCATAGAAATAAATACCTATTTTAATACTTAGTTATACTTAATGCAGTCGCAAAGTGTGCGAATCCGCAGGGATTCGCTACTTCTATGTAGGTAAACATTATACGTACTTTCTTAGACAAAGGCCCGCAAAAGAGACTCAATTTTCACGTTGTTAGCGTTTTTCAGTTGTTTTATGAATCATCTTATCGGCCAAGCGCTTTCCCAACAATATTAGGGTCTACTGCAGTTGTTTAATGAATATTGAATAGAAAATAACGCTCCCTTTAGCGTCAACTAGAGTCTAACCAGATTCCCAAAGCCTGTCGGGCCTGCGGGATTATTCGAAAGAGTTACCGCGGCCCTGGTACATGGACGGCTCAAGAAGGAACATGATGGGTTTTAATCAGTAAGAGTCTGACATTCCCTCACGCTCAACCCACGGGGAGAGGATTTTTGATGATTTCCTATCAATAAGAAAGCCTAATCATTGATAAATCACTTCCTTTTTAGGGTTCCGTAGCCAAAATGGCAAAAACGGAACCCTTATAGTTTCGTCATGTCCGTCTGTCCGTCTGTCCGTCTGTCACAGCCGATTTACTCGGAAACTATAAGTACTACAGTGATGAAATTTGATGGGAATATGTGTTGTATGAACCGCTACAAAAATATGACACTAAATAGTAAAAAAAAGAATTGGGGGTGGGGCCCCCCATACATGTAACTGAGGGATGAAATTTTTTTTTTCGATGTACATACCCGTGTGGGGTATCAATGGAAAGGTCTTTTAAAATGATATAAAGTTTTCTAAAAAACATTTTTCTTAAAGTGAACGGTTTTTGAGATATCAGCTCTCAAAGTCGTAAAAAGTATGTCCCCCCCCCTCTATTTTTATAACTACGGGGTATAAAATTCTAAAAAAAATAGAGGTGATGCATGCTAATTAACTCTTTCAACGATTTTTGGTTTGATCAAAGTATCTCTTATAGTTTTTGAGATAGGTTGATTTAACTGTAATTTACGGAACCCTTCGTGCACGAGTCCGACTCGCACTTGGCCGGTTTTTTTCATTATCCCTCTGGGAGCAATCGATTGATGACTTCATCATCTCCCGAGCCTTTTCCCAACTATATTGGGATCCAGTGGCGGAGTAGCATCTAGTGGCACCCGGGGTGGACACCGATGGTGGTGCACCGATTGAGCACCCCCCAAAAAAAAACGACAAAATATAATCACGCACTAAAATTGAAATTTAAAGTACTTAAAAATCGTGTAGAAATCATTCATGGTGCTTTTTGCTAGGTTTAACATAAAGAAACCGGAGACAGATCACTGCAAACTTATAAAGCGCTAGCGAAGCGAGCCTGTAATTGTTGAGTTTTGGGACATAGTAGAACCCAAACATCCCTACTAATATTATAAATGCGAAAGTAACTCTGTCTATCTGTCTGTTATGCTTTCACGTCTAAACCACTGAACTGATTTTAATAAAATTTGGTACAGAATTCTCTTCTCCGGACTGGCACCCCTCTCAGTGCCGCCGCCTCGACGTCATGCCTCGTTTGCGCGTTTAAAAGAATAGCGTGCAGTGACTGGTAGTTAACCTAGGCTTTGCAGATTAGAATGGCACCATCAGTGACTTGTCCCTTCTGCCCGTGCCATCCTGGTCGTGCAGATATGTGTCGAGCGAGATGGCACCCCCCGAGACGTGGTACCCGGGGCGAACCGCCCCTTCCCCCCCCCCCCCTTACGCCGCTACTGTTGGGGTCGGTATCCAGTCTAACCGAATGCAGCGGAGTACCTGAGTTTCACAAGGAGCGACTGCCTAACTGGCCTCCTCAACCATGTTAAACGGGCAAACGGGATTGATGACTTCCCACCTCCCAAAAATATTGCCTGATCAGTACTTACTCTGCGGGTTGTTCGAAAGAGATACCGCGGCCCTGGCACATGAAAGGCCTACGACGGAACTCGACGGTTTTATAGTCAGTATCAGTACTTACTAACAAAAAACAATATGTATATGGTATTTAAGATGTATATTTGTCATAGTTATTATTGTGTATCAATGGCCGGCTTAGGTTTATTTACTCAATCAATTTTCACACTAGCAGCCTTGTCAGGTGTTAAGCAAAACATATTTGTACTAATGAAGACATGCGTACTATGTATTACGTCTACTTGTGATCATTTGCCTAGTCATCATCCTCCGAGCCTTTTGCCCAACCATGTTGTGGTCGGCTTCCAGTCTAACCGGATTCAGCTGAGTACCAGTGCTTTACAAGAAGCAAATGCCTATCTGACCTCCTCAACCCAGTTACCCGGGCAACCCGATACCCCTTGGTTAGACCGGTGTCAGATTTACTGGCTTCTGACTACCCGTAACGACTGCCAATGATGTTCAATGACAGCCGGGACCTACAGTTTAACGTGCCATCCGAAACACAGTCAATGGTGTCTAAGATATACTCAGAAAGTACATAGTATATTTTAGACATATCATTATATAATATTAGTATATCATTTGCCTAGTATTTTCTTATATTGGTTAGTGTCCGATGATCTTCCATTGACTGTATGCGGCTACTTACGCTAGAGCTAGGCCTGAAATGCCTTGGACTAGCTGTGTAGCAGACAATTTTGTTACAAAATAAGCACTGCACAGACAGTCTTTAAACGATTTCCCAAAAAAGAGTTACACAGAGGGTTAGGAGGAGGCACGGAACTCCGCCTTTTACCAACCGATTTGAAAAATCATTTTTTTTTTGTATACTTTCCAAATGATCCTATTGTCCATTCAGTCTAAGATCTGATGATGGAAAAAAGGCAAACATCAGGTAAGAACTTGAAATTCAGATTTCTGATAGACACAAAACCACTGCCTCATGTTTAGGCTTCTTTTACTCGGGAAGAGTGAACCTTTCAACAGTGAAAGAAGTTTTCAAATCAGTTCAGTAGTTTCGGAGCCTTTAGGGTGCAAACTAACAAACAAAAATTGAGGTAAAAAAATCTTTAAAAACAAGCTTTTATTTAAATGCGCTAAAAAGAAAAAAAAAACTTTTACTGTAAAAAGCTTGTCGCGAGATTTAAGTACTCGTATTTACTTTCTTAGTAAAATCGCGACAAGCTTTTAAAACATATAAATTGTGTCAAATATGTTAAATTTGAAATATCGTTATAAGTTGACAGTAAAGTTACAGTAAAAGTTTATTTTTTTCTTTTTAGCGCATTTAAATAAAAGCTTGTTTTTTAAGATTTTTTTACCTCAATTTATTTTATACTTTTTAGTTTTCACCTGGTAAGTTCCTAAGTCTAAATTCTGTAGCGGCGTCATCTTAGATTTTGATTTGGTAAAGTGCACTTTATTCTACTTGTCAAGCCCTATCATTGGATACCCATATGGATGGGATTGAAAAAAAATAGGTTATTCACCATTTTGTAGCGGCGGCCATCTTGGATTTTTATTTCGTAAAGTGCAATATGTTCTACTTGTCAATCCCTTTCATTTGATATCCATATTGTATAGGTACCTTAAAAATAACTAGTCCGCCATCTTGTATATTTAGCCATGTTGGATTTAGGATGACGTCACATAGCTTAACATGTATTGTCATCCAAACTAAACATGTATGCAAAATTTCAGCTCAATCGGTTGAGGGCAAGTGCCTTAAAATTGAGTTGTAAAATTTCACCCGAACACATATAGTTACATACATACATACATCATACATACATTGCAAGTTAAATAAAAGCTTGTAAAAAAGGTTCCTCTTTACTATATATCTACCTAAGTAGTAAGTACGATCTTCTAGAAGCGACTAGAGTGACGTAGACATCAGTTATTATGCTTTTCAATGTTTAGAAGCCGGTTTTATTTTTTTACATAATTATTAAATTTATTGGCAGCCATTGTTATTCAAAGGTCATAGATAAAAAGCAGATGCAATTATTGAACACTTTTTATTAATTTATAATCACTCATTCTATAATTGATATTTTAAATGCGAAATTTTCTACGGATGTAGGTATGTATCTACGTTTGTAAGTTTTTCCAGTTTAAACTGCTGGGTGGATTTTGATGAGATTTAGCAGTAATAACAACGTGAAAACCGGTCGGGTTCCAATCTTTACCATGGAGCTACTGCCTATCTGACCTCAACGCAGTTACATGAGCAACCCGATGACTCTCCTCTCACAGCCTTACTGCAAAAACTTAAACATCTGTTGAACACTTGTCTAAAAAAATGTGGCTGCAAAACGGACCTTATTTCAACGTCATAATCAGTTTTTTTTTAGACAAGTATTCGTCAGACGTTCAAAAGTTTTTGCAGTAAGGCTGTGAGAGGCTTACTGAAAGTTTCTGGCTTCTAACTACACGTAACGACTGCCAAAGATGTTCAATGACAGCCGGGACCTACAGTTTAACATACCTTTAGAAGCACGGAGAAATATTATTTATTTATTAAAATAAAATATGATTTGGTGAACCAAATTTTTCCTGTTAGTGGACTCTAAAAAAAATATTATTTTATTATTTTTTCGAAAATACTAGTATTGATAATTGGATGGCAATATTTAAAAGAATTAAATATTTGCGTCGTAGTTTAAAAAAAACTCGAGGTCATGTTGATACTTAGATATTTAAACTAACAGGATACGTCATTGCCGTGTTTTCCTTCTCCAAAAGGCTGATTTGTTCAGTTACTTTTGAAGCTGAACAAATCAAAATTAGGATTCTTTACGTTGTTAAGCACGTTTAAAAATTGTTTTGTTCAACCACTTTTAACAATGACCGTATGAAACTACCCGCTCAAACTTGTACGTCGTACATGTGTGCGTTTATGCTTGTGTGTGCATAACGATGTGATCGAAAATGCATGAAGGAGCTATGAATACTTGTTGCGTTGGCCCTCATCATCTCCCGAGCCTTTTCCCAACTAGCTCGGGGACGGCTTCCAGTCTAACCGACTGCAGCTGAGTACCAGTGTGCCACAAGGAGCGACTGCCTACACGACCTCCTCAACCCAGTTACCCGGCCAACCCAATACCCCCTGGTAAGACTGGTGTCAGATTTACTGGCTTCTAACTACTCGTAAGGACTGCCAAGGATGTTCAATGACAGCCGGGACCTACAATTTAACGTGACCTCCGAAACACAGTCATGGCTACTCTCGAATGGCGGATCCGGTTGGTTGAATGCTCTAAGTTTTGAAAACAACACGTAATGTTGAAGTGGCGTTGAAATATCGCTAATAGGTACTTTTTTCTTTAAAATAAATACTTCAGTATAACTGAAGTACTTGTGACGTTATACAACTTTATACCTATAGTCAATATTTTCAATACTAGTCTATACTAATATTATAAAGAGGAAAACTTTGTTCGTTTGTAATGGATAAACTCAAAAACTACGAAACCAATTTTAAAAATTCTTTTACCATTAGAATGTTACATTATGTGCGAGTATCAGGCTATATTTTATCCTGGTACGTGCAGTAGTTCACACAGGACGCGGGTGAAACCGCGGGACAACGGCTTGTATAAAATAAAGGAAAAATTCTTACTAATATTATAAACGCGATAGTAACTCGTCTGTCTGTCTGTCGCGTTTCACGCCCAAAACTACTAAAGAAGCTCGTCGAAGGACTTAGGCTACTCTAACCCGGTTGTGGGAAGTGATTGTCCCGGGACGTGAGTGACACCGTGGGGAACAGCTACACCTTTAAATGTACATGTAATCACAATGTTTAAAAAAAAAACAAAGCCAACGAATTGAAAGTCTCGCCATATCTTAATATATCTATAATAGGCGTATACTGAAGGGTTATTCCAACAAACTTTTATATTTTCAAACTATTCAATCTATACATATAATAAATCTGTAAAAAAACTGTGTCTGTACATTGAATATATTTAAAAAATAATAATTGGGTGGGGTTTAGAAACAGTAATGGAACACAAATCCAAAAAAAAAAATCTGTCTGTTTGTCTGTTTGTCTGTATGTCTGTATGTCTGTATGTCTGTTTGTTTGTACACGCTAATCTTCCGAACTACTGAACGGATTTCAATGATTTTTTCTTTGTTGTATTGGTATTAAGCCGGGTCAACATATAGGCTATAATTTATCTTCGAAACTTGAAGACCTGATGCAGAACTCCAACAGACAAACAAAACTATAAGAGATACAACAATGGTGCCATAGCAAAAATTGTTTCATGTTATGAGCATTTTCTGCTGAGATAATAAATTTGAAGATCTGGAACACCTTATGTGGAACCCCAAGAGCCCAGCTACTCTGTACCATATACAGGTATGACGTTTTAGCAAAAGTTGATCAATCTGATAAGCACTTTCTGCTGACTTATAAAAATTGAAGATCTAAAACACCTGATGTGGAATTCCAGGAGCCCAGCTAGACTGTAGCATATAAAGGTATGACGTTTTAGTAAAAGTTGTTCAATCTGATAAGCACTTTCTATTGCCTTATAAAAATTGAAGATCTAAAACACCTGATGTGGAATTCCAGGAGACCAGCTAGACTACAGCATATAAAGGTATGACGTTTTAGTAAAAGTTGTTCAATCTGATAAGCACTCTCTATTGACGTATAAAAATCGAAGATCTGGAACACCTGATGTGAAACTTCAAGAGCTCCACTACTTTAAATGTATAGAAATGAATGTTACAAAATAGGTATGGTGAATCAAAAAAAGTAATTAGTCCGCCTTTTACATAGATAACCCTAAAATAATGAACACGTATTTTTTCTTTTCTTTCTCTCACATACAAATAATAACGTAGATACAACACGCTTGAATTTTGTGTTAAGTCACTTATTAGTATAAATTTTACATCTCATTTTTATTTTGTATGTATGTCTCTTCCAGACCTCGGGACTACAGAGTCCCGAATTTTTGGGAGGCAAACGTGGGGCCGAAGCCAACACGCTGAATCAACTTTAATGACATGGTGACACAAAACCGACGATTATCCCTTTATACACTATAGAAATGAACCCAAAGACAATCCCCGGTAGACGTCGTTAAAAAAAAAAGACAGTCCCCGGTTCTGTGATAAACTATTGCTGACTATGAAGGAAAACTACTTGGGCTATTGTGATGGGATGTTAGTGGATTAGGACATAGGAAACTATGGGAACTATGGCACCTCCCGATGACAATGTATTATTTATACATGTAAAAATGGCAGGTGGAGACTCGCCACCTCACTTACTGGGCCCCCGGGAATCAGTCACTGAATAGAAACCAGAGGGCAACAACTACATGAGCGGCTGAAGTGAGGATACCTCGGTGGACTTTAAACGCAGATCACCGGCCCACTTGCCACTTACCACGAGGCACCTACCCTCCGAGCAGGGCTACTAACCCTGCTCTAGCGACTCCACTCTGGACGGCCAATGAAAGCAAGCCAGAGGCGTGAGACCTAACCCCGTCATGGTTCACTCCGGCCGGCCGGAGATGGGGGACAGTATACTCTCCCTGGAGCACTCGGTATATATAGCTCCGCGGGGTTGCTACTCCCCGTCATCTGCCTCAGATGTCCTGCGGGGCTTATATCTCATTATTATTGTCGTTATTATCTCAAGAGCCTTTGTCCCAATTATGTTAGGATCGATTTCCAGTCACGATGCAACTGAGTACCAGTGTTTTACAACCGGTTACCCGCTCAACCCAACACCCCTTGGTAAAACTGGTCAGACTTACTGGCTTCTGACTACTCATAACGACTGCCAAGAATGTTCAATGACAGCCGGAACCTACAGTTTAACGTCCCCTGTTGGTATCCAAAATATACATAGAAAGCACATACGAACTTAGAAAAGTTGCATTGGCAGGTACTTGCCAGACCTGGAATCAAAGTCATACTTGAGAGATCGGTTCTCTACCCACTAAACCAAAACGACTTCCACTAGGTCACCACTACTTTGTTATCTTAGTAATATTTAATGTTTTTTTACGTAATAATACGTGCAATATTTGCCACACACAACTTAGACTAATTAGAATCTGTGCTTTTGCCGTTGACGTACAAAAAATTAAATATATGGAAGGTTTCTAATGGTTATGCGTATTCCGTTTTTTTCCCGTCAACGGGCCCTTAAAATTCAATATGAGACGATTCAGACCATTGATTTTGCTGACCCCGTAGTCGCTGGCATAAGGGACAGGATCCGCGTACGAAGTCGCGGGCAGAAGCTAGTACAAAATAAGTTTTTTTTGTGTTGTAAATATCTATGTAAAAACAAGTCAGAATAATATATATAAATTCAATACAAAATATCTGACATCCCGGACGCCTAAAACCGAGCTGATTTTAATGTAACATCGGAGGACAAAACGTAACAATCGTAGCTGGAAAATCAAATTCATCTAATAAACCGCATCCAAAACGGTCCAACTGTTTACGAGATACCGTACCACAGACTGACAGACAGCCGTCAAAGTTAACTTTGTAATTTATTTAAGACTGTAAACCTTAATTTACACGTTTTTATAACGATGCATTAAAATAGGTGTTGCGCGCCTGTCCTCAAATATTAACAAATTACTAATTCCAATACAGTCATCCAAAATTTGATAAAAATCGTAAAGAAACGAAAAAAAAACAAAAATAAAATAATTTTGTACTACAATGTATATTTCACTGCATTAAATGAAATAAAAAATACACATACACACATAGTATAATATACATTAATATTTATTTATTTTTAAATGCCGTCTAAAATCCTCTTAGCCTATTTTTACAAAGAAAAAGAAAATAAATAAAAATAAAAAATCTATCTACTTACAGAGAATAAATTATTACTCCTATATTTCTGTTTGTTATCTAATAAAATATTTCATTAATTAAATCTATAAAATATACAACAAATCTGCTTCATTAAGAAAAAATTGTGCGATCCAAGAAAAATACTAAAAATTATTCTACACACATTTTATTTTATTGATGCTGGCAACATTGTTCATGTTTTTTTGGCAAAACACTTTTTGTCACTGGCAACTTTTCTAACAATAACACGTCTTCAACTTGTAAAGTATCCGGAAAAGCATTAATTCTTATTTTTTACCGATTTAGTTTATATACCTTTTATTTACTCAATTCCACTTTTATAATTAAACATCTCTCAAAATTGAAAAAATCCTACTTAGTTGCCCGTGCAAAAAAAATACAACATTACAAAAGCAATGTTGCCAGCTTTCATAGTAATTATTACTTATTCGTCTTTCACACGGGTTGACTAACACAAAAATTTAACACTAGGGAAAACGGGCAATTGTCGGCCATCAGAAGACTATCAAATATTAAAAAATAATATTTTAACGAATTCTAAATTGACAAAAAATCATTCGGCTAAATATTATTTTTTAAATCTGACTAAAGCTTTTATGAACTGAATAAAAATAAACTGAATAAATAAACTCAGGAATATTTTTATTTTAGAAATCTACAATTTATTTCATCTCCCGAGCCTTTCCCCAACTATGTTAGGGTCGGCTTCCAGTCTAACCGGATGTAGCTGAGTACCAGTGTGCCACAAGGAGCGACTGCATATCTGATCTCCTCAACCCAGTTACCCGGGCAACCCGATACCCCTTGGTAAGACTGGCGGCAGACTTGCTAGCTGCTGACTACCCGTAACAACTGCCAAGAATGTTCAATCACAGCCAGACTTAAAAAAATATATTCAAGATATTTAAACGTTTTAAGTTTTGGTAATGGCCGACAATCGTCCGTAGTAAATCTGTCTATTCACAATGTTCTATATATATAACACGGTGCGCGAAAACAAATATATTTATTTATATAAAGCTTTAGCTCTTTAATAGATCACTTGTGCCTTTGCCTGGCTTTGCTGTAATTTCACGATCCTTTGTTTAGTAATAATAATGGAATACTTTTCCCGTGTACAGCGACCAAAATGGATATAAATTGGTAACCTTTTCATAAATTAAAAAAAAAAATTTGTTTGTATTGGCAAATATTTTACAGCAACCAAATACAATTTATATTATTAGTTTTCAAAGTAAGTCATGACTAATTTCTTACTAGTCGAACAGTTTCAACACGATCACACTTTGTGAGTGGAGTTTTTAACCGACTTGTCGAAACGGAGAAGGTTCAGAATTCGCATTTTTTGTAGAAAAAAATTAAGAAACAAGTATAAAGTTAGTGTAATACTGGTATTTTTATGCAATCTCTTGAATTACTATTGTTGGTTTAGACCACGGAGATAGGAAAGATGAGCGGAGATCCCATAATGCAGGTAGGTCAGGCATCTTCTTCTAGCTCGAATACGTACGGTTGGCATGACAGAAACGATCAGTTACGAGTGAATTAACTCGGCGTTCGGATTCTTTGAGATATCTGTCAACAAGTTTTGATATTACAAAAAAATAGTGGGCCAAAAAATGAGTGTAAGGGCTAAGACAGTAACGTTCCTCGTCCTCTACACACGCACATTTTGGCTCGCTACTTTCTGAGTAGATTTTCCGTTATGACATCTCCGCTAGTCATTTTGTTCTCCATGGTTCAGACAGAGAGATTTTTAGTAAAAGTGTGTAAGTGCCATAGAGTGACGTGGGCTTTTATCGCAGATAATGCTCGGTTCCTGTGCAGGACACAGGAGCGAAGCCGCTGACAAAAGCTGGTTTGTCACTGTAATTAACAGGCAGTTGCATCAAAATATAACGTTATTAAGTACCTACTTATGTATTTCATCATCTCACGAGCCTTTTTCCAACTATGTTGGTGTCGGCTTCCAGTCTAACAGCATGCAGCTGAGTACCAGTGTGCCACATGGAGCGACTGCCTATCTGACCTCCTTAACCCTGTTACCCGATATTATTAAATATTTTTGACAATCTACTCAAGTCTAGTCTAGGTAGATTATAGTTTTTAATAAAGTAAAAATATGTGTCAGTATTGTAATAATCATAAAAAAAATATGTTCTTAATCGAATTTATTTCTTCTCTCATAGAATAGATAGGAATATTTTATATATTGATGCAACCACCCATTAAGGAATTGATATTAATTTTAAACACTGTAGTAAAAAGGTTTTACTTGTGCTAAAATTAATTTGAAAAGAGTTTTTTGTTCACTGGTAACATCAGCAACTCTGGAAGTATTGTACAGTAAAAGATCAACTTTAATATATTTGCTAGAAGGTCCAATTTCGGATGACAGAAAATCTATACTAATTTTATAAAGCTGTAGAGTTTGTTTGATTGAAAGTGCTAATCTCAGGAAATACTGGCCCGCTTTTAAAAAAATCATTTGCGGCAGAAACATCTGTCAGAATCTATTTTGATACATTGCAAGACTATTTCTAGTTTTAATTATTAAGTATCATAATGAGAAGATCATGTTTTTATATTTATTTAAAACAGCTTGGTTACTTCGTTTTAGTACTCATTAGCATATTGACCATACTGGACATTATTTCCGTGTTTTTATAAATATTTATCGCATTTAATTTATTTGTTGTTACAATGTTACCGATTTTCCATTGTCTTTTGTAAATATTGTCTGTACATATCCTGGTTTATTTATTATACAGATGCAATTGATCAATAATTAATTTGTTTATTCTATAAAGTTATTAAATATTAAACATTGAGCGCATTTTTATTTTGAACCTTATTCTAACAGCTCTAGAGTTTGAAATTACTTGTTTGTTAAGGTACTCTGTAAGTTACACATTCTTACATTGAAATATAATATTTATTTAGGAAACATTTAAAAAAAACTTGTTTTCTTTTGTATTTGACAAATATTCAATTGCAACTTTAATAAATTTTTATCTTTTTAAATAACTTGTAAGTCCTTTTGAGAAAATTAAATCATTATCATAACCGCAAAACCACAACAAAGCCAGGCCTTAATAAGAACCCTAACACAGCTATAACGGCAGACAGGCCTGCTCGTACAGACACAACACTTTGTGTATCAGTTCATACTGCTCCGAGTTCTGCACCATCCCCCCTCGGTTCAAACGCATGTTACACACTATGCCCAGCACATCCACCTTGTGCTCTATAGTCAGCTGCTTGATACCGTTCAGTATAGCCAGCAAGCAACCCGTCCGGCCAATACCAGCCGAGCAGTGAACTATAGTTGGTGGACTAGCCGTCTCCCTACTAAAATCAAAAGGTGTAGACACATTTACCGTAATCTCACAGGGCGCTGGCTGGTCCAACGGGGGAAACACAAACTTCGAGTCCTGCTTCGGAGTGTCACATTTACACATGTCATCATTATAATCCGTTGCACCACTGAAATCGTACACATTGTCTTTTAAAACATCCAAACTTAGATTTAGTAGTGCGTTTACATCTTTAGGACACTTGTGATCGGCCCAATTGTGGAACCAATAGTGGTACACTGTCACTTCACTGTCACTATCACACTTGTTGTACACAACGGTCAAGTTCCGGATGGTGTACCCGGGTTTCCGGATCATACCGCTGTTCTTCACCACAAATACATCTGTGTTATCGTCCGGGTAATCCGGATTGGGGATTATGAACTCCTCGTTCAGTTCCAGTGGGAAGTATTTTTCGCATTTCTGCCTGTTGTTTTCTATGAAGTTGGTTAGCATGACCACTTTCTGAATGGGTGGAGCGTCTGACCCGTCTGAGGGTGGGTCTGACGGCTGGTCTGACAGGCGGGCGCTGTGCTCCAGGGTGTTCTGGTAGACCATGAGCCAGAAGTCGTGGATGGTGTTCTGCAGGGGTCCCTGGGTGGCTATGTACGTGTTTTTGGTGTACTCATGCCCCTGAAATATGGTAAAGTTTATTGATTAGATAAAGTTTCACATTGTTTATGTCACCGGAAAATAACAAGATCCGTAAGTTTATCAATTTACTAGGAAGTTTATAAACTTTCGTAAGATTCTAAACGGGAGATAAATTGTAATATTTTACGTCCACATTTTCGTAAATTTATCAATTTCCGACGTCATACGGTAAATTTATAAACTAACGAATATCTTTTCGTAAGATTTTATATGGTTCGACCAATCAAAGAAACTCTTTTAAATATACGATCTTTGAAATACGTAAAATAACACACTGCTCTCTGATTGGTCAATGTTCATAGTGGCAATGCTTTAACACGTGACAACCAACCAATCAGATCGCGCGTAGCGTTTGGTTACTGCAACTTATTATTTTACGAGTGAGTAAGTTTATCAATTTACGAAAATGTGGACGTAAAATATTACAATTTATCTCCCGTTTAGAATCTTACGAAAGTTTATAAACTTCCTAGTAAATTGATAAACTTACGGATCTTGTTATTTTCCGGTGACATTTATAAGTTTTTTTTATTTTGAAGTTTGAGTTGTGCAACCTAGGATTTAAAAGGAACTCGTGGTGGGGCGCGGGTTCGATCCCAGGCAAGTACCAATGCAACTTTTCTAAGTTTGTACCTATGTACTTTCTAAGTCACCATTGACTGTGTTTCGGATGGCACGTTAAACTGTAGGTCCCGGCTGTCATTGTTGTCATCCTTAGCAGTCGTTACGGGTAGTCAGATGCCAGTAAGTCTGACACCAGTCTAACCAAGGGGTATCGGGTTGCCCGGGTAACTGGGTTGAGGAGGTCAGATAGGCAGTCACTTCTTGAAAAGCACTGGTACTCAGCTGAATCCGGTTAGACTGGAAGCTGACCCCAACATGATTGGGAAAAAGGCTCGGAGGATGAGTAATAATATTAAAGAGATATTCTGAAATCTGGCTAGAAAACATATTAAAATCATGAACTACTGTCATGAATGGTTGAACCAGATCTAAAAAAATAATAATAATAAAAAATTAAAAGAAAGCTCACCTTAATATAATTGGCATTGATATACCCTTCAGTAGACCCAGGGTCAGATCTTAAAATAAACCTGGAGTGTTCATTTGGCAGAATGGTCTTATACCTATTCTTGGGATGAGACCCGGACACTATGGGCTTCTCCTGGAAATTCGTGGGCATATCCCAGAACTCTTGGTGCAAGTTCCTCAGCAACATTTTCTGGTACTCGGAGCAGGGTTGAGAGGGAACTGGATCTGGGATCACCATTTGAGGGTTATCTTTAGCAATGTCTTCCACGCGGCCTGAGCAGCAGTGCTGGCCTTCACCCAAGCTATGGCA
The DNA here is from genome assembly GCA_963856015.1 of Helicoverpa assulta. Classification (NCBI taxonomy): domain Eukaryota; kingdom Metazoa; phylum Arthropoda; class Insecta; order Lepidoptera; family Noctuidae; genus Helicoverpa; species Helicoverpa assulta. The sequence continues at coordinate 190,819 of CAWLCW010000003.1, forward strand.
CTTGACTTTCGAGTACCCATTTTGGAATACATCGTTCAAATCTCGTAGATTCTGTCTCGATAGGACACTCGACGCGTTCTGCAAATGTTGCATATTCGCTAAATACAGTCGGAAATCTTCGGAAGTACTCTGAGGGCTCAGAGGTTTTGTTGTAATATTTCTCGTGAACCCCTGCTGGAAATTCGGATCGTCCTGTCTCCCAAAAGCGTATATAATCTCGTTTTCCTGATCCCCACATACATACGTCAAGTTCTGTGGGTATTCTTGCTCTGTAGCGTAAGAAGTCGACCAGAGGTTGTCGTGTGACCCGAAACCTACGCCCTTGTCAGTGGACCGTAGTCTCGTGCGGTTTTTATAAGACTTTGGTATCAAATTCTCGGTGCTTAAAGACTTTCTATGCTTATCTCTGTGTGGCAAGTCTTTCAGGTTCGTGTCTATTAGTGTTTCATCAATTTCCAAATCTCTGGGCTCCTCTCGAGGTTGTATATTAAGCGTAAGGGAAGTATTTGAGCTTCTTCTTTCTAAAATACCTTTTCGCGGTTCTGTAGGGGGATTGTCAATGCTTATATTACTGTTATACCTGCTTAAATTACATGTGGAACCGTTAAGGTTATAATTAGATACGCTCAAACCTCTGTTGACTGAAAGCTGTGGATTCGATTGGTTGATATTCAAAGTTAGAGAAGTATTAGAACTTCTGCGTTCAAGCAAACCTTTCTTCTGTCCCGGTTTAGCATCTTTATTTAGAGAACTGTTGCTGGAATGCCGACTCAAGTTGTTAGACGACAGAATGTTCAACGTCAGACTGTTGTTAGACCCTCGGCGTTGCAGGAGGCAGTTTTTGGATAATTCCCCAGAAACATTACCGCTTGACGAACAAGTGACTCGCGTGGTTGGAGTCAGATGTTCGGCGTTTGCTAGAGATGTGTTAGAATCCCGCCTATCTATCGAGAATTTCTTCTGCCTGCTGTCAGAATTGAGGCTGAAGTTCGATATGCTAGTCCTGACTGTAGTCAGGTTATGACAGGACGCCCCCGCACTGTTGAGAGAACAGTTAGAACTTTGCAAACTATGCGTACTGAGCATCAGACTTTGATTCGAATTTCTTCTGTGAAGCTTCTTGGTAATTTTCTCGTCTTCCGCACTTGGTTCAAAGTCATCTGAAGGTACGCCTTCCGGGAGTGTTTTTAAATTAGTGCTGGAAACGCTTAGATTCTGTTTGTAGTTCAACAAATTAGACCCTAAGGTCTGACCTGTGTCGACATGGTACGTCCTATTGTCAGCACCAGATATGTTAATTTCTGGAGTGTTCTCAAAATCGGCCATGTTTTCGTCAAATGATCCCATGGTGCGAGACCCCATGCGGGAAGTCCCGGGCTGGTATAACATGAGGGCTGCGTGGTTCTCTCGGAGGTATATACCACTGTCTTGGCCCTTCATGTATAAGCGACGCTGTTCAGCATTCGATTGCAAGGAATTATAGCCTAACTTCGCACCGGTAAAGTCATGTTTGACATTCTTCTGTGCTAATATTCTCTTCAACTGTCTCTTGGGAGTGTTTGGCATAGACACGGAATTCTGCGGGATTTCTAACGTCTTTTTCTGTGGTAACGACAAATTCACTGTTTCCGAAGAATCTAAGGAAGTCGCTTTGACTTTCAAAGTCGGTGTCTTAACTTTCTTTTCTTCAGCGTCCGTGTATAATTTTTCGAATTCCAAAAGTTCTTTTTCTAAGTCGCTGTCTCTTTTAGTGAGATCTATTCGTAAGTTTCGAAGATTCTTTCCTTTTTTCTTGGTTTGCGCTTCGGCAGCTATTGTGGCGCCTTCTTCTGACGTCACTGTGATTTCGAACTCCTTAGGGGAGAAACGTGGCATGTCTAAGAACGACTGTGTATCTGAGCTTTGACGAAGACTTTTCTTATGTTTGACATCGGGGGATTTCGGTTCCTCCGTCTCAGTGCTTTTATCTTTCGTCTCCTCCTCGAATTTGAACATCGGTCTATCAGTCGTCGGTGTCTTCTGCGTGTATCTCTCCATGCTCTCACAAGATGTACTGGTCTCCTGGTTCTTGTACGCCTCATTCATTTGATCCTTCATTTGTTTAGCTATTGGCAGTCCCAAGTTCTGTTCTATAATCTTTGCGTTGTCAGAGTCTAGGGATATTGACTTTAACCTCTGCCGCCTCGCGTGGGCCGTGTTGGAAGGACTCGGCGCTACTTCTGCTTCTTCTATAACTTTAGGCTCTATTTCCAAAGTATCCATTTTGAGGCAACAGTCAGTCACATCTTCACCTAATTTAGTTTCAGAGTCTTTATTATCTTCAACTTTACTAATATTAAGTTCTATTGTTTTATAGTTAGTTTCACAGCTGTGATGGCGCCTGTATTTCCTGACTTCTTTATCAGCCGGGGGAGTGAATCTTTCCTTTTCAATGGAATTCCTTCCGCCATATTTTCTGGGTCTTGCACTGACTCTGTCGTCTTCTAAACAAGACTGTTCGAAGGTGAAATAATTCTCTTTGTTGTAGCTGTGAACTTTAGGACTGGGTCTGTTCAGTACTCTTGGAGAACAAGGCTTCTCCGCCACTCCGTTCCTGTTGAGATGATCTCCCAATGCTCTTGGTGACTGCGGCACCTCGGCATCGCGAGGAGTTTCAGGGAAGAACTTTGGAGAACGTACTGTATCATAATATACTGACTTTGGTGAAGGTTCCGCGAAGAACATGGGAGATACTGTTTCTGGGGGCGTAAAGAATCTCGGAGAGACCATGGTTTCGGCTAATAGTTTTGGAGAGAAGTCGAATTTCGGAGCTGAAGACTTCTCCTTCGCGGAACTGCATTCTACAACTCTAGGAGAGTTCTGCATTTCTAATCTCTCTTGCTGACCCTCCAAATGTGGGCCCTCATTCACACTGCACATGTTTAACCTAGTGCTGACTGATCGGAACCTCCTCAAGTTGCTGGGAGACGCCTCCTCTCCCTCCGGGGACCTCTCACTCATGTTCTCGTTCAATTTCTCGACGGCTTCCGAATCAAAACCGAATACCTCTTTATCTTTATCCGACGACTTGGCGCTCAGTAGGAACGGGGACTTGTCGTCTTTCTCCAACGAGGGTGATCTCGTCGCGCTGTACTTCTTGGCGCGAGACTCCTGCGACAGATCCGCTCCCAAATCAGCTGCGATCTGCGCGAGGGGGCGGGGGATCGTAGTGTACTTGTAATCTATTCGTTTGTGCATCCACTGTTCGGGGAGGGGGAGCTTGGGGATGTACTCTGGGTTGGGGGCGGGGCTCGGCGCGTTGTTGACGATGATGATCTGCGGGGGCGGGTCTGGGACGTCGTCGGCGGGGCGGGGCGGCGCTTGCGACAGCGCGGCGCGCGCGCGGCGCGGCACGCCCAGCGCTCGCCCGCACAGCGACACGCGCCGCGGCACCACCAGCCGCGGCACCGGCGCACGGACTATGTGCACCTGGAATTGTTAACGTACAAGTTAGCATTATAATGCTACATCGAAAAAGCTGTTAAAATTAAATAATCAGTATGGTAAACGTGTCCCGCTGTCAATGGATCTATCAAAGTTAAACAATGATTTCATCAAGGTTAGGTGATCTTCAGTCTTTAGCAGTCATCACAGCAAACAAAGCTATTGATCAGTCAGTCAGTATCCTTTACGATCATTTCAAATTCCGAATTTGGATCTCCAAGGCAACATCTAAGTAGGGATACAACTAGGGCTGCCATCCGTCTGGGTTTCCCCGGACTCGTTCCTCGGTCCTCGTTTGGAGCCCGTCCGGGGGCCGTCACGGCGGGTCTGAAGAATTGTACGGGGAAAACCCGGACACTTATTAAAGTAAGGAAGCATCTATTTTTCGGCCAAATGAAAAAATAATATGAAAATTGGATCTTGTTTTCTATACATATTATTTTCGACAAAAATGCGATTTACGCCAAATGTCCGAGAATAAATCTTTATCCGGGTTGGCGAAATTCGAGATGGCAACCCTAGCTACAACAGACACACTTTGGGAATTGTACTGCAACGAGGGCTCAAGATTGGATTCTTCTCATCTTTGAGATTTGAGTAGTCTAGTTGACTCACGTGACACCAGTCTAACCAAGGGGTATTGGGTTGCCCGGGTAACTGGTTGAGGAGATCAGATAGGACAGTCGCTCCTTGTAAAGCACTGGTACTCAGCTGCATCCGGTTAGACTGGAAGCCGACTCCAACATAGTTGGGAAAAAGGCTCGGAGGATGATGATGAGTAGACTCACGTGGTGTTCCGTGGGCTGAGGCTTGCGGGTGCGGCGGCAGCGCGCGGCGAGCAGCAGCAACAGCAACGCGGCCGCCGCCAGCGCGCCGCACCACCACCCCGCCGCAGCGCCCCACATGTCCCCCTCACATCTACCACGAGAAAACACCACCAATGTCAACCAGCTTTATGTCATCAGGCCCTCTTATCCTATGTGAGTAGAATAAAGGCATAGCTGATGTCAAGTCAGTCTGATCATTTATTTCACTTATAATAGGCCTTTAAAATGACTTATGAAAATCAAACGAAGTCAAAAGGATTCACTTGTGGAGAAGAACGGACGATAAACTATAATTTAAGACAGCTTTAACGTTTAGTTTAGATATAGTAAATAATCAAGTTATCAAGTTAATCTCCACGCTGTCAGGGCCTCGAGTACTGAGAGTGGTGCTGGACTTCATGTGTCTTCAGCATGTAATAGTGACTATTTTCATGACAAAATCTTTGAAAAGCATCAAAGTGTAGCGAAGTTAGCATAGGTAATATTTAAGTAAATACCAGTTGAATTTGAAACATTAGATTGGAAGTCCTACTAAATATCACGACCACGGATTAAGCAGAAAAATAAAAAAATAAGAACAGAGTATGAGGAAGTTTGAAAGTGGAACCGGTAACCGAGAAGCTGGATGGAAACCGACTGGCTAGATCAAGTTATGAGGAAGGTTTCGACCATGAACGTGGATGGATATAGTGGAAGGTGACGCCTAAAGAAACGGTGGATCGATTGTGTAAAAGACGGTATGGCTGAGAAGAATATCACTTGTGAGATGACGCCAGACAGAGAAATTTGAGATTTAAGGCGAGAGCGAACAAAATCCCGGGATAAAGATAAACCTAGTAAGTGATAATGAATTGGATTCCACATTGGTATGACAAACGGAGGTGCATCAAAGTCCGCAATATTTTAAACACTATAAATAAATTGTAAACAAGACAATGCATCAATCAGTACGTCAAGGTGTACTCTTTTCGAGAAGCACTGCCAATTGGGGAGGTAACTATGACCGTCAAATAAAAATGTAAAAGGGTGCTCAAGAAAGTTTATTTGCTTGTAAAACACTGGTACTCAGCTGCATCCGGTTAGACTGGAAGCTGAAACCAACATAGTTGGGAAAAGGCTCGGGAGATGATGTTCAAGACAGTTTGTCGAAATAAAATGGTGAAAGAAAATATAAAAACAGATGTCTCGTTCAAAATCCGTTAATCACCTAGATGGAAAATGGCCTATTTTGAGACAAACAACGTACTAAAGGGCTTTTCAAAAAGTCGTCAGGGAAACCCGGGTACAGTCAGTACTGCCAGGAAATACCTATTGAAATTAAATTTAGTCTTGTAATTATTGTGTTTTGTTTAGGTTCTAGTAGAAATTCTCTCATGAATGAGACAGTCATGAAAACTAGATTATTTATTTAAAATAGCGTAGCTGTATAAAAACAGCTATGTTCAGGTAAACAAACGGATGATGTCAATAATATTGAATTTATCAATGACGGCATGACATGGCGGTTCTTAATCTTACAGATAATTAGGGACAGTGCGTCTGATGTCATGGTGGCATTGACTGCTACTGTATGTTGCGGGTTCGATTCCCGATACAACAAAAATTATCCCGAGTTTGGAAGTTGTTTGTATGTGTGCCCAAGATACAGGAGAAATCGTGTACGTAAACATAAAAACCGGCCAAGTTCGAGTCCGCCTAAAATATGTATTTTAGTTTAGTTTTCAGTATTTGTTGTTATAGTGGAAATAGTAATATATCATCTGCAGAAATGTCAAGTGTCGAACTCTCACGGTTTATGAGACACAGTCTACTGAGATGGACAGACAGACGGACAGCAAAGTCTTAATAAAAGTGTCTATTTTTACCCTTGGAACCCAACACATACGACAAATTAATAGGACCCAACGTTTAAAACCGTGCACCTATCTTGAAACTTCAAAAAAGCATGTATAAAGTCTATTTGAAATTCAAAAATAAAAATATTTTGGATTGAAAATAAGCTATAACTTACACACAGCACGGCTTCATAAGTTCCAAGGTCAGATCCATTTTTAAAAACAAACTTAAACTTTTATTTACGAATATATGTCGACATGTTTCGTTGACAGTAGTAATATCAATGAGTCCGATAGTAAAACACACTACAATATAAAGAATAGCGTGAGTGACTGAATGACACATTGTGCTGACTCAGTCAACCCCTTGAGGGGTAAGTTGAATGAATCATGAACTAATTGCAAAATATGAATCCCTCATTGTTGTTCCCTATAGGAGCGTTTAATTGTTTAGATTTTCTTTTAATGGGTTCCAAATACTTTTTCAGCGAATTACTTCGGTTTTTCCACGTAGCGCGAACCTAAGAGCCGAAACAACTATTGACAAACAATTGTTTTTTTTTTAAAGAGTGTCTATGGTGTGTCTTGCCGGTTCTTCTCCATAAGACCCACTCTTTGGAACCGTGCAACAAGTTTGACGTATCGAAAGAGCCATTACAGCCTGTTTTCAAATAAAAAAAATACTTTGATTTTGAACTGACAACTGCCGGTTTAAAGGATCGTGCTTGTATAAAATTGACGTAGGAATACCAGCGGTAGATTTTTTGCCGTACGCGCGACGCGCGACAGAATTCGCTCGTGTGAAAGCCCTCTTAAAAGCCAGTTACGATTGCTGAGATGTTTTCAGTCGATTTTAAACAGATTCCGAAAAAATGTTAATTAGGTATTACTTCTATTGGTTGCATCTTTAGTGTGCACAAACTTAGAAGTTTCCGAAGTCAGTAAGGTTTTGAAATTATATAAAAATGAATTTCCGTTCGTTAGTCTGACTAAAACTCGAGAATGGCTGAACCGATTTGGCTTATTTTGTAGAGGTCCAGGGAACGTTTAAACGATACGAAGTTCGCAGGATCACCTAGTCTATACTAATATTATAAAGAGAAAAACTTTGTTTGTTTGTTTGGTTGTAATGAATAGGCTCAAAAACTACAGGACCGTTTTTCTTTCACCATTCGAAAGCTACATTATCCACGAGTAAAATAGGCTATATTTTATACCGGTACGGGCAGTAATTACCACGGGACGCGGGTAAAACCGCGGGAAAATGGCTAGTTTGAAATAATTTTACATACATAGAAAAGTTTACATCTAAAATTAAATTCATAAGGTGTATTAACTCATCATTGATTAATTAAAACATACTACATAGGCATAGCCGATGTTGCTAATTTTATCCCTTTCAATGAAAAGGGGTCATATAAAAGGGTGACTTTCTGCTATTTTGGGACCAGACTGCAAGTGAATCTATTAAAAGCTTAAATCAATATTGAAGTGATAGGCGGTCTACTATGCAAAACATTTTGAAAAAATATTTTTTTGAATTGGTTGGTAGACCACGTAGATACAAAAACATAAAAAAACATCCGGATTGGAAAGCTCCTCCTTTTTGAGAAGTCGGTTAAAAATGGTGTAAAGCCTGAGCATTTTCAACAAAGGGGAAAAGTCCATAACTTACCTTAAAAAAAAAAAAATAGCCTTTCTCGACAAATGGGCTATCTAACACTGAAAGAATTTACAAAATTGTCCTAAAAAGTTCCCAGAATCTTAATGCTTTATAATATTAGTATAATTAACTAATGACTGTGAACCAAATCGTCAATATTTACAATATAGTAAGCAATTATCTTAATGGGTTTTATGCAAACAATATTACAAGACTGCGGTCACAAAGAGCTTGTAATCAGTCAATACTTCTGAAGACATCTGACTGTTTGCAGAGCATTGTGAAATTAGCCTACTAATGTTATAAACATGCAAGTTTGTCTGTATGGATGTTTGTTCCTCTTTCGTTCTCTTTCACAAAAACTGTTGCATAAAATTTTGATGAAACTTGGCAATGATATATCTATCTATCAATACTACTATTATTAAGAGGATTTTTTTACTGTAAAGACTGAAACTACTGAATCAATTAGAAAAATCCGAGTAACACAGGTACAAGCAATAATTCCCACGGGACGCGAGTAAAGTCGCGGGAAAACGGCTAGCAGGTTATTACAAATATTAAAATAACATTTAAGCTCCTTTTTATTAAATATTTTTTGTTTTTTTTTTATTCCTTTTTTTTATTTTTATTCTAGTTTGTAGGTAAGTTGTAGGTAATAATATTAAGTTTGTAAATATAGTAATAGTTTTAATTTTTATTGTAATAGGTCTTATCTAACAAATATTTTTTATTTATAAATGTGCTGGAAGTAACTGCGTCGTGACGCGGGTGAAACTGCGGGCAGACGCTAGTATATCTATACGTTATTGAAATATACTGATTATACCATGAGTGTAAATTTTTTCTGTAATAATGAATGTGTGATGACTCTGCAGTTTGTTTTATATTATACTAGCTTCTGCCAGCGGTTTCACCCGCATTTCCATGGGAACCTCGGCACGGACCCGGATAAAAAGTAGCCTATAGCCTTCCTCGATAAATGGGCTATCTAACACTGAAAGAATTTTTCAAATCGGACCAGTAGTTCCTGAGATTAGCGCGTTCAAACAAACAAACAATCAAACAAACAAACTCTTTAGCTTTATAATATTAGTATAGATTTGTGAATAGTTTATTTTTGGATGAACTTCAGTTCACCTATGTGAAGTTGAGATTATTCAGTAGCAGCCTGAACTTAGAAAAAATATGCTTGTCTGATTTGCATTAACTGATAGGTGAAAAGAAAACTTTTAGTAGGGTGGGCATGAGAGTTTCACCAATATAAGTATATTAGATTCTTAATTTGGATGTAAATGTTAAATACTGCAATAAGCAAACTATGTGCCAATAACATAACACAACATATAATTTTATATCATTTTAAGCTTTACTTATCCAACTGCTGTGAACAATATTTTGCACAGTATAAAGACAATTTGAAAGAAAATATAAACAAAAGACATTTAAACTAAAAATACAAGAATGGGTAACATCCCTTCTAGTGAAAAGACTGTAGGCCATGACTCACATATTCCTGGGAATATTTCTCCGAGGTACTACTGTTGTCACTGGAGGAAAATCATTGTCGGGGAAACTGTGACGTTGCTCATGATCATGACATTACACATTTGTGTACAACTGTGAAAATTGTAATGCAATCTCATGGAATTTTGCAATTTTTTTCTTCTCAGTATTGTTTTGTGAAGTTGTCTGTGTTACTTCTAAAAAATAATTTAATATGGTGGAAAATTTAATGTAAGTGAATTTCAAAGCTATCAGAGTCATAACATATTCGTAATTGTCTACTATAGGAGCATAGATGTTGTTTTTTTTTTAGAAATACCGAATTTGATGGTACGTTGTGGAATAAAATTACTGAAATTTTTTTCAACAGTTTTTTATAGGCCCTTGTAAAACAACAAAGTTGCATCAAAGCTATGGAAATTGTCAACTCTCAACAATTTAAAATATAAGTCAACAAGTAATATTATATTAACTTCTAGCTACTTAAACCATAATTTGTTTTGAATAAAATGCTAAACAACACAGACTTGCTATTCCCAAGCATTTGCATAGCACAGCAACAGGTGAATTTCATAAACCACTTTATAAGAACACAATAAAAAAGTTATGATTTAGAATTTCATGTTTAGAACTTAAAAAATAATAGAACGTAAAAAATGGTTACTTATTAGTGAGCCTGTTTTTTTAGCCGACTCTGACAGGAAGTTAGTTTTGCGAATGTGTATTTTTTCTCTTAGACACCTAGAAGGAGTCAAATGGCTCGTCAAGTTGCAATTTAACTTGAAATATTGTTATGTTATGTTCATTGTGAGAGAGACAGGGTGCATCAGTTTAAAAAATAATGTGTATATCTATATGTAAGTAAGTACAGACTTATCTCATTGAATGCATTTATGCTATATTGCATTCATGAGCTTAATAAATAATAATGTTAAAAATAACAACTACTAATGTTGTTATGGTAGTTTTTGAGTATAGAGAAGGTATTAAAACATCTCCGCCCCTAAGACAACCCACTGACCCATAGTTTTTATGTAGTTTTATTCTAGCAGGTAATAGTCTCGCTATTTATAATGATTGTTGTGAAATGATGCAGTAATTGGCATCTGATACAAATAAACTACCCTTTCATAGTACAGATTGCTCAGATAACAACTATCAATATTATTATCAACATAAATTAAACCCTTTTACGTATATTAAAAGCTCTAAACAGCTCGGCGATGACACCGACACTCGTACACATACAAAATATAATCACATTTCTATTTATGGTTCTGACAACTATAATAAGTACGACCGAAAAAACTATGAACATACGAGTGTATAATATTTTATCGCTGTTTTTGCATTCTGACCTCGTTGTATACGTACTATCAAGGCTGGGGCAGAGTTCTGACCACGAAACACTTCGTTTCCGGACATCAAAACCTTCAAAATATACATCAGAAAATATTTCAAGCAACGTTTCAATGCATCGAGTTTTACTGGAACTTTACGTAGCAATGACTGCAGGGTGACGACTAATGACGTGTAGTAATGCCTATTTGCACGTAATAATAGCATTTTAGTGCTAAACACCACATAAAAATACTTACTGTGCATCTATTTAGCAGGTAGAAACTACACACTAAAATCCGTCACCATAAGATTTTAATCCGAAAATTCACTGTCGAACACTATAATGTATGCACTGAAACACGTCACTAACACTGAAATGCACTTTTTTCACTATTTTGATGGTATTTTACACGATTTTACTATAATCTCTCGCCCTAAGAGTTTTGACATTACGTGAATCGGCCATTTTTCTTTCTGGGGACAACAAAAGCGGGGAGTGTTGCCAGCATACAAAGTAAAATCTTCCTTCACCTAATTAGTCATCAGATAAAGACTTGTTATTTATACATACTTTGTCATTAACTCCAATGACCATGAATTTGCACTCTGAAGTGATCACGAAATGACTCAAAATATTGCGAACAAAGACGTCATTTTTTCTAGTGCATAACCATCTTTGTAACGACTTAAAACTCCTTTCTGAGCAACCTCTGCACGTTTTCAGTATATAATTTGAGTACACGGAAGTTTACCACATAATCAAGCAACAAGATTGAATATTTTCACGTTGGACTATTGTCATGGAGCGTATTCTGGATTTCCATTCAGCGAGTGTATTGCACATGCGCGTGGAGCGACCCGGCCGCGATTTAGGCCACTGGGGCATCGACTGTCCCTACGAACGCTCCTAGGTCACAACACACAACGCACGCAACTTATCTACTATCTAGGTCGCGGGGGCTCTGAACTAAATTTGGTGAAACACATTAAAATCGTATTTGGTATCAAAGATGAACGTCACAGTTGAGTACTGTGAACATTGAGTAATTATTGTGGACTTTATTCGTAACTTAGCAACGTGTTAGTCATGTCTACACTTGCAATAATTTATTTAGCGTCGTCTCGCCCCCATGATGCGACTGAGCGACATGTCACAAGGCTGTGGGTGTTGGACACCCACCGCACACCTCTGCTCAGTTCCCGGGATCATTGACATCATGACTCAGTGGGTGTTACGAAGATAATTAAATGTATTTACTTACTGAAACAATTTCTACTAAAGCGTAGTCGTTTCAAGGGCGGATTGTAACACGAGGTCGTAGGTTCATTTTAATTCATTATTCAGTACCTAACTTTTTAAGACCTGGCTGACTTGGTGATGAGTCACGAACATTTTTGTTTGGGTACTTATGTTATTACAACACATAAGCTATGCCGAATAATGGAACCAATTACCCTTCAAAAGGATTATAATAATTCAGCTGAGATTTTTACCAAATTCTTAAACCTTATTCTCTCCTTATGTCGTCAAATAACTGACATTCTCAATCTGAATGGACACCCGCAAAACCATAGGAGTAACCAGTTAGAAGTGATCTATTTTTATGTAAATATAAACGCCTAATATCCTATCAATACAGGGCGAATGATGATCGCCCTTTATATAGGCTTAAGGCAGTATGTATTTGGTATTTGTCATTAGGTATGTATTAATCGGACCACACCACATACTATTACAAAATATATCACGTAAGTAATTGGTATATCATTGAAAGAAACTAATTAAGTTACACTAGTACCTATTACTACGTGTTCTTTTGTTTACATGAAAATATACGACACAATTACAGCAAAAGAATGTGCCGTCACGAACCCTTACTTTAACCTTGGCAGTGGCTACCCAACACAATACCTACGGGGTAATCCCACTAGAAGCCGCTTGCGTAGAGTGGGTGTCACTATTTACTCACGTTTTTCATTTAAAAACAAGTTTAAACTCCCACAGATTAATTTTTGCTTACCTATGATGAGTAATTGGAAACAACTTCCTTAAATATTAAAATATTTTCGAAATCTATGTATTATGAATTTATGACGTGCCTTTCAGTTTGGTCCACGGTTAAGCAGATGATCCGGTTTTGAAGAAATAGATATCTGGGGCCCGATTCTCCTAAGTTAATAATGTCAAAATCCAATAGAAATCGAATCGCAATATGATCGCAATAGCAGTTTTAACCATATCGGGCATTCTGCTACTAATAAAAGACCAATCGTATTCGATTGACATTTGATTGGTGTGCGATTGGTAGTTTGCTGTATAATCATTTTGCAATCGTAAATCATTTGCAGACAAAATGATTCATTATTGAATGATAGAAAAGGATAAAAACGTTTATTTCAAAGAAAAAATAGCGGAATGCCACATACGCTTCAATCGTAATCGAGTCGGGATTGGATCTCAGTCGAATCGAGTCGAACGTGAATCGTATGTTGCTTAAGTAAAATTAGGAGAATCGGGCTCCTGGAGCATGGCGTTGTATGGTTGTGAAACTTGGACGGTGACTAAGCAGGATATAAGCAGACTGGAAGCTTTTGAGATGTGGTGCTGGAGGAGGATGGAGAGAATTAGTTGGACGGAAAGAATTACCAATGAAGAAGTACTAAATAGAATAGGAAGTAAAATATAACTATTGCATAATATAGAGAACAGGAGAGGAAAAAATTATCAAAAACATCGTGGAAGGGAAAGTCGAAGGAAAGAGGGGAAGGGGTCGTCCAAATTATAGCTACATCAAGCAAATTAAAGAGAAGGTGAATGTTGTGACGTGTAAGGAAGTTTAGGAGTTGGCGTTAAATAGGCGTAAATGGAAGGAGCTGCACCGACAAGAGTTGGGCTCTTAAATTAAAGAAGAAGAGAGAAGAAGAGGATGGATCAAAAAATATAATAATCATCTGCCAAGACTTTTCCCAACTATTTTGGCTACAGCAGTTGAACCGGATTCAGCGAAGCTCGAAACGACTACTTACATATTTCACTTTCTCATCCCAGTTACCTGGGATCCCTCTTACCCCTTGATGAGGCTGGTTATTAGACTTCTTGACTTCTGACCACGCCAAATCATACATGCCTTCCAAAAACATAGGAGCTCGTCCATAATAAGAACAACCTTACCATCGATCGACCCGTGCAGCTGACACTCGAAAGATACAAAAAATATACCAATCTAATTGTTCGAGTTGTTGAGTTCCCTTACAATACAATTAAAACCGCAAAATTCGACTCTCCATATTTAAGTGGAGATAAACAAGTATTTACCTAGATATCTAATTAGGTGATTTACTTAAGCATCCATTGACACGATTTCACAATCCATATCAATGAATTGATTGCTTATGAATAAGCTACGTACCTCAAAATACTAGGTAGGTAGATAAAAAGAATACAGGTACCTATAATGAGGTAAAGGTACGCAATTTTTAGACAAGAATGTCATCATGTAGGATGATAGTTCAACGTTTAAAACAGGCCAATTAGTGCAGGGTGGAGCTATGCAAAGTGACCTACAAATATATAAATAACTTAGGTCACCGGTCTGCCCCACTTTGTCATAAATAAACGGACTGCAAGCGATCCATACCGAGCCTTTTATATCCATCTCTGTTCTATATAGCCTTCACAATCTAACATTATGTAAACACCTACTGATTGGTCTAAAAATACCTACTTTAGATTTTCAAAATTCGAAACTACTTTAAAATAAGTTGACTTACCATTGAAAATGGGTATTTTTTGCATAGTTAAGTAAGTATTAATTTAAAACTTAAGTAAGTAAAATTATTATAATAACCCAAAAATCTGTTCTTTTTTCTTTGACTTTTTTGTAGGTTTTAATTGATTTTCATCTGGGAAAATCATTAATTAAATAAAAAGAAAGAAATACTTCATTGATTTAGTATTTGCTGTCGCTTCTTATTACACTCGTAAGTTTAACTCACGTAAACTCATTTACGAATTTGAAAGTGTAAACCCCTTTCCAAAGCCGTTTTTGGCACTTTATGGTAATATCTCAGAATTAGAACTTTTTTCTTACAACATTATGTAAAGAAGTTACTTACGTTACCTACATATTTTTTACTGAAGCAACTTAATTTTTTTAGTGTTAAGTGTATTCGAGTTAAGATGCAGTTTACAAACAAATAGGTAGGTAAGTAACAAAAACCTCACTTTTGTGTTTGTTGTCGTAGGTTAACGTTTCAATACAATAGTAGATAGTAATAGTAAGTCCTTAAGCATGTTCTTATTACTTACATAAACAATGTGCATCGAACTCGCCGGCGTCCATGGTTTCTACGCGTCCCATTCTTTGGGCGAAGTTTCACTCTTTCTGCTCGATTCCTAAACACCATAGCGTGTTGATATTCAATTTCTCTCCACATTTTTGTCTGTTTCCCAAAAGATATGATCCATTTTGATTCCAACTTTCTAATCAGTCATTACTTTCGCGTCCCAGCGTTTTGTTATTTTTTAAAGCAAACACAATATTGTCTATAATGTCAGTTTTTATCCGTGTTTATCTGATGGTGACGTAATGGTGACGTTATTTCGTACTATCATTTACCTGCTAGTCACAGGGGTGAGCAGTAGTCACTTATTTCACCACATAACTAAATTCGCGATGAATAATCATATTTTATTTAGCGTTCTCCACAATGGAATTTCAACTTTACAACTCTAGCAATAAGGTATAATACCTATGTGTTGTTGTATTTATCTGTTTATAACAATGATCGTTTCGATTTGTTTAATGATAATATTGTTTCCCAAATACGTAGGTAGTGTTTTGTCGTCTAATGCTTACTTCCAGTCTACATAGATACAAATGGAACTTAAATTATCGATGTACGATAATATTACATATTATCTAGTAGGTACCTATAAGTACACGTGGAGTCGAGATAAACGAGTGCACTACACTGCGGACATACAAAATACGGGTATAATGCAGAACCTCTTGTTTTTAACGTCGGACAAAAAAGACTTCTATTGTGACTCAAGGAAGCATCGGAAATGAATTTAAATTACATTACCTACCTACCTTTTTTTTGACGTAGGAAAATTTTGATGAAAACTACGTTTGGGTTCGGCGCAGTCGGCCAATATAGTTTTCGCTTAATTTGCAATATTTGTTTTCGAACATAGCTCATGCATGTTAAATCTATACCTCTCGTGCACCTCCCCCAACCTTTATATCTAGAAATAGATTCTCACCACTCAAGCACTTCCATGACGACAAACAGTTTGGCGAGAACTAGGTATTCTATACCTATTCTATATTCTTTGCATACACCATTGTACCTACGTGCTTAGGAAGGTAGGTACTTTGGTATACTCCAAGAAAACCCGTGACAGAGGTACCTATACAAGGTATTGCAGGACGTTTTGAAATAAAACAGCACTATGTTTTATTTAAATGTTTTTATTCAATAAAATATTCATACGCACATTCATAAAGTCTTTGCGCACGTTACTGCAGTTCTCGAGAAATCTTATCAACTATAGGAGGAGTTTAAACGAAAGATATACCTACTTAATATACATACATAAAACACTTTAAATATAACTTTGAAACTATTACATTGTATATAGTTTTAAAACAACCAATAGAATTTCTCCTGTGCTGAAATGTCGGTCCTGATTGTGATCACTCTCCGGTGTTGTCAGATTGTCGTCGCATCGCGCTATGAGAGTGAAGGAATAGTGAGTGCACCTGTGTCCAAGCTAATGTGGTGCACTATAATATGTCCTGCGCAGTTGGCTGATCTCCTTATATGAGAACAGCCGCCGTGGCTGATGATCAGCTAGGACGACATCAGAATGTCTCCGCTCAGAGATACTACTGAGTGGGCGGAGACGAGTTTGTTAATTAACGAAACTCTATTGATTGTTTAAAAACTATATAAAATGTTAGAGTTAATTCAAGAGAGATGAAACTTCCTACATTGATATTTATTAGTTAAAAAGGCTTTTACCTACTTAACGATTAATTCATAGATTTCAATTGTCATACCTCAGCAATTTATTGCGGGTTGCTATAACCGATGTGTCGATGATGACGGATAGGTTATAGGAATCCACCGTTAGTAGAGAAGATGAAATCACTTGTAAATCACAGCCTCTTACTTATTTCACCAACATACAATTTGCAAAAGCGTAAAAATACACCAGGTTGCAAAAAAAAAAAACCAATTAGGTAAGGAAGTATTTTTTGCAATTTAGCGTATTTTTCTTTAAATAATGTCGGGACAAATAAATAAAAATAAATAAATTAAGTATAAAACATAAAATTAAATATAAATTATAATACTAGAGTTGTCTTTGAACAAGCTATACATATTATTATATATACTTTACGCGTCTTTGTTGAAATATCATAAGCTTCTATTCGGCCCATGCAGTTTCACATAAAAATACTTCTTTTTACAAGTGCAGCAGAATGGCTGCCACTCCTCCCATTATCCCTCGAAATACATACATAGAGTTGCTACCTAATTACTACCTGCAGTTTCTTTAAACTGGGCAAAATGACAGCGATCCTGGTATTAGGATCAGCTTTAGCACTTTGTAAACCACGAAGATAGTAATTGGTAGCAATTAATGGCAGCTGGTAGTAATTGGGTAGCAACTCTTATTTCGATGACTATTATAGGAGGAGTGAAGGTCACACCTTTTTACCACTCTAGTAAGCTAACTACCGATAATACCTATCCCTTTTACTTTTGGCTGTAACTAGCTCAGTCAATATATTCGACATTTCCCAAATATTAAATACTGTTTCATACATACGCATCTTTTAACATTATATAACATAAAAAACCTAAATAATAACCTATTTCATAAGTTTTTTGACTCTTCATATACATTACAAATTGGTACAAAAACGTTAAAACTACTGGTAACTTATTATCTAGTAGCGATATTTGTTGTTTATATTCTTGTCATTGTTACAAGTCATTTATTTGTTGATATTATTTGTCTATTTTGTTATGAATTATAGAGTTTTTAAATTGATATATTTTGTTAAAAAGTCACTATTTGCAGATTCAAAAGCCGAGTTATGAATTTATGAAACATTTTAGATTGAGGTGAAAATGCGATTCAATATATCTTCGCGTTCAAAACTTTGCTTATCTGAAGTTAAGACTGGAAGACCCCCAATATAGTAAGAAAACGATTCGGCAGATCAGGATCATTTTAAATCATGAATTCTCTAGTTTGGATAAGCTAATTCCATCATCAGCTTAGCCATTCATTCCCCAACTATGTTGGGGTCGCCTCGCTGTCTTACCGAGGCCCGATTCTGCTAAGTTAATCATGTGAAAATTTAATATCAATTGAATCGAAATAGCAGTTTAATCTTAGCGGGCATTCTGCTACTAATATACCTAAGCAGTCGTATTCCAATTATTGGTTTGTCATTGGTCTGCCATTTAGTCTACATCTACAGGGTAGTCTGCTCTACAATCATACTGCAATTGTAAATCATTTGTAGACAATATGATTCATTATTGAATCACAGAAATGGGAAAATAACATTTATTTAAAAGAATAAATAGCGGAATGCCACATACGCTTCAATCGTAATTGAGTCGGGAAAGGATCTCAGTCGGATGTCACTGTAGTAAAATTAGCAGAATCGCGCCCCTGGATACAATCGCGTGGCCAGTTTGCCACATGGATCAACTGTCTGACTTTCTCAACATTAAAAATACACGGTCGAATTGAGAACCTGCATTTTGGGAAGTCGGTTAAAGCATTAAAAGGTGTCTTATTTTCCCTAAAGCCCCCTAAAATGTGTGTAGTTGTTCCCTGGGCGTGGCGGCGACGTGGTCGTCGACGGTGAGCAGCATGTTGAAGGAGAGGAACATGGCGGCCGCCGACGCCAGGTGCCACGCGTCGTGCGAGTCGAACAGCTGCAGCACGGAGCACTGCGCGTTGTGCGAGCGGGACATGGCCGCCGTTTGCTGCCGACGCGGGTGCAAAACGAGGTTTGAGTAACTGAATGCTTCCTATGTCACTAAACGGTAGCTAAAAACACCCTTAACTCCCCTAGTACGTCACTATAATGTCCCTTAACTCCCCTAGTATCTAAAATGTTCCTACACTTCCCAAAAATGTCCCTTAACTCCCCTAGTATCTAAAATGTTCCTACACTTCCCAAAAATGTCCCTAAACTCCCCTAGTATCTAAAATGTTCCTACACTTCCCAAAAATGTCCCTAAACTCCCCTAAAGCCACTAAAAACTCCCTAAACAATCCCTATACTTCTCTAATAACACCTCTAAAATGTCCCTAAAAACACCCCGAAATGTCCCTAAAATGCCTCTAAAAGTCCGTAAAACCCCCTAAAAGGTGTGTAGTTGTTCCCTGGGCGTGGCGGCGACGTGGTCGTCGACGGTGAGCAGCATGTTGAAGGAGGATAAAACGATGTTAGAGTAACTAGATGTTGCTATATGTAGCTAAACAGTACCTAAAAATACCCTAAACTCCCCTAAAGTCACTAAACACCTCTAAATATTCACTTAACTCCCCCTAAATAGTCCTTAAACTCCCCCTTAAAGACACTAAACTACCCTGTAGTGTCCCTAAACCTCCCTAAAAGACACAAAAATTCAAAACCCACAAAGCGATTTCGGCCCGACCCGGGAATCGAACCGGAGACCTCGTGCTCAGCAGCCGCGCTTGTGACGACTAGACCAACGAGGCAGTCAAGAAGGATAACATTGGTTCCATCACTCACCGACCACTTAGTCTTGGAGTCCAGGAAGAGACTGAGCGCGAGGAACCAGGCGACGTGAGCCAGGCCGCAGTAGAACCAGGTGGGGGGGGCGATGGGCTCCCGGTGAAGAAGCTTCATGATGAAGTAGAACAGGGTGTAGAGGATCGCGTTGCCGAGGAGTATGGCTAAGAGTTGGCGGGCGAAGTCCTTGTTGTGGATTACTGCGCTGTAATGTGGGAAACGTAATCTGTACTTAAGAATATAAGGCTAAAGAGTTTGTTTGATTTGTACTACGCTATAACATCATGTGTGTTTAAAAATGTTACATATGTAATTATAGAATAATATAAAATATAATGTCACCTTTCGCTGTAATTTTATAACTTAAGAACGGTCTCATCTATTCGAATTATCTTTTTAGGTTCTGTTCGGACTATTATGTAAATGGTGTATGTGAAGTTTACATAAAGTCGGTCGAGCGGTTTTTCATTTATCACATTTTTTTTAAACAAAATGGTGGACTTTTTGCACCGCGAATTATACACAGCGGAGCATGTACCGCAGGCCACTAGTGTAACGTGTTCGTAAGGGAGCATCTACACGGTGCAAGTAGCTTGCGTATGTTGACATGCACACGCGCAGGGTACATGCATCTTAAAATCATGTGCGGATCTAGTGACTCGAGCATGTACCAAAGTAAAATACCCACCGGCGTGCTCTTATCACACGTCACTCGCTTCAGCTACACGCACCGTGCAGACGTACACTTACACACAAAGAGTAAGTGTACTACACACACCTGTATATAGCAAAAGCCCAGTTAGCGACATTAGCGGCCGCCAGCAGCGCGGCGCGGGCGCGGTGCGCGGGCGCCAGCGCGAGCCAGCGGCGCCGGCGCAGCGCCCACACCCCGCGGCCCAGGGCCGACCACTCTGCGTACGAGATTTATGTCTTATATTGAGTTCAGAAAACTATGCTCGACAAGGTAAAGGATTGTGGGGTGTCCATATTTGAGTCTATTTGAAATAAATATGGAGAAATCTGACATAAATTATTTGATTATTAATAACTTCCCTGCCCAATGAGTCATATGTGATACGCATCGATTTTTTTACTACTGTGTCTAGAGGTAAACGTGGGACAGTGAAATAGTTAATGTTACAAGTGGAATATTCACTCACTGTTGGTAGACTGTAGCATCGAACACTTCAGTCATACAAAAAAGTAAAGCCATAGTTTTCGAAATGAAAGCTATAATAATATAATGGATCTGTTACGTGAACACCGATAAAAATACTATACTTAAGTTAGAAATAACACTTGTTTTTTTTAAACTTAATACAAAAAAATGTTTTCAAAAAACGTATTTATTGACGACCTGTCTCGTTGGAGTCAATTAATAATTGTTTAAATAAGTCATGGTGGCCTAGTGGGTAAAGGACCAGCCTCTCAAGTATGAGGGCGCGGGTTCGATCCCAGGTCAGGCAAGTACCAATGCAACTTTTCTGAAGTTTGTATGTACTTTCTAAGTATATCTTAGACACCATTGACTGTGTTTCGGATGGCACGTTAAACTGTAGGTCCCGGCTGTCATTGAACATCCTTGGCAGTCGTTACGGGTAGTCAGAAGCCAGTAAGTCTGACACCAGTCTAACCAGGGGGTATCGGATTGCCCGGGTAACTGGGTTGAGGAGGTCAGATAGGCAGTCGCTTCTTGTAAAGCACTGGTACTCAGCTGAATCCGGTTAGACTGGAAGCCGACCCCAACATGGTTGGGAAAAAGGCTCGGAGGATGATTAAATAATTATAAAATAAAAAATAAATAATTATTTTAACAGTAAAACAATTAAAAATAAAACACAAATACGCACCTAAATTAAACTTCCCCGCGTAGTATATCTTGAGTGTGAGTATGAGACAGGTCGCGATGTGCAGTATAGTGAACAGTACCGAGAACGCCACGCTCGGGAACAGGATGCCGAACAAACCTGCAGAATAACATAATAAATATATAAAATGAGTGCCGTGGAATCTACTCTGCAGATTCGGATATAAAATGTTTTTGTCAATAAAGTCTGACACAAACCCCGCTGCACCCGACATCACATCACAACGACACGATGATTTTCTACCTCCCAAAAAAGTGGGTGTACACGAATTCGATCTGATTGCGAGTTCTTAATTTTGAAAAGAATACGATTCTGCTTTTCGAGGATCCATGTTTTAACGAAGAACTACAAAGAAAAATACAGACCCAGTACGAGTTAGTTACGGACACAGTTAAGAAAACCACGTATGTGATGTAAGGGAGATGTAAGGGAGCCTCTTAATGCCTCCTCTAAAAGAAAATCCTATTCGTTGTCCAACTGACAACAATAAAACATCATCTGTGAACATTTCATGAGATACAGCCCGATTAAAGTATAAGTACAATAGCCAGGTTCATCCCTTTGAGCATGGAAGCCTAAAACTTACCTAATGTCATAATAACAGCCAGCACGATGAAAGTGGTGTGGGCACTCGGTATGATGTCAGAATGTCGGTTCTGATACAGCTTGATCATCACTAACACGGCGATCACGTACATGAACGACGAGTCTGGAAATACATTCACTTGTTGAATGAATTATTAAGCATTGAACGATAATTGTAACTATTGTAAGATTCATCATGAATGATAAAATATAAACTTAGGGCGGTTTATTGCGGAGTACGTAAGGGAGTACATTGGAGTATTCATAACGGAGGACCTATGGGGAGTTCATAAGAGGTGTACATAACGAAGTACATAAGAGGTGTACATAACGAAGTACATAAGAGGTGTACATAACGAAGTACATAAGGGGATTACATAACGGAGTACATGAGGAGAGTACATAACGGAGTACATGAGGAGAGTATATAACGGAGTACATAAGGAGAGTACATAACGGAGTACATAAGGAGAGTACATAACGGAGTACATAAGGAGAGTACATAACGGAGTACATAAGGAGAGTACATAACGGAGTACATAAGGAGAGTACATAACGGAGTACATAAGGAGAGTACATAACGGAGTACATAAGGAGAGTACATAACGGAGTACATAAGGAGAGTACATAACGGAGTACATAAGGAGAGTACATAACGGAGTACATAAGGGGAGTACATAACGGAGTACATGAGGAGAGTACATAACGGAGTACATGAGGAGAGTATATAACGGAGTACATAAGGAGAGTACATAACGGAGTACATAAGGAGAGTACATAACGGAGTACATAAGGAGAGTACATAACGGAGTACATAAGGGGAGTACATAACGGAGTACATGAGGAGAGTACATAACGGAGTACATGAGGAGAGTATATAACGGAGTACATAAGGAGAGTACATAACGGAGTACATAAGGAGAGTACATAACGGAGTACATAAGGAGAGTATATAACGGAGTACATAAGGAGTACATAAGGGGAGTACATAACGGAGTACATGAGGAGAGTACATAACGGAGTACATAAGGAGAGTATATAACGGAGTACATAAGGGGAGTACATAACGGAGTACATAAGGGGAGTACATAACGGAGTACATAAGGGGAATGCATAACGGAATACACGAGGGGAGTACATAACGAAGTACATAAGGAGAGTATATAACGGAGTACATAAGGGGAGAACATAAAAAGAAGTAAATGTGAAGTCACAAATAAATCAGTGTTGCGAGCATGCCCACGAGGTTCACTACGGCCGATCCACCACTTCATCCGTCACGTTTAAAATCTTTACTCGTCAAGTTAACATCCTCATCATGATGATGATGGTACGTACCGAACTGGAAGTTCATTTTGTTGGGACAGAGGTGGTAGCACGCGGAGAGCACGCCTTCCATCACCAGCGCCAGACCCATCGAGTACAGCAGCCCGTAGTGCTGCGGGATGCCCAGGTCCTGGAATAGAGTAAGAGCATTTTTTATTGGAAATATGGCACGTTAAACTGTAGGTACCGGCTGTCACTGAACATCCTTGGCAGTCGTTACGGGTAGTCAGGAGCCAGTAAGTCTGACATCAGTCTAACTAGGGGGTATTGGGTTGTGTGGGTAACTGGGTTGAGGAGGTCAGATAGGCAGTCGCTCATTGTGGCACACTGGTACTCAGCCGCATCCAGTTAGACTGGAAGCCAGCCCCAACATACTTGGGAAAAGGCTTGGGAGATGATGAGTAGTTTCGCTCGGTTTCATATGTTCTCAGTGGTTATATGAGTATGTGAGTGTGTGTATGAGCGACTTGGTGCATGAGATGACAGAGTTTGTGGGTGGGTTAATGAGTGGGTGAGCGTTTCTCATGGGTGTATGAGTGCGACTGGGTGGATGGCAGAGTGGGTGAGTGGGTGAGTGAGTGGGTGAGTTAGTATCACCTGCGGTCTGCCGCTTGTGGTGCGCTGGCGGCGCCGCACCTGCGCCATGAACACGAGGCCGAGCAGCACGTAGGCCACGTTGGAGTACACGTGGTTGAAGTCCGAGAGGAACCCCAGTGGGTGAGCGCACAGGAAGTTGTAGTAGCACAGGTCCTGATTGCCGGTCTGGTATACCATCTAAAGGGGAAACAAGTATATCAAGTCAGCTTAGCGTGGACACATTCGCAGAACAGATGGTCGAAGAGGCAGAAAAGTTGTCGAGTGGCTACCACGACCCGGAAGACGCAGCGAGGGTAGTCCCCGCACTAGTTAAACGGACGATCTGGTTAAGGTCGCCGGGAAGCAGTGATTGAAAGTTTTGTTTTTTCGAACATACCGCTACTGTATTAGGATTAGCTGTCGTTCTAACCAGAAGCCGAGTTTTAATTATCTAAATTAAACCTTGAAATAATCCCTACTAATATTATAAATGCGAAAGTAACTCTGTCTGTCTGTTTGTTACGCTTTCACGTCTAAACCGCTGAACTAATTTTAATAAAATTTGGTACAAAGATAGAGTTGACCTTGAGAAAGAACATAGGATAGTTTTTATCCCGGACTTTTGAAGAATCCTCTTGCAAACGCGATATAGCCGAAGTCTACGCGTATATGTATAGTAGGGGTCATTTAGTCTCATTACTACAGTAAAATCTGTTACCAAACCGTGACTCACCCTCTGATATGTGAAGAGTAGTTGTACGACCGGCAGCGAGTACACCACCGCTACGGTCAGCGCTCCCCAGAAGTACCTATATTCACACAATATTACTTTAACCTAAAAACTTACTCTACTGGAAAAAGTGAGTATATGTAGGAAAAAACCGGCCAAGTGCGAGTCGGGCTCGCGCACAAAGGGTTCCGTAATAACTTAACCAAAATTACAGTTAAATCAACCTATCTCAAAAACTATAAGAGATACTTTGATCAAACCAAAAATCGTTGAAAGAGTTAATTAGCATGCATCACCTCTATTTTTTTTAGAATTTTATACCCCGTAGTTATAAAAATAGAGGGGGGGGGGACATACTTTTTACGACTTTGAGAGCTGATATCTCAAAAACCGTTCACTTTAAGAAAAATGTTTTTTAGAAAACTTTATATCATTTTAAAAGACCTTTCCATTGATACCCCACACGGATCTGTACATCGAAAAAAAAAATTTCATCCCTCAGTTACATGTATGGGGGGCCCCACCCCCAATTCTTTTTTTTACTATTTAGTGTCATATTTTTGTAGCGGTTCATACAACACATATTCCCATCAAATTTCATCACTGTAGTACTTATAGTTTCCGAGTAAATCGGCTGTGACAGACGGACAGACGGACAGACGGACAGACGGACATGACGAAACTATAAGGGTTCCGTTTTTGCCATTTTGGCTACGGAACCCTAAAAAGGGAGTTATATACGCGCTCAAAATGAGAAACCTCCTTCTTTTTTGAGAAGTCGGTTAAAAAACAAATTGCACTGGATTCATTCAGTCGTTTACGCGAAGTAATGTGGTTATAAGCAAAAGGGGTTCATCCACATGGGATGACG
Organism: Helicoverpa assulta; assembly: GCA_963856015.1. Taxonomy (NCBI): domain Eukaryota; kingdom Metazoa; phylum Arthropoda; class Insecta; order Lepidoptera; family Noctuidae; genus Helicoverpa; species Helicoverpa assulta. Next base: position 216,228 of record CAWLCW010000003.1, read on the forward strand.
AGGGGAATAGAAACTTCTTTATGAACGTATGGATCCTAGAAAAGTTAAGCTGCTAGAGTAGGTAGACTATCACCTGTCTGATCTCCTGGCGAAGGTCTCCGGAGGGGCACGGGTCAGCTTGTGTACGGTGAGGGGGTGTGAGCGGGACCACTGCTCCTCTGTAAAAAATTGATGATACACATACTTGGGTAATACATAGTGAGTATTTAGGGGGAAAACATAGGGGGAGTATGTAGAGAGAGGCCATAAGGTATTATTTAGGAGGAATACATAAGTATACCTCTATTATGTAGGGGTGGTATATAAGGGAGTGTGTAGGGGTAGTACATAAGGGAGTGTGTAAGGGTGGTATATAAGGGAGTGGGTAAGGGTAGAACGTAAGGAAGTATATAATTAAGTACTTTAGGAAGTATATAGGAGAGTACACAATAGAGAATATAGTGACAGAACTTTTCAAATCAGCTCAATAGTTTCACCAAAAAAATAAAAACATTTTTCCTCCTCCTATAGTAGTGTCAATAAAGCTATATATTACTCGTACCTTCGGGCTCATCATCTTCATCCCTTAGTAGCGGCGCCTCCCCCTCCCCCTCCCCGGCGGTGGCCGCGCTCGCGCTTGACGTGGACGCCTGCACTATGGGCTCCGACTCTATGATCGTTACCGTCTCTGTAGAATATTAGCTTAAGTCAACATTTGATTGTCTGAAGTTACTAAAGACATTAGAGAAGGATTTCTTTGACAATCCGTCTCTGAGGAGTGAACTAAGTAACCATTAAATGTGTCTGAGTGCGGGAGTAAGATACATTAATATAATGTTACATTTATAGCCAGTTTTACCGGTTACTGATCAGGCATTTATCTGACAGATAAACTTTTAGTTTCACATATTTCGGATAGCAATATCTATGACAAATAATAATAATCCCTTATCTGGCATACAGCATTAACTAGTCATGTAACTAACTGCACTTTATCGGTAACCAGTGGAACCTGGACTTAAATTAACAAATGCTACGGTTTAATGACAAACCCAGCGACCCACTGACAAACATGGCGACCCACTGACAAACATGGCGACCCAATTTAAATAGCAGTGACATGATACAAGACATATGCATATGACCACGAAACGGTTGCAGTTCCGTGTCAAGTAGTAATATATATGAGTTCCATAGAGAGTTTTCACATGACATTATGATCGTGCCGATAAAACTCATATACTATTACAACGCAGTTTATACCGTATGCATGTGAAAATGTCCTTATACCAAATCAAATCAAATCGTTTATTTTGCAGAGAATATGGGTACAAAATAAGATGTTAGATTTATACATAGTTCCAACACATTCTACCTTACGGCATGCAAAAGAAAAAGAAAAAGTTTTATTAGGTACGTATACAAACAAATAAAAAAAATATTAAAAGGCAACAATTACTTAAATTATAATAGAAAAAAATATACATATAACATTATTATAGGCTATCGTCATTCAGAAAATCTTTAATTGAATAATAACATTTGTCTATAAGTAGTGACGTTAGCCTCTTTTTGAATAGACCTAAAGTTAGTTCTTTGTAGGCCTGGGGTATTTTATTATAGATGACAGGGCCCATTGTCAGAAGGCTTTTCTTTAATAATGCTGTTTTGTATCCACCTGTAAACATTCGATTTTTATATTGTGATCTAACTAATCCCAGACGTGTTCTAATATCGTCCATTAGGGTGAATAAATGCATGTTTGTTTTAACAAATATTGCAACTTCGATTATGTACAGAGATGGAAATGTAAGTAGTTTTAGGGATTTGAACACAGGTACACAACTGTCGGTATTTCTAAGGCTAGTCATTGATCTTACACAACGTTTTTGGGCTTTGAATATGCTCTCCCTCTCAGTACAGTTGCCCCAGAAAATTACGCCAAATCTCAAAACAGAAACTACTAGACCATGATAAGCTTCGAGTACAGTGCGATTATTTACTTTTTTCGCTAGGTTATAGAGTAAGTACGCTGACTTACTTAACCTTTTACATATATCCTCGGAATGCGGTTTCCAAGTTAGTTTGTTATCAATAAGAATGCCAAGGAATTTTGTTATGTTTGTCGAATCTACTTTTTGTCCTTCATATTTTACATCATAATCTTCAGCTACCCCTGTAAGGACACATGTAAGTATGTGTGGCAGAGTGCAAGGTAAGCAAAAACGTGTGAGAAAGTGAGGTATACGAGGCAAGAATAGTTACTGCGCACTGGTCCGAGTGAACGGTTCTATCTGGGGGTTTACGCGAAATATATCTGGTATCCGAACACCGTGTTTCTCTCAACCCCCTGCACCCCACGACCAGAAGACGTAGTACTTAATTAGGGATCCACCCAACAACCGATCCCTAAAGGAAGGTTAGCTATACTGACCGGAGCAGCGACAGGAGCAGGCGACGGTGGCCAGCGTGACGAGCAGAGCGACTGCGGCCACCAGCGCCAGCGTCACCAGAGCACCCACCACGTACTCGCGGTACGAGATCGTCGCTATCACGCGGAACCTGGTACATGACATGCCATATTATTTTTAATAGCAAACAAAACACAGTTTCCTTATGTAAGATTAAAACTTTCGTGTCATAAAACTTATAAACCCGGTGGCCTATTGCGAAGGTTAGCGACGAACACCCGTCGACCGACTGACAATTCCGGCGACAACAGTCTAAAATCCATCATGTTCCTTCTTGAGCCCTTTATGTACTGTAGCGCGTGGCGCACTAGGAACCGGGGATCTCAGGATATTTAATTAAAAGATTGCAAAATAACTTCAGCTTTGCGTTTATTGTTTGGGCTCGAGGGGTGAAGTGACACACTTCAATATAAAAACTTATTTCTAAGGAACAAATCGAATACATTTAAAATGATTGCCCGGTCAGTATTAATTTGTGACGAATAAAACCTTACAAATGAAAAAGTTTCTAACTACGTTACACGAGCTACGCCCTTAGGATAAAGTTGAAACTTTATCACAAAAGCACAGCTCTAGGCCGGCAATCATATTAAATGTCCCTACCTAACTCTAACTGACAATTACCTATGCGTGGAAATTAAAAACACGTCCCTCACAACGGGATAGTTTACAATAACCTGTGTATGGGTTATTTAATCTGTGCCATATTGCACTTTGAAACACAAGTTATCGTGAACTTTTTCGTGGCAAAACCACGCAAAAAGCCCCGAAACGTGCCTCTAATAGCAAAGGATATTCAAAGTGAACACCCGTCCTGAAGGGATTACCTTTCAAACGAAGACAAACTCTGTATTGACAACTTACAACTTCGCCGGACGCTAACGTGTCAGATGAAGGGATAAGTCACCGTTATCAAAGTTTCTCACCTAGGGGAATACAATTGAACATCTTATCCAATAATTATTTTTAAAAATTTTGGAATATTAAATAATAAATAAATGAAATATAGGGATCATAAATCTTCGGCAGAAACCATTGTGTCAAGCAAACACTCCCCGCGAGGCTATGCCCCTTATTGCGAAGTTGATCTCAACCTCAATTCACCATCCAAATATTTTCCTAAACCAAATCAGATAATAATTTTGGGATCAGATTTACAGAGCAATGTTAAAAAACTTATAAAAATAACACAAGCTTGACCACATTGGTTATCTTCATCTTCCTTCGTATTGAAGATGAAGCAATTCTGCCGTGGACATCATCTTCTCACGAAGATGGAGTAGCTCACTATCTTATCCCTTCGTTGGCACTCGTACAGGATAACATGAAATTATAAAACACGTATTAGGAAACAAGTCTTATAAAGTAAAATATATCCTATCTTTATATTTATCAACGTTTTGTCTGTTTAAAAATTGTAAATTATTATTACTATTACGCAGCTGTATAATATGCGTATTATACTGCGCTCTTATCCTCCCCTCTGAAGGACAATAATGATTATCATTATTATATTTTCTATAATTGGACTTCTTGAAGCCCTTAGGCCTTGCTTGCCTACACTGCACTATCTCTGAATTATAATTCTTTTTACACTTCGGAACATACCGTCGGTTTCTTCTTTGCGAAACATTCCGAATATTATTTTCTTTCACTTTATTTGGAGAATAAATATCATTAATTTTATTTACGTTATTGTCAATATCTGTTGTTTTGGCATTATTTTTGTCACTATGGTGATCCTTATCTGTCAGTATATTTGACACCGGCGCCTCCACCAAATTGTAGCGCGTGGCGCGCTAGGAACCGGGGATCTCAGGATATTTAATTAAAAGATTGCAAAATAACTTCAGCTTTGCGTTTATTGTTTGGGCTCGAGGGGTAACTTTTTCATTTGAAGAAACTTTTTCATTTGTAAGGTTTTATTCGTCACAAATTAATACTGACCGGGCAATCATTTTAAATGTATTCGATTTGTTCCTTAGAAATAAGTTTTTATATTGAAGTGTGTCACTTCACCCCTCGAGCCCAAACAATAAACGCAAAGCTGAAGTTATTTTGCAATCTTTTAATTAAATATCCTGAGATCCCCGGTTCCTAGTGCGCCACGCGCTACAATTCTAAGGGCGTAGCTCGTGTAACGTAGTTAGAAACTTTTTCATTTGTAAGGTTTTATTCGTCACAAATTAATACTGACCGGGCAATCATTTTAAATGATGATGATTTACCCGGCGCCTCCACCAAATTGTAGCGCGTAGCGCACTAGGAACCGGGGATCTCAGGATATTTAATTAAAAGATTGCAAAATAACTTCAGCTTTGCGTTTATTGTTTGGGCTCGAGGGGTGAAGTGACACACTTCAATATAAAAACTTATTTCTAAGGAACAAATCGAATACATTTAAAATGATTGCCCGGTCAGTATTAATTTGTGACGAATAAAACCTTACAAATGAAAAAGTTTCTAACTACGTTACAGTACCAACGCCGCGGTAACTCGCGCGAATAATCCATTTACCCACTGACAAGTCTGGCGCCCCGTGACATTCCGAGTGCCCCACTGACCTGAAGCTCTTCATCCGGTTGTCTCGCCAGTACGACGCGGACGAGTCGCTAGCGCCCGTGCATTCGTCATCGTTCTCCTTCACTATGAATACTATGTGGAAACCCACTGACGCATCTAGCGACCCTGACAAGTCCAGCAACCCACTGACATATCTGCCGCCCCTTGACAAACCGAGTGCTACTGACCTGAAGCTCTTCATCCGGTTGTCTCGCCAGTATGTCGCGGACGAGTCGCTGGCGCCCGTGCAGTCCTCATCGTTCTCCTTCACTATGAACACTATGTAGAAACCCGTAGGGAACATCGATTGCTGGAACAGAAAGTTGTTTATATTTTTGTAGGTATTAAGCTAAGCTAAGCTCTAAGTTACTGTTGATACAGTATATGTGCTTTAGTGCTTTAGGGCTGTTATGTATGGCTAAATAACAGCCCTAAAGTTCCACGGCTCTTTTCACTTATAACGACATTTCTTTAACATATTTGACACAATTTATATGTTTTAAAAGCTTGTCGCGATTTTACTAAGAAAGTAAATACGAGTACTTAAATCACGCGACAAGCTTTTAAAACGTAAAATTGTGTCAAATATGTTAAATTTGAAATGTCGTTATATGTAAGTTGACAGTAAAGTTACAGTAAAAGTTTATTTCTTTCTTTTTAGCGCATTTAAATAAAAGCTTGTTTTTAAAGATTTTTTTACCTTAATTTTAAAGGTGATTATGTATATAGTGACGTTTCCGTTTTCTAATAAGGTGGTATTTGTCTGTGTGTGTTCCACAATAATATAATGTAGTAGTTAAGTGTGAACTCACGGTGAGCGTGATGCCTCCCTTGCTCATCATAGTGAGATGGTAGCCCTTGTACAGCGCCTCCTTCTCGCTGTCGAACACCGGGCACTGGAATAAAATAGCATAGAATAAAATATTCTTTATTGTACACCAAACATGGACAAGAACTTTACAAACAAATATGTGTGAGTACAATAGGCGGTCTTATTGTTTAAAGCAATCTCTTCCAGACAACCTTTGGATGGAGTCGATTTGTAAAGAGATAAATTATATTCTATTTAGTTTAGTGTAGTGTAGTTAATATTATTATATAGGGACGTACAAAATATATCACTCAGTATGCTGACGACATTGAAAAATAGTCTTCAATCCTCACTAATGTTATAAACGCGAAAGTAATTCTGCAAATCAGTCTCGCTTTCACGCGATTAATGTATCAACTGACTAAAGAGTCTGAGAAATAACTACGCAATTTTTTACTTAGTTGCGGTGGTTGTAAGTGGTGATCTTCGTCCACTGTTCCGAGTGTATTCTGCAGATATTACCCTCTCCTATTTCAGCCGAGCAGACTTATTTGTCCTACCTAGTTAAACCTAAGGTTTTGTGAAAAAATTATAAGGGTTACTTTTGACTAAGGATGAACCTGTTATGATAAAAGAAATATGTTCTTACCGAATTGTTTTGTATGGAGACAGTAGCACATATATCATCATCTGAGTCAATAATAAGAATAACGCTCTTAGGAATTGTGTAGTTGAACCTGCAACCAAATAGAACAATATTAAAGCAGCCATGAAGCTATCCAATACTGAATGATTTTCAATACCAATAGAAATAGTTGTTCCTGAGATTAGATTATTCAACCTAAGAAACAAACCCTTCAGATTTATAATATTGAAATAAACTTCAAACTAAAAATAATTTCCTAAAATCTTGGGCCGGACTGCCGAACCTGAGGTCCCGGGTTCGATTCCCGGTACGGTCGACATTTGTGTGATGAGCATGCTTGTTGGCCGTGGTCTGGGTGTTACAATATGTACCTATTCATAAATAGGTATGTATATGTGTAGCTATATGTAATTTATCAGTTGTGTTAGCACCCATAACACAAGTAATAACTTAGCATGGGGCTAACCGACCGTGTGTGAAACGGTGTCCCGACATTAAATAAAAAAAAAATAATAAAAAAAAAAAAAAAATTTAAGCAGGACTTTTTAAAGGCCCCTTTAATTAATTTGAAAACGTGGCGGATCAAACTCCACATTACCCATCTTCAGCTAATGATGATATCAATTTATATGGTGACGATGATGATGATGACATACCTGGAGCCCATCTCAACGGGTCCACTCGCGGTGACGTTCCACGGATGCTGGTCGAACGAGAAGAAGAAGTACTTTGGAGTACTAGGCGTCGCGTTTAGCTGGAGCTCCTAAAGTAACATAATTTAAGCAGTGAGATATAAAACTTTTAAGTACCAACTTGCTAGTTTATTTAAGTAATCTTGGAGACAAGACTTATGGCCAGTTTTACTGTTTATTGATAAAGTATCTACGAGGCATAGCCTACGAGGAATTTAACTGAGTGATTTTCTCTCAGGTCTCGGATAGCAATATCTTACAGAAGTTATAAGCAATACAAATTACTGCAGCACATACCTAACATTAAATATCAGATCTCACGGATATAAAATTTAAGAACACTGTAAAATCCACCCTAATTAAAAAAGCTTATTATAAAATTCAAGACTTCGTTGACGATAAAGATATTATATGGCGATAACTCATCTCTCCATGTGTGGCTTCCCTGGCAATTAAACGTCTTTTTCTTTTCTCTTTGGATTGTATTGATTCACTGTTTATCTTTCAGTTGCATTGTATAATTTTATCAGCTTACTATTGTTATGTTTATTGTTGTGTGAATATTTGTGAAAATTTTACTTTTAAAAGAGTGTCTATGGAGTTTCTTGCCGGCTCTTCTCCATGAGACCAACTTTTTGGAACCGTGCAATTAATTAATTTGACGTTTCATAAGAGCCTGCAAAGGCCTATTTGAAATAAAAACAATTTGATTTCTTTTTAATTTTGATTTTGAGATAACTAACTGATACTTGATCGGTAACCAGTGAAATCGGGCCTAGCCTTAACATGATAATCAAATAAATAACAACTCGCTTCAAGCAAGCGTGGTGATCAATGCTATTAAAGCTGATGGAAAGAGGCGTTCGATAGCAAATATGCCATTTCTACATTCAGCTAAAATGTAAAAGCGAACCAAAAGCACACAGTAATAAGGATCATATTCCCTTGTTCACAAATAACACAATAGTTTTGAAGTCATACCTTACTACATTCATTCTCCACAACATGCCAATTTAAACCAAAAGCATATAGCAATAAGGACCATATTCTTTTGTTCATAATTTACAATAGTTCTCTAGCTTACTACATTCACCAAACATGCAAATTTAAACCAAACTCACACAGCAATAAGGACCATATTCCCTTGTTCATAACTTACAAAAGCGGGTCTACGCTAGACGAACCGAGCACGAGCGAAGCACAAGAGGAGTCGTTCTCGGCTCGTCGTTCGCGGCGTCAAGTGTGGACGTACAACGAACCTACAACGATCACTGTTCTCGAACGTAGTTTTCCGCAGTGAGTTCGCGGCTCTTGGCGAATATGGACGATATTAATAATATTGCAGTAGCCGCTGCTGTTGCAGCGATTATTATAGCGGTGGTCGCGAAGCAAATCCCTTTGTGTTCGTCAAAAACCGACAACAGGCGGAACGCAGCCGAAACGAACGAAATGCTTGCAGCGCGCTCGTTAGAGGCTTGCAAGTTGGTCCACACTAGACGAATTGTGTTCGGCTCGTGCTCCGCTCGTGCTCGGCTCTCCTAGCGTAGACGCAGCTCAATAGTTTCGAATTCGTACCTTATTAACGTCTACATAGAAGTCGGTGACTCTCCTGAGCTTGATGTCGACGGACACGTTCTTGGGATTGGAAGTCGTGATCTGTATCGTTGGACGGTTCTCCGTTTTTATGTCTGAAATAGTTTATCTTGAATCATTGTTAGTTATTTAATTTTGTCATGACCTAGTAAGCCGTGGAATTAATATGTGTTTAAACCAAACAAACGAACGCTCATTCTAACTTTCATATTCTAGATTTCCACATAAAAAGGCTTTCTATTAGGGAAATCTAAACCCTCTTTTGTTACTAATTTGGTTCAATATGTACCAGGGCCGCGGTAACAGTTATTAAGTGAATGCTCGACTTTAACTTTAAAAGAATTAAGTAAGGAAAAAATGCTAAAATTGTAGGGAAGAATGTTCTTGTTCTAAGCTCAAGTTATTTCATAACTTGGTCTTAATGTACACAGACATAAATCTTATCTACATATATTAATAATTACTAAAATTACTAATATACAGACCTGGTCCAGCATCATGAGGGCACAGCGTCCGCGCCATGTCGGAGAACAGTAACGCGCCACCCGGAGTCTGCACCAGCAGTGGTAGTTCCCAAGATGATATACCTACGTAGGTATAGAAACATATTTCAGAAATAATATAGTCAAAAAAAGTTAAAGGTTCCCCAAAGACAATTTTAAAGTATGGAGAAATAACTAAAAAAATGCTCTAGATAAAAAAAAACATTTTTATCAATCTGTCTTAAGCTTTCGACTGACTTACCTTAGCATTATGCTGTAGTTTAAAGGTCGAAACATATTGACAACGTTCAAGAATCACATTTTATAAGCTTAGTAAGTATTAAAAATATATCATAAATGCTATTTAAAGTTTCAGGTGTTTAAAAATATGAAGACCCTGTAGGCATTCCACAGGGTTCTATATTAAGTCCAATCGCATTAGAACATTTTCATATTAATAGCAAATGCTTTCCAGCTACTCACAATCAACTTATCCTACAAATTATTTTTTTACTGCACATATGAATATCTATAGATTTCAGTTTTTCGTTATTTGCTTACCCTTCTGCTGCGTGGCAGTCACAAAGATGGGGTTATCAGTGCTAAGTGATTCATTCGTCGATACATGGACGCGGGTAGGGTAGCCGTGCCATAACTCTGAATCCTGAAACAACCAGTAATTCTTGAGATTAGCAAGTTCAAGTAAACAAACTCTATCCGTCTTACCACAAAAACTTTTAAACGTCAGTTTAAGACTTGTCTAAAAAAATGTCAAATTATGACGTTGACATATGGTTCATTTTGCAGCCACAATTTTTTTAGACAAGTGTAAAACAGGTGGTTAAGTTTTTGTAGTAAGGCCATATCTAATATATAAAATTCTCGTGTCACAGTTTTCGTTCCCATACTCCTCCGAAACGGCTTGACCGATTCTCATGAAATTTTGTGAGCGTATTGAATAGGTCTGAGAATCGGCCAACATCTATTTTTTGTCACCATCCGACTACGGGACGCGGGTGAAACCGCGGGCGAAAGCTAGTAGCTTTATATTATTAAGTACTAGCTGTTTTCCCACAGTTTCATTCACCCTCGTAGCCAGGGAACTTCTGCTCGTGCCAGGATAAATATAGCCTTTGTTACTTGGAAATAGGTCGAAATCGGTTCAGTAGTTTTGGAGGGTACAAACAAACAAAAAATTGTTTCCTCTTTATAATATTAGTAAAGATAGAAGTATAAATAGATCTGTCTTACCTCAACGAAATCCAAGAACTGTTCTGTAGTATCATTGACAAATACTGTAACTCTTGTGTCATATTTGTATCTGAAATATTTATTACAAAACAGTTTTAAAGATAATAGTTAAGCACTTGGTAACATAACAAAAAAGCTTGTGGCTAGGGCAAAGCCCTACAGTTCGATCGATCATAAGATTAATTATGCAATGCTTGGTGCTGCCAGTCCGTGGTTGGGAGACCAACTTGTTGTAGTGAGTTCTTCCGTGTTTCAGTAGGCTCGATAAACTGTAGGTAAAGGCTGTCATTTGAACATCTTTGGTGGTTAGTTTGTAAGTCTTTCAGAAGCTAATAAGTCTGACAAGCAGTCTTATCAAGGGGTATTAGGTTGCCCGGGTAACTGGGTTGAGGAGGTCAGATAGGCAGTTGCTCCTTGTAAAGGTACTCAGTTACATCCGGTTAGACTGGAAGCCGACCCCAACATAGTTGGGAGAAGGCTAAGCAGATGACTCAATATGTTTAATTAAAAGCTTTAATCACTTAGTAGGCTATTAAGAATTCAACAAACATAACTTTGTTCTGCTGTATGATTCATACTTAATAATAAAAATGTGAAGAACATTAAGATAACAGCTATCTGTATTGTCTGGCGGCCACTCCCAATATTGTAACTATCTCTTGATTTGCTTACTACAGACACAATTTTGACATTAGCTTTAGCCTGGGCGCATACGGCTTCTGGATTCGGTTTCCTCATCAGGAATTCAGATTCCGAAACCAAAATGCTCTTTTTTTGAACAAAATTTTTACAAGAGCGCACACATTCTTACTTTTTCCGAACGGAAAAAACCTGACATTCGTTTCGGAATCTTCTCTGTGCGTTTAGATAGTCAGAACCAGAACGTGTGCGCTAGTGCCACGGAATCTCGATCAGGAAACTGAATGTGTGCATCCAGGCTTATACAAGTAATGTGATATTCCTACCTCTAGTAAACCATTCAACAGATAGAATATTGAAGGGGGGTAAAACATAACACATAACTATATAGTGGTTATTCCTGTAGTTTACACCCATTTATACAGAAAAATTAATACCACATAACTGTTTTATTAAATAGTTCATGTACATGCAGCGGGAACTACTTTATGCATCTGGATAATTCATTGCTTAATGTTTTCCTCAATAAATGGGCAACTAGAAATTTATTATACTTATTTAATAAATACCTACAGCAATAAGGAAAATAAAATGCTTATACTCGATTTGAGTAGATATTGTAATGATTTTTTACTTTAAAAATAAAATGCAGCTAAACTTCTACGTAAATACACTCATTACAGTTACTTAATCAATCAGTCAATTTTTTTAAGCCATAGTTTATAATTTGTATTGGGATAAGGGCAGGAGGATGATGATGAGTTTATAATTTGTATTGCTGTAAAAAGTCCTATCAAGATTGTTTACTTATAGATCTTTAATACTTAACTAAAAGTCTATTATTTGAATAGTAACAAAAGAAACTATTATTTCAAATAAACTTTTAAGCATTCAAAAAGAACCAAAGACAGTAAAACAAAGTATTTTATATCATCTCACTGAGTAACTAGGGGAACTCCCCAAATATCGAGATAAGAAGAAAATAGAATACTATTCTTACTATGTAGTATTTATGTTCTAATAATTACTATGAAACAAAGTAATTAAAATGTTTTACAGATCTATCTATTGCCAGCACCTACTGAACAATAGAAAACCTTATGAAATAGTCTTTCCAATACCTTTTTATTCTATTTTTAAAACGTAAACACTACATAATATTCTAGTCAGAATATACTTACGTGTTATAGATGAAGTTTCTATTAGAAACTCCGCTTTTATTATTAGTAGCACCAACCACTGTTATTAAGAACAGAGCACCAAATATTATTCTAAACATTTTAATTAATTATGTTTTAGTTTTTACGTAAATAACTATACATTTCAGCAACATCAACAGACTGTGTTGGTGTTGTGAACAGTTGTATGTTGTATGAAGTTAGAAGTTTTTTATGAGTCGCGATCAGTCTCTGCTGTATATTTTATAACAAAGTGTAAAGATCTATAAGATAAATCTACAAAACTTCATACAAATGGGAGTATTATTAATTTAAAATTAAAATAGGTATTCTAATTGAAAAAAATCTTGTAAACTCAAGAAGTAATGGTTTATTTCAAAATATAAATATTTTATTTAAATTCGTGCCACTTAAAAAAGCCTTTTTACGTCAAAGGTCAAACGTCAATCTTATGTTTAGAAATATATCGTAACTCAAATTAAAAAAATATTTTTTCTGACATACCGAGATAAATTAGTGCACTTCTTAGCATATTTTTCTGACATATTTTTCTTTATGCACCTTACTTAAGGTATAGAAACGAATAATTACGATCAATGGTAAAAGCTAACTTTTTCACAGTATTTATTCACTGTTACGCTTTTGCTTGAGTGATGATCGCTGTTGATGAACAATTTTTTTTCCAAGAAAAGTTCGATTCAACTGTGATGAGTATTATAAATATCATGGTATGATTTAACCTTTGATCATGTCCATCCAGGCATCCACCGTTAGGAGGCTGTGACTGGACACAAACATAACAACAAATTGTATCGTCAGCTTCATCCTCAAAAAATTCTAAGCCAGAAACTTTAACTTATTCATAAGCCGGCTGAAACATAAGCATGTGAATTAATATATCAGTTACAAAATAAATATATTTTTCCTCACAAAAATAAATATTTTCGTGTTTATTTGCGCACCTGCTGCTTGTCAACAAAATATAATGATAGAGAAATTATTCAACGCAGGGTTCGTGAAATTCTTAATAAAAAGGATCTTCTAACATTTCTTTCATCAATTTTCATTTTTCCAGTTCCCACACGCCTACATACAGCGATCAATTTCTGCTTTGGTAAAATCGGAATAATTGTCTATGGATTGCTGTCGAACAATGAGAATGGACCAATGATAAATAAATTGAAAATGGCGTCGTTTAGCCGACCAAATGAATCAAAGAATATATTTTTCAATTAATTCAATTTAACAATTCTATATTTTACAAGAAAACATTTAATAATCAAACAATTTTATTGATTTGCGTGTGTTTTACGGTTATTAAACGCGTGTGGAAGCTAAGTTGAAGTGAAACCAGAAATGGTGCTATATGTTTTGTCAGAGTGATAACATTAATGTTTACATGAGTTCGGCGCGGGATATATTGGTAAAATGTTACCGACCGTGGAGGAGACGCGAGGGTACGACTTCCAAGATCCTGACAATGTGGAAAAGTGGCGCGGTGTGTTCATAAATCCCCTTCGAAAGGTAAGCGCGACAATGTTTGGTAACATGCCCTATTGTTTGCCAATTATCGACGAACCTCTTGAATAAGCTCCTATTAGGCTGTATTAGAGAGTTAAAATATCTTAGAAATGCGTTTGATAGGATACTGGAGCATAATATTTGGTCCAGATGTTGATAAACCTGTGTTTTGAGGTAGCATTCACAGTAGCAGTTTTCAAGGTTCCTGATAGCTTATCAGACGGAATCAGTTGTAATGCTGATCGTAAAAGATCGCAGTCCCATCGTAACATCGATTAAACGCGCGGGATTGCCCGTAAATACTAAATATTAGTAGAAAAATATATATTGATGTTAACTTTTACACTTTATTGTTTAGTAATAATAATTTTAGAAGAAATTGTAATTAGAAAATATTTTAATTTCGTCTTGTAACTGAAATACAGTATTTTTGTTGTTATTACAGTGTATAATTTTTGTCATAATTTCAAAATATAAATTACTGAATGCTACTTTATATTCTATTTTATTATAATCATTACATAGAACAAAATGTCAACAATAGCAACTGGCTGTTTGTGGAGACCTAAGGTTTAAACTCAACACCAACTAAGCTAGATTGCTTCTAAACTATCACAACTATCACATCATCTGCCTAGCCTCTTCCCAACTATGTTGGGGATGACTGCCAGTCTAACGATGCAGCTGAGTACCAGTGTGCCACAATGAGCGACTGCCTATCTGACCTCCTCAACCCAGTTACCCGGGCAACCCAATACCCCTTGGTGTGACTAATTGTCAGACTTATAATGATGGCCAAAGATGTTCAAATGACAGACAGTTTATCAACAGTACAGTTTATTGTGCCATTGGAAACACCACAACTATATATCCTTATATTAATTGTTTGCTAAGATATAAGAAAGCACCAATCTTTATTATAGAAATTTCACAGAGTAAATCAATAATAAACATAACAAACAGGTGTTTAAAATGCTTTCTATACACCAAAGATATACTTAGGGCAGCTTTAAATCTTTAGGATAAACTCAAACTCAAAAACTACAAGATGGGTTTTGATGATACTTGACAGTAATACAGCTTGTACATCAGAATAACAATTAAGCTGCTTTTGGCTTGGCAAGTGGTAGAAACCCCTGGCAGAAGCTAGTTTATACATACAAATTTTTTGTTTGTTTGTTTGTACCCTAAAGGCTCGGAAATTACAGACCTGATGTGAAAAATTCTTCCATTGTTGGAAAGCTTAACTCTTCCCGAGTAACAGAGGCTATATTTTATCCTAGTTAGGCCAGTAGTCCCATGGGACGCGGTTAAAACCGCTGGAAAACAGCTAGTTAAAGATGGGAAAAACAGACAACCAAATAAAGCAATAGTAAAATTAGTGGTACATTAGTCATGTTTGTAACATGATTGAATTAAATTGGGGTGATTACATCTAGCTGTACTAGGCTAGCTAATAATTAACCTCCAGTTGTGCCTGTCTAAATTCCTCAATGTTAGGAGTAGGCATCGAATTATATGCATTACCAAAGTACAGAAATATGCATTGAAATGGGGTGAATTATGCAAAACAGATAAAATGATATATACTCCAAGTAGTCCATGAAAACAGTAATAAAGACCTGCAGTTTTTTTTCAAAAGATTATAAATTCGAATAGCTAGCTGACCAGGTATAGACCACAGTGGGTCAATGTTCATAGTTTTAACCACATTACTATAATAGTTACTACGGTTTTACTCTATTCTCACTAATCACAACAGGCACTACACCTTTCACTCCTGAAATATGCATGATGAATATAAAATAACTTCATGTGCAATATGTTAAATGTACACATATATAAAAGTTTTTGTTTAATATTAGTAGGTACAGTGATATAATCTGATGTCTATTATACTTCCCGATACCATCAGTTTAAATCTGCTACTCATTCTATTATAGCATTCTTGTCGATTACCGCCTACAGTGGCTGCTTCCATATAGGAAGATCAGCCAGCTGACATGATATATTGTAGTGCACGCACATTTGCTTGGACACAGGTGCACTCACTATTCCTTCACTCTCATAGCCCGATGGTACGACAATCCGACACAGCAGAGGAGGCTACATCTTCCTTGGATGCCCACAGACTACCTGGTTGTTCAATATACCTTTCATGTACAGGTGTTGGATCACGAACACCCGACGCTATCGGCCGAGGAGAGCGCGCTGCAGTATGTGGAGTCGCTCTGTCTGCGGCTCCTGGCTCTACTATGTGCCGCGCCGTCGCCGCTCACCGTGCAGGTAACATTTACACCTTACATCCAGCACCAGCATGTACCGGACGCAGAACCCTGGTCAGCCATTCTGAACAAGTGACCTTGGTACAGCACACTGCACGAGAGCTTCCCAGCCGCCTTGGCAGCCAGATACTATGGCGTTCATAGTGCTGGTCCCGACTCACTGGGTTTTGCAGCACAACAGGATTTCGCATCCAGTTCACTGTCACTGTGAACTTAGTGGCATGATCTGGCAAAATCATGATGGCTCATCAGGCCCACATTTGACCTCCACTACATCTGCACCGATATCTATGTAACAGAGTGAATACCAACAAGCTGCATCACACCAGCAGTGTTATCCGCGATCTAAGGATATTCACGAGAACTCGATAACAACGCAATGGCAAACCCCATCAGACACGACACCAGTCTGGTCTCCTTTTACCATTGAGTATGAAGGGCTTTACTCTCGGTTCTTCATACTCCTAAAGAAATTACGCCATTGCCATGAAAATGTAGAACTAAAACTATGTAGTTCTTATATATTTTTTTTACTTTGCAGGATGTGGAAGAGCGCGTCAGTCGGACATTCGCGTCGCCGATCGACATGTGGTGCATCACGGAAGCGCGAGACCTCGTCACCATCAAGCGCCGCAAGCCCATGATACCGCACGATAAGCTTCACCACCTGCTGCAGAAGGTATTCACACACACACACACACATAGACATGTGGAGCATCACATACACACATACACAATCTCACCTACATACATAGTCACACATATACACTTGCGATTGTATGCACACATACACAGACAGACATACACACCCGCAGATTAACCGATACACTGACAACGTCAAGACTATAGTCGATCACCGTGTATAGTACCCGCCAAACTTTATAACGGCTTAGAATAGGACGGTACACAAATCAAAGTTATTTGGCTATCAGATATTTACTGAATTCGCTGAACACACACTTTTGAGATGTTACTGCAAGTTTCTTCTAACACACACTCCTTAAGTATTTTTTTAACACGAATACCTGAAACCGAGGCATGTATTGTACTAATTTTGTGCCACATGGTTCCACCTTCAAGTTTTGCTCCTAAATTGAGCTATGTTTGTTCCAGGAGGTGCTCCTGTACAAGATAGACGTGACCGTCTCCCAGTTCATAGCGGGAGTCCTTGAGTTCATGAGCGCCGACATCCTCCGCCTCGCCGGCAACTACGTGAAGAAGATCTCGCAGAAGTCGGGCTACGACACCATCACGTGCAGCGACATCAAGACTGCCATGTGTGCTGATAAAGTGAGTGCTCATACCATCTGCCTAGCCTCTTCCTATGTTGGAGTCGGCTTCCAGTACCGGTGTATCACGGGAAGTGACCGCGAATCTTATCTTTTCAACCCAGTTACTCGTGCAACCCCCTATTGATAAGACTCTCTCTCTGGCTGTCTTATTTTCTGGTTTCTGACGGTCCGTAACGACGCCAAAGATGTTCAAACCACCGTAGGAAACTACCAGTTTAGCGTGTCTACTGAAACACGGAGGAACTCTTCGCGATAAGGTGGTTACCCATCCATGCCTAACCGCGCCAAGCATTGCTTAACTTTATGATAGTTTTTCTACTGGAAAGGCACGTAAATAACTTGGGGCAAAATTTTATCCCGTTACGCGATATGGGTGAAACTGCCCAAAACAGCTAGTGGCAAGTCTATAAATAAATAAATACCAGATATTCTAATCTGATTGTCATTTTTAGTATTATTTGACATTTAATGGAAAGCGGTAAACCGCTCATTTTTTCTAATAATGTGTATTATGAATAGGTACACGGAAATTAGCAATATTCATGTACAGACAGACGTGTGTTGCTGTGGAGTTGGTTGCATCAATTTTTCCTAGTACTAACATGTAAATAATACGTACGGTACGGTACATGCGGTACGTTTGCAGACTGAATTTGTAAATTATGTTAAAAATCGGTATTTAACTTTATGATTCCTAACGGACGGATACGGGACTCATTCGCTGTCTGTCTGCCACCAGGCTTTACCTCATTACAGTTGAAATATTCACATATGTATTTCTGTTGCCAGTATCACAATAAATACTAAAAATTACAATAATGTAAAAAGTTTAGGGAGCCCCTTTACACAAACAAAAGTGATATTATTTCACTCGTTTTACATACGTTTTACCTACATAACGGTACGGAACCCGTCTTCTTCACTCTGCTGGCCGGTTTTTTCTCATCCCCAACTTACTAAAATTTCTCCTCTTTCCAGGTACTAATGGACATATTCTACCAAGAGTCGTCGCTGGTGGAAGCGGAAGGTAGCGCGGAGAAGCGAGGCCGCCGAGGGTCGCTCTCCTACTCGGAGCTGGTGAGGGACCTCCTGACTGATGAGAAGAACTTCCTCAGGGACCTCAACCTCATCATCCGGGTGTTCAAGGAAGAGCTTGAGAAGATACTGGATAAGGATAGTAGGGTGAGTTGAAATAGGGGTCAGTTGAAATAGTAATGCTCATTTTCACCAACAAATATCTAAATTTAGGGATTCCCTAAGAGCATTTAGGAAACACTTAATACGAATTTCGTTTTCACCAAAGTTTAAGTGTCCCTTATAACCTTTAAATATTGCGGGAGCTCTTATTCTAAGTAACACTTAGTTACGGAAACGTTAAGAGATTGTTGGTGAAAACAGGCATAAATTAATTAACAAAGAATTTGTTTGAATAAATAAATAAGACCGCTTTAATTTTATTTAGTGTGCAATATTCTGTCTATCTGTGGGGAGTTTTGAAAAAGGCAAATAAATAAACATTATTGGCCTTACTTAACCACCTGTTATACCTACACTTGTCTAAAAAAATTGTGGCTGCAAAATGAACCATATGTCAACGTCATAATTTGACATTTTTTTAAACAAGTCTTAAACTGACGTTTAAAAGTTTTTGTGGTAAGACGGTATTGGTCTTACTACAAAAAATTAAACGTGTGTCAAACACCTGTCTAAAAAAAGTGTGGCTGTAAAATGGACCTTATTTCAATGTCATAATCTGACTTTTTTTTAGACAAGTCTTAAACTGACGTTTAAAAGTTTTTGTGGTAAGACGGTATGTGTTTACGATGCGCGGCTAATAACTTTGCAGATCCCAAGTTAGCCATTCGCCTCCTTGCGAATTTCTTCGAGAAGCTTTGCCTCTCTGAAGTTGGCTTCACGATCGCGAAATAGCTACTTTTAGAAATGCAAAGTTATATTTCCCAAACGGTTCCATAATCATCAGATTCAGGATTTAGGTTCATCGGACATATCTGCATCCACTAGACGCCGACTTCTAGACCGATGCACGTAAAGTAATTTTTTTTCGTTTATTTATATCCAGTACTTTTTTTTTCGCAGATGATCTCCCTAATATTCGGCAACATAGTGGACATATACGAGCTGACAGTCACCCTGCTCGGCAACCTCGAAGACGCCATGGAGATGTCACAGGACTCCCCCACGCCGTACATCGGCAGCTGCTTCGAAGGTCAGTCTTTATTTGCCTAGCCGGTTCGTTGAAACCGTGTGGTGTTATTTGGATTGGATTATGTTGATGAAGTGTCAATTTCTGTCTATTTGTTATATACTAAATATGTGTTAGGTATATATATATAGTCAAAGTACTTTCTTTTATAGTAAAGAGCAATTCTGAATACCGACCTCTGATCTTTTACATATCTGTGAGGTATTTTTATATCTTAATAGTGTTCTTGAGTGCTTTTAAACTAGCGGACCTTCCACTAGTGTTGTCAGGCGAAAACGGTTTTCTTGTTCGTGCGTTATTACGTGTATACGCTCGACAACAAACAATTGACAAATCCGCCCTTAATTTTAACCAAATGTTTTTAGTGTAAAAGAATCTGCTAGTGTGAAAGCGCATTTAAACTTATTTTGAGCTTTCACTGTTTATCCGATTTCAAAAAATATGGGTCTTGGTTTGACCTGGTTGTATTGATTTCGACATGGTTTTCAGCAAAGTATTTGTCGGACTATTAGAAAGTTTTGGGTATATTATTGAAGTCGGTTTTTGTGGTCGTTTTCCGAAAAGTCATCAATTTAAAAAAGAATCGCTAATAATAATAATTTCATTTTATATACAGAGTTAGCGGAGGTGGAGGAATTCCGCGCGTACGTGCGGTACGCGAACATCGTGACGCGCAAGGAGTCTCGCGACGCGCTGCAGAACATCGTCGACGATCCCACGGTACATCATCTTATATAAAATGAATTGCTGTTCGTAAGTCAGCAATTCATTTCAGAATGGCTGGCAAGATTTGGTTTATTTATCGAAATATTGTTCTTCTGTTCAGTGCATGCTGTATACAGAAGAATAATATTTCGAAGAAATGGCCTTTCTGACCATATAATCCGTTTCTAAATTCTAATTTCGTAAAGACAAAAAAAACGTAAATCATTTACAATTGATAATTATTGATTGATGATTCGCCTGTAAATTAAATGAATGCAAAAATAACACAAACTCGATTTTTAACCAACATTTTGATCACAAAAATCTTTTTCAAAACACCTATTTCTCGTATTCCAGCTCTCAGAACGCCTAGACACAGCCGGTCACGGGTTCCGCCTAGCCGTCAAGTACTACCTGCCGAAACTCCTTATGGCACCAGTAGCCCACGTCTTCCTCTACCACAACTATGTGCTGGCGCTGCTGCAGATAGCACCAGCTTCCGAGGATCGGGAGAGCTTTAAGCAGGTCAGTTAGGGGTCGGTGGTCAAAGGGGTCTCTGGCCATGTGGGGTCATTTTGAAATGTGTTAATTGTATGCTTAATAAATTATTTCATAATTCAATTCAATTTTGTTATTTCAGTTTGTATTAATTTATTTGTATGTTTAATCTTATTTTACTAACATAATTTTAATTTACTAACGAGTTATTGGACTCACATGGACTACGTAGGTTTGACTCAATACTGGTTTACTTTCAGTATGGGATACATAAGAACTCGGATTTTAAAGACATAATTAGACTTATTTGGTCAGACAGCCTATAGAAACTATTATTTTTTCAGGCAAAAGAAGAAAAAAAATATGCCATAGAAATGTAATTCCGTTCTAGTTTTAAAACATCAACTACAACAACAAACCACTCCAAACAACAGTGAGTAATTGTTTTAAAGCCATAATTGAAACAGGTAAATTGCCTGGAGTCCAATGAATAGAAACCAACTAACACACAAACTTACTAACACGAGGTCTACAACTCTTACCAGTGATTAAACCACACAAACTCATGTCATTACAGATGTCACCCGGTACTGAAGACAGAGAGAGCTTTAAACAGGTCAGTTGGGGTCATTACGGGGTCACTTGGAAGTCAGAGGGGGGTCAAAAGTGTATATCATCAAAATTCGGAAAAGGAGTCAGGTTTTGTTTTTTGGGGGTCATATGAGAATCCAATAAATTGGTGTAAAATCCTGATTAAAACAGATTTAAATAAAAAAAGCTACTAACATATTTTATGAAGCTTAAACTATTTGTTGTAACAAAAAATACGAAATAAGTATTCTAACGGCTGTTTAAATATTTTTTCTTCTAAAATGTGTGAGAAGAAGACTAACCACAGAGTTGCTTCTCCTCGCAAAAAAACTATGAACCATGTAATAAACTTTCATTTATCTAACTGACATACAATAATTACTAACACAAATCAAATGACTTGACATAAAGTACCAACACATCATTACAGATAACACCCGCTTCAGAAGACAGAGAGAGCTTTAAACAGGTCAGTTGGGGTCATTACGGGGTCTATTAGAAGTCACAAGGGGTCAAAGAGAAACTAAAAATGGATTCTAAAGGGCCTGGTCAGAAGCCAGTAAGTCTGACACCAGTCTTACCAAGGGGTATTGGGTTGCCCGGGTAACTGGGTTGAGGAGGTCAGATAGGCAGTCGATCCTTGTAAAACACTAGTTCTCAGCTTCTGATAGACTGGAAGCCGACCCCAACATGGTTGGGAAAAGGCTCGGGAGATAAAATGCCAAATTAATGAACATTAATATTGTCTCCTATAATATTATTTAACCTAGTATTGTGTCAATCTCAAATCCATTTTAGTATCACCTTAAGAACTATTGTTAAATCATTTCTTATTTTTTATTCAGATTTACTTTTTCTGTATTAATTTACTTTACTTTCAAATAAAAGCTTAAAATTAATGTAATTAATTGTCGCAATATATGTTTCTACAATGAGGGTTTTTGAATTTTTTTCTGCCACCGGGTGGCGCCACGTATGCGTCTGGTCCAAACAGCTGTCAAATAGTATGGAATTGTAGGTGCCGAACTTATTGTTTATTGAAATTCTGTTATATTGGAAGTGTTATTGATTTTATTATGGACTACGGTCAGAATAAGGTTTCCGAACTAAAAATTGAGCTAAGAGAGAGGGTGCAAAAGTCACTGGTACTAAGGAAAAGCTTGTTGAAAAATTTGTTAACACAATATGATTTAGTTTTTTTTATTTACTCAACCGCAATAGTAAAACAATAATGCAGTGCTTTAATTATAAAATAAAAAAAACACTAAAATCGTTCACTGTTCATAGTAAAGATAAGCACTTTGACAGTTATCTGGACCTGACGCTCGGTGCTGCCACCTCGTGGATTGCCATTTTAGAAAACCCTCATTATCATAGTTTGACTGTTTGTTCTCTACAGGTGGAATGCAATCTACATCCTATCAAGAAGTTATTGATCAAAGCACTGGGAAACGGACCTAAACTGTGAGTACATGTATTTATGCATTATCAGTATCAGCACACGTAAATAATAACCCATTTGTTTGTAAATCATTTGAAAACGCCAAGAAAACAAAGATTTCCTTTTTCACAGCGCATTCTGGACTTATTTTTTCTTTATTTTTAGCAAACCACGTCATTGGATTATAGAAATATGCAATGTTGAACTGTGTCATTACTACAGTAAATTGTGTTTAGGTATAGCAACATTTTCAAATAAACCGTCTTTTATTTTTAAACCATGTACCAAATGACTCAAAATATGCTCATATGTATAGAAAAGAGTGCATGTAGCAGAGATGAGAATGTTGAGATGGATGTGTGGTGTTACCAGAATGGACAAAGTGAGGAATGAGTATATCCGAGGAAGCCTGAAAGTAGCGCCAGTGACTGAAAAAATGAGAGGTCAGCGTTTGTCGTGGTATGAGCATGTGATGAGACGGTGTGAAACGCATGCTACAAAGAGTGTGCTAAGTATGAATGTGGAAGGATGGAGAGGCAGAGGTAGACCGAGGAAAAGATGGATTGATTGCCTGAAAGAAGACATGAAGCAGAAGGGAGTGGATGTAAGTATGACGTCTGACAGAGAGGAATGGAAGAAAACTACATGTTGAGCCGACTCCAAATGACTTGGAAACAGGGCAGGAAGATGATGATGTATAGAAAATAATTGGCTACTCTGCACTTATACTACAGACAGTAAGCTACGTTCGTAACAATGTTACTCACACACATACATATGTGCATCGACGAGCTTTTACCGGAGCTACCGGTGCTGTTAGTAATGAGTGTCGTGTATCAAGCGAATCGATCGAATCGATGATAGAATCATGGTCGTAGTCCTTATTGTGTCCTTCATTTATTATATTGTAATTATTTGTGGTTGATTGATACCTTATTGGTGATTGATACACTCGTGCAACGTGCAGAGTTCGTAAATGTCGGTTTTGCGTCTGATCTCTTTCCGGTGGTGTCGGATTGTCGTCCCATCGCGCCATAAGAGTGAAGGAATACTGAGTGCACCTGTGTCCAAGCAAATGTGCGTGCACTATAATATGTCCTGCGCAGCTGGTTGATCTCCTTATATGTAAACAGCCGCCGTGGCTGAAATCGGCCATAGACGCTATTATACTGTAATTACTATGAAACTGTAATAATTATGTTATAAATATATATCGATTTAACAGTAGTGTTGTGGTTTCTTTTCTAGGGATGCGACGTTACGCATGGCGAGTCGCGTGCGGCGGCAGATCGCGATCGAGAAGTGCAACGAGCTCGCGCGCATCGTCGACAACTGGGACGTGCGGGACATCGGCCAGTGCTGCAACGAGTTCATTAGAGGTATCCACATCATCGTCTCTAGCGGCAGATCGTCGACAACTGGGACGTGCGGGACATCGGCCAGTGCTGCAACGAGTTCATTAGAGGTATCCACATCATCGTCTCTAGCGGCAGATCGTCGACAACTGGGACGTGCGGGACATCGGCCAGTGCTGCAACGAGTTCATTAGAGGTATCCACATCATCGTCTCTAGCGGCAGATCGTCGACAACTGGGACGTGCGGGACATCGGCCAGTGCTGCAACGAGTTCATTAGAGGTATCCACATCATCGTCTCTAGCGGCAGATCGTCGACAACTGGGACGTGCGGGACATCGGCCAGTGCTGCAACGAGTTCATTAGAGGTATCCACATCATCGTCTCTAGCGGCAGATCGTCGACAACTGGGACGTGCGGGACATCGGCCAGTGCTGCAACGAGTTCATTAGAGGTATCCACATCATCGTCTCTAGCGGCAGATCGTCGACAACTGGGACGTGCGGGACATCGGCCAGTGCTGCAACGAGTTCATTAGAGGTATCCACATCATCGTCTCTAGCGGCAGATCGTCGACAACTGGGACGTGCGGGACATCGGCCAGTGCTGCAACGAGTTCATTAGAGGTATCCACATCATCGTCTCTAGCGGCAGATCGTCGACAACTGGGACGTGCGGGACATCGGCCAGTGCTGCAACGAGTTCATTAGAGGTATCCACATCATCGTCTCTAGCGGCAGATCGTCGACAACTGGGACGTGCGGGACATCGGCCAGTGCTGCAACGAGTTCATTAGAGGTATCCACATCATCGTCTCTAGCGGCAGATCGTCGACAACTGGGACGTGCGGGACATCGGCCAGTGCTGCAACGAGTTCATTAGAGGTATCCACATCATCGTCTCTAGCGGCAGATCGTCGACAACTGGGACGTGCGGGACATCGGCCAGTGCTGCAACGAGTTCATTAGAGGTATCCACATCATCGTCTCTAGCGGCAGATCGTCGACAACTGGGACGTGCGGGACATCGGCCAGTGCTGCAACGAGTTCATTAGAGGTATCCACATCATCGTCTCTAGCGGCAGATCGTCGACAACTGGGACGTGCGGGACATCGGCCAGTGCTGCAACGAGTTCATTAGAGGTATCCACATCATCGTCTCTAGCGGCAGATCGTCGACAACTGGGACGTGCGGGACATCGGCCAGTGCTGCAACGAGTTCATTAGAGGTATCCACATCATCGTCTCTAGCGGCAGATCGTCGACAACTGGGACGTGCGGGACATCGGCCAGTGCTGCAACGAGTTCATTAGAGGTATCCACATCATCGTCTCTAGCGGCAGATCGCGATCGAGAAACATGAAATCTTAATTTGACCCACTTCCCGGTCTTCGATTAGGATGAAATTTTGCACACGCTCTGAGTTCTGATGACAATACGTCATGACTAGCTAAGAAACGTCATTACAAATCCAATATGGCCGCCTCCCCAAAATGGCGGACTGGATATTTGAAATCCACTCCCATGATATAGGTATCAAATGAAAGGGTTTGCTGTCAGGAATACGAAAAAAAGGATAAAATAAAAATTATATTAAAAAAAACGAAAAACACGTTTTTTAAGAAATACAAAATAATTCAGACATTTTGTTTGATGAAAGAAAGCGTGGTGCGTTTTGTTCAGAAAGAGTAAAGATTAGATACATAAACGCTCCACGCTTTCTTTCATCAAAGTCAATGTCCGAAATATTTTGTAATTTTTAAAAGCTTGTTTTTTAGTTATTTAAATTGTAATAATGAACGTGCAAGGTGTTGGATATAGTTTACTACAAAATGAAATAACAATATATTTGTATTTATTTACAGAGGACACACTATCTAAGATCGGCCCCGGCAAGCGTATCGCGGAGCGTCGTGCCTTCCTGTTCGACGGCCTGCTGCTGCTCTGCAAGCCCATCACTAGCATCGTGAGTTATATCGATAACTTTATCGACTAATATGTTTATCGATACTGCGTGAAATCGGTAGTGAGGTACAATTTCTTACAGGAAATTCGATAGGTACAGGAGTTGGCGTGTTGTCTCTGTCCCTCATTATTATTTAAATGTTCTTGCTCCGCTTCGCTTTATTATCGACATTTTAACCTATTACGTTATTCTATTTTCAGTTATATAAAAGATTGTTATTTAACTTCATTTCAAAATGTTTGTGAATTGTAAGATTTCTTTTAGTTGAAATCATACTTTTAGAACAGCAACATTTTTCACGCAAATTTTGTGAAAAATAATTTAAATACATGTTCATTTCTGACTACAAAATATTTGAGGTATACAGCCTTATATGCACTAGACCCCATAAATGTAGAATGTAGGACAATGTCCAAAAATGGTACATTAACGCTCCTATAATAGGTATTCCTATAATAGGCATATCTGAAACCACTCTAAAATGTCTAAAAGTAGCAATATTATTGTGGTATATATTATACCTCAGGTGGTGAACAGCAGTGCGAGCGGCGCCGGCGCAGGTGCCCAGCAGCTGAAGCTCAAAGAGAAGCTGCACGTCAGGAAACTGGAACTCATCGACAGGCCTGACACTGAAGGTACAGACATACATCGTACATATCATCATCTGCTTAGCTTTGTCTCAATTAACCTTTTTAGCAAAAAACAACGGGAACAGTTGCATATAATACCTCGTGTGTTCATAAGTTTTGAGACAAAATAAAAGTTGCATATCTTTTTAAATAATTAACTTATATTTATAAAAACAATAGTAAATAGTAAGTAAAAATTAAACATAATTATTATTCAAAATGACCACCCCTGTTTTTAATACATGCCCTTAGACGATTTGGCCAGTCATCAATGGCGGCACGAATCTTTTCCAGAGGAATTCGCTTCGCTTCTCGGACAAGAGCTCGCTTAAGTGACTCCAAGTTTGGGTGGGACTTTCGGCAGGCTCTGAGCTCTAATTCGGTCCATAGAGAATAATCCAGCGGGTTGAGGTCGGGGCTGGAGGAGGGCCATTCATTCGCCGCAATGAAGGCCGGCACATTTTCCTTCAGCCAAGCTTGAGTGGTTTTAGCCTTATGGGATGGCGCCGAGTCTTGCTGGAAAACCCAATACTTGTTATGGAATAGGGTATTAGACAGGGGTTTCACAACAGTCTCTAGAATGTCACTTTGATAATTTTTGGCTTTCACCTTGACGCCTTGTTGGCAGAAATGAAGCTGAGTCACACCTTCGTACGAAACTCCCCACCATACCATGACACTAGCCGGATGATGAGTACGCGAGACATTCCGTGCTGAAGCTGGGACATCCTTGCTACTTTTGGCATACACTTTATTGTTTTGTCGGTTGAACTTTTCTTCGACAGTAAAGATTTTCTCGTCGGTGAAGAGTATCTTCCTCGCATCGTGTCTCCTAAGCAGTATTGGACAACGTTCGCGTCGCAATTGACGAAGGCGATCGTTTAAAAAGTGTACTTTCCTACGGCTATACGCCTTAACCTTGAGATCATATTTCAGTATTCTGTTGACTGAAACGCGCGAAATATTGGTCTGCAGAGCGAGTTTCTTCTGAGTGCGACATGGATTTCGGCGAAGTCGCTCTCGGATGATTTTAATGTTCGCAGGCGTCCTCACAGAGCGTGGACGACCACTTCTTTGCCGATCTTGTAAAGAACTTGTCTCCTTGTATCGTTTAATAGTGTAATACACGAAGTTACGGCTCACACCAAAACTTTTCAGTTCTCGGAAAATGTCCATAGGTTTTCTTCCCACCTTAAATAGTGAAATGACGGTCGCACGTAATTCTTTTGTTCCCTCCATTACGAGAAAATTTAAATAAAATAATCCGAAATCATAGATATTAAAAGTTAACATTCCAAATTCAAAATTAGAAAAAAGAAATATACAGCAGCCAGTAATTTTTATTTTATTTTTATAAGTAAAAAGTTTGTCTCAAAACTTATGAACACACGAGGTATACCTCGTGTGTTCATAAGTTTTGAGACAAAATAAAAGTTGCATATCTTTTTAAATAATTAACTTATATTTATAAAAACAATAGTAAATAGTAAGTAAATAGTAAGTAAAAATTAAATATAATTATAATTCAAAATGACCACCCCTGTTTTTAATACATGCCCTTAGACGATTTGGCCAGTCATCAATGGCGGCACGAATCTTTTCCAGAGGAATTCGCTTCGCTTCTCGGACAAGAGCTCGCTTAAGTGACTCCAAGTTTGGGTGGGACTTTCGGCAGGCTCTGAGCTCTAATTCGGTCCATAGAGAATAATCCAGCGGGTTGAGGTCGGGGCTGGAGGAGGGCCATTCATTCGCCGCAATGAAGGCCGGCACATTTTCCTTCAGCCAAGCTTGAGTGGTTTTAGCCTTATGGGATGGCGCCGTCTTGCTGGAAAACCCAATACTTGTTATGGAATAGGGTATTAGACAGGGGTTTCACAACAGTCTCTAGAATGTCACTTTGATAATTTTTGGCTTTCACCTTGACGCCTTGTTGGCAGAAATGAAGCTGAGTCACACCTTCGTACGAAACTCCCCACCATACCATGACACTAGCCGGATGATGAGTACGCGAGACATTCCGTGCTGAAGCTGGGACATCCTTGCTACTTTTGGCATACACTTTATTGTTTTGTCGGTTGAACTTTTCTTCGACAGTAAAGATTTTCTCGTCGGTGAAGAGTATCTTCCTCGCATCGTGTCTCCTAAGCAGTATTGGACAACGTTCGCGTCGCAATTGACGAAGGCGATCGTTTAAAAAGTGTACTTTCCTACGGCTATACGCCTTAACCTTGAGATCATATTTCAGTATTCTGTTGACTGAAACGCGCGAAATATTGGTCTGCAGAGCGAGTTTCTTCTGAGTGCGACATGGATTTCGGCGAAGTCGCTCTCGGATGATTTTAATGTTCGCAGGCGTCCTCACAGAGCGTGGACGACCACTTCTTTGCCGATCTTGTAAAGAACTTGTCTCCTTGTATCGTTTAATAGTGTAATACACGAAGTTACGGCTCACACCAAAACTTTTCAGTTCTCGGAAAATGTCCATAGGTTTTCTTCCCACCTTAAATAGTGAAATGACGGTCGCACGTAATTCTTTTGTTCCCTCCATTACGAGAAAATTTAAATAAAATAATCCGAAATCATAGATATTAAAAGTTAACATTCCAAATTCAAAATTAGAAAAAAGAAATATACAGCAGCCAGTAATTTTTATTTATTTTTATAAGTAAAAAGTTTGTCTCAAAACTTATGAACACACGAGGTAGATATAGAATAGTAGATACATCGGTAATCGAGTGATTTAATGCCGAAAAATAAATACATAATATAATAATAAGGGTCAATTCACACGTACCACAACCACACCACGTCGCAGCGACATAATGTGGTCAAGCTGTGGTTACGTGTGAATAGTGCCGCAGCGGCTTTTTGCAGTTGCGTTGTGGTAGCGACATAATGTCGATGTGGTTGCGTTGTCGCTGTTGTTGCGACGTGGTAACCACACGTGGTCATGTGCAGTTATACTCCAGCTTTAGTAGAGGTAACACGGCTTGACTGAACGTAGTCTTGGAGGAAAGATTGTTGTTGCTATCCTTGTTATGGCTTTTATTAATAAGAAGAAGACGACGAAATCAGCGTATTCGTCGAAATAGAATTTATGGCGGCGTTGCCGTCGCGATGTGACTGCGAAATGTGGTACGTGTAAATTGTAATATTCATTTTCAATACTGTTGTGTATCTATGCACGCGTCGGCTTCCGTAAATAAAGTAGTGCGCTACCGACCACCGGCCGTTTCACTTGTGTCCTATATCCGCGTCCCAGTCCGCATACTTAACATTGGCGACGAGCGTATATCTGCGAGTAAAGAGGATAAACCACGTGTTGTAAAGTGTTTACAATTATAAAGTGAGTGAAAATGGCGAATAATGTGCAATTCGGCATATTAAGTACGTTCGACCATAATTCACAAACATGGCGGACATACAAAAGCCGTATAGGACAATATTTTGTCGCCAACGACATTAACGAGACAACTGATGCGTCGGGCAAGAAA
Organism: Helicoverpa assulta; assembly: GCA_963856015.1. Lineage (NCBI taxonomy): Eukaryota > Metazoa > Arthropoda > Insecta > Lepidoptera > Noctuidae > Helicoverpa > Helicoverpa assulta. Next base: position 246,532 of record CAWLCW010000003.1, read on the forward strand.
AGGAAAGCCATCCTTCTTAGCGCACTCACTGAGGGCACATATAAATTGACTACGGATTTGGTGCGGCCCAAGGACATAGAAAACGTGCCGTACGAAGACCTCCTGTCTGCGCTGGACGAGCATTTCACCCCAAAATGCGTTGGGTTTGGGGAAAGGCACAATTTTTATATAGCAGTCCAACAAGCAGGAGAAACGTATTCTCAATGGGCCGCGAGATTGCGCGGGCTCACGGAGAAGTGCAAGTTTCATAATGTAGAAGAGGCACTTCGCGACAAATTTATAATGGGTATGCTGCCCGGTCGCGAAAAAGAAAAAATATATACCAAGGACCTGGCGGACCTTACACTGGCTAAGGTCGTGGAGTTGGCGGAGAATTTGAGCCGAGGCCGCGCCGCCGCCGCCGCAAGTGCGGGCGCAGGCGCGGGCTCGGGCGCCGCTGGCGCGGCCCCTGACGCTACCGCGGCGTCTATATCCACGGCGACGGAGCTTTACAAAATTGCTCAGAAAAGTGTTAGTGTAGGGAAAGTAAAGTGTGGTGTGTGCGGTTTCTCTAACCACAAATCTGCAGATTGCAGATTCGCTAATTATGTGTGTAAGAAATGTCACGTAAAAGGGCATTTACGTAAAATGTGCGGGAAAGTGAACTACGTGGTGGTAGGAAACGGTAACAGGGGTGAAAGTGACGGAGATGATGACGGTGAGCTATTTTATATCCGTTCCTTCAGAGGCGAACCCATGGTGGAAACGATTTTTGTAAATGACATTCCGTTTGAGTTCCAAGTAGATAGCGGGTCCGCGGTCACGGTAGTGTCGGAGGGGTTCTACGAGACACATTTTAAAAATGTGCCACTAGCAAGTACTCGTAAACAACTAATGACCTATAACGGTGGCAAAATTATATGTTTAGGTACGTTAAATTTACCTATTAGCTATGCAGAACAAACACGGAATATAGCGCTTTACGTGGTCAGGGACGGAGGCCCACCGCTGCTGGGGCGGGATTTCATATCTTTATTCAATTTGCAGTTGACGGGCGCTCCAGTAAATTACGTTAAGTCGGAAGGTTCAGTGCAGGAATTACAAAAAAAATATTCAGACCTATTTTCATCTAAATTAGGAACGTTTAATAAAAATGTTATTAAACTATCGCTGAAAGAAGGTTCAAAACCAGTTTTCTGCAAAGCACGGCCGGTAGCATTCGCATTACGAGACAAGGTTAACGAAGAAATCGATAGACTAGTCGATTTAGGTATTCTCGAACCGGTCGAGTACTCAGAATACGCATCCCCGATAGTTCCCGTGTTAAAGCGCAACGGGACAGTCAGGCTGTGCGCTGACTATTCCGTATCTATCAACAAGCAGCTGCTTGTCGAACAGTATCCACTTCCCACTACGAATGAGTTATTCTCAAAAATCCATGGCGGCGAACAATATAGCAAACTCGATTTATCAATGGCGTACAATCAATTTGTATTAGATGACGAATCAAAAAACCTAACATGCATCAATACCAACCGTGGTTTATATAGGTTCACGCGTCTGGTTTTCGGGTTGGCCAGCGCGCCGTCCATATTTCAACGCGCCATGGAAAGTGTATTAGCTGGGTTAAAAGGAGTTGTTTGTATGCTTGACGATATTTTAGTCACGGGTAAAAACCGACGGGAACACCTAGAAAATCTGAATGCGGTTTTAAAGCGTCTACAAAATGCTGGATTAACGTTACAGAAAGAAAAATGTAGTTTTTTTCAGGACGAAGTCAGTTATCTAGGTTATATTATTACGAAAAACGGTCTAAAGAAATCACCAGAGAAAATTAAAGCAATGATTGAGGCACCGGTGCCCACAAATGTCAATCAGTTGCAATCATTTTTAGGGTTAATTAATTACTATAGGAATTTTATACCTAATACATCCACCATTCTCAGTCCATTATATGACTTATTAAAAAAAGATAATAAGTGGGAATGGACTAGTAGGCATAACTCGGCTTTTAGGGAAATAAAAGAGTTAATGACGTCGGACCAAATACTTGCTCATTATGACCCAAACTCGCAATTAATATTAACAGTGGATGCTTCTCCGAGCGGGTTAGGAGCGATCTTATCACAAATAGGCAAGGACGGGGTTGAACGACCTATTTCATTCGCTTCACGTACGTTGAATGCCGCTGAAAAACGTTATGCGCAAATTCAAAAGGAGGCTACAGCCATTATTTACGGCGTGAGGCGATTCCACCAGTACCTCTATGGTAGATTCAATCCTTTCATTCTAAGAACAGATCATAAACCATTATTATCAATTTTTGGTCCATATAAAGGTATCCCCGAAATGTCAGCAAACAGATTGCAAAGGTACGCGTTGTTTTTAAGTAGTTATAACTATAAAATTGAATACGTGCGCAGCGTTGACAACAGCGCAGATTACCTGTCCCGTTCTAGCCTACCGCGCTCGCGCCACGAGTGCGCGTGTACCGAACAGTGCCGGTGTTGTGATTGCGAGGTGGCATATGACCGCGCGACTTATGTTTGTTTTGTTATAGATAGTAGCATGCCCGTAACGCTAGATAAATTACGTGACGAAACAAAAGCTGACGATGTTTTAAAACGCGTGATTAATTATATTTTAAATGGTTGGCCACCGAGGGAAAATGACAGTCGTCTTAAGCCATTTTATTTATGTAAGACACAATTATCTTACGAGAATGGTTGCGTAATGCGGGGTCATAAGATAGTTATACCAACGGGGCTATATGAACGAATTTTGAAAGAGTTACATTCTTCTCACTTAGGTATAGTTAAAACCAAGGCCGAAGCTCGATCAAGGTTTTGGTTTCCAGGGATTGATCAGGCGGTAGAAAAAATGATAAATTCATGCGATATATGCATTCAATTACGAGCTTCCCCCTCGCGCGCCGCTGTAGTGCATTGGAGCACTCCACCCAGCCCGTTTGATAGAATTCATATAGATTTTTTGGGACCGATAAGGGGTTGTGTCTATTTAGTGGCAGTAGATGCTTACTCTAAGTGGTTAGAAGTATATGAGATGAATGCCGCCACGTCTTCAACGGCGGTAATCAGGAAACTTCATGAGTTAATTTCGAGGTTCGGTGTTCCGAAAACGATTGTAAGTGATAATGGCACAGCATTTTGCTCACAAGAGTTTCAATTGTTCTGCGCGACTAACGGAATAGTGCATATCACGTCACCGGTTTATCATCCGCCTAGCAACGGCCAGGCAGAAAGCTTTGTAAAGATTGTAAAAAAAGGTATAAAGTCTTGTTTATTGTCTAGTAATAGTACGAAGGATACATCAAAAAATTTACTGAAATACCTTATGGATTATAGGAATTCGGTTCATTCCACTACGGGTTTGTCTCCTGCTCAACTAGTTTTCGGCCACAAGTTGAGAACGCGGTTGGACTTGCTCAAGCCTCCGTCGTCTGCACCCTTGTCATCGCCTATGTCTAACTTTAGTAAATACCAACAGTGTATGCCAACTAAACAGACCAAAAAGCTTAAAATAAATAGTTTTAAGGAAAACGATATTGTTTTATATAAGAAATTTATTAATAATTTAAAATACACTTGGTGTAAAGGCGTAGTATTAAAAAGAATAGGCAAAGTAGTGTATTTAGTAAAAGACATTAGTAGTTCGGAAAGTTATAAAAGACATGTAAATCAGCTGTTGCTTTACAAAGGAACCTTTAATGGGGGACGAGATTTTAAAGTAAACTTACCTGGGTCGTCGCCGTCGCCGCCGCCATCGTCGCCGTCGCCGCCGCCATCGTCGCCGTCACCGCCGCCATCGTCGCCGTCGCCATCGCCGCCGCCATCGTCGCTGCCGCCATCGCCGTCGGTTCTGCCATCGCCACCATCACCAACTCGGTCGGCATCCTCGCCTCATCCATTGGCATCTCAGGGCAGGCAGGGGGAAAATAGAAGGCAAGAAGTGTACGAGCCAAGGGAGGAAGATGAGACGAACGATGAGAATGGAAGTCAGAGTAGCCCGGAGGAGGACTTTCAGGAAGCGGAAACGACCAGTGTAGTAGAAACCCCACCCAGAATGGTGTTACGCAAAAACCCTACGCGTAATAAAAAGTATTTTTAGTTATTATTGTTATAGTTATTAAGAGGTTAGAAGTTATGCAAATAACTAGAGGGAGGAATGTTGTGTATCTATGCACGCGTCGGCTTCCGTAAATAAAGCAGTGCGCTACCGACCACCGGCCGTTTCACTTGTGTCCTATATCCGCGTCCCAGTCCGCATACTTAACAAATACAAAGTAATATGCCCGACCACATGGCGTCGTTGTGGCTGTGGTGTGGTTGTGGTACGTGTGAATTGACGCTAAATGGTATGTATGTGTGTCATCCTATGCAAATCGTATGCATGCATACATAAACAAATCAATATTTTTTCTGAGTGCGCTAGTCGGGGCTATGGCGGGAGTCGCGTGGTATCTGCAGCATGTTAGAACCTCGCCCCGCGTCGAGCTGTGCGCGGCAACACCGCACGCGCCTCGCACTCATGTTCACTCGCGCAGCAAATGACGTGCCTGTCACGCGTACTATAGGCTTTTTAGCAACTTAAATGTATGAAAATTAAGGCTTTTAATTGCTAATAAATCCGGTTATTTCACCCACAGAGGGCCGCAACCTCATAGAGCTGTGTCCCCGAGTGGGCCCGGCCGTGGTGCTGGCCTGCGCCTCCTGCGCCGAGAAGCGCAACTGGATGTGCGACCTCGTCATGCTCAACACCAAGCCCATGCTCGACCGCTTCCTCGACAGGTAACGCTTGTACACCACACACACAGACACCAGACACACAAAGACCAGACAGACACACATACCATACAGACACACAGACACTAAGCCGATAAAGCTGTGAACCCTGATAAAAATGCTGAACTGCGCTAATATAGGGCAGGTACCTACGTATGACACATATGTATGTCCTTATAAGTTCTACTCCGGTGGGACCTGCTCACACAGAAATTCGTCGTGTCGTCAGGTTATCTCAACCACTTGATTTTTACTCGTGGTCGATATCGTATTGAATTCAGCTGAATGGTGTCTCGATGTTTTTTGATCCTTTATGTTTTAGTTCAATTTACCTTTTTTCTACATGTCTTTCAAAACTAAAAGTTTTTTTATTTCAAATACACCGTTGATGGTATTTTAATGAAAAGTCAGATATTACCTCGTTGCACAATTTTAACTTTGATAACCTAAAATTATGTGTACAGCATCCTACTGGATCTGGAACGGCGGCATCCTCTGAAGCTGCCTCCAGCGTCACTGTACCGGTTCGCGGTGCCCGACTCGCCCGACAACATCGTGCTCGAGGACGTCACCGCGCGGCACCACGCCAACGCACCAGTGCCGCTCATTAAGGTGCGTCTAGTCATTAAGGCACTCAGTTATACACTCATTTATACAGTTATTGGGACACTCAGTTATTCGGACACTCGTCCACACACTCACTCGTACAAGAACACGTAATTGCTATACAATTGGTATGTGCCTATCACTAAGGTAAGTCACTCACCCACTCACTCACATACACTGGGGCAGTTATACTACATTTATACATAAGATTTTAGTAGCCCTTTGAATGTTAATCTCTATGAAACTCTAGACTTGTTTCTTTATATTTTTCTAACTTATTCTGATTGTCGGAACATCGTGGGACCTTTAAGGGGCTAGACTTGTTTAATAAAACAATGATTAAAACTATTTATTTTACGACACTGATTTGATTGGCAATAGTTCCGACGGGACGCGGGTGAAACCGCGGGAAAGCGGCTAGTGCTAGATAAATTATTTAGGTATCATCTTCTCGTTATATTTTTTTTACTAAATTGGCGTTTTTATCCGTCGATGTTGACTTTGAGTTTTAAAAAATCGGTTTGTCGTGAAGAAAACATTTTACGTCAGCAGAGTTTTTATATGAAGAAGGATTTGAAGAAATGCGCCGCGAATTATATCACCAATTGGCTATAATTGTGAATAAAACTTTGTCAAAATTTGTGCGTCGTTTTGTATCTTGAAATTGGTCATTATGATGTCATTTGGAAGTCACTTGCAGCTACATGGACAGTGAAATGAGCCATATTTCATTGATAACTATAATAAATGAAATTGTGTTTGAGAATCGTAATAAAATTCTATGTGTATATATTTTGGTAAATGAGGCTCACTTGTAAATGTTCATGTAACCGCACTTCTCATGGCTAATATTAGACTTTTTATTTTGTTTATTTTAATTAACTAGCTATGCGATTTATTGAAAAAATCGTGACTAATATTTTTACTTTACAAAACGCTAGCGACATCTATTTGTAATTAAAAGCACTGGCGATTATGATAAATATAAGATACTTACAGTAAACTATATGAGTGCTACAAATAAAAAAATATACAAAACATTTAAAAATATAAACAAAACTTATAATTCGGTTACTTGCATGCTATACATAGGTTTTATTTATTACTATTTATGTTTAAATACATGTGGGCGTGAGGCGTGTTCAAACCAAAAATGTACCTATTTTTAAGCCTTCTGTTAGTCAAAACAAAATGAATAAAGTCGCTATAAGTACGTTATACTTATTCCTATATTTATAACAAGCGTTTTAAAATTGAAGTTTTGTAAAGTGAATCAAAGTATATTACACTCCAATATTAACTTAAAGTACTTACCAACATCGGCAACTATCTTTTATATTTACAGTTAAATATAATGTATGTTTACAACATTATTTTACTACTAAATCAGGTGTTTTAGACTCTGGGGCAGTTGAGAGCAATTAATAAGAAACAATAATATATAAATATTTTCCACTACATTCTATGTAAAGAATTGACTTCCATTAAGACCTTATTCGATTGGCTTAGCTCCGTATTACAGAAAGATGTTTGAAACCCTTTATATACGATTCAAACAATAATAGTTTTTAAATCAACAATGACAAGGTCTATCTTTCTGTAATGTGGACTTATGTCTTTATTTCAAATCTTATTCAATATTAATACCATTCGCTTAAGGAACTTGCTTTTATTCGTGATCATGTTTTATCCCTTTCTGACCAGTGAAAGAGAAAAAGCTGTTAAAAAATATGTTCATTAAACAAATGGTAATACAATGATTATGACTGGTTCCTATAAACAAGAAAAGGTTTATTTTGCTTATGCTTACTAGTTTTTTGAATCAACGTTAAATACCTACGGTCCGTAAGCAAAACGAATCATTTCTTGTTTATAAGATTACTATAGCATACTATATTATTTGTAAGGCATGTGATGTTTGTGAACATTGTGCTGATCACGGTAATTTGTATTGATGTATTGGACGCACTGCTACACCAGTTTAGCAAACACATTGGTTTCCCACACAACATATACTTTTTAAATTACTATCAAATATCTACCTAACATAAATAAGGAGTTTAAAAACACATAGATAGAGTGGATTTTATGTTGTTAGATGACACATATTAACCTATCAAGTTTTCAAACGGCTAAAAAAAGACCTGAAAGAACAACGTGTTGCTTTATTTAAGTTACTTGCCATATAGGTTTCACATAAAAACTACTGAAACTTTTATACTAAAGATCTGGGCACAGATGTTAATGGCACGAAAGCGAGTGTGCCATACTTATTCAAAGACTGACATTTACACAATCAAGTATAGGCTACACTTAGTATAGCTCACTCTTTCTACATAAAATGTGGAGGTATATAAATAAAAAATGTAGGTATACATAAGGCAGCTAGGTAAAGACACACAGTTCGTCCAAGCCATCGTCACACAACCGTGCTTCACAACTAATAATCTACAACTAGCGTCGGATCTAGACCAGTCTAGATCTAGGACTGTCTGGTCGGCAGGAGCGCGCAGCCACATCATGCTGCCCCCTCCCCAACTGTCTCCGAGCTTCAGACCCTGAGGAACCACCTAGAACCAGTTTTAAACGCGGCGGAGGACGATCAAGCGTCTAAGTATAGGATGGCAGGTGACAGCTGCTGTCAGTCAGTGTCGCTATTTACCCGTGATAACAGCTGTCAACTGCGCAAAATATTCGGTAACCTTGTACAGGGGTATTTTGGCACTTATCTAAGCATTTGAAGGGTTTAATTTGTATTATTTCTAGGTTTTGGAACGTGCCGAAATATCCTTGTTAACACTCAAATTATAATATTACTATTTTACTTGCGTTTGACAGAGAAATATTGATTTATTTACAAATATAAACGCAAGTGAAATAGCAGTATATTATTAGTATTACACGGTTCATATAGAATAATGGATTTGAATGAAGTAAACCATGTAATATTATAAATTAATAATTGAAATTGGACAGGATCTTGTTTTGAAGGACAATTCTCGTTAATATCGTCAAATAGGCCTAAAGAAGTAATAAATTGGTTCCTCTTTAAATCTCGATTCGACGACAATAAACTAGTGACCATAAGGGTCAATTCCCACTGAAAGGGCAGCGGCCGTAAGAGCACGGACAATGTAAGAGCGCGGCGCCGCGCGGCCCGCCGCGCTCGCGCTCAATCACTTGCATTTACGGCCGCTGCCGGCCGCTGCTCTTTCAGTGGGGATTGACCCTTATGGTGTAGCAAATCTGTGGTTAAAGTACCAGCCCATTTAGTAAGTGTGCAAGTTCGATTCCAGACATTCTAAGTTATGTACTTCCTACGAACATCTTAGATAGGACTGGGTAAAGGCGTAGAAAATCATCTCTTGGGAAGCTGGACTTAGTTTGTATTCGCCTTTCATTGAAGCTCGAATCCCTGTAGTTAGACAATAAAAAGGCTGAAGATTATTTCACGTCAAACTATTAATTTACAGTACTACAGACTACTACTACTAAATTTAATACTATTGAGTATTTTTTCACTTCTCTTTACAGTGGTAGTTGGAATAGAATTTTAAAAGAGAATTGTCCTTCACCATGTATTCCTGGACTAGCTTCTGCCAGCGGTTTCACCCGCATCCCGTGGGAACTACTTCCCGTACCGAGATAAAAAGTAGCCTATAGCCTTCTTCGATAAATGGGCTATCTAACACTGAAAGAATTTTTCAAATCGGACCAGTAGTTCCTGAGTTTAGCGCGTTCAAACAAACAAACTCTTCAGCTTTATAATATTAGTATAGATTGGCGTGTTTCCTTGAATATTTTTCGAATTAACCGAAACATTGGTAATTTTTAGCACACATAATTATGCTTATGTCTAAAACAGCTGTAAATTCTCTCTATTTATGCGGAAAATACTCAGTTAATACCGTAAATATAAAAAAATAGGTATATGTTTATATGTATATTGTCCCGGCTATTTTCGGTCTTAACCGACCGAGCATGGAAAAGGAGGATTGTGTTTTGGAGATGTTGGTGGAGTCCGAAAATAGTGGCGATCTCGATGTAAGTATATTTAAATATAAATTGGAGACCAGAAAATAATATTTGTACCACTCGTATTAATATTTCGATTTCAAATGGTTTTTATTAACTAACTTCAAAAAGAAAGGAAAACGTTTTCAATTCGAGCATGTGTATTTTTACAAGATCCAAACGATTCTTTGGGTCCGAATCCCGGGTAAATTCATTTGTAGTTTTGATAGGTTCGGTAAAGGAAAAGTTGCTGAAACAATATATTATCTACGACGTAGTAGTAGAAGGCGTGGAAGTAATCTTTCAAAAACAAAGACGAAAGTTAAGCTGAAAATTTGTTGGGCATTCAGTCCTTGAACCTGCTGCACTCGAGTCGACAAAAATATTTATATACAGAGAAATCTAAGCATGTGGTACAATATATTTTCTGATTAATTATTTGATCATATTCGTCGTCTGTCTGTTTAAATGTCAATCTTTTTGTACATCAGTCGCATGCAAAAATATGAACATTGTAGTAGAATTTGCAAACAGTTAGCCAAATGATGAAGATTTCATATTCTTGAAAACCAAAAAAAAACTTTGTTGACCCATAAATCTCAGGCCATAAAAATATAACTAAAAAAGAGGGTGATTAAAAAGATTCTGATATTTATTTTGCCATTATTAAATTCAAGCTGAATTGGCAACTAAACTATATTTCAAAATAAGTACCTAGTTACTTAAAAATCAAAATTGAATTCTCCAATTGAAAATTGTATTGAAGATATTTTTTTAAAATAAAGTTAAAACATGTCTGTTTTAAGAGATGAGATAAAGAGGTTCAAAGTATAAAGCTTCAGGTCATGACATGTTTGTTATAACGATACTAGACTGTACTTTTATCATTTCTGTAACTATTTCACGAATGCGGATACATGTTTTTGCAGATGACTTTTACCAGGATTTCTAGTCTAGCGTGTGTTTACAGATAACAGCACTATAGTACAGAAAACGCTAAATAGTTGATGAGAATGACAAACATTCTAAATAAATTATTTATACAGATTCTAGCAAAAAACACATAAAAATTGGTAAAGGGCGTCATTTATACATACCTGCAAGACAAGAAATCCAATTTTAATCAGTATTATTAATGAACAGTAGTTAAATATTAAGATATAAACGTTTTATTAAATGTTGTATACGTAACTGTCGTAAGTGTAGATTGTAATAAAGGCTTTGGTAGACTGTCGACTTGACAATAAATTTTTTGACTTAAATAAAACCAAAAAAATAATAGATGATTAAAATTGAAAAACACCTATTAAAAGCGATCCGATGGTAATACTCAACTGAGCTCATCTAATACGCCTATTTCAGATATTCAGATATTAAATTTTTAAGTCGACTGTCTACAAGAGTTCGAATGTCTGAAGCACACTAGAAATAGATCACAAACAAAAAGACATTTGCGCTTGATACATGCGGAACCACTACAGGCCCTAACTTACTACTATTTTGGACTCACATCACATATACATAGTTTTCCAGCACTCATTGCCGATCTATAAAACATTCATAATGATGGATCATCTATGATCTCAGTAGTCATCATCCTCCGAGCCTTTTTCTCAACTATGTTGGGGTCGGCTTCTAGTCTAACTGGATGCAGCTGAGTACCAGTGTGTCACAAGGAGCGACTGCCTATCTGACCCCCTCAACCGAGTTACCCAGGCAACCCAATACCCCTTGGATAGACTGGTATCAGACTTATTGGCTTCTGACTACCCGTAACGACTGCCAAGGATGTTCAATGACAGCCGGGACCTACAGTTTAACGTGTCATCCGAAACACAGTCAATGGTGTCTAGATATACAAAAGTACATACAAACTTAGAAAAGTTGCATCGGTATGATCTCTGTAGTGTGCTCAGACTATACTTGTATGTGATCTCGTGTCAAATGTGATATTTTTGAACGTCTTTCCAAATTATATCTATGTATAGAGAACTTACTGTATCGGTGTCATATCTATTGATTATATGTTAGTATTTAGATCTCTAATTACTTGACTTTTATAATTGCATTCATTTTGCATGTTTATATTGTGACGTTTTTCTCAAGAACTGAATGAAGGTACTTTTTGTAATATTGTACCAAAATATTGGAAAATGAAAAATGACAGACTTTTTGAATTTTTGTTGTGAAACCTACGTGTTTGACAAATCAAGATAAAATGATTATCATATCATACAAGTAAATACAAGTCCTTATTTACAATGATGTTACATTTAACTGAACAATTTAACATTGAAATATTGAATTTCATTCTGGCAGATCTTGCTTAGAAAATCTGTATTTTTTTTCACATCCAAAAGTTATTTGAGGTTTCAAAAAAACATATTTTATGACTTCGAACATGGCAAAATGATACAACTATGTTAAGTAATGAGAAATCTGAATATTCTATATTTTATACAATTTCTAAGTGTTCACTGTAGTAAGGAGTAAGAGAGGCGAAACCGTGAGACTAGGTAGTATGTATTCATACATATTTGTACTGAAAAGATGGTGTTAAGGTGCCTATAGTACCTCTATACAAGCTGTTGATTTGCATCCGTGCCATATTCAAGGACGTAATTATACTAATGATTCTCAACCCAAATCAACAAAAAAATTGGTACAAATTTTTTTGATTTTAATTATTTTTCGGAAATCCGTCAATGTCATCTAGCCGTATTTAAACTTGGCGCGTGTGTTGCTGGCCTTAAAACCGTGCTGCGCCTTCACAAAAACGCAAACACAAAGCATACGCAACGATTATTCATAAATTTCATTCATAAAATTGGATTACTTCGGAAATACTATGACATTACAATAACAAAAAAAAACAATGCATATTAGCTATTTCCCGTCTACTGTGATTCCAATCGACTATTTACGTATTTTATGTCCTCCTCCTGAAGTATGGCACAAATGCAAATCAACACCTTGTATTATTGACAAAATTTTCCAAAAAATTAAAATCGTGTAACGATATATTGAATTTTTCAATTAATTAATGTCCTATATTGGATATTTATATGGGGTAAATATTCCTTCAGAATAACCCATATTATCAAAATTGTTAGGAAATTATTGAAAATGTATAATCTTAAAGATTACACAAGTGATTGTAAATTAAATTAAAATGAATTTATTAATGAAATTGATAAATTTTGATGCGAATTTAATAATTGGCTTTTGCGAATTGTAATTTTAATTAATAGGCTACCGGACGACCGTTTGTAAATTATAAACTAACGTCACTTAAACAAATAATAAATTATGTAACAAAAACGATGTCAAATAATTGCGTTAGGAGAGACCATATCTCTTTCAATTTCAATTTGTAGTTTGTATAAGGCGATTATCATGTGACACACCGCTGCTCCAGGCGGTGGCGGCAAAATAAAAGTGAACCGCTCAACGCTCGCAGAAAGCTATTACTGTATTAAAAAAGAAAAACAATCAATAATAATTATTATTATTCCTCATATAATGTGCACCTAGAGGAAATTATCCCGGCCCAACCTCATTGCTGACAAAGACTAATGATGGTCACGATCCCCAATCTATGGGGGAACGACTTTGATGATGATGATGATGAATGTGCATCAGAGATCATCGCTTCAACGCTGCTGCGGTTCGCGGTGTCATGTATGAATCACCTTATATAACTAATAATATAAATAAGTACTTTTACGTATAAATATCCAGACATATTGTATGAAATCAACCTATCGCTGGCTAACATAAATTTTTTAAAGGACAGTTAAAAGTCTATCAATTTTTGAAAGGACAATAAACGAAGTCCGGTAACCTCATACTAACTTGTAGGCACCTTTAGGTCGAAGAAAACTGAACTGAAACGATCGCTTTAATGTTTTAGTCTATATATAACTATATATTATCTATATGTAGTACTTAACATATTCTTTGTTTCATCTCCCTCTAGTCTTGTGCCAAAATTGTTTTTGAAACATCTCCATCGGTATTCAGTTGTTTTTACTGCTCTTGTCATATAAATCTGCCGTTCTGAAGTTGGCCGCGAATGACTCTTCGATCACCGAAACGTGGACACTGTCGGTACGGCTGGTTCACAAGTTTAAAGTCGCTCAGCGGGCTATGGAAAGGGCTATGCTCGGCATTTCTCTGAGGGATCGCATCAGAAATGAGGTAATCCGTCAGAGAACCAAGGTCATCGACATAGCCCACCGAATCAGCAAGCTGAAGTGGCAGTGGGCTGGCCATATTAGCCGAAGAACCGATAACCGTTGGGGTAAACGAGTTCTAGAGTGGAGACCGCGCCTCGGCAAACGTAGTGTAGGACGTCCTCAGGCACGGTGGAGTGATGACTTGCGCAAGACGGCTGGCAGGAGCTGGATGCGAGAAGCCGAAAATCGATCTCAGTGGCGTGCACTTGGAGAGGCCTATGTCCAGCAGTGGACTGCGATAGGCTGATGATGATGATGATGATGATGACTCTTCGATATAAATACTGTCATATGAACCTGCCTCAATCTGTCAAATGTCTTCAATAGATTTTCAACCTTATCACAATAGTGGAAGATTAATGTTCGATTGGTAATATTTGACAGCTTTGGGTAGGTTGACCTGCTAGCGTTTGTAAAAACTCAATACTACTACGCATGTGCGAGATGTCAAATGGCTAACTTCAGATAGCAAAGTTATTTGATAGGAACTGTAGGTATTACTTTTATGAAATAAAACTTCATTATCTAATGGAATCTAACGGCCTAGTTTATAATCATATGAATTTGTATCAGTTTTTGTCTGCCAGATATATTTAATTCAGTTTACAAATATACAATAACCCCTATTAGAGTATGGTTAAATTATTTGCTACATAAATAAATTATATTAAATTATTTTTACAATCTGGCAGATATTTCCAATTAATATCCACAAGTTATAGTAATCTTTAAGATATGTAGTCACCTACGTGTACCTCTATGTGAAATTATGAATTTCCATAGTAATATTATATTTATCATATATCGTAGTAATAGTAACACTGATTGGAAATAATATGACACCACTTATGAGGCATGTATTATAAAACGCTTACTTGTTATAGCTAGAAAACTGACAATAAATACATAACTAATGGCTGGTTTCAAAGTATCTGCAAAAAACAGATTATTTATTTATTTTAGCTTAAAAATGAATTAGTAGTTTATTAGGTAACAAAGTGACATAAGTACATATATACCCATTGACATATATTCTAGCGATAGACAAGAACATCCATACAAATAATTTACCCGCATATGTCGTCTGTTGACATCTTGTTGACGTATTGTGACATGTAGTCATCCTCATTGATGTTAATTGCAGAAGTGACATTATATTTTCGCTCGTATTTTGCCTACATTCTTCATTACTCAAAAAGTTTATATCTAAGTGAATTCAAAATCATGTAATATATCAAAAAGTTTATTCATATCTAAGTGAATGCAAAATCATGTAATATGTTAAAACCAGGAACTTATTTTTAGGATTTTTTAATATTAATTACGATGTTTGTTGCCCTCTTAAGAAAAACAACATCGCAAATTTTCGCGAATTTAAACGCGCTGATATATCTTGTAGTGTTTTTACAGTAGCGAAATACATACGAGGTCATATTATTTTTTCTTGAAAGTATGAACATACCATGACAAAGTGAAGTCCGTTTTCATTGATATTTTACCTACTGCCAGTTTTATGGCACATCTGTTTCTGCACGATTTTCTTCATCCATAATTTCAAGATGGCGGGAAGCAAATTAATGCATATTTGTAAAATTGAATTATAAATGAAAAGTATGATATACAAGCGTTGTAATAGCATGAACGGCGTGTAATTTTACTAACTTGACTCTCGAATAGCTTATATGTGTAAGTTTATACCTTGATATGTATTTTCTATTTTATAATTGTCGTTTCATAGACATCCATCTGACGCAGGTGTCAAAATCGCTCTGATTTGCCATTTTGGGCAATGCAAAGTCTGCAGTGCATTTCAGTGTGGCAAGCTTTTTGTTCGGAACGTTCTATCTAGTACGTAGTACATATATATCGATGTATATACCTCTATAATGGCAGTAACATACTAATTTATGTAAAACAATATAAAAAAGTAGTGTGATATTATTTCCGTTCAATGTCAAAATATAATTATATTAATAAATGTCATATCTCAATGTTTATTTACATAGAAATGTTATTTAAAATAAATGTATGTGTGTTGTGTAAATAGCGTGTTTTTTAGCCTCACACTGCCCCAGAGACAAAGTTATAAGCTTTATTCTGAAAAATAAATTTATTCAGTTTATCCAGTTGGTTTATGGATTATTTTTAACTGAATTTTTGATATAACACTGGAATTGTTAGCATAGCGTAAATATACATTCCTGCATATTCAGACGACTTACATAAACGGAATCATGAAGTTAATTAGAATTGAGGGAATTATGGATACTAAGAGCCCGTAGATCAATCCTACACCATCAGGCCTACACCAATTTTATAGAATTTTCATACAGACCTGTGACAAGTTCAAAAACAAGTACTGTACTGTATTTTCCATTCTATATCAATATACGAAGGCAACTCAATCATCAATTTTCATACAATCATGACCTCTGCTTCTGCGAATGTAAACAAGCCTGGAAAACAATTATGAGATTTGAGCCATGCATATTGCATATAGTGTATAAAATTCAAATATATATTTTTAGGGTTGATATCTCATGGAATTGGTACCTAGTTATTCTATGATAACTTTGCTGTCCG
The DNA here is from genome assembly GCA_963856015.1 of Helicoverpa assulta. Classification (NCBI taxonomy): domain Eukaryota; kingdom Metazoa; phylum Arthropoda; class Insecta; order Lepidoptera; family Noctuidae; genus Helicoverpa; species Helicoverpa assulta. The sequence continues at coordinate 262,754 of CAWLCW010000003.1, forward strand.
TCCGTCTGTTTTATAAAGAGATTTTAAATCTCCTTTTCTAAGGATAGAGTGGAGGTATACCTACCTCAGTTGAAGCTTACAGCAAATATAGAAATCTGCAGTCTCTAGTCTACGCAGACCAAAGATTTGGCTGTCTAACTCATTATATTCTGAAAAGCGTTAAAAATCTATAGGGTACTTTACCTTGAAATAAAAATAATAGTTGTAGACATTTTGTGGGTAATTTAAAAGTACACTTGTACTGAGCTGTTAAAATTGTGATCTTAGCTTATTTTTGTTAATTTATACCTATTTTTCTCACCCGCAGGGCGCAACGCTCCTCAAACTAGTAGAACGGCTGACCTACCACGTGTACTCAGACCTGAACCTAGTGAGGACATTCCTCACGACGTACCGCTCCTTCTGTTCTCCGGGGGAACTCCTCGAGCTGCTCATCGAGAGGTTCAGGATACCGGAGCCCAGCGAGGTCTATGATACGCCGAGGACTGGTGAGTTGACACATATATGCTTGAAACTATTTTTATTCATAGTTCATAGAATATAACTGAAATGTAGTGTTGACACTTAATAACAACACAACAAATAATATGATGAAGATGAATATGAAAAAATGCTGAAAAAATACTGGCTCTTGAAAAAAGTAGGCTAATATGGGATAAATACCGTAGTTAATCTATGCTTTGGTGGTTTTCTTATAAAATTCACTTGCACATGGCGAGCTCTGCCATTTTTTTCTAAGAATGAAAGAAAAGCCATTTACTGACATAGCTCGAAATAAAACAATAGGTAATAGAAAGTCCAAACACAAAATATTATAGTGCAAAATATATCCACATCAGCATTAGGTCCGATAACTAGTGAGTGACACAGGCTTTTAATTGGATCTAGACGAGTTACGAATGTCAAACTGTTACTGTTACAGCCTTTTTATTTATCGTCCCACTGCTGGGCACAGGCCTCCTCTCACACGGAGAAGGATTGAGCATTAATCACCACGCTTGCTCAGTGCGGGTTGCTGATTTCAGACTATATAGTCCAGGTTTCCTCAAGATGTTTTCCTTCACCTTTTTATCAGCCATTGGTGTCTAAGATTACTTAGAAAGTACATACAAACTTAGAAAAGTTGCATTGGTACTTGCCTGACCTGGAATCGAACCCACACCCTCATACTCGAGAGGTTGGTTCATGATAAATTAATTACTGTATTGAAGTGTTATTTACAATATGTAAGTAAATATTAGTGACATTGTAATGGTATGGTTAGCTATAAGTATGTGGTATATTTGCGCACGCTAGTCCCAAGGATCAAGACGCCCAAGAAGGACGTGAGTCCCAACTCCTCGCTGCTCGAGATCGATCTAGGTAACGTATATAGCATGCTCTAAACGTCTGACAGGTGAAGGTATTATTATGTACCTATCCTGTGCCTCATTTGAGTGGGCAAGTATGTGTAGATAAACTAATCTTGATACTTTATGTAATTATTTTAAGCAGAAGTTTATTTGTTACATATTCAATTTTATGTAAAAAGTAGTACCTAGATCCTTAACCTTTAGTTAAGTGCTAAACTCAAATGGATTACATGATATAGGCGTAAGGTTCCAGGTATTACAAAAGTACTTCTGGTATTAAGAAGTACTTCTTAAGACCATGTAATATTTAAAACTCAATTGCCAGCGTGGTCAAATGTATTGTGGCAGCTCCTTTAAGATGCACACTCAATTGTGGTGTTATTACATGTTGTGAATTAGTCAATGAAACACACTGTTTACCTTCCCATCCTAGAATTAGGATGTATGCCGATAATAATATTTTTTAATAGAAATAATTTAATTTCTAATAGCGGAAAGCATAGAGAGCGTGGCAAGTAGCGACGCGGAGAAGTTAAGTAAGAACACGGCGCGAGAAGACTGGAAGAGGTATCGGAAAGAGTTCCAGCAGCCCGTCAAGTTTAGGTGAGATTTTGTGCTACTTCTTGTGTTTATATATCTGTTGTAGTTCCTTAGCAATAGACTAATTTTAAGGCTAGGTTATAGAATTGAATCGTGAAAAGTTTGTGCCCAGCTCGCGTTAAAGCTCTAAAAAAATTGCGAAATATTTTAAATCGCAATCAAAAATATATTTAACTGTAATTTCTGTGGTAATAAAACCAATGCGTCTATAAATATTAGGCACCAGAAACTTCATATACCAGCCTACATTTTAACTAAAAATATGTAATTGTTTGAAACATTTACCTTCCCTTACTGTTTGATAGTATATTACAGAGCTTAATATTCTCGTAATCTCATACTTCTCTCATAAGGCGCTTTGCACATGGAGCAACTATTGGAGCAACTGGCAACTGGCAACTAGCTGTTTACATATATTTCAATTGAACTGCGCACACATAGCAACTCGAGTTTCGAGTTCCGGTAATCGTCAACAGTTTTGAGTGGCTGTAATCGACGACTAAGATAGTTCCTAATTGCCGCAGCTAGCAACTGTTAAATATTATACCGGTTTTTAAAGTTGCCGGTTTCCTCAATCGTCAATCGCAACGCGTCCGGCGATTTCACACCCTCCCTACCCTTGTGCCCGATCATTCCAGTCAAGTGCCGCTCAATACGTCGCCGACTACACACGTCTTGAGTTGCTCACAGATTGCCATAAAATTGCGGCAAACGTAAACGTTATAGCAACTATCAACTTTTTACAAGAAACTTTTAAAATGTTGATAGTTATTCCTCAACTTAAGTTGCTCCATGTGCAAAGCGCCTAAGAAGGCTTTAAAATTACCTGTATTGTCGTGCGCGTATGTCCAAACATCTTTCATCGGTACATGCGCAGTTTCAGGTGTCATCGTAACCGGTAGCTGTTAACTTAGGGTTACCATTCACGATTCAAAACGGAACAGAAAAATTTCCTTGATTGAAACCGCTCTAAGCTAGTTCATCCTCCCTCTTCCCCTATAGGGTAATCAACGTCCTCCGTCACTGGGTGGACCAGCACTTCTACGACTTCGAGCGCGAGCCGGCGCTGCTGGACAAGCTGAGGGAGTTCCTCGAGTCCGTCGACGGCAAGCCCATGAAGAAGTGGGTGCAGAGCGTGTTGAAGACGCTGCAGAGGAAGGTAGGATGATGTTTCAGGAGTTAGGAGACTTATTTAATGTTCAATAACTTCTTAGAGGGTCAATTAGTTAAAGTATGCCATTTTTTTGGGGTTTTAAAAGCCTTATTCGATGACAATAAGGACTTATATAGTTTGTCAAATAGGTCTTACGGGGTCAATTCATTAAGGTTAGAATAAAATGGAAGTATTTGAGAGTAGGGTTTCCAAAGTACGTAAGAGGCCCAACTTAAGGTTTAGCATAGCTTTTAATATTTTAGAGTCTCAGAGCAACCAACATAGGTTCTGGATATATAGATACACATATACAAGTAGTTTAGTAACGTGACTTGTCTTATTTCCTTGTAGAGCCAGCCATCAGACACGGACTCGATAGCCTCGGGCGCGGTGGGCCCGCTGGGGCTGGCGCCCGTGTCGCACGTGTTCGACCGCCTCCCCCCCGCCCCCCTGCGCCACGTGGCCGACCCCGAGCGCTGCGCCTGGCACCCGCTGGCGCTGCACCCGCTCGAGCTCGCCCGTCAGCTCACGCTGCTCGAGTTCCATCTCTACAGACAGGTATAGTGTGTTCCCACAGGTCCGCCTTCCACGTGGCCGACCCCGAACGCTGCGCCACGTCCCCACAGGTCTCAGAATCCACATGTAACTAGGTAAAGGTCATCATCATCTCCCGAGCCTTTTCCCAACTATGTTGGAGTCGGGTTCCAGTCTAACCGGATATAGCTGGGTATCAGTACTTTACAAGGAGCGACTGCCTATCTGACCTCCTCAACCCAATCATCCAGGCAAACCAATAACCCTTGATTAAACTGGTGTCAGACTTACTGGCTTCTGACTACCTGCACCGACTGCCAAAGATGTTCAATGACAGCTGTCATAATAATTTACTCTTATGCTTCATTCCCTTTTTAAATGTAAAAGTAACCATGTTAAAATCATAGTAGAGAAAAGTTTACCTAACCTAGATTCACTATGTACAGTCGCCAGCAGGTCAACTTACCCGAATCTGTTAAATACCACAAATCGAACATCAACCTTACACTATTGTAATAAGGCTGAAATTCATGTAGGTCAATGTGTAATTTTTGCCAATTTTTCTTCCTCAATCATTACAACAATATCATAATTGTGTTTTACAGGTAAAACCTTCAGAATTAGTAGGTGCAGTGTGGACCAAGAAAGACAAGGAGAAGACCAGCCCCAATCTACTTAGGATAATTAAACATACCACTAATGTAAGTACTATATTCTATCAATCATATAAATTTTGTGTTTGACTGATAAATCTGAAGGTTACCTAGGTAACAAAGTTATGTGTTGATTAATTCGTTTGAAATGTCAAAAGTACTTGTCCAATTTACTTTTTCATTTGTTCCGATCTTCAAATATTATAGCGCTGCTACCGCGTTACCCCAGGTAATTTACGAAATCGCGTGACGCATCGCAAGATCTGCCAAATTCCCTTAATGCAATTTTAACTTTATCTCTTAAGCTTAAAGTTTAGTGTTGTTTGGCAAATTGCAGTTAATGTGCAGGAAATCGCATCTCAATTTCTTCTTCTATCTCCGTTTCTTAAATGTTGTGGTCCAGTTCACCCGCTGGATGGAGAAGTGGATAGTGGAGAGCGAGAACCTGGAGGAGCGCGTGGGCGTGGTGTGTCGCCTGCTGGACGTGTGCGTGGCGCTGCGACACCTCAACAACTTCAACGGCGTCCTCGCCGTCGTGGCGGCCTGCGGCTCCGCCTCCGTGCACCGCCTCCGGGCCACCTTCCAAGTAAGGGAAGTAGGACATCATCCTCCTTTTTTGTTCTGGTAAAAAAATGCTATAACGCATGCCCTTCCCGTCAGGGCATGGGAGAGGGGTATGTGGGACTCCCCGGTACAGACGTTCCCGGTATACCCACTAAAAACGGTAACCCGACACCACTGGAGAGAGATCAGGCGCAGGACCGATATTTACGTACTCCGGCGTGCTAGGTACGGGATACTGCAGTGTTCAGGGTCAACCTGTAATCAGCACATCCTCGTGTCAGTCGAAAGATGTACACTTGAGGACTACCGCCTCCAGTGGGGGGGGGGGACCAGGGCCAAGTCCTGCCGGGGCTGCGGGATTAGTCACTGTACTCTATTTATTGTCTTTATCCAGAATATTTCTTGAATTATTGTAACCGTTCGAAACTTATGACATTTTTTTAAACAGTTTATTTGTTTACCCCGCAGATGGTCCCGATCCGTCTCATCCGAGCTCTGGAAGAGTTCCGGGAGCTGAACTCTGACCACTTCCGTCGCTACCAGGAGCGGCTGCGCAGCATCAACCCGCCCTGCGTGCCCTTCTTCGGCATGTACCTCACCAACATCCTGCACATCGAGGAGGGCAACCTCGGTCAGTATACTGCCATGTCGCCACCCAGCATTGTCTTTAGCCGAGTGCTGGAGGAGCTGCACTCAGACCAGTGTGCCACATGCCAGAGCCACTTGACCCATCTGACCCCCACAACCCAGTTACCCGGGCAACTCCTTGGAAAAATTGTCTGTCAGACTTACTTGCTTCTGAGGATAACAACAGACAAAGATGATCAGATGACAGCCGGGACGACAGTCTATCGTGCCTTCAGAAACACGGAAGAACTCGTCATGACAAGAAGGTCACTCATCCACAGACCAAGCGTTGCTTAACGCGATAAGTCAGCCACGAGCTATTCACTCTACTAAGACATTTGTTTGCACCCACTGATCTCTCCCGCTGTGGGTGCAGCGTGAGGGAGTGTCAAACTCTTACTGACTGTTGCGGCTATTGCCTCACGCCTCATAAATTTAAATGCATTGGTTGTCATCAAGCGACAACTTAATAAGAATATTTTGCCAAGCGTATTTCGTACACCATTCACCGGTCACCGCGGCCATTGTGTCATTCATTCTAATTCATTCCGTTCACTAGCTGTCATGTCACCTGTACACACGCTCTTAAATAAATCACATATTTTTGTAATTGGACTTTAAATTAGCCCCAGTGTATACGCTAAATACACACTGACTAAACCCCACTAAGTTCCTTCTTAAGCCCTTTGTGTACCAGCGCCGCGGCAACTCGCGTCAATTTTCAAAATGAATGTATTATATTTCAGACTATCTCCCGGACTCGGAGCTGATCAACTTCTCGAAGCGGCGCAAGGTGGCGGAGATCACGGGCGAGATCCAGCAGTACCAGAACCAGCCCTACTGCCTCACGCTCGAGCCCAAGACGCGGGTGTGTATATACTGTATCATTATTCACTTACTTTAAATAAAAAATGGACCATAATTCACTAACAGTGAACTTACAAAAATGTAATGTGTTTTTTTTATTTCACGGTAAGTCAAAAATCTACATGACGGGTTAAAAATATGGTTAATTGACTCTTTGCAAGGGGCCATTTCACCTTCTTTCAGCTTAACGGACTCTTAGAATCTCGATATCTCACAAATGCTAACTCTTAGAAAAAAAATCACACAAACCATTTTTATAGAGAACTAGCTTTTGCCCGCGACTTAGTTCGCGTGGAATAGTGACTTCCGGCAGATTTTTGGTTTGACCAATAGATGGCGCTATATGTCCGGATTAAATTTTATTATTTTTATATTTTTTGTAATAAAAACTATCCTATATCCTTTCTCAAGTTCCATACTATGTCTGTACCAAATTTCACACAAATCGGTTCAGTAGTTTAGGCGTGAAGAAAAGACAGACAGACAGACAGAGTTACTTTCACATTTATAATATTAGTTAGGATTTTAAGATTTACAACTTGGTCTTAAATAGTTTTTTGATTTAACTTACCATCTTCAAAAAAAAAAAAACAAAATACATCAAACAGGGGATCGATGGGGACTTTAAGAACTTTATTTGTAATGGTAAACCCAAGCTGGCCACCAATATTTGGCTTTCCGGGAATAATTGTTACTTGACTACTATTTTTATGTCTAAATTGACCGGACCATTATTATTAAATATTCCGCTACCAGTCGTGTCATTCATCTTAATTCTATTTCCAATGTAACAGCCTATAAATAATGTGTATGTACATATTGCAGGCGTTCCTAGAGTCGTTGGACCCGTTCCCGGGCAAGGACGACAACGAGATCACGAACTACCTGTACGCCAAGAGTCTGGAGATCGAGCCGCGTCTCGCCAAGCAGATGCCCAAGTTTGTCAGTATATACTCAACTGTTTTGTATAGCTAGACTGGTACTTAGTGACCGATATTTATGATTACAAATCATTTTTTGATATTGATTTTATAAAAAAAAGTAATTAAAATGGAGATAAAACTTTTGTGGAAATCATCTCCCCAGAAATTCTGTAAGAAAATTATAAAGTTCGGTGTCTACATATGGCTTTGCATGCGGTAACTGGACTCAAACATTTTGTGTCCATATAATATACACTCTCGGCAGCGAAGAGGAGTTTGGATGATGGAGTTTTTTGATGCAACTTCTTATACCGAGTTTACACTCTCACCTCGCGCCTCGCTTCGTACCTCGCCTCGCGCCTCGCCTCGTACCTCGTCTCGCAGTTCGCGAGGTAGCGAGTGCCTGTTTACACTCTCGTGCGTTCGGTTTGCGTAGAGCCAGCAACGCTCGCATCCCTCGCGAGGCCTTTGACTCGTGCCCAAAACCGCCTCCGACGCGAGCCCCGCGAGTGGCGAGGCGGGCTGCGAGGCACCAACAAGCCTTACACTCGCGCCTCGCGCCTCGCCACTCGCGCGAGAGTGTAAACCGGCTATTCAATATTATTATCAATTTATAGCAAGTGTATATAATATGTATTATCATAATGTTATATATGTTATAAATAGATGCAATAGATGTTTCATAAAGTAATATAATATTGTTTCCATAGCCGCGTCGCTACCCGGAGCTGTCGCTGAAGGCGGTGAAGGTGTCGCGACGTGCGCATGCGCACGACAACAACTCGCACTGCGACGATACTGCCAGTTAGTATACTTATATACATTGTTCACTTACGTTATTTCTTTCAACTATTGTATAAAAAACTAAGTAGACAAGTGCAACTGCCGAGATGAAGCACCCGCGGGCACAGGACACAGGCCCGCTGTGCATGCTGAGCGCGCTGTATTCACATTTTAAACCCCTAAATATCTCGCGCTTTCTCAATATTCCTACACTTTTTTTATTAACTTTTAAATGTGAAATATGAAAAAATTAAGGCACTCACTCCATCCGAGCCTTCTTATAATTTTTTGGTTTCATAAATTAATAAATCGTAAAGGTATTGTCATTTATGTAAAAAAATGTTACATATAAAAAAAAAACTACACTAAAGTTATCCGAATGCTTAAAATGAAAGTGTGACATGTTTGCACAGGTATGACGTCACAGATATCTCCGACGAGCATCAGTCAGTGGGACGGCGGCTCCATACAGTCACTACCTTTAGACCTGAGTGAGTATAATATTATCATCATTGACCATTTCAATATGAAATACTTCACTTTATTTCATTCGGTAATTGACAGCTAGTCAAATTCAATGCTTTTAATGAACTGTCAAAAACGGTTACTTTCTATGCAATTTGTATCAAAATGTAAAATTCGACGTCACAGATTTTCCATATCAAGCTCTGTATTTATTTTTCTTAACACAACAATAAATACCTAATTTATTAAATAATAATAAACGTGAAACATATGATTTAAACCATTTACTTAGTTACACAACGTTGGAAAATTGTATTCTCAGGTTCCTTCAAGATTGAATGAAAAACTCCGTCGCCTATTGTACTCATGTATTTAGATAATGATTACAGTGAAATAATCATATAAAAACATAGAATTCTTAGTAAAAAATAGAAAAAAAGAAAAAAATCAATATAATCAACAAAAACTTTGACAACTGTCATAATCATTCTTTTTTATAATGTATGTCTTAGTGCTAAAGAGGTTGCATATCTATATACTTATTTGGACAACGTACATAAATTGAATATGAACACAAAGTATACAATGAAGAAACATCTGCCTAGCCTCTCCCCAACTAAAAATAAACGGGGGTCGGCTTCCAGTCTAAACAAATGCACCTGAAGTACCAGTGTGTCACAAGGAGCGACTGCCTATCTGACCTCCTCAACCCATTTACCTGGGCAAATGAGCAAACTGGTGCTAGACTTACTGGCTTCTGATTACCCGTGAAATGACAGCCGGGACCACGGAGTTAGGAAGATAAGCGGAGATGCCATAATGCAGGTAGGTCCGGCGCCTTCTTCCAGCTCAAATTTAACGAGTGAACTAACGAGGAGTTTGGGTTTTTTGAGATATCTGTCAACGATTTTGACATTACAAAAAAAAAAATCGGGCACAAAGAAGGCTTCTCCCATCCTTACACAAGGGTGAAAACAGTAACGTTCCTCGCCCCCCGCTCACCCGCATTATGGCACCTCCGCTAGTTATTTCATTCTCCATGGCCGAGACCCACTGGTTTATCGTGTCTTCCGAAACTCCGTGTTTCGGCCTCGACCTCGTAATGACAAGACGATCACCCACAGACCGTAACATTATGACCGATCGATCCGCGCGACTTTGACTTAGCCACGAGCTGTTCATATTTATTTATTTTTTAATATTTTTGCACATTTTGCAAAATTTTGAGTAAGTCGTGGTGGCCTAACGCGTAGAGAACCAACCTCTCAAGTATGAGGAGGGAACTTTTCTAAGTTTGTATGTACTTTCTAAGTATATCTGTTAGACACCAATGACTGTGTTGCGGATGGCACGTTAAACTGTAGATACCGGCTCTCATTGAATATCCTTGGCGGTCGTTACGGGTAGTCAGAAGCCAGTAAGTCTGACACCAGTCTAACCAAGGGGTATCGGGTTGCCCGGGTAACTGGGTTGAGGAGGTCAGATAGGCAGTCGCTTCTTGTAAAGCACTGGTACTCAGCTACATCCGGTTAGACTGGAAGCCGACCCCAACATATTTGGGAAAAGGCTCGGGAGATGAGATGATGATTTTGCACAGTGGCGTACATAACGCCTGAGGCGTTTTCTCCCTTTAACTTGTATGAAGAGTAAACATGTCTGTCTGTCTGTCCCTAGTGTCGAACAGCAAGCAGGAGCTGACGAGCCCGCGACTGGAGCGCAGCTCGCTGTCGCAGCTGAGCCAGCTCAGCCTCTTCGACAAGGGACTGGCGCTCTTCGACAAGAACAAGCCGCAAGCTAACCACAAGTCAGTTAATCTATACTAATATTATAAAGCTGAAGAGTTTGTTTGTTTGTTTGAACGCGCTAATCTCAGGAACTACTGGTCCGATTTGAAAAATTCTTTCAGTGTTAGATAGCCCATTTATCGAGAAAGGCTATAGGCCACTTTTTATCCCGGTACGGGAAGTAGTTCCCACGGGATGCGGGTGAAACCGCTGGCAGAAGCTAGTAATATAATATAAAGAGGAAAAATATTTTTGGTTTGTTAGTTTGTAATGGTTAAAGTCAAAAATTACTGGACTGATTAAAAAATCTTTCACCATTAGAAACCTACATTATCTGCGAGCAATATAGGCTATACTGTATCCCGGTACGGGCAGTAGTTCCCACGAGAAATAGGTGAAACCTCGAGAAAATGGCTAGTATAAAATAAGAATTAAGCATTGCCACCCAACGTGGCATTGCTACCAGCCTCTGAGGTACACTCCCGGTGACCAGCGATGAGGAGGAGTTTTTTAACGCCATTTTTTTTTAAATTATTATTATTTCAGAAGAAAAATAAATATTATTAATGGGTTCAATTAGATTTATGGATTACATAATGTTAAAAAAATATGTAATAATTTCCTCGATGAAGTGGGATGAAATTATTATTTTTTATTGTTTTTATCGTCTGTCCACCAACGAGGGCAGACGACCTTATAAAGGTCGCCGGAAGACGCTGGATGCAGGTCGCTTCCAACAGGTATCTGTGGAGATCTAAGGGGGAGGCCTATGTTCAGCAGTGGACGTCCTATGGCTGAGATGATGATGATGATGATTGTTTTGAGGTCGATTTTAAAGCTAATTACATTTTTATACTGAGTTTTTGCATAAATACCTATATTTTAATAGGTACATCTTTTTAATTTGCCATGTGTGACGTGCGTGCCATTTTCTTTTTTTGAGTTTAGAAATTTCCTCGATGAGGTGGGATGAAAAGTTACGCTCGAGTGCAAAGATTTTTCACCTTGTGCTCTTTTAAAATTGAGCCCGCGGTTAAAAAGCAAGTTTGCACTCTTGTTTATTAAATAACTATTAAAGCACAGAATAACTTTAAGAGGATGTGTTAGATAGCTATAATGTTGATCCATAATTTTGGAATGACAATTGATTTAAAATGAATATTTTCAAGAACTCTCAAGTATAATGTTTCCGTAACAATGAGCTGTATGTTTGTTCCCCAGGAGCAGCAGCCGCGACGAGCCGCCGTCGCCGCGGGACCGACACTCGCCGCGACACGACCGGTCACTACATATTACTTACCTATTCTATACTAATATTATAAAGCTGAAGAGTTTATTTGTTTGTTTGTTTGAACGCGCTAATCTCAGGAACTACTGGTCCGATTTGAAAATGTCTTTCAGTGTTAGATAGCCCATTTATCGAGGAAGGCTATAGGCTACTTTTTACTTTTAATCCCAGTACGGGAAGTAGTTCCCACGGGATGCGGGTGAAACCGCTGGCAGAAGCTAGTTCTATATAAGTTTCTTTGCTGTTCTGAACATAGCTGTTTGACGGTCTTAGTCATGCGTAGTAGTGATTTGTTCGTATGGTTTGTCTAGCATGAAGTCAACTCAGAACGACATTATTACATATTTATTATTATAATATTCAGTGCTCAGATATTCACTGAAAGTAACCTTATTTACCACAAATTGCAAATCCTACGTGAAATTTTTGAGCAATGTAACAGCCACGAACGTCGCCCGCTAAATGAAGAGGTCTGTTGAACGATAGGCTACAAATGGTAGATATGACTGCTGAAAACTTGGGGAGTTTGTTCCACCACTTGTTCTTCCCAGCAAAAACACGTTTTGGGGGCTGTCTTTTGTAAATTAGACCTTCAAAAAGCGCTGATTTTCAGCTTACTTTGAATACATTATTTTTTATCTCTACCTGATTGAATCTGTCCAAACTTAAACCACTGCGTGTTCGGTTGTTGCCTGCGAGTGGCGACCGAGCGCGGTCGCTATTTAAATACGTTTCGTGCGGCGTTAACAAGGTCGATAGCTTCCGTGGTATAGCCTAAGAGCCTGTATACTGCTTAACCGGGACGGAAGTCGCTTTTAAACAGTGTCAAAAGCTGTTTTTCCTTGATACCTAACAATATATTCTGTGTAATGCTTACAGACAAACATCAACATGCTCTAACAAGCCAGCACTGTCTCCGCGCAACGCCATCGTGGACGCGGAACTGTTCTACTCCAGGACCTTAGACCCGAGGCTCACGCCCAGGAGACAGGAACAGGTATAAAAAACGTATTTCAAATAAGTCAAGCTAGTTGCACGGTTCCAAAGTAGGTCATCACCTGCTTTTTCTCTCAATCCATCCGAAGGTTGTCAGTAAGTAATTGCTTTTAGCGATAAGACCGCCCATTGTCAGCTAAACTTTTTAATATATTGAGTTTTTTTTTCGTAATATTAAATTGGTGTACATAATAAAGAACATATTTATCTATCTATCTATCTATCGTGGAGAAGAACCGGCAAAAAACTTCGTAGACACCATAATTATGTGCATATTATGTCCGTACAGAGAAGAACCAACAAGAACATATATGTAATTAGTCATAAATAATAATAATAATATATTGTGTATGATACAGGAGCTAGTACCCCCTCTCCTCCCCCGCGGCGAGCCGGACAGACCTCCAGCCCCGCCCCGCCGCCCCGCCTCGCCCGACCACTGCGGTGAGTGCACTACCACGCTGTCATGCAAACGAACGTGCATAGAAAGGGAACGAAATAATAAATACCATAAGAAACGGGAGACTTGGGAAAATATTACGCAAATGATGATGCGACACGAGGAGTTTGTAGGGTAAAAAATGGTTTGTTACGATTGCTGGCAATTCTGATCTTTAATTACTTACAATTTTGCCATCGAACGTTTTTACTTGGTACGTGGTTTTGCCGGAAATCTTGATAAACTAGTTTTTAATCTTATCCCCCCTCATTTCTCCCCTACTCTTTTCTGACTTCGCGGACTGCTTTCGGATCACCCGTAAATATTTTTACTGCATTTTTTGTCCTTCGCAATGAGTTTCATCCTCCCATAAGTTGTTTTTTTTTGCCATATGCAACGGTGTCTCCACTGGCTTACTTGGCAGTCTAATCGGTTGCCATTCGACGTAAGGAGGATTGACATTGACATGTAACAATATGTTAATATAGTAGTATGTCGTGCAGGTGCGTCGTCGTCGACGAGCGAAGTGCCGCCGGAGCCGCCCGACCGCCCGCTGCCCAGCCCCAAGCATCACGACCTGTTCAGGTAACACTCATCTCCATCATATCTTCGGTACATAACCATATAATTTCAATAGCAATAGCCATAAGTGTGTTCTTTTCTTTTAATTTCATATAATGGTTATCATGTGATTTTAATTGACTTGTTCTGTGTAAATTCTGGTTCTTCCTAGCTAATAGACAGACATGTGTTGCTGGGGAGTTTGTTGCGCCACTTCTTCTTCCCAGTAAAAACACATAGGAAGTGGTGAAGGGCGGGCGTTTTGGGGGCTTTTGTTTTGACGTTTGAAAAGTGCTGATTTAGTTTGAGTTTAAATTGCTCTTCTTGTAGTACTCGTGGTTAAGTCAAAGCCGTACGGATCGATCGATCATAAGGTTAAGCAATTCTTGACTATCTTGTCATAAACGAGTTCTTCCAAGTTTCGTGAGGCACGATATACTATTGGTCCCGGCAGTCATTTGAACATCTTCAGCAATCGTTAGGAGCTTGCGGGTTGTCAGAAGTCAGAAAGTCTGACACACCACTCTTTCCAAAGAGTATCAGGGTCATTCACACAGATTTGAAACCTATAAACTGGAAGCCGATCCCAACATAATTTGGGAAAATTCGGTATTTGACAACAAGTCAAATTAAATACTTTTAATGAATTGTTAAAAACCGGCCAAGTGCGAGTCGGACTCGCGCACGAAAGGTTCCGTACCATAGCAAAAATGAGCAAAAAAATCACGTTTGTTGTACGAGAGCCCCCCAAAATATTGATTTTATTCTAGTTTTCAGTATTTGTTGTTATAGCGGCAACAAAAATACATCATCTGTGAAAATTTCAACTCTCTAACTATCATGGTTCATGAGATACTGCCTGGTGACAGACGGACGGACAGAGGAGCAAAAACAATAGGGTCCCGTTTTACCCTTAGGGTACGGAACCCTAAAAATGGTTACTTTCTATGTAATTTGTATGAAATATGACGTCACAAATGAAATGAAGTAGACACAGTTTTTCACAACAAGCTGTGGACTAAAAAAATTAATATATTTTTTCTATCTAAACGATAAATGAAAGTTTAATTATTTTAAGATTGTTTGTCAAATTAATATGATAAAGTATTTATATTGAACCTAGTCAATACCCAATTCTAGACAAATTAGATCAAAATAAAAGAATTGGCATACAATTTTTCCATCGCATATCAGATACAATACGATTTCCAATTGGGCTGACCTTCCAAAAATACTGAAGTATAGAGATATGCCGCCACATTGCTCCGTGTTCGGTTACACGCGCAGTTCACTGTTCACTTATACAGTCATGGTCACATAATTAAAGACACCCCCAACTCGAAGTGAAATAAATAGTTATGGTACTGACATGAGCTTAAGCACAGTATAAAATGTAATGTTATTATTATTAAAACAAACACTACATTGTGTTCTTTAAATTAAGGACAAACAATATTTACTTTCTTTAATACTTTAGATTTAACGCTCTATGGGAACTGAACACTAACTTTTGTAGCTGATACTTGGCTGGTCAACTAATTAAAGACAGTTAAAGCCCAGTTAAGAAAAAAAAAACGCAAGATAAAAATAGTTGCCATACTTTTTTTAGAAGTGAGTAAAACACTTATAATAACTCGAATTAGGTAATAATTTAGGTTTCTTTCATTAAACATTTTCATTTTATTCCTATCAATAAGACTAGAACAAAAATTCTGGTAAGTAAAATGTTTTGGGCTTTTTTAAATTAAGTTTTGACATGCGGATTTATTCATACCACTTGATCTGTAGTAAGAACATGGTAATAAATTTATTATTAAAGATTCCTTATCAATGGCACAAAAAAAGGCAAGGTTTGAGAACAACTGAAAACCGACCCCAAGGAAAACTTGTCCGCAAACAGACTTTAAGGCGGTGCTATAGGCGAATAGTGAACCGTTTACATGATTCGGTACTGGTTTTTTTGGGAGTCATCTAATGCTAAAAAGACGACAATTGTGTCTGCAGAACTTTTAGACTACAACCGGGTCGGGAAAAGCTGTAAGGCATGGGTATCAGAAGATGTTACTTTTGGAAAAGCACCGCGTGTCCATACTGTAGTTGGTGTTTTCTATCAAAGGTGAAAGTTGCTCTGAACAAGTATTGAAAAATCACTTTTTTATCTGATAAAACAAAGGGATTTGATGAATTCTAAAAAACATAATTGATTTTAGTCACCTCCAAAACATGTTATGGAACCAAAGTACACCAAGAAAGTTCTCAAGCATAGGAGGCGAAAAAGTAATAGTGTGGGGCTTCTCTCCACTACTTGGTGTGGTGATCCTTTAGAAAGATATTATTAAAAATAGGCGAATTCAAGTACTATAATATTTTAAAAATAAGCATCTAGTTATATGCTAAGCATAATTTACCGGTCCTTAGCGCTTTCCAAATTAGAAATGTTCTGAAAAACACTGTAAGAGTAGTAAAAAGGACTCTTTGATTGAGCAACTTATGACGGTTTTGGTTTGGCCCATTGCAAATTTAATAGAAAAAAACTGGTAATCGGCTAGAAAACACAATGGCGATAAGTCATACATGAAACATTGATCAATTTTACAAACATTTTTATAAAGCATGGAAGAAAATTCCCGTAGCGACTTAAAACAAAACTGACCGCTTGCACTTTTAGGGATGCCGTGCTGTCATTGAGGTAAAACGAAATAAACCAAATATTTGTACTCATTGGTATGCTTAGTTATAGTGTAGGGAATTTTATTATAGAAAAGTACCATCAATAATATTAATAATTTGCATTTCTTCCTCTGAGCAAATTGAGTGTCTTTAATTATATGGCCAGGCCACGTTATGGTTCATACTGCTCGAGATTCGGATAAAGCGAAAAAAAACTTGTCGCGGAGGATCACTGAAGATAGTTTTTAGTTTTAATATTTCACAATGCCCTCTTAAATATTTTAAAATAGGAAAAAAAGTTTCAATAGCAATCAGAAAAAAGAAATACAGATAAAATGCGGCAGCAATTTAAGATTCCAACAGTGTCTTTAATTATATGACCACGACTGTATACAAAATCAAAATCAAAATCAAAAATCATTTATTCAAACTTGGCTGCAAGACAGCACTTTTTGAACGTCAGGAATTTACAATAGACAGCCCCCAAAACGCCCACCCTTCACCACTTCCTATGTGTTTTTGCTGGGAAGAAGAAGTGGCGCAACAAACTCCCCAGCAACACATGTCTGTCTGTAGGTTAGAAGAACCTTAAACAATGTTTGATATGTACATTTGTATACAATGTAATTTGTATTCCACAATAGAGGACAATATGCAATTACAGTAAAAATTATTTATACACCACATGCTAGCTAGCACTCACCCTACATACCTTAACTAACTCAAGCATTTAATAAGTTTGATGAAAAGAAAATTATAGCCTCCAATTATTTACACTTAATAGGATATAAGGGAGTGCCCACCTACATGTGCTATTCTTTTATAAACTAGTAAATTAGACCGCTCAGCCAGAACATAAGTAAAATAAAAAGAGTTTACAAAATTAAAAAAAAAAAAAAAAACTAATATATAGTCAGTAAGACGACCTGGCACCACAAGCAGCACCCGTTCACGAGCATAACGCGAGGATCAGCCATCGCCCCCCTCGCACATTTTTGAGGGAGGGAGGCAACCCGACCGCCGACGCTACCGCAAGCAGTGCCGTCTAAGGGAGCATGACGTACTCACTGCTACACAACTCAATATGAAGATCAAATTATCAGTTCTCGCGAAGTAGTGGTCCTTATTTACTAAAATCCAAAATAAAAAATTAATACAAAGAATGTACCTTGTCAATAATGTAAAAACATTAAAAAAAAATAATAAAATAATAAATAAATAAATAAAAACAAAATAAATGTCATTGAGTCAAAGAGATTGAATGGGAGAAATTAAAATTATCCAAATAATATAGCTGTCTTGCGTTCATCATGGCGACCAACTATTTTTATCATTCAAATAATCATTGATGGTGTAATATGCCTTTTTTATAAGAACAGCCTTAATTTGTTCTTTGAATTTATTAAACGGCAGTTCTAGTAAGGTCAGAGGAAGCTTATTATAAAAACGAATACCTAAACCCAGAAATGAGTCATGCACTTTATGAAGCCGGTGATAGGGTACACACAGTTTATGCTTATTTCTAGTATTAATGCTATGGACTTCACTTTTCTTGGTATATAAATGTAGGTTCTGTCTAATATACAGAATGTTGGCAAAGATGAACTGTGATGCCACAGTGAGAATACCAATCTCTTTAAACAACTCTCTGAGGGAAGTTCTGGTACCTAACTTGTATATTGCACGAATAGCACGTTTTTGTATAATAAATATATTCTCTATATCAGCGGCTTTGCCCCACAATAGAATACCGTAGGACATGACGCTGTGAAAATAGCTGAAATACACTAATCGCGCAGTGTCGACGTCAGTGAACTGCCTAACTTTTCTGACGGCATAGGCAGCAGAACTAAGTCTTCCCGCGAGGCTAGA
Organism: Helicoverpa assulta; assembly: GCA_963856015.1. Lineage (NCBI taxonomy): Eukaryota > Metazoa > Arthropoda > Insecta > Lepidoptera > Noctuidae > Helicoverpa > Helicoverpa assulta. The sequence goes on from CAWLCW010000003.1 coordinate 280,885, forward strand.
AATATGTGAACCCCACTGTAGTTTTGTATCAACTGTTATACCCAGGAACACGGTAGATGCAACGGTTTGAAGAACCTCATTGTTTAGGATAACATTAGGACCTAGGTTTTTTACATTAGGCAAGGTGAACTTAATGCATTTTGTTTTTTTACCATTTAGTACTAAATTGTTTGTTGTAAACCAGTGCGTAACTGTTGAGAGTGCACTGTTTATGTCGTCAAATTGCTCTCTATTTCTGTCAACTTTGAAGATAAGAGATGTATCATCTGCAAATAATACAACATCACAGATATTTTTGAGGTGGTAAGGTAAATCATTAATGTACACTAAGAATAAGAATGGACCTAATATAGAGCCTTGTGGCACACCTAGCTGAACTGGAAGGCCCGATGATTTAGCACCATTCACATCTACACATTGCAATCTATGTTGCAGATACGATTCTAAAACGTTTAGAGCTCTGTTTTGGACTCCGTAACAGCGTAATTTGCGTAAAAGTGTATCGTGATGGACGCAATCAAAAGCTTTGGAAAGGTCACAAAAGACCCCAATAGCATTTTGAGAATTTTCCCATGCGTTATAAATGTGTTTTAAAAGGGCAACACCAGCATCCGTGGTTGAACGACCTTTTGTAAAGCCATATTGTTCTGTATGAAGGAGGCTATTTACATTAAAATATCGTAGCAGCTGCTTGAGTATCAACTTTTCAAAAATTTTACTAAACGCAGGTAAGATGGAAATAGGTCTGAAATTAGTAATGTCCGTCTTATTTCCTGATTTGAATAGAGGTATGACTTTACTGTGTTTCATAAGGTCAGGAAAAACACCAGTGTCAATGCACTTGTTGAATGTGATCGCAAGGTAGGGAGCAATAACGTCAATTATATTACCTAACAGCTTGATGGAAATATCCCAAAAATCGCCCGTATTTTTTAATTTAAGAGATTTAAAAACATTTAGTACATCAATTGGAGTAACGTGTTCAAAACTAAACAAAGAATTACAATGAGGCACACTAGCACGCAAAAGCTGTTCAGCGTCAGTCGAGGATGAATTTAAGGAGCGAGTCGTGGTTACAGGTATATCCGCAAAGAACTCATTAAAAACTTTGGCTACATCAGCCGCATTACTGACAAGTTTGTCGTCCAGTTTAATCTCTAATTTGTTGTTCTGGTTCACTGACTTGCCAGTTTCATTATTTATAATTCTCCAGGTTGTTTTAATTTTATTTGAGGAGTTTTTAATTGATTCACTTAAAAATTTCGATTTTGCAAAATTACAGACCTTTTTAAATATTTTTGAATAGTGTCTAACATAGTTTATAAAAGTATCGTCAAACTGACAAGTTTTCATACCATATAACTCATATAGTCTCGCTCTACTTTTATAAATACCTGGAGTGGCCCATTGGTTGAATTTGGCTGAGGTACCTTTAATATTTAAGGTTTTTTTCTTGAATGTGGAATTGAACTCTTTATGTATAACACTAAATAGAGATTCATAAATGGCGTTAGGATTATCATTATCAAGAACAGAAGGTTCCAATTTTTTTGTTACGTTACTTTTAAATCTAACACAACGACTAGCTGAATAGGGTCTGCATTCTATTTTAAGTGGCTTCGTGTGAACTAACATGGGAAAACTAACTTTTTGTCCACAGTGGTCAGACGTAAGATGGTTGATGACTAAATTACTGGAGGCCTCAGTGTCGCTAAATATGTTATCCAGACAGGTAGAAGTAGTGGCGGTAATTCGAGTTGGTTCAAAAAATAGATTAACTAGGTTAAAAGATTTGAATAAGTTTAAAAGTCTTATAGTTAAAGGAGAATCTTCCAAAATATTTACATTAAAATCTCCACATATAATTTTACCCTTGGTGCTTGATTTTAATTTATTTAGAAAATCTTCAAGTACTGATTCGAATGTGTTAAAGTCACCTAGGGGGGGCCGGTAAACGCAAACAATAATATAGCGCTCAAGTTCTACGCAAGACAGCTCAATAGTGCGCTCGATAGAAAGATTATCTAAATCAGGGCGTTGTTTACATTTTAATAAGTTTGAGACCAAAACTAAAGATCCGCCTCGAATAGCATTCCTTCTTACAAACGCACTTTGCACAGTGTAATTATTATTATTAATAAATGAGACTTCATGTTCTTTTAGCCAATGTTCAGTTAAACATAGAACATGAACATTATGGTTCTCCAAAAATAAACTTAACTCTAATTCTTTGCCAGACAAGCCCTGCATATTTTGATGTACAACATTCAATAAATGAGGCCCATCCTTTGTCGCGCCTAATAGTTTAAACTACTGGGCGTATCAATAATTATGTTAGTATTACTACTAACAATATCTGTAGATACATTAGACGTACCCGTGTCAGTTTGTATACTATATGCTAAAATATTAGCAATGAGTCTCCTACACCTAGCCGGTAAATACATTGAGTACTCTGTCAATTTAAAATCATAGATGTACTCGTTTATGTCAAAAAATAAAATGGCATTTACTAGTTGTATAGTCCTGTTATAAAGGAGCATATTCAAATCAAATATGTGCCTACTTTGTTCAGTTGATAACCTATAAGAATAAGGTAGTGCACATAATATGAAATTAATTTCATTTAAATTTAATATCAAATTTACATAGTCTAATATCTCTTTTTTAGTTACTGCCAAGCTATCACCATAAATTAATATAACAGTTGAACCTGGGATAAGCTTAGACAACTTAATGTTTTGAACTAAATGACTAAAACTGGCACCAGGTACACAGTGATTTAAAACATATTGCTGCGAACACTGATTGAAAATACTACCAATGCCTTGACCAAACTTATCCGAAAAAATATATGTTATTTTACAATTACTCACACTCGTAACCTTGTCTGAATAATCTTCAAATTGAGTGGCCAGGGTTGTGACAGACTGGGGCTCCTGTGAGGGTGACACACACTGTGGCACTTGTGTGGGTGTTACACGGTGGGCCTCAGATGTTGGGAGACATGAACAGTTACACGAGATCTTATTTGTAAGCAAGTCATACTTCTCTGCATTTTGTATGACTAAGTCTACCAGCTCACAGGCCTCCTGCAAACGCTTTGTTAGGTCCTGCTGTGAAGCTTCATACTTATGGAAAATGTCCCTAATGGTATTTTCTTTAATATAAAGTTCATCTTGTAAAAGTTGGATGTCACTATCATACCTGGTCCTACAAATGTCCAATTGATGTTCACAATTATTTAATTCCTTAATTAAATTAATGTTCTTTCTTCTTAATATGTTATTAGATTTAAAAACTGTGTACTTTCTCAAAGTTTTCTTAAGTTTTTTGACAACCTTATTAACTTTTAAATATTTTTTAATTTTGTTGTGTGTATTACTTGTAATTTTATGCTGTACTAAAGTATCATTGGTCAAGTCAATTGTTATCATTGGCTGATTACAAGAACCGGACGCACTACCAACAAGCTCATCGTACAGGCTGCAGGTGTTCGCAGACCGTTCACTGGACTTTGCAGACTCCATCTGTGTGATGGTGTTGTGGGCTCTGCTTAGCTCTTGTTCCAGCTCAGAGATCCTTCTTAATGCCAGTTCATGTGTGTTACTATGTTATAGTTAGTGTTATGTAATGCGATACTGTACTGCAGGCGTGATCAACTGTTGTTCTAGAACTATTCTACAATAATAATAAAAAAATTGTAGTTGGTTTTGGTTTAAAATGGTGTAGAAGAGATGTTTGTCCTACCACATGTCTCTCGTGGTTCAAAAACGGGTGCTTTTTATACAAAGTAAATAGAACAAAAATATGCGAGAATTAGATCACCATACAAGAGTCAGTCATTACAAACAACTGAAATTCTCCCGTGAAAATTGACAGCTGTCAACTGGTGAAAACATTCGATGCTCCTAAGTTTATCTCTGCTTTACACGTGATTATGAAAACGAAAGATGACTCCTGTGGCTAAACCACTGAATGGATTAGGTTTTTTTTTTTACAATTCGCCATAGAATATCATAAAGTATATGTGATAGGATTTAATGTGATTTGGTACGACGCACCCGATATACATACATTGTGAAATGTTGAGCGTCCATTTACTTCAATATATAGATAACATAAATAGTATGATAGTGTGTCTGTCTATGCGTCTGTCTGTTTAATTGTGTCCTTCACGCGGTGCGGTGAGCTCGTGCACGTGCGAACCATCTCTATATAGAGGTATACAGGTGTGTTCTATTGTTATATTGCATCGATAAATTAAAAATATTGGTAGTGAGAAAGTCTCATTCAGAAGATTCTTGGTAAAGAAGTTCAGAAACAAGTAGTGGTTTCATTAAGGAGTAGTTTAAATCATTGGTTTTCTCATCACCAGACCAAATAATAAGAAACTTGTGAAAAATCGACCGATCTAGCATATCTTTCTTGTCATTTGAAAGTAAAATTGCAATTTTTATCTTTCCTCCAGCCTGTGAGAATTGAAGTTAACAGTGTCAACGTTACCATCAAAATTAAGATGTATTTTTTTTACCATATATGTATTCTCGTAACGTTGCACCCGCGCTCTCCATATACAATTTAGGTCGTTTAGTCAGCAACACAATTGCGTTGAGTATAACTTGTCTGGTTGTTGCAGAATGCCGGCGGTGTCTCCGAAGCGGTCCCCCGCGCCGCAGCCGCCCGCCAGCCCCCGACTGCATGCAGACAGGTACAACTACAGATTTACTTCTAACTCTGTTACTAAAATCATAATATTTTATTTGCTGTAGAATTGTGAGAAAATGTTATCCATAAGAGTAAATTCAGTGTTTATCAATGGTTGCATGATCTTTATTCAATAGTTTTACAAAATGATCTTATTATAGGGAAATATTAAAACTAGGTATCAAAATATTCATCCGCATCGCTGTCAGCTGGGATCGTGCCCAAAAGGCTGGCTGCATTGCCACGCTGGATGGCAATGCATATCCTTTGACCGAAGTATAGGCCAGCCCTTTGGTCACGAGTGGACTCCACTAATCGCTTACTAATTTCTCGAAAGAGTCTGTGGGCACTTGGGCCCCATGGTCCCAGGGTTTCAACCCCAAACGGCTCAAAAATGCAATTGCCGGTGAGGTTTACATATTTGTGCCGCTTGAGGTTTTCCGCGGCTGCAGCAGCTGCACCGACACAGCTCGCCGTACTGGGAAGGTGGGAAGGTGCAAGGGTGTCGACGCAGGTTGCGTCCCACACCAAAGACCTTCCCATCTTCCAAGGCATTATAGACATCCCGTCTGGTCTCTTGCCATCGTCGCGTGCCAAGCCTCTGGGTTCTAAAATGGCTGGCACTCCGGCGGTGACAAGAGCACGACGGATAATGTCATTTATGCTGGCGTGTCGTGCCATGCGACCAGCACTTTTGCTACAGGAAAGACCATGGTGCCCAAGGCGGTCCACAGATTCACCGCACTGGCAGCGATGCGGAGCCGCAGTGGGAGCGCCGAGGCGTAGGCATGTAGCGAGCCGGAATGTAGTGTCACCCAGCATGGTCCCAACGCTGGGTGAGGGCAGTGCGTGAAGCCATAACCCTGACTCCCACTCTCCCACAGCCAGTAGGCGGGCACGCTCAGCAGTATTGACAGATGTTTCAATTAGTTTATTTCTCGTCAATCTGCAGAGCGGCTCGTCCCACTGTCTCTGGGAAGCCGGGTTTTCAGGGAAGGCTGTGTTTGGGCAAGCCACTTTCCAGGCGTTCATGCCATCAGTCAGACACGGCACCTCAGAATCGACCAGTGAAGGGGCTAAAATTTTTCTGGTCAACTCCTTAGTGCCGCAGACCGAAGATAGAAACGCCGGTAGACTTAAACTGGAAATTTTGCGGACACCGAGGCCACCGAATCTGATCGGAAGGGTGGCTTGAAGCCACGCTCGGTCGTCCAAGGCCAAATTAAAAACAGATGTAAGAGTAGTACGGATAATTTGGTCAATTCTGTCTAAAAGATGTGGCTGCTTCCATAAGGGAGAGGAGCGAAGGTTGTATATAAATTTTGGGCCAAAGCAACAGTATTTTACTAAGGTAAAAGCCGAATGAAGATTAATTTTAAAAAGTCTATCCGAAATGTCATTAAAATTTGAAATTTTGTTATCTATGAATGTTGTGAAACTTTCTTCCAAAATAGGTGAACCTAGGAGGTGCAATGATGTTTCGTCCAGAATTTTAATTTGAGGTGCTATGACATTAAATTTTGATATGACCGTCTGTCTGTCCGGGATGTCAGGAACAAAAATTACACATTTTGATAAATTTAGATCCAGTCCAATCGAATGAAATTTTTCTTTTAGGAATATGAGGTCTTGGTAAACAGTTTCTCTATCTCCTCCTAGGGTACCGTCATCCAAATACCAAGCGTTAAATTTTGAATTTAGTTTCTCTATTATGGGGTGAATAGCCAAGCTGAAAATGACCGGCCCAAGGGGGTCACCCTGTTGGCATCCAACTGCAGATTCCAAAACATGGTCCTTGTATAGTAATTTAGAAGGGTGCCTGTAACATTGCCAAAGGTAACTATAAATTTCGGGTAATTCTTTTTTAGCCTCGGCCAACAAGGTGTCCCTGTTAACAGAATTAAAAGCGTTCTTTATGTCAACCTTAAGGATGACCTCACCTATTTTTGAGTCTAAAAATGTGGAGAAAGCATGTATAGCAGCCTCACAGCCCCCTTTCGAACCAAATCCGAGTTGCAGGGGCTGAAATTTGTTAGCAAGCACGTCATGATAGTGCTTGCAACAAATTTTGGCTGCCATACGCCTGTATGTACACCCTACGGCAATGGGACGAATGCCGCCGTCCTTTTTACGGAGCGCACATAAGTTCGCTCCGTAAAGCACGTCCACGACGGCATTGTTCACACCGCCGGAGAGCATAAGATTAACTAGAGCCGTAAGTTCCCTCAGAAGCGACTCACCAGCTTCCCCAGCGCCCGAGCCTACAAGATCCTTCAGATGTTGAGGGCTCAGGCCGTCGAGGCCGCCGGCAGAGCCGGTCCTGAAAGAAGCCACGGCTCCAGCTACTTGTTGGGCTGTAACGGTGAGGTGGTCGGAATTTAGATCTGGAGGGTCGGGGAAAGTGAGGTCATCCGAGGGAGCCGGGTGTTTACTCTCCAGAGCGGCAAGTGTTTCTGGAGAGTACGGCGCCACCACATCGCTGCTGAAAAGGTGGTGGCATGGTTGCATTACTTATATTACTTACAGTTAAACTTGGGTGCAGTTATAGTGGTGTTTGATACATTAAAGATAATGAGACCTTTTAGAAATAATTTATAATCTGTTTTTGTACCGAACTTGTGAAAATTGGCAATTAGATACATTACCATTAGACATCTAGGCTAACATAAAGAATAAACAGCAACTTACGTCACTTGGTACAGAGGCGTGGCGTTCAAGTTCGAGTGGCGGGGGGCGCCGTCCCCCTCCCCGCCCGCGCCGCCCACACCCCTGCATCGTGAGTACATTACATACATAATACATCGCCGAATTCGATAACCTAAGAATTTTAATATTAGCCTCATACAAGTATCGTCTAATTCCTATTATTGGTAATAAATTAGCAGATAATTACAACAATACATTTTTTTTATTTTTTTTTTCAGAAAGCAATTTTCTCGAACCTGTTTTTTGTAATACTTTAGATGTTTCTGCTAAAGATAATCCTGCGAATAATACATTAACATGTTGGGAAATTGCTTAGATTCTTTACATTAAAGAAAAGTTTACTCTTAGGGTCAATTCCCACTGAAAGAGCAGCGGCCAGCAGCGGCCGTAAGAGCACGGACAATGTAAGAGCGCGGCGCGGTGCGGCGCGGCCCGCCGCGCTCGCGCTCAATCACTTGCATTTTCGGCTGCTGCCGGCCGCTGCTCTTTCAGTGGGGACTGACCCTTAAATATTTATATAGGCTTTTATATCGTGTATACAGTGTTGATGTTGTTGTAAGGTGTTTGTTGGAAGCAAACAGCACATGCGACTACATGAAATCGTTTGATGTCGCGCCAAATTCATGTTAATACATACAAACCAGTGCTGCAACTAAGGCAGATTCAGTCGGCAGCTCGTTCGCTTTCAACGAATTCAAAAAAGTTTCGTTCGCCGCGATCGATACCTTCTATTGAAATAGACGTGTGTTCACCGTGAGGTTGAGTTGTAGTAACATGTGCACTGTTGCCGCAGCGGCATCGTGCGGCACGCCGCCGCCGCTGCCGCCGCGCCGCCGCCGCGACTCCGCCGCGCCGCCCACGCCGCTGCCGCCTGTGAGTATCGACTATCTGTACTTACCGCTTTATATCTATTATACTGTGTATTGTGTTTACAGTATAAATAATAATAATTATGTGTTCGATTCCAATGCCATCTCATAACTTTGAAAAGTTGGTTCTTCATAGCTTGATAAATGATGTCGGGATCGAAATACATCGCGATATGGTTTCGTTTCATGGGAAAGTATAATAGGTTTAGTTGAACCAAAATTAATTAGCCCCCTGGCTGGAGGCCTTAAATTCTAAGCATCCAGGCTGAACTGCGAGATGCCATTAAAAAAAATAATAATAATAATTAGCTTGCTTTGAGGTACTGTTTTTTTATTCAAGTATCCCAAACTCCAAGGCACCTTTTACCGATAATATACATACTGTTTCTGCCAGAGGAGCTCGTGATATACAATATGTTCCCGTCGGTCCCGAAAGGACAATACTGGCTAGATATTCACATGGCTAAAAAAGAAAACAAGCTTTATACATATATTCATCATAGTAACAATAATAAAGAATTTTGAAATAATTATCTGGATTAGTTGACACTAATATAGGTAATTAGGTGTCGACAATATCTTCATGGGACGGACGGCAATTTTAAGCCGATTGTATGAGAACCGGCAAGGTCCGTCCGTGGGTGACGTCATAAAATGCATTAGCCTAGTTTCAGTACATGATTTGATGGGAGGACCATCTTGTCAAGACGAGTTTTTTTCAGGGTTTCGGAAAGCACCTTAAATTGATTGGTCCCCGCTATCCTTTGTACGTCTTTGACAGTCGTACTCAACCTATCCGGTTAGACTGGTTCAAACATGAGGTCTTTCAGTTCAGTGGTGGCTATGTGGGGTAGATAAGGGCGTAAATTGGGGGAGTACATAAAGGAGAACATACGGAAGTACATAAGGTTTATATGGAACTATGGAGTACATAAAGGGATACATAAACGAGGACGTATAGGGACGTACATAACGTGAATCTACAGCGAAGCAAGGTGGAAGGATCTATACAGATGTTACGGCTAAAGCCTCAAGTGCGGCTACACCCATGTCTAACTAAGCGTAAGGGGATTCACTTAGCTTTTGCTGGCTAGAACTAGGTGTAACCGCACTTCGAACTTTAGCCTTAACAGCTATACCATTAAAAGCCGGCCAATGACTGTACTAGCATCATCTACGGTTAGTCGAAGCGGCTTTCTTGCAAATCGTGGTCCAGTCTTCTGGTCTAGTAAGTGTGGCATCCATGACGTTCTCCGTTTGTTTCACAGTCGTCATCATGTAACGCGGGCTCCCCGCCGGTGTACGGCACGGCGACGGCCCCCGCGCCCCCCGCGCCGCCCCCACCCGGCGCCCACGCCACCCCGCCGCCCCTCCCGCCGCGCCCCGCGCCGCCACCCGAGCTGCTGCGGCCCGCGCACTCCACCATCCTGCAGCGCCGACACAACACGTAAGATGGCCCCCAAACTGCCCCTACTTTGCAGGTCCCGTGTAACGATAAAGTTACGCTGTAACAACACATGTGTGCACAGGTTTGTAAAACGAGACCACCCCACCCTATTGTACGGTAGTAAGCATATTGTTTTACCCAATTATCGAACGTAAAACAGGCGCATAAAAACCGTGTTCCTCACAGAAATATTTCCCAAACTGTCATAATTGTTTCTGTTCCTATTTTTATGAAGTTTGCATAAAAAAAGCAATAAAGTTCATATAGAGTTTTTTGGACGTCAAAAATAACAAAGGACAGAGTGCTGATTCCGAGTTTTGACAGCATTCGTAACTCGATACGTAATTATAAGTCTATTGAAATAAAGAGTCGTATGCTACGTCATATGATTTAGGTATTACTTCTTCTTTCATGTTGCCGGTTAATAATGATTACACTCGCAAAAGTGAGCTCAAGTGTAATACGACCAAGTACTGATGACAGTCTTTATTAAATACACAATTCTAAGATAAGTGCTACGTGATTCAATGGTATGATAATCTTCGCATCGAAAAAATTAACTTGCAAAACTCGCACTAGGCACTCAGTTCTCAAAATGCCCCCCTTCATAACTTCCTATGCGTTTTTGTTGGGGAGAAGAAGTGGTGCAACAAACTTCTTAACAGTAGTTTTTTTAGTTAACAAGTTAAATAGCTAATGTAGTGGAACAAAAATTTACATTATACATATCATTTCCAGCGGCGCCCCCCGCCTACCGCCCAAGCCGGCCGCCAACAGCGCGGCGCGGACGTAGCAACGACACAAGCACACTTCTACTCTGTAGATATACAACACAAACACTATACATAAACAAACAAATATGTAAATATTCACACAGATTTATCTGTAGAAACGACTTCAATTCCTGAAGTTTTCACTTTAATTAGTACCTATATTCCGTGCATATGTTAAGAGAGGAAAATTTTTGGCAATTTTAGCGAAATTTCTCCGTCTGTCTACTTGGTGAAATTTCGCCTAAATAAAATAATATTGGCGTTCTAGCTGATAATCGGCCATGTTGGCTGTTCTCATATTAGGAGATCAGCCATCTGTGCAAGACGTATTGCAAAATTATTTATAATAATTATTAAATATTTTTGCAATAACCTAATTTTGTTCGCCTCGGTGCAAGTTGCACGCAATGTGTTTGCTAGAGCGAGGAGAAATCTAACTTTAACATATACACGAAATCCTGGTTAAAGTAAAAAAAAAATAACAAAAAATGAATCGTTTAGTTTACGAATGGTCTATTTTTGACATCAATTCTTTGAAGTGGTATTTTGAGCCGAATGCCTCTTCAAAATTTAGTAGCTATATTATAATACTATAGTTTTATAAGTCTATTTTATAAGTCGGGCAACTCTAACAACGCCTATGGTGTTGTGTCCATGGGGGAGATAATCGCCTCCCATGCACGTTTGCCCCTATAAGATAGAAAAATAAATTCACGTCAACAATCTACTGTCCGTAAGCTAAACGAGTCGTTTCTTGTTTTAATTTGGCTGTTGAATCTTCCGAATGTAATGTTGACTCCATATTTATGCCGAGAATCCCCGTGAATAGGCGTGAATAAGAATTTGGATGGTTTTCGCGGGAGTTCTTGTGTATTCAAGTCGGTCCCAAAACCATGTGGCACGACTTGTCCCGTATTCCCGGGAATTCTCATGCCGATTCCCGGGAATAGTCTGGAGCCGCCATAATATATCGACGGATTTTAAGTCTATATTAAATTAAAAAGAACTTTGCTGTTTTGATCCTTAGTCAAATCTATAAGAACACTGTGTGAATATTTATCGACCTATCTCAATAGGTCTTGCCTATGTAAACATATTGTACATTGTAGACATTCCAAAAACGACGTATATTTAATAACGGTTAAACTTCGATGATTACTGCGCCCACATTACCCGGCCAATCTTAATACTAGCCTAGATTCTGTGGCTATTATTAACTTTGCCCGGGCACTGTAGACATTACATGTCGTTGATAATACCTAAATATAATAAAAATTGTATGTACTCGCGTGTGGTCGCAGACAGACCCGGGTGCTTCCACTATATTCACGATTAGTCTAATCATGCTTATACAGTGTAAATAAATTATATAAGAAATATTTTTTTTTTCAAAGACTAATAATAATAATATACTCCGTAAGAGCGAGCACTTAACAATCTTGGTATGACTTATTATTTAAAATAAAACTTCGCGTAAAATCCTTGTAAATACAATAATAAGAACTGTTTAATCAATTGGATTATTATTTTAAGCAGTAGTGTAAAATATCTATTTGCATAAAAAGTCCTATCAAGATATTTTACCTTTAGTTAAGTGCCTGCTCAAATAGAGTATAATAATTTCGCACAAATCTATATATTTTACAATAGAAATAATGTCTGCGATCACACGATATATAGAAACAATAATTTTATATGAAAATACGAAATTATTGCGTGCCAACACATAGTGAAAACATAATATTATAGAAAATATTAAATAGGCAAACGAAACATTTTGCGAAATATATATTATGTATTGTATTTAATACAAAGATATTCCGCTTCACAAGTTGGATAGGATGCAATTGAAAATGGGCGTGGCTTAACATTAAACAAAAAAAAAAATAGATTTTCAAAAAATTATCGTCTTGGTTTGGTAACAAGAAAAAATAAAAGATTTTTTTTTTCAAAATTTTGATTGTTTTAATTATTAATGTAAAAAATGTTACTTTCTTTTAACCACGTGTCTAATTTTCTAAGCATCTTATTCACCTATCTATACTAAAAAAAAAAACCTATTTGTAAGCGAAACCTCTCAAATTGTGTTAGTGTAGGCAGCGTGATGTTTCTCAAACATTTATATATATATATATATATAATACGTGTTTATATAAATTAGCTCGCGATATGACTGTATCAATAGTAGACTGCACACCGTCGGTAATTGACGATTCCTTGCATCTTGCCGTCAAGCAATAAAATATATGAAGTCACGTTAAACTGTAGGTCCCGGCTTTCATTGAACATCTTTGGCAGTCGTTACGGGGAACATCCCGTAGGAACTACTGCGCAAGTGCTGAAAGGAGGGCTCTTTATCACAGGTGCGGTAGTTTCTGAGATTATCGTGGTGTTCTAGTGGGTAAAGAACCAACCTCTCAAGTATGAGTGTGTCTTCGATTCCAGGCCAGGCAAGTACCAATACAACTTTTCTAAGTTTGTATGTACTTTCTAAGTATATCGTGGACACCAATGACTGTGTTTCGGAGGGCTCGTTAAACTGTAGGTCCCGGCTGTCACATGAAGGGTAACTGGGTTGAAGAGAACTATCTGACATAGGCAGACGCTCCTTGTAAACACTGGTAGTGGGAACTACATGGCAAGTGATAGTAGAGGGCTCTTATCATTGCTACAGTAGTTTCTAAGACTAGTCCTTTCAAACAAACAAATTATTCAGCTGCATCCGGTTAGACTGGAAGCCGACCCCAACATAGTTAAGAAGAGGCTCGGGAGATGATGATGTTTTGACGGCTACACGGAAGATGCAAGCAATCGTCAATTGACGATTACGTGTGCGCCGTGAACAGGCCTAAATGGCGATACTGTCAATATTGCATACTATACTTCTTATTTATAATAAAGTCATTATCTTCATAAACTTATTCTTAACTCACTTTCTATCAAGTGAGGAATTTATTTGATGGAAACGAACAGTGTGTTTATTAAATTAATGGCTTTTTATATAAATAAGAGGGCTTATATTTAAGCGTAAATACACTGGAGTCGGAACTGTTTTACGTGAAAGTACAATTTTTGCCTAAAACTTAAATAAACCTGCCCCTATAAAATAAATTAATATCTCATCCATTCCCATCGTTTAATTGATAACTCTTTTTTGGGAAGTCGGTTAAATACAAGGTATCAGGTACATAAAAATAGTTTTTAGAGTGTCTAACGTATGTAAAATGATTCCATCTCCAGCCAGCACGGAACTGATAACTATGACAACCTTGCATTTATGTGTACATACTAAATATATGCGTCGAGTGATCGTGTGACACGGAACTGCTGGACCGAATCCGGTGAAACGCAACCCAATGCATAGACCACGAATTCCTTTAACTATTTTTTACATCACCGGAGTCGGTCCAGCAGTTTCTAAATATAATATTAATGACAAATGCTCTTAGGTATAATAATAATTATTATATATTGTTTAAAAAAAAAACTGTTAAATCAACAATAAATTCCTAATGTGTTGCCATAGTAAAATAATATTTGAGAATATTATTATTATACAATGTTATTATTAGTGGACGATGAATTATGTGAAATTACCGGTCAATGTGCAATAATGGTTTGCACTTTGACCGGTTAATGTTGTTAAAAACCTTATCTTCAGCAGCAGTGATTATTATTATTAATATAATAAATGAAATATATAAACAAAACCAATTGTATATTTAAAGAGAATGTAAAATAAATGACAATGTTTTAGCGAAATTGAAATATAAAGTGTACAGTTAGCTTGTAAGAGAGATACAATAAATGTATATTATATTATTATATGTAGAATGCAGATTACCCGCTGTGTGGCTAATGTTGATAATAGCCAGTATGTTATGGTGCTTACGTGTCGGAATGAGAACTGTCACCTTGTCGGTTAATATTATTTATTTCTTTAAGTCTGACACCAGTCTTACCTAAGGGCCCTTGGTAAGGCTGGTGTCAGACTTATTGTCAGACTACTGTTTCCCGGGCAACCTAATACGCCTAGGCTAGGGTTGAAGAGGTCAGATAGGCAGTCGCTCCTTATAACTGGTAGTTGGAACTACTCCGCTAGTGATGAAAGAGGGCTATCTATCATTGGTGCAGTAGTTCCTGAGATTGGCCCGTTTAAACATACAAACAACTATAGATTTCTTCAGGCTTCATCTAGATATAGGTATTTTTATTTTTGGTGACAGTTCAATTCCATAGCAGTTTTCATACAACTTTCCAACGTAGGCTCAAGATAGTCTTGTGCCTAAATCGGGAAGCGAACCCGCACCAACAGTACGGCTTGCTACCCAAGCTTGCAGTCCGGACTATTAGTGTATATGTAAGCCCGCGTTTACGAACGACTTTCGTTTTTTTTGAAGTTTGAAGTCCAAGACAAGTTTTTATACAGTATCAAAAATCAAAATCAAAATCTTTTTATTTCACATAGGCCTTTGCAGGCACCTATGAAACGTCACATTAGTTGCAGTATTGGAAATGCATTGATGTTCTGATCTGAAATTAATTAAATCCGAATTGAGAACCTCCTCCTTTTTTGGGAAGTCAGTTTAAAATGAATAGATATCAACATTTGTGTAAATTCAAACTGAGAACAATTTTGAATCATTCAAAACTAGAGAAGTTTTGAAAGAATCAAAATAGATGGATTTACTAGCTTCTGCTAGCGGTTTCACCCGCGTTCCGTTTGAACTACTGCGCAAGTGATGAAAGAGGGCTATCTATCACTGGTGCAGTAGTTTCTGAGATTTGAACAAACAAACAAGCCAAAATCTTCTTTCTTTTTGGGAAGGCGGTTAAAAATCAGTGTATATCACCATTGTGTAAATTCTTATGCGACATAAGCTATTGGTTTTTTTTTTTGTTTTTGGTGTGTTTAGCGCCAATATTACGTTTTATTATTAACAATTTTATATACACACTACAGTTTATATAATTCTCTAAAAGTCGTTCGGGAACGCGCGCCTTAGTTACAAAAATGTCAAACAAAAAGTGTAAGATAGCTAAAAACTTGTACATAATATACATAAATACATACATATATATAAATAAATATATAGTAAACTAGTAGATCACAAAAGGGGTGGGACTAAGACCACTGATGTAGTACAAAGGTATATAAAATCAAAGCAATTTCAACTTTAAATATATTAAAATAAAGTCTAATTCTAAAACTGCGATATTTTAAAGCGATTTCACTAACATATGGATTTGAATGTAATGAAGTAGGTACAAATTATATTTATGTATAAGATTTCAATGTATTTTATGCTTAAATATTAACTAAATCGCTTTAGAATAGAGCTTCACATGTGTATTGACGATAAGTGAATACAGGAGTTTAAATATTGTAGCAAAAGCGAAACGCCTGCTTATATTATGAGTTATTTTCAATAGTGGAACATGTTATATATTACAACTTAAAAAAGTTAATTAATACGCAAAAAACTGAGAACCTGCTTTTTTCGAAGTCGGTTAAAGAGCCACAAAGATTGACTATATGAAAACAATAATTCGCTTCTGCCACAAACGTATTTAAAACTGAAAGTATTCGCAAAAATAATAAGAAACGCCCACCCCAGACCTAAATAAAAATATATATAAATAATAAAAAGTAGAGATGTCGTTATCTGGCCTAATCGCTAGGTATATATAAATATATATAAAGTATGCGTGACGCGTTAGTTGTAAGTGATGACCACCTGTGAATATTATTGTACATATTATATTAAATGGATAGCAATTCATATATACAGTTATTTTGTTGTTTTATTTTAAACCCTCTTGAAAAAAATCGATAACCTATCGTCTTTCACTGTTAAAGTAAATCAATCAATCAATAATTATAGTCTGGCGCTTTGCAGCCACGCCAACGATTATAATCATCATCCTCCTCCCCTTATCCCAATTTTACTTGATGTCGGCGCAGCATGTTTGCTCCTTCCATACTCTTCTATCTGCCGTCATCTCATAACATTCTTTCTTACCATATCTACTTTCACACAATCCATTCATCGTTTCTTTGGTCTTCCTCTTCCACTATATCCGTTCACGTTCATACTCATCACCTTCCTCACATCATGACTTTCATTCCTCCTCATCACATGCCCATATCATGACAGACGGTTTCCACGCAACGATTATAATATTACAATATTTTTACTTTCATTAACGTATGGATCAACTAAGAATAACGGTAAAAAAGGAACTAAGAGAAATATTCAGACTGCCATATAGATTTCAAAAACCATAGCTATCTCCTTGTTGTCCCATCTTTTTTCAGTGATATCAGCTCGCCTTCCGTTCTATCTACTTACGTGTATTAAGTTAGGATAGCGAGTTGTAAAGGAAAACAAATATTGATTTGTTCCCCGTTCATCATTTACGTAACAAACAAACAATATAATGTAACATTGAAAATACGTCTATTTACCTGACTACAGCAAAACAGGGATGATTATAAGTAATGAATTATAAAAATATAAACTGGTGTCATTACCTTCTGCAATGGTTACAAATGTGCCTTTTGACAACATCAGACTTTTTTTTTTAATGACGTCAAGTATCATCAAATGACCTCTCCCCCTGTGGGTTAGCAGCGGTGAGGGAGTGTCAGAGTTTTACTGACTAAAAACCGTCGTGTTCCGTCGTAGGCCTTTTATGTACCAGGGCCGCGACATAACATCAGCACCCCATATATAAATTAGGATAAAGGCAGGAGGATAATGATAACAAATAGTTACATACGGGCCTATTACGACCTGAAATATGGTAGGTCATGGATCAGATCAGGTCAAAAAATTTACCAGATAGGAGTCAGAATGCCAAAACAATGAAATTACAATTAATTATTATGATTAATTAGGTACACCTATATAGGTATACAGAGAATGAGGATACTTAGACACAAAATGTAACCTTATGACGTGCGACGTTTAGGATTATTAAGTAATTGAAATAAAGCTTTGATCCAGTGGGAGATATAATAAGGTAAGCTATGAAGTAAAGACAGCATAATCTTCTTACCGAGTGAGTTGCACGTTTGAATCACCTGACAAGCCCTGCTGTCAGAGATGCGTATGTAATCACTCACTAGCTTTAATGTGCATCTTGTCTTAATATCATCCTCGTCATCTGCACAGTACTTATAAAGAGAACTATATATATCATCTGTCTAGCCTTCACCAAGTAAAACTCGTAAGATCATATGGATATTGAGCATAATACTCAATGAATGCTATCGCAACCTATAGCATAGCATTTAATGTAAAACCAGGTTCATAGAGAGGCTCATTTTTGTCACAGGGAAAACACAGGTCAGGAATATTAATATTACATTTACAGTTACCTAACTAAAAGGGTTCAGTTAACAGTTAAACTAATATGTATAATATTTATTATTTAGATTATAATTCATGTAGGACCTCCTGAAAATTAGCACGTTTCACAAAAATAATTTACTGAAGTGTGTAAAGATGAAAGTGTATTTTAGTTTTCTGTTTGTATGTCAAGTTATCAATGTTACGGTTTCATTCGGAGATTATATTTATAATAGTAAGTACCGCCTTTTTTAATTTAAAATATACACAATCATAGGAAATACATACGGTTTCCATACTACAAACTATAGAAAAGTCATAAGATCTAGCAGGTAGTCCCATAACGCGACTGCCGTGCACGTGGTCTCGGGTTCGATTCCCGGGTCGGACCGACTGTCTTTGTGGGTTATAGAAATTATCACAAAGAAAGCAGCTTGGAGCTTTTAAGTTGGTGATTGATTCACCCGTGCATCGGAGAGCACGTTGATGTCGATCCTGCTTGTGATCTCTCTCCGGTGGTGTCGGATTGTCGTCCCATCGCGCTATGAGAGTGAAGGAATAGAGAGTGCACCTGTGTCTAAGCAAATGCTTGTTCACTATAATATGTCCTTCGCTAGCTGATCTCCTTAGAGAGAACAGCCGCCATGGCCGACAATCGGCCTGGACTCCACCAGCGATACAGAGAATAAAGTAATCTATATAAATAAAAATGAATTGTTCTTCGTTAGTCTGATTAAAACTCGAGAACGGCTGGGCCGATTGAGCTGATTTTGGTTTTAAAATGTTTGTAGAGGTCCAGGGAAGGTTTAAACGATACGAAGTTCGCGGGATCAGCTAGTCATAAATACAAATGCTACTCGTGCTGTCTGCCTTGTTGACCAACTTTTACATAGAATGAACGATCGATTGTAGACGATCCTGGAGCGGCTACCCAAGGGTACAGGTTCTACCACAGCTGGAACGACCGGCTACACATGGAGGTCTGGCTGAACAACATGCAGCCAGGAGTCACAGCCGACATCGTCATAGACATAGGTAACATTCAATTCAGCTTCTGTCAGCGGTTTCACCCGCATCCCGTGGGAACCTCTGCACGAACCCGGAAAATAAGTGAAAATAAAAAGTAGTAAGTAGTTTCAAATCGGACGAGTAGTTCCTTAGATTTGCGCGTTCGAACAAACTCTTCAGGTTTATGATATTAGTATGATACTGTTGATTCAACTTTATTTCATTTCAGATACTCCTAGACAAATGTCGGCTTACCGCACAGGCGACCGACAGCTATATTTTCTGGTAAAAATGCCGTTACTATCCGAAACGTCAACATCAATTTACCTGAAAATATGCTTAGACGGCTCCTGTATCCGGAAGAAACTGGCTGAAGGTGTGTTCGTTAAACGGAAGACTTCAGTGAAAGGTGAGGGCTTACACTTGTGAAAGTTTCATAGTTCCATCAGATCCTCACGCTCCAGCCATCACAGGGGACACCACGACCTCACCATAGTCGTCTCGAAACGATACTCGAGTGCGACATTTTGATGCACACTAATTATTCTTTTGGCTTGTTTGCTATTTCAAATTAACGCAAATAGTTTAAATGTGTGCGAACAATTTTGGTGTAATCTCGCTAATAAGCGGCTGGCTTAACTATAAGAATATATGTAGTTCAACTGTACACCTCCTAGTATGTAATGTAGGACTTGCTATTCTTGCAAAATGGTCCGCCACGGAACCAAACTCGCGGCACAAATGATGCCAATGAGTTAATGTCTGTTTCCAGATGTCTGTCTTCGCGACAAAGCATGTGAAGTGGAAGTGGATATGACAGACGAACCCTCAGGCAAACCCAGCAGTATTACAATGCCGGTTCATAAGCAGAACAGTTACCAGACAGGGCAGGGACCTTCAAACAATGTCAGGAGTGAAACGCGCAGAACATATACAGCACGTGCACGAGGTATGCACACACCCTATACCATTACTCTTAAGTTAAGTAGGTACCTATAGTTCTCAGTTGGAGCAATTCCGACAAGACCGGAAGGGGCTCAATTCTGCTTATTCAATAATGTGTCCATTGGATATCTATTGAATCTCAATAGAAGTTTTACCTTAGCGGGCATTCTGCTAATAATATAAGACCAATCGTATTCCAATGACATTCCATTGGTCTACAGGATAGTCTGCTCTACAATCGTAAATCAATTGTGGTCATATGATTAATTATTGAATCACAGAAAAGAATAATAGCGGTTATTTAATATAAAATAACAGTTCATTCACTCATCAAAACTCTCCGTAGAATTTGAATGCAACACCTACAACGATTCAAATGAGTCCATTACAATTCGATTACAAACTACGCGATAACGACTCAACCTAAGTATAAATAAATTAATTAACGGAATCCCCTCCTATTTTCTATCGTAATTGGTTCAGTAGCAGAATTTTGAGTGCTTACTGAGATTCAGAGCTCTCACTCAGAGATAAAGAAAACTGTCTGACGAAAACCGCTACAAAAATGATAATCTTAAAAAATGTATATTGTTCTTGTTGCAGAAACGAAAACCTTTAGGCATCCTAAGCAGATCAAACCATTAGCGATACCATTAGCACCTAATAACTTACAAGAAGAATCAAGCTCCAGTAAGGGTAGGTAACTGATTTGAAAACTTTCAATTTTAAATTAAATATCCTATTTGTCATTATTTTATCCGGGAGTGCAAAGTACATACTGTTAAGGACCAATAGTTTCTGAGTTCAGCGAGTTTAAGCATACATGCAAAGACGCAATAGGTAACATTTTATTATATGCAGAATATATTGAGCAAACTTAAAATCACCCGGAAAAAAAATCGACAGCAGCAGCAGACATTGATTAATCCTCCATATTTTTATATACCTTCAACAAAGTCCATATAGACAGGTCAGTGCTCCTGTATCCAAGCAAAAGCTTGTATACTATAATATGTCCTGCGCAGTTGGCTAATCTCCTTATGTGAAAACAGCCGCCGTAGCCGATAATCGGCCTTAGACGCCATTAAAAAAATAATGTATAGGTACTTAAGTTTCCTTAACAGACAATTAAACTTTCAGATGTAACGACAGTCATATTATCCGTAGTATGCACGGCGGGATTCATCATGCTAGTTGTTGGAATTCGGAAACGATGCAACTGCACATGTGACGCCGGAATATACCAAACGAGGATCAATTACGTAAGTCTTTGCTTTTATAAGAAATCCAGTGTTGGATAAACCGTATAGCAAGAGTTGCAAGCAATTGCTACAAGCCCTGCACCGTCGGGTGGCACTAGTCCTCGCTTTCTTTTTGCTATTGGCTCCGTTCTATTCTTGCCGAGCTTGCTTAATCCGGCACTGGGGTTTCTTAGTGGGAAAATAACAGAAATAAACACGATATAGAACCATCATACACAATTCACCATGATTGGTTTTATGTACATAGAATGTATATGTATGATTGATGTATATGTACCTACATAGAATGTATATGTATGATTGATGTATATGTACCTACATAGAATGTATATGTATGATTGATGTATATGTACCTACATAGAAAGTTTTACATCAATAAAAGTAAGTTATCTTTTGTTTCAGTTAAAAAATAGATTCTACGTGAACATGCTGTTTCGCAAGGAATGTGACGCGGAGATTCGGGAAATAGAACAACATAAATACGAGGAAATTGAGCGCCATTACGAGGAAATTAAATAATATGTCTGTCTGTACCTGATAATTCGCGCCGTAGTCGGGTTTACAGGAAAATATACTGAAACAAAACTTTTGTGGTCTTCTTAAAAACTTGTGAATAATAATCCTTTCCCGAGCCTTGCGCCAACTATGTAGGGGTCGGCTTCCAGTCTAACCGAATGCAGCTGAGTACCAGTGTGGCACAAGGAGCGACTGCCTATCTGACCTCCTCAACCCTGTTACCCGAGCAACCCAATAGCCCTTGGTAAGACTGGTGTCAGATTTATTACCTTCTGACTACCCGTAACGACTGCCAACTATGTAAAATGACAGCCGGGACCTACAGTTTGACGTGTTCTCCGAAACATTCCGAAACAGAATACTTTTCGTGCCTTGTATGCTGTTTTTTATCCTGACGTGGGAGGTAGTTCCCTCAAGCAACGGGTGAAACCGCTGCCTTAAACTAAGTCTTAATATATTACGATATTTAGAAGTGTAGAATTATGGATTTAAACTTCCAAGAAATGCAAATATGGTGTTTATTTTAAATCTTCCTGTCGAGGACTCGTGCACCGGGGATGCGGTAATACCAGTAATACTAACTAAGGAAAATATACGCACCTGGTGCACTGAACGGGCTTCTCCAGCATCTTCATCATCCTCCTCCCCTTATCCCAATGTTATTTGTGTTCGGCGCACAATGTTTTCTTCTTCCATACTCTTTTTATCTGCCGTCATTTCACGACTTTTACACAACATAACTGGGTTTTCCACATTTTTACACATAAATTACAATTAACACGACGAGTTACACACGACACAGGGACCGTCGCGCATAGCCGCGGTATGCAGTATCTAATATACAAAGGAAAGTCGGTTAAAAATATGTCACTTTTCTTTGTAATTTAACTCAAGAACGGCGGGCTCACTTAACCAAACCAAATGTTTGGGCTTTGTTCGGACTATTTTTAACCGACTTCCCAAAAAGCGGAGGTTCTCAATTCGACCGTATTTTTTTTTGTATGTTTGTTACGCGATTACTCAGCCATTCATTATTCGATTTTGATGATTCTTTTTTTCTCTGATAGCGTATACTTCGGAGGTGGTCCCAATGTCATCAGGTCAGGATCTGATGATGGAAACCCTGAGAAACGAAGGCAACTTTCAAAAGTTGTAGGAATACATAGGACAAAAACTTGACACTCAGGTGTATGCCTGATAGCACTATTCAACAGTGAAGGTTTGGAGCTGAACTGATGATGGAGACCAGAGAAGGTCGAGGGAACTCGACAACTGAATATGTAAACTACCTCGTGTTTGGGCTTATATTATTCGTATTGATGAGAACTTTTTAGTTTTGCGGATAGTGACAACTATTCGTATCACTGAAAAGCTGAAAAAAAAAAACTTTTTTACAAAAAAATAAAACCGACTTCCAAAAACACTAAAAAGCCAAAAAAAACTAATTCTGCATCGGCCTAGAAGTCGGTGGCAAAATTAACTTAGGGACATCCATTGGACACCGACTTCTAGGCAGTTGCACCTAAAATTAGTTTTTTTTGGCTTTTTAGTGTTTTTGGAAGTCGGTTTTATTTTTTTGTTGATGGATTATGGTATTTTTGCACAAAATCGGTCGAACGTTTCATCATTTATCACATTTTTTATGTAACAAAATGGTGTAGTTTATTCGTAGGCGAAGCTCGTATCGCGGGCCACTAGTAGTTTCTATGGAAATGAAATCTGCTCGAACTTTCTACCTACATGAACACTATTGTAAATATTTTTTAGGGAAGTCCCGAGAAACTATGTCATATGTCATGCAAAGAGCTAAAGTTTCCGTTCAACTAGACGAGCCTAACTAGAAGTGGCTCAAATTTACAAAAGCTCAAAGTACATTAGTAAATGTGATTAAATATTGAATATTGAAACTTTTCCTGTATTACTCGCATATTTGAACACAAAATAAATAGGACACTGTCTTTACGAGAAGAAATTATAACTTTTGTAGAATTTAGATTTTTTAACCCCCGACGCAAAAACGACGGGGTGTTATAAGTTTGACGTGTCTGTGTGTGTGTGTGTGTGTGTGTGTATGTGGCATCGTAGCTCCCAAACGGATGATCCGATTGTAATGCGGTTTTTTTTGTTTAAAAGGTATGTCAGTCGGGAGTGTTCTTAGCTATGTTTGGTGGAAATCGGTTCAGGTCTTCAAGGTCATCAGCTCGTTTGCTAGATGTGATAGGAATGTTACACGCTCAGTTTACTTGCAAGTATATGTGGGATCTGAAATTTGAAACACTAATGTCTTTTGGAACCACTGAGCTGGTCTGCTGTTAGGGCACGAAGGTAGGAGACGTAACCCTGAACTGCCTTTTAGTAAACCCATCGAGTTTGGGCTCGTTGAATTTGTCTTGACGAGTTCTCTTCATGTTTCTGATTGACGAGAACCTGATGCTGGAAATGGGATGTGGCGGATGAAACCCTGGAATGCCGGAATGAAATGGATAAACCGATTTATATTTTTGCTGAAAATCTAGAATGTCCAAAGGTTATCTTTGTTGTTTCTCAATCTGTGCAATTCTCCCAGAGCCAGTTTGTCATGAGGATTGTTAAACAGCTTCCTTTGGCCGAGATCGCATATAGCGACCCCATTTTAAGATAAAATAAATTAAATGAAAGAAGGAAAAATTAAGGAGCTCCTTTAAAAAGCATGAAATAAAATTAAATTATAAATTTAAAAAAACCCCCGACCCAAAAAATGTACGCAATAATTATGACAAAAGGTTAAAAACGCTAAACCCTATAAAAAGCAAAAAATAACTTTTAACACTACGTAAACTAAATTTTGACGTGTCGGGGGACCGCTTTTTACCTTCATAAATACTTACATAAATCAAATGATACCTGCCTAATTTCAACATTCGTTTAAAAAAAAAACACGTATCTAAAGTAATGAATTAGAGCGGTCCTCCGACACGACAAAATTTAGTTTACGTAGTGTTAAAAGTTATTTTTTGCTTTTTATAGGGTTTAGCGTTTTTAACCTTTTGTCATAATTATTGCGTACATTTTTTGGGTCGGGGGTTTTTTTAAATTTATAATTTAAGTCGTAGTAAGTACGGACAATCAGGGGACGCTCCTAAGTGAGGTTGAGCAATATCTGCCGAGGTTGGAGTTTGGATGGGTGGGGTTAAGCAACATCTGTCGAGGTTTTGAGTTTGGATGGGTGGGGGGTTAAGCAACATCAGTCGAGGTTGCTATTTGGATGGGTGGGGTTAAGCAACATTGGTCGAGGTTGTAGTTTGGATGGTGGGGTTAAGCAACATTTGTTGAGGTTGCCATTTGGATGGGTGGGGTTAAGCAACATCAGTCGAGGTTGCTATTTGGATGGGTGGGGTTAAGCAACATCAGTCAAGGTTGCTATTTGGATGGGTGGGATTAAGCAACATCTGCCGAGGTTGCAATTGGATGGTTGGGGTTAAGCAACATCTGTTGAGGTTGCCATTTGGATGGGTGGGGTTAAGCAACATCAGTCGAGGTTGCTATTTGGATGGGTGGGGTTAAGCAACATCTGCCGAGGTTGTAGTTTGGATGGGTGGGGTTAAGCAACGTTGGTCGAGGTTGTAGTTTGGATGGTGGGGTTAAGCAACATTTGTTGAGGTTGCCATTTGGATGGGTGGGGTTAAGCAACATCAGTCGAGGTTGCTATTTGGATGGGTGGGGTTAAGCAACATCAGTCAAGGTTGCTATTTGGATGGGTGGGGTTAAGCAACATCTGCCGAGGTTGCAATTGGATGGGTGGGGTTAAGCAACATCTGTTGAGGTTGCCATTTGGATGGGTGGGGTTAAGCAACATCAGTCGAGGTTGCTATTTGGATGGGTGGGGTTAAGCAACATCTGCCGAGGTTGCAGTTTGGATGGGTGGGGTTAAGCAACGTTGGTCGAGGTTGTAGTTCGGATGGTGGGGCTAAGCAACATCTGCCGAGGTTGCAATTGGATGGGTGGGGTTAAGCAACATCTGTTGAGGTTGCCATTTGGATGGGTGGGGTTAAGCAACATCAGTCGAGGTTGCTATTTGGATGGGTGGGGTTAAGCAACATCTGCCGAGGTTGTAGTTTGGATGGGTGGGGTTAAGCAACGTTGGTCGAGGTTGTAGTTTGGATGGTGGGGTTAAGCAACATTTGTTGAGGTTGCCATTTGGATGGGTGGGGTTAAGCAACATCAGTCGAGGTTGCTATTTGGATGGGTGGGGTTAAGCAACATCTGCCGAGGTTGCAATTGGATGGGTGGGGTTAAGCAACATCTGTTGAGGTTGCCATTTGGATGGGTGGGGTTAAGCAACATCAGTCGAGGTTGCTATTTGGATGGGTGGGGTTAAGCAACATCTGCCGAGGTTGTAGTTTGGATGGGTGGGGTTAAGCAACGTTGGTCGAGGTTGTAGTTCGGATGGGTGGGGTTAAGCAACATCTGTTGAGGTTGCCATTTGGATGGGTGGGGTTAAGCAACATCAGTCGAGGTTGCTATTTGGATGGGTGGGGTTAAGCAACATCTGCCGAGGTTGTAGTTTGGATGGGTGGGGTTAAGCAACGTTGGTCGAGGTTGTAGTTCGGATGGTGGGGCTAAGCAACATCTGTTGAGGTTGCCATTTGGATGGGTGGGGTTAAGCAACATCAGTCGAGGTTGCTATTTGGATAGGTGGGGTTAAGCAACATCTGCCGAGGTTGGAGTTTGGATGGGTGGGGTTAAGCAACATCTGTCGAGGTTGCCATTTGGATTCTACATGACATTCGCATGCTGTTTTTGTATGTATCAATACATACAAACTGTAATACCATACTATTTATTACTTTGACTTAACAAGGCTACTTACTTCAAATAAAAGCAAAGTTTAAAAACTTCATATTGAATTTATTGAAAAAGTACAATACATTATTTAACCGATACTTCTTAACTGTCAGATAACGAACAACTCGCTGATAGAGCGAACATACGAACAAACTAATTCACTGAGTTTTATATAAAGTTAACAGCATTAAACAAATATGTGCTAATTTCAACCTTATCACTTTGTAATAAGAGTCACTGTACTTGTTTTGTGAAATAACAACTAATTTTCACTAAGCTTGTCATTTATGATTATTCTTATTAACAAAACATTCATGTTTACTTAAAATGGTGAAAAAGCCCCCATAACACATTTTATTTGTAACAACTGCCGAAAATGAGCATTTAATATTAAATCATTGATAACATTTCTTAAAACACTATTTATTTATAGTGTCTAAAATACCTCTAAACTAGCTTTTCTAAATGATCCTATATGAACTACGTTTTGCCTAATTGGATTACAATTTGAGTTTCATGTCTTTCGAAGTCACTGGTTCAATTTAAGCTATTATATATCTATTTATTTCAAGATGTTTAAACATAATTTAAAATACAGTCGTTACTGCGAAGTATACTCTGAACGTTTTTACAAGCTTTTATTTAACTTGCAATGTATGTAACTATGTATGTTCGGGTGGAATTTTACAACTCAATTTTATTTGATTTAGTTGACAAGAACAAACAAACAGTATTTTCCCTTGAAAACTGACAGTTGTCAACTGCACAAAAAATTCAGTACCCCTGTTTCTGGCAGTTAAACCTTCCATTATGTTAGAATCAATAATTTAAGTAGTATTGTATAGTTATCGATAAAATAACTTTGACTCCTTCAGAACGAGCAAAACCGCGTTAAAACAGTAACTTTTACATACAAATTAAACTAGGTTTTTTCATCAATTTTTGAGTCGTAATTTCTTCTTAAAGAATGGATTAATAGGGGATGGCGTCGATGGTTTTAAATTCGTCTTGCTCGGTTGTTTCGAACTGTCAAACGGTATACTCGGACTTTGTCGAACACTCTTATAGTAGTCCACTGGTTGCTGCATCGAGTTATTCTTTAGCGCAAACTTCACCTTTTTCGGCGTATCATAATGATTGGATTTCATGTTTTCAGTTTTTTTCGTCTGCTTTTGAAATTGTTTGACTTTGTTATTAACTACTAGTGTTGGGCTTTTATTTTTTGGAGAATTATCGACTTTAGGTGAATTTGTATTTTCTTGTTTTTTGTTTTTGCCGTTCTGTGATGGTTTTTCAACAGTTTTCTGTGGTTTTTTATTGTTTTTATCTACTTGACCGTTTGTAGTCTTATTGTCTACAGGTATAATTTTAGTTTTTACTTTATTATTCTGCGCACCGTTTTCGATAACTTTTGGTACATCATCTTTAGGTTTTTTACTACTTTTAGCTTTATTTTTGTCACCATTTTCTATATTTTTCTTAACTTTAGCATTATCTAACTTATTGGCTACGTTTTTACTATCTTTTGTAGTTTTAGGAATATCTTCAACTGTAATACTCTTGTCAGTCGCATCTCCGTTCACTTTGCGTTTTTTTTTGCGACTGCGACTTTATTGTCGTTGTTGCGTTTCTTGTTTTCTTTGTTTGCTTGTTTGGGTTTCTTCGCTTCCGGTTCTGCTGTTTCTACTTGCCAGCCGTTGTTCTGTCAAATAGAGGTATAGATTATTTTCAAGCGCGTAAGTAGAAATGAGAAGATTTGGGAAATCTCGTCTGATATCCAGTTTGCCCCATCGATATTCATAAATAAATTATTTTTATTCAAAACTAGGTTATCTGATGTGTTTTTGCGAAAAAAGCTATTTTCGTAGAAGAATCAGTAAGAGATTCAAATTCTTAGCATCTGTTAGATTAATTGAAGCTATAGGACACATTTCTGCTTATCTAAAAGACGTACCTATTACAACATAAACAGTATTACAGCCGAACAATAATAAAAAAATGATCGCAAAACTTAACTAAATTCGTCGCACAAGTCCCTCCCGTACTCCATCACTTTACCTATACTTATACTTAAAAAAATTTAATACGCACTTTTTTGCCTTTTTTATTTTTGTACATAATAATATGTAGATTTAATTTGATATGTATTGATATAAACAGGAGTTTGTATATATCTTAGTGTAAGTTATTAATATATCCTTCCATCCTCCGAGCCTTTTTCCCAAACTGTTGGGGTCGGCTTCCAGTCTAACCGGATTCAGCTGAGTACCAGTGCTTTACAAGAAGCGACTGCCTATCTGACCTCCTCAACCCAGTTACCCGGGCAACCCGATACCCCTTGGTTAGACTGGTGTCAGACTTACTGGCTTCTGACTACCCGTAACGACTGCCATTGGTGACAGTCATTGGTGTCTAAGATATACTTAGAAAGTACATACAAACTTAGAAAAGTTGCATTGGTACTTGCCTGACCTGGAATCGAACCCGCGCCCTCATACTCGAGAGGTTGGTTCTTTGCCCACTAGGCCACCACGACCTTGTCCTAATATATCCTATCCTACATAATGTTACTCGAGACATAAAGTTTGGCTCGCTCAGTATACTCACAGTAGCTTCAGTGGACAGCTTCTGCTTGACAGCATCGACTTCTTCCACGATGCTGCTGCCGGCGCGAGTCTTGGCCAGCAGACGCTTCCGGTGCTTGCGAGATAGACCTGCGGGTAGGTAATAAATGTTTATATAATGTATAGAGAAAAATGATGTTCTAAAAAAAAGTAAATTGTGTGTCGGATTAAATTTGTACAAAAAAATAGCAAAAAGATATGAATAACTTTTCTAATTCTATAAATGTGAGAGGAACTCTGATGAACTTTCACTTCTAACACTACGGAACCAAATAACATAGGCACACAGATAGTTTAGAGCTTTAAAAATAACATCTTTTTATCCGGCTGCAGGAAAATAGGATAAAAACGCCTGTAGCCTTCTTCGATAAATGGACTGACTCTGAAAGAGTTTTGAAAACCAATCCAGTAGTTCCCCGGACGAGTTCAAACAAACAAACTCATCAGCTTTATAACAGGCGTCAATACAGCCCACGTTCCACGCAGTAAACGCACAATGTTGCTGTGCCCTAACAGGGTCCACAAATGTACGTAGCTGTAAGCCTTTTCTAACACCTTGACAAACTTGTAGAACGCAAATAAAATATATGAATGAATATGAATGGTGTAGCTTCCTAACAGTGAAAGAATCATTCAAATCGTTTCAGTACTCTCTAGACCTATTCGATTCAAACAAACAATCAAATCTTTCCTCTGAATTATTACATGTATATAAACGCACCTCGTAGCGCGAGTTCATCGCTGGCAGCTAACAGCTTCTTCTCCAGCTGTTGCAGTGATTGCGCAGATTTCTTGTGCTTGAGGGGGGGAGCAGACTCTTCTGCGTCGTCAGTCTGCACGCGGAGGGGATACTCGTCGCGGGCTAGCTGCTCGAAGCTGGAAGATTAAATAAACATTTTAATGTAAATACTTTGAAATGAAACTAAATAAAAGCTTGTTAAAGGGACTTATTGTGAGACCGACCAATCAGAAAAAATCGGTTGAACAATACATTTTTTTTTCAAAATTAAAAGTGTTTTTATACCAAACCAAAAATAGGAATCATTGTTGGAGTCTGTACACTTCCCCATGTACAAAAAAAAACCTGTACATGGGGAATTGTCAAATAAAGGAAATAGGACGCATAGGACAGTGTGACGTCACTAAGCATGTATAACAAATATATATGTTACCGGCCGAACCCGATTTTAGGACAAACCAGTTTTGCCTAGGCTCAACTAGTTCTTCCTATACGCGTTAGGATTAACTGGTATAGCCTAGTCCAAACTAATTTGTCCTAAGCCCGATAGGACGGACCAGTTTAGGCTAGGCAAAACTAGTTGATCCTAATATCAATACGCACACTCTAGGATAAACTGGTATGGCCTAGTCTAAACAATAAACAAATGTAGCGAGGTCGGAAAGTAACTGAACAAACATGTCAGGACATGTTCATGCGGGAATGCTCCGAACGTCCCACGCCGTTCGCTCCCCGTTCGTCATTTGTCGCGTGGTTTTAAACGCATTTAGCGTCTAGTTGCTAGCCGTGCATAACGTACACGCCCCGAGCGCCTCGCGCCTAATAACGTATTTAGTTAATTACTGTATTTTTTTTAGATATGTATATGTTTTCGAAAGAAACTAACTGGCCCAAGTAGATGTACTCGTCGACATAGTGTAGAGCTTGCCCATCTACCTCGACCCTACGTTTCGTGCTGTTGGTCATTGTGTGTGTCTTGGTCATGTTCATTTGAAGTCCAACCTCTCGGCTTGCTGTGCTCAGATCTTGGAGCATCTGTTGGAGCTCTTCCGATGTGGACGCAAAAAGGATGATATCATCAGCAAATCGCAGGTTGGTCAGCCCTTTGCTCCCGACGACGATGCCTTTATCTGTCCACGGCACAGTGAGCTTTTTAAAAAACTTCCTCCAGCGTACAGGTGAAGAGGTTTGGTGACAGTGGATCGCCCTGTTTCACGCCTCTTTCAATGTGAAATGATGGACCTGGGGAAAGAAGCTTCACTGACGCCGTGCTGGCTTTGTAGATCAACTCCAAAAGTTTTATGTAGGTCTCATTTACATTTTGCGAGCGTAAAGATGTGAAAATCGCTGCGTGCTTGAGACTATCGAAAGCCTTGGAGTAATCCACAAAAGCCAGGTAGAGTGGTTTGTGGTACTCGTTGTACTTTTCTATTATTTGATTCAGTGTGAATAGATGATCGGTTGTGGAGAAGGAAGGGCGAAATCCAGCCTGTTCGACTGGCTGATGCTGGTCTAGTTGGCCTCTAATGCGATTGTGTATCACTTTGATAAAGAGTTTGTATAAATGCGAGATCAAGCTTATGGGTCTGTAGTTATTAATTTCGGTTTTATCCCCCTTCTTATGGAGGATAATTATGTGTGAATGAGTAAATTGTTGCGGTATCTGGCCAGAATATAAAATGGTGTTAAAAAGATTTGTGATGTGAGGATTTAGGGTGTTTTTAAATAGTTTAAGAATCTCGGTGCTGACTCCATCGTCTCCGGGACTTTTGTTGTATTTCATGCTTCTTAAAGCTATGTCAACTTCGCCGCCAGTGATGGGAGAAATGGTGTCAGGACGGGGGTATTCGATCGGTTCAGAGAGTTTGGATGAATCTGTATATAAGGTTTTAAAGAAATCGGTACAAATGTAAGTTATCTTCTCTCTGCTATATTGTTTGGTGCCATCTTTATCGCGCAAACACGTCAGCCAAGTTTTATTTCTTGAGATGCCATTCTTTGCCGATCTCAGTGATCTGCCGCGTTCCAGAGCAATTTTAATTAAATTCGTACTGTAGTTTCTGAGATCTTTACGAATACTTCTCTTAACCTTCTTGTCTAGTTCGCTGTATTCTTGTGTTGGTCTAACTGTGTTTAACAGTGTGTCTAACAGTTAGTTTCTTTCGAAAACAGGCAGGAGAGGGAAATCGATCGCCGCATCGAAAACGCCTGGAAAAGCTACTGGTCCATGAAGCAGTACATGAAAGGGGACCTTCCCCTTTCACTCAAGCGAAAATTAGTCGACATGTGTATCTTGCCCATCCTAACCTACGGTGCACAAACTTGGTCTCTCACGGAGTGTCAGAAGTCCAAACTCAAGGTTTGCCAAAGAGCAATGGAGCGTAGCATTCTGGGTATCAAACGGACAGACCGCATACGCAATACCGACATACGCTCCAAAACCGGAATTTTCGATGTGGGCCGAAAAGCAGCTCAATTAAAATGGAACTGGGCTGGGCACGTCAGCCGAATGCATCCTGACAGATGGGCCAACATCGTCACCCAGTGGCTACCACAGGATGGTCATCGCAGGCGGGGCAGGCCCCGAAAGAGATGGCGGGATGACCTGGATGTCTACAACCCTGATTGGTGGGAGGTCTCAAAAGATCGAGAGGTGTGGAGGCAAAATGGGGAGGCCTTTGCCCAGCAGTGGGACAGTACGGGCTAAGAAAAAAAAAAAAAAAAAAATGTATATGTTTTGACTAAGCTATACCAGTTTATCCTAGAGTGTGCGTACTTATATCAGAATCAACTAGTTTTGCCTAGCCTAAACTGGTCCGTCCTATCGGGCTTAGGACAAATTAGTTTGGACTAGGCTATACTAGTTAATCCTAACGCGCATAGGAAGAACTAGTTGAGCCTAGGCAAAACTGGTTTGTTCTAAAATCGGGTTCGGCCGGTAACATATGTACAAAGAACAAAGATAGATAAAATAAAGACACTCCCACTCTTCATCTTACGCATATAGAAATTAGGGCATGCAATTTCGGTAAAATAAAAATTACCGGTAAAAATTCGGTAATTAAAATATTTTTACCGGTAAACCGGTAAAACGGTAATTTTTGTATTTTTTTTAAATGTGATATTATATCAATAAGATTGGGTAGTCTCAAAGCAAAAAATAATTAAAAATACAAGGTATGAGGTGGTAAACATTTTTTGTGACGTGGGCCGCAACAAAAAGACATGTCAGTACCATCCGTACGCAATGTCGTCGACAAAATGCAAGAGAAACGGCTGCGATGGTTCGGCCATGTGAAAAGGAGACCACCTGAATACATCGCCAATGTTGTGTACTCAATCTCAATACCGGTCAAAGGCGCAGAGGCAGACCGAAACGGTGGTGGTGGAGTGTCGTAATAAATGACTTGAAAATCTACGAACTCGAAGAGGAAGATGTCCTGGATAGATTGAAGTGGAAGAAGAAGATACGGAAAGCGGACTCCGTCACAAGACGGGATAAACGCATAGAATTACCGTGAAGTAAAAGCCCTTTGTTATGGTAAATCGTAGGCATTTTATGGACCAGGGTCGCGGTAACTCTTTCGAAAAATCCCGCAGCCCCGGCAGGCCTTGGCCCTGCGCGTGGAACAACTCGGGCCGCCGTCACGGGTCTGTTGTCTATGCAGACGAAGGAACGACGAGCCACCCGAACTCACCGTCCACAGACCGACGCCTGCGGTGGCCGGGAGTCGTCTCTTGACACTCGGCGCCCGTGGTGTCTTCCTGGTCCACTACAGCGGCTGGGATGAGAGGTGCGAACTCGCAGGCGCTCCACCGTCTCCTTCTCGAGCATGACTGCTTCGCAGAAGGAGGCGACGGCTTCCCATTCCCTCTCACTCCGGACCATGGCTTGAACCAGGGCCGGACGCGAGAGGTCGCCGCTGCCTATTGGCTCGACGACGACACCGCGGTACCCTTCCCAGGCAGTGCACACCTAGACTGTGTGCTCCACCGTGTCCTCAGTGCTGTCCAGGTTACATTTTTACCTAATAGGAACTGACAGCTTTGAGGAAATTTAGAATAACCGAATGAATAAAATTTGTTTAGATATTGTAAATAAAGATGAGAATGAAGATTTGTATCTAACCTATAGTTAAGGAGCCACATAAGTTTACTTTCCTAAAAAACACCAACATTAACACTCTTACAATATGTAATGTATTCAATATTACATTATGTTCAGCCTACATAATGAAGATTTAACGTTAAATGAACAATTGCTATATATTATCACAAAAACGTAAAAACCGGTAATTTACCGGTTACATATTATTTTTACCGGTAAATTAAAGATCGCGAAAATGGGCGGTTTTACCGGTAAAACCGAAACCGGTAAACCGGTATTGCATGCCCTAATAGAAATAATCAGTTCTAGAATTAAGTTTTTGTGAACGGATCATCGAGCCTAGGTCCTGCAACACAGGGAATCCTAGTGTAGGATCTAGAGCGTAACCAATATTGTAATACTACTAGCAATAAACGATTTTTAAATCAAGTTTTATCAAAATCTGTTCAACTATTAACACATACAGAACAAATCCACACTCACAAATTCGCCTTTACATAACTTTATTCATAAATAACTTTTAAAAGGTAATTTACCACATACCGTTGCAAACATATCCTCACTCTCCTGTGCGTGGTAGAGGAGGCTGTAGCCAGCAGCTCTCGCAGCAGTGTTGCCAGCTGTGCCGCCGGGACGGGCAGTGTTGCCAGCTCCACGTCTACACGACCCGCGCGGGGGTCTAGGGGTTTTGATGAGCTGGGGGGTAGAAAACAGAAAATCTTAATGACTATATCTTTCTCAATTCTCAATGATTTTGGGTTCGATTCCCGTTTATTTACATTGTAATACAACTTCCAAACGAGATTTAGCGAAGATATAGAGAAAAAAACACTGGATGTGTTATTTTAGGTCAGTTCGAATATAGACATTCAAGGAATCAAACAAAGATAATTTTGACTTAACTAAAAGGAGGGATTTCTCAATGCACGAGTTATTAATCTTTTAATTACTATTAAACAGTACACCTGTTTGAGTAAGTTGGTTAAAAAATCATATTCCTTTTTAACCCGCAACGTAAAAACAGGGCTGTTTGTTATAAGTCTTACTTCACGAAACATTAGTTCTTAAAACTCATTTTACCTTTCATCCTCTGTATCGGTGTTCTCATCATCATTCTGTTCATCATCATCATCATCTTCTGAGTCTGTCACCAGCTCCAGTGCCTCGGGACCACCTTCCGGACAACCCATCTGGCAATACAAATACAATTGTATTTGTGTTATACTTGTGTATATTGTGAATGAGAAAGTGTGTTTGTTAGTTTATTTACCAAATAACGTAGTGCAGGAAGGGATCTTCACTGATTGAGCTGTGTCTTAAACTCCCCAAAGGAAAAAGGGCTGTCACAACATAGCCCTTATCTGATTAACCAATTTAGATGCGTTTTTCTTAATTAGTTAATTCTTAATGTATTTTGACAGTTTGGCAGTCATTACGGGTAGTCAGAAAGTCTACAACCAGCCTTGTCCAGGGGGATCATGTTTCCCTTGTACCTAGGTGGAAGAGGTCAGACAGGCAGTCGCTCCATATGGCACGCTGGTACTCGGCTGCATTTGATTAGCCTGGAAGCCGACCCTAACATAGTTCCAGACCGCGTACATGGTGACACTCGCACATAATATTATTTGATTTATTTATAACATGTTTGGACTTTAAAAGAGTGCATGTAACAGAAATGAGAATGCTGAGATGGATGTGTGGTGTTACAAGAATGGATAAAGTGAGGAATGATTACATTAGAGGAAGTCTGAAAGTAGCGCCAGTTACAGAAAAGATGAGAAGTAGAAGATTGTCGTGGTATGGACATGTAATGAGGAGGGATGATACGCATGCAACAAAGTGTGTGCTAAGTATGAATGTAGATGGATGGAGAGGAAGAGGAAGACCTAAGAAAAGATGGATGGATTGCCTGAAAGATGATATGAATAGGAAGGGAGTGAGTGTCAGTATGACGAGTGACAGGGGAGAATGGAAGAAAATGACATATTGCGCCGACCCCAAATAAAATTTGGGAACAGGGCAGGAGAAAGAAGAAGAGTTTGGACTTTAAAAGAGACTATGACCCTTGAGTTTGTTTCGGTATTTCTTCTCAGGGATCAGTCATTAGGAAATGTCGGCCTCAGCGTTCTTAAAAATGACGTGTAAAAGTGATTTAATGTCCAACTTGCAAAATAAACGATTTCATTTCATTTCATTTCAGTTGGGGAAGCCGGAAGATGATGAATTTGTAAACCCACCTTCTGCCAGGCGGCAGTAGCATGCTGATACTGCAGGCCCTTGGGGCTCTGCCTCACGAGCGCGGTGAGCAGGCGCCGCGCCGCCGCGCTCAGCAGCGGCGCCGCCCCCGCGCACATGTACGTGCACAGCGGCCGCAGAAGCTCTACTAGGCTTGCTTCCGGGATGTCGCCGGAAGATACCTGTCCAGTGGAAGGCATTTGTTAGAAAGAAGAAAACTATGTGATACAAATCGGACAAAAAATAAGAGGGGAAAACTATAGATATGAAAATGCTATATTATTTTATTTAAATACAAAAACAGACAAACAAACATCATTAAAATATCCAATAGCTGTGTGTTGTCTGTACGTACTAATCTCAGTAACTAAACCAACTTTTGCTTTTCTTTCATTCATTGTAATAGCGAAATTATTTCCAAGTAAAATAGATAGACTATAAAAATACCAGATAAAAGTTCCCTTGGGACACGAGTGAGATCACGTGAAACCAGCTAGTAAATATAATGTAGTCTACTAGAAATACCTTGGCGATTTCTTCTAAATAGCAGTCTACGATGTGCAGTAACATGGACATCGCATTGCGCGCGTAATGCGGAGTCTTCAATGCGAAAATACCTGAAAATATTACAAACAAACAAATCAGTTTTTGTTGAATTTACTAGTGTTTTTCTGGCTTTAATTTTACTCTAAAGTTTTTCTTCACAGCAATTTACATAATATTATGTTTGAGACTTAGATCTGTAAAATTTGGTTGCATTTCAGTATTGTCCTGTTTCCGGCTCTAATAATTGCATAGCTTTTTTATTTAAGGTAATAAGAAGACAATAGACATAACAGAAGATAAAATCTTACCGTCACTCCCAGACAGGATTTTGGCGTACATCTGACAGCTCTTCAAACTCCACTTGCTGCGCAGTAGACAGCGCAGACTCGCGCGCAGGTAGCGACGGACCAACTGCAATAACAAACCAACTTCAGTGTTTTAGTTTCAAAGTCAAAGTCAGCTCTTTCAAAATGTCTAGCTAGTATCACGGTTCCAAGGAGTGGGTTTCCTGGAGAAGAACCGGTAAAAAAACTCCATAGACTTTCTTTAAAAAAAATAATTGTTAATAATAGTATACTTTCAAGGTTAAACGGCTGAAATAGGTATTGAATCCTAATTCAGCTGTTTAACCTTGCGTGCCCCGATCTTGAGTGAGGGTCGGAAACAGTAAGCATCCAAAATAGTACTCAGAGCGACTGAATCATTATTCTTTCACAAAAATATTGCTACAATAGTGACATACCATGAGAAACTTGTCAGTGCGGTGTTGATCGAGGCCATACCACTCTGTGGCCAGCACTCGGAGCCCTGCCTTGTACATGAGGAGCGCATGACGGAGGTGTTCCTCGGGAAACACGTCTTGTATGGCTGATATGTTCTCACATAGCTCCTCCTGTTGATAAATAAGTGTTACTGTTATAAATATAAATGGGAAGGAAACTCTGTAACTAATAAGAATTGGTGTGACCACACTAACTTGATACAGCCGAAAGTTTGTGAGTGTGTGTGTAAGTTTGTAAATACGATAGTTTTGTTACAAAAAAAATAAAAATACAATTTATTCCGGACATACAACGATATCTATTGTTCAAACCAAAAATCTGCCAGATGCCACTATTCCACGCGAACGAAGTCGCGGGCAAAAGCTAGTTTGAAATAAAAATATATGAGTTATAGACTTTCCTTCAAGAAGTGGGTAAAGCCACTCATGAAAGATAGTATGAAATGCTTACAACAAATAAAAGCAATAGCTTACCTGTATAAGAGGCTTGTCGGACATCCAAACTGCATAAAACAAGCCCTTCCATACTCTCACAAAGTCATCTTCTTTGAATTCTGAAAACAAACAATGTGAATGAAATATTTAACTTCCATGCTTATTTAATTATTTATTTACAATATTTTGACTATAAGAGAAGCATTTTTAGTTGTTAAATTGCCAATTTGACCAATGGGCGGCAAGTGTACGGCTGGTTATGGTTTGGTTATCGTTATAGTTAAACAGTGCAACTGGGTCTTAAGCTTTTTTGTTTACTTAAACTTGTTTTGTATTCATTTGACCTCCATCAACAATTAATTTTTCTTATAATTTGCACTGCAATATTCACAAATCAACAACATGTAAACTGAAAAAGAATATATACTGCTTGAAAAAATATCAACACAAGTCTTCTCTAAAGTCAAAATAGGCTTAAAAACCAGACTTACAGACAATAGATTATAGTTTTAATCTTTTGAGACAACGCCCTAAGACCTAGACAAGTGTAATAGAGCGCGCATCAATACACAAACCTTTTTGTCTGGCTTTAGTAGATATTTACAAGCATGGCATTTATAATCACTTAAAAATCAATACGTTATAAGTGAGATGGCTTAAATGACAGCTAAAAAGAGTAGATAGAGGTATTCTTTCAGTAATATCCTACATACTAGTCTCGAAAAACCAGCGTGTTAGACATATATTTCATACAACGCATATTGTATGTTATACTTTTGAGGTTATGTGCTAACTTAGGTAAAAAATCGTTTTGATAGATGAAATATAGTAAATATAGTAAAATTATGTTATAATAGAGCTCTGTACTAACCGTATCCTTTCTCGAAACAGTTCAAAAGCCATTTTTTAAGTGATTTCAGCACTCTGTCGCGGGTTTTCTTTTCGTTACCCGATAATAAACGTGCGAACTTTATCTCTTGCGCTACAACTAAAACATGTTCCTTTTTAGGTTTAACCTTTTCTTTCTTCTTTATTTTGTCTTTCTTTCCTTTAGTTTTCTCTGGGATTTTCATTTTGAGTTTGTGTTTTTATGAAAACAAGCGACCACCATGCGACAATCGCGTTTTATTTTTTTGACAGAATGGGAACTGACATTTGTACGGATGACATTTCTGAGTCCATTGTTTTTTTTTCGTTAGTCGATAGCATGAAATCGAAGTTAGTCGATACAAAGCGTAGAATAACATTGTCAAGTAACAAGTTACAAATTCGTCCTATCTTTTTTACCCGACTGGCAAGAAGGCTTATGTTTTGCTGTAGAATGCAAAAAAACAAGCTTGAAGATCTACGTAACTTCATACGCGTCTTTCCCTTTGGCAGCAAAACTGAGTTTATTGACAGAGAGACTTATTTTATTAAACCATTTATGTACCCACCCCTGCTCCAAAATCAATTCTTGGATGTACCCAGTAAACACAGCAAAGGTCTACATGCGCTTCAGGAAAACCCGCCATTAGGTACATAGTAGTCATTTTACAGAAGTAAAAATAAGGTAAAGAAAACACAAAAATAAAAGTATAACATTTATTACATTCCATATAAGAATAATTCCGTAGGCACTTTATTTAGCAAATCGCAGCCAATAACGAAATAACAATACAAACAGCTCTATTTACAATTAATTCATTATTATATTAATTAAATCTATCGCAAAATAATAACATAATTATGTAAGTAAGTATATTTTAAATTAATCTCCATAATTTCATTCAGTTGGGAAGGACGCGCATCTCTATAATGAAAAAAAAAAAAACAGTTCTCGTCAAATAACTCTGCTTCTCTGAAGTCAGCCATCTTAAACCTCGCGCATGCGCGGTATTATTTTGTTTTGCTTTTTGACTATTGTGAATTTTCGCAACAGTGACAACGGAAACTGTTATTTAAAAAGAACTGTAAGTCTAATAAAAAAAACATTTCATATTTTAAATTACACACATGAACTTCGTTTCAGTCAGCCAGATATATAATATTTATTTATGTACTTCTATCACCTAAGAATATTTCTAAATCAATACAATCGCTGCCATATTAAATAATTCTGAATTCTCTCCAACGCAATGATAAACATTTAACAAATAATAACAAATAAATAATATTGGAATGTTATGAGCAAAAGCACTAATAGCTCACTTAAATTATATTTTATATATTAATACATAACCTAGGCCTATATTAGCCAGTACACTATTCAAAATGTATATATTATCATAAAGCTTAAGAGTTTGTTTTTTTGAACGCGCTAATCTCAGGAACTACTAGTCCGTTTTGCAAAATGCTTTAAGAATTTGATAGCCTACTTATCAAGGCAGGATATATGCTCCTTTATATCCGGGTGCGGGATGTAGTTCACACGGGAACTGTCGCAAGAAGCGGGTGAAACCGCTGGCAGAAGCTATGTGTTATCCAATTTTCGCGTTCAATTATTATCCTTGGCTTGCTAATATTATTATAAAAACAAAAATGTCGACTGTCTAGAAAGCGTAAAAATCATTTGTCTTATTGGCGCTAGTGTGAACAGATTAATAAAAATCATGTTGTTCTAACGCCTACGCCTTTACGTATCAGATCATATATTAAAATAAATAACTTATTCCCTTTTATCCGACTGCGCGACACAAAAGAGTTGTTATGTGTTACAAAATGTCTCGCCCTTTCTCTATTGCCTATTTTTCTAATCATAGAGGTATGTACAAAATTAAAATGCATTAAGTATATTATTTTAACCAGACTCCTACTAACAGCCAGTTTCTTCATCAAAAGTAAAAGTCAAAGTAATGTCTAAAGTAAAAGTAACGGTCAAATTCGTTTTTTCAAGGCTAAAGTAACAGCAAAACTTATAGACAAAAACGAATTTGACCGTTACTTTTACTTTAAACATTACTTTGACTTTTACTTTGGCTTTTACTTTTGATGAAGAAACTGGCCGTAAGAGAAGTTTTTAAACAACCAATAGAATTTCGTAATTCAAACATCTCGACTCCGCCCACTCAGTTCTTTATTCTTGAGGAGAAATTCTATTAGTCGTTTAAAAAACCCTGCTTTGGTGGTATCTGAGCCTTGTACAGATCTTAGAGGTTGATAAGTACTGATTTTGATGACAATTAACAGTGATATAGCTTATACCAAAATAACACATAACATATACTTTTTATACGGGTTAACATGACCGATCGGCAACACAGCAGTTTTCTTAAAACTGTTTACTGTGTATTCTAACGTTAAATAAAGTTTCTTGCCCATTCTTCTCCATAGGAAGCTACTTTTGGAATGGGCAACTAGAATCAAACTTATTTTGACTTTTATAAGTGCTTGTAAAGGCATAAATGAAATAAATGATTGACTTTTACTTCAATTTTCAAAGTAAACAGTTGTTCTTATAAAAACATTGGGCCTTTACTCATAAAACAAAAAAGCTAGAAATTAAATAAAAACAGCTTATCCTACGCTCAAACGTGTGCTCACTAGCGCCACCTACCGCGTACATTAGTCATCATCTCCGAACATTGACAGCGGGTCTTCGAATACGGGTTCTGTGGGTTTGGGAGTTTCTTTGACAGCTGGCTTCGATGTCTGGGGTTTTTGGGCCGCTAGAAAACAACAGGATAAGGTGAAATAAAACCGACTCCAATAATAAACGTAAAACCTACTAAGTCTGACATGACTGAAAGAAAACCATGGTGAGATTATCGCGGACAAACATGTATACGAGTTAAACTAAGGATCTCTTTATTTTTAAGTCTGTTTAAAATTATAGCAATATTGTTTAGTTTGTCTGTATGGATGTTTGTTAAAAAGAAGCGAATGGACGAAATTTGATGAAACTTGGAACAACAGATAGGCTTCTTATGTATGTGCGACGTGGATGAAAACGTGGGTGGTAACTATATCGTATATCGTCTATCTAGACTTGTCACAACTAAGGTGAGGTCGTTTTTCAGTCTAACCGGATGCAGCTGAGTGCCAGTGTGTCACAAGGAGCGACTGCCTATCTGACCTCCTCAACCCAGTTACCCGGGCAACACAATATCCCCTAGTAAGTCTAAGACTGGTTGTCAGACTTACTGGCCCTATTGGCCTGCCTCTCTAAAGTAAAAGTATAAGTAAGTCCAGGGGCCCGATTCTCCTAATTTTACTAAGCGACATACGATTCACGTTCGACTCGGTTCGACTGAGATCCAATCCCGACTAGATTACGATTGAAGCGTATGTGGCATTCCGCTATTTTTTCTTTGAAATAAACGTTTTTATCCTTTTCTGTCTTTCAATAATGAATCATTTTGTCTGCAAATGATTTACGATTGCAAAATGAATGTAGATCAAACCAAAATCACCAAAATAGCAGACCAATCGCAAACCAATCGAATGTCGTTGGAATACGATTGGTCTTATGTTAGTAGCAGACTGCCCGATATGGTTAAAACTGCTATTGCGATCATATTGCGACTCGATTTCTATTCGATTTTGACATTATTAACTTAGGAGAATCGGGCCCCAGAAAGGTTACTTACCAACACTCTTCTTAGTCTTAACACCGAACAGATCATCATCATCATCATCATCACCAAACAGCGATCCCTTCACCACTTCCCTTTTAATTTCTTTCTTCACTTCCACTTTCTTTTCAACTGTCTTTCTTTCTTTCTTATTACCAAACAACTCATCTTCACTGTCTGAATCAAATATAGTAGCTTTTTTCACTGTTTTACTTTTACCTTTAAATATTTCATCATCATCATCATCATTTTCATCACCGAATAGTGATGATTTGATATTTTTAGCTGTCTCATCATTTTTAGTAATTGTACTGTCATATACTTTGCCTAGTGTTGAAATACCTGTGTTTGTGTCTAGATTTTGAGATTTTTTACTTGTTTCTGTGGTTAAATCTTTATTTGTAGAATCTAGTTTATTAATAGGACTAGTATTGAATATATCTTCATCATTTAAAATGTACACTACTTTAGATTTCACATCTCTTGGGTATGGTTTATCAATTTCAGTATTTTCAGACTTTGTTGTTGGTCTTTCTTTTAGATCAGGCTGTATTTCAGCCTGTGCTAGTTTAGGTTCAATTTCAGATTTTTGTACACTTTCAGACTGTTTAATTTTATTATCTTTAACTACGTCAGATTTTTGACTGATTTCAGGCTGTTTCCGAGGTGGATCGTCTATCGAGCTAGAATTATCAGTAGAGTCTTCACCAAAATCGATTCCAGATTTTCTGACGGCTTCTCGCCTAGCCCTTCTAGTAGACGGCCGCCTTTTTACCTGGATTTTAGCCCTTTCTTTAGACAATTTATTATCTAAAATGTCTGATTCCGGTTCACCATCAAAACTCACAGATTTTATCATTTTAGAATCTGTGTTTTGACTTTCTAGTATCTTAGGCTCAGATTTTGGACTTTCTGGGTAGACTTTTGTGTCTGGTTTTGGGTCTGAAACGCTTTGAGTCTGACCGTCTGTCTGATCGTTAGGTTTAGCCTTTTTAGGCGAAGCTCCAGGTAGGAGTGCATTTACGTTTATATTTAGACCAACTTTTAGTTTTCCTACTTTCTTTGGTTCAGATTTAACTTCAACAGATGTATCATCAGGTGTAGTTATTTCAGGTTTATTTTTAGGTACTTTAAATATATCTTCGTCATACGTTATTTTTGTATCTTTAAGTATGTTTCCTGAAACTACAGGTTTATCTTTTTTAGCCACAAATAGTTCGTCATCAGAAGATTTAATTGATTCTACATTACTTTCAGTTACAGGAATTTCTTCCTTAGGTTTTGGTAATGAAGTAGGTTTTTCAGTTTTAGTTACTGTTGAAAATAAATCTTCGTCATCTGAAACTATATCTAGAGTTGGTTTTATGTTAGGTGTTTTAGTTGGAGTTTTAAATAGTTCTTCATCTGACAAGATTGTTGGTGATTCTTGTTTGATATTCACTGTTTTAGTTAATTTTTCTACATTAGAATCTTCTGTTTTATTTAAACTTGTATCTTTTGGCAATTCTTGTACAGGTTTAGTAATATCATTAAAAATATCATCGACAGGAGCCTTTTCACTTTCTAATACTTTACTAACATTAACAGGTAAATTATTTTCAAAATTAACATCAGTTATCGGCGGCAAATTTCCATTTTGCGGTATTTTCGGCTTAGGTAGAGTAGAAAACATATCATCATCTATTTCATCACTGATTTTACCAAACTCATCATCCGGTGGTTCGTCGGTGAACAATCCAAATATACGGTCTTGTGTTGGAGTAAAATCTTGTGGATTTTCTTCGAAAATCGGTTCATTCTTTTTGAAAAATAGGCTCTCATCGTCAGAATCATCGTCGAATAAAGCGTTAACGTTTTTACTCTTTTTAGGTTCTTTCGGTTTTTCGAATTCGGGCGGTTCAGTTAGTATATCGCTGAAAATATCAGCTTCAATATTTTTGGAAATAATTTGTTCGGTTTTATTGTCTTTGTCAGTCTTTTTAGTATCTTTGAGTAACGTTTCTGGGATTTCTGTTTCTAAGTTTTTAAATAGTGTTTCTTTATTGTCTATTTTTTGTTCTGGTGATGCGAAAATATCATCTTCTAATGGTGGTGTATCAAAAATATC
The DNA here is from genome assembly GCA_963856015.1 of Helicoverpa assulta. NCBI lineage: Eukaryota > Metazoa > Arthropoda > Insecta > Lepidoptera > Noctuidae > Helicoverpa > Helicoverpa assulta. The sequence goes on from CAWLCW010000003.1 coordinate 325,425, forward strand.
GTCGATTTTAGTGGTTTTAGGGATATCATTAGTTTTTGTTTCGTTAGTTACACTAGTATTAATAATTGTGTTTTTATGTTCTTTAGGCGGGAGATCATCAAAATCTTGATCGCTAAAATCATTAGTGTCTGACGAACTTTGTTCAATGTTCTGAATATTTCTATGCATATGGTCTGATATTTTAGCTGCATTTATTTCAACATTTCTATCTAATTGTTCACTTACTGGTAGAGATGGGTTAGAATCTTCAGATTTTTCAATAGATTCAGTAGCAGTTATATTATTATTTACATTATTTTCAATTGGTTTGCTATCAATATTTAAATTATCATTTTTATCTTTAGTTATTTCATCAGGTTTAACTACTGGAGTGCTAACTATTTCATAATCGTCATCAGCTAAAATATCGTCTGGAATTTTGACTTCATTTTTGATCGAAACTTTTTCAGTATCTTTATTTTTAGCTACAGTTATACTTTGAGTGTTAGATTTTGACGGTTCTGCAAATAGATCACTTTCATCATCATCATCATCAAACAGTGATGGGCTTTTGAAAACACTCGATGAAGGTGGAGCAATATTTTTCGTACTATCTTCAACTTTTTTACTGAAATCTTTAGGTTTTTCTAAGATAACAGGAGTGTTTTGTACTTTATCCGCGTCAGTATGTTTATCAGTTTTCACATCACTGAATATATCATCTCCATCATCATCATCATCAAATATACTTCGAGTGATGTTTTTCGGTTCACTTGGTTTTTCTATTACTTTAGGTTTTTCAACTACAACAGGTTTGGGACTTGCTATAGGCTTTTCAACTGGTTTCGGTTTCGTTTCCTCAGCAAATAATTCATCATCACTATCAAATATACTTTTCTTGTTATTACTACTAGTCGCTACTTCAACTTTCACCGGTTTCGGTGCAGCAATTTCAGAGAAAAGATCATCATCGTCCTCAAATATAGATTTGGTTTTAACATTATCTTTCGCAGGCATTTTCACAACATTCGTAGAAAAGATATCATCAATATCATCAAAAAGATTATCACTGAACAAATCCACTTTTGGTTTTTCGACTTTTTCGACCTTGTTAACTTTGACCTCGTTTTTCTTTTGTATTTCTGTTTTTATATCTTTAACGATATCAACTTTATCTTTAGTGACCTTTTTCCCTTCTGACCTTGCAAATAAGTCGTCGAATATATCTTTTTGCGTTTGGTTAATTTGTTGGTTTGTTTGTGACTCTGATCGCGAATCGCTTTCGCTTTCGGCGTCGGATGACGAAGATTTTCGTTGATTGCGTTTCAAGATGGCGGCTCCTATACTTTCTGTGCCTTTGTTGCCGAATAGCGAAATTCCTCCCACGGGTTTCTGGAAAAATAAAAATAATATATCAGACTAGCTTCTTCGCGCGAGTTACTACTACGCACATGGATTAAAAGTTACCTATATTTTATTCTGTATGATAAGTTTGAGTAACTCTAAGTCTAAAGCTATTTATATGAATTTTAAAGGTAGGTACTTGGCAGTTATACAGTTCACGACTGTTGTAAATTATTGTTCCTCGAATACATTCTAGGGATTTTTTTACCAATGTATATCAAATCAGCCTGAGCTATGTATATCAAAGACAACTTTTACACGGATGCGGTAAGCAGTTCTTTTATACAAGCTGTTGATTTGCATCCGTGCCATAGTCAAGGACGTAATTATACTAATGATTCTCAACCCAAATCAACAAAAAAATTGGTACAAAAATTTTTGATTTTAATTTTTTTTCGGAAATCCGTCAATGTCATCTAGCCGTATTTAAACTTGGCGCGTGTGTTACTGGCCTTAAAACCGTGCTGCACCCTCACACAAACGCAAACACAAAGCATACGCAACGATACGATTATTCATAAATTTCATTCATAAAATTGGATTACTTCTGAAATACTATGACATTACAATGACAGAAAAAGCAGTGCATATTAGCTATTTCCCGTCAACTGTAATTCCAATCGATTATTTGCGTATTTTATGTCCTCCTCCTGAAGTATGGCACAAATGCAAATCAACACCTTGTATAACAAACTATTAAATAATATACCTTAACTTTATCAGCATCATGTTGCCTCGCTGTATCAGCACTAACACTCGTAGTGTGATGAACATTGTGATGATCACGATGTGTATCACGGATGTGTAATATAAGGGAATTATTATATTTGTGAGCTATAGACATAATAACAATATACCTTAACTTTATCAGCATCATGTTGCCTCGCTGTATCAGCACTAACACTCGTAGTGTGATGAACATTGTGATGATCACGATGTGTATCACGGATGTGTAATATAAGGGAATTATTATATTTGTTAGCTATAGACATAATAACAATATACCTTAACTTTATCAGCATCATGTTGCCTCGCTGTATCAGCACTAACACTCGTAGTGTGATGAACATTGTGATGATCACGATGTGTATCACGGATGTGTAATATAAGGGAATTATTATATTTGTGAGCTATAGACATAATAACAATATACCTTAACTTTATCAGCATCATGTTGCCTCGCTGTATCAGCACTAACACTCGTAGTGTGATGAACATTGTGATGATCACGATGTGTATCACGGATGTGTAATATAAGGGAATTATTATATTTGTTAGCTATAGACATAATAACAATATACCTTAACTTTATCAGCATCATGTTGCCTCGCTGTATCAGCACTAACACTCGTAGTGTGATGAACATTGTGATGATCACGATGTGTATCACGGTTATCACGTTTGGGAAACATTGGGGCACTGGGGTTACCGATGGGGTTGGTTGTTGGCTGTGGACAAAAATAACTTATTTATTTACACTATTTCAAATTTAAACTCAATTTATCTTTATTTCAAATCGGCTTTTTCGATACGCCAAGCTAATTGCACAGTTTCGAGGGGGGTATTAAATACTAGCTTTTTCCCGCAGTTTTAACTGCGGGAAAAAAAAATATAGCCTTTGTTACTAGGGGATCGAGTAGCTTACCAGCAGTGGAAGAATTATGCAAATCAATTCAGTAGCTTCGGAGTCTTGTAGTAGGTACACACAAACATTAAAAAATATGTTATAGTAAAATTTAATTAAATTAAAAGTTATTTTACACCGACCCCAACACAGTCTCCAAAAAAAATTAAGATTCCAACGAATTGAGAACCTTCTTTTTGGGAAGTCGGTTAAAAATCTACGAACAACAAACATAGTATTTTCTTTAAGTCTCTTACCTGTTTAAAATCACTGAATATATCTCCATCATCGCTGTCCTCTCGATGTTTAAACCCGAACAGTTCGTCTGATACTTGCGCCCGCGCATACGGCTGCTGTCGGTGTAAGTCCGCGAATATGTCAGACTCCGCGCTGTCTGATGCTTCTGACTCGTCTGATAACGGCGGCGGCTCGTCGGGGAATACTGTGCCTGGGGAAAAATTTATTATGTAAGCAGCTTTCAACCCATCGTTTAAACAGTGTGTAACTTTTATACCCCATAAAACGGACGGGGGAAACAAGGTGGAACAGCGGTCAATGCAGAATAAATTTTATTAAGAAATAATTCGAAATCCGAAAAAAAATTTGGTCTTTCATAGAAAATTTGATCTTGCCGCAATTTCTTTCTCGATTTTTTTTGTCTGTTGTAATTACATTTTTACTAGTACATTGACCTCCCTTGTATACACCCTTTGAGTTACTTTCTGTTTAAATATAATTTACATTAAATGTAAACTAAATTAATAAAAACATGTACCTATCATAAACAATGACTTACTAGTGACGGGGTCCTGTGGTCTGTATACTTTACGAACTGTTGGTTTCGCTGGCTCATCATAGTCCGGCTCCTTTTCAACTGGCTGTAATAAAACAAATAATATACGGGTCAGTTCCATGTAGTAAAGGATTCTGTAAACAAAGTCAAATCATTTATTTCATTTAGGCCTTTACAAGCACTTCTGAACGTCAAAAATATAACTAAGTTTGATTCTAGTTCGAAACATACTTTAAATTAGATAGTGGAAAAGTATGTATCTCAAAACTGAGCTGAAAAAGTATTTCAGAGGCAGACTTTTTATACAGATTATGAGTGAGCATGAGTGGAAGATCTTAGTATACACAATTACATTCAAACAATACAATACAATACAATTCTTTCATGAAATATAACATCAGACATCTGAGCCCATATTCTGTCTATCTGCTCTTTTGCTTACTAGAGTTGGCAATTTGACATTCATTACATACTCGTATTTGTGTGGAGCTAATATCAATATTATTGGCCTTACTACAAAAACTTAACCACCTGTTTACACTTGTCTTAAAAAATTGTGGCTGCAAAATGAACCATATGTCAACGTCATAATTTGTCATTTTTTTAGACAAGTCTTAAACTGACGTTTAAAAGTTTTTGTGGTAAGACGGTATATATCTAGTTATCAAATCAACCGCTTGACATAATATTGGGAACGACTGTAAACCTGATAGCCCGTTCGTTTTTTTTTTTATACAAATAGATCACAGAGCATCTTGGTCAGATGATTGTGGCAGTGCTCGTCTAAGCGGTTATTAGTGCCGCAAGCACTTTCTTTTGTGGCTAAATAAGCCAATAGCTGCACGGCACTTCTTGCCGCATTTGTCGCAGGTGAAGCGCGGGTCATCCACGGGTGCAGCGTTCATGATGCGAAGCCTTCGAGCCAGGCTTCGTCATATATTGCAGCCCCGGTGCGCAGGTCGCGTCTCCATAAGAGCCTCTCATTGGCGCGTGCTTCCCAAGAATTAGCGTTGATGTTGAAGCTGTCCATGTCACGTTTGCAACAATCCTTGAAACGTAAGTTTGGGCGGCCCACTCGTCTTTTTGCATCAGCACTCTGCCCGAGCATGACTTCACGTGGCAATCTTTCGGTGTCCATACGATGAACGTGTCCCAGCCAGCGAAGTCTTCTCTGTTTCAGAATTGCTAGGATGCTGTTGCAGTTGGTCTTGCTTAGGACAGTTTCGTTAGTCACCCTGTCCTTCCAGGTGACACCGAGTATCGCGCGCAAGCAGCGCATGTGGAAAGCGTTAAGGCGACGTTCTTGCTTGGAGTAAGTGGTCCATGTTTCCGAGCTGTATAGTAGCGTGTTGAGTACGCAGGTTTTGATACTATCGAGCTAAATACATAAAGAAAATAATAAACCTTAGGATGTTCACCAGCGCCGAGCCTCCTGGCGATGTCCCCGGCGACGTCGGCCGGCGAGGGCCGCAGCGCCGCGCCCGGCTCCGACGCCAGAGACGAACTGGTCTCTGATACCTGCACCGTAATAAAGGATAATATAGAGATTTGAGTTTATGTCTTCTGTGGTAAAGAAGAGGTTTATGTTGTAGTGTACAATAATGTAACATAATAAGAATTTCAACAATAACTTCTTCTCAATCGGACACTCTTGCAAGAGTGGTCGTGATCATGGGTTGTCTATGGTGGCTGCCCTTGCGATTTCTCTCCACTTCTCCCTGCGCACTCCACAACAATAACTAACATGCATAAAAAAAGCAAACAAATAATAATGTTATCTCCTACAATATATTAGGTATCTTTTTAAGGGTAATTAGAAAGATGTCCAAGCAGAGGAAATCGAATCTCCCTTACTTCTTCGAGTAAAGCACGAATCATAAAAAAAAATTACTAGCGAAAATGTCATAAAGCACGTAAAATTGATGGAACTCGGCTGTCATTGAACATCCTTGGCAGTCGTTACGGGTAGTCAGAAGCCAGTAAGTCTGACGCCAGTCTTACCAAGGGGTATTGGGTTGAAGAGGTCAGATAGGCAGTGGGTCCTTGTGGGACACTGGTACTGAGCTACATCAGGTTAGACAGAGCAGAGCAGATGATAACATATACTCACAGTAGTAACAGTATTATGTTGCGGCGGCGGCCTGGCTCGTGGGGCGGAGTCCTCGGGCTCCGACGCCGAGTACTGGTCGCTCTCCGCCTCCCGAGCCGACCCTGAACTCTCCGAGTCACTGTCTTCTGCCACTAGGCCTGGAAAGAAGGCCAGGGGTTCAAAGTCAAACCAAAGGTTTTTTTGATATTTCATATAGACCTATTCCATACAGGCTCTTACGAAATTAAATAATATCAATACGAAAAGGCTAAAAAAACACGTTTGTTGTTTGGAGCCCCCTAAAAGATTCAATTTATTATAATTTTCGATACAATAATACATCATCTTTGGTACGGAACCCCAAAAACTAAATGGATCCCTAGACACGTGAATATAAATACGCAAATTAACTAGAACTTCAGGAAAATATCGTATAACATTTTTGTACCTTTTCTAACAAAATTACACTTGCTTGCAAAAATATTGAGCCATAATTTTCGCACCATTTAAATTAAAGAATACATTTTATTATATGCAATATTACAGGTGACTATTTGCCCTCCATCCAAAGGTTGAATGCTAGGGAACTCCGCAGGCATCAAGTCTGCCTATGTACATATCTATACTAATATTATAAAGCTGAAGAGTTTGTTTGTTTGTTTGTTTGAACGCGCTAATCTCAGGAACTACTGGTCCGATTTGAAAATTTCTTTCAGTGTTAGATAGCCCATTTATCGAGGAAGGCTATAGACTACTTTTTATCCCGGTACGGGGAGTAGTTCCCACGGGATGCGGGTGAAACCGCTGGCAGAAGCTAGTGTAATTATATGAGTGCCAAAAGTGTGAAACAAATAAATGCAGTCACCAGCATGCCACTTGTTCTTCCAGGGTTGAGAGCCGATGATGTACGGCAGCGGCCGCGACGAGTACATGTCTTTCGGCTTTAACACCAATCTGGAAATTCAGTAGGTATTTAATATTTGAGTTACTTTTTGTACACTTGCTGTGCTGCTGTTGCTGTTACAGCCTTTTTATCGTCCCATTGCTGGGCTGCGGCCTCCTCTCACACGGAGAAGGATTGAGCACTAATCACCACGCTTGCTCAATACGGGTTGGTGATTTCAGACTTTACAGTCCAGGTTTCCTCAAGATGTTTTCCTTCACCTTTTTATCAGCTATTTGTACACTTGCTAATTTATGAAAATCAATTATAGTTTTTTTTAACACAATCATGTCGTAATGAATTCTTCCGTGTTTCGGAAAGCACGTTAAATTGGTGGATCCAACTGTCATTTAAACACCTTCCATCCTATTATAAAACGTGGTTTTAAGAAGTACCCGCTTTAGTAATAGGTTTAGTCCACTGATTTTGTTCGGGACGGTGGTTTGAAGGTGGTACAAAAGCTGGAACTTTTTTAAAACCACGTTTTATAATAGCCACCCTATTATAAAACGTGGTTTTAAGCTGTTTAGAAGTCCCCAATGTGTATCATGTTGAACGTTGTGTTGTGTTGTTTTAATTTGGATAAAGAGGTCTGATAGGCAGTCGCTCTGTGTGGCGTGCTGGTACTCAGCTGTTAATAAGACCCCCCATACGCGACCCCAACATAGTTGGGAAAAGGCTTGGCAGATGAAACGCTGGGGAGTTTGTAGCGCCACTTTCTTCAAGCAAAAACACAATGGTGTATGGTTATCAATCTAATTTGAATAAACGTTTTCGAGATTGCAAGGTAGAAGAAGAAGGTGGCGGTCAGTAGATGGATGCGGCCCATGACCGGAACTGTTGCCACTGTTGGTGCTTTTTTGGGGGAAGCCTACATTCATCAGTGGATGGTATAGAGGTGTATCTGACGGTATGACCTGGCAGGCAGTTCATCATCAGACTGTGTGTCGGTGTCGCTGTCCTGCAGGATGGTGATCAGCTCGTGAGCGCTCTCCAGCACCGCTATACTGCGCTTCAGACCTGACAACTCGTCTGGGACTTCGGGCTTCGGTGGCTCCTAGAAAAAAAATACATTAAAGTATGTAATAACATTATGATTGAATATATATTTTTTTTGGTCTCGGGTGTAACATAACATAAATCCTATCGTCCCATTTTTTTCTCTCACATGTACAACCATCATATATATAATTTCTACAACTTTCTATGTTAGTATGTATTTAGTACACTAACACAAATTATTTCTTATATGGTGTCAATTTTCTTTGAAGAACCTTAAATAGTTAGTCCGATTTTACATTATTTGGATATGTATGTCGAATGCCAATCATACATACATTGTAGAACCATATTATGTTAGTATGCCCATTGGTTTTCACTAATTATGTATTACTAGCTTCCGCCCGCGGCTTCGCCCGCGTAGAGTTCGGTTATATCGCGTTTCCAAAAGAATTCTTCAAAAGTCCGGGATAAAAACTATCCTATGTTCTTTCTCAAGGTCAACTCTATCTCTGTACCAAATTTTATTAAAATCAGTTCAGTGGTTTAGACGTGAAAGCGTAACAGACAGACAGACAGAGTTACTTTCGCATTTATAATATTAGTAGGGATGAAATAGATGTTTTAACCGACTTCCCGAAAAAGAGGAGGTTCTCAGTTCGCATTCGCAAATGTAAGTAATCTTTTTAGTCATAAATTCCAGTATTCATTGTGAAAAAAAAAATATGTGTAAATTAAAAATATAAAGTAGCAATATAAAATGTGTACAAAACGCGAGTGAATCACACAAGATTTATTTTTCATATCTTTATATAATCTTTTGTCATTTAAGTGCGCATCCTCTGGCATATATTTTTATCACATTATCATAGACTAGCTTCTGCCAGCGGTTTCACCCGCATCCCGCGGGAACTACTTCCCGTACCGGGATAAAAAGTAGCCTATAGCCTTCCTCGATAAATGGGCTATCTAATACTGAAAGAAATTTTCAAATCGGACCAGTAGTTCCTGAGATTAGCGCGTTCAAACAAACAAACAAACTCTTCAGCTTTATAATATTAGTATAGATTAAATATAGCTTTAAATACACATCTATACTATGTAATATTATAAAGCTGAACAGTTTGTTTGCTTGAACGCGCTTATCTCAAGAACTACTGGTCCGATTTGAAAAATTATTTTAATTTTAGATAGCCCATTTAGACCTGCCGGGGCTGCGGAATTGTTCGCGCGAGTTACCGCGGCGCTGGTACATAACGGCCTAAGAAGGAACATGATGGGTTTTAGTCAGTAAGAGTCTGACACGGATCCCGCTGTGGGTGCAGCGTGAGGGAACGCTGCACCCACAGCGGGATCCGTCATTTGATGATTTCCAAAAAACAGGGAAGCCCATTTATCGAGTAAGCCAACTAAGGTGAGGCTACTTTTGATCCGGGCTCGTGGAGAAGTTCCCACGGGATGCGGGTGAAACCGCAGGCAGAAGCTAGTTTAGGCAGTAAGTGGAAGTCTTACCTTAACAGTGGCTGTCTCTGTGGGTAGTTCATCATCATCATAAACCCGACTCTCTATGAACTGACGATTGCTTAGAGCCATGAATCTGTAAATAAAATGAATACTTATTATCATTACTTATCATACGGGACTTTATTGTTCATCATCAGCTTTCTTTCACCGATATCAAAAAAGGAGGTTCTAAGTTTGACCTGCATGTGTCGTTATCTCAAGTTTGGTTGAACCGATTTTGATGCGGTTTTCAGCATAGTATTCGGCGATTTTAGACTGGCCCAGGTTTCCTCCATGTTCACAAGTCCATGTTTTGTTGGTAAAAGATGCACTTTTAAAAGTAGGTAGGTACATTTAACTTAGAAAACTTAGATTGATCAGGTCACGTATAAACTGGAAACGAACCCGTACAGTCGTGCTTGGGGCTAGTGCTTTAACAATTAAACCACCCCTTGAATAGCACCTACGTTAGGCACAAAAATATTTTAGAATAGTTGAAATCATTAGAGAAGCTCCTTTTTTTTAACGACGTCAAAAATCATCAAATGACCACTCCCGCTGTGGGTTAGCAGCAGTGAGGGAGTGTCAGACTCTTACTGACTAAAAACCGTCGTGTTCCGTCGTAGGCTTTTTATGTACCAGCGCCGCGATAACTCGCGCGAACAATCCCGCAGCCCCGTTAGAGAAGCTCCTGTAAACATCTTTGCCAAGCCAACTACTATTGGGAAATGGCTAGGCGGATGATGTCTTCATGGTAGATGGCTAAGCAACTTTCTCATATACATATGCATATAAATAGTTTTATTTCATTGTTACATCACATTTTGTAACGCGAGAGTAATTAGTTGATTTCTTTCATGAGTAAAATGTTTAACTGGATTCAATGTCATTATAGTTATTTTTAGTACCTACTTTTAATGAGTCAATTTTTAATTTTATGTGAGTCTGAAATTGGTCTACTAAGTAGTTCCTGAGATTAGCGCGTTCCAAACATACAAACTTTACAGTTTCATAATTATAGTAAGGATGATCATTTTTACAATAGAATCATAACACAATCAAATCGACGACACACAGTTGATCGCAAAGACTGGCTAAAATCAAAACCCCCTTTTTTTCTTTTTTAACGACGTCAAAAATCATCAAATGACCCCTCCCGCTGTTAGCAGCGGTGAGGGAGTGTCAGACTCTTACTGACTAAAAACCGTCGTGTTCCGTCGTAGGCCTTTTATGTACCAGCGCCGCGGTAACTCGCGCGAACAATCCCGCAGCCCAAATCAAAACCCCCTTCACCACAGTTGGGTAAAATCCATCTAGACACACGGCAGTGTGTCCGCCAAGTTCGAGCAAAAAAAGCGACACACCGGCCGTGGGTTATATTACACGAACCATTTCGGGCCAAATTCGACCCCCCTGTAACTCAAAATCTATTTTATTTACGCATATCAAATTTCTAGTATCTGTTGAGACCCCCTCACTTATCTAAAATACAAAATTTCATTAATATACCTATTGTAGGTCTTGAGATATTGACGTCAGAAAATCGCTATTTTTACTATACACTCACTGACTGATTCACTGACTCACTCATCAAAAACCTAGACCACTTCCAATGGTCGTATTGACTTGAAATTTGGCATGGAGGTAGGTCTTTATGTCAAGGTAAAGGGAAAAATCTGAAAATGGCCAAGTGTGAGTCGGTTTCAAAATAATGAAGGTGTTTTATACCCGGTGTAAATTTATACCCCTAAGGAACTAAAACGAACTAAATTTATCTATATTTATATAATATATCTTCGAATGGTACAAAGGTTTGTATTTAGTCAAAGTAAAGTAAAAATCTGAAAACGGCCAAGTGTGAGTCACTTTCGAAAATAACGAATGTGTAACTTTGATCCACGAACATAATATATGATAACATGTCATGTCAGTCAGTTGGTAAATCTAGTCCATTTAGTTAATCTAGTTCATTTCTTTGTAAGAAACATAGTGCATATTAAAAAATCTAAAAGATAGTATAAATGAGACATTTCTTTAACTAACTTCATCATAAGAAAAAAATAAAATAAACAACCTTACAAAAATAAATGAAATCCCACCCAAAACAAAAATGTGAAAGACTGCCAAGTTCGATAATATGGGAATGCTTCGCCTATAAAAGAAGTGAGATCTGAATAAGTACCAAGTTCCATACACATACCTCAGTTAAAAATAGTTACTTTTTAATGATGTTAAGGCATGGCATGGCATATGATGTTGAGGAAGGCTATAGGCTACTTTTTATCTCGGCACGGGAAGTAGTTCCCACGGGATGCGGGTGAAACCGCTGGCAGAAGCTAGTGTAAGGTTATATAGTTAAGGAAATATTTGTAAGTACTATGTCGAATTAGATAAATTTATCTGTAAAGGCAAAGCAGCTTTGTGATGTGATAAATAAATCCTAACTAATCCTAACTAATATTATAAATGTGAAAGTAACTCTGTCTGTCTGTCTTTCTGTCTGTCTGTCTGTCTTTTCTTCACGCCTAAACTACTGAACCGATTTGTGTGAAATTTGGTACAGACATAGTTTGGGACTTGAGAAAGGACATAGGATAGTTTTTATTACAAAGAAAAAAAAAATATTCCGGACATATAGCGCCATCTATTGGTCAAACCAAAAATCTGCTGGAAGTCACTATTCCACGCGAACGAAGTCGCGGGCAAAAGCTAGTAAATTAATAAATTCTTGTTTTTTCGTCATCATACATCATCTAAGAAAATTTCAGCCGTCTAACTATCACGGTTCATGAGATACAGCCTGTTGACAGACGGACGATGAAGGGACAGTGAAGTCCTACACTACTATTTCACATTGCACTATATACCTATAACGATAACCGAACCATTGTCAGTTGTCAAATCGCCGATGTGACCAATGCGCGGCAAGTATACGGCTGGTTATTGTTTGGTTATCGTTATAGTTAAATGGTGCAACTAGGTCTCAGTAATTGGACCCCTTTTTCTCTATAAATGTTACAGCCTTCTTATCGTCCCACTGCTGGGCACAGGCCTCCTCTCACATGGAGAAGGATTGAGCATTAATCACCACGCTTGCTCAATGCGGGTTGGTGATTTCAGACTATATAGTCCAGGTTTCCTTAAGATGTTTTCCTTCACCTTTTTATCAGCCATTGGTGTCCAAGATATATTTAGAAAGTACATACAAACTTAAAAAAGTTGCATTGGTACTTGCCTGAACTGGAATCGAACCGACACCCTCATACTCAAGAGGTTGATTCTTTACCCACTAGGCCACCAGGACTTTCTCTATAAATACTGAACCCTAAAAATTATGATTATGGGGTATATGTACTAAGGAGGTTTAAGTATGAACTGTAGTACTTACTGATTATTGACATTCTGTAGACTGATAGAAGCATCGTTGAGCACGTTCGTCATATGTTCCAACTGGCTGTTAGCCTCCTGACATTTTGATAGCAGCCTCTGAAATATTAAATACATTCATAGATAATGTATACTAGTAATGGCGACCAAGACCGATTTCAGTCACGGCGGCTGTTCTGTATAAGGAGATCAGCCAGCTGCGCAGGACATATAATAGTGCACGCACATTTGCTTGGACACAGGTGCACTCACTATTCCTTCACTCACATAGCGCGATGGGACGACAATCCGACACCACCGGAGAGATCACAAGCAGGGCCGACATTTACTTACTCTCCTATACTAATACTAGTGGCCCTACAAGCGCTACGCTACAAATGAAGAAACGCTCGACGGATTCTGTGCAAACTTAACATAAAATAGACCGAACAAAGCCGAAACATTTGGTTTGGATAGGTGAGACTGTTCTTGTGGTATAAAATTATAACGAAAAGTGGCACTGATTTTTATAATAAACTAGCTGCCCGCCCCGGCTTCGCCCGTGGTACTTACATGTATTATACATACAAACCTTCCTTAAGAATCACTCTATCTATAAAAAAAACCGCATCAAAATCCGTTGCGTAGTTTTAAAGATCTAAGCATACATACGGACATACAGCGAAAGCGACTTTGTTTTATACTATGTATTGATATGTATTAGACTAGATAATAGAGAGGAATTATTTTTTGTTTGCACCCTGAAGCTACTGAACTTACCTAAGTATATGAAAAATTCTTTCACTGTTGGGGCGCCACACTCTTCCCGAATAACAGACTATGTTTTATCCCGGTACGGGCAGTAGTTCCTACGGGACGCAAACCGCAGTAAAACGGCTAGTCTATAATTCTATACTTACTAATATATTAAAGAGGAAACATTTTCATGTTTCTTTGTTTGTTGCCCAGGAATGCGGTTGAAACCGCGGGATACGGCTCTAAGTCGTAATATATATAACCGGAAAACTATAGAATTACCTCTACAATAGAGTAAAAACCTTAGGAATGTTATACCTATTAATTAACCAATGATATGGCACATTACAAAAGTTATAAATAATACATTTTATCTGAACGGACGAACATTTTTTTATGTGTAAATGTTAATATATTGTAATTCAATCATTGACTTCAAATTATTGAATTAATAAACTATCAAGGACATTTTTTATTTGAATTTTGGCTCTAGTATTGCGAGAATATTTAAAATCAATATTTAAAAAGTCGTGGTGGCCTAGTGGGCAAAGTACCAACCTCTCGAGTACGAGGGCGCAGGTTCGATCCCAGGTCAGGCAAGTACCAATGCAACTTTTCTAAGTTTGTGTGTACTTTCTATGTATATCTTAGACACCAATGACTGTGTTTCGGATGGCACGTTAAACTGTAGGTCCCGGCTGTCATTGAACATCCTTAGCAGTCGTTACCAGTAAGTCTGACACCAGTCTAACCAAGGGGTATTGGGTTGCCCGGGTAACTGGGTTGAAGGGGTCAGATAGGGCAGTCGCTCCTTGTAAAGCACTGGTACTTAGCTACATCCGGTTAAACTGGAAGCCGACCCCAACATAGTTTCGGGAAAAAGGCTCGGAGGATGATGATGATTTAAAATAGTTATAGTACCTTAACTTATTAATGAGGTGGACACCTATTTTTAACATACTTTGAAATCAAGATTAAATTAGGTACAGTATTAGATGATTGATCGTTCTTTTTGTATCTAGACAAACTACTGAAAACCAATAGTTACACATAGTACAAAACAGTTCTAAAGTAGTTATAAAGCATTATTTCACTGAGCAAAAGCTTACACATCAATGAAAAGTTTAATATTTTATTGTTTATTTTGTGGTAAATAATACAGAATAGAATATCATATCATGATAACTTACCGCAAATAATTTAGTATAGTAATTAAAAAAAATACATATTGTTGAATGATAAGGGTATTATCAGAAAGGGAACTGTGAATCCCCTTACCATTTAATCAACTCTCCTTTTTTTGTATAACAACTGGTATTAATAGTAGCAAGGGCTAGTTACCTGATGTGTCTTCTGCAGTATAGTCAACAGCTGCTCGTCTCCGGCTAGTGTCCAGGTTGGAGCCAGTTTGCGCAATGAGTCCGTGCTGGGATCATCCATCTTGAGGAACTTACTCTGCTGCAAAGAAAAATGATGATGAGGAAATGTTATATGACCTTCTTTTGTAGATCTATTTGTATTGTGGATTATGTTTTAAAAAGAGTAACCATGGAGTTTCTTGCCCGTTCTTCTCCATAGGAAGCTACTTTTGGAATGGGCAACTAGAATCAAAGTTATTTATAATTTTTGACTTTCATAAGTGCTTGTAAAGGGCTAAATGTAATAAATGATTTTCTTTGATTGATATTGCATTATTTTGTGTGGTTCATAATTCCTTAATGTGAGTTATACATCACTACATAGTATAAAATAAAGTCGCTTTCTCTGTTCCTACATCTCTTTGTACGCTTGACTCTTCAAAACTATGCAACGGATTTTGTTGCAGTTTTTTTTTTAATAGGTCGAGTGATTGAAGAGGAAGGTTTATACATATGTATAATAACGTCCATCAAATTTTGGGGCAAAGATTGTCTATGGAATTCCTATCTAGAAGAAGAATATTGTACTTTTTGGTAAATAGGACAACACAATAATTATTAGAAATTGAAGTTTTAATATTAAGTAAGTGATTCTATTAAGGGCAGTTTCTTTTTTAGTACAAATGTTGTTTTATTCTCGTAGTGTCTAAGGTTAACAAACTGTTTGTTAACTTCTTATCGGTTTATTGTACTATAATCTTACGTATAAATGACAAATAACAATAAAAGAAGTACTTTGTGTTTAGTCTAGACTACAGGATAAATACGGGTATTATGTGAGAATCTGTATTGAAGTTTCTTCAGTATTTTATTTATAATTGATTTCAAGCTTGCTACTGGCTAAAAGCAGTTCAACACATTAATAACAAATAAATACTCTGACTTGATAAACTAATAGAGTTGAAATAAAAATGTGTTTTACGCTAGAATAAAATAAAAAGATAATAGCAATGCAATTATTTGCAGTAAGGTCACTTCGCAAACAAACATTATTATTAAACTATCAGTGCAGAACTGATTTATTGCCGAAATACCAATAACAGTACGTAGGCGGATTACATTCCGCTCAATTGAGATAAAACTACGAGCGTCCGCGGATCTAGTAACAAATTATCAACATAATTTATTGAATGAATCTACCGACCAGTTTGTATCCACTTTTTACATTAAATAACTTACCGAATAGACTTAGTATATCACTCTCACATCACTGTTGTACACTTTAGAGGTTTGTATTAAGTTATAAACTTTATATAGTTAAAATAATAGAGGTTTTCTTATTTATTTTCAACAGAAATAAGAGTGACGACTGTGATCAACAAAAAATATTATGACAATAGTGAATTGAAATGACACTGTTGACAGTGACAGGCAGTTTGTTTTAGAGTTGCTAACTTAAGAATTAAAATCTTCCTCGTATAGTAGAAATTATTTCTTTGTTGCTAATAATTAATCGTTAAGAGTTTAGAGTAAGTAATGTAGCTTTTTTTATTTAAGTATGGTTGTTGGTAATATGATCACTATCTTCAGCCAGCAGTTTTATTTGCTTTCGGATGCAACTATTTTCCACAACCGGATAAAAGTGCGTGAAGGGGATGAATTAATATCCATTCATATGTACAAGCTATGCCATTAATAATATTAGAATAAAAACTTGAAAAGAGATTACTTTCTTGCTTGGAAAGCACTTAAGAATATTATGTCAGCCCTGTTTTTGGTATCCCTCCTTTTCGCAGGATTTTGATTTATGGATAGAAAATGCATTTTTTCTCATGCTTTCACTTGTTGTGTAGAAGGCTAGTAGATGGAAACCCCAGCGGGGCCCAGCAGGGCTGCGGGATTGTTTGAAATAGTTACCGCGGCCCTGGTACATTAAAAGGCCTACGACGGAACACTACGGTTTTTAGTCAGTAAGAGTCTGACACTCCCTCACCGCTGCTAATCCACAGCGGGAGGGGTCATTTGATGATTTTTGACGTCGTTAAAAAAAAGCCTAGTGAAGATGGAATATTACAAAGGTAAAAAGAAAATATATATATACCTACATTTCAAGAACAATTTAACTTGTAAAATTTAACGATTTAACAGCCATATACAATCATTGTTAACAAAATCAACAAAAGTATCAACCGTAAAAATACAAATTGGAAACTGCACATAAACGTCTCTGTAAATTACTATCATAACAATATTTATTAACGCTCGCAACATTGCAATTTACAGTTAAACTTTTTCCACTTTCACGTAAACTCGAGTAGTAATGCATACAGCCAATTATCTTTTATTACTTCCCGAATATTAAAATTCATTAAAACGACAATGTAATGAATAAATAAAATGTTAATTTAGTGGAAATTAAACAGTCATAGATTTATTACCCAAAAATATCATGGCTTTTTCTTGATATACATTATTTAATTGTTAATTGCTTAAATGATAACTAAACTAACTTATTTCATAAAGGTAGGTAATTATTCAAGTAACGAAAATGGTTTTTTAAAGCTTTGGTTCAAATCAGATATTTCCAAATTAGTTAGATAATCTGATCAAATCACTGAGGACAAAAGACTAGTCTTTTCTCCTCCGTGGATCAAATACATAGGTATAATACCTGCTACACTGTAGTATTATGCATAAATAACGAAGTTGTTTTATTTACATAATCGAGAGCATCAATAGATGATATCGAATATCAATTCATATGTAAATGTAAATTGTAACCACTTCCATGATTAAAATGACGTAAATATTACCTAGCTAGGCTGTGTAACAGATACTTCCATGGTCACTCATTTTAGCGGGAAGTGATGACAAAAGTTTTTTGGATACTTGTATGGAAACTAGACGTTTTCCCGCGGTTTCACCGGATTCCTGTGGGAACTATTGCCCGTACCGGGATAAAATAAAGCATGTTACTTGGGAACAGTGTAGCTGTCCAACAGTGAACGAATTTTTCAAATCGGTTCAGTAGTTTCGGAGCCTTTATGGTACAAAAAAATATTTCCTCTTATTAGCTGTGAATTCAAAATTACTGAAGGTACGTACTAAATATCTAGACAATATCGTTTTATGTGTAAAACTTAACCAAAATTAGTACTTCCTTAACTAAAAAAAAATTTTTTTACTACAAGCTGAGCGTAACAAAGGGCATTTTTTAAACTTAACACGAGGATATAGAGGTAAAACGTTTTCTATAGTGACTAGCATATTTTAAACTTAGCTCCCGACATAAACTAAGAGCTAAATACTTTCTTTTCTCACGACATGAGCACTAAACTCGTTCTACATAACTGTAACCACTTTTTGTTTTGTACATACAACATGACATTGTAATTAATTATGACTAATTAGACGCTTCCTTTTAATATGTTCAAAGTTAACACGGAAAATGCCGGTTTTAATAGAGATGATAGGAAAATCTGCGTGTTATATGTATTAAAAGGAGGCATTTATAAGTAACTTTACCTGTTTATAAGGTCACTTGAAATGTAGAAGCAATACTTACTTAGCAATGCGAATAAAAAGAAAACTGAAAATGACAGAAGTGCCTACATATAAGTCTACATACAGCCTATAAGTCTGGAAAACTGCTTCTGGTGAAAACTAAGTTTATCGCTTACAGACATCGGAAGATCCTTCCTTCGGAAAACGAAAATTATACCTAACTGTTTCCCACGGTTTCGTCTGCGTCCAAATTGTCCAAATGTAGGCTAAGCGCGCACGACGATAAAAAATCGTTGCGAAGAAATATCGCACATCTGTGAACAACAGAAATATATGACAATGCGCGCACTGCGAAAATAAATCGTTTGCGATTTAAAATAGCAGATGCGAAATCGTATGTATAGTTTGTGCACAAACCTAAAAACACAGTAAAGTTTGTGCATAAGGCACAAACCTAAAAAAGGCCTAAAAAGGCTTTCCGCAATCGCAAGCACAGCGGTCAGTCGACTTGCGATCTTGAAATCGTAGTGCGCGTAGAATTTATTTTCGTTTGCACATCGCAACGAATAAATTTCGTAGTGCGCGCTTAGCCTTACTCGATAAATGAGCTAACTAACACTGATTCTTCAAATCGGAATATCGGCTCAGTGCCTATTTATACATAATACATACGTGTAGATAGTTCTGAAGTTCATCGTGTTCAACAAAAGAAACAAACTCTTCAGCTTCATAACAGAATAGCAACTACAGCAAGTTAATAATTATTCCAGAAATTGATCCATGAGTAAGTATTTAGTACGTGAGAGTGATCAATAAATAAGGAAGGCAGACTCTCTCACGGCGAGCCGAAAGTTTGCTCCACAATGCAAAGGTGAACGATTTGCGAGTTACCGTCTGTGGTGCAAATTGTGAGCGGAGCGGGGAGAGTTTTTGCAAGCTTTATAAAGATAAATCTTTATGGGTTTTTGAAGCCAACACAAAAACAATCCAGTTAAAAATGGTTGAAATACTCATAATAGGTACGTACATAATTGTGGTATGGGTATATGCAAGAAGAAACGATCACTACCTACATATTCATCTGTCCATTTATAAGACTTTGGAAAACACGGTAAATATTGAATCTTGCCTTTATTATTTACTTACGTTCATCTCAACCAATATACAATTTTGATGGATAAGGATAAAGACAGATAGGTAGTTGTAATAACTCCAAAAACACCAAAGTTAAGCATGTACCAGAAAATAACAAGAACCGCGAATTTACTCTGAACTTTCGTAAGATTTCAAACAAGAGATAAGTCAAATTGTATTATTTTACTCCCATAATTTCCTGGCGGCATATAATATCCATTTCTGAATCTTAAGGGTCAATTCCCACTGAAAGAGCAGCGGCCGGCAGCGTCTTTTCTTTTTATTATCCTCTTAGCCTCTTGGACGCCTCAAAACCCGATACATCGCACTTGACCTCAGAAACGCTCTCTCTAGGTACAACTCGCTACCGCTCATATCTTGCACCGTAGCTCCCTCTACCGGGTGAAAGTAGTTTTATTTATCGATACTTGCATCAAGTACTCGCCGGATTAGCTCAGATTATGTGGACGAGGCGAAATCGTGCACATTCAGATGTCTGCTTACTACAAAGAAAGGTTTAACGATATTATCAACAGCTTTTTGAACAGAACACGGTAGAAAGAAGGTATTTGATATTTTCAGAGTACCTTTTTGTCAATGTACCACAATCTCGTGATCAATTCCAGGTCAGGTAAGTACCAACTCAGATCAAAGAGTACCAATATAACTTTTCTAAGTTATAAGACAAAGTATTTTTTCGAATCGTCAAACCAGGGACACGGTTCCTTAGAGTGGGTCTCATGGAGAAGAACCGGCAAGAAACTCCATAGAAAGAAGTATGTAGGGTTGTAAGTAGTTTCTGAATATCTTGGGCTCGCCGATGACGCCGTGTGTGCATTAAGTAAAGATGAAGAAAAATATCTTAAAGATTTTGAGGAAACCTGAACTTTAAAGTCAATCCACCTTGAGTAAAGAACTGCGAGAAGAGGCCACATCCCGCACGTGGGACTATATGAAGGCAGATGATGATTATAATATTAAAAACTATATACTAATATGTTATGTATGTAGATTTATCAAGCTCAATTCTACATAAACTTTGAAGTAACTTTACCTGCAGTGAATTCGTGATAGCTACTACGGTAAGTTTGAGGAGGAAAAAATATTGTTTCTAAGTAGGTGTATCTTTTCCTCAAATCTTCATTAGGGTATTTTAGTCTAGATGAGAAAAAAATTAAAAGTGTATTACAATGATTGTTTAGAGGAAAAGCAATCGGGAAATGTTAGTTTCACTTCGTAAGGTACATAAATATATTTTTTATTGCAGTTTAAAGTTTTTAGGTTTTTTTATCTGTCTTTGAACACTACGAAATGTCGCCGCCATGCTAATGACGTCATTACGGTAGTAAACAAAAGTGTCAGCTGTCAGTGTCAACTTGGTACTACAAACGTGTAAACTGGCTTAATTTCATTTCACATTCTTAAAAAATAACTATAATAATTCAACATCATGGAAGTGGGTTCCGTTAAAGGTGACTCCACAAATTTACCAAGAATAAACTCTCTGATGGTCGGTAAATTTTTTGCTGTAAATCCCGACTTCTGTTCCGCTGAGTTACGGAATGTTAAAACATCCATGTAAGTTTTAAGTACCTTTTATATATCTTTGATACATTAAAAAAGCTATTTTATTGTGATAAAAGATGGTTTAAATTTCGTACATTGTTTTCAGATCCGGAAGGGAGACTTATGGCGATGACGCTATAGGTTACGTACAGCTGAAGAGGGAACAAAATGTTTGCACTGTAAAATGTAGTTTGCCCTGAACACAAAGTACGAAGTAAGTCGTATGCAGCTACACTCGTAGTGGATGAACAGGAAGAAGTGGTGATAAGTGTTAAATGTCATGATTGTCCTGCATCAGCAGGTGGTTGTAAGCATGCAGTTGCATTTTTGATGTGGTTGCACCGCCGAAGTGAAGACCCTTCCTGCACGTCTGTAGAATGTTATTGGAAGAAGTCCAATCTTGCCAAATTTGGAACATCAATTAAAATATTAAGTGCAAGAGAAATGGCAAAACGGAAACCAAAAGTATTTGCACCAGACAGCGGGTTGATGAATGAGTTTGTCAAAGAATGTAAGACAAGAAAAATAAATAATTGTCAGTTTGTTAAGCATGAACCTGACTATTGTGATACAGATACTAATCTATCATTACATTATCTGATGATGACATATAATGATGAGAATTATGATAGATTTCTGTCAAAAATCTTAAAAGAATTCAGCAAGACAAATATAAAACATGCAGAAAGAAATACTAGAGGTCAGAATACCAGTTACTTGTGGCATGAACTCCGATATGGAAGGATAACGGCTTCTAAGTGTTATGAAGTTAGTCGTTGTAAAACAACTGATGGAAACTTGGTTGCTGTCATTCTTGGTGCGAAGACTCCAGAAACATCGGCTATAATTAGAGGAAGAAAATTAGAAGATCAAGTGAGAAAAGTTGTTGAGAAGAAATTGGGAATCAAAATTCAAATGTGTGGTTTGTACATATCGGAGACATTCCCAATGCCAAGATAGCTAGCAAGCAAGCAATAGCAAGATAGCCAAGATAGCTGCATCACCAGATGGAAGAAATGAAAATACAACATTCAAAATCAAGTGCCCTGTTAGTGCCAAAACGTCAGAAAATTATATTGACAAGGAAGGCAGAATAAAAGAAAAGTATTTTGCCCAGGTGCAAATACAAATGTATTGTGCTCACGCCACTGAAAGTTATTTTTGTGTTGCCAATAGTGACTTTGAGAAAAACAATGAAGTTGCACTTCTTAAAGTTGAATTTGACCAAGAGTATGTTATGAGTCTTTTAGACAGTGTTGTTGCTTTTTGGAAAAATAATATTTTTCCAGTTTTGTCCAAAAGTGTGACAACAAATTCTATATAGAATAAAATAAAATGATTATAAATTAAAATAGCTTTTTCATTCATAACCCTTAAAATGTATAGAATTGAAACACAATAGATTTTCTGTTTTTATTTTGAGACAGCCAAATTTTCAATCTCCACTCTAAGAGTAATTTTTTCCATGTGCCAAACTAAAAACAGTATTTTTTAGAAGTGCTATAATATCATACAATTTCAATAGTTTTCAGAAAGAGCTCTAATTGTTTTCCTAGTTGCATCATAAGCATATTTTTTTTCATCAGGCTAGCATGTAATAAAATATTATCATTATCAGAGCATTTTCCTGTTATCTAGACATGGGCAAAATGTGTCATTGAAAAGAAAAGATAGATATGCATCTTTCAATCACTGGGATATGAATCACTCTTTCATATCTTTATATCAGTAGCTCAGTATAACTCAGTAGCTCATTTAAACTCGCAACTCGTGTGCGGCTCACTCATTCAAATAGATCATTCAGATATAGTGATAGGTTGGTTGTTTGCATCTTTCTGATATATTGAGCGGTTGCGATTGAACAACTTTTTTCTAATAAAAAAAAATATATATTCTTATGACTGTAGGTACAACCTACTTCTTTTATGTTAATTAGTTCAATGAATAGTCAATCGCAATCTAGTATTGAGTATAAGCATTGTTTGAATAGTGAGTATCCGACGCGATGACCGACGAGTGAGTGAGGTGTAAAGAAAGATATACTGAACTACTGATACATTCGGATATGTAAAGATATGAAGAGTGATTGATTCAAATGGAGTGATTCATATCATTTGTATCTATCACTCCTGAGTTACCCATCTCTACTGTTATCATCATTTATTTATTGTCCGCCAACAACCTGACCGCAATACTTCTTGGGAAAAATTTAATAATACATACAAAGTAAATTAAATAAAACAAAATAATATATTTGCAATTATTTATTTAATTAAAGAATCTTGTAGATTAATTAATGCACATGCTGTTTTAATACATAAATCCAAAATGCCAATTAAATTAGTATTGACAACTGTATGCATTTTTAAAATGCTAAATTCACGCAGTCTTCTAATTACCCTTTCAATATGGATTCTAAGACTGGCAATTTGCTTGGTTTGCTTTACTTCTTTTTTAGATAATTTCATCCCGGTATGAACACTTGGTGGCCTTAGTAGGAAAAATCCTTTTTGAGACAAGAATGATTCTACATTTTTAAAACCTCTATCAGCTAAAATATATGAGCCTGGATTCAAGCTTTCCAAAAACAAACTTTCTTCTAACAGGCTTACATCGCTAATTCTTCCTGCATAGCCATTTGACACAAAGTTTACGAGTCCATCAGGAGTACATGAGACAAGGTATTTAATGGTATTTGTTTTCTTATATTCTGACCAGGTCAATGCTTGATGCATAGCCTTAGAAGGTTTTTGGATTTCTATTTCCAAGCAATCAATGATACATGTCACCTGGTTATATCTGTGTCGAAAAGCTATAGGTAATTTTTTTTTTATTGATGTACTTGAAAATTGTTTGACAAATGGTGAAAGGACTTTAACAATACCTGGCATGTTGTTATTAAATATATTACTCGCTTGGGTCACAGATAAATCGAAATCTTCTGATAATTGTGAGAAAGTCCTATTTAACTTAATTTTCATTAAACATAATAAAATATTGGGCACAGTGATATCTGTATGCTTTTTAATTAAATCAATGATAAAATATAGATTTTTATTAATACCTATGTAAAGTTTAGGCTTATCAATTATTTTACTTATTGTACTTTGCAAATTTATTTTTTGAAGTTTCTTATGTTCATCTTGTAAGCTGCTGTCTGAAGTAGTTTTGGACATGCTTGTTTTAGATGGAGAATAGTCTTGTTCAACTGTTGACCCTGCTACTGATGGTGTACATGAAGTATCACTGTCACAGAATTCTTCTATAAAACATAACTTTCTTGAAGCAGGTGGCTGAGACGTCGATGGTTTTATAATGTTTTTAGCCAAAGATTTTAAAGGCGATGTAGCAATTGATACATTTAATTTAATTGGCGAAGTTATTTTATCTCTACTTTGTAAATTGGTTTGAACCTGTCTACTTCTGATATGTGCCCTTTGGCAAACCTGAACTTTATGTCTCTGGCTCGGCACTACTTGAGTGGCATTGTGTTCCTGCATTTGGTTAATTTGAGTCGCTTTGTGTTCCTGTTTTTTGAGAACTTGAGAGGGTCCACCCCTTTCTGTTTGCAAACCTGAAATAAATGCAATATAATTTTTCATATTTTAAAGTACATGTAGGTATACATAAACAAGAGTACATAAATTAATTTGTGTGATCCATATATATTATTTATATGTATAAGAAAATGTTATGAATGTTTGTGCCATTAATATTCACTACAGATCTGCTTTTATAAATATAATTTACTGTTAATTTTAGTATGTGAACACAACAATTTTTTAAATAATTACATAGTATAAAAATAAACAGTTACCTTCTGTATAAGATGACACTTCATTATTCTCTGCTTCTTTATAATCATGATAAGAATCCTCAGGTAAGGCTACTCTTTGCCTTTTAGCTTCAGTAGGATGTGATTCTTTTAAAATCTTATGTTTTCTATTCCAAGCAAACCTGGAGGGTATGCAATTAGGTTTCATTTTAATCCTTTTTACTGAACCCATTATTTTATACTTTATATAATTTTCCATGTCATGTTCCAACTGAAACGTAAGAAAAATAAGTTATTAGCATCTTTACTACATAGATTTTATAACCTCTAAATATTATCCACATTTCCCAAAGTATTGATTCTTGAAGTAGTTAACCTATCATTAAAGAGTATATTTCATTAGATAGGTAATGTTAATACAATTACTTACATCAAAGTGATCTTCACAAAAGTATAAACGAGATTTATCTGATAACAGTCCGGAATCTCGTCTCGCAACTTTTAACCAAGTGTTTCTCATATTTATATCCACTGGTACTTGAATCCATAATTTGTCTGGTGTTTTTACACTAGTGTTCTCACATTCAGAAACAACACACCAACGATACGGAGCATAATTACTCATTATTAAAATTTTCAATACATATCAAAATATGTATTACTGACAGCTGTAGTTTGTTTAATAACGTAATGACGTCATGACCAAAAAACAATCATGGCGTCCGTTGTGTGCCGCGTTTTCGCGAAATACGCGCGAAATTTGAAATTATGATAAAACAATTAATTTATATTCGTACATAACGTGAGAAAAAAAAATATTTTTAATTTTTTAGAGATATATTAAGACTAAAGAATTTATTTAAGATATATTTCAAAAATGCATGTAATACCCTATTATCCATAACTAGCTGCGTCTCGCGGTTTCACTTGCATATTCGCAACTCTTATTCTTATAGCGAGATTTCACCAAAATTGACAAATATGGATGGATGCGTCGGTAGGCGTAACTATGTGCACACTATAATTCATTTCCATTCATACTTAGGTTCATACTGCTTTATAAGCTTGATCAAACTAAAGACCGACTAGGCGTCAGTTTTTCTTAAAACCACTGTTTTCTATAAATGTTCACGATCAATTCCTAAAGTAAACAGTTGTTTTAAGAAAAACATATGTTGTCGGCGATCTTGGGCCTAAAACTTTGCAGTATCTATACAGTAGGTACCTCTTAGACAAAGGTAGTCATCCTCCGAGCCTTTTTCCCAACTATATTGGGGGTTCTTAGACAAAGGTAGTAAGGTAGACATAATAATATTATTGTGTATTCCCACAGGAAGTATTCATCATCATCATCATCATCATCATCATCGTCTCCCGAGCCTTTTCCCAACTATGTTGGGATCGGCTTCCAGTCTAACCGGATGCAGCTGAGTACCACAAGGTGTGCCACAAGGAGCGACTCTCTATCTGACCTCCTGAACCCAGTAACCCGGGCAACCTAATACCGCTTGGTAAGACGTGTCAAACTTACTGGCTTCTGACTACCCGTAACTACTGCCAAGGATGTTCGTTGCCAGTAATCAAGTTTGCAGTAAGTCGCTGTGTTGTAGGTATATTTTAGACAAAGGTAGACATAATAATATTAGTACAGTTTTCCCACAGTAACTATTATGTCCTACAAACGGTAGTAATCAGTAATTATTACAGAAACAGCTGACCACTTTCATATCTTTGGTAATTACCAGTTCACAATGTTTGGGGGCGGTCCGCGGTTCGATTCCCATGCTATCACTTTTTCTATAGAACCATGGTATTACTTTACTATGGGTACTATACAACACTGTATGAGTATGGATTGACCTTCAATCCATTTGTATATTGTACCTAGTTGGTTTTGCCGTTTCCCGCGGTTTCACTTGTTCACGCTTTTAACCGTTTTATATAAAGCACTAGCTTCTGCCAGCGGTTTCACCCGCATCCCGTGGGAACTACTTCCCGTACCGGGATAAAAAGTAGCCTATAGCCTTTCTCGATAAATGGGCTATCTAACACTGAAAGAAATTTTCAAATCGGACCAGTAGTTCTTGAGATTAGCGCGTTCAAACAAACAAACAAACAAACTCTTCAGCTTTATAATATTAGTATAGATATTTGCTCAGCCATTTTGATTTACTGAAAAAGATTAAGACAAAGTTTAAAGAATAATATGACACTGCTGAGCAAAGGCCTCCCCCTTAAATAGCCTTCCATCTTTCCCTATAGGTCGCTATTTGTGGCCAGTCCTTGTGGAAGCTGTCTAGATCTCCTCTCCAGCGTTTCCTTGGTCTTCCTCGTGGTCGCCTACCATCATCAGGGATATGATTATCTATATTAATATAATAAAGTTAATATTTTTTTGTTTGTTTATTGGTAAAGACTCCAAAATTGCTAAACTGATTTGAAAAAATATTTTTATTGTTGGAAAGCTAGACTGCCTCTTGTAACACGGGCTATATTCTATTTGGGCATAGGCTGTAGTCCCACGGGAAGCGAGTGAATTTGCGGGGAAACAACCAGTTTTATATTGATATCCTGAACACAGGCAACGCAGTACTTATTATCTAGTCCAAAACAATAACACACACGCAAACGCATAAACAGAAGCTTAAATAAGTTATTGTCAAACAACACGTATATGTAAGTAGGTACAGTACGCCCACGATACTGTAAACTAGTTGGTTTGTATTACCTGACTGTCTGCCCGCCTACCTATTGTAACTTGAGGGAATGTAATTTACACTTTGAAGTTCAAGGACCTTAGTTAAAAATAATTATTGGAGTAAGTAATATAATTTTTTTCTTAAATAAAATCCCTCTATGTGGGGCGGAAGGGAGTGTCAGTCTTACTGGCTAAATCCCATCCATATTCCTTCTGGAGCCTTTTCAGGATCTTGGTAACTCTTTGGAACAATCCAACAAGTAAGGGCAAAGATATCTTGACCACTTTACTGTCCAAGATGCAGACACGATGGATAAGCAATCGGTGGGAATCACAAACTACTTAAGGGCGGGATTGTTCGAAAAAGTACTAATTCATATCATTCATATCTTTTTGACACCGCTAAAAAGCAGGACTCCTAGTCACCACTCCAGCCTAATCATCATCTTCCTGCCCTGTTTCCAAGTCATTTGGGGTCGGCGCAACATGTCTTTTTCTTCCATTCCTCTCTGTCAGACGTCATACTTACATCCACTCCCTTCTGCTTCATGTCTTCTTTCAGGCAATCAAACCATCTTTTCCTCGGTCTACCTTTGCCTCTCCATCCTTCCACATTCATACTTAGCACACTCTTTGTAGCATGCGTTTCACACCGTCTCATCACATGCCCATACCACGACAAACGCTGACCTCTCATTTTTTCTGTCACTGGCGCTACTTTCAGGCTTCCTCTGATATTCTCATTCCTTTGTCCATTCTGGTAACCCCACACACACATCCATCTCAACATTCTCATCTCTGCTACATGCACTCTTTTCTCATCCTTCTTTTTCAATGCCCAACACTCTGATCCATACAGGACGACAGGTCCAGCCTAATGAAGACGACTGAAAAAAAAAACAGTAAAATTGCAATGAATCTACACTTTTACCTTTCATCTTCCGAAGCTACAGTGTCACGGTTTGACAAATAAACGTACACAATATTGTAATTAGGCAACACCATTGCTTTATGCTTTTACTATTAAAGCCAATTTCAAAATGATTTCACTTTCTTTTGTACGAACTTCAAGTTTTCAAGAGTTTAATGGGTTCGTGATGAAGGCTCACCATAATGTGCCTCGTCATGGTATTAACTGATATTAGAATAGCTATTCAGAAAGTTTATCTATTATAAGGCAGGCAGTACGTGTACCTAGATATTAATTTAATGTAAGTATGATCAAAAATGCGGTTAAAACAACGAATTTCTATGCAAATCTGTGAATAAATTCCCCAATTAATTTGAACTAAACTATGTTTAACTAAAAGAGCTAGTTAACCATCATTTAAACCAACAAAAACAAAATATATTCATTTAGGAAAGAGTCATTTAAAAAAACTACGAAAATAAAACGTTTGAACTACTTAAAATACTGCTTAGAACACATTTCTAGCAGTTTTTGCGGTTAACATCTTGATGACAACGTTTTTTTGACAATTCGATTCCACCATTTTGTTTTTTCACGGTAGAAAGTTTTGGATGATTGGCCAATTAGTAATTACTATTGCGAGATTTGATGATTCGAAACATGGAGAACAAAATGCGGAGATGTCATAATGCAAAATCTCCCAAGAAATTAGCTAACTCTTCCCGAGTAACATAGGCTATATTATATCCTGGAACGGGCAGTATGTTCCCACGGGACGCGAGTGACACCGCGGCAAATCGGCTGGTATCAAAACCTAGGTGCTCATACCTACTTATGTAAAATGGTAGTTTTGTCTGTTAATTAATGATCTTTTTAGATCCTCATGCTAATTAATGTGACCCACATATCGTTACTCATCTCATAAAAGTGTTAATCTAAATTAATCTAAGCTTTACTCTGCTAAAAGGAATTTCAAACTAGTTTATCTTCCATCAAAAAGTCTACAACTAGGTACAGATGAAATCATGATTTCTAAGAAAAAATTGCCAAAAAACATAAAAAATTCGTAAAAAAGACACGCATTTTTGAGAAAACTTTGAAATCGCTCAAAATGTTTATAAAACCACATGAATGATGGCCGATTTAACCGCATTTTTTGTACGTATTAACTAATGTGGTATAACTGATGGCACTTGACGTTTACACATGAACATCATCTCCTGAGCGTTTTCCCAAATATGATGTCAGCTTCCAGTTTAACCGGGTGCAGCTGAGTACCAGTGTGCCACATGCAGCGACTGCCTACCTGAACTCCTCAACCCAGTTACACGAGCTACCTGATACCTTTTGGTAAGACTGGTTATCAGTCTTTCTGGCTTCTGACTACCCGAAACGACTACCAAAGATATTCAAATGACAGCTGGGACCATCACCTTCATATGTTGCTGTAACTTACAGCGTATTTTCAATTCCAATCCACTTATTTACAGGTTTAACGTATTTAATTAACAATTAATTTATTTTATTATCGAATTCATAGCCAGCTTTCCTCTTAACAATACATACCTATTAATAAATATTCCTACAGACGAATAGACATAAGTAGGAGGTAAACTAATCGTATTTGCTTACTGAGTCACCCGCCCACTCCGGTCGGTCAAACTTAACGACATTGACATAACATAATCATTTAAATGTGCTTATTTAACCTTGGCAATGACAGAATCTTCGCTAATAACCTGACTTAAACGATTAAATAAAAATTAGGTACCTACTTTTAAAAACATATAACACTTTTCAATGGCTGTCGGGTAAATGTTGCATCTGAATTATTATCTATAGATAGCCATAGATATTAGAAGGATTTTTATATTTCAATATCTAACGATCCTTAGGCTTATACGCTACTTAGGAATATGAAAAAGTTGTAAATAGGTAACGTAGTATAGTACCTATAACTAACTTAATAACATACCTAGTCCTTCGTTAAGTTTTCTTATTTTCATCACAGTTTGATTTGTGTACCTGCCTATTTTTAATTGCCTACTTGCCTGTAGATAGTAGCCAGTACTTCGTCAAGGTATCTAAATAATTATATCTAAAAAAAGGTTTTAAATAAAACAAAGACAGCCAAAAAATAACACGCAATCCATAATCGTTTGATTTTATTCATTCTCTCTCACATTCAATGTGTTCAAAGTTCCAATGGTTGAAAAGAATGCGGACGCAACAAAATTACCTGATCTAAAATCATCTAAAGGAAGAGTTACCTTTTACTAACAAAAAATCATAAAAAATAACTTTTGTTTTCTTTGCTAGACTGACCGTTTGGAGCCGTGAACTGTGGAGCCGAACTTAGCCGGAGTTACACGAACTTGCCCGAACGGACGATGAAAGTTGAATTTGTGGGTTGCCAGGTTATGATTTTACGTAGAATTATGGGAAAAAATTCAAATATGGTGGATGTGTATATTTGTTAATTGAGTTTTGATTTTCAGGCGATATATGCATAAAATGCTATCCTAATTAATAAAAAATATCGTACGTGATGTCATATTATGTAATCATTAATATGTAATATAAATGTACATACCTTATTAACGTTATTAGAATCCATTTATAATGAATTGCTTATTTTTTTTAGTCCAAGGTGGAATAATCTCGCGAGCAAGAGCTTTATTATTTTCAAATCAGTTATTAATTTCAATTTTTATTTAATGTCTATTTGATTTTAAAGTTAATGAACATTGCACAAAATAAGAAGTGAAAAATAAATATATAACGTACCACATAGTCTTTATTGAACCAAAGCCTGAAAATAAAATTAAATCATGAATTCATAATGTTTTTAATTTAATTTCAGATAAAAGTTTCCATAAGAACTTAAAGCATTTCTTATAAAGTATTTTTATCAAAAATATACTTGTTTAAAGAATATCAATATCAAAAATGTGTGATGTTTAAGTAAAATATAAAAAAGTATTAACTTTATTTTGCTTTAATAATAACACACAAACTCAAAAATGTTCAACAGCAGTAAAAGTAACATTCTCAAATGCATCGGAACTGGTGCAACAGACTAATTAAAGCAAAAAAGTCAAGGATAAACACAAACAAATAATTATAGCACTCATTTACACTAATTTCAAAAGCTAATGCCTAATTTATTCAAAAAACGTACAATTTCACAAGTGGAAGTTTTCGTCACCAGCGTTGGCAACACCGGTTATCTTTTTTTTCCCGGCCAGTTACTGTGTGTCGCTCGTCGGGAGGCTACGCGTCGGCCCCGTCCGTGATACGTGATACTTTTACGTAGTTCCATACAAAACCGGTTGGAAAGTGCTCGAGGTGTGGCGTGGGCGAACAGTGCCGCGTTCAACCATAAAATACTCTGGTTACAGTTCCAAAACTACACGTTTTGTGCTTGAAAAATAACTTTTATAGTGTTTTGTGAGTAATCGGATCCCGGCGCTATCAATCGAGGTAATCAAAATACAGATAATACACTCTTTTGTTATCATTCCGTTTCTTAGTAACGAACCTCTTTTCACCGAATTCGTACGGGCATTATGCCGGTGGGGTTTGCTTGATCCACTTTTTATTAAAAAAAAAATATCTGTCAACGCAACGGGTTTTTACTTTTTGCGATTTTTTTAATTGAAAGATTAACTTTTGTGATTGGTGGTGATTAATTTAAAGTTTATTGGAATTTCTTTGTTCCGCATTCCATTACACATTATTTTAGACCGTGTCTTCTAGAAATTAAAGTCAAATCTTGTGTTACCCGAGCAAGATTTATAAGTCAACGCGCAGGTACTTTTAAAACTCGAAAAAGTCGTTAAATACGATCTGAAACCCTCGTTTAACATAGTTTATAGTTAACCAGGAAGATCCTAGTTTATTTCTGAACCGTATAACCGCATCCTTGTCTAATTTGAGACTAATAAAAATACCTTTTGGGTGTGTCATAGCATGACAAAGTCCGCCAGTCCGACCCCACTTTCTTGGTAGCAATGCGTGTTTCTTGGTACTTTAATACATTTTAATTAAAGGTTTTCAGTAAGGGTACAATCGGTGAAAGTCTATAGATAGGAGTTGGCTTGTTTTAGTTCCAATACGGCTTAAAACTTTCTCTATAAAGTACTTACAAAGCTTAGAAGTTGTGCCTTATCTTCATTTTGCGTAGGAATTTTCGTCTAACGTCTTTCTAAGTAGCATGTACCTAGGTAGATTGTTAACCAATACTTTTACGGCATTTTCATACGTATACCTGCCTTATCTTGTACAATTAAAGTTTAAAAACTTGTTTGGGAATGTTCATTGAATGAAGTTAGACATTGTTACCCACCTAGGTATGTTGTATACCTACCCATTTCGTACCTACCCAAAGGGTAAAACGGGCACTGCTGCTCCCGACAACTAGGTACCTATGATTTTTTGTCCGTTCATAGACAATCTTACGAAACTTAAAAACTAGCTCTTGTCCGGTTTTTGTATGCTTCGTCGTCTTAAGTTTCCTGTCACATTATACATACTCACAAGTAGGTTTTATACTCGAGACCGTTATTAGCCCTCTGCAGCTGACGTGTAGTCCCACAGACACCGCAAAATACAAAATCAAGTTTTTTACCGTCATTTTTCAAATTCGTGCGCCAGCTCTTCGAGTACCTTCCTATAGTGGGCTCGCGCGTCGGTCAGTGTGCTGGGGGCGGTCGCAGTGAGCTTACTTTAGCGTGGAGGAAGGAAAGTGTCCACGAGACTACCACGTCAGTGTCAAGGTAAGTTTCCTCGAGACTACCACCTCAGTCAAATGGTTATATCTTCATAGTGTCTCCTAAACTACCACGTCAGTAAACTAGTTTAAATGATTCATTACCTATTTCGTGTTATTTTCCAATTTTCATAAACTATTACATTAATACTTTAATTACTAATCAATTAACTTGAATACCAAGCTAACTAGTGTTAAGTAAGTACCTAACAAGTTTTTAGATGGACATCTCAAGCAACAACCCTAAACCAGGGACTTCTGCTTGTAAAAGAACATCGGCTGGAACTCTCCAGAGTCATGAAGGGGAAATATTGAACTAACTGTAACAGGAAAGTTACGATGCCTTTAGTGTTAGGTATTGATGATAAAGGTGGAGATCCAAGTATCGAATCGCCTGAAACCGAACGCGATGAAGATGACGCCATTTCACGTGAAGAAGAGTTTTCGGCATGGATGGGGGGGTCCCTCCATCTCCGGTAGTTCGATTTGTTCCACTGAGTGACGAAACATTTAGTTATATTTTTCCAATTTAAATAAAAAGACAAACTAAGTATCGTTGCTGTGATTGTTCGATGCCAATTTGCCTTCAGTTCTCTAAGCCACTGTGTGATAATTGCCAAAAAAAGGTGTGACTTTGAATCACTCTAGTTTATAATTTGACCAACGAATGTATCTCATTTTTCCAACACTGATTCATATTATTGTGAACTTTTAAAATATGTAATGTAAAATTTGAAAAAGTTAATTTTGTTACTTTTTTTAGTTCATAAATGATTAGGTAGAATTTTTCAGACTGATTTGACATAAGTAAATAAAAGTTGTTTAATTTTGAAAGTTCATTTTGTTTTTTTTATTCCAAGTTAATTTAACATTTAAAATAGGCTATTATTCTAATAAATATCAATAAGTTAGGTGTATAGTTTAAATTTACAAAAATATTTGCAGTTGAAGTGGTGTCTCGTGTACTACCACGTCAGTTGAATTGTAAAAATTCGACCACGTCAGTTGCAGAGGGTTAGGTATCTCAGGTTGTTAAAACTAAGCAAAAAATCATACCTACTTACAACAGACAGGTCGTAACTTAGATTATGTTTGTAATCATAGTAAATACCTACATAATTATTTATGTATCATGTAATTGATTTCGCAATAAATGTACCTAGACTGTACATAAATGTGTTGTTAGAGTTACCGGCACGGATATTGAGCTCTCGGCGGAAGAGTGGGGATCGCTTTGCGCACCGTACGCATAAGGCAATAAGGCAGTAAATCGCTTCTGCGCAGGTGAAGGTCAGGGCTCGATATCCGTGCCGATAACTATACGTGCCTATGTAATATTATAGAGTTGGCACTATTTATATACCTATCAATATGTTTTAGTTGAAGAACTTGTCAAGATTATAGAAATAAACTCGAGTTATTATAGGTAAGGCTGTGCCCACGTCAGTCTTTTTGTAACACAGATAATCGGGCCGATTCTTAGTAGGACATTTGACTAGGATTTTCCCACCGACTTATTGTACGACGTGTGTGTTGCACTATTGCTATAGTGAGTTCTATTTTTCTCCTACAAAAAATCGGTCACCGAATATCGGACGTGACTACGTGAGCGTCGAGCCTAAATACCATACCTACCTACCTATGGCGAATATTTTCATTCCAGTAAAATCCCAAGGTCCTAGTACCGTAGTGTGCTCCGTGCTACAATACTTACCTACCTATTAGGCACCTAGGTATCTAGGAGTGGTAGCCACACCTATCCAATAGTAATTCGCCTACCTTGATAGGTAGGTACCTATATGTATAAATCCCTAAAGAATTTGCTAACACATTAAGTATGGTGTGTATGGTCGACCTGATTTTATAAACCGAGGTTATCACGTTATAGTGTTAAGATTGAATGTTAATTAAGTACCTAATACGTATTGTGAAATTCGTGGAAAAATGTGTGAGTATATCTGTAAGTAACTACTCACATACCTATTTAGAAACTTGTGTTATTTATTACGTAGTCTGACGGCCTTTTGTACTGTTACTGTTACAGCCTTTTTATCGTCCCACTGCTGGGCACAGGCCTCCTCTCATTTTGTATCCTCCTTTTGTACTAATTTCGTTAATTTAATTCGCGGTTGAATCGCTACCGTAGAAAGTACCTAGGCAGGTATACAAAAATAAAGCCAGTACCGTAACCGAACCATTTTCAGTAGTCAAATTTGACCAATGGGCGGCAAGTATACGACTGGTTATAGTTTTTTTTATAGTCAAATGGTGCAATTTTGTCTTAGGATTCAATATTAACAGTTCCAAACAAATGTTTGCCTGAATTCAACGTAAAAACTGAGGAAGGTCAAATATCGATCAATGTTCATTCTTCAATAAGCTATAGAACAGATTTATTCCAATTTGCGTCGGATTACCAGTAAATCCATCTGAGACTCAAATAATTGTGTAGTACGTATATCTAAATAATACCTACTTAAGTTATATCTAACCACGTGAAAAGAGGATTTAGGTACGCGATTTCTTAGAAAGAAAGACGACCTTTCTTTTCATCATCATAATAAATCTTAGTTCTTGGAAAAAAACTAGCTGGTGTTAACGATAAGGCTAGACTTTAATAGGTTTGGTAGAAAATTAGGCTTAGGTATGTAATTGGAGAAAATGTTTTCATGAAAAGGTAAGAGGAATCCAGGTATTTTATTAAGTCTTTGACTACAAAACAAAACAAAAAACGAAAATCTTTTCAATTCGCTCTAGAATTCAGTATCTCCAGGTATTTGGCTGCAATTTCTCTGCTACCGGAGCTCTAGCAAAAAAGCAATTAAAATATTTTTATTTGTCACGTTAGTCGTTTAAATTTCCCGCTATGTATTGATTTACGAGCAGACCATAATACCTATTTTCGATTTTCCATGTTACCTTTTGAAAACCCTGTAAGTTGTACGTAGATTTTGATAAAAATAATAACCACCTATAGTCTTACAAATTGCTGTATCCACAAAAATGGCTTGCCCACATCTTTTTTATATTCAGATACAAAGGGAAAGGTAAAACCCTACCTACCTATTTACCGATATTGTTACAAACTAGTTCTCCCGTACTTGTGTATTCAAGGAATATAAGAACTTTTTGGTGGGTAAGGCATATTTTCATCAAGGTTATTTTACTTTTTTTTTCGTTGCGAAGTTGGCTGGAAATGGAGTTGGTTTTTGTTTTCTCGTGATGATATTGCATGTTTTATGAATCCTATGGACCTGTCTATGTTATACATAACCCTTTATACTAATTTAATATCATACAGAGGAAAAAATTGTATGTATTTTTGTTTGTAATGGATAAACTCAAAAACTACAAGACCAATTTGAAAAAATCTTTCTCTTTTGGAAACTCTTCCCGAGTAATATAGGCTATATTTTATCCCGGTACAGGCAGTAGTTAGGACGCGGGTAAAACCGCGGGAAAACATCGGTAAACGCATAGACAACCGCGTTTGAACTGAGAACGTTATTTTCTAAGAAGGCTGGCTTCAAGTGGTCAGTGGTTATAGTAGTAACTTTGAAGTTAATGTTACTTCGTGTTAGTAGGGTTAAGCAACGTATGCCGCGGTCAGAGCATGGATGCATGACTGTGCTTACTTACATAATGCTTGCATAGATAGTTTTAACCGGATTTGTGCATCGAGGAGCACGTTAAATAGTGTGCTCCCAGTTTAAAATAAATATATATGTACTTTTACATGGTTCTTACCTTTAGAGGAAATTAAATGTAGTTGTGGCGTCATAACTTATTTTCTAACTCTATTTTTCTGCATTCATTGCTATCAGCAAAGTAGAATAGGTATTGTAGTTCAAAACTAAACTCAATTAAAAGTTGAGAATCTTCTTTGTTGTTCCCGATTATGTATAAAAAAACTTGTATAAAGTAAATAGGTGAGTAAGTAAATCTATTGCTTTTTTCTCAGTTTTCCAGGACTGTCCTGGAAAAACTGATTACTGATTTTGTATTCTTCATACTTTTAGTCCGGAATTGGTAGTTTAATGTTAACAATTACTACTTTTACTAGCTCAGTTTCTATGTAAACATTGTAAAGGATATATCAAACACGATTTTTCTCCTCTAAATATCTTTCAAAATGCGCCTAAAAAGACAACAGAGATACATCTGTCTTCTTGTTGATAAAATAATACAGATAAAGTATTTAACTGTTGTTATTTCTGTAGCAA
The DNA here is from genome assembly GCA_963856015.1 of Helicoverpa assulta. Taxonomy (NCBI): domain Eukaryota; kingdom Metazoa; phylum Arthropoda; class Insecta; order Lepidoptera; family Noctuidae; genus Helicoverpa; species Helicoverpa assulta. The sequence continues at coordinate 362,820 of CAWLCW010000003.1, forward strand.
CGGAAATGAGAACAAACGGAACAGTGTTGTTTGTAATTGTAAAGCAATTGATGCGACCACCATTTTGTATTGCGATTCGGATGTTAGGTTAGTACTGTATTTTTTTTTTGTGTATCGTGTGAATTTTCTGTTGCTCAGCTGGCTGATCTGCTTATGAGAACAGCCGCTGTGGCTGATAATCGGCTTGGAGGACATCATCATATTGCTAAGCAAAAAATGACAAACTTTTCATGGAGAAGAGCCAGCAAGAAACTCACTCTTTTTAAGTCAATCAGTAAGAGCTTGTCTACGATTGTCTGATTTGTTCATATACATATTCTTTACTTGAAAATGTTATAACTAATGTGAACTTTTTCTCCAATTTACAATACAATATTAACTTACACATATATTATATACCTATATCTAAATTACATGCCTGACTAAAACCTCTATGCATAGACACAAAACCTCCATAGAACTCAGATAAGAAAAGCTAAGACCAGTTTATAAACCGCTTTACTTCATTAATTATGTCGTTAACATCCTTACCTGCTGTTATGAGAGTTCAAATGCGATTTCTACATCATTTTATCTCTCACTAGCTTCTGCCAGCGGTTTCACCCGCATCCCGTGGGAACTACTTCCCGTACCGGGATAAAAAGTAGCCTATATCCTTCCTCGATAAATGGGCTATCTAACAATGAAAGAAATTTTCAAATCGGACCAGTAGTTCCTGAGATTAGCGCGTTCAAACAAACAAACTCTTCAGCTTTATAATATTAGTATAGATTGTAGTATAATCTTTTCTCTGGTATACTGCTTCAAAGTATTCTTAAGAGCACATTGCAAACTTTTAGTCGGCCGACAGTTTGTTTGTGCTCATAAATCAGTATGAAGATGAATGGTAGTAAGCACATTACAAAGATCAGGTATTTTGTTGGTTTAAGACCGACTGTAAACTTTGAATAGAATCAAGATTTTCTTTAAAAAATATTGACAAGCAAGGGTCATTGGTCAACTGTCGGACGACTGTTTAGTCTGCAATGTGTGAGAAACAGTTTAGTTAGAGGAAAAGGCTAGTCAGATGATATGTAAACATCAAAAAATCATTTATTTCCACCTACAAAACACTAATAAAGCAAGGATCATAGCTTTATTTCCATAGTAACGCTTCTAATTATACGTTCAGAAAGGAAATCCACATTCGATTCGAAAACATTCGTGCCGAAACCGTATATCCGGTTTATCTATGGCAACGAATAGACTAGAGAGGGTTTTTGTACAAATAGCGGGCTTTTATGCGTCTGTTTCGATTTTGGAGGGAAAAAATGAAGAGATCATTGTAGTAGTGTGTTAAAATGGTAATACCTAATGTGTGTGTGTGTGTGTGTGGTAATGTGTCAATTAGAATATTTTATGTTGTTTTCTTTATCAATGGTACATCAACCCGTCTTCATATAACTTTATTTAAATCAGTCCGTCTTTGGTATCAAAAACTTAAAAGGTACTTTTTACCAATATTACCTGTACTAATATTATAAAGGTTAAATTACAGGTTTTAATTAAGGAATTAGGCAAATTGTTTTCCTACCAATAGAAAGCTACTTTCTTTGAGAGTGTCCTCAGGGGCGCAGGTGAAAACGACTACAGTAATTTTTAAACTGACTTTATAAAATGACGTTTTTAATCGACTTTTACTCTTGCATTATTGCAATATTACTTCAGTTCTGCAGCCAAACCTCGTCGAAAGTATCAAAGAATCAAACTAAGGCAGATACTTATAAATAGAAAGATCACTAAACCATCCTACTATCCATTTAAGCCAATAAACTACTTAAACGGTCCACCATGAATAGTTCCGTACGAGACAGAGACACACACACATAGAGCGAGAAGTGCTCCTAGTAAGATTTAAATTTAAAAATAATTCCAGAACCAGTTTTGAACGTTGTTCGGACAAGCTAGCTAGATTATGGCCAGTAATAAGCGCGTGGTTCTCGCTGTGATTTTGAATTTCGAATTCAACGGCTGGCTGGTCTATGTATGGAGGTTTTATTTGTTTTTTTGTTGTTAGGTTGGTAGGTGGAGGTTTTTTGTGATGGTTCCGTACCTGATATCCACACTAATATTTAATTAAAGAAGGAAAATTTGATATTTTTGTTTGTAATAGATAAACTCAAAAACTACTGAACCGATTTCGAAAATTCTTACACTATTAGAAAGCTATACTCTTCCCGAGTAATATTTTTTAAATTTTGGTCCGATACGGGCTCCTGCGGTACGTGGGTAAAACAGCGGGAAATCGTCTAGGCATTTATAGATAGAGTCGTGAGGAAAGTTTTCGCGTAAATAATTTTATATCGTCACTTAATACATAATTGCATGAATTCTCCCAAAAACATTTAACATCTGTATTGTGTGTACTTAATTTGATCTGTATGTATGTAATTTTTCACATCGGTCGTGCGAAATTGAGTGTTACAAAACACAATACATATTAGTAATGCTCTATTTGGACACAAAACCCTTCATTCCGCTCAGATGGCTGCCGACATTTCATTGGTTTATATCATGGAGAACAAAATGACTGGTGGAGGTGCCATAACGGAAAATCACCTAAGAAAGTAAGTAGCGCGCCGAAATGCGGGTGTTCGGAGGACGAGGAACGTTACTGTCTTTGCCCTTATACACCTTTGAACCCGATCATTTTTTGTAATAAGTACCAAAAGACTTTGTCAGATGTCCCAAGGCATCCGAACGCCTCGTTAGTTCACCCGTAACTATCTGCATATTGCATTCTGGCATCTCCGCTCATCTTTCTTGACTTCGTGGTTTGTATCGACAAAACGTCACAATGTCTTGTTTGTGTCAAAACGCCTCGTGTATTATTTGTTGCGCGAATATCTATTTAAGTTTTCTTTCACCCTTTTTAGATTTTTCTTGGTGAAAAGTAATCGCGAACATTTCAGCATCTTTTCATGTTAAAATCAGATTTTGAAGAAGTATAATATATATGTCAATGTTTTAAAGCAATTATAGATGTCAAAATCCTCACAAACTTTCGCATTCGTAATATTAGTATGATTCTGATCTTCTAATATTCCATGCATTTTTAAAGAAACTAAACAGCAATTAGCTTTACCAGATCAACATCCATAGAAGTCAAACACCTATCTCAAAAATTCCATCTAGCATTTGTGTCCTGAATACAAACAAACAAAACTGTATTAAGAATGTACCCTCCAGATATAATAACTCCCAATTACTGTGCGAAAACGTCGTAATAAGGTAATAAGCCGAACAAATCCACTCGCACACACACACACGTGGAAATATAAATCATAACACTCACATGACATTTCGCAGACATTTACACTGGTTATAACAAAAAAACATTGGCGAAAACAGAGCATTAAACTAACTGGAGACGCCATAGGCACAAATGTTATGTGAAAAAGTCAATGTAATCAAATATTTAGTTACAGCTCACATATGCATTGTCGATACAAACGCAGATCATCTGGCTAGCCTTTTCCCAAATATGTTGGGGTATTGGGCTGAGAGGGGCTCAGCCCGATACCCCTTGGTTGTCAGACTCACTGCTTCTGACTATCCGTGACGACTGCCAAGGATGTTCAAATGTTTGGTTTATCGTGCTATCTGAAATACGATGCAAAACACATGTGCTATAAAGATCCAACTAATATTATAAACGCAAAAGTTTACACACATGCATGTTTGTTCCTCTTTCACGCAGAAACTTCACCATGAAACTGGACAGTAATATATAATATTCGTCAGAAATTATGTAGGGTTCTGTTTAATCCGGGTGCTGACTGTAGTTTCTTTAAGAAGTGAGTCAAACCGTTGATGTAAACTTATCGCACACTTCGTGCTAGTTCAATGCTCTAAGCGAAAAACATTAGTAAAGAAAAAAGTGTATATTTCTCTCGTCCCGTCTTATCTGTTGCTACCGGGCGTCCGTAAAAAGGGACGCTTGAATAAGGCACAAAAAAAGTGGCGCCAAGTGTGTGTTGTTTTCGCGTTATGGGTTCCGCTTGTTGGAAAAATATGTGAAAGTGAGATACAATTTTAAATGTGATAGTCAAGTTTTTTAATGATAATTTTTATTTCTGATAATCTATGACTCTACGCATAAAAATGTACTGCATATATTTTTCGTTATCAATTAACAGAGAATAAAAGAAATCGTATAAGTAATTAACAGGTAGGGTCTAACAGTTTTTTTTTTAATTGTGTCAAATACTAAGCGAGAGGATTTTTAAGTAGGCGCGTTTGTTTCCAGATTAAATTTTTAAATCATAATTCCTTCCTTCCTTCCCTAAAGACAAGACAACCTAAAGACAATACAAAAGTCTTTGATTAGCTCTACCCAACTAGTGCACAACATCAAAGGCGTATTACAGTGAAATCGATTAGCATTTAATCAAAACGCATACCCGCATGATCTGCTTCACGCCTCTATTCTAATTACGAACCATGTTTGGTGGTCGCCATAATGTGACATGCATATTCACTGGTTTAATTATAACTATAGCTAACGGATTACTAGCTGGTCTCCACGGATTTACCCACGTCTAAGGGGACTTCTTCTAGAAGCTGGATAAAATATAGCTTATGTTACTCGGGAAGAGTGTAGCTTTATAATGGTGAAAGAATTTTATCAAATCGATTCGAGATTGTTTAACATATTTTATTCTCTTTTAGTAGTAAGTACTAGTTGTTTCTAGTTTTCTGAAGGAATTACATTTCGCAATCTGATAAAAAAAATATTTTTAGTAATAAGCTATAATAATGCCAAGTTTCATCAACATCCGATTAGCCATTTATTAGTAAGGACAGGGATAAGATTGCTTAGTTGTCCGAAAAGGTTTTTTATCATTTGTTCAGGTCTTTATCTTCAGAAAATCGGAATAAAAATGCTAAACTGTTAAAAAACAAACCTATACATTACAAAAAAAAACAGCAGTAATCTACGAGGGCGGGTCAATAAGTCCGTGACTTTTTGAATTTCTGACCTCTTTACTGAAAAAGCAACACTACTCCTGTCAACAGGCATCTGTCAGTTGACTCCTGTCAAAATTTGAACTTGCTGCGTCAGTTAGATTGTGTTTGATAGCTATCTTTATCAGACTACCCAGTAATCTGAGGAAAAAATGGAAAAAAGCGAATTTCGTGTACTCATTAAGCATTATTTTTTGCGAAAAAAAACCATTACCGAAACCAAGGCTAAGCTTGATAAATACTATGGAGACTCTGCACCATCGATTTCAATGGTAAAAAAGTGGTTTACTGAATTTCGTTGTGGCCGTACAAGCACTGAAGATGCCGAACGTCCTGGACGCCCAGTTGAAGTCTCTTCACCCGAAACAATCGAAAAAATTCACGGTATGGTGTTGGCCGACCGAAGATTGAAAGTGCAAGAGATTGTGGAAGCCGTAGGGATCTCGCATGGCTCAGTAGTTTCAATTTTGAATGATCACTTGGGCATGAGAAAGCTTTCCGCAAGATGGGTGCCGCGTTTGCTCACAGTTGACCACAAACGCAATCGTGTAACAACTTCACAGGAAGGTTTGGCATTGTTTAGTCGCAATATGGAGGAGTTTTTGCGCCGTTTTGTAACAGTGGACGAAACATGGATCCATCACAACACACCAGAGACCAAACAACAGTCAAAACAGTGGGTTTCTAAGGGTGAATCGGCGCCAAAGAAGGCCAAGGTGGGTTTGTCAGCCAATAAAGTTATGGCGACTGTTTTTTGGGATGCACGCGGAATAATCCACATTGACTACCTTCAAAAGGGAAGAACAATCAATGGGGAATATTATGCCACCTTATTGGACCGCTTCAATGACGATTTGAAAAAAAAACGACCTCATTTGGCCAAGAAAAAAGTTCTTTTCCACCAAGACAATGCAAGGGTGCACACATGTGCAGTTGCCATGGCAAAAATCCATGAATTGGGCTATGAATTGCTCTCTCATCCGCCCTATTCTCCAGATTTGGCTCCGAGTGACTACTTCTTGTTCCCAAACCTGAAAAAATGGCTTGGTGGAAAAAGATTTGACTCCAATGATGAAGTCATCTCGCAAACAAGGGCCTATTTTGAGGACCTCGACAAATCCTACTTTTTGGAAGGGATAAAAAAATTGGAGAAGCGTTGGACGAAGTGTATAGAGCTCAAGGGGGACTACGTTGAAAAATAAAATGATTTATTTATCAAAAAATCTGTGTCTTATTCCAAAAGTCACGGACTTATTGACCCGCCCTCGTAGTATAATATTCGCATTAATTCTCAAAAGACCTGCATATTAATCGTTTTACCCCCAAAATTCGAGCACACGATAACTAACGAAACTTACGTTTTTATAACTGTATTCCACCCATGTTTTTCTGAGCAATAGAAATAAAACAAAAGTTGGGTCTGTATAAATCATGGTAGCAACCGCTTCTTCTCCCCGGAGCATCGTGCGGAACCCCAAAAAAAGTTTTTGGAACATTAAAAGGCCTACTCGTGCAACAGGTTAAATTATACCACTTTTTCTACCAAGGAGTATTTGCTGCTTTCAAAAAAAGTGTTTAGGTGTTTTTAAGTTGGTAGCGAGAGTTCCTTTTTCAAGATTTTGAATGTTTTCGCGGGTAATGTTCTGTGTAATTTGACAACGCCGTAGTATGAGTCTGTTTTTCGTTCCTTTTTAGGGTTCCGTACCCAAAGGGTAAAACGGGACCCTATTGTTTTCGCTCCTCTGTCCGTCCGTCCGTCCGTCCGTCTGTCTGTCACCAGGCCTCATGAACCGTGATAGTTAGAGAGTTGAAATTTTCACAGATGATGTATTTCTGTTGAAAACTGGAATAAAATAAATATTTCGGGGGGCTCCCATACAACTAATTTTTGCACGACATCCATAAATATATAGATAGAATATTAGTTTGGATGGTACGGAACCCTACGTGCTCGAGTCCGACTCGCACTTGGCCGGTTTTTTATTTATAGAGTAGTCTAGGTTTATTGGTAATTTTTACATTATGCCTAGATTTTTGGCAGTTGCTACGTGTGGTCAGAAGCCAGTCTGACATTCAGTCAACTGTCTAGTCCAGCGGTTCCCGAATTCTTTTGGCTTCGGAACCCTTTTCATTTCACCATTTTTCGGCGGAACCTTTAAGTAAGAAGTAAACTAAAGACGTAAATACACTTAGGTACGGTTCGTGGCGTGTGGTAGCGCACCAAATGGTTATATGGTTAGAGACATATTCATTATACTCAGGCGTAGCATGGCTATCTGCCACACGGGCCAGAAAACAATTTAGCCGCCCTTGACTTTGTGTATTATGTGAATAGTTTTCAGTTTGAAGACTGACAAAGTAAACGCAAAAAGAAATAGATTGGGTTTGTACAGGTGCGAGGCGAGCGAGCGCAAATTTTTTTAACTAAAAGAAGAAGTTCCAAGCACCCGCTAGCATTGAAAGATATCCAGTCGTAGCCGGTTTCGCGAGCGAAGCGAGCGCGATTTTTTTTTAGTTTAAGTACCAACACAAAATAAACAAAAGCACTGTAAATTAATAAGGTCTCAAAAAGTACAATATCCACACAAAAAAGCAAATGCAAATGAATAAGCAGCTAGCGAAGAAAGCGCTATTGCTTTTTCTGGACCAGAGGAATAAAAAATAAACATCAAAGGAAACCTCGACGGAAGAGCGCGAAATTTTTTCGGTTTTGGATACTTGAGCAATCAAACGAACATAAAAGCATCACACGTGACATGGAGTCGCGAGCGAAGCGAGCGCGAAATTTTCGGATTCGCGGAGGTACAAATATTGGAAATAATGTCACACTTTGATTCATGGTAAAAATAGCCACTGGAAATACTCGTATGCCGTGTCATTTCACGTCGTGTCAAATGTATGAAAACGTATAATCCTGGCGATGAAATAAGCCTAAAAATATGGTGATTTTTGGCCGACTCGCTACCTACTTTTGCCGATTCCCGAAGACCTGGAGGTATTAAGTTAATCTACAATTTTTAAAAACGGAATTAAATTATCTGCTGCCGTGGCCTTCCCCCGCCACTTGTCGCGAAAGTACGAGACTTACACTCCCGAGTGGTACCCACCTACATGGTGCCTAAATAGAATTTTGGAATGCAATATTTAAGACAATTTAATTGAAAATGAATAATAATTTTATATTGTCAAAGTGAAACGATTTACCATATGGAAATCTTGAATTTTCCACGGAACCCCTGAGGGCCTGTCACGGAACCTCAGGGTTCCGCGGAACCCCATTTGGGAACCGCTGGTCTAGTCCTTTCCCAAGAGTGTTAGATCGTTTTCGGATCTTATCGGATCCAGCTGATTACCTACCAGTGTACTACATACTCTAGGTAATCTGAGGAAAGTAAGAACAGCCAGTCTGATTTTAAAATAAACTATTGTGTATCATATCATACATAACGCAGTTATCAGAAAACGTCAAACAGAAAATGATATAAGCGAGCCAAAACAACACACATACAAAAACGTTATAATCTACTTAAACTCATTTAGAGCATTCCGAACCTATTTAAAAACTTGAATAACAATAAATAATAATTATGACATAACCTACCTTAACAAACTCCCACATTTTAAACCATAATAAAATTAACAATAATTAAAATTAAAAACACCTCGACGCTATAATTTCAATTCCCGCCAATAAGCAGTGTTGCCACAACAATAAAGTTCCCACGTTGAATAAAAAAAGTCGCGACATGGAAAGTGAGTGTCTATGGTAAGTAGACGCGTCGTTCCGCCCTATTGTTTAACATGTAACAGAGTTTTATGTAATTATACAATTTTTTTCACGTAATTCTGATCTTATCTCAACGGTTCTTGCGTTTTGAGGTTATACTAACCTGTTTGTAACTTTTAAAACACACTGCAGACTAAACAGTTGGCCGACAGTTGACCCGATGGTTGACAAAAAATAAGAAAATCTTGATTCCAATCAAAGTTGTCAGTCGGTCTGATACCGGCTCAATTACTTGATCTTTATAATGTGCGTAGGTACTCATCTTCATACTGATTTATGAGCCCATGCGCCTGATCTCTCTCCGGTGGTGTCGGATTGCCGTCGCATCGCGCTATGAGAGTGAAGGAATAGGAAGTGCACCTGTGTCCAAGCAAATGCTTGTGCATTTTAATATATCCTGCGCAGTTGGCTGATCTCCTTACATGAGAACAGCCACCGTAGCCGATAATCGGCTAGGAGGACATCATCACCATGAGCCCAAACAATCTATCGGCCGACTAAAAGTTTGCAGTGTATAACTCTAGCCTGTTAGCAACTTCAAGTTTCTTCTTGTACATAATATATTAAGGTTAGACCTCTCTGAGTGGTTTTGATAGAATAATTAATTGAACCTTTTCCCTTTCTTAGAATTTAGGATTATCATGTTTTATAGTTAGGTTTTTATACTTGTTACTTCCCGCGGTTTCTCTCGCACTCTGAAGAAAAAAGTACGCACGTATGTGTAGAAAGTATAATCTTTCTTTACAAATGGACTATCTAACAAACTATTTTCAAATCAGACCTGTTAGTTTCTAAGATAACTGCACAAAATCTATTAAATATCTACAAAACTTAGAATTCAAATGTCCATGAATATCCTGTTAATTAATATGCATTCTAGATCTGTTACTGTTACAGCCTTTTTTTTTTATCGTCCCACTACTGGGCACAGGCCTCCTCTCACATGGAGAAGGATTAAGCGTTAATCACCACGCTTGCTCAATGCGGGTTGGTGATTTCAGACTTTATAGTCCAGGTGTCCTCAAGATGTTTTCCTTCACCTTTTTATCAGCCATTGGTGTCTAAGATTTACCTAGAAAGTACATACAAACTTAGAAAAGTTGCATTGGTACTTGCCTGACCTGTATTGTATTCTAGATCTAAAGCGAAATAATTATGAGCTTGCAAGTAACGGTTAGCTAATGATGTATTTGTACCTACGCTTTTAATTGGATATTTGGCTAAAACTAATCCTAGGCTTATATTTCGTCTTTATTCGATTTAAAATCGTTTCACATCTATACAAATATAATAAAGAGGAAATATTTTTTTAAATAAAAAAATAATAATATCATAAAGGCTCCAAAATCACTAAACCGATTTGAAAAATTCTTTCACTCTTAGAAACCAGCACTCTTCCCGAGTAACATAGGCTATATTTTATCCCAATACAGGCAGTAGTTCCCACGGGACGCTGGTGAAACCGCGGGAAAACAGCCAGTTAGTCATATTTACAGTCATCATCTCCCGAGCCTTTCCCCAACTATATTGGGGTCGGCATTTACACTATAAACATTCAAATTATTTTAATGGTAAACAGGATTGAACTGTCCACAATAACTGTACGGTTAACACCCGAAAACCGTAATTATGATGATGTTATTAAACCTGCTATTACGCTCTCATTTCAGTCTAGGTTCAATGTTCAGTAATTATGGCTAATAGCTAGATATATGGAAGACCAATACCAAGCTATGGTTAACCCATTATATAATTAATATAATGGTTTAACTGCCTCGTTGGTCTAGTTTTCGCCTAGCGCGACAGCTGTACACGAGGTCTCGGGTTCGAGTCTCGGGTTGGGTCGAAACAGCTTTCAGAAACTTTCACAAAGCAACCCGGAGTCTGGAAGCTGGTGATTGATACACCCGTGCATCGGAGAGCACGTTAATATCGGTCCTGCGCCTGACCTCTCTCCGGTGGTGTCGAATTCGTCCCATCGCGCTATGAGAGTGAAGGAATAGTGAGTGCACCTGTGTCCAAGCAAATGTGCGTGCACTATAATATGTCCTGTGCAGCTGACTGATCTCCTTGTAAGAGAACAGCCGCCGTGGCCGATGCTCGGCTTGGAGGACATAACTATTGTAATGGTAATTTTGACTAAGGTCAACATCCCGATTTGCCCTCATTTTCGAAAAGAAAACTGTAGTTGACAGCCAGCTATGATTGTGCCAAGGCAATTAGTTAGCCAATTAACGGTTTCTCGCTATTTCACCTGCATTTCTTTCTCTATAAATGAACCATGTAACACTGAACTAATTTTTCTAATTCGTTCAGTAGCTACTGAGATTAGCTGTATCACACAAACAGACATACTTCAGATTTATAATAACTTTTCCTCGGCTAAAAAGTCTGTTATTGAACATCCTTGGCAGTCGTTACGGGTAGTCAGAAAAGTCTGACACCAGTCTAACCAAGGGGTATTGGGTTGCCCGAGTAACTGGGTTGAGGGGGTCTGATCGGGGAGTCGCTCCTTGTAAAGCACTGGTACTCAGCTGCATGCGGTTAGACTGGAAGCCGACCCCAACATAGTTGGGAAAAAGGCTCGGAGGATGGATGAGTGTCTACAAATTTTAATGTCAAATAGAGTATAGTATAAATTCCCCGATCATATTTGAACTCTGACAGTTGTTTGCACACACATGAACACTTAAATAAATTATCTAACGTTAGCCCTATATTAGCCTATCTTCTATGATCCGTAGTTGAGAATATTTGCACTTGAGACTCCAAAACTATGTAGTTATTAAGCGAGGGAGAAACCGGTTGGATGGCCCTTGAATTACTTCAAACTTGTATAATATAGCTTTACTTGATACCTATAGAATCTATACTATATTATCTAAACTTCTATTATAATACTAATTTGTTTCAAAGTCAAATCATTTCATCATTTCATTTAGGCCTTTACAAGCACTTATGAGCGTCAAAAAATATAAATAAGTTTGATTCTAGTTGCCCATTCCAAAAGTAGCTTCCTATGGAGAAGAACGGGCAAGAAACTTGGTTTGGTTGGTCAAGCTAATCTCAGGAATTGCTGGTATGATTAAGCCGTAACTAGCCCTTTTCCCGGGTTGTATTAGCTATAGAAATATAGATATCTTCCATTTGTCGAGGAAGGCGCGGGCGGAAGTTTGTCTCATAATATTATCTTGGAAAAATGTATAATTCAGGTGCCTTTATTATGTAAAAGGGAATAATAATATGGTATAACATAACAAAACGTCCTTTTATAGCAACGCTAAAATATTAACCAGTTGTCATAAAAAAACTTTTTTACAAAAAAATATAACCGACTTCCCAAAACACTAAAAAGCAAAAAAAAACTAATTTTAGGTGCATCGGCCTAGAAGTCGGTGTCTAATGGATGTCCCTGAGTTAATTTTGCCACCGACTTCTAGGCCGATGCACCTAAAATTAGTTTTTTTTTTGCTTTTTAGTGTTTTGGGAAGTCGGTTATATTTTTTTGTAAAAAAGTTTTTTATTTTCAGCTTTTCAGTGAAACGAATAGGTCACTATCCACATAACTAGAAAGTTCTCATTGATACGAAGAATATAAGCCCAAACACGAGGTAGTTTTCATTTTCAGTTGTCGAGCTCCCTAGACCTTCTCTGGTCTCCATCATCAGGTCAGCTCCAAACCTTCACTGTTGCAAAGGTCTCGTCAATACGAATAATATAATTCCAAACACGAGGTAGTTTACAGACTCAGTTGTCGAGTTCCCTCGACCTTCTTTGGTCTCCATCATCAGGTCAGCTCCAAACTTTTACTGTTGAATAGTGCTATCAGACATACATATGAGTGTCAAGGTTTAATTAACCCTATGTATGCTTACAACTTTCGAAAGTTGCCCTCGATTTCTCAGGGTTTCCACCATCAGATCCCTGACCTGATGACTATGGGACCATTTGGCAGCTATTCCGCGTCGAACAAAAAAAGAATCACGTAAATCGGTCTATAAACATAGAAAAAAAAAAAAAAAAAAAAAAAAAAACATACCGGCCGAATTGAGTACCTCCTCCTTTTTGGGAAGTCGGTTAAAAACATGAAATGGTTGGGCCGTATAAGAAGGTACTTGTAAGATCTTTTAATAGAGTTTAAAGAACACATAGAATATCAGTGTTTTTTCTACTTGAGACTATAGTTCTTGTAGAATAACTTTACCGCTCTGAAGATAGTCATTTGCCCTTATATTTTTTCTAGTGACGTCACCAGTAGCCTATGGTCTGACCGATTTTTAAGTACAATCGACAATTCTGCCAGTAAAAAAACGCTATTTTTTTTCTTGACAGTTGACAGCTGTCAACTGCACAAAATATTCGCTAAAAATATATTTAATTTAAAAAAATTAATATTAATATTGCTGAACTAATTTCATCGTTGACTGAATAGAAACTAACAAAAAATAACTCAAATAAATCGGGTCAATTTCATTCAAATACACAAACTGAATTGCAACCCCTGATTAAAAATCCGTGTAAAAAAAGTTGCCATTTTATTTTTAATTTACCAAAATTGTTGTAATTCCGCTATTGAAGCTTGAGCTATGTTTTACACGCGACTTGTGCTGTAGGGCACCTTGAATATAAACTGTTAAGAACAAAGTTGCCAAGTAATTAGCAACGGGACAGGGTTCGTCCATTTGTAAGTTTTAGGGTTGCCACATGTCATACTACTTACCCTATATTTAATACTAGCTGTTTTTTTTCAGGATTTACCCTTGTCACGTGGGAACTACTGCCCGTACCGGGATAAAGTATAGCCTATGTTACTCGGGGATAGTGTAGCTTCCCAACAGTGGAAGAATTCTTCAAGTCGGTCCAGTAGTTTCGCAGCCTTGCAAAATAGCATAAACAGCATAACATAGCCTTCCTTGATGAATGGGCTATCTACCACTAAAATATTTTTTCAAATGGGACCAGTAGGTAGTCATCATTGAAGCCAGAAAAGTCTTGTCATACTTATCAGGCCCTGTAACTGGGTTGAGGAGGTCAGACAGGCAGTCGCTCCATGTGGCACATTTGCCAATTTCGTAGGCAACAATTATTTTAGAATATTACCTAAATAAATGCATAAGCTCATATTGAACCGTAATGCAATAACGGGTCCATTATTTGAACTATCATGAATATAGTTACATAATAATTTGCGCTTTTAACAAATAATTGCCTACCTATTGTACATTACCTATTATGAATTTATTACTGTTACGTACATTTTAACTCTAAGTTAATGTAAGCTGCAATATAATTAAATAGAAAATTACCAATTTGCCAAAATGTGTTCCAAAAACGATTCGGTAGCACTACTATTACTTACTACTACTATAGCAAAACACCTTACACGCATTAATTATTTTCATTTTCTATATCTGTTTGACAAAGAGAAAAAGCAGCCCGGAGTCTAGAAGTTGGTGATTGATACACCCGTGCATTGGAGAGCACGTTACTGTCGGTCCTGCTTGTGATCTCTCCCCGGTGGTGTCGGATTGTCGTCCCATCGCGCACTTGTGTCCAAGCAAATGTGCGTGCACTGTAATATGTCTAATCTGCTTACATGTGAATAGCCGCCACAAAAAAAAAACATTCATATTTTTTCAACTCTACAATATCAAGTGGCAACCCTTGAAACACGTGCAGCTATGATAAATGACTGTTAGAAACTAGAAAATACGTTTCCCGCGTTTTATTTTGTCCTGTATACTCTGTGGTCGCTAGTGAGGGGATGATCTGCATAATCGACTAATTACTAAACGATTATTGTTTGACTAACATTCTGTTTTGTCGGTTAATCGTTAATGAGAGGTTTTGGAATTAATTTTGAGTTATATTAGTTTGTGAATCGTGAAATCATAAATTTTAGTTGTTTCAATATGTGCTATCAAATCAAGGGTTTAAAAATCTATTCATATAGAAGTCTGTTTTTATAGTTTTCGTTTACTGTATAATACCTAAACTTGCCAAGTAATTATAGTGTATCTAGAAATATTTTTTATCTTTTAGTGCTAATTAATATCAACTTTTTTGCCATTAAAAACTATCCTATCTTATCAAACCTTAACCATTTAAACAAATATACAAACATTGAATTCCACAACATTAGGATTCACAAAAAAGCATTTTCCGTACGCAAATGACATATTACGGGCTTCTGCCTTGAGGGTCATGATACGACAAACAAGGGCTACAATTGGGACCCTTATCAAGGTACCTACATATACATAATGTTATGTATTAACACAGAGAACAAAATGACTAGCGGAGATGTCATAACGCAAAATCTCCTAAGAAAGTAGCGCGACAACACGCGGGTGTTCGGGGGACGAGGAACGTAACTAACTCCACCCTTACACGCTGTTTATGGAACCGAATTTCAAAATAAAATCACCAATCAATCGAGACCAATTTTTGACAGATTTGACAAGGACCCCGAACGTCTCGTTAGTTCTAGTAACTGATCACGCATACAATACGTTGCTTGACCTACAAGAAGGCGCCTGACCTACCTTTTTTATGGTATCTCCTTTATATTTCCATCCTCTGTGTTTAATATACATATGTATTAATATACAAATGGTTTTGAATCACAAATGTTAGATACTGCTTTTGTTTTGTAAGGTTTGGCCGTAATTTAATGATTTGTTACTGTTAAGTATTTAAAATTAAGCCTTAAATGGTGAGGTTAAGCACCTTTTTGTAAATGAAAATTGCTTAGAACTTAGAATGGACATTTTCTATTAAATAATGATTAAATTCGTAGAAAAAAGGTTTGTGAGTAATCGGTGAACATACATAAAAAAGAATTCCGAGGAATTGAGAATCTCCTCCATTTTGGGAACTCTGTTAATAATAATGTTAAGAAATAGTAAACTTGAAGCCTTAATTATGTTTATCATTTACCTACTTTATTTTTAATGCCTTTGCATTGGAAAATATTTAATTAGATCATAATTATAGCTTCGTTTTAATCCGTATTTTCTAAACAATAAGTTTACACTAATATATTCATCCTCCTTTCTGACACAAGTCTACAACCATAGATGTTTCAAACAAAAAAAGTATCTAATTCCTTCCATTACGATCGAGACGTTAATAACGAAACAAAGAAAAGTTTCAGAAAAGAAACGAACATTGTAATAGAGAGGAAAAAAAATGCTGTAATTAAGATAATTGAGGTAGTGTTGGAATTTAACAGGCTTTGTATAGGAGGCTACTGTTTCAGTTGCGGGGATGTTGCTGGCAACAGTTGCTTTAGTTGTCTGTGCGTTACGAATTTGTTTTGTATAGGAAAAGTTTAGCAGTTTAAATGGGTATTTTTAATGGTGTTGTCCTATTAAAATCAACAACGCAATGTGTATTGTCAGTTGCTTTTAATAAGGATGGAAAAACAAAAACATCCGTGTTTCGAAGGGCACACATAAACTGTAGACCGCCTGTCATTTGAACATCTTTGACAGTCGTTGCGGGTAGTCAGAAGCCAGTAAGTCTGACAACCAGTCCTACCAAGGGATATCGGGTTGCCTGGTAACTGGGTTGAGGAGGTCAGATAGGCAGTCGCTCCTTGTAAAGCACTGGTACTCAGCTTCATTCGATTAAACTGGAAGCCGACCTCAACATAGTTGGGAAAAGGCTCGGCAGATGAGGATTCATTAACTTAGTTGGAATGCAGTACCGAAAACAATCAATATTGAAAAGTATAAAAAATTGAGACATCCAAATTAAGAAGATACTCCTTTTTTAGTCGGTTTAAAAATAACAGCAATTTCTATTATCTACAAGTATTTTCTGTAACAAAAAGTAGCTGCTTTCTTAGATATTAGTCGCGTAGTGTGCGCACCGTCTTCTACTAATTTTATTAGCGTACCTCCAGTAAAAGTCAAGGTAAGCTCTTTTACCTTATTTTCTTCTAAACTGAATAGAATTAATTAAGATTAGCCGAGTTTGTTAAAACCTTCTTTTTCGTCGATATAACGTTATAAGATACGTGTTCAGTTTCTGGAAACTTAAGGCAAATATTTAATTAAGTAGCTTGCTTTTATATGCTTAATATTTTTCATGGGTATAACATAGTTTATACAACATATTTATACATATACCAGAGCTTTATTATATATTTAAGACCTTTGTATATACCCATATTTGCAAAATAAAATTATATTCTATTTCATATTGACAGTTCCTTCAAGTACGTTCCACAGTGACGTCACAAGTATTAATTATATAGTACCAACGTAATTAAGAGAGGGTTGAATAGGGACAGAAATGACGTAAACACTGTTGCTTTTTAATAAAAACACAAAAAATACAAGTTGCGTCCGTCCGGGGTCGCGTTTGTAAAGCGATTTATGAATTAAGAGAGGTGAAGTGTGGTTTTGAGTCGAGAAGTAAAGGTTCCGTACGTTTTAAAGGAAAACATATGTATTAGTTCCATAAAATACATTTGTTTATGATAATGTGTAAGGGGTATATAAAAAGAAGATTTGTACCTACTAGCTACAGCCTGCGGTTTCGCCCGCGTCTAGTGGCAACTATTCCCGTCACCCGGTTAAGAATCCTGAGTCCATCTTTTAGCTACCACCTACCTCTGTGTCTGCCTCGTTGGTCTAGTGGTCGCAAGCGCGGCTGCTGTTCTCGAGGTCTCGGGTTCGATTCCTGGGTCGGGCCGAAATCGCATTGTGGGTTTTCTTGAACTTTCACAAAGCAGCCCGTAGTCTGGAAGTTGGTGATTGATTCACCCGTGCATCGGAGAGCACGTAAATGTCGGTCCTGCTTGTGATCTCTTTCCGGTCGTGTCGGATTGCCGTCCCATCGGGTTATGAGAGTGAAGGAATAGGGAGTGCACCTGTGTCTGCGCAAATGCTCGTGCACTATAATATGTCCTGCGCAGCTGGCTGTTCTCCTAAAAATGAGAACCGCCGTGGCCGGAATCGGCCGTGGACG
The DNA here is from genome assembly GCA_963856015.1 of Helicoverpa assulta. Taxonomy (NCBI): domain Eukaryota; kingdom Metazoa; phylum Arthropoda; class Insecta; order Lepidoptera; family Noctuidae; genus Helicoverpa; species Helicoverpa assulta. The sequence continues at coordinate 380,593 of CAWLCW010000003.1, forward strand.
CCATTACCTCTGTGTCCTGTCTCATCTCATCTCCATAAGCATGATGTTGAAGCACAGAGTTACTTTCGTATTTCATATTATCAAGGTAAGGATGCTCTATTGCTCTCCCTATATCTATCGTCGGTTCCCGACTTTTCCTATCGAGGTACGGAACCCTAAACAATTTTGAATAGGGTTGCCAGAGTTAAAAATAATGAGGTGAGGCGTGGATTGTATTCAGTCAGGACTGTGCAGGTCTGTGCTTGGTAGATAAGAGCTTAGTCTTGTGACCTGCTGTTGTGTTGGTTCCTGGTTTTATTGCTTTCTTGCAACGGTTTTAAAGCTCATTCAAAGGTGTACTTCTAACATTTTTAACTATGCCCTGTGGGTTTACGTAATCGGAAAAGCTAGACTTATTCTGATGTATAAACCATATTATTGCCGTCAAAATTCCTTTCAGTTTTTGTGTGAAAGTTGAAAAGATCCCATGGAGAAGAACCGCCAAGAAACTCCACCCACTCTTCTCAAAATTATCAAAAAGACTCTGTTACAATTATAACAATCCCAAGAGAAAATCATGTAGGGATCAACGTAGGGATGTTGCCTTCCGTTACAAAATGTTATATCTAAAAATAAAGACTCAAGGATAATCGCGATTGATCCACGTGTATGAATTTTCCTGAAGATACCAACAGGAAGAGAAAGTAACCTATATATATTTACCATCCAGTATTCATATTTCATAACCCACGGAAGTTAATTAATAACAAAAATAAAAAAGCACAAAACACAGCCTCCATTTGTTAAAACACAACACGCAATAAATCGTTGAATATTTATTACTGGTAACACCGCGAGCGGCCATTTTGAACGCATCTGTCAATGACACGCGGGAAACTCTTAGGGTTCCTTTTTTAAAAATTCCTTCCTGTTCGTTGGCGCGTTCGTCGTCAGCTGCGCGGGAATGTGTAAGCTTCGAAGAGTATTAATACTGGTGCTTTTTAGTCTTTGGTAATATGAATGAAAAATGAGAATTTTCTAACGTTAGCTCTGTGAATCGAAAAATGTATAGGTCAAAAGTCGAAAGGATCAGATTAAAAGCCTTTATTGTCAACTTTACTCTGTTTATAGAGATTTTTGTCATCATCTGCCGAGCCTTTTCCCAACTATGTTGGGGTCGGCTTCCAGTCTAACCGGATGTAGCTGAGTACCAGTGTGCCACAAGGAGCGACTGCCTATCTGACCTCCTCAACCCAGTTACCCGGGCAACCCGATACCCCTTAGTAAGACTGGTTGTCAGACTTACTGGCTTCTGACTACCCGTAACGACTACTAAAGATGTTCAATGACAGCCAAAATACTATATATCAAAAATAATAAATATCCTTTAATTTCCTCGCCATAATTAGCATGTTCTCAATCAGTTGGGTGCCGTCCAATCTGATAATCTTCCGAACTCTATGCAATTTAATAGTACTGTCTAACTGCAAAGCAACTTGAGAGAACCTTCTTAATTTCACTTAATTATGGCCGATCCAAAATTAAACTTAAGAGGTTAAGAGTATGGATAAATTGTAGAGCGCGAAGAATATAATGTTCAGTTGGGCAAATTGTCTCTGACTGCGCAAAAGAAATGTAGGTATACATACTTGCGGTTTCACTTGCGTCTCTGGGGTGGGTACTTATTCATGTATTTGGATAAAAAGTAACAATGTGTAGGCTTTACTATTACCAAGTTCAATCAAAACCCAGCCATTTATATAAACTTTTACACCAGTCTTACTTAGGGGTATCGAGTTACCTTGGTAACTGGGTTGAGGAGGTCAGATAGACAGTCGCTCCATGTAAAACACAAGTACTCTGCTACATGCGCTTACACTGGAAGACGACCCCAACATAGTTGGGCAATGAAAAGGTAGATGATTCGTACAAACTAGTTAATAATATAAGTAGGATGCAAAATTCAATCGATATATTTTGTTAATTGGAATTAACCATATTCCGATATCAATAAGCGCTCTACACTTCTCACCAACCCCAGCATCCCAAAAATATCGATTATCAATTACATAGCAGGGGGATGACATCCCCCCTCAACTAATTAACGCGAATTCGTAAAATCATGTTAATTTATTAATTAACATTTTAATGAGACGGTTTTTGATGTTATCAACCGGTATTGACGATTGTTATGAAATATATTACGGATTTAAACGAACTGATTACGTATATGTATTTGGTACTGGTAGCTTTTAACCAACGGGGGACTTAATTTCCTCCCTGCCAAAGATTTATCATCCATGCTTGTATTTTGTTATGAATGGCGTCCACGGCCGATTTCGGCCACGGCGGCTGTTCTCATATAAGGAGATCAGCCAGCTGCGCAGGACATATTATAGTGCACGAGCATTTGCGCAGACACAGGTGCACTCCCTATTCCTTCACTCTCATAACCCGATGGGACGGCAATCCGACACGACCGGAAAGAGATCAGGCGCAGGACCGACATTTACGTGCTCTCCGATGCACGGGTGAATCAATCACCAACTTCCAGACTACGGGCTGCTTTGTGAAAGATTAAGAAAACCCACAAAGCGATTTCGGCCCGACCCGGGAATCGAACCCGAGACCTCGAGCACAGCAGCCGCGCTTGCGACCACTAGACCAACGAGGCAGTCAAATAAATAAAAATATAACCTAATATCTATTAGTACGACATCTTGCCTCCTCTTTAAACACGCGACAATTTACAAAGAATAGAAGAAATGTAATTGTTTATGAGCTTAAATGTAAATGTATATGAGCTTGATGTGTAAAAGTTACTGTTTCGAAAGGCACGGGACGCTGCTGGTCTCTTCGGCTGGAAATTTGTCTGGACCAAGCAGGGCCGCATCCTCGTCAGGAAAGCTCCAGGTGATAAGGCGCAGAGGATCCGCACGGAGGAGGACTTATCCCACATTTCCGCCTCTGGAAAAACGGTCTAAATGTTATTGTGTATATTTGCACCAATTTTATCACTCTGTCTTAAATATGTATAGCAACCTTTTTCACACACTAAAGCACGGGCAAACGCAAAGGGCATATTTTTCAGCCACACTAAGTTACATCCTACCTATTCAACTATCACATACACTATTGACACTAATGATATTTACCTGTTATTACAAAGCTCACATTATATTTACACCCAACCATAATCACTTACAAGTAGTACTCACACACTCAATTAATCCTAATAATTTACTTGCAATATTTACACCTTATCATTATTACTTAAAAACTATTAGAATATTTACACCTTATCATAATTATTTACAAACTATACATAACATACATATAAAAACTCACACTGAACTATCATACATCATCTATATACTTTCGTGTCCAGCTACACCTTTTAGCACCTATGGCTAATTTTGTTATATTACGTATTGAACCAACGGGGGACTTTTCCCCCCTGGCAAAGATTTAGTAATCATACTTGTACATACATACATACATAATGGATAAAAAGTAACCTAGGTATGTGCTATTCTGATATAGAGGTAATATACTAGCTTCTGCCAGCGGTTTCACCCGCATCCCGTGGGAACTACTTCCCATACCGGGATAAAAAGTAGCCTATAGCCTTCCTCGATTAATGGGCTGTCTAACACTGAAAGAAATTTTCAAATCGGACCAGTAGTTCCTGAGATTAGCGCGTTCAAACAAACAAACTCTACAGCTTTATAATATTAGTATAGATTACTTTCAAGCCAAGATTCATCATCGTTTCGGTAGTTTCTGCGTAAAATTGGCCATCATCTTTCGAGTTAATTGTATAATTACATACATATAATAGAGATTTTTTAATATTGTAGTGTATGTGTACCAATTAAGCATGAGTGACAGACTTTTCGAATGTTTTGAGCTTATTTCGTTTCCTGTTGGTTTCATACTCTAATTTGAAGTACTAACATGATTTGTAACATTGTAATATAAATACTTAGATGTAAATTAAGAATTAATTCGTCTGAGTTATTGTTTCGACAAGTTGTTCCGAAGATTCTGTTGCTTTGATACTTAGAGACAAATTGTTATTCTAATGTTTTAATGTATGTTTTGTTGAAAGTTCTTAATGAAAACAATTGTTGTCTTCAGACAGATTTTCTATTGTTAAACAGCTTTCAAATCTTTGCTAATGTTATAAAGAGTGTTTGTTTGAACGCTTTAATTTTATGATTTGAATAAATATTTCAGTGTTAAGAGGACGAATTGGAATTTTTGGCGCCAAGGATCTCAATTTTTCTCAGTAAATTTATACAAAACGGATCAAAATACAACTTGGTTACCTGAAAGTTCATGATATAAACCTTATTTTGTTAGACGTCAAAACATGATTAGGTAACTTTTATAACAAAGAAAAATATATCAAACATACCTCTTTTTAAAAAGAGATTCACATATTATGGGCAAACGGGACCGATTTAAGCCTCTTAACTTTTTTAGTAGTTGAGTATATACATACTCTTTAAAATTGTAGAAGGAATTTTTATCAAATTACCATTTCTAAATAATAAAATTACAAAACCATTTTGTCGCTTACGACTTTTAGTTATAAGCTAGCGCGCGTATTGTTATCCTCGCCCCGCTCAGACGCTCCGACCCCTTTTGGCGCCTTAGATGCGCGTGCCGGTTATGGAATTATTGTTGACCAATTCCTCGCCTTAAGATACCTGTCATTGAACATTCTTGGCAGTCGTTACGGGTAGTCGGAAGCCAGTAAGTCTGACACCAGTGTAACCGAGGAGTATTGGGTTGCCCGGGTAACTGGGTTGAGGAGGTCAGATAGGCAGTCGCTCCTCGTAAAGCGCTGGTACTCAGCTGTATCCGGTTAGACTGGAAGCCGATCCCAACATAGTTGGGAAAAGGCTCGGGAGATGATGATGATGATTCCTGATTTTTTAAGGAAGGTTTATAGGGCTACTTATTATCGGGATGCGACAAGGAGTTTCTACAGGATGCGGGTGAAACCGTAGGCCTAAGCTAGTGATCTTATATCCAGTAAATACGAACATAAAATGTTACAAGACTACTAATTAACCTTTTTCTTTTATAAAACAATACTTCCTCGAAGCATCTGCTCAAAGCGAAATATTAATTTAATATCTTAATTAAAAAATAATCTATCCTTTGTAATTTCACAAAAAGAAAGTAATATTCTACTTAAATAATGCCCAAAGTATTATAAAACCATAAATTAGGAGGAGCTACGGTTTCCCGCCAGAAGATAAAACGATAGACAAAAGAGTTCTTCTTTTTGAGGTTTTATTTTAAATTAATAGCTGCTTTCCCGCGGTTTTACCCGTGTCCCGTGGCAACTACTGCCCGTACCGGGATAAAATATAGCCTATGTTACTCGGGAAGAGTGTAGCTTTTCAACAGTAATAGAATTTTTCGAATCGGTTCTGTGGTTTTTGAGCCTTTAGGCTATAGACAAACAATGTTTTATCTTTATTATATTAGTATACATAGATTAATTGTTAGGAGGGAGAACTAGAAAAGAAAAATGGCCGGTACTTCAAATGTCAGTTTGGAGTAGGTATTACTGTCATTTTATAATTTTATTGGCAACATTAATGTTGCGTGATTAAAAGGTATTTGAGGATTTCTGTCGCTTTGGCTTATGATAGAAATTAAGCCGTACCGTTTAAAAGTTATTCGTTTTATTAAAGTTATGTCAATAAGAAGAAGAATACTAATTTGTTTTAATGAAAATGCGTGATTTTCATCATTATCTGGGTAGCCTTTTCCCAACTTTGTAGGGGACGGCTTCCAGTCTAACCGGATGAAGCAGAGTACCACTGTTTTACAAGCAGTGACTATACGAATATGCTATTTTCAATACAATGTAAAAAAATAAACTTCTTATCCAGCAAGCTGCAGGTTTAATTACCTATAAATAAGCCCAGGGTTTTCTCAAATCCTCCTGACGGCTTCTGGCCTTTGACGTGGAAGTTTAAACAAAGGTTAGGTAATTAAAAAGTAATTAGTGTTGAAATTATTATAAAATTACTAAAGTCTGTAAACTATGACTGATTTTAGGGTTCCTTGCCCAAAGGGTAAAACGGGACCCTATTACTAGACAGTTGTCCGTCTGTCACCGTTGATCTTTATCTCATGAACCGCGATAGCTAGTCAGTTGAAATCACAGTTTCTGCTGCCTCTTTAAGAATGCATATGGAAAATTAGTTAAATATCATATTTAATGGGGTTTCTATAGAAAAAAAAAACAACTTAAAGTAAGCCCTTCTTGAACTAGTCCTATTTTTTTATTCACGGTTAAAACAGCCTTTACGCTTGAACTTACTAAAACTAACCCTAACTCCTAGACTCCTAGTAAATATTAATTGCTATTACGAACTAATACCAACGTTGACAATCCACTAATGTCAGTGTTGCATGTTTATAAATTATAACTCGCAGTGTTGCCAGCCTATCGCTGGTGACATCTAACCTATTTCTTACAGTTGACTTGTGTTCGTAATAAATGTTCGTAACAAATTACTGTGGTATATTGTAGTTTGTAGTTTATTCTTAAGAGTTGCGTTTGAATGAACTGATTTAGTGAGCTGGATTGGATTACGTTAAGTTACTTATTCATGTAAAAAGACTTAGATTCATTATGAATCAACCTATATCAATTATAGTCGTAGTCCCGAGGTTTCACCCGCGTCCCGTGAGAACCAGACCGTACCGGGATTTTAGCCTATGTTGCTCGGGAAGAGTGTAGCTGCCCAAGAGAGAAAGAATGTTTCAAATATGTTTAGTAGTTTCGGAGCCTTTAAAGTTCAAACAAACAGAAAAATGCATCCTCTTTATTATATTCATACAATAATTTACAAGATCTGCCCACAGTTACACCCGCGTCCCGAGAAAACAACTTCCCGGACTCGGACATGGGAAATTAGAGCTTAAATATGTTATTCTGATATTCTAAGCTGCAAAATAACATATACACACTACAGTCTACATACATAAAAAACTACAAAATGCCCACATAAGTAGGCCGAGTCGTCACTCACGGCTGACCTTAGGCCATTGTTATTCAACAATAGTAACTACAGTGTGAATCAAGCCTTTTTAACTTTTAGTTTTACCTGTATAAAACCGGATATGGTATACTGTAATAGATTATTGTCGATTGTAAAATAGAACATCATCATGTGGCTAGCTTTTTCCCAACTATGTTGGGGTCGGCTTCCAGTCTAACCGCATGCAGCTGAGTACCAGTGTGCCACAAGGAGCGACTGCCTATCTGACCTCCTCAACCCAGTTACCCAGACAACGCGATACTTCTTTGTAAGACTGGTTGTCAGACTTACTGGCTTCTGACTACCCGTAACGACTGCCAAGGATGTTCAATGACAGCCGGGACCTACAGTTAACGTGCCTTACGAAATGAGGAACTTAACAATATTTATTTGATTAATTATACATTTAGAATTTAAACTTAAGAGTATTCTCTGCGCCTTTGTTTTCCGATTTTAGCCAGATTGCTTAGTTTTCACAATAGTCTGACAATGCTTGACAAATTCAATGAAATAGCTGATAACGTTGAAATTAATTGGTATTGCATTACATGAATTCTTAAATTCATGGACAATTCAATTTCTTATTTCTACCATTTCCATCGTGTAAAAAAAAACTTATTATAATACAATATAGAAATAATATCTAACACATTCTCCTTAGTATGACAAATACTATGTTAAAATCCGCATCAAAATCGGTTCAGCTAATCGCCAAAGTCAATACAGGTGAAACTGAGAACCTCCTCTTTTTGATGTCGATTAAAAAATCTGACTCCTGTAACCTCTTTCGGAAAAACACACAAGGAAAGTTTTCCTACCATTAAATACTCAAGTTACTCCACCTAGAAATTTAATTGCAAAGCCAACAAATAAAACAATTAGTAACCGTATCGTACTTTGTTTAATTTGTAAAAAATCTGTGTTAAAAAAAATATAGGACTTACGCCACTGGCAGCCATTATCGTTTGCGCGGGAAAATAACGGTAGACTCCGTTATAGAGGTCAAAGAACTCGCCCGCCATTTTATATTTGCGACTCCTATAACCTCTATGATCTAAGCAATAAAGTTCAATTTAAATTGTTTGGCAAACGTTAATTTTGTTAACCTTTTGTTTGCGAAATTCGCTTTGTAAGTTTGTAGGTTATGTTCATTTGTTTAAAAAGAAATGTGATATGAATATTTTCATGGTATACTGAAAGTTTTTTGTGCAAGCTTAATTAGAAGCTGTATTTTTCCTTGCTTATGTACTACAACTTCCTAGCCTTTCCCAACTATGTTGGAGTCGGCTTCCAGTCTAACCGTATGCAGCTGAGCACCAGTGTTTTACAAAGAGTAACTGCCTCTGACCTCCTCTGCCCAGTTACCATGGCAACCCAATATTTCTTGGTAAGACTGGTTGACGAAATTTCTAGCTTCTGACTACCCGTAACGACAGCCAAAGATGTTCAAATGACAGCCGAGATATACGTGTATATTTCTCTAAAAAATTGTGTACACAAAAGAGTAGCTTTCGCGACATCTTCAGCTTTAAATAATTAAATAGTTATCCTCTCTTTTAAATAAGTCGTCACCGGTCACCTTTTGCCTTGCAAAACATTTATACAGACACGCGATTTTTTGTATGAAAACCTACGTGATAGCAATTTCACGGATATTTCAGTATATTATTGATTTCAAAGCGATTTACTTCAGTGTCAAATAGATATGTCTGTGTTACATAGACAAAATTGTCTATTACATAGACTTTTTGACTGAAGTCTTTTTTTTGCAATTTTTTTTTTCTTGAAGATGCTTTGATGTGTAAAAAAGCTATTAAATGCTTTACCTGTACAAAAAACTTAAGTAAAAAAATGGACAGGTTCGTGAAGAAAACTGAATAAAAAAACCTAAAGTCGGCACAGTGATTAATGTTTATACCTTCTCTATTCGGGAAGAGTTACCATCGCCTAGCCTTTTTCCAAATTTTTTGGGGTCGATGATGAAAATGTACTTACAAATTTTTACGTTCAAATCTCAAAATAAACAGTTGTTTTAAAAAAACTGACGTTTATATTGTCAACTAACTTGAATCTACTTATTGCAATACTACAAACGACTCGAAAACTATTTAAAAAGTTTACCCAACTGCGCACAGATTGGAAATCCAGCAGATAATTAAAATAACGGTCATATGACCTTGTAGTTTTTGTTTCTGGCAACGACTCGTTTGAGTGAATGGCACGTGAATCATGAGCATTCAGCCTTGTGCTGCCATCTTTTAAATGTAACGGTTTTTCAAAATGGTTTCAATTGTTTATGTAAGAATGTAAATAAATGTACATAGCTGTTGACTTAGGTAATCAAAGGAATATGGAGTAATAGCTATGTAAGCAAAACTTCTTGTATCCTGGGGAAGCTATTAGGACATCGACGCTGATGTGATAAATTACATCTTAATCGGTTAAGCCGTTTTAGAGTGATTGCTTAGCACACAGAGTTAACCACGGCCCTGATACACTATTGGCTCCAAAAGGAACATGATGGGTTTTAGTCAGTAAGAGTCTGACACTCCCTCACGCTGAACCCACAGCGGGAGCCGTCATTTATCGCACTAACAAAATAAAAAAAAGGATAAAAAAATAGTACTAAGCTCTATACATATAAAATAATCCCTTCCATCCATTTATTATGAAAACTTTAAAACAAAAGGTTGAAAGGTTAAAAAAAATACATGAACAGGGATCCATTAAAAAGCTATTAACGGAATAATCTGAAATCCGATGATTGCCGAAGTAAGCCGATGATAGCCGATTACGTGCGAACTACTCCATTCATGCGTGGATTTTGTGAAAACCATTTGGAATTTAAATTAACTTATAATTTATATTCATATTTTTACTTTGTTCGTCAGAATTTCACGAAATTCAAGAATAAATTGTCCAAAAACTCGAAGTTATTTGACAAATCTGAAGATAAAATATATAGCCTATGTTACTCGGGGATAGTGTAACTTGAAAGTTCAAAGCAATGAAATAATTTTTCAAATCACTTCAGTAGTCTCGGTCCTTTAGGAAGTACAAAGAAACAAAAATAAATCATCTTTATAATATTACTAATATTATGTAATGTACATCTAAAGTTCTTAACCAATATAATATTCGTTTACAGTACGGTACTGCGAAAATCATAAAACGTCAGCGTTTGCATAAGAAAGATTCAGCTGTAAAGAAGTACGTATGTTTTCAAATTTTCTCCAAGACATGCTAGCTTCATTCCAAATCAGTACAGCAATTTTACCGTAAAAAACAAAATTCTAAAATCACGTTTATTATATCCCCTATTAAGTACTACAACAGCCGCCAAACTTTCGACCGTCCATTACGTTATGTATGACACACGACGTCCCAAATGACCCCACACTGACGTCATATAACTCAGCCTACATCTCCTACCATTATTCTCTATCAAACAGTCGTGAACTATGATTATGATTTAACTGGGGAGATACGTTTTTAATAGTTTATCCTTTGTTAGGAATGCGGGAGTTAAATATGTCCTACTAATGTGAAAGTTCGTATATTTTTGTGTATGTTTGTTACTATCTCAAACTGCTGGATCCATTTTGATGAAACGCGGTTCTTATGTGATTATAGTGTGTACATGTATTTAATTTTCTTTTTTTATTGTTTCAGGTATGTATATGAAAGCAGGGGTTGGTTCTACACAAAAAAAATACTTTTCTTGGCAGCAGGATAAAAATAGATTCAGGTCCAATAAGGTATCTGTTAAGTGATAATTAATGCTATCTGCCAGATAAGGGTTGCTTATAATTTCTGCCAGATATTGATATCCGAGACCTGTAAAACCAAAAGTTATAAGAACTTAACTGACAGATCAAATAAGTTAATGATATGATATCAGAGGCTTAATCATTACGTGATGTCCATCCATCTCCTCAGGCATACGATCAGTTTGTTGCAATAGTCCATAAAGCCTCCAAAAGATTCATACCGAGAGGCTGCCGCACCGCCTATGTACCTGGACTATCGACACACTCTGCAGAGCTGCTCTCTCAGTACAACTCCCTTTACGGTACCGACCCCTTTTCTGAGGAGACTATTCGTGTGGGCGAAGAACTCATGTCCACAATATCAGAGAGCAGACGCGAGAAGTGGGTGGACACCGTAACCAGCCTGGACTTGACCCACAATAGCAAAAAAGCTTGGAACACTATCAGGAAGCTTACCAGCGAACCACCTCCACCTGTCAAAATTAGCCCGATTACTGCCAATCAGATAGCCCACCAACTTATGATGAACGGAAAACCTGACAACCGCCCTAGTCGAACTCCGAAACTGTCCTGCCAACCCAACAATTCTGATGAAATAAGCAGAGAGTTTGATCTGGGTGAAATTGTTGGGTCGATAATGAACCTCAAAAATGGCAAAGCTTCCGGCGTTGATAATATCTCGACCGAACAAATCAAGCATCTAGGTCCTGTGGCAGTATCCTGGCTTCTTAACCTTTTTAACCACTGTTTAGAGCATTCCAGGATTCCGAGGGTTTGGAGAAGAGCCAAAGTAATAGCTTTGCTAAAACCTGGCAAGTCGCCTGATGACCCTAAAAATTTTCGACCTATCTCCCTACTGTGTCATACTTACAAACTCTTTGAACGAATGCTCCTTAACCGTCTAACGAAGATCATAGATCCTGAACTCATCCCAGAGCAGGCCGGCTTCAGACCTGGTAAGTCATGCTGCAATCAAGTTTTACGGCTTACTCAGCATATCGAAGATGGATATGAAGCCGGTGCAGTGACGGGCGTGGTTTTTGTGGATCTCTCGGCGGCGTATGATACAGTCAATATAAGAAGACTACTGTGGAAAGTTAGTGAACTAACACACGATCACAAATTTGTGGGAATTCTGGGAGAACTTCTCCACAACCGGAGATTCCAAGTCCACTTACAATCTGGACAAAGTAGGTGGCGGAAGCTCAGAAACGGTCTGCCCCAAGGCAGTGTCCTAGCCCCCACCCTATTCAACATCTACACAAACGATCAGCCGCAACCAACTAATACAACCAGTTTTATCTATGCCGACGACCTGGCACTGGCAGCGCAGGCAAAATCGTTTGAAGTGGTCGAGACCTACCTCTCTGCTGCCCTTGAAGACCTGGACATCTATTACAGGGAAAACGCCCTGAAACCGAATCCTGCTAAGACACAGTCCTGCGCCTATCACCTGCGCAACCGTATGGCTAACCGCAAATTAGACGTCGTTTGGAGAGGCGTACGCATCACGCACACTGACTGCCCAAAGTACCTGGGTGTTACCTTAGATAGGTCATTAACGTATAAGACCAACTGCGAGAACGTCAAGAAGAAAGTGTTCAGCCGTAATAACCTCTTGCGACGTCTAACCACCTCCAAATGGGGTGCTGCCCCGAATGTCCTGCGTACCACTGGATTAGCATTATGTTTTTCTGCCGGTGAATATGCTTGCCCGGTTTGGGGTCGCTCCACGCACACAAAGGGGGTGGATGTAGCTCTTAATGAGACGTGTAGAATAATAACAGGCTGTCTCAAACCAACACCGGTTCAAATGCTATATCCACTCGCCGGAATTGCACCCCCAGCGGTACGCAGGAACGTGGCTGCCTCCCTGGAAAAAATGCGCCAAGAAACGGACCAACGTCATCCGCTACATGGCGCTAGACCACTGCGCAGCCGACTAAAAAGCAGGAACAGTTTCCTCGCCAGTGTAGCCCCAGTTAAAGATGCTCCTAAGACCCGCATCGAACAATGGGAAGAACTTGCTCTGCCTGACTTCCTTCCACCCGTGGAACGGCTTCCACCAGGTTACGACCAACCGTGGCCTGTATGGAAGTCTCTTAATAGGCTACGTGCACAGGTAGGCAGGTGCAGGGAAAACCTATGTAAGTGGGGCTACACTGACGACAATAGCTGCGGGTGTGGTGCCATACCACAAACCATGCGGCACCTTCTATGCTGCCCACTATGCCCCGACAGCTGCATAGTGGATGACCTTTATAACGCTACTGACAATGCCGTATGCGTAGCGAAATATTGGGCCTCCAAAATTTAAGTTGCTATCGACTCGCCAAGAAGAAGAAGAGGCTTAATCAGTAACCGGTGAAGAAGTATTCGATAATTTTAAGAAAGAATGCACTTTACACTAAAACCAGTACAAATGGTTGATTCATTCAATATTGTTATCGCGGCTATCAATAAATGTATTACAAGTGAACACCCATTTCTTATCGATTATCTGTGTTATTGTCAAAAACTCAAGTATATTAATAAACTATTGGAATTTTGCTTTATTTTGCAAAATTAATACCCGATTTCTGAATTTTCAAAATTACTCAGAAACTGAAGAAATCTATTGCATTTTTTTTAAAAGCTTTTTTCGTTAGTATTTCACTGTTGGAAAGCTACACTCTACCCAAGTAGCGTAGGGCATAGGCTACCTATATGTGTATTTCATACCGGTAAGGGCAGTAGTTCCCATGAGAAATCAGTCAGTTTAAAATAAAATAATTAACGCATTCTTGTTGAGAAAGAAGGAACAGGTATTTATACATACATGTTTTATACCTACTTGTCCTATTTATAGAAAGATCATCAATAAATACATATTTCAATGACTCACGCTTCGAACAGCCTCGTTGGTCTAGTGGTCGCAAGCGCGACTGCTGAGCACTAGGTCTCTGCTTCCTTTCGCTTTGTGGGTGTTAGAAACTTTCACAAAGCAGCCCGGAGTCTGGAAGACAGTGTTACACTCCCGCGCCTGGGAGGGCACGTGGCGCCGGCGTCCCCGAATGCTACTCAGTAGCAGTCGTTGTTACAATTCCACGTCAGAGGCCGGCAGGCGGATTTGAGGAAACTCTGACAGAGCTTGCTAGGTGATTAAACCTGCAGCTCACTCGATAAGAAGATGACTCATAGACTTAATTCTAATAGTAAATATGACCTAGACATAAAAATAGCAGCTTATTTATGAAATGCTGACTTTCACTATCAACTGTGTGTCTATTTATTACCTATCTACAATAATATTATCTAACATAGATAGTAATGATTAACACTTTATCGATATGATATCGACTGACCTACAGAAATCAAAACGTCATATCTTTTGAGTTTGAAGCGGGTAAGTCCGCGAGATGAGGCTAGTATTTGTAACCGATTTAAAAAATAGGAGGTCGTCAGTTTGACATGTATGTATGCTTGTGTGCGATTTTCTCACGCTTGCCTACACATTTGATGCTGTTTTCAGCATAGTATATTTGACAGACTTGGAGAAGGTGATAGATAGACTATTAAAGACTGTTTTTTTTTTAAAAAAAAGTTTTACTTCTGTATCTTGTAATTCATTATCTTATTGTTTAGGAGTATACATACACATTATTACACATGTTCTGCCTATAACTCAAAATATTTTTGGTTAATACACTGAATTCTCATCAAAATCTATCATTGTTCTTTAGTCCAAACGTAAAATTGCTTTCTCAATAATGAGTAATCTGACATACTTTCCCATACAGCTCATATACTAAGAACTGCTTTATTTCCATGAAAGTTATACGTGCTAATTATAGTAGGAAATATTCGCAATTTCACTAGACAAGCACGTTTTGCAATGGCTCTGGAGAGTGGTCTAGTCAGTTTCGACCATTCTTCAGTTTTATATTTAACATCAAACTTAAAATGAACTTGACAATAGCTTGCTTATGGCGTGAACTCTAATCTTTCTAAATTATTTTACAATAAATACAATATTCATTAAATAAGTTAGCCAGGCTGAAATCCGCTTGAAACTGTCAAATTGAATGAACAAAACACTACTGCGCATGCATATGGAATGGCGTCCTTCAGGGTGGCAAATTAATATGACGAAAACAATTAGCGTTATTTTTTCAATTGGCTGCGTTGTAGACAATTTTATTGCTATAAATTCTACAGCTAACTTCAATTAAATTTTATATTTCTTCAGTCAATGGCCTGCATAGTAGACAATTTCTATCCTAAAAATTGTATATCTAACTTCAGCTAAGTTATTTCAGACTTATCAGCAAAAGGCTAGGCAAATTACAATGAGGTTAAAGGATTTACAACAAAAACACTACCCAAAGGTTAGCCAGAGCCCAGTCCGTCAGTAGGACATCTTGCAATAGACTGCCCTTCGCGAGTGAAAGGCGCGCGCATCGCTGCTCAGATCGCCAGCTGAGATTGTACAGACGTATTGCAGATTTCCATAAGCTATCTATCTGTTGTTTTGTTTAGTGGAGATAGGAATTTGACGTTGAATGTATGGGGCTTATATCAAGTAAGCAAATCAATGATGGATAAAATATTGGGATTGGATGTTAGTGTTTAATATTGCGGAAGGAATTATGTTAGTTCTTTTTGGTCAGTGTTTAGGATAGTGACTGTTTTTGAAATTTATTTGGCTTTGTTGACTAGCTTCTACCAGCGGTTTCACTCGAGTCTTGTTGGAGATACTCCGTGTCTGCCTGAGATTAACACAAACAAGTTCTTCAGCTTTGCAATATTAGTACCTATGGATATAGAGGTACATAGATGGCATGGGATACGAAAAATCTTCATCAAAATATTGCAACAGTGAGTTACATTACATACCCTCAAGAGGACATAGTAAATAATGTAACCTATAAAAAAATATAAGAAGCTAGAAAATATCAATAAAACAATCTAAAACATCTATATTCCTTCTATCTAACATCCTGTTCTCCCGCGCAATTAGGCCCAGCGGCCATCTTGCAACAAGAATGTTGCCACAAAAAATATTAACCTCACATCGTAGGCCGCTGACCTCAAGGAGGCTAGTTTCGAATAAGTATTTAATGCATCGCGTAAGTAGCTTTGATGAGCACAAAAAGTTTAGTTGGAGATTTCAAAGCGGGTGTTAGAATGTTATGAATATTATAGGCTTTATTAAGTAATTTTCCGTTGTATTTTGAAGGATGTATGGTCTCTGAGGGATGTGGAAAATTGGTATGTGCCAGGAATAAGGACAAACTGCAGCTAATTCAGACAAAAGATGTGTGAATGTTTGTTTTCCTTTTACCCAATTGATAATTTTAATGTTATATAGCTTATACATACACCAGAATAACACAGATGCTACTTTTTATCCCGCAGTAGGAAGGCGCTAACTTCGGAAACGGGTGAAACCGCGGACAGAAGCAGGTACACGTTTGTACAAGTTCACCCATAGAGTCTTTTCTAGTTATTTGTCGACGTTCTTAGTTCAAAAACTACAATTTCAAATTGCCAACAAATAGTGTTGCCAGCATAAAAAACTAACTAGACCAAGAAAGCATAAAACGTAGGCCTTACTAATCGTGGCCCATATAATCGTAATAAAACCTACGGTTGGACTGACCTACTATTAGCACATATACATACAAACATACATTATATGTATATATAATGTTTGTACATTGTTGTGCGTACTGCACTTATGTAAGTAGGTCGACCGTTTCAGTGCTTCGAAGATATGCTTTCTTTGTTTTTGCTTTTTTTATATGGTAACACTAAACGTCACTAGTTGATGAGGTATATTTTTCATTATGGTTACTCTTTTGTCTGTTTGTGGCATAATAGCTACTAAGAGCACAGTACGATAGTTTGTTTGGGCTCATAAATCAGTATGAAGATGAATGGTAGTACGCACATTACAAAGATCAGGTATTTAGCCGGTATCAGTCCGACTGAAACCTTTAATCATTCGACTGCCAAAAAGGGTAAATTGTTTTCAGTGTTTTATTTACTTAAATTATTTTGTTGCAGCTTCAGAATTCTTAAACTTGTAATAACAACTTGCAATCAACACATACTCCTCGCTAATTAATATCGAACACATGTCACTTTCTCTTATAACAAACAAAAGACACACAGCGTGTCAACATACTGTGTCTTCCTTGAGAACAGGCGACATGTGTCACGGAAATGTGTTGTGATGTCACTGACATATATTAAGGGAAGAAGGGGGTACATCCTAACTAATATCATAAATGTGAAAGTAACTCTGTCTGTCTGTCTTTTCTAGGGCATGCAATTTCGGTAAAATAAAAATTACCGGTAAAAATTCGGTAAATAAAATATTTTTACCGGTAAACCGGTAAAACGGTAATTTTTGTATTTAAAAAAAATGTGATATTATATCAATAAGATTGGGTAGTCTAAAAGCAAAAAATAATTAAAAATACAAGGTATAAGGTTGTAAACATTTTTTGTTACGTGGGCCGTAACAAAAAAACATGTCAGTACCATCCGTACGCGATGTCGTCGACAAAATGCAAGAGAAACGGCTGCGATGGTTGGGCCATGTAAAAAGGAGACCACCTGAATACATCGCCAATGTTGTGTACTCAATCTCAATAGGTATACCCGGTCAAAGGCGCAGAGGCAGGCCCAAACGGTGGTGGTTGAGTGTCGTAATGAATGACATGAAAATCTACGTGAAAAAAAAAAAACATTTTTTTCATTGAAGTGAAAGCCCTTTTTTATGGTAAATCGTAGGCATTTTATGGACCAGGGTCGCGGTAACTCTTTCGAACAATCCCGCAGCCCCGGCAGGCCTTGGCCCTGCGCGTGGAACAACTCGGGCCGCCGACACGGGTCTGTTGTCTATGCAGACGGAGGAACGATGAGCCACCCGAACTCACCGTCCACACTCCACAGACCGACGCCTACGGTGGCCGGGAGTCGTCTCTCGACACTCGGCGCCCGTGATGTCTTCCTGGTCCACTACAGCGGCTGGGGTGAGAGGTGCGAACTCGCAGGCGCTCCACCGTCTCCTTCTCAGAAGGAGGCGACGCCTTCCGATTCCCTCTCGCTCCGGACCATGGCTTGAACTAGGGCCGGACGCGAGAGGTCGCCGCTGCCTATTGGCTCGACGACGATATGGTGGTACCCTTCCCAGGCAGTGCACACCTAGACTGTGTGCTCCACCGTGTCCTCAGAGCTGTCTGCATGGTAGTGAAGTAAAAGCCCTTGCTCAATAAGGTCATAGAGTAGGTAAAATAAGCATAAGCTACATTTTTACCTAATAGAAGCTGACAGCTATGAGGAAATTCAGAGTAACCAAATAAATAAAATTTGTTTAGATAATATTAGAGGTATAAATTAAGATGAGAATGAAGATTTGTATCTAACCTAGAGATAGTTAAGGGGCCACATAAGTTTACTTTCCTAAAAAACAGCAACTTTAACACTCTTACAATATGTAATGTATGCAATATTACATTATGTTCAGGCTACATAATGAAGATTTGACGTTAAATGAACAATTGCTATATATTATCACAAAAACGTAAAAACCGGTAAATTACCGGTTACATATTATTTTTACCGGTAAATTAAAAATCGCGAAAATGGGCGGTTTTACCGGTAAAACCGAAACCGGTAAACCGGTATTGCATGCCCTAGTCTTTTCTTCACGCCTAAACTACTGAACCGATTTGTGTGAAATTTAGTACAGACATCGTTTGGAACTTGAGAAAGGATATAGAATAGTTTTTATTACAAAGAAATATAAAAATAAAATTGATTCCGGACATATAGCGCCATCTATTGGTCAAATCAAAAATCTGCCGGAAGTCACTATTCCACGCGAACGAAGTCGCGGGCAAAAGCTAAAATGACTAGCGGAGATGTCATAACGCAAAATCTCCTAAGAAAGTAACGTCGCCAAAATATGAGTGTTCGGGATGACATCTCCTCTAGTAATTTTTAACCCCCGACGCAAAAACGACGGGGTGTTATAAGTTTGACGTGTGTGTGTGTGTGTGTGTGTGTGTGTGTGTGTGTGGGTGTATGTGGCATCGTAGCTCCCAAACGGATGATCCGATTGTAATGCGGTTTTTTTTGTTTAAAAGGAATGTCATTCGGGAGTGTTCTTAGCTATGTTTGGTGGAAATCGGTTCAGGTCTTCAAGGTCATCAGCTCGTTTGTAAGGTGTGATAGGAATGTTACACGTTTAGTTTACTTGCAAGCATATGTGGGATCTGAAATTTGAAACACTAATGTCTTCTGGAACCACTGAGCTGGTCTGCTGTTAGGGCACGAAGATAGGAGACGTAACCCTGAACTGCCTTTTAGTAAACCCATCGAGTTTGGGCTCGTTGAATTTGTCTTGACAAGTTCTCTTCATATTTCTAATTGACGAGAACCTGATGCTGGAAACGGGATGTGGCGAATGAAACCCTGGGATGCCGGAATGAAACCCTGGAATGCCGGAATGAAACGGATAAACCGATTTATATTTTTGCTGAAAATCTAGAATGACCAAAGGTTAATCTTTATTGTTTCTCAATCTGTGCAATTCTCCCAGAGCCAGTTTTTCATGAGGATTTTTAAACAGCTTCCTTTGGCCGAGATCGCCTATAGCGACCCCATCTTAAGGAAAAATTAAGGAGCTCCTTCAAAAAGCATGAAATAAAATTAAATTATAAATTTAAAAAAACCCCCGACCCAAAAAAAAGTACGCAATTATTATGACAAAAGCTTAAAAACGCTAAACCCTATAAAAAGCAAAAAATAACTTTTAGCACTACGTAAGTACCAACTAAAGCATGTCAGACTAAACTAAATTTTGACGTGTCGGGGGACCGCTTTTTACCTTCAAAAATACTTACATAAATCAAATGATAGGTACCTACCTAATTACAACATTCGTATATAAAAAAACACGAATCTTAATTAGATGATTAGAGCGGTCCCCCGACACGACATAGTTTAGTCTGACATGCTTTAGTTGGTACTTACGTAGTGCTAAAAGTTATTTTTTGCTTTTTATAGGGTTTAGCGATTTTAAGCTTTTGTCATGTTCACTTTGTTCAAAGGGGTGACAGAAGATTGAAGAAAATACAGTTTGATAAATGTGTCATATGCAATTTTGACAGAAACTGGTACTCAGCTGTAGCTTATTAGACTGAAAAACCAACCCAACATATTTAGCAAAAGGCTAGGCAGACAAAGAAGACATCTATACTAATATTATACAGATGAAGAGTTTTCTAGTTTAAGCGCACAAGCTCAAGAACTACTGGAGCGATTTGAAAGCTGGTCCAGTGCTAGATAGCCTATTTATCAAGGACCTTTTATACGGGCACGCGGAGAAGTTCCTACGGGACGCTGTTAAGACCTCTGGAGAAAAATAATGTCTTTTGTCATTGATTCAAGTAACAAAAGTCTATACTGGTTAACATATTGATTTCTGACACTTACGCGAATATTAGACATTTAAATAAAACTACTTTTACGGATTTTATCGCGGTTATATTAATATTATTTAATCCCGACGTTTCGGATCCTTTACAGCATCCATGGTCACGGGCAGACTAAGGTGTTGGTCGTCTTGATATATTAGTTACAAACAGCTACCCTACATTTTGTTGATTATTATTGACAATCCGATTCACGCAAAACGAGCTCACTGTATCCTTAGGTCGAGCAGTTGTAGGCTTGGATTTTGATTTAATAGTTTCTATGATGGGATTCCAAGCAGGTGGTATGCACCAGCCATCTTCTCTATTGAAATTTGGATGTTTTTTAATTTCAATAGCCTCGCGAATCATCCTAGGTAGGAATCGGTTTTCTTTTGCAAGGACTTGTGGTTTATCAAATCTGATGTAATGCTGGGCCTTGTCTAGTGTGTGTTCACAAACTGCTGACTGTCTGGAACGGCGGTGTTTGACATCGGCGATGTGTTCTTTTACGCGGGTCCCTATGCTTCTTTTAGTTTGGCCTATGTAAGAGAGACCACAATCACATTCAAGCTTGTATACACCCGCATCTTGTAGAGGTATGTGACACTTGACAGGTGGTAAGAATTGACTGATCTTCTTCAGCGGCTTGAAGTAGGTTTTGATTGAAGCTCGCTTCAAGATGTAGCCAATCTTGTCTGTGACTCCTCTTATGTATGGAAGAACAGCAGGTAGACGCTCAACTGTGGCTGGGTGGTGCTGGCTAGGATGATTCGCGAGGCTATTGAAATTAAAAAACATCCAAATTTCAATAGAGAAGATGGCTGGTGCATACCACCTGCTTGGAATCCCATCATAGAAACTATTAAATCAAAATCCAAGCCTACAACTGCTCGACCTAAGGATACAGTGAGCTCGTTTTGCGTGAATCGGATTGTCAATAATAATCAACAAAATGTAGGGTAGCTGTTTGTAACTAATATATCAAGACGACCAACACCTTAGTCTGCCCGTGACCATGGATGCTGTAAAGGATCCGAAACGTCGGGATTAAATAATATTAATATAACCGCGATAAAATCCGTAAAAGTAGTTTTATTTAAACAAAAGTCTAACTTCAAACTTATTTTATCTCTCTATAAAACATGTTATTTCATTCACAACTCGACAATAGGACAGTTATGAAGTTAATGTATAGTAAATGACTTGACGACGCGAAATGTTATTATATTCAAACCGTAGAAAATGTTTGGTAAAAGCACACTGCAGACTAAACAGTCGGCCGACAGTTGACCAGTTGTTTGTATTGACAAAAATATTTTTAAAGGAAATCTTGATTAAATCACAGTTCCAATCAGAGTTCCACGGCCCTGGTACATAAAGGGCTTAAGAAGGAACATGGTGGGTTGTAGTTAGTAAGAGTCCGACACTCTCTCACGATGATTTCCCATAAAAAACACAGGTTTGCAGTTGCTTTGATACCGGCTAAATACCTGATCTTTGTAATGTGCGTACTACCATCTTTATACTGATTTATGAGCCCAAACAAACTATCGGCCGACTAAAAGTTTGCAGTGTGCCACTCTATCGGTGTACCGTTACTTAGGAAGATGTCATTAGTGAGAATATGGAAAACTGAATCTACGTAAAATGGTACTTACACGATTTTTATTTTGCTTATATTTTTGTGTTGTGTATCTTTTTCTTTTCTTCCAATTGTGCATCAATACATATCATTTCTTTTGTCCATAGAATATTTTAATTGGACATGTCTATACTCATACTAGCTATTCCCGGCGGTTTCACCCATTGAAAAAACCACGCTTAGTTTAAATTCACTGTTTGTATATCTGTATGGCTTTCACGCAAAAACTATGAACGAATTTCAATGTGATATACTATACACGGATAGCTTAGAGTCGGCGAAGTCTTCTTTTTGATCGACTTCAAAAAAAGGAGGTTCTAAGTTCTATGTATGTGTGCAAATAAGTACATATCCCGTTTGAGCTGAAGGACCTATTTTAAGGTGGATTTCAGAATAGTATTATTTTGTCAAACTTAGGAGAAGGTTTTAAGTCTTGTATATTTTTTAATTAGTTTTGTTTTCATAACAGTTTTCCTAGAAACGAATAGGTTCTCAATTCATTTTTTTAACAAACACACACAGACCTGTATTTTCTTATAATCATAAACCAGTACAAAATCCAGGTTACACCGATAACTCAATTTCTCACATACACCGGTACATATAGGAACTAATAAACATTATCTCGACGCCTAGTAACCAGTACATTTTATATCGTCTACCTATTGTTTACTTAACCTATTTAGGTGCTCATTAATGGTTATAATTAAGCTACCACTGGGCATCGGTTTCATTCGGTAGGTAATTCGCGCACCTGGATAAAAATTCGAGTACAGCCTTACGGGTTACGGGTAGTCAGAAGCCAGTAAGTGTGACGACCAGTTTTATCAAGGGGTTGCCCATATAACTGGGTTAAGGAGGTCAGACGGGCAGTCTCTTTTTGTAAAGCACTGGTACTCAGCTGCATCCGGTTAGACTTGAAGCCGACCCCAACGTAGTTGGGAAAAGGCTTGGCTGATGATATATCCTTCTTCGGTAAATGGGCTATCTAACAATGGAAGTTTTTTTTCAAATCCTTTTTCAAATTTTGGTTCCTGAGATCAATTTTGGATCCTATAGATAGACATAACTATTCATAAAAGTCGTTAACAGATAAACTAATGCAAGCATCGATCAAGCTCTTCTACGTGGACAAATTCCTTGAGAAACAGGTTCAACTTATTGAAAACGTAACCGTCATAATCACCATTAAAGAAGTAGTTAAAATTACATAATTAATCCAATCCACACAGTTTTAACATGTATTTTTTAACCACACCTAATTGATCTAACCCAATAAATACTTACCACAATATGAATATGAGAGCCACCATGGTTTCCAACCCCTGTCGGGCATATTACTGTGACTGTTGACACTCAGTTGCTAGGCAGCCATTGATCGAGGCCACTCACCCCCATGTGGCTTTGTAATAACCTTAATAGAACAGGTACTTGGTATCGGATAATAGCTGTACATAAGCTTTGGTTATTTCTACATATATTTGTAAACTAGCTCCTGCCAGCTGGTTTCACCCGTATGCCGTAGGAACCTCTGCAAGAATCCGAATATATAAACTAGCTTCTGCCAGCGGTTTTACGCGTATTTCGTGGAAACTACTGCCCATACCGGGATAAAAAGCCTAAAGCCTTCCTTAATAAATAGACTACCTAACACTGAACTAATTTTCTAAATCGGCCCAATAGCTTCTGACATTAGCTCGTTCTAGAAAACACACTCTTCAGCTTTTAGGTCCCGGCTGTCATTGAACATCCTTGGCAGTCGTTACGGGTAGTCAGAAGCCAGTAAGTCTGACACCAGTCTTACCAAGAGGTACTGGGTTGCCCGGATAACTGGATTAGACTGAAAGCAGACCTCAATATATTTGAGGAAAAGTCTAGGCACATGATTTGAATTTCAAACGAAATCGTTGGCAAATTCTAGTTTTATAATAAAGTTAGCATGATAGTAAAATTTCTAGCCAAACCAGTATTTCTAGTCTAGTCTATCAAACGTAGTTATTTCAGTATTACCTAAGTATAACAGGTTATACGAAGTTATTATACCAACTTAGTTTTGCTACGTTTCCAAACGTGTTTTTTGTGAGACTGATTTTATTCTGGGTTAGATAACCTAGGGAACTATTCCGCGCACCTGGGTAAAATGTAGCATATCATTTCTAATGATGAAAAGGCTATGTAACACTGAAACATTTTTTCTTATAAGACCAGTAGTAACCGGAGAACCGCTTTTGACCAAACCAACTGAAAATCAGTTCTGTAGTTTTTGAGTTTGTAACGAACAAACCCACAGACCCAGTAGAAGACGTAAGTATTATGTGACGTACTGCGTTTTTTTTTTTCAACAAAATATACACTCTTTTTTTAAAATATTATAAAAAAGAGGTACATATTTACATGGATATTAATTGTGATCTACAAAATTAGGTTGCTTAAGTGTTTCATGAATATTAACTGTTCTTAGAAAATGTCAAAGTATTAATAATTGATGTTGTACATTTCGTAATTAATTGAGTTTCCATAATTAATTGCTAGATAATGAATTTCGTTTAAGTGGCTTGTGGCTAAGTAAGAGCTGCACGAGTCGATTGATCATAAGGTTAAGCGACGCTTTGCGCGGTCTGTCCGTGGATGGGAGACCACTTTTTTTTTTAACGACGTCAAAAATCATCAAATGACCCCTCCCGCTGTGGGTTAGCAGCGGTGAGGGAGTGTCAGACTCTTACTGACTAAACACCGTCGTGTTCCGTCGTAGGCCTTTTATGTACCAGGGCCTCGGTAACTCTTTCAAACAATCCTGCAGCCCCGGCAGATGGGAGACCACCTTGTCATGAGTTCCTCTGTGCTTCGGAAGGCACGCTATGCTATTAGAGGCTTTTTAGACCTTTCCAAAGCTTTTGATTGCGTCTATCACGATATACTTTTATGCAAATTACGTTATCACGGAGTCCAAAATGGAGCTTTAAACGTAATAGAATCGTATTTGCAACACAGATTGCAATGTGTAGATGTAAATGGTGCTAAATCATCAGGACTTCCAGTTCAGCTAGGCGTGTCACAGGGCTCTATACTAGGTCCATTCTTATTCACGACCTCGATGGCACAATGGTCACTACGCCGGATTGCCGAACCTGAGGTCCCGGGTTCGATCCCCGGTTCGGTCGACATTTGTGTGATGAGCATGCTTGTTGGCCGTGGTCTGGGTGTTACAATATGTATTTATAAATATGTATTATGTATATATGTAGCTATATGTAGTTTATCAGTTGTGTTAGCACCCATAACACAAGTTAATTAATAACTTACCATGGGGCTAACCGACCGTGTGTGTAAAGGTGTCCTGACATTATTATTATTCTTAGTGTATATTAATGATTTACTTTACCAGCTCAAAAATATCTGTGATGTTGTATTATTTGCAGATGATACGTAACGCATAGTCTGAACAACAATCTTCAAGTAATAAAGTACATTATTTACATTTGTTCTACTGGTGAAATTCAAGGGTTTTTTTTTTACATTTATTTTATTCTGTAACCCGTTCATGGTAGAAGTAAAAGTCTATCGCAATTTGTGCTCAGTCGAGCGTAGCCGCGGTACCTACCTATGGAAATCTGACGGACTATTGGAAATATACGGTGAGATATCTTGAGCATAAACGCTGTAGAAAGAAAGAAAATACGTTTAATTGCGTATGTTGAGACGTGTACACAAAATACAAAAACCCACAAGTGGTCGCGTCATTCCAGTTTTTATTATTTAACAATTAATTCGATAGTGTAACTGCAAGAATGTCGAATGTGTTTATAATTAAACAAAGTCCTCCGAGGCCTCTATTTGTCTGTTCGCGATAACCTCAATCAAAATGATGAGTGTCTATAAACGGAGAGGTGTATTAGGAAGAACTTTTATTCATATAAGAATGTTGTGTAAGATTTAGCTAGTGCTCACAGCGATGCCGTCCAAATTAATCTCCCGTATGTGTACAAAACTAATCGACACGTATTATTACAAATTGTTCCGTGTAAACAATTCCAATACCCGTTACGCGACTCCAGTTAATTCACGTACTAACCTTCTATTTTCGCATAAATACACTGCAAACTTTTAGTCGGCCGATAGTTTGTTTGAGCTCATAAATCAGTATGAAGATGAATGGTAGTACGCACATAAGGCCTCTGCCTCGAATTTTGCGGGCAGCGGGGCGGCAGCGGCGGCGGCGCGGGCGGTCACCGTTTTGACTGGAGCGCACCGCTCGTTGCCCGCTCCCGCGCCGCTGTATTCGAGGGCCGGTCCATTTGATTATACGCGTAAGATCCTGCCGCTCCCGCGCCGCCGCCGCTGCCGCCCCGCTGCCCGCAAAATTCGAGGCAGAGGCCTTACAAAGATCAGGTATTTAGCCGGTATCAGACTGACTGAAAACTTTGATTGAAATCAAGATTTTTTAAAATATTTTTTTTGTCAACTATCGGCCGACTGTCTAGTCTGCAGTGTACTTTTAAACTGTCAATCAGTTTTCTATTTTGACGGGTTTTTTGTTAAGTCCAATTCTATGAGTCATTTTGGAAAGTTATGTATGATGGGGAAAATGGCTGCCAATTTTAGCACAACGTGGTTTAATGATACTTTGATTGGTTGTTTGTTGTATGACAGATTCTCAGAAACTTACTAATATTATAAATGCGAAATATTTTTTTTTTGTTGTAAGAAATGAAAAGTGCATTTGGACGCAAGTTTTTTGTTGAATTGTTTTATACTACATACTTAGGTGTCAATTGTCGATCTATCTAAAATGTAAACTAATATTTCAAAGCTAAACAGTCTGTCTAATCTCAGTCCGATTTGAAAAATTCTTTCGGTTTTATTAGAAAGCCCATTTATCAAGGCAGGCTACTACCTATGTTTATATGTAACTGAGAAATAGCTTGTGTTATGTCGAACGATGTACAGGTACAATAAAATAAATAAATTCCGTCTTAAAGGAACTTAAAGCATACTTAAAAAAACAGACCTGAAAAATTTATCTAAATACTGACAAATAATATATACCTACAGATAATCGCACAATGAGAACCTCCTTTTTTAAAGTCGGTTAAAACAAACAAATAATAATTTAACCAATCGAAATACTATAATCTTTCAATTGAACCCTTCAGTTAAACAAAGTAATACCTATAAATAAAGTTCAATTGCTCTCAGACGTATTTACACGCGTCTGCGCTTGCGCATGTCAGTTATTTCCGACGCGTTTCTCTTATGTTTGGGACAAAGAAGTTATTTTTAACCGGTGCACGCATCCTTGTCTGAGTTCAGTTATTTAAACTGCATTAAGTTAACTTATTCTTGCGGTTTCACTCACATCATCTGTCTAGACTTTTCTAACTATGTTGGGGTCGGCTTCCAGTCTAACAAATGCAGCTGACGACCACTGTGCTGCATAGAGCGACTGCCTATCGGAACTCCTCAACCCAGTTATAATCATCGGCAGGGATATTGAGCCTTGACCTTCAGCGGCGCAGAAGCGATTTATTGGTTTATTGCCTTATGTGTACAGTGCGCAAAGCGATCCCCACTCTTCCGCCGAGAGCTCAATATCCGTGCTGATAACTATACCCGGCAACCCAATACCTCAAGATAAGACTGGATGTCAGACTTTCTGACTTCTCTCCTGAAACAACTGCCAAAGATGTTCAAATGAAAGTCGGGAAAGCCTATCAGTTTAACGTTCCTTCCGAAACATGGAGAAACTCGTCATGAGAAGGTCGCCCATCCACGGACCGACCGCGCCAAGCGATGCTTAACCTCAAATCTCAATCAATTTAGAAGTTTTACCATCGAAAAGTACCTAATAAATAAAGAAATATTCGTATTTTTAAGACTTCAACCAGAGAGTGTTATTTTCAATAATCTATACATAATGCAATTAGTCACACTATACGTGTATTAGTTTTGCTTTAATAAGTGAACAGCTGTTTATGAGTTCATTTTGTTTTAACACACAAAAATATTTTAAAAATGTTATTCACTAGGTACATACTAGCCTTTTCCCAACTATGTTGGGGTCGGCTTCCAGTCTAATCGGATGCAGCTGAGTACCAGTGTGCCACTAGGAGCTACTGCCTATCTGACCTCCTCAACCCAGTTACCCGGGCAACCCAATACCCCTTGGCAAGACTGGTGTCAGACTTATTGGCTTCTGACTACCCGTAACGACTGCCAAGGATGTTCAAACGACACCATGTAAATATAGACTAATTTATATATTTTCATTGTCACTGACA
The DNA here is from genome assembly GCA_963856015.1 of Helicoverpa assulta. Taxonomy (NCBI): domain Eukaryota; kingdom Metazoa; phylum Arthropoda; class Insecta; order Lepidoptera; family Noctuidae; genus Helicoverpa; species Helicoverpa assulta. The sequence goes on from CAWLCW010000003.1 coordinate 408,805, forward strand.
CTCGCAGTTATTTTAGGATAACCGGATGAAGTACGGTCAGAGTTACAGTTGACTGGTTAATTATATTAACCATGTTTCGGTCGGGTAATGTTTCGGAGGGCACGTTAAACTGTTGGTCCCGGCTGTCATTGAACATCCTTGGCAGTTGTTACGGGTAGTCAGAAGCCAGTAAGTCTGACACCAGTCTAACCAAGGGGTATCGGGTGGCTCGGGTAACTGGGTTGAGGCGGTCAGATAGGCAGTCGCTCCTTGTGGCACACTGGTACTCAGCTACATCCGGTTAGACTGGAAGCCGACCCCAACATAGTTGGGAAAAGGCTCGGGAGATAAACCTTGTTTCGGTCGGGTAATGTTAGTATTGACCGGGCAATGTTTATTGTCATTGATAGTTCAGTTTGAATAGAGTTTATAGTTAGTTTAAATGTTTTGTTAAGTTTTGTAGCGTTTATATGGGTTTTGAAACTTGGGAAGTATTCGAAATTGTGGCTTACAGAGTTATAATAGGTGTAGGTTGGTCACATATGTACCTCTATAGAGAGTACCTACTAGTGGGTTCACGGACAAAAAATAGCCTATAACCTTCCTTGGGTTGTGAAATAATCTATACTAATATTATAAAGCTGAAGAGTTTGTTTATTTGTTTGTTTGAACGCGCTAATCTCAGGAACTACTGGTCCGATTTAAAAAATTCTTTCAGTGTTAGATAGCCCATTTATTGAGGAAGGCTATAGGCTACTTTTTATCCGGTTCCGTGCCGAGGTTCCCACGGGATGCGGGTGAAACCGCTGGCAGAAGCTAGTCTATACTATCTATACTAATATTATAAAGCTGAAAAGTTTGTTTGTTTGTTTGAACGCGCTAATCTCAGGAACTACTGGTCCGATTTGAAAATTTCTTTCAGTGTTAGATAGCCCATTTATCGAGGAAGGCTACCCAACCAGCAAAAGTTAGTTGCATAGAAGGCCATAGAACGTTTTGTAAAAACTAATCGATGGTCAAATAAAAGGCCAAAGAAGGTGCACCTACAAAGAAAGTGGCGCAATTATATCTCCATTCAGTCTTAAAGTACAACTATAACGATATCAGGCATGACAATTTACACCCGTTGCAGTTGATGTAACAGTAACGCAATCTCTATTTGGTGACATACAAGCCACAGCAACACTAATAAACACTTTTTGAGAACTGTAGAAGAGTTCATGAATCCATTACAATATTCATCATTCATTCATTTTACATTCGTTCACGCTGCTGCAGTGGCTCAGTGTTTTAGAAGAGAAATAAAAGATAAATCAGAAGAGATGAGGAGACCGTGCCAAGTTAGATATTATTTTGCAATCGAATTATTAGTCTCTTACGGGGAAAATGACGTGCGACTGTAATTTTACTGATAAACTATGTACGGGTTTACGACAATATTTGAATGCCCCCTTCGAAGTAATGAGCTTTAACTAAAACAATTGCGAATTTTAAGTCATAAACATACTTCCAGCTTCCTAAACTCTACTATAGTACTCGTTATCATAGATATTACAACCACCATTACATGAAATTAGGGTTCCTTTTGAGCTTGTTTGTTTGTTTTGTTGTTTGTTCTTATTCCATAATGTGATGAATACTTTTTATTAAACTTGTAAAAATACCACGTCAGAAAATATGGGTTTATACTATACAGCTGTAGGTACTACGACGTCAGAGTTATACTTTTTCGTTATTATTTAATACTCTGAGGTTATCAATATATATATATTTTTAATTAGCTTGTGTTGTCCCACTGCTGGGCAAAGGCCTCCTCTCACACGGAGAAGGATTGAGCATTAATCACCACGCTTGCTCAATGCGGGTTGGTGATTTCAGACTTTATAGTCCAGGTTTCCTCAAGATGTTTTCCTTCACCTTTTTTATCAGCCATTGGTGTCCAAGATATACTTAGAAAGTACATACAAACTTAGAAAAGTTGTATTGGTACTTGCCTGACCTGAAAAACTGCCACATCTAGAATCATTGTACCCATTTGAATAATTCTCCATTTCTTCATTGACGTGAACTATATTTTGTACGGAACCATTTTCTATAATTGGGTCTTCAAAAATATTGGTTGTCGCATTAATTACGCTTAATCAAAATGCCAATATTGTTGTAGAAGAGCGATAGAAGTGCCTTTACGAAACTGAATTAGCATTTAAAAGCATTGTTAGCCTACTTTTATACACAGTAATAATGTTTTAAAAGAGATAAGAGCTCCGTTATATACTATTGTGTAATAGAGGGACTATAAAAGTTATATAAAAACAATACTCTTATAAAAAAGTGTCTTTGTGATAAGTTTATCACTACAACTATAACGAGCGTTAACAACCTTATATATGGCAATTAAGCTACATGAATATAATTTGAAACTCAGTTATTTCACCAAATCACTCTGTTGTAGACTTTTTGTGCCCACTATAGTACTATGTACTGTAACGACGATCTAAAATGTCTCAATATCATAATATCGTCCTATTTTTGAGTTGTCATCTCTACTACAACGAAAGACACATTATAGTTCGTTTGGAACCTTTATTGCGCAAATCAGGCGCATTAGGGCGACAGTAAACACTGTTATAAAGTTCTATCGTTGTATACTAGTAACAATGGAGGTTGCTATAACGCCTGACTATAACAGCTATATAATGTTGTGAAGTAAACCTTTACATCAATTCATAATAGGTCGTTTTTGCTGTATAAACTTATAAAGCCAAAATGTGTTGGCAAACGCTTTTACACAACAATCAGTCACCACCGAATCCTTTACACATCGTTCATCCAGCTTTTTTGAGATATAAGGTTTGGTTATAAGGCCAAATTGTTGGTTGGGTATAGGCTACTTTTTATCCCGGTACGGGAAGTAGTTCCCACGGGATGCGGGTGAAACCGCTGGCAGAAGCTAGTCTATACTAATATTATAAAGCTGAAAAGTTTGTTTGTTTGTTTGAACGCGCTAATCTCAGGAACTACTGGTCCGATTTGAAAAATTCTTTCAGTGTTAGATACCCCATTTATCGAGGAAGGCTATAGGCTACTTTTTATCCGGGTCCGTGCCGAGGTTCCCACGGGATGCGGGTGAAACCGCTGGCAGAAGCTAGTGTTTTCTAATTGGACTAGAAGTTCCTGAGATAAGCGCGCTCAAACACTTCAAACAATCAAACTCTTTAGATTTACAATATTAGCATACATGGGTAACTACATAAATTATATACATTCCTACATATAAATATAAAACACCTAAAATACACCTACCATGTTTGTGACCCAAACCTAATAACTGCGATCTCCTAAAAAATCTAATCTAAATAAAAAAACACCTTTTCCTTTAAAAAAACACGTAAACCCCTGTACGGACAGCAACACAAACAGTCGTTGAAGTTCAATCAGCGCTTCCAATTTGTTTTGCTATCGGTAGCCACACATGTTCGTGGGAGCGGTACGGTGAACAAATAAACTGGAGTCAATGATCTGCTTTGAATGTTTTATTTATGGTCGCTCCCTATATGCTATCTATCAGGGGTTTTGCTTAGTAGAGATAGAATTTTGATTTTAGCCCCAATGTCAAATTTCTTAAGGGGTAGGTAGAGATGTAGGTAGCTGAATCGTTGTATTTTTGGAAATATTTCAAGAATTTAATTGTGCCTCTCTAGCTAAAAATTAACACATATGTATGAATTTCATGACTGTTTTTGTGTTTCTGAAAATTGTTCGAGTAGATAAACTGCTAAGTTTCATAAAACTTCCAGCCGTTTTCGCTTATAAATACTCAAAATCTTTCGCCATTAAAATATTATTATTGTATTTACTGCTTTTTTTATACAATTCTCAGATAACTTTATTACTGTATTTACTAAGAGGTATCGTATATTTGCTGGTATTATCTGAGCGCCTAGTATATATATAATAATGGGATAAAACGATTTAAAAAAAAAAACTACCTATCCCGGGAATCGTCCAAAGTTCTATACATTAACAATTCCCTTAGAACGTCCAAGATGGCGTCTGTAGTACTTTCTTAATTGAATGCCATGCCTGTCACTTTAGCCACGGAGGAAGGAAAGAACAGAGATGCCATAAGGCAGGTAGGACAGACGCCTTCTACTAGGTCAAATAGAAAATGATAAAGTTGAATAGATGTATGTAATGTGTTAGAAATAAAATTAATCATTATTTATTATATGCATCTAAGTAAAAAAAACCGTATTATTAAAATATATAAATAAATAACCGAGACCAAAACGATCAGTTACTAGTAAACAAGCGAGGCGTTCGGGTTCCTTGACAAATCTGTAAAAGATTGGCCTTGATTGATTGGGGATTTAGTTTTAAAAAATGTGCAGGTTCCAAAGAAGCCGTATAAGGGTGGAGCTAGTAACGTTCCTCGTCCCCCGAACTCCCGCATGTTGTCGCGCTACTTTCTTAGGTGATTTTCCGTTATGACATCTCCGCTAGTCATTTTGTTCTCCATGTTTATATCGTAGATTAAGAGGAAAAGTTTCAGTAATCTCTTTAAAGGAATTCTTCATTAGAATTAAGAGTTTTATTTGATTATGGATCTTTATAATCTTCTCAAAAGATATACATATCTGTTATCTTTTATATACAGTTCTTTATATACTAATACTAAAGCTGATAAAAATTATATGTATTTGTACCTCAAGGGCTCCGAAACTACTAAACAGATTAGAAAAAATAATTCACTATTGGGAAGCTAGACTATCCCCGAGTAACATAAGCTATAATTTATCCAGGTACGAGCAATAATTTCCACAGGTGAAACCACGGAAATACCTAGTCTTTTCACATTCCAACATTTTTCCTATCTAAAATATTACATACTATTGTAACAAAGGAAATATTACACAGAATAAATCCTCGTTATCTAACTTCAAAAAACGTCAAAACTATTTCCCGCCAAATTGATGCGGCCATCTTTCATAGACAACGGTCAGAGGATAGACTACTGCATGGAGGTTTTAATAAAGTGAACTGGAAGCTTTGTGTTTTTATGGTAACTAAAAGGTACAAACAGGATTCTATTACATAACCTACTTTTTTTAAGGTAATTTATACTAATATTATAAAGCTAAATACTAATATTATAAAGCTAAAGAGTTTGTTTGTTTGTTTGTTTGAACGCGCTAATCTCAGGAACTACTGGTCCGATTTGAAAATCTCTTTCAGTGTTAGATAGCCCATTTATCGAGGAAGGCTATAGGCTGCTTTTTATCCCGGTACGGGAAGTAGTTCCCACGGGATGCGGGTGAAATTAAAAGATAAAAGTAGGTCCTAAAAACTTTCCTTTGGTCACTAGGCTGTAACTCATGAACCTTGAATGAATTGAGAATGTACACGGATCTTATTATGTTATTTACCATCCTATTTTGTATGAACCTGCATTCTAAGCAAATAAAGACCTATTCTATTCTTGATGGTTAAATAGTTGAAAATATACGTAGACCTATTATAAACAGATTTAGAAAATATTAACGAGGTCTTCAGAACTCTTCGTGGATTTTTTTTTATCAACTGTGTTATCGTTTTGTTATTTTTATTAAATAGAACATTACATTATAAATGTATGTCTCTTCCAGACCTCGGGACTATAGAGTCCCGGATTTTTGGGAGGCGAACGTGGGGCCGAAGCCAACACGCTGAAGCCCTTTTGAGACAACTTTAATGAAATGGTGACACAAAACCGACGATTATCCCTGTATACACTATAGAAATGTACCCAAGGACAATCCCCGGTTCTGTGCTAAACTATTGCTAACTATGGATGAAAACTACTTGGGCTATTGTGATGGGATGTTAGTGGACTAGGAATGGGGAAACTACGGGAACTATGGCACCTGCCGATGACAATGTATTAAATACATGTAAAAATGGCAGGTGGAGACTCGCCACCTCACTTACTGGGCTCCCGGGAATCAGTCGCTAAATCGCAACAAGGGGGCAACAGGTACATGAGGGGCTGAAGGGTGAGGATACCTCGGCGGACTTTAAACGCAGATCACGCGCTCCCTGTGGGTCCAGCATCACCGGCCCACTCGCCACTTACCACGAGGCACCTACCCTCCGAGTGGGCTGCTAACCCTGCTCTAGCGACTCCACTCTGACCGGCCGATGAAGGCAAGCCAAGAGGCGGGAGACCTATCCCCCGTCATGCTTCACTCCGGCAAGCCGGAGATGGGGGACAGTATACTCTCCCTGGAGCACTCGGATATATAGCCCCGCGGGGTCGTTACTCCCCGTCATCCGCCTCAGATGCCCTGCGGGGCGAACATTACATTATCATTATATTAACCTAAAAAAGTAATAAAAAAATCTTTACCTGAAGTTATCAAGCCAGCAATTTGTCTCCCCAAAACATACATTACCCAACCAAATAACAAGACTGACCAAGCCAGCCACGTATTACCTCTAGAAAAAGCCCCTACAGTCATAAATACAAATAAAAATCCTACACCATAGGAGTAGCCACACACGGTAGACTAAACAGTCGGCCGACAGTTGACCCGATGTCAACATTTCATCTCCAGAGCCTTTTCCAAACTATGTTGGGGTCGGCTTCCAGTATAACCGCTGCTGAGTACCAGTGTTTTGCGAGGAGCAACTGCCTATCTGACCTCCTCAATCCAGTTACCCTGGCTACCCAATACCCCAAGGCAATACTGGTTGTCAACTTATTGGCATTTTACGACCCATAACGACTGCCAAAGATGTTTAATGACAGCGAGGACTTACAGTTCAAGGTGCCCTCCGAAACACAGTTAACCCGATTGTTGACGAATTTTTTTTTGTAAATATCGGTATTCCAATCAAAGTATTTACTTTGTCTGATACCGGCTATATACCTGATCTTTGTAATGTGCTTTATTACTTCATCTTCATACTGATTTATGAGCCCAAACAAACTATCGGCCGACTAAAAGTTTGTCGTTAGCTATTCTCAGCGTTAAATCCTTCGGTCCTGCAGCCTTCCTGCTTACAAATTACGTAACATGAAATAATCCTACACCTTGTCTATAAAAAGATAAAAACTTAACTTACCTTTACCTTTTTGTTACAGTTGAGCAAGACAAAGATACAAGCTAGCTACGTGTGTGTGCAAGACAAAAGTTCTGGATCAAACCGGTTACCGAGTGTCCGTGTAACGCCTAGTATGCTGGTTCGAATTTCGAATCCAAGTGTTTTGTGATTGGCTGTTTAGAAAGTGATTTTCAAGATGGCCGTCGTTCCCGCGCTTTTTGGATTGCTGTTGGCCGCTTTTGTATCAGGTAAGATTTTAAGGATATATATTTTGACCAATAGATATTACCTACTAACTGACTTCAAAAAAATATTTACATTCATAATATATTATGATAGGTATTTCAACTTAAACTTAATCTATATTTATATAAAAAAGAAACTTAAAACTAAGAAAAATTGGTCGTTACAGACTTAAAAAAACAGGCTCTCAGTTTAACCTGTATGTTTGTGGGTGATCCTCTCATGTTTAGCTGATCCGATTTAGATGTGGTTTTCAATATAGTATCTGTCAGAGCTAGGAGAAGGTTACAGGATATTATTTAAATCGGTTTAATTTTTTTCGTAAATAAGTTTTTCAAAGCATCGTATCTTCATAAAAATGCCATTAAACGTGATTCAATTCCGAAATATCTTTTCACTTTTTCCTTCCATTAAAAATTAGGCAAAATCTCGGAAGATTGGACAAAATTAATTTGTGAAACGCCTTCTAGCTGATATTTGTATTAAAACATTGGATTTTACGATTCTTTGTACGAAATTAGCCGAGAACAGCCGACTTTACCCGAAGTATATTACTGACCTCGTTGGCGCAATGGTCACCTTGCCGGACTGCCTAAAGGTTCCGGGTTCGATTGCCTATCTGACCTCCTCAACCCAGTTACCCGGGCAACCCAATACCCCTTGGCAAGACTGGTGTCAGACTTATTGGCTTCTGACTACCCGTAACGACTGCCAAGGATGTTCAATGACAGCCGGGACCTACAGTTTAACGTGCTCTCCGAAACACAGTTATTGGTGTCCAAGATATACTTAGAAAGTACATACAAACTTAGAAAAGTTGCATTGGTAGTTGCCTGGACTCGAATCCAGCGTCCTCATACTTGAGAGGTTGGTTCTTTACCCACTAGGCCACCAGGACTTCAAAAAAAATGTGAAACGCTCCTACCTAATATTTGTACTAAAACATTTTTTGTTTTACGAGCCCTTTGCACGGAATTAGCCGAGCATAGCCGACTTTACCCGAACTATATTGCCGACGGCTTACGACCCGTTTATAAGTCGTAAGACGTTACTTTTACATAAACTGGGAAGAACAAATTGTTTTCTGTGAGAAATATATTTATATTAATATTTTTAGCTAGGTTTTTTTTTGGGATATTTACCTTGTTAGATTAATAAGGGAAGCTTTCGTTTAGGGTAACTTGACGTTCTTATTTTAAACCATTTTTACCGACTTCCAAAAAAGTGAAAACCTAAAAATAATAGTTATAGTTAGGTACATCTCTGAAGAAGTCGGTGGTGAAATAAATACAGCAATTACTTCTAGACACCGACTTCCAAAGCGACTTTTGCTTTTACCATAGATTTCATATCAGTCTTTTAAGAAATTAAGTAGGTACCTAATTATTTTGCCATGATTTTTTTTATCTCATATTTGATACTGGTTTATTAAATGTTTTTTTTGGGAATATAATTAACTAGCCGTTGGCGTTGTCAAGCATTCACCCGCGAGAACTACTCACACCTTGATAAAAAATCCAACCTTCCTCATTCGATCTAACACTGAAAGATTGTTTCAAACATTCCGGTAGTTCCTGGAATGCCCATTCAAGCCAACGTACAAACTCCAGCTTAATATTAGTACAAATACACCTAATGTAAGTGCTATTACAATATTTACTTCCCCGCATTGATATTCTACACCCGTAGGCATAAACACACCGCCATTGTAAATTTTCCAAAGAATTGTACCTACTTTACATTTTACTGATATTTGGCGTTTGAGTACCGTCTAGAATATTTTACTGGCTGTAATTTAGCAGTATTTCCAGTTGCTTTTAAGGTTCCGTACCCAAAGGGTAAAACGGGACCCTATTGTTTTCGCTCCTCTGTCTGTCAACAGGCTGTATCTCATGAACCGTGATAGTTTATAGAGAGTTGAAATTTTCACAGATGATGTATTTCTGTTGCCGCTATATAAACAAATACTGGAAACTAGAATAAAATAAATATTTTGGGAGGCTCCCGTACAACAACCCTGATTTTTTTGTCCGTTTTATAAATAATGGTACGGAACCCCTCATGCGCGAGTCCGATTCGCACTTGGTCGGTTTTTTTAATATTTTGTAAACGTTACCAACGAATGCTAAAGACAGGGTATTTTTCAGACATCAAGTTAGGACATGTCTGTTTTGAAAATTGTAATATTTGGTGGTAGGTAATACATGCTAACCCTGAAATACTGAAACGTAACTCAGTCTTACTTATAAGTCTTTTTGTCGCAGCAATTTACTTAAGTGTGACAGTTATAGAATGATGTTTGAGCTGTCTTTAAAATTAAGTAATGTTTCAGTATTCGGCTACAAAACTTTACATTTGAATTTTTTGGCACGTTGAAGTATCGTAAGTGAAAAAACTAACTTTGAAATAAACAATCGTACCTATAGTTTCTTGCACAGGCAGTGATTGAGGCGTTGCCGTCCATCGGAGAGTACGTTAATGTCGGTCCGGCTTGTGATCTCTCTCGGGCTATGAGAGTGAAGGAATAGTGAGTGCACCTGTGTCCAAGCAAATGTGCGTGCACTATAATATGTCCTCCACAGCTGGCTGATCTCCTTATATAGCCGATAATCCGAATAGACAGACATGTGTTGCTGGGGAGTTTGTTCCACCACTTCTTCTTCCCAGCAAAAACACATAGGAAGTGGTGAAGGGTGGGCGTTCTGGCGACTGTCTTTTGTTTTGACGTTTGAAAAATGCTGATTCATCATCCTTTGAACAATCGATTTTGAGTTTGAGTTCGTAATATCTTAGTCCAACTTAGATCTGAATCACTTGACACTTGAACAAACGATTAGTTACTTATTTATTATACTAACTGGCCGACTGTTGTGTTAACATACATATTTCTGTCATCGAGACGCACAGACAAACAATCTCTTCCGCCGGTGTGCATAGACAAACGGTGCTCTTTTTTACAACGAATAGGGTTGTCGAAGGCGTCTTAAAAAGAAACATTGAACTTTTTTTCAATAATTTTATATTTGATCTCTCGTCAAATAATTTTGCCGTTCTGAAGTTAGCTTCTTGTGTCTAAATGAATGACAAAACACAACAGCGCATGATGTGCGAGGCTTCAAATGGCTGTTGTGAGGTTTATTTTGTTCGTACATTTTGACTATTGTGAAGTCCGTAAATTTTGACTATCATAATCATAATCATTAATTCATATATACCTATAGTAATCCAGTAAGTCTGACACCAGTCTTACCAAGGGGTGCTGGGTTGCCTGGGTAACTGGGTTGAGGAGGTCAGATAGGCAGTCGCTCCATGTGGCACACTGGTACTCAGCTGCATCCGGTAAGACTTTAAGTCAACTCCAACATAGTTGGGAAAAGGCTCGGGAGATGATGATCAAATATCATATATCTCGAAGTCTGTATTCGTTTCAGAGCGGCAAACTAATTTGACGAGAACTGTACGAGAAGATATTAACTGCTGATTACCTAGTAATCTACGAGAAATAACTAGGTACATACTTATTACGTACATATTCGCGTCTGTCGGTTAATCGAGGTTCATCATGTCATCACATTTTTGTGCAATGACATCACCTCGAACAAGCTAGCCTAGTCTTAAAATATATGTATTTAGTATTTGTCATACATGGTTGTCATACATACTATAATAATATATTATTAGTATTTACTTAATATTCAGTGGTTTTAACAATCCTGATTGTTTTAGTCTGTAGTCTGTACCTATTAAAATAAAATAAATTTCAAATGCTGCTAAATATAATGTCAATGATTCCTATGTTTTTTCGAATATAGTATCCTCATCACTCATCCTCCGAGCCTTTTTCCCAAACTATGTTGGGGTCGGCTTCCAGTCTAACCGGATGTAGCTGAGTACCAGTGCTTTACAAGGAGCGACTGCCCTATCTGACCCCCTCAACCCAGTTACCCGGGCAACCCAATACCCCTTGGTTAGACTGGTGTCAGACTTACTGGCTTCTGACTACCCGTAACGACTGCCAAGGATGTTCAATGACAGCCGGGACCTACAGTTTAACGTGCCATCCGAAACACAGTCATTGGTGTCTAAGATATACTTAGAAAGTACATACAAACTTAGAAAAGTTGCATTGGTACTTGCCTGACCTGGAATCGAACCCGCGCCCTCATACTCGAGAGGTTGGTTCTTTGCCCTGTTTAGTATCCTCATCACTATCCTTCACTTATTACAATTTTTAATTGTGGTGGGCGCAGAATGTTTTCCTACATACATTCTCTGTTTGATCATCTATTCCGTAGTTAAAACAAAAGTGACAATAATATCCTCACTCATTTCTGCTTATCCAAAAACTAATCAAACCCAAGGTGACAGGTCTTTGTCCTACATAAGTAATATGCATCAATTACGCATTCCTGATGCATCAGATCGCGTCGCCAACTATGTCAGCCGGTCTCGATGGAACAGTTTCGTACGTGTCATAATCCTGTCATATCTGATTGAAGAAATATTATATCTTTGTTAATATTATAATACTAGCTTTCCCCCGGGGTTTTATGTCTCTTAAGTAATAGGTACGTCTCGGATATGTACTAAAAGTAAACGAAAAAACGGAACTAAATCGTATATGTTATTTATATTATTCTAATATATACATAAGGGTGAAAGAGTACGAAACAAACATATCTTCATCCCACACATCCTTACAAGTCGCCAATATATGTAATACTAGCTTCTGCCAGCGGTTTCACCCGCATCCCGTGGGAACCTCGGCACGGACCCGGATAAGAAGTAGCCTATAGCCTTCCTCGATAAATGGGCTATCTAACACTGAAAGAATTTTTCAAATCGGACCAGTAGTTCCTGAGATTAGCGCGTTTAAACAAACAAACAAACAAACTCTTCAGCTTTATAATATTAGTATAGATTAGTAGGATTTACAATCACAAAATGAATGAAACAACCCTGTAATCCAATACAGTTCTCGTCAAACTCTATGTCGGCTCACAACTAACTTCAGAGAACAGGATTACATATCTCTGTCCTTAAAATGATTTCTACAATTGTTGGTGTCAAATCGCACGTTTTTCAGACCCGCCATAAACTTCAGCGACATTTGACAAACAGATCTACCAAAACATCCCTCTTCAATACAACAAGCTTAACAAATTATTTGCTACCTAACGCAGAGCCGTGAAAACGTTAATATTTTCCGTTCTGAAGTTGGTGTTTAATCCTATTAGCAGACAAATTAGCGTTCTAACCTTAAAATCAAAGGTGATAACTTGATAATCTTCAAAGAGAAAATTTTACGTTCAAAATCTAATTTGGCTGCTCGCAGTTTTACTGTCGTAATGAGAGAACTGCTGCCCGTATTAGGATAGAATATAGTCTATGACACTCGTAAATAACGTGGCTTTATATTGGTAAAATATTGAATTTTTAAGTTCGATTCAATAGGTTCAGTGATTATCTCAACAAACACAATTATGCAGATTTTTATACCGTTTTGGTCTTATTTTTGCTATGTTTACACAGGTATATTATTTCTTCTTTCCGCGGTTTCTATACTTAGTTTTCTTTGTTTACTTCTCACACTTAGATAAAAAGTAGCCTGTGTGGTATTCTTAGTTATATTACGGCCAAATCTCATCACAGTCCATTCAGTACATACACACCGCGTTCGCGATAATAATATTAGTAGGATAAATAGTTAATACATGCAACGTTTATATATTCTGGGAAATATACTTAAAAGGACATGACTCGACAGTTTTTTATGTAATTTTAACAAATGGACACCTACCGCTATTTGTAATTATGAAACATAAATTAATTGAATTGATGTTAAAACCACAATATAGGAAAATACTCCACAAACACAAGTATTGTTGTGGTTTGTTTATTTCCTGTAATAATCTTACATCATATGTGTATAGTTATTTTAGAGGTAATTAAACAATAATGTTTCTAAATAAATACAGCCATATTAGGAGCTTAATCTATACTAATATACAGAGGAAATATTTTTTTTTGTAATCTAAAGGCTCCAAAATTACTGTACCGATTTGGAAAATTCTTTCATTGTTGGAAAGCTACACTCTTCTCGAGTTTATTTTTAACCGACTTCCAAAACGGAGATTCTCAGTTTTACTTTTATGTATGTATGTTTAGGCGCGATTATCTTACATTTTTGACTGAACAGATTACGATGCAATTTGCAGTACAGTATTTTTAAATTTTATTATTTTGTAAAATAGTTTACCTATTACTTTGTCAAGGTCTATCTGAATTAAAATGATTATTTTGAACTTTGAATGTTTTTAAAATACACGTGGCAGCCCTACATTTGTTTTTCTTCAGTAACCGCCGTAGACATCTCAGTCGGTATGTTTACAAAGTCAGTTTTAACTTATTATGTAAACATTCACGGAGTGAGATACAGGTTGCTCGTAACTTTATTATTTAGTTTCAGTTTTAAATAGTTCTTTTGTTGAATAACTTAGTTATTGTAATTACTTATCTTTATACAAAACTAAAAATAAAATACTATATACAAATTATATAATTTATTTTCAAAGATATTTAATAATGAAAGATATTCTGAACAATATAAGTTTGTCTATCTTACAAGAAATGGAGCATCTCACGCTGAAATATTTTTTCAAATCGGACCAGTAGCTATTGAGATTTACATACAAACTAATAAAGCCCTAAGACGACCCACTGAACAAGTCTAGTCATTTTCCCGCGGTTATATTCCCCGGCAGTCATTGAACATCCTTGGCAGTCGTTACGGATAGTCAGAAGCCAGTAAGTCTGACAACCAGTCTTAACAAAGGGTACTGGGTTGCCTTGGGGCACACTGGTACTCAGCTGCATCCGGAGTCGACCACAACATAGTTGGGAAAAGGCTCGGGAGATGATGACCTTTAGTTCTTGAGACCAAAAACGCCTTCAAACCAAAAACGTTAGCTTACTAATATTAGTATAGCTTAATGATACACACATTTAGAATCAATCTCAATACTTTATTTATACAAGGTGTTGATTTGCATTTGTGCCATACTTCAGGAGGAGGACATAAAATACGTAAATAATCGATTGGAATTACAGTAGACGGGAAATAGCTAATATGCACTGCTTTTTTTCTCATTGTAATGTCATAGTATTTCAGAAGTAATCCAAATTTATGACGGAAATTTATGAATAATTGTTGCGTATGCTTTGTGTTTGCGTTTGTGTGAGGGCGCAGCACGGTTTTAAGGCCAGTAACACAGGCGCCAAGTTTAAATACGGCTAGATGACATTGACGGATTTCCGAAAAAAAATTAAAATCAAAATTTTTTGTACCAATTTTTTTGTTGATTTGGGTTGAGAATCATTAGTATAATTACGTCCTTGACTATGGCACGGATGCAAATCAACAGCTTGTATACACGAGTCATAATACAGCAGTAATTACGTATTTACTACCTATCCAATACAGAACGCCCTGTATAACACACGTGCGAGTTGACCGTGACAGTGCGGCAGGTCGCGTGACGCTAAACAGATGTAACCTGCTTCCTCTCACTAGGTTATAGGGAAACAACTATATTATTAGACTATCGGGCTGTCTAACACTGAAATAAATTTTCAAATCGGACCAGTAGTTCCTGAGATTAGCGCGCTAATACGCGCTTCGCGCTTTATAATGTTAGTAAAATCATCGGCAAGGATATTGAGCCCTGACCTTCACCTGCGCAGAAGCGATTTATTGGTTTATTGCCTTATGTGTACAGTGCGCAAAGCGATCCCCACTCTTCCGCCGAGAGCTCAATATCCGTGCCGATAACTATATAGATATAAGCCTTCCTCTTCAATTACTCAATCTATTAAAAAAATCCGCATAAAAATCCGTTGCGTAGTTCAATCACCACGGGTGTATATTCAATCACCAGCTTCCAAACTTTGGACTGCTTTGTGAAACTTCATAAAAGTCGATTTCAACCTAACACGGGAATCTAACCCGTGCACAACAGTCCCGCTATTCGGTTACCAAATACAACCCGACAGAATCGAACCCGAAACCCCGAGCACAGCAAACACTCTATGCTACTACAAAACCAACGGGGTTACATTACAAAAAAACGTTAATAGAAGTTTTTAATTACCCTCGTGTTGTAATTCCGAGTGGTCTAGTCACGTACCTAGTCACCGCTAGTTCACGTACCAGATGACTGTGTGACTCATCCGTACCACTTCCGAGCAGGTGGATACTGTACTTGTAATGAGGTTTATTCGGTGGTGAGGTCACGTGGGATCTCGGGTTTGATTCACGGGTGAGGTAAAAATGGTAGTGTAGATTTTGAAATTGCTGCTCAACGGTTAGTTGCATCATTGAATTGAATACACTTCAAATATAAGCCTATCTTTATTAATCTATACTAATATTATAAAGCTGAAGAGTTTGTTTGTTTGTTTGAACGCGCTAATCTCAGGAACTACTGGTCCGATTTGAAAATTTCTTTCAGTGTTAGATAGCTCATTTATCGAGGAAGGCTATAGGCTACTTTTTATCCCGGTACGGGAAGTAGTTCCCACGGGATGCGGGTGAAACCGCTGGCAGAAGCTAGTAATATTATAGAGGTGAAAAGTTTTTTGTTTGAAAGCGATATCTAAGGAACTACTGAACCGATTTGAAAAATCTATCGTTCTTATTTGCTCTATTTAACTACAACTATAATGGAACCATTTTCAGTAGACAAATCGCCGTTTTGACCAATGGGCGTCAATTATACGGCTGGTTATGGTTTGGTTGTCGTTATATAAATGATACATCTCATCCTTAGTATACCACGCCATTATATTAATACATATTTCCTATAACCTTTAACCCTATATTACAGTAAACCAGGTGCCTTGACTATGTGTCATCTCAAAGCCCTGACTCAGTAGGAATCAGGTGAATCATAGCCTGATCACAGTTAATGTATATATTCCATATTATTACTGTCATTTGAACATCTTGGCAGACGTTACGGGCAGTCAGAAGCCAGTAAGTCTGACAATCAGTCTTGGCAAGTGGTTATTGGGTTGCCCGGGTAACTGGGTTGAGGAGTTGAGATAGGCAGTCGCTCCTTGTGGCACACTGGTACTCAGCTGCATGCGGTTAGACTGCAAGCCGACCCCAACATAGTTGGGAGAAGGCTCGGGAGATGATGATTACCGCGTAATATATTTTGTTTTATTTACATAAGATTTACAACACAAAAAAGACTATCCTAGTAAAACAATAAAAATAAGAAAAAGCACTATATCTAAAAGGCGTCAAAAAATTCATCCCCATCGCTGTCAACTGGGAGCGTACCCAAGAGGCTGGCAGCATTACCTCGTTGGATCGCCATGCTGATCCTTTGTCCGAGGTAATAGCCAGCCTTTTGGTCACGAGAAGCGTCAACCAGCCGCCTAGACAGATCTTTAAATAGGGTAATATATTTTAACATATTTATAACCCCTATTTTTTTTATGTGCATTCATTAAATGACCCCTCCCGTTGTGGGTGCAGCGTGAGACCTGTCAAACTCTTATTGACTAAACCCACCATGTTCCTTCTGAAGCCCTTCATGTACCAGGGCCGCGGTATCTCTTTCGAACGCACTCGCAGCCCCGGCAGGCCTTGGCCCTAGTAGGCCCAGCTGGGGTTAATCTGTAACCCCTATTAAAGTAAACAAGGTCTGTGTCATCTCTTTGTAGGCTGTAAGTCAATGACGCATAGGACTCTGAATCACACAACCTGATTACAGTTTATTATATCGATAGTCGATATAACTGGTCAACCAATGAGGTTTTATTACAAAGCGGTCAGTTTTAAAAGCCTTTGTTTAGCTCACTTAAAGAGTTGGACTTAATTGAAAAAGGAACAACGTTTTTTTCTGGCACAGTTGGATAAAAAAGGAGCGCACTTTTATTCGGATGCGTGAAGTGCACATGGATAAAAAGGAGTCTATAATGAGACTTATTCAGTATGTAAATGGGTTATCTATCGAACACAGTCTATTTCTTTATTAATCAGACCAGTAGTGCTCGAGATACGGACATTTAAATATAAAACTCTTAATCTTTATAATACTACTAGCTTCTGCCAGCGATTTCATCCGCGTCCCGTGGTAACTACTCCGTGCACCCAGATATAAACTACTATATAGCTTCCTCGATATATAGGATATCTAACTCTAAAATAATTTACAAATCAGTCCAGCAGTTTAAAATGCCGCGTCCAAAGAAGCGAACTCTTCAGCTTTATAATCTTACTTGAACCTTAAATAACGAAAACAAAAGGTGCACGATGAGTCAGCAAGCCACGGAACTGACTCACAGACAATTACGTGATTTGAGCATTATACTGCGGAGTGCAGTTGCAACATTGCAGCATTGCGCATTGTCGCAGTCGGGTAAAGTGTTGGAAATTGGTTTATAGCTGAGACTGGTAAAGCTTAGACCGTTTACTGTCTGGTTTGTCTGTCTTGAAGTGTATTATAATTTATAATTTTAGTTTAGTTCATAGGACAAAAGTAAAGACTAATAATTTTGATCCAACAGACAAAGTATGTGTATAGATTCGTTGGATATTATTTACCTACGTAAATAAAACGTAAAAAAATTACGTTATAAAAATTTAAAGTGTACTTACTCTTTGATAAAAAAAAAAACAATAGTTAATCAATCGGTTTATTACATACTAGCTATTTCTTCCATGGTTTCACCCGCATCCCGTGGGAACTACTGCACTTCCCGGGATAAAATATAGTAGTTTCGGGGCCTTTAAGTTACAAATAAAGTTCTTTGATATTAAATCAGAATAGTTCATGATTCATGGGATAATAACTTCAAAAACTAGCTCAAGTGAAATTATTGTGTAAGAATCAAAGTAAACTTTCACAAAGCAACCCGCAGTACGGAAGTTAGTGGTATAATTCCACGTCAGAGGCCGTCAGGCGGATTTGAGAAAACTTTGACACTAGGGCTTCATCCTCCGAGCCTTTTTCCCAAACTATGTCGGGGTCGGCTTCCAGTCTAACCGGATTCAGCTGAGTACCAGTGCTTTACAAGAAGCGACTGCCTATCTGACCTCCTCAACCCAGTTACCCGGGCAACCCGATACCCCTTGGTTAGACTGGTGTCAGACTTACTGGCTTCTGACTGACTACCCGTAACGACTGCCAAGGCTGTTCAATGACAGCCGGGACCTACAGTTTAACGTGCCATTCGAAACACAGTCATTGGTGTCTAAGATATACTTAGAAAGTACATACAAACTTAGAAAAGTTGCATTGGTACTTGCCTGACCTGGAATCAAACCCGCGCCCTCATACTCGAGGGGTGGGTTCTTTGCCCACTAGGCCACCACGACTTTTTGACACTAGGGCTTGCTAGGTGATTAAACCTGCAGCTCACTCGATAAGATTTATTTTAATACCAGCTTTTAAATTAAAAAACAAATAACCTTAAGAGCATAAGTACCAGACAGTTATGAATGCGCATATTTTGTTGCGGTTCTTGAAATATGAGTCACACTTTATTTGCTTCAAGTAGGTATCTCTTTATTCAAGCAATTGTTACCAGATGTATTTTTAATACCTAACTATGTATAGCTAGGTCAATGTGAAGGACACGAGTGGAAAACAATGTTATTTTTATTTATTTAGACGTTTCTATTGTACACTATGAGAAACAGAAGATACGGCCACGACGAGTGTTACCTCATAAAGGATGTTTTCTCATCAGCCAGCTGTAAAGGACATAATATAGTGCACGCACATTTGCTTGGACTGCGGTGCACTCACTATTCCTTCACTCTCATAGCGCGATGCGACGGCAATGACACAACCGGAGAGAGATCAAGCGCAGGACCGACATTTACGTGCTCTCCGATACACGGGTGTAGCTATCACCAACTTCCAGATTCAGGGCAACTTTATGAAAGTTATTAAATTACTGGAAAACAGAGAGCTATTTCGTCTTGACCCGGGAATCGAACCCGGGACATTGTGCACAATAGTCCCGCTATATAACCCATTTATCGATATCAATTCAATAGATCATTCCTAACCACTGGTCTAGGGTGGAAAGAGTAAAAACCCGTCATAAATAACCTTACCCATATTTTTATCATATCAGATATTTTTTATACGTTTCATGACGTATCACGCGCATAAGTTACATCCGTGGCAGATGGGGAATGACGTCACATTACTTATGTCAGTAAGAAAGAGAGAAATAAAAGGTGATGTATGAGAGTTATTGGTTCGTATGGAATTTGTGTTAGTTTGTAAGTAACTGTTTTTTTAGTCATAAATTAATGAAGTTAATCTCGATTAGACAGATAAACAGCGGATTACATTGTTTTTAAAATATACGAAACAACTTCCCAAATCCGGATAAAATATAGCCAATGTTTCTTGGGGATAGTGTAGTTTCCTAACAGTGAAAGAATTTCTCAATTCGGTGCAGTAGTTTCGAAGCCGGTTACAAATAAACCAAAAACATTTCCTCCTTATTGCATTCTAGATACGTATGGATTGAGTAGTTATAATTGTTACTTCTCCGAATCGCGGGTGAAACCGCACGTAATAGTTAGTACATTAAACTGTTAGAAACAAGCATCTACCTTCTAAATGGCGTAAATCTGTCTCTTAAAACTAGATACATAACTTCACTTAGACATACCTAACTATGATAATAAAAATATATAACACCCATATAAATTCATTAGTCTAGCTTTTACTAGAACGAGACTGACCCAGTACTTACCTAACTACTCAATATTAATTTCAGTCTGAACGAAAATAGTCCTGAAATTCATTACAGACGCTATTCAAAGATACTTTTACATTGAAATATTGAAAGAAAAAGTAGTATTATTATAATTGAGGACAAGATATTACTCATTTGATGAGGAAAAAATTAATTTAGCCTGAAATATTATTGGGAAACTAGTTTTTATATCAGTGGCGTAGCATGGGTATCTGCCGCCCGGGGCAGTTGTCGATTTTGCCGCCCCTTTGTCGATTTTTTTTAACAAGTGTTACTGGCCGTTTGTCATTTTTAACCGACTTCAAAAAAAGGGATTTTTTTTGTATCGACGTTAAAAATCATCAAATGACCCTTCCCGCTGTGGGTTAGCAGCGGTGAGGGAGTGTCAGACTCTTACTGACTAAAAACCGTCGTATTCCGTCGAAGGCCTTTTATGTTCCAGAGCCGCGGTAACTCTTTCGAACAACCCGCAGCCCCGGCAGAAGGGGGAGGTACTCAAGTAGACTTTTCTTTTATATCTTTGTTACTTGATTTCTTGAAGGTTTTAAAATTATTTTAGGGCTACTTTAAACTGTTTAACAAATTAATTTAATTTACGGGACTAACACTTAAACTAGTTTCCATGGAACTATACCTAAGCGTGAAATTTGGCTTGTATCTAGGTAGGTATTGCTTATAGCATTCAAGTTTATCTAAACCAGTGGTTCGTATCCTTTTAGTCATGTGGGACCACTGTAACTAAAGTTTGTCTCGCCGGGGACCACCTCATCGGTTTACCTAAATTAGCACTCTGCTAAACGCATGTCGGCAGTTGTGCAGGTAAGCAAATGCAAATAAAGAAAAACTTGGCCATGTAGTTTCCAAATGCGCGAGCGAAGCGAGCGCGAAATTTTTATCGGACTTAAACCAAATATTACGTAAAATTTTAGCCCAAACGTACTGAACTTTTTGTTTGTTGACAGATGCAAAAATAAGGACATATCGTTTTTGAATACGCGAGCGAAGCGAGCGCGAAATTTTTATCGGACTTAAAACAAAAATTACGGAAAATTTAGCCCAAAACGTACTTAACGTTTTGTTTGTTGACAAATGCAAAAATAAGGGCCATAATATAGCTTCTGAATACGCGAGCGAAGCGAGCGCGAAATTTTTATCGGACTTAAACCAAATATTACGTAAAATTTAGCCTAAACGTACTTAACTTTTTGTTTGTTGACAAATGCAAAATTAAACGCATACAGTTTCTGAATACGCGAGCGAAGCGAGCACGAAATTTTTATCGGACTTAAACCAAATATTACGTAAAATTTAGCCCAAACGTACTTAACTTTTTGTTTGTTGACAAATGCAAAATCAAGCGCATACAGTTTTTGAATACGCGAGCGAAGCGAGCGCGAAATTTTCATGATTTTTTATTTAAGACTCAAAACCAAAATTACGTAAAATGTGTGTCACGTGTGTTTTAAGTACCAAATTTTAACAATAATTAATTTTAAGTTTAAAAAGTTTCAACTTTCTTGTTCAATGTTTTGTTATTGTTAGACAGTTTTATGTAGCGGCGCAGATACTAGTTGCGAACAATTTTTTTTTTAATTGGCTAAATTTTGCCGCCCCCTAAAAGCTGCCGCCCGGGGAATTTGCCCCCCCTGCCCCCCCCACGCTACGCCACTGTTTTATATCTATCTATGATAGGATTTTAATATTATACAGCTGATGAATTTCTTTGTTTCCTTAAACTCATGAACTACTCATCCGATTTGAAAATGCTTTCAATATTAGATAGCCCAATACTCGAAGAAGACTATAGGCTTCTCTTAAACCGGGTTTCAGAAAGTAGCACCCAGTAGTACGAGGTCCTAGATTCGATCCCAGGATCAAGCATGACTGTTTTTTTTTTCCTATGAGTACCTTCCTACTCAACCCTCTTCAGCCAAGAATATTCAAATAGATGAAAATAGGTTTGAGGTCAGCCTTAGGAAAAAAACTAAATAAGCAAAAATAAAATATGTTAGCTATCTACCTGCCTACATAAAATTAAATCTACATACACATAAATAAAAATATTCCGGGAAAAATTTACTGCTGTATTCCAAAACACGGTAACCTAATAAAACATTGTGTATTTCGTGTTACACTAAAAATATCAAGTTGCTCTTCGTTTTTATTCCGAAATTAGCGTTGGAAGCTTCCAGAAGTTTTTTTAAAGGCGAAACAAATGGAAATTGTAGACTTATTGCCTGTGAAAGGCTACATTTTCCGTGGAGTTTAATGTATTCAGTGACTGTGCTCGTTGTGTCACGGCGGGTTACCACGTTTTGTTTTGTAGCAGTGTCGCTATTTCTTTCGGAAGTTACTTTTGATAGAAATTAATTTGGAACGGTAGTAGGTGTTATGTAAAATCATGGAACAAGACTGAAATTATTATAGTAAGCAAATAATAAGCCAGTCACGAATAACAGCAGTTTATTTTGACAATTAAAAACTTTGTAACCATAAGTACGTAAATTGTATAATTCTTCAATGTAGTCATATTTTCTTCTGCAATATTAAATATTCTATATTCCTAAACACCTGGCAATCACAAATAAACGATTTGATTTAAACACTGTAGCAACACAAAACACATTTTTTTCTCATACGTCAAAAATACTTATACCGTGTTCTTCCTAAACCCTCACGTCACGACAAATTCCCGTATCGTACCAACAATGGTCTTGGTGTATCTACGTGCAGCCTCGTCGTCATTACACAGCGGCACTTGTTCATGTACACCTCACTAAATGCTCAGCCGATGGAAGTAACTCGAGTTACTGTACTAACGCTTCCGGAAGAGGCTTGAGATTGAGGAAAAAAAGGGTTTGAAGATTCCAATGTTGATAGTGTAAATAAGATATACACTAATGTATTGTCAACTGAAAATTGCAGCTCAAGTACGAATGTAGCTTTGACTTATAGTAAAAGCGTTCTAGCCGATTGTTGGCCATCTCGGCTGTTCTCATATAAGGAGATTAGCCAACTGCGCAGGACATATTATAGTGCACGAACATTTGCTTGGACACAGGTGCACTCACTATTCCTTCACTCTCTGCGCGCGATGGGACGGCAATCCGACACGACCGGAGAGAGATCATAAGCAGGACCGACATTTAAGTAACCTATCGTACTACGAAAGATTTTTTCAGTAAGTAAGCGCGTCTAAACACTTATGCAAATTCTTCAGCTTCATAAAAACAGTTTAGATTGACAAGAAAACAAACAAACATCCGAATCTCGAACTGCCTTTTTGGGAAGTCGGTTGAAAACACAGTGTCCGTCATTTGCTTACAAACAGAGTTGCGACACTCTAATCATATTTATTTCCGTTTGTCGTTGTGTTGGTAAACATGACGATGTGACCAACCTTATGAACACATAGTGAATCGTTTAGCTATGTAAATTGAACTGGCCACTATGTATATAAGGCAGAAGATCCGTCATCTGTCTCGATTTTGCACAACTATGTTGAGGTTAATAGTCCAGCTATATGTACTCTGCCTTCATTTTTAGGCTGTATCTCATGAATCGTGATAGTTAGAGAGTTGTTCACAGATGATGTATATTTCTCTTGCCGCTATAACAACAAATAAGTACTGAAAACTAGAATAAAATAAATATTTTGGGGGGATTCTCATACAACAAAAGTTATTTTTTGTCCGTTTTATAAAAATAGTACCCTTCGTGCGGGAGTCCGACTTGCATTTGGGCGGTTTTTTAAGTTATAAATCATCAAATAATCAAATTACCCCTCCCGCTGTGTCAGACTGTTACTGACTTAAACCTAACATGTTCCTTCATGAGCCCTTTATGTACCGCGCCAGGTAACTCTTTCGAACAATCCCACAGACCAGGGCAGGCTTCGGCCTTAGTACAAACCAGACCTTCTGGATCCTGCACAATGCACATTACTCTCTAACATAATCGCAGACAGCAAACCCAATTTGTTACAGTGACAATCGCTCGCATAACTATATCACAATACACATAATAGACCATGTTAAACTTAGTGTATTATGCAGTGTTCTGGTAATATCCACTTAATGTAATCCGCTTAGTGTCGATTACAATAACCGATCCATCTCTAGTTTAGCGATTGGAGATTGAATTTTGACTAACTTCATATAAATAAATTATGTGGCGTGTTTCTCGGGTTTTATTCAGATCATCATCATCTCCCGAGCCTTTTCCCAACTATGTTGGGGTCGGCTTCCAGTCTAACCGGATAGAGCTGAGTACCAGCGCTTTACAAAGAGCGACTGCCTATCTGACCTCCTCAACCCAGTTACCCGGGCAACCCAATACCCTTTGGTTAGACTGGTGTCAGACTTAATGGCTTCTGACTACCCGTAACGACTGCTAAGGATGTTCAATGACAGCCGGGACCTACAGTTTAACGTGCCATCCGAAACACAGTGACCAGGGATCGAACCCGCGCCCATACTTGAGAGGTTGGTCCTTTACCCACAAGGCCACCACGACTTCCCATTTTTAAGCAAGTCCTATTAACTTTGTTAATGAATTCCTTTATGTATATACAGTAGGGAATTAACTTAGGGAGTATGTACATGGGTCGGAAAGTTCATAGATTACTTTCCTGTTGAATATATGAAATCCCGTGAGAGAGACCTTCAGAGCTAAACTTTCGTTTGATATCCATCATCATCAGGGTATCATGTTCTTTGTGATACGGGGTAGAAATAAATAACATTGGGTAACTGTTTATGATATTAAAATGCTTTACTTATAAACGTGAATTAAATAATAAGTAAATACTTAAGGGCTGTTTAAGAAAATTCTTACTTATAAACGTTGCTTAAGCATGTCTTAACTAACATTTAATCACTACTTAAGACTTTAAGGGCCTCTTTCACCATCTCAAAGTAAAGCGTTGATTAGTTACTTGCCAATTAACGTTAACTGGCAAGTAAAACTTACGAGTATCTTCTATCAATTTCACAAGCGAAAATAAAGCTTCGAGTAACTACTTGCCGGTTAAGTGAATGACATAACAAATTATACGTTACATTCGTTCAAAATTACGTCAAAGTTACTCGTCAAACGTCATTGACAGGTTAGCTGTCATTTGTCATTTCATTTCGTGTGGTGTTTTTGTTGTGTTTTTTTGGTTTGTCACTTCTTAAGTAGGATCCAGTTGCGAGATACCTCAATGTTAACAGTATGCTTGTTTTTGTTGAAACTGCTTGATTCTTGTAAACAAGACTTGTTTGTTAGAAAAGTACTTAGGTACCTACTAATGTAGGTTATTGAGAGAACATCGTATTAAATTTTTATATGTAAGGTGTAGAATTAATAATTACGATTTGATAGGTTATCTGTTAGTAAAATCATTTAACTTATTTTATTTTTATGAAAAAAATGATACTCACCTTTGCGTTTTAGAAACTATTTTATGTTTTATTACGTTATGCACTTGGTTCACTGCAAGCTTCGACAGACGAAATCTAGCCAAAAAATCAGTTTCATCTAAGTCCGTAAAATAATCAACACGGATTTTAAATACACGAATCCTCGGTATCCGTTGCAAAGTTAAATAATCAAATTCATCCGATTGATGATCAATTAAATCAAATAAATCCATTTTCTAACAACAAATATACAAAATTTCAATAATCTAAACGCTGTGATATTTAACTGTCAAGTAAACACGCTAATCAGTAGAAGACGCGGCAAGTAAGTTACGAGTCAGTTTAATCATTGATTAGTGCTACTCGAACATCGTGAAATTGACACGTGCAGTTACGGGTGACTTTAACCGGCGATTAGTCTACTCAATACTTTACTCGAGGGTGGTGAAAGAGGCCCTAAGTAGTGATTAGTTAAAATGTTGCTTAGAAGGTGATTAGAGATTTTTATAAGTAAGGGGGTAAGTGCATACGGTACATATAAAAAAAAACAACTTGACAAAAATATTGCCTGACTATGTTTGTTCCGGATAATCTCTGAAATAGCTTGAACTATTTTGACGAGACTTTTATAGGTAGATAGCTGAGGTAGAAGTTAGTAACTAAAGCTACATACGCTGCTTCACTAGGGAATATGTATTTATCGCACCTGGAAAACATTAAGGTCTATATTATTCTGATTACTGCTAAGTTTCATAAAGATTCACTCGTAAAAAAGTATTAAAACATACACACTATTTTCGATCGTAACATTAGTGTTGTGCGAAGTGTCATATCGCTAATTTCTTACACAACAATATTACAACACCCTTTTTCTTACAAAAAACATTGATAAGCCAAATAATTCTTCCTTCTTATTTACAAACTATGTGGCCAAGCCAATAAATAAATAACTCAGTACATAAAACGAGCATTGATTGAAACTAACTCCTTATCGTGCTCGCCGCGTGACAAAACGCTGAAATTGCCGTAATTTGGCCGTCGATAAACCCCGCGGCTACTAGGATTTTCATCAGAACCATTGTTGGTAACTAGTGATGTGGACGTATCGGGGAAAAGTTATCGATAGTTTAAAATGAGTTCTATTTGGTGGAGTTCATTTTATTATGCGTCTTTGAGTGAACTATCTGGCTGATATATACCGTATTGACGTTAAAAAGACGCTGGTTTATGCCGTTATATTATTTCTCCAGTGTGTAGATTATGGAAGTATTTATGAAAAATCTTGTCAAGATTAGAATAGAAATAGATTTACGAGGCATGATTAGGGACGCGATGATATAACATTTCAAGCCTATCTTTTCTTTCTTTTACAGCTGGTTCTGCATAAAAAAAACTTTACACAACGGCAGATATCTTCATAACTAACAAAACAAGATATATAAGTAAAATCTTCCGCGTTGTAATGATGAATGTGGGACATGAAATCGATTCTGCTCGACTAACAATGGCGAAGTTTCGCATAATTCGAATAATACGTTAATATGGCGTGACGGCTAGAGCATCGTTGTTTGTTCGGATTGTGAACATTTTTACGTAAGTTTTTAGATGAATAGCAGGGTAAATGGACTGTCTATAAAATATATCTACTAGTTTGTATCGTTCGATTTGATATGAAGTATGAATAAAACCGACTTCAATAATATACCTAAAATACTTAGGTACATACATATAGGTCACATTGAGAACCTTATTTTTTGAAGTCGGTTAAAAGCTTACTTAGACAGAGAAACAACATGAGATTCTAATTTTAACACCTCAAAACAACGAATCGGTCGACATATAAAACAAAACTATTTTCACCTTCCAACTAAGTTATCGATAACTTGCCCCGTGACTGATTTCCATCACTAAAAACTCCCGTCGTAACACGTAACTAGATTTCCACAATTCCTAACTCCGACTAGTTCGCAGTAAGTTGTGTAATTAATATTAAACACTTACTTAAGCGCAAACGCAGTTTACTGCTTTATTAAATTCTTTTGGTAACTAAAGCAACAAGTGATTGTTTGTATGTACAAAATACGTAAGTTATTGATGTAGCAACTCTACGGACAGTCTAAAAAAAGATATACAAGATTCTATCGCACTTTAGTCCAAGTTTCTAATAAGTTATTTCAAAATATTATATAAAACTGTTCCTTGCATCATTATAGAGAAAGAAATATATACATAAATATACACTCAGATTTTGATATTACTCCAAAACCAGTGGCTTTCATCAGTCGATGTTTCAAAAAATAAACTGAGAACTTTTATCGATAACTTACCCACCACGTTGTTTCCCATCACTAAAAACTAACTGGATTTCCACAATTCCTAACTCCGACTAGTTCGCAGTAAGTTGTGTAATTAATATAAAACACTTATTTAAGCGAAAACGCAGTTTACTGGCTTTATTACATTCTTTTGGTTGCTGGCTTCAGTCCAGAATCTAGTAGCAACAAGTGTTTGTTTCTGTGTACAAAATACGGCGGTTTTTGTAGGAAGTTAGTGGTTTTGTGTAAAGGTTTTGTTAAGCTAATTTTATTGGTGTCTGTTATTGTTTTCGCGATTTAGTCGTGAGGTACTGAGTGGATTTTGATGCGTTTTTCTTTAATATATAGAGAGACTAGCTTCGCCCGCGTAGCGTTCGGTTATATCGCGTTTCCAAGAGAATTCTTCAAAAGACCGTTTTAAAAACTATCCTATGTTCTTTCTCTCTATCTCTGTACCAAATTTTATTAAAATCAGTTCAATGGTTTAGACGTGAAAGCGTAACAGACAGACAGAGTTACTTTCGCATTTATAATATTAGTAGGGATTTTTATACGAGTTTGAACAATTTTGGACGGATCGTAATCACAAAAAAATATTAAAACTCCGCATCCGGAGTGTCATTATATCTATTTGCGACAACCTTAAAAACATATTCGCTAACATAATTTTTATGTAAGTACTTACAATAAAATACCTAATCATCATCAGTGTTTTTTTTACCTTGGTATTTTGGCAAAGGCCCATTCACGTAGTATATCTATCATTTTCTTGGGAACATTTTTTTTTTAATTCTCCAAACGAAAAAAAGGTGCCTCTATATGTATATTTTTTCTCAATGACTGTTAAACTGTAGGTCCCGGCTGTCATTGAACATCCTTAGCAGTCGTTACGGGTAGTCAGAAGCCAGTTAGTCTGACACCAGTCTAACCAAGGGGTATTGGGTTGCTCGGGTGACTGGGTTGAGGGAGTCAGATAGGGCAGTCGCTCCTTGTAAAGCACTGGTACTCAGCTACATCCGGTTAGACTGGAAGCCGACCCCAACATAGTTGGGAAAAAGGCTCGGAGGATGATGACTGTTAAAACTACATAAACTTTCAATTGTCATCCGTTTCGCAGTGAGTGGTCGCGTTGAGTGGTAACATTTGCCTCCACGTTACGTGGTGTCAGTCTACCGTGACGGTGACCGAATGTAAGTACCAGTATTCATCACTACGTACATTCACTATATTATATTCATTCATAAGTCGACATGGTTAGAAAGAATGATACTTGTTAGATGTCGGCAGACAGAAGAATATGGAACAAGAAGACATGCTGCGCCGACTGCAAATAAAATTGGGATAAGGGCAGGGGGATGATGATGATGATAGCAGTTTTTATAACTAGCTTAGTAGCCGTTCGCGGTTACTTCCACGTCCCGTGGGAATTACTGCCCGTACCGGGACAAAATATAGTCTATGTTATTCGGGAATATTCTAACTTCCTAACGGTGAAAGAATTTTTCAAATCGGTCCAGTAGTTTCTGAGCATTGAGGGTATTTACAAACTACGTTTACATTTTACGTCCATGTTTTCCCACGATGTCTTCCACCACCATTGGTCTATGGTGTCTCCTTAAAAAAATACATTTGCCATACATTATGGTGCTGCCCAGAAAGGTAACTTCTTCTTATCGTATATACTGGTGACAAAAGTACTCAAATAATATAGCTTTCAAGTCGTAAAAAGTTAATATCCTGCAATACACTCGGAGAATATCTGGGTCAGAGAAATGGGTCACAAAAACCATGATATCTTCAAAATTATGGACCTTAAGTGACAGTAAAAATACTGTTTGTTTGCTTTTGGTCTGCACTTTGAGAATTTTATACCATTGAATTCCAAAATTCCATCGAAATATTCGGAATATCATTTAAATAATTGGACACCAGGGACTGAAAAAAAAAACGTAATTCTTAAGTCTGGACTTCTGGTATCAATACGAGTAGTAGCTTCTGTTTACCATTAGAATCCAGAAGGGCCAATAAAACTACAAACATCCGAATTTAGAACCTCCTTTTTGGGAAGTCGGATAAATAATCGCTAGATTGATGGCAACTGTATTGAAGAGGTCAGATTGATAGTCGCTACTTTTGCAACATTGCATTAGATGTCATGTGAAGTCTAGACATATGAAGATAACCATATACGATGAAAAAGCTCGTACAAAAATCAAGAACTTATTTTTCAGCACCCTTTTCCTGAACAGTTTATCTATCTTCCTAAAGCTATAACAGCGCTGTTAAGGCCATATCTAGCATGTTAAGACTACATTAAGTTTCTCCATCACGCGTGTCTGGAGTCGGCAAGCTGGTGATAATCGTTTAAGATATATCTAAGCTTTGCATGTGTTGGTTTTATCGAATTTTGTATGGAAATGTTTGTGAAACTTCAGTGTTCAGTAAAGATTTGCAAATTGTAACACTTAGCTAAAGGTGAACAATTTTGATAGTACTTTTTACGTATAGAGTTAATAAATGACTTACTTCTTATTAATGACTAGCTTCTGCCAGCGACTTCGTCCGCGTCAAATTCGGACTTTGTGTAAAGAAAGGAAGAAATACTAAATACCAGCCTATACAATTCTAAATCTATCCGTACCTACTACAAGAAGAAATAAAATGTAAACTATTATATTATTGTAATTAACGAATTTAAACATTACCAAAATAACAATTCTTACCTATTTTTACCCACGACGGAACGGAGCAGGTATATGCGTTTGGGGTGAGAGATGTGCGTTTGTGTGTTTGTGTGTTTGTGTGTTTGTGTGTTTGTGTGTGCGTTTGTGCAAAGTAATGTTCCCACCTATCTTCTAAACTAATGATCTGATTTTGATGCGGTTTTCAATAACGGGTTTGTGTTCGATGAGTTCATGTTCTTAGATAGGTGTCATGGCTGTAACTCACTAGGGGGCGCCACAATATTAGTGCAAACAGCAAAGTAATGTTCCCATCTACCTTCTAAACTAATGATCCGATTTTGATGTGGTTTTCAATAACGGATTTGTGTTCAATGTGATCATGTTCTTAGATAGGTTTCATGGCTGTAACTCACTAGGGGGCGCCACAATATTAGTGCTAAACAGCAAAGTAATGTTCCCACCTACCTTCTAAACTAATTATCCGATTTTGATGCGGTTTTCAATGACGGGCTTGTGTTCGATGAGTTCATGTTCTTAGATAGGTGTCATGGCTAGATATCACTAGGGGGCGCCACAATGTTAGTGCAATACAATGTTGCAATATAATCAAAACGTCCGATTACAATTCTGTTTTCATCAGCAATGTTAACGTGCTTAATGCATGTGCCCAAATAATAAAAATTACGTCTGTAACTCACTAGAGGGCGCTACAATATTAGTGCAAAATAATATTGCAATAATACTATAACGAATTGTCCGATTTCAATGCGGTTTTCAGCGACGGGCTTGTAGTTGATTGGTGCATGGTTTAAAATAAGTCTTACGATATTAACTCCCTAGGGGGCGCTGCTCTATTAGTGTGAAACGATTATATTGCAATATTATTAAAACTATAATTCGTATATGCTCTCTAAAAAGTCTGAAATAAAATTAAACAAAATTAAAAATTTTGAAAAAACCCACGACGGTAAAAATCTTATTCAAAAATAATAAAATAACTCAAAACCCCCGACTTAACCCAATTATTATGTAACTAAATATTATTACCATAATACATAACCGAGGAATAACCGTCGGGGGCTGCCTTTTCTATATGAAATTTCAACAATTAATCATACTCATGAGTGTATTTTATGCCATCGTTAAACATCTACAATTCTTCAATAATTGTATTCACGACACAGAAATCCTTTAGCTGGTTTAATGGCAGCCCCCGACGGATATTCCTCGGTTATGTATTATGGTAATAATATTTAGTTACATAATAATTGGGTTAAGTCGGGGGTTTTGAGTTATTTTATATAAAATAACAACAAAAGAAAGTTAAAAATAAATTATATTATTTAAAGACGCACTGTCGGTCAATAAGGTTGAACACTCTGAACGTCTATTCGCAACAATCGCATCAACAGCCAAATATTGTATGAAGCTCGCGCAGCCACCGCGCCCGCCGCGCCGCGAGCCGCGTCGAGCGCAGCGACCGTTACAGAAAAATGATCCTTATAGCACGATATTCACGCGCGATGGCTAATTACCGTATTTCATGCATAACTTTGGTTTTTATTTACCGATTTATATGATTCTTTTTTTATTGAATAGGTAATAATGTTAACCTTTTTTATTTAGTGTAAGTGAGAGTGTTAGAAACGTAATAGTAGACAAATATAATCAGAAAGCTCCGAACTACTAAGCTATCGAGTGTTACACGTGTTATTATGAGTCAACCATAAAAAGTAGACATATGCTGTCATGGGATGTTTTTTAGATAATTTTAAAGAGAACATTTTCGTCATACATTGTTTCTGTGTAGCTTTAACCATTAAGGCTGCACACGCGACGGAAGCTTAAAAAATTGGAGTAACTTCACCCTTTTTCCAAACATTTCCCTTCACTGCTC
The DNA here is from genome assembly GCA_963856015.1 of Helicoverpa assulta. Classification (NCBI taxonomy): domain Eukaryota; kingdom Metazoa; phylum Arthropoda; class Insecta; order Lepidoptera; family Noctuidae; genus Helicoverpa; species Helicoverpa assulta. Next base: position 441,200 of record CAWLCW010000003.1, read on the forward strand.
TGCTCCTATTGGTCGCAGCGTGATGAAAAGTATCCTATAACCTGCCCAGGAGTATGAAGAATAATTGTACCAAGTTTCGTTAAAATCCGTCGAGTAGTTTTTGTTTCTATAACGAACATACAGACAGACAGACAGACAGACAGACAAAAATTTTACTGATTGCATTTTTGGCATCAGTATCGATCACTAATCACCCCCTGATAGTTTTTTTGGAAATATATTCAATGTACAGAATTGACCTCTCTACAGATTTATTATAAGTATAGATTTAATTGATTGAGTTATTGTTTTTAGAAAAAGCATATCAAGATTGATTATTTCTAGTTAAGTGACTACTCAAACTCAAATGGAGGTTAGGAAAAAGTGGCGTATTTTCTAAAGTTTTTCAGCCAAAATTATACTACTTGCACGGAAATAGCAAAAATGACGATAACTTTAAAAGAAAGCTCTCAAATAAACAACACACTCAGTATGCAAAATCAATTTTCCCCACTACAAGACCAGAATTCCATCCACGTCAGTTTTCCTTCAAAACACAGCCAATGTACTAGAAAATAACATAACTTGACAATGCAAGGAAAACATGCAATTCGAGAAATATCAAAGCAGAACAACGTTTATAGAATCACGTCTTGTCTTCTTAAAACAAGAGATGAGACAGGGAATTTTGTTTTTTTAGGGTTCCGTGTGTTAAGGTTCACCAAAGTTTTTACGCTCAAGTCACTTATGAGGTAGATCTACAAATATTTAATTGTTGTCTTATTCCAGATTGCTTTAACCCGTTTCTATACGTTGTTTTGCGATTTTGAAATTAAACATTATGTAGGACTAGCTTTTGCCCGCGACTTCGTTCGCGTGGAATAGTGACTTCCGGCAGATTTTTGGTTTGACCAATAGATGGCGCTATATGTCTGGATTAAATTGTATTATTTTTATATTTTTTGTAATAAAAACTATCCTATATTCTCAATATTATATATATTATATATATTCTCAATTTCCATACTATGTCTGTACCAAATTTTACACAAATCGGTTCAGTAGTTTAGGCGTGAAGAAAAGACAGACAGACACAGACGGACGGACAGAAAGACAGACAGACAGAGTTACTTTCACATTTATAATATTAGTTAGGATATACAAATCCAGCGATAAATTCTATAAAAAGAGGTAATTTATTTGCCACTAGGGAGATTAACAAATGATGGTATTTCTAGCATCTAATGTTCTCACCAAACTGGATGGCAGTTCACAACTAAATTACGTTTAATAAGGACTCACATGTTTCATTACATAACGCACTAGGGATCCCTTTTTTATAGGATATCATCAAATGACCCGTTCTGTGGCTGCAGCGTGAGGGAGTGTCAGACTCTTACTGACTAAACCCCACCATGATCTTCTTAAACTGTTTAAGTACCAGCGCCGCGGTAACTCGCGCGAACAATCCCGCAGCCCACAGAACCCACCTCCTTTAATACAACTCTTTCCTACCGGTAGCTGCATGTAACATTATGAGGAATAAATTCGTGGGGTAGGTAGCGGCGTGACGGGACGTCGCCGAATGCTATCTGGAGCGCGACGTGCCACCAACACAGGTGTAGGGCTGCCAATATGTTTTATAAAAAAGAAATACGTAAAAAAATTAGCTAATTTCTTAGAAACATTTTTAGAAAAAAAGTATCTAATATATTAATTCAACATTTAAATTATTTCCGACATTATTTCGATTGCAATTTCACTCGCGTTGCATGCATAAAATAATATAAAACTTTAGTTCACCAAAAGAGCAAGGATTCAAGATTAATTTATTTACTCACTCGTTTAAAATCAATAAATGGTCTATCTAAAATGGAAATATTTTTTTCAAATCGGACCATTGATTCCTGAGATTAGCTTATTATTTCAAACTCACTGATTCTTAAATATTAGTATAATAAATAATGTTAATTGTCAATCTGTGCCAGCCCTGAACCTCTCGAATCTCTGTGTACATGCAAGCAGCATAACATGTCCCCAACTTCGTGTACGATGAGGAGCAGACATTGTGCTTACTGCTGTAATCTATACTAATATTATAAAGCTGTAGAGTTTGTTTGTTTGTTTGTTTGTTTGTTTGTTTGAACGCGCTAATCTCAGGAACTACTGGTCCGATTTGAAAATTTCTTTCAGTGTTAGATAGCCCATTTATCGAGGAAGGCTATAGGCTACTTTTTATCCCGGTACGGGAAGTAGTTCCCACGGGATGCGGGTGAAACCGCTGGCAGAAGCTAGTATTTAATAAACCATACTTTATCTATACTAATATTATAAAGCTGTAGAGTTTGTTTGTTTGTTTGTTTGTTTGTTTGTTTGTTTGAACGCGCTAATCTCAGGAACTACTGGTCCGATTTGAAAATTTCTTTCAGTGTTAGATAGCCCATTTATCGAGGAAGGCTATAGGCTACTTTTTATCCCGGTACGGGAAGTAGTTCCCACGGGATGCGGGTGAAACCGCTGGCAGAAGCTAGTATTTAATAAACCATACTTTACCTTTGATAAATATCGAAATAAGTAGGTTGAACTTCATGTTAATCTGTTTGTACCCTAAGGCCTCTGCCTCGAATTTTGCGGGCAGCGGGGCGGCAGCGGCGGCGGCGCGGGCGGTCACCGTTTTGACTGGAGCTCACCGCTCGTTGCCCGCTCCCGCGCCGCTGTATTCGAGGGCCGGTCCATTTGATTATACGCGTAAGATCCTGCCGCTCCCGCGCCGCCGCCGCTGCCGCCCCGCTGCCCGCAAAATTCGAGGCAGAGGCCTAAAGGCTCCGAAATTACCGAACCGATTTGAACAATTATCTCACTGCTGGAAAGCTACAATATTCCTGAGTAACGAAGGCTATATTTTGTCCGGGTAGCAGACCGGGGAACTCCTGCTACCTGCATTGCACGAGCTGCTGCTGAGATGGATCGCCAGTAGATGGAGGCGACCAGCCATTGCCGAGAGGTCACGATAGTCATCTTTGGTCCTCGTAGCCCCTCTCTAAAAGGCAGAAGACGGCACAAAAGCTGAGGTTTTTAGTGGGTGCAAGCCCCACATAACCTCACCGTCTCCCCGGGCGGTGTGTGTATGCGTCAGGCATTTTCCTCAGCTGAAACAAAAAAAAAAGGCTATATTTTGTCCGGAAACGTGAAAAATTTAACTTCGGACGCGGGTGCATCCCCGGGAAAACGACTAGTGAATTAAGAGCTAGCATAATTACGTAAACCTGACTCTACAATCAGACTGATTTCCTATCCCAATAATTACTGTATCGAATTCTATGCGACCAAACTGACGAACAATAACAACCGTTAATCCATTGTTTTGTCTGAACCGGGAACCGAACGTGCGACCAATCGGTCAGACTATTCAGATTTGGTCACAGTTCGTCACAATCATTGTAATTTCAATGTCATTGTTGAAGGATCGATTTTGACCTTTAATGAAGGTTTAGTTTTTACCCGACTGCGTGAAAGGAGGGTTATGTTTTTATCAATCTATAATCTATGCATGTCTTTGATTGAAGTCGACATAACTTTTGACATAGCATCTTTACTTAATAATATAAATGCGAAAGTAACTCTGCCTGTCTGTCTGTTACGCTTTCACGTCTAAACCACAGAACTGATTTTAATGAAATTTGGTAAAGAGATAAAGTTGACCTTGAGAAAGAACATAGGATCGTTTATATCCTGGACTTTTGAAGAGTCCGGAGAGAAGCCGCGGGCGGAAGCTAGTAGTCTACATTTTAAAAGCTCATAAAAACACCCATAAAAATAACTACTAAACCACTAAACACATGATTTGATTGAAAACACTATAAATACCGTGGTTTCTCTCAGTATCGGCAAATAATATAAGTTATAAAAGTATTTCAATAACGTTCGCCCGTTTGGCAAACGTCCAGTGCTGTGTTCCTCTCTATATAGACTATAGTTAATGTGTGGAAATGTATGGACTTTGGTAGTAGGCTTTTCTATTAAATCTACACTTATATTATACATTCGAAAGATATTTTGTTTGTCTGTCCGTCTGTCACGGTCTCATCAAAAACTACTGAACTGATTTAAATGTAATAATTGGTCACTCGAGTCTTGGGCATGAAGAAGGATATAGGCGACTTTACCCAGTTGCCGGAAATGGTTCTCCCGGAACCTGAGTAAAAATGCGGGGAAAAGCTAATGGTCTCTGCACACAGCGGGCGCGGCGCGACGGGACGGGACGGCGACGCGACGCTGAGCAGTTGTAATGTACTAGATATTACGGACGACATCACACAGAGCCGTCCCGCTCGGCGCGACGCGACGCGACGCGACGCGACGATCTAGTACATTGTGTCACGTCGCCGTCCCGTCCCGCCGCGCCGCGCCCGCTGTGTGCAGAGACCTTAAAACTTTAATATTCAAATAATTCTATTGTTTTCATAAACTAGCTAGTTTTCTTCTTGGCGTATCGATGGTAATTAACCTTAAAGGGGCCCAGTATTTCACCACTGCTGCATTTTCGCTTTATCATTCGTATTTCCTTTGCAAGATTCACCTTGATCCTATTTATATCCTTTATTGAGTTTCACAATTTTAGAATATTATATTTATGTTACAGCCAAAGTGATTAAATATATTTTATACATAATGACTGGTCATTGTATATAATACCCAAATTGACTAGACAGTGTGATAGATTAATCACTTTATCTGGATCTAATTCATAATAGCTGGTCAAAGTTAGCCAAAGTAATAAATATATTATAATCGTCTGATTACTTACTAATTCTTAGAAACGGCTCAAGTTATTATCGACTGTTTTTATGATAAATCATCAAATGATTCCTCCCACTGTGGGAGAGCAGCGTGAGGGACTCAGAGAGCGTGAGCGTGAGCGTGCAGCGTGAGGTCAGACTGTTAGTGGCTTAAACCCACGCGTTGAACAACGCGCACCGCCGAGACGGGTCCGTGTCTCCCAGGAGACGGAAGGCCGATAAGGCACCCGAACTCATCGCACAGGCTCACGTCTACGGTGGCTGGGAGTCGTCTCTCGACCACACAGAAGGAGACGATGGCATCCCAGTACCTCTCGCCCCGGACCTTGGCTTGAAATAAGGCCGGGTGCGAGAGGTCGCCGCTGCCGACTGCCTCGACGAGGACACGGCGGTGCCCTTCCCGGGCAGGGCACACTCCGGGCCGTCGGTACAGTGGCCCGAGCCACACTTCAAAGAGGGGACTTTTCGCTACTATTATGGGGTGCCCTGTGCTAACTAGCCTTTTTCGAATTATATTAAGATCAGCTACCAGGCACTTTAGTTAGTTAACATGAAATAATAACCTTTACCTACTTGTTTTATTACATTATCTAAGTCTATGGAGATATTATATAAAATTGCTAGTTAATGTGATTAATTCTGTGTCAATTATCACTTTATCCAAATTGAGTAGATATTATAAATAATAGCTAGATAATATGTATAATATGCGGACTTATTACTTTGGCTGTAACATTTATAGAGGTATGTATGTTCTTAAATAGTGCAATTCATCTTCAATCTAAAATTGCACCTAAAGCAAAATACTATCTACATATACTGTAATTATGTTACAACCGTAACCAAAACCAACAAAGTACGTACAAACAACCCCACATTGTCATTGTAACACCTCTCACACACACATATACAAGAGTAGTATTCACCCTTACAGACCACTAAACGAGGTAACATTACAAGGAATTGCATTTTGTTACTCTGATACACACGGACTATAAAATTGTACAACAAAGTCTAAAAATGTAGTACAAATTCGCTGGCATGTTTTCAATATGTCTATGGAGTTTCTTGCCGGTTCTTCTCCATGAGACCAACTTTTTGAAACCGTGCAACTATTGTGACGTTTCATAGGAGCTTGCAGGCCTATCTGAAATAAAAACATTTGACTTTGACTTTGAATGGGTCTCAAAAAGGACCAGTACTTGTGTATGAAAATTGTACCCATTTTCAACATGGTACAACATGGTCCTTGGTGATGAAACTTGTGTTATATGAAAGCTCTTGAAGAGCACTTTATTTTATTATTTGGCAGCTATGTTGGATTCCAGCGTGAACATGGTGTTTTAAAATTAAAAAAAAAAAACATATTTGTGCAACCGAGATATGGCCTAACTGTACTTTTCTGAGCCTCAAAAATTCTAAAAAATATCAAAATAAAGCTGATAAAATCACACTTTTCGAATGTCAAAACAATAAACCCAAAACGCGCACCCGGTAGCGAGTAGCGCAACAAACTCCCCAGCAACTTAATAGAACGCGAACACTGACCACGAGTTACGATTCACGCTTTACAAATAAATGGATTATCAGCTTAGTTCACTGTTGTGGACATAAATACTTCGAAAAAAGGGATTACTTAAGTTACAGCAATGTAATACAGTGGTGGGCATTTCAAAGTGGTCTTCAATGACATTTTCCGAATCATTGAATCATTCAATGATGGTTATAACGCACACAAAGTATCTCGTGGTGTACTCGCTCTAGCAAACAGTAACACATTGCGTGCGAACATTTCTACAATGTCCGCGAAACTGCAACCGCCGTGCGCGAACACATGCTAGCTGTGGACTCGCGACATAGCATAACATATTTTGTGTCCGCCTCGTTGGTCTAGTGGTGGCATAGGGCGATTGATGTGCACTAGGTCTCGGGTTTGATTCCCGGGTCAAGCCGAAATCGCTTTGTGGGTTTTAGAAACTTTCACAAAGCAGCCCGTAGTCTGGAAGTTGGTGATTGATACACCCGTGCATCGGAGAGCACGTTAATGTCGGGCTTGCGCCTGATCTCTCTCCAGTGGTGTCGGATTGTTGTCCCATCGCGCTATGAGAGTGAAAGAATAGTGAGTGCACCTGTGTCCAAGCAAATGCTTGTGCACTATAATATGTCCTGCGCAGCTGGCTGATCTCCTTACATTAGAATATTGCGCGAACAATTTTGGTGGAATATGCTTTCTAAACTACTATCCTGTGTGTAGTCCGTAATCCACACATATATATATAATGTGTTTTATGTGCGTACGTGTGTTATGTACTGTATTATAAAGATTTATCTCTACAGAACTTAACTACGAGTTACTTGCTAGCTGAAATAACTGTAACTTGTAGCTTCTCTAGTAGTAGCTAACTACTTTAATGTATTTCGTGTTTCTAAATTCTAAGTGAAAGCGGGATCGTCCTATTGTGATAGTTTTCAATGAATGAAATCTGATAGCTAAGTTATCAATAGTAGTAAAATAAAGAAAATAAGTTGCTTTGATAGCGCTAATCTCAGAAAATACTTTACGTATTTCAAAAAATATTTTAGTTTTGATCGCATTCGCATGGTTATTGATGAAGGCTTATGTACACTTTTTATTCCTATTGCCCGAAATAGTTCAAAATTATAAAAATTCGTAGCCAAAAATAGAAAAAATACCGAACTACTTTACCGAAGCTACAATTATAACACCTTTTATATTGATGGACCTAACAAATCCGCTAAAATATACTGTGTTACTGTTACTGTTACAACCTTTTTATCGTCCCACTGCTGGGCACAGGCCTCCTCTCACACGGAGAAGGAAATATAAAGGAAATAAAAATATAAAGTCCCTTAAAAATCTAATCAAACAATGAAAGTCCTACAAAAAACATGCAGTAACGCATTTATTATCCACCATGAACAGTAAGTTAGAAAACCACGAGCTATTTAATATCAGGCCGGTATGCAGCTAATAAAAATACCTGCCGCTGACTCACCGGGAATTCAAACTGGCGACCCTTGTGCCTTGTTTATTATGTACCAGAGAACAAAATCACTAGCAGAGGTGCCATGACGGAAAATCTCTCTAAGTAGCCACGCTTGTATGTACTTTCTAAGTATATCTTGGACACCAATGCTTGTGTTTCGGATGGCACGTTAAGCTGTAGGTCCCGGCTGTCATTGAATATCTTTGGCAGTCGTTACGGGTAGTCAGAAGCCAGTAAGTCTGACACCTGTCTAACCAATGGATATTGGGTTGCCCGGGTAACTGGGTTGAGGAGGTCAGACTGGAAGCCGACCCCAATATCGTTGAGAAAAGGCTCGGAAGATGATGATGAAAGTAGTGCGCCAAAATGCGGCTGTGTGGGGGATGAGGAACATTACTGTCTTTGAAACAGACCATTTTATTTGTAATACCAAAAATCATTAACAAAGGTTTCGAAGAACCCGAAAGCTTTGTTAATTCACTCGTAACCGACCATTTTGGCCACGCCCACCGTTCGTATTTGACCTAGAAGAAGGTGCCTGACCTACCTGCATTATGACATCTCCGTTTATCTTTCCTTACTCCGTGTTATGAATCTAGTCGCATATTTGTGCGTTGACTTGTTATAATGTTGCTTTAGATTCGCTATCTATTAAAGAAATAACTTCCGTTTGTTGGTAGGTAGCACTTGGACAAAAATATTGTAAATTCTAACGAAGATATAACTGATTTAAACGAAGTTTGAGATCGGTATATATTAAGAAACTAAGCTGAGTATCTATATGTCTGTCTTGCTTTTATGACAAATTTAACTGAACCAATTCAAGTGTTTGGTGTACAGATAGTTAAGAGCTTGAAAAATGACATTAGGCTTTTTACCCCGCTTTAAGTCGTTCTCACGGGACGTGGGTGAAACCGCGCGGAATAACTTGTTCTCCGTTTTATTGATATTATAAAACTGAAAAGTTTGTTGGTCTGGTCAGATTTCAAAAATGATTTCAATTTTAGCCATTTTATCGAGGAAGACTATAGGCTATTTTTACCCGGTTACACGAAGTTCTTCCAAGGCGTGGATGAAACCGCGGGGAACACCTAGTCTAGTATAAAAATAAGGTTTTTACAAATACAATTGAATTTAAAATATCTGCAGTCGTTTTGAAGAGCTTAGAGTGCAATGACTGACAGTCCATTCAACCCGACTTGCAGACAGCTTTATATATACAACTATATATACTCGTATATACTTGTAGAATATGAAGTATATAATACACAGTCTGAGCGATTCAATGCAGACATCTCAAAGAAAACTGTTTGAGAGTAAATAGCTTTTCTCGACGGAATTGCGACCTTTTTTAATTAGTTTTTTCTTCTCCTATTTGTAGTCGGAATATATTAGAATGCATTGAAACGGAGTGTCGTTGAGTAACTGGGTTGAGGAGGTCAGATAGACACATAGGCACTTGTCTAAAAAAAACCGGCCAAGTGCGAGTCGAGCTCGCGCACCGAGGGTTCCGTACAAATCCTGTATAGATAAAAAGTAACTCTCGCGCAAACCGTTCAGTTTATAACAATCATAGTTATGGTAATTTCGTGAGAGTCAAAATAGTTCATATTTTTTATTTTATAATATAACTACAATAGTAGGCCAGTACCTTGTAAAAGTTCTTTTATTAAAGTTATTTATTTACAACATTTTATAGTCATCATTCAGAAATCTAATTGAAAATAACTAATTATGTCTTGGTCATTGGGCATATCTGACCCGCTATGCAAAAAGTGGCGGACACGAATGAAAGTAGTTTTAAATTGTGGAGAATAGTATAACGTTTCATTCAATATAAATATTTTATTAAAATTTCATGGACAAGAATGTACAGGATCGTTTGAAGAACATAAAAAACAAGCAATTTTTTGGATTGTACAGGTCACAATGACAGTTTTTATTGTTAAAATACTTTTCAAAAAGAAGGAAGATCTTAATTCGGATGATCAGGACCTCATGAGGATCTGAAAAACTCGAGAAATCGAGGGCAACTCTCGAATTTGTAGGCACGCCTCTAGTCAAAACCAGACATTCGGGTGTATTTTTGAGGTAATTGCAAAACAGTGAAGTTTTGGAGCTGATTTGATTATGGAGACCAAAGAGAATCTAGGGAAATCCTGAACAATATGCTGCAACTACCACGTGTTTAGGCTTATTTTATTCGTATTGACGAGGACTTTCCACATGGATAGGTTTGATTGGCATTGCGGGAACTATTATAAAGATAAGATATAGTTCAGGGAACTCCTTTACTATTTATATCAATTACCTTGTGTTAGAGCTTATTTTATAGGAGGTGATGCGAATTCTCTTCTAACTTGGGTTATAGCAGCCATTGCGGGAATGATTAAACCACTCAATAAGAAATTATTGAGTGGTTTAATCATCTCACAAGCCCTAATTTCGGGTTTTTTTCCACTCACCAAATTCACCTGACGGCCACTTACATTGACTTGTAACAACGACGTCAGTGTTTGGGTCCATCCACACCCAGTATACATAAAAATAACACCACAGTTATACCCGCAGTAGCAGTCGTATTGAGGTTTAGAGAGAATTGAGGTTTGGGAAGTAGTTTTTTTTTTTTTGTCTTAATTTTTAACTTTCCAGTGAAAATTACTTGTAAATGCGAATAATATAAGCCAAAACACGACGTAGCTAAAACATACCGTTGAGGAGTTCCCTCGACTTTATCTCGTCTCCACCAGCAGGTCTGCTCTAAACCATCACTGTTTGACATTGTAATCAGACATAAAACTGAGAATCAAACGAGAGTTTTAACCCTATGCGTGCCTACAATTTCAGAAAGTTGCCCTCAATTTCTCAAGGTTTCCATGATCAGATCCTGACCTGATGGCAACGGGCATAAACGGCGAGTATACTCTTTTACTATAAAGAAATAATTACTCGAATCCATCCCATTTGGTCGTTTAGATTCACCATTGAAGTGGGGAAAATATTTGATGTTTAAACCTGATTTTCTCTAGATTCCCATGGCTCACGTTGATGCGACTAACGCCATAGTAAATCAGAGCCTTATATCATTATACTATGCTAAATTTCGTTCGTGTCCGCCGTGGGTATGGTTTCCATACTAAGGTGCCCAATGACCTTTGAATGATTTAGAATTTTTCACAGTTTAGAGGCAATTAGATTTAAGAAGTGTTTGATATGAATTTCAACTTTAATATCTCTTCGCGTTCATGTGAAAAGGGTAGGTAGTAAGTTTATAATTATTAAAAAAATATTTTACGTCATGTAAGCAAAAATAATATTTTAATATTTTATGTAACTTCAAATTTATCATTTTTGCAATTTTCCCTTTATCTGTACTATATAACGTTGCTTCGTGCCGAATTTCAAGATTCTGAGTTCACGGGAAGTACCTTGTAGGTTTTGATTCCCTAGCGTGTGACGGAAATTCGTCTAAGGTGTCGGTATAAACTACTGTATCTTTTGATCACGTTAACTTAGAAGTTTGATTTTTTCACTGCTTAAAGGAACAATAGACTTAGGTATTTGGTATAAATTTCAATTTGATACCTTTATTCGTTCGTGAGAAATAAGGTAGTAAGTTTCATTTTATTAAAATATTTTTATTATATTATATAACTAAAAAAAATAGATTTTCGCAATTTTTCCTATAATTGCATGATATGACAATGCTTCATGCCAAATTTCAAGATTCTGAGGTTACGGGAAGTATCCTGTAGGTTTTGATTCCTTTGCGAGTGTTGAAAATTTGTTGAAAATATCGACATAATCGGCTGTATTTTTTGATTGGCTTGGCTTAGAAGTTTGATATTTTCACAGCTTAAAGGGACAATAGACCTGAGTATTTCATGTGAATTTCAGCTTGATACGTCCACGCATTCTTGAGATAAAGGGTCTTGACAGACAGACAGACAGACAGACGGACAACAAAGTGATCCTATAAGGGTTCCGTTTTTTCCTTTTGAGGTACGTAAACTTACCAGTGTTAGAGTCTAACACTGGTAATTTTACGATTTCCCGCAAAAAAGGGTTAAAGATATTATAAGTTAGATATGTACTTAGTTTTAATATTTCCCCCTTTATTTTTTATTATTATTTAACCGAAGAGACTTGAACAATGTCAAGTTAGATACTTCAAAGACTTTATTTATTCTTTCAGAAACTGTTGATGTACAGTTTTGTAAATATCTTCGCCCGCGGGGAAATCTTCAAGTTGTATTTAATCAATTTATGTCTGAAAAACTCGAGTACTTTCTTTCTACTTGACTTTTTTATTTAACTTCAAATAAAACGTAGTTACTGACGTCATGATATTTTTAAAGTAACTAAGATAAGTAAATTAAATAAATCCTAACTTTTTAGTAATACTAAAAATGCTACTGAGTCGCTTCTTTCACGGTAAGAGCACATTGCAAACTTGTAGTCGGCCGATAGTTTGTTTGTGCTCATAAATCAGTATGAAGATGAATGGTAGTACGCACATTACAAAGATCAGGTATTTAGCCGGTATCAGACCGACTGAGAACTTTGATTGGAATCAAGATTTTCTTTAAAAAAATGCCAACCATCGGGTAAACAGTCGGCCAACTGTTTAGTCTGCAGTGTACTCTAGAACTGCTTAACTGGATTTAACTGGAAATAGGTGAAGACGGTATTTACAAATTCTACTTGGAAGAAAGCAGGTGGAACTGTAGGCCACAGCTAGTCAATAAGTAGTCATTAAAGCACTCATAATGCCATTCAGAGCACCAAGCTCTTCAGTTTTCTCTCTCGCGAGTGCAAGGTTTTGGCTGGCTGCCAATTCGAGAGAATTAAACACTTGAATTCAACAAGTTAAATATATCAAGTTTAAATAAGACTAGTGCCCCGCCCCGGCTGCACCCGGGTTTGCATTGCCTAAGCTTAACTTATGAATCTCTCTATCTATTGGTGGAAACTGCTTGAAAGTATTATTTAGTATTATTTACATGACCTTTAAGTTTGTTTGTATACAACTAGGGAATGCAATCCCGACTCGAGATTGCAAATTCGGGATCGGGATACGGGATCCCGGAATTTTCGGGATCTCGTCTAATTTAAAAAAAAAATGAATCCAGATGACTGAAAAAGCTAATAACTGCTTGTTTGTGATAGTGAGGTTAATTAAAATAACATATTACTCGAAAGAAAATAAAAACCTTTATTCTTTAATCTTACCAACTAAATAATAATCAGGTTCATCCTCCGAGCCTTTTTCCCTATCATGTTGGGGTCGGCTTCCAGTCTAACCGGATTCAGCTGAGTACCAGTGCTTTACAAGAAGCGACTGCCTATCTGACCTCCTCAACCCAGTTACACGGGCAACCCGATACCCCTTGGTTAGACTGGTGTCAGACTTACTGGCTTCTGACTACCCGTAACGACTGCCAAGGATGTTCAATGACAGCCGGGACCTACAGTTTAACGTGCCATCCGAAACACAGCCAATGGTGTCTAAGATATACTTAGAAAGTACATACAAACTTAGAAAAGTTGCATTGGTACTTGCCTGACCTGGGATCGAACCCGCGCCCTCATACTTGAGAGGTTGGTCCTTTTCCCACGCCACCACGACTTCACTACGACTAAATAATAATCAGGTTGTAAGGAAATTAACGTAGGTAAATTAGGTAATCAAAACAATAAGCTTATTTCAAGGGAATTAAGAAAAAGAGTGATTTTGAAAATGACTCCCCGCCCCGCGCCCCGATTGGTTGTGTGTGTGTTGCGTCGCTGACCACTGCCGCCCAATCCCGTCAATCTCGAACGGGATCTCGTCATATGATGCGTCGGGATTGATCCCGAAAAATTACACGAGATCTCGCGAGATCGGGATCCCGCGGGATCGGGATTGCATTCCCTATATACAACTAAAAACAATAAAGTCCGTTAAGTTATTTTTTGAGTAAATAAAGGGCAGCAGAGTGTTTTGTACATAGAGCTAATAATTATAAACCTGAACAGTTTGTTTGGTTGAACTCGCTTATCTCAGGAACTACTGGTCCGATTTGAGAAATATTTCCAGTATGTGACAGCCCATTGGTCGAAGAAGGCTTCTTACTATTTAGATACAATTTTTATTCGGGTGCGCGAAGTAATTCCTTCGTAAGTATAGTGATGATTGACTACAACTGCACGGAAAAGTGTAGTTTAACACTCACAAAGGTAAAAATGATTTTTAAAATTAAAAAAAAAAAACAAAATAATATTTTATTTTGTAATCAATCAACCAATCGAAATATTCGAATATTAACTACAGACACATGATTATTTTGATATGAATACTGGCAACATGCCAGCCCCACCATACCATATCGGAATTTTTAATTAAAATCCTCCTCGTTTGTATGTACTTTCGTATTTAACTCAGTATCACAGCTGGGTTCGCTTGCAGAACTTTTTTTGATCATTCAGAATTCAATTTGATTGGATTTTTTAAACCTGAATTAAGACAAATATTCTTTATTACGAAATTACGAAATAATCAAGCGGTTAGTGGAGAAAGAATTTGCAGCCAGCCTTTTGGGCACGATCCCCGCTTTTTTGATACATAAAAAGTGTAATTTTACCTTTTTAATTTGTACCTAAATAGTTTGATTGAATAAATATGTTCAATTCCAAAAAAGAAGAAATACATTGTTTCACATTTCTAAGTACGTATGTATAGGTATTATGTGAAAGTTGAGGATGGTTGTCATTTTGTCAATAAAAACTACAGAACGAATTTTGACGAAATCTTATACTGCGATTCAAACACAGTTATACAAGAAGCTAATAAGTATTTTGACTTTGAATTTGAGTTACAAATGAAAATAATTCTTTCAGACACTCTTTACCCCGCTAAAAGAGATATGATTTTCACAGTAACAATCATAAAAAAAACTAAACACAATAATACCCCCAGATTAACACCCTCCTTTTTCGTAAGTCGGTGTAAAAGAAAGACAAAAGTACGTTTGAAGGGGTTAAAGCTTCTACGTCATTGAGTTGTGACGCACGGAGCTTTTAGTGTCCCACTGTTTGTACTGCCACAGACAATTGTATTGGTACACTATTTGTACACATAGAGAGTATTTTTACAGGCTTTTATATCAACTACACTTATTTGTACCTAAAAGTCATGGTGTCCTAGTGGGTAAAGAACCAGCCCAAAGAGCCACTTTGATTCCAGGTAGGGCAAGAACCAATGCAACTTTTTTAGGTTTGTATTTACTTTTTAAGTATATCTTGGACACCTTGTTTCGGAGGGCACGTTAAACAGTAGGTCCCGGCTGTCATTTGAACATCTTTCGCAGTTATTACGGGTAGTCAGAAGTCAGTCTTACCAAGACGTATTGGATTGCCCGGGTAACTGCGTTGAGGAGGTCAGATAGGCAGTCGCTCCTTGTGGCACACTGGTACTCAGCTGCCGGTTAGACTGGAAGCCGACCCCAACATAGTTGGGAAAAGGCTCGGCAGATGATGTCTCTTATCACCTAGAATTACGTCGACTAACAGTTAAATTCTCCAAAAATGCCATCGTTATTAAAACCGCATTCTTCATGGCCATACGCAAAACAATGCATATGTCTGACTCACGTCAGTTATACGCCGCTCACTGAATGATAATGTAGTTAATAAAATAATAATCTATACTAATATGATAAAGATGAAACATTTGTTTGTTTGTTTGTACCCTAAAGGCTCCGAAACTACTGAACCGATTTGAATAATTCTTTCACTGTTGGAAAGCTACACTCTTCCTGATTAACATCCTTACTAATATTATAAATGCGAAAGTAACTCTGTCTGTCTGTCTGTCTGTCTGTCTGTCTGTCTGTCTGTCTGTCTGTCTTTTCTTCACGCCTAAACTACTGAACCGATTTGTGTGAAATTTGGTACAGACATAGTTTGAAACTTGAGAAAGGACATAGGATAGTTTTTATTACCAAAAAAAAAAATTAAAAAAAAAAATATTCCGGACATATAGCGCCATCTATTGGTCAAATCAAAAATCTGCTGGTAGTCACTATTCCACGCGAACGAAGTTGCGGGCAAAAGCTAGTAGGTTATATTTTATCCCGGTACGGGCAGTAGTTCCCACAGGACGCGGGTGAAACCGCTGGTAGAAGCTAGTATATTAATTATTATAATGCTTGCGAATTGCTAAGCATATGCAGGTGATTGACACCTTGGCATATTTCTTTGTTTGAAACTTCTGTGGATGCATTAAAATTCAATTTGAAAATATAAGTTCTTTGTAAGCAAGATACCTCTTTGTGAGTAAAAGTTTAAAAAGCTGACTATGAATTGAAAAACTCCTCTTTTTTGGAAGTCGGTATAAAAGTACACGGGTAGGGTTGCCAGGTCCTCAGACGCAAAAGCCGGACAGACCTGTGAGTTTGTCCTGACATTTGGGTAAAAAATCCGGACATCTTGTTTTTTTGTCCATTTTTTTATAAAAAGTATAAAACTAATTTTTTTTTGTCCTAACATTCGGTCGAAAAATCCGGACGCCTCACATTTTTGAAAAATTTTGGTGTTACTTAAAAAAAATGTAAATCCGGGATATTCTGATTGCATTTTAATAAAACAAAAGCAAAATCAAGATTTATTTATTATAAATCAGTCCAGCGGTCGGCTGTTCTCGGGTCAACTCGGCTAGCCGAGCGCGCGGCTGCCGCGCCGGTCGCCGCGCCCTGCGTCGCGCCAATACTCGTTCGGCGTGATTCGATCTCGATCCGCGCGTGAATTTCGAAATTGAAAAATCCTACCTAAATCCTAACAGGCCGGATGCCGCTTATTTTGGCCGGACAAGCAATCAAAAATCCTACGTATGTCCTGCTTTATCCTAACACCTGGCAACCCTATACACGGGTGAAACCGGTGAAACAAATAGTTAGCTACTTGATCGAATTAAAATATTAATAAAATTATACTTCGTGGTGGCCTAGTGGTTATAAAGTACCTACTTCTTAAATACGAGATTGCGGGTACGATTCCAGGTGTTAAAAAAAAATCTACCTCGACTTTAATTTCTTACTGCGTTAGTCATATCATTAAAATTACATCCAAATAGAAATTACTCATCATTTCGCTATTGTAATGGCCGCACATGACCAACGCTTTGCATAAGAATAGCAGGTTTCTAAAAACGTGCGCCATTGTTGTAAAGTACGTACCCGATGTCGGTGACATCGCGAATGTCTGGGTGCTCACTATACGCGGTATTTTGTTTGTTCAGTTAGGTTTAATGTTGGCGGTTAACTGCCTCATATATTTAAATTAAGGAATAAAATTTCATATTATAATTTAGAAAGCTGATTAGTTAGTTTGAACTCGCTAATCTTAGGAATTACTGGACCGATTTGAAAAAATATTTCTGTGTTATAGAGAACTGGCTTTTTCTTGCGGTTACACTAGGTATTCGGCGCACCAGGATAAAAAGGAGGCTCCCTCAATAAATAACTTATTACTAAGCTATCAAACGCTTAAATAATTTGTTAAATGTGTTCAGTATTTCCTAAAATTTGCGCATTTTTTACAAATTCTTCTCAGTTCAACTTTATGATATTAGTAGGTATAGATTTTCAGTGGATTAAAACTTTCCCTTTCCACATCAAAATTTTCGACTAGTACATTAATCAGATCTACAACTTTATTAACAAAGATTTAATCACAGCTGTAGAATGGCTTCCTTGACATATCTGTATTCTGCACTAGCTTCTGCCAGCGGTTTCACCCGCATCCCGTGGGAACTACTTCCCGTACCGGGATAAAAAGTAGCCTATAGCCTTCCTCGATAAATGGGCTATCTAACACTGAAAGAAATTTTCAAATCGGACCAGTAGTTCCTGAGATTTGCGCGTTCAAACAAACAAACAATCAAACAAACAAACAAACTCTTTAGCTTTATAATATTAGTATAGATAACTTTACCTATAAACCTTTGTACTAATAAATTATTTTATATTTTGTTACAGGTAAATATCTGCCTCTATGCTAGAAGTTATGTAGGTATGTTTAAACCCGCTTCTTGAATGGAACAACTTCCCGCGACCGGTTGATGGTAAGCCTATTTATGTTATTCTGGTGAGTAAGCTTTACTTACTGCTAAGTTTTTCCAAATCTATCCAGTGGTTTTTGACGTGAAAGAGTAACAAACATTGGTTCGCGTTTATTATATTCCTAGCTTCTGCCAGCGATTTCACCCGCATCCCGTGGGAACTACTTCCCGTACCGGGATAAAAAGTAGCCTATAGCCTTCCTCGATAAATGGGCTATCTAACACTGAAAGAAATTTTCAAATCGGACCAGTAGTTCCTGAGATTAGCGCGTTCAAACAAACAAACAAACAAACTCTTCAGCTTTATAATATTAGTATAGATTAGTGTGATTGTAAGATTTATGGACAAGCCGTTAATTATGAGAAGCATCCAGTTCTATATTTGCAACCATAATTAGGAAACCTATAAATCATAGATCATTGTATTTATTAGGAAACAAAATATTCCTGGTTGTTTTGGCTCTGAATTTTACGGGTTCTCAAAGCACCAAACTCTTGATACACACAATCGTTCGTTAGAACAAGCTGTTCTCAGGAATTACTTATTCAGTTTAAATTAATCTTTTAACGTTGTACATACATCTATCGAGGAAGGTGTCAGGCTATTTTTTATCTGGGTTTCAATAACTGTACAAAGTTCACAAGCCCATTTATAGAAGCCTAAAGCTTTTTTAGCTGAGTACGCGAAATAGGTCCCTGGCGACACAGACGAAACTGCAGCCTAAACCTACTCGTACTACCTAAGTTAGGAGCAAGGAAGGGGACCTTATTGTCCTACTTAGTTGAGAAGTTAAGCTAATTATGCGCAAGAGACTCCGACACCCCCTCCCCTGCTTCCTCGCCCCCCTCGGTGAAGGCTATGAATATTCTAAAAGCATTAGTACTTGCGCTCTGACTTGCTGCCTTGATTTTTTACAAAGTTTTTTAGAGAAAGAAAGATAGCTTTTTAAAACGGGATACTTTTAGGTTTCTACTTTTAACCGACTTCCCGAAATGGAGGAAGTTCTCCATTCGTCGGAATCTTAAATACAAGAAGAATTCTACCAAATTCAGAGTTATTATAGTAAGTTAACATAAATATGTATTACAAGTTTGGTTTCCTTTCCAATAGAAACTCATTCAACTTTAAATTAAGATATTATGTAAACGTAAATAAATAAATTTGAATTTAACGTGTCTTCCGACAGTCGGAGGAACTCGCCATGGTAAAATGGTCACCCATTCAAGGACCGGCCGTTATAAACTTACCCTCAGGGTAACTTAGCCACGAGCTGCTCAATAAATGAAACAATTTAAAAATCATCATCATCATCTCAGCCATAGGATGTCCACTGCTGAACATAGGCCTCCCCCTTAGATCTCCACAGATACCTGTTGGAGACAACCTGCATCCAGCTTCTTCCGGCGACCTTTATAAGTTCGTCTGTCACCTTGTTGGTGGACGTCCTACGCTGCGCTTGCTAGTCCGTGGTCTCCACTCCAGCACTTTTCGAACCCATCGGCCATCTACTTTGCAAGCAATATGGCCTGCCCATTGCCACTTCAATTTGCTAATCCGATGGGCTATATCGGTGACTTTAGTTCGTCTACGGATCTCCTCATTTAAAATACTCTTCCTATCTTATCTAAATTCCCTTTCAAGAACCACCTGCCAATACGCGATCAATATTTTTTAATTCCCAAAGCTAAAATTAAAATTTGATCCATCACAAAAGCCTTCGGGCTCTAGCATTATCAAACACTCTGAATATCGAACAATATAAAACTAAGAAACGTCTAATATAACCATGGAGAACAAAATGACTAGCGGAGATGTCATAACGCAAAATCTCCTAAGAACGTAGCGCGACAACATGCGCGTGTTCGGGGGACGAGGAACGTTACTGTCTCCGCCTTTTTACGCCTTAAAACCCGCCTATTTTTAATATGATATATCTCAAAAACCCGAGCACCTTGTTATTTCACTCGTAACTGATCGCTTTGGTCATATTTAGTGTACCTGTCTGACCTACAAGAAGGCGCCTGACCTACCTTCCTTGTGGTATTTCCACTCATCTTTCCCTACTCCGTGGGCATAACCGAAAGAAGGCAGCCATATTAAAATTCGTTTTTTTCTCACAAAAAGATTACTCCAGGTAGAGTATTAAAATTCAGAAACAAAACAAGGTAAACTCAACTTTATGAATAGAAGAATAAGATTGAATTTCCTTTGTGGTGGAAAGTTTAACCCACATGCTGCGACAGGTGGTCAAAAACACCCTTCTTTTTATTGTAAGAATATATTTTTTGTTCTTTTTTGTATTTGTCCGCGTATTTGGGTAGGTTTCGGCCGGCGTAGGTTCACGTTGGGAATGTAGAAATAACGATTTAGTTACCAACAAGGGAACTTATTATGTATGAGTAAAGTTTTTTGGTTGTTGTCCTGAGAGAGAATTTGCGTTACAGTTCATTTACTAGTAACATAAATTCGTTCTATGTTTATCACTATATTTTGTATTAACCGTTTTCCCGCGGTTTCACCCGCGTCCCGTAAGAACTACTGCCCGTACTGGGATAAAATATAGCCTATGTTACTCGGGAAGAGTGTAGCTTTCCAACAGTAAAAGAATTTCTCAAATCGGCTCAGCAGTTTCGGAGCCATTAGGGTACAAACAAACCAACAAAAAAATATATTCCTATTTATTATATTAACATAGATTAACAATTATTTTCACCAAGAGGTGTCAAAAGTTTTAAATATTCACTCCGGTTAAACCGCAGGTTAAGTAGCTCTTGAACTCAAAAACTAACTTTGAACGGATAGTTTCTTTTTCAATATTAAAACTACGCTTTAAGCTGAAAAGTTGATGCGAAAAGCTGACTTTTATGCTTTGAAAGCACAATGCAAACTTTTAGTCGGCCGATAGTTTAATCAGGCATAAGGAGCCGCCGGTGATCAGTTTGGTGTTGAATAGTAGTCGCACTCGCAAAAAAAAAGAAAACTAAAACTAAAAAGCGTCTGACTTGATAACAATTTGGTGTCCTGATATGACATATTTATTTAGTAATTGTTAATACCTACTTAATTTTTTAAATGAAATTCGTATTCAATGAAGATTTTTTTATTTTGATACGAGCTGAATTTCTTTGCTTGTATCTGAAGAATATGTTTGACGTTTTGTCAACTTTTATGTAATAGAAAATATGTAATAATAGTAAAGATGATTAAAAAGTTGTCCATAAGTCAAAGTTCTTGAGTATACATATAGATTTTAGATAAAAACCAAAAACTTCACTGGTAACAAACAGAAAAACAATCTATTACTACCGAATTACCTGCAAAAGGGTACCAAAACGGTCAAGCGTGAGTTGCCACCACCGAACCGTAAAATAGGGCGGGAAATGAGATGGACAGATAACGGCTTTTTTTACCGTAAAAAAAGTAAAAAGTCGGTTTACCCTAAACTGGGTTCATTTGTTTTGTTCTAGGGTTTAATGTACTCGTTTATTTTAACCTGTAATTGCTTGGGGTACAAAGTACCCCGGAAGGGAGAGTTGGTGAAATGATTAATAGTGTGCACTGGAGGGTTATGTGTTTTTAATTGATGCTAGTGTTTAATTTTAATTGACGACATTAATTATTATGCTGTATGTATTCCCGTGAATATGGGGAAATAATTTGCTTGAATTGATTTGGAAAACTCGGAAAATTATAATTAATAACTACGTGCAAACACAACTAAGAATTAAGTATAATTATTTTGAAAATTTATTTTTTGTTTATTTCAATTTTGAATAGTTCCGAGAATTATAGTAACTATTATATAATCTGTGATTATACACTATACAGCCACCCATCCAAAATTCAACCCGGCCAGATGTCGCTTAACCTGAAAAGACAAAATAATATACAGACTCAAAACAACATTTCAGACCCTTCCCATAGTCTGACAGTCAGACCGTGACGGTCGGAAGTGACGTCCGTTATAATCACTACGCATTTCCGGTAAGCCAGACGTGGTCACATAATGCTTTTATAATAACTGCTCCAGTTTATTTTAACCGAACTGTTAAAATAACCCACGGTTTGTATGGAAAAAGTATTACAAATACAGAAGTAATCTATACTAATATAATAAAGATTTTTGTATGTTTGTTTGTACGCTAAAAGCTCCGAAACTACTGAACCGATTTGACAAATTCTTTCACTGTTGGAAAGCTACACTCTTCCCGAGTAACACAGGCTATATTTTATCCCGGTACGGGCAGTAGTTCCCACGGGAGGCGGGTGAAACCGCGGGAGATAACCTAGTCAATAATATTCTATGTACTATGGAGACTTGTAAAGTTACATCGTATGTAACAAAAAATCTTACATAATAAATTCCCACATACTTATTGTCTTATTGTCATAATGTTTCGTATGTAAAGCCTTATATTTGGGACAAGGTGACTCCATATATCATATGCAGTCATATCTTTAGTTAAATTGATTGGCACATACGTCTGAGAAAGTCCCTAAAACCTGATACAGTTTACCTTTATAGGGTTCCGTACCCAAAGTGTCGTCCGTCCGTCTGTCACTCATGAACTGGGCCAGGCTGTATCTCATGAACCGTGATAGTTAGTTAGTTGAAATTTTCACAGATGATGTATTTCTGTTGCCGCTATAACAACAAATACTAAAAACTAGAATAAAATAAATATTTTGGGGGCTCTCATACAACAAACGTGATTTTTTTGCTCATTTTTGCTCTGGTACAGAACCCTTCGTGCGCGAGTCCGACTCGCACTTGGCCGGTTTTATCTATGTGCCCAAAAACACCATATTCAACTAACTACAATAACAATAACATATTTTTTCGAAATAAATCAAGTGGGCTTATAGATACCTTTCCTATTCCTATATTACATTTCACGCCCTTTCAAGCACGCGTTGGCGGTAAAAATTGTACTCTATACTTAATTTTACACTTGACTGACGTGCGGTAAAGGTGGGTTCGTGTTTTTTTCACAAAAATAGATGTTTTCAACCGACAAAACCTGCCAACGTCAGTTAAAAATAGGATTGAATTTTGTGATTCTGAGAGCGTTTATGTAGTTTTTAATGGTTATTAGATAGACACGCTTCTAATTTAACGCGAACTGCATAATTTATACTGCTTTGGAGCGACTGCGTATCTGCCTTCGTCAATCTGATTACCCGGGCAACCCGATACCCCTAGATGAGACTGGTTGATAGATTCGTTCGTTTTATAATCAAACCAGAGGCTTATTTAAAAAAAAAAAAACATGAAATCGGTTCATGTCCACTACAAAAACAAATGTGCCCTCCATAAACGTCAAATGAAGCGACAAAGCCCGGGAATCGTGACAGCTGTCAACGAACCAAGATGGCCGCCGCGGACTCATTAACGGCGCAAAGGATTAAACCCATTATGCCTTCGGGACTGGCTTTATGCAAGCAAAGCACGGCGCTCGAAATTTCATGTCGAAATCAACGGATATTTCGCTTTAAAGCCTATTTTCGGGTATTCAGAGGGGAAATACGGTAATAACTAGCCGTATTGAACGAATGACTGGACGAAAAAGGGTAATTGTCTCCTATGGGACGAGTTTTAAGTGTTATAGCGCTGAAGTTTTCGAACGAAATCAAATATTTATTTTGTGGTGAAATTGCAAGTTTGGAAGCCACGAATGGGTTGTAATGGCTACTTTCACATAGTTACCGTTATTTTAACGTAGCTTCTTATGTTCAGAGACAAAGAAAAAATGTTTTTTAAGGTTCAAGACTAACAAAGGTTTTTGCACATATTAAGGTTATAAAGGGACCTAAAGCTGTCAGGATTGCAAGGCTGTCATTGAACATCTTTGGCAGTCGTTACGGGTAGTCAGAAACCAGAAAGTCTTACCTAGGGGTATTGAGTGGCCCTGGTAACTGGGTCGAGGAGGTCATATAAGCAGTCGCTCCTTGTGGCACACTGGTACTCAGCTGGATCCTACTAGACTGGAAACCGACCCCAACCTACGTGGGAGGAGACTAGACAGATGATGAATGATAGATTTAAAACTTTCTTTTACTATTTACCTGACATAAAACAAAGATACATAGGGTCATAAGGTCCTATAAAAAAACAGTTACTTACGATTTTAGAAGCCTTCAAAAAGACGTAAGCGCCATTGACGTTACGATCCCTTTCACTTACGTCTAACTATCAATCAAAGTTTGAACACAGGTTTATAAAACATGTAGAAAGTATCATGGGAAACTAGTTATAGCCTAGTGTATGCAATTATTAAGGTTTTTACTTCAAGTTCTACAGGTGTACTTAACTTGTCTGGTTTTTTGCATTATATATTACTATGACTAGTTTCTAGATATCAGATTTGCTTGATTTTGAAATCGAAGTACTAGAACTACATTGTGCCAGAGGACATCAAAATCTGTTCAGTACTTTTAGTGTAAAAGGTTTATATTCACATGTTTTTATCCGACTTCAATGAAAGGAGGTTCTCATTTAAAAGTAGAAGGAGATGGCCATATTTAAAATTTGAAGTAGCTAAAAAATTACTAAGAATAAATCCAAGATAAGTCACAAACAAATATCAGAACTTATCAGAACTTTTAAACTACTTTACAAACATTAACCGACTATAAAACACAGTTAAAAGTTACCGCGATACCTTTAGAACTAGTTAACACGCTTTAATTAAACTACAGATAGATAGCCGCAATAAACTCAACTTTTTAACAAATTCCAGCCCCTACAGTTGGGATACGGTTCCAAAGGGGGCTGCGAGGCTGCCGTACACGCTTTGTCGGCCTACCTAAATTGTGGCAAAGGAGAGGTCATCCTGAAGGTTGACATCAAAAATGCTTTCAATTCCGTAAACCGGGACACCCTGTTGGCTGAAGCACAAAAAGAAGTACCCAAAATTTATAGTTTTCTCTATCAGTGTTACAGGCACCCATCAAAATTACTTTATAAGGACAACCTATTGGAATCTGCAGTCGGATGCCAACAAGGTGATCCCCTCGGGCCAGTAATTTTCAGCCTAGCCATTCACCCGATCATTCGAGAGCTAAATTCCAAATTCAACGTTTGGTATCTAGATGATGGGACCCTGGGAGGCGATGTAGAGACCGTATTTCAGGATTTCATTCATTTAAAACATAAATTTCATTCCATTGGTTTAGAACTAAATTGTACAAAATGTGAATTATTTATTACTGACACGACTGACAGACAAATGACAATATCCAAATTTCAATCATTAGCACCACAGATTAAAATTATAGATAAACAGTCTCTCCGCCTCCTTGGGGCTCCCATCCTAGACCAATCTTTTTCTACATTTATTTCGGAAAAAATTGATAATTTCAACGATATTTCGGAACGCCTACAGAAAATTACAATGCATTCGGCCATCACAATTATTCGACACTGCTGTTTTGGTCCTAAATTTACATATTACCTCCGTTCTTCTCATCTCTTTAAACATAGCCACCTTTTAGACCCAATTGATAAAATTATCCGCCATACCCTCAGCTCCATTCTCAATGTGGCCCTGGACGACCGAGCCTGGCAACAAGCCACATTGCCCATTCGGATGGGAGGTCTCGGCGTCCGCAAAATTACCAGTATTAGTTTACCGGCATTCATATCCTCGGTTCACGGCACTGAGAAATTAACCAGGAATATTCTTACTCCAACACTGGCTGATTTCGAGGTGCCGTATTTAGCCGAGGCTATGGATGCATGGAAAATTACTTGCCCGAACGAAAATTTACCCAGCAACCCGTCTTCCCAAAGACAGTGGGATGAGCCGCTCTGCGGAGTAACCCGGAATAGTTTGATAGAAACGGCAATTACTCCTGCTGAGCGAGCGCGCCTACTGGCTGTGGGTAGATGGGAGTCGGGGCTTTGGCTTCAGGCACTACCGTCGTCAAACATTGGCACCATGTTTGACGATACAACTTTCCGCCTCGCTACTTGTTTACGTATAGGAGCACCGTGCTGCTCCCCTCATCGCTGCCACTGTGGTGAGGCTGTCACCAGCCTCGGACACCACGGCCTGTCGTGCAGCCGTAGTGCGGGCCGTATTGCGCGGCACGCAAATATCAACGACATTATTCGTCGGGCTCTTGTTGCCGTCGGGGTGCCAGCTGTACTGGAACCAAATGGCCTGGCACGCGACGACGGTAAGAGACCAGACGGCATGTCTTTATTCCCTTGGAAGATGGGTAGGCCTTTAGTATGGGACGCAACCTGCGTCGATACTCTTGCGCCATCCCATCTTCCAAGTTCTGCGTGCTGTGCTGCTGCTGCCGCTGCGGCCGCGGAGAACCTCAAGCGGCGGAAATATAGTGGCCTTGTCGGCAACTATATTTTCGAACCGTTTGGGGTTGAAACCCTCGGGTCGTGGGGTCCGAATGCGCATAGCCTATTTAAAGACCTGTCTAGGCGGCTGGTGGACGCTTCTCGTGACCAAAAGGCTGGCTATTACCTCGGACAAAGGATCAGCATGGCCATCCAACGAGGTAATGCTGCCAGCCTCTTGGGTACGCTCCCAGTTGACAGCGATGGGGATGAATTTTTTGACGCCTTTTAGATATAGTATATATTTTTATTTTTTTTATTGTTCTACTAGGATAGTTTTTTTTTTTGTGTTGTAAATATCTATGTATATAACTATGTAAATAAATAACTGCTGACTAGACTTTTTAACTGTCCAGTTAAAATTACCAGCAGACTGCAGACTAAACAGTCGCCCGACAGTTGACCCGGAACAGTGAAACATTTTTTGTAAAGAAAATTTTTAATCCAATCAAAGTTGTCAGTCGGTCTGATACCGGCTAAATACCTGATCTTTGTAATGTGCGTACTACCATTCATCTTCATACTGATTTATGAGCCCAAACAAACTCATCACAATCATCTCCCGAGCCTGTTCCCAACTATGTTGGGGTCGGCTTCCAGTCTAACCGGATGCAGCTGAGTACCAGTGTGCCACAAGGCGCCTATCTGACCTCCTCAACCCAGTCTCTCTCCCTGGTACATAAAGGGCTTAAAAAGGAACATGATGGGTTTTAGTCAGTAGGAGTCTGACACTCCTTCACGCTGCTAACCCACAGCGAGAGGGCTCATTTGATGATCTCCCATAAAAAAGCCCAAACAAACTGTCGGCCGATTAAAAGTTTGCAGTGTGTACTTTTTGTCTAAACTGTTACTAATGATGGACATTTTTAACTTTCCCCGTAATAAGGGGGAGTTAATGTGTGTCGTTTAAAAAGTGTAGGATCGAGGGTAGATACTATTCTTTGGGGCAACTCGCCTCGGTAATGGTTTAATGGATAGGAAGTAGGTATTTTACGAATTACGTGTTACTATTAACAAATAGGATTCGGGACGAATCCCAACACGACATAGTTAATAAAATAGATTATAATTTTCAAAGGGCGGAATTAGTTTTGATGAAACATATCTAAGAAACAACCGGTAAAACACTAGCTTTTGTGAAAAAATCCGCATCGAAATTGGTTTATTCGTTTAAGAGCTAAGTTTAATTTAGGTACTAGACTGACACACAGACCTATGCAGCTTTTAAAGTAACTGCCCTCTTTTTGCAACGAGTCGAGGGTCCAAAAAGTGGCACATAAAAATAGTCCAAAAGGTAGCTAAACCCAAAAAGAACTCCACAATTTTCTTATAATACAGTGGTCGAAATTCGGACCTCAAGCTTGCAATAAATGTATAAAGAGTTCTGCAACGCTCAATTAATCAAAAAATTGACCATGTCTAATGACAAATTAGACATACGCTTACAAGTAGCTCATAGCAAATGACCTTAATCCAGCTAATTAAACTTATTAACCCAGAAATATGATCTAACCTACCATCACAAGTCTTCTCTTAACGAACCTAACCTAAATATTTTCAGTCTAGACAAACGATTGCTTAGATAAACTCCGATGTTTTCAAAATTCGGGCGGGCTGTTCGCCATCTTGCGTGCAGCACGCGATGTGGAAAATAATTACGCTGTCTATGGTCGTGAATAAGAACGAATAACGGTGTCTATGGGCAGTTTTGAGTCCTCGGCAAAAGAATGGTTGTTTTAAATGTATATTTAGATCTGTTTTTATGATTGTCGGTTGACACGGTAGTTTTTTTGTCGTTAAAGTTAAAAGTACTGTTAGTTTTTGTTTTTTTTAAGGCCGGTTATACAACTTTTGGACGACTGCCTCGTTGCTCTAGCTGTCGCATGCGCGGTTGCTGTACACGAGGTCTCGGGTTCGATTCCTGAGTCGGGCCGAAATAGTTTTTGTGGGTTTTAGAAACTTTCTTAAAGCAGCCCGCAATCTGGAATTTGGAGATTGATACGCCCGTGCATCGGAGAGCACGTAAAAGTCGGTCCTACTTGTGATCTTTCTCCGGTGGTGTCGGATTGTCGTCCCATCGCGCTGTGAGAGTGAAGGAGTGCACTCAGCACTTGTGTCTGCGCAAATTCTTGTGCACTATAATATGTCCTGCGTAGCTGGCTAATGTCCTTATATGTGAATAGCCGCCGTGGCCGATAATCGGCTAGGAGGACATTATCATTAGTTGAAATCCGTTTGATAAGGTTAACCGGTTGACAGTTTTCCGGAGGAGTTAATCGACCGTGAGGTAAAGTTAGGATCGTTAGCATCGTTTGGTAAGACTTGAGCATAATTTGGAGACTTCAACTTATCTTTTCAAGATCTTTAATAAATACCTTCTGTAGGTAAAACACTGAAAGTGTTATAGGTATGTCAGTCTGGCTGAATACGCTGAACTCATATCTACTGGAAATCAAGTCAAAGTTCAGGGACTACATAAACGTTAGTTTTTTAGGGTTCCGTACCCAAAGGGTAAAACGGGACCCGATTGTTTTCGTTCCTCTGTCCGTCCGTCCGTCCGTCACCAGGCTGTATCTCATGAAAACTGAAAACTAGAATTAAATAGATATTTGGGGGGGGGGCTCCCATACAACAAACGTGATTTTTTTTTGTCTGTTTTATAAATAATGGTACGGAACCCTTTGTGCGCGAGTCCGACTCGCACTTGGCCCGTTTTTAATCTTAAAAACATCTGTTTACTTTGAAAATTGAACGTCAAACTTGAAAACAGTAACTTTAAGAGAACTGTCTTTTATGTTGTCGCTGATCTTGGGCCTTAATGTACGAATAATAGTTTAGCTACATACTAACCTCTTACTACGTCAGTTAGTAATAGCAAAAATAATTCTTTTAATTTCCTCCACTTGGCCGTATGTATAGACACAAGACCGCATGGAAGTAACATAGCGTGTTTGTTCCTATTAACGTAATTACTCACATACGTCAACAGTTAGGGGAAACTATTGCAATGTCATATGACATTGTGGCTCAACCGACTTAGCAAATAAACTGTTTTGTTGTTTACTCTGCAGGTTTTTTGTGTTTTGACAATACTGCAGTTAATTTGTGACTTTAAACTAAAAGTTCCGATATAAAAAAGTAGTATATGTATATCTATCTTATTGTTAGTATTACAACCCTATGATTCGCTAAGTGACACAGCTGCACGGGTCTTTGGGGCAACGCTTGGCGCGGTTGATCTTGTTATGACAAATTCTTCGGAAGGTACGTAAAATTGCTGGATCCCACCTGTCGATCGAACAAATTTTGCAGTCTTCTCGGTTAGTTAGAAGCCAGAAAGACTGACAACGAATACAGCACCAAGGGCTACTTAGGGTCAATTCCCACTGAAAGAGCAGCGGCCGGCAGCGGCCGTAAGAGCAGTGGACAATGTAAGAGCGCGGCGTGGCGCGGCGCCGCGCGGCGCACAGTGGTCCGGATTTTCAAAAAGGTGGACATAGGATCGAAAATGCATATTTAACTCAACTAAAAATTGTTTCGTATAGGCAATTTAACACTGATTAATACTTATTACTACAACTTTTCAAAAAAACTGCTCCTTCACATAAAAAAAAAATATCGAAAATAAAAATGTATGGGAGAAAATCTATTTTATTTTTTTTCTCCGTTCAGTATCAAAGTATAGCAACCAAATCTTATATTCTGGTAAGTACCTATTGTTCTTAATACGACAACATATAAATTGCTTGCGTATCCCTGCGGCCTTGGCGCCTACGATGCTTCAAAGTTCAAAATTTTAAAGTTGAATTATCTTAACATTATTAATGAGTTTTTCTGAGTTTTTCTATTGGAATTAATACAAAATATCATTTTTAATAAAAAAGCCCCCCGCGCGCACCAACCATGTATTAGGTTCGCCCCCTACTACTTGGGACTTAAATATACTACTGGCGAAATGACAGTATACTTTTGTGTAGAGTGTGTGTAGTTTAAAATATCATTTTTTTTTATTATATAAGAATTAAAACGGTCCGCATTCAAGCATTTGGCAAGTATTTTTTTATTTTATTATATTAAAAAAATAGAAATAAAAGTCTTCAACTTTAGTTATGTAATTAAAGACACGTGCTGATTCGTTGCCTATTTGTAACTGACTAAAACGACTCCTGTGATAAAATAGTAATTTACCCCCACCACCGGAGATATCGACGACGCTGATTGGCTGCGGTTCTAATTTTGTCCGTCACTACTTGCGCGCGTGTGTTTGTTATAAATACCTGTGCATGAAACAATTAAAGGTAATTGTTTCTCAACCCTTGAGGAAGCAACATACCTAATTATCCGTGCTGTGTGAGTTGAAGTGAAGTTTAGTGAGTTTCGTTATGGCTGCATTTGTTACAAACTTGGACATTTTTATGTTCCTTCGTGTTGCTGGAGACTTGAAAAATTGGGAACGACTCTATGAAACTATTATTCTACATATCCCAGTTGAAACATGTTCAGAAGATTTAGAAATAATCAAGACTTTTTTGAAGAACTACATCAGCAATATCAATCGCAGATGGGCAAGTGCTTATAGAAATCAGAAGACTTTCATAAATAGACATGCTGCGTGGTTACAATCAAATATTAGTTGGCCAAATTGCACGACTGTTAATTTAACCGAGATTTTTCAAGGCCAAGATGAAGGTATCGAAACCATTTCGTCAGACAACACTTCTTTTGACATCGATACTACAGCAGCTGTGATTCCGTCGACATCTAGTATTACTGTGGGCACATCTACCGAAGTTCAGATTAGGAAGCCTTTTGTTGACCTCAGCAACAAACAGAAGAAAAGACGTTCAGAGTCTCTTTTGGACTATTCGCCGGAAGAACTTACTTTTGCATTAGTCGAAAGACTTAAGATAGACCAGAAGAATGACTTAGCTTGTGTTATTGACCATATAACGAAGAACCCTGATAGTGTTCCTATTGTTCAAGCCACATTGTTTAAGAAAAATAGGAAAAAAACTTTTGACGAAGATCATGCTCTTGGTCTTTATACATCGTTGAACCTGTCAAAATGGAAATACTTGTGTTTAAGGAAAGTGCTGTTAGATTGTGAAGTTCCAGTGTTGCCATCGTATCACAAACTCCTTGAAGCTAAAAAGAAATGCTATCCACATGATTTAGAAATTAGTGAGAGAGGAGCCAGAGTGAAGCTTCAAGCCCTATTGGATCTGACAGTCCAGAAGATACTTCAAATTACCGGTACCCAGATTGATTCGTCAACTGAAGGATTGAAGTTAATCAGCAAATGGGGTTTCGATGGAGCTTCTTCACAAAGCACCTACAAGCAAAGGACTGAAAATGTAGACTTCAGTGATTCATCGGTTTTTATGTCAAGTCTTGTCCCTCTTAAATTAGTTTCTAATAATAGCACCATATGGGAAAACCCAGCACCTTCTTCAACACATTATTGCAGGCCCATTAAGTTCGAGTTTTGTAAAGAGACAGCAGAATACATCAAGCAAGAAGAAGCTGCATTGAAGGAAGAAATAAAAAACATCGATTCTACAAAATGGGCAGGGCTAGAGATTAGTCACGAGCTTCATATGACAATGATCGACGGAAAAGTGGCCACTATTATAACGGATACTTCGTCTGCATCTGCCTGCAATATTTGCCTTGCAAAGCCGACCGAGATGAACAAGCTGTCAGAAGTATTTTCAAGACCTGTTCGAGAAGATGTTTATAAATATGGACTTTCTACTCTTCATATGTGGATTCGTTGTATGGAGTGTATTCTACACATATCTTACAATATGGACTTTGAGTTGTGGACTGCACGAGGTGCTAACAAGCAACTAAAAGCTGCGAAGAAACATTTGACACAAGAAGAATTCAAACAGCAAATGGGAATACTTGTAGATTTTGTGAAGCAAGGCTTTGGAACCACAAACGACGGAAACACAGCCAGAAGGTTTTTTAGAGATTATGAGAAATCTGCCGAAATAACCAGAATTGACAAAGGCCTACTAAAGCATTTTGCGGTTATTCTTCAAACGATTTCATCAGGATGTGCCATAGATATTGAAAAATTCAGGACTTATTGCAGAGAAACAGCTGAGATCTTTGTGCATTTATACCCATGGTTTTATATGCCCGCAAGTGTACACAAGCTACTCATACACGGTGCAGACATTTGTCATCACTTTGGCCTCCTACCAATTGGCATTCTTTCCGAAGAAGCGGGAGAAGCAAGAAATAAAGAATTTCGAAGAGTTCGTGAATATCATACAAGGAAATTTAACAGGATGAAGACCAACGAGGACTTACTCCATAATTTTTTGATTAGTTCAGACCCATATTTATCCCATATTCGCCCAAAATACAGCAACTCTAAACAATTCGATTTTTTTCCAGATGTTAAAGAGCTTTTGTTGTTGCCTGAGGTAGTAACAGAAGAAACAGAGAATATGGATCTACAGGAGTTGCAGCCTGAACATGATCCATTAATGTAAACGTGTCAGATTTAGTAATTTTGTTATTGTCCGAATTGAGTTTGTTAGTTAGTAAAAAATTATATATTTTTTAATCTGTTTCTTGTTACGTAAAAAATATTAGGGTCGTGGTGGCCTTGTGGGTAGAGAACCAGCCTTTCGAGTATGAGGGTGTTGATTCGATTCCAGGCCAGGCAAGTACCAATGCAACTTTTCTAAGTTTGTATGTACTTTCTAAGTATATCTTAGACACCAATGACTGTGTTTCGGATGGCACGTTAAACTGTAGGTCCCGGCTGTCATTGAACATCTTTGGCAGTCGTTACGGGTAGTCAGAAGCCAGTAATTCTGACACCAGTCTTACCAAGGGGTATTGTGTTGCCCGGGTAACTGGGTTGAGGAGGTCACGCTCCTTGTAAAACAAACACACACTACACTGCTACATCCGGTTAGACTGGAAACCGACCCCAACATAGTTTGGAAAAAGGCTCGAAAGATGGTGATTGTTATATAAAAAATGTAATATATTTCTTGTAATATAACAAATATGCCTATTTTGTCATAACACCACGCTTTATATTCCCCGAAGGGTTCGGCAAAGTTGTATACTACACAAAAGTATACTGTCATTTCGCCAGTAGTATATTTAAGTCTCAAGTAGTAGGGGGCGAACCTAATACATGGTTGGTGCGCGCGGGGGGCTTTTTTTATTAAAAATGATATTTTGTATTAATTCCAATAGAAAAACTCAGAAAAACTCGTTAATAATGTTAAGATAATTCAACTTTAAAATTTTGAACTTTGAAGCATCGTAGGCGCCAAGGCCGCAGGGATACGCAAGCAATTTATATGTTGTCGTATTAAGAACAATAGGTACTTACCAGAATATAAGATTTGGTTGCTATACTTTGATACTGAACGGAGAAAAAAAATAAAATAGATTTTCTCCCATACATTTTTATTTTCGATATTTTTTTTTTAGGTGAAGGAGCAGTTTTTTTGAAAAGTTGTAGTAATAAGTATTAATCAGTGTTAAATTGCCTATACGAAACAATTTTTAGTTGAGTTAAATATGCATTTTCGATCCTATGTCCACCTTTTTGAAAATCCGGACCACTGTGCGGCGCCAGGCGGCCCGCCGCGTTCGCGCTCAATCACTTGCATTTACGGCCGCTGCCGGCCGCTGCCGGCCGCTGCTCTTTCAGTGGGAATTGACCCTTAGTTGGCCGAGTTGAGGAGGTCAGATAGGCAGTCGCTTCTTATGGCGCACTGGTACTCAGCTGCATTGGAAGCCGACTGCAAAGTAGTTGAGAAAAGTAAAGTAGTAGGTAGCCAGCTCAAGACCTTCACAATAAAACTCTCAAAATATGACCTACTATACAATAAGGCGTCTTATTTACGTGTAAAACCACGTGCAAGTACTATGGTACACACATTGCGTGTCGTATGAATTGATTAGTGTATTGAGCGCGGTCGTGAGAAGAGAACAACCCGTGACCCGCTAGTGAGGGGCCGTGTCGATAGTTTGTGACAGGCGAGAGATATCGATATTTTTTAACCGACTTTAAAAATTGAGGTCTTCAGTTTCTAAAACTGATGATTTTGGAATTGTAATTATTGAAAATAGAGTTGTTTATTTTTAAAACAAAATAGGTAAATTATTTAGCTATATAGCATTAAACTAGTATTTATAAAGCTAACAATGCAATTATCTCACCCATTTGAAAAAGCATTTCAGTGTAAGACAGCTCATTTATTTAGGACGGTTATACGCTACGTTTTAGCCGGGGAACAGATGGAAACGGCAACTGTTTACAGCTACTAATTCAAATAATTTGGTATTATTCACACCAGTGTTTTGTGCCACCATACTTACTTACCCGGTTGTAAATCTATACTAATATTATAAAGCTGAAGAGTTTGTTTGTTTGAACGCGCTAATCTCAGGAACTACTGGTCCGATTTGAAAATTTATTTCAGTGTTAGATAGCCCATTTATCAAGGAAGGCTATAGGCTACTTTTTATCCCGGTACAGGAAGTAGTTCCCATGGGATGCGGGTGAAACCGCTGACAGAAGCTAGTTATAACTAAGACCTAACTTTTGCTGTTGTTATTTGTTATTCCTCAACGCAAAATTACCAGTCCCATCACTATTGACCGGTTTATCCGACACCCAGAGCTTTCACTACAAGTCTAACTTCACCATGACTTGTACCATTAATGTACATAGGTTCAAAACATGTAGTAAGTTCGAGAGCTATGTCCTGGGAAGTGTTGAGTGAAAATCATCGATAAACCTAACATATGGACCGAAATGCTCGACTCTCTATACCAATTACATTGCCGCTTTGAATATGGATATAAAAATGTATGATCAAAACACTTTTGTGTCAGGACATCAAATAGTTGATGATGGTTCAACATTTTGACTTGGCTTCTGCCCGCGGTTTCACTTGCGTTTCGAAGAAACTGCTTCACCTACTCTAATGAGAATAAAAATTGTCCTTTCCTGGGTTCTAAGCTACGTGCCCTCAAATTTTCAACCAAATCGGTACAGCCATGCTTGAGTTATAAGTAACTGGCACGATTTTAAATATCTTGAAGTCTCTAGTGGGCAATTTCGATATGCAAAGATATTTATGTATGTATTTGACGAAAACTGTAATAAAGATTTTCTGTATAACTTAGCAAAAATATACCATTGATTTAGACAAAACTTCGTATAAAAACACACCTCTAACCTAAAATGACAGTGACATTTACACCTTAAAAGGCAACGTATTACCACAATTGAAAATAATTTCCCAGCACGCACATTTTAATGGAACATGGCCGTAGCTATAAACAGTATAAAAAGTTCGCGTGTTCCTATTTATTAGCGTGTATTTACGAGTGTGGGTGTGACAGGCAAGCCTACAACCCCGTTGAGCTAAAAACCACCATAGTTCATGGGTTGGGTCTCCATTGTATCTGTTAGCACGCTGCAAACTATTTGTCAGCCGATAGGTACTTTGGGATCATAAATCAGTAAGAATATGAATGGTTTTATCAAAGCTGGGCAACTGAGTAGAGGAGGTCAGAGGCAGTTGCTCCTTGTGGCACACTGGTACTCAGCTGTTCCAGTTAGACTGGAAGCCGACCCCAACATAGTTGGGAAAAGGCTCGGGAGATTATAGGCCGGATTTCTACGTGCATTATAAAAATGCGTATTTTTCACCTTGGATACGAATGCCTGCGTAAAGGCGAAGGAAAACATCTCGAGGAAACCTGGAATTAAAGGCGAAAGTATGTGTGTTTGTTACTTCACGTGCATACGGCTGACCGAATGTTGATGATAATTGGCAATAATATAGCTTATACGTCAGAATTAAAATTAGGCTGCTTTATATCCAGTAGTGGGCATTTGTCCCATCAGGACACATTCAAAACCGCTGGACACAAATAATTAACAATATTGATCAGTATTCACTTTGCGGATTTGTGTCATTAATTAATAGTGTATCAGCAGTATTCACAAATGCCACAAACCGCAGTTTAACGAGAATAACGCTTATCACTGACAGACAAAAACATAATTAGGACATACGCAGAAATCTGTTTGAATCTGATGCATTGTAATACTAGCCGTTGTCCCGCGGTTTCACCCGCGTCCCGTGGGAACCACTGCCCGTACCGGGATAAAATATATCCTATGGTACTCGGGAAGAGTGTAGCTTTCCAAGAGAGAAGAATTTTTAAAATCGGTTCGTAGTTTTTTAATTTATCCATTACAAATAAACAAACAAAAATATTTTATCCTCTTCATAATATTAGCACAGTATATAGATAGACAAAAACATATTACTATTATGCAAATGTATTTGAGTTTGATGCATTGTATGGTACAATTTGTGGAATATAAAGAATCGAATATTGTAGAATACCTAGAGATACCTAATAGAAATTCTTGATAACATCCCAGCTGTCAAACCATCTTGAAATTGTCTTGTATGAATGAAATAGTATAGGCATGATATATTTCACACATGCGGAAGTTTTATTTTCTGCCATACTTTATACCCAGTCACATAAAAGGGAGTTCCCACAGGACACGTTTACATACGAGTACAACTAGTAATTTGTAGTAAACTAAAAACTATTTAATTGACCACACCTAGCGAAAAATTTACCTATTCTACTTACTTAACCTAATTTCTGTAATAACTAACAAACAAATCGGTCAAATGGGAGTCAGACTCGCACACGGAAGGTTCCATAGCTTATGGAGCAAAAACTGGCAAAAAACACTTAGGTATATTATTTGTTTTATTCAGAACTAGCTTCCGCCCGCGGCTTCGCCCGCGTACAGTTCGGTTATATCGCGTTTCCAAGAGAATTCTTCAAAAGTCCGGGATAAAAACTATCCTATGTTCTTTGTCAAGGTCAACTCTATCTCTGTAGGTACCAAATTTTATTAAAATCAGTTCAGCGGTTTAGACGTGAAAGCGTAACAGACAGACAGACAGAGTTACTTTCGCATTTATAATACTAGTAGGGTTTAGCTGATATTCGCAGTTTCACCCGCGTCCCGTGGGAACAGCCCGGGATAAAAAATGTATCCTATATGTTATTCGGGAAGAGTGTAAGTTTTCCAACTACTGGATAATTTCGGAGCCTATTCATGTCAAACATGCAATCAATATTTCGTCTTTATACGTGTGTGTTTACCAAGGTTCTGAGGGATTCACTACCACCCCAGCTCCGAGATACAAAGTAGTTTACATGCTCTAGCTAGACTATCTCTGTCCCTATTCAATAGTTCAAAGGAGTTTTGTCATGAAAGCGCCACAAACGGACAGAGTAACTTTTGCATTCACAATATTAATATGGATTTAGATAGTATTAGATTTAGGTGTTATCCTTTGTTTATGGAACCTTAAAGTCATAAGCAAAGTCATCTATTGAAACTAGGCTGATTAAGTTATCACTTTTTCACACCAAAAACACTTCCTTTTCACTAGTTACTTACATAGTAATCGAGACCCTCTTTTTATTCCTTTACCTAAGAATTTACCAATACCAACGACTCAACCTAATTTAAACAAAAAAAAGTGTGCCATAACCCACGAATAATATCCTTACCATAACACAAAATACAGGTATATACCAACATACCTGTGCACGCAAAGAATGACACGTGTACCCAAAATGAAGTGACAGTTTTTAATTGGATTAATTAATACAGTAAGCAAACTAACGACTAGTTAAGTTACTGTGTCACTCATTAACCTAGTTTGTGAAAGGTGTGTTTTTAGACACGAAATTCGCACCTCTTTTTTGGGTGTCTCATTTCGTATGACACGCCTTTACGTGTCCTATTTTCAAAGTATTTTTTGAACAGAGAAGATAGTTTTATTCAGAGGTTTCACTCGTGTCTTGTGAGAGCTACTCTTTCGTCGATAAATAGGCTGTCTTACACTGTAAGAATTTTCGAAATCAGTCCTATAGTTATTGAGATTAGCTCGTTCAAACAAACATACATACAGCTTTATAATATTAGTCTACGTATAAGGGTCCGTTCAGATAGACCGGGTCGGAGAGCATCGGCGCGCATTTTTCTTTTCACACAGACCGGAGTCGATCGGCTGCGCGAGCATTAAAGAGCATGCAAACGGAGCCAAACGTCAAGAAAAAATACACGATCGGAGCCGGTCGCCTCCTCTTATTATTTCACACCGAGCGCATCCGAGCATTCTCAATGACAAAAGCAGTGCGCATGCAAAAATAAACCTTACTTCAAATACTAAGTACTCAATTTTCAACGTGTTAAGAATTTGCTCTGCTCTCCGAGCCGGTCTGTCTGAACGGACCCGTACCGTGTTTCACGGTTACACCCACGTCACGAAAGGAAC
Source organism: Helicoverpa assulta (assembly GCA_963856015.1). Taxonomy (NCBI): domain Eukaryota; kingdom Metazoa; phylum Arthropoda; class Insecta; order Lepidoptera; family Noctuidae; genus Helicoverpa; species Helicoverpa assulta. The sequence goes on from CAWLCW010000003.1 coordinate 479,822, forward strand.
TGCTTCCCTGTATTATAGCCTACGAAATTCAAAAATAACATGGCTTCCGTTTGGCAATAGAATATCCAAAATCGGTTATAGTATAACCTTATACCAGCTGTTTTCCCGCGGTTTCACCCGCGTCTCGTGGGAACTACTGCTCATACCGGGATAAAATATAGCCCATGTTCCTCTGAAACAGAGCTTTCCAACTGTGAAAGAATTTTTCAAATCGGTTCTGTAGTTTCGGAGCCTTCAGGGCACAAACCCTTTATTACTAGATACTGACAACGATTGAGCCACATCCCAATCTAAACCGTTCATTTTTGCAAATAATATCTGAAACCTCAATCTTCGTAAGATACAAGATAAATTATACCCCGTCCTACAAACTACACAAACTATTTACTATACTATAACTTTCTCCCGTACATTCTAGTCTGTGCAGGCGCACCTTTCAACGAGATACAAGATAAACCTAACCAAGATTTATTAGCACTAACAGCCAGTTTCTTCATCAAAAGTTAAGTCGGCCGGTAGTTTTCAGCTGTGTTTCGGATAGCTAGTAGTATTATTATAGTAATCAGTAATGGCAGTCGTTACGGGTAGTCAGTTACCAGTCTAACCAAGGGGTATTGGATTGCCCGGGTAACTGGGTTGAGCAGGTTAGACAGGCAGTCGCTCCTTGTGGCACACTGGTACTCAGCTGCATTCAGTTAGACTGGAAGCCGACACCAACATAGTTGGGAAAAAGCTCGGGAGATGATGATAATGAGCTTGTTTGGGTTCACAAATCAGTATGAAAATGAATGGTAGTACGCACAAAGATCAAGCATTTAGCCGGTATCAGATTCTGTCGATCTTTGATTGGAATCATGCAACATGACTTTCTTTTAAAAAAACAGAGATCCCGACGAATTGAGAACCTCCTCCTTTTTGGGAAGTAGGTTAAATTTTTTTTGTTATATATGGGGCAACTGTTGGCCGACTGTTTAGTCTGCAGTGTGAAGTAAAAGTTAATGGTGAAAGTTGACTTTTGGTTGCAAGACAGTCGGTATGGTTTAACTGTCATAGTTAGGCTCGAGTGCAATAATATTGGAATATTTATTAAAAGTAATGTATTTTGTTTGAATGATAGACTTTCGCCGTCGATGGTCTTTATTTATGATTGTTTTTTAGTTTTTGTACAATCATTGAACCGTCGACAGTCGTCACGAGTAGTCAGAAGCCAGTTAGTCTGAAACCAGTCTAACCAAGGGGTATTGAATTGCCCGGGTAACTGGGTTGAGGAGGTCAGATAGGCAGTCGCTCCATGTGGCACACTGGTACTCAGCTGCATCCGTTTAGACTGGCAGCTGATCACAACATAGTTGGGAAAAGGCTCGGGAAATGATGATGATACTTTTTTCACATTGTACAATGGCGGACTCAACGCCTTAGGCGTTCTCTATCAGTTTACCTTAGGGTGGTGATGAAATAGAAGTGGTAGGTTCAACATAGTTTGAGGTTTAGTGCAAGAAAAAAACATATCTATACTAATATTATAAAGCTGAAAAGTTTGTTTGTTTGTTTGTTTGAACGCGCTAATCTCAGGAACTACTGGTCGGATTTGAAAATTTCTTTTAGTGTTAGATAGCCCATTTATCGAGGAAGGCTATAGGCTACTTTTTATCCCAGTACGGGAAGTAGTTCCCACGGGATGCGGGTGAAACCGCTGGCAGAAGCTAGTATGTCTATAAACAAATACATAGATGTTTTTGTTTCGCTTTGTATCTACGAATAACTTTAGTGTATTTAGGAACATCTTTAGCGACACTGTGTCATTTTAAAGGGTATGTGTTGTGAGTCATCCTGATCCATTTTTTTGGTCCTCATGTGTAGTTACCATATGAGTCAGTATTAATTTGCTGTCGTACATTCTTTGCTATAAATAGAAAAACCTAAAAATGGTTTTTAGGATTTGCAATGACAGGAAACTCAACTTATAATGCACTCTTTTCAGCTAAAGTCATATTCGCGTCTATCAGACATTGAAAACAAAACACATTTAATTCTATACCTTCCAAAACACCGTACACTCGCCATCAAAACTGTTCACAACAGTACACTCACAACCAGACACCTTTCCCAACCTTTTATTTCAAAAGTACAATCGGGAACAAAAGTGCTGCAAGTTCTAACAAAACGCTCCACAAAACTCCAGTACTCGTTAAATTTTATAACGAGTGTTGTACACGGGAACGCGTTTATACGCGACTGTACAAGATGGCGGAGTTTGTCGTGTGATATATCACTTTTGTTCGCGTGTTTACTTGTCTTGAAGTTCTGAATAGAATAGTTGATGTTAGAAGGTGTGTATTGAGGAAGTTTTGTATTGAATCGTGTCTTATATTGAAGTGTGTTCTATCATCAGTATTTTTTTCTATCCCACTGGAGAGCACTGGCCTCCTGGCCTTTTCCCAACTTGTGGGTGGCTTCCAATCTCACCGGATGCACCCGGGTACCAGCTCAGATCTGGAGTCGTTCCAAGGGCAAGTATCTGGCTTCCACAGGTACTGCCCCCTAGTAGGTCGGATTGCTTTGCTGAAATGAGAAGGTAAGATAGGCAGTCATTCCGTGTTGCCACATGGAGCGACTATCTTTCTATGAGAAAGAAGGTAGGCACTTTTTATGACTTGTCCTCGGGGCGCGGGTAAAACCGCGAGTAACAACTAGTAATAATTAAGCCTAAGGATCAAATTACTGAACAAATACTACAATGCTTCACTACCAGAAACGTAGTTTAATTTTTTATGAAAACAAACCTCAGTTCTAGGGTTCCGTAAGTTTAACAACAAACCCTTATAGTACGTAATTACGAATGTCAATATCCGAGTCCGGCTGGTTTGACAGAACTCTGACACTAGGGCCTTACTGTACATACGAAGTGGTCTAGTAGCCCACACGAAAAGGACTGCGTATATGCTGAACTTTCTATTTATCGGTCGAATCCGCATAAGTCCGTTCAGTAGTTTTTTGAGTTTATTGCAAACAGACAGACCCGGTGGATACTTTGGTTTAAATACTTTTTCCGCCAGCGGTTCACTCAGCTAGCTTCGGTAAAAAGTCGCCGAAATAATTTTTTAAACCATATTGGTTGTTAATAAGATTAGCGCGTTCAAGCAAACCAACAGTCTATCTATAACATCTTCAACTTTATAATTGTAAAACAGATGTAATGATATAAATATAATTTTCCTTACAAGCTTTCCTAACAAAGACCAACTCAAAAACTTTTCCCAGATAACTGAACAGTACGGAACCCACTCTACAACTAGAGCTCGCACTTGCCAACTTTTTTAATGAAGAGAACAAAAACCCAGAGTTTTAAAGAGCGAATATTCTTTTAAAAACTGCAGTAAAAATATGGGCTTTGTTAATTTTATGAATAATTTAATTCAGTGAAACAGAGTTCACAGTTGTTCATAATACATAGTTCTTTGTGTTGTGTATTGTGTGTTTTCAGTACACTGTTTGGGTTTGGCCTCATTAAGTTTTTTCTGGTTTTAGCAGAGATAAGGGTTATTGCGTATATTGTTACTAATTTATGTTCTTTCTACAAATCCTACTAAAATATGTATGGATGTTTGTACCTCTTTCACGCAAAAACTACCGAATAGGTTTTGGTATAACTTGGCAGTAATAATGTAACTTATTATCTAACACTAGCTTCTGCCAGCGGTTTCACCCGCATCCCGTGGGAACTACTTCCCGTACCGGGATAAAAAGTAGCCTATAGCCTTCCTCGATAAATGGGCTATCTAACACTGAAAGAAATTTTCAAATCGGACCAGTAGTTCCTGAGATTAGCGCGTTCAAACAAACAAACAAACTCTTCAGCTTTATAATATTAGTATAGACTAGCTTCTGCCAGCGATTTCCCCCGCATCCCGTGGGAACTACTTCCCGTACCGGGATAAAAAGTAGCCTATAGCCTTCCTCGATAAATGGGCTATCTAACACTGAAAGAAATTTTCAAATCGGACCAGTAGTTCCTGAGATTAGCGCGTTCAAACAAACAAACAAACAAACAAACTCTACAGCTTTATAATATTAGTATAGATATAGGCTACTTTTTATCCGGCTGCGGGCAGAACATTCCTCGGGAAGCGGGTGTAACTACTAGTGGGACTGGGCGCTGGTGGTCGGTGGGGCACCTTCGTACTACAAATCGCCTCGTTTGGTTTGTAGTCGCATAGCGCTACTGCTGTGCACTAGATCTTTTTTTTAACGACGTCAAAAATCATCAAATGACCCCTCGCGCTGTGAGTTAGCAGCAGAGGGAGTGTCAGACTCTTACTGACTAAAAACCGTCGTGTTCCGTCGTAGGCCTTAACTCTTTCGAACAACCCGCAGCCCCAGCAACCTGTGCACTGGATCTCAGGGTCGATTTCGCTATAGAATCGCTTAATTTAACAGTTATTCAAAGGGGCATCATGATAGCTACCCTGTTAAGTAGTTCAGATAGGTAGTTGAAGTATAAATCGAATATATTTTAATTGAGCTAAGTTTAAACATTTTGATTTAGCCAAGTTACTAATAATTTATCTTTGTGTTGTTTCAGGTAAATGGGAGTTCTACATTCAAAGCTGGATTGGATTCTAGTGGTCTTCATATACGCAAGTTTTACAATAAAATTAAACGTATAACGAGCTGTTCCCTGGAGTTTCGGCTAAGTCCCTATGGAATTACTTTCTACACCTAGATAAAAAGTACCAAAAATCTAAGTAAATACAATAATAGAAGTGATTTCATCAATTGAATTATTATTTTAAGCAGTAGTTTATTGGTTTAATAAGTATTTGTGTAAGTCCGTTTACCGTTAGTTAAATGTCCAGTCAAATGGAGTATGTGTCTTCGGGATTGTTCGCGCGAGTTACCGCGGTGCTGATACATAAAGGGCTAAAGAAGGAACATGGTGGGGTTTTAGTCAGTAAGAGTCTGACACTCCCTCACGCTGCACCCACAGCGGGAGGGGTCATGTGATGATTTCCCATAAAAAAATAAAATAATTTTCGGTTTCGGTTTCGGCGTTTCACTCCACGATAGCTCAACTATCCAGCTTAAAGTCTCGAATTAAGCCTATTAAGCGTTCTCATTCAGTAATTGATATACAAGATTGTCCTCAATTACTCGGAGCTACTCACACGGGTTTTTATATTGTCACCAATTGGTGAAGGCGTTTGTGAGAACGGAGCACGATGACTAGATAGCTGTTTTTTTGGGCATAGATATAATATAGTGGCTTAGTGGGTAAAGAACCAACCTCTCAAGTATGAGTGTGTTCGATTCCAGGTCAAGCAAATGCAAATGCCACTTTTTTAGTTTGTATGTACTTTCTAAGTATATCTTAGACACCAATGACTGTGTTTCGGATGGCACGTCAAACTGGTGAGTCCCGGCTGGCATTTGGACATCTTTGACAGTCATTATGGGCAGCCAGAAATTCTGATAACCAGTCTTACCAAGGGGTATTGGGTTGCCCTTGTAACTGGGTTCAGATAGGCAGTCGCTCCTTGTGGCACACTGGTACTCAGCTAAATGTGGTTAAACTGAAAGCTGAACCCAACATAGTTGGGAAAAGGCTGGGCAAATTAATGTAACCATTGAGACGTATATAAATACTAGCTTCTGCCAGCGGTTTCACCCGCATCCCGTGGGAACTACTTCCCGTACCGGGATAAAAAGTAGCCTATAGCCTTCCTCGATAAATGGGCTATCTAACACTGAAAGAATTTTTCAAATCGGACCAGTAGTTCCTGAGATTAGCGCGTTCAAACAAACAAACAAACTCTTCAGCTTTATAATATTAGTATAGATGTATTCCTAAAAAATAGCTTAGGTTTTTATGAACCGCATCAGATACAATATATCATTAAGCCTACCTACCAACCAGTCGTGAAGATACCATAAATTAATTCCTAAACAGCGGATGTGAGTCAAAGACAAGTAGAGCGCGACCATAGACAAAGCGACAGATAAAACGACCGGTTTGTGCGACATCAATGAATTGACGAGTTTTATCAATTTTTGTCAATTAAAGTCGAATTACTTGTGTTGTTGCGAAAGGTCTTGTTTGTCACACTAGAACTTACAAATATCTGAAATATTTAGAGTAAGATCAAACAAAAATGCGGTTTTTAATTTGAACAATTTTTAACCGACTTCAAAAAAAGGAGGTTCTCGGTTTGATCTGTACATATGTTTTTAAGGAATGTTTTGAGACCAAAGGCTTAAAATGGATTAAAAAAAATACCTTGAAAACCATAACGAACAAATTAATGTACATTTAACGTATCTTAGCCACTTCTATTACAATTAACAGCGCATTAGACCGTTTAACCGACTCCCTCAAAAGAAGAAAGTTCTTAATTCGATCACGTATATTTTATTTCAAAAAATTCTACAGCGCAGCCATAAAGGTAACTCCAGACTCGCCAACTCCGACGTACACAACATTTAAACCCCGTTACGAACCAGTCAATTAAAGTGCATTTTTGTGTATTTCTGCACAAATGTATTTATAATATCGCTGGTATATCGGTGGCGCCAGAACTGAAGTCATATTACAATCGCTTTAGTGAGTAATGCACTGTGCATGCGGTGTTGCAGTTATGTAGGAACATACGGGAGTTTGTTCTGAGCGGAGCCGCTGCGATTTTGTTTGTCTGTAGAGCCAGATTTGGCAAGTAGGATGTTGAAAGAGATACGTTTTATTTCGATACAATTCTTGACATATGTAAAGGGAAATGCCCATTCTTGGCCAAGTACTTGCCCATCTATGTGATAAATACAATAAAAATACTAAATAATTAATTTAAATATTGCGAGTATTTATCTGATAAAAAACCCCGGAAAAAAAAAGATGAAATTATTCAGAACTCAGTTGTTAAAATACTTCCGCTTCCGCTGTAACGATCATGACAGTCTTGTCAAAATAGAGAATTAGGGATTGAAACCCATATTGAAAAAGTCGATTTATTAAAAACCGGTTCTTGAAAATCGATTTTCTTTAAATATTTTCTAATAAACTAAAAAAAATATTTGTAAATATATATTCATTGTATTGTTATCATTAAACAAAATGTTTGGTGATTGATATACCTTTAAACACGATTTTATGCGACTCCTTTCAAGGATTCCGTGTTTTCGGTTTATGACAAATATCGATTTTTCGATAAATTGATCCTACGTCCCATCCCTAATGCTCTTGTTTGTTGACGTTTATCGTTGACGTTTCGTATTTCACAATTTGGTTTGTGCTGTGCTCTTACGACTTGTATCTTTTCTTACTGCGTTTCTGATATTTCGACGAATGTTTACGATTATGGACCCCGTACCCGCCCCCGATGACGACCTTGGCTTTACATTGGATTCAGTACTGGATATTTTTTAAGTATTGGATTGAATAAAAACTTAAAAAATATATGTATGTATTTTTAGCATTATTTTCTGTTTACAGTTTGTGATGTTCCACCAAGTTCTATGTAAACATTTTTAGTTATTTCGTTATCTACGATGTCAACTCTAATGCCTACAACTTGTTTCTTTCTTGGGCATTACTTGGCCAAACCTTCTTTATCAAATGGGCATTTCCCTTTAATGAGAGAATTTAGTCCTTGGATTGTGGATTACTGTATGGGCACTTGTAAATACTGGTACTCAGCTGCATCTGGTTAGACTGGAAGCCAACCCCAACATAGTTGGAGAAAGGTTAGGCAGATGATATGTATCGCATGATAACCAACTTTAATAATATTCAATAACTTCAATAATTCGTTGGTACTCTTAAGTCTTCTTGAATATCGTCGGGGATAGTTCAAATCCGCGTAACTAGCATTGGATAATATCGCGTATCTGCAATAGATCTCGTTTTACAGGGTATGGTTAAAACTTAATAAATTTCTTATTTCGACAGATAATGGGCTCATTTTTTAATATTAGATAAGTAATTATTTACACACCATAAATAACTACTTAATATTCAAAAATGTCCAATGAATGACGAATGATGAATGATGATAAGTTTTAACCTTCCACTACAAAAATCAAAAGTACGCGTCATTTATCAGTTTTCACAAATACCTACCAATTACCAAAACCTGGTTACATAATCTCCCAACTCACAATACATCGTTCCCGCTCGTATTACCCTCCCGTATGTTTTCACAACAAAAGAAATTCCCCATATATATTCAAAGGGGCGAATTCGCATTACCATCAGGGGTTGAATTATTATGTATTTAGTGGTGGGGCGTGGGTGGGGCGAGGGGGGGCGCACACAGATAATTACGTATACTAATGTTGAATGTATAAATTGTGAATTATTTCGATTCAATACCGTTATGTGTTGGAATTTCATGCGGTATGTGTAGGAATGGTATTTTTTAACATCTGTTTTTACAAAAGGGGATAAGCAGAAGTAACATATATTTCCGCTGCTATGCCTAAAAATATTCAGTGTCTTTGAATGGTGTTCAATTAATTGTTTTTCGTTGTTAAAGCTATCGAAAGTCTTTCTTATGTAGAAATGGCCAATTTAACACTGAAATTTTTTTTAATCAGTTTATAGATTAATTAAGTAGTTACAGTTCATTAAGTAAAATCAATTAAATGTCACGAAATTCATACACGACTGAAAAACATACAAACAACTAAAAAATTACCCCACCCAGGTATCGAACCCAGATACCTATTCAAGCTTACAGACCACCAACTCGCTTTCGCACCAAAATGATTTCAGTATTACACTGTCAATACCATATCACGAAGCCGTTAAACTTAACTATCAGTTAATCGGCTTAACTATCAGTAATTAATCTCCTGAAATAGCCTCCTATTCACCTGGGTAAAGTTAACTTCTACCTTACTTAATTAAATCTTAACTTGATTGGGGTAATGTTAGTACAAAATGTTATACACTACAGGTAATGGTTGATAGTTAAACTATAAACTGTTATGTAATACTAGCTTCTGCCAGCGGTTTCACCCGCATCCCGTGGGAACTACTTCCCGTACCAGGATAAAAAGTAGCCTATAGCCTTCCTCGATAAATGGGCTATCTAACACTGAAAGAAATTTTCAAATCGGACCAGTAGTTCCTGAGATTAGCGCGTTCAAACAAACAAACAATCAAACAAACAAATAAACACACAAACTCTTTAGCTTTATAATATACTAATATTATAGATGTAGAGTGAGTAATGCTGCAGTTATCAAGGTTAGAAGGTGGATGGGCGGCCAACTGTTTTTCGAGCTTATGTCACTACTGTTTTTACACGAGCTGTGCTTAGGGGTTTCAATTTCAGAAAAAAACTTTCAGCCTATGAAAGACAATTATATATTTTTTTTATATACAAAATAGCCAACACTCGGGGATAGTGCAGCTTCCGAAAAGGTTCAATTATTCTTCAGATCAGTTCAGTCGTTTTGGAGCTTTTAGAGTACAACCAAACAAATAAAGTTTCCTCTTTATTATATCTTTTTTATCATTCAATTTTATACAGATCTACATATTACTTCTGTATATAATACTAGCCGTTTTCCCGCGGTTTCACCCGCGTCCCGTGGGAGCTACTGCCCGCACCGGGATAAAATATAGCCTATGTTACTCGCAGATAATATAGCTTTCTAATGGTGAAAGAATATTTAAAATCGGTCCAGTAGTTTTTGAGTTTATCCATTACAACCAAACAAACAAACAAACAAAGTTTTCCTCTTTATAATATTAGTATAGATGTACTTTCCTTCCTGCATGGTATAGTATAGATGGTGCAAAACCCTTCATGCGCGCTTCCTACTCTTACTAGCCTGTTCTATTCACACAACACACTATCTATCTTTCATCTAAAAGTTACCTTGTACCTAGGGCTGCCATCTCGAATTTCGCCAAACCCGGACAAACATTAAAAAAACCCGGACATTTGTCGTAAATCGCATTTTTTCCCCGAACGAGTACGATTTTTTTAAAACAAAATAATACCTAATTTGTAATCCATTTACTATTAACATATACTTAAATTCAATGAGGTGCTTCCTTACATGAAAAGTGTCCGGGTTTTCCCCGGACACTTCTTGAAACCCCGCCCGGACGGCCCCCGGACGGCCTCCAAACGAGGACAAATCCGGGGAAACCCGGACAGATGACAGCCCTACCTGTACCCAATATGACACGTATATCTGGAGTTCAGTAGTAAACTACAACTACACATGAACTCGTCTGCACAATATTAAAGTTTCCCAACTATTGTCAATGTAGTACTGACGTGCTTGGAGCACCGAGTTTGATGTCGAACAAAGATATTAAACATATCCTGTCAGGGCTGCGGGATTGTTCGCGTGAGTTACCGCTGCGCTGGTACATAAAGGGCTTAGGAACTAACATGATGGGGTTTAGTCAGTAAGAGTCTGACTCTCCCGAGCGCTGCACCCACAGCGGGACGGGTCATTTGATACTTTCCCATAAAAGAAAATATATTAAACATATTCTAGACCGTTTTTTTTTTCTTTATTAATTTTTTTATCTAAAAACTTCTAACCGTTTCCCCCGAAAAGACAACAGCTATTCTGGTTATTTCCAAAATACAAACAGTTTTCATCCGCGTCCCCCGGATCCGATCTCATAATCGGAATAAAAAGTAGCTTCCATCCATATCCAGGGCGCACATCTCCATGTAAAATTTCATTAAAATCGTTTCAGCTGTTAGACTGAAAGCATGAACATTCATTCAAATTTAAAATCTTAATATGGATTACAACAAGATGTTACAAGTTAAATAACTACTGTCATCAAATTAAAAAATCACAAAAACATAGTTCAAACAAAAACCAGTCCAACTGAAACAATAACCACAGTTAAGTAACCACGGTTAACTTGCCAAACTACAACATGACTGTATGAACTCGCGCATGACTGCTACAGGAAATTAACTGCGACGCTCCCTAACTTGCAGTTCAAAGTTAAACTTACCGGTTATGGAGTTTAACTGTAGTTGTGTGTGATTGAAGTCGCGGTTATGTTAGACAGGGATAAATGTTTCATTTACTGGGGTATTTTTGAATATATTATTAAAACAATAGATTAGAATTCTAGGGTAAAGAACCAACCTCTCAAGTATGAGTGTGGGTTCAACTCCAGGTCAGGCAAGTACCAATGCAACTTTACTAAGTTTGTGTGTTCTTTTTAAGTATATCTTGGACACCAATGGACCGTGTTTCAGAGAGCACGATAAACTGTAGGTCCCGGCTGTCCTTGAACATCTTTGAGTTGCCCTGGGTTGAAGAGGTCTGTTAGGCAGTCGCTCCTTGTGGCACACTGGTACTCAGCTGCATCCAGATAGTCTGGAAGCCGACCAAAAGCTGTGCAGTTCAGTCAACTTTTAGATGACATCTTAGAAAGACGATATGGCTGGAAAGAATATTACTTGTGAGATGACGGCAGATAAAAACAGTATGGAAGAAGAAGACATGCTGTCGACCTCAAATAAAATTAGGCCACGGGAGTCACCTAATAATATTTGAGTCACATGAATTCAACATCTCAATACACAATACCAGAAGTATACATAACATCTTCATTTGTTTTCAATTTAAAGACAAAACAACAACTGTTGCTTCTTTGTAAAAACTTAAACAAATAAACATCTTGCCAAAGAAAAGTACACTCTAGTTTTAAAGACACAAGGTTCAAATTCGTGTAATTTCAGAGAGACAATCAAATGTGCATGAAAAGCATTATGGTCACGACCCAGTGGACGGTTGCAACATAACCCACCGTTTGCAAAGTAGGTCAAAAACATTTGTTATCACGGAATGAGTCATGCGTGAGAAAGTTACTTCAACTTAGACTCCGCAAATAACTTGAGTTGTATCATTTTTGCAATTGCACATAAGTACTTTTCTAAGTTTGTATGTACTTTCTAAGTATATCCTAGACACCATTGACTGTGTTTCGGAGGGCACGTTAAACTGTAGGTCCAGGCTGTCATTGAACATCCTTGGCAGTCGTTACGGGTAGTCAGAAGCCAGTAAGTCTGACACCAGTCTAACCAAGGGGTATCGGGTTGCCCGGGTAACTGGGTTGAGGAGGTCAGATAGGCAGTCGCTTCTTGTAAAGCGCTGGTACTCAGCCGAATCCGGTTAGACTGGAAGCCGACCCCAACATAGCTGGGAAAAAGGCTCGGAGGATGATAAAGAGGAACCATTTTTTGTTTGTTTGTTTGTAACCTAAAGATTTGAAAAAAATCTGTCACTGTCGGAAACACTCTTGCCTAGTAACATAGGCTATATTTTATCCCGGTACTGGCAGTTGCTTCCACGGCACACGGGTGAAACCGTGGGCAAATGGCTAGTTTTTTGTAAAGAGCAGTGTCGAGATTCTTGCCACCTCTTGTCTATAAGACTCATTCATTACAACCGTGTCAAAAGTAGTTACAGCCCTACTCAAATATTTTTACCATTCTGAAGTTAGCGCGAACACAATTTTGCATTCACAAGTTCATAAACCCACTTCAGAGCGCTACAGTTGTTAGAAGTGATGTGTCGCCTTTTTAACCGACTTCCCAAAAAAGGAGGAGGTTCTCAATTCGACCGGGTATTTTGAGCCAGTTTTCATCAACAGTATGAGTGATAGGCGATCAGTAACCTCATCGGCGAGTGATCGCAGTTACTCGTAACACATAGCGCGGTGGACACATGCCGTTATGGTGAGCGTGTGCGTTGTCACACGGGAATCACGTGACGGACGACGTTTAATAAAGTCAATATGACGTGTCATGAAACTGAAGATTGCCACGTCGGCGTCGGTCCGTTCAGGATATACTCAAACCGACTGAACGTCTTGATGAAACTTGGCAGTGATATGTATTATACATAGCTCGTACATCAGAATAAAATGTGTTTCTGTTTGTTTTTTTTTTTGATACCCAAGAAGCTCTGAAAGTACTGCAAGATACACTATCCCTGAGTTATATATTATAGGCTATATTTTATCCTAATACGGAAAATAGTTTCCACAGGATGCGAATGAAACCGCGGAAAACCACCAGTACAATGCAAAGATTAAGATTAACATTTTATTTATGCATCAGTATAACAAATATTTTTTTTCAGCTCACTACTTTTTTATCCTAATCCAATACCGTTACTGTAGACACCAAAAAACAAACTCAGTAGGTCAATACCCGTTTAAAAACAATGGACACTCACTCAATATTTACGCATGCAAGATCGCACGCCATTGATACTCGTTCTCAGAACAAAAATGTATCGAAACGACACACTATGAGAATTTACTTGGAATTATATACGTCAGATATGTATGTAGCTAGCTTCGGTCCGCGGTTTCACCCACGTCCTGAGGGAATTACATCCAGAACTGGATAAAAATATAGTTCTACCAAGATTCGTGAAAATACTTACCTACAAATATTATAAACTAATTTCTGCCGGTGGTTTTACCCGCGCACTGTGGGAACTACTCCGCCAACCAGAGTAGAGTCTACTGCCTTCCTCGAAAAACAGGTTTTTTTTTCACTGAAAGAATTTTTCGAATCGGTTAAGTACTTTCTGAGATTTTGGACAAACTCTTAAGCCTTATAATATTAGTATATGTAGAATAAGTCAAAATAGGTCCCTCGTAGATACTACTCAATTGCTACTTTTATCTTCAATCAGTCTCTTTATCTAAGCTAAAAACTACTAAATCTCATCCCGGGAATCGAACTCTGCACTAAGCAATCCTATTACCAACTCCCCGGAAACGAAGATAGCTCCAAAACGCGCAGACCATAAACAATTGCACAGACTAGGAGCTTATGGAGCGAGTATCAACGACTTCCTCTTCCGGTAGGAAGATATTAGATGTTCAGGGGTTCGATTCCCCACTATTGTCATGTTAAGAAGAAGGGTGCAACTGTCTGAGAGCAGTTTTATTTATGTTAATGGTTCAATAGTTTTGTGGAAGAAATGAGGGGTGATCTTAGTATAATAAGGGGTTCGATATAAGAAGGAATCATTTGACTGCCAAAAATGAAAATAATCTATACTAATATTATAAAGCTGAAGAGTTTGTTTGTTTGTTTGTTTGTTTGTTTGAACGCGCTAATCTCAGGAACTACTGGTCCGATTTGAAAATTTCTTTCAGTGTTAGATAGCCCATTTATCGAGGAAGGCTATAGGCTACTTTTTATCCCGGTACGGGAAGTAGTTCCCACGGGATGCGGGTGAAACCGCTGGCAGAAGCTAGTGAAAGTATACTTTGATAGTCTTACGGGCAAAAAGTTTGACTACCGTCATTCGTAGTCAAACTTTACCAGGTACTTTGTACTTTGGTTACCCAAGTTACTAGTTGAAAAATTAGCATCTCCATGCGACAAACCCAAGTTGAGAGACCCATTTTAAACGTATTCACAATTTAATCATCTTCACTTCATATCATCCACACTAATGTTATAATTGCAATAGTAACGTCTGTCTTTCGCTTTCGCACCAGAACTGACGTACCGATTTAAATATTTGGTACAAGATATCCATAGGGTTCGAGGGAGGACATATAATAGTAGGATACCTACTAGAAACCGGCTGCGCAAGGGGGTACTCTAAGAAATATTGCGTGTGAACCATAGGTAATAGCTATATCTGGTACTAGCCGTTTTCCCGCGGTTTCACCCGCGTCCCGTGGGAGCTACTGCCCGCACCGGGATAAAATATAGCCCATGTTACTCGCAGATAATATAGCTTTCTAATGGTGAAAGAATATTTAAAAGCGGTCCAGTAGTTTTTGAGTTTATCCATTACAACCAAACAAACAAACAACGGTTTCCTCTTTATAATATTAGTAAAGATAGAATATTTATTTTGCTTGATCGTAGGAAGATAAAAAATACTACAAAGAACCCAAATTGACAGACACATCTACAAGATAGGTACTCCTTAACCGTGTCTCAAAAGGTTAAGCCCTCCCTACGTAATATCTTGTACCCGCAGAACAATATCTTAGACATAACGTTTCATTCCCTGTAACAACGGATACAAATTACATACAACGGAGGTATTGGCGCAAACTCGTGTAAATTAGAATTCATTGAGTCGAGAGATTATGTTACACCGTAGTGTTATCTATACTAATACATATAATTCGTACCCCCAAAGGCTGCGAAACTACTGAACGGATTTGAAAAGAACTGTCACTGTTGGGAAGCTAGACTATTATAGTTATCGGCACGGATATTGAGCTCTCGGCGGAAGAGTGGGGGTCGCTTTGCGCACTGTACACATAAGGCAATAAACCAATTAATCGCTTCTGCGCAGGTGAAGGTCAGGGCTCAATATCCGTGCCGATAACTATACCGAGTAACATAGGGTATATTTTGGCCGGGTACCGGCAGGAGTTCTGCGGGGATGCGGTTGAAATCGTGCAAAAAAACTAGTATGAATCAAACGAGCGAGCGCCCATTCTATTCTTCATATACCTATTATGATTTCGATATTAATATACACGCTTCTGGGCAAAACATGGAAGATCTTGTAATATTGCACATTTTGATTCCATCTGCACCTACCAAATTATTTAAGAGAGAACAGCAAAAATTCACATCATCTGCCTCCTGCGTCACATTATCCGGCAGATAAAGCATATAGGGATGGACAGAAAGCGTAAATATTATTATAGTTATACCTACTAGTAACACAGTTGTTTTACACTCACATTACACTTCGGTGTGACAAAATCCCGGTACAAATAATGAACCGCCTCATTTTTCGTTCCCGGCGCCATCTTCTGTAGTGCCTACATATTTACATAAGATGTTCCACAGCCATTACTGTATATGTTTTGGGAAGACGTCTGTTATATTGTTCTTATGAAGTGTAACTTTCATTCTTTGACAATTTGTGGTTTACGTGTTTTTGTAAATCTTGGTCGAATCAAGATATCAATGTTTTTAAATAGACCCGCCACAGATATAGTTATCGGCACGGATATTGAGCCCTGACCTTCACCTGCGCAGAAGCGATTTATTGGTTTATTGCCTTATGTGTACACTGTGTACAGTGCGCAAAGCGATCCCCACTCTTCCGCCGAGAGCCCAATATCCGTGCCGATAACTATACCTAAGGATACTAATTATCAGGGGCGTATTTACCCTAGGGCTAAAGGGGCTACAGCCCGGGGCGGCAGGCGGCGAAGGGCGGCCCAGGGGCGGCCGGTAGGCCGCCCTTGGGCTTTAGGTTGGAGGATTAAAAAAGTACAGAACAATATTTTAGGACGTAAGCCTAGAACGGCCCTGAGCCATCTGTCCACATGTTGATTTCATGTCTTAAGGATTTAAAGTATGAAAGCCGGCCTTTGTTCTTTTCTGAACCGGTGGAATAGTCTAATTTTTTTTTAAGGAAATCTAAAGAAAAAAAAACCGGCCAATCCTGTATAAATAAAAAAGTGACTTTCGCGCAAACCGTTCAGTTTAGAACAATCATAGAAAGTTATGGTAATTTCTTGAGAGTCAAAATAGTTAATATTTTTTATTTTATAATGTAACCACAATAGTAGGCCAGTACCTTGTAAAAGTTTTTTTATTAAAGTTATTTATTTACAACATTTTATAGTCATCATTCAGAAATCTGATTGAAAATAACTAATTATGCCTTAAAGGTCATTGGGCACATCTGACCCGCTTTGCAAAAAGTGGCGGACATGAATCAAAGTAGTTTTAAATTGTGGAGTAGTAAAACAAGTAGTTTTAAAATAGTATGACGTTTCTTTGAATATAAATATTTAATTAAAATTCCATGAAGACGAATGTCCAGGATAGTTTAAAAAAATATAAAAGACAAGCAGTTTCAGAGGATTGTATAATCTACAGGTTGCAATGCTAGTCTTTATTGTTAAAGACTTTTCATAAAGAAGGAAGATGCCAATTCGGATGACCAGGATCTGATAAGGATCTGGAAACCCTGATAAAGAGGGCAACTCTTGAATATTGTAGGCACGCATCAAGTCAAAACCAGACATGTGAGTGTATTTTTGAGGGTACTGGTTAACAGTGAAGGTTTAGAGCTGATTTGATTATGGAGACCACATAGAGTCGAGGGAACTCCTGAACGGTATGTTGCAACTACCACGTGTTTGGGCTTATTTAATTCGTATTGGCGAAGACTTTCCACATAGATAGGTTTGACTACCATTGCGGGATCGATAGCAAAGATCAGATATAGTTATGGGAACTCCTTTACAATTTATAGAAGTACCTAACCTTGTGTCCAACACAAGCTTATTTTATTTTAGGTGATGAGAATTCACTACTAACTTGGGTTAAAGCAGCCATTGCAGGAATGGGATCTTTTATATTTGAGGGATTAATCACCTAACGAGCCCCAGTATCAGGTTTTTTTCGAATCCGCCTGACGACTTGTAGGTAACTGTCGAATTGTAACAACGACTGCTAGAGAGTAGGATTCGGGGCTGCTGGCTTTACGTTTCTAGAGCCTTGACAAAAGTGTAATTCTGTCCCTTCCTTTGTCTTATAAAGTCGGCTTTATTTTATTTTGTAAATAGTTCTCATTTAGTTTATATATCTCAATACCCACATTCCCAGTCGTAACTTGTAATGGTGGGTCGTAATGGTCATAATGGTCTTTATCAAAATGAATTTAAAAAGCATTTTACAAACAAATCCAACTTCAAACATATAAAAAGGTAACAAGAAAACAAAAACAAGAAAGAAAGGAAGAAGATGTTAGGTGCATCGGTCTAGAAGTCGTAACACGACGTAACTAAAACATACCGTTGAAGAGTTCTCTCGACTTTCTCACGTCCATCATCAGGTAAGCTCTAAACCTTCACTGTTTGATAGTATCATCAGACATTCATCTGATAATCAAGTTTTAACCCTATGCATGCCTACAATTTCTGATAGTTGCCCTCGATTTCTCAGGATTTCCATCATCAGATCCTGACCTGATGACAATGGAAATAAACGGCGAGTATACTCTTTCACTACAAAGAAATGATTTCTCAAATCCGTCAAACTTGTTCGTTTAAATTCCCCATTGAAATTAGGAAAAAATTTGATGTTTAAACCCGATTTTCTCTAATGGTTCACATTGATGCGACTAATGTCATAGTAAATCAGAGCCTTATATCATTATACTGGGCTATATTTCGTTCGTGTCCGCCGTGGGTATGGTTTCCATACTAAGGTGCCCAATGACCTTTGAATGATTTAGAATTTTTCACAGTTTAAAGGCAATTATATTTAAGAAGTGTTTGATATGAATTTCAACTTTAATATCTCTACGCGTTCATGTGAAAAAGGGTAGGTAGTAAGTTTATATTTATTAAAAAAATATTTTATGTCATGTAAGCAAAAATAATATTTTATGTAACTTCAAATTTATCATTTTCGCAATTTTTCCTTTATCTGTACTATATAACGTTGCTTCGTGCCGAATTTCAAGATTCTGTGTTCACGGGAAGTACCTTGTAGGTTTTGATTCCCTAGCGTGTGACGGAAATTCGTCTAAGGTGTCGTATAAACTGCTGTATCTTTTGATCGCCTTAACTTAGAAGTTTCATTTTTTCACTGCTTAAAGGGACAATAGACCTGAGTATTTCATGTGAATTTCAGCTTGATACGTCCACGCGTTCTTGAGATAAAGGGTCTTGACAGACAGACAGACAGACGGACGACAAAGTGAACCTATAAGGGTTCCGTTTTTTCCTTATGAGGTACGGAACCCTAAAAATGATTTAAAAGTGGCATTTCCTTATAAGTATCCAAATTGCGATGCGTATATTTCTTAGTACTGCAGTGACAAACTATAGTGCAGAACGCTCATTTTCAGTTTTAAAAAGAATAAAAAACTATTTAAGATCGAGTCTTATCGAAGAAAGGCTGAATAATTTGGCAATTTTGAACATTGAAGCTGATTTAAGTAATAAAATTGATTACGATGATGTAATAAAGAAGTTTGTTACGAATTTTGTACACAGAAAAAAAATGTAAAATACCTATATTTTTTTTTTGTTTTCTTTCATTCCTTGATGGGGCGGAAAACTACAGGAGCCCAGGGTGCGCAATCTTTAAATACGCCCCTGCTAATTATACATTAGAAATCGCACTATTTTTAAGTGAGAATGGTAAAACCGGTTATCAGACTAACTGGCTTCTGACTACCCGTAACGACTGCCATAGATATTCAAATGACAACCGGGACCTACAGTTTATCATTACATATTTTCAGACCAGATGGACAAGGTGACAAGCTTTAACACAATATTTTTCATTAATTTCCTTATTAAACTGAATTTTAACCGCAAGTAAAACCATAATATTCCTCTAGTGTTTTTAATCAAATCTTAATATGTACCAACAAAATCCGACAAAAGTGGTGAAAACCAAGGTTCGGGCTTATTAAATCTAAAATTTCCTTTGAAATCTAACTCGGCTTTTTAACGTTTAACCGTATTATCCGGGTCAGCGTTATAACAAGATTACAGAACCCTTTAGCTCTGAAATCTTTTATGAAAGAGAACCGTCACGCTTGCGGACCCCTAATCCTTTTTTTGTAAAAATAAACGTAAGCAGATCAACTTTTTTTTAGAGGTAAATATCATTATGACCATATGTGACTGTTTTGTGTTTTGGATGGCACGATAAACTGTCCCGGCTGTTATTTGTACATCCTTGGCAGTCGTTACGGGTAGTCAGAAGCCAGTAAGTCTGACAACCAGTCTTACCTAGGGGCAGTGGGTTGCCTGGTAACCGGGTTGAGGAGGTCAGATAGGCAGTCGCTCCTTGTGGCACACTGGTACTCAGCCGCATACGGTTGGACTGGAAGCCGACCCCAACATAGTTGGGAAAAAGGCTCGGGAGAAGATGCTCAGTTTTCATCAAGTACAGCTGTCATAAAAGAAATCAGACTGAAACTGTCCACGAAACAATTTGTGAGTAAGTGCGGCACAAGTATTAAGTTCAAAGCATTACGTTGAACTCTCCACTAACTGCGGTAGTTACATTAAACTTCAAGTTTAAGTGCCAAGTTGTACTAAGTTTTGAGTTCAACTGTCTTTGAAAACGTTCCTTTGTGCCGTGAATATTTCTAGAATCTTCTGCTGGTATTATAAAAACTGGCCAAGTGCGAATCGGACTCGCGCACGAAGGGTTCCTTACCATTATTTATAAAACGGAAAAAAAAAACACGATTGTTGTATGCCCCCCAAAATATTTATTTTATTCTAGTTTTCAGAAATACATCACCTGTGAAAATTTGAACTCTCTAACTATCACGGTTCATGAGATACAGCCTGGTGACAGACGGACGGACGGACAGAGGAGCGAAAACAATAGGGTCCCGTTTTACCTTTTGGGTACGGAACCCTAACTAGCTACCGCCAGCGGTGACACTATCGTCGGGTATGACTACTTTGCGTACCCGGACAGAAAAAACTCTCACTTTCCTGGATAAATAGACTATCTGAAGCCGCAGAAAGGTTTCTTTATATCAAAGGATTTTTTTAATCGAAAAAGTTGTTTTTGAGATAAACGCGTTCAAACAAACTTCATCGATTCAAAAAAAATCTTTCAGTGTCCGACAGCCCATTTATCTGAAGTAAGTAAGATTAAAATGCATAAATTCGTATAAATGTACCTTCGGGCAATAAAGTACCCACATAAATACATAAAAAAAAACTTTAGTAATTAATTCAAGTGTCCCAAAATCACCGCACCCAAGTGTACTGTACCAAAAACTTGCAGAATACTTTACATATCTACCCTTAGTAAACCCTTGTATATTCACGGCTCACTACCAGGGGCGAGGGTAGGCAGCAATAGAAGTATGGACGTGTGAAATTAGCGCTACTTAACCTACTGAGGCAGAAGTGATCTGTTTTAATTGGAATTGCTGCGGTTTTTAACCGACTTCAAAAAAAGGCGGTTCTGAGTTTGATGTGCGTGTGTTTTTAGCATGTTTGTCAGAGTTAAGAGAAGGTTTTAGGTGTATTGTTGAAATCTACTACTTTGATTCGGCCGATTGTTTGTTTTGGCTCATAAATGTTTCGCAAGGAGCGACTGACTATTTGACCTCCTCAACCCAGTTACCCGGGCAGAAACCCCTTGGTCAGACTGGTTGTCAGACTTACTTGCTTGCTATCGAAGATGTTCGATGACAGCCGATATAACGGAAAGTTCGAGTATCAAACAAAAAAGAACACAAAAAAATAATATCGACTCCAATACACCCATCCCTATTAAGTACACGTATAAAACCAATAGGGCGATCTTAATCTCCCCACAATAAAATCTAATACCATTCACAAATCTCTTTATTGACACACAGATAATAAAAAATATTACCAGATATATAAAAAAACGGCATCTGTCGTCCCTGAGTGGTTATTGTGACAATTTTCAATGAACAACTGCCGGCATTACAATGGTTAGGGATGGGTAGTATCAGGATGGAAAAGTATCGATAAATGTTTAGTTAAGTACGGAATATTGGTCGTGAGTATATTTTTTAAAGATAGATTGTAGAATAAGGTTACGAAATTGCATGCTGGTTTCTAAGCGATTTGGGAATTTAGCGTCCAACAAATTATATTAATTTTGTACATAGTGCCTTTGCTTGTTTTGTGTTTTTGAGTCCAAAGTTTTAGTGAGATTATATTTTATTCCACATGGATACGTTATTTGCCAGTATCTTTTATTTACCTTTATCGATGATTTTAAAACCATTTATTTAACCACACATAAATAGTTTGGACACACACAACATAATTTAAATTATACAAAAAAAGAACGGTTTAGCAATTGGCCCATCTCAGTATATGCTGTCCAATTTACTTATCATTGCCAATCAATCCATTATGTAATCTGCATTGCCCCAACACAAAGCAATCTGTAACACATAACACAGACAACCCAAGTATCGAGTAGCATCGACACTATCGATACTAATCAGTTCACTATCGATACTCGTCACATGCCTACACAATACTGTCAATAGTTAGGGGTTGGCACGCCAGTGATATTCGAGATTACAAGCAAAACCGCGGTGCGGTGGTTGTATAATATGTATATTTGGAGTATCAGTAGATAATAGGCAGTTTAATGTAAAGGCCTATTTGGGATTTTAGAAAAGGAAATTTGATACTGTTAAATATTTTTATATTGAGAGTTTAAACGCAGATAGGCAGTCGCTTCTTGTAAAGCACTGGTACTCAGCTGAATCCGGTTAGACTGGAAGCCGACCCCAACATGCTTGGGAAAAAGGCTCGGAGGATGATGATGAGAGTTTAAACGCCCCGGCTCAACACAGATATTATACAGTTCAAGACTTTTCAAACGCGCCTATCTCAAGAACTGCTGGACCGATTTGAAAAAATGTTGCAGTCATAGATAGGCTACTTTTTGTCCGGATGCTCGGAATAATTCACAAAGGACAGGACTTAAAAAACAGGAAGACTGTTTAGATATTTGACCTATTAGACCATTTCAAAGACAAATTACTCTACTGACCATCTTAACCACACTAAAAAGAATATTAACACTGCATAATACTCTTCTTTTCAAAAAAACCTGTCCCAAAACTACACAGAAGCAATTAATAATAATAAATCCGTCAAACACTTGAACTAGGGTGACCACATCACAGGACAAAGTGCACACCGTCCCCTCGGGATATTTGAATACTGGTAACTAGGGTGTCTTTTGTGGCGAGTTTAATTGGACACGGACGCGTTAAGCCGCGGACAAATACGTATTATTATACAAATATGTATTATTTGCGTGGAATGGAACGGATTATGAGTGGAGTAGCCACACGTGTTGGGAATAGATGGGACAATTTTTTTTCGGTTTGGATTTTTTTATTGTTACATTTTGGTGTGTGTAGAAATAGCAAAAATATGTGAGTTTCGTGTGTATTTTTTATTATTGTTACTTATTTCTGTGATGTAGGTTGTAGTGATTTATATTAATAAAATCTAGCCAAGTGCAAGTCGGTCTCTTTCTAAAAGGGTGCCGTTTCAGTCTATAAGACGCCCAAAAAAGTATTTTATTTTATAGGAGCCCACAAAAATATTAATTACATTTATCGTTTTGGTACGGGTCCTTAAAAAATAACGTCAGTCACTGTCAATCAGGATTCATGGTGGACGATGCGCAATCATTATCAATAACTACATATGTATAGATATATTATATGCAGTAGTTAAGGGACACATAATAATCAATGCATGTGACCACAAGGGTGCATATTTGATTAGATATTATCACTGGCAGACCCTAGATTACTTGAGTCTGACAACCCGGCTGTCATTGAACATCCTTGACAGTCGTTACGGGTAGTCAGAAGTCAAAAGCCAGTTAGTCTGACACCAGTCTAGCCAATGTGTATAGTGTTGCCCGGGTAACTGGGTTGAGGAGGTCAGATAGGCAGTCGCTCCTTGTGAAACACTTGTACTCAGCTGCATCCGGTTAGACTGGAAGCCGACCCCAACATAGTTGGGAAAAGGCTCGGGAGATGATGAGCAGCTTAGGGTCACATAATCAATGCATCTGACCGCGAGGGGTGCATATCTGATTGGGTATTATCTATGGTATACCGTAGAGTGCCTGAGATTATAGAGGGGGCGTTAGTCTGTAGTATGTAGAAATATATTTGATGGGATGAATAATTTCTAGTCTTTGTTAGATGATTAATGGTTTTTTAGGAGCTGTCCTCTTGGGTGATTTTGTAAATTACAAAAAAATTGTTTGATGGGTCAAAGTTTGTTTTCCTGTACATATGTATGTAAAAGTTCAAAAATCTCATTAAAGCAGTTTTGTTACCAATATTTTATGTAATTATGTATGTACTTGAAACAAAATTACGAAATGATTGTTTTTCTTTGAAAGAATAAAATTATACCACTCTTAGAACTTAGTAAGATTCTAATTGTAACTTAAATACATAATTTCATATTAAAAAATTCATGATAATATCTTGTTTTTTTTTTATATGACACTTTATGTAAAATAAATAAATACCAAGAAATATAACATTCGTAAATAAAATACAATTGTACAGTTGGTTAAGTGAAATACCGGGAAACAACTTTATAGTAAGAATTAATAGGAATCTTCATCTTCAGTATATTATATTTTTAATCGGAAAATGTATTTCTGCTTTTAAACACTTTCCAAGTAAATTCACTGATACGATTTACGCTAGAACAGTTTACTGAAAAAACAATATCTTAATAACAACAACTAGCTTTCACCCGTGGTTTCACCCGCGTCCCGTGGGAACTACTGTCCGGGCCGGGATAAAAGATAGCCTGTGTTACTCGGGAAGAGTGTAGCTTTCCAACAGTGAAACGATTTTCAAATCGGTCTTCTTTAAGGTACAAAGAATAAAACAAAAATAGGTTCCTCTTTATTATAGAAGTATAGACATTTAACTCTACATACTGTATACAAAATTGAATTAAAAGAAAAAAAAATATTTTCTGCCCAATCACACAAAAAAACATAAAATCTAGTTAGCAACCAAAACCATTTATCAACATTACTACAAAACTACCAACAAAAGAATCTGTCCTTAAAAAAAAATACAGAAATCATTGTCACTACCCACATACATACTCTATTGTGTCCCTAGGGTGACAAGCCCTTTGAAAACGTCACATGATTACCACAGATCTGTCCGGGATAAAATGCGCAATTATATATGCACCCTAATTGGCCAGTGTACTGTGCACTGTGCAACTTTGTGGTGACCATGCGTTTGTTATATTGTAGATTTTTCAAACTGTTTATAACTTAAAAACGGCTGAACTGATTTGGCTGAAAATTGGTGGGAAGAAAGCTTAGAAATAGGAGACTGATATAGGATTTTAATTCTATCCGGGTATTTTAAGTAGTACATACTGGACGCGGGTGAAACCGCGATAAAACGTCTAGTAACATAATATTATAAATTGAATGTTTATAAATACATAAATACTTATATTTGTTTTACCTTACAAGGTTTATTTATGAAATTGTTTTTGTTTGTTCCAGGTAAATAACAGTGACGACACGAATTACATCGCCATCGGTACAGCAATACAAAACCTTAAAAACCTTAAATTGGACAGAGAAAAGTGGTATCTTCTTAGCCTTTTGGTAAATGAAAAATATTTTTAAAAACTAAAAAGAACACGCTAGTCATGTATTGTCATCAGAACTCAGAGCGTGTGCAAAATTTTATCCTAATTGAAGTCCAAAGTCGATCCAAAGTCGAAAATCTAAGTCAAATTAAGATTCCAAGATTTTCTTACATACATAGTTACAAGTGAAGCTAATATAAGCGTGTTAATAAAAATCGAGCACCTATCATAATTGCAAGATTTTAAGAGTTTTATTGGGTAGCAAGCGGGTAGTTTAATCTGCATCTCCAAGGAATGACTTTGCTCTCCCGGATAATAGTCTGTAGCCTAAAGAACAAATTACCATTTAATTTTATCTTCTTGAAATCTCTAAAATCGGTCAGAGGCTTTAACAAGCACTTATGAACTTCAAAAATACAACCAAGTTTGATTCTGGTTACCAATTCCAAAAGTAGCTTTCTATGGAGAAGAACGGGCAAGAAACTCCATGGTTACTCTTTTAAAAATAGTACGGTATTACAGGTCAAGTAATTTCTCAAATTAGCACGTTCAAAAAAACAAAGAAATAAACTTCCCAGCTTTATAATATTAGTACTTACATGTATTATTACAATTATATTAAAAGTACTACAAATTCTAACACTTCAAAAACCAAAATCGCGTAAACCGAGCGGCGACTTCAAAAAGCCATCCCCTACATCAAAGGGGCCGCCGGCGGGTAATCAAAAACCCGCAATAACACAAAGGGTGTTTCAAAAGTGATTTTATTAAGTGCGCTATATACAGGGTGGGGTCGATTAGTAATTACGCTGCCGAGACACAGAGGGTGTCTTTTTAATATTTTTTTATTGTTTTTTTCACTGTTTTTTTCGTATTGAAGTAGAATTTTATTGTGTTGGTATTTCAATTTTGGATTCGTGTGTGTTTTATTGGCTATTGATTTTCTGTTATTATGTTAATTTTATTAGGTTTTTAGTTGATGATTTAGGGACCTCAATTTGTCGTTATAAGTCTGAGAAACGGTCGTTTTTGTAATATGTATGCATAAGCAAGGACGCATTTATAAATTTTGGCTTATTTTTATTGTAAACTAGCTGTTTTCACGCGGTTTCACCTGCTCCCGTGAGAACTCGTGTTTTCGCGAAGAGTGTAGATTTCCAACAGTGAAAGAATTTTTCAAGTCGGTTCAGTAGTTTCAGAGCCTTTAGGTATAAAAACAATTAAAAAAATGTTTCCTCTTTATTAGTAGAGATGTGAAAAATATATACGCGTAACCAACCACTCGTACATTGGAACAACCAGTCTCAACGCATAAAAAAATATCTTCCTCGGGACTCAAACGCCTATTATTATCTTCCAAGCATCTAACAATCCTTATGAAAGGCTTTTTCTCACTTCAAAAACACCTACTAGGCTTATTCCAGCTATATTCATGCTATTCAAGTAAGTAATATCTATACTAATATTATAAAGCTGAAGAGTTTGTTTGTTTGTTTGAACGCGCTAATCTCAGGAACTACTGGTCCGATTTGAAAATTTCTTTCAGTGTTAGATAGCCCATTTATCGAGGAAGGCTATAGGCTACTTTTTATCCCGGTACGGGAAGTAGTTCCCACGGGATGCGGGTGAAACCGCTGGCAGAAGCTAGTTACCAAATACACACTGCCAACTTTTAGTCGGCCGATAGTTCGTTTGGACTCATAAACCAGTATGAAGATGAATGGTAGTACGCACATTACAAAGATCAGGTATTTAGCCGGTATCAGACCGACTGACAACTTTGATTGGGATCAAGATTTTCTTTAAAAAATGTATTTGAAAACCATCGGGTCAACTGTCGTGGTCGCCTAGTGGGTAAAGAGCCAACATCTAAAGTATGAAGGTGTGGTTTCGATTCCAGGCCAGGCGAGTACCAATGCAACTTTTCTAAGTATATCTTGAACATGGTTGGGAAAAGGTTCGGGAGATGATGATGATCGGGTCAATTGTCAGCCGACTGTTTAGTCTACAGTCTGCTGGTAAGTTTTATCTATGCCTACTAGCCTTATTCCAGCTATATTCATGCTATTTAAGTAAGTATTATTACTAAATACAGCTCTCGTTTAAATGTTTTTATGTAGTACACACGTAAGTGCTAACCGATAAATGATAGGGTTGACACACGCAGATTTTTGTGTTTTGTTCGAAATGTATTTTTTTTACTATGTTTCCATATTTTTTTTTATCATTGTATGTAGTTATTATTTTCCATATGTATACGGTATGCAGAGATATCGAATTTAAACTGGGATTTTAAACAAAAATCTGTTTGCTTGAAAAATCCTATTTGAATTCAATAGTATTGTAAAAATTTTTTTTTTTTTTAGATTATTAAGCAATGTTCTTGTTACCCGACTGCGCTAAAATGGCTATGTTTTATACATACCAAGGTTCAAGTTTGTTTTTACTAAAATATAACTAACTTTATATGCACATAAATCTGTGTAATTAATTGGGTATAATGTATGGGAAATCAGGTATGTCGCTATGGTGAAATCGTCCGGTTGGACTGGAAAACGACCCCAACATAGTTGGGATAAGCCACGGAAGATGACATGGTGAAATCGTCTAGTTATATCTGAGTTTACCCCTTACATATGTACATATAAATAATAGTAAGTATAGTTATTCACCACAGTCAAACCCTCTGGTCAATAACATGATTAGCCAAAAGCCCTCAGACTAACTTACTTACACTAAGAGGTTACGTTAAACCGAATAGGGGTGTCCCGTAATCAAATTAACTGCCAATCCCAATATGCGATCTATCTGTGATTTTGGTTACTAAAGATAGAAAGACATTACTTGTATGGAGCTAATGTCTAAATTATATCTCATCTGTCTAGTCTCTTACCAACTATGTTGGGGTCGGCTTCCAGTCTAACTGAATGCAGCTGAGTACCAATGTGCCACAAGGAGCGACTGCCTGTCTGACCTCCTCAACCCAGTTACCCGGGCAACCCTATACCCCTTGCTGAGATTGGTTGTCAGACTGTCTAGCTTCTGAGTACCCCTAACGACTGCCAAAGATTTTTAAATGACAGCCGGGACCCACCAGATTATCGTGCCTTCCGAAACAAAGAAGAACTCGTCATGCCAAGATGGTCACCCATCCACGGACCGACCGCGCCAAGCGTTGCTTAACCTTATGATCGGTCGATCTGCGCACCTCTGACTTAGACACGAGATCTTCTCGTAAGTGTCATCAAAATCTATCTCTGGAAAGATAATCAAATGATGGATAGAATACTAGCTTCGTTGTGTTCGGTTATATCGCGTTTCCAAGAGAATTCTTCAAAAGTCCGGGATAAAAACTATCCTAAGTTCTTTCTCAAGGTCAACTCTATCTCTGTACCAAATTTTAATGAAATCAGTTCAGTGGTTTAGACGTGAAAGCGTAACAAACAGACAGACAGACAGACAGAGTTACTTTCGCGTTTATAATATTAGTAGGGATTGGGAGCCAGCCCTAAGACATAATGGTGAACCAAGAAATGGTATCTCTGGTAATCAAATCAATGGATGGATAGAATTTTGGGAATGGTCTTCAGTTGAATCAAGTAGGGGTGTATTGCAATCAAATTAAGAGGTTTCGTACATATGACAAATTGTTTTTATTCACTCTAGTGTCGGTTTTATGGTGTTAGAGCCCTTGTACTGTTTGGGTGTGTAGTTTAATTTTATTTGATGGATTTTCTATGTATTTTCTTGCAAATATTTTTTGGTAATTTCATCTAATGTTTTGGTGATTCTGTAGATTTTCTTACATTTAGTTTTTTTATGGATATACATACAAATGCTTTGAACTTATTTTATAATAGAAAGAATTTATTTGCGTGAAATACTTTGGGCGGCTATCATCGTTTAATTGGAGTATATATGTAGATATATATATAAAAAAAATCTATTTTCACAAACCTCTCTTATGATATAAATATAATCCTTTACAGAACCTAATAAACAATAATAACAAAATCTAATTAGACCACAAAACTCGGCCTTCACTCAAAACTCAGTTAAATAACATTAAATTAATAATAGCGAAACATACTGAAAATGTCGCTTTAAAGTTTTTAATTTGATTGCGGAGTGTGGCAACCCTGAGGCGTGAAGTTTGTGGGTAGTAGCAGAATTATTATAACTAACTCTTTTGTAATATTTGTCTGTATGTGGATGTAGAAATGGTGGACAGATTTCCATGTGGTTTAGACCAACCGATAGAATTGGCAGTTACAGTAGTCATCTAATTGTGGAATTAAAAATAGTCCATTTATTTCAATTGCAATAGACATAGGTCCAGTAGTTTTGAGTTTATCCATTAAAAACAAACATACAAACAAAGTTTTCTTCCATATAATATTATTATAGAAACCCGAATGAAAATCTGTTCAGCAATTTTTGAGTTTACCGCAAAAAAGCTTTATTATTAACTAGCTTCTGCCAGCGGTTTCACCCGCATCCCGTGGGAACCTTGGCACGGACCCGGATAAAAAGTAGCCTATAGCCTTCCTCGATAAATGGGCTATCTAACACTGAAAGAAATTTTCAAATCGGACCAGTAGTTCCTGAGATTAGCGCGTTCAAACAAACAAACAAACAAACTCTTCAGCTTTATAATATTAGTATAGATGTAGGATTTTTTTAAACAATAATAAAAGGTATGTGTAGTGATTCTGATTATTATCGGAATGTGAGTGAATAATTTTATTATGTCTAGCAACCCTATTCCTGCCACATAATAAAAACAAATTGCTCGATTTGTGAATGATATTTTACGAATATTGTTAGGAGCCCTAGGGATTAGGGTATACTCTATGGTAGCGAGTAGGGACAAATTATTTAGCTTTTTATGATAGGGTGACCATTGTTACTAAGTAATGTTGCTATAAAAAGAATTAGATATTAACTTTTAGTACTTTTATAGCAATGTAGGTATCTTATTAATTCTTTGCTGTTACAAAATAAATAATATACTTAATTGATAGTGGTGATGATTGTTTGTTACACTTACCCATTAACATAGCTGCACCGATTCTAATGAAATTCGGAGTAAAAGTAGGGAGAAGGATTCCATCTCTCGGTCATACCCTTAAAATAAGACGACTGGTTGTCAGACTTACTGGCTTTTGACTACCCGAAACGACTTCCAAAGATGTTCAAATGAAAGTCGGGACTCACCTATCTGACATGGCTCCCGAAACACGGAGGACCTCGTCGGTCACCCATCCACAGATCGACCGCATCAAGCGTTGCTTAACCTTATGATAAGATGTTATCGATTATGTGGCTATTACTTACTGTGGCTTAACTGTAGGTAATACCTATTATGTTTTTAAAAGAGTAACCATGGAGTTTCTTGCCCGTTCTTCTCCATAGGAAGCTACTTTTGGAATGGGCAACTAGAATCAAACTTAGTTATAATTTTTGACTTTCATAAGTGCTTGTAAAGGCCTAAATGAAAAAAATGATTTGACTTTGATCTTAGCCACGAGCCCTCTTAACAGACCTTAATATCACAGAGAACTACAATTTAACACCACTGCACTATACACCAGTCTACAGAAACTACGTATACGAGTATTTCAGCACATTCAGCGTACAGGAGAAAGCTCTTGGAGTAAGCTTTTAAACCCCATCTATGGTACACTCACGCATTCGTGCTTATCCTGGAATATCACGCTCGCTACGGAAAGGGGTGCCCAGAGATTGGAACTAATATTTTTATGTTTTTGACATTGCATGTGATTTGTTTTTGATGGTTTTCTGGTGTAAAAACTGGCCCGTTTTGTTAGTCTCACGTATAGGGCATGTTATTGGAAAGTTTCATCAAAATCCGCAGGTACCTACTTGTGTGCATTATATTATATTTGCTAGCTGTTCCAGCTGTTTTGCCTGTATTCAAACGAAATAAATACCTAAGGGTATAGTCATCGGCACGGATATTGAGCCCTGACCTTCACCTGCGCAGAAGCGATTTATTTATTTACTAGCCGTTTTCCCGCGGTTTCTCCCGCGTCCCGTGGGAGCTACTGCCCGCACCGGGATAAAATATAGCCTATGTTACTCGCAGATAATATAGCTTTCTAATGGTGAAAGAATATTTAAAATCGGTCCAGTAGTTTTTGAGTTTATCCATTACAACCAAACAAACAAACAAAGTTTTCCTCTTTATAATATTAGTATAGATTATACACTCTTCCGCCGAGAGCTCAATATCCGTGCCGATAACTATAATAAGGAAAATATAGCATTCTAATAGTGAAAGAACATTTCAAATCGGTCTAGTGGTTTTTTTTTTATTAGTAACAAAACAAATAAAAACTTTCCTGCATGCCAAATTACTATGTAAGTAATCTATACTAATATTATAAAGAGGAAAACTTTGTTTGTTTGTTTGGTTGTAATGGATAAACTCAAAAACTACTGGACCGATTTTAAATATTCTTTCACCATTAGAAAGCTATATTATCTACGACTACGACACACACGACTACGACAGTAGTCTTCACGACTGACTTTGATGTAATAATATGTATACAGCGACATTATTAACGTTTATTATACATACGTATCTTCTTACGCCAATAATGTAATATGTAATGAATATTAATTCAATTACGAGACGACGTATAACGAACAAAACCGCGCGATACAACGCAATCAAGTTTATGATGAACAAATATGGTAGAACAATAAACCTATGGAGTCGATAGAAGTAGAAGTTTTCCTTCCCAGCAATAACACATAGGAAGTGGTGAAGGGTGGGCGTTTTGGGGACTGTCATTTGTTTTTGACGGTCAAAAGGTGCTGTTTTGCAGCCAAGTTTTGTTACGTTAGTTAATATTTTTGAGCTCAAACTGAAACTTTTAATTTTAGTAGAATCAAAAGTAAAAACAGTGGTTTCGTTTTCCAATTTTTTGATAGTGATTTAGTCCTTGCCGTCGAGAAAAAATCTACTTACGAGTTCTTACTTATTTCTTTATTAAAATTGAACAGTTTTTATTTTGTTTTTCCTGAATATCAAAAAAAATTATTAGCATTAATATCGTAATTTCGAAACGTCAAATTAATTTTACAACCCTTGCACATATTAATTGCCCATAACATATCTTACAAATAACAAATTACCATGTCCCTAACTCCAAAAAATAACAGTAGCAATCAACATTAAACTGTCGAATAATGAATTGGATTGTCAAAAACTTCCCTTATACGTCTCCTGGGGGTCATTTAGACCCATACAAGTTTTTCATACAGTTGTGTCTAAAAGGCCCCTTGAGGCTAAGATTGGTTGAAATTGGACCCCAGTTTTGTATGGTGGTAATTGTGACAAAGGCTTTGTGAAAGGGTTAAGGTATCTTCACGGTTGTTAATTGGATGGGTGAGCATTTTAGTTAAGATGAGATGTTTTTTTTTTTGGAAAATTGTTCCAAGCTGATGTTTTTCTGTTGAATGTAGATTCGATTATCGTCCATTTAGTAGTAGGTACTATATTCTGACTTTACTGGTGTTAAATTAGAATTTAAGCCTGAGTCGTGTATTATTTCTTACTAGCTTTCGATTATTTTGATATTAACACAATAGTTATCACATAACTTTGCTACTCTGAAGTCAGCCATTTCGCAGTATTTTTTTCATATGTATATTTTGACTGTTACGCAGAGTCCCTAATTCCAAAATTCAGAGTAGCTACATACATGCATTCAATCTGAAATCTAAAAAATAATTAATAAAAAAAATCGTTCTTTTTGGGAAAGTCGGTTAAAAAAAACATAACTTTTCGTCTCCACACCACTCTCTGTCCTGATTTTCGACAACGCCAATTGGTTATAACGAAGTCGTAATAATGCGACTCAATCAAATTGTCTGCGATGAAGCCGGCGGCAGATCACACGTGTCTGACATTCCGATATGTGCGGGTAATCAGTGTGGCATTCACTAGTTGTTTATCGTGGCTTCACGCGGGTTTTTAATTTAATTTTTACTTCATCTTCATCAGCCTTTTATAGTCCCGTTGCTGGGCACAGGTCTCCTCACACAGAAAAGGATTGAGCGTATATCACTTTTGCTCAATGCGGGTTGCTAAATTCAAACTTAGTAGTCTAGGTTATCTAGAGATACCTTCCCTCCATTTAATCAGTCTTTCCAATTTAAACTTAGAAAAGCTGTATTGGTACTTGCCTGACCCAGAATTGAATCAGAAATTGAATTGACTCAGACCTCCGAACTTTTTACTTATTGATATTAAAAAGTGGAGACCACGCCTCGGCAAACGTAGTGTAGGACGTCCTCAGGCACGGTGGAGTGATGACTTGCGCAAGACGGCTGGCAGGAGCTGGATGCGAGAAGCCGAAAATCGATCTCAGTGGCGTGCACTTGGAGAGGCCTATGTCCAGCAGTGGACTGCGATAGGCTGATGATGATGATGATGATATTAAAAATACGAATGTTTGTATGTAAAGAGGAACAACCGTATTTACACACATTTAACTTTCGCGTCAATAATATAACAAGGATT
This sequence comes from Helicoverpa assulta, assembly GCA_963856015.1. Lineage (NCBI taxonomy): Eukaryota > Metazoa > Arthropoda > Insecta > Lepidoptera > Noctuidae > Helicoverpa > Helicoverpa assulta. Next base: position 513,529 of record CAWLCW010000003.1, read on the forward strand.
TTACTTCTTTTCATTATTTTAGGCCTATACATAATATACTATTATCGACAAACTAACAAATGCGCCCTTTTTCACCAATTTTGATCCCTAAATCCAGTAATCGGATTGTGGGCCTCAAATCACAGAGAATAAATGATTTCTATATACCCAAGAAAGCTCCTTTTGAACCTTTTTATTATCTTACTAATATAAAGGTAAACTTGACGACCTCGATGGCGTAATGTCAAAATGCCGAACTGCCGAACCTGAGGTCCCGGGTTCGATTCCCGGTTCGGTCGACATTTGTGTGATGAGCATGCTTGTTGGCCGTCGCCTGGGTGTTATAATATGATGACTAGCCGTTTTCCCGCGGTTTCACCCGCGTCCCGTGAGAACTACTGCCTGTGACGGGATAAAATATAGTCTATGTTACTCGGGAAGAGTGTAGCTTCCCAACAGTTAAATAATTGTTTAAGTCGGTTCAGCGGTGATAGTATTCATTACAAACAAACAAAACGAAAATAAAAATCCTCCATATGTGTCAGTTCGCGGTAAAAGGTACCTTATGGGTGTTGGCACTTACGACATTATGTTTTTTTAGTCTAAGCAAGATTGTAGAATTTGTATCTTCAAATGACTTAAGCGCCAAAGTCCATAAGGTACCTTTTACCGCGAACTGACACATATAATATTAGTATATAAGTATAAAAACTAGAGTTTCTTAGTCATAGGAAACGGGTAAACAATAACACCAACTTAACCAGAACCTTTATGATGAAAAGCGAAATTCTTTCCCTGAAAAATAGGAAAAATTTCTTGAAGACTATTTACTAGTACTCAAAGTAGTTTCATTACTTGCCCGCGGCTCAACAAAATATTTGTTGGCAACTTGCGAACAGTGGTGCCCAAAGTTTTGTGCTCGTGTATTAAATTTCGAGTAGTTCAGAAATGCGGAGTGAAAGTTTTTGAACCTTTTTTTGTGTGTAGGATTTCATTTTTGAGGGTGAAATATTTTTTTGATTGAGTAAATAATGGAGTTAGGTTAAGCAACGCTTGTTACTTTTCATCCACACTAATATTATAGAGGATTTTTTTTAGTTTGTACCCTAAAGGCTAGGAAACGATTGAACCGAATTGTAAAATTCTTTCACTGTTGGAAAGCTACACTCTTCCCGAGTAACATAGGCTATATTTTATCCCAGTACAGGCAGAAGCTCCCACGGGGCGCGGGTGAAACCGCAGGAAAACAGCTTATGATACTAGTAAGAACAGCCATCAATAGCCGAACTTAACACAGCATTTATACATTAAACAAAGTACAGAATAAATCCAATTTAAAATATAAATAATCACTAAGTCCCCATTTTACCTCGAAGGGGGAAAGGGGTTCCTAAATTACTCCCCATTAAGTATAACGAGTATCATAAGGCAACTGTAATTGGGAGTTACGGAATCAGAAGCCTTGGTTATTAAGCTGGGAATTTGTGATCATGTCTTCATTGAAATTGTCCACTGCTGGGAAAATGCCTTCTTCAGTCTTCCATCTTTCTCTGCATTTATAGGGAATATCATCACAAGTACTGAACTACCTTGCTTACTTTACTAACTTCATCATCTTCCGAGCCTTTTCCCAACTATGTTAGGGTCGGCTTCCAGTCTAACTGGATGCAGCTGAGTACCACAAGGCGCGACTGCTTATCTGAAAACCCTAATATCCAGGCAACCCGATACCGTGACCTATCATCGATCAGACCTATTATTGTTTTTTTTTTTGTTTCTGTCATTAAATAATCAAAGACTTTTTATTTATTTTAATTTACGAAACATATTCCACTTTTCACCATGTTCACTGCATACAATAACCTAAAAACGAAACAATTTAGTTACAACTACATTTTGATCGTTAAAAGTTTGAGTACAACTGTCGTGCACTACAATATGATAGTCGCCGCGGGCTGGCTTGTGTATGTGTTGCACACACACATACATGGACAGTTTTAATATTTTTAATATATTTTTTTAGTCGCTAGTACCTAATATGTAATTTTTCCGCGGTTTCACCTGCTTCCCTTCTGTAGAAATAACTTCCTGCACAAGGATAAATATAACCTACTAGCCGTTTTCCCGCGGTTTCACCCGCGTCCCGTGGGAGCTACTGCCCGCATCGGGATAAAATATAGCCTATGTTACTCGCAGATAATATAGCTTTCTAATGGTGAAAGAATATTTAAAATCGATCCAGTAGTTTTTGAGTTAATCCATTACAACCAAACAAACAAACAAACAAAGTTTTCCTCTTTATAATATTAGTATAGATGTCTCCCAGTTATAATGTAGCATATACATATGTACTAATATGTACGTAGGTATAAACTATATCAAAATCCTCTCAGTGGTTTTTGCGTGAAAAAACAAACCATCATACATATAATATTACTAGGATTTCAGAGGCAGACGTACCAAATTGCTTCCATTAATAGCTATTCCATTCATAGCTATTGCTATGAACAAGCATAGACATTACTATGAATTCACCAGAATATAGATTTCGCCAATATTCACGAGAAACTTAATATAGCGAACTAAACTATTGAAACAGTTAGTTCTAGCTTATAGTACGAGTTTGAACCCCGTATGACACGCCTCTACTGCTAAGTTTGAGGCAATTTCTAACTAAGTCTATTCGGATATGTATTGATAGATATTTTGATTATTTAAATACTGCTTTTGTGGGAGTTTTGCGTGATACAGAATCACGGTAGTTATGTGTATGATAAAAGCGAAAGTTTTGTGTATATTTCTTACTTCTCACTCGCAGGCGGAAAAACATATAGTATACTGACTATCGGGTTGCCTTGAAGGAGTTTCTTCAAGAAGCGGATGAATCGGCTAGACTAAAGCCTCCCTCGAAAAATGAGCCACCAAACACTGAGAGATTTTATCTAATCAGACTGGTACTTCCTGTGATTACCGTGTCAAAAAAACTCTTCACCTTAATAATATCAGTACAGATTTCTAACGAGAATATCCAAATGGTCGGTAACTATCAAATAATGATGTCCTCCTAGCCGATTATCGGCTACGGCAGCTGTTATCATGTAAGGAGATTAGCCAACTGCGCAGGACATATTATAGTGCACAAGCATTTGCGCAAACACAGGTGCACTCATAGCGCGATGGGACGGCAATCTGACACGACCGGAGAGAGATCAGGCGCAGGACCGACATTAACGTGCTCTCTGATGCACGGGTGAATCAATCACCAACTTCCAGACCACGGGCTGCTTTGTGAAAGTTTAAGAAAACCCACAAAGCGATTTCGACCCGACCCGGGAATCAAACCCGAGACCTCGAGCACAGCAGCCGCGCTTGCGACCACTATCAAATAAACTCAATATACGTCAACAGTTAGTTTCCAACTGATGTAAAAGTTTGAGCGCCGCTGTCTCTCGTACAATTTCCTATACGCCGCGAGCTACGCGGACGCGTTCGGATTTAGTTCGACTGCTTTCTTGTTTGTTTGTACGTTTTATATATTGAATGTGATTTTTAATGCTACGATTAAATACAAATAATATTTATCACAACGCTTTCAAACTAACCGATTTTTGCACCCATAGTTGTCAATTGTTTACTGTTGCTTGCATACGCGCAACAAAGACCTTACGATCCGAGACGTCACATAGAAAATCCACAAGTGTGAAATATTTTTTTTAAAGGGACCAATAGTTCCCAAGATCTAACCGTTTAACACACAAAGAAATCTGCATGTTTATATCTAAATATCAATTCGATTTATGCGAAAAACGAGATAACTGTCTAAATCCTAATCCAACTGATGTAAAACTTTGAGGTCTGCTGTTTCGCGTACAATTTCCTATACGCCGCGAGCTACACGGACGCGTTCGGATTTAGTTCGACTACTTTCTTGTTTGTTTGTTTGTTCGTTTTATATATTGAATGTGCTTTTTAATGCTACGAGAAAATATGATATTTTTGCCACGAAGAGTTTTTATATTGTACTTGACAGGATTTTTGCATCGGTAGTTGTCAATTGTTTGCTGTCGCCGTCAATGGCAAAACTGAACGGAAAATCCGCTAGTGTTAAAGACTTTTTCTAATCGAACCAACACTTTCTAAGAATAGCACGTTTGAGTACAAAAAAAAAACTGTTCAGCTTTATACCTAGGTAGCTCCTGCTAGCGGTTTCACCCGGATAAAAAGTAGCCTATAGCCTTCCTCGATAAAAGGAGTATCTAACAATGAAAGTATTTTTCAATCGAAGTCTTAAGAAAAGCAGGTTTAAGCAAACAAACAAACACATACAAAAAAACTCTTCACGTTTATAATATTAGTATAAGTATAGATTAAACGAGAAAACTCTTCAAAAGGACATCCAACTGATGTAAAAGTTTGAGCTCCGCTGTCTCGTCTACAATTTCCTATACGCCGCGAGCTACACGATGCGTTCAGTTCACGGAGAACAAAATGACTAGCAGAGGTGCTATAACAGAAAATCTCCTAAGAAAGTAGCGCGACTACATGCGGGTGTTCGGGGGACGAGGAACGTTACTGTCTCCGCCCTTATACGCCTTTGAAACATCTTCATCTCCCGAGCCTTTTCCCAACCATGTTGGGGTCTGCTTCAAGTCTAAACGGATGCGGCTGAGTACCAGTGTGCCACAAGGAGCGACTGCCTATCTGACCTCCTCAACTCAGTTACCCGGGCCTTTGACACCCGACCATTTTTTCTAATACCATTACTCGTTGTGAGATACCTCAAAGACCCTGCCTTGGCTGCGGGATTGTTGGCGCGAGTTACCGCGGCGCTGGTACATAAAGGGCTTAAGAAGTAACATGGTGGGTTTTAGTCAGTAAGAGTCTGACACTCCCTCATGCAGCACACACATCGGGTATTTGATGATATAAAGAAACAATAAAAAAACCTCAAAGAGCCCGCACGCTTCGTTAGATCACTCGTAAGTGATCGTTTCGGTCATGCCGACCGTACGTATTTGACCTACAAGAAGGCGCCTGATCTACCTGCATTATGGTATCTCTGCTCATCTTTCCTTACTCCGTGGTTCGGATTTAGTTCGACTTCTTTCTTGTTTGTTTGTTCGTTTTATATATTGACTGTGCTTTTTAATGCTCGCTCGAATTTATTGTTTGAATGCGAAGATAAAATGTGATATTTTTGCTTGAAGAGTGTTTGAATTGTATGTAGATTTCATTTACGAAAGTCATATGATACGTGGCTGCATAAAAAATTTACAGCCTTACCACAAAAACTTAAACATCTGTTGAACACTTGTCTAAAAAAAGTGTGGCTGCAAAACGGACCGTATCTGATATTTCGACGGGTCCCAAGAACAAAGTCCTATCTTCAATATTGTCTAGTTGCAGTGCGAACCAATAAAGTTACGTGAATGAATAAGTTGCAAAAAAAATAAATATTGTAGAAAATTATGGTGAAAGGTATTTGTTTATTTAATTTACTTGTTTTTGCTTGCTAATGTTTTATTTTAAATATGTATTTTATTTAAAATTTCGTTCTTATGTAATGATGTGAGTTTGTTTTTTGGAATAAAGTAAGACTTAACCACACATGCGACTTTGTTTTATGAAATCTGTATAAAAATAAAAAGTTGTATGTGTACTTGAGATGGTGTACATTGGTATTTGTCTACAGAATAATGTCTTATGTTGGAAATGTCCAAACCTATGTTATCTCTAAATGTAGGTAGTAAGAAAGAAAACTATTTTATATTTGATATGATCACTTACGGTATTTATTACTCAAATCGAATCACAGTTTTGCTTGGAAATATGTTTTCCAGATATGTATTTAAAAATATGTTGTTTAAACTCAAATGCAAAAGAAAATTAACAAAATTCTAAACAATTCAAAATAGTAGGTACTCATAATCAATAATAAATTTTTGACATAATCTTAATCTAGATAAATGTCATCATCATTCCCCTGCCCTTATCCCAATTTCTTATTTGGGGTCGGCGCAGCATGCCTTCCTCTTCCATACTTCTCTGTCTGCCGTCATCTCGCTAATGACATTCTTTCTAGCCATATCGTCTTTCACACAATCCATCCATCGCTTTTTTGGTCGTCCTCTTCCTTTATATCCATCCACATAATCTAGATAAATGTATCAAAAATTAATAACATTCAGTAGAAATCTGACAATTACCTTAATATCTAAAACTAAAACAAGTGAGTATGTAATTAATGCCTGTAAATCACTTAAAAAAAAGAAACTAACAGCCTTCAAAAAACATCTCCAACAAACAGTTAAAAAAATACTTTGCAAAAGGTCAAAGACTCTTGTAGCAAACTAAATGTTCCTTTACGGTTAAACATGATGACACAACGTGATGGTCGTGTTTGCCTCGGAGGTCTTCCTCAAAATGTGCCACACCATCATATTTTTTAAATGTGGTTTTGATTATACTTTCACTAACAGCTAGTGTTTTCAAGAACATAGTCTTGCAGACGTTTATAATAGTCGCATCGGCATTTAAAGATTTAATTGGCAAGAAATACTTGAGTGTAAACTGACGGTTGTTAGGAGTACTGCGGTTTAAACATCTATATTTAGGAGCTTTTTTTACATATTTTGCAACAAATCCCCATTGTTTTTCGGCACTCCCAAGTTTCCAAAACCTATTGAAGCAATCTAATCTTTGGTCTTCAGAATTTTTTTCAGCACATTTAAACCGACAACTGCAAGGTTTTCCCATAACTTTATCCTCAACGAATTTGCCTCTTTTTGACACATAGCTTTTACCGAGATTTTTTAAATATATTCGTTTTACGTCAGACCAATTGTCCTTATTAAATAATCGTTTTCTTGATCTTCTCTTTTTTTGTTGTGATGATGTCAAAGTCGAAACACTAGTACTTACAGATTGAACAGAATCTATCCAAGAACTATGGTCCGGACAAAAATGATCATCACACTTCCTGTGTAAGTGTGTACATTTATTGGAGAGGGCATTGGTGTAGCTAGTGTGATATGTGAAGTAGAAGGAGTGGCAACAGCTGGTTCTTCAAATTCTTCTAGGTATAACGCTGGTGAATTATTAAAACTAGAGGTTACCTCTATATTCAATGGAGTAAGTATTTCTTCTGGATACGAATCTTGTGAAAAAAGTACAGGTGCTGGTGTTGCCACTTGATGACAGGTATTAGAAATTGTATTTTCAGTAGTTTCATGCTGCTTTTCAGATATTGTTGTATTGGTGTTAGAGGGTGAAACTACTTGCTGACATGTGGTATGAATATGATTTTCGGTAGCTTCAAGTTGTAGTTCTGGTACATCTGTATGGTTAGTCTCATCAAATACGGCATGATATACTTCTGCCATTTCGACGATAATGTTTTGGGCATCGGAAGGTAGCGGGGAGCTAGTATTGCTGTCACGTTCAATTGCAGATTCTGTAATAAAGTCAAATAAAAAACAATATAGCTACTGAATTTTAATTCCTTATTTGAGTACTCGCCTATCACTAGTAAAAGTAAATCATTTTAATTAAAAGAAGAGTATTAAATGGTGTATGTTTGATTAGAAAAAAGTCTCATGTAAAAGTTTTTACAAAGAACAAAATCTCGTTATCACATAAGACTACATTTTTATGGTAAGTTTCCGTAGAACAACATGCTATCTGCACATACGTTTGAAAATTTTAGAAGAACTTTGGCTGAACAACATTGTATGTGAAAATAATGTCGTAAAAATAAATATAACAAAATTAAATGTTATTGTGTAGTTTTTCTTAATAATGAAATTATTACAACAAATTATACATAAAAAAACTTTTTAGATTATTAACGTAGAACAACATACTTTTATCACACACGACGGTAATTATAATAATTTTCGATTTTTTCTGAAGCTTTGTATACAAAATCACTCAGCCAACTTTAAAATACGTGTAACTTGAAAAAATAAAACAATTACTTACCAAGATTATTCCTTTCTTCATTGTTATTTCTGTTCGTAGTAGGATCAGAACAATTATTTTCATTCATTTGTAGCGCTAAATTCAAAATTCTTTTCTTTCTTGACAATACAGACATCGCAAAAAATACTCTGTGACACTGTATTTACACCTTATAGCATTAATTTGACTCACAATTAAAAACTTGTTTGAATCTCCAAAATCGATCGCCACTGAGGAGTACAAAATCGTGTCTGACGCTACATCGCGATGCGCGTAGTGCTTACCGCGGCGAACAAGCTCTTACATGTCGATGCGTCTTTGTTCGTAGAACTATTTCTCAGATAAGGCAATGTTCGATTCGTTATTTCATAAAGTAAAAACACTATTTAAAAAATAATTACACTACCATATAGCTACTATGATACTTAATACATTTGATCAAAAAACTAAAAATCGACTTATATTTACATAAGTTTTTGTTCTTGGGACACGTCGATTTCAACGTCTAATCTGATTTTTTTTAGACAAGTGTTCAACAGATTTAAAAGTTTTTTGTGGTACGACGGATGTAGTTTAGATTTACTTTCTCATATTCTCCTTATATTGTTAACTCTAGTAAGAATGTATGATGGATGTTTGATTAAAACTCAAAAACAAATGAAAAGGATTTTCAATGTATCTTGGCAGTAATCTCTACTTATATTCTAATCTAGTATGACCAACGAGTAAAATAAATAAATAAAAACACATTGTGCCCACATTTAATTTCCACGGAATTCAGTAGAGATCACCTGCAGGCGACACAATATCCTGTCGCCCGCGAGGGTACACAGCACTGTTCCGCAAAATGTTTCATTACTTCTCTCTTCGTGTGTCGGGTAAAGTCTAGATAGTTGGTAAAGTTAGGCACATAGGCTTTTGATGAAGAAGTTGATTTTTAGAAATACATAATAGCGCCCTGGAGGTACTACTTACAGTATCCGGACAAAACGTTTCGGTAAGAAACAAATAATGTTTTCTCTTTATTATATCACTATAGAATTATAGATTAAAGTTAGGTACCAACCAGTAATGTTACTTTCAAAAGCTAACTAATTCGAAATGCTTTTCTGAAAACTATTTTTATACATTGTAATTTGCTTTTTTTTATAAAAAAAAAAAAAACAAAACGGAAAAACGGTGGTATCACGCGTTTTTTCTGTACAAAAAAAACTGTTTAATTAAAAATTGGAATTCATTGAATACGCTTTTGAATACGTTTGTGTTCAAACAACATCATTTGCAGACGTAACAAATAAATATGTCCAACATTTTATTTTTTTAAACATTTAAAAATACGATCCTTTTATACTGATACTAGCGACCCGCCCCGGCTTTGCACGGGTGCTATGCTCCACTATTTAATGGATGTTATGATGATGATGTCCTCCTAGCCGATTACCGGCTACGGCGGCTGTTCTCATATAAGGAGATCAGCCAACTGCGCAGGACATACACAAGCAAGCATTTGCTTGGACACAGGTGCACTCACTATTCCTTCACTCTCATAGTGCAATGGGACAACAATCCGACACCACCGGAAAGAGATCAGGCGCAGGATCGACATTTACGTGCTCTCCGATGCACGGGTGTATCAACCACCAACTTGCAGTTACTTCGCGGCTTATGACTTTTATAATAAAATGCACTGCTGTTTAAAGAACTCCAATGAAAACTATTCCACTATACCAGTTTCAAAACTCAGGTCTCAAAACTTTGAATATACCTATGTACAGTCGGCTACAAAAGTTTATGAACGCAATGATAAAATGCTGACTTGTCTTAAATGTAAAAACTGTGTTCAGCAACTTTTGTTACTCTTTGATAGCTGGGCTATTTTGTTCAGATTTTGTGACGGTCATGGACGATTTTAGAATTTAGACATTTTGTCATTTTGACGATTATAAATATGTTACCAACTCCCGTCAGAAGTTTCTCCCGTGTCCATTGGGAAGTACTCCGCATACGGGTAATAAGTAAGTAGCCTATTGGCTTATAGCCTATCTGACACCACTAAAATATTTTTTAAACCGGACCAATATTCCCTGAGCGATATCAAGCAAACAAACAAGATCTTCAGGTTTATACCTCTAATATTACTAGCCGTTTTCCCGCGGTTTCACCCGCGTCCCGTAGGAGCAACAGCCCGCACCGGGATAAAATATAGCCTATGTTACTCGCAGATAATATGGCTTTCTAATGGTGAAAGAATATTTAAAATCGGTCCAGTAGTTTTTGAGTTTATCCATTACAACCAAACAAACAAAGTTTTCCTCTTTATAATATTAGTATAGACTAGCTGTTCCACGCGATTTTACCCGCAACTTCTTCCAGTACTTGGATAAAACAGTGATCATGGTTATGGTATGGTTTGAGCTACACGACGACTGATGCATGCGTGCCGTCTGTTGGGACTGGTCAGCTCCAGCCTGATGTGGCTCTTTCCTCAAAAGGCCATTCCAGACCGCGTACATGGTGACATTCATACATAATATTATTTGATTTATTTATAACATGTTTGGACTTTAAAAGAGACTATGACCCTTGAGTTTGTTTCGGCATTTCTTCTCAGGGATCAGTCATTAGTGTAAAAGTGATTTAATGTCCAACTTGCAAAATAAACGATTTCTTTTCATTTCATCATGTTTAGCGCAGATAGTGTAACTTCCTGACAGTGAAAAAAATATTAAAATCGGTTCTGTAGTTCCTGAGCCTATTCGATTCAAACTATCAAATCTTTCCCCTTTATATGTTAATGTGTAGAAGAAAACATATCGATTAGACTCTTGTTGCCGACAGTACTGACTCGAAGTCATCATCATCCTCCGAGCCTTATCCCAACTATGTTGGGGTCGGCTTCCAGTCTAACCGGATTCAGCTGAGTACCAGTGCTTTACAAGGAGCGACTGCCTATCTGACCCCCTCAACCCAGTTACCCGGGCAACCCTATACCCCTTGGTTAGACTGGCGTCAGACTTACTGGCTTCTGACTACTCGTACTAACTCGAAGTAAGATTGGATAAACTTGGGCCATAGTAACTTGGCTGGCAGAGTCTGTATAGTATTCCAATGACGGTAGACAGATGTAGTACATAATAATGTTATTTTAAGCATACAGATGGAAATCTAATGGTGTAGGTCAGGTGTCAACTTTGTTTTTCTAAATTATCTACTCAAAATTGTTAATGTGACTTACTCGATCGAGACCACCCAGTAGTTTCGGAAAATGTATTTAAAAATTTGATTGTAACTCAAAGAAGCTACATTAATTCGTAGTAATTTGGAAATATTTATTTAGTCTATTATATTAGACCTCGGTATACAAAGTTACTATCTAATAAGATTGTACATAATAACTACAATACATACATTGTACATAAAGCTATATTATTTATAAACTGAAACAAATCCTTACTAATATTATAAATGCGAAAGTAACTCTGTCTGTCTGTCTGTCTGTCTGTCTGTATTTTCTTCACGCCTAAACTACTGAACCGATTTGTGTAAAATTTGGTACAGACATAGTTTGAAACTTGAGAAAGGACATAGGATAGTTTTTATTACAAAAAAAAAAAAAAAAAAAAAATATTCCGGACATATAGCGCCATCTATTGGTCAAATCAAAAATCTGCTGGTAGTCACTATTCCACGCGAACGAAGTTGCGGGCAAAAGCTAGTTATCCATAAAAGACATTTTGTTCAAGGGTCCTCCATCTTAAAACTTTGTGAAAATATCCATTCCACCATGAGAAGTATTGCTTCTAAAACTACATGGCACGCCATTTGCATCGGGCCAGTTTATTCCGGTTCAATCCGCTTCTATCCGGGTATATCCGCTTCTATCCGCTTACGGCCGGATTATTATTTTTACTTACCAAGAGCAGTTTGTTTGGTGCGTAGGATTAATCTCTAAAAATATTGAAGCTTTTGAAATATGGCCTAGCTGGTTTTATAAACTAGATACGTTTTACCTAGTATTGCTTACGAAATGCAAAAAAATATTCGGTATTCTGTCTATTCAAATAATGATTAATATTTTTAATCAAAAAGCAATTGCCTATTCATACTACAATATACATGCTAGATTTTACCAGCTAATAATGCTAAGCGCGACCCGAGATTTTTAATCAAAACGAAATTGTCTATTCATTACTAGTTTTTACCGGCAGTTCCGCCCACGTTCTGAGAGAACTACTTTCCGCACCTGGATAAAAATGTTTTTTTTATATATGTTTTTTATGATTGCGTGTCTTAGTTGATGTTGCTGACCCCAAATGACCTAACAAATGAGAACAGGGCAGGAAGAAGAAGAAGTTGATTTTGCTGTGCTAATAATATATTTTCTCATTATTTCCAGGTCAGAATGTGGAGATCACCCCTCGGGAGGCAGTCAGGAGGATCGGCGACGAGCTCAGCGTGCTGTGCAAGGTGGCATACCCCATCGACTCTTGCAGGTCAGTTGAGAAGCTTTGGTCTTCAGTTTTGTTAAAGATATATCAAAAAAAATCTTGCTAAACAATAAAAATCTAGCTGGAATGACAGCCAAATTAATTTTATATAGTAGGTAGAGCTCGAGGTTAAGTCTAAGCGCGCAGTGGAAAGAAAGACATAGAATAGACAGTACAAAAATAACAATAGGTTGCGCCAAGGTTTAGCATTGACGCGTGGTCGATCCTCGGATGGATCTATGTCATGAGAAGTTCCTCCTTGTTTCGGCAGACACGTTAAATAAGATGTTCCCGGCTGTCATTTCAACGTCAATGAGAGTGGGTGACGGGTACTCAGAAGCCAGAAAGTCTGACATCCAGCCTAAACAAGGGGTTATTGGGTTGCCCGGAGAACTGGGTGGAGGAGTTCAAAGACTGGAAGTCGACCCCAACATAGTTAGGAAAAGGCTAGGAAGATACATACCATTCTCCAATGCGGTATATATTTTCTTCAAGTATATACATATATAATGAATGTTATTTGTTCTGTTTCAGAATGACAGTTGGCGCGACTTCCTACAGACTGATACCTGACAACCTTCAGGGAGATGTAGTGTATGCAGGACAGGGGCTCAAGGTAAACCCCTATGTAAATTATAACTAGCTGTTCATCACAGTTTCTTCTGAAACCTGAGGGAACTACTTGTCTTATCCGGATAAAATAGTATAACCTACACGGTAAGACTGTAGGTTCCGAACAGCGAAATCGGTGCAGTAGTTTTGGAGAAATTAAATTACAAACAAATAAGGTTGTCCCTTTATTTATATGATATTAGTTTGGACTACGCTCACCGCGTTTTTACCCGCGACCCGTGGATCCTGTACCCGGATCAAATAAAACCTATACATTATTGCCAGGTCTACTTACTTAGCTTCATAAACTTTTTACAGGCAGATAGAATGTCTTTACATATTCATTTATCTTTTTTATGTGTGTCAAGTATATTTCGGTAATTAGTTAGTCGACACCCAATTAGATTATATTCGTTTTTCGTATGCGGGTAATTTGCATTTTACTTTCAGTATTTTGTTTCTTATCTGTATTCCAGTTACACATAAATTAAAGAAAGTGTTTGTAACTCAAGAACGACTCACAGCCAGTTTCTTCATCAAAAGTAAAAGTCAAAGTAATGTCTAAAGCAAAAGTTACGGTCAAATTAGTTTTTCTATTAGTTTTGCTGTCACTTTAACCTTGAAAAAACGAATTTGACCGTTACTTTTACTTTAGACATTACTTTGACTTTAACTTTTGATGAAGAAACTGGCCGTTAGCTGAAAATTGGTAGGTATGTCTATACTAATATTATAAAAAGAGGAAAACTTTGTTTGGTTGTAATGGATAAACTCAAAAACTACTGGACCGATTTTAAATATGCTTTCACCATTAGAAAGCTATATTATCTGCGAGTAACATAGGCTATATTTTATCCCGGTGCGGGCAGTAGCTCCCACGGGACGCGGGTGAAACTGCGGGAAAACGGCTAGTAGTTTATATTTTCGGTCTAGCAGTTTCTGATTTAACCCGGACTTCCTCGTTGGTCTAGCTGTCGCAAGCGCGGTTGCTGAGCACAAGGTCTCGGGTTCGATTCCCGAGACGGGCCAAAATCGCTTTGTGGGTTTTAGAAACTTACACAAAGCAGTCCGGAGTCTGGAAGTTGGAGATTGATACACCCGTGCATCGGAGAGCACGTAAATTTCGGACCCGCGCCTGATCTCTCTCCGGTGGTGTCGGATTGCCGTCCCATCGGGTTATGAGAGTGAAGGAATAGTGAGTGCACATGTCTTGCGCAGCTGGCTGATCTACACATGAGAACAGCCGCCGTGGCCGATAATCGGCTAGGAGGTCATCATCCTGATTTTCTTTAACTTCTTCTGTTCTTCTCCAGGCTGGTGAATGTGGTGCCCTGATCAAGAATATCAAGGAGGAGTGGAACGGCAACATCACGTGCGTCCTCCCGCCCCCCTCCGGCAGCATCGAGCTTGTGGGGACCATGAGACTGTTGGTAGCAAGTATGTATAACCTTGAATGTTATGCTTAAAGTCTTCGCAAGAGTTTATGGTGGACTACTGAGAAGAATTTCAAACTAAAGATACGGTTCCAAAAAGTTGGTCAAAGTCTTGGGCTAATTTGATCAGCACAATCACAAGATCGTCCTCTTGTATCTCCCATCAAAAACGTCCCCTTTCTCCACTTCCTATTGGTTGTGAACAAAAGAGCTTATAAGCTGCCTCGTTGGTTCGATTCCTGAGTGTGGCTTTCAGTAAAATGGTCTGGAAGTTAGTGATTGATATACCCGTGTATCGGAGAGCACATAAAAATTGGTCCTGCTTGTGGATTGTCGTCCCATCGCGCTATGAGAGTGAAGGAATAGTGAGTGCACCTATGTCTCCGCAAATATACCTCCTTAGAGAAGGGCAGTTGTTGCCGTTTTTAAGGATTCCGTACCCAATGGTTGTGTAGGGCTGTGACTTGATTGTATCTCAAGAGCTGTGATAACTAAACAGTTCACATTTTCACAGAAGATGTACTTCTCTTGCCGCTATATCAACAAATACTGAAAAAGGGGGCTACTTTTTAATGGACTCAAATACTACAAACCTGATTTTGGCCATGGTTTTAATGAACTGTTCTGCCCACAGGAGCGCCGGGAACACCTATCCTGAACTCCCCGCAGCAGCCGACCTTTAGAGATGGAGATAAATTCATGGCGCAGTGCGTGGTGCCCAATGGAAGACCAGCTGCCAAGATCACGTGGTTCTTAGGTAAGTGAAACTATAGGTTATTGGGTTCAATTCGTAGTTATTATTATAGTTATGTATTCTCATTTAAATATTTGGGTATATATGCCTAAAGAATTTTTTACATACTGTCTACTGTATATACTAGCTTCTGCCCGCGGTTTCTTCCGGAGAGAACAAATAAAAAAATAAAACGTAGGCTACATGACGTCTTGTGATATACAAAGCTATATTAGTGCCAAGTTTTATCACTTTCCATCCAGTATTTTTGGCATGAAAGAGGAACAGACATCATTA
This sequence comes from Helicoverpa assulta, assembly GCA_963856015.1. Classification (NCBI taxonomy): domain Eukaryota; kingdom Metazoa; phylum Arthropoda; class Insecta; order Lepidoptera; family Noctuidae; genus Helicoverpa; species Helicoverpa assulta. Next base: position 529,029 of record CAWLCW010000003.1, read on the forward strand.
CAACCATATACAACATGTAACGTAATTAACGCACACCCTCAAACACGCTAATTAGAATATTATGTTATAATCATAATACATACACTGAATTTTTAATTTAACATGTATATGCATTGTTATTTACTAAATTAGTTATACCAATTCCTGGGGAACTTTTTGGTAATACTACTACGCATGCAAATATCGCGCCGCGCCGCTCGACTCGACACAACATAACGAAACTACGGAAAAAGCCGACAATACACGAAATCTTATTACTTTGAGTTACGGTCTATTTGAATTTGTTTTGACTGTACAGGGTTAATATGACAATAATTTCCGTAGTTTTAATTATTTTTGGGATAAAAAATTACCTATAATAAAAATGATATAAATCGATTCAGTAAACGATTCTGAACAAACTAGAGGTAATTTCAGGATGTGCGTTAATTAAGTTACATGTTGTATATAAAGTTTCGCATTTATCTCCAATTCATATTAACATTATTGAATTGGAATTACAAATAAAAGTTATTGAATTATGTTTATCTACCTACCAGATATTTACATACTTCTTACCCTAAACTCCATAAAAAAACATATCTCCCATTTCCAGGATCCGAGGAACTCCTCCAAGGCGTATACCAGCCAGTTGTAACTTCAGAACCAGGGTCTGACCTTCAGACGATCAGTCAGAACGTGAGCAAAACCCTGACTGATGAGGATGACGCTAAGAAGCTGGTCTGCAGAGCTGAGCATGAAGCTTTGGAGAAACCTATGGAAGTTACTAGGCAGTTGCATGTGCAATGTAAGTTACTTACTCGTGTTTTCTGAAGAAACTAAATCTTACACCGGGATAAAATATAAACTATACATGGGGATAGTACAGCTTTCATAAAGTGAAAGAATTTTTCAAATTGGTTCATTAGTTTCGAAGCCTGAAGTCAGAGTGCAAAACAAACTTTCTCTATTAATATTTCATCATAGGACTAGCTCTCGCTCTCGGTTTCACGGCTTTCTAAGGGAACTAACTTACTGCACCCTCATAAGAAGTAGCGTATATGTTATTATTTTATATAGCTATATTACTGTCAAGTTCCATCAAAATCTGATCAGACATTTACTTTACATTACCTTAATAATATGACTGACGTTTGTTCTACAGACCCCCCAAAACGTCAAGAATCAGGTCTAATCACCATCTTCGGCTTGAAGCTGGGCGCTGAAGGGAGACTGAATGTGACCGTCCGAGCGAACCCCAAGCCGAATGCTGAGTGGTCTATCGGAGACCAGGTCCTGATGGCTCCCAGGCAGGTCGGGGAGATCACCGCGTTGGAACCACTGCTGCTGGTAAGATTTGAGGGTTAAACTAATGATGAGACGGCTTGAAGATGGTTAAACTGTAGGTCCCGGCTGTAAGTGAATATCTTCGCCGGTCGTTACGGGTAGTCAGAAGCCAGTAAGTCTGACAACCAGTCTTACCAATGAGTATCAGGTTGCTTAGGTAACTGGGTTGAGGAGGTCAGACAGGCAGTTGCTCCATGTGGCACACTGGTACTCAGCTGCATCCAATTAGACTGGAAGCCGACCCCAACGTAGTCGGGTAAAGTCTAGACAGATGATGATGACCAGTTTCATGGCTTTATGGTCATTTTGATATTTTATGGTAGTTTTATTATATTTGTATTTCCTGCATGATATTAATATACTTTTCTACCCTCAGGGTAGCGGCTACTATAACATCACTTTAATCCTGGCTCGCATTACCAAGGAGGATGTGGATAGAACATACTACCTGCGCGTGGACAACGGGCTGGGACGGGAGGAGTTCCCTGTGAGGATTAGCACTATGGACGAACCTGCTGGTAAGTGTATAGTTGAGTATAGTTGGTGGTTAGTTGGGGATAGTTGAGGGATACCTATGGGACGGTAGAATATGGAGAACTATTTTATAAGAAACACCTGTACCATAACACAAGTTTATTAGTGTTATATAGAACTGGAGAATGAAATAATTGATTCAGTCGGAGAAAGTAGACACTTGGGATAGTTGGAATAGTCGGGATTCTTGTTATACAGTATGCAGTTGAAGTGAGTCTAATTTTACGGATTGTATACATTACTGATAGTACCAGGACAATTTTGGGATAGTTTATGTTGGAGAAACTTGGGGCTATTAAGCTGAAAAAGTAATGAAATCGGCATTAATATCAGATAAAAATATATAGATTTTACATTTATAACTGTGTTGAAATACGTTACTTTAACGTAAATTGAGTAGTAAAATTTGGCTTCACAACTTTATTGAGGGGTAAATTAAGTTTTAAATGCTAAACAAATATTGATAAAGTCTTGTATTCCCAACAGCACGGAAAGCGAAGTCATCATATTTGGTTTTAGACATTTATGGTAAGATTACATTCAGGAACGAATTGAATGAACGCTTTGGGAATGAACATTTTTTTTGTATTTTTAAGATTTTTCGAAATTAGACTAGGAGATTGGTAAAGTATGGGTTTTATTATGAATATTGAGATTTTGATTTTAGATTTGATTTTTGATATTGCGTTTTTTTTCTAAATTCTGTCCTATACTGACTTCTATCTTCTAGAAGCATGAGTCTATACATAATTCTTTCCTTATTTTATTGAAAATATATTAATAGTGATATATTTTTGATGTGTAAATTATACGGCATGAATAGATTTTTTTGGCATGAAAAAAATATTTTTGTAAAAATTGATTTGAATTTTTTTTAGATCCTAAATTATTGGATTGCATGAAAATGCATTATTTGAAACTTTCGGATACCCCGTAGTTGATTGTAATATAAAAATAATTGTATTTTGTATACAATGTTACTTACCAATTATATATCAAGAGATGGAATCGGATTATTACTAATAAAAAGAAATAAAAATCTACTTTAATATTTCTTAGAAACATGCTACTACTTCTTATTTATTTTATTTTTTTTCTTAAACTCACTCAAAATAGAATACCTATTATTTTTCTATGCATATAAATGGGGCTGTAGGTACCTTAGTCATATTTTTATTAAAATTCATATCGCTAACCATTTATTTCATTGTATACAATTGTGTATCATGGGATACATTACTTAGAGTTTAATTTAATTTTTCCAAACTAGTGTCACTAAAATTATTGTTGATTTTGATTGTCTTTTTAACCGACTTCAGCAAGGACGTTCTCAGTTTGACCTGTACGTATGTTTGAGCGTATTTATATCGTACCCTATTTTGCATTGGTGTTCAACATAGTATTTGTCAAACTTAGGAGACGATTTAAGGTATATTAAGTCGTTTTTTTTTTCAAATTTTTCTTTGTACTGATTATATTTTTGTTTTTTATAGGCGTAGAGCTCGACACTGGTGCAATCGTCGGTATAGTGGTCGCAGTACTGATTCTTCTAGTAGCTGTATTTTTGGTCGTTTTCGCCTTCGCCACTGACAGATGGTGTTTCGCCGGTAAGTCACTTATTCCTTACATATTTTAGTATATTTCCGTTGAATTGTTAATATTTTGGAGCATTTTTTTTTTCAACGTCATTTTTTTTGGGAATGTGTCAAAATTTTCTGTTTTGCATGCACAGGCATGTTGCATTTATAATTGAAACATGCATTTTTGTAAATGTCATCTTACGCTCATCCCCAATATTCGAGCTGTCTCAAGATTTGCTTGCCAGACACAGGAATTTGACATTACTTGTATTGGGTTAATATCTTATCTAGATCTCATTTAGATCTTATTTAGATCGAATATTGGCAACGTTGGTGACGTAACTTGTCGAGTCTAAAGTTAGCTATTTGGCTGATCAGTAGATCTTTTAGTTACAAAATGGTCTACTGCTAGTGGTCTGGTGCTAGTCGTCTTTATACTCGCCAAGTTACGTAAATATACATGTTTTGTCTCACGAAAGCTGGTGAGCCATTCTTGTGTGTCTAAATGTATATGCGCTTGTGTTTGTATGTGTAAGCTCGGGAGCGCCTCAGCATTGGCCGAATCGCCGAGTCATACAAACATAATATGCATGTAGGTACAGACGAAAGCACATCAAACTCCCTCAATCTATCTTTCTTCAATAGATTTTCGACTTTATCGCAATGATGGAAGGTTAATGTTCGATTGAACAGATTCGGGTAGGTTGACCTGCTGGTGTCTGTACATCTACACAAGTATATCTCACCCGCTTTCGTGAGATAAAACATCTAAAATATAACTCATTAGAATATTTCTTAAATTACGTTTAGGTATAATTAAAAATAATTTGCTCCATGAATGTTGACGATTCGTTAGTTTATTTGTGACGTCATATCTGTTTGTATGTCTAGTCCAGGAGCCTTGAAACAACATATTTCCCTCATTTCTAATATTTTCCCCAAACTTAGAAATAAATATCAATAAAAGTTATTTTTTACTCCTACTATATTTATTATTTGTTCTTTTTATTGATATTTCCATTGCATTGTGATTTTTACCATGCTTTTTACAATCGCTTTTTTGCAAAAACATTAGGCATGCGTAATTCCTTTTTCCCTATACAAATAAATATATATTAATCTGCAATATCTCTGACAGGCTCACGGGCTGTTGGTCGATAGGTAAAGTTGAAAAAATAGAAAAAGAAGTAGTAAAAAATAGAAAAAATCACAATTCACACTAACTGTTTGAGGCTCGCACTGGTTGAAAAAACATCGTTTATCGCCCAAGTTTTTTTTTTTATAAAAAAATATTTCTGTTTTTTGGTAAAAATGTTTGGCTGTACGTAGATATTTTTATGAAAATTTAAGAAAAAGTGCAATTTTTGGCAGTGAAACGCTTTATTTTGTAGTGAATATAAGTGTTAAATTAAGTTGTGAAGCATATCAATATTTTGAGCGATCAAGAACGATAAAAATATTAGCAAAAAATTAATAAAATGCATGATTTTTCTGAAATAACTGTTTGCCGCATGTGAATGACTATTTATTTTCAAACTAAAAAGCATGAATTAAAAGATTTTTTATGCATGATTTTATATAAATTCTTAAACATGTTTTTTTTATGAATTTTCACTATGGTAGCGAGGTAATTTAAAAATGGTGGTGGAAGAATTTTTAGTAAAGGTGTCCTCACATATTTTCTGTAGTTAGTTATTTTGGGCCTTTGGCTTATTTCTGATTCCTTTTTTTTTACTTGAAATCGGGTACTTCGTATTGGAGTGTTTCATTAAAATTAAAATTTAACATGGTTCTTAGGGTGACTTTGATTTTCAAATTCATTTTTCTTTAAAAAAATCTTAACTTTTTCTATGAAAGTCAGTCTGTTCTGATATCTTTTGTGTTATTTTGTGACGTTTTGAAAAATATGTCTGTTGGACTGCGGACATTTGAATAGTCATTTATTTATCTAATCTCAATTCATTCAACATCACACAAACACACTACAAGAAAAACGTTGTGATGGATGATCAAATCACTAAAAGTTTTTACTATAATAAAGTCTTTCTCTGTATGAGAAGATGCCTGTACCATGAACAGCCTGAACTCTAAACAGTAAAAAGGCTGATAAGATTACAGTTCACACCAGTAATCCACTTATTAAACTCAAAATTCATCTAAAACACGTCCACATAAAATAATAATATAAGCATAAGGCCCAATAACTCACAACTCACTCACCACACTTTGAAAACGCACACGGCACAGCTTCTAACAAGCAAAAAACGAGCCAAGTTCTTGATCGCTTAATCTATTGACACAGGCCGATCCCACCGCACCGACATCCCTGACGGGGCCGATTCTGAGGCTCCTCTTCCACCCCATGACGACATCAAGGGCTCAGAAAACCCATCACACGACCACGGAGATTACATCAGCAATGGTGATACCAAACATCCCGAAAAAAAACCGGACACCGCTGTTTAAAGCGTAAGTCTAGCTGTCACAAATGTCACTGTCACTGCACGGTGGAACTTGGCGGGTTTTTTCGTGAAATCTTTTTTTTTTAGTGTATCTTGCCAAACGTAATATTGTATTGTATTTTTTTTTCGTCATCATATTTCATAGATGTTTTAAGAATGTACAGTTATCTGAATGTAAAATTAAATCTAAAAAAATCTACTTAAACTTAGTATTAAGTTGTCATTGTTGAAAATCTATGAAATATTTTAATTTTTGTCATTTAAAATAAAATACTGAGTATTTTTTTTTTTCAGATTTTTGTTAGACAATGTACATTTTTTAGTTAGAAAAGGCCCAAGTTCCACCGATGATAAAAACATCTAGAAAGTTCGATCTTTTGAAGTGACAATTAATAATTTTGGACTCAACGTTTAATAATTGTGTCGTTTAGTGCCAGACGTGTTTAACATTGTTACTTATTAATAAATAATATTGTATTTAAATTAATATGTACCTACGCAATTTTTGAAAGAAAAATTCTTAAATATTAAAAATAATTTTTAAAAGAGATTATTAGGAACGAACAATCGGAGCGCATTCAGAAATAACTTTTTTAGCGTTTTTTATACATTTATAACTTATTAAAATTTTAACTTTATAACCATAAAACATTCCGAATAATAATAATAAATCGACTGACGAATAATTGACTGGAAGAATTTCTTTTTTATGCTTAAAATCATCCATAGATTAACAAGTGACTTTTGAATGCGCTCTAAGCAAAGAAAATAGAATATAATTGATTTGTAATTTGACGAAAGATTTTACATAGTTACATGTATACCTGTCTCTCTAATCTAGCAGGATTTTGACGTTGCAATCCAAAAAAAAAGAAAAAAATCTAAAAAAACGTTTTTTCCAAAAAATGCTGCATGCATTTTATATTAACTGTCACTGAACAAGAAAAATGATGGTTTTTCTGATACTAGTAATAAATTATTTCTTTTTCTCTCGATTGCAACACAGCGGTAATAAATAAAAAAAGTTTTTATGTAGTTACATGTACTCATAAGAATCTCAAAAAAGCAAGTTTTTCGAAATGTACTTGTGTAACAACGAAATCCCAACGCGTAACTTTAAGGCATTTTTAAATAAAAATAGTCAAAAATTACAACATTTTTGAGCACGACTGTTTTTTTGTAAAATTCCAAAATTGAAAATTTTTGAGACTTATTGTAACTTAATAGCTTTTTGTGTAATAAAATAATAATTTTGAAAAATAATGTTTATTTGAAGTAGGTTTTATTTACCTTTCGAATGATTTCATATAGTTTTAAGTTAGGTGGAGTTACCAATTTTCGTCAAGTACTTACAACATATTATTAATGAAAAGACCTGAAGTCTATAAAGAAAAAGACCATTTGTGAAAAAACTAGACTTGACTCATAAGTATACTTAATTTTTAATTTAATGATTTTTTGTACATGGCCGATAATTGGTGTCTCCACTCTATATTTAAGTTTAAAATGTGTTCGTACCACCATATTAATATTTTGTATATATTACGTAGTAAAACAAATAATTTCATTAAAATAAGTTTTTAATCCACTTTCAATTAGCTTTATTTTTACAATTGGTACATTTTAAAATCTTTGAATCTAATAAAAACACTTTTTGGACATAAAAAAAAAAACTTTACGTTTTAACCTTTTATAGTAAAATCAGAATCATTTAAAACTTTGACACAAATACTGTACAATTGGTACAGTAATAATTTTTAATATTTTTTCTAAGTTTAGTTGCATAAGTCACCATGATTGTGATTTTTAAGTATTTGTAATTAAATATATAATTAAGAATTTATTTTTGTACCAATTTAGTTTTTATCGTACTTTTAATTAGCGCCCCATTACAGAAATAAGGTCAATTAGTAATAAAATGATTAAAAAAAACTTAAGACACTGCCATTTTTGCACTTTTGCCAAAACATTGCGTCTTTTAAATCAATAAGCTCAAATTATTTCTAAGCTTATACCTTCTTTAATATCTGCCGAACTGTTTACTAAAAAAAAAAACATTTGACGTGACAAAAAATATTTTTTTATAATTTTTTACTATTCTTTTTCTCTTTTTTCAACTTTTTTTTTATTTTTAAGGAAAACTAAAGATAGAAAAGTATGTTTTTGTCATGTCTTGTGTAATGTTTTTTATGAAAATTAATAGTTTAGTGTAATCACTATCAATGTCTACGAGTAAACGTTATGACGAAATATTATTGAATATAAAGTATTTATTAAATAAGAATTTTATTGTTTTATTTTATCCATTACAAATTCACAAAAAAAATAAATAGGTAAAAACTTGGTTTGATAAACGATGGTTTGAAAATTCTTCAGATTTGAACATAGACCAACATAGTCCAAGAGCCTGACTGTCAATTGACTTAAACTATCTTCACAAAAGAAAAATAAATGTCAGTCAACTATATTATTGTAGAATTTTTTTTTATTTAACAAACTTTAATTTTAATAAAATAAGCCTTAGTTACATAAACATAATTTAGATAAAATACGGCTACTTAAGTAGTTATTTTCAAATTCACTAACTATGGGTTACAATAACCATAACATTTTTTTGCGATTGAAGATTGAATTTTGACATTAGCTTCATATAATTTATGTCTCAATATCTAATCGAAAAACGATTAAAACAAGAGATGGATCGTTTATAGCAATACACAGCCTTTCCAATTCATCTTAACATCACTGTAACAGAATTTCGAATCGAAATAAACTTAAGGGTCTATTTTAATTATGTTAAAAAGGTAGGGTCAAAGGAATTACGTTACGTTATACGCATGCCAATTTGTGAACGAGCGAAGCGTTTCAATTCGACAATTTCATTAATCAGATTGTCATATATTATCGAATTTGTTGTGTAGGATAATATGTAGAAATGTTTTTACATGAGAAAAGGCTAAATTTAACTTAGGAAAAAACATATTGGAGGAATATTTATACCATACCTACGTATTAATCAGTAAGTCTGACAACTGGTCTTACCAAGGGTTATTGGGTTGCCCGGGTAACTGGGTTGCCCGGGTAACTGGGTTGAGGAGATCAGATATGCAGTCACTTCATGTGACACACTGGTTCTCAACTGCATAGTTACACTGGATGCCGACCCCAACACAGTTGGAAAAAGACTAGGCAAATGATGAATTGAACCTACTACCTATTAGATAAGCACTGATATAGTTATCGGTACGGATATTGAGCCCTGACCTTCACCTGCGCAGAAGCGATTTATTGGTTTATTGCCTTATGTGTGCAGTGCGCAAAGCTATCCCCACTCCTCCGCCGAGAGCTCAATATCCGTGCCGATAACTATACTCAACTGCATCAGCTGCCGAAACCCAATATAGTTGGGAAAACGCTAGGCAGATAGGTTCTGAATCTTCTTCTAGACAAAGGCCTTTCTCAGGAAAGATTCGACCATACTCACTGCGCTGGGCATGCGTGTTGGTGAGCGCAGTGTGGGATATATTTAGCTTCGGAGATGCTTAATATATAAAATACAAAACAACAAACAACACTAGGTAGTACTCAGTTGCATCCAGTTAGACTGGAAGCCGACCCCAACATAGTTGGGAAAAGGCTCGGGAGGTGATGATTACAATCAGTATATAATATACAGTAATTCAAATTAATTGTTTTGTTCTATAAGGAAGGAGACGAGACAACACGAAAAGCTCGGGAGAATCGTAAGTGTTGCCATTTTTTTTATTAATTTATTTTTAGTATTTATGGGTAACTTTGTAAATGTTCTGTAATATATTCTACTGTACTTGTATAATTTTGTATAGATTCTTAAATGCATTGAATTGACTAGATGTAATAAAGGTCAACAATCAATAAAAAAAATAAGACAAATTCTAAAAAAAACGCATTTTTGCCACGATAAGATTTTAAGTTTCTTGTGAGATAATTCAATAAAGTTATAAGCAGTGACTTAAATTTTTATGTGTTCAGGGAACGTTTGTCTTGGTTCTGACATCATTTTGGTTTAATTTCACATGTGTTATGGTCAATTCAATGCTCGTTGATTTTTTTTTACTTAAACGGGTCTTTTATGATTGTTAATGCATTCGTCATATTAATGAATGCCATGTTTTGATTTACCTATTACATTTGAAAAGAAGTTCTATCCGTAATGTTTTATTTCATTTACAAACAATTTATGGTACGTTTAATTTATCTTTTCTGTTGGAATCAATAGTTTTTTTTAAACAAAAGACAAAATTAAAATTTTTGACGAATGTATTAACATTGTTTTTTTTTAATACTTTTACTTGAAATGTAATTATTTCCAATCTCCAATGTCTATAACCATAACAATATTTTTAGGTTCCTCCTAAAAATAATATGAACTTAAGGGTATTTTTTCCAAATTGTTGCCATATACAATAATATTTTTTCCCGCAAGGACGCCGGCCGGGGATGTGCTTTTAGAATCTGGCAACACGCTTCCTAGAACGTACGTCTAACAGTTGTAACTAGCTTGGCTTAAATACACCACTATATTATAGTATCTACATTTTTTAGATTAAGTTTAGACAATGCCAATAAATTGCAATATAGCTGCCTGACATTCTAATCTGGTTAAAGAAATCAAGTAATAAAGAAAAGTATAAACTATAGATACATCACCATTTTATGTGTCATTGTCTGAACTGAGCAATAAAGAAACATAGAGCACAAATGAATTCCTAAAAGAAAAAGAAATAAGAAAAAACTACCTAACCTTTCAAAGCAAACAAGCATTACTTACCTACTTCAAGAAAATACTCCTATACTACATGACCGGTTTTTGAGTATTTTATCTGCGTTTTTACCGTCAATCTATACTAATATTATAAAGCTGAAGAGTTTGTTTGTTTGTTTGTTTGAACGCGCTAATCTCAGGAACTACTGGTCCGATTTGAAAATTTCTTTCAGTGTTAGATAGCCCATTTATCGAGGAAGGCTATAGGCTACTTTTTATCCCGGTACGGGAAGTAGTTCCCACGGGATGCGGGTGAAACCGCTGGCAGAAGCTAGTTATCCCATAAGTACCAAGTTCACTGAAAACAAAATTAAAACAACTGTTATAATAGATAATTATGACTAGATGAACCGCGTACAAAGGAAAGCTGTCCTTTTCAACATGGAATATACATAATATGAAACTTTGAATTCTATGAAAAATGTTCCCCGCGCCACAGCTGTTTTTATAAACATTCTAGACCGGTCATAGTTTTAGATCAATTTGCTCTATGTTTTTTATTATGTCTATGCTCAGCTTCTCACTGAATATACATATTTCAAGCTTTGTGTGTGTTTTTACTAAATATATCAATTATATTTACTAATTTAACATTTTGCTGGTGTTGGGTGTATAAAGGTGCATATTTATCATTTATTCACTTTTAACCAATAACAATCGTACTATTATAATTCATATGTGTAGTGGTAGGTTGCTGGCAACCAAATAAATTAGAATTTTCGTTTAGTAACTGCATTTTCATTGTAACTTTGTTAGGTATGTGTATTAGTTTCCACCCATACTGATAGGTTGCCGGTAAACATTAACTTATCATCAAATTAAATGTAGATAGATTAAATTAAACTTAAAATTCTATCACCAGTATCATCAGAATAGACTACCATCCACAAAATTGAATAGTCTAATAAGAAAACCACCATTATATTTCATACACTCATAGCAAAATGTTACCGGCAACCATTAATACGACAACCAACTTCGCATTAGTAGATCATACAGCAACCATCACTACCATATTGTTCGGTTGCCAGCAACCATCACTGCCGCAGCACTCGATTACCATCAACCATTAAACACATGTATTCCGTTAGTAGCGACACAGAGAGCGCGGTGGGCGGACGGGAGCGGTCTCGGCTGGCGGGGCTCAGTGCGCGGGTGAGGGCCGTGCTGCCGAGAGCTAAGGATAAGGTGCAAGCTACTGAGGCTCAGACTGTTGATACCGAGGATAAGGTGGGTTTGAAACTGATAAATGTAATGGACTAGCTAGGTCTCGAGAGAACTACTTCCCCTAACATAGATTAATAGGAGCCTATATGTTATTCTGATACACATATGAGCTATATTACGGACAAGTTTCATCAATATTCATCCAGTAAGTAGTTTTGCGTGAAAGAGGAACACCTTTATTTGAATCTCTAATGTCCCCTATAGTGCTCTAGGTATTTTCAATATTTTGTAACATAGCAAATTCGATCAGTGAAAATTATTAATATTATAAAAGAAAAAGTCATGAAGTTTTTCATCATGAACTTTCCTTGAGGGTGATTCAATACTTCGAAAAATATTGTTAAATTCTGCAAAACTAATTTAACCTTTAGCTTTCGCTCTAACTAAACACTTGCTAATATTATTATTAAACTACATTTTACAGCCTCTCTCAGACGACAAAAAGAGCGTGGTATACGCAGAACTAGCACTCGGCGAACAAACCTCAACGGAGAAACCACCCCCTCCCTCCACGGAGTACGCAGAAATCGTCTACACAGACCAACCTAAAGACAACAAGGACACCAACTAGGTTGCCACAACCACACGCTTCTATAATGGTTGCTACAACTTATGAGAGTAAAAATTTATGAAAAAAAAAACTAGGTTACGACAACCACACACTTCTGTCCCTAATGGTTGCTACTATGAACTTATGACAACTAAGTAAAGGTAAATCTGGTTACGTTAACCAGAAAATGGTTATGGTAAAAGCAACCGTTTTATTTAATTATAATGATTAATTATTTATGTAATTTGAAAATTTATATTCCTAAATGTTTAAATTAAGTTTCGATCTTTCGACCAACTTTACAATTTGATATATTTTTAGTTACCTATATTAAGTTTGGACTGTCAGTAAGAAAACTGAATAATATGTAACTCGGAATATTTAAATACACTCTGATTTATTTTCTGCACGATATATTTAGAAAACACATTTATACTTTTTGGTTATGGCAACCAAAAACTACCCATTTATCCAGTGAGGGTATATTTACATTTATTTTGAAAATAAAACCAATATTTCAAAGAATATTGAAATTATAATACCTACTTATTTCATAAAATAACTACGTCATATCTATTCAGAATTTACAGCAAATGTAAGTTTCGTGAAAAAAAAAAACATGTATTATTGAAATTTAATATAAGAGCTCTTTTTAGCTATTCAAAATAATTACTTACGTAAAAAATACGCCTTTATAAAATTCAAAATTAAAAGTAAAACATCACAAAAAAATAAATATTAATATTCTAGTATTGGAATAATCCACCGAAACAAATAAAAGAATATATTTATTACTTTTTCGTTTAAATTGTAAGAAACAAAGTTACTTTTGTAATAGATTAAGTCGTTTTTAAGTATAGAACTTTTGACTTTATAGTTTAGGAGTAAAACCATATTAGATTCTACCAAATTCTACCGTATTCTACCAAAGGATTACAATTTTACCATCATTTATATAAAAACTAGCGACCCGCTCCGGCTTCGCACGGGATAACAGTATTTCCCTACTATTTAATGTATGTTATTATCTTTGATTATATATATGTCTAGATGTAGCGTCGAGTGCGTGCAAGCGTGGAAAAAAAAGTCGATGTACTGTTCATCGACAGGAGCTTTCCCGTCAATCAGAACAGATCGTGCCGCTTAACTGTCAAAACGTATTACGCGCTCTAACTAAAATACAAATAACAGTGGTAAAATGACGACATGTGCAATTAAAGTCTACCGGAATTATAAAGGAAGGCTAAAAAGTGCCAATAACATCACCTATCATCAGTCAAGTGACCCAGAAAATTAATATTTGTTTTTTGTAATTATGTTAATTTATGTTTACCAAATCACGCCATATTGTATCAGTGTTGCCAGTTTCTGTTTTTCATTTTCCCAACTTCACGTGTTTATGTTATGTATGTATAAAGGATATTTTTTAAGCATTGCGCAAAAAAATAATAGGTGACACTAATCAATAGTATCAACTCATAGATTTAATTTCCATTTTTATTGCTCGGATAGACATTTTCTGATTCTCCAAAATATTATCTACTATTATTTGATTAGTAAATGATGGTCATCAACGTAACATATTTATTTTTAGTATTCCAAGTAATCCTATTATTAGGAGTCAGATATACTGCATTAAAAAAAGCCGCGGAGATGCGATGTGGACACCAACAAAAAATACCTTCGTGTGTTCCGATCACTTCCGCAGCAAGGACATGAGTACTTTCGACAAGATAGGGCGCCGAAGACTTACAAAAGGAGCAGTGCCAAGCAAGGTTCAATGTTCTATAAAGTTATAGTATCATTTAAAAAAAGTAAAAAGTAACGTAGCTTCTAAGCGAAAACTTTTCAAAAACCAAATACAAAGAGATGGTCATTGCCCTGGTTTTAGTATTGTTTTATCACCAAAGTCTTTGTAAACGTGTTTATTTGAAATTAAAATTAATTTTTTGACTTTGTTTTATTATTGACTTTGACCATGTGATCTTTCATTTAAATTTTGGAAAATAATTTGGCCTAAATTATTAAATATTTTGATACTTATTTAATTAACTGAGTTGATTACAGGCAGTTTAGTAGACTACAATATACTACCGCCTAACTCTAATTTAATTAGTCATTTTGATTTATATAAAAAGGTAACAGCTAGATAATGTGACACTAAAACCGAATAACACTATGTATACAAACTCATTTAATTAGTCAATTTTTTTCATTATTTATGGGAGAATCGCAGAAGCTGGTATCATTATTTACGTCAACGCGCAGTGTAAAATGACACCTACACGCACACATGCATAACAATTTTGTCTCTGCTTCTTTGTTGTGATTGTAGGGTGACACTCCATCTAGACATATATATAATCAAAGGTTATTATACATATAAACCTTCCTCTTTAATCACTCTATCTATTGAAAAAACCGCATCGAAATCCGTTGCGTAGTTTTGAAGATTTAAGCGTACAAAGGGACATAGGGACAGAAAAAGCGACTTTGTTTTATACTATGTAGTGATACTGGCTTTTATAAATACGTACAGATTTTGTCGATACTTGGTCACTAATATTTTTTTTGTAATCTTATTTTCCATTCAATAAAGTAATGAGCTCCTAAACTATAAAAGTCAATTTATATGGAGTTAAAGTAATCTCGCAAACTATTTAAATATTTACAATTAAGGTGTAAACGTGTGTGCTTCAAATGATATTATTATTTTGTATATTTGTTTGTTTATATTCTGTATTCTGGGAAAAGTTCTATCAGATGTCACAAACTTATTACAATAAAGGATGTATCTTACAAGTCTCCTTTTTTATGAAAAGCGACCAATTACCATCTTTAATATATGTATAAGAAAGAAATATAAACATGATTAATTTTAAAAGAACTTTTCGCCAATATATAAAAACCAGCGCTTGTGTATACTGCCTTTTGCAGCTATTTTTACGTACAAAATATATTATTAGCCTAAGTTTAGTATAATAGATGTTTTTATCAGTGTATCTGTCCAATATATTCTGTGTTATCCATAAATATAACGTATTCACTGCCAGAAAACTGCACAAAACTAACTTTTATAAGTATCGGAAAACTTTCAAACATGTATATTTATTTGCAAAGGACTTCGCCATCTCGTGGCAACAATTAGAACTTGTAGTTCTGATGCGTGACACTAGATGGCGCTGTTTGGAATTTTTGTATCGTAGCTTTTCTATGTACGTATAATTTACGCATTTTTTTCAGTATTTACTAAAATATTTGATGAAAAAGAACTGCATTTAAATATTATCTCGCCGAAACTTTTTTTTTAAAGGCAGGGCTTTATTATGTACCAATTTACTATAATAGTGGGCCCTGGTTGCATAATTTCTTCCCTATTATCTATTCCAAGTAAGTTGCTGTATTGGTGGATTCCTCGGTGTTGTGTGAATTTAATGGCACTAAATATTTGAGAAATCATTATGTACACTATTTCTATCAATCTTCCAATTTAAATGTTTTATAATAGGTTAAAGAAAACATAAATTTTGGGGTCTTATTTCTCGAAATATTTCAACCATTAAATCCATGTGTAATAATATGGTATGCTACAGTTATTTAGGGTACAAAAAGAATTTATTTTACCTAGTTTTGTAATAGACAAGTCGGATGTGCAGAGAAAAAGTGAGGTGGAAATGTTAATACAATATTATTTTTTTTTTGCTAATATAAAATCATGCTATCTGGAATCAGAAAAACTTAAAACTACAAGTTTGAGCTAGCAGTTTACAAAAACGCTCCCAAATCAGTTCACCCATTTGAGAGCTGCAATGCCATAGAGAGAGAGACAAACAGCATTTTTTGGGTCGTTTTTGAAAAAAGTCTATCAATCAAGTTTAAACTACGTAATTTCTATTAAAAACATGGAGCATTCTTAATTATTATTATTTACCATTTCCACCTTACAAAGCTTATATAATTTACGATCCGTCCAGATATTAATTTTTAATTAAACAAATATTTTATTTTTGTAACTAAGTTTAAGTTTTACAGTGCTATAAATAGGTGCTTAGTTTAAACAATTCTCTATGACGCTAGATTTAGTTTTAATTTTGATATATTTTTGACACTTTTCATGCGTGAAATGAACAAAATAAAAAATTCTAATAGCTTGTATTTTTACAACTAGACCGATCAACCGACTTCATTCAAAAAATACCCAGTTCTCAATTCGTCGGTATTTATTTTTAACCGACTTTTTTAATGTGTAATTATGTATCGAATCGTGCCTTCAAGTTTTCTAAGAAAATACGCATTTCAAAGTGTCAGAAATATAATATAATCTTTTGTAAAATATTTGAAAAGGCTGCCTCAAGCATCTACACAAATGAATGTCGAAATATCAAACAGTTTGTATTTATTAAAAGCTTTCTCGTGTACTTATTATCTTACCTTGTATTTTTAAATAAAAATGTGTCATTTTTATATTTGTTTTATTTTTCTTAATTACCTGAGCTAATTACTTTCAGTCAAAGTTTAATTCAAAGTTAGCGTGAAAGTTAGTCAATGTCTTGGTACAAGTTAGTAACTATTTTGGCCATGGTCGTCATCTATATACACTCTTTTGCAAAAAAAGCGGGCACCTACGCGAAATCTTGGTTTTAAGGATTTCACGTGAATTTCAAAGGGTTTTAATGACTGTAGGATGTTACTAGCATCTAAAGGGCTAGCCAAGCATGCGTGAGAGTGTATTCTAAATTTGAATTTTTGGAGAAATGCTAAGAAACTGGTTAAACCTTGCTTTGGACTAATTCCTGGTAGAAAGTTCGTCGGCGTTCTGAAAAGTTTTTGACGTGATTTTCAGAAAACTGATAATGCAGTTTTAATTAATGAATTATGAATTGAATTATGACATTTATTCAAAGTAGGCTGAAAATCAGCACTTTTTGAACGTCAAATCTACAAAAGACAGCCCCCAAAACGCCCGCCCTTCACCACTTCCTATGTGTTTTTGCTGGGAAGAAGAAGTGGTGGAACAAACTCCCCAGCAACACAATTCTGTCTGTATGGTTTGAAGAACCGTATACAAAAAAAAATAAATAAAAATATCACTCAAAATTATACATATAAATTTGTATAAAAAAAAGCAAGTAAACATGTAATCATGTTAGCTAGTACACACCTTACCCATACCTATTACTCAAGCAGCTATAAAAAAATGTGTAAAATAAAAAAAACAAGAGAAAACATAATGCCTCCATTCAGTGAAAATAGGTATAGTTTTAGGGCGTACCCACCGACATGTGAAACACGACGTGTTTTTATATATAAAAAATAAAATAAAACAAATTTACAACATAAACAGTGAAAACGGTGAACTAGGACTACTGTTCAAATCAAAAGTCATACACATTATATTACGGGTTAAGAAATACGTAGTCAGCAAGACGACCTGGTACCACAAGCAGCACCCGTTCACGAGCATAACGCGAGGATCAGCCATCGCCCCCCTCGCACATTTTTGAGGGAGGGAGGCAACCCGACCACCGACGCTACCGCAAGCAATACCGTCTAAGGGAGCATGACGACTTGCAACCACATAACAAGAAAACAGTTAATACTAATAGATTCACAGTCGCTAGTAAACCATTTACAAAATTGCGAAACAACCCATCGTGAAAACAGTACGATGGTGGTAATCTGTCAGTATACATACAAAATGTCACGTATATAAATAAAATAAATCACATCAACTATCAATGATAACTCTTGAAGCTGTCCGGTGTTTAACATGAGGACCAACTACTCTTATCGTTTATGTAATCATTAACAGTATAGTAGGCCTTCTTCGACAGAATAGTTTTGACTTGGACTTTAAATTTATCAAATGGCAATTCTAATAACGACTGAGGAAGTTTATTATAAAGTCGTATACCTAGCCCCTTAAATGTTCCATGCACCTTGTGAAGCCTGTGAATGGGTACGCACAGTTTATGCTTGTTCCTAGTGTTGATACTGTGGACATCACTTTTCTTAGTGTAGAGATGAATATTCTGCCTAATATATAGTATGTTAGCAAAGATGAATTGAGATGCCACAGTAAGGATACCTATTTCTTTGAAAAGCTCCCTTAAGGAATAATTAATGGGCCTTTCTTTTACATCAAAACATTTTTGAAGAACGATGCGTTTTTGATAAAATTTTCACCTGCTCTAAATGGTCTGTAGTGATGGTTAATGGCAATGTTAAGAGTTTCGGTATTTTTGTGTAAAGTGTTCTATTGTTTAGATATTGTACCCACGCGGTTTAAAATATCCCTTTCTCATAAATAAACACAATTTAGAGGAGTCTCAGTACTTTGGGCTGCGACAAAACCAATTTTAAGTCTAACTCGTCTCCTATCAGATTATGACATTTGAAAAATACCGAATTTTGTGATAAATATTAAATTAACCATATGAAAAATGATGAGGAGGGTTAAAGCTATCCAAAAAGTCAAATTATTGCCGCGTTCAAGCTCTCGATAACTCCATAGGTGTCGGGTTACTAAACGATGATTTAACTGAAAGGGTGTCACGAATTCAAATTATTGGCCAAAGGTATGTTTCTTAAGAAATGAGCAGGTAGCCAATTATTGTTATGATTTAAGCAGGAAAGTGCTGTAGATATACGAAAACATCGGCGCAGGCAAGTTTATTTAACAAAATGTCCGTTTGATGAAAACACATTATTTGAACGCTCAGACTCATAGATCTTCAGGGGTCTACGGGTTTCCCCAGAGGTGAGGTTGTTTAAAAATCAGTGATTACGAGACCTTAAGACCTTATGCTTACAGTCTATCCGTTATTTTCTGTATTTTGTAAAATTTCAAGATTTTTCAAAATGTCAAAGTCTGATAGGAGATGAGTTGTGATCGGCACTGCTAACTTTAAATTGGTTTTGTCGCAGCCCAAAGTACTGAGACTCCTCTAAATTGTGTTTAATTATGAGAAAGGGATATTTTAAACCGCGTGGGTACAATATCTAAACCATAGAACACTTTACACAAAAATACCGAAACTCTTAACATTGCTATTAATCATCACTACAGACCTTTTAGGGCAGGTGAAAATTTTTATCAAAAACGCATAGTTCTTCAAAAAATTTTTGATGTAAAAGAAATGCCCATTAATCATTAATTAAAACTGCATTATCAGTTTTCTGAAAATCACGTCAAAAACTTTTCAGAACGCCGACGAACTTTCTACCAGGAATTAGTCCAAAGCAAGGTTTAACCAGTTTCTTAGCATTTCTCCAAAAATTCAAATTTAGAATACACTCTCACGCATGCTTGGCTAGCCCTTTAGATGCTAGTAACATCCTACAGTCATTAAAACCCTTTGAAATTCACGTGAAATCCTTAAAACCAAGATTTCGCGTAGGTGCCCGCTTTTTTTGCAAAAGAGTTTATATAAAAATGAAACCCGCTTTCCGTTGTCACGACATAACATGAAAACGGCTTGACCGATTTGTCTGAAAATTAGAGGGGAGGTAACTTAGACCCGGGAGAAGGTATTAGGATAGTTTTTGTCACCATCCGGCTACGGGACGCGGGTGAAACCGCGGGCGAAAGCTAGTTCTAAACAAAAAATATTTGTACCTTGTTTACTCATCGTATTATATTATAGGTAGTATCTATATAAAAAGTATTTCCGTTTTCTTCAAGATAATGATTCATCTATACTAATATAATAAATAGGTACTTTTTGTTTATTTGTACCTTAAAGACGGCGTGCAACGCATACAAAGAGTGTGCTAAATATGAATGTGGAAGGATGGAGAGGCAGAGGTAGACCGAGGAAAAGATGTACTGATTGCCTGAAAGAGGACATGGAGCAGAAGGGAGTGGATGTAAGTATGACGTCTGACAAAGAGAAATGGAAGAAAAAGACATGTTGCGCCGACCCCAAATCAGTAGCGGCGTAAGGGCGGGGCGGGGGGGGCGGTCCGCCCCGGGTACCACATCTGGGGGGGTGCCATCTCGGCCGGCACATATCTGCACTACCAGAATGATCGAGGTGGGACTGTCACCCCTCAGTCCATCTGTCACCCCTCTCTTGTATTTTTGCTTTTACATGATTACTTAAATTAATTCCTCAACGTTGAAAAAAAATCCGCTCGCTTCGCTCGCGGTTTTTTATTACTTTCTAATTTATTCTGCGCTTACTTTTTAAGTCCTCAATCTTACAAAAAGTTCAAGCACCGAAGTATCAAAAACAACTGACGCTCGCTTCAGTCACGGTTTCTGTTTATTGCTCATGTCTGAGTTTTTGTCCTCAAACCAACAATTAGAAAATTCACTTTACGGTGGATATTTCTAAGCTGTTTAGGCGCTGTTTGTAAGCGGTGGAGGACTTTTGTGTCCCAAAACTCAAAGAATTTCGCGCTCGCTATGCTCGCAGCTTGTTCACTTTACTGTGGTTTTTTTTTTCAAACTTGTTTGAATACTTATGTATTCCAAAACTCAAAAATTTCGCGCTCGCTGCGCTCGCTCCTTTCACTTTTCTGAGGTTTTTTCTCACTTCTTTAGGTATCTTTGCGTCCCAAAAAAAAACTAAAATTTCGCGCTCGCTACGCTCGCGGCTTCTTCACTTTGCAGTGATTTTTTCAAACTTGCTTGGGTGACGTGTTCCAAAACTCAAAAATTTCGCGCTCGCTGCGCTCGCGCCTTTCACTTTTCTGTGGTTTTTTCTCACTTCTTTAGGTATCTTTGCGTCCCAAAAAAAAACTAAAATTTCGCGCTCGCTACGCTCGCGGCTTCTTCACTTTGTAGTGATTTTTTCAAACTTGCTTGGGTGACGTGTTCCAAAACTCAAAAATTTCGCGCTCGCTGCGCTCGCGCCTTTCACTTTTCTGTGGTTTTTTCTCACTTCTTTAGGTATCTTTGCGTCTCAAAAAAAACTAAAATTTCGCGCTCGCTACGCTCGCGGCTTCTTCACTTTGCAGTGGTTTTTTCAAACTTGCTTGGGTGACGTGTTCCAAAACTCAAAAATTTCGCGCTCGCTGCGCTCGCGCCATTCACTTCACAGTGTTATTTTCTCATATCTTTGCGTCTCAAAAATCTAAAATTTCACGCTCGCTACGCTCGCGGTTTCTTCACCTTGCAGTGATTTTTTGAAACTTATTGGGTACTTATGTGTTCCAATACTCAAAAATTTTTTTTTTGTTTTTTTTCATTCCTTTAGGTATCTTTGCGTCCCAAAAATCGAAAATTTCGCGCTCGCTATGCTCGCGGCTTCTTCACTTAACAGTGATTTTTTTCTTTAAAGTTGTTTGAGTACTGTTGTGTTCCAAAACTCAAAAATTTCGGGCTCCCTTCACTAGCGAACTAACTACTGGTGATCAGTTCTCATTTTCCGGAGTCTCCGGTTTCTTCATGTTAAACCTAGCTAAAAGCACCATGAATGATTTCTACACCATTTTTTTTACTACGTGATTTTAATTGGTCGTTTTTTTTTGGGGGGTACTCAATAGGTAGTCCGCCCCGGGTGCCACTCGATGCTACGCCGCCACTGCCCCAAATGACTTGGAAACAGGGCAGGAAGATGGTGATGATTACCCTAAAGACACTGAACTGCTAAACGCATTTAAAAAATGCTTTAACTGTTGGAAAGCTACACTTTTCCCGAGTAACATAGGCTATGCTTCATTATGGTACGGGCAATAGTTTCTACGGTACGCGAGTGAAACCGCGAATACAGCTAGATTTATATAAATATATTTGTACATTATGTACTCTTGTTACATTGTAAGTATTTATACCATTTCCGATTTTGATTACAATAGTGTACCTAAGAATAAACAATCAATCCAATATGCCCCTTTTTTATTCTCCCCTTAACGGGGAACACCACAAAATAAGTGTTACTAACATAAAATCAAGGGTCTGTGGTAGTTTTCCGATATGGTGAATTTTCTAAGAAAGTTACAATCTGCTCAACCTTTTCCCAACTATGCTTGAATGATCAAGTTTGTTAGCCGCGGGTACCAATTCTTCTTTTAAATTTTTTGAGGAACTACTGTCCGTAGCTGGAAAAATATAGCCTAGCTTTCTTTTAGTTCCAGAGATTTTTCAAATCGGTGCGATAATTTCGGAGCCCTTAATTTTTCCTCTTTATTTTATTAAAAATAAAAAAATAAAAATAAAATAACGTTTATTGACAAGAAAGTAACATACATTCTGGTAGTTGACGTCGAGCCACAAACTAAGCTCTGCTTGTGTCTTGTGGCTCAGAGTGCGATGTTTCCTTATTATTATAAGCTACATAATCTTGGAGTTACTATAAATAAAATTATCAACTGATAGAACTTAAATTAGGGTTTAAATTAAAGTCTAAAATTAAGGTGATAAAGAAAATTAAATTGAAAACAAAGTTAAGTTAAATTTATCGGGCTTTTATTCTAATGTGTATGTGAGGGTATGTGTGATGGAGTGTACGAGTGAGGTGAGTGAGTGTGTGGTGTATGGTGTCTGTGTGGGAGTGATAGTGTTAATGTGTGGGTTGGTTGGTGGGTGGGTGACTTTGTGCTATAACAGAGCTTCGGTTTCGGTGTATGTCAATTTTAGTAGGGCTGCAGTTAGTTTCTTTTTACCCATATTGAGTGTACAGTCTCTTAGGTCGCAAATTCGGTTGACCTTATTATATGTGCTTGGATGTGAGTACTGTGTACAGCGTCTAGCTAGTTCAGAGTTGGCGTTTGGTAAGGGTATCCTGAATACCCGTTTGTTAATTATGTCCTGGTAGTCAGCGCGTTTTTTGATAAGGGAGTGTGTAACAAGTGTAGCCTTTAGTATGAATAGTTGGCGGACCCTTAGTACACGGAACTTTTCGTATACGGAGTCTGTTGGGTATTTAAATGGTAGTTTTAAGGCTACCTTGATCAAAGCTCGTTGTGCCCTTTCCAGAGTTATTAGAGTGCTCTTTCCAGCACTCCCCCATATGCGTATACAATATTGTATAACCGATTGGCAGAGCGCGAAGTAGACGGTTCTTAGTACGTCTAATGGGGAGCAGTCCCTGAGTTTTTTCATCACATAAATTAGTTTACGGACTCTAGCAGACAGTGAGTATATGTGCGCTTTATAGTTTAAGTGATGATCTAAGGTTATCCCTAGGTATTTGATGGTCTCAGTGCGTGCGAGGGTTTCACAGGCGCAGTGTTGCTGGGAGCCGTTGTTGTTTGCTTGTGTACATGTGTGTATTTTTAAGGTAAATGAGCGAGGAGGGCAGGTAGAATTAGTTTTACAGAAAGTTATGAATTTACTCTTGCTAATGTTGAGTGTCAGTAAGTTGAGGTCTAAGGATAACGCCATCTCAGTCAGGCCGCGTTCTACTGTGTCACGTGCAACGTCCCAAGACTTTCCATGAAAAATAATGGCTGTGTCATCGGCATATGTGACAATTTCGGCACCGGTTATGGGTAAACTCACTATATCATTTATATACAGGGTGAACAAAGTAGGACCGAGTGTGCTGCCTTGAGGCACGCCGTAGTTGATTGGGAGAACTTTGCTTTTGTGGCAGCCTATTTTGACAAACTGTTTTCGCGATGTAAGATAGCTACGGAACCATTCCAGTGAGTTGCCCCTGAGACCTACGAACTCTAGTTTTTTTAATAGTAACCCCGTTGACACTGTGTCAAACGCCTTTGCGAGATCGAGGAAAACACCTATACAGCAATGTCCGTTTTCAATATGGTGCGCGACCCGATCTGTCAAGAGTGACACAGCGTCTTCAGTGGATCTACCTTGACGGAAGCCAAACTGCCTATCCGAGATGATGTGGTTTTTGTCGAGGTAGTCTATGAGTCTCTTATTAACAATTTTTTCTAGTATTTCCTTGTGGGTAGTTGTGACAGATAGACGTATTTTTATTGCTCCATCATTTAATATTTATTTAAAATTAGTAATTCTATTAATTTTGTGATTATATGTATTGATTTGGCTATATAGCTCACCTTCGCTCACTTCACTACTTTAATCACTCCTTTTCACAACACTTCCTAAACACCACAAGCATGGACAACAAACTTGCACAGAGCGTGGTTGATTTGGAGAAATTCTTCAGTTCCCGTATGCAGGAGTATGAAAATAAGCTGCTGAAGGTTGCTGCTGGCAGTGCTCCCAAACATCCTGACCTGGCTTCGCTCTCATCGGAATTCCTGGAGTTCAAAAGTTTTGTTTGTCAGACACTGAAACTTCTGAAAGCACAGACTGAGCTTCTTTCTCGTGCCCTGGACAAGCATGAGACTGCTATGCGTAAGAAGATCCTGCTGTTCCACGGTGTTCCAGAGAAGGCCAACGAGAGGCTCAATGAGTCTATCCTGGACGTCGTTGTCAAGCGCATGAAGGTGGATGATGCCTGCTTGGACATTTTTGAGGTTTGCCATAGACTTGGTGCCTCACAGGGTAAAACCAGGCCTGTGCTGGTACGCTTCAGGGATATGGAGCACCGTCGTGTTGTCTGGGATAACAAAACCTCACTGAAAGGCTCAGGTATCACGATATCTGAGTTTCTTACTAAGACGCGTCATCAAGTTTTTGTTGCTGCCCGGAAACATTTTGGGATAAGCAGCTGCTGGTCCTCGGAAGGGAAGATCATTGTCCAAGCAGCAGATAAGTCTCGCCGTAAGATCTCCACTATGGGTGAGCTTGATGATCTCATCGCTTTGTTTCCCGCTAGTGCTGATGCAGGGACTGCTGGAGGAAGTACGCTGCCTTCAATGGCTAGCATTTCTCCGCAAGCTGCTGCCAAGAGGACGAAGACGCTGAGGAAGGCGCGTCGCTAAATGTATAATTTCTTGTTTTTTCTATCCTACTTTCCGCTTTAACCTCTTTACTTTATAGTTCTTTTTCGTGTGTTATACTTTTTGTGAGTGCTTAGTCGGTACTTATTCGACCAAGTTCGGTTTTGTGTTTATTTTACGCCGGTAGTTAGCTAAATTTTATTTTTCAATTTTATTTCACTTCACAATGTTTTGTTTGATTAGTTTGACAATGACAGATCAATTTGACTTTTTGTTGTCAGTGTTGTCACCTTCTTACTTTATTTTTTAATTTGTAGTACCTATGATATTCCCATTTAGCTTACTGATGTTTGTCCTTATGTTGTGTTGCCACCTTCATTTATTTATTTTGTTATGCTGTTATTCTCGTTTTCTAACTGATGCTATTTTTTCCTTCAAGCGTTAACTGATTCTTTGTGTGTGGCGTGTATTCTCTTCTCTCCTTACTGTTTGTTTTACTCTCTAGCGACTGGGTGAGTTAAAATAGCCAAGAGTTATTGCCAACTTTATTTTGTTTTGTTAATGTACTTTTATTTTTATTTTTTAGTCGCGTATTATTATTTATATATATATATATATTGTTGGTATATTTTTATTTGAATATCTATGAGTGATTTCAACTTAGACGATAGTTTTTTTTCATGCTCTTCAACTTCCAACAGTTTTGTCAGTGCGGATGGCGACTTTTCTGCTCCTTTGACGTTGGGTGATCAGATCTCCTCACTTCTGTCGCCGTATCCCAATAATTTCAATATAGCCCACATAAATGCTCAAAGTGTTCCTGGTCACCACTCCGACCTTCTGGCATCTATTGACAGTGTGCATCTTGATGCTTTGTTGATTTCCGAGTCTTTTTTGAAACCTTCGCTTCTGTCTGCTCACTATGCCCTCCCTGGTTTCGTTCTGGTTCGGAACGATAGAACAGGAAAGGGAGGTGGGGGCGTTGCCATGTACTTGCGGGCTGATGTCCCGTATAAGATCATTAGTGCTTCCCCTTCACTGTACTCGGAATCAGCAGAGCATTTATTTCTTGAAATTATCCTAAACCACACCAAGATGCTTCTTGGAGTAGTCTATAGTCCGAACCTCAACATTAATTACTTTGACATGTTGGATTCGCTGTTGAATGATTATTGCCCTTTGTACGAGCATATAGTCATGATGGGTGATTTTAACACTTGTCTGTTGAAGGATGACAGTCGAGCGCTTAAACTTAAATCTCTGCTTTCTTCTTTCAATCTTAGTATTTTACCTCTTTCTGCTACTCATCACTTTCCCAATTGTACTCCTTCCTTGCTAGATCTTATGATTGTGTCAAAGATCAGCAATGTTTCTTTTCACGGACAGCTTACTGCTTGTTTTTCCTACCACGATTTCATCTTTCTATCTTACAGGATTCGTCCTCCTAAGCGAAAGCCACAGTACCTTTTCCTTCGGAATTACAAGGGCATTGACTTGGAGGCATTGACGCATGATGCTGATCTCATTGACTGGACCTGTATTCTGGAGAGCACCTGCATCAACGAAATGGTAGACTGCTTCAACTCTAAATTACTACGTTTGTTTGATAGCCATGCTCCTATTCGTCGTATTAAAGTTAAGAATATTCCGGCTCCCTGGCTCACTCCTGCCATTAAAGAGTTGATGGCCAGTCGGGATAGGGCGAAGAGGAGGCTGAAGCGTAGTCCATCTGAGCGCAACCTTATTGCTTACAAATCTTTACGTAACCGCTGCAGTCGAATGTGCAGAGATGCTAAGAGACGCTACTTCCATAATTCTCTCGATAATCGTAGCTCCTCCGAGGTTTGGAAATTCCTAAAATCGATCGGTATTGGAAAGGCTGCGGCTACTTATAGTGGTGACACTGATGTGTGTGCTCTTAACAATTACTTCTCCTCTCCTCCTGTTCGTTTGGCTGCACACGTCAGAGCCAGTACATTGAGTCAGCTGGCCAGTCTGCCGTTGCCTGATTGTCCTCCATACGAGTGGTGTGCTGTGACCTCCGATGACGTGAAGAGGTCTATTCTCGCGATTTCATCTAATGCGGTTGGCAATGACGATATATGCTCAAGAATGATATCCCTTACTCTTTCCTCTGTCCTTCCTGTTTTGACTCATATTTTTAATTTTTCCTTATTCTCCGGTTCCTTCCCTGATCTGTGGAAAGCAGCGATTGTCATTCCTTTACCCAAAATCCTACATCCTATTGCTGTGACAGATTTTAGACCCATCTCAATCCTCCCGTTCCTGTCTAAAGTTCTTGAGCATTTGGTTCACCGTCAGTTGTCTGCTTATATATCCAGAATGGACCTGCTGAGTCAGTTTCAATCTGGCTTTCGGCCTGGTCACAGTACTTCAACTGCATTGCTAAAGGTCACTGATGATATTCGCCTTGCGATGGAAAACAAGTCTCTCACCTTACTAGTCCTTCTTGACTTTAGCAGTGCATTCAACTCTGTTGATTTTGATATTCTTCTCGGCATTCTAAAATCTCTCAATATTTCCCCTTCCACCCTAAGCTGGTTTGATTCTTATTTAAAAGGCCGTTCACAATTTGTCCGCCTCGATAACCTAACCTCTGGCTGGTGCAATCTCACTGCGGGTGTACCCCAAGGTGGCGTTCTCTCTCCTCTCCTGTTTTCTATTTTCATTGACTCTGTCACAAAGGTCATTTCTTCCCACTTCCATCTCTATGCAGACGACTTGCAGCTTTACAGACATTTTCCCAGTGCTGATGCTGAAGCTGCCATTGCTGCCATGAATCGTGACCTGGATGCGATTGGTGATTGGGCGCAGTCCTTTGGACTGCAAATTAATCCCAGGAAGTCTCAGGCCATGATTATTGGTAGCAGATACATGCGTAGCAGGCTTGATGTTGCGTCACTACCACCGCTTAGTTTAAATGGGGTTCAGATCGACTACACTAATACAGCGAAAAACCTGGGTGTTATTCTAGATTCTAACTTATCGTGGTCAGCTCAGGTCAATGAAGTTAGTCGCAAAGTTCACTACACTTTTCATACGCTGAAATGTCTTCAACACTTTTTGCCCTTGAAAACCAAAATTTCTCTTGCTCAGACTCTCATCCAACCTATTATAGATTACGCCGATGCCTGTTATCTGGATGCCACAGAGGAGCTTTTAAATAAACTTGAGCGCTTGCAAAATCTTTGTATTCGTTTTGTCTTCAATCTTAAAAAGTATGATCATGTTTCACAATTTCGCAAGGATCTCAAGTGGCTCCCTATTCGTCTTCGCAGGAACACTCGCATTTTGTGTCTTTTATTCAATATCCTCTTCAATCCTAAATCTCCTTCGTACCTGCGGGAACGTTTCTCCTTTCTCCGCTCACCTGAAGCTTCCTGCAGGACTCATCTCAAATCCCTACTTAAAATCCCTTCCCACTCCACTGATTTCTACTCCTACTCCTTCACCGTGCACGCTGTACGGCTGTGGAATAAGTTGCCGCCTGTGCTGAGGAGCTGCCAAACTGTCGCATTATTTAAACGCAAGTTGAAGGAACACTATCTTTCCTTGTCATCATAGATGCTTATAGTATTTAGTGTATTTATATATTTTTATACATATATATATATATATATTTTGATATATATTTTATATATACATATTTAGGTTAAGTTAGTGATTATTTTATGTTAGTTATAGCTTCTTTTCTTTTTACGCACTCTATCTGCATCTCTTTCTATTCTAACTCTCTCATAACGGGCCAGCTGGAAGAGATTTCTAATGAAATAAGCTGTGCCTTTGTACTATCTGTTCTATTTTTCTTCTTCTCTCTATTCTGTGTGTGTACATAAATTGTTAAATAAATAAATAAATATTTTTGAAACTATGCTTAAGAGAGCTATAGGTCTGTAGTTTCTAGGATCTTCTTTAGGACCAGTTTTGTAGATAGGAGTCACGGATGCCGTCTTCCAGGAGTCAGGAAATACTCCTGTTTCCAGGCTTAGATTGAAGATGTGAGTTATGGGTTTAATGAAGCTGTTCAGGCATTTTGAGAGTACGGATACAGTGAGTTGATCAGGGCCAGGTGTACTGTCTATTTTTAGATTGCGTATAATATCGGTTATTTCTTGTTCATCAGTAGGATTCATGAAAAATGATTGTGAGGTGATTTGTTTGGGTTTGTATGATTCAATTAATGAGTTGTGCGTGGTTCCGAGTCTATTTAGAATTTTGTCTGCGTGTTGTTCTCCCACATCAACAAAATGCTGATTGCAGCTGTCGAGTGCTTGTGTAGGGGAAATACTGGATGCGATTAGTTGTGTAGCATTGTTATGATTGTTTTTATTTCCACATGTTATGTCCTTTATGGCAGTCCACAGCCTTTTAGGGTTGTCTTTGTTGTCATCTATTTTCTTTTTTTTGTGTAAGGTTTTGAGTTTACGCAGCAACAAGTATACGTAGTTTCTATATCTTGTGTAAATTAAATGTTTGGTGTCATCATTAGGGTTGGCTTTACATGCTAAGTGTAGTTTGTCTCGTTGTCTCATGCACCTAATTAGACCAGGCGTAACCCATGGTTGGATATTGGCTAGTTTTCTGGAGATTTTTATTTGTTTTGTGTGCCTGTTGATGGCGTTAGTTACGATGTTATTAAAGAAGTTTAATGAGTTATTGACACATGAGGAGCTGTATATGGGTTCCCAGTCTGATTGTGCGATCTCAGCGTTCACAGCATCCCAATCGGTTTTGGTTTTCCATCGCTTAGTCTGTTTCTTCATATGTGAATTAAGGGGTACACTGCAAATCGCTAAGTCGTGGTCTGTGATGGAAAGGTTGCAGACTAGACCGAAAGGATTTGCATTCGTTTTGACAAAAATATGGTCAATACATGCACCACCTCTTGTGGGAACAGTAATAGCAGGGGTCAGGTTATGTGAGGCCATGAGGCACGAGTAGCTCGAAGCCTGGTTGTTTTCTGGGTCCATAATGTTTATATTGATGTCACCAGCTAGTATGATGGTTTGCTTGTGTTTTAGATTGGAGAGGGTCGTGTCTAGCGAATTGAAGAAAGTGTCTGCGTTTGTAAAGGAAGGGGAACGATAAATTGCTAATAGTATAATGTCATTAGTGATGTTTAATAGCATGCTGTCGGCGTCAGATAGGTTTGCTTCGGAATTAATGGCGTTGTTCCAGACTGTCCTAATGTAGGTAACAATGCCTCCATTTTTATTGATTTGTGACGAAGTTTTAAATGTATAATACCCTGGAATTTCTTCTATGATAGTTCCTTCTGACAGCCAACACTCAGTTAGCACAATTACATCAATGTTTGAACTTAGTCGGTACAGTGCAACTTTGAAGTCTTCAAAGTTTTTTTGGTAGCTTCTTATGTTGTATGTGAGTACTGTGAAGTTATCTTTGGAAACATTGAGGAGGAGTTTGCAACTTTCTGGGGATTCCACTGTGTGGCATACTGTTGAAAAAGATTCGTCTAAATCGTTAATGATGTCAAGAGAAACCATTTTTGATAAATTTAGTAGTAAGTGAGCCGTCACTTTGTGAATGTTTTTTAGTTAACGTATTTGTTGCGTCGTTAATAAACAGAAGGAAATAGTCAATGTTTCCATAGAATTGTGTTAGTGGTGTATAGATTTGTGTAATCGTGTAAAGTATGTATAGTTTGTTTAATGTGTTTGTATGTGTGTGTTTACGGGGAAACCCGTGTTTGAGAATTAACAGTGTGTGTTTAGTTTTCACTTTTGTCAGGATGTGAAGTTCTACTATTGTGTTTGATTCACATTTATGTGTGTGTTTGTGTACAAGCCCGTAAGTAAAAAATGTAATTTTTTTCTTAATAGCTAATAAAATCAACGAACTAAGAGTGTTATAGAAGTTACAAGACAATATAAAATTTTTACAAAAAGTTTGAAGAATTTTTTTCTTAATAACTAATAAAATCAACGAACTAAGAGTATTATAGAAGTGACAAAACAATATAAAATTCTTACGTAAAATTTGAAGAGTTAACATGTTTATCAGAGCTTTATCCATTAAGATGTGCAGTTGTAGCGGGGCAGTGGCGCTCCAGGTCGTCCATGGTCTTGATAGCGATAGCAGGGTTCCCTTCTTTTTTGCGAATATTAACCGTTCCGTTCTTAATCCAGCAGTACTTGTAGTCACAATCTTTTGTACGTAGCCTGGCCGCACGAAATAACTGCCTGTCCTCTTTGGTAAGCCGCTCATTGAAGTATATGGTTCTGCGTGGGCCTGGTATATCCAGATTTCCACTGGAGATGTTGCGTCTAGTTTTCCCGGCGCGAAAAAATTCGTTTCTTTTGTTGTTTCTGAGAAACTTAACAACAAGGGGGCGCGGCTGGTTATCATGGGGTGAACTAGAAGTTTTCTCGGAGTTATTGTTGAAGCGGGGGCCAGATCTAGTTACATAATCTATGTCAGTGTCTTGAAGATCGACACCTAATTTCACAGCTACTGTAAGTATTGTATGTACGGGGTTTTCGTTAGGAGTTTCATTGATACCTATTATCTCGACTTGGTTCTTCAAGTTAGATTTAGTGTGAGACTGGACTTGCTCGCTGAGTTGTTGAATTGTGGCTTTTAGTACGGGTATTTCGTTTATTTGCTTCTCCAAACACTGGGTCTTGGCTTCAGCATTAGTTAGTCTCGTCTCAGACTGTTCGAGTCGTTGATTGCATTGAATCAAGAGGTCTGTTAGCGCTTTAATGTTGGATTTGAGGTCACCGACATCGCTACGCAGGAGTTTAATTTCTGTTGTAAGGTGCGAGAAGCTACCAGGGTCTGGTGAATCGGGAGTACAATTCAGCGGAGGTTTGTCTTTGCTGTTTATTTCAGGCGAAGTCGTGTTAGTTATTTGCATGCCGGAGTTACTTAAGTTCTTTTTGTTTCGACAGCCTGCGCATGACCAATTAGTTTTGGTTTCTTCCGTTAGTTTGCGGTAATCAGTTATCTTTGCGCAAGAAGGATGATAGGCGTTGTTGCATTGTACGCATGTTATAAATTGGTTGGTTCTTATTGTCTTCGCACAAATTACGCAATCGTTTACCATTTTCGAGTCACGACAATAAATCCAAAATTATTAAAAATGAATAATAATGAGGGCAGGTGGCCCGCACGTGCGCCCGGTGACAAGGACGAATTATTAACTTTACGCGTCCCGTCTCTTTTACCCGAGGGGGTGAAGAGCTTTCCTCAGCGCACCTGTGTCCGAATATTTATTTTGCGCACTGATTATTTTATATTTTTATTTGTTTACACTTCACACAACAATGAGTTTAATCACAATAGTTTATGGGTCAAAGTTCCTTGAGGTTTATACAGTTTTTTACGGAGAAATTTGGCACGTCCTCTCCTTACTAGTTCTAGATCGCAACTCCAAAATTAGTATAGGTATAATGGAGAAGTAAATTCCTGTATTCGTTTTAAAATATGAAAGATTATTTTAATGTATTGTTATAAGAACTCCGAATAATAGTAGACATATTAATAAACAACAGCCACCCTATTATTATCGATCACATTCTGACAGACAGTTCATCTTGTCAAATACAAGAAGGACGATTTCAAAACTTGAGAAATTCGTAAATAATTCATTTTAAAGTCTAAAAATATCAAAAAACACCTAATTATTATCATGATATCATTACAGTAGTGATTAGTGATGTGTTACATATTAACAGTAACCTAAAAAGGTCATGTGAATTTGAAAAGATAAAGAATTGATTTAGTTTAAAAAAAACATTGTTTTTTTTTCATCATGTCGAGGAAGAAAGGCAGAAGAAATGTATTACAAGGTAAGTTATATGCTATTTAAATGTAATGTAAGATTTTCAGACATCATATTGCTTTTTTTTATCGTTTTATTTTTGTTCTAGAAAAGTATATTTTGCAGCTTGTTTTAGGTATTCTAGATTTCTCTATACTCTGAGTAGAGTGCTTTAGTTCAGGCATGAGAATTACTGGTGGGTTGCACAGTTTATGAACCGACTTCTGAGGTTCTCACTTATGAAAGTTTCTGGTCAATCATCATTCATCATCAAGTTTGGCCGAACTAATTTTGATGTTGTTTTTATTTCTAAGGATCTATCTTTAAGAGAGATGAACATTTAGGTAAACATTGCTCTGAATTTTAACAAGATTATAGACAATTTTCCAGTTAAGATACTCATAGGTCTATTAGGCTGTCACGAAAGTCGTCTTTGGTCCTCGTGGCCCCTCTCTAAAAAGCAGAAGACGGCACAAAAGCGGAGGTTTTTAGTGGATGCAAGCCCCACATAACCTCACCGTCTCCCCGGGCGGTGTGTGTATGCGTCAGGCATTTTCCTCAGCTGAAACAAAAAAAAAAAGGTCTATTAGGCTGTTCAAAAATGGTTGAAGTTTATGCGCTAGTTACAAAATGACTTTTCCTAAGAAGCTAAAACAATTTCTTTCCCTAAATAGTTAGCCATCTTTTGAGCATTCATTCATACAGGTATTGTCAAGTTTCAATAACTAATGTAACTATTATTGAACACAGTGGTTTAAAATGCATTCATAATGGTTTAAAAACACAATGTTTAATACGCATTCATAATCAACATCATCCTAGCCTTTTCCCAACTATGTTGGTGTCGGCTTCCAGTCTAACAGGAGGCAGCTGAGTACTAGTGTTTTACAAGGAGCGACTGCCTATCTGACCTCCTTAACCAATTTACTTGGAGAACCCAATACCACTTGGTAAGACTGTTTGTCAGACTTTCTGGCTTCGGACTACCCGTAACAACTGCCAAAGATCTTCAAATGATAGCAGAGGAAAAACCTTTTCTTTGTATATGTTTTGTAGAACACATCCATAATGTTTATATAGTTATCGGCACGGATATTGAGCCCTGACCTTCACCTGCGTAGAAGCGATTTATTGGTTTATTGCCTTATGTGTACAGTGCGCAAAGCGATCCCCACTCTTCCGCCGAGAGCTCGATATCCGTGCCGATAACTATATTAAGGACACATAATAGTGGTAGTTTAAAACCCATCAACTGCACATTGCTAATCAGGAAGACACGATAATATTAGGGTTCCGTACCCAAAGGGTAAAACGGGACCCTATTGTTTTCGCTCCTCTGTCCGTCTGTCTGTCACCAGGCTGTATCTCATGAACCCCGTGATCTCCCCATGTATCTCGTGATAGTTAGAGAGTTGAAATTTTCACAGATGATGTATTTCTGTTGCCACTATAACAACGAATATTGAAAACTAGAATAAATTAAATATTTTAGGGGGCTCCCATACAACAAACATGATTTTTTTGCTCATTTTTGCTCTGGTACGGAACCCTTCGTGCGCGAGTCCGACTCGCACTTGGCCGGTTTTTTTTAAAACTACATGTTGCTTATAGCATAAATCCTTTTTTATTATTTTGCCTTGGATCCACCACATCATCATCATTATCCTCCTGCCGTTATCCGAATTTAATTTGGGATTGGCACAGCATGTTTTCTCCTTCCATGCTCTTCTATCTTCCGTCATCTCACAAGTAACATTATTTCTTACCATATTGACTTTCACACAATCCATCCATTCGTTTCTTCAGTCACCACGTTCATACTCATCACCTTCCTCACAACATGACTTGAGTCAACTCACTTTTCAATATAGTTTCTGGCACTAAGTTGTGACTCTTAAAAACAACTTTCTCAGCCTACCCTTTTCCCAACTAGGTTCGTCAGCTTCCAGTTTAAAGGGAAGACTGAATATTGAAATTTCTGCAGACAACAGCCTTCTGACTTCCGCTACCTATTTATAAGGTAAGACCGGTTGTCAGACTTGCAGGCTTGTATGTGTGTGTAGAATCATATCATAACTTTGATAAGTAGTTTCCGGTAGTCTTTAAAAAATGCTTGATATTTGAAATGGTAACCTACTCACAGCCAAACTGAAGCACACATAGACAGCTAATATAATTATGTAGATAGAAATGAGGCCTATTATGTAAAATATATTTACAATCAATATAAAAGGTGACTTGTAATTGTGACTCATACCTGAATATGTGATTGTACTCATGATTATAAACAACTTTCCTAAAGGAACTTATTTTTTATTTTATCTCATTAGTTTAATCACAATAGCAAAACTGATCTTAGCACTCGCGCCTCCTCCCATCGTCATCTCCCGAGCCTTTTCCCAACTATATTGGGTTTGGACCAGTACCAGTGTTTTACAGGGGGCGACTGCCTATCTGACCTCCTCAACCCAGATGCCCGGGCAACCCAATAATCCTTGACTGAACTGGCGGCACTGTTGACACTCGCGCCACCTCCCGATAAGATTAAAAAAAAAGTTTCCTTGGGAATGTTGTGTTCAAGTATCAGTCACTTATTACCATTACCCTACACACTAATCTATGATGTTTGTAATCGACATTGTACATCAACTAAGTAAAAAAATATAAGTATATCTTTTCCAGATTTCACCCTCAACGATTCAGCAAACGCA
Source organism: Helicoverpa assulta (assembly GCA_963856015.1). NCBI lineage: Eukaryota > Metazoa > Arthropoda > Insecta > Lepidoptera > Noctuidae > Helicoverpa > Helicoverpa assulta. Next base: position 564,795 of record CAWLCW010000003.1, read on the forward strand.
AGAAAACCAATCCGTGAAGTTCGGAAAATCATGAATCCCACCATGGAACTATCTTGGGCAGACATTGGCGATGACACTGATGTACTAACCGAAGAAATCGCTGAGGACGGCACCAAGAAGTTTGTCTACAAAAAGAAGAAGAAACCAGAAGAAATACCCATAGATGATCGACCGGGTATAGAATACCCTGAAATCTTATTCTACCTACTTTCAAAGTACATAAAACCTGAAAGTATAGGAGCTTTTGCAAGGATTAACAAGTCAGCGTACGCAGTCACAAGAAACAAGGCGTTCTGGATGCTACAGTACAAGAGATATTGTGAAAAGAGTCCGTACCTACCTGAGAAGTTGAGAATGGACAGCTACAAGACCTATGGACTCCGACAGACAGTTATAAGAGCGTTATACCATACACATGACCACTTCATCCGCAAGATTGTCCGTCATGATGTGAAACCACACCAATTGGTCAGTAGGGTGTGTGTGAATGTCTGGTTTTGCAAAGGGTTAACTTACTGGAATGTATATTTTAAACTGAAGAAGCCACAGTTACAGTTGCCCAGTACGGATAAGGATTTTATTGAGGAGTTGGGACGGATCGATGCTAATCCGGAAGAAGGAACTCAGGTTTTACTGGTATGTATGTTAAAGTTTGTTTACAAGCTCAAAGGCAACTATTGCGATTTTTTAAATCTTTATTATAAAGCTTAAGACTTTGGTTGAATGCGATAATCTCATGGCCTGATTTGATCTGTTCATTTATCGAGGAGACTATATACTTATGAGGATATACTTTATCACTACTTTTTATCTCATCCTCTGAGCCTTTTTCTCAACTAAGTTGGGGTCGGCTTCCAGTCTAACCGGATGTAGCTGAGTACTAGTGCTTTACAAGGAGCGACTGCCCTATCTGACCCCCTCAACCCAGTTACCCGGGCAACCCAATACCCCTTGGTTAGACTGGTGTCAGACTTACTGGTTTCTGACTACCCGTAACAACTGCCAATGACAGCCGGGACCTACAGTTTAACGTGCCATCCGAAACACAGTCATTGGTGTCTAAGATATACTTAGAAAGTACATACAAACTTAGAAAAGTTGCATTGGTACTTGCCTGACCTGGAATCGAACCCGTGCCCTCAAACTCGAGAGGTTGGTTCTTTGCCCACTAGGCCACCACGACTTCACATCACGACATTTTACCTGGGTGCACCAAAAGTGACAAAAATTGCTAGCGAAAGCTATGATCATATGACTCTCTCATAAACATTCTGTAAAAACAACAAACATCCGAATTGACAACCACCTCCTTTTTTGAAAATCAGTTAAAACCAGTATAGGTAATGAACCATCTCACAATTCCAGGTAACCTGCAAGAGTTTCCACGAGGTACCACCACTAATGGGGATGACTCTTTCAACGGTCAGCATGGTACTTTCCCAAGGGTACCGTCACCATCGTCTGCACCTAGGATTCAACAGTTCAAGGTACACGGTCAAAGGTATAGTACCAGAGAGAGAAGTTATTTTAGACGCAGTTGTAGGGGCTCTGGTCTGTGACTGGTGGCACCCGCAGTATCCACATACTGGTAACTTTGTACCGAGGCAGGAACCACCGTTGTTGAGGAATAATTTCTTCGATGATGATATTTCATGAGTGGGTGGGAACGGTGAGAGGGATTAATTTTGTTTTTCATGATTGTTTAGTTTAAAATAATTGGGATTATGATTCTGGTATTTTTATTTTGAATATATTATGTTAAGATTCTACTAAAATTGTTTTTACATACAAGATGTAGCATTCTATTGTTTTTTGTATTCAGATAATTCCAATTATTTTGAACAATCAAACGTTTTTAGCTATTTGGTAGTCTATTGGAGCTTATCATCCAGTGTATGTATGTTTTACTGTCTGAAGGATATATCTAAAAGTCACTTGCTATTGTATGAATGTAATATGTCTAATTACAAATTACTAAAGTACAGTTTTTGCCAATAAACTTTGCAATTTTGAAGTTAGCCAATTTACTTTTTGTACATATATTGTCGAGAAGTTTTGCTTGTCCGAAGTTGGCTACTATTGACTTAACAGTAGTCAAAAAAATATAACCAAAACACTACTGCACATGCTTGAGGCATATGGCTAACTTCAGAATAGAAAAGTTATTGTGTGTATATAATAATGATAATATTTTTGGTGTTCAATAGTGAAAAAATAAGCATAAATATAATTCAATATTTTTATGAATGGTAGCACAACTTATTTCGCATAAGCAATAGTCACATAAAATCACGTTAAAGTTAGTAATTCAGGGGCCCGATTCTCCTAAGTTAATAATGTCAAAATCGAATAGAAATCGAATCGCAATATGATCGCAATAGCCGTTTTAACCATATCGGGCATTCTGCTACTAATAAAAGACCAATCGTATTCGATTGACATTTGATTGGTGTGCGATTGGTCTGCTATTTTGGTGATTTTGGTCTATGCGGTAGTTTGCTCTACAATCATATTGCAATCGTAAATCATTTGCAGACAAAATTATTCATTATTGAATGACAGAAAAGGATAAAAACGTTTATTTCAAAGAAAAAATAGCGGAATGCCACATACGCTTCAATCGTAATCGAGTCGGGATTGGATCGCAGTCGAACGTGAATCGAATGGCGCTTAAGTAAAATTAGGAGAATCGGGCCCCTGAATGTGGTAGAAATTGATAATAAGACCCAGTTACACCATTTAACTATAACGATAACCAAACCATAACCAGCCGTATACTTGCCGCGCATTGGTCACATCGGCGATTTGACAACTTTTTTGAAAAATTACTTATTTATACTTATTTCACTTTACTTTATATTTACACTATTTACTTTATACTTATTACTTATTTGAACTACCTATGAGTAAATTTAAGAAGTCCCTCTGAAATTGGCTTATTGACAAATGTTTTTATGCAGTTAAAAAATACCTAGAGGAGAAATAGAATTATAATAGAAATTTAGATATTAGATTATAGGAAAACTTAAATATTTGCATGACTAATTTATAAGTCGAATATAGTGAAACCTATATACCTATATTCTAGCAAATAAATAAATTTCATTTCAACTGACAATGGTTCGGTTATCGTTATAGTTAAATGGTGCAGCTCACCGTAAATCACATAAATGGTAGTAATTCTGAATGTTGTAGAAAAACAAAATACATAAATGTAAAAAAATAAGATTTTTAATGGTACAGTCAGATTCAAAAGTGGCTAAATAAATCAAAATTTTCAAAACTGCTATACACCTTGTCGTGGATAACTTACTATTACAGTATTAATCTACTTTTTTTTTAAGTTTTGGATGTTAGAGTATCAAGGTACTGTGTTGCCCGGGTAACTGGGTTGAGAAGGTCAGATAGACAGTCGCTCCTTGTGGCACACTGGCACTCAGCTGCATTCGGTTAGACTGGAAGCCTACCCCAACATAATTGTGAAAAGGCTCGGGAGATGATGACATTGTTAAGCACTTTTGAAAATTTTTATTTGTTCAGCTACTTTAGTAGTAGTAATCTGGTCTGATATGTAGTAAACTAAGTCTGATGATATATAATATTTTCTCTATGTATAAATTAAAAATTCAGTCTGACTTGAAGTAAAAGAATTTGGGGAATATCTTATAAAATTAATGTTAAAGTGGTCTGATTTGATCAGTCCTTGATAGGAAGGCCTAAAATTAGGTAATTCGCTATGTGCAAAGTGGGTGGTGGGGGACGGCAAATCGATCGAAGCGCACGATGTGGCAGAAATGTGAATTAATTCTGGACTGTCAAGTGTCAAATTGCTTTATTTTCATAACTTCCTTTATAATTTTAAGTATAAACGTAAAAATTTGCGATATGGGTCATAGTACATGCTGTGTCGTAAATTGTAAAAACAATGGGAAAAACAGTTCGTGCAAGTTTTATTCATTTCCAACATCAAAGTGGACATTACAGCAAAGAGAAAAATGGATAGCTGCTGTGAAGAGAAAAAAGTAAGAAATTTAACCTAGTACACTATAATAATAATAATAAGCCTTCCAAAATTACAGTCCTTTTTTATTTGTTTTTTTCAATTTCGTTGAAAAACTAGTTGAAAATTAATATCACAAAGATATCATAACATCTAGTTGACATGATTTGACAGATGACAAGTCCTAAATAGTTGTGGCCACTAGGGGCGCTGTCATCGCGCACACAGCGAATAGGGCTGGTTTTTTGAAAGTTGGGTAACAATAGCCTAGTCAATTTAGACATAAAAATAGTGCCCAAATAACATTAATTCGTACAGATACGAATTTTGGTGGAGACCTTAGGTTCAACATTCCTACTAATATTATAAATGCGAAAGTAACTCTGTCTGTCTGTCTGTCTGTTACGCTTTCACTTCCACCACTGAACTGATTTTAATAAAATTTTGTACAGAGATAGAGTTGACCTTGAGAAAGAATATAGGATAGTTTTTATCCCGGACTTTTGAAGAATTCTCTTGGAAACAAAAACGATATAACCGAACTCTACGCGGGCGAAGCCGCGGGCGGAAGCTAGAGAGAGTTGTCAAGGTTTTGGATTATTTGCTTTTTTCTCGAAATCGGGAAGTTTCATGAAAAAAGCTTATTAAATTATCTATGAAATTAGCAACATAATTTTTTTTCATAAGAATTCACATTTTTTTTTATTCTTTTCCACCAAAACTTAGATCAGTGCGATTTTTTTTATTATTTCAAAATATCTAAATTGACTGGGCTATAAATTGAATGGAGTATGAAGAAAAGATTTAAACATAAGGTGTGTGTTCACAGGAGGTTTACAGCTATTGTGGTATAACTGTTTTAACATATTTCTGTCCATTTTAAACGATGAAATAAGCATATTCTATTTATGGCTAGTTTCAGAAGTTACTGATAAAGTCTCTGATAACCTATCAGGAACATATCTGACAGATAAACTGTAGCTTGGTTTCATAGGTTTCGGATAGCAATATCTGGCAGAAATTATAAGCAGCCCTTATCTGGCAGATAGCATTAACTGTCAGATAACTAACTGACACTTTATCAGTAACTATCGAAACTGCCTTAATGTAGATACCGTCAGCAACAAAAGTAGATTGTGTATTCAAACATATTTTTTTCTTGAAATTACATTTGATCAAAATATGAATATTTGATGTGTGTGTAGAATTCAACATTAAATGTACCATGTACTCACAAATATAAGGAGTGTAAATATATAATAATTATGATACATATATGGAAAAAGTCGTGGTGGCCTAGTGGGTAAAGAGCCAACCTCTCAAGTATGAGGGTGTGAGTTCGATTCCAGGTCAGGCAAGTACCAATGCAACTTTTCTAAGTTTGTATGTACTTTCTAAGTATATCTTGGACACCAATGGCTGATGAATGGCTGAAAAGGTGAAGGAAAACATCTTGAGGAAACCTGGACTATATAGTCTGAAATCACCAACCCGCATTGAGCAAGCGTGGTGATTAATGCTCAATCCTTCTCCACGTGAGAGGAGGCCTGTGCCCAGCAGTGGGACGATACAAAGGCTGTAACAGTAACAGTAACATATATGGAAATAGGCAGATTCAAAGCTTTTAAAGAAAATAACTGTAGAAAGTTACGAGTGAACTTGTATTTCATTTTACTCGACTGCGCCACGAAGGGTTATGTTTTTATATTTTTTTGTGCCCAATAATTGCTTCTGTATTATTTTGAGGTCATTTAAAATGATTTTATTGTGTTTGAGTAAGTTACGGTGAGTTACGGTGTACGTGCTCTTGCGGCCGCTGCCGGCCGCTGCTCTTTCAGTGGGAATTGACCCTAAGAGTACCTGCTACTGAAAACTAAACAGTCGTCCGACAGTTGTCCCGATGGTTGGCAATTTTTTTATCCAATCAAAGTTTTCAGTCGGTCTGATACCGGCTAAATACCTGATCTTTGTAACGTGCGTACTACCATTCATCTTCATACTGATTTATGAGCACAAACAATCGGGCGACTATAAGTTTGCATTGTGTGGGTATTCAAATCCTTGATAAATCACAAGTTTTACAAAAACGTTTGTAATTTAGAAACGATCGAAAATCAATTAATTTATTGTCAAGCGTTATGTGATATGATCATAAATATATATATTTTACTGTTATTTTTTATTTATCTCACCTTTAAAACCTACCAACTCCGAACTTTAACTTCTGTATGAGATTCTTCTGACCTTGTGTCTGGTTCGATTCCCGGATCGGACCGAAATCGCTATGGGTTTTAATAGAAACTCACAAAGCAGCCCAGAGCTTGAAAGTTACTGGTTGATACACCCGTACATCGGAGAGCACGTTGCAGTTGGTCGTGCTTGTGTTCTCTCTCTGGTGGTGTCAGATTGCCGTCACATCGCGTTATGAGAGTGAAGGAATAGTGAGTCCACCTGTCCTGTCCACCACGACGGAACACGACGGTTTTTAGTCAGTAAAACTGACACTCCCTCACCGCTGCTAACGCTCATTTGATGATTCTTGACGTCGTTAAAAAAAAAGCTGGCTGATCTCCTTATATGAGAAAAGCCGCCGTGGCCGACAATAGGCTAAGAGGCATCAGCATTCTATAGTTATCGGCACGGATGTTGAACTCTCGGCGGAAGAGTGGGGATCGCTTTGCGCACTGTAGGTACACATAAGGCAATAAACCAATAAATCGCTTCTGCGCAGGTGAAGGTCAGGGCTCAATATCCGTGCCGATAACTATAACCAGGAAGGAGTTCCCGAGAGTTAGAAATGAAAAGCTTGTTAATCTGACACGCATTTTAATATTCAATAACTATAATACATGTACATTTAATATCTGAGACACATTAACGTCTTATCGGCCATTTTCAATATTATATCTGTTGATTATCTTACTGAAGAAAGAAATTTGATATTACTTGTATGGTGCTTATGTCAAATACTTATTTCTAGTTATACAAGGTTTTGCATTTGTGCAATATTTCAGGAGGTTGCCATAAAATACGTAAATACCTAATCGATTGGACTTACGGTAGACAGGAAATAGCTAATAGAAATGCGCTGCTTTTTTTTGTCATTGTAATGTTTATTATTTCAGAAGTAACCCAATTTTATGAACGAAATGTATGAGTGATCGTTGCGTATGATTTGTGTTTGCGTTTGTGTGAGGCCGCAGCACGGTTTTAAGGCCAGTTACACACGCACCGAGTTTAAGTACGGCTTCGCGACATTGACGGATTTCCGAAAAAAAAATACGTTTCAATTTTTTTGCTGATTTGGGTTGAGAATCATTAGCATAATTACGTCCTTGAATATTGCACGGATGCAACTCAACAGCTTGTATACAATATTGGAAACTGCCGTTAATATATGTAATGAACTACTTACATAAAACAGTTATTACATAAAACTACACATTGTAGATTAAATTATTATTTTTACAATTAAAAAGACAATTTGTAATTTTAAATAGAATTTTTATTTTCTAGTTTGTTTTATGAGACCTTAATCTAGTATTTCTTTTAATGTTTAGTAAATGCTTTAGATTTGAAGACTTAAAATGTCAATAGATGTTTTATATAACAATTATTTTACATAGAGTGACTGGTAACACTGGTCTACAATTTATACATTTTTTTTTTGTTACAAAGGTGAAATACCTATATAATTTCTTGTAGAATATTTGATACGTAATCGAAGTCGGGATTTAAAGATATACCCCTCTTAAAGTACTAAAAACGCGTGTTTTTAAATAATATATTGTGATTAAACTAATATGAATAAAAAAAAGTTTCTTTGGGAAAGTTGTTTATAATTGTGAGTAGAATTGTTCAAGTATCGGTAAATTATATTACCAGTCACCCGATATATATATTTTTGCCTGAATATATTTAACTATTATATCTAACTTGTGCCAATTACATCAAAGTAGGGAAGAAATACAGTGCACACTATACTTTTAATATCGATAGATAATTTTGAAAAATATTTACCTATATCTTAGAATATAACTTGGCACCACTATATTCGAAAGAAAATATGACTTATATCGGGTGTGTCGTTCACAATCACATTAAATGAAATGCGTTAATATACTGGTTAATATAATTATGTCGATTAACACAAAGAAAAAAATAAAAATACGTAAAAATAAAAAAATGAATTTTTCAAACAAAGTAAATAGAATAAAAATGTGCGAAAATTAGAACACCATATAAAAGTCAGTCATTACAAACAACTGAAATTCTCCCTTGAAAACTGACAGCTGTCAACTGATCAAAACATTCGATACTCCTAACTTTATCTCTGCTTTACACATGATGTTGTAAATTATAAAAACGAAAAATGACTCCTGTGGCCAAACCACTGAATGGATTAGGTTATTTTTTTTTTACAGTTAGCCATAGAATATCATAAAGTATATACGATAAGATTTAATGTGATTGTGAACGACACACCCTGTATTTTTAATGCTAGTTTAGGAACTGGATACAAAATACTGCGGGCAAATAAATTATTTTAGTAAAAAAATGCCATTTACAAAAACTGGACAGTTACAGCCTTACTACAAAACCTTAAACATCTGTTGAACACTTAACTAAAAAGTGTGGCTGCAAAACGGACCATAATTCAACGTCAGAATCTGCCATTTTTTTTGACAAGTGTTCAACAGACGCTTAAAAGTTTATGTGGTAAGACAGTTAGTTTTTGATATAAAAACAAACTACTCAAAACAAACTTGTTGTTTTACAATATTAGTGTAGGGATTATTAATTTGCCCTAACAAGTAATTTGGCTAAAAATATTAGATATTTTATTATTGTTACACAAGCTAAACTAAATTTTTAAAATTAAAATAAATGTACTTTTTTAGGTAGAAACAGCTTTAAAATCTTATAAACGTGTACTTATCAATATTTTGTTTAAAACTAAATAATTTATTATTTACATAATACAAAGTAAAAACAAACTCATTTAAAGTTAATAAATAAATAATGATATAATTTCTACCGACAGATGGCGTATTTTTACAAAAAGTATATACGCCAAGACATCATACTATGAATAAAAATAGTTAAACTATGTTTCTTTGAAAAAAAAAAACAAGAATAACAGAATCATTCTATCTCACTCACAATAAAAAAAAAAACAACAAAAATGCTTCTGGCAATAACATTAAGCTTCATTCAAAGTGGCGCAGCCATTCATTTACAAGCAAACTACTAGAGGACGTTGTATTCATATAACAACCAGTTTCACTCTACCAGGGGCCCGATTCTCCTAAGTTAATAATGTCAAAATCGAATAGAAATTGAATCGCAATATGATCGCAATAGCAGTTTTAACCATATCGGGCATTCTGCTACTATACCCCGCGCGGCCAATGATGATCCCTATGACAGTTCGGTAGCGCTTAACATTGTAGTGACGTCCTGTCACAACAAATCCTTTACAGGCCCATTAAAAATTCAAAAAAATCATAATTGTGTACATTTTTTAATAATAAAAATGAATATTAAGAAATTATTACGTAATGTTCGAAAATAATGGAGAAAAACTCAATGCAAATGTACATGGTACGTGCTGCAAAAGTTACGTCGCCAAGCTGTTATCGAAAAAAAGGGACACATCGATAAACAAAATATCGATAATTTGTAGTAAAAAATTTACAAATGCTTTGAGTAAAAAAAACACAGTATATTTGTATTTTATTTAATCAATCTGAATCTGAAATGACTGAATTAAAAAAAAAAACGGTAGGTCTGAGGCCTGCTTTTAAATATTTTTCCATAAAGCTGGAAATTATGAATTCTTTAAAATTAAATTCAAAAAGAATTCAAAAAATTCTTCTCTTTAAATTGTGCAATTTTAATAAAAATTAATGTACAGTAAAATAAAATATAATAAAGCCGTTGAATGACCTGGCTGAATGACATGACCTTTGCCTAACAGAATTTTATCGAAGTTTCGCATCACTATTACTACTGTCAGTTGAAACGTCATACGGATCATGATTCGCCGCGCGGAGTATAATATAAGACCAATCGTATTCCAACGACATTCGATTGGTTTGCGATTGGTCTGCTATTTTGGTGATTTTGGTCTATACGGTAGTTTGCTCTACAATCATAATTCATATTGCAATCGTAAATCATTTGCAGACAAAATGATTCATTATTGAATGATAGAAAAGGATAAAAACGTTTATTTCAAAGAAAAAATAGCGGAATGCCACATACGCTTCAATCGTAATCGAGTCGGGATTGGATCGCAGTCGAATGTGAATCGTATGTCGCTTAAGTAAAATTAGGAGAATCGGGGCCCTGATCGTCCATCGATCTTGAGGAGATGTTTCAAATCCGGCACACTACATACACAGTATCTCGAAAAATATAGATAAATTGCTTAAATGTAGACTTTTCTTGTAATACCTAATTTATTGAACAATATTTTTTATTGACTTTCAACATTGCGTCTTAGCAATTGATTTGATGAGATCTGTAACTATTCAACTTATGTGGCAGATTATTTCGTACAAATTAAGTTTAAAGTGTTTTTAATTTGTAATTGTATGTATAAAATATAAATAAGTCGATAGACGTCTATCCAAAGGTTGTGAAACAGGTCAATATATTAAACGTCTAGTAATTAACTTTAGTAAGGCCCTTTTTCACTGGTTTCCGATAGTGTCGGTTATATGACAGGTAGAGGCTGCAGATATTGCTACACGAGTCATGTGAAACCAAAAGTTACAGTTTGTCTGTCAGACAAGTTCCAGATAGCTTATCAGATACTTTATCAGCAACATGTGAAACTGGCCATAAGAATTCAACAGCATTAAATAACTAGTTATTTCAACCTAATATTTCCTCCGCATCTTCTTCACCGTATTTACTTTTGAAGGTATCCCAGACCTTCATAGCGACCGAGGCATCTGTGTCGGTACAAGTATACGTCTGTCCCGGATGTTTTCTCGTATAATGCCTCAAAACATTCTGTTTATGAGAAAACCTCTTAGGACATACATGACAACGGAAATACTTCTCATTAACATGCGTCTTCATATGGTATTTCAACCTACTCTCTCTAGGAAATTTCTTATGACAAATTTCGCAAACTGTGTGTTTAACTTTATCATGGCCGAGCATATGACGTTGCATATTATGCTTATGAGCGAAAGTTTTGTCACAAAGTTGACAAGTATAAGGTTTCTCGCCTGTATGCACTCGCATATGAGGCTTTAAAAGACCCGAACTCGTAAAAGTTTTGTCGCAAACTGGACACGAAAACGGGCGCACTCCATTATGTAACTGCATATGTCGTATTAAAGTACTTTTATGCTTGAAAGTAGTTGGACACTGTTCGCACGAAAAGGGTCTATCATTATCATGTTTCCTCAAATGAGATTTCAATAGATATTCCTTTTCGAAAATCTTGTGGCAAACATGGCATACTAGAGGTTCGTCCGTCTGCACTTTACATCTACTTTTTCCTTGATGTTTTTTCAAATTAGTTTTGAACGAAAAGCTTTTATTACATAGGGGACATTTATAAGGTTTTTCTGTGAGATGAACTTTTTTATGTTGCATTAAGTTAGAGGAGGATTTGAATGATTTTTGGCAGACGTCGCAAGGGTACAGTCGGGCGGTCGGTATGGTGTGTCGGTTGAACTTGTGTCTGTCTAATCTCATCTGGTTAAGGAACTCAGCATCACAAAGATCACATTTGAGAGTTTCTCTAGTGTGTATGAGTAGATGGCGCTGCACGTTGCCTTGGTTTGCGAATGTTTTTTTGCAAATTTGGCAGACGTAGCCCGGTCCGGTTGGCGCGTTGGTGTAGAATTCTGAAAAGAAAATTAAGTGATTTCGGTTTTGAAGAAAAACTTTAGTAGGTCATTTGAATTTTTATCGCCTTTTTTGAAGTAGGTAATGGTTAATATTTCAGAATCTAAAATTAAAGGATAATGGCAAGACTAGTTACCACCAGCGGATTCAATTGCTTCCTGAAGGAACTATTTTCCTGTTAAAAGGAAGCCTATCTCTCTATATGTTAATGGTAAGATACTTTATTTTACTGTCAACATCGAAATCCGTGCAGCCAGTACTTTTGGCTTTAATTAGTGTTGAAAAAATGGTGTTTATTTCTTTGTAAGTGTGTTGATAATGACGACTCACCGTTATTTTCGTTCCTCTTGAAGCTCTCGATGTTCAGGTCATCAGAAGGTGGATCCTCAGGGGGCACCTCCTCCGGCAACTGGAAATATTACATTATTCTTTGTTTTAATGTGGAAAACCACTAAGCGACGATTTTTATGTAATTTTGGAGTTGTCTGATGACTATTTTTGAAAATATAATTATCGAACGGGCTTAGTAGTTTATACATATCGAACTCTAAAACAGAAGTAAAAGTCAGACCACTTTCGAATTATCCACGTTAAAAAAACATAGCCTAACTCCACCAAAGCCGAAACAAAGTTTTGAATTTCGTTAAGTACTCATATGTTGTTCGGAGGACAGGCTGCCTAAACAACTGAAAACTACCGGTTATAGTAGTCATTCAAAATTGTGCATGTATGCTGAACAAATTTTTTAGCGCGGCTACCAAACAGTGCGAGTTGCTTAAAGGTGCGTACAAACTATGTAACATGTTATATAACATGTGTTTTATAACACGTCCACATTATGTAACCTTGTTATACAACATTGCAACATAAAACAATACTGTACACATTAGAATAACATTGCAATATAACAATGTTATATAACCATTGTCGTTTATCGTTCTTCAGTGCTATCCACAATCCTAAGTTATATAACACTAGCTTTTGCCCGCGACTTCGTTCGCATGGAATAGTGACTTACGGCATATTTTTGGTTTGTACCAATAGATGGCGCTATATGTCCGGAATAAATTTTATTTTTTATTTTTATTTTATTTTTTTTAATAAAAACTATCCTATGTCCTTTCTCAAGTTCCAAACTATGTCTGTACCAAATTTCACACAAATCGGTTCAGTAGTTTAGGCGTGAAGAAAAGACAGACAGACAGACAGACAGACAGACAGACAGAGTTACTCTCACATTTATAATATTAGTTAGGATTGTTGTAATGTCAATAAATAGTTATACAACATGTTATTATAACATTCAGTGTCCACATTATCTGAAACATGTTATATAGCAATGTTGTATAACATGTTATGTTACATAGTCTGTACGCACCGCATGATGTTGTATATTATGAAAACGAACACTGACTCCTTGTGGCTAAACCACTGAATGGATTAGGTTATTTTTTTAACAATTCGCCATAGAATATCGTTAAGTACATATATGTGATAGGATTTAATGTGATTAGGTACGACACACTCTGTATTATTTACAGATTCAAGACGATACTGGTGATTTACATGGCGTATCTCAGCCAGTAATTAGCAATGTGTGCAAAAGAGTAGCAGGCGTTGTAGCGCGTATGTCGCGTACATTTATAAAAATGCCTGGATCGCTTCGTGAACAAGAAGTCTATATGAGGAAATTTCCCAGTATTGCAGGTTTGGATTACACACACATACGTGTAAAAAAACCGGCCAAGTGCGAGTCGGACTCGCGCACGAAGGGTTCCGTACCATTATTTATAAAACCGACGAAATAATCACGTTTGTTGTATGGGAGCCCCCCAAAATATTTTATTCTAGTTTTCAGTATTTGTTGTTATAGCGGCAACAAAAATACATAATCCGTGAAAATTTCAGCTCTCTAACTATCACGGTTCATGAGATACAGTCTGGTGACAGACGAACGGACGGACAGAGGAGCGAAAACAATAGGGTCCCGTTTTACCCTTTGGGTACGGAACCCTAAAAATAAGAAGCGATGGTGGTCAGCTGTACATTAATATAGAAAAGGATATCCCTCAATAAATGTACAGGTACCTAACTTTCATATATAAGTAATCTAATCTATCTTGTGGTATATAGATACATACAATTTCCTTTTATTTTACAAGTTGTATATCATCATGAACTGTCAACATTCAAATGATATAAATAACTGATAGTAATTTAAAATAAAATAGTGTAAACAAATTATAATTCACCTTTCGGGTTGTGTGTAATGCTGATTTGGAAATCATGGACATTGTTGCAAGAAGATGTATATTCCCGGGGAAGTCAACAGTGAGGAGTGCTCTGGTGAAGCATTGCCAGCACAGCTCACACAAAATACAGTGAGAGGAAATATTCGGAGGAGGCAGTTTATTGAAAGACATTTATAATTAAAATAAGATTTATTAAAAATAACATTTCTTGTTTTTTTTAATGTTGCTTAGGCGGACTATTATCTATACTAATATTATAAAGCTGAAGAGTTTGTTTGTTTGTTTGAACGCGCTAATCTCAGGATCCGATTTGAAAATTTCTTTCAGTGTTAGATAGCCCATTTATCGAGGAAGGCTATAGGCTACTTTTTATCCCGGTACGGGAAGAAGTTCCCACGGGATGCGGGTGAAACCGCTGGCAGAAGCTAGTAATTAATAAGGTGAGTACTTTATCTGCTTTTCCTGACTATGTTAGGACTGGCTTTCAGTCTTTTAGATAGCAAGGTAGCAAGTAACGTAGGGTGAGTGCTAGCTAGCATGTGGTGGATTTTTATAAATCATTTTTAAATGTAATTTTATTTTATGACAATATTGCGTATTGCATACTTCAATATACTCATTGTACTTTGTTCAAAGGTTCTTTTAACCTACAGACAGACATGTGTTGCTGGGGAGTTTGTTGCGCCACTTCTTCTTCCCAGCAAAAACACATAGGAAGTGGTGAAGGGTGGGCGTTTTGGGGGCTGTCTTATGTAATTTTTTTTTTTGACGTTCGAAAAGTGCTGTTTTGCAGCCAAGTTTGAATAAATGAGTTTTGATTTGATTTGATTTGAGATGGAGCGATTGCCTGTCTGAACTCAACCCAGTTACCCGGGCAACCCAATACCTCTTGGTAAGACTGGTTTTCAGACCTTCTGGCTTCTGACTAACTGTAAAAACAAGGACCTGAAAAAAAAATGATATACTATTATATATATTGCCACACTAAAGACGGTATAGTAAAAAAGTCCTGGTGGCCTAGTGGCAACTTTTCTAAGTTTATATATGTATACTTTCGAAGTATATATTGAACACCAATGGCTGATAAAAAGGTGAAGGAAAACATCTTGAGGAAACCTGGACTATAAAGTCTGAAATCACCAACCCGAATTGAGCAAGCGTGGTGATTAATGCTCAATCCTTCTCCGTGTGAGGAGGCCTTCCCCCAGCAGTGGGACGATAAAAAGGCTGTAACAGTAAAGACAGTATTGTCCTTTTGTAATTTAATGATGTCAAAGCAACGTTTGCTTATTGTAAGTAATTATTCTAAAAGAGTAACTTACATTCTATATTTTTACATTAGTATAGAGCTATTTCTAATTGGAGCTTTCTAATTTTTAATTTTTGTATTTTTATTTTGTTGGAGTGTTCCACTTCTAAAATCTCCAACTGCCTTTTTTTTAAATCCAAATTGCTATTTATAATAGCTTGACGCCCATCTGCATTTCTGTAATTAAATTAATATGTATGTAATAACTTGGCCTAGTGGGCAAAGAACCAACCTCTCGAGTATGAGGGCGCGGGTTCGATTCCTGGTCAGGCAAGTACCAATGCAACTTTTCTAAGTTTGTTTGTACTTTCTAAGTATATCTTAGACACCATTGACTGTGTTTCGGATGGCACGTTAAACTGTAGGTCCCGGCTGTCATTGAACATCCTTGGCAGTCGTTACGGGTAGTCAGAAGCCAGTGAGTCTGACACCAGTCTACCCAAGGGGTATTGGGTTTCCCGGGTAACTGGGTTGAGGAGGTCAGTTAGGTAGTCGCTCCTTGTAAAGCACTGGTACTCAGCTACATCCGGTTAGACTGGAAGCCAACTCCAACATAGTTGGGAAAAAGGCTCGGAGGATGATGTATGTAATAACTGGGCTTATTATTCTTGAGTACTTTATTCCAATTTTCTACAGTCATCATAGCGTACCTAAATTTCCTTTTCTTCTGGGTTTTAGAACCGCTGTCCATGTCTACTCTCTTTGGTTCTAGGGCTTCACTGGTATAGGTCACTAAAAATAATAAATTACATTAAGTTTCATGAAATAAGTAGTATGTTCTATTGTATTGATTAATTACACTTAATTCTTATTATTACAACAGTGTACAGGTAGTCAGAAGCCAGTAAATCTGACACCAGTCTAGCCAAGGGGTATTGGGTTGCCCGGGTAACTGGGTTGAGGAGGTCAGATAGGGCAGTCGCTCCTTGTAAAGCACTGGTATTCAGCTGAATCCGGTTAGACTGGAAGCCGACCCCAACATAGTTGGGAAAAATGCTCGGAGGATGATGATGACAACAGTACATAAATCCCCCATAACTGGTTTAGCCATTTGCTTTGCGTTCACTTATAAACTTTAAAATGTAATATAGTAATTATTTATATTTACTTGATTCTGCATTCTCATTCTTAATGGCCACAACTATGGGCTCTGCAAATGTTTGCCCCACGTCCGGACCTTCCACAATTGTGTGTTCTTCTACAGTAGATGAGGCGTTTGTTATCTGATAAGGTAATTAATGACACAATATAATGTTGGTAATTATTGTTATTATCACGCTATAACATTAAATATTTTTATTATCACTACATAGTATAAAACAAAGTCGCTTTTTCTATCCCTATGTCCCTTTGTACGCTTAAATCTTAAAAACTACGCAACCGATTTTCATGCGGTTTTTTTTATCAGACAGAATGTTTCAAGAGGAAGGTTATGTATAATGACATCCATTATATAGTGGGGAAATAATATTATCATAATATTATTCCGTGCGAAGCCGGGGCGGGACGCTAGTAAATACATAAAGTAAAAGTATGTTTGTATGTTTGTTACTTCTTCATATCTAAAAACCTGAACGGATTTTGATAACTAGGCAATAATATAGCTCATGTATGAGGATAACATATAAGCTATTTTTCTTTTTTGTTATCTTCCAGAATTTTAGCCGACTCGGCAACAAGCGGGCGCGCAGTATATCCTGACTGACATGAAATTTGTATCAGTGAAAGTAATTTGGACTGTAGGTCCCGGCTGTCATTGAACATCCTTGGCAGTCGTTACGGGTAGTCAGAAGCCAGTAAGTCTGACACCAGTCTAACCAAGGGGTATTGGGTTGCCCGGGTAACTGGGTTGAGTGGGTCAGATAGAGCAGTCGCTCCTTGTGGCACACTGGTACTCAACTACATCCGATTAGACTGGAAGCCGACCTCAACATAGTTGGGAAAAGGCTCGGGAGATGATGATGATGTAGCTACATATTATGGTTGTTGCCATGCCATACAGTGTGTAGGTACGTAAAGTTAGACCTGCGGCAATGTATCCCGTACCCTGTCCTGTCTGTCTAGGCGGCACTCAAGCCTATGTTCGAGGGTTTGCCCCGCGCAATTTTTATGCATCTTTTAACTCGTCAGTATTCACTAAAATGTTCCACACAGTGATACACTAACCTTTTCTTCTGTAGTCCAATTTTCTTTTCTTCTTTTGCGTTTCCATTATTGCTATTCTTATATATACAATAAATGAAAAAAAAAAAAAAACGGTCACGGTGTCACCACAAAACAAAATTTTTAAGTGTGGTAAGTTTGTTGAAAATTTTCAACTCAAGTCAAATTACGCGCGTTGCTGACAGTTCATTCCGTTATACGCACCTTGCTAGTTTTCCAAAACGGAATAATAGATGTGTGTGTATAAATACATACTATTTTAAATATATAAACACTTTTAAATAAAAAAAAAAACGTTTATTTTCAACTTAATAGATACATTGAAATACACGTATCAACATATCGTAAAAAGGAACGGCACATAGAATGCTGAACGTTTGAACGAATTATTTAAATATTTTTTTGCTTATTATCTGTGGATATTTTTTGAACCACAGACGAATTGCAATACCAAACAGTCTTTTCTTAGTCTACGTTTTGTAATAAGGATAACAAAACTATCCTGTGGTACATAAAAGGCCTACGACGGAACACGACGGTTTTTAGTCAGTAAGAGTTTGACACACCCTCACCGCTGCTAACCCACAGCGGGAGGGGTCATTTGATGATGATGGTACAAATCAAGACGATTTCAGTGTGGTTTAAACCACTACTAGAGGCAGTTTTTATAATAAGGTGGTTACTGTCTAAAACCCACCATTTTCCTTCTTAAGCCCTTCATGTACCAGCGCCGCGGTAACTCACGCGAACAATCCCGCAGTAAAATCTATTAAACTAAAAGTAAAAAATTGAAAGTTCTCCACTAACATCATCAGAATCCACCTCCTCATTAATAGGGACCTGTATGTACTTCTCAGGCAGGATGTTAGTGACCTCCTCAGCAGCTGACACAGCCGCGCCCTCCTAGCATGGCAAAACCTACTAGTCTTTTTTTTATATGGGAAATCATCAAATGACCCCTCCCGCTGTGGCTGCAGCGTGAGGGAGTGTCAGACTCTTACTGGCTAAAACCCACCATGTTTTATGTACCAGGGCCGCGGTAACTCGAGCGATCCTTTGTCCTTTTATTTTGACGTGAAAAAGTGATAAAAACTAGCCTACTTGCAATAAACGTTTTTGGCTTTGAACAATACCGCATCAAGTCTAAATAATATTAAATCTCAACTCACATCATCAGAATCCACCTCCTCCTTAATAGAGACCTGTATGTACTTTTCAGGCAGAATGTTGGTGACTTCTTCAGCAGCTGGGTCAGTTGACCCCTCCTGGCATGACGCGTGCCACGAGGGGTCTGATGATGGAGAACGAGGAGGAGTGGAAGGTTGAGGGTCTAGTGGCTCTGGTTTTATTCTGGAACAAATAATTATTCAGTATGATTTTTTGCATTCATGTAGTTCACAATCTGTTTCAAAATATAAGGTACATGACCCTTGTAAATAGTTTTTATACAAATTCAAAGGTTTTATTTCTTATAGACTTATTACAGGTGCTTAAGAAACGTCAAGCTATTTGCGTCGTTCCAAAGACTGGGTCTTATGGAAAAGAGCCGGCAAGAAACTCCATAGACCCTCTTAAAAAAAACCAGTGCTAAGAGAAAATTATAGAGGTACAGTGCAAGTTGAACTGGGAACCAATATACATATATATACTTAAAAGAGGATTTTTTTTTTGTTATTTTCGCAGTTTTTACTTGTTTTTGTTTTTTTTTTTATTTGTTAGGTACAAACATTAACAAGTTAAATAAAAGCTTGTAAAAAAATGTTGAGCTCCGAAAATACTGGACCAAATCAAAAATATTTCACTGTTGGAAGCTACACTATCTGCGTTGAACATAGGCCATATTTTATCCAGGCACTGGCGGTAGTTCCCATGGGACTTGACTGAATCTAAGAGAAACAGCCCGTTATGGGTGTTTTATTTCACAAAAGCAGTTTCACATTATTTATAATAACATATAAATTGTCATCATCCTCCGAGCCTTTTCCCAACTATGTTGGGGTCGGCTTCCAGTCTAACCGGATTCAGCTGAGTACCAGTGCTTTACAAGGAGCGACTGCCTATCTGACCCCCTCAACCCAGTTACCCGGGCAACCCTATACCCTTTGGTTAGACTGGTGTCAGACTTACTGGCTTCTTGACTACCCGTAACGACTGCCGAAGATGTTCAATCGTGCCATCCGAAATACAGTCATTGGTGTCCAAGATATACTTAGAAAGTACATACAAACTTAGATAAGTTGCATGGGCCTGACATGGAATCGAACCTACACACTCTTACTAGAGAGATTGGTTCTTTATCTTTTATTTTTATCGAGTGTTTTCTTGGCTTCAGACTACCCGTAACGACTGCCAAAGATGTTCAAATGACAGTCAAACCCCATCATTTTAGACAACTTTAGCATACCTACGATTATATTATAGCTACATTCTCAATACGGGTCTGAAAAGTAACCTACTACCTACATTTGCACGAAAAATCGATAGCAAAAATGGGAACGGAGATAGCAAGCCTCCCATGGGAAACACCGGGAAACCGGGCGTAATTTACGAGCCGGGTACATACTCTCGGGACCGGGGTAAAAACCAGAGGATAGAGCAATACTTATCCGCACTAAAATATGTATAGTACATATGTATTACTTTTTTGAGAACAAAGATAAGCATAAAAAAGGTTATAGTGAGCTAACCCTAAGAGATATATGATGTCACGGTCATTTTTTTAGAATTTTTAAAGGGGAACAATTCTGTCATACATGATTTTTGCGAAACTTTAACCATTTACGCAGCGCACGCAGCAGAAGCTCTCAATAGACCCAAAAATCCCCCGATTTTGAAACATTATTCATTACTGCTCTGCTCCTATTAGTCTTAGCGTGATGATATAAAGCATATAGCCTTTCTCCATAAATGAATAACACTGAAATAATTTTTCAAATCGGACCAATACTTCCTGAGATTAGCGCGTTCAAACAAACAAACTCTTCAGCTTTATAATATTAGTATAGATTTTCAATTATGTAGCTGAAAATGACTGATCCGCTTAAGGCGATTAACACACGGCACCGCGCACCGCCGCGGAGGGCGGTGGCGCTCGAACAAAAGAGCACCGCTCGAACGCGCGGTCAGGCGGTGTACGTGTGTTAGGCATCAACGGATTTAATACAGGTCAATGCGACATGAGATCCGCTTCACCGCCTACCGCGGCGGTGCACGGTGCTGTGTGTTAATCGCCTAAGATGGACTTTGGAACGGTTGTAAAACGAGATTTTTCCGCCGATTACGTCTATATGGTATCATTCATCTCCATACCAAATTTCATCTTAAACCGGCCAGTCTTTTTACCATGTACACTTTACAAACAAACAAAATCTTGCATTTATAACGTACTAGCCGTTTTCCCGCGGTTTCGCCCGCGTCCCGGGGGAACTATTGCCGTACAGACATAAAATATAGAATAGTTACTCGAGAAGAGTGTAGCTTCCCAACAGTGAAAGAATTTTTCAAATCGGGTCAGTAGTTTCGGAGCCTTTAAAGTACAGGGCACGCCACCATCGTGGCGGTAAGTCCCCTCTTTGAGGAGTGGCTCGGGAGGAGTCACGGCGCCCTCACGTACCGCATGACGCAGGTCCTCACCGGACACGGTTGTTTCGGGAGGTACCTGCACCGCATCGGTCGTGAGGAGGCGCCCGGGTGTCACCATTGTGCGGACAGCCCCGAGGACACGGTGGACCACACAGTCCAGGTGTGCCCCGCATGGGAAGGGCACCGCCGGGTCCTCGTCGAGGCTTTGGGCGGCGGCGACCTCTCGCGTCCGGCCCTGGTTCAGGCCATGGTCCGGGGCGAGAGGGAATGGGATGCCGTCGCCTCCTTCTGCGAAGCGGTCATGCTCGAGAAGGAGGAGGCGGAACGCCAGAGAGTTCGCACCTCTCATCCCGGCCGCCGCGCTGGACCGGGTAGACACCATGGGCGCCGGGTGTCGCGAGATGACTCCCGGCCACCGTAGGCGTGGGTCTGTGGGCGGTGAGTTCGGACGGGTTCATCGTCCCTCTGTCTGCTTAGACGACAGACCCGTGTCGACGGCGCGCGTTGTTCCACGCGCTCCTCAAAGAGAAGTCAGCCCCAGCGGGGCCCAGCAGGGCCAAGGCCTGCCGGGGCTGCGGGTTGTTCGAAAGAGATACCGCGGCCCTGGTACATAAAAGGCCTATGACGGAACACGACGGTTTTTAGTCAGTAAGAGTCTGACACTCCCTCACCGCTGCTAACCCACAGCGGGAGGGGTCATTTGATGATTTTTGACGTCGGAAAAAAAAAAAAAAAAAAAAAAAAGCCTTTAAAGTACAAACAAACAAACAAAAAATGTTTGCTGTTTATTATATTACCTCTAGTATTAGTAAATATAGTTTTTCCTCGTACAAAGTTCGCGAAACAATACAATTTATCGACTAATATTTCGGCGAAATCGATAACGGTTATCAATATATGTTTTTATAAGTAATGGTTAGATAACATAGATAGGCCATTGATCATCCTCATCATCATCTGCCGAGCCTTTTCCCAACTATGTTGGGGTCGGCTTCCAGTCTAACCGGATGCAGCTGAGTACCAGTGTGCCACAAGGAGCGACTGCTCTATCTAAGCCCAGTGATCATCCTATTTGTGAGAAATCATAGTGGAAGCCACTTGGTACATTAAGGCGCTTTGCACATGGAGCAACTTAAATTGAGGAAACTATCAACATTTTAAAAGTTTCTTGTAAAAAGTTGATAGTTGCTATAACGTTTACGTTTGCCGCAATTTTATGGCAATCTGTGAGCAACTTTTATAGCCGAGTTGCTAAATCTACGCAGCGATCAGCGTTCAATGCCAGACAATGGATATTGAAGAAGCAGGCAACTTAAAAAACCGATATAATATTTAACAGTTGCTAGTTGCGGCAATTAGGAACTATCTTAGTCATCGATTACAGCAACTGAAAACTGTTGACGATTACCGGAACTCGAAACTCGAGTTGCTATGTGTGCGCGGTTCAATTGAAATATATGTAAACAGCTAGTTGCCAGTTGCTCCATGTGCAAAGCGCCTTAAATAATCCTATAGAGGATGTGTTTATGCGCTAGCGGTTTCACCGCGTTACGAGGGAACTATTTTACACATCCGGATAAAAAGTAGCCTCTAACCTCCCTCGATAAATAGGCTTTCCAACACTGGTTGAATTTTTCAAATCCGACCTCTTGTTCCTGAGATTAGCGTGGTAAAGCAAACAAACTTTTCAGTTTTATAAGATTAGGATAGATTTATATAAGTAGTAGATAAATACTGATAAAATCTTGGTGTTTCCGTGTTTCCAGTACATTTGATTACGTCATCAATTGTTCCAAGATATTCGTATCTATCCTTTGATTTGCTATTAGAGATTAAAATTTGCCATCTACACTAACATAACAAAGATGAAACATTCTATTTATTTGTTTGTATCCGGCTCCGGAACTACTGAATGGATTTAAAAAATTCATTCACCGTTGGGTAGCTACACTATTTCCTAGTAACATAGGCTATACTTTGTCCCAGTACGGGTAGTAATTTCCACGGGACGCGGGTGAAACTGCAGAACTGCTAGTCCCTACTATTCTACTAATATTATAAATGCGGAAGTAACTCTGTCTGTCTGTCACGCTTTCACGTCTAAACCACTGGACTGATTTTAATAAAATTTAGTACAGAGAGAGAGTTGACCTTGAGAAAGAACATATGATAGTTTTTATCCCGGACTCTTGAAGAATTCTCTTGGAAACGCGATATAACTGAACACTACGCGGGTGAAGCCATACTTAAGTATAAGGATGTAAAATGTAGATCCAAAAACTAGGTCCCATGGCTCACCCGTCAAGACTCTATAGTTACGGTCCGTTGACCGTTACGCTTTAGCTGGTAACCGCTGAACCGATTTAGATGTGATTCGGTATGGATATAGATTGGCGTTTGGGAAAAACCAAGCGAGGGAATGGAGTAGGTTTAATAAAAATTTGAAGTTTGCGGAAAACTTCATCGCAAGTTTTATTACTTATAACCTAATCTATGCATGCATATTATAAAACTAAGGGTTGGTTCATATCTAACGGAATATGCGTCGCGTATCATCGGTCGCGTAACGCCAGGACTGACAAATATACGGTAAAACATTCAATCATTCACACCTAACCGA
Organism: Helicoverpa assulta; assembly: GCA_963856015.1. Lineage (NCBI taxonomy): Eukaryota > Metazoa > Arthropoda > Insecta > Lepidoptera > Noctuidae > Helicoverpa > Helicoverpa assulta. The sequence continues at coordinate 588,593 of CAWLCW010000003.1, forward strand.
TGATGCGTTAGTGCGTCGATCATACATTTACGATACGCTCGACGCATTTTCCGTCAGATATGAACCGACCCTAAGTCCCCAACCGCGTCTGTATGTCTGATCGTGATAAACTCAAAAACTACTATACCTATTTTGAATTGGGTTTCACCACTCGACAGCGTAGTTCCCGTGTATAATTTGTTATTTATAGGTGTTTGTAATTATTTATGCGTACAAAGTCGCGGGTGACTGCTGGTAAATTGTAAAGAAGAAAGAACCTACTAAACTACTGATCCGATTTGATATTTCTTTTCTGGGAACATACGAAAATACACTATCCCCAAGTGTCACTAGACGCGAGTGAAACCACAGGAACCAGTAGTAGTATTATAAAGAGGTAAAATTTGTGAGTCTGTTGGGGGTAATCTCAGGAAATACTGAATCAGCTAGAATTAATATAGGTACTAAGTAATTTCATTAATTAAAACTATATCAATAAGAGCTTAGTTATCTATTACTCTCTGACTCATCATAATATGATATTGAATACAAATTTATATTGAAATAATTCCTATAGATAAAAATAATAAAGTTTCTACAAGTAGAATTTTTAAGGAAAACCTAATTTGTAATCCATTCAAGAGTGAGTCATTATTTTTCTTATTATCATATCAGTATTTTAGTGCAAATGTTGTGAAAAAGTATTATGTACCTATCATGTTATGGTTATAATGTATTTTTAGGGTTCCGTACCCAAAGGATAAACCGGGACCCTATTGTTTTCGCTCCTCTGTCCGTCCGTCTGTCTGTCACCAGGCTGTATCTCATGAACCGTGATAGTTAGAGAGTTGAAATTTTCACAGATGATGTATTTCTGTTGCCGCTATAACAACAAAAACTAGAACTCGGAACTTTTATTTATTTACATAGTTATATACATAGATATTTACAAAAAAAAACTATCCTAGTAGAACAATAAAAAAAAAATATATATACACTATATCTAAAAGCGTCAAAAAATTCATCCCCATCGCTGTCAACTGGGAGCGTACCCAAGAGGCTGGCAGCATTACCTCGTTGGATGGCCATGCTGATCCTTTGTCCGAGGTAATAGCCAGCCTTTTGGTCACGAGAAGCATCAACCAGCCGCCTAGACAGTTCTTTAAATAGGGTATGCGCATTCGGACCCCACGACCCGAGGGTTTCAACCCCAAACGGTTCGAAAATATAGTTGCCGACAAGGCCACTATATTTCCGCCGTTTGAGGTTCTCCGCGGCCGCAGCGGCAGCAGCAGCACAGCACGCAGAACTTGGAAGATGGGATGGCGCAAGAGTATCGACGCAGGTTGCGTCCCATACTAAAGGCCTACCCATCTTCCAAGGGAATAAAGACATGCCGTCCGGTCTCTTACCGTCGTCGCGTGCCAGGCCATTTGGTTCCAGTACAGCTGGCACCCCGACGGCAACAAGAGCCCGACGAATAATGTCGTTGATATTTGCGTGCCGCGCAATACGGCCCGCACTACGGCTGCACGACAGGCCGTGGTGTCCGAGGCTGGTGACAGCCTCACCACAGTGGCAGCGATGAGGGGAGCAGCACGGTGCTCCTATACGTAAACAAGTAGCGAGGCGGAAAGTTGTATCGTCAAACATGGTGCCAATGTTTGACGACGGTAGTGCCTGAAGCCAAAGCCCCGACTCCCATCTACCCACAGCCAGTAGGCGCGCTCGCTCAGCAGGAGTAATTGCCGTTTCTATCAAACTATTCCGGGTTACTCTGCAGAGCGGCTCATCCCACTGTCTTTGGGAAGACGGGTTGCTGGGTAAATTTTCGTTCGGGCAAGAATAAAATAAATATTTCAGGGGGCTCCCATACAACAAACGTGATTTTTTGCTCATTTTTGCTCGATATCCATAAATATATATAGAATATTCGTTTGAATGGTACGGAACCCTACGTGCGCGACTCCGACTTGCACTTGGCCGGTTTTTAGGGTTCCGTAGCCAAAATGGCAAAAACGGAACCCTTATAGTTTCGTCATGTCCGTCTGTCCGTCTGTCCGTCTGTCCGTCTGTCACAGCCGATTTACTCGGAAACTATAAGTACTACAGTGATGAAATTTGATGGGAATATGTGTTGTATGAACCGCTACAAAAATATGACACTAAATAGTAAAAAAAAGAATTGGGGGTGGGGCCCCCCATACATGTAACTGAGGGATGAAATTTTTTTTTTCGATGTACATACCCGTGTGGGGTATCAATGGAAAGGTCTTTTAAAATGATATAAAGTTTTCTAAAAAACATTTTTCTTAAAGTGAACGGTTTTTGAGATATCAGCTCTCAAAGTCGTAAAAAGTATGTCCCCCCCCTCTATTTTTATAACTACGGGGTATAAAATTCTAAAAAAAATAGAGGTGATGCATGCTAATTAACTCTTTCAACGATTTTTGGTTTGATCAAAGTATCTCTTATAGTTTTTGAGATAGGTTGATTTAACTGTAATTTACGGAACCCTTCGTGCACGAGTCCGACTCGCACTTGGCCGGTTTTTATTATCATACGTTGAACCATTTTAAATCTATACTAATATATTAAAGGCTCCGAAACTACTGAATCGATTTGAAAAATTCTTTCACTGTTGGGGCGCTACACTCTTCCCGAGTAACATAGGCTATATTTTATCCCGGTACGAGCAGTAGTTCCCACTGGACGCGGGTGAAATGTGTGAGCTAGTGTTTCATACGTAGCTAGATAAAAAACGGGCAAAAACACTAGTATCCGGGTGTGTTAAACCATTTTTAACTCAAGAACGGTTGAATCGAATTTTATGTACGTTACTATATTGAAATTAAAGACTGCCTAGCCTTTTCCTAACTATGTTGGTGTCGGCTTCCAGTCTAACTGCATGCAGCTGAGTACCAGTGTGCCACATGGAGCGACTGTCTATCTGATCTCCTCAACCCAGTTACCCGGGCAACCCAATACCCCTTGGTAAGACTGGTACTGAGACTTTCTGAAAGATACTACTTTGAAAGTTCTTTAACATTTCACCGCAATTTTTAACCGACTTCCCAAAAAAGGATTAGGATCTCAATTCGTTATATTTTTCAGAGGTGAATGATGTTATATTGGAAACTAAACATCTATCGCTGAATATGAAAAAACACGTATTTACAGCCCAAATAAAGGTGAGATAAGCCATTTAACTGCCATAGCCTTAGAGCATCGAATCAACAAGAACCGCCAGTAGCACTAATCTCTATTCGAAAAAACTTTTCTTTACAATAAAATAAAACCGACTTCGATAGTACCTATAGATACTCTATAGTTTTCACTCGAATTAAATCTTAATTCTGACAAATACTATGAGTCGTATCGTCAAAATTGGTTCAGCAAAGCGTGAAATAATCGCGCACAAACACACCTCTATACAGGTGAAACTGAGTAACTTCTTTTTTTGAGCAGGTTAAAAAGTGGGCGCTGGAGTTTCCATGGGAGAAACCACTGGCGGAAGCTAGTAACATTATAAAGTAAGCTGGTAAGATTATAAAGCCGAAAAGTTTGTTTCTGTGTGTGTTTGTTTGTTTCTTTTGCGCTTATCTCAGGAACTACTGAACAGATTTTAAATATTCTTTCGGTGATCGACTTTTCAGTTTTTTACCCGGGTGCGCACAGTAGCAGTTTGGCAGAAGGATAATTATTTCAATGGCGTGTCCAGTTAGGTAAATGATCTAAGTCTTCAGCTTTATCATTTATCTAATCTAAGCGTTATAAGCCCAGTATTGATATTTCAGTGAGCACTTGAAATTGTACTGAAATAGTCATTTGTATAGGAAAAAGGATAAAAATAGCAAAATGTGTTGTTTCGCCGAGTTTGTCGTGAAATATGTTTTAATTATAGTTAATATTGTGTTTTGTGTAAGTTGAAAAATGATTTTTATTTTATTTTTATAAATTACATGTTAAGTATATCTTATTTGTTCCAATTAATTAAAAGATACGGATACGACGACTAGAACTCTGAAAATAAATCAACGTTAATAGATATAATTTTAACTTTAAGCTTTAAAATGCAACACAAATATTTTTGTATTTATTTATGAATATTACAAATATTATACCTCTACTTAGAAATATTTATGTAAGTTATAGAGTTCTAGAGAATTAACAGCCTCACTTATAAACGTGAATTAAATATTAAGTAATACTTAAGGGCTGTTTAAAATTTATAAGTAAGAATTTAAAATTAAATTCTTACTTATAAACGTTGCTTAAGCATGTCTCTAACATTTAATCACTACTTAAGACTTTAAGTAGTGATTAGTTAAAATGTTGCTTAGAAGGTGATTAGAGATTTTTATAAGTTAGGCTGTTAGTTATTAACCTATTTTTTCTTTAAGAAACTGTGTGGCATGGTGCAGTCTAATATTTTTTCGATCCAATATTTTAATTTACTATTGACCCCATCATAACATTTCTTTTATAAAAACTTTCCCAAAAGTGTACACAAATTGTACCGATATTTATTTCAATATTATTTTACGATGATGAGGAGCAACTTTTTGATGTCATTTATTAGTATGATGTTGTATAATATACATATAATATACTGTATATGTATAATATACAATGTATGTATATCGGGTGTGTCGTACGTAATCACATTAAATCATATCACATACACTTTATGATATTCTATGGCGAATTGTTAAAAATATAACCGGATTAGGTTATTATTATTCATCCAGCTGTTTAGCCACAGGAGTCATTTTTCGTGTGTAAAACAGAGTTAAAGTTAGGACTATTGAATATTTAGACAGCTGTCAGTTTTCAAGGGAGAACTTCAGTTGTTTGTAATGACTGACTCTTATATGGTGTTCTAATTCTCGCACATTTTTATTCTATTTTTTTTACGTATTTATATTTTTTTCTTTGTGCTAATCGACATATACTTACTTACCAGTGTAATAACGTATTTAATTTAATGTGATTGGGTACGACACACTGTGTTAGTTTATTTAAAGTAACATTTGTTTACGTTCAAAATAAAATATACCAAATATTATTTTATTTTTCCAGCTCGCCGGTCTAGCCATCATAGGTTTAGGCACAGCAGTACACATACAACTGGACCAAATCCACGAGCTGATCCCAGTAAACTTGAGCGCTATATCTATCAGTATTATAGTGCTGGGCAGCTTTGTGTTCATCGTATCTTATTGTGCGTGCTGCGGAGCGTTGAGAGAGTCGAGATGTATGCTCATATTTGTGAGTATATTCTTTTGGTATATAATACATTTGAATAAGCACTTATTAAAATCAAAAATCGTTTATTCATACTTGGCTGCAAAACAGGACTGTATCACGGAATCTCGAAGGTCAAAATGCCGATGTACTGTAAGCCATAAAGTACACAAGATCGATGTACGTCGTAGAATGTACGCTATATCGAAGTACTGTATTGCGAATGTTCATTATACCGATGTACGGAATATCGAAAGCAAAGAAAAGCACTTTATTAACGTCAGCAATTTACAAAAAACAGCCCCTAAAACGCCCACTCTTCACCGCCTTCTATGTGTTTTTGCTGGGAAGAAGAAGTGGCGCAACAAACTCCCCAGCAACACATGTCTGTCTGTAGGTTAGAAGAATTGTAACACATTGTACAATGTGTATATTGCAGTATACAATATTGCATATTGTTACCACCACATGCTAGCTAGCATAATGTAATGTAAACATAATAATGTTTTTGTGGTTGTAAGTCATCAAATGACCCCTCGAATTTTTACGAATATTATAACCACTAGCTTCTGCCAGCGTCAAGTTCGGTTATATCGCGTTTCCAAGAGAACTCTTCAAAAGTCCGGGATAAAAAGTATCCTATGTTCTTTCTCAAGGTCAACTCTATCTCTGTATCAAATTTCATTAAAATCCGTTCAGTGGTTTAGACGTGAAAGAGTAACACACAGACAGACATACAGACAGAGTTACTTTCGCATTTATAATATTAGTAGGGATATGAGTTTAGTAGAAGTAGGCATGGTTAAATAGGTCAATGGCGTTAAGTACATCCATACTTTAAAAACACAAGATAAAATTTTCCAAATGGTGAATCATACAATTTTAGCAGTCATAAAGGGAGAAGGATTGGCTAAATCATATCGATCCATATCTAGAGATATCACTATCAAAATATAGATAATCTTCAATGATATTCTTTTGACTGAATGACTTTCTATTACTCCGAATGACAATAATATTTATTTAACCAGAATATGACAATCTTTGAGGCTTAGGAAGATCAATTGTTCTTTATAAAACACTAGCTTCTGCCAGCGGTTTCACCCGCATCCCGTGGGAACCTCGGCACGGACCCGGATAAAAAGTAGCCTATAGCCTTCCTCGATAAATGGGCTATCTAACACTGAAAGAATTTTTCAAATCGGACCAGTAGTTCCTGAGATTAGCGCGTTCAAACAAACAAACAAACTCTTTAGCTTTATAATATTAGTATAGATCATCTGCCGAGCCTTTTCCCAACAATGTTGGTGTCAGCTTCCAGTCTCACCGGATGCTATGAATACCAGTGTGCCACATGGAGCGACTGCCTGTCTGGTCTCCTAAACCCAGTTACCTTAGCAATCTGTCTTTTGACTACACGTAACGACTGATAAAGATGTTCAATGACAGTCGAGACGACCAATTTAGTGTCTTCCAAAACACGGATAGCCTCGTCACGACAAGATCTCACCCATCCACGGGCTGACCGCGCCAAGCATTGCTTAACGCTTAACATTAACTATATGATCGATTGATCCACGTGTCTTCAAAATCAAAGTCAAAATCGTTTATTAAAGTAGGCTAATTAAATTAACACTTTTAACGTCAACATTACAAAAATGACAGCACCCCCAAAACGCCCCACCACTTCCTAGTCTTATGGCTGGGAAGAAGAAGCGGTGAAGAACAAACCCCCCAGCAACACAGCTGTCTATTATAATTTACTTCGAGTACGACGAGCTTTTAACATTTATAATATTAATTTTAAGAAGTTGAAACTAACAAAAACCCCCTTCATCATTTCAGTATGCTGTCATCATGGCAATCCTCGCCAGTTTGAAAATCTATATCACAGTGGTGATCTTCCGGTTCTTGAATTCTGCCCTATCAACTGTCTCTGGCTGGCTTAACACGGCTTTCAATAACATGGACCTTAGACCAGCTTACTACGGAATGGAAAATCTGGTAAGGAGCAATCTACTTGCTAAGCTATGTTCACGGAACTATCCACATATTCCCATAACAACACCATCATCTCCCGAGCCTTTCCCCAACTATGTTGGGGTCGGCTTTCAGTCCAACTGGATGCAGCTAAATACCAGTGTTTTACAAGAAGTGACTGCCTATCTGACCTTCTCAACCCAGTTACCCGGGCAACCCAATACCCCTTGGTTAGACTGGTGTCAGACTTACTGGCTTCTGACTACCCGTTATCATCGACATCATCATCACCATCAACCTTTTTATCGTCGTACTGCTGGGCTGCGGCCTCTCACACAGAGAAGGATTGATCTTTAATCCCGTATCAGGATAAAAAGTAGACTATCTGTGTAGCAAATGCCATTTAAATAGTTTTTTTTTCCTCTTTGTAATATTAGTAGGTATAGATAAGCGTGTTTTTCTTAAATCTATCTTTTCTCATTTCCAGTTCCGTTGCTGCGGCACAACAGGCCCCAACTCCTACACCGACCGAGGGGAAGTAATTCCACCATCTTGCTGCGGCAACCTGAACAACGTGACTTCCAACCCTGAGAACTTGCAGTGTGCTGCGAGTGACGCCTTCTCCGGGTGTACCGAGATGGTTGGAGAGTACTTCGAGACCTTCGGAGAAGCTATCGGGGGAGTTCTTATTGTTGTTATCATTATTGAGGTGAGTGGACATCATAAAAATACAAACATCTGTATAGTGAACCTCCTCCTTTTCGGGAAGTTGGTAAAAAAACCTGGTTAGATCCAAGTCGGACTCCAAGTGGGTTAGCAGCGGTGTGGGAGTGTCAGACTCTTACTGACTAAAAACCGTCGTGTTCCGTCGTAGGCCTTCTATGTACCAAGGCCGCGGTAACTCGCACGAACAATCCCGCAGCCACGGCAAACCTTGGCGCTGCTGGGCCCCGCTGGGGTTTACTTTCAACTGTTTTGCTATAGTTGTTCATGAAATACAGCTTGGCAACAGACGGACAGCCCTACAGACAGCAATGTCTTAGCAATGGAGTCTCGTTTTCACCATATTGTTACGGAACCCTAAAAACCTCCATCGTCTAGCTAGTTTAAAATATAGAATATCTTTGAACATATGAATTGGAGATACATATGTATATTAATCTGAAAGTGCTAATAACTGCAAAAGGCCTTTAAGCTGAACTTACATGTATTTAACAGCTTGTACAACCTTAACATTCAAATAAATATTGTGAGTTTGAGTTTGAAAACGCACATTTAATTTTCAACAATAACTAAAGCTTACATTTTATTTTTCAGCTCATCTGCGTGATCTTCGGGCTGTTCCTGGCATGCCAAATCAGACAGAAAAGATACAGAGCATAAGATCTTAACTTAATTGAATAAAAGTATTTTTTTTAATATTTAATCTTTTTACTGCATACATTTTCCTGCGCTATGAATGTCTATCTCCTCCTTTATTTTTTAAGTTGGTTAAAATATAATCTTTTCACAAGGAACTTTCTACTTGGGTGTGCTACAGACTCAATCAGAGAAAAATGATGCACCTTTTAAGACAGCAATCCTGTGGGAACTTCTTCCCATACCATTTGGCTTTTCCCATTTACTTTTGTACTGACGAAAATACTTCCACGATCAAGCTGTAGGTCTGACAACAAGTCTTACATAGGTCTAACAAGTACCCTGGATAACTGCAACCCTTTGGACTGGAAGCCGACCCCAACATAGTTCAGAAAAGTCTAGGTAGAATTTGTATAATATTGTTCTATAATAGGATAGTACATCTGCAATCATTGTTAAAATGCTTCATACACTTTTAACATTGACTAATGTTGTTCATACACTTAAGTGTATCTAATTGACATTAGTTAAGGTAGCTATAGTCTGTTTTTTTTTAATCTCGTAGACTAAATTGACACTTGCTTAATGTCAAACTTACAGATAATGTTGCTAGCTTTATTGTGCAGTGTTGTACTTACGATACCGGTTTGTTGAATCATAACTTTATATCTATAATAGATGAATTTAATATTCATTCAAAGTTTTATATTTACAATTCACGTACATACACACAGCTGCACGACGTGCTACAAACTGCCAGGGAGATCTGACTACACAACGCCATGCGTAATCATTAAGAATAAGCCCATTATTTCAGGATGACTTATTGTAAAAAAACGATACTTGATTTTATTAACGCTAAGTTTCGGTCGTGCCAACCCCAACAGGATTGGGAAAAAGGCTCGGAGGATAATTCGGTCGTGCCACATCACTATTTAAGAATTTGCAATAAACTAACAACACTCGTAATGTCAGTTTAGTCTACGAGATTAAAAAACAGACTATACATTAATTTACAAATAGGTATAGGTAGGTAGGTAGCTATTTACAGCTTCAAGAAAAAAGTTGGTTGTAGTGGTGACCAAAAATAATTAGAAGTTTAATATAGAAAACCTTGAAAATAAGTAATTAATATACGATCAAAAATTGGCCAAAACAGAGAGGAAGTTCTATTTTTAATTTGTAGGTAGTTTATTTACAATGTAAAGAAAAATTAACTATAAAAATATTCAATTGCAGGGTAAAATCTATTATTTATATCATGCATAAATAAGATTTTAATTCTGAATTTAAACCTATTTTCAAGAAACTGGGTAATATAATTACGCCGATGAATTTGTGTCACCCGTGAGTAGAAAACTACTCATTATTGGAATATTATAGTTCGTAGATACTTAATTATATTTTAATTCAGCATATTTACCTTACAGCCGGTGCTTCAACTTCAATTTCTACTTTAATAATATTTTTTTCGGCATCGGCCCCATTTTGACTAGCGGTTTCAGAAGAAACATCATTATCAGCGTCCTCCTTTAAATTTGGCTCTTCTTTCACAATAACGCACTCAAAAGCCATTGTTATGTGAACTTAAAACGGAAACTAATAACACATTTTCACAAAAATACGAAGATTTTCACGCGAAATCGCAAAATTGGCAATAAATTCAACTCTTTCATGAAAATGTACTTTGACAGCGGGCCATAACACAAATGTTGCCACTCCTACCAATTTGCCAGCTAAAATTATTAATAGTGATGCACGCATAAAATCGACTATGCAAATCAATTGTAGAGTGTATAGTTTATTTTTATCCAAGGCTGGACACTTAAAAATATACGCAGATCGCACTGTAGACGACCGATCTTTTTTTAATGGTTTTTACCAACTCCCGAAAAAGGAAGGACACTCTAAAAAAATTAATAACACTCGTATACGTTAGCCGCTTGCATATGCCCCTCATGAGTACTATACATGCAGTGTTATGACCATCGTTATGACATGTTTTCATTAATTTATGTAATATTCGCAATGACTTGAACTTCCAGTCTAAAGGCACGGGCCCACCGCGGGCGGCACATGCTGCGCACGGGCCCGAGGCGCATTTTAGCTGCGTGTATTAATTTTTTTGACAACGTGAGTCTATGTTTCCACTGGAGTACGCGAAAATGACCCCCGACTATGTATATCGTGGCAGGACGCACGGAGAGGCTACGCACGTACCACTGCAATCCACGGACACGGGCTTAAGGCAATAAGTGAGCTGTACATACTTAATCGTGGATCATATTCGTGTACTCCAGTGGAAACGTAGACCCACGTCGACAGTGTTGAGCTATGTAACTGCCTTATTCGAGCAAGCCAAGCCGTAGCCTCTCTGTGGATTGCAGTGGACGCAACCACATTCATTTTCTTCCTAAGTGAAGCTTGATACACAAGTAGGCCCGCACCTTAACGCCTAACGGGCTGTAGTCGCATGTAGTGGTACTATCTGGGGCGCGATTCTCCTAATTTTACTTAAGCGACATTCGATTCACGTTTGACTCGGTTCGACTGAGATCCAATCCCGACTCGATTACGATGGAAGCGTATGTGGCATTCCACTATTTTTTCTTTGAAATAAACGTTTTTATCCTTTTCTGTCATTCAATAATGAATCATTTTGTCTGCAAATGATTTACGATTGCAAAATGAATGTAGATCAAACTACCGTATAGACCAAAATCACCAAAATAGCAGACCAATCGCAAACCAATCGAATGTCGTTGGAATACGATTGGTCTTATGTTAGTAGCAGACTGCCCGATATGGTTAAAACTGCTATTGCGATCATATTGCGACTCGATTTCTATTCGATTTTAACATTATTAACTTAGGAGAATCGGGCCCCTGATTTTTTAATGTACCCAAAAGGCTGGCGTGTAGTTGAAATTGAAAATATTAGTTTATGACTGCAATGCACACAATAATTTAGATAAAATACAACTTGTTGGAAAGCGAATTTTGAATTTGGTTGATGTACTTATTTGAAACTACAATCAGTTTCAAATCTAAACTTATTATAATTGCGAAAGTAACTCTGTCTTTCTGCCTTATATTCACGCCTAAACTACTGAACCGATTTGTGTGTTTGGTACAGACGTTTAAAACTTGAGAAAGGACATAGGATAGTTTTATTCCGGACATACAGCGCCATCTATTGGTCAAAAGTCGGCATCTATCGATGGAAACTATGTGGGTAAAACTAAAAATCTGCCGGAAGTCAGGATTCCACGCGAACGAAGTTGCGGGCAAAAGCTAGTAGGTACATACACATAATTATATAAATGTCATGACGAAAATGTCAGTCAAACAGCTGGAGTAAAAACTAAATAAATTGAGTGATATTAAATGTAAATTATTTTCCATTACTAACGAATATATTGTATACTTTACACCTTTGTGACATTCATTATAAATAAGGGTTTGAGAAGAATGAGCAGGAGGGGTATACAACAGATAAACACATTGTAAACATTTTGTAAATTCTTTTAATTAAAGTATTGTTATAAAGAAGAAAATATTTTTTGTTGTCAAAATATACCTCTTTGCTTAACAACTGGCGATGCCACGAACTGAGTCATTATAAATTGTCCCTCAAGGTATCTTAAACATATAAGATCTTTGTTAAGAAAGATAATCAAAATATAAACTTGTACTTATTATTAAAATCAATGATGTGAAAATTAACAACAACTAAATATTATTAAATCTTAAAAACAAAATTAAGACAGATATTAGGCAATAACGCTTTCCTTTTTAGGAGCTTCCCTAACTATTGATGTCATAGCCGATTATCGGCTACCTTAAAGAAACGGTACCGGTTTATTTTGGTATCGTAATATTGCGGTATCATTATTTTTTTTAGATATTTAAATAATAAAATTAAGGTTTTCTTTGTATCTTGCCACCCGCGCTTGTTAAGAAATGACGAGAGCGATGCTTTCATAGATTATTTTGGGTACCGAAATGATTTCGGTTAAGGTACTAGTGTGTTAGTGTTACAGCCTTTTTTATCGTCCCACTGCTGGGCACAGGCCTCCTCTCACACGGAGAAGGATTGAGCATTAATCACCACGCTTGCTCAATGCGGGTTGGTGATTTCAGACATTAAAGTCCAGGTTTCCTCAAGATGTTTTCCTTCACCTTTTTATCAGCCATTGGTGTCCAAGATATACTTAGAAAGGTACTAGTAATGTAAGGGTATATTTTTTAACGGTACCACAACCGTTATTCTCTACCTTTTTGGGTCTACCCATAAATCAAAACTGTATCGTAATTCTATACCGGTACCATACCCTTATACCTTTACCGTTTTCAGTCCCTGGGACCGACATTTACTACGTGCTCTGTGATGCACGGGTGTATCAATCATCATTTTCCAGGCTCCGGTCTGTTCGAGAAAGTTTCTAAAACCCACAAAGCGATTTAGGCCCAACCCGGGAATCAAACCCGAGACCTCATGTTCAGCAGCCACACTCGCGACAGCAGACCAACGAGGGAGTTATTCCCTCACTGTCAAAGGGTCACAAAATCAAACCAAATCTAACATAAATCCAACTCCTCGTTTTCATCTGTATTGATATCTTCTTCATTGACGTTATTATCAACAGCACCTGCTTGTATTGTCACATTTACACCGTTAAGTCTTGGTGTCTGAATTAAATTGTTAAGCCCATTATCTTCTGCTTTTTTGCTTTTTAGTCTTCTCTTTTGACGAGAAATTCTTAAATTTTTGGAATTACTCCTTTTTTTTGCGTTTCTGAGAATATTCTTAAGAAATGAATAACACTCTTGCATTGTGAAGTTTTCGTCGGACATGTGGACTATTTTAAAGAAGAGATCTATCGTATTTTGGTAACTTTTAAAACATATTTTCGAGCCTTCAGCACGTGTTCCGCCAGCCCATGAACAACACGTCAAAAATTCTCGCCCGAACATAGTGTCTAGTAATGCATATGCATTATTTATTGCTCTGCCTTTTCCTTTGCCACAAACAATGGATAATATTTTTTTAAATTCTTGTGTTTTATGCTCACTCTTAAGAGATTCTTCGAAATCATCAAAACATTTCTTGTTCGTGATCGGTTTAAATCTATTATCAATATCCCGTTCACTTTTTCCTGTTAACGGCCCTACAGATATCCGTTGCAATAATTCATCAAATTGAGTAGATAAATTTGTTAATTTCTCCAAAATTAATACCTGATTAGAACTCAGTACTGCTTGATTGTCCTGAATAGATGCTAGCTTAGAACTCAAAGCTTCAATGGACTCTGTCAAATTTGTGGGAATAAGTACACCAGCAGGTAGCGAAACTTTAATTTCAACATTTTGTTCGGCGTCAATACTTGCGGATTTATTTATCTGAAAATAAAATAGGTATTTAAAAACAATGCAGCGGGGACAACAGTTGATTGGTTGAAAAGTAAGTGTTATGACTACTTTAGCAGTTCAGAGACTTTTAGAGTTATTCATAAGTTCACCTGCTTCTTCTCATCTGATTATTAACTCAAAATGTAGTTAGATATATTACCTAAGAATGCGGGTGAAACCGCTGGCGGAAGCTAGTAATATAATAATAACAGCTGGTACTACTTAAATTCTAACTATGTACAAAGTTATTTACAAGTATATACAAAAAAATATTAAAATTACCACCTCATTATCACCACCCTCCTTTAGAGTCGGCTCTTCTTTCACAATGTCGCACTCAAAAGCCATCGTTATATTATTTTAAAAAGGCAACTAATAACACATTTTCACACAAATACGGCAATAAATTCAACTCTAATGAAAATCTATTTTTGACAGCAGGCCATAACATAAATGTTGCCACTGCTGAGCTATAATTGAAAATAGTGATGGAAGGGAAAAATCGCCTATACAAATCACGTATGGGGTGAATTAGTCGATTTTTATAAAAGACGTGACACTTAAAACTTTACACAGGTGGCTTTATAGTCGACCGCACGTTGTTAATGTTTTTAACTGACTTCCCAAAAAAGGAAGAGCACAGCAATAAAATAAATCCCTCTCTTACTCGTCCGCTTCTCGCTCATACATACCTCAAAATAGCTTTTACGCTAAGTTATAAGTTAGTCGCGAACTATAACGCTTCTAACACCCTTAAAATAACAGGTTTTCATTTATTTATGAGTACCTATCATTTGCAAAACTTTCATCAGTAGATGACAATTGGTAAAAAAAAGCTGCAGTGATACCTTCACATGGAGCGACTGCCTACCTGACCACCTCACCTTGGCTACCCAAGCAATCCAAATCCAATACTCCTTGTGAAAACCGTTTGTCGGAATTTCCACCTTCTCATTTCGCGAAAGGATGGCTACATAGTTCAGAAAAATCAGCAGGCCTATTTGTAAGTTGAAATAAGAAAATAAAACTGCAGTTATTGTTGTATAAATTAAATCATTTATTTTTCTTAAACGAAATTATTTCAAGAATGTAATTAATTATTAATTAACTTAATAAAATAATTTAAAATTAAATAAATAAGTATAATTCATTCTTAATTCTATCTTATAAAAATAATTTACTTATTTACCTACTTATCAAGTCACGTTTAAGTACAATTTACATTCTAGTTCTTCACAATTTTTAGTTTACAGAATAAATTATTATGCACTAAATTCAAGAATAAATAAATGTTTAAAATCTCTAGCGACTTAACTTATGAGTCCTTTTCGATCACTTAGCAAAATGAAAGCTTATATTATATTATATTACGATAAATATATTTTTTTAATTTTTTTATTTAAAAAAAATGCCAATAAGAACCACATTTCCTGTAATTCAGCATCAAATAAGCTACCGAATAAAAATAACGCCCAAAAAATTAATAGTTTTTATGATTCCTAAAAGTTTAACAATTTCCTTAGCAAAAGTATTTACTTACCAATTTGTGAAAAACTATTTTAGCTCTTTCATATACAAGTATAACAGGAACTAGACTATAGCCCTAAGACCTCAAACCATCATTTTTTTCAACATGAGTGCACCTATGACGTTTCAATCCACTACTCTGGGTGAACTGACTGTTGCATATCTCGCACGCAAAAGGTTTCTCCCCAGTATGAATCCTCATATGTAGCTTCAAATTACCGTTTATAGAAAACTGCTTACTACAAATATTACAACTAAAAGGCCTTTCTTCGGAATGCACCCTCATATGCTTGGATAAATTACCTATTTGTTTGTTACAAATTTTACAAGTATAAGGCTTAATACCAGTGTGAACTCGCATGTGTCTTTTCAACTGACCAGTTTCCCTAAAACATCGTTTACAAACTTCACAGGAAAAAGGTTTCTCCCCCGAATGGACGCGCATATGTATTTTTAAATACCCATTATCTGAGAACGGTTTTTTGCAGACTTTACAAGAAAACGGTTTTTCTCCAGTATGCGTTCTTTGGTGGAGTTTAAAACTGGCCATTTGAGCGAATTGGCGATTGCAAAAACTACAGGTGTAGGGCTTAAAACCTGTGTGCACTCTCATATGGACTTTCAAAGTCGTGTACGCCGTGAAATCTTTCTTACAAACTTCACAAGAATAAGGTTTTTCTCCCGTGTGTTGTCGCTCGTGTATAGCCAAATAACTTTTACTAGAAAATTGCTTATTACATACACCACAAGTATGAGGTTTTATACCTGTATGTATAATAAATATATGCCGTTTTAAATGAGTTCTCTGAGGAAATCGTCGCCCACAAACGTCACAAACATAAGGTTTCTCCCCGGTATGAGTGTACATATGAGATTTCAACGTCTGATTATGACCGAAAGCCTTATTACAAACTGAACAACTATATTTCCGCTCCCCTGTATGTATTTTCATGTGTTCTTTCAAACCTTTTTTCCTTTGAAACTCTTTATTACACTCTGTACATTTGAATTTTTCTTCGAAGTGGATTTTTATGTGCTTTTTGAGTAGTCTAGCTTTTTCGAAAATCTTTTGGCAAATTGTGCAAGGGTATGCGTTATCAACTATGTGTGCTATAGTTATATGTTTTGTTAATTCTTTGTTGTTTGTGTGTGTGGTGCTACAGAGGTGACAAGTGAATGATTTTTCACCGTTATGGGCTTTCATATGGACTTCTAAAGAGCCGTTGTAAGAGAATTTCTTTTGGCAGATGTCGCAGGAGTATTTTTTAGTCTTCTGGTTTTTCGGTTTTCGGTCTTCGTCTGTAAGGAAATAAATAAGTCATAAATTACCTTTTATGGATTCATTGATATAATATGTGTGTTTAGAATTGAATTAATGATACAAAAAATTACTGCATTTTCCTGGATATAGACTACGAGTATGCAATTATGAAAAAATCTAAATACTCTCCAACCACATACCCAGCAGTAAAATCTTATCACTTTTGGTTCAGCAGATCCACCATACTTAACTTTTCTAGTAAATATTCGTTTGAAATCAGACATAATATTATTTTTTTCTTTAAATTCTACAAGTTTATAAATAAAATCCAAAAGCGCCTCACCTTCACTCAATTCCGGTGGTGCAGCCCACTCAGCGTCGGGCTCTGCGCTGTCCGGGGGCTGCGCCCCTCGGGAGCTGCGCAATACTGACAGCGGCTGATCGTCGTCTTCAGCTGGCTGGATGAATATGTCTAGCTCTTGGAGACTGTCATCTGGAGGGATAGTTAATTAGTATGAGAGTAGAGTAGTGTACTTTAATAGTCCAAAAAAATTACCACAGATCGTCTCATTACTGGCTGTATGATTCGGGGAAAATTGAAGTTAATGTACATTTAATTCTTACCGTCATATTTGTAGTCCAGTCCAGTTTGCTCGTGACTTGATTCCTCCTTAAGTCCTGAAAGAATAACCATATCATTGGATGTTTACTTATAAAACCTTAACCAATGAATAACAAAAACGAATTATTTTAACAAACTTGTTAGAGGCTCTGCTCTTATTATCATGCTTATCAGTAGTCACACATAAAATAGGTAACGGTGGGTGTGGGATCAAGGGAAATGGAGTTGTGAGAGAATGGAGAAAACCTCTTAATTTGACCTTTACGTTTTTGTACTACTAACCAACTGTACTAATACTACTTACCATTATCTGTAAATACATTTTTAAACTCTTTTCCTCCCTCTGCATCTGAAAACACAAATAAAATAGGTAAATGTGTAAGCTACAAAAAAATTATATGCTTTTTTATTTTTTTAATCTAATATGATAATGGAAATCTTTATTCTGTAGGAATACATTTAAGTATGTATGGCAGAGAGCAAGGTAAGCAAAAACGTGTGAGAGCGTGCGGTATGCGAGGCACGGGCAGTTACTGCGCACTGGTCCGAGTGGACGGTTCCATCTGGGGGTTTACGCGAAATATATCCGGTATCCGAACACCGTGTTTCTCTCAACCCCCTGCGCCCCACGACCAGAAGAGGCAGTACTCAGGGATCCACCCAACAACTGATCCCTAAACTTCTTTATTTAATTCTTTCCTAATATAGTAAAATGTAGGTATGCATCTTAGTTGAAGCTAAGAGCAAAATGGATAGCACAATTCACTAACCTTTAAAACCACAGCTAAACAGGTACTGCTTGAACTTATCTTCACACAATAACACCTGCTTCTTGAATTCAGCCGCGTCCCTCAGCCTTGGCTCACACACGGAGCACAAGGAGTAAGTTTCAGTGCTGTTTGGTAAAGGGTTTAGCTGAAATAACATAAAAAATATTTTGCAAAATGGATTATAAATAGTTTTTACATGTTGTTTGAAATATTTTTGAGAGTTTCTAGTTGGGTGATTGACTGGGCAGTCGACTTCAATAACGTTTTATTAAATAGTGAATGTTATTATTATAAATATTTAGTAGAACTATGTTTTATGCAGTGTTAAGAAAAGGTATAAAAAAAATAGGAAAAAAAACAACATGTTTTTGTTTATTAGGAATCATAATCAGCAGTTGTTTGTAAAAGGTTTATGTAGACGAAAAATAAAATAATATTTAAATACTCACAACAATATCGAAAGTATCCCGTAACAAAACATGACAATCATCTTCCATTCCTCCGTTAGAATACACGTTTACACTCGTAAAATTGCCTTCAGCATGACAGCACCGACATAAACCACTTATATTCCATATTTCCGACATTTTATAAACAATATTTAATTCATTTTCATTTATTAAACGTTCAAAATAAGATGAGCAAAGATACCGGAACAAAAACACAATAGAGGAGAATCCACTACTACTAGTTGTCGATTACCACGTATCTTGATGATAATTTAAAATTTACTGAGGTAAAATCGAGGTTTTTTCATGTTTTGTCAGCTAAATCGAGTCTATTGTGACTTTATGTACCTTAGTAAACATAGCGCTGTCAAAGTGATGAAAGCTTCGTTTTTGACATTCGTCGATTACTGTAGCCATTGAAAAAAATATAAAATCGATTATATTGAAAATATAAAAACCGGCTGTCAAAATTGTTGAGCGAGATATTTTGACCTCACGATTTGACCTGACTATTATAGGGTTAAACTAATATTAACTGTTATACAGAACAGGCTCCACTTTTTAGTCGATTATTTCATGTATTACATCACTATCTTGACGTCTACATGCATTATTTATTCATGGCAATAATAAAAATATGGCTCTCAAGTTTGAGCGCGCAGCTGCCAAAAATCGATATTTTCTCGAAAAATCACTTTAGTTTTATGATAAAACGACAATATGTCAGAAACAATAATAGAAAGTGTCCTTAGAGGAAAACTGGAAGCCACACTTCTTGTTAAATGGCTAAACGATGAGTCTTTGGAGGTGAAATTATAACCTAAAAGAGAGTGAAAATTTTCGCATATTTTTGCCATATTTTTATATTATTTATATTTTTAGGATGCTCCTGAAGACTGTATATTGAATTGCTGCAATAAGAACGAGTTTGTGACATGTTTTTTGTCGTATTTAAGGAGTCAGACTGATAGGTATGTCTATTTAAAATTTTGTAAACAAAGAATTTAAAACCATTATTTTAACAATAAAACCAGTCCTTTAGACAAAACTAAACTAAACATATTACTCAATTTAGAACTATCATAATAATCATGCAAGTTACGGTAAGTTTAGTTAGAAATAAATATTTCTTTGTCTAAGTTCAATATGTAAGCATTGACTATGCAAAATCTTAAATTGCTGTTTATATAAATTATCCTTGAAAAAAAAAGTTGTATTTCAGTTGTGAAGCAGGTTTATTCGTAATTATTAAATAATTCGCAAAGTTTATAGGTTGAAAAGGAGGTCAAGAGGTCATTTGTTCATGACCCAGACAGGGTCAACAGGGGTCATATATTTTTGGAGTTTTTTTTGGTAAAATGACACAAAGAGACTGATAAAACTATTTAAAAGTCTCTATGAATGAATTAGGACTATGAAAGGCTATGAGCAAATGAAATAAAGGGTCTTGACAGACAGACAGACAGACAGACGGACAACAAAGTGATCCTATAAGGGTTCCGTTTTTTCCTTTTGAGGTACGGAACCCTAAAAATAAATTAAAAGTAACTTGTTGGTATTATGTGGTTATTTTTGATAAAATCAGATGTTCACATCATATCTGGCTAGTTAAAGTATAAATGTTACTTTCAAAGCCCAAACCAACACAGTAACAAAAGTCAGTCTATCAGACTACCTTTATATTTCGAAAAATATGTATAAGTTTGTCCTACAATAAGGATGTTGGCAAGAATTTTAAACAAATACATAGAATCAAACTCATTTATATTTTTGACATTCACAACGCCTGTAAAGGCTTAAATGAAAGTTATGTAAAAAATCCATCATTCAATTAAAAAAAAATCATCTTGTAGCCCATGATGATTTTTTTTTCATTGAATGATGGATTTTACATGATACAGCCTGAAAATAAAGGTATTTGATTTGATCATTATATAAACTATATCTTATTATTTAACATACAAAAATAATTTACAGCATACTACAAACCAACAGCAATGCAGTCCAAATTCTCCAGCACAGTACTCCTGAAAAGCTGCTCAGCAGCCGTCGCAAGCATCGGAGATCCATCAGCGATCCAACCAGCGAAGATCGGACCATGGACAGCCTCTCTGTCAAGACTGAACGACTCCGCAGCCACGAATCACCTAGCAAAGACCGTAAACGAACCGGCCGGAGGGTGAAAACTAAATTGTTCACCGAAGACAAAAGTATGAATAGTACAAATCAATCCGTGTCATCCGATGAGTCAAGATTGAGCACTGGAGTTGATAGATTGGTCTTGTCAAGTACACCGCTGAAAAATGGTGTTAAACCGTCTGATTATCCGAATTTAGCAAGTCCAGTTACACCAAGGAGTTTCGTTAAAGAGCAGTACGAGAGATGTGATACGCCAAGACTTAGTCACAGGCATTCAAGGTCTCAAGAGAAAAGCTGTTTAGGTGATTACATGGTTAATGTACAGAAAAGTAGCAAAAAAAAAAAGAATAGGAGTTCGACGGATAACGATGATAGTAAAGTCGAAATTGATTTGTCGAACTCGGACATGTTTCCTGAGATCGGTGCAAGGAAATCAAGTTCTTTAAGATCTGAGAAACGAAGGATAAAACCGACCAACATTGACAAATCTCAGAAGAGTATTTCTCTAACTAGTTTCAATGTGGAGTCTATTACAACATCACCTTTAATGGTTGAGCAAAACTCGGCTTTTAAACAACAAAAAATACAAGTAAAAGAAACAAACAGCTTTGAGGCTGAACGAAACATCTTAAAACAGGAACGTCATAAATTAATGGAGAAATTCAATATTTTGAATACATCGCTACCTCAAAAACCATCTTCGACACCACAAATTAAGATAACACAAAAGAATTCAATAGAAAAATCACATAGCTACATTAAAAGCGATGTGACTAAAGTCACATTCAAAGAAAAAATCGACTTACTAATAGATATATACGAGATTTTAATAAAAAACAACTTAATAATGAGTTTGAACACGGAAATATATTTTCTGATTTCCATTTTGATATCCAAACAGTTTGAAGAAGATTTTAATGTAGCCGAGAGTAAGTTAAATGATAGTGACATGAGTTATTTGCTGAAAACGATACATAATAGTACATATTTTGCGGTTAAATCGCTCTGGCACCAGCGGATTGTGCTCGAAGTTATTTTAGATAAGAGCTCTTTAAAAACTTTAGGTATGTATATTTATATTCATATTAAAATATTAATTTGTGTGACTACTGAACGGATTTTGATTAAAGTTTTTGTATTTTGGTAGTAAAATAGGCCCATGAAACTATACTATAAAAAGTATGAATGTGAAAAATATGCATAAGTCAATATTACAAATTCAATAGTTTTTATTTTACCCAAAAAAAAAAACATTTTTACGAATATTATAACTACTAGCTTCCGCCGGCGACTTCGCCCGCGTAGAATTCGGTTATATCGCGTTTCCAAGAGAATTCTTAAAAAGTCCGGGATAAAAACTATCCTATGTTCTTTCTCAAGGTCAACTCTATCTCTGTACCAAATTTTATTAAAATCATTTCAGTGGTTTAGACGTGAAAGCGTAACAGAGACAGACAGACAGAGTTACTTTCGCATTTATAATATTAGTAGGGATAAAACCGTTTTACACACAGATAGTCTAGACTCTAGACTATCTGTGTGTAAAACGGTTACTCTAGACTCTAGACTCTAGAGCCTGTAACAGGATATAGGATACTTTTCATCTTTCATCATCATCATCATCAGCCTATCGCAGTCCACTGCTGGACATAGGCCTCTCCAAGTGCACGCCACTGAGATCGATTTTCGGCTTCTCGCATCCAGCTCCTGCCAGCCGTCTTGCGCAAGTCATCACTCCACCGTGCCTGAGGACGTCCTACACTACGTTTGCCGATTACTTTTCATCTTTATCTTTTATATATAACTAGCTTTCCGCCCGCGGTTTCACCCGCGTCCCGAGATAACTGCTTCCCGTAGCCGGATGGTGACAAAAACTATCCTATGTCCTTCTCCTGGCTCTAAACTACCTCCCTGCCAGTTTTCAGCTAAATTGGTTCAGCCGTTCTTGAGTTATAAGTGGAGTAACTAACACGACTTTCTTTTATATATATAGATCTATAAATGGTTTTTTCATATATTCTATCTGTCTGTTCGCCGCTTCTTTTAACCTTACAACACTCTTATTCCCTTCTAGGTGAAAACAAAAAAGTTCGCAGTTTCTATCCCGACTTAGCAAAGTTTCTACTAAACTGCTACGGTCTGCGATGTGAGGCAGAAACCAACACGGACCGGACCAAACCACCTGAGATCCGGTCCAATGGAGTGGTCTGTTTCAACTCGGAGACGGATAATATTGATAACTTCCCTTCGATGCTCAGCTTTCAGAACTTTAAGAAGCAACGGGATATGTTTTATGAGATTTGGAGGTGAGAGAAGTTATTTTATTTTGTTTAAAAATTTATCTGAAAATAGGGAAAACTACTCTGTGAATGCAGATATAAAATAGCCTTCTTGGTAAGTGGGCTGGACCTCTAGTTTGAATGCCCTAATTTCAGGTATTGATTATTGAGAAGACTAATTTGAAAATCATCTCAGTCGAGGAATGCTTTAGGCTAGTTTTTATCCGCGTACGCGGAAGCTAGTTGGAGAATAATATTAACACTAACCATCATTGTAATATTTTAATTAAAGGATAGTGTGTACATATCTGTAGGATTCAATTTTAGGTTTTTTTGTTAATAGAGCCTTAAAATTTTATTTCATTGTTTTAATAGTCGTTTTACTATCAATGTTTGACAAATACCTCGAACAATTTTAAAAGTATGTATTTCTTTAAAATGATACAAATACTGAGAGCTATTTTAACAAACTTTTGTGGGAAATACAGGATTATATTTATGATTTATTTTTAGTTCTTACAAGCATTTTTTTTTTACACCAGATGGTACCAAGACAGTCAGTCAGGCGGCACGTCTCGCTCGTCGCTGCGCGCGCGCTTGAAGGCGCTGCTGTGCGCGGGCGCCGCGCCCACCAACCTCGCGCATCTCGCTAAACTGTTCACCTCGCACATGTGTCAGCACTGCTTGCCGAGCAGTAAACAGGTGAGATTTCGTTTGCGCAAAAAAAAAATTTTGCGCAATTTTTGCGCAAGAGTATTTTTGGATGAAAAAAATTGCGCAAAAATATGAAAAAAGTTGCGGAAAAATTTAAGAGAATTTAAGCAAAAAATAATACTTGCAACTTTTGCCCAAAAAAATTGTGGATGAAAAAAATGCAAAAACTGCAAAACCATTGTACAAAGTATTTCATTCATAAGAGCAAATTATTTAATTTATAGGGTTATCGAGGGCGGTTTAAATTTTTAAATACACATTTTACCCAAAAGTTAAATATCTATTGTAATTTTGTGCAATTCCCTAACCGATCATTTTAAATGCATCATATATTTTGTTTAATAAACAATATGTATTCTCTAACCTAGGAATCGAAGCTAAGCAAGTTACAACGTCGCCTGACGTGCCCTAACGCGCCCGAGTCACATCGACTACCGCAGTTCACGACACAGGAAATGTTTTACAAGTAAGTTTTATCATCATTATCTGCCCCATGGAGAACATAATTAGTAGGAAAATCTCCCAAGAAAGGGACACGCCAAAATACTGGTGTTCGGGGGATGAAGAACTTAGTTGACTCCGCCCTCATACGACTTCTATGAACCCGCCCATTTATTGCAAAACTAAAAATTGTCGCATCAATAAACCCAAACGCCTCGTTAGTTCACTCGCAACTGGTCGTTTTGATCACACCTTGACCTAGAAGAAAGTGCATACTTCTTCCGTGGTTTGACCTTTTTCCAACTATAAGTATTAACAACTATAACTATTTATATCGAGTTCCACTCCCCTAAAGTCGAGTCCTTTTAAAGAAGATTATCGTCCCTTAGACTTCATTTCCTTTAAATCGGTTTAGTAGCGAAAGACGAAAAAACGGAGAGAGTAATTTTGGTATTTATGAAATTAATAATGTTTTTTTTTACAGGGAATTTATAATAAATGCAGAAAATGAATCGTTTAGAGTACATTTGAGGGACGCTATAGCCTCAGAAATAACAGTTTTAGACGGAACACATATAGCTTCGGAGGATAGAGCCAATTGTAAGTACACACACATACATACAAAATCTATACTAATATTATAAAGCTGAAGAGTTTGTTTGTTTGTTTGAACGCGCTAATCTCAGGAACTACTGGTCCAATTTGAAAATTTCTTTCAGTGTTAGATAGCCCATTTATCGAGCAAGGCTATAGGCTTTTTATCCCGGTACGGGAAGTAGCTCCCACGGGATGCGGGTGAAACCGCTGGCAGAAGCTAGTAACTAAATATAATCTAATGCACTATTAATTTTGAAAGAGTATCTGTTTCTTGCCGGTTCTTTTCAATAGGAACAACTAACTTTTGGAATTATGTATTTCGCGCAAAGCTATAGGCTACTTTTTATTAGTTCCTCGATAATTGAGCTACTGAAATATTTTTTCAAATTGGATCAAAAAAACTTCAACTTTTGATATGACTACAGATATTGGAAATTGATACAGATGAACTAAAAGCTTGACTATAAAGCTAGATAGCAGGATAACTTTAAGAAATGAATTTATTTCCTTCTTTTAGATTTCCAACAATATTTGACATGTTTTTTTTCTTTTCAGCAAATCCGGACATAACAACGGAATATCTAAATTTATCTAAAAAACTAGCACTTTTATCTAAATTCCTAGGCTTATTAGCGTCGCTACCATACACTCAAATAGTATCAGATTTAAGTAATAAATCTACTATTACTAAGGTTGTACAGAAAGAAATTAGCTATTCTACGCCGAAGGAGAAAGTTCTAGAAAATGATCTGGCTTTAAGGAATTATGTAAGTATCGATTTGTGTGATTTTTGTCTTGTATAGTTTGCGCAATGAAAATTTTGCGCATAATCTTGCGCAAAAATTTATGCGCAAATCTTAAGGTTGTATGTCATAAATTGTGTTATTAGTGTTTGCGCAAATATTGCGCATAGATTTTTGAAACAAAATAATAAATTGAAATTCATGGTTTAAACATGGAAACTATTGTTGGTTAAAATTCACAGATTCTTAAGAAAAAAATACACAAATTATTATTACTATGTAAATAAATTCATATATTTGTTTGTATATTTTGTCTTACAGAGTCAACCAACTATAGATTTACAAGGAATTTTAACAAATGCTCAGGAAAATGGGCGACTCTCAATAACAATACCATGGCTAGTCCACTATCTATCAATGCTAGACTACACATCATTACGCATAAACTACTACCAAAAACTACTAAAAATCCTATTCGATATCTACTCGAATCGACTAAAAATCGAAAGCACAACACTAAAAAAGAACACTGCTATATACTTAAAATCGATTCTCGGTTGGTTATTCGATTTACCGCACTTTCCTCAAGAATTATTTTACGAGAATCGACTAAATATAACTGTATCGAGTGATTTGAATGTCGATTCTTGCGATTTAGTCGATGAATCGATTATTATAGAGTTGTGCCCGCATTTGAGAGACTTGAATGTGTTGTTATCGACATGTAGGGTTGCGCAAGATCAGAAAGATGTGGCTAGTTATCGACATATAACACCGGTTAGTTTAACTTTGAACCCTGAGGATCGGATTAAGAACAAGGAGAAGGAATTACAGGTGAGTTCTAAATAATTATATATACTGTTACAGCCTTTTTATCGTCCCATTGCTGGGCTGCGGCCTCCTCTCACACGGAAAGGATTGAGCATTAATTACAACGCTTGCTCAATGCGAGTTGGTGATTTCAGACTTAATAGTCCAGGTTTCCTCAAGATGTTTTCCTTCGCCTCTTAATCAGCCATTGGTGTCTAACTAAGATATACTAAGATAGTACATACAAACTTAGAAAAGTTGATTTGGTACTTGCCTGACTTGGAATCGAACCCACACCCTCATACTCGAGAGGTTGGTACTTTACCCACTAGGCCACCACAACTCCGGAAATTATGTATACTTCTATAGTAATATTATAAAGAAGTTAAAATTTTAAGCGTAATTGTATGTTCTCCGGGAAACAGATTAAACCGCTGTACTATAATAACAATTAGAAGAAAGTTTTTACTCTAAAGGCTACAAAAATAGTTCGTAACTTTTAATAAAATGTAAGAATTGGTAGGATAGTAAGTTTACTTACTTTAATTCTACTAATTTATATTTATGTTTTTTATATTTTATTTTATTATAAGTGGGAAAGTTTGTAAGAATGTATGGATGTATGTTTGTTATTCAATCACGCAAAAACGGCTGGACCGATTTGGTTAAAATTTGGTATGTAGATAGGTGATACCCTGGATTAACACATAGGCTACTTTTTATCAACACACGACGCGGGCGAAGCCACTTGCGGAAGCTAGTATTTAATATATAATTTATATTTATTATGTGAATATTTGTGTCCAAGATATGCTTTGCAAGTATATAAATGACCGAGTTTATGAAAGCACGATAAACTGTAGGTCCAGAATGTCATTTGAACATCTTTAGCAGTCGTTACGGGTAGTCAGAAGCCAGTAAGTCTGACACCAGTCTTACCAAGGGGTATTGGGTTGCCCGGGTAACTGGGTTGAGGGGGTCAGATAGGGCAGTTGCTCCTTGTAAAGCACTGGTACTCAGCTGCACCTAGTTAGACTGGAAGCCGACCCTAACATAGTTGGGTAAAGACTCGGGAGACGATGATGACATACATTTTAAAGTCATTGTATTCAATGGTGGTAATCTTAGATTTTCTTCATATTTTACTTTCTTTTAAGTTTCTATGCGTCATTATTCAACTACTTTTTTTTTGTTTATTAGGCTCGTTTAGAAGAAGAACTTCTAAAAAGCCAGCCATCATCCACTCGTCGAGTCCTCGAGCTGGTTATCGAGCGGGTGACAGCGGCGTCCGTGAGGTCTCTGAGCGCGGCCGCGTTAGAGCCAGCACGAGCTCGCGCCACGCGGCATGCTGCCAGGCTCGTCGCTGTCTGTCACCATCAGGTATGTTATATATTGTACTAGAGCTGGTGACGTTAGAGCCAGCACGAGCTCGCGCCACGCGGCATGCTGCCAGGCTCGTCGCTGTCTGTCACCATCAGGTATGTTATATATTGTACTAGAGCTGGTGACGTTAGAGCCAGCACGAGCTCGCGCCACGCGGCATGCTGCCAGGCTCGTCGCTGTCTGTCACCATCAGGTATGTTATATATTGTACTAGAGCTGGTGACGTTAGAGCCAGCACGAGCTCGCGCCACGCGGCATGCTGCCAGGCTCGTCGCTGTCTGTCACCATCAGGTATGTTATATATTGTACTAGAGCTGGTGACGTTAGAGCCAGCACGAGCTCGCGCCACGCGGCATGCTGCCAGGCTCGTCGCTGTCTGTCACCATCAGGTATGTTATATATTGTACTAGAGCTGGTGACGTTAGAGCCAGCACGAGCTCGCGCCACGCGGCATGCTGCCAGGCTCGTCGCTGTCTGTCACCATCAGGTATGTTATATATTGTACTAGAGCTGGTGACGTTAGAGCCAGCACGAGCTCGCGCCACGCGGCATGCTGCCAGGCTCGTCGCTGTCTGTCACCATCAGGTATGTTATATATTGTACTAGAGCTGGTGACGTTAGAGCCAGCACGAGCTCGCGCCACGCGGCATGCTGCCAGGCTCGTCGCTGTCTGTCACCATCAGGTATGTTATATATTGTACTAGAGCTGGTGACGTTAGAGCCAGCACGAGCTCGCGCCACGCGGCATGCTGCCAGGCTCGTCGCTGTCTGTCACCATCAGGTATGTTATATATTGTACTAGAGCTGGTGACGTTAGAGCCAGCACGAGCTCGCGCCACGCGGCATGCTGCCAGGCTCGTCGCTGTCTGTCACCATCAGGTATGTTATATATTGTACTAGAGCTGGTGACGTTAGAGCCAGCACGAGCTCGCGCCACGCGGCATGCTGCCAGGCTCGTCGCTGTCTGTCACCATCAGGTATGTTATATATTGTACTAGAGCTGGTGACGTTAGAGCCAGCACGAGCTCGCGCCACGCGGCATGCTGCCAGGCTCGTCGCTGTCTGTCACCATCAGGTATGTTATATATTGTACTAGAGCTGGTGACGTTAGAGCCAGCACGAGCTCGCGCCACGCGGCATGCTGCCAGGCTCGTCGCTGTCTGTCACCATCAGGTATGTTATATATTGTACTAGAGCTGGTGACGTTAGAGCCAGCACGAGCTCGCGCCACGCGGCATGCTGCCAGGCTCGTCGCTGTCTGTCACCATCAGGTATGTTATATATTGTACTAGAGCTGGTGACGTTAGAGCCAGCACGAGCTCGCGCCACGCGGCATGCTGCCAGGCTCGTCGCTGTCTGTCACCATCAGGTATGTTATATATTGTACTAGAGCTGGTGACGTTAGAGCTAGCACGAGCTCGCGCCACGCGGCATGCTGCCAGGCTCGTCGCTGTCTGTCACCATCAGGTATGTTATATATTGTACTAGAGCTGGTGACGTTAGAGCCAGCACGAGCTCGCGCCACGCGGCATGCTGCCAGGCTCGTCGCTGTCTGTCACCATCAGGTATGTTATATATTGTACTAGAGCTGGTGACGTTAGAGCCAGCACGAGCTCGCGCCACGCGGCATGCTGCCAGGCTCGTCGCTGTCTGTCACCATCAGGTATGTTATATATTGTACTAGAGCTGGTGACGTTAGAGCCAGCACGAGCTCGCGCCACGCGGCATGCTGCCAGGCTCGTCGCTGTCTGTCACCATCAGGTATGTTATATATTGTACTAGAGCTGGTGACGTTAGAGCCAGCACGAGCTCGCGCCACGCGGCATGCTGCCAGGCTCGTCGCTGTCTGTCACCATCAGGTATGTTATATATTGTACTAGAGCTGGTGACGTTAGAGCCAGCACGAGCTCGCGCCACGCGGCATGCTGCCAGGCTCGTCGCTGTCTGTCACCATCAGGTATGTTATATATTGTACTAGAGCTGGTGACGTTAGAGCCAGCACGAGCTCGCGCCACGCGGCATGCTGCCAGGCTCGTCGCTGTCTGTCACCATCAGGTATGTTATATATTGTACTAGAGCTGGTGACGTTAGAGCCAGCACGAGCTCGCGCCACGCGGCATGCTGCCAGGCTCGTCGCTGTCTGTCACCATCAGGTATGTTATATATTGTACTAGAGCTGGTGACGTTAGAGCCAGCACGAGCTCGCGCCACGCGGCATGCTGCCAGGCTCGTCGCTGTCTGTCACCATCAGGTATGTTATATATTGTACTAGAGCTGGTGACGTTAGAGCCAGCACGAGCTCGCGCCACGCGGCATGCTGCCAGGCTCGTCGCTGTCTGTCACCATCAGGTATGTTATATATTGTACTAGAGCTGGTGACGTTAGAGCCAGCACGAGCTCGCGCCACGCGGCATGCTGCCAGGCTCGTCGCTGTCTGTCACCATCAGGTATGTTATATATTGTACTAGAGCTGGTGACGTTAGAGCCAGCACGAGCTCGCGCCACGCGGCATGCTGCCAGGCTCGTCGCTGTCTGTCACCATCAGGTATGTTATATATTGTACTAGAGCTGGTGACGTTAGAGCCAGCACGAGCTCGCGCCACGCGGCATGCTGCCAGGCTCGTCGCTGTCTGTCACCATCAGGTATGTTAATCGGAGACGGCGACTTCCAGAAGTCGATGGTTAAATTTAGTCACCGACTTCCAGAAGTCGAAAGTGGAAGTTAGTGACTGAATTTGACATTTTCTTCTAGAAGAAGCTGGCTTAATTGCGACGCCGACTTCTAGAAGTCGGTGGCTAAATTAAGACACCGTCTTTTACTTTCACCGTCTTTTCTTTCCGTATTAAGACGCGCCCTAAACTGAGATATTAGCTTCTAGAAGCTGCTGGCTTAATTGCGACACCGACTTCTAGTGGCGATAGATCTTCAGTCACCGACTTCAAAAGTGTTTTCTATCACAGCCGTCGCTCCTACAATCAGTGCAGCGAGTATATTCTGAGGAGCTGGCAGCACTACGGGCTCCGGCGCTGGAGAGGGTTCATCCAGGGTTGAGCTCAGGCGGCCGTGTAGGCATTGCTGGCGACGGCGGCGCCGCCGCCCCTTGTGGCTCTCGTCGTCAGAGCGGGTGTTACATACAGTCTTGTTGACATCGTCTGCTCTATTTGATAGGGTTTTGTTTTTTTTGGATAGGAAAGCTGTTGTCGCTTGGACGTCATATTTTCAGCGTCTTTAAAAAGTGACTTCTGGAAGTCGGTGTTTAAATTTGTAACGACGACTTCTAGAAGTCGATAACTTAATTTAGTTACTGACTTTCTGACGTTGGAAGAAGTGAAAGTCGGTGGCTCAATTGAGACACCGACTTCCAGAAATCGAAAGTGGGAGTCGGCGACTAAATTGAGATATTGTCTTCTAGAAGCCGCTGGCTTAATTGCGACACCGACTTCCGGAAGTCGCTGACTTCAAAACTGTTTTTCTTCTAGCCGTCGCTCCTACAGTCAGTCCAGCGAGTATATTCTGAAGAGCTGGCAGCACTGCGGGCTTCGGCGCTGGAGAGTGGCCGCGTGGCCATCCAAGGTCGAGCTCAGGCGGCCGTGTCGGCACTGCTGGCGACGGCGCCGCCGCCCCTTGTGGCTCTCGTCGTCAGAGCAGCCGTGACAAGGCTACAGAAGTGGATCAATGATAATTGGAATACTACTGGTGAGTTCTTTGATACATAGTTTTTATTTACCACGCATTTTTTAACACGCTTATATTAGCTTCACTTGTAACTATGTATGTAAGAAAATCTTGGAACCTTAATTTGACCCACTTCCCGGATCAGGCAGGATTAAATTTTGCATACGCTTTGATTTCTGATGACAATACATGACAAGCCAGTTTTGTTTTTTAAACTATACATTTTTATTCAAAACTTCAACAAATCATATTGTCTCTAGCGGTCCTCTGCAAAGACATAGAGGCAGAGGTTCGAGCGCTACAGAGCATCGGCGAGTTAACGCCGGCGTGTCACAAGAGCGCAAGTGACGTCACCGCCGTGACGTCACCGCCCGCCGTGTTCGCGCAGCACGTCAGCCCCGCAGCCAGTGTCATTCACTTGAAGGTAGGAGTTACTAACAATATCATCATCATCATCAGCTGTCATTGAACAGCCTTGGCATTCGTTACGTAGTCAGAAGCCAGTAAGGTTGACGCCAGTCTTACCAAGGGATAACAGGTTGTGTAGAGGGCGTGGGAGAATGCTCTGGCTATACCCGTCGTTCAAATGCAGGCAACACCAGGTGGTTTTAGCCAGTGGTCTGGCACACCCCTCCACGGACCCCGGGTGGAGGACGGTCTTATGGTCCACGAGGTCCGACGGGTCACGACCCCTGACAAAAAAGGTTCTCGCACAACTTTTTGTTGACTGTTGACATCGCACAAGACTGCGCAGAAACCATTGTAGCTTTATACTGTTTATAGCGTTTAACTGTGATCGGAAATTACTCGCCAACCGCTATCAAGTTTGAAAATTATAATTGAAAACACTTAAGTTATTTTAGTCATAATATATTTATTAATTTTCTCTTCCAGGAACAAGTATGCCTTTTACTAGACGGCGTGGCACCGGGCAATAGTCTGACTCGCGTACTATCTAGCTGCGCCCTCGCGTGCTCGCCTCACAACGTGTTCATCCGCGCCGCCACCAGGCGAGCCATACTGCAGCTCAGCGTCGACCTGTGTGTCGTGTTTGGTGAGTGACCAGTGAATGTGACGAATAATGGCCAAGGTTTGACGAATTGTGACGAGTACCTGGCGAGGTGTGACGAATGATGTGCGAGGTGTGACGAGCAGCGCAAAGTGTGTCGAATTTAGGGTGAAGCGTGACCAATTACTGATGAAACGTGACGAATGGTGCGTGATGTGTGACGAATGGTGGACGAAGTGTGACGAGTGGTGGGAGACGTGTGACAAATACTGGGTGATGTGTGACAAATACTGGGTGATGTGTGGTGAAGTGTGACGAAAGACCGATGAAGTATGACAAATACTGGACAAAGTGTGACGAATGTATGATGACATGTGACGAATATTGGGTGACACGTTACGTATGATTTATTTATTTATTTATTTATTTATTTCCACCAAACATACACTATTTTTACAGGTGCCACCCAATGCAATAGCGTAGTTATTTCTACATATACTTATTTAACATTTACAAAACTTAATACCTACTTAACCATAAAAAAAAAACTAAACTAATACAGAAAATAAAATAAAATGTCAGTTGTATCCAATAGATAGCATACCATATGCGGCTCTGGTAAGTTCATTCGTAGTGCAATGAAACAGATCTAACCGTTGTGACAAAGCGTTAAGCGCACGCAGCGCCCGCGTGAGAGGCGCTCGCTGCAGCAGGTTAGTGCGCGCGGGTGGCACGCTCAGCAGCGGCGGCCGGCGCCTGCGCCCCACGTACCCGTCCGGAACACACAGCGACACCGTGCTCAGAACTCCAGGATTGTGAACTTTGCCAGTCATAACTTTCCATAGGTAAACAGCGAGAGCGACCTCCCTTCTAACTTCCAATCTGTAATATCCTATCATACCCAGTATAAACAGCGTAGGATATAATAGTGGATATCCTGGGTACACACCGTATTGCTTTAAGTACATGAACCTCAAAAATTTATTTTGTATCCTTTCCAGCATTAATTGATATTTATTTTTATTGATATATGATGAGGGTGTGACTAATTATTGAGGAGTAAACCAAAATCAAATCATGTCTTAAAAAACACTTTTTGTTCGCAGTAAGTCGTCGCCCAAAAGAAGTGAACGAATCGTTCCTATCCAAACTCCACGGTATCTGGGATACTTGTTGTCCCGACAGGAAACGGTCACCCCCTCAAGAACTCACCCTTCCCGAACGAAGAACGGAACTATCACCACAGTTCAGAAACTTCGATGACGAAGAAAGAGCACCAACACCAAACAGCGACGAAGAAATACCCACCAAAGTTGTTATTGCACCACAGAGTAGCGAAACAATAGAAAGTCAACCAGTAGAAAGTCAAGCAGTAGAAAAAAGTCAACCGGTAGACTTGTCTACTGATAAAAGTCTACCAATAGAAGGCGATGATAGTGTAGTGAATTTGGAGTTTTTTGACCGTATTTTGTGTCCGAGGAATATAATGTTGTTGAGTGAGAATAAGAGTGTGGATGTTTGGGAGTCAATGGCTACTGTGCTGGTTTTCCTGTTGACGAATGATTATTTGAGTGAAGATTCGTTGACGGAGCAATGTTTGGCTGTTTATAGACAGGATTGGCCTCAGGTATGTATTTTTTGGCATTATTTATAACTAGCTTCTGCCAGCGGCTCCGCCCGCGTGGTGTGTTGATAAAAAGAAGCCTATGTGTTAATCCAGGATATCACCTATCTGCATACCAAATTTCAACCAAATCGGTCCAGCCGTTTTTGCGTGAAAGAATAACAAACATACATCCATACATTCTCACAAACTTCCACGTTTATAATATAAGTAGGATATTAGTAGGATTATCCTAATTCACTTGTAATCTTATCAGTTTATATGACAAAAATACTACAATTTCATCATTGGTCTACCTAAAAGGTAGTCATATAGCAAGACTTTGTGGGTTCTAAAAAGTAGCCCGGAGTCTGGAATTTTCTGATTGATACACCCGTGCATCGAAGAGCACTTTAATGTCTGTCCTGCGCCTGATCTCTCTCCGGTCGTGTCGGACTACCGTCGAGTGAAGGAAAAGACAGCACCTGTGTCCAAGCAAACGCTTGTGCACTACAATGAAATAAATAAGGAATAATTACACTTTCAATACCAACTTATAAGCTATATTAGCTGTTCCACGCGGTTCCACCCGCGTCCCGTGGGAACTACTGCCCGTACCGGGATAAAATAGCCTATGTTACTCGGGAAGAGTGTAGCTTTCCAACAGTGAAAGAATTTTTCAAATCGGGTCAGCAGTTTCAGAGCCTACAAACCAACAAAATATCAACATTTTTCTCTTTACATATTAATAAAGATCTATAGAATTTTAAATACTTTTTTTCTTCCACAGAACATACTAGAAAGTCTATCCACCTGCATGAAGTCGGTGTCAGCGCGCTGGTCTAGATCATCCACAGGCAAGTTCACATTGTTCCTAGACTTTCTAGCTGAATACTGCGGCGATATGGACTATGAACCGCTCGAAGATTAATCACCACTTGACTTTTGTTAATCAGAAATAAGGAAAGAAAATGAGTTTTGTTGTACATATAAAGACGCAATACACATGGACAATAGAAAAAGAATTGAGGGGAAAATATGCGTCTTGAAACGCGCAATACGGCCCTCGGTCAGCATGATGCTGCGACCCAAAAGATTAATCACCACTCGACATTCATTAATCACCAAGTGACTAAAGTGACTTTTTTGCATTAAAAGTAGTGAATGTAGGATATAAGCCAGTGGAGAGATAATCACCGCTTGACTTGACTTCATAATCGCCGGGTGACTTTTTGTATTGTACATCGTAAATGTAGTAAGTCACAAAACATATTGAAAGTTGATGTAAATAATGTGATTTGGTGATTTTTAAATAAGAGTTTGCATTGATTGACATTGAGTCATAAGAAAAAATTCACTGATTGCCGTTTTAAATATTTGTGAGAGTGAGTAAATACTACTGTGTAATAAGCTGAATATTTTATCAATTTAATTGGGTCATTAATCATCGTTATGACTTACCATCACCATGTGACTATATTGACCATACTGGGAATTAATTAATGTTTCAGTGATATTTATATGAAAGATAATAAATATATTGTGGCTTGTAGAATTTTGGCTGTGACTGCGAAAGATTGACTGATATCGCGAATTTGTTTAAAAAGTAGCTTTTATGTGGCTAAAATATTAGAAAAATTCATAAAGCTAATGTAACTAAAAATCTGGAGCCAAAAGAGCATAATTCGGACTTTTTAAATATTGTAGTCGAATTTCGACGTTTTAAATAAAATATTGAACAACACTAGTTTAGTCGAGTAGATTAGTAAGGTTTTGAATAATCGACTAAAATATTTACGTAGTCCGAACTATGTATGCATAGATTGTGTATTTTCTTTTGTAAATTACCGTTTTTAAAGTGGAAATATGGAAATATTCTACAACAAAAATGCTGTTTGGTGAAAAATGCATGACAAATAATATTAAATTCGATGATAAGTTATATTCTACATTATGATATAATAATGTAAGTACTTATAAAAAAAACGCAATTTGCCAAAATAAGTAAAAATATGAATAATGTATTGGTTGTATGTTAGTCCCAACGAATCTCAGAAACAGCTGTTGTAACATCGATGGTGTATTCTAAAATATTAATGAAACACAACGATTGATGTGTATTGATCTTTTGATAATATTTAGAAATAGACTTTAATAATGATGGGAAATAATCAAAACCATTAGAATCCTCGATAAAATCATAATTATTCCCAAACAACAGATTAACATAATTTGTCCATTATGGCAACTATTTGGGAAATATTTACCAAATAAAATATTATTGATTTGGTAAGAAATAAAATATGTTTCTTAAATACAATCAATAAGTTGGGAAAAGGCAGAGGATGTCTTCATCGATATTTATAAACAAAATATTGTCTCCTATTTGAGACGCGAGGCAAAACATTAGAACAAAACATGTCTTATGACTTTCAACTCTTCTATACAAATTAAATATAACACCATTTTATTAGTAGTTAATATACCTCAGTAGAAATAATGTAGTTGCCTTTTAATTGGGTTGAGGAGGTCAAATAAGCAGTCGCTCCTTGTGGCACACTGGTACTCAGCTGCATCAGGTTGGACTGGAAGCCGACCCCAACATATTTGGGAAAAGGCTCGGTAGATGATGTTAGTAGAAATAATGTAGATGCCTTATACATTATGTCAAATAAAATTATTGTATGTAGAATAAATGAATAGTAGTTTGAAGGCGAGACAACCCGTCGTTCCAAGGTGTATCAGGTTGCCCGGGTAACTGGGTTGAGGAGGTCAGATAGGCAGTCGCTCTTTGTAAAACACTGGTACTCAGCTGCATCCAGTTAGACTGGAAGCCGACCCCAACATAGTTGGAGAAAGGTTAGGCAGATGATGAAGTAGAGTTTAAAAATCAACGCTGATATTTTACCTACTTCTCTTCTTTGAGATTGTTCTAGAAATTGAAAATTTTACTAGATTTAATTTAGAGGGATTGATTACACAATGTTTTCATGGGCCGTTTGAAATCGTAACTTTGTGCTAAGATCATTTGAAAAATCCCTAATTCCTATCATTTCAACTGCAACCGACCACATGTAAATAAAAAACTGCCAAAATTAAATGTAAATAGTGTATAGAATTATGTTTTTGTTACGTATTTTACGGTAATGTTATATTCTGTCAAAGTAAGTACAATAATTTGTGTATTGTAGAGGGTGTTGGCTTTTGTACGTAGCGCATTATTTTGACGTTAAATTACACGATGAACAACATGAACAGATTTGAAAAATTATTTCGCTGTTGGAAAGCTACACTATCCCCGAGTAACATAGACTATATTTTATCCCGGTACGGGCAGTAATTTCCACGGGGCGCGGGTGAAACGGCGGGAAAATGGCTAGTTTGAAATGATATTCTAAATCAGGAATTGAGTTTCTTCTAAACCTTATTGTACTTGTAGAAGTTGTAGAATAAGTCAATATTTACATATAAAAAAATGTGGTAAAGCCAACACTCTCAAATATGCCTTTATTTACAAATATATAATCTGTAATTATATTAGCTGCGGTAGGTTTGAACAGCAGCTGAGTTTTAAGCAAGTAAATTGCATTTACATATAAATGTACATTTTGACGCACATGCCGTGACTGCATGAAGTCGGCTGCAGCTGCACAACTGGTTTGTATGCATTTACATGAAACCTTTTTGGATCGAAGCGACAGCAGCATGTGCAGTCGATGTTACACATTATTTCTGAACATACAAACTAGGAGTGCAGCTGCAGCCGACTTCATACAGTGTCGGCGTGTACGGTCGGCAGTTGCAGTCGGCAGCTAGCATTGAAAATATACTTAAGGCGTAAATCTTTATGTGTAGTATTTAGTGCATTAGCTTAGCTTTTTCTCTTTACTGTATAAAACTATTTAATTAATTATATCTTTATATTTAAAAATGCTTCTAAAGCTGTATAGTAAATATACTTAATATTCGTTATTGTATATAGGGCTCAATATTAGGACCTACTTTATTCCTACTGTATGTCAACAACCTGTGCAATCTATCTCTTCCGCATTGCAAGGTATATACTTACGCGGATGACACGGCTCTTCTCGTGTATGGCCGGAACTGGCTGGAAGTACACGAACGAGCAGAAAAGGCGCTCCAAATAGTTTTGTCCTGGCTTTCTGCTAATGTTCTGACATTAAATGTCGAGAAAACAACTTACGTGACTTTCTCCCTACAGCCCTCCCAACCTGGTGACCTTTTCTCTATCACAGCTCACTCATGCAGTGGGCAGCACAAACCATGCCAATGCCCCCCACTGACGAGAAAGAAAGAAGTCAAATATCTGGGAATCATAATTGATGGGCAGATATCGTGGAAGGGCCAACTGAAGACCTTAACTGGTAGGGTGAGAAAACTCACGGCAGTTTTTAAGAACTTGCGTCATTGTGCAGATTCTGGGACATTACGCATGGTATATTTTTCACTATGTCAGTCCATACTAACCTTTGGCATTACGGTATGGGGTGGAGCACATAAAACTAATTTCCTAGAGCTGGAAAGAGCGCAAAGAGCTGTTCTCAAGGTCATGACTTTCAAGCACTTTAGATTCAGCACTACACAATTATATGCAGACTGCCAAGTACTGACCGTGAGGAAGCTCTTTATCCTAAATACTATTCTGCGCAAACATCAAACCCTTAAATTCACCCCAGACACTAGGGCCAAACGGCGGCGTAATGCCAGAGTATGCCCTGTGGATTTGTGTAGGACCAGTGCGGCTGAAAGACACTTTCACATTGTCGGAAGTAGACTATATAATATCGGGAATCAACACTGCAACATTTATTCGAGTAGCAAATATGAGTGTAAAAAGAAAATAATAAAGTGGCTTATGGATCTCACCTATGATGAGATAGAAGAGTTACTTAAAACTAACATATAAGTAATTGCATATTCGGACATCCTAGACATACATATGCGAGCATACACACACACACACACGCACGCACACTAACACACACACACACACCATTCACACGCTCACATGCACACGCAGGCAGGCTTAATATCTACATTTATCTTTTGATGTAATAAAAAAGTTAAAGCTATGTACAACATGATAGTTCTAAAACAGTCGCTAAATATTGTCTATTACTGTGAGAGAGCCCTGACACCCATAACACAAGTTTAATCTTAGCTTGGGTGTCGGAGATCTTCAACCATTGTGCTATGTTTCAATTTTTAAGTGTTTTCTAGTACATAGTTAAACGAAGTCGAATAAAATATTTTTAATTTTTTTTTTAATTTTTTTTATTTTAAGAATCGACTAAAATTTCTTAATCGGTTATGATCGGATTTTATGTAAATATTTTTGTCTAAAATGTATTTAAATTATTGTGCCACTGAATACTACATTGTAAAACGAAGTCCATAGCAGAATGTATATCGCTTTTGCGAATAGTTAAATGTAATAAAAAAACAAATTTTGAACATATTATTGTTTCATTGTAACTACCTTTCACTATTTTATAAATCTTAACTGCCTCGTTGGTCTAGCTATCGCAAACGCGCCTCAGTCTTGGTAAGCGAGGTCTCAAGTTTGATTCCCGAGTCCGGTCGAAATTTACAAAGCAGCCCAGAGCCTGGAAGTTGGTACCTAATTGATACACCCGTGCATCGGAGAGCACGTAAATGTCGTTCCTGCGCCTGATTTCACTCCGGTAGTGCCGGATTGCTGTCCCATCGGACTATCATCATCCCCCGAGCCTTTTCCCAACTATGTTGGGGTCGGCTTCCAGTCTAACCGGATTCAGCTGAGTACCAGTGCTTTACAAGAAGCGACTGCCTATCTGACCTCCTCAACCCAGTTACCCGGGCAACCCGATACCCTTTGGTTAGACTGGTGTCAGACTTACTGGCTTCTGACTACCCGTAACGACTGCCAAGGAATAATGACAGCCGGGACCTACAGTTTAACGTGCCATCCGAAACACAGTCATTGGTGTCTAAGATATACTGATTTGATTATATTCAAAAAACAATAATCTATCTATGAATCTAGCTATTTACAACACATTAATATTTAATATTTAAAACTCTCTTTCGCGAAATCAGTAAGCGATTAGTGGAGTCCACTCGTGACCAAAGGGCTGGCCTATACTTCGGCCAAAGGATATGCATTGCCATCCAGCGTGGCAATGCAGCCAGCCTTTTGGGCACGATCCCAGCTGACAGTGATGCGGTGATTAATATTTAAATATTAAATATTAATGTGTTGTAAATAGCTAGATTCATAGATATACTTAAAAAGTACATACAAACTTAGAAAAGTTGCATTGGTACTTGCCTGACCTGGAATCGAACCCGCGCCCTCATACTCGAGAGGTTAGTTCTGCCCACTAGGCCACCACGACTGTCCCATCGGACTATGCCAACTCAATTACGAGCAGTATTTCAGTTTCTGTAGTTTTTTTTGTGAATGTTGAAAGTTACCTAGCTGGAACAAATGTAGGGAAAACGTTGTGCCGTATGGAAGAATTTTGGAATCAGGGCAAGTTCATATGTTCACACCCAAATGAAACAAGTATTTTACATTCATTATCATATACTAGCTTCTGCCAGCGGTTTCACCCGCATCCCGTGGGAACTACTTCCCGTACCGGGATAAAAAGTAGCCTATAGCCTTCCTCGATAAATAGGCTATCTAACACTGAAAGAAATTCTCAAATCGGACCAGTAGTTCCTGAGATTAGCGCGTTCAAACAAACAAACAAAGAATCAAACAAACAAGCAAACAAACTTTAGCTTTATAATATTAGTATAGATTCATATCATTAATCGACTAAAAACCCTATAATCGCTTAACAGCTAAGAGAAACTGATCACATTCCTATCTGTCAATGTCAAAATAATATCTGTCAAAAAGTCTATCAAAAGAGGATAATAGTTCGGAAAATAGAGAAATATTGCTAAAAATCGATAAATAAATGAATAAAACCAATGAATTATTAAATAAAAATGACGGAAATATTCAATTTGAGTACGTTGTGTCGCTGCTGTCATGCTGATGGCCATTTCAAGAGCTTGCAAGTGCCATACGAAGAAGAACATGATGTGGAAATATATGCTATTATGCTGCGTGAAACTTTAGGCATATCTGTAAGTATTAGAATTATTGATGGTCAGTGGGTCGTCTTAAAGGCTCATCTTAAAGTTAAAAGTAATTTGGTCAGTGGGTCATCTTTATTCAAAGTTGGCCGAAAATCAGCACTTGTCGAAGGTCAAGTCTCCGCCTCTAAGACGACCCACTGACCAAGACGGCCTCCAAAACCCCAATTCTGTCTGTATTGTAATGTTAAAAACATTATTATACCTACAAAGAGTTCATATTATACAAGTAGCACAATTTCATTAAATATTTAACCACACATGTTGGGAACTATCATTTATCGTGCTCTCTAAAACACAGTCATTGGTGTCCAAGATATACTTAGAAAGTACATACAAATTTACACATTTTGCACATGTTGCATTAGTACTTGCCTGACCTGGAATCTAACACACACTCATGCTTGAGAGATTGGTTCTTTACCCACTAGGCCACTACAACTTTTTTCTTTTATATTAATAAAGAAAGAAAAAATATTTTACTGTCACAGTTCAAAAACTAATTAAAGTTAAAACAAGAAAGGACACAGATAATGAAATAAATTTGCAACATAATAAAAAAGCAGAATAAAGTAATTTAAATATTTCACATAATAATTTCAGATTTCAACCCCGCCATTAGAAGCAAGCTACACTATCTGTGACAATTGTATCCTGAGGCTGCGGGACGCTACCAACTTCAAGCACCAAGTGTTAATATGTGAGCAGAAGTTTAGTGTTTACTGTCAAAGTAAGTATAATCTATATAAATAATAATTTATGCCACTTTTTACCATCATCATCATCCTCCTGCCCTTATCTCAATTTTATTTGTGGTCGGCGCAGCATGTTTTCTCCTTCCATACTCTTCTATCTGCTGTCATCTCACAAGAAACCTTTTTTGTAATTCATACTTTTCATTGTAATTTTATATAGTTAGTAATGTTTAGGTTTTTGTTTGGTCTACTTAGTGATTATGTGAAGTTTGCACAATATCGGTTGAGTGACTCTTCATTTAACACATTTTTTGTTACAAAATGGTGGACTTTATGTGCAGAGAAGTACGTAGCAACGGGCCACTATTTATAAATAAAACATGAATAAACAAATATTACAAAAAATACTCCATACCCTACTTGTCTATATACTAGTATGTAGTTATTTTACTCCATTTGTAGACACTTAACTAAAGGTAAACTATCTTAAGCCCTAACATAGTTGGGAAAAGGCTTGGAAGGTGATGACTAATGATGTTTCATTTTTATTTTCAGATGAACAATTTATCGCAACACAAAACGTGAAAATAGAAGAAAATGATGACGAATGTAATAATGAATGTAAGACCTTTTGATATTATATATTACTAGCTTTCGCTCGCGGTTTCACCCGAGCTCCAATATAACTGCTTCCTGTAGCCTGATGGTGACAAAAACTATCCTATGTTTTCCCATCGCGCTATGAGAGTGAAGGAACAGTGGGTGCACCTGTGTCCAAGCAAATGTGCCTGCACTATAGTATGTAGTGCGCAGCTGGCTGATCTCCTTATACTAGCCCCCTTGGCCAAAAATCGGCTAGAAGGAAATCATTATACAATATTTATTCATATTATTTCCCGTATCTGCATAAAATATAGTCTATGTTATTCAGGAATAGTATAGCTTCCCAAAGCGAAAGAAATGTTCAAGTCGGTTTTGTAGTTTCGGAGCCTTTAGGATACAAACAAACAAATGTTTCCTCTTTATTATATTATAGTTCGACTTTATCTCTTTGCAGATGATGACTTAGGACCAGATTCAGACGAAAATAAAAGTTTTGATGTGGACGTCAAAAAAGGTAACAATAATTTTTTTTTAAAGACTGACACTTAAGATCAAAATCTAAAATCGTTTGGCTGCAAAAAAGCACTTTTTGATCGTCAGAAATTTATAAAAGTCAGTCCCCAAAACGCCCACCCTTCACCACTTCCTATGTGTTATTGCTGGGAAGAAGAAGTGGCGCAACAAACTCCCCAGCAACACATGTTTGGTTATCCCGTCCATCTGTCACCTGGCTGTATCTTATGACTGTGATAGACTGTGTAGATGAAATTTTCACAGATGATGTATTGCTGTTGCTGTTATAACAAAAAATACTAAATTAAGATTAGAATAAGATAAATCTATACTTATAATAAATCTGTAGAGAGGTCAATTCTGTACATTAAATATATTTCCAAAATATCTATCAGGGGGGTGATTAGTGATCGATACTGATGCCAAAAATGCAATCAGTAAAATTTTTGTCTGTCTGTCTGTCTGTCTGTCTTTCTGTCTGTCTGTCTGTCTGTCTGTCTGTCTGTATGTTCGTTATGGAAACAAAAACTACTCGACGGATTTTAATGAAACTTGGCACAAATATTCTTCATACTCCTGGGCAGGTTATAGGATACTTTTCATCACGCTACGATCAATAGGAGCAGAGCAGTGATGGGAAATGTTGGGAAATCGGGAGAAGTTACTCCATTTTTTAAGCTTCCGTCGCGTGTGGTTGAAGATAAGTAGTAATAGGCTAGGTACGCATAGATTTAGATAATTGCATAGGCTGGTGATTATTATTTCTTCCTCTCTTTGCACAAAGTCCGAATCTAACGCGGACGAAGTCGCTGGCAGAAGCTAGTATAATATAAATATATTATAAGATAAAGAGTCGTGGTGGCCTCGTGGGTAAAGAACCAACCTCTCGAGTATGAGGGTGTGGGTTCGATTCCAGGTCAGGCAAGTACCAATGCAACTTTTCTAAGTTTGTATGTACTTTCTAAGTAATCTTAGACACCAATGGCTGATAAAAAGGTGAAGGAAAACATCTTGAGGAAACCTGGACTATATATATAGTCTGAAATCAGCAACCCGCATTGAGCAAGCGTGGTGATTAATGCTCAATCCTTCTCCGTGTGAGAGGAGGCCTGTGCCCAGCACAGGGGACGATAAAAAGGCTGTAACAGTAACAGTAAATATATTCAAAGTATATTCGAGTCGAGGTATCTGTGGAGATCTAAGGGGAAGGCCTGTGTTCAGCAGTAGACGTTCTATGCCTGAGATGATGATGATAATGATATTCGAGTCCGAATCACCCTTGGCCCGTTTATTAAAACTTCAAATACAATAAAAGCAATAATTACATTATTTTTTCTTTCAGAATACTCAATAGAAGTTGATATTGGACATCCAGTGGAGGAATTGAAAGATGGTTCGTATTTTCAATAAAAAAAAAACTTATTACCTGGACGTATGTTTGTGTGTGCGCGATTATCTCACGCTTAGCTTAACAGATTTTGATGCGGCTTTCAGTATAGTATTAGATGTCTTAGAAGTTTTTTTGGTATTATTATTGAAGTTGGTTTAGCTTTTTGCGAAAAAATGTAATATTATTTAAATATTTTTTTTGCATAATTTAACGTATTTAGAACACTATTATTTTTTTCAGAGAAACCGGCCGAAGTTGCTTACGAAGAGACTGAATATTCGGATGCGGATGAAAAGGCTCCAATTGAAACAGGAACAACTATTAACAAAGGTAGTGAAGAAGGTTGCTATTTATTTTATAACTACATAATAGTGGGGAAATACTGTTATCCCGTGCGAAGCCGGGGCGGGTCGCTAGTTCATTATAAATTAATCTCCCGAGCCTTTTCCCAACTATGTCGGGGTCGGCTTC
Source organism: Helicoverpa assulta (assembly GCA_963856015.1). Taxonomy (NCBI): domain Eukaryota; kingdom Metazoa; phylum Arthropoda; class Insecta; order Lepidoptera; family Noctuidae; genus Helicoverpa; species Helicoverpa assulta. The sequence continues at coordinate 633,417 of CAWLCW010000003.1, forward strand.
CAGTCTAATCGGATGCAGCTGAGTACCAGTGTGCCACAAGGAACGACTGCCTATCTGACCTCAACTGCCAAAGATGTTCAAATGACAGCTGGGACCTACAGTTTATTGTACTTTCCGAAACAGCGCAAACACAAGACCGTGCTTACCGATGCTTAACTTTATGATGGCCGTTCTTGATTTTTTTGAACATACAATTCGGACGCTACATTTATCCATGTGCACAAAGTTGTTCCTTCAGCAAACTGGTGAAACTGAGGTCTAAACTTAGTTTAATACATAACCCTTTTCTGTTCCAGGCTCGCTGCCCACCAAACACGACTCAAGCTCATTAATAATACAAATAAAAACTGAAAACGGTGACCAATATTCCTGCAAGTCTTGCGGTGGATCATATCCAAACAGAAAAGAAATTAAGAAACATATGCACTTAAAACACACAGTATATTACAAATGCGAACACTGTCATCAACAATTAAAAACATACAAAGTATACAAAAAACATTTAGTAATGCATTCGAGGGAGAAACTTCAATGTCCGCATTGTAACAGAAAATTTTCAAATAATATCACTTTAAGTGACCATATTATTAATGCACATACAAAAACGAATATCTACACATGTGATTTTTGTAATACCCAATTTAAAGCCAGAAACTCGGTTCTAAAACATTTAAAAATTCACTATGGTACGAATAAAAAAATATTATGTGATCTCTGTGGGAATTCTTTTAATGACCAATCTAACTTATATAGTCATATAAGAGCAGTACATGAGAAATTAAGACCTTATAAATGTTCAGAATGTGGTAAAAATTATTCTACTAAGAGACATTTAAGGGACCATTTGAAAACTCATGATAGTGATAGAACGGACATTAATTTACATACATGTGATATTTGTGGTTACAAATTAGTAAAAGGTCGTCAAATGCTTATACATAGAATGAAACATGAAGGTAAATATATGTGTAAAGTATGTAACGAAGTTTTCGACAGTTTTCTCACAAGACAGGAGCATTTAAACACTTTTCATCACAAATTTTATCCCTGTAATATATGTGGGAAAGTTTTAGTCTGCAAATATTCTTTGAATAGACACATAAATGAACATAAAGGTATAAAAAATTTTGCCTGCGACATCTGTGGTATGAAATTTTCTCAAAAATGTGGGTTGAAAAGACACGTTTTTAGAAAACATAATCCGGATGCTGGTTTTGAGGATAATAAAACACAATGTGATATTTGTAAGAAAAGGTTTAAAAATATAGCGGTACATATAGATAAGCATCATAATAATAGGTTTTCCTGTGACCAATGTGGTAATACTTATGCGGATAATAGTGCTTTAAATAGGCATAAAGCTCAAAAACATTTTGGCAGGACATTTGACTGTGAAGTTTGCGGTAAAAAGTATTTGCAAAAATCTAAGTTGAATACGCATAAGCTGAAAGTTCATAAAATTAAAAATGAGATCAATAATTCTGAAAGTACGGAAAATCATACTCTAAATGTGACGGAATAAGGTTCATTTTACAATGTAAATGAAATTACTGTTTATTTGTTAAATGTAATTACAGTTACAGCCTTTTTATCGTCCCACTGCTGGGCACAGGCCTCCTCTCACACGGAGAAGGATTGAGCATTAAATGTAATATTTTGATTTATTATTTGTATAGAAAACTGTAAGAAGAATTAAATAAATATATTTGAATTTTGAAAACGTCTGTCGTTTCATTTTTGTAATTCTTCAAATCTGCCCTTTTTCCAAACTATCTTGGGGTCGGCTTCCAGTCTAACCGGACGCAGCTGAGTATCAGTGTGCCACAAGGAGCGACTGTCTATCTGACCTCTACCCAGTTACCCGGGCAACCCAATACCCCTAGGTAAGACTGGTTGTCAGACTTACTGGCTTCTGACTACCCGTAACGACTGCCAAAGATTCCAAATGACAGCAGGGACCCATCAGTTTATCGATATGACAAGATGGTCACCCATGCACGCAACGACCGCGCAAAGCGTGGCTTAACTTTATGAGTGAACGGTCGATTCTCGCAGCTGTGACTTTTATTATGAACTAGCTTCTGCCAGCGGTTTCACCCGCATCCCGTGGGAACCTCTGCACGAACCCGGATAAAAAGTAGCCTATTGCCTTTCTCGATAAATGGGCTATCTAACACTGAAAGAATTTTTCAAATCGGACCAGTAGTTCCTGAGATTAGCGCGTTCAAACAAACAAACAAACTCTTCAGCTTTATAATATTAGTATAGATTCTGTAAGTGGTTAATTTAATTATGTTTAAGGGTTCTATGTATATTAAAAAAAGTTTTTTAATGTATGTGCTAGCATCAAAATCACTCTTAAGAATTTATCTCATCTCTGTACTATGCTTGCGTTATAAATAACTAGCTTTTGCCCCCGACTTCGTTCACGTGGAATAGTGACTTCCGGCAGATTTTTAGTTCTACCCACATAGTTTCCGATCTCGCGGAATAGATGGCGCTGTATGTCTTGAATTAATTTGATTTTTAAATTATATTTTTTGGAATAAAACCTATGTCCTTTCTCAAGTTCCAGACTATCATCATCATCATCTCAGCCATAGGACGTCCACTGCTGAACATAGGCCTCCCCCTTAGATCTCCACAGATAAGTACCTGTTGGAGGCGACCTGGATCCAGCGTCTTCCGGCGACCTTTATAATTCCAAACTATGTCTGTGCCAAATTTCACACATATCGGTTCAATAGTTTAGGCGTGAAGACAGATAGAGTTACTTTCGCATTTATAATATTAGTTTGGGTATACTTGGATATAGTGGTGAAGGGTGGGCGCTTTGTTGGGATTGCCTTTTGTAAATTTCTGACGTTCGAAAAATGCTGTTTTGCAGCCCAATTTTAATAAATGACTTTGATTTGATTTTGATATAAGTATCTAAGCTATTTGCGTACGGGCATTGATATTTAATCTATATTGTAACCTCAACATGTGAATTTAACTCTCAACAAACGCGTGTCAGTTCTCACAGCGCTAGTCACTCGCCCTTGAGGCGCGGGTCATTGCACATGTTGTGCAAGCGATCACCTGCACTCGTATAATGTGCGAGATATATGTGCACTTTTGTAACTAACTAGTTTATTAACCGACTTAAAAAAAACCGGCCAAGTGCGAATCGGAATCGCAAACGAAGGGTTCCGTACCATTATTTAGAAAATGAGCAAAAAAATTACGTTTGTTGTATGGGAGCCCCCCAAAACATTTATTGTATTCTAGTTTTCAGTATTTGTTGTTATAGCGGCAACAGAAATACATCATCTGTGAAAATTTCAGCTCTCTAACTATCACCGTTCATGAGATACAGCCTGGTGACAGACGAACGGACAGACGTACAGAGGAGCGAAAACAATAGGGTTCCGTTTTACCCTTTGGGTACGGAACCCTAAAAAGGAGGTTCACAGTTTCATCAAGTAAAACAATTTTGTATTGTATAATTGTAATTTAATTACAATTAATTTGTAATAGACAGCTGTGTTGCTGGGAAGTTTGTTCTTCACCGCTTCTTCTTTCCAGCCATAACACTAGGAAGTGGTGAAAGGGGGGCGTTTTGGGGGTGTTGTCCTTTTGTAAAGACGTGAAAAAGTGCTAAAAACTAGCCTACCTACTTTCAATAAACGTTTTTTACTTTTGACATGTAAATAGTCTTCTCCCAACTACAACCAGTCTTACCAAGGGAAATTGGTTTGCCCGGGTAACTGGGTTGAGAAGGTCAGATAGGCAGTCGCTCCTTGTGGCACACTGGTACTCAGCTGCATCCGTTTAGACTGGAAGCCGACTCCAACATAGTTAGGAAGAGGCTCGGGAGATGATGACCTATTTCTAAGCTATCTTTTTACCAATTTTCAGCCAAATCGCTTCAGTCATTATAGACCTATGGTAAGTTGCACCATTTAACTATAACGATAACCGAACCATTTTCCGTTGTCAAATCGCTGATGTGACTAATGGTCGGACAGTATACGACTGGGCCCCGATTCTCCTAAGTTAATAATGTCAAAATCGAATAGAAATCGAATCGCAATATTATCGCAATAGCAGTTTTAACCATATCGGGCATTCTACTACTAAAAACCGGCCAAGTGCGAGTCGGGCTCGCGCACAAAGGGTTCCGTAATAACTTAACCAAAATTACAGTTAAATCAACCTATCTCAAAAACTATAAGAGATACTTTGATCAAACCAAAAATCGTTGAAAGAGTTAATTAGCATGCATTACCTCTATTTTTTTTAGAATTTTATACCCCGTAGTTATAAAAATAGAGGGGGGGGGGGGGACATACTTTTTACGACTTTGAGAGCTGATATCTCAAAAACCGTTCACTTTAAGAAAAATGTTTTTTAGAAAACTTTATATCATTTTAAAAGACCTTTCCATTGATACCCCACACGGGTATGTACATCGAAAAAAAAAAATTCATCCCTCAGTTACATGTATGGGGGGCCCCACCCTCAATTCTTTTTTTTACTATTTAGTGTCATATTTTTGTAGCGGTTCATACAACACATATTCCCATCAAATTTCATCACTGTAGTACTTATAGTTTCCGAGTAAATCGGCTGTGACAGACGGACAGACGGACAGACGGACAGACGGACATGACGAAACTATAAGGGTTCCGTTTTTGCCATTTTGGCTACGGAACCCTAATAAAAGACCAATCGTAGGTATTCCAATGACATTCGATTGGTTTTCGATTGGTCTGTTATTTTGGTGATTTTGGTCTATACGGTAGTTTTTTCAACAATCGTATTGCAATTGTAAATCATTTGCAGACGAAATGATTCATTATTGAATGACGGAAAAGGATAAAAACGTTTACCTATTTCAAAGAAAAAATAGCGGAATGCCACATACGCTTCAATCGTAATTGAGTCGGGATTGGATCTCAGTCGAACCGAGTCGAACGTGAATCGTATGTCGCTTAAGTAAAATTAGGAGAATCGGGCCCCTGGTTATCGTTACAATTATATGCTGCAACCGACCCTTATAAGTAGTTTAACAAAACTACGATATGAAACTTATAAAGGAAATAGTTAATTGTTAAAATCGAGTAGGCTATGGAACTGCTGAACCGATTTGAATAATTCTTTCACAGTTAGCAGGCTACACTATCTGCGCTGAGGCGCTGAACATGGGCTATTTATTTATTTATCTTATTTCACAAAGGTAGCCATCTTATGTGCTAAGCCCCACAAAACCGTTGTAATGGTTTGACTGTGGGGTCAGTGAGTATCTATACTGATATTATAAAGCTGAAGAGTTTGTTTGTTTGTTTCTTTGAACGCGCTAATCTCAGGAACTACTGGTCCAATTTGAAAAATTCTTTCAGTATTAGATAGCCCATTTATCTTGGAAGGCTATAGGCTGCTTTTTATCCGGGTTCGTGCCGAGGTTCCCACGGGATGCGGGTGAAACCGCTGGCAGAAGCTAGTCTATAATAACAATATTTACTTATAACTAAATACTATGTTTTATCCGTATTCGGGAAGAAGTTTCGACCGTGCCAAGTTGCTTAACCTTATAATCGATCGATTTGCGACTTGGACTTAGCCTTTATTTGTAAATCATCTGCATGGTATAAAGTTATCTGCCTAAATTTTTCCCATCTATGTTGTGGTCTGCTTCCTTCCTTAGCAAATGCAGCTGAGAACATGTTTTATATGGAGCTAGCTGCTGCCTCTTTGACCTATTGTTACTTTATTTTTAAGAAATGTTTTTAGTGAAATTCCTGAGTTTGATTAATCAAGCTCCCACACAATGCAAACTTTTCAACTGTCGGCCGCATTTTGCTTATTGCAAGAATAGTTTGTTTGTTTGCTTGAACGCGCTAATCACAGGACCTACTGGACCGATTTGTAATATTCTTTCAGTGCTATATAGATTTATCGAGGAAGGCCATAGGCTACTTTGTTTCCGGGCTCATGGAGAAGTCCCCAATAGACGCGGGTGACACCGCTGGCAGAAGCCAATCTCTGTATATTCCTTTAAAAGTTATGGGCACCTATTGGTGTTACTAAGACAAGGTTGATTGCAAATCGTAAGGGAACATACAAACTCTTATATCATAGTAAAGTTCACATAATTCCACATGGAAATAACTGTGTTAACGATGCCACCACAAACCTTTACGGATGTACTACCTACATTTGTTATTAAACAAAAAACAACCTTAAAAACTGAGACACAAAGTCCTTTATTAAACACACAAAGCAACTTGTTATTAAAACCATACAATGTTAGACTAACAACTAAGAAATGCCTCTGACAGGCGAATTTAGACTTTAACTGAAAGAAATAAGGCAGGGAAAGTATTTTAGTGACTGTATTCTAACTTTGTAGCACATTGCAGCGTAAGATTCGAAAGTGGACATAAGAGTTTAGTCCGGTAACTTGGCCGAGCGAACTAGACGCGTCAACGCCGAAACGACAAGAAAAAAAAACATTTTAAAAAACAAAGCGCAGTGATGTTTGACAGATGTCAAAGTCGTGTATGCCTCTCGTGAAACTGTGAGGAAAAAAAACCGTAAAATTATTGGAAAATTAACCGTGTTAGTTCAATAGTTATTGGAGTTTTATTTAATTGTTTCGTCCGCCGGATCGTGGAGGTAAGTTCTGGCTGTATATTTGCGTACACACGTCTTGGTGAACACGAATATTTTTGCTTGTACGGTTAATATAAGCTATGAGACCGGTTTTGCTTGCGTTACGAATGAATAGGCCTAGTACCTAAGTGTATTTTTTTTTCTGTTTAAAGAAGGTAATGTTTTTTAAGCCTAGGGTTTGATATTGTTATATTTTTAATAGAAAGGATATTGTTTTTTGTGTCATAAGTTACTTTTATTTTTTTATGTTTAGTAGGTAGGGTAGTCTTCTTTTTTTTACGTAAATTTAAATAGGTATTTACAGGAATTATAACATTCATATTATTCAAGTAAACAATATTTATTTTAATTTTATTTTTATGTGTCTACCTGCATTCTTCATAAAAATAGCAATCCCTATTATAAATGTGGGTATTTCAAACTAATCTTCGGAACTGATATGGAAATATCGCAAGGATCAAAGAATATGCGTTTAAATTATTTATTAGGTATATTTACATAGATATTTACATAACTACAAATATTTACAATACACATTAAAACTGTCCTTCTAAAAACGTAAACTAAAAAGCGTAAAAAAATTCGTCCCCATCGCTGTCGACAGTAAACTCAAAAACTACTGGACCGATTTTAAGAATTCTTTCACCATCAGAAAGCTACTTTATCTGCGAGTAACATAGACTTATATTTTATCCCGGTACGGGCAGTAGTTCCCACGGGACGCGGGTGAAACCGCGGGAAAACGACTAGTTAAGGTGGCTAGTTAAATTACGTCATAATATTATAGCAATAGGTAACACATTTTACAACGTTACACATTCGTAACCATGCTAGTTATAAAAAAAAAATAACTATTTAACTAGGCACTTGCGTGTTTTCTATAGGTACGTGGTTTAACAATAGACATAACTTTAACATATCTACTATGTGTATATTCCGATAAAAAAAAAACTACCTATTTTCTACTACTATACCTACCAATTTTTTTTGTGGGAAATCGTCAAATGACCCCTCTTGCTGTGGGTGCAGCGTGAGGGAGTGTCAGACTCTTACTGACTAAACCCATCATGTTCCTTCTTTAGCTCGGAGTGTACCAGCGCCGCGGTAACTCGCGCGAACAATCCCATGAAAATACCACCTAACACTCTAGATTTTTTTTTTTGAAATCCAGTATATCTAACCAGGCTTTCAATTCAACCGCTATTGTATCGTCCAGATCCGATCAGGGGCCCGATTCTCCTAATTTTACTTAAGCGACATACGATTCACGTTCGACTCGGTTCGACTGAGATCCAATCCCGACTTGATTACGATTGAAGCGTATGTGGCATTCCGCTATTTTTTCTTTGAAATAAACGTTTTTATCCTTTTCTGTCATTCAATAATGAATCATTTTGTCTGCAAATGATTTACGATTGCAAAATGAATGTAGATCAAACTACCGTATAGACCAAAATCACCAAAATAGCAGACCAATCGCAAACCAATCGAATGTCGTTGGAATACGATTGGTCTTATGTTAGTAGCAGACTGCGCGATATGGCTACTGCGATCATATTGCGACTCGATTTCTATTCGATTTTGACATTATTAACTTAGGAGAATCGGGCCCCTGATGTATGATAATGTCCTCCTAGCCGATTGTTTGACATGGTGGCTTCTCGTATAAGTACTTACCTCTATATTTTATCCCGGTACGGGCAGTAGTTCCCACGGGACGCGGGTGAAACCTCTGTAAATAGGCTAGTTTTAAACAAAGAAGAAGAGTAAGATATTGATATTACCTAGATAGTTAAGTAAGATATATCAATTTCGCAATTCACGTAACGCAACTTATAAAAATCTAGCGATGACTAATTTACTACATCGCTTCCTGTCGTTACTCACACGAATGTATTTGCTGTACTGAACTAGTGATTTCTCGCGGCTTCACTTGCATATTTAAGGAACTTCTTTACTTCATGCATTAGGATAAAATTATCGTAGGATTTTTAGCCCTTTTTTTTTTATTCGTGGGAGAAAATTTTTTTACGCCGCACTTTGTTTTCTGAATCAGTATGAAACAACAAAATCTATATACCTGGATACAAAATAGCCCATAGCTTTCCTCAATAAGTAAGCTAAGGGAAAAGCACCTATTTCCGTTAAGGTACCAGTACCCGTTAAAAGTCAGTTTTTTGCTTATTGCATTTTTCTAGCAACAATTAAGTAAAGTTTGCGTATGGCACTACCTTTTCAGTAATATTTTGTACTATTATAAAGGCAATATTGTCCAATAAGTTTAATATCTTCGAAAATATACGGTGACAAAAGTTTGTTATGTGAAAAATTAAAGTTCAGACAGTGAACTCCGAAACTACCACGTCGCATTGATGAGCTAGCCATTCTGAGACGGATAACTTTAACGTAAGAGTGTTAATTTTTGCAAATATTTGAATATACAGGAATTAATTTTAAGCAGTGCGCAAAAAAAAACTGGTGGTCCAGAATCGTATCTGCATCATCAGTAAAAAAAAAATTTTCATTCTTTTGTCCGCCCTAAAATCAGCAAAATATGGATACCAACTATTCTTACGCGCGCCGAGCGGAGCTCCGTCAGTAAACCGGTTTCGCATTGCCGCCGTATATACTATGACGACTGTGAACGTACTATCAGTTACAAAATAAACATCTTTCGATATCAATAAGTTTTCTTTTTTGTACTAAAACACTACAAAATAAAAATATACGTATCTATAAAACTTATTTAACTATAAGTTGACAAAGTTTGCGCACTGGACAAAATTCATTCCTGTATTATTTTTCGATGTAACCTATAAATTGTGCTGAATCTAACTGAGAAATATTTTTTTTTGCCGTTCACATCTATTGGTACCAACAAACCCCTACTTGACCCAGTACCCGTTAAAATTGTAGTTTTTTTACCGGTTATTGGTACACGATGAACCCGGTAGCAGACGTTGTACCGAAACCCGTTATTGTGTACTTAATACCTTGAAATAGGTCTCATTTTCCTTTGGAACCGTCGAATATAATGCCGGATATTGGGACTTGCATTATAAGTTGCACGCAAAACCCGACATCGTCCTTATTGCCTTTTGTTAAGTTCTCTTTTCCTTCGATTCACTACAATTTTGTTTGTATGTGTAATTTCTGTCTTATAAACTCTTGATTTAGTAATTTATCACCGTTTTTCCGACATTTGAGGCATTATTTTTAATTATACTGCCCTAACGGACCCTCAGAGCCAGAAATCCATGCCATACCTCACGTTTCTTCAAGTTTCAGGCGACAAAACATTGAAATCGAAAGTTGTCAGTTTCTTTCACACTTGTAATTCTATAGTGAGTATCTTGTGTATTGTGTAAATATTATACATATATGTATACAAAGTTCAGTATTATATTTTATTTATTAATTACCTATTTCACCAGTTGCAGTCACAAGAAATATTTTTAAAGTAAGTATTTATATGACAGCCTATTGAAGAACTACAGACCCATCACACTTCTAAGCCATGTTTATAAGCTTTTTCAAGTGTTATCACATCACGAACCGTCTCGAACAGAGGCTTGATGACTTCCAGCCTCCCGAACAAGGCGGTTTCCGAAGAGACTATAGTACCATAGACCACATCCATACGCTGCGGCAAGTTATACAGAAGACCGAGGAGTATAACTTGCCATTATGCTTAGCGTTTATGGACTATGAGAAAGCCTTCGATTCGGTGGAAATATGGGCGGTACTTGAGTCACTCCAACGATGCCATATTGACTATCGGTACATCGAGGTGTTGAAGTGTTTGTATAATAACGCCACCACGTCAGTCCGAGTACAGGAGCATAGCACGAAGCCGATTCCATTGAGAAGAGGCGTAAGACAGGGGGACGTTATCTCCCCGAAATTGTTTACCGCCGCAATGGAAGACGCCTTCAAGCTCCTGGAATGGAAAGCCTTCGGTTTGCCGATGACATCGTAGTCATAGCAAAGTAGATGGAGGAACTCAGTATGAGGCCTCGACCGAGTTTCACAACGGGTGGGCCTGAATATGAACATGGACAAGACGAAAATTATGTCAAATGTCCATGTTGAGCCCACCCCAGTCTCTGTTGGAAGCTCGGTACTCGAAGTTGTTGACTCATATATCTACCTAGGACGAGTAGTCCAATTAGGTAGGTCCAACTTCGAGAAAGAGGTCAACCGCCGAATCCAACTCGGCTGGGCAGCGTTCGGAAACTACGCAATATCTTTTCGTCCGACATACCTCAGTGCCTTAAGAGGAAAGTCTTCAATCAGCGTGTGTTACCAGTGATGACTTACGGCACCGAAACGTGGTCTCTCACTATCGGCCTCATCTCAAAGCTCAAAGTCGCTCAACGAGCTATGGAGAGGGCTATGCTCGGGGTTTCTCTACGTGATCGAATCCGAAACGAGGAGATCAGTAGACGAACTAAAGTCACCGATATAGCCCACCGGATTAGCAAGTTGAAGTGGCAATGGGCAGGCCATATTGCTCGCAGAGCGGATGGCCGATGGGGTCGAAAAGTGCTTGAGTGAAGACCACGGACTAGCAAGCGCAGCGTAGGACGTCCACCAACAAGGTGGACAGACCTTATAAAGGTCGCCGGAAGACGCTGGATGCAGGTCGCCTCCAACAGGTATCTGTGGAGATTTAAGGGGGAGACCTATGTTCAGCAGTGGACGTCCTGTGGCTGAGATGATGATGATTTATATGACGCTTCTCCCGGGAGACCATGTCCGAGATCTGCGACATGGCCATGCCCCGAGTCCTGCCAGGAAGCGCCCGACGCCAGATGTACTGGTGGTCTAGCGAGCTGGCGTCTCTTCGAGAGGCGTGCGTCGTTCGCATTCGCCCTCCGGATGCGAAGGCCAGGGAAGCAGAGCTGTACGAGGGATGTAGAGCTGCGAACACCGCCCTCCAACTGGCCATCATCCAGGGCTAAGGAGTTGGCCAATGCGGAGTTGCTGGGTATTCTGGACAGAATCCGAGGGGGCGCCCATACAAAATGGTGCGGGGCAAGCTCCACCCATGGGTCCCCCGCTGACTTAGAGTCTTCGGCCTTAGATGGTGGAGAAGAAGTTTAGCGCTCTGTTCCCATCGCGCGGGGAACACTGGACCACACACCCGAAGACGACGATATCCCCGAGGTGACTGGGGTGGACCGGAGAGTGGCGGTAGCCAGGCTGAAAACCAAAAATATCGCCCCGGGGCCTAATGGCTTGCTTGGTCAGCGCATGTTTAGAGAGGGGCCAGTTCCCACTAAGTTGGAAGACAGGGAAATTGGTCTCCATTCGGAAACCGGGGCGCCCTGCGGACTCTCCGTCCGCATACCGGCCCATTGTGCTGCTCGACGAGATGGGCAAGCTATTGACAGAGTCGTTGCAATCCGCCTCGTAAAACTTCTTGGGGGGACAGGGCCGAAACTTGCGGACCACCAACATGGTTTCCGCAGGGGGCTCTCAACGATGGACGCCATCATGCACGTTAGCGCTCTTACGACGGGGGACGCTGTTTCCCGGGAGGGGGGGATGGTCGTCTTGGCGGGATCCAGGGATCGGTTCTGGGGCCGCTCTTGTGGAACATCGGCTACGACTGGGTGCTGCGCGCCGACCTCCCAAGCAGCGTCAGTGTAGTATGCTGACGACACGTTGGTACTGGCACAAAAGAGGTCGCACCAAGAGGCGGTCGACAAAATGTCGCGCGGGCTTGCGACAGCCACCGAAAGGATCCAGCTGCTGGGACTGGAGGTGGCCTTGCGTCCGAGGCCATATGCTTTCATGGGTTTCGGGGTGGGCCACCTTCCTCTTCACTTTCGTCACGGTGGAAGGGGTTCCCATCGGTGTTCAGCGAGTGATGAAGTACCTGACGTCAGCAAACCCCAGCGGGGCCCAGCAGAGCCAAGGCCTGCCGGGGCTGATTGTTCGGAAGAGTTACCGCGGCCCTGGTACATAAAAGGCCTGCGAAGGAACACGATGGTATTTTGGTCAGTAAAAGTCACACTGACACTCCCTCGCCGCTGCTAATCCACAGTGGGATTTCCTATTGATATGAATTTAGAAGTTTTTTTTTTTCAGACAGTCATAACTGATAGGCAGAAGACCATATCTTCGTGGCCTTTACCACGGAGGCAGCGACAGTCAGGCAGTACGGTATCCCACGGTCGTCGTTAGATGATAAATTACGCGGCCGCTATTCTATAGACTGCTCCATTGTAACGGTGACATCTAAAGGTGAAACCAAAATTATTGTTTTCTTCAAATAGAAACAAATTCGTGATGTCAACTATTACTCATAATTTTATTTATCTAATTACATAAAAACAGTATTTTTTTTATAAGTTTTTTTCTTTGCCCTTCTTTATATATTTTACACAGAAACGCAAAAGTCGTATATCTATGAACCTTATCGTAAGCCAGTAGAGTTCAAATTTGCGTTGAAAATTACCGGATTCTGGGACAATTTAACGATTACTAGTACAAATTTACCGGGTACTGGTACAACTAGCCCTTTTTTTATTATTTTTATATCTTTGTTAAAGAAAATTCAAAATAAAATTCAAAAAGCATATTACAATAAAACTAGTTTAAATTGTCTCTCTAGTCATGTAATTATTTTTTTTGTAAGACTTCTAGTGTTAGCATAGCATGTCAGCAAAGTTGGTGAAGTTCAAAACTTAACGGTTACTGGGACGTTTACCTTATCCAACACCAAAGAAATTTTACAAATCAGATGTGTAGTTCCTCAGTTTAACGCGTACAAACAAACTGACTTTTCAGCTTAATAATATTAAGTAGGATTCCCGTGAGAAAGTATCCAAAACACAACTTTTTGTATGATTTAATTGAATCGAAATATGATTTAAATGCTTTAGTCGTTTAACTTATTATTTCATAACTAGCTTCTGCCAGCGGTTTCACCCGCATCCCGTGGGAACTACTTCCCGTACCGGGATAAAAAGTAGCCTATAGCCTTCCTCGATAAATGGGCTATCTAACACTGAAAGAAATTTTCAAATCGGACCAGTAGTTCCTGAGATCAGCGCGTTCAAACAAACAAACAAACAAACTCTTCAGCTTAATAATATTAGTATAGATACATTCGTCAGTCTGTCATTTGAACATCCTTGGCAGTCGTTACGGGTAGTCAGATCCCAGTAAGTCTGACAGTCGTACCTAGTTGTATTGGGTTGCCCGGTTGAAGAGTTCAGATAGGCAGTAGCTCCTTGTGGCACACTGGTATTCAGCTGCATGCGGTTAGACTGGAAGCCGAGCCCAAAATAGTTGGGAAAAGGCTGAGAGATTGATACGCTCGTCATAACAATATGAACGGTTATATATTTTCAATAAAGATATATCATAACATACTTATGTAATGTTTTACAAAGCCGTTTTAATAATATTTTGAGTTCATCCATTGTATCTGAAACTAGCATCCGCCAGCGGTTTCACCCGCGTCCTGTGGGAACTGCTGCCCGTACCGTGATAAAATATAGCCTATGTTACTCGGGAAGAGTGTAGCTTTCCAACAGTGAAAGAATTTTTCAAATCGGTTCAGTAGTTTCGGAGCCTTTAAGGTACAAACAAACAGACATACAAAAAATGTTTCTTCTTTAGTATATAGTGTACTGTATACCTAGATTCCGAATGATATTTTTCGAAAATTCGCACAATGCTCAATTGTAACCGTTTCTCTCGTCTGTCCTTTCCATTCTTGCGAACAATGATACTAAAAACATTGAAACTTTTACCTAAATGTAGTTCACATGATTTTGTTTTTTCAAAGTCACCTTGGAGTTATGGAGAGTGGATAAATTGTTCTAGCTTGGAGTTTTTAAATTGTGTTTTTTAATTGTTATTGCTCAGACTATGGACTAAGATTATTATAATATGCTGCTTGACCCATAATTGTCATAGGAAACTGTAGAATATTATGACATGTTAAAACAATGTCTGTCTGACTGTTAGAAATAAACACAAGAATGACTTACTGAACAGATGGTGGTTTTCACTTTTGATAACGGTTTAGAATTATAAAAACACGGGTCTCAATTTATCTCCTTACCAAATCACATCTATATCGATACAGCTATTTTACTGTAAAAGACTAATGGGTACGCAAGCGCCATTTCTATCTTTCGTTGTATTAAAAATGTTTAGATGAATTTATTTGTATACTTATTTGTTACATTTTAACACTAAAACTGCTGAATTGTTTAAGATGTCTTTTTTCCTGGAGATGGAGTTAGGCTACCTTTCATCCAGATGCAGGAAACAAGTACCTACATATATAATTAACTCAAGAGAAGTTATTTTACAATATACTAAAGTGCAAAGTTACTGGACAACTTATAACACGCATACTTACATATTTTATGTAGTCCTTATAAAAGGTTGTTGCAACCCAACTAGTCTCAAGGCTAAAAATAACCATCATTTGTAGTGCACTAACCCCGCATAGCTAGAACTACACCTGATTGAAATTCAATAGTGTTGCTGTTCTGAAGTGATAATCTCGAAGTCAAAGTCAAGAGTTTATTTTACAACTGTACTAGTATCTATTGGGATCAAAATTTACCAAAGTAAATTTTCTCGAAATATTTGTTTGTCTAGAAAGTCCAGTCAACATCAGTACAGCTATTTCAGAGATAACAAAATGTCAAAACAAAAAGTCAGATAGACAGTGCTGTTTTGGTGAATGGCGTCCACGGCCGATTTCGGCCACGGCGGCTGTTCTCATTTAAGGAGATCAGCCAGCAGCGCAGGACATATTATAGTGCACGAGCATTTGCGCAGACACAGGTGCACTCCCTATTCCTTCACTCTCATAACCCGATGGGACGGCAATCGGACACGACCGGAAAGAGATCAGGCGCAGGACCGACATTACGTGCTCTCCGATGCACGCTTGAATCAATCACCAACTTCCAGACTACGGGCTGCTTTGTGAAAGTTTAAGAAAACCCACAAAGCGATTTCGGCCCGACCCGGGAATCGAACCCGAGACCTCGAGCACAGCAGCCGCGCTTGCGACCACTAGATCAACGAGGTATTATATGTACTTGGTCTATGTAAATGAGTTGGTTGCCAAGATAATTTGGTGTCAAGGACCCCTGGTTCCGTCAATGTCACTCAGTTGAATACCTGTTTAAAAACTTGGTATTTTGAATTATTTCTCTTAAATTTTTAAATTCATTTTGGATAGTTCTGGCTTCATTAAATTCTTTTAACAGGCTAGCTATTCCGTACTGTTTAAACCTCATCCGGATAAAAAGTAGCCTGTATCCTTCTGTTTCAAAATCTGTCCATTAATCAAAATGTCCGTTTTGATAAATAAACTATCTCATCATCATCCTTCGAGCCTTTTTCCCAAATATGTTGAGGTCGGCTTCCAGTCTAACCGGATGTAGCTGAGTACCAGTGCTTTACAAGAAGCGACTGCCTATCTGACCCCTTGGTTAGACTGGCGTCAGACTTACTGGCTTCTGACTACCCGTAACGACTGCCAAGGATGTTCAATGACAGCCGGGACCTACAGTTTAACGTGCCATCCGAAACACAGCCAATGGTGTCTAAGATATACTTAGAAAGTACGTACAAACTTAGAAAAGTTGCATTGGTACTTGCCTGACCTGGGATCGAACCCGCGCCCTCATACTTGAGAGGTTGGTCCTTTACCCACTAGGCCACCACGACTTTCCTACTAGGCCACCACGACTTTCTGACAGTAAAGAATTATACAAATTACCCGTAGTTCCCAAGATGAGCGCGTTAAACAAATTCATTAGATTTACAATTTCAACCTTTTATAGGGCATGGCTAAAATGTGGATGTTTGCTAAAAGTTTCAAAGCTAATGTGTTATTAGTGGTACATAAAGATTCTAGATTTCATGTAAGCAAGTATTTTTTAATGTATTTTCTGTTTATCAGGAAACTAGGTATGTGGGAAATTATTTCATACAAACGTACCTAACAATATCCAATTAACCATTTAAAATGTGAAATTCAAAGTGGGAGTTATGTTCCTGTTCCTCACTAACGGCTAACATTAACGATTAATTAGAGGATTAACTGAAATTAAATTAAAAAAAAATCGTCATCCAATTGACAATATTTTTCCTCAAGACGCAGCACATGCTTGGTAGTGATGTAAACCCACTAGTGTTGCGACACGCATAACGTAACGTAACCATCGCGTAATAACGTTTAAGTGTGCCTGTCCTCCTTCGCTTTCCTGTTTAACTTGTTCAGTAGATTAACACGTTGGGTTTTGAATATTTGCCTTTTTTATTTCGTGTTGCTAGGGTAAACTGGGCTAGTCTGCTGCGCGATTGTTCGCGCGAGTTACCGCGGCGCTGGTACATAGAGGGCTTAAGAAGGAACATGGTGGGTTTTAGTCAGTAAGTCAGAATAGTCACACAAACGATGCCAGAAACCTAAGAAAGATATATATTTATGTGGAAATTATATGTAACAAATCACGTGGTCATAGAAAACGAATTGAAAAATCAGAGCTGTTAATGTCCTACAGTTACAGTGTTCGCAAGTGTGACTGCCTTGCATGTCTTCGATTCCTTTATCGGGTCGAAATCGCTTCGTGGGTTATAAACTTTGACAAAGCAGCCCAGAACCTGGAAGTTGGAGGTGTCACACCCGTTTCTCAGGGAGGTCGTGTTATTTTTGTTTGTCGGCTTGAACGCTCTATTCTCCTGAAGAAACCGGTCTGATTTAAAAAACTCTTTTAATGTTAGATAGCCCATTTATCAAGGAAGATTATAGGCTTCATTTTATCCAGTTACGGGGATGAGTTTCACCAACAAATATCTAAATTTGGGGATCCCCTAAGAGCATTTAGGGAACACTTAATACGAATTTTGTTTTCACCAAAGTCTTATGCCCATTTTCACCAACAATCTCTTAATCTAAGTGCCACTTAGAATAAGGGCTCTCCCAATTTTGACATAAATAACTATGTACAAGGGACACCTAAACTTTGGTGAAAACGAAATTCTTATTAAGTGTTCCGTAAATGCTCTTAGGGGATCCCTAAATTTAGGTATTTGTTGGTGAAAATGGGTATTAGTGTCCCTTATAACCTTATATTGGGGGAGCCCTTATTCGAAGTGACACTTAGTGAAACGTTAAGAGATTGTTGGTGAAAACAGGCATAAGAAACAGGGATGAAAATAAAAACACGTGTAACAACGAGTATTTTATATGCATTTTTTTTTATCATGACTTTCAAAGAGTTGCAACACGACAAACGCTATTATATCTAAGTAAATTGTTTTCCTTGAATTGGATGCGTGCTGATAATTGGTAGTTGGAGATACGTTGCGTTATGTTCTGTCGTTTATGTTTTATTATTTAGCTGTTTCTGCGTGATCTTTGACTGTTAAACTTTGTCCTGTAGGTATGTTAAATACTAGCTTGTACTAGCGTATTCTCCCGCGTCATAAAATATATTCTTCCTTGATAAATTGTATATCTAACTAGCCGTTTTCACCCGTTCCGTGGGAACTACTGTCCGTACCAGGATAAAGTATAGCCTATGTTACTGGCTTTATAATGGTGAAAGAATTTTTAAAATCGGTTTTGTAGTTTTTGAGTTTATCCATTACAAACAAAAAAACATTTTTTCCCTCTCTGGAATATTACTATGGACAACGAAAATAGTTTCCGAAATGGACCAGTAATTACCGAGATTTGCGCATTCAATTTTAAAATAGAAGAATAGATAAAAAGTTTGTTACAAATGATGGCAACCATAGACCGCACACAAAAATTTCACTTGACCCTGAATCCATCATTTCTTGCGTAATGTTAAAGAATTTGTAAGTAATCAAACAAAAACTGTGCAGCCCATGGTTTAGTTATTATCCACTTTAGAATTATTTCTCCATCTTCGGTTAAAAACCAGTTTACAAAAGGTTTATGTACTTACTCGAAGGTTAGAGTTATGAATGGCGATGTTGCTGGGGAGTTTGTTGCGCCACTTCTTCTTCCCAGCAAAAAGACATGAGGATTATGTGTTCCTAGTTGGTCACGGCGGCTGTTCTCATGTAAGGAGATCAGCCAACTGCGCAGGACATATTATAGTGCACGCACATTTGCTTGGACACAGGTGCACTCACTATTCCTTCACACCGGCTGTTTCTCGTTGTGATGTCACAGCTTCCTGAAGGAATTACTTTCCGCCACCGGATAAAATGTAGCCTGTCTTTCCCAAGTTTTATTTTTATTTACTTTATCACAAAATACAACTATTATTACAGGGGAATCTAAGAGCCCCCGCAGACCACAGACTTTTTATCGGCCGATAGTTTAGTCGGGTTGGCCTGCTAGTACGCACACCGAGCCAACTAAACAGTTTAGTCGGTGATGAGAGCGCAGACTATCGCAACAGTCTGCCGACTATTTGCTAGTTTCTAACCAACTGGTGAAAAGAGTGGTCGCACCGCACAATGAAAATTAATAAAACATTGCATAGAAATGTTATTATTGCTCTCATACACCGGAGAAGGAAAATTAAAAAGAGAGCCCGAGAGTATTGGGTGCATCCTATCTTTAGTGATAGATTCATCATCATCATCATCAGCCTATCGCAGTCCACTGCTGGACATAGGCCTCTCCAAGTGCACGCCACTGAGATCTATTTTATTATTGTGATAGATTATTAAATGGAAAATTCTACATTATGCATTCTACACTATGCATTCCACACGCGCGACCGACCATTCGCTGTCAAAGCTCGGAGCGAATTGAACTATCGGCTTAGTCGGCCGACTAAAAAATCGTCAAGTGTGCGCGTGTGGTAGGGAGCCAATACTGATTATACGGTCGGCCGATAGTTTGCCGACAGATTAGTTTGAATTGAATCGGGAAGCCCATCAAACTTATTTATCGGCCGATACCAAATCGTCATAGTGTGCGCACTTGTCTACATCTGCGTACTGATTAAGAGCCCGACCAAACTATCGGCCGATAAAAAGTCTGTGGTCTGCGGGGGCTCTAATGCAATAGTGTAGGTATTGTCAATTTTTTGTTACTTACGGCCAGTTTCTTCATCAAACATAAAAGTCAAAGTAATGTCTAAAGTAAAAGTAACGGTCAAATTCGTTTTTTCAAGGCTAAAGTGACAGCAAAACTAATAGAAAAAGCGAATTTGACCGTTACTTTTACTTTAGACATTACTTTGATTTTTACTTTGGATTTTACTTTTATTGAAGAAATTGGCTGTTAATCTAAACTAGGTACTCTACACAGTTAGACTATGTACCAAATATAATTTAAATCACTTCATTACTTTTAGCATGAAAGCGCGACATTTACTTTCGCATTTACACCATTACTCAGGATTCTTAAGCCCCGGCTTAACAAATAATGATGGCAACCAATCAAACGGCCGTCTAATGCGCAAGTCACACTATCGCTTCAGATACATGCGCACACGCAAGTCCATTATACCAGTTATTAGAGCGGGACCAGGCATTTCCATTTGCGACGCGTTAAATTTCCTTTATTGGTCTTCTGGAATGGGTGTTTGTTTCTAGTGAAAGGGTCCTGAATTTTTTAAATATCTCATCATCACTAAAAGCCATCCTTTTATTCTGATAATTTCGCAACATCTGCTTAGTCTTTCCCAACAATGTTAGGGGTCGGCTTCCAGTCTAACTGGATGCAGCTGAGTACCAGTGTGCCACAAGGAGCGACTGCCTATCTTACCTCCTCAACCCAGTTACTCGGGCAACCCAATACCCCTTGGTAAGACTGGTTTTCCGACTTACTGGCTTCTGACTACCCGTAACGACTGCCAAATATGTTCAATGACAGTCGGGATCCCCCAATCAAACGTGCCCTCCGAAACACAGTCATTGGTGTCCAAGATGAACTTAGAAAGTAAATACAAACTTAGAAAAGTTGCATTGGTACTTGTCTGACCTGGAATCGAACCCACACTCATACTTGAGAGGTTGGTTCTTTACCCACTAGGCCACCACGAGCTCTACGTAGTAAAATGTTGAAATGTACGTCCCTTTTGGCTCCTGAAGCCTTGGTCACATTGCGACATTACTTCGTAAGGAGCACGAAAGGTCACATTACGTTACCTCCACTATAATACTCTGTGATTTGAATAATATATTAAGTGCTGTAGGAAAATTACGATAGAATAGCTTTTAGTACGTGGAACGATAATTGGGTAAAATAGGTCTCCGTTAATTGGTCAAGGGTAAGCAGTTGTCGGGAATTGGATGGGTGGTCATCTATACTAATATTATAAAGCTGAAGAGTTTGTTTGTTTGTTTGAACGCGTTAATCTCAGGAACTACTGGTCCGATTTGAAAATTTCTTTCAGTGTTAGATAGCCCATTTATCGAGGAAGGCTATAGGCTACTTTTTATCCCGGTACGGGAAGTAGTTCCCACGGGATGCGGGTGAAACCGCTGGCAGAAGCTGATAAAATAAGAATATGATAAAGAGGAAACATTTATTTCTTTGTACCCAAAAGACTTCGAAACTACGGAACCGATTAGAAAAATTCTTTCACTGTTGAAAAGCTACACTCTTCCCGAGTAACATAGGCTATATTTTATCCCGGTACGGGCAATAGTTACCACGGGGCTCGGGTGAAACTGCGGGAAAACGGCTAGTCTAATTATAATTCGATGATGAAAATACGTTAAGCATCTATTCTGTCTCTCTTTTATAGATTTGAAACAGCTCTTGTCAGATATGATTGACCCCCGAAGTTAGCTACGTAGTAACTTCACGATAGTCAAAATGAATTAACAAAACACTACTACGCATGCGTGAGGCATATGTGGCTAACTTCAGACCGGAACAAATATGAGAGTTGTTAAGTATATGACTACGACAGTTAATAATGATGGTCAAAAGCAGGAAAGTGATCGTGTTACTTGGAAATTGGATTAAATGGAGGTCAGATAGACAGCCGTTCCGAGTGTAGGTCCGGTTTAAGTATACGCTAGGTATAATAAGGAAAAATAAAGACAGATGACATTCTTAGTTCTGACTAAACATGTGTTGAAATGGTCACCCATCCAAAAATACTGTTTCCAACTTGAGTGATACTGAGAAATCAGTCCAGCTATTATTTAATTGTTTTTCTACAGATTCACTTAGCAGTATGTTGAATTAATATTCTTAAAGCGTGTCCATATTCATAGTAATTTGTGACTCACTAACTATTTGCACTCAGGCCTTATAGTGGAAAATACGTCTACAAGTGAGGAACAACATATATAACGCTATATGATTTGTTAGTTTTTACCACCAGGAATCATCCCAAATATGAATCGTTATCTGAAGAGGTTTTCCCAATTTTGTCGGGATCGGTTTCTCCAGTCTAACCGGATGCAGCTGAGTACCAGTGTCCTACAAGGAGCGACTGCCTATCTGAACTCCTCAACCCAGTAATACGGGGGAACCCGGTACCCCTTGGTTAGACTCGGAGACTTTAGTTATAGTACAAAAAAAAAATAATGTTTCCTCTTTATTACATTTAATAGGAGTATAGTTATCGGCACGGATATTGAGCCCTGACCTTCACCTGCGCAGAAGCGATTTATTGGTTTATTGCCTTATGTGCACAGTGCGCAAAGCGATCCCCACTCTTCCGCCGAGAGCTCAATATCCGTGCCGATAACTACATCTATTACAAGCCCTTGACCGATTATAAGTTGACTTCACAATAGATAGACCAAGTGATTCGACCGTCAAGCATCGAACTGTCACGACTTGGCACTATTACAAAACTGCGAGTTGTGTGTTAACTAATAGTATTAATTAACTATAGCTAGCGAGCTATGTAAGAACTCAAGAGGTGGATCGATCATAAGGTTAAGCAAAGCTTGAAGTAATCCGTCCATGGATGTGACCGCCTTGCCGTGACGAGCTCCTCCTGGTTTCGGCAGGCACGTTGAATTGGTGAGTCTCGGCTGTCATTTGAACATCTTTTCCTGTCGTTACGGGTAGTCAGACGCCAGAAAGAATGTCAACCAGTCATAGAAATAAATATCGCTTTGCAGATACCTAGGTTGAGGAGTTCACAGAGGCAGTCGCTCCATATGGCACACTGCCTGCATGTTGTTAGTCTGGAAGCCGGGAACATAGTTGGGAAATAGCTAGACCTTCCTAAAGACTCCCGGTTTTACCCTCTTTCAGTTCTATATAAGGAAGGAATGACGTTTACTCACCACGTGCGCTTACGGCTGACGCGATTTCAGACTAAGTCCAGGTTTCCTCAAGATGTTTTCCTTCACCATTGCTTAGTGACCATAGTCTTTTATAGGAAACATTTTTTTTAGTCAACTTGTACCAAAACTACCCTAGTTTTTGAGTTTATCCATTACAACCAACCAAACAAACAAACAAAGTTTTCCTCTTTATAATATTAGTATAGATAAATAAATTATTTTATTTATGAGAGGTAGCTACACAGCTGACACATTGAATCATCATACAAAACATTACGCCAATTATGAAGTACACAAATTTAACAATTATAATAATAAAATGAGATTTACCTTCCTTATGCATATGTATAGTAAATAAATAATAATAATAATACAGGTACCATAGTTCCCGTAGTTTCCCCATTCCTAGTCCATTAGCATCCCATCACAATAGCCCAAGTAGTTTTCATCCATAGTTAGCAATAGTTTAACACAGAACCGGGGATTGTCCTTGGGTACATTTCTATAGTGTATACAGGGATAATCGTCGGTTTTGTGTCACCATTTCATTAAAGTTGTCTCAAAAGGGCTTCAGCGTGTTGGCTTCGGCCCCACGTTCGCCTCCCAAAAATCCGAGACTCTATAGTCCCAAGGTCTGGTAGAGACATACAATAATAATAAAATAACATAAGCTATATATATATTCTATCCTGTTACGCGCAGTAGTTCCCACGGGACGTGAATGAAACCATAGGAAAACAGTATCAGAAATATACCTATTTCCTCTTCTTCTTCCTGTCCTGTTCCCTATATATTCTAAAATATATTTCCTTAATACTAATTAATGGATGACCAATGAAACAATGATTAATTGCTGAATCATTGTGTTTACAATGCATGATGCGTACAACAGATGACAAAATATGTGTGTATGTATGTTTAAAATATTGTCCTCTGAAGATATTTTCGATGTGAATCATAATCGTTTATTGTTCGTACGTACTGTGGAACAAAGTCCTCTGTCTCTCTGTTGGTGATGAACACAAAAACTGCTGCACAGATTTTTGGCAAATGTATTCTAATATTATAAAGAGGAAATAGTTTTTGTTTGGTACAGGATCCGAAACTACTGAACCAATCAGGAAAATTCTTTCACTGATAGGTTACTATACTATTTCCAAACAACATGGGCTATATTTCAACCAGTTACGGGAAGAAGTTCCCCTGGAACGCAGGTTAAATCCGGAAAATCAGAAACCAGCGGTTTTTCTTGCGGACAAAAGTAGCCTAAAAAAACTTTTTCCGATAAATGAGATATCTAACCCTGAAAGATTTTTTACTCAGTCCAGTAGTTCCTGAAATGATCGTGTTCAAAGAAAAAATAACTATTTGTCTTTATAATATTAGTATAGATATGTACTAAATAAGTTTTTTCATCGTCTTTTAAGTAAATTTCGCGAATGTAGAACAGAAGTGTGGACTCGACATGATTACTAAATATTTATCAGAAAGTGATGCGCCGACAGATACCCAACTATCGGAGAAAGCTGTTTTTTGTGTGGTACAAGTTATCAAGAGATATAATTTAAAATACTAACCTTGCTTCCAACCAATATTATGAATGCAAAGATTTAAGGATGTATGTTTTTTTTTGTTACTTTATTTAATCCGTAGTCTTTCATCTTTATTTAAACCTACCAAATTGATCTGGATCAAAGTCTGCAGTAAAATAACTTATAAATATAGGCTTCTTGTTATCCGGGTCTGGGAAGTTGTTCCCTCGGGAAACGTCGTGAAACTCCGTGCGGAAGCTATTACAATTGTAACAGATTAATAAATCTACGTATATCCTTTTTTCGACAAATGGGCTATGTAACATTGAAATAATTTTACATAAATTGAGTTGGTCTCATAGTTCCTGAGATTAACGCTTTCAAAAAAAACTTTTATGGCCTTACTACAGAAACTTAACCACCTGTTTTACACTTGTTTAAAAAAATTGTGGCTGCAAAATGAACCATATGTCAACGTCATAATTTGACATTTTTTTAGACAAGTCTTAAACTCACGTTTAAAAGTTTTTGTGGTAAGACGGTTAATCTTTAAAACTTTTTAGCTTTATAATATTAGTATAAATTGATAAGGTTACCATAAGTCGTGGTGGCCTAGTGGGTAAAGGACCAGCCTCTCTAGTATGAGGGCGCGGGTTCGATCCCAGGTCAGGCAAGTACCAATGCAACTTTTCTAAGCTTGTATGTACTTTCTAAGTATATCTTAGACACCATTGACTGTGTTTCGGATGGCACGTTAAACTGTAGGTCCCGGCTGTCATTGAACATCCTTGGCAGTCGTTACGGGTAGTCAGAAGCCAGTAAGTCTGACACCAGTCTAACCAAGGGGTATCGGGTTGCCCGGGTAACTGGGTTGAGGAGGTCAGATAGGCAGTCGCTTCTTGTAAAACACTGGTACTCAGCTGAATCCGGTTAGACTGGAAGCCGACCCCAACATAGTTGGGAAAAAGGCGCGGAGGATGATAAGGTTACCATAAGGAAGCATTAAGGTTTGGTAACAATGCAACAGATACCGAAGGCTATTGTGTAACATTGACATAAATATTCAACTAATTAAGATTAATGTTATTCCTAATTCTGGGCTTATTCCAAACGATTTGTTATGCAGATTCGATGATAGAAGGCTTGCGACAGAATCACAGTCGCTCAGCGGGCTATGGAAAGGGCTATGCTCGGTATTTCTCTGAGGGATCGCATCAGAAATGAGGTAATCCGTCAGAGAACCAAGGTCATCGACATAGCCCACCGAATCAGCAAGCTGAAGTGGCAGTGGGCTGGCCATATTAGCCGAAGAACCGATAACCGTTGGGGTAAACGAGTTCTAGAGTGGAGACCACGCCTCGGCAAACGTAGTGTAGGACGTCCTCAGGCACGGTGGAGTGATGACTTGCGCAAGACGGCTGGCAGGAGCTGGATGCGAGAAGCCGAAAATCGATCTCAGTGGCGTGCACTTGGAGAGGCCTATGTCCAGCAGTGGACTGCGATAGGCTGATGATGATGATGATGATTGCGACAGAAGCTCGTGGAAAATACGTCACAAAAATGGAACGACTTCAAAAACACCGAAATGGATTAAATAATACTGTTGGCATGGCTCTGGAAGTCGTTGTCTGCAGGTTTACATGACAACAGTTTTTTTCAGTGTATTTTGAAGTCTATTTTTGTTTTTTTTCTCTCGAATTTGCAACCACCTACAAAGATTAACAGCCAGTTTCTTCATCAAAAGTAAAAGTCAAAGTAATGTCTAAAGTAAAAGTAACGGTCAAATTCGTTTTTTCAAGGCTAAAGTTACAGCAAAACTAATAGAAAAAACGAATTTGACCGTTACTTTTACTTTAGACATTACTTTGACTTTTACTTTGGCTTTTACTTTTGATGAAGAAATTGGCCGTAATTAATTCAAAGTACTTAAGATGAAAATCAGCACTTTTTGAAGGTTTACAAAAGCCAGTACTTAAAAAACGTCCGCGCTTCACCACTTCCTATGTTTCTTTGCAGAGAAGCTTCTTTGTGGGAAGGAGTTAAATACACTGAAAAATTGTGTATTATACAAAATAAGCTTTTACCCTTTCTCGATGTATCTAAAGCATTTCCCTAATTGGACCAGCATTTTCTTAAATAAGCGCACTTCACCAAACGTAACAGACAGACATGTGTTGCTGGGGAGTTTGTTGCGCCACTTCTTCATCCCAGCAATAACACATAGGCAGTGGTGAAGGGTGGGCGCTTTGGGGGCTGTCTTTGTAGATTTCTGACGTTCGAAAAGTGCTGTTTTGCAGCCTAATTTCAATAAATGACTTTTGATTTGATTTTGTAGCTAAAAAGGAAATATTAATTTCGTTTCCCGCTACCGCTTATGACTTTGCCCACACGCCACCTGTCGCTAACTATTCTGTTATTCTAACCGCGTCTGACTTGAACTTAAACTAGTTGTCTCTGGTCTACATTACAGCTTTATTTCTAAAACATTTGTTCGTTTGTTACTATGTCAACGTAAAAACTTAAAGTGGGTGCGTAGTTTTTTTACTTTTTTTGGGTCGTTTTGGACTGTCACTATAAAATTCGATAATTCTTATTGGTGGTTTATCGAAAATGGTGTACGTACGGGCTGTAGTTTTATTCTTATCAAAATATATGTTCTACTAGCTTGTTGTATTCGCTTCTGTCGGCGGTTTCACTCGCTTTCCAATGTTTTTCCGACTTCCCCAGGGAATTACTTTCCACACTCTTATGAAAATTAACCTGTGTTATTTAGATTCTAGAGAGCAAAATCTTAACGGTAGTTTTTGCTTGGAAGAGGAATAAAATGATAAATCCATCTATAAAAAACTTTCGCGTTTATATTATACTAGCTGCCCGCCCCGGCTTCGCCCGTGGTACTTACATGTATTATACATAAAAACCTTCCTTAAGAATCACTCTATCTATTAAAAAAAACCGCATCAAAATCCGTTGCGTAGTTTTAAAGATCTAAGCATACATACGGACATACAGCGAAAGCGACTTTGTTTTATACTATGTATTGAAGTAGGATGTTTTATTTATTTATTTATCTTACAAACTAATAGATGATACATCCAAAACGGTTATACGATACTATTTAGTTTAATATAAGTAACAGAAAATGTTGGTTTTTATACTTGAAGAAATAATTCCTACGAGAGATAGATTTTCACCTATAATTACGACTACAAACTTGTGTCCATCAATGGGAATCTCAAACAACTTATTATAGAAAGTGCGACCAATGACCTTTGCCCACCCGTTGCAGAATGACACCGTGAAACAATGCTAGTAAATCGAATTAGCGATGAATTTTATAATCAGTTTAAATATTCACAACTTTGAGATGACCCAACGAATTCGCGGCTTCATTGTGAAATCTTATAGTACTGCAATAGGTGTGATGATGACTAGGTTAAAAAAATGCATCTCCCGAGCCTTTTCCCAACTATGTGGGGTCGGCTTCCAGCCTGACCGGATGCAGCTGAGTACCAGTGTGCCACAAGGAGCGACTGCCTATCTGACCTCCTCAACGCAGTTAGTCTATTTTCTGTTTAAAGCAAGTCTTATGGGATGTCTTAACTGCTCTAAGTTGCTGACTCATCGTGAAATATCATTTGATATGAGATGGCTTTTTTTAGTTGTTATGTGTATGTGTGGCAGTTTTGTTTTATAACTTGTTAGAAATAAGATGGTAACCTTATTATGTAATGTTACAAGCTGTTTGCAGTGGTTTCACCCGAGATAGAGGGTAATTTTTCTTGCATCAGTATAAAAGGGATATTACCGTTTTCAAGGTAGTTTTCAAGGTTTTCAAGTATATTAGGTTTTCACCTAATTCCATGCATTTTTTCTTTTAAATCCAGACTAGGTCTGTTTATCTGTCGCGTTTTCACGTCAAAACTACTGGATCGATTTAAATGATATTTGGTAAACAGATAGTCTAGAGCTTAAGAAAGGACATAAGCTATTTATCCTGTTGCGCGAAGTAGTTCTCCCGGAACGTGGTTTAAATTGCGGGGAACGGCTAGTGCGAAAAAAACTAAGTAGATACTCCTTTTTCAACCTACTTACCTATGTTCAGAATCTTAACCTTCGGCCCATCACGATTTTGCTGACGTCAATCACCAAAATAAAAACTTTAAATTACAACATTAAAACGATTATAAGCAACTAGTTTTGACACGCGGTTTCACCCTTTTTTTACCCATCACTTGAAACTTCTTTACTTGCTAGATCATCAGCATCATCTTCCGAGCCTTTTCCCAACTATGTTGGGGTCGGCTTCTAGTCTAACCGCATGCAGCTGAGTACCAGCGTGTCACAAGGGGCGACAAGGTATCTGACCTCCTCAACCCAGTTACCCGGGCAACCCAATACGCGTTGGTAAGACTGGTTAGTGCTAAATGTCTTCCACCGAAATCGGGTTTTCTGATCTCAAAAACATTTTCTTAATCAACCAACTAGTATGGTTTTGAGAAACAACGTTTTTGCTCCGTCTTTTTAAAGTAGCAAAAAATATTGTGCTCCTTAGAAAATATTATTTCATCGGTAAAACAAACAAACATACAGAATCTCACTCACACTTAAAATATTAACTTTAGGTTTATCTTCAAGATCTTAACTGAACCTTCTTAAAGATTAATCTCGGCTATTATTTACTTGCGTGACTAACGTTTAGTACTATAACTTAGAAAATAAATGACTTGTCAACAAGTAGTATTATATACTTAGATTTGCTTATATTTAACCATTGAGAACAAAATGACTAGCGGAGGTGTCATAATGAACCGGGGCTGCGGGATTGTTCGCGCGAGTTACCACGGCGCTGATACATAAAAGGCCTATGACGGAACACGACGGTTTTTAGTCAGTACGAGTCTGACACTCCCTCAACGCTGCTAACCCACAGCGGGAGGGGTCATTTGATGATTTTCAGCGTCGTTAAAAAAAAAGTGTAGCGCGCCAAAATGCGGATGTTCGGGGTACTAGGAACGTTACTGTCTTTGCCCTTACACGCATTCCTTGGACTGAAGCATTTTTTTGTAATACCAAAAATCGTTGACAGCTGATGTCTCAAAGCACCCGAACGCCTCGTTATTTCACTCGTAATGGATCGTTTTGGTCATGCCCACCGTACGTATTTGAGCTAGAAGGTGCTTGATCTACCTGCGTTATGGCATATCCGCTAATCTTATCCTACTCTGTGGATTTAACTTAATTAAATGGAATATTCCTCTAGTGTTTGTTATGAAGAGCCGTGGTGGCCTAGTGGGCAAAGAACCAACCTCTCGAGTATGAGGGCGCGGGTTCGATTCCAGGTCAGGCAAGTACCAATGCAACTTTTCTAAGTTTGTATGTACTTTCTAAGTTAATCTTAGACATCAATGACTGTGTTTCGGATGGCACGTTAAACTGTAGGTCCCGGCTGTCATTGAACATCCTTGGCAGTCGTTACGGGTAGTCAGAAGCCAGTAAGTCTGACACCAGTCTAACCAAGGGGTATCGGGTTGCCCGGGTAACTGGGTTGAGGAGGTCAGATAGGCAGTCGCTTCTTGTAAAGCACTGGTACTCAGCTGAATCCGGTTAGACTGGAAACCGACCCCAACATAGTTGGGAAAAGGCTCGGAGGATGATGATGTTTGTTATGAAGAGCCCGTGGCTAAGTATTAGCACGTGTCGAGTAAAGGTTAAGCTGCCCTTAGCAAGGTCTATCCATGGATACTTAGGTGACCGTCTATGTGCATAATGGCTGGTTCCTCCATGTTTTGGAAGGCATGTTAAGACAGTAAAAGTCATGATTGCTTACGGCCAGTTTCTTCATCAAAAGTAAAAGCCAAAGTAAAAGTCAAAGTAATGTCTAAAGTAAAAGTAACGGTCAAATTCGTTTTTTTCCATTAGTTTTGCTGTTACTTTAGCCTTGAAAAAACGAATTTGACCGTTACTTTTACTTTAGACATTACTTTGACTTTTACTTTTGATGAAGAAACTGGCTGTTAGAGGATAAAAACCAACCTCTTAAGTATGAGTGTGGGGTTAGATTCCAGTATCAATGCAACTTTTCTAAGTTTTTGTGTAGTTTATAAGTATATTTTGGACACCAATTCAATGACTGTGTTTCGCAAGGCATGATAAGTTAGTCCCGGCTGTCATTTGATCATCTTTGGCCGTCGTTACGTGTAGTCAGAAGCCAGTAAGTCTGACAATCAGTTATACTCGCGTAACTGGGTTGAGGAGATCAAATAGACAGTCGCTCCATGTGGCGCACTGGGTGCAGCTGCATTCGGTTAGACTGGAAGCCGACCCCAACATATGTAGTTGTTAAGAGGACGAATTGGAATTTTTGGCGCCAAGGATGTCAATTTTTCTCAGTAAATACAAAACGGATCAAAATACAACTTGGTTACCTGAAAGTTCATGATATAAGCCTTATTTTGTTAGTTTTAGAAACATGATTAGGTAACTTTTATAACAGAGAAAAATATATCAAACATACCTCTTTTTAAAAAGAGATTCACATATTATGGGCAAACGGGACCGATTTAAGCCTCTTAACTTTTTTAGTAGTTGAGTATATACATACTCTTTAAAATGGTAGTAGGAATTTTTATTAAATTATCATTTCTAAATATTAAAATTACAAAACCATTTTGTCGCTTACGACTTTTAGTTATAAGCTAGCGTGCGTATTGTTATCCTCGCCCCGCTCAGACGCTCCGACCCCTTTTGGCGCCTTAGATGCGCGTGCCGGTTATGGAATTATTGTTGACCACTTCCTCGCCTTAAAAACACTTAGTATCAAGAAAATATTTTGAAATAAATATTTAAGATACTTTACACCAGTGGTTCCCAAACTTATTTTGTCTACTGCCCACTTTGAGAATAAATATTTTTTTAGCGCCCCCATTTTTTAGGGTTTCGTACCCAAAGGATAAAACGGGACCCTATTGTTTTCGCTCCTCTGTCCGTCCGTCATCAGGCTGTATCTCATGAACCGTGATAGTTAGAGAGTTGAAATTTTCACAGATGATGTATTTCTGTTGCCGCTATAACAACAAAAAAAAAGAAACTAGAATAAAATAAATATTTTGGGGGCCTCCGATACAACAAACATGACAAAAGGGTCTCTTACCGCCTCCCTTGAGACCCGCAGCGCCCACAAGGGGGCGTTATCGCCCACTTTGGGAAAGACTGCTTTACACTAACAAAAAAATCTTCCTGTCTCAAGCAACACATACAAAATACCGTGGGATTGTCTGCCAGACATATACCTATGTAAAACAAAAGCAGTTGTAATTAAAAGAACAATATATGGTCGCACGGTCATAATCAATTAGTATTATACTGATCTACAGGTTAAGCAATGCGCTGAGGTTGCGAAGCCGATGGGTGTGCAATGAAAGTTGTGAAGGTCATAAATGAGAGGTGTTATTGGCTATATTTGTATAGATATGTAACTATGTAGAGGTATATGTTCAATGTGTTATGTCAGAAAGAAGCCAAT
Source organism: Helicoverpa assulta (assembly GCA_963856015.1). Taxonomy (NCBI): domain Eukaryota; kingdom Metazoa; phylum Arthropoda; class Insecta; order Lepidoptera; family Noctuidae; genus Helicoverpa; species Helicoverpa assulta. Next base: position 665,367 of record CAWLCW010000003.1, read on the forward strand.
TGCAGTTTCTTTGGTCAGGCTATATTACTTACTAGCCGTTTTCCCGTGGTTTCACTCGCGTCCCGTGGGAACTACTGCCCGTACCGGGATAAAACATAGCCTATGTTACTAATATAATAAAAAAGGAGGTTCTCGAGGTCTCGGGTTCGATTCCCGGGTCGGGCCGAAATCGCTTTGTGGGTTTTCTTGAACTTTCACAAAGCAGCCCGTAGTCTGGAAGTTGGTGATTGATTCACCCGTGCATCGGAGAGCACGTAAATGTCGGTCCTGCGCCTGGTCGTCTCGGATTGCCGTCCCATCGGGTTATGAGAGTGAATGAATAGGGAGTGCACCTGTGTCTGCGCAAATGCTTGTGCACTATAATATGTCCTGCGCAGCTGACTGATCTCCTTAATCATGAGAACAGCCGCCGTGGCCGAAATCGGTCGTGGACGCCATTATAATAAAAAAGGAATATTTTTTTATTTTTTCTTTGTGCCTAAAAGGCTCCGAAGGCTGAACCGATTTGAAAAACTCTTACACTATTGGAAAGCTACACTCTTCCCCAGTATCATAGGCTATATTTTATCCCGGTACGGGTAGTAGTTCCCACGAGACGCGGGCGAAACCGCGGGCGAAAGCAAGTGTGTAATGGTTTTAAATATTGATGATTGAGTAATCATTTCAAACGTTAGTAAATCAAAAAGAGAAAAAACTATATAGAAATATTGTTATACATGAACACACAAAAGAAACTAACATACTAAATGCATATAATATGCAAATTTTATAATAGCTTTCGCCTTGACATGAACAATGGTATTATTATGGGCACTTTGAGTGTGATGCCTACCCATTGTGGTCAGCCATTGTCATGTTACTAACTTCAGTTTCTTTAAAAGAACATAATCTTTCGTCTTTTAATATTCGTTTATTTTCTTGACCAAGAAACTGCCATTAAACATCTTTGGCAGTCGTTACGGGTAGTCAGAAGCTAGAAAGGCTACCAAGGTGTATTGGGTTGCCCGGGTAACTGGGTTGACGAGGTCAGATAGGCAGTAGCTCTTTGTAAAATACTGGTTTTTAGCTGCATCCGAAGCTCCCAAACACAAACATAGTTGGGAAAAGACTAGGCAAATAATGATGATTTCTTCACAAAGGAGAAAAATCCACACAACTTAGTCAAGGAAATGAAATTATAAAACTCAAACTCGTTTATTCAAATTAGGCTGATAGATCAGCACTTTTCGAACGTCAAAAACAAAAGACAGCCCCCAAAACGCCCGCCCTTCACCACTTCCTATGTGTTTTTGCTGGGAAGAAGTGGCGCAACAAACTCCCCAGCAACACATGTCTGTCTGTAAGGTTTGAAGAACCGATATTTTTATAGTAAGTATTAGTCTAAAAAACGTGTAAAAATAATGACAAGATTTTATAACAAGTCCAAACACAGCTACGATAGGATGTTCCATGGTGAAGTGCCAGTTCATATCTTCCGACTCCATCATCAGATCAGTTCCTAATGACAAAATCGTGGGCAAGAAGCGAAGGCGTTGCTTAATAGAGACAGTAGTAATTTTCTACAAAAATGACTGAAAATTAGTATAAAACAAATGCCCTGGGGCACTTTTCAAACCTGTTCAGTATATTTTTAGCCTTAAGAGCTCTGCATCACTAGGACGCCATGGCGACGTCGCCAGCAGCTCAAGTCTGGCTACTTCAGGCATCCAAAAGTCGCCAAGTCGAGTGGCCATGACGTCTCGACAGTCGATTGATTACGTCGTCTTTGAAGAAATCGCACGCTGACTGGCGACCACATTGGCGAGTGAGTGAGCGAGGTGCACTTTACCGTGTAACATTATAGTGGTAACCGTGGCAACGTTGCCAAGCTGCCAGAGTATCCAGAAGCCACGTAGAGAACTGTAACTCGTGGCCACGCTTCCAATTTGGCGACGTTGCCAATCCGTCGCCAAGTGAGTTAGGTTCCATACATTTCAATATTAACTGCTTGGATACGTAGCCGGCGACGTCACCATGGCGTCTTAGTGAGGCAGGGCTCTTAGGGAAAACAACAAAGATTTCCTGTTTACTATAGTAGTGTGGATGTAGATGGTACAGAACCCTCAAGTATACTACATAGGTACATGATGTGTTTGTACCCAACAATACCTTGAACCGATGCTATAAAAATGTCTGGCCCGTGTTGCGAACGCGACGATTCGCTCGACGTTATGAGTGTTGTGACCAGGGGCCCGATTCTCCTAATTTTACTTAAGCGACATACGATTCACGTTCGACTCGATTCGACTGAGATCCAATCCCGACTCGATTGCGATTGAAGCGTATGTGGCATTCTGCTATTTTTTCTTTGAAATAAACCTTTTTATCCTTTTCTGTCATTCAATAATGAATCATTTTGTCTGCAAATGATTTACGATTGCAAAATGATTGTTAAGCAAACTACCGTATAGACCAAAATCACCAAAATAGCAGACCAATCGCACACCAATCAAATGTCAATCGAATACGATTGGTCTTTTATTAGTAGCAGAATGCCCGATATGGTTAAAACTGCTATTGCGATCATATTGCGATTCGATTTCTATTCGATTTTGACATTATTAACTTAGGAGAATCGGGCCCCAGTTGTGACGTATGTAGGGCAAGGGGATCGGTTTTATTGATGTGGTTCTGTTAGATTGTTTTGTGTTTCATTAGGTTTTGTTCATGGATTTACCCACGTCTCGTGGAAATGTAGCAAAATAATCTAAATACTTCCTCAATAATTGGGCTCAACAACCTCTGTTACTGCAAAATTTTCCAAATCGGTTGAGTAGTTTTTAAGATTAGGTCATTCAGGAAAGCTAACAAACTCTCAGTATAAGTATTGTATTTATAATGATGAGTAATGATGAGTGATTCTGTAGTTCTTTTAACCCGGTAAATCTGTTAGAATTGATAACACTATATGTAGGTAGGGCTGCCATCCGTCCGGGTCTCCCCGGATTTGTCCTCGTTTGGAGGCCGTCCGGGGGCCGTCCGGGCGGGGTTTTAAGAAGTGTCCGGGGAAAACCCGGACACTTTTCATGTAAGCAAGTACTTCATTGAATTTAAGTATATGTTAATAGTAAATGGATAACAAATTAGGTATTATTTTGTTTTAAAAAATCGTACTCGTTTGGGGAAAAAATGCGATTTACGCCAAATGTCCGGGTTTTTTTAATGTTTGTCCGGGTTTGGCGAAATTCGAGATGGTAGCCCTATATGTAGGTAGAAAAAGCTAGAGGAGCGAGCGCATAGAATCATAAAATTAGAACGAGCTTAATTTACTCTTGCTTACAGCTTGAAGTTATGAAGTAACTAGAAGCTAATTCAGGAGTATCTTGTATAACGAGGATTACAGACTTACAAACAAAACGATCTAAATAATAGCACAGATTACCAGTCACATATTAGCAGCGCCAAAAACCAGCTAATTAATACCTGATGCATATTTAATCATTACATTTCGTTCTACTTCAAGTTCCTTATATAAACAGCAAGTTTGCAGTTTTGCAAACACACAAGTTCATGATTTCGTAAGTCACGGAGAACAAAATGAATAGCAGAGGTGCCATAACAGAAAATCTCGTAAGAAAGTAGCGCGACAACATGCGGATGTTCGGGGGACGAGGAACGTTACTGTCTCCGCCCTTGTACGCCTTCTTTGGACCCGATAAATTTTTGTTCATATCATCATCCTCCTTCCCTTATTCCAATTTTATTTGGGGTCGGCGCAGCATGTTTTCTCCTTCCATACTTTTCTATCTGCCGTTATATCATTTTTTGTAATAACAATGTGTAAATATCTATGTAAATAAATAAAGAAGTTGGTTGTGTTAACCAACATATCTATACCAAAAATGTTCGACAGGTGTCTCAAAGAACCCGAAACCCTCGTTATTTCGTAACTGATCGTTTAGGTTCAACTGAACCTATTGTACCTAGAACAAGGCGTCTGACCTACCTGCATTATGGTATCTTTGCTTATCATTCCTTCCTTCCTTACTCCGTGGTTACGGTACCCTAAAGCTAATGGACCAATGGCGCGCGTTCCAATTTTGAACGACCAGTCGACCGACTCACGCGCATCTATGAGTAGGTACTCATGTATGTATGTGTGATTGTGTAGGTGTGGTTAAAAAGCTGGCTAAGTCAGCCACTCGGATCGGTCATGAAGTTAAGTCGCTTGCCGCGGTCAGTCTGTGGATGGGTGACCATCTATGCTATGACATAACGAGTTCTTCCGTGTTTTGGGGAGGGCCGTAATTTTTTTGGGTTTCGGGTCTCATCTGTAATCAGTATCCGGTTAAGATAGAAATCGACTAAAATATTTGCGAAAAGGCTTGGCAGACTTTGAACAAGATAAGCACTCGAATTTGCGAGTAAAAGTAAGAATGCCAAAAATATTCCTTCCGATAAGAATATCGTGATTCTCAGTATTTCCAATACCTGTCATCCTTTGTTTGTTAGTAACAAACTGTCGAGTTTTTATTGTTAAGTATTTATTAGTCACTTTTCATTGCCACCGAGTCCACGAAGTACGAAGTAAGGAAAGATGAGTGGAGATGCAGGCAGGTCAGGCGCCTTCTTCTAGCTGAAATTCGTACGGTGGGCTCGACAAAACGATCTGTTACGAGTGAACTATAGAGGCGTTCGGGTTCTTTGTGATATCTGTCAACGATTTTTGGTATTACAAAAAAAACTTTCAAATAGTAAAAAAAAAAAAAAACCCTTTTTGTAACGTTTCTTAGCTAGTCAGTGTCATGTTTTGTCAGCAGAACTCCGCCGGGAAGTGGGTCAAATTAAGATTCTAACATTTTCTTACATAATAGTTACAAGTGAAGCTAATACAAGCGTGTTAAAAATTCGGTTCCAAAGAAGGCGTATAAGGGCGAAGACAGTAACGTTCCTCGTCCTCCGAACACCCGCATGTTGGCGCGCTACTTTCTTGGGAAATTTTCCGTTATGGCACCTCCGATAGTCATTTCGTACTCCATGGTTATTAGTCACTTTTCATGGCCATGGGGTCAAAGTTTGGTCCTTGACTTTAAACAAAAGAATAAAAAATTGCTAATACTTGCTAAGTCCTTAATAAACATTAGTATTTTAATGTTGCATGGTGACTGTTCGTTTTTTAGGGTAAAACAGTTGTGCCAATTGAGGTAAAATTTTATATGGGGATACGAAGGCGTGGTACCTTCGGGATGGTTGTAGGTTGCTTTTACACCGGGTGCGGGAGTTAGTACCCTCGGGATGACAGTTTATTTTCGGGAATTTGACTATTTTTAACCTCCAGCTTTCTTCAATTGGTTTTTGTCAGGGAATCGAATCCAGGACAGGGGTGTTCGCAGTCCAAGGTGGCTATTGCACCAAGGGTTAAGCTGCCGGTAGTTAACAAAGCTAACAATATCGTATTGTCATATTACAATTAATAATAACTCCTTCTCCATAATGGGCTGCAGGTATTGAACTTCTTCACAAGTAGAACATAAACAATCATATCGTATGTATCTGTCTTGATATTAATATTGATAAATATAGTCTGTATATACCCTCTCTGGCTTCCGTAAACCCTATTATAAGGTGTACTAGTTATTTCCTTGTTCAACTATATCATGAGGTCATTATAGGTTACTATACCCCATTGAAGTACTCATTATACTGTAGATAAACAATATCGATCATCATAAGCCTAGTCATTTCCCAACTATGTTGGGGTCAGCAATACCAGTATTTACATGGAGCGACTGCCTATCTAATCTCCTCAATTTGTAGGTCCCGGCTATCATTGAACAACCTTGGCAGTCGTTACGGGTTGCAGAAGCCAGTAAGTCTGACTCCGGTATTACCAAGACGTATTGGGTTGCCTGGTTAACTGTGTTGAGGAGTTAAGATAGGCAGTCCTTGTAAAACACTGGTATTCAGTTGTATCCGGTAAGACTGGAAGCCGATCCTAACATAGTTGGGGAAAGGCTCGGGAGATAATGGTGAACTAGAGGTAGTATCTACTTCATAAATGGGGCGTTTCCCCAACAAGCAGGTACTTCAAAATCCAGCTCATACTGCCTACATCCTGGATTATCAGCGGCTTTACGAAACCCAACCTTGTGCGTTCAGGAATAGCGCAACAAGTCAAATATTGCCACATTGTCCATAATTATAGATAATTTGCAGTTCAGTTCATCCGGTGTGAGGATGCTTCGCGTTTCCTCGTGATGATGAAATGGGCTGTGACGTATAACTTCAATAGGTCTTTGTGGTATCGGGGTATCGGGTTGCCCTGTTAATTGGATTGAGGAGGTTTAATCAAAATCCTGTAGCCCATTTGGGAACGTTCAACTGGTGGGTTTCGGCTGTCGGTTGAACATCTTTGGCAGTCGTTACGGGTAGTCAGAAGCCAGAATGGTATCAAAAGGGTATCAGGTGGTCCGTAACTGGATTGTGGAGTTGCTCTTTGTGGCACACTGGTACTCAGCTGCATCCGGTTCGACCAGAAGCCGACTCCAACCTAGTTGAAAAGGCTGGGAAGATGATGAATTCAACTATTATGAAGTAATAGTAGTCAACTTTATAATACATCATCATTATCCTTTTTATGTATTACAAGCTTCTGCCCGCGACTTCGAACGCGGATCCTGTCCCTTATGCCAGCGACTACGGGGTCAGCAAAATCAAAGATCTGAATCGTCTGATATGTTGACTTGAAAACAACGGAATACGCATAGCCATTAGAAACGTTCCATAATTTAATTTTTGTACTTCAACGGCAAAAGCACAGCAGACTAAACAAAACGCTGAGAACTGAACCGCAACAGACGTGACCATAGGGATAAAAGTAGTGATTCTAATTAGTCCGCATTTAAGTTGTCAAAGTTGTGTGTGGCAAAAATATTACACGTATTATTACGTTAAAAAACATTAAATGTTACTGAGATGACAAAGTCGTGATGACTTAGTGGAAGTCGTGGTGGTTTAGTGGGTAGAGAACCAATCTCTCAAGTATGAGCGTACGTCCTGCCAATGCAACTTTTCTAAGTTCGTATGTACTTTCTACGTATATTTTGGATACCAATGACCGTTATTTGGAGGGGATGTTAAACTGTAGGTTCCGGCTGTCATTGAACATTCTTGGCAGTCAAATGCCAGTAAGTCTGACCAGTTTTACCAAGGGGTGTTGGGTTGAGCGGGTAACCGGGTTGTGGAGGTCAGATAGGCAGTCGCTCCTTGTAAAACACTTTTTTAACGACGTCCACCGGGAATTGTCCTTGGGTTCATTTCTATAGTGTATAAAGGGATAATCGTCGGTTTTGTGTCACCATTTCATTAAAGTTGTCTCAAAAGGGCTTCAGCGTGTTGGCTTCGGCCCCACGTTTGCCTCCCAAAAATTCGGAACTCTGTAGTCCCGAGGTCTGGAAGAGACATACAAAATAATAATGAGATATAACGCAACAAATTCGAAGAGTGGGGGCTCGTGCCGCCACGTCTAGGTATGTAAAATTTGTACTAAGCAGTGACTTAACACAAAATTCAAGCGTGTTATATCTTCGTTATTATTTGTTTGTGAGAAGGAGAAAAGAAAAAATACGTGTCCATTATTTTAGGGTTATCTAAAAGACGGACTAATTACTTTTTTTGATTCACCATACCTATTTCATAACATTCATTTCTATACATTTCAAGTGTAGTATTGCTCTTGAAGTTCCACATCAGGTGTTCCAGATCTTCGATGTATATACGTCAATAGAGAGTGCTTATCAGATTGAACCACTTTTGCTAAAACGTCACACCTCTATATGCTATAGTCTAGCTGGGCCCCTGGAGTTCCACATCAGGTGTTTTAGATCTTCAATTTGTATAAGTCAATAGAAAGTGCTAATCAAATTGAACAACTTTTGCTAAAACGTCATACCTGTATATGGTACAGAGAAGCTGGGCTCTTGGGGTTCCACATCAGGTGTTCCAGATCTTAAAATTTATTATCTCAGCTGAAAATGCTCATCACATGAAACAATTTTTGCCATGGTACCATTTTTGTATCTCTTATAGTTTTGTTGGTCTGTTGGTGTTCTGCATCAGGTCTTCGAAGATAAATTATAGCCTATATGTTGACCAGGCTTAATACTGATACAACAAAGAAAAAATCATTGAAATCTGTTCAGTAGTTCGGAAGATTAGCGTGTACAAACAAACAGACATACAGACATACAGACATACAGACAAACAGACAGAATTTTTTTTTTGGATTTGTGCTCCATTACTGTTTCTAAACCCCACCCAATTATTATTTTTTTAATATATTCAATGTACAGACACAGTTTTTTTACAGATTTATTATATGTATAGATTAACTGCTGGGCTGCGGCCTCTTCACCCTCAGAGAAGGATTGAGCATTAATCACCACGCTTGCTCAATGCGGGGTTCCTGATTTCAGACTTCATAGTCCAGGTTTCAAAGGCAAAGATATTTGTCAAGTACAACATTTTCTCGCACATCGAACTTTAGACTTTCTACGTTCATTTATAATTCACAAACGATTGGTGTGAAGTGTGAAAACTTTCTACGATTGTGATTCATTTGTTTTGACGTAACGACAACCACGTCACGACTCATTAACATATAATGGTTTAGCAATTAAACGAGCAGGAATTTATGCATAGATTTACTTATAAATTTTGTATTAGATACCTATTACTTCGTCTAAATTCCATCTATGTTGGGTGAGACTTTTCTAAAGCTAAGAGAAAATGTAGACAGACATTTTGGGTTTTATTTATAGCTATATTCAACTACATCCCGAGTAACCTACTTTACGCACCTGGATAAAAAATAGGTCATATCGAGGGTAGTCTAGCATTGAAAGAATTTGGCAAATCAAAACCAGTATTGCAAGGGATTAGCACGTTTAAAAGAAAACAAACTCACTTTCGTATTTATAATATTAGTAAGCACAAGGTCTACGTAATTTAAGACAGGTTATCTGACAGCGGTTCAGCAGTTTCCTGCCTCAAAATACACACACAAACAAACAAAATAAAAACCACTTTTTTTAAGCTTTACAAATATAGATTTTAATGAGCGCACTGTATTAATAAAATCGGTTTAAGTAAGCCAAATAATGCGTCCTACTTTTGATACATAATATGAAAACCCTCTTATGTCATATTACAACATAACCAATGTGAAAGTTATATAAAAGTACCAGCAAATGATTGTCAACTTTATTCCTAAGAAATAAGGGTCATTTTGCCTTGTATTCTGTAATATCTTTACGCTTTTTAGTTTTCGGGGTTGAGTAGATATAATCGTATGTGTTTTTGCTATTTCGATACGGTTGGCTGTCTGTGCGTTTGTTTCCTAGGATTTTGTTGTTTATGGATTACTTACGGATTTTATGACAATATTGAACATTGCTTGGCAGTGCTCCTTGTGGTACACTGGTACTCAGCTGCATCCGGTTAGACTGGAAGCCGACCCCAACATAGTCGGGAAAAGGCTCGGGAGATGATTGAAAATTGCTTGGAAAATTTACCGATTGTGCTTAGCTTTGCTTAACCTTATGATGGATCGATCCGCGTGGCTTTGACTTAGCCACAAGCTCCTAAAAAATCGGAGAAATTGGGGGTTTTAGTTAGGTCGTGGTAAACAGTCCTACTTTAATTAAATGGGCTTAATGACTTACCTCCCCACTCAGAGACATTTAATGATTACTTAAGTCACTCCTTAGTAACAGAATGTCATACAAATCCTTCACTAAGGAATGGCTTAAGTAATCATTAAATGTCTCTGAGTAGGGAGGTTAGTATTTTAGAATTTCAAGGGTATGAAAGATGATGGGGCTAGCTTCCAGTCTAGCTCGATACAGCTGAGTACCAGTGTGCCACATGGAGCGACTGCCTATCTGACCTCTTCAACCCAGTTTCCCGGGCAATTTAATACCCCTTGGTTGTCAGACTCTCTGGCTTCTGACTACCCGTAACGACTGCCAAAGATGTATAAATGATGCCATTTAGACTCTACAAGCTGTTGATTTGCATCTGTGCCATATTTAAGGACGTAATTATGCTAATGATTCTCGACCCAAATCAACAAAAAACGGTACGTAATTTTTTTTTTTTCCGAATTCCGTCAATGTCATCTAGCCTTATTTAAACTTGGAGCGTGTGTTACTGGCCTTAAAACCGTGCTGCGCCCGCACACAAACGCAAACACAAAGTACACGCAACGATCATTCATAAATTTCATTCATAAAATTGAATTACTTTTGAAATACTACGACAAAAAAAGCAGTGCATATTAGCTATTTTCCCGTCTACTGTAATTCCAATAGATTTATTTACGTATTTTATGTCCTCCTCCTGAAATATGGCACAAATGCAAATCAACACCTTGTACAGAATAGAAGGAAGAAACATTTTGTTAGACTCTAAAGGAATCTAAGCTTCTGAACCGATTTGAAAAATCTTTTCACTGTTGGAAAGCTACACTCTTCCCGAGTAATATAGGCTATATTTTATCCCGGTACGGGCAGTAGTTCTTATGGGACGCGGGTGAAACCGCGGGGAAACGGCTAATGGTGTAAGTTCCTAGAGTATTCATTGAAGGTCTCATAAACACAAGGAAATGCAAATTTGAATACATAATTATAGAGTGTTAAAAGTTATTTCAAAAGCCAGAAACGATTTTAAGCATTTTAATTTATGACTAAATTAAATTGTGATATTTATCTCAAAATCAAGGTTCCAAGGAAATCAAGTATTGTTAATTAGTTGAAATAAGTATTTTTTTTTGTATTATAAGGTCTGAGTTCAAGAAAATATACGTGAATGGTAAATAAAATTAAGATATAAAAAATATAGTTAATAAGTTTTTTTTCTTTATTTTAAAAATGTTAGCTACTTAATCTATTACAGAAACAATTTCAGATATCAAATAATAAGTCTAGAATATTGTATGCTATTTCTGAACTCCTTGGTACTTACCTGCTTCCCGTGGGAACACCTTCACCCATTCGGATAAAAAGTAGATAATACCCTTTCTCAGTAAACAGGCTATCTTGCACTGAGTTTTCCAAATCGTTTTAGTAGTTTTCGAGATTACTGCGTTCAAGCATACAAAGATACTCTTCAGCTTTATTAATAGTGTATCTAGTTGTATATTATTATGAATCAAATATTTCTTTAGATACACAATGATAACTCACCAAAGTATTTTTAGAATATGTTCAGTAGTTTCAGAGATAATAATATCAAAACTGATTTATCTTCCCGCTTGTCATTTTATCTTGTAACAATTGTATCTCGGAGACATATATCATTATATTTATAGAACATAGGTAATCTACGGTAATATTAATAAAGTGGTTTTTTGTTTGTTTCTACACGCAAGAAGCTCTGAAACTACTGAACCGATTTGAAAAACTCATTCAGTGTGTCCCGTTGCTTGTGTGACTGTCTTGTTTTCACGCCAAAGCTACTGAACTGATATGTATGAAATTAGATACTCAGATAGTCTTGAGCCTGAGAAAGGAATAGGCTACCTTGTTAACCGTTTTCCCAGAATGGAGTATCCGATGTTTGTATGTTTTACCAGTCTTAGAAAGGGGTATTGGGTAACTGGGTTGAGGGGGTCAGATAGGCAGTCGCTCCTTGTGGCACACTGGTACTCAGCTGCATGCGGTTAGACTGGAAGCCGACCCCGACATAGTTGGGAAAAGGCTCGGCAGATGATGTGAGTGAAACCGCGGGGAAAGACCTAAGTGCTATATAAATTAGTGACTACTATAACTAATTATTATTAAATTATTCAAATGGTATTGAATATTGCTAATAATCAGGTTTCTAAACAAAACAGGTCGCTAACTGATTATTATATTATTATAAGGTAAATGGACTGGTATATCGCAAAAAACCGGCCAAGTGCGAGTCGGAATCGCGCACGAAGAGTTCCGTACCATTGTTTAGAAAAGGAGCCCCCCAAAATATTTTTTATCTATTCTAGTTTACAGTATTTGTTGTTATAGCGGCATCAGAAATACATCATTCGTGAAAATTTCAACTTTCTAACTATCAGGGTTCGTGAGATACAGCCTGGTGACAGACGGACAGCGAAGTCTTAGTAATAGGGTCCCGTTTTCCCCTTAGGGACGAAATCTTAAAATAACAGGCATTTTTCTGATCTCCATAACCCAGTTACCCAAAAAATACTTAAGGAGACCTTTTGACAACACTACTTTTAACGTAAAACTCAAAATTAATCCTAAATTAGATTAAAATGCTAGTAATTATATCACTATTAAAACGCAATCAAGGAAAAATAGTCGATAAACGATAATTTATGTTATAACCTTTGTAAATTACGGTAAAAAATCTTCGAGACGCCATCTTAGATTCGAGAAAAAATACAAACTTGTTCTATAAGATTACCTTGATACTTTATAATCAATATATGCTTTAAACATTGCAGGTCGATTTTATTTATCTATATTTTTATACTAATATTATAAGAAGGAAGCATTTTTTGTATATTTGTTCGTATGTAACCTAAAAGCTCCGAAAATAATGAACCGATTTGAAAAATTCTGTCACTGTTGGAAAGCTACACTCTTCCTGAGTAACATGGGCTATATTTTATCCCGGTATGGGCAATAGTTATAAAGAATTCAGGGGTCGGCTTCCAGTCTAACAGGGTGTAGCGGAGTACCAGTGTGCCACAAGGAGCGACTGCCCATCTGACCTCCTCAACCCAGTTTACGCGTGCAACCCGACTCCAAGGTAGGACTGGTTGTCAGACTTACTGGCTTCTGACTAGAGACTGCCAAAGATGTTCAATGACAGCCGGGACCTACAGTTTAACGTGCCCTCCGAAACACAGTCATTGGTGTCAAAGATACACTTAGAAAGTACATACAAACTTAGAAAAGTTGCATTGGTACTGGCCTGACCTGAATCGAACCACACATTTATACCTGAGAGGTTGGTTCTTTACCCTCAATAAGTAACTGCAAATTATTAGCACTCTTTAGATAATTATATTAGCTTCAGTTACAAACCTACGTGACTGTGGTCATTGAACTTATTGTGTTTTTTTCAACTGTTTTTCTATTTAGACTTTTTCATTGATCTTGTTTTTTTAACTACCGCTGTTTACCACGTGGTCCTAGTTTTTATACTGAATGAATTTCCTTGGTTTATAGAATTGAATATTGTGTACTTGGAGGATGGAACGAAAAAATAAAGGTATCTTTCTTACAGTATCATGAACCTAGTCAAAATATCGATAAACTAGCTTCTGCCAGCGGTTTCACCCGCATCCCGTGGGAACTACTTCCCGTACCGGATAAAAAGTAGCGTATAGCCTTCCTCGATAAATGGACTATCTAACACTGAAAGAAATTTTCAAATCGGACCAGTAGTTCCTGAGATTAGCGCGTTCAAACAAACAAACAAACTCTTCAGCTTTATAATATTAGTATAGACTAGCTTCTGCCAGCGGATTCACCCGCATCCCGTGGGAACTACTTTCGGTACCGGGATAAAAAGTAGCCTATAGCTTTCCTCGATAAATGGGCTATCTAACACTGAAAGAAATTTTCAAATCGGACCAGTAGTTCCTGAGATTAGCGCGTTCAAACAAACAAACTCTTCAGCTTTATAATATTAGTATAGATGAACGATGTTCACCGAAATTTTGTAAATACCTATCTTTAACCATAATTGATTTAAGACGATTAGATGGAGAAAGCGAATGAATGTAGGTATTATATATCCCTGGCTATTTTTTAGGAAATTCTAGGAAAAAAATAATATTTTTTTTATCAACTGCGGTTGATCAAAAATTTTTATTCAGTTATGTTTAATTATGTCCAGTTGCTCTTTCACAGAAAACAACAGTTATATTACCTTCAATAAATAACAGATTCCTCATTATCTTTGATCTTAAAGTTTTAATCGAAGGCCCTTCCTCACTCTAAGGGTCACACAGATGTCAAGGGCTCACCCTTTTACTTACACGCAAGCAAAGCCGCGTCACACACATATAACGTGTATTTTTCTCAATAATATCTTGTTTGCAGGCTGTGTATGCGCAAGAGTCGCGACGCTCTGGACTTGAAGAGCGTCAGTCGAGACCTAGAAGCCGCGCGGACCAGACGTGCTACGAATTAAAATAATAAATGGATAAAAAAGTGCAGTGAAGTGAAGAAATGCGCGGGTGTTAGTGAGGGCAGTGCTAGTGAATTTTTCTCGGAAAAATTTCGCGGTTTTTTGTTTTTAGTTTTTTTTTTTGTTTGTTGTAAATTAATTTCGTAAACATGCAAGGTCGTGATAAGTTGTGTGCGAAGCTTACGAGCGCTTTTTTGAGGAAGTGGTGTAAGTATGATTTGAGCTTTTTTTAAAACTGTATTTTAGTACTTATGTGATTTTTTTGTGTAATAGGTTTTTTTCTGTGAGCTGTGACTTATGGTAATTTTGGCTGTGTTTCGATACCGATATGCTAATAATATAGCGGTTGAATTAAAAATAACTGCTTAAGCCTGTTAATAACTAGTTTTAAACATGATTTTGCATAAAGAGGACATCTAAATTTCAAAACCGACTAAAGTCAGACCGAAACATTTTTTTCTACTTCTCAATTTTACCGAAACCTGTCTAGCAGTTCGCGATGTGAACTCGCAGACACACATAAACTTTGGAATTTGTCTCTAGTGACGTTTGTGTTGGTACTTGGTATGTCAACGTTTACATTATAAGTAGTTATGTATATCTATATGTAGATACTCGTGCTTGGCATACATACGTACTTATTACCGAGCACCTTCGTCGATGGAAGCAGCCATTTTTAATTTTAACTATCTGACATACATATGTCAAATGATTGACAGTTGTGTGTGTACCTATCTAAAGTTTTCTAAACCTACACTACCTGTAGTATAGAATTTGTTTGCAAACACTAACAATAACATACATAATAAAACAAGAAGATCACCACAAAATAAGAACCTCCTCCTTTTCGGGAAGTCGGTTAAAATATAAGTAGTTAAAGTTTTAGGAAATTAATTCTAGTTTTGGATTAATTTGGAAAGTCACGTAGTAAGAAATTATTGAATATACAAAGCTACACATATCACCAATAGGATATAAGTAGTTATCGGCACGGATATTGAGCTTTCGGCGGAAGAGTGGGGATCGCTTTGCGCACTGTACACTTAAGGCAATAAACCAATAAATCGCTTCTGCGCAGGTGAAGGTCAGGGCTCAATATCCGTGCCGATAACTATACTATAGAACAAACAAATTGAATGGATTATTTATTCCAGTGATAGCAAACTCGAATACCTAGGCCCAAGTTGACCTACAACATAAACGTCAAGATTCTTAAAACAACTGTTTAATATGAGTTTTCACGTTCAAGTTTCAGAGTAAATGGGCTTTACCATAGAAAAAATCAAAGTCAAATCATTTATTTCATTTTTACAAGCACTTTTGAACGTCAAAAATTATAAATAGGATTCTAGTTGCCCATTTCAAAAGTAGCTTCCTATGGAGACAAACGGGCAAGAAACTCCCTCCATAGAGTTCTAAGTTCGATGACCATGTCAAGTAAAGTGTATGGGAAATTCCCACTAGACATTCCTAAGTTAGACTTTGAAATAAGTTTATGTGATGGCAATAGACATAGAGTTGAATTAAATAGGAGTTTAATATATATTTAGTAGGTAGGTATATTCGGTTTAAGAGTAGACTTTGTTTCATCATGCCTATGAGGAAAAATATTCAGTTTATAAACTACACGCCTTCCTTAAGCGGTTTTACTTAGGAACTACTGCCCGTACCGGGATAAAATATAGCCTATGTTACTCGGGGATAGTGTAGCTTTACAACAGTGAAATGATTTTTCAAATAGGTTCAGTAGTTTCAGAGCCTTTGATTACAAACAAACAAAATGTTTCTTCTTTATTATATTCGTATAGACAAGCCTTCCTCTAGCAGTTTCATGAGGAAACAACTTACCGCATCCGGATAAAAAGTGGCCCCATTTAATATTCTGATTTATGAGCTATATTACTGGCAAGTTTCATCAGAATTCGTTCAGCGCGTGAATTAGTAACAAACATATCCGTTACAAGTATGAGAAGGTATTGTGCATAAACGTGGATTTAGATATAGTGGAAGACGACAACCAAAGAATCTGTCTTTATTAAATTGACGTGTAAAAGGGTTGTTTCATTAATCATTTATCATTTAATCATTAAAATAGGTATTCATTTTGGTCACAAGACGGCATAAATGCTAAGAAAAGGAAGAAATACTTAAGTATTATATTTATTTTCACAAGTGACAGTCAACTGAAGAAACTATTCAGTTGTTGAAACTACTAAAAAGTTATTTTCTTAATCAAGTTTATTATTCAGAAATGACAACACTTTCTTCAGTATTTAAGCATATTCTGAAGCATCTGGAATCCAATCTAGTTGTGAAAACAATTCTGAAAGTTCGTTGCCAGTTAGCAAAGTTTTTATTATTTGAATATTCAACAAAATTGATGACCTCACTTGCTTCATTAAGTATGAGAAATATGTAAATCCTGTTAATTTCACCAGCTTGATTTAATCATACTTTAAAAGATGAGTCAGTTCATTTAAAAATTCAACAGAAGTTTGGCATTATGAACTTAATAAATAAAGATAGAAAAGGACTTAGGAAAGCTTACCTTCACTTTGGCAGTCGTTACGGGTAGTCAGAAGCCAGGAAGTCTGACAACAAGTCTTACCAAAGAGTATCGTGTGCCCGGGTTACAAGATTGAGGAGGTCAGATAGGCAGTCACTCCATGGAAAGCGCTGGTACTTAGCTGCATTTGGTTAGACTGGAAGCCGACCCCAACGTAGTTGGTGAAGGCTGGGTAGATGATGATTTATCAGCAACGAACCTACACACTATAAACTTAAAATACCCTATCTAGTTCCTTTTATTTCATCGGAAAAATAAAATACATTAGTTACCAAAAGCAACATACATATGCATATATGACAAGAATTCACAATCACTGATGTCAAAACAAAATAAATCATCATTATCATGATAAGACTATACCTACATAAGAACAATTGATTGCCAAAAAAATATTGCAAAAAACAAACCAAATGTTGTCAAGGAAAACATATTACAAACAATGTAAGATGAGTATCTAAAATGGCGTCCTTCTGCGAATTCAAACGTACCTTAAAAGGTTTTTTTTAATTATCAGATAGGTACCACATATATGTTATGTCATATATTTGCATTCTAAGATGGAGTATAGGTTCTCGTACTTTATCTTCTTCTTATTGATACACCTGTGCATCGGAGAGCACGTAAATATCGGTCCTGCGCCTGATCTCTCTCCGGTGGTGTTAGATTGCCGTGCCATCGGGTTAGGAGAGTAAAGGAATAGTGAGTGCACCTGTGTCCAAGCAAATGCTTGTGCACTATAATACGTCCTGCGCAGTTGGCTAATCTCCTTACATGAGAACAGCCGCCGTGCCGATCATCGGCTAGGACATCATCATCATCTTCTTATCGAGTGAGCTGCAGGTTTAATCACCTAACAAGCCCTAGTGTCAGGGTTTTCTCAAATCCGCCTGACGGCCTCTGACGTGGAATTTAAACGTAAACGTACCTTATAAGGCTTTTATTATCAGATAGGTACTACTTACATAAACATATGTTATGTCATATATATTTGCATTCCAAGATGGAGTATATAGATAGGTACATACCTATAAGGGTTCTTTAAAATTGGCCTTTTTGTGGCGGTATGGCTGTGTTTTACTGTAACGGCTATGTACTTAAATGACTAATAGTGTCTGTCTAGCACGGGGTCTTAGGTTCGATTCCCGAGTCGGGCCAAAATCGCTTTGTGGGTTTTAGTAACTTTAATGAACCAGCTTGAAGCCTGCTTGTGATCTCTCTCCGGTGGTGTCGGATTGTCGGCCCATCGCGCTATGAGAGTGGAGGAATAGCGAGTGCACCTGTATCCAAGCAAATGCTTGTGCACTATAATATGTCCTGCGCAGTTGGCTAATCTCATTATATGAGAACAGCCGCTGCGACTGACAATTGGTTTGAAAGCCATTACAAATATCTGCGGATTGAAAATTCTATCGTTAGTAAGCAATTCATTGATAGATTATTGAAATCGCAATAAAACACGCCATCGTAAACCATAGGAATGCGTGTGAAAATCTTGCACCTTCTTCGCATCCGTCGCCGCTGTATCTCGTAACTTCCTACCATTCATATATGCAATAGTGCATACCAGTGCATCTTCCCATCAGCTGTAACAATGCGTTCAATAGGTGTGATGTAAGTTGTTGTAGTAATAGACTTTTTTGTTGGCTGTTTCATTGACATCTTGAATTCGTATTGTGAGATGTTACTTGTGAGATGACGGCAGATTGAAGAGTATGGGTGAAGAAAATATGCTGCGCTGACAATTAATAAAAAGATGGAATAAGGGCCGGAGGATGATGATCATCATGATTTTGTTTTTAGTTTATATGGATATTAGATTTTTCCAAAGGTTTGGTATGAGTCTCGTGGGTTCTTCTTCCCGCACGAGGATGAAAAGTAGTCTACAACGCCCTTCGATAAATGGGCTATCTAACACTGAATTTGTTTTCATATCGGGCTAGAAGTTGCGTAGAATCAAATATACAAATACTAGGTACTTACTTTTCAGCTTTATAATATTAATGTGATGTAATTTTCGTCATATGCCTACCATTTTCTAACTATGTCTTGAATTAGAGGAAAATTAATTTTGAATTGAATTTTGAACTCTACAAGATGGTGCTTTTAAGTTATCTTGCACAAATTAATAAACTTTTTAATTTATTTTCGACCACCTTTTTTTTGTAAATAACGATGAATCCAAGTTCAAGGATAAAATACTTAAAATCGATAATAAAACTAGCACTTAAGTAATTAAATAAACTAGAATGTAACTATTAATTTATAAGTAATTATTAATCTGACGATTAGTTAATTGAAGAAGAATTGGGCGCGAACGAATTAGTTCAATTAACTCGTTAAATGGTCATTTGTTAATCTTTGTATGACGCGGTTTAAAACTTGTGGGTTAGGTGGATTCCTTAGTTTTTAGAGCATAAGTTACATAATCTCCATCATTATGAATCAAACAGTTCAACGGTTTTGAATAGACAGACACTAATCAGAGTGCCTAGTGCGAGTTTTGCAAGTAAATTTTTTCGATGCGAAGATTATCATACCATTGAATCACGTAGCACTTATCTTAGAATTGTGTATTTAATAAAGACTGTCATCAGTACTTGGTCGTATTACACTTGAGCTCACTTTTGCGAGTGTAATCATTATTAACCGGCAAAATGAAAGAAGAAGTAATACCTAAATCATGTGACGTAGCATACGACTCTTTATTTCAATAGACTTATAATTACGTATCGAGTTGCGAATGCTGTCAAAACTCGGAATCACCACTCAGGACGAGCTTCTTTAATATAATATTCACCTTCTCCCGAACCTTTTCCCAGCTATGTTGGGGTTGGCTTCCAGACTAACTAGATGCAGCTGAGTACCAGTGGTTTACAAGGAGCGAATGCCTATCGGAACCCAATACCCCTCCGTAAAGCTGGTTGTCAGACTTTTGCTTCCGACTATCCGTAATAACTACCAAAGATGTTCAAATGACAGCCGAGAACTACAATCTATCGTGCTTTCGGGAACCAGGAGAAATATTATTGGCCTTACTACAAAAACTTAACCACCTGTTTTACATTTGTCTAAAAAAAATGTGGCTGCAAAATGAACGATATGTCAACGTCACAATTTGTCATTTTTTGAGACAAGTCTTAAACTGACGTTTAAAAGTTTTTGTGGTAAGACGGTATGATTTTAAGGATAATCTTGACACATTCAAACAAACACAAAACCTCGTTATAACATAACCAAAGCAGTTTACATAACATATTCAAAATCGCCATGTTTCTCATGCGAATGTTTGCTCTTGAGTTGAGCAAGTGAACTTTGCACGTCGTCACTTCCTCAGGACGTGACTTTGTAAACCCGTTCTACTTGAAACTCAATGAGAAACTACTTGTAGTGTTTTTGACAAGAGTTTTTATACGGATTTGTAGTTGAGATGTTGATATATAAGCCCGCAATGTCTACATATACGTATATAGTAATACTAGCTTCCGCCCGCGGCTTCGATTGCGTAGAGTTCGGTTATATCGCATTTCCAAGATCCATCCTCCATCCTCCGAGCCTTTTTCCCAATTATGTTGGGGTCGGCTTCCAGTCTGACTGGATTCAGCTGAGTACCAGTGCTTTACAAGAAGCGACTGCCTTTCTGACCTCCTCAACCCAGTTACCCGGGCAACCCGATACCCCTTGGTTAGACTGGTGTCAGACTTACTGGCTTCTGACTACCCGTAACGACTGCCAATGATGTTCAATGGCAGCCGGGACTTACAGTTTAACGTGCCATCCGGAACACAGTCATTGGTGTCTAAGATATACTTAAAAAATACATACAAACTTAGAAAACTTGCATTGGTACTTGCCTGACCTGGAATCAAACCCGCGCCCTCATACTTGAGAGGTTGGTTCTTTGCCCACTAGGCCACCACGACTTTTTTTTTTCATTCGCATTTCCAAGAGAACTCTTTAAAAGTCCGGGATAAAAACTATCCCTTGTTCTTTCTCAAGGTCAACTCTATCTCTGTACCAAATTTTATTAAAATCAGTTCAGTGGTTTAGACGTGAAAGCGTAACAGACAAACAGACAGACAGAGTTACTTTCGCATTTATAATATTAGTAGGGATTATAAAGCTGAAGAGTTTGTTTGTGCCCTGAATGCTCCGAAACTACAGAACCGATTTGAAAAATTTTTTCACTGTTGGAATGCTACACTCTTCCCGAGTAACATAGGCTATATTTTATCCCGGTACTGTCAGTAGTTCCCACGGGACGCGGGTGAAACCGCGGGGAAACGGCTATTTCATATAAATCGCTTCTGTAGTTTTAGCGTGAAAGACAATTTATAAGATAAAAGATTGAGATAATTCTTACGGGCGTACACAATTAATTAATCATCCTTTCAAAGAAAAAATTGAGAGAAAATGATAACAATAGTCTATTTTTCTAGATATAAAACAAAGAAAAACTAGCACATTCTTGAGTCTTGCTTTAGTAAGTTTTTTTGTAACGTTGGTCACGGCTAGAGCTCAGCAATTCTATAGATAAAAGCAATTGGTTTTAGCCTAGTAACTTAGTTATAATGCTAATGTTTATTTTGTAGGCGTTTAGATAATCCTACTTCCTACTTATATTATAAATGTGAAAGTTTGTGAGAATGTATGGATGTATGTTTGTTATTCAATCACGCAAAAACGGCTGGACCGATTTGATTGAAATTTGGTATGTAGATAGGTGATACCCTGGATTAACACATAGGCTACTTTTTATCTACACACCACGCGGGCGAAGCCGCTGGCAGAAGCTAGTATATCATAACAAAGTGTTTTATAAAGTAAATAAGAATCCGCGAGTGGTTTCATATTTCTACGAGAAAAAGTATTCTTCTAAAACGCACATAGTGTGTTTAAAATCAACCGGGCAAAAATGTTCTACAGTAACAATTTTTGAAAATATCTACCAGTTACTTCCAGCAGTTAGTCAGTGGGAACTATTTCACGCACCCGGATAAAACGTAGCATACAGTCTTTCGCGATAAATGCGCTATCTAACAGTGTAAGAATTTTTCAAATCGGTCGAGTAGTTTCTGAGATTAACGCGTTCAAACAAACTTTTCATCTTTATAATATTAGTAAGATGTGATGGACAGAGTAAATTCTATGTTATAGGCCTGTGTACGTAATAATTTGACCTTTAAATGCTTGAAGTACTTTAATCTCAATATTTAAGCAAGCGAAATAATATTTATGGTAGGTATTGGTCAATACCCACGGCCTTCGTTATAATGGTGGATGTCGAAAGCGACACCTCTCTTCGCGCAGTCGGCTAGCTGAATATTGCTTAGTAATTATGATGGTTAGCTTGGTAGTGTGGTGAAAGGCGCGGGTTCGATTCCTATACACATGCAAATTATTAGAATTATATTGTTGAAGAGTATGTTGGTTTGAGCTTGCTAATCTCAGGAACTATTGGACCGATTTGACAAATTCTTGCTGTGTTAGATAACCCGATTATTGAGGAAGGCTAGAGGCTAATTTTAATCTATTTTTGAGGTGTAGGTATTCCTGAAAATACGCGGGTGAAATAACTGGCGGAAACTAGTCAAGATACGAGCTGTATTTAAATAAATGTATGTATATTGTGTACATATTTTTAGAACAAATAGTACATAGAAACATAGCGGAAATTGACATAGATTCAACCTTCAAATATGTCTGTTTTCCTACATTATTTCGCAACTAGTGACCGACCACAACTTCACAATAAACTATCAAAATTTTCCTCATAAATCCTTCTATGTATTAGGGCAAATCATATGAAAATCCGTTCAGTAGTTATTGAGTTTTATAGCGAACAGCCGGCATAGATCTTACGTAGTAACTATTATAGTACTTAATTTGTGATAGAACTTAGTTTAATATGTACGGTTTCACTCGTGTTCCGTGAAAACAAATTCCTTCACCCAGAAAAAAAATTGTCTATGTCACCCGCCGGGTAAACTTACCTATATAACAAGTTTATACG
This sequence comes from Helicoverpa assulta, assembly GCA_963856015.1. NCBI lineage: Eukaryota > Metazoa > Arthropoda > Insecta > Lepidoptera > Noctuidae > Helicoverpa > Helicoverpa assulta. The sequence continues at coordinate 688,127 of CAWLCW010000003.1, forward strand.
CTTAAATACGATTACAAAATGTTCATTATTTAACTACATTTCATGTGTGGTTAAATAAAATGGCCGTTTCAAATTGTAGAAGTTTGGTTACATATAAGTTATACACATTTACTAAGAATTTGTACAGTTTGTCAATGTGAACAAATAAACTTTGGACAACTGTATAAATATTAACCTATAATATGTATCTATATCTATACTAATATTATAAAGCTGAAGAGTTTGTTTGTTTGTTTGTTTGAACGCGCTAATCTCAGGAACTACTGGTCCGATTTGAAAATTTCTTTCAGTGTTAGATAGCCCATTTATCGAGGAAGGCTATAGGCTACTTTTTATCCCGGTACGGGAAGTAGTTCCCACGGGATGCGGGTGAAACCGCTGGCATAAGCTAGTCTTTGAATATAATTTTGTTAAGAAGCGTTTCTATTTTTGGTTTGTTTAATTTAGTCGTTATCCCTACTAATATTATAAATGCGAAAGTAACTCTGTCTGCCTGTCTGTCTGTCTGTTACGCTTTCACGTCTAAAGTACTGAACTGATTTTAATAAAATTTCGTACAGAGATATAGTTGACCTTGAGAAAGAACATGGGATAGTTTTTATCCCGGACTTTTGAAGAATTCTCTTGGAAACGCGATATAACCGAACTATACGCGGGCGAAGCCGCGGGCAGAAGCTAATAAATAAATAAAATAAAATAAGGTCACAGTTGAAACCACAGGAAACAGTTAGTCATACACATATATTGTATCCAAAATAGGTTATGTATTATTATAAACATTCCGATCATTTTGTGGTTTAATGTATTTGTGGTTAAGATTTAAATGAATCATTAGCATAGAGGAAAAACTGCCGTTGAACTACTAATAGGTACCTACTGGAAGTTTAGGTACCTATATATAATATCTGGAGTAGGTATGGTATACTATCATATAATTAAACTAGCGGTTTTCCCGTGGGAACTACCGTCCGTACCAGGATTAATATCCTATCCTGCTTCCTGCTAATACATATTATAAATCCTACTTATGTCTACAATAGTTATCGGCACGGATATTGAGCCCTGACCTTCACCTGCGCAGAAGCGATTTATTGGTTTATTGCCTTATGTGTACAGTGCGCAAAGCGATCCCCACTCTTCCGCCGAGAGCTCAATATCCGTGCCGATAACTTATAATACACTACTGTACACACTGTTACAAATCACTACATAGTATAAAACAAAGTCGCTTTTTCCGTCCCTATGTCCCTTTGTACGCTTAAATCTTCAAAACTACGCTACGGATTTTCATGCGGTTTTTTTAATAGATAGAGTGATTAAAGAGGAAGGTTTTTATATATATAATAACATACATTAAATAGTGGGGAAATACTGTTATCCCGTGCGAAGCCGGAGCGGGTCGCTAGTAAAATATATTTATCTTATCTTTAAAAAAATATATATTTACTTATAAATGTGAAAGTTTGTGAGAATGTATGGTTGTATATTTGTTATTCTTCCACGCGAAAACCGACCGATTTGGTTGAAATTTGGCACGTAGATAGGTGATACCCTGGATTAACACATAGACTTTTTATCAACTCACCACGCGGGCGAAGCCCGGCGGAAGCTAGTTCTCTATACTCGGGAGAAGTGAAGATTTACATCAATGAAAGAAATGTTCAAATCGGTTCAGTAGTTTCGGAGTCTTTAGGGAACAAACAAAATAATGTTTTTTCTTTGCGGTTTCACCCGCATCCCGTGGGAACTACTTCCCGTACCGGGATAAAAAGTAGCCTATAGCCTTCCTCGATAAATGGGCTATCTAACACTGAAAGAATTTTTCAAATCGGACCAGTAGTTCCTGACATTAGCGCGTTCAAACAAACAAACAAACTCTTCAGCTTTATAATATTAGTATAGATAGTATAGATTCAAACCGAAAATAGTGCAATTGCACGTACTAGTAGTTTATCCAATTTGACCGTGAAATTGACAAATGTTCGCGCTTTACTCAATCTGTCCACAGAAATCAAATATTTCGCCACGTGGTGTATAATCTATTTATTTAAACAACAAAAAGTCGTAGGTCAAATCAATTGACCTCTGCCTATTTTATGGGAAAAAAATATTCTAAGACAATGCCATAGAAAACCTTTGAGTTATAGTAATAAAGAAACTGGGTCAAATACCTGTGTATTTTAAGGGGAATCGTTGAGGAGCTCATCATCTTACGAGCTTTTTCCCAACTATGTTGGGGTCGGCTTCCAGTCTAACCGGATGCAGCTGAGTACCAGTGTGCCACAAGAAGCGACTGCCTATCTAACCTCCTCAACCCTGTTACCCGGGCAACCCAATACCCCTTTGGTAAGACTGGTGTCACGATTACTGGCTTCTGACTACCCGTAACGACTGCCAAAGATGTCAAAATGACAGCAAAGAATTATTAAAACTGGTGACTTAAAACAGTCCAGTCTTCTTATAAATCGGTTATGAGGAAGTCGAAGTCGCTTCGTGTGTTCAAGTCAATCAAATTGCTATTGTTTTCAGTTCCTGTAATCGGTAGAGTCTTCACAATTGATATATTGTTTGGTCATTGTTTCCTTTGAGTGGCAGATTCGAAGAAACATGTCATTCAGAAGCTTACAAAGTACATTTGTAGGGGACAGGATCATTCAGATAAGATAGAAAGTCATTTAATCAAAGTAGGCTGAAAATCAGCACTTTTTGAAGGTCATGTTTACAACATACAGCCCCCAAAACGCCCGCCTTAAAGCACTTTCTATGTGTTTTGGCTTTTCACAATATTTTTATAACTTACAAGCTTCTGCCAGCGGTTTCACCCGCATCCCGTGGGAACTACTTCCCGTACCGGGATAAAAAGTAGCCTATAGCCTTCCTCGATAAATGGGCTATCTAACACTGAAAGAAATTTTCAAATCGGACTAGCAGTTCCTGAGATTAGCGCGTTCAAACAAACAAACAAACAAACTCTTCAGCTTTAAGTATAATATTAGTATAGATTCGTGGAACTACCTCCCACATCCCGAAAAGAGCCTATTTTATTAAGATATCTGAACACTAATGTTAAAAGATGTTTATGAAAATTTGCGAATCAAAAACAAGTCCCTCTTCATAATCTTTTACCTTTAAATGTTAAAGGCACGCGTTTATAATCATCATTTTCTTTTATATAATTTGGCACGTAAGTCAATAAAGGTTCGCCATCCCTGGACTATGCGATTGAGGATTTCCGATGTTAGCTGTAGGTACTCAATACTTTATTAGCATTCCATAGGTTATACATACAGGTGGTATATTTTATAGTGTAGACACAATATGGACCCTATTGGGCACAGCTTGGCATGCGAAAATAGAACAAATAAATGCTCGATTTTGACATTTGCAATGTACAGATACCTACTATTATAGTAAGCGTATATTAACATTACACACAATTCGGTATTACAGTGGGTATAATGGCAGGCAGTGAATCGAGTAAGCGTTGCGTTTGCGCACTCCAATATCAGACGGATTTGAAGCTAAGCGTTGTATTTTAGATTGTAAATTGGTTCCGTATATATTTTTTCAATAAGTCATAAATCTTTGTCGTTACTTGGCTAAGCAGAGTTTTAGATGAGGCGATGGTTCCGCACGGATTTTGTTGAGAAAAGATTAAAAAAAAATATGATGATGTTTTAATAAATGTTGACTTTATTTGTGCATTTGGTATATTGCTAAAATGTGTGAATTATATTTCAATATTATTTTCCTAAACTTTCTGTGATGTAAAAAATATTGGAAGGTAGGTATAATAAACATATGTTTTAAGTAACGATTGGATCTGATCCCAGTTTAAATATAGATGTAGACAGTAGATACACTTTTAAAGTTTTCATTTTGTTGCACTTTTATATTGGCTATTTTCATAACGATTTACTTATACTTAGGGAAAAACACGTATTTATAATCATACCCATTTAAGAAGTAATGGATGATCTTTATATACCTTACAACCGTGTAATTATAGACACGGACCCAATAATTATATATTATGGCTTGCTACAAGTAATTATCTTGCTATACTGTATTTATAGTTTAATTCATACTGTTTATGATCTGTAAGTGAAGTCATCTTCACTAAGTAAACAGTTTATATTTTATCTCATCATCTCCCGAGCCTTTTCCCAACTATGTTGGGGTCGGCTTCCAGTCTAGCTGGATGCAGCTAAGTACCAGTGTACCACAAGGAGCGACTGCCTATCTGATCTCCTCAACCCAGTTACCCGGGCAACCTAATACCCCTAGGTAAGACTGGTTTTAGAGTTACTGGCTTCTGAATACCAATGATGTCCAAATGACAGCCAGGACCTACAGCTTAACATGCCCTTCGAAACACGGTCGTTGGTGTACCTACAAGATATTATTATACTTAGAAAGTACATACAAACTTATGTAACTTATGTGTGCAATAAAGAATAGTAATTTAATTTAAAAACTTAGTTCATATATCATCTCAAGTTCATTAAATCAGCTAAAATAAATGTACATATTTGCACGTCTCGGTTTCCGCGTCACTTAAACTAAACTGCGGAACTCTAAAAAAAACAACAGAATAACGTAAAATGTAACGATTCGAGTGGCGGCGGCCAGTCACTCACGCGCATTCGGCCGCGTCATGCCGTGCTCCAATCGCGAACAATTCCAAATTTGAAATTTTCGGAAAGTATTCTCGATTTTCGCTCATTTTCACAATGGCCATGCGATCAATCGGACGTATGGTTGAATATGTGAAGTGTAACCGAAGGATAAGTGAGTTTTTTTTTGCAGTTCTATGCGTTTAAGTGCAGTTTAGCGAATTTTCCTTTGTTTTAGAAGTTGCGTGTTGCCTAAATATTGAGTAATCGCGTGACCTTTTGGTAATAGTTGTAATGTGTGCATTCTAACGGTGTTCGCAGTGAAAAATTTCACTAATTTCACTAATTTGTGTTCAACCTTCAGATGTAATCGTAATGATTAAGAAATCTGTTGGAGTTTTTTCTTTGTTTGGCGATTTGGTTTGCAATTAGTGGTCAATGTTTCGCTTAACTTGCAAGTTTTTACAACAAACTGTGACCTACTTTTGGTTAAAGATTACTTGGTTTAGTAAAGATTTGTAAATACATTTTATACTACGTATTTTAGAGGATTTATTCAGCTTTCTATCGATATGACTTTCATTGAAATCTGTTAAGTAATTTGTGAGTAATCTGCATTTTTATAACACCAAACTTTCTTTTCGCTATAGTCTTATTCAATTTTCTAACTAAACTATCAAGTCATCTTTATATCGGTGTATAATTGCGAATTTTTACTTAAAATAATAATTGTGAATTGTGAACCTCCTCCTTTATTGAAGTTGGTTAAAAATAAGTGGTATCCCGATTTAGACTATCACCAAGAACTGGTTTCAATTGAGTTCAAACAACTTGTTGGCCGTTAAGTTTTGTGTTAATCTTATACTGGTTTTAGTACTGATAAATCGAGTTTTTCTCTGCAGTAGGTATGCAGTTATTATTTACTTTAATAATGTCTTTGAAGTTACCAAATTACGTCTAAACTGTTCAGACGATTTACGAAAGCGTGACTCGAAGTTTCACGTTTGTAATATTAGAAACGATTTTATAAAGTTCTTTCACCTTAAACATGAAATATTTTGTCCATATTTGACCAAGCCACTAAGTCTGTCACCAGTCTAACCAAGGGGTATTGATTTGCCCGGGTAACTGGGTTGAGGAGGTTAGATTGGGCAGTCGCTCCTTGTAAAGCACTGGTACTCGGCTACATCCGGGTAGACTGGAAGCCGACTCAACATAGTTGGGCGTTTCACACCTTCTCATTACATGCCTTTATCATCCTCCGAGCCTTTTTCCCAACTATGTTGGGTCGGCTTCCAGTCTACCCGGATGTAGCTGAGTACCAGTGCTTTACAAGGAGCGACTGCCTATCTGACCTCCTCAACAACTGGGTTGAGGACCCGGACAACCCAATACCCCTTAGTAGACTGGTTGTCAGATTTTGCCATGCGCCCTTCAAGCCTTTTGTTCACTATTTGGCACTGAAATGGATCTCAGTGCCTACATTTTTGTTTGCGTATAGTCTTTATAACCTAGATTGTAATTTCCGCTTAAATTCGCGCTCAGAAAGTAAAAGGCATATAAGTTAGAACAAGCGCGGCCAAGCGTGAATCCTAAGTTAACAGCAAAAAGTATATAAGTAACGTTACTGAAATACTTAGATTGCAATAGTAACATAGCTTAAGAGCTATATTTAGACTCAATGATTTTATTTCATAATAATGTTCTTAATAAATAACGCTGCACAATTTGTGCGAAGAATTTTTGAAAGTCGAAAAAGGGTTCTAATAAAGGGACCTTGTATTGGCCGTAAATTTGTATTTTTTTGGATTATTTTTTACACGAAAAATGCATTTAAGACCTCTCGTTATGGTCCTTCAAAAACAGACTTTGTGCAGAAAGCAGAGTTATCAAAATTCAGGTCAGGTTTTTTAACATTTTAACTTGAAAACTTAGTATAAAAGCAGTCTTAAGGTCCCGTTTGAGGTCGAATTTAAAACAATATTGAGTAAGAACGAAAAAATACATGAAAAAAAAGAAAGTAATAGGTACTTTTGTTCTTAAATATCAGAAGTTAGTAAATGTTATGAGGAAGATTTTTGGCATGAACATTAATGGATAGGGAAAAGGATGACCAAAGAAACGATGGATGAATTGTCTGAAAGACGGTATGGCTGGAAAGAATGTTAATTGTGAGATGACGGCAGATAGACGAGTATGGAAGAAGAAGATATGCTGCGCCGACTACAAATAAAATTGGGATAAGAATAGGGGTAGGAGGATGATTTTATGTTAAAAGTTATACATAAAGATGAGTATACTTGTTATTTTATTTACTGTCGCATCCATTTTGTATGTTTTTAAAGTAGGTAGGTAATCGTGAAGTTTCAATTTAATATGTAAACAGCAAATACGCACGTAGTCTGATGGAAAAATTGTGGTTTTTCTCAGAAACTAGACTGGAATGACATGTTTCATAGACGTTGTTTGTAAAAACGTGATTTGTGTGATAGATGTGTTTATTTTCTACTTCTGTGTCCGAATAGGTACTTATTATAGTAAATGTTAGCAATGTTTTGACAAAAAACCGGCTAAGTAAGAAAGATTCCGAAATTTGTTTTTATTTGTATGTGAGCCGACTCTGATATTAATTTCATTGTAGTGTTGCATTTATGACCCGCGGATGCCCTTCAAACTGAAGGGCAAAATTTACAAATCCGTAATAAGACCTGTCGTCCTGTATGGATCACAGTGTTGGGCATTGAAAAAGAAGGATGAGAAAAGAGTGCATGTAGCAGAGATGAGAATGTTGAGATGGATGTGTGGGGCTACCAGAATGGACAAAGTGAGGAATGAGTATATCAGAGGAAGCCTGAAAGTAGCGCCAGTGACAGAGAAAATGAGAGGTAAGCGTTTGTCGCAGTATGGGCATGTGATGAGACGGTGTGAAACGCATGCTACAAAGAGTGTGCTAAGTATGAATGTGGAAGGATGGAGAGGCAGAGGTAGACCGAGGAAAAGATGGATTGATTGCCTGAAAGAGGACATGAAGCAGAAGGGAGTGGATGTAAGTATGACGTCTGACAGAGAGGAATGGAAGAAAAAGACATGTTGCCCCGACCCCAAATGATTTGGGAGCAGGGCAGGAAGATGATGATGATGTACACTGATACACTGTCAGTGAAAATCAAAGAACTATTACGGTTCATGAGATATAGAAAACATTTCGAAGTCTTATTACGGAACCCTAAAAAGTAGATAAAACAGACTTCTTATAAAATAAAATAACCGTTTTCCCAAAAATCAGAAGTTTGACAATCTTTAACCTATAAAAGAAAAAGTTATTTGAAGAAAAGTGCACATTCATAACTTCTCTTAAAGACACCATAATAGACATTTTTTACTTCAAAATCACAAAATTTTCACTTAACATTACTTACGCAATACATAATGATGTGCTTAGTTTAACTTAAACTAATTAATTTAACCATTACCGTAATTGTTTTATTGTGTAACTCTAATTACGGCAGTTCAGTCAGTTTTTACTTTTATTTTTAACTTTTAACCATGTTAGTTAGAGGCCTATTTTTAGTTTGTTGTCAAGATTATCTATATTTTTAAACATCCACCGTCTTACCACAAAACTTTTAAACGTCAGTTTAAGACTTGTCTAAAAAAATGACAGATTTTGACGTTGAAATAAGGTCCATTTTGCAGCCATGCTTCTTTTAGACAAGTGTTTGACACATGTTTACGTTTTTGTAGTAAGACCATCCTTGTTCTGTTGGAACTACTTCGCACACTCGGTAAAGCCCATAAGCAGCGGCGTCATTAACTTCAAAACATTTTTTTTTTTGATGATTTACCTAAGTTAGCAATCCATATGAGATGTGATCTCATTATTCGTGGTAATAATATACCTTAAAGTATTTTTCGATGTCTTTGATTTACTACAAAAGTTCTTGCAATTACAATCTGGTCCGATAAACGTTTTAAGACAAAATATAACAGGTATTTCTTCCTTTGACGCACCAATGACTGATTAAAGGCGAAGGAAAACGTCTCAGAGAATCAGCAATGTGCACGTGATGATTAATGCTCAATCCTTCTCCGTTTGAGAGGAGGCCGCAGCCCAGCAGTGGGACGATAAAAAAAATATACCCCTACCAGTTAACGCATTCACCTTAAATTATTTAGTGCAAAAATATCAAATCACATTAAAAACCCATCGGACTAAAACCGCCATTGTTAATTCGGGCACACAATAGTTTTTATCAATCCATCTACTGTAATGATTATCATGGCTTGGTCATCTGGGCCAGCTAGGTGTAACATTGACACTGTTTTCAAAATAACCTTGAACTGCCAGGTCTGGTACTGTCAATGATTTACTAGAACCTTCCTTATTAATATTTCTGTCTATTGGTGGAAATTGCACGAGAAACCGTTGAGTAGTTTTAGGATTATTTGTTGCGGTAGGGCTTAATATTAAACCTCTGCCTGTGGTTTCACCGACGTATTGTAGGAACATAGGCCTATGTTCAGCAGTGGACGTCCTATGGCTAAGATGATGATGATGATGATGATTATAGGAACTACTCCACGTACCCAGATAGAAATGCCTATAGGCAATAGTCAATTCTTTATTAGAAGCCTTCTTCGATAAATGGGCTATCTAACACTGAAAGATTTTCGTGTTAATATCATAGTTCCTGAGTAACAAACTCTTCAGCTTATATACAGGGTTACTGGTAAGTAGACCGCATCCTTTCATGAGGTGATAGTATAGGGCAATACGGACAAATTTGACCCTGGGATACACTGGGCAAAAGTTAACCCGTTTGAAGATAATCGAATTTCAAGATCTTTTCTTCACAAGTCGTCTAGGTACACGTATACATTTTTATTATTAGTTAAAAGTCTCGTTTTTGCGGATTTTTGTGTATTTTGTGCCTTTTTGGATAGCTAGATAAATGTAGATGTTTTTTGAGTATTCTGCACAAAAAAATGAAGAGTCATATTTTTGAGAAAATACCTAGCTACTAAAAAAGTAATTGCTGTTCGCTATAATTTCCTCTGTGATTTGTACAGTTTTATGGTTTGTTATAATGAAGTGATTCATCTTCTATCCAAAAACACACAAAAATAACTAATAATAAAAATTTATACGTGTACCTAGACTACTGATCTTGAAATTCGATTATCTTCAAACGGGTTAACTTTTGCCCAGTGTATCCCATGGTCAAATTTGGCCGTATTGCTATACTATCACCTCATGAAAGGATGCGGTCTACTTACCAGTAACCCTGTATATAATATTACTATAGGCAATGATGTCCTACATAAGTACAATATGTCATCATACCTCCTTAGGTACCTTCTTATGTCACAACGTTTCGTTCTTGACCGTTTTCGATTACAAATGACGTAACTAAGTAGTCCAGCCCAAATGATAATGTTGCCATTATTAAAAATGAATTTTGTGAATTTCTCTTTTTTTCGTTGTTGCAACATTATGGGCCGGCTGTGGTTTTAGTAGTTAGGTTGGATAATATGGTTTAGATTTTAATGTAGATCAGGAAAGTAGTTTAGATCATGAATATGTAATTCATTACTTTTGTCAAATAAACCGCTCTGAATTCGGCCATTTTAAACTCCGCACCCGCGTCCCGTGGGAACTACTGCCCGTACCGGGATAAAATATAGCCTATGTTACTCGGGAAGAGTGTAGCGCCCCAACAGTGAAAGAATGTTTCAAATCGGTTTAGTAGTTAGTCATCCTCCGAGCCTTTTCCCAACCATGTTGGGGTCGGCTTCCAGTCTAACCGGATTTAGCTGAGTACCAGTGCTTTACAAGAAGCGACTGCCTATCTGACCTCCTCAACCCAGTTACCCGGGCAACCCAATACCCCTTGGTTAGACTGGCGTCAGACTACCAGTAACGACTGCCAAGGATGTTCAATGACAGCCGGGACCTACAGTTTAACGTGCCATCCGAAACACAATCAATGGTGTCTAAGATATACTTAGAAAGTACATACAAACTTAGAAAAGTTGCATTGGTACTTGCCTGAACTGGGATCGAACCCGCGCCCTCATACTTGAGAGGCTGGTCCTTTTACCCACTAGGCCACCACGACATCGGTTTAGTAGTTCCGGAACCTTTTCGGTTCAAGCAATTGTTTGCTCTTTTAAATCTTTCCTCTTTTCATATTAGTATATCTTACAACACTACGAAGCCTATAACAATATGTGACAAGTTATCTGCCTAGCTTCTTAAGTATAACCGTGAATATATAGCTACAAACCTGTCTAAGTACACGCTAACTTCTAACTTGGTAACTTGGAAATCTAGGGCATTCATTAGATCCCATTCACTGGGCTTAGGGCTGTCACAATTGATTCTTTTATCTTTGTTTCTTAAATACTTTTTTATGTCATGACATATTTGTAGGCTACTTTCTTATGTTAGAAAACACTTATTCTGTTCTATATTATTGCCTGTCAACTATTCTGCTAATCTCAGATGTGAGCTTAAAAAGCAAGTAATGTATATAACCACGACAAACAGAAAAGGTACTATATTTAAGATGAGGAAGAAGTAGTTGAGCTCATTGTGAAACTTGTTGAATTAGTTGGACAAGTAAACATAGGGCAACTGCCTATCTGACTTCCTTCGTTACCGTTAATCCGATACCTCTTGGTAAGACTAATTACAAGACTATTTGGCTTTTGACGCCCGTAACGACTGCCAAAAGTATTCGAATGACAACCGGGATCCACTAACTTAACGAACTGGCCAAGCATTGCCTAACCTTACGATTGATCGACCCTTTAGCTGTTACTTTGCTACGAGCTCTACCTAGAGGTACTATAACTTAGGTATACTTACATATCCTTACTATATGCTTGTTTTGTTTTTGTTTGACTGCCTCGTTGGTCTAGTGGTCGCAAGCGCGGCTGCTGTGCTCGAGGTCTCGGGTTCGATTCCCGGGTCGGGCCGAAATCGCTTTGTGGGTTTTCTTAAACTTTCACAAAGCAGCCCGTAGTCTGGAAGTTGGTGATTCATTCACCCGTGCATCGGAGAGCACGTAAATGTCGGTCCTGCGCCTGATCTCTTTCCGGTCGTGTCGGATTGCCGTCCCATCGGATTAGGAGAGTGAAGGAATAGGGAGTGCACCTGTGTCTGCGCAAATGCTCGTGCACTATAATATGTCCTGCGCAGCTGGCTGATCTCCTTAAATGAGAACAGCCGCCGTGGCCGATATCGGCCGTGGACGCCATTATATGCTTGTTTGTACCCTAAAGGCTCAGAAACTACGGAACAGATTTGAAAAATTTGATCACTGTTGGAAAGCTACACTCTTCCCGTGTAACATAGACTATATTTTATCCCAGCACGGGCAGTAGTGCCCCCGAGATGTAGGTGAAACCGCCAGAAAACTTCTATAAGAACCAAATATAATTCTTTAAGCGTCATCTTCGACAGCCCTACAAGAAAACTGAACATACCTTCTACGTGTTTTGCGTAAACGCTTTACCTTCACGGCGATTAGCTGGCAGTGGGTCAGCAGTCTGCATTGTAGATTGTACTCCAGTTAATGCACGCTGTTTGTTGTTTGTAGGTGCTGCTGTTATATAATTAGTACTTAACTATAGGTGTGTTAGTACAACTTAGGTTCGAGGTGTGTTGTCTTAGGACATCGAGTGAGCAGTGGTTTCAATAGTGGTCGAAAAGCGGAGTCGACAAAAACTGAAAAGGTTTCTCAAATCGAACGAGACGTTCATGATATTAGCGTGATCAAACCAACTCAATGGCTTTTACTTACTTTTGATGCTTAATTTGGCTAGGCATTTATCTAAAGGTTGTAGGACAAATCTGGTAGGACTTACCATATTAACATAGTAAACAAATTTCCAAACTACTGCCTTAACAAATGGTTCAAATAATTTACATTGATTTTAGCTTTATTTTAAAACTAGCTTTCGCCCGCGTCTCGTAACCGAATGGTGATAAAATCCTAAATCTTTCTCCCGGGTTTAAGCTCTAATTTATAAGCATAATCGGTCGTAACCATGGGATATACGGATTCCTTTTTATATATCAGATTAAGTTTCGAAAAAACAGTCACAAGTATCGATATTTGTTATCCCTCTTAAAACACCAAACCAATCGAACTATACCAACTTAATATAACTAACAGCAAAAATTAACATCAAACCAAAACACGGCACTGTATCAAGGAAGACGCGACGGCATGAAATTGGATCGTTGTATTTTCAAAACAAGCCGCCATTTTGAAAACATCGACCATCCTTGTTTAACGATGTGTTGTCGCATGATGTTGTGTTGATACTTGACTCGTAATCTGAACTGAGTTAAACCATTATTAAGTTAGTGTAGTTAGTGAACCAGGGGTATTCATCCATCATCATCCTCCGAGCCTTTTTCCCAACTATGTTGGGGTCGGCTTCCAGTCTAATCGGATGTAGCTGAGTACCAGTGCTTTACAAAGAGCGACTGCCCTATCTGACCCCCTCAACCCAGTTACTCGGGCAACCCAATACCCCTTACTTAACTATTATTTAACATCCTTGGCAGTCGTTACGGGTAGTCAGAAGCCAGCATGTCTAGCAACCACTCTTACCTAGAGGTATTGGGTTGCCCGGGTGTAACTGGGTTGAGGAGGTCAGATAGGCAGTCGCTCCTTGTAAAACACTGATACTCGGCTAAATGTGGCAATCTTTCTAATCAGCTATGAATAAGCCTTAGGTAATAATTGAAGGAAAATACTTCTTCAAAGGCCCGGATAAAAAGTAGCTAATGTTCTTTTTCGATAAATAAAAAGGTGAATAGTTTGTTTGCTTTTGATAACCTCAGAAACTGCTAAACCAATTTGAAATTTACGTTTTGAAATTTACGTTTAGTTATGTAACACTATGGTTTAGCAGTTTCTGAGGTTATCAAAAGCAAACAAACTATTCACCTTTATAATATTAGTATAAGATCCAAGAAAAGTTTTTTGAAGAAAACCAAGTTGATCAAATTAACTGTGTTTACAAAAGCATGCAAAAAATATCGTAAAGTCATCATAGCTCTACGCACGAGATCGTAATCCGTCTGCGTGTCTATCACTCTTAATCTCAAAAACTGCTGGCCGTTCGAAAGTGACCCCCTTAAGCAATTTCATAACGCTCAAATGTCATATTGTATAAGATGTCAAAACTATTACTTTAGTATGTGCATATATATGAATGCCTGCCTCGTTGGTCTAGTGGTCGCAAGCGCGGGTGCTGAGCTCGAGGTCTCGGGTTCGATTCCCGGGTCGGGCCGAAATCGCTTTGTGGGTTTTCTTAAACTTTCACAAAGCAGCCCGTGGTCTGGAAGTTGGTGATTGATTCACCCGTGCATCGGAGAGCACGTTAAAGTCGGTCCTGCGCCTGATCTCTCTCCGGTCGTGTCGGATTGCCGTCCCATCGGGTTATGAGAATGAAGGAATAGGGAGTGCACCTGTGTCTGCGCAAATGCTTGTGCACTATAATATGTCCTGCGCAGTTGGCTAATCTCCTTACATGAGAACAGCCGCCGTAGCCGATAATCGGCTAGGAGGACATCATCATCATCATATATGAATGCGGTTTTATGATGATGAGTATTATTTTTTAACCGACTTCTCAAAAAGCGGAGGTTCTCAATTCGACCGTATTTTGTTTTGTTTTTTTTTGTATGTTTGTTACGCGATTACTCAGCCATTTATTAATCGATTTTGGTGATTCTTTTTTTGTTTGATAGCGTATATTTCCGAGGAATGGAAACCCTGAGAAATCGAGGGCCACTTTCGAAAGTTGTAGGAATACATAGGGTGAAAACTGGACACTCAGGTGTTTGCCTGATAGCACTATTCAACAGTAAAGGTTTTAAGTTGAGCTGATGATGGAGACCAGTGAAGGAACGGTCGAGGGAACTCGACAACCGAATATGTAAACAACCTCGTGTTTGGGCTTCTATTATTCGTATTGATGAGAACTTTCCAGTTATGCGGATAGTGACAACTATTCTTATCACTGAAAAGCTAAAAACAAAAAACTTTTTGCAAAAAAATAAAACAGACTTCCAAACACACTAAAAAGCAAAAAAAAAAATTTTTGGTGCATCGGCCTAGAAGTCGGTGGCAAAATTAACTTCAGGACATCCAATAGACACCGACTTCTAGGCTGATGCACCAACATTTTTTTTGGCTTTTTAGTGTGTTTTTAACTAGCTGTTTCCTGTGGTTTCACCCGCGTCCTGAGGGAACTATTTACCGCACCCGGATGAACTACTTTCACCTTTATATTCTTTCTGAGGTTCTAGATAGACTATCTGTGTACCAAGTTTATGGTAGTTCTAAGTAATGGGTTCAGTAGGTTTGGCATGAAAGCCGAGAAATAATTTAGAAAAGTTATATCTATAACGAACCCACATACCTGCTCATATTAATGAGGCTGGTGTTTTAACGATTAGGCTATAACTCAAATCAAATCAAATCAAATCAAATCAAATCATTTATTCATTTTTATCAAAGTTCACATTAAACAACATTATTTCTTAAAATCTAGACATATGTGCTAACATTATAATTGCTTGAACTAGGTTAAACCTGTGTCTCAAGCGAAAAGAGACCTTATTTGCTAATTTGACAATATAAATTGACAATCTAATATACAAAAAATTAAATAGCTAACATCGATTAAAATACATACTTTGCTTATACCTAATACTTATTTATTATTGTTTGCGTCTGCAGTTTCATTTACACACTGTAAGTAGGTCTTCCGTGTTATCATAAGACAGGCTTTGCAGATAATTACGAACACTTTTTCTGCATTTAAAGTAGTTAAGGCTATAAATGCTTAGTTCACTATTTAGTTTATTGTACAGAAATGAGCCTAAAAATCTAAAGAATCTATTCGTATACACATATTTGGAGGTGGAGTTTGAACTGCAAACTATATCATTACGTCTTTTGTTTGTTAAGTTAGGATTGTAGGAAAGCTGAGAGTGTTGTGTTAGTATTGCGTGAAAGATAAATAATTGCCTGACAGTTAAAACCTTGCAAGATTTATATAGCTGATCTGTGGGAAAGAGGAAAGGATGAAAGTAAGCTACTTTTAAAAGTGCTCTCTGGGCTCGTTCGAGAGGAAGCATTGTAGTTTTTGGTGCTCCTCCCCAAGAAGTAATACAATACGTAAGGATGGATTGACATAGGGCCAAATAAATTTGTGTTACTAGCTTATTGTCTGCGATTGTGCGTAGTTTTTTAAAAACAAACATTAATTTCCGTACTCTAGACACCAAGCTCTCGATGTGTTGTTTGAAGGAAAGAGTATCGTCAATTATAACGCCCAGGTATTTAATATTATTTGTTTTAAGGACTTTAGGACAGTGACATGAGTTGATTAAAGGATCACTACATTGATGTGCATATAGATGCGTGTTAGTATTTTTATTTTGACTTCTGCGCATAGAAAAGTGCATAAATTTAGTTTTATCAACATTTAGGGTTAGTAGATTGTTTTTAAGCCAGTTAGTGACAATATTAAAACCTTTTTGTGCGCTCTTGTAGAGTTCCTCAGTAGTTTTCGCAGTAAATATTAGCGCTGTGTCGTCGGCATAAGATATTATTTTTCCGTTTTCTATATCCAGATTACATAGGTCATTTATGTAGATAAGGAATAGGGTAGGGGCCAAAATGCTGCCTTGCGGAACACCAAAAGCATGGTTTTTTAGGTTATCACTTATGGTCGTCTCGATTCGAACGCATTGACTACGATTATTTAAGTAATCTGCTATTAGTTTTAGCTGTGTGCCTCGAATTCCTACCGCCTCTAGTTTGTATAAAAGCAGGGGAATTGATACAGTATCAAAAGCTTTTGCTAGGTCAATGAAGATTGCTATGCTTTGGTTCCCCTTGCCAAGTTCTTCTGTGACGTAGTCGGTCAGGCTATGTACCGCATTTGCTGTGGATAATTTAGATCTAAAGCCGAATTGCATAGGCGATAGTAAACCGTGTTTTTCCAAGTAGTTGACTAGTCTAGTGTTAATAATTTTTTCTAGTACTTTGGATATCGAAGGAAGTATTGATATTGGTCTATAATTACTTATCTGATCTTTGTTTCCTGATTTGAAAATAGGGATTACTACTGCCTTTTTTAGAAATTCAGGAAATACACCATTCGAGAGGCATAGACGAAATATATACGTTAAGGGGGGCACCAGAATATGCTTGAACCTTTTTAATATTTTATTGCTTATATTATCCCAGCCAACTGCAGTATCATCTTTCAATCCTGAAATAATTCGCGTGATTTCGTGTGTATCAGGGTCAAGCATACCAAAGGATTTATCACTCGTGGTTAAGTGTTGAATGCGCGATGCTTGTATGACCGTTGACTGTGGGATCTGCTCAGCAAGGATTTTCCCCACGTTTACAAAGTAGTTATTTACATTGTTAGCTGACAAAAGCGGTGAAGTATCATGAAACAGTAAACTTGAGATTGATTCACGCTGTTTTGATAAATAAGTGACGTTTTTTATGTGTTTCCATAATGATTTGGTATTGTTACATGCTTTCTGCAATTCATTTTTATCGTAGTTAGTTTTTAGTCGTTTTAAGAGGTTGTTGCAAAAATTTCGATACCTCTTATATGTTATTTGGAGTATTAGATTATCAGGTGATCGCTTTGTTCTTTGATGAAGTTTGTCCCTGTGTCTAATACAACGGATGAGACCAGGTGTGATCCAAGGTTTGATATTCTGCATTTTTTTATTGTTTGTCATAATAGTCGTATTGTGTAATATAGCTTGCTGGACATTTTTTATTAAGTACGATAAAGATGAATTTGCGTCATCAGCATTATAAATTGGACTAAAATCAATGCTGCGTAAATCATTTTCAAGATTGTTTATGTTTAATTTAGTCTTTGTCTGTGTTCGATTTAGCTTAGGGGGCATTAAATCTAGTGTTAGTAGGACAGCATGATGATCGGTAATCGTTGAATTAGTAACAAGTGTTATGTAATGTAAACTAGATTTAATCATCATATGATCTAAGCAAGAGCCACTCTGATGTGTGGGCAGAGTATGCGCAGGTAGGAACCCTAGGTATGAGCAAAGGTTAAGGTAGTTTTGTGTTCCGACATCACAGTTATTAGAGCCTATGTTGATATTTAGATCACCGGTTAGTATAATGTTTTTGAATGGAATTAATGCTTCACAAGTCTGGTTTAAAGAATAAAGGAAGGGATCCAGGATTTTAAAGGAAGGGGATCTATATATAGCTAAAATTGCTGTAGTACTTCCTATTTTAATAACTAAGCAGTTACAGTCTTCAAGGTCTGGTTCTTCGACAGTGATCTGTAGCGATTCCTTGGCATAGACTACGACGCCGTCGTTTTGGTTGTAACTTTTTTTACTATAGAAAGAGTGATATCCGGGAATAATAGGGAGATTTCCATTTCTGTTTGATAACCAGCATTCAGTTAGCACTATTATATCACAAGTCAGGTTAAGGGTATGCAGGAAGGTATTGAAACTGTCTATATTCTTATATATACTACGAATATTTTGGGTTAGTACTGTTAATGAGCTTTGAAAGTCAGAGAGATATTGTTTGCAGTCCTCAACATTGCATGCTTTGGTCATAGTTGAAAAACTATTATCTATTTCCATAATTAAATTATCCATATTATAATAATACTTAAACTAGTTAAGTTCTAAAGTGGTTAAATATTATGTGACGCTCTCAGGCGCCTTCATAGTCGATTGAGTTGATGTATCTAAATTCGGCAGCTTTTCTAGCCGGGCAATCGATATCTCCGGTTTTATGATTACCTGGTTTTTTGAAGCGTAGGCACGTAGCGCATTTTGGGGAATCATTTTTCTTAGTGCACTCCTTGATTGAATGTCCCTCTTCACCACAGTGTCCGCAAACCGGGGCAGTATTTTTGCATGACTTAGCCGCGTGACCGTACTGCTGACAGTTGTAACATCTAGTTATTAATGTGAAGTCTCTCACCTGGCAGGATGTCCAGTTTATAAAAACTCGATCTTGGGTGATGAGGGCTTTTCGTATGACCGCTGATACTTCTAAGATCAAGTTATGATTGTCTGTATCTCTTCTGCCAGATTTGTGGCTCAGCTTTATTGAGGACAAAAATGTTTCTCTGGACATGGATGGGACTTTATCGACTACGTTTTGTTCAAAGATGCAGTTGTAGACTTCACTTTCTGCCATTGATGAGGGAACTCCTATTATTATTATGCGGGGCTTCCGCTTTTGTGGTTCGTTGACGGTGAGGCCTGAGTTTGCATGCTGGACTGTGTGCTTTAGTTTTTCGAGGTCATCCTTGGTCTCAGTGCTGATAATCACACCGCCATTTCGGACTTTACGGACTCCTCGGACTTTCAGCTTTATTTCTTCAGGGCACACGATTTTCTGGACCAGGTTTCTAGTTTCATCGCTCGTCTTTGAGTTATCGCTCGGATAAATCGCCAATGCGCTATGTTTAATTGGACGAACGAAGCTGTTGGAGCCTTTCTTTACCATATCCGCAAAGGAAGTGCTTTCAGGAATTGGTTTTGTACAGGACTCTTTTATTGCATTCTTGATTTCTGCAGCTAGTTTATCTGTCAGGTCTTGTTTTTCGTTTAGGGCTTGGAGAGAGTGATGCGTTTGTACGGCCTTTTGTTTTAGGGACTGGTACTGAAAGACTAGATGAGCTACGTTATTTCCCACTTTTCGGCAGAGGTTACTCACTCTTAGTTTTTGTTCTGAGTTAAGCTTGCCTTCGGTAGTAATAGTGCAGATCTCGTTTAGGCTTTGTTCGATGAACCCCATCCAATTGTGTAATTCGGGCGTTGAGATGATCTCCACTTTGTCTATTGGCTCTCTGACGGGGGATTGGGCTGGTGTTGGTGTCGGTGGTGGAGAGCGGCGCGTTAGCCCGCTTCGGTTGAAGGGGCTGCTATCCATCATGATTTTGTGCCAAGTCACTTCTTGTCCATTCTTTGAAGTTCACTCAATTTAAACACTCAAACATTAGATGTACTAGAATATGTAGGAGGTATGTACATATAAGTACGCTTAGTCACTAAAGTAGGCCACGATTAAAAATTGTCAATTTATGTAAAAATTATTTACGCTAACGAGCACGACTGTATGCGTCTGCGTCCAAATCATATCCAAAATAACTGTCCTCATAATGATCTATACCTACTCATATACATATATATAGAAGAAATATTATTTTGTTTCTATCCAAAAAGTTCCGAAACTACTAAACCAATTTGAAAAATTTTCACTGTTGGAAATTTTCTTCCCGAGTAACATAGGCTACTTATATTTTATCCCGGTGCGGGCAGTAGTTCCCACGAGACGCGGGTGAAACCGCGGGAAAACGGCTAGTATTATATACTTAAGTGTCGCTTAAATACACGAAGTTTTAAGCATCACATAAGTTATGTACAAACAATAAGTTATTCACATTCAAGGTCAATGTTATGTAACTTAATCTTACTTATAACTGGACATATGTATGTACCTACTTATAAATGCTTAGCAACTCATTTTCTTTGGTGTAAAGCTTTGGTAGTATTGTAAGCGGAAAGCGATTTATTAAAAGAAAGAAATATTTAAATTTATTCTACGCTTTTCTCCACCAATGACTGTGTTTCGGATGGCACGTTAATCTGTAGATCCCGGCTGTCATTGAACATCCTTGGCAGTCGTTACGGGTAGTCAGAAGCCAGTAAGTCTGACACCAGTCTAACTAAGGGTAAGGGTATTGGGTTGCCCGGGTAACTGGGTTGAGGAGGACAGATAGGGCAGTCGCTCCTTGTACAGCACTGGTACTCAGCTGAATCCGGTTAGACTGGAAGCCGACCCCAACATGGTTGGAAAAAAAGGCTCAACTCAACAACCTATTATAGGTGGCTGCTGTGCCCGAGGTCTCGGGTTCGATTCCCGGGTCGGGCCGAAATCGCTTTGTGGGTTTTCTAAAACTTTAACAAAGCAGCCTAGAATCTGGGGAAGATACACCCGTGCATCGGAGAGCACGTTGATGTCGGTCCTGCGCCTGATCTCTTTCCGGTCGCGTCAGATTGCCGTCCATCCGGCTATGAGAGTGAAGGAATACTTAGTGAGTGCACCTGTGTCCAAGCAAATTCTCGTGCACTATAATAATATGTCCTGCGCAGCTGGCTGATTCCTTATATGAGAACAGCCGCCGTAGCCGAAATCGGCCGTGGACGCCATTATACATAGGTGATTAATTAATCGATGATTGTCAATTTCTCAAAACAATAAAATCGCTCTGTTATCCGCTGTCTATATAGCCTAGGCCTTATAACCAATGTCCATACTTGCTCTTTAACCCGGAAGTGACGACAGTCAGCTAATCAAGACAAATTAAACACATACATCAATAATTATGATTTTATTACATACATACACAAGGTCATTATAATATTGTCATACTGTATTTTTTTGTATACTAATAAGTAGGCATTTTTTAGTAAAATGCAAACTTTTGGAATGGGCAGCTAGAATCAACTTTATTTACATTTTTTGACGTTCATAAGTGCTTGTGAAGGCCTAAATGAAATAAATGATTTGACTTTTTTTTTTAAACAGAAATCGAGCCTATGTGCTTGTGATTTATATGCTTTTTTATTAATGGGAAATATTCAAATGACCCTACAATGTGTGTAGCGGAAGAGAGTGTTAGACTAACTATTATAGTAATCTGTGGTTAGAACGTTTCCGTCTTACCACAAAAACTTTTAAACGTCAGTTTAAGACTTGTCTAAAAAAAAATTCAAATTATGACGTTACATATGGTTCATTTTGCAACCACATTTTTTTAGACAAGTGTAAAACAGGTGGTTAAGTTTTTGTAGTAAGACCATTACTGACTAGAACGTGCTAGAACCCACCATGTTCCTACAGTAGCCCGTAGTGTTACTACGCCGCAGTCACTTAAGGGCTTACTACACTTGACTAAATTCAGTAGCCTAAATAGGATTGTCTGATTAGGTTTCTAAAATATTTAGTGAGTAACCTACCTTCCTAAATGCGATTACATTTGTCTGAATTTTGTGACTGAATCATTTAGTCGACCGAATTCAGTCAATTGTAATAAGCCCTTTAGGTACATGAACAATCCCGCAGGCGCATATCATGAGTCACGAAAGTCGTCTTTGGTCCTCGTGGCCCCTCTCTCAAAGGCAGAAGACGGCACAAAAGCTGACGTTTTTAGTGGGTGCAAACCCCACATAACCTCACCGTCTCCCCGGGCGGTGTGTGTATGCGTCAGGCATTTTCCTCAGCTGAAACAAAAAAAAAAAAAAAAAGGCGCATATCATGAGAATTCATAGCTGCCTAGACTTGACCAATCTGTAGCAGTGTATTCGCAAAACTACAGTGCATGAGGGTATCAGGTTCAATACACGGATCGGACCGAAATATGTCCTGCACAGCTGGCTAATCTCCTTAGAGTATATCCACTATCACAGTTTTTGAAAAGTTGGAAATATAAAAAATTGATGGCCACCGATATCGGCCACAGGATTTAAGCTGATTAGGACCCCAGCCAGAAACGGAAACCTGATAATACGCGCAGTATTAAGTGGTGTTGCCGTCTGAATAAGTCCCATGATCCAGTCCCCTAACGAGAGCCTCATGAGGTGTTGGTCGAGGCTCTTGGCTATTAGACCGTTGGCCGTAACGACAATAGGCGCAAT
The DNA here is from genome assembly GCA_963856015.1 of Helicoverpa assulta. Classification (NCBI taxonomy): domain Eukaryota; kingdom Metazoa; phylum Arthropoda; class Insecta; order Lepidoptera; family Noctuidae; genus Helicoverpa; species Helicoverpa assulta. The sequence continues at coordinate 710,504 of CAWLCW010000003.1, forward strand.
ACTGCGGCTGAATGTCATTATTACTACTTAGTCACGAGATCTTCATACTGCCCACGTGTTCCTTGATGATAACCTAGTGTTCTCTTGTCTCCAGGGTTCGTGTTGGCTTCGGCAGTGGTGTTGCTGCTCCTGGGCATCATTTGTGCCATATTCTTCGGGTCTTGGGTGCGGCTGTTCATAGACCATGTGAGTATCGTAATAAAATTATTTCCTATTTGTTTTGTGCGCGAAAGGTTGTGAGGGTGTGTAGATGACTTCCAGAAAACTACTGGCGGATGCATAAGAAGTCTTCTAAATAAACATATACGGAACGAATTTTAATGAAACTTAACTTAATCTGAACTAATGTAATCAAGACGATTTTTTGTCTGTTTTTGCCCTAACGGCTTCGAAACTACTGTGCCGATTTAAAAAAATATTTCACTGTTGGGAAGCTACACTATTACCGACTGACATAGGCTATATTTTATCCGGGGGGTTTTTATACATATTTTCCAGTAAAAAATATTTATTTCTGTAACATACGTTTCATCAAAATTTGGTTCAGTCATTTAAAAATTATTCACTACTAGCTTTCGCCCGCGGTTTCACCCGCGTCCCGTAGCCGGATGGTGACAAAACTATCCTAAAACCTTCTCCCGGGTCTAAGTTACCTCCCCTCTAATTTTCAGCCAAATCGGTCAAGCCGTTTTCATGTTATGTCGTGACAACGGAAAGCGGGTTTCATTTATCTATATATATAAAAGAAAGTCGTGTTAGTTACTTCACTTATAACTCAAGAACGGCTGAACCGATTAAGCTGAAAACTGGCAGGGAGGTAGTTTAGAGCCAGGAGAAGGACATAGGATAGTTTTTATTACAAAAAATAAAAAATACAATTTATTCCGGACATACAGCGCCATCTATTGTTCAAACCAAAAATCTGCCCGATGCCACTATTCCACGCGAACGAAGTCGCGGGCAAAAGCTAGTAATATATATATATAAAAGAAAGTCGTGTTAGTTACTCCACTTATAACTCAAGAACGGCTGAACCGATTTAGCTGAAAATTGGCAAGGAGGTAGTTTAGAGCCAGGAGAAGGTCATAGGATATATTTTTGTCACCATCCAGCTGCGGGAAACAGTCATATCGGGACGCAGGTGAAACCGCGGGCGGAAGCTAGTATAAGTATAGATTAGTAATTCAAACTTCAAATAATTTATTTTGACTGTACCTAACTACACCAACAAAAACGTACAAAGCTAGCATAGCTATTTATACTAGCAAAAACTAAATTAGGTACATACAGTATACAAAAACGAAAATGTAGTTGAGTCATCATTGAAAGTCGTTTGCGTCATGTTAGCGAATATTTTAATGGTTTTGAAACTAAATAATTATAAACACTTAAAATTCTGGTATTTTTACGATAGTATTTTTTGTTTTTTATTTCGAAATTTTGACTCTAGAGGTGAGATTCCACCACTCGCTCTAGCAAAAAGTAAAGAATTGCGTGCGAACATTATTAAAATGCCCGCGAAAACGCAACTTTTTTCACAAGAACATGGGTCTCGCGCCGACACGTACCTACACGAAATAGAAAATTATTTTACTAATACTAATACATACAATAAACTAATAGAAATCCGGAAGACGCTGGATGCAGGTGGCCTCCAACAGGTATCTGTGGAGATCTAAGGGGGAGTCCTATGTTCAGCAGTGGATGTCCTATGGCTGACATGATGATGATGATGATCAATAGAAATCCATGTGCTTTGTGTTTCTCATAGGTTGTGAGTGCTTTAATCGGATGCGCAAAGTAACACGCCAGGACGCTGATGACACCTTGCAAAACAGTCGTTTTTTAAAGGGATTAATAGGTATAGCTAGCGATTTCTAAATCGTCCCAGGGGTCTTCTCACCGCGCACTCGGTATAGCCTTCCTCGATAAATGAGATAGGAGTGGAAAAATATCAGTAAGAAATGTTTATTTTTGTGAAAGTCAGGTTATTTTTTCAAATCAGCTCAGTAGTTAAGGAGAACAAACTCTTCAGCTTTATAATATTCTACTAAATCTCAAGCAAGATCTAGGCCACACTATTCCCTAAATAATCCAAATAAATTCATAACAAAACCCAGTGTATTGACGTTAGAATTCAACCATGTCTGTTGCACTTATGTTGCAACTCCGTGAGACTAGAGACGCCTTGACCGAAATGCTTTGCCATTGTGCCGACGATACTGCAACGAAACGGGGTTTTGTTATGAAGCCATGTGCAGGGAATTGTTCTCTCTTCTATGTACTGGTAGCTTGGGGAGCTCGTGGCTGAGTAACAGCCACATGTCATCATCATCCTCTCCCGAGCCTTTTCCCAACTATGTAGGGGTCGGCTTCCAGTCTCACCAGATGCGGCTGAGTAGGTACTTGTGTTTTACAAGGTGCCACTGCTTATCTGACCTCCTCAACCCAGTTACCCGGGCAACCCCTTCTCATTTGAACATCTTTGGCAGTCTTTACGCTTAGTCAGAAGCCAGAAAATCTTGAAACCAAGGTGTATTGGGTTGCCCGGATAACTGGGTCGAGGAGGTCAAATAGGCAGTTGCTCCTTGTGGCACTCAGGAAGCCGACACCTTAGTTACGAAAAGGCTCAGCACAATGTGATGATGACCGTGGATCTTACAACATTACGGAAATGTCGCATTTGCTAAAAGGTTCCGAAGAGTTTACGTCATTGATTGTGTATATAGTTCGTACTAATATTTGCTATGTATACTCACAACTAGAAATAGAAATACATACCTATAGATAGGTACTCCAAAGTCATTTGTTTTTCCCGTAGTTAAATCATCATCTCCCGAGCCTTTTCCCAACCATGTTGGGGTCCGCTTCCAGTCTAACTGGATGCAGCTGAGTACCAGTGTGCCACAAGGAGCGACTGCTCTAGTATCTTTATACTAATTTATAAAGCTGAAGATTTTGATTGATAGAATGCGCTTTTGACAAAAACTGATTGCCTGAAATATTCTCACTGAACGAATTTTCAAGATGAATCATTAAATCTAGTGAAAACACTAGATTGAGTGATAAATGAGCTTGATTTATTTACTAATGTTATAAGCTGAAGATTTTATTTGCTGCTTTGCCTGAACGTACCAATTTCAGGAAACTGGTTCGATTTGAAAAAAAAAAATCATTCAATATCAGATAGGTTATTTATTTATTACTTTGAATGAAACTGTTGGCAGAAGTTTACCATGAAATGAAAGAATAAAGGGTAGTGTATCATGTTTTAATTACAAAAAGTATCTCTATCTTTAAGTTAGTGTACCTACGTATATTATTTTTGGCGGGATCGCAAGTATACAATCATTTTATTCACAAGAGAAGAAGCTTTTTAATAAAAACAGCGTGCTTACTCATACATACCCAGCTTTACCTATATTAACTGTACATACACGTACGTGTTCATCAAACGCCTAATTATAATAATATTTGCGTGGGAACCGACTGCATGTATTATTAATTCACTACATACAATTTGCATCAAATTCTTCATTCTTCGTTGCTAGGTTTTTATTTAAAGTTCGTATATAATGATGATTTTTTCATATAAGTTACTGTTTCAATTCATCCTCCGAGCCTTTTTCCCAGCTATGTTGGGGTCGGCTTTCAGTCTAACCGGATTCAGCTGAGTACCAGTGATTTACAAGAAGCGACTGCCTATCTGACCTCCTCAACCCAGTTACCCGGGCAACCCGATACCCCTTAGTGAGACTGGTGTCAGACTTACTGGCTTCTGACTACCCGTAACGACTGCCAGGATGTTCAATGACAATTAGTGCCCAACAATAACTTTATTTAATTAATTATTTATCATATCACAAAGTTACTTTGCCCTTACAGATAACTTAAATTATGAGTTCCAAGTTTACCGACAACATAATCACCTGTTTTTCTTAAAACACTGCCTTCTTCTGTTACTCTGTTACAGCCTTTTTATCGTCCCACTGCTGGGCTGCGGCCTCCTCTCACACGGAGAAGGATTAAGCATTAATCACCACTGCAATCATTTCAGACTTTATAGTCCAGGTTTCCTTAAGATGTTTTCCTTCACCTTTTTATCAGCCATTGGTGTCTAAGATTTATCTGGAAAGTACATACAAACTTAGAAAAGTTGCATTGGTACTTGCCTGACCTGGAATCGAACCCGCACCCATAAACAGTTGTTATAGGAGAACTGACGTTCATGTTTTCGGTGACAATGGGCATTAGGCTATTGCGAAAATACTTCTCTTACGTTATTCTATACTAGTAATAAAGAGGAAACATTTAAGGCTCAAAAACTACTGAACCGAAGTGAAAAATTATTTCACTGTTAGAAAGCTACACTCTTCCAGAGTAGCATAGGCTATATTTTTAACCCGGAACGGGCAGTAATTCCCACTCACACGGTTAAAACAGCTTGAAACTACTAAACTAATCTCTTAAGCCAGCTTAAGTAACATCTGAAATTTTTTACGCCATCATAAGACAAAACATGAGTTGATGATATTTATACTAAGGCCTATGCTTTGTACCATGTTTCACAAAATAAAGTATTCTATCTTTATCTCGAAACGGCTAGTTGATTTTTTTTTATTTTAAAAATGTATCTTCCCATCCCCAGGAGCTGGTCCTGCGCCCCGGCTCGATGACGTTCGAGTGGTGGGCGCATCCCCCGGTCCGACCCTTCGTGCGGGTCTACGTGTACAACGTGACCAATGCCGACGAGTTCCTCAACAACGGCTCCAAACCCGTGCTGGACGAGTTGGGACCTTATGTTTACTCGTAAGTATGAGATTGAAGTTATAATCGCCTGATCTCTCTCCGGTGGCGTCGGACTGTGAGAGTGAAGGAATAGTGAGTGCACCTGTGTCCAAGCAAATGCCTGTAATAACTGCCTCGTTGGTCTAGCTGTCGCAAGCGCGACTGCTAAGACTGAGGTCTCGGGTTCGATTGCCAGGACGGGCCGAAATCCCCTTGTGGTTTGTATAAACTCTCACAAAGCAGTCTGTAGCCTGGAAATTGGTGATTGATTCACCCGTGCACCGAAGGCCACGTTAATGTCGGTCCTGCGCCTGATCTCTCTCCGGTAGTGTCGGATTGTCGTCCCATCGCGCTATGAGAGCGAGGGAATAGTGAGTGCACCTGTGTCCATGCAAATGCTCGTGCACTATAATATGAGAACAACCGCCGTAGCCAATGATCGGCTAGGAGGACATTATTCATGTCAGCCTCCAGGCAAATCCATCTTTTCCTTGGTCTTTCGCTTTATTTTGAATATATCAAATCGCCATCCCATAGTAGGTAATAGGACTGAGACTCCCATTACTACTAAAAATTCTCGTTTATCAATAAAATGATTACTGAATACAACTCGTTACGTTATTCTGAGCGGAAAGCAAGTTTATTGCGAAATATAAATAAATTGGCTGGTATTAATCGAAGTCTGGTTTCCCTGCAAACTGGTTTGTAATGATTACGATAGTACTAATTAAAATAAGTACAAGTTTTTAGCTGTCTGAGTGGAAGATGACCTATTATTTGTGTATTTATATAAGGTGTACATTAGCATGGTATACATCTAAACATATAAAAGTGTATGTGTAGATAATATAATCTATACTAATATTATAAAGCTGTACCGGTAAAAAGTAGCTTATAGCCTTCCTCGATAAATGGGCTATCTAACACTGAAAGAAATTTTCAAATCGGACCAGTAGTTCCTGAGATTAGCGCGTTCAAACAAACAAACAAACAAACTCTTCAGCTTTATAATATTAGTATAGATTACAAGGGCACACAAGTGATACAATATTAACGAATTATCTTAAAAGTAGTGAGAAACTTTTCATGGTGATATTCCACCAACATTCCTAAGCAACCATACTGCTAATTACAGACCATAGAAATCTTTTAATATCTATTTTTTTTATGGAAAATCATCAGATGACCCCTCCCGCTGTGGGTGCAGCGTGAGGGAGTGTCAGACTCTTACTGACTAAAACCCATCATGTTCCTTCTCAAGCCCTTTATGTACCAGCACCGCGGTAACTCGCGCGAACCATCCCGCAGCCCTATATCTATGCTTCACACTCACTATGTTCATATTATCCATTAATGTTGAACTTCTTCTCCACAGTGAAGAATGGGAGAAGGTGAACATTACTGACAACGAGAATGGGACTCTCTCGTTCCATTACAAGAGGACTTATACCTTCCAGCCGGAGCTGAGCAAGGGATTGGACGACGATGCTGTCGTTGTACCTAATATACCTATGTTGGTGAGTACCTTTTGTGTCATGTCGGTTAAGATGGGGCGAAAATATCTTTTGTGTTAATTGAATTAGAAATTACAGGTAGTTTGTGAAATACATGAGCAATATATATTTATATAAGGTGCTTTATATATTAATATTAACTGCCAGGACTTGAATTGGGGGTAGTATTGTGTTTATAGATTGCAATAGTGAAGAAATTTCGTTCCCCGGAACAGTCAATTCAATTTGAGACATTAAACAAGTTAAATTAACATTGGCTCTACTCTGCATAACGTGGTTCACAAATTCGCGCGTAGTGTCGCTTTGTCAATGAAAACAACTAGCTATGTCTTTCTATCTGTTCTGAAAGAGCGGCAACGCGCAACTCTACTGGATGGTTTTAAACTAACAAATTAAGACAAAATGTATACGTATTTTACAAATTCAATTATTTATCTTTACTATTGTAATCTATAAACGCAATACTACTCCCCATTCAAGTCCTGGCAGGTAATATTAAAGCACCTTATACAACATGTAACTTAATTAACGCACATCCTGAAATTAGTTTGTTCAGAATCGTTTACTGAATCGATTTATATCATTTTTAATTTAGGTAATTTTTTATTCCAAAAAGAATTAAAACTACGGAAATTATTGTCATATTAACCCTGTACAGTCAAAACAAATTCAAATAGACCGGTCCGTAACTCAAAGTAATAAGACTTCGTGTATTGTCGGCTTTTTCCGTAGTTTCGTTATGTTGTGTCGAGTCGAGCGGCGCGCGGCGCGATATTTGCGTGCGTAGTAGTATGACCAAAAAGTTCTCCAAGAATTGGTATAAATAATTTAGTAAATAACAATGCATATACATGTTAAATTAAAAATTCAGTATATGTATTATGATTATAACATAATATTCTAATTGGGGTGTTTGAGGGTGTGCGTTAATTACGTTACATGTTGTATATAATCGGGATTTTGAGAAAAAAAGATATACTTAGTAACTTTATACATAGTATTGCCCGATTGTTTTACTAATATGTGTACAAATCGTGAAGCTTGAAATTCTTTACATAAGCAATATAGCCAAAAACTAATAGTTACAGGGATATTAACAAAAATACCTGTGTAGTTTGTAGTTTAATGTATCAAGAATGAAAGAAATGCACTTACCTACCTATAGTTATTCTAAAAATATGCAGTTTTTTTTATAAAACCTACAAGTTGAAAAGTATTTTTAATTGTTGCAGCGTTAATGAAGATCACGGAAATACAAAAATCTCATTTTTAATTACTCGTGTATAAATGTGAAAAGCTTAATCGTAGCTATGTATGTGTTTGTAATATTGACGTAAGTTTGAACTTCTTGTATTTATCACTTACATAGTATAAAACAAAGTCGCTTTTTCTGTTCCTATGTCTCTTTGTACGCTTAAATTTTTAAAACTACGCAACCGATTTTCATGCGGTTTTTTAGTAGATAGAGTGATTAAAGAGGAAGGTTTATATGTATAATAACATACATTAAATGGTAGGGAAATACTGTTATCCCGTGCGAAGCCGCAGCGGGTCGCTAGTTAATTATAGGATTGAAAAGCCTACTGTACTATAGTAGATACAGAACTCCTATGTATACAATGAATTCGGATAATACTCTCTACATAACTATCATAAGCGATTCTCTTAATATTTCCATTGGAATACCATTTTATTAATTCATGAACCTTTCTTGATTAATGCTCAATCCTTCTCCGTGTTGAGGAGGCCTGTGCCCAGCAGTGGGACGATAAAAAGGCTGTAACAGTAACAGTATGAACCTTTCATATTTAAGGAAAGACAATGCTTTCCTTCTTCCTCAATCCATTTTAGGTTAAAAAAAAAACAAAAGCCAGTGATGTATATATTCGAATAAAATCGTTGGCATTTTCCGAAATGTATGATTTTTGAGGCCGACAGGTTGACTACAGGAAATGTCGTCTAAAAAAATAACTGTTTATTTTTAATTATAGGTACTTACATATTATTATTGTTGTGAAGTTGAGTTTTCTTCCTTGAGAAGGTTCTGGGCACGATAAATATTATAAATATTTTGTTGTTTACCAAACAAAACCAGTCTTGCCCGGGTAACTGGGTTGAGGAGGTCAGATATGGCAGTCGCTCCTTGTAAGACACTCTGGTATAGTTATCGGCACGGATATTGAGCTCTCGGCGGAAGAGTGGGGATCGCTTTGCGCACTGTACACATAAGGCAATAAACCAATAAATCGCTTCTGCGCAGGTGAAGGTCAGGGCTCAATATCCGTGCCGATAAAGCCGACCCCAACATAGTTGAAAAAAGGCTCGGGAGATGATGGTTATCTATACTAATATTATAAAGCTGAAGAGTTTGTTTGTTTGTTTGAACGCGCTAATCTCAGGAACTACTGGTCCGATTTGAAAATTTCTTTCAGTGTTAGATAGCCCATTTATCGAGGAAGGCTATACTTAGGCTACTTTTTATCCCGGTACGGGAAGTAGTTCCCACGGGATGCGGGTGAAACCGCTGGCAGAAGCTAGTTGTAATATAAAAATATTCCATACAAAGTTAATAATATCTTCGAAACAAAAAAAACTTGTCACTTTAGTTAAGTATCGCATGACGGTAACTATTTGCCACATAATTAACTTCAAGTTAAGGTCGAAATATATTTACTGTACGTTACTTTACTATTTTTAAGTAAAAATACAAAAGTACAGCAGCCCGATTCTGCTAAGTTAATAATGTCAAAATTGAATAGAAATTGAATCGCAATAGCAGTTTTAACCTTAGCAAGCATTCTGCTACTAATACAAGACCAATCGTATTCCAATGACATTCGATTGGTGTGCCATTTGGTCTATACTGTAGTTTGCTCTAAAATCATATTGCAATCCCTACTAATATTATAAATGCGAAAGTAACTCTGTCTGTCTGTCTTTTCTTCACGCTTAAACTACTGAACCGATTTGTATGAAATTTGGTACAGACTTAGTTTGGAGCTTGAGAAAGGACATAGGATAGTTTTTATTACAAAAAAATTGAAAATAAAAAATAAAATGTATTCCGGACATATAGCGCCATCTATTGGTCAAACCAAAAATCTGCCGGAAGTCACTATTCCACGCGAACGAAGTCGTGGGCAAAAGCTTGTCGTAAATAATTTGCAGACAATATGATTCATTATTGAATCACAGAAACGGATAAAAACGTTTATTTCAAAGAAAAAATAGCGGAACATCACATACGCTTCAATCGTAATTGAGTCGTGATTGGATCTCAGTCGAATGTGAATCGTATGTCGGTTAAGTAAAATTAAAAGAATCGCGCCCCTGATATCTTTAAAAGTAGGGTTGAACAGGTCAGCTAGGCAGTCGCGCTATGTAAAATACAGGTACTCACTCAGTTATATTTAAAAAGTAATACTTACAAAATGACAATAGAGACTCCTATAAAAACTATCAAAGTCAAAGTCAAAGCTCTTTATTCTGTGAACATAGGTAGTATCTCTTTACCATTCAAAAGATTCCAGCTATCTCCATGTGAAATTTCATTAAAACCGATTTAGACGTTTACCGAGAAAGACTGACAAGATAACCATTTCATGTCTCAGGAATTTTGTTGTATAGCGTAATATTAGTATGGTTACAATATTTTAATTTGCATGTAATTAAGAAATATTCAAAATAATAACGTTTAGCTTTATTTTTTGTTAAGTCAGCAAAGTTAAACGTGCATTTTAAACTAATGTTTTGTAATTTACAGCTTGAGTAATGGTTACTTTAACTGAAACAGTTTAAGTGGAAATAATGTGAAGACGTTTCGGAGCAGTTAGATTACACTTGAGGCCAATAAAAACGGGTTACTTAAAAAAGTCTTAGATTTAATAATACGTAAACCTCAATCAGTAACTACTAATATTATAAAGGTAAATAAATGAAGAGTTTGTTTCTTTTTGCTTGAACGCGCTAGTCTCAGGAACTATTGGTTCGATTCGAAAAATTCGTTCAGTAGTAAATTGCCTATTCATTGAGGAAGGCTATACATTGGCTTCTTTTTGTTTCTATTGTGTATATGTGTAAAATAACACCTATACGAAAACAACACAACTCAACTCAAAACCATTCAAAACTATAGAATTTCTACCATGGTGTACCTACATCTATACTAATACTAGCCGTTCCCCGCGGTTTCACCCGCGTCCCGGTGTATTTTTTGCCGCCCTGGTACATGGTGAGCAGTAGCGTCTACACTCGGTATTGGTATACTCATATAAGTTATGCTACCCTGGTACATGGTGAGCAGTTGCATCGAAATTTCGTTATTGGTATACTTATACTCCGGTAAATTCTGCTGTCCTAGTACTTTACTTTTGTGGTTCTGCGGCATTCCGTAAGTTGGTTTTTGTCTAATCACTCCCGTCCCGGGAATCTTACTCGCAATTTTTCCTTATTTGCTCACCGTTTAGACCTACCCTGGACTACGACAAACATTTTAAAACCAAAATCAGCTCAATCGGCCCAGCCGTTCTCGAGTTTTAGCGAGACTAACGAACAGCTCCGTGCCCGTCGGAGTGGGGAGCGTGAGGTTGATTAAATTACTAAAATGGCTATTAAAAAATGAGGGTTGATAGTTGAAGGGTAAAAATTAAGGATTGTATGTATTTTTGTATGTTGTATCATAAAAAAATAGAAACTAAAAATTTTGTCTAAAAAATAAAAAAAAAAAATCAGGGGTGGACTACCCCTAACATTTAGGGGGATAAAAAATAGATGTTGGCCGATTCTCAGACCTATTCAATACGCTCACAAAATTTCATGAGAATCGGTCAAGCCGTTTCGGAGGAGTATGGGAACGAAAACTGTGACACGAGAATTTTATATATTAGATTATAAAGCTGAAGAGTTTTTTTTGTTTGTTTGTTTGAACGCGCTAATCTCAGGAACTACTGGTCCGATTTGAACAATTCTTTCGGTGTTAGATAGCCCATTTATCGAGGAAGGCTATAGGTTACTTTTTATCCGGGTTCGTGCAGAGGTTCCCACGGGATGCGGGTGAAACCGCTGGCAGAAGCTAGTTTACATATAACATAACATTCATTTACAAAAACTTACCAACGCACAGTACTTACTGGCCGTAGCAGCCACCATTCTAATTCTTGGCCGCGGCACGTTGCTTAACTCTCTGACCTAATCAACTGTTACGAAACGTGTGCTCAGCAGGCCTTGCTGTGTGAGATAGTCACTTGGGAGGTTTTAAGGTAGTGTTTAAGCTTAAGAACAGTTTAAGTATCATTGATAAAAGTTGTAAATAAAGACTTGAATTTGAAGGCCAAAACACAAATAATTTTGGCTTGAAAACCGGACAGATAGAGTTACTTTTGCATTTATATAACGGTGTAGCCCACCGGATTAGCAAGTTGAAGTGGCAATGAGCAGGCCATATTGCTCGCAGAGCAGATGGCCGATGGGGTCGAAAAGTGCTGGAGTGGAGACCACGGACTAGCAAGCGCAGCGTAGGACGTCCACCAACAAGGTGGACAGACGATCTTATAAAGGTCGCCGGAAGACGCTGGATGCAGGTCGCCTCCAACAGGTATCTGTGGCGATCTAAGGGGGAGGCCTATGTTCAGCAGTGGACGTCCTATGGCTGAGATGATGATGATGATGATGATATAACGGTGTCATCCACGTCCCGAAGGAACTGCTTTTCGCATACTGAAAGGTATATTATACACTTTATTACTGCGAAGTTCCATCAAAATCCATACAGAAGTGAAATAATAACAAACATCCATACATGCGTATAAACTTTCGCGTTTATGATTACCTAGTGAAAGAAAACAAAAAAAAAATATGTTAGATAATACTTCTTATTTTATTATCCATAGATTCGTCAAAGCATTGTTTGTACCCGTCACCCAGTTTCCGAGATGGCGTTACAAAAACGCCTCTACGTAATAGTTATTTTATACGGAGTAGAGACGGAACATAGAGAATGTCACGCTCTATATATCAATTTGCTATGATTTCACACCTCTTACAATTCAAGAGGTAAGCAGATATAATAGGTGTGAGTTTTAACATCTTTGGCAGTCGTTATGGGTAGTCAGAATTCAGCCTGCAACCAGTCTTGCCAAGGAGTGCTGGGTTGCCCGGGTAACTGGGTTGAGGAGGTGAGAGAGGCAGTCGCTACTTGTAAAACACTAGTACTCAGCTGCATCCGGTGAGAATGGAAGCCGACGTCAACATGTTAAGAAAAGACAGATGAATGAATATTGTCAAAAATACACTCAAAGTTACAGAAACACTTGATGTAGGTTTTAACAAGGTCATAACAATTCCAGTTCTTCAAGCACAAACCTAAATTCGTACTTGAAGCCTAACAGTTTGAAATCGTTCATTGATGCGACTCGAGTCACGCCACGCTCTGATTGGCCCCGACAGAATCTGATCGTAAATCGTGCGCGTGAGCATTTTTGTGCTAACTCGACAATTAGAGCTAGCTGCGTTGGGTGGTATTTGCTTTCAGGTGGGTAAGACGTATTCCGACGTGGTTAGAATGCTATGGAGTAAGATATCTTGATTGATTCAAAACTGTCTCTTATCATCTATCGTTATTGGGGATTTTGAGCCACCATTTTTTCTTCCCAGCCATAACACATAAGAAGTGGTGAAGGGCGGGCGTTTTTGGAGGCGTCTTTTGTAAGCTTGACCTTCAAAAAATGCTGATTTAATGACGTTTTTTTTTATATTTTTAACCCAAGGGCTCTGAAACTACTGAACCTCCTTTTTGGGTTCATCATTTTCCCAACTATGTTGGGGTCGGCTTCCAATCTAACCGGTTGCATCTGAGAATCAGTATTTTACAAAGAGCGACTGCCTATTATGACCTCCTCAATCCAGTTACCCGGGCTACTCAATACCCTTCGGAACGACTGGTTGTCAGGCTTACTGGGTTCCGACTGCCCATAATGTTCAAATAACGGGGCCCAATAATTTAACGTGCCTTCCGAAACACAGCATACTTTGCCATGTCAAGATGGTCACCCAAAGAAGATAAAGAAAATTACGTATTATGAATAGAACACATCGCTGTCCCCACCGAATAATATCGTAACCAAAAACTTAAAATTTTACAGGAAAAATAATAAACCGTCTTTTTGCTTATAACTTCTTAACAGGTTTACATAGCAACATCGTTGGTCTATCAAAAAATGGCTTTTTTTCTTAAATATTTATTTGTCATATAAATAAATGTTGGATGTATTCTCATTAAGTTATAGCTAAAAATGTATATTACCAGAAATGGAACACAATTTTGAACCATAATGCACAATACGATTTTATTCATGTAAACTGTTGACTCTTGTTAACCTACACAGCAATAGTCCATTGCGATTGTCTTGACTGCAAAGTAGCGATGTTCATTATAATGGTAACTTATTATTGCCATAGTATTCACTGCTCATAACAATCTATTGTGGTAACAGTAAACGCAAATAATATGGTAATACTTATACTTTACCGAAATCAGTTTTATTTTTTCTACTTGAATAAGTTTGAAAACGAAGTTTTTGAAGAGTCAGTATTAATCCATTGTGATGATATTCGTCACAAAAAAAAATAATATTTAGAGTAGAATACTATGGGTAAATTCATTACAAAATGTCTAACTCAAAAAGTAATAGCACGAATCACGTGAAAAAAATTTACAGGGTGTAATCGCACCTCTAGAACAATAAATCCCCATAAAAGCACTTCTATCGTAATAATCGATTACGATATTATTCGGTGGGGACAGCGACATGAGATTTTCAATATCATTCATATCTCTCCTAGCTTCTCAATAATTATATATTTCTTGTACGTAAATAAATTAACTACCTGCCTAGCTATTACGAAGTTGTCGGTAAGGCCGGGTAGCAGTGAAAGTGGGCCACATAACGAGTCATTTGTTCGCTTATGGTGCGCCTGCGTAGAACATTATTGTACGCGTAAGACGCTGAGTTTGTAATTACAAGTATTGTTAGGTTTTGGACTTTTTTTTCTATACTTACTAATGTAATGAAGAGGAAGAATTCTTTCACTGTTGGAAAGCTACACTCTTCTCGAGTAACATAGGCTATATTTTATCCCGGTACGGGTACGCAATCGTTCCTAAGGGACGCTTCTTTGGGGCTACTATCAAAATTCTATCTCTTGTAGATTATAAGAAAATTAACAGATACATTATTGGGAGCAGCCGTAAGGAAATACAGTCAAGATAGGCAATATGAGAGCTCAATCAATTCACGCCTAGAATTACTAACTTTACCTCTTCAATACAATTCCAACCTTAATTTCTAAGTCTTTAACTTGATATTCCTATGTCTTTAGAAAAATGAATGTCTAAAGAATTGTATCTAAGTGATTACCAACTTTGTTTCCTTAACAATAAGGTGCTTTTTACATAGACTAATGTCTTGAAATGGGTTGAACGTCCGGTCATGTATATATAAGGTGTAAAAAAAGTAATGTTCAAATTATTATTTACGTATTCGTAATCAAAAAACTAATATAGTAAAAAAAAAATTTTGAGAATCGGAGCACTTTTGTTTTTTTACAGAAAAAAAATTATGTAGGGTAATTTTTGTATGCGCGCTGTACTCAGGGCTGCGCTCGCGGATCGGCGCCGCGCTGTCTACCTAAAGTTGCCGCTGCGCCGGCCGCCCGCCCGCCCTCCGCAGTCGTCCGCAGTCGTCCGTTATCGGTCGCGCTAGAAGGGTGTGTTGTGCCGTTACTCTCGCGCTCACGCAATTCCGTGTAAAATATCTAAAATGCCGTTTACGTACTCAAATCGCGAGTATTTAGACATGATAGTGTGCTATGTTGTGACCGGTGAAAGTTTGACCGCAGCACGTAACCGGTACCGTGAATTGTACGGTAACCAGCGACGAGTGCCTGCGATTCAAACAATCCTGGGAGTATACCAGCGCTTACTCGACAACGGACAGTTTCGACCTCATCAAGCCGATACCGGGAGGCCACGCATCGCTAGTGACCTTGAAGAACGAGTACTGGACTACTTCAGTGATAACCCACACGCGAGCACACGTGATGCAGGTCGGGACTTAGGCATAAGTCACACTACTGCCTGGCACATTCTACGTGAAGAAGGCCAACATCCATACCACTTCTTAAGAGTACAGGAACTCATACCTACAGATTTTGAACCGAGGCTGGCATTTTGTAGGTGGTTGGTGGAAGAACCTAGCAGGAACATTTTATGGACGGACGAGTCCACGTTTAGTAGAGTGGGCTTATTCAACATCCACAATGCTCACTGGTGGTCGTACGAAAACCCGCACGCTGTGGTTCCAGACCATTTTCAGCACCGGTTCTCAGTGAATGTATGGGCTGGAATCATAGGGCAGACGGTACTCGGACCTATCTTCCTAGAACGCCTAAACGGTGAAACATATTTAGGATTGCTTCAGTCTGTGCAAGACATGTTGGAAGATGTGTCTCTTGCCGAAACAAGGCACCATTTTTTCCAGCAAGACGGAGCTCCTGCACATTATCACCGAGCAGTTCGTTCGTACCTCGACGCTACCTATCCTAACCACTGGATAGGCCGTGGAGGACCTATTGCTTGGCCTCCTCGATCGCCCGACCTTACACCCCTAGATTTCTATCTCTGGGGCCGTGTAAAAGACTTAGTGTATGGACACAGTGGTAACAATATTCGAAATGTGGACGAATTAAAAACCCGCATAGTGAGTGCATTTAACGTGGTTAAAAGTGACAGAGACACATTAATCGCGGTAAAAAACAATGTGATACGTCGTGCCCACTTGTGCATTGGTCAAAATGGTGGACACTTCCAGCATCTTTTGTAAATAAGGTAAGAATTTATACCTACTTCTATGAAATGGTTTAAAAATAATTGTAAATTGAATAATTCACTTTTGACCGTACCGTAAACTTAATTTAAACAATTAATAATTATTTATCAATACGAGTATTAAAATAAACAATTGCAATTAAATCCAATAAACAGTCAGGAAGAAAAATTGAATCAGCTGTTAACAAAACGGCGGTATCGCAGGGGTGAATGTACAGTGCGCGCGGCCGCGCCACTACTCTCGTTCATGCCTACAAAGCGGGCGGCGCGCGGCGCGAGCGGCGCCCGACACAATGTACAGCGCGCATATTCAATATTTTTCGCGTAGTTTAAAGTATTGAATATCTTAGAAACGGATTGTTATTTAGAAACACTGAATATACAGTCATTTTTTATTTGTTACTCCGAATATTTCCTGTAATTTCATAAGGTTAATTTTTTTACACCTTATATAAATAAGTATACATTCTACATATGTATGTATAATTGCATATTTTCATTATGTATGTGTGTTTGTATTAGTTCGTGATCGAGTAGGACGTGGCTTGTCATTTTAAGTGCGCTGCATATATTAGGGTTCAGCCGTTTTATAGTGTGACTAAGACTGATCAATATGTATGGATGTTTAGTAGTAAAAGATTTTTCCAATTCCATTTATAGTTCTCGTCGAATAACTTTACAGCTACGATATGGTCTCTGACTTCACGATATAGTCAAAATGTTATACAAAAATCTACTATGCATGCGTGAGGAGTAAAAAATACTGACTTCATTACAGACGGTTACAAAAATCACCTTCACCGAAAAAAACATGAATATATTATTTTTTATTTATCATTACATTATGAAAATATCACTTTATATCATGAAAATTATTGAGTATATTTCAAAATAAAGCATGAAAAATACTAAACAGTGACAGTAATAAATTACGTTGTTAATATTTTTGTTTGTGTTTGAAGTCCAAAGTATATGAATACTATAAATATAGAAGTTATTAGTAGACTAGATGTTTCCCGCTGTTTCACCCGTGTTTAGTGGGAACTACTGCTCGTACCGGGATGAAATATAGCCTATGTTACTCGGGGATAATGTAGCTTCCCAATAGTGGAAGATTCTTTTAACTCGGTTCGGTTGTTCCGGTGCCATTAGGATTATAACAAAAGTATGTTTCCTCTTTTTTTTTTTTTTAAACTTGGCTAGTCGCTATATGCGTATTGCCACCGACAAAAATTTATAATATTTATTAGTATAGAAATATAAATTATGTCATAGCGTGACAAGCTGTCAGGATGACAGATGTCATATTGTTTTACTATGAAGAAAAATAAAGCCATTCTTTTCCTTAGATCTTATGAAATGTAGGTAAATTATTCCGAAAATATTATGCGTTACCTAAGTATGTATGTAATATGTATGTACTTACGTATTCAGAATATTAAATAACTTACTTCTCTTGTGGCAAGGCTGTCATTTGGACATCTTTGGCAGTTGTTAGGAGTAGTCACAAGCCAGAAAGTCTAGCCGAGGGGTAGCGGGTTGTCCAGGTAACTGGGTTGAGGAGGTCAGATACGCAGTCGCTCTTTGTGGCACACTGGTACTCAGCTGCATCCTGCTAGATTGGAAGCTGACCCTAACATTGAGAAAAGTTTAGGCAAATGATGATTTTTAACGTTATTTTCATCAGTAACTAGTTATGCAATTGACCAAGAACGGCATAAACCATATATATGATTATCTGTAACATGCATTGTGCAGTCAAACGGAATATAATTATTGTAATGGAACATAACAGTTAACTTTAACTGTTACTAGTTAACTATGTATGTATCGGTTTAACCAAGGTTTCTTATAAGATATTGTTTCATTTCTAAATATTAGTATCATTCGTAGTTATCTTGGTTTTAATGTTTTTGCAGTAAGGCTGACTTTGTATATAGATATTGGCAAGTTGAGATTGATAAATAAAAGCATGTGTGGTTTATGAAATTGAGACCGTAAAGTGGATATAAAGTATTACTTTAATTTAACTAAATAAAGAAATAAGTAACATTAAAACAGATGAGTCAATATAAATATCAACAAGTGATAAAGTAGTAATTTGATGTTTTTTTTTTTATATAGGTAGACGACATACTTAAAGTTTTCATAATTCTGTAGTAGTTATCGCACATGACATTTATAATTGTTCAATATTCAAATCAGAATATACTTTTTAACGATTTTGTATGTTTTTTTTTAGATATTCACAAGTAAAATATTTCATCCAATTTATGCAAACTGCTAAAATATACGTACTTTGCCAATACTCATTACAAAAGTCTTACCAATCATTACCTACGTATATTTCTTTTAATTTAATACAAAAACGTATGTGTGTATAATTACTTAAGCCATTAGAACTTACCCTACTTGTGATAAAAGCGTATCGTCCATAGTATTATAGGGAAAAGTGTCAATTTATAGAAGTCGGTCAACCGTGGACTTGAATCATTACGTTTCACCTACTCATACATATGGAATACTAGCTGTTTAGCGCGGTTTCACCCGCGTCCCAAGGGAACTACTTACTTCTTGGACAGGGATTAAAAGTAGCCTATATATTATTCTGATATATAAGGTATATTGCTGCCAATGTTCATCAAAATCCGTCCTTTAGTTTTTGTGTTAAAGAGGAATAAACATCCATACATAAAAACTGTCGCGTTTTATAATTTTAGTAAATCTTATTCATTGAGATATTTTGAAAGGATGCTAATGTCGCATCCCGACTTTACATACACTTACAACTTCGTCATTAATCTCTATATCTTCTTCTTCCTCCTGTCCTGTTCCCTAAATGAAATAAATATCTATTGATGGAAATATCATGAACTGACGTGACGGGCGGCAGAGGACATCGTTTTACTATATTTCCTTTTTCCTCTTACCCATTGAAGAGAATAAGGAAAAATAACTAAATAAATCAATAAACTATAAATGACAATAATAGGAAACGCTCACAAAACAGCTGATCTTCCATATTAGTGACTAAAAGACGATATTTCTCAAAAGGCATGGTCATTAACCCAATAATCCTACTCCTACGATATTTCGCGTAACGGTCATATTATTTACATACCGAATTGTACCGTTAACAATCAAATATGGCGGTTCATCATAGATTCGAAACGGTTTCGGCAGTATTATTTGTAATCTACACTTTAAATTAATATTTGTATGAAAAAAAAGGAACAGTCTTACTTATAAACGTGAATTAAATAATAAGTAATACTTAAGGGCTGTTTAAGAAAAGTCACTATAAACGTTGCTTAAGCATGTCTTCTTAACTAACATTTAATCTTAGAAGGTGATTAGAGATTTTTATAAGTAAAGGGGTAAGTTTCTATGTAGAGTGAATAAAAAAGAAATAAAATCAATATTATTATAGTAAGAGGAAACATTTTATTGTTTGTTTGTTTTGTAGCCTAAAGACTCCGAAGCTAGTGCACCGATTTGATAAATTCTTTTACTGTTGGAAAGCTACACTCTTCCCGAGTAACATAGGCTATATTTTATCCCGGTACGGGCAGTAGTTCCCACGGGACGCGGGTGAAACCACGCGAAAACGGCTAGTTCAAAACTATTGTAGGTGTTGTGATGTTTTACGTTTTAAGTCGTGGTGGCCTAGTGGGTAAAAAACCAACCTCTCGAGTATGAGGGCGTGGGTTCGATTCCAGTTCAGGCAAGTACCAATGCAACTTTTCTAAGTTTGTATGTACTTTCTAAGTATAAGTATCTTGGACACCAATGGCTAATAAAAAGGGGAAGGAAAACATCTTGAGGAAACCTAGACTATTTAGTCTGAAATCAGCAACCCGCATTGAGCAAGCGTGATGATTAATGCTCAATCCTTCTCCGTGTGAGAGGAGGCCGCAGCCCAGCAGGGGGACGATAAAAAAAAGGTTGTAACAGATGTTTTACGTTACCAGTTGAAACATTCACTTTAGTATACCATACTCATTTAACCAAATTAAGCTGAAAATCAGCACTTTTTGGACCTCAAAAAACTCAAAGACAGCCTCCAAAACGCCCACCCTATGTGTTATTGCTCGGAAGAAGCAGTGGCGCAATGAACTCCCCAGCAACACATGTCTGTCTGTATTAGCAGAAATATAACAGATTTATGATTTCTAGTTTTATATTCCGCCATTTGAATCATGGAACAATAAGACAAATAAAATTTACCTACCTATCATAAAAGTCGTTCTTGTGTAATAGTCATAAATAACTCGTAATACATAACTCTATTACTACATAACTTCTCACAGTTAAGGTAGTAACAAATGAGCAACAACCCGGGCAACCCGATACCCCTTGGCAAGACAGGTCGGCATTGCACTTGGCAAGACTTACTGGCTTCTGACTACCCGGTTCCGGCTGACATTTGACCATCTTAGGCAGTCGTTGCGGGTAGTCTGAAGCCAGTAAGACTTGCCAAGTGCAATGCCAACCTGTCTTGCCAAGGGGTATCGGGTTGCCCGGAGGTCAGATAGACAGTCGCTCCTTGTGGCACACTGGTACTCAGCTGCCACAGCTGACTATATTCGAAGCCGACCCCAACAGATGAAATAAATGAAGGTTAAAATAAAAAAATGATAGTGCCATATTACACTGCGTGCCAAATTACTCGGGGCAGTCGTTGTCACTAATTTGCATGTACCACGCGTTTTATATGTATGTTGACACATACGTGCATACGTAATCTTGTGACGTCATGGTTTAGAACTTCTTTTTGTTTGTATATATATGTAGTTACTTACATAAGTTTTTTTTTTATGATAGAAGTTATTGCTAAGTTACTAATTTTTAAGTCTTGTATTAGAAATGTCTGTCTGGTATTTATTTTACGTAAAAATTGCTGAACTTATTTAAGTGTAGTTAATGTAACTCTATCTAAGTAAGTAGGTATATGTATTTGCGTATAAATACTAAGGAAAGAGCTTATAAAATACTAGCTTCTGCCAGCGGTTTCACCCGCATCCCGTGGGAACTACTTCCCGTACCGGGATAAAAGCCTATAGCCTTCCTCGATAAATGGGCTATCTAACACTGAAAGAATTTTTCAAATCGGACCAGTAGTTCCTGAGACTAGCGCGTTCAAACAAACAAACAAACAAACTCTTCAGCTTTATAATATTAGTACTTATAGATAAGGGAAGTTGTATGTCGAAGTAAATTAAAATCTGTAGAAGGCTATAGAATAGGTTTTATCTCCGAAAAATGTATTATTATCTGGGATATACGTATGTAAAATCGAGTAGACCTAAGTAGAGTAAGAATCTTGTTTTAACATGTTGTGTCGTGTGGTTTCGCTTATATCCTAAAGCAAAATAATTCAATACGGCATTTATTTTTTAATACATTACATTCTACATTTCAAAGTCTTCTCTTCCAACTTACTGCAGTCGTTTCGCATATCAAAATCACATGACCAATTAATGTTTTTACTACAATTATGCATACAAGATTAACCTTGTTTTAATAGTTATTTCTACACACGACACTCAAGGTTCAGCATACAGGAAGATCAGTGGAACCTGATAACCTCACGGTTTTAGAGTTCCTTAACGAGATCTGAATAATAAAAACCATTGACAAAATTTTAATGTTAATAGTTTTTTTTTACGAAAGTTGCTCTAGTTTTGCTACGGATATAAGTACTAACTATTAATCTAAACAAGGTGGACAGACGACCTTATAAAAGTCGCCGGAAGACGCTGGATGCAGGTCGCCTCCAACAGGTATCTGTGAAGATCTAAGGGGTAGGCCTATGTTCAGCAGTGGACGTCCTATGGCTGAGATGATGATGATGATTAATATAAAGTTTAATAAGTAATGTAGGTATATTGTTTCATTGCTTGAATGCGCTAAACTCGGGAACCACTAGGCCACGGTTATAATATCTATTTTAACCGTGACTGGGCTGAGTTTAAAGATTGTTTCAGTGTTAGATAGCTCATTTATCGAGATCAAGCTTCTAACAGTGGTTTCACCTGCGTCTCAAATAAAGCCCTTAGGGTAAAAAGTGGCCTATAAGTATTCTAATGTATAAACTATATTATTAGATCTCTCCCCGGCGGTGTCGGATTGTCGTCCCATCGCGCTATGAGAGTGAAGGTATAGTGAGTGCACCTGTGTCCAAGCAAATGCTCGTGCACTATAATATTGTAACTATAATATTGTAAAATAGCGCAGCTGGCTGATCTGCTTACACGAGAATAGCCTTGGACGCCATTTATATTACTAGCAAGTTTTATCAAACGTCATAGTAATTTTTGCGTGACAGAGGCACAGACATCCATAAATAGAAACTTTCCCGTTACATAGTGCATTTCGCTGGCGAAAGCTAATAAAATAAATAATGAATAAATAAATAACGAGGTGGATCTTTAATATTAGTTTCTAACGAGTTAAAATGTAAACAACGACAGGATCTGGTTAAACTTTCTGTCGAGCGCACTATCGAGTTGTCTTGTGTAGAACTTGAGCGATATGTTATAATTTGCGTATACCGCCCCCCCACAGGTGATTTCAACATATTCGAGTCAGTTATAGAAGACTTGTTTAATAAATTGAAATCTAATAATAAACGTAAAATAATATGCGGAGATTTTAACGTAAATATATTAGAGGTAGATTCTCCATTAAGTATTAGACTCGTAAACCTATTTAAATCTTATAACTTAGTCAATTTGTTTTTTGAACCTACAAGAATCACGGCCACTTCTTCAACTTGCCTTGATAATATTTTTTGTGATTGTGCAGCCTCAAGTTGTATGGTAATCCACAAAAAGCCATTTAAAATTGAATGCAGGCCTGTTACAGCTAGTCGATGTAGTAGATTTAAAAGTAATATAAACAAAAAACTTAAACCTTCTATTCTTGCAAATGAAGATCCTAATGTCATGTATGGATCACTCTTTGATGTTGTAGAAAAGGAATTCAATTCCACGTTTAAGACTAAAACCATGACTGTCAATGCTACCTCTGCCAACTTTAATAAATGGGCTACTGAAGGTATTTACAAAAGTCGAGCGAGGCTTTACGAGTTATACGGTATGAAAATGTACAGGTTTGATACTCCGTTCTTAGATTATGTTAGAAAATATTCAAAATTATTTAAACAAATTTGTAATGTTGCTAAAGCAAAATATTTAAGTAATACAATAAAAAATTCTTCCAATAAAGTAAAGACTACTTGGAAAATTATTAATCAGGAAACTGGAAAATCGACAAATATTGAGAATAAATTAGAAATATTCGCTGATAATAAACGTATTAGTAATGCGGCTGACGTAGCCATGGCATTTAATGAGTTCTTTGCTAGCATACCTTTAACTACGACTCGCTCCTTGAGTTCTTCTGCTACGGACGCTGAGAATCTCCTGCATAATAGTGTCCCAAAGTGTGACGCTATTTTTAGTTTTGAGCAAATAACGCCAATTGATGTTATTAACGTTTTTAATTCGCTGAGCTTAAAAAACAGTGGTGACTATTGGGGTATTTCCATTAAACTATTAAAGAATATTATCGACATTGTTGCCCCCTATCTTGCTATCACATTTAATAAATGTATTGAAACCGGAGTTTTTCCCGACCTAATGAAACTAAGTAAAGTCATTCCTTTATTTAAATCAGGCGATAAGAAGGATGTAAATAATTTTAGACCCATATCCATCTTACCCGCTTTTAGTAAAATATTCGAAAAATTAGTACTCAAGCAGTTACAAAGATATTTCAATGTTAATAGCCTCCTTCATAGTGAACAATATGGCTTTACAAAAGGTCGTTCGACAACAGATGCTGGTGTAGCTCTTTTAAAACACATTTTTAATGCGTGGGAAAACTCTCAGAATGCCATTGGAGTATTCTGTGATCTCTCCAAAGCATTCGATTGTGTGCACCACGATACGCTTCTACGTAAATTACGTTACTACGGAGTCCAAAATGAAGCTCTTAGCGTAATAGAATCCTATTTAAATAACAGAGTGCAATGCGTAGATGTCAATGGCGTCAAATCATCAGGTTTATCAGTCCAATTAGGTGTGCCACAGGGCTCAATATTAGGTCCGTTCTTATTCCTGGTATATATTAATGATCTACCATACCATCTGAAGAATATCTGTGACGTTGTACTGTTTGCAGATGACACTTCACTTATTTTTAAAGTCGACAGAAATAGGGATCAATTTAACGACGTAAACAGTGCACTTTCGTTGATTACACACTGGTTTAGTACTAATAACTTGGTCTTAAATGCGAAAAAAACAAAATGCCTTAAATTTACTCTACCGAACGTGAAAAACCTAGGCCCGAATATTATATTAAGTAACGAGGTTCTAGAAACTGTCAAATCCACAGTATTTCTTGGTATATCAGTCGATAGCAGACTTCAGTGGGGCTCGCATATAGCTAGCCTCGCGGGAAGGCTTAGCTCAGCTGCGTACGCCGTCAGAAAAGTAAGACAATTCACTGACGTAGAAACAGCTCGAGTAGTCTATTTTAGCTACTTTCACAGCGTTATGTCCTACGGTATTCTTCTGTGGGGCAAAGCTGCTGATATTCAAAACATATTTGTATTACAAAAACGAGCTGTTCGTGCGATATACCGGTTAGGTAGTAGACACTCGCTAAGAGAGCTCTTTAAAGAAATAGGCATTCTTACTGTGGCATCACAATTTATCTTTGCCAATATACTTTACATTAGGCAAAATATTCATTTGTACACCAAAAAAAGCGATGTTCACAGTATTAACACTAGAAACAAGCACAAACTGTGTGTACCCACTCACAGACTTCATAAGGTTCATGGATCATTTTTGGGGCTCGGTATTCGCTTTTATAATAAACTACCTCTAACTTTACTACAATTACCGTTTAACGCATTTAAATTACAAGTAAAGTCAATTCTTTCAAAGAAGGCTTACTATAGCATTAATGATTATTTAAATGATAGGAATAGTTGGTCGCTAAGTTGAACGCGAGGCAGCTCATTCTTGTTATCACTATAACTAAATTATTAACTTATTATTATTGTTTACATTAATTGACATTACTTCGGACATTAATTCTGAATTATAATTGAGTTTATTTTTATTTACTTAGGGAAGTATTGTTAAACTTTGCTTAGCATTGTTTCTTTATGGCTTGCTAGTGACTGCAGCATTTCTTACATGTTCTACTTTTGTTGAATAGCAGCAAGCACGTCATGCTCCCTTAGACGGTATGGCCAGCGGTAGCGTTGGGGGTCGGGTTGTCCCCTTCCCTCAAAAATGTGCGAAGGGGGCGATGGCTGATCCTCGCGTTATACTCGTGAACGGGTGCTGCTGGCGGTACCAGGTCGTGTTGATGGCTATTGACACTTTATCAATTTTAGTATGATTTTCTATTAGCTTTTTTTTTTTTTTTTTTTGAAGAAAATAATAATACTGTAGTCCTAGCAGGTACACCTTGTTTGTGTTGTACAGCTACAACGTAAACATCTATGCGCATGTAGGTGGGCACGCTGATTCTATGCTTATATTAAAATACATTTTTATTTTATTAACAGGAGGCTTTAAATACACTTAATGGACTATAAGAAATGCTTGAGTACTTAGTCTTTATAGGTGTAAATCTGTGTGCTAGCCTACTTGTGTTCAGTTTGTTTGTTTTTTTTTTTTTCCTTTTTTTTTCTTTTTTTTTTTAATTTTATATAATAGTTATCATGTGATAATGATATTTTTATGACTTTTTGACTTGTTTTGTATACATTCTGGTTCTTCAAACCTTACAGACAGACATGTGTTGCTGGGGAGTTTGTTGCGCCACTTCTTCTCCCCAGCAAAAACACATAGGAAGTGGTGAAGGGCGGGCGTTTTTGGGGGCTGTCTTTTGTTTTTGACGTTCGAAAAGTGCTGATTTATCAGCCTAATTTGAATAAACGATTTTGAGTTTGAATGATGAAGTACAATAATAATTAATATTATAAAATGTCATTTAAACCTTGCACTTCGTAAAAGCATAAAGTTCAAAGACAATGATCTTTATTTCATCCTATAATGTGAAGGTTAGATAATTTCTTTTTAATTTACACCTATGGAACTCTTTCACCAAATCATTGTGACATTTCCTTGTCAAAAACGTCTTAAGTAATGCTATGCAACTTTAAACCTTACAGTTCCAAGTTAAGAGTATTTTTTTCTTAAATATCACATGTATGTATTTCTTAATAAGCATTTTTAAGGCTATAATTATTTTAATTACAAGGGCGCAATTTCTTCCTTTTCCATCTATATTAATTAAAAACTGGCCGTTATCCTGCGGTTTCACCCGCGTCCCGTGGGAACTACTGCCCGTACCGGGATAAAATATAGCCTATGTTACTCGGGAAGAGTGTAGCTTTCCAACAGGGAAAGAATTTTTAAAATCGGTTCAGTAGTTTCGGAGCCTCTAGGGTACAAAAAACCTCTTTACTATATTAGTACTTATAGAATTTTGAAATGTTTTTTGACCAAAACTGGTCCCTTACTTCTTTAAATAGGTATTTTTAAATAATATCACGGTCATATAAGTACATATTTATTTCCTCAATTTAACTGGAAGTTTTCGCATTACGGTTGACCTTAACTACACGGTTCAAGTTGACATCTTAGGCTTAATTTGAGTTCAAAGTGCAAGGTTGTCACATAACTAGCTAGTTAACTGGACGTCACTTGCTTATTATGTGCTTACGTTAAGATAGTTCAAGCGTGTTTATATTAATAACGTACTTAATAATTGTTATTTTTATTCTTGATATGAAATGTGGTTCTATGTTATTAGAAGGGGCCGAATTTTAATTAAAAAAAAAACATTTTTTTAAATATTCTCGACTGATTTTATGCACATCACACAAAGGTGCCAATTTTTTGCAATCAAGTTTATTTTTATTCCGTAAATAAATAAAGTAGTTTCATTTTAAATTACTAAGCGGTTTTAGATGTCCTGATTATTAATAGCTTTATTCAAGGCCTTTATGACCTCTAAAAAATCTCGCCCTATCTAGTTTTTATCTGCCTATTCTAGAACTTCATATGTTTAATAGTCTAGTAGACTAAAACAAAAATTAGTTTTATAATGACTATATCCAGTATTAGTATTTAAATAATCTCGATAACTTCGATTAAAATTCCAGATCGTCTTGGAAATATCTTAACGATATTTTTAATTCATTATTTTTTCTTACTATATTTTTCGTTCTCAGTATTTTAGCACCAAAAAATTCACTTAAGTACTGAGTGTCTTGATATTACAATTCAGTAAAATTTCATTATTATAAGTTCATTGACAGTTTATAATAAAAAAAATATTAAGAAAAACCTTTTCCTAAATCTGACAAATATAGATACCTATGCTGCAAACCGCACCACAATCAGTTCAGCGAAACATGAGATAATTAATCACACACATGCATACCTACAAATCAAACTGAAAACCCTTTTTTTTTAAGTCGGTTAACACAAATAAAAAGACATATTCCTAACAATCCATTATCCCAATTTCAGAGCGCCACCTCCCAATCGAAGCACGCTGCTCGATTCCTCCGACTAGCAATGGCTTCCATCATGGACATCTTGAAGATCAAGCCTTTCGTTGAAGTCTCCGTGGGACAGCTCCTGTGGGGGTACGAAGACCCACTGCTGAAGCTAGCCAAGGATGTGGTGCCTAAGGAACAGAAATTGCCCTATGAGGAGTTTGGACTGTTTTATGGGGTGAGTTGTAACTCATTTTTTTTTTTTTTAAGTCGTGGTGGCCTAGTGGGCAAAGAACCAACCTCTCGAGTATGAGGGCGCGGGTTCGATTCCAGGTCAGGCAAGTACCAATGCAACTTTTCTAAGTTTGTATGTACTTTCTAAGTATATCTTAGACACCAATGACTGTGTTTCGGATGGCACGTTAAACTGTAGGTCCCGGCTGTCATTGAACATCCTTGGCAGTCGTTACGGGTAGTCAGAAGCCAGTAAGTCTGACACCAGTCTAACCAAGGGGTATCGGGTTGCCCGGGTAGCTGGGTTGAGGAGGTCAGATAGGCAGTCGCTTCTTGTAAAGCACTGGTACTCAGCTGAATCCGGTAAGACTGGAAGCCGACCCCAACATGGTTGGGAAAAGGGCTCGGAGGATGAGTTGTAACTCATTTTTATTTTTTATTTAACCATTTACCTATGTAGGTACACATTAAATACATGAAAGTAGAAGTAATAACATAAAATAGTACAAAGGTAGTGCTTATTTGTAATGAAATCTCTTCCAGCAGATCCGTAATAATAGAGTTAGAATACATATATGTAGGCAGATATACAACCTTATTTTTTGTTAATGCGAAACTTGATACACCTGTCTAGTATTTTTGTGTAAAGAATCTATTTACAAAATTTCACGACTGTATCATAAAAAAACACAAAGTTATAAGCTTGTAAAGTCAGCAAAAATTCAAGGTCACCGGGTCTTCAAGGGGACTGAGGGGTTTTTTGCACTTGCTACTAGTTGTTTATTGTTTCCTAATACTCGATATGACCTGCCGTGACCTGTGTTGTACTTAATTGCGGCGTTGACCAACTTTAAACTTTTTTAAATAGTTTTTGGAAAAATATAACTTGGTGTAAAAACTATTGGAATCGATTCAGTTACTGATTCTGAACAAACTATATTCAGGTTTCGCATATACTAAAAATAACGTTGTATATTCATTTTTATGAAAAAAAAGTTGTATTTTTGAATGGTTTTTTGAATTAAAATTAGGCTGTAAGAACCACTTTTTGAAAATCCAAATCAAAAGAAAACCCTCAAAATTCACCACTTCTTATGTGTTTTTGCTACCCAGCAACACATGCCTATCTGTGAGATTTATCTGTTCCTAATATAAGTATGTAAAATGATACGCTATATGAAACAAAATAAAAAATGTTTTAAAAATTAATCACGGTAAAGAAAGAACATACAGTAGTTTAAAGTAACACAAATAGTTTCTAGAAATGATTTGAAAGTCAGCCCATTAACGTAAAAAAAAAATATATTTTTTTTATTCTTTATTTTTAAGGGACTTTTGAACAAACGTAAAAATTACAAAGAATGATATTTAGACTCCACTTAACATTGAGTGATGTTTCAATTCACCAAACTTGTCTCAGCTTTTTTAAAACAATAGTCAAATTCTTCCACAGAAAAACGGCACCAGCCCGGACGTAGTTACAATGTTCACTGGATCCGACGACATGACGAACTACGGCATCATAAGCCGCTACAACATGAGAGACAAGCTGCAGCACTGGACGACGGACCAGTGCAACAGCATCGCCGGCTCCGATGGCTCCATCTTCCCTCCTCACATCTCCATGAACGATACCCTCGCTGTCTACGACAAGGATCTGTGTAGATTGCTGCCTTTGAGGTGAGGAAACTGCTTTTTAGCTAAGTTGGATATGGATGAAAAGTAGCCTATAACCTTCTTCGGGGTATTGACTTCGTCCATGAAAAATTTCGTGGAAATCTGTCCAGCACTTTTACCGTGAGAGCGTAAGTAACAAACACCCATAATTTTGCTGCTGTATGCTGTAGTTTCAACTGCCTCCTGTAGAAATTACTTCGCTTTTCCTACTAAAAGGTAAGCAACATTTGCGAATAGGGTCTTTTCCATCTCCATGCCAAATTTCATCAGCATCGCTGCAGCGATTTTGCAGTAAACTGCTAAAACATGAGGAACAAAATACAACACTGGACAAAAACCCTCTACTTGCCGAATGAAAACTTCATGGAAAACATAATTCTAAAGGAATTTGCTTATATACCTTCTTTTCATCCTATAATGCTCAAGGGCTTGAATTCGGCAAAGAAAAAAAAAACTATTTTAGCTATCCCGTTTATTGAGACTATGGTAGGCTATGAGACCTTTCTGGTTGCGGAAAATCCCACGGGACGCTGGCCGAAGCTGATTTTCGAATGTTCCATTACCAAAATATTCCATTGTATCATCCAGTTGTGTAATAAACCCTAGGCTACAATAACGGACATGTGTTTACACTCCTGGTATAACGTAACTGTAACAAACATTAATATTGTCACTACATTATGTGCTGTCACTGTTGATTCATACAATGTGTAATAGCTATTATTTAATTTGAGTCTATTTGTTTGCTGTCGCTTAAATTGTTGAATCGATTGAGAAGCACCTTTTTATACAAATCGTGGGTGAAATCCTGATACTTACTTCATTAGTTACTTTTCCTTGAGATCATCTTTGAACCCGGTTGAATTTTGACCATGGATAAGGTACTTTCTAAAGGATAATGAAGTTAACGACCTCGATAGTTTAACAGACGCATAGCGTGACAGCCATGCACGGTGACTCTGATACGATGCACGGATCGAGCTGAACCTTTACCTTAACATTGAATTTATTAAAAACATTAAAAAAGAAGCCCGTAGTCTGGAAGTTGGTGATTGACACAC
Organism: Helicoverpa assulta; assembly: GCA_963856015.1. Taxonomy (NCBI): domain Eukaryota; kingdom Metazoa; phylum Arthropoda; class Insecta; order Lepidoptera; family Noctuidae; genus Helicoverpa; species Helicoverpa assulta. Next base: position 741,197 of record CAWLCW010000003.1, read on the forward strand.
CCGTGTATCGGAGAACACGTTAATGTCAGTCCTGCGCCTTACCTCCCCCAGTCTTAACGGCATTATTAATAAAGTCATTTAAAATTGCAGGTTCCTCGAAGAGGTGACATCAGCGGGTATCCAGGGCTACAGGTTTACTCCTCCCGAGGATGTGTTCTCGAATGATGACCACAACAGGTGCTTCTGTCCCGCCGGACCTCCCTGCGCTCCTAATGGACTGTTCAATGTGTCGCTGTGTCAGTATGGTAAGTAGCACTTTTTACAACCATTGCTGTTGTGTACTATGTCTGAGTTTCAAATAAAACATTTACACAGCAGCCATCAATCGTTTACTTTCAAAGAGATTGTATGTACATGCATTTGTTAGTCTGACAGGTTATAACACGATTGGCTCTTACTGACTTTTGTTGCTGTTTTTCGCGGTTTCATCTGTGTTCCGAGGGTTTCGAGACCTCTAACAGCTAGACAAAAAGTAGTCTCTGTCCTTTGTGAGGCTCTAGATTATCCGTACACCTAATTTCATTGTAGTCGGTTCAGTAGTTCTGGCGTGAAAGAGCGACAGTCAGACAGTTACCATTTATAATGTTAGCAAAGAAGTAAAATATACTACATATTTACAATAGTATATTTTACTTCTATAAACACCGTGGAGTGAAAACATTTTGATTGTAAAAAAACTCAACTTTTCAGGAGGGAAAACTTAACTGCTCCTGAGAAACGAAATAAAAAACTTGAAATTCCAAGGGTTTTTCGACGATATAATGTGTTCAACATGTTAATAACCTAACCATATTCTCCCCGCAGACTCACCGATCATGCTATCATTCCCCCACTTCTACTTGGCTGACCCGATGCTCCGCGAGCAGGTGGAAGGCATCTCCCCCCCGGAGCCAGAGAAGCACAGGCTCTTCATCGACGTGCAGCCGGTAAGCATAGCCTGGTGGAACTAGAATGATGGAGTTGTAATATTTTTCAGTAGTAGATTTTGTTAAACTTTATTCATTTTAACTCTCCCATAAAGGGCCTACGGCTACGATTTTGTACTATTTGTAATATTGTAACTGTAGTGTTTTTTTTATTTTGGATGTCTGTATCAATACATAGTATAAAACAAAGTCGCTTTCGCTGTATGTCCGTATGTATGCTTAGATCTTTAAAACTACGCAACGGATTTTGATGCGGTTTTTTTTAATAGATAGAGTGAATCTTAAGGAAGGTTTGTATGTATAATACATGTAAGTACCACGGGCGAAGCCGGGGCGGGCAGCTAGTTAGAAATAAAACTTAAATTAAAAACGATCATTCATATTAGACTGATCAATTAGCAGTTTTTGAATATCTGAATAAAAAACAGCTTTCAAAACACAAAGGGCTTTCACAACTTCCTGTGTTTTTGCTTTAGAAGCAAAGAAGCAGTGCACCTCTACAAAGATGGCATTTTTTTTTTAAATCCCTCTATAATAATAATACACCTTTTGTGCTTTGGTTTTCAGGAGATGGGCATAGCGATGCGAGCCCGCGCCCGCATACAGATCAACCTCGCCGTGTCTCAAGTAGTCGACATCAAGCAGGTCGCCAACTTCCCCGACATCGTCTTCCCTATCCTGTGGTTCGAGGAGGTAAGCATAATTACAACTCACTTTCTTGGGGTACAACTCACTTTTTTGTTGGTTTGAACTCACTTTTTTGTGGGTACAACTCACTTTTTTGTCTGTTTGAACTCACTTTTTGTTAGTATGAGTAATTTTTTTGTGGGTGCATATCTTTTTATAAGTGCTAAAGACAGTTTAAAAGTTTTTGACTAAATTTCTTATGACTATTGTTTTGTCGAAGTAATATTGCCTCATTGTCAACCTTTATAATGAAAAGTTGTCCTGTAGTTATGCATTTAAATGTTGTTGGTTCAATGGACCCGCTGGTCATTCTCTCAAATAGCAGATATAACTGAATGATTGCGACATATACATCGCTCGCCAGTCGAAAGTTTCGTGCCTGCAACTTTAGGGACATAGTAACCATTTCTTTGACGCATTCAGCTCGGATAAACGTCCGCTCATCTTTTTGTCATCTCCCATTGTATTTTACATATATCTTACACCATTCCCTTGTATTCCCAGGGTATCGACGAGCTCCCGGAGCAGGTGACGTCGCTGCTGCGGCTGGCCACGAAGGTGCCGCCCGTGGCTCGCGCGGCGCTGGGCTGGGGGCTCTCCGCGCTCGGCATACTGCTGCTGCTGCTGGCCGTCACCTGCCTCATCAGGTATGTAGCCAGGGTACAGACGAGCTCCCGGAGCAGGTGACGTCGCTGGGCTGGGGGCTCTCCGCGCTCGGCATACTGCTGCTGCTGCTGGCCGTCACCTGCCTCATCAGGTATGTAGCCAGGGTACAGACGAGCTCCCGGAGCAGGTGACGTCGCTGGGCTGGGGGCTCTCCGCGCTCGGCATACTGCTGCTGCTGCTGGCCGTCACCTGCCTCATCAGGTATGTAGCCAGGGTACAGACGAGCTCGGTCACGTCACGTGAAGGGGGAAAACTAGGTAGATAGTATACGGACACTCTTTGGAATACATTCTGATTAAGAACAGCGACATGGGCCGATCGATCACAGGTAGAACTAGTCTGTGGATAACCATCTTATTACGACCATTTTCGCCACCAAGTGTAGAAACCAGGAAAAAACTATACGGAAACTCTTGGAAAGACATTTTGGTTGAATAACAGCGGCATGGGTCAAGGTCAATCAATCACAGGTAAAACAGGTCCGTGGATCATGTTAAATTGCTAGGTCTCACCGGGTCACGGGTAGTCAGAAGCCAGATAGTCTGACAACCAGTCTGTCAAGGGGTATCGGCTTGCCTGTGGGTGGGTTGAGAAGGTCAGATAGACTCAACGTGATACACTATTACGCAACTACATACACCGAAACTGGACCCCAACTATTGCGGAAAGGCTCGGCAGATGATCTAATACTTAATTTCTTTTCAGATCATCCCACCGTCAAAGCACTCTCAGACTAGAAGGACACGTGGTGGCCAAGCCCCCGCCGGCCAAGACTCCAAGCAAAGACGCCAACGGTTACGAGTTGAACAGTCGGAGATAATCAACAGTAAATATATAAAACAATAACTTTATTAATATATAAAACAAGAGAATTTCTGATCAGCTCGATAAGTCACTTGTTTGGAAAGCCTGACCGGTTTTGAAAGTTTGATCGATCGAAGTTGAAAGTTTGGTTGATCGAGTTGAAAGTTTTGGTTGGAGTCGAAAGTCTTAGGTGAGTTATGTTTTGTTGTTTTAAAATTGTATTTGTGTAATTATTATTTTGTTCTAAGCGAAAGTTTTCAGTTATTAAAATGATTACAGCATTTTTGATCGTATAGAATGAAATCCGCAAGTTTTGTTTATGTAGACTTTCCAAGTATCAGCTTTTCAGAAATTCGTTTTTAAAACAAACCTGTCTTAAGACTACAAATATTTTATATTCGTGTTTATAGATGTCATAGGGCAGGAGTCGAATCTCAGACCTCACTTCGAGGAAATAAATCTCTAAATACGAGTATAAAAATATAGCTGAAATACATCCTTACTTAGTTTTATATTTAGAATTATAATCTGTAGTCACAAAGTATTTTTAATCTATATTGCAGTTGTGTTGCCAGACCAAAAAATATTTTCAAAATGGCGACCGAGTCTTAAGACAGCGTTTTTTGTAACATCGCTGATTATTAATTAATTTTAATTTGACATTTTGATATTGTAAATAATTGTGATAAAATGGTTAAAAGAAATGTCACTGTTTTATGCAATTGTTTTCGGTATCAAAGAAAAATTGTAATATCCAAAAGACAATATTATTAATGAAAAATTATGACATCGAATATTAATTTTCTTTTTATTTAATTTTTACGATACGTTTTTCAGTTCATGCATTTGCGATTCGATCGTGCGATTTTTATTCGTTTTATATTTAAGAATTATTTTATATTGTTTTGTGTATATATTTTTTATTCTTTTTGCTGGCTTTTTTACATTTTTAATTATTCGCATTTTTACTATTAAATACTTACATCAGGTTAGACTTGTGTCTGGACTTACATCACATTTTTTTTTTAATATTTTTCACAAAAGTCTTGCATTGCGACAAATAATCGCGTCTTAGAATCGCAAGTATGCTCTGAACGAGAGAATATTAATTTCATAGTTTTGGAATTTATAAGCATTTGCGTTTATTTTTGTACCACCTTATTTTTATGATAAACTTTTGAAGTTAAGGCGGTAATTATTTTAAATTCTTATATACCTACTTAATGCATTAAATGGATGTATAAATAAAATATAGATATAGATCAATTAAAAAAAAGGTTTCTGGCTACTTTTTAAACTTAACTTTTTTATTAATATGTCTTTTAAGAGTTTTAAATATACAAACATATAATTATGAGACTTATTCATTTTTATATTATAATGATGTATACTGATATTATGACTTATAGTATTCACCCAGGTATATCCGTATTCTACTTTTATAAAAATATCACCGCCTAAACTTCAAAAAGTTTTATACTATTTTTTATATAAATGTAAAATATAAATGTCTTCGAATGTGATAAGAGAATATTCCATGTTAATAGAATAAATTAGTAAAATATTGAACAAAATATCGTAGAAATATATTTACAATTTGACATTTTATAATGAGGAAATTTTACATTTACATATTTTTTTTTTGACACATGTTGACATATCACTTAGAAATGTAATTTTTGATCTGTAAATATTAATTATTGTTGGTAACTTGGCTATGACTATGGCTATGAATTATTTAACTTTCGACTTTTTTGAAAAAAATCCTCCATATTTCTCTGTAAATGGATCTTTTGAAAGATAACAACGTATAAAATGCTTTGACTGTATATGATTCGTAGCTGTAATCATAGACAATGGGCCAACAATAATTTTATTTTTAATTCTCTGGGCTTCGGGTTGCCATTAAAATCTTAATGTATCGGTTTTAAACATAGAGGTGTTATGTTGGGACTGCATTGGTATCCATATTTTATCGACTAAATTATTTAGTTTATTACTAAAACTATAAATCTTTATATGGCTATCTTTTACTCGACTAAACAATTTAGTCGATGTATCGATAAATTTTTAGAGGTTAGACGAAACTATTATTTTTTTTTTATTAAAAAAAACACTAATTTACCGATAGTTGCTAGTCTATTACTTGTGGTCCGTCCATCCTTAGCTTAATATATTTTTTACCAATATCAAAGTTTCTTAGTTTTAAAAGGAGTGGTTGCTATTTTAATTTAAGATTTTCTGAGCGTGCAATTGTTTTAATATATTTTTGTTAACAACTTGGCCAAGCTTTACTTTTAGGCCAAGTTGACAAAACGAGTCTGATGTGTATGGAACTTGGCACGCATAGAAGAACAAATTTTACTTTGACATTCCATGGCCAAGATTGACCAAGTTTACATTTGCACGTTCAGGCGTTTACAAATAGATTTTCATTTAGAAAATATCGAAATCTATTTTGGAATACGTACTTAGACATATGGAAATGACAAGCAAATGGTGTTCATGCCATATTGACTAGACTTTTACTTTAGTTTGCCAAAAACTAGAAAGAGGTGCTTAACTGATAATGACATTAATATTTCAGGAATATACCTACATTTTTATGTGCTTATGTGAAGTGTGATTATTTGAATTTGCATTTGCTGATCCATTCGTTGTTTTTCGATAAGGGATTGAAGTTTTATATTGGCTTGATATAAATTGTCAAATTTCAATCTCTTATCGAAAAACAAAGGATGGATAGGTTATTGAAATCCACCGTGAAAGATTTACGGGCAGATAAAAAAATTGTCTTCCAATAATAAGATCTTTAATTGTCAATCACAAGGTTAACATTTTTGATGAAGATTACCATTGATTTATATGTAAATGAACATTAAGTTATGATAGAAATACTAGAAATTACAACTACTTTGACCATAATTATATAAATCTCAGAATCATATGACATTTTAATAAAGATTTGTGCCTTCTAGATAGATATACCATGTAACTGGGTTGAGGAGGTCAGATGGGCAGTCACTCCTTGTAAACCACTAGTACTCAGCTGCATCCGGTTAGACTGGAAGCCGAGCCCAACAAAGTTGGGAGAAGGCTCGGCAAATGTTGAGATTAATCACATCAGTGCATTTTTGCTTAGAAATACCTATTCTAGTATATTTTAATTCAATGTTCGTTTATAATTATTATATCCACTAATGTCTTTGATATACATTTTAGTATGAGAAGTGGCTTTAATATTGAAGATTGGTGCTATGTAAAAGGTTTATTAAAATGCCTAAACTCGGATTTACAAAATCAAAGTTTCTATTACATCACTGTTACGCTGCAAGCATACTGCAAACTTTTAGTCGGCCGATAGTTTGTTTGGGCTCATAAATCAGTATGAAGATGAATGGTAGTACGCGCGTTACAAGGATCAGGTACTTAGCCGGTATCAGACCGACTGTAAACTTTGATTGGAATTACAATATGCTTTAAGAAAAGTTTTTGCTAACCATCGGTTCAACTTTTAGCCGATTGTTTAGTTTGTAGTGTGCGGGTACTCGTAAAATCACAGAAACGATATACCTATTTTTAACAAAATCTCGTAAAGTAAGAATACATACTTATAAAGATAGAAATATTTTGAAAAAACGACTAGCCTTCACACTTCTTTAGTCAATACAAATATGAGATTATTGTCATTTAAAAATAAATTTTAAGTAAGACTATTTGAAGGCTAAAGAAGTGTGAATTAACTAGCAGTACTGAAAATAACAAACTTGACCATTATATAAAAAAAGAGGTTATGATTTCAAGTCCTTGATAAGGACTTGGCTATGTATATTTTGTGTAAACCATTCAAATATCAAATGAAACAAATATATAGCCAAAATATTTTGTAAACCTTTCCTATATATTTTTGTAACATTGAACTCGACATATCACTATAAAACTTGGCCAATGTGGCCAAGTGTAAACATTGTAAACTTGACTATTAAGGACTTGGCCACATATAAATAGGCCAAGTCAACAAACTGAATGATTGTTGCTCAAATTCAGTAATTTAGAACATCACTTAATTATATTTTTTAATATTAAAATTGTTCGTAATTTGTAAATAAAATGAAGGTGTAAGATATAGTTCTTGTGTTTCATTTTTATTTTGAAACCCTATATATTAAAAAAAATAAGCGTAATAAGGCTGTCCGCCCACATCCGATAATCGGTGACCGATTTTTTGTAGGTAAAAAATAAAAAACACTGGTAGAAAACAATAGTGCAACGCACACGTCCTGCAAAAAGTTGGTAGGAAAATTCAACAAAAAATTAGCCCGATGATCTGTACTACAAAAACTTTGACATGGGCGTGCAGCCTATCGAAAAAAAAAGTCAAAAGCAAAACCGACATCCAAAGTACGCACTTTCACGCCAAAACTACTAAACAACCGATTCAAATTTAATTTGGTACAAAATAGCTAGCTAGCTAGCTAGTCGTGAAAAAGTCGAGGTGGCCTAGTGGGCAAAGAATCAACCTCTCGAGTATGAAGGCGCGGGTTCGATTCCAGATCAGGCAACGCAACTTTTATAAGTTTGTATGTACTTTCTAAGTATATCTTTGACACCAATGACTGTGTTTCGTCACGTTAAACTGTAGGTCCCGGCTGGCATTGAACGTCCTTGGCAGTCGTTACGGGTAGTCAGAACCCAGTAAGTCTGACACCAGTCTAACCAAGGGGTATTGGGTTGCCCGGGTAACTGGGTTGAGAGGGTCAGATAGGGCAATCGCTCCTTGTAAAACACTAGGGCTCAGCTACATCCGATTAGACTGGGAGCCGACCCCAACATAGTTGGGAAAAGGGCTCGGAGGCAGTCGGAGGATGACACAGATAGACTACCTAGACTGTTGACCTAGTGTCAAGGGAGTTTGTTCTACCACTTCTTCCCAGCAAAAACACATAGGAAGTGGTGAAGAGTGGACGTTTTTGGGAGCTGTCTTTTGTAAATTCGACCTTCAAAAAGTGTTGATATTAGGCCTACTTTGAATAAATTACTTTTAATTTCATATTTTTAGACTCAAGAACCTGAGAAGTACCTAAGTATAGCACAAGGCATTTGTTCATTTGTTAAACCGCAGGAAACTAATAAAACACATCAAAGTTTTATACTTTTAAGTCAAAAACAAAGCATTTATTAATTCTTTACAAATTTATTACAGACTTATCCATACTAATATTATAGTTATCGGCACGGATATTGAGCTCTCGGCGGAAGAGAGGGGATCGCTTGGCGCACTGTACACATAAGGCAATAAACCAATAAATCGCTTCTGCGCAGGTGAAGGTCAGGGCTCAATATTCGTGCCGATAACTATATAAAGCTGAAGAATTTGTTTGCACGCGTTAATCTCAGAAACTACTGGTCGGATTTGATAAAATATTTCAGTGTTGATTTCTGACACTTGCGCGAATATTAAATATTTAAATGAAACAACTTTTAGGAATTTTATCGCGGTTATATTAGTCTTCCCGTGACCATGGATGCTGTAAAGGATCCGAAACGTTGCGATTAAAAATATTAATATAACCGCGACAGAATCCGTGAAAGTAGTTTTATTTGAATTATTTCAGTGTCAGCCCATTTATCGAGGAAGGCTATAGACTATTTTTATCAGGGTTCGTGCAGCGGGATGCGGGTGAAACCGCTGCCAGAATATAGAAAAATATGGGCTTGATTTTGCAAAGGACAATGAGCGTTTTGGTCTACCTCACCTCTAGCATTAAGTGATATATCAATAGAAAGCTTGTGTTATGTACCTAGAGTATTTTCTTGTATGGCGGCGATTGTCGTTTGTTAGTATATAGGGAGTTAGAACGTGTTTAGTGAAATAATAACTATGTCTAAAATCGACTCTAGCTTCTAAAGTAAAACTGCTATTGAGATTCAATGGGAGGTTTCCTTTTTGAGAATTTTAAAAAAAGTTCCCAAAAACGGTGCTAGATGGCGTTTTACCTACTACGTGAGTGAGACTTGGCCAAATTAAAAAAAAATCATTGCACCGAGCCCTTTGAGCCGAGACCCAAGAAATTCCGATTCCTGTACAAATTGTTTTCAAAATCTCTCGGGACATTCGAATAGTTATCTGACTCACTTTGTTTCTCCTTTTATTCCATTTTAATTCCCTACATCGGGGGCACGGCAGTGCCCCAGCCAAGTCTCGAGCAAAGCAGGCACGACCGTACCATCCTTTTCTCGAAGCGTTTCGCGGCTATTTCACCCCCCTCTATCATCCAGGTGGACAAAGCTAGGAGTTTAGGTTTTCTATGACCAAGACCAGACTAGGTGGTAAGTATTAGAGCTCAGTCTCAAAAAAAATCATTTTTTTAATTGTTGATTACAAAAACGACCTGAAAATTATATAACGTTGATAAGATATGACGTTTCGTTCGCTCCATTCACGTATCTAGGCCAGCGCCATCTAGTCAACCAAGAGCTAGTAAAAGAATTAAAAAAAAAGAAAATCCCTCATTGTTTCCAATTGTCACTTTATTAACTTAGCAGAAATCAAGCCCCTGGGTGTTCACGGTTCAGGGAAACACATCTTGAATATTGAACCCTTAAGTCTGGACGGGCAAGAAAATGGGCTTTCTCTGGTCTCCGTGTAGGCCTTGACTCGAGCTTCATATTCAACTCCTGGTTTCAGTTTACGGAAAACCACCATACAAGAATCGGCTGGAACTGACCGGATCACAGGCAAACCTCCTCGCAGGAAGTCATTGTCAACTTCCTGTAATTGGTTAATAAACAATTAAATTAGTTATACTAAAGGTCGTGGAAGCCTAGTGAGTAAAGAACCAACCTCTCAATTATGAGTGTTGGTACGATTCCAGGGCAGCCAAGTACCTACCAATGCAACTTTTCTAAGTTTGTATGTACTTTCTAAGTATATCTTGGACAACAATGGCTGTGTTTCGGATGGCACGTTAAACTGTAGGTCCCGGCTGTCATTTGAACATTCTTGGCAGTCGTTACGGGTAGTCAGAAGCCAGTAAGTCTGACAACCAGTCTTATCAAGGGGTATTGGGTTGCCAGGGTAACTGGGTTGAGGAAGTCAGATAGGCAGTCGCTTCATATGGCACACTGGTATTCAGCTGCATCCGGTTAGACTGGAAGCCGACTACATTGTAAGGATCTTGCTACAAATCAAGTGACACATGCTGAGCTGGACCCCCATTCGGTGCAAACTTAGGTAGCGTCTACACGGTGCATGTAGCTGGAGCAAGTTAACATGCGCAAGTAACAAGAACACGCGGGTGGGTATTTTGCTTTGGTACATGCGCGAGTCGCTGGACCCGCACGTTTATAAAATGCATCTAACCTGCGCATGTACCTCAACATGCGCAAGCTTTTTGCACCGTGTAGATGCACCGTTAAGACACACTGAAACGAGCCGTTATTTCTTTTCTACGTACTACGTGCTTCTTTTTTTTATACGTCTAATATGTATCAATTTTTTTGTCTTTAATATCGTGGTTATTCTTATTGTGTACCCACACCGTTTTTATTCTTTTATTTTTGTTAAATATCTTTGTGTCTGTTATTGTTTGTGCTGAATAAATGTATTATCTTTCTATCTATACATAAATATTCAACTTACCGGTCCATAATCCACCATTTCTGGCTGTCCCTTGCAATGAATGATCGCTTTAATTTTCTTGATCTCCCACAAATACGCCTGTAACAAGATAGACTAAATATCAAAGTCAAAGCCAAGTCATTTAGGCCTTTACAAGCTCTTATGAACGTCAACAATATATAAATAGGTGTGATTCTAGTTGCCCATTCCAAAAGTAGCTTCATATGGAGAAGAACGGGCAAGAAATAACAATTTTTTTTAATAGTAGGTATTATTACTATCATCTGAGTTAACTATTTCACCGCGGTTTCACCTGCGTTACGAGTGAACAACTTTATAAAGATACAGTAGCATATAAATATCTTACTAATGTGTTTTTAAAACGCCTATGTTATTATTATGAATTTAAACTTGGCAATAAGTAATACCTACATCATGTAATAAACAGCTTACTGTAGGTAGGTATATCAGAATACCATCATCTCCCGAGCCTTTTCCCAACTATGTTGGGGTCGGCTTCCAGTCTAACCGGATGCAGCTGACTACCAGAGCTTTACAAGAAGCGACTGCCTATCTGACCTCCTCAACCCAGTTGCCCGGGCAACCCGATACCTCTTAGTTAGACTGGTGTCAGACTTATTGGCTTCTGACTACCAGTAACGACTGCCAAGGATGTTCAATAACAGCCGGGACCTACAGTTTAACGTGCCATCCGAAACACAGTCATTGGTGTCTAAGATATACTTAGAAAGTACATACAAACTTAGAAAAGTTGCATTGGTACTCGCCTCAACATCAACCCATCGAACCCGCGCCCTCATGCTCGAGAGGTTGCTTCTTTGCCCACTAGGCCACAACGACTTTCAAAATACCAAAGGCTATTATTTAACCATGTGTGGAAAGCAGGTAAAACCGGGCAGTACAAACAAAAACATACCTCTTTCTTTATAATAAGTCAAATCAAAAATCGTTTATTCAAACTTGGCTGCAAAACAGCACATTTTGAACGTCGGAAATTTACGAAAGACAGGGGACTGTCTTTCGTAAATTTCTAAACGCCCACCCTTCACCACTTCCTATGTGTTTTTGCTGGGGAGAAGTGGCGCAACAAACTCCCCATCAACACATGGCTGTCTGTAGGTTAGAAGAACCTTTCAACAATGTTTTTCTATATTTTGATATTAAAATAATAAAATAAAAAATAAAAATCTTTTATTTTCAGGCATCGACGGCCCATAGCGTGTTAGTAAACAGTACAAACTTACAAACTATGTTAGTAGTAACACACAAGTACAAAATAATATAAAATAATACACACAATACATCCAGGATTATTAGAAGATTTATCAAGTCCCATGTCTAACATGCAGCTTGATAAATCTATCCATAACAGGCCCTTCTAGCCTTTCTGAAAATACCTTCAGAATGCTGTTGCTGCTTCCCCTCGATCTGCGTACCACTGATGCCACTTTTTTGCGCATGATCGCGAAATAATCATCAGTGTGCGCATCCGCGAACATCCCTGACGCACTACAGTAAGGTGGAAGCCTCAACAGCGCCCTGAAGGCGTTATTATATTGAATGCGCAGTGCGCTGTCCGCTTTTTGTGTATGATTAGCCCACAGACTGCTGGTGTAGAATATTTGACAAAACGCTTTAAAAAGTGTTATTTTAACCGGTGCTGAACAACCAGCAAACCTGCGCGCCAACATGTTTCCCCTCACAGCCAGCGCCCTGCGCTCCCTTTCCATATCTAGATCGTCTTTTAAATCCTCTGTCACAATATGGCCTAGATATTTAAATTGTGTTACCCTGTTTAGCGGTAACCCGTTCAGTTTTACGTGTGGGATATATGAGGGGCTTTTATTTTTTCCCTTAAAAACCAATAACTCACTTTTCGTGGGATTATACTTCAGCCCATGCTGTTCAGCGTACCTTTCACATATAGTGAGTAACTTTCTTATTCCCCCGATTGAGGGGCTCAGCAGCACCATATCGTCTGCGTAACTTAAATTATTTAAACTTACTCCGTCTACATGGCAACCGACATGAGTGCTGCTGAGCTCAACAAGCAAGTTGTTGACATAAATATTAAATATTCTCGGGGAAGTCAGACCCCCCTGCCTCACACCACATTTCAATTTATATGGCTCTGATAATGCGTTAGACCATTTAACAAAGTTCCTTTGCTTTTCATACCAGATAGATAATATTGACACCAATGCAGCCGGAACTCCCGCCCTCCGAAGCTTCTCCCATAAAACGTTATATGAAACTAGGTCAAACGCTTTGGAAAGATCTAGGAAACAAGCATACACCGGTGTCTTCCTGTCCGTATAATATTTGACAGTGTGCTTTAACGCAAGTATTGCACTCTCTGTAGACAGCCCCGCACGAAAACCGAACTGTGTGTCGTGAAGTTTTGTACAGTTACTCAGGTGCACGTCAAGCACACTGTCAAACACTTTGGCTATTACAGTTGCTAACGAAATTGGCCTATAGTTCCCTTTGTCAGCTATGTCTCCCGTCCGATTTTTTACAATAGGAACAACTAACGTATCGAGCATCTCCTGTGGAAGATAAGAATGGCCCATACAAAGGTTTAAAAACATGGTTAATACTCTTGGCAAGTGCACACCGGCATTTTGAAGATGCTCAATGCTGAGCCCATCATGCCCAGGAGACTTTCCCCGCTTCATACATTTAATGGCTGCTTTTATTTCTGTACACGTAAACTTAAAGGGTGCTCCTGACTGAGAAGACTCAGCATCGTTCACCCTTCCCATAGATTCAAGAGGTGAGCTCACAATAAACTGCTCTTTAAATATATTAGCTATCCCAGTGTGGTCACTCTCACCCTCCACGCTAAATGGTAAGCTTGGAGAGACATTGAGCTTTTTAGTACCTTTCCAGAATGTCGAGAAACATTTCTTAGAATGGAGTGAGGCCAATATATCCATTGCAATTTTTTCTTGATTCTTAATGACCCATTTCAGTTTTGATTTAAATATTTTACGACTTAATATCATGTCCTCATAGATAGGCCCACTACTGGGTTCCCCATACCACATCCACAATTTAAACTTAGACCTTGCTCGAGTATGTACATCTTTGACATGCTTGTTCCAGCCTTTTATAACCTTATTTTTAATAATGACTTTAGACATTCGATTTACACTAGCTGATTCACTTAATATAGACACTATGTCTTTATACATCGAATCCAACAATAACCTATGATTGATATCATTACAAAAATTATCAGCACAAAGCTCAAAGTCCTTTGGAAAATCTATGTTTTTCAATTTATTGTTGCACATATACGAGTACTCCTTTATTTCATCAGGGCTTCTTTCACCCCATCGTACACCATTAAGTGATGATTCAATTACACAAGTTTTTAATCTAATAATATTTACATCGCATTCTATTTTTAAGGGAAAGTGATCTGACCAAAACGTATTATAAATAACCTCAATGTTTACAATTGTTTTTCCCGCCGCTTGTGTGACAAGACAGTGGTCGAGCCAGCGCTTACACCCGTGTGAGTCACTAATGAACGTGTATGTTTGCGATAATATGTCTAAGTAATCTAAGTCCGCGCATATTAATTCTTGCTCACTACAAAAGCTAATAAGTTCATTACAAAATGACTCACCCGGGTGCGCGTTGAAGTCTCCCAACACATACACTGCTTCAGCATTATTACTTTGAATAATAGAATACATCTCGCTAAGGCACTCCGTAAAAAGTGGTAGATTTTCACGACAATCCGTCGGCATATACATGTTTATAACCAAAAAACATCTGTTGTTCACTACTATATTCACTGCACATATACGGTCACTGACACATTGTACCTCACTCACGTAGCTAAATGCAGTTTTACGCCATAGTATGGCAAGCCCTCCGTAGGGCCTCCCTTTACACATGCCAGCTGACGTGTCCACTGACGACTTTCCCGTGTAATTGAATTCCTGATGTACACTATCAAGAAAGGTTAAATCATGTGGGTATAGCCATGTTTCTTGCAGCAAAACAACATCAGCTGTTTTGCACAGTGAACGTACACAGTTCACCGACCTTTTGATATTTTTGCAATTGAATGTTATTATGTTCATTTTTGAACTACTATCCATTATTTGATTTTGTAATTGCCTCACTTCCAAAAATTGAATCATTTTTGTCTTCCCTTCTATTCTTGAAATGAATAAAACGCCTAAAAGTCACGCCGTCTGGCCATATCTGGTCATCTAGGAACACATCCAGTTTGTTTTTGTTAACAATCAGTTTAAAGGCATTGTATGGTTTTTCCCTTTTCATTGTTATTTTCTCAAGCGAGACGGTCTCCGTTGTTTTATTTTTAATATATTTGCATATGTCATCTATCGCTACGTCCTTGTTTACGTTGGATATAAACAAAGGAATTTTGACATCCGCTGCTTTAAATTTCTCCGCCACATCTGTGGTCGCTTTGCCCGTTTTACTCGTAAAACGGTTTTTAGACCGCCTCTTTTGCACTAAGGTCCACTCATTTGTTGGGTTTTTAGGCGTTTTCCATTCACCATTCCTTGCGACCTCCGCCATAGTAGACATTTTTAATTGACAGTTTTCTGCAGGACAAACAGCTGACTCGGACAACATTTTGTTTTCCAATAGTGTCGAGTTAATCGGTGCAGGCGCACCCGTTGTGATCGTCTCAGTGTGCGTGCAAGCGAGAGAACGATACTTTGGTGACACAGTGCGCTCGCGCTCTGGACTCGCACACGTCATGATCGAGTTACCGTCGCCATACACAGGCGCCGCCGGTGATAATCCTACCGGCCCACTGTCAAGCAAATACCCTCCTCTTTTCTTCGCATTAATATTGCGCGACAGTAATGATGACCTTGGCATATTTGATTCCAATTCTAGCTTCAATTCGTCTAGTTGAGCGACTGTTGCATAATTACTTTTTATTTCATTGATTTCTCCACGCATTATCAACAGATCTTTTAATAATTTGGTCACATCCACATGATCAAATGTAACTGGCGGTAATTTTTGCAAGTCACGGGCAACGAAGATTGGTATAAGATCTGGCTCTGTCACTTTAAAGATACATATAATATCCTCCATGTCTCTCACTTTTTTCCCTTCTTTGCGTCTATTCACTTTCTTCTTGTCCGTTTTAATTGAACTAAACAGCAACTCCTTAGCACTGTCCACTTCTTCCACCGTGAAGGCGGTATCACAAATCCTTATAAGGCTCTCATTGTCCATCACGTCTATTTTATTTTGGATGAAAGACAAAAGTTCACAAATCACAATATTGCAATTCACACATTTTAACGTCTTCGCAGACATTGTCGCGGTAATAGGTGGGGAGACCTATATTCGACCGTGCGCGGGCGCATCCAGGTGACGACTCTCGACGACGACGACCTCTATATTTCTAACTAGCGACCCGCCCCGGATTCGCACGGGATAACAGTAATTCCCCACAATTTAATAGATGTAATTAATTATACATATAAACTTTCCTCTTCAATCACTCTATCAAAAAAACAGGATCAAAATCCGTTGCGTAATTTTGAAGATTTAAGCGTACAAAGGGACATAGGGACAGAAAAAGCGACTTTGTTTTATACTATGTAGAGATATTACTTTTCTACTTACAATATAACCTAAGATAGGATCACATGAATCGTCACTGAACACTGGGCTCCACATAACAGCAAAAGTGACAGTTTTCCCAGGAAATTGTACTAGTCTCACACATTCCGGAGCTTTTAAACCATCCTGTAAACTATGCCTGAAAGCTGTCACAATGATCAGAAAAAGACATAAAGTCACCATTTTGGCCATTTATATATAAAAACTAGCTTTCGCTCGCGACTACGTCCGTGTTTATTTAGGATACATGATTCCCGTTTGATTTTTGGTATAAAAAGTTGTGGTATTCATGGATTGTCATCAAGATTGATCCAGTTCATTGATTTCAAAATGTAACGAATATAATATAATCACGAACCTGAATGGGAAGTGTTCTTAAAAAAATAGTTCCAAAGAAAATTATAGATGGCGTGGCACCTACTCGGTACGTGATTGGGCCTTTTTTTTAACGACGTCAATATTCATCAAATGACCTCTCCCCCTGTGGGTTAGCAGCGGTGAGGGAGTGTCAGACTCTTACTGAATAAAAACCGTCGTGTTCCGTCGGCCTTTTACGTAACAGGGCCGCGGTAACTCTTTCGAACAATCCCGCAGCCCCACGTGATTGGGAAAAAACATTGCACCGAGTCTTTTAAGCAGGTTGGTTCAAGAAGGTTAGGATTTCTGGAGAAATTGTTTTCTAAACTCTCGTTGGTCTCAAGTTGGCATACAATCGACCGATAGACCATAAACAACGCCTACGATAAAAGTTCTGTTTTATATCCAAATCACAACTTGCTATAAATATTTTGCAAGGCGCTAATACTGTAGATATTTAACGTGCCGGGCAAAACAAACTGCCGACAGAACATGCCGGGCAGTATTCACTTCAAATTGTATAGGTAAGTACATTATTAAAGATTAAGTATTCCCTACAACATACGTAAAAATCAAACCTCAGGCTGTAAGTAAAGTGAGTACAATTTTTCCGTACCTAGCACCCAGTACTGTTAATTTGCCGTCGGTCTAAGCTAGCGGGTATGTAGGTATACGTGGACTAAACACACTAACTACTAACCTATCATGTGTGTTTTGTCCTTCAGAAAATAAGTAGGTAAGGTCTGGGGGCCCTGGGATCTTGCTCTAACAGGGCTCATGTCAAAATTCTAACTGTAGTTACCTCTCTCTGTTTAGTGTTCACGCGTCTTCAAATCCAATATTATTTTCCTTGACATTATATTATAACGAGTGCGTAGTACATACATAATCGATGATTATTTTCTATATAATAACAACATACCACCTCATTTGAAATCTACGATCAGTTAAAAAACAATAAAGTCATAGAAAGGACACCAAAAAGTTTGCATTCGATTCACGTTCGACTGCGATCCAATCCCGACTCGATTACGATTGAAGCGTATGTGGCATTCCGCTATTTTTTCTTTGAAATAAACGCTTTTATCCTTTTCTGTCATTCAATAATGAATCATTTTGTCTGCAAATGATTTACGATTGCAATATGATTGTAGAGCAAACTACCGTATAGACCAAAAATAGCAGACCAATCGCACACCAATCAAATGTCAATCGAATACGATTGGTCTTTTATTAGTAGCAGAATGCCCGATATGGTTAAAACGGCTATTGCGATCATATTGCGATTCGATTTCTATTCGATTTTGACATTATTAACTTAAGAGAATCGGGCCCCAGGTCAGGCAAGTACCAATGCAACTTTTCTAAGTTTGTATGTACTTTCTAAGTAAATCTTAGACACCATTGGCTGATCTCCTTAATGAGAATAGCCGCCGTGGCCGAAAATACGTAAATTTAATATAAGTATAAGAATTGGTAAGGATAAGAAATACAGATAATTTTGTTGGAAGATCATTTTAAGAGGTTAGATTTTTTTTTCGCTGTCAAAAACTGTATAGATTTGGCCAAATATTGATTGAGATAGGCCAAGTTTTGGCTGTCAACCTCTTAATCAGTGGGTTAAAAGTCGTGGTGGCCTAGTGGGTAAAGATCCAAACTGTCAAGTATGAGGGCATGGGTTCGATTAGGGCAAGTACCAATGCAACTTTTCTTTGTTTGTATGTACTTTCTAAGTATATCTTGGACACCAATGACTTGTTAAGTAAGTCCTGGCTGTCATATAAGATCCTCGGCAGTCGTTACGGGTAGTCAGACAGAAGCCAGTAAGTCTAACACCAGTCTAGGGTTACGGTTACCCGGATAACTGGGTTGAGGAGGTCAGATAGGCAGGCGCTCCTTGTGGCACACTGGTACTCAGCTGCATATTGTTAGACTGGAAGCCGACCCCAACATAGTTGGGAAAAGGCTCGGGAGATGATGGAAGTGGGTTACTTATGATAAGAATCTATAGGTACCTCATAAAACTGAAGTTTTTCTTCTTGACTTTACAGTCTTAGGAATAGGATTAGTCGAGAAAGGCTATTACTTTTTATACGAGTTTACAGAGTACTTCTACACGGTGCAACTAGCTTGCGCATGTTGAGGCGTATATTTACACATATATTTTATGATATTCTGTGGCGAATTGTAAGAAAAATAACCTAATCCATTCAGTGGTTTAGCCACAGGAGTGATTTTCAGTTTTCATAATTTACAACATCATGTGTCATTAATGTGTAAAGCAGGGATAAAGTTAGGAGTATCGAATGTTTCGACCAGTTGACAGCTGTCAGTTTTCAAGGGAGAATTTCAGTTGTTTGTAATGACTGACTCTCAAGGATCTCCCTACAGTTAAAGGGCTTATTATACTTGACTATATTCAGAACATTTTAAATATATTTAAACGCATACATATGATTTTATTTTGTCGTTTTGTGTGCTCAATAGGTAGTCATTTCGGGTGCCGTCCAATGATACGCCGAAACGGTACCTAACGTCATAAATAAGGATAAAAACAAGGATTATTAATATTAATATTTAATTTGTCTGTCTTTACGTTAATATACAGGGTTACTTGTAAGTAGACCGCATCCTTTCATGAGGTGATAGTATAGGTCAATACGGACAAATTTGATCATGGCATACACTGGGTAAAAGTTAACCCGCATCCCGTGGGAATTACTTCCCGTACCGGGATAAAAAGTAGTCTATAGCCTTCCTGGATAAATGGGCTATCTAACACTGAAAGAAATTTTCAAATCGGACCAGTAGTTCCTGAGATTAGCGCGTTCAAACAAACAAACAAACTCTTCAGCTTTATAATATTAAGTATAGATTTGTATTTCTTCCTCTGAGCAAATGGCCAGGCCTCGTTATTGATCATACCGCCGGAGTTTTGGATAAAGCGAAAAAAAACTAGGTGCGAGGGATTATTGAATATAGTCATAAGTTTTAACATTTCACAATGCCCTCTTAAATATTTTAAAATAGAAAATAAAGTTCCAATGGCAAACTGAAAAAAGAAATACAGATGAAATGCCCCGGTAAGTTAAGATTCCAACAGTGTCTTTAATTAGGTGACCATGACTGATATATGATAAGACCAATCAATTCCAATAACATTTGATTGGTGTGCCATTGGTCTACCATTTGGTCTATAGGGAGGGTAGTCTGTTCTACAATCATGTTGCAATCGTAAATCATTTGTAGACAATAATATGATTCAATATTGAAGCACAAAAAAGGATAAAAACGTTTATTTAAAAGAAAAAATAGCGGAATTCCACATACGCGTCAATCGTAATTCGAGTCGTGATTGAATCTTAGTCGGATAGCAATCGTATTACGCTTAAATTAAATTAGCAGAATTGACACAAAGTGAATCCCTCGGGACGCGAGTGAAACCGCATGGAACAGCTAGTGTGAAAATAAACAAATTAAAATTAGAACGGACATAAGGAAGGAAAAACATCAAATATAATTTAAATTTTAAACTTAAGACACGCGTTGCGCTTTATTATGCACATTTAACGAGTGCGTTCTGTCATCATGATGTGTGTGAATATATTTTCTTCTTTTATTTCATTTTATGTGTCTTTTATTATATTGTGTCCATCGAGTCTGGCGATAGAAGTAGTTGTGTATCGTATGCTTTTCGGTAAGCAAATTAAAGAATATTCATACTAAGTATGGTAACCCTAAAGCGCTCCCTAGACGATCAATGCCGTGACTCCAAGCGCAGCGGCACTGCGGTCTACAGCCGCGACGAGCAGCGCGCAGCTGCACCGCGCACCGCAGTAGATGGGTGACCGCAGGCGGCACTGCGGGTGACCGCAGGCAGCACTGCGGGTGACCGCAGGCAGCACTGCGGGCTGACCGCAGGCAGCACTGCGGGTGACAGCAGGCAGCACGGCGGGTGACCGCAGGCAGCACGACGGGTGACAGCAGGCAGCACGGCGGGTGACAGCAGGCAGCACGGCGCGTGACAGCAGGCAACACGGCGGGTGACAGCAGGCAGCACCACGGGTGACCACCGCTAGCCACAGTGTCGCCTGCGGTGGCATGCAGTCTCTCTACGATTTGTAGTTTTAAAAGCGATTATGTATGACTTCTTGCAGGCGTGTGGACCAATTTTAAAACTTCTGTAGTCTACACTGTACAGTGGCTATATCTAGTTAATGAGGGGTTAAAATAAAATGTTTGTTTTCAGATTCAGATGGAAATTATACTGGTACCAGCTACAAGACCAATTTTCACTCCGGTACAATCTTTTCTTTTGACTGGGTAGTGTCCGACATTAAGGACAACTTGCATGTTACAGCGTACAGAGATGGTAAGTTTGACATCCACATCAGGGGCCCGATTCTCTAAGTTAATAATGTCAAAATTGAATAGAAATTGAATCGCAATATGATCACAATAGCAGTTTTAACCATATTCTGCTACTAATATAGGACCAATCGTATTCCAACGACATTCGATTGGTTTGCGATCGGTCTGCTATTTTGGTGATTTTGGTCTATGCGGTAGTTTGCTCTACAATCATATTGCAATCGTAAATCATTT
The DNA here is from genome assembly GCA_963856015.1 of Helicoverpa assulta. NCBI lineage: Eukaryota > Metazoa > Arthropoda > Insecta > Lepidoptera > Noctuidae > Helicoverpa > Helicoverpa assulta. Next base: position 762,518 of record CAWLCW010000003.1, read on the forward strand.
GCAGACAAAATGATTCATTATTGAATGACAGAAAAGGATAAAAACGTTTATTTCAAATAAAAAATAGCGGAATGCCACATACGCTTCAATTGTAATTGAGTCGGGATTGGATCTCAGTCGAATGTGAATTGTTGTGCAGCGTTGTAGTGTGTCGATAGGGCTGGTGGGCTGCTGATGCAGGAGATTCAGGAAATAAAACGGCGATTGCAAATAATTACGTGTATTCGGTCCGTGTCGCAGAGCAAGAGAGAGAGCGATGTTGCCACGGTACAAAAATATAATTCAAATTAACTTAATGTTGCAATTTATAAAATATAAAATCCAACATGCTGCGGCCTCACAGAAAACACAAATAACAATCATAGAACATTTGTTTGAAATACATCTTAAAAGAAACTAGAGTGAAGGTTACATTATTATTTATGCTATTTATCTAGTTATTGTTTATCCTATGTATTTATTTATTTATTACTTATACAATAACTTACAATTATGTTTTACACTACATAAGAGTAAAAAACTATAACTTAAATGGTTTTACAAATATGACTTATTATTAAACATTAATACAATTTCTTAAGTACTATCATCATATTCTATTGGCAGTAAACAAATTTTATTGATGGCACGGGTATGGGTTTTCCCATTTGGTGTCTTAACATCAACTGCCCTAATTTTTCCATCATGTCCTGGAAATAATTTAACAATTCGTGCCATTGGCCATGACATAGGAGGAATATTGTCCTCTTTTAAAATAACTAAGTTGCCTAACTTAACATTACAAACTGTATCACGCCACTTAGGCCTGTTTTGTAATAAATTTAAATAACATTGGTGCCACACTTTCCAAAAGGATTGTTTTAAAGAATTACATAGTTGCCAAAACTTAAGTCTATTTTGTGGAATGTTACATACATTTATTTCAGGATACATTGACAAAGCACTACCTATAATAAAGTGACCAGGTGTTAAATAACAATAATCATCAGAGTTTGAAGATAAAGGTAAGAGTGGCCTAGAATTAAGCACTGCTTCGATTTCAGTTAATACAGTATTAAGCTGTTCATAAGTTAGAACAGTTTTTTGTAATATTCTTTTTAAGTGAAACTTCGTGCTCTTAACTGCCGCTTCCCAGAGCCCGCCAAATGTAGGCGAGTAACATGGTATAAAGTGAAATTGTATCCCACGCTCGGCGGTAAATCTTTGAACCTGCATTTGGTGGCTCTGCGAAGCTTGCAGCTTGTAGAGCTCAACTAATTGACTCCTTGCACTTTTAAATGTACTTGCATTGTCGCAGTGAATTTCGGTGGGCAAACCTCGTCTGGAGATAAATCTCCTTAAGCACGCAAGAAAGGTTTCCGTGGTCAAATCTGATGCAAGTTCTAAGTGAACTGCTTTTGTCGCGAAACATACGAATACACAGATATACCCTTTACCTATTAAAGATCGTCTTACGCGAGAGAGTTTCACATCAATTGGCCCAGCGAAATCCACGCCGACTTTCTCAAATGGCCTGCTGGTGGCTGTTACACGTGCAGCCGGCAAGGAGCCCATCAGTTGTTTGGCTGCTAAGGCCTTTTGTCTGAAACATACAATACATTTGTGAGTTACTTTCTTAACTTCTAATAAGCCATTAACAATCCAAAACCTTTGATTAAGATGCGAGAGTAAAAGCTTAGGCCCTGCGTGTAGTAGCCTTTCATGTTCACACCTTATAAGCAAGCTAGTAATTGAAGAGCCCTTAGGTAGTATGACAGGATGTTTTTGTGAATAAGCTATATTAGCATAATGCAGCCTGCCATCAACGCGCAATAGACCCCTATTGTCAAGAAAGGGATGCAACTCAACTAGATTCCCCTTCAAGCTCTTATTATTGCTTATTGCTTTGATTTCAGATATAAAATATATACTTTGTTCATATTTAATAAGTAACATTAATGCATTGTCTAACTCAGAACTTTGCAGATAGTTTGTATTTATTTTAGAATTATTTTTGTTAATATTGTTTAAAAATCGCAATATGTATGCTAATAGCCTTACTATTTTATTTATATTAGAGTAATTATGCAAGCGCTTGAACACATAGTCAAGCGGATTGGGATTTTGGCACACCAAGTTGCTGGAAGGAGCTAAGCAGCGCTCCACTGTGAGTGACTCAGCAGGTGAGCTATAAGCAGCAAACTTGTACTCACTGTTTTGCAGGAACTTAGGGCCATTCCACCAAATATCGCAGCTACTCAGCTCATTCGGGTTGACGCCTCGGCTAATGAGATCAGCAGGATTGTCATGCGTATTGACATAATGCCAACTGTATCCAGATGTGTTTTGACGAATTACACTTACTCTGTTCATAACGTAAGCTTGAAGTTTTGTTAGCTCAGTGTGTAGCCATGCAAGAACGATTTGCGAGTCGCTGAATAAACAAACATGCCTGATGTTAATTTTGACTCTGAGTGTATCATGAGTTCTCAAAACCAATTTTGATAGCAAGAGTGCAGCATTCAATTCAAGCCTTGGCACAGTCATGCCTTTCTTTTGGATAGGGTTGATTCGCGACTTCGAACAAAGTAGATGCAATTTCGTTGTACCTGTTTGGTCTGTGACTCGCAGGTACACACAGCATCCGTAGGCTGTCTTACTCGAAGCGTCAGCAAAGCCGATTAAATCTGCCGAGTCTCCTTCTGAAACACTAATATTCCTATCTAATAGGATAGGCTGCATTGCAGCTAAATTATTGGTAAAATTAAACCATTCTTGCTGAACATTTGCAGGCGGACTGTCATTCCAACCTGTGTTCAGTAACCATAATTTTTGCATTATGGCCTTTGCTGTGACCACAATTGGGCTCACAAATCCCATTGGGTCATAGAATCTACCTATATAACTAAGTATGCTCCTTTTTGTAACCTTTTCTGTATCAAATGGTTCTGGAGTAGAGATTATAAAGTGATCATCCTTTACATTTATTTGAAGTCCTAGGGCTTTCATATAATAATTATCTTTTTGCAATTCTAAACTATCAAAATGTCTTTCGTTTGATGGTATAGTACTCAACACATTTTCATTATTTGATGACCATTTATGAGTGTTAAAACTACCTAATTTAAGCAAATCACGAAGTTGGTCTCTGGCACTGACAGTGGTTTCTAAATTATTATTACTATATATAATATCATCAACATACTGATTATTTTTGATAATGGATGAAGCTAGTGGGTATAACTTTTCATATTTATTTGCTAGCTCATCTATACAACGAGTTGCTAAGTAACTTGAACTTTTCAAGCCATATGTAACTGTGTCTAATCTAATACACTTAACTGGCTCATCCGGATTGTCCCTCCACAAAATATTTTGAAGGGAAGTGTATTGAGGGTCTATTTTAATATTTCTAAACATACGCCTTATATCTGTAGTAAATGTGTATCTACTTAAACGAAATAATAAAATGATATCAAATAATTCCTTTTGAACCACTGGCCCATTAAGTTGTAAATCATTCAAAGAAACTTTTTTGTTTGTTTTCATTGAATCATCAAACACTGTGCGAAGCTTTGTAGTTTTGCTATTGTTATTAATAACCGCATGGTGTGGCAAAAAATATACTGCATGCTTACATAAATCATACAATTCTATATCAACATAATGACCATGACCAAGAGATAGATATTCATGAATGAAATTTTGATATTGCATGAATAAATCAGGATTACTATGCAATCTCTTTTCCAAATTTAAAAACCTTTTTAATGCTAAGTGAAAAGACTCACCAAGAGTATCGTTTACATCTGACAAAGGTATTTTTAAAGGTATAGGAACTTCAAACTGGTTATTAACTAATTTAACTGAACTTTGAAAGATTTTTTCACAAAGTTCTTGCTCAGATGTTTGTTCAACAAATCTCTCTGGAACTTTTTCATTTGTCCAAAACTTGGCAAGTGTCTCATTGAGACCTAATTCACATTTCAAAACTACTCTATTACATGTTTGTTGAGATACCTTAGGTGGCAGATTCCCTCCTACTATGTGCCCGAAGTATGTGTTGAAAACATGTAGTTGTGTGCTACTAGGCTGTTGTGGTGGATGAGCAGCACTCCGGGGCACAGCTGATGACTGGTTGCTGTGGCTGGGCAGGCTGATGGTCATGCGCTGCTCGTTGGGCAATAGCGTCTGGAAAAATACATCAGCCCCTAATAACATGTTGATTTCACTAGGAACATTAAATTGGTCATCTGCCAATATAATGTTGGGTGGTATAATGACCCTAGAGACATCAAATTTGTTTTGCGGTAATTTGCATGTAACATCTTTAAGTACATGACAAGTTACTGTTGTCTTGAATGGTGAATTTAATGAATGAATTTCAATGGGAATGCAGTACTTAATATTACTCTTTTCATTAGTGATTCCAATAATACAAGTATCACTTTGCAAGGGCGTTAATCCTAATAGCTGAACAACCTTTGTGGTTATAAATGAAACTTGAGATCCGCTGTCCAGTAACGCCTTGATAATGTATTGAGTACCGTCCCTTGCTACTACCTTGATTTTAGCTGTAGGCAAAAGTACATTGTTATCAACATTACTTGATAAGGTGACAGCTGGTGGGGTTTCACTTAAATTGCAGTGAAGCAGAGTGTTATGAGGCTTCTTGCACTCTGAGCACCGGAAGTGAAACCTGCATTTGCCACCATGCTGACCTAAACAAATCATACATACTTTTTTTTCCTTGGCAAATGTGTATCTATCATTTGCGGGCAATAACTGAAACTTTTTACAGTTAAACAATTTATGTTCATAAGACTTACAGTAAGTGCATGTTGCTCCTGTAGTGGCGACTGCTGCTACCTTACTGCTACTATTACCAGGATGGGGTTGATGTCCCTGCTCGACATTCTCCAGTGCGTTGGCTCGGTTCTCAATGTAATTGAGAAAATCCTCCAATTGCGGCTTAGCATTCATATCCCGGTCAAGTTGGTAGGCCTTCGCAGTGTAACTGTCTAGTTTGCGAGAGAGAATACACAACAATATAGCATCCCAGAATATAACATTAGGTTCTTGATATTTGATGGCCGCTATTTGCTGCCTAACTGTTGAAATAAATTCTCTGAGTGAGACTGCTGTTGATTTTACTATTTGTTTTAAGTCTAATAGCTTGCAAATGTGCTCAGAGATTATTCTATATTTATTTTCATATCTATTTTTTAGTAAATTTAAAGCTGCATCATAACTGAGAGCTTCGACCGGCAAGTTTTTGACTAAATCGAATGGCTCACCCTTTAACAATGTTCTTAAATAATAGAATTTTTGTATATTGTCTAGGCTTTTGTCATTATGAATTAATGAATTAAATAAATTGATAAATGGAACATATTCTGTGTATGTGCCCTCAAAGGGTTTTATGGATATAGGTGGTAATTTAGTTTTATGTGTTTTTTCATGAGTGGAAGAGCCTGAAGGGTTTGAATCAAGAGGCTTGATGCGTTTGTCAAAGGCTGATAAAGTTTTAAAATAATTGTCCTCCACCGACTCCACATCTTCCTCGTCGGCGGAGTCAAGACCGAGAATATCTTTACATAGGGCTTCGTATTCTTTAAAAGCCACATTGAGCCTATCACGTTTTGTGCATAGGTCATTAATGGAAATATCGTCTAAATTGGCAATGTTCACGAAATTAAATAATCTAGTCATAGTACCTTTCACATAACCGCGTGCGGCGACTTTTTTCTTTAGGTCTTCCATTGTTCGCTAAACTTGTCGATTCTTAAAACAAATATTACCTGTACTTTACGTTAATAACTAAATAATAACTTTACAGGAACACTATTAACTATGTATTACAAGATTCACTGTTATATTAAACACTTTTACAGTATTGATCGGCGACAGCGATCCAATTCTTCCCAACAAAATGGCGGTTGCGCGAGCTCGCCTGTTGCTGCTGTGAAGTTTTGTATGAGTTTTGTGGCGTCACTTGCTGTCTCTTTCGCGCCCGTACGATTGTCCTATTGTTGCGTTGCGGGCGTGCGATGAAACGAATCTTTCGAATTTCGATGTGCTCCGTCTCGCTTGCTCTCGCGGAACACCCTATCTTGCTGCCAAGTGTACTCTTCGCACCTGCAGAGGTGACTCCGGCGACGACGGTGAAATCGAATTTTAGATCGATGCTGATGCTGGGCTTCCTCCTGTGGACCTTGTAATTGTGGCCGTCGAATCGTATAGGTATTGCGATTTTGTAGCGACGACCAGTCTCACAGGAAATCGCGAGCCCGTTTGCTTGCTCAATGCTCACCAAAAAAAAATGGCCTCGTGCGACACGGCCGTAAATTTGTTTGCAAACCTGGAGTTTCGTCTCCCAGCAGCGCTTCTTTGTTCGAAGGACCATGTGCAGCGTTGTAGTGTGTCGATAGGGCTGGTGGGCTGCTGATGCAGGAGATTCAGGAAATAAAACGGCGATTGCAAATAATTACGTGTATTCGGTCCGTGTCGCAGAGCAAGAGAGAGAGCGATGTTGCCACGGTACAAAAATATAATTCAAATTAACTTAATGTTGCAATTTATAAAATATAAAATCCAACAATTGTATGACGCTTAAGTAAAATTAAGAGAATCGGGCCCCTGTTTAGTGCATAGATCGAGAATCAAAAGTGTAGATACCGGAAGTAAATCGAGAATTAAAAGAGAGTCGAGAACGAGATTAATTTTTTTTTTTTTATTAAATATCAATATGCCATTAGATAAGTAAAAATATGTAATATACCGTAATTAATAAAAATGTATAAAATTACTTGTATTTTCCTGACTTTCAGAGACAAATTTTAATATGCTGGTATGATCCATATTTCTAAAATCGTATTATATCGGGTGTTTCGTACCTAATCACATTAAATCCTATCACATATACTTTATGACAACGATATTCTATGGAGAACTGTACAAAAATTAACCTAATTCATACAGTGGTTTGGCCACAGGAGTTTTTCGTTTTCATAATTTACAACATCATGTGTAAAGCAGAGATAAAGTTAGGAGTATCGAATATTTTGACCAGTTGACAGCTGTCAGGTTTCAAGGGATAATTTCAGTGGTTTGTAAAGATGACCGACTTTTATATGGTGTTCTAATTCTCGCATATTTTTATTCTATTTACTTTGTTTGAAAAAAACGATTTTTTATTTTTGCGTATTTTCTTTTCTTCTAATCGACATATATTAACCAGAATATTAACGTGATTAATTCATTGTGATTAGGTACGACACACCCGATATAATACGGTATGTATTCAATATTTACAATAAAAAAAGGATACCTAATAAAATAAAGCATGACTAAACTTCAAGTCTGTTGATTGTCGAACATCACTATTGTAGCGGGGCACCGTTTCTTGTGTAAGCAGGGGCGTAGCTACCGCCGTATCTGCCGTATCAATTATACGGGGCCCCCGGGCCACGGGGGCCCCAAAATAAAGTGTGTAGGGAAAAAAAAAAAAACTTCGATGGGACAAGAACGGCTGTCAGACCTCTCACTATTGTCCATAGAGGCAGAAACTTTAGAAAAACTAAAATCATCATCAGCCATAAATGATTTAATAAATCAGTTTACCGAAAAAAAGGCAAGGAGAGTGAATATTTAGATTTTTATTTGTAAAATGGTTAAATTATGTCATGATAAAAAAATATTTCTTTTCACAATATTATTTTTCTTTTGTGAAAAATCTTTACCCCCATATAAGGGCCTCCAAACAATTATTTTTATATTGGGCCCCGACAAGGCACGCTACGCCACTGTGTGTAAGTGACAGTTACACTTGTCATTTACTGACTCGAATTACAAATCGAACAACCACCCACAGACCCATGACTTACCCATGGCCCTAGGGGCCCGATTCTCCTAATTTTACTTAAGCGACATACGATTCACGTTCGACTCGGTTCGACTGAGATCCAATCCCGACTCGATTACGATTGAAGCGTAGGTATGTGACATTCCGCTATTTTTTCTTTGAAATAAACGTTTTTATCCTTTTCTGTCATTCAATAATGAATCATTTTGTCTGCAAATGATTTACGATTGCAAAATGAATGTAGATCAAACTACCGTATAGACCAAAATCACCAAAATAGCAGACCAATCGCAAACCAATCGAATGTCGTTGGAATACGATTGGTCTTATGTTAGTAGCAGACTGCCCGATATGGTTAAAACTGCTATTGCGATCATATTGCGACTCGATTTCTATTCGATTTTGACATTATTAACTTAGGAGAATCGGGCCCCAGATGTAACATCTTCTTATTGCACTATAACCTATCAATGGTATTGTTACGTTTTGGTTTAGTTGTAGGTAGACTAGTAGGTAGAAAAATAAAAGAAATTTAGTAAAAGATATACAAGTCTATATTCTATGAAAGGATCGGCAGAGCCGGGAGTGAGTTTAGAACTATCGAGTTCGCGTTAAGTTCTGGCCCGCTATAGAAAACCACTATCCTGTATAGTCAGGCAGCTCGGCAGCGGTCAGGCGGGGTAGGTGTGCAGCGCACTAGTAGATGCCGGACGCGCAGGTAGATGCAGGACACGTAGATAGGCGCGGCACGTAGGTAGACACAGGCACGTAGGTAGACACAGGCTCGTAGGTAAGCGCACTTAGGGTAGGTGCACTACGGTAGGTGCACTGGAGGTAGTCAGGTACTTGAACCCTGGAATGTCCGTTATGTTCCGTCTTAGTTACGGTCCGGTTATATTCCAGCCACGACTGCAACATCCCGATTTCCACTTACTCACTACCTAACTAAATGGAAAGCAGTGATCAAGCACTAGATAGCATCGAGATGAGGCAGCCTAGGCAGCGTGACAAATTATAATTCAGCTAACAAAATGTAATCTAAATGCAAGTGATGAGGATGAAAATATGTGAATGATTTAGAAAGCAAAGCACTTGTTTAAATGAAGTTAATTAAATTAATAAATAGGTAGACACTATAAGAAATTATTTAAAAGGAAGAATATGGAAAAATAATTGTAGGGCGTGGCCCTCATGACACGGTCTAAGTGCACCGGTCATGTAAGGTCAAATACCACATGATATTTTTTTTTAAAAGCGTTATGGCAATACACAGGCTGTAATATTCCACAAGAACAGCAACAAAGGCGTGATCGTAGCATGAAATAAAAGACTGAGCGCACAATGAAATTAGCAAGTCATTCTACGACACGTCACGTACAACTGTTTCTAAATGCACATAATAAGCAATATTTTGCAACACTCACCCGATCTGGGGTATACACTGACTCTAAAGGTAATTTTAAAAGCACAATAGTTTATTTAGAATTAAATTAAATGCGATATACTAGCGAGTTAAAAACCAACATAGACCAGTCTGTATCGGCTCGCGGTGTCGTGCTAGTGACCGTCTGGCGATTGTCCGCCGGCTCTGCTCGCGTCGCCTCATAGGAGGGATAGTTTGCCGAACCGGTTTCCGTCACCCGTCAACGGCGCACGGCTCGTGGCGCGCGGCCGAGATATAGCAAGTCTAGTATTTTTAAATATTCAAAATATAACGTACAACGTTACAGTACCCCCCTTTTTAGCGTAGGATTTTTCCTAGGAAAAATCCGCTGCTTACGCTCTTGCTAACAACTGATCTGAGTTTCTCTTTCATTCATCTTCATTCATAATGTAATCATCCCTCACCTTTCATTCTTCCTTACATTAAATAGCCGACATCACATTAGACATCTGTGCGTGAGCGTCCTTTCGACCTGAGTATTCTGCCTATAGTGCACAGAACACTCACCCAGTTCAGTCATGGCTGGAAGAGGATAAGGCTGAAATCGAGCGATTACTAACTACACATAACTATTAATTGATAGATTGAATGTTAGAAAAGATACATACATAAGTTATGTTTGTGATTAAGGCTTACTTATAGAGTAATCAACCGCTCTTGCAAAGGCTTATTTAAGGAGTTGCACCGCTCCGAAGAATACCAAAGGTGTAGGGCCTTTAGCATACAGAAGGGATCTATGGGGTAGAACCACGATCAAGTTCGTTTATAACCATCGGTGTAGGGCCGATAGTCATAATATATTTAATATGGTAGTAATATGATGTATGGGGTAGACCATCATCATACAAACTATTGGGGTAGACCAATAGGTGAAAAATTTAAAAGGAATAATTATGTGTAGTAGTAGTAAGTGGGTATAGTTTACATTATTTAGTTTAGTTTTTTAATTTATATTATTTAATTTAGTTTTTTAGTTTATATTATTTAGTTTAGTTTATATTATGTATATGTTTTAGTTATATTTAGTGCATTTAGTTTTAGTTGATTTTTTAAAATTTGTTATATAATTTTAATTACAGTTATAGAATTTAAGTTGAACTAAGAATTTATTCTTTGTAGTTTATTAGTTTTAAGTCCTTAATATGCCAATCCCCTATAGACTTTCCAGACATGTCAGCTAATTCATAAACCAAGGGCGATTTTTTTCCAACTACTCGACATTTAATGAACTTAGGTGCTAGTTTTTTGTTAAAATATTTATCTTTATCGCTCTGGTAGAAAGTTCTTTTCCAGACGATATCACCTATATTGAATTCAGCAGCTTTTCTGCGTAGATTATAAGATTGCGAATTCCTAGAATGAGCTTGTAGAAGCGCAGCTTGAACTTTGTTGAACACTGTAGATAAGTGACCTAAGTTTTCTACATAAGAATCACGAGGTTCAAAAATAATGTTATCGTCAAAGTCAGCACTAATGTAATGAGTGCCGCAACTGACTAGTTCACGACCATAGACAAGGAATGCAGGCGTGAAACCAGTCACCTCATTTACAGAGCTGTTAATAGCAAATTGAATTTTAGGAATAAGTAAGTCCCAAACCCGGTGATCATTGTTTATAAAAGTTGATACTGCAGTCATTACGGTTTTATTGTATCTTTCTACAGTGTTAATATGCGGTGAATACTTAGGAGTATAATGTAGGTTAGGTATTTTGTACTTGCTGATCAAATTCTTAAGAGTAGCACTGACAAATTGCTTCCCATTGTCTAGTATAATACTGGATGGGATACCATGCACTAAAAACACGTCCTCTTCTAGAATTTTTGTGATTACGTCAGCTGTAGCTCGTCTTATCGGAAAAAGTAAACAATATTTCGAAAAACAGCAAGTTACTACAAATATAAAGCAATTTTGTTTTCTTGTTGGCGGTAGAGGTCCAACAAGATCAATACTTAGCATCTGGAAGGGTCGATAACAGCTTTTAGGTCTACCCATGTGTCCAAGTGTTGTATGATTTTGGTGTTTATGAGCAATACATGTGTCACAAGAACTAACAACTTGGGCAACATCAGCGTACATACCGGGCCAGTAATATTTCAGCGCCAAACGTTTAAAGGTTTTGAAAATTCCTAAATGACCAGCAATAGGTTCCGAATGGTTTTTGACTATAGTTTCTATTCTATTTTCCAACGGAATTACTTCCTTCCACTCAAATTCTTTAAGTAATGGGTTAAGGCTTTTTTTTAATCTAAACAATTTACCGTTGCGGATTTGGTATTCTAGGAAAGATGTTGGTGATACTTTACAACCATTATATATGTTAAGGTACCAGGGATCCGATGTTTTAAACTCTGAGGTCGTAGAGAAAGAGGAATTGGAAACATCATCAATAGCAGATAAGGGAATTGAACGCGATAGAAAGTCAGGAACAACGTTATCGGAACCACGCCGGTGCCTTATTTCAAAATTATACGTAGATAGTCGCACACCCCAGCGAGCTAAACGACCTGTAGGGTTATTTAATTTAAGAAACCATTTAAGTGCAGCGTGGTCAGTATAAACTATGAACTTTTGGCCGTTCTCCACGTAGCATCGCCAATGTTCAACTGCTACTAAAACCGCAAGAGCTTCGCGCTCTGTAGCGCTATAATTGCGTTCTTGGTTGGACAATGACTTACTCATATAAGCTATGATCCTTTCTTCTCCATTTATGGATTGAATTAAGACAGCACCGATTCCAAAGTTACTCGCATCCGTGTGAATTTCAAATGGTTTCGAATAATCCGGACACGAGAGTACTGGTGCAGATATTAAGCACTCCTTTAGATTCTTAAAGGCCATGTCCGCATCACCTGACCACAAGAATGGAGGTGCTTTTTTGCTTTGGGAGGTTAGTTTATTCAATGGTGAAGCCAAAGAACTAAAATTAGGTATAAACCTACGGTACCAGGACGCTACGCCTAGAAATCGACGAACTTCCTTCCTATTAGTGGGTGTAGGGTAGTTTTTAATAGCTTCCACCTTTTCAGGGTCAGCGTGTAAGCCGTTAGCGTCAACAATGTAGCCTAAATATTTAAGTTGCTCTCTAAAAAATTGACTTTTCTTTAAGTTAATAGTTAAATTTGCGGATTTTAATTTATTTAAAACAAGAAGTAGAAGAGAAATGTGTTGTTCGAAAGAAGATGAAACAATGACAATATCATCGACAAATACAAAAACCTTGTGCTCAAACTCTGGTCCGTAAAACAAAATGTCCACTAGACGCTGTTGAGTAGCTGGAGCATTTGTTAGACCAAAGGGCATACACTTAAATTGATAGGTACCTTTGGTAGGAATGTAAAAGGCTGTTTTACATTTGTCCTTTTCATTTATGGGTATCTGCCAGAAGCTCTTGGAAAGGTCTAAACTAGTTAGGTACTTAGCATCGCGTAAGTTGTCCAGTATTTCGGAAATATACGGTAAATTATAGGCATCTTTTTTTGTGATTGCATTTAACTTCCTACTGTCAAGACAAAATCGTAGTTCGCCACTCTTTTTGGGCGTTAATAGCACAGGAGAAGACCATGGACTTTCAGCAGGCTCAACCACATCGTCCCTTAGCATTTCATCTAGTTGTTCGGCAAGTATGCGTTGCTTCTCTGGCGACATTCTATAGTACCGTTGACGAATGGGAGCAGCATCCCCAGTGTCAATAGAATGCGTTATCAGGGAAGTACGACCTAGACCCCGTACTTCGTAAGAAATTTCTTTAAATTGAGATATTATATTATCTGCAGTTATTCTCTGAGCTTCGGATAAGTGATTATATGATCGGAGATGTCCAGAGTCTGAGTTCAGTTCCGCTAACTGAGCATCAGATTGATTTAAAAATAAGATAGAATTAAGATTATGTGGAAATAAACCGAATTTATGCCAAAAATCCATACCCAGAATTAAATTATTTTTTACTTCTGGTACTATGTGAACATTTAAATTACATGTTCCATTATTAAAAGTAAAGGGTAATAATATGGAGCCTATAGATTTAAGTTTTTGACCACCCGCTGCAACGAAACTTAAACGTTGACAAGTATTCCATTCGCAAATTGTATCTAAAAACTTTTTATGATAATTATTCCCCATTATAGTGACACTGGAACCTGTATCTAGAAGGCCGATTAGATTTTTATCGTTAATAGAAACCGACACATAGGGTCTTGAGTAGTCATTATAAGTGTTGCGGATTGAAGAGACAGAATAAAAATTAAAAAAATTGGTGACGGTTTGTAGCCAGTTGTTCCACTCTGTTTTATTAAAGTATGTGGTAGTGTCACCGCAATCCCCATCGCCTAGTTTTTTGAAGCCTTAGGATTACAATTAGGACAGTCTGGAAATTTGACCTCTTTCTTTCCGCATTTAAAACAAATTGGAAAGTGAGGTTGTCTACATGCACCTAAAGAGTGCGAGTTAGATCTGCACCTTGGACAATATGCTTGTCTAGTATCTTGGTTGCTTGTTTGAGCTACAGCATTCACATGTAGATTTGAGTTTACAGGCCTAGGTGATTCATACGAAGTCTTATGTTTATCAAAATTATAGTTGTTAGCAGGATAGTTTTTAGAATATTGAGATTTAAAGTTATTATTATATGTTTGTTTATTTTGTTTAAAATTATTATTATTATGGTTGTAAGTATAATTACTTTTATAGCTATTGCTGTTACCAGTTTGTTTTGTGTATGCGAACTCTGGTGCTAGCGTATCAGCGTTAACTTTGGGGGGCTCCCGAAACTGTTTAAGTCTAGACTGAATGTTTTCATAGTTCCTGCATGCTTTTTGCAACCTATCAATATCTGACATATCAGGGGAAGATGCGAGAGTACTAGCATAGCAGGGTCTAATATTGTGTAATAATATTTCTAATTGGTCTTCTTCAGGTAAAGGTTTACTCAGCCGTGAAAACATACCCCGCATTATAGAAATATATATAGTGATATTCTCAAGCTCACCTTGAGTACGCGCACGGATTTCTGATAACAGCCTATAGTCATAATCATCTTGACTAAAATCCTGCTTAAGCAAAATGACAACATCATCCCAGGTTTTAACTTTATCTTTTACACAACGATACCAATGTAGGGCATCATCAGTGAAAATTTCGTAAGCGAAAGACAGTATTTTTTCCTGGGGAATACTCCTACTTAGAATAAATTCATCTACCCTCTGGATAAAAGAACGTACGCAAGTTTTACCCGAGTATTTAAGTTTTCCTATTTCCGAGAAAAGCTTTCGCTCGCAACTGACCGACACGTTGACAAGCTCTTTAATAGGGTCTGGCGAACTATCCGCGACTTGAGGCACTTGTGAAGACTGCATCTTAAATGACGTCAAATCTTTATATTGAGAATTGAAATGTGAACGGCAACTTTTATAAGCTTCAGTAACGTCAGCCGATGAATAGTCTATTCTATTCAAGCGATGATAGATGTGATGGAGTAAGGTTTCCGTGCGTGTAAATAGGTTTTTATCTAATTTAGTTTTAAGAGAAATTATATTATTGTGGGACTTTATTAAAGATTCCCTCACTGCTTTCAGGTCATCAAAAGGCTCTAGGTGAGATTCTAGAATGTCTTCTGAAGGCAAGGCTGAAGATAATTTTACTATTTGTCTCCTGAGTTCGTTAACTGAATCAGCAGCTACCCCTCCACGCACAGCGACCTCATACTCTAATTCAGCTTTTTGAAGCGATAAGAATTTAATAGTGTATGACATAATTGAAAATTAAAACCGCAGTTAGGAGTGTGTTGCAAAATAAAGACAAAAAAAATAAAGATGCAAAATCAGCACGTTGTGGTCAGTCTAACCATATGTGAAAATATATTTAAGGTATGTTAATTTTGAAGGTAAATGTAAAAATAAAAATTTGGGGGTAGAAAAATATTGACGGTAGGTCAAGTAAAAAAAAAATGGACGGTTGAATTTAAATATTAGAGAAAAAAATAATTATTAAAAAGATGTGGGTAGATTCACATTTGGTAGGCTGTGATCAAATTCAACACAACTGACAGACAACCAACACCAGGACAACTACAAAATGCTTAGCAAACAAGAACTAAACACGGCTCGATATATTCTACCATTATTGGGCGCCACTATAACGTTTTGATTAGTGGTAGGTAGACTAATCGGTAGAGAACAAAAAATAAACTTAGTAAATGGTATAAAGTCTATATTCTATGAGAGGATCGGCAGAGCCGGGAGTGAGTTTAGAACTATCGAGTTCGCGTTAAGTTCTGGCCCGCTATAGAAAACCACTATCCTGTATAGTCAGGCAGCTCGGCAGCGGTCAGGCGGGGTAGGTGTGCAGCGCACTAGTAGATGCCGGACGCGCAGGTAGATGCAGGACACGTAGATAGGCGCGGCACGTAGGTAGACACAGGCACGTAGGTAGACACAGGCTCGTAGGTAAGCGCACTTAGGGTAGGTGCACTACGGTAGGTGCACTGGAGGTAGTCAGGTACTTGAACCCTGGAATGTCCGTTATGTTCCGTCTTAGTTACGGTCCGGTTATATTCCAGCCACGACTGCAACATCCCGATTTCCACTTACTCACTACCTAACTAAATGGAAAGCAGTGATCAAGCACTAGATAGCATCGAGATGAGGCAGCCTAGGCAGCGTGACAAATTATAATTCAGCTAACAAAATGTAATCTAAATGCAAGTGATGAGGATGAAAATATGTGAATGATTTAGAAAGCAAAGCACTTGTTTAAATGAAGTTAATTAAATTAATAAATAGGTAGACACTATAAGAAATTATTTAAAAGGAAGAATATGGAAAAATAATTGTAGGGCGTGGCCCTCATGACACGGTCTAAGTGCACCGGTCATGTAAGGTCAAATACCACATGATATTTTTTTTTAAAAGCGTTATGGCAATACACAGGCTGTAATATTCCACAAGAACAGCAACAAAGGCGTGATCGTAGCATGAAATAAAAGACTGAGCGCACAATGAAATTAGCAAGTCATTCTACGACACGTCACGTACAACTGTTTCTAAATGCACATAATAAGCAATATTTTGCAACACTCACCCGATCTGGGGTATACACTGACTCTAAAGGTAATTTTAAAAGCACAATAGTTTATTTAGAATTAAATTAAATGCGATATACTAGCGAGTTAAAAACCAACATAGACCAGTCTGTATCGGCTCGCGGTGTCGTGCTAGTGACCGTCTGGCGATTGTCCGCCGGCTCTGCTCGCGTCGCCTCATAGGAGGGATAGTTTGCCGAACCGGTTTCCGTCACCCGTCAACGGCGCACGGCTCGTGGCGCGCGGCCGAGATATAGCAAGTCTAGTATTTTTAAATATTCAAAATATAACGTACAACGTTACAGTATTTATGATCGCGCAATGTTCTCCGCTCCCGTATCGTATCGGGTATGTATCGGGTTGCCCGGGTAACTGGGTTGAGGAGGTCAGATAGGCAGTCGCTTCTTGTAAAGCACTGGTACTCAGCTGAATCCGGTTAGACTGGAAGCCGACCCCAACATACTTAGTTGGGAAAAGGCTCGGAGGATGAATGTTCTCCGCTCCCATTTCTGCTGTCACACAAAAATCAAAATCAAATAACGTCAAACCTTCATTAAGTAGCCTGCACATATTTAATTTTGGATACATAATAGTGTAGGATCCCATCTAGAGACGTCCTCGATTACGAAGTATTTTTTATCAAATATCTATTACTAATATAATAAAGCTAAAGAGTTTGTTTGAACGCGCTAATCTCAGGAACTACTGGTCCGATTTGAAAATTTCTTTCAGTGTTAGATAGCCCATTTATCGAGGAAGGCTATAGGCTACTTTTTATCCGGGTCCGTGCCGAGGTTCCTACGGGATGCGGGTGAAACCGCTAGTTATGTATAAACAAAGGTTAGTGTTAATGGGTTGCCTAAAAAATTATATCCAAGGATATGATTAATTTTCAATCTGCTCCTGTTGACTTTTTTTTTAAATTCTTCACCGACATAGGTACTTGTTGGTGGTCACCGGCTCACTTCTAAAACGTACCATAAAGAATTACGTATAGTTATCGGCACGGATATTGAGCCCTGACCTTCACCTGCGCAGAAGCGATTTATTGGTTTATTGCCTTATGTGTACAGTGCGCAAAGCGATCCCCACTCTTTCGCCGAGAGCTCAATATCCGTGCCGATAACTATAGTACAAAGTTATCGCGGTAGCCGGTCGCTTCCGAAACATGGAAGAACTCGTCATGACAGGATGGCCTGCGGACCACGATTCACGGATCGACCGTCGATCCGCGCGGCTTTGACTTATCCACGACGAGTTAAAAAAACAATCAAATAAAGTTATTGAATCTGCACTGCAAGCATTGTGTATCTTTGTTACCTAACGGATGTCTTCCTGATTACTCACTAATCAAAAGTAATTTAAACTATTTTCATTTCAGACATTCAATGGAGAGAAAAAAGTCTTTCAGACTCCCATTGGAAATATTTTGATGAAGCCTTAAATTTAGAAAATATCACTTCATTCAATATTATGTTAAAGATATGTACGACAGAAAACATATGCATATCATACACCATTGTCGAAGGAAGACGTGTTTCAGATGCAACTCCGCTCTCAGAAGCAGGTACTTACCTACTTACCACGTATTATGGCTTTCATTAACTTCATACAAGTACCTATCTCAAGTTGTTGCTTTATTCATATCTGCCTGAGTGCTGATTCCGAGTTTTGACAGCATTCGCAACTCGATACGTAGTTATAAGTCTATTGAAATAAAGAGTCGTATGCTACGTCACATGATTTAGATATGATATCTTCATTTATTTTGCCGGTTAATAATGATTACACTCGCAAAAGTGAGCTCAAGTGTAATACGACCAAGTACTGATGACAGTCTTTATTAAATAAACAATTCTAAGATAAGTGCTACCTATGTGATTCAATGGTATGATAATCTTCGCATCGAAAAAATTAACTTGCAAAACTCGCACTAGGCACTCTGTTTTTGGTCCTTAAGTGTTAGGTACATTTCTTCCACTGTACCTAGGTATATCCTACTAAAATCCTACTTCCTACTAGTATAATACTGTTACAAATAGAAACACAGAAGGGTTTTTTAAAAAAGATTTAATCGGCCACCGGCCGTACAAATTAAATAAAGAAAGAAAATTATAATTTAAGGTATTTCAAAATAACGACAATCGCTAATAATTCGGACAGAGCTTCCGCACTCTACGACGACCGATGAGCAAATGGACGAGTGTCACCAGGCACCCTCCTTTTATAGTGTTGCCAATTTTGATTAGATTTTTCCTCTAATACGGCTTCTCCTGACGGGGCTGCGTGCTCGAAGCCCTCAGCAAGAACTCGAGGATGATCCAGCAACACCCTCGACGTCTAACGGCTGTTCGACGTCATCATCTTCGATTTCTGTGAAGATACACACATTCTAAGAAACATGCTTATGTACATTGCATATCAACACTTGATTTGATTTCAATAAGTGTGATCACAAAAGCGTAAGATTATGTACCAGATAACATGAGATGTAATAAACGCTACATATTAGCGTTTCAAATCATAGGTTTTACACAGGTCTGTTCCCGAGCAACCGAATACCCCGCACATACTCTCGTGCGCAACAGGATTTATATCAGTCTCTAGTGGGTCACCCCAGATACCTAATAAGGGCTGGATTTACACAGGTCTGTTGTCGGTTGCGCCACCGACTCACCCCAGAAACCACCAGTGTCAGGGTCACCCCAATACCAGGCGCACAGGATTTACATGGGTCTTTTCCACTGAACACCACACATTATCATACACATCACAGTAACTAATAGTCTGGTTCATAATTCAGCTAAGAAATATTGAAAAGAGTATGTAAACTTAACTCAGCAAACATAATAGTAATCACACAATAAAGCAAAGCAATAGGTACCTTCAAAAAATGCAGCACAAGTTTCGGGTGTCCATTCACCCTTCCACAACACCATATACGTGGCAGCTGCCTGACTGGTCTTTCCATAAGCTCCAGCCAATAATTGGACCTCATATCTATCGTTAGGGAGGAGCTTAATAACCTTATACGGACCTCTCATGCTGCTATCCAACTTTCCTGTACTCTGGGAGCTTTTAATCACGTAAACTAAATCATTAACTTGAAACTTTTTAGGCGGTTTCCTATTTTTATTTACGTAAGAATCTTGTTTATCTTTATTTTCGCGAATGAGTTCTTCCGCACGTTGCCGTCTTATTTCGCGAATTGCATCACGGTTCGGGTTCGAACCCTCGCAAGTTATGTCCTTAATCAAAGAGTGTATTATAGGTGTAGTAGAATCAGTGCCAATAAGAAGATTTAGTGATGAATATTGTGTAGTCCTATGTTTAGTGATATTTAAGACTAATTGAAGTTTCCATAATATTTTGGACCAATCATTTTTGTTATAGTTTACTTCGACTCTTATCATGTTTAAAACTGTACGGCAATAACGTTCTACTTGTCCATTTTCCTGATGCATTTCAGGGGAAATAAAATGCACTTCTATTCCGTAGTTAGAAATCCAATGAATGAACTCATGATTATCAAACATGCGGCTTCTATCGCAAACTAGTCTTTTAAAAGTACCAAACAATGATATAATTTGAGTTATTACGCGTTTCAGCTCGTTACAATCTTGTCTCGGTAAGGGATAAAGTAAGCAATATTTAGTATATGCTTCAACTACGATAAGTACATGTTTATGACCGTCACTTTCTCGCAGGGGACCGAGAACATCCGCGTGAATTGTATCAAAGGGTACTGGAACCTTTTCCCAAGAAGATATTGGTTGCAAAGGTGCGCGGGGAACATGCTTATGTGAAATGCATACTACGCAATGTGTGACATATTTGCTAACAAATCGTCTAAGACCGGGGAACCAAAAGTGTCGCAGGATCAGATCAGCGGTTTTGTCTACACCAATGTGTTCATGCTCGTCATGGAAAACGCGTAATAAACTTAAACGAAATGCCTTTGGTACATAACACAAGAATCGCGCTTGCTCGCCGGTCACGTCATACTTATAGTACAAGAGGTCATCACGTTTTACATAACGCGTGTTATCTAATTGACCATTATTTAATTTTTCAAGTAACGTTAACGTCTCCTCGTCACCTGCCTGAGCCACCTGAGCCCAATTTTTTGGTTTTTGAACAATATCAATAATATTGACCGGATTCCTACTCAAGTAATCTACATGTGACATTAGTGCGCCTTTACGATATTCTAGTGAGAATTCGAAGTCCTGCATATACATCCACCACCTTGCAACTCTGGGTTGGAGATCCTTCTTACGTTGTGTCATTTTTAATGCATTACAATCTGTTATTATTTTGAACGATATTCCAATTAAATATTGCCTAAAATGTTGTAATGATTTCACTACCGCGAGGGTCTCCAACTCATAGCTGTGATATTTCGATTCCGCACCGGCGGTCAACTTGCTAAAATAAGCAACTACCCGCCTACGACCGTCTTTATGTACTTGCATAAGGATTCCTCCGTAACCGATAGCACTGGCATCTGTGTGCAACTCAGTTGTCAATTCGGGGTCGAATATGGCTAAAATTGGTTCATTGGTTAAATATGCAATGATGCCTTGACGTGCGGCTTCGTGTTCATCACTCCAATTAAAGTTTATACCTTTTCTAGTTAGCGCAGCGATTTGTGCCGTCTTTATCGCGTAATTAGGAATGTACCTACGAAAGTATCCTGCTAGACCAAGAAATTGGCGGACCTGTTTGACATTACTCGGTCGCGGTGATTTATCCAACGCATCAATTTTATAATTGCTCGGTCTAACCTGACCATCTTTTATGACCCTACCTAGGTATTCTATTTCATTAGTTAAAAAAGTACATTTCTTTAAATTAATTGAAAAACCTGCATCAGTTAGCGTTTTTATAACAGAATCTAATAAAATAAGGTTTTCCTCAATCCCTTCAGTCATTACTAATACGTCGTCGATGTAGACCATGACTTTTCCAGCATCAATGAAGGATTTAAGCGTTTTAGAGATAGTCTTTTGATAGAAAATTGGCGCGTTTGCTAAACCGTAAGGTACCTTGCAATATTCATACTGAGCTTCTGGCGTAACGAATGCGGTCTTATGAATGGACTCTTCAGCAACTCTAAGTTGATGGAATCCTGAAACCATATCTAACGAGCTAAACCAGCGAGCATTACCTAACCTATCTATATAGTCGTTGATCAAGGGGAGCGGATGTCTAGTTTTGACAGTTATTTGATTCAGTGCACGGTAGTCCACGACCATTCTATCAGATCCATCCTTCTTTTTTACTAGTAAAATCGGGCTAGCGTATTCTGAATCGGACTCACGAATAATTTTTTTGTCAAGTAAATCCTTCACTATAGCACGTACTTTTAATTTTTCGGTATGCGATAATTTATAGGGTCTGTGGTGCGTATTTACAGAGTGTACATAGCCAAAACGCATCCATAGGTAACTGCTCGCTGATACTTTGTAATGCTGTTTTTTAATTTATGATTTCAAAGTATACACGAATTTTGCGTACTGCTCGCGTATAATTCGTAGCTTAGACGTGCACATGCATCTTTCCAATTTATACACGGTCAAATTTAACTATACAAAATTAATATTAGGTAAAGCAATGAATAAAAATGGCTTTTGAATCTGAGTTTGTTTATTAAAAATGCTAATTAAACAGGCTTCTTTTTAATATCATTATTCGCCCCCAAAAATGTATGTTGCCTTCTAAATTATTAAGTCAGCCACAATTTATTTATTTATTTATAGAAACAATTAACGAGCATCTAAATAATACTATCTTAGCCACTAGTTATCTTCTAAGTAAACCACTCTAAATACAACTCAGCATGATGGTTATTTTTTAGCATCTAAAGTAGCAGGCATTCTAACAGTAAACTTCTAAAATACTATTAAATGACATCATAAAATATATTTAATTAGCTTCTAATTTTTTAACTCAGTTCGTTTAAAATGTAAACAAGCAACATGAAGCAAGCATCGCTTCTGTCACGGCTCCGGTGCTGCGGGGCTCCGGCGGTCCCATGCAAGCTTATCGTCGCAGATGGTTTTCACGCTCACCACCGCAGCTTCGGCATGCTGGCCGGCTCTGCCGGCCAGCCTCAGCCGCGTCGGCGGGCGTTAAAACTACCTGCGCCTCAGCTCGCAGGCCGCCTCGCCCCTCCGCGCCTACGCGGTTTTGAATTGCACTCTAGGGGTAGGGCAGACAAGACTACGTGGAGTCGGTTTTGCAGCGATTCGTTTTCGTCACTAATTTCAATTTTTAATACAATGGTTTTTAATTGAACGAGAATTATTAATATTTAAATTAAATGCTAGGTCGTGTTTTAATCAAAATGGCGAGCATGCAACTGCTCGCGAATAAATTGGAATCGTAAAGTTTTTCGCGCCTATTCCCATGTATACACGATTAGTTTGAATGCGGACTAGCACTGTATATTATGGAACAAAGCAAGTTACTTTGGCCACTACAAAATATATGCGAGTATTTGCGTACTGCTGTTGTATACATCGGAAGACTTTGTATAAAAAGTGAATTCCAATCTATTCGCGACTAGTTTCACACGCTTGCGTACTAGCCATGTACATTCTGTAAATACGCGTCTGTGGTACACAGGTACATCTGTTGTTAACTTAATATGCATTTCGCTATCTTTCACTGTTGTGGTCGCGGTACCACTTAAAAAGAATTCAGAATACTTGGTGAGGATCTCTAATAACCGTTCCCTATATTCTCCGGATACTGACGTATTAATCTGATCGGTCAAAGAAATTGTGTTTACTTGCATAACATCGTTTACGATCACTTCACTACGAACTATACGTTGACAGTCACTGGTCCTAATATAGGTTATACCTTTCCTATTCAGTACATCGGTACCGATAATGACAGAAACATTTAAATTATTACCACCTACAATATAAAAATCTATTTCTATTGTGATATCGCAAAACTCAACGGGAAGTGTAACAAATGATTCTGACTTAATTTCCGTACCTCCTAAACCGCGTAATAACTGATTAGTAGGTTTTAGTTGGCACGGGAAATGTTTAACAATGTTTTCCGACATTAAAGAAACACATGAACCACTGTCAATAAGTACGTCCAACGGTATTCCCATTATGACAGCAGTGGTCACATCGTGATTTTTGTAACTACCGACTATTTCGCGACAAAAATTGACACCATTATTATTCCTAGACTTTGTACGTTCCTTAGCAAAGCAAGTGTCTTCAGAGTGACCTACTTTTTTGCAAAATGTACATTTCAACGGATCGCCACGAGATGTCGTTGGTAACGCTATTGTTTTGTCGTTGTTATTAGTCGAAATTGTGTTTGACCGTTTATTACAATTAATGCTCCTATGACCGAATTGCTTGCACTGATAACATTTAATCGATTTTAAATCATTAGAATCATATTGGCGTTTACGATTTGAAGAATTGTTATTGAAAAATTTATCAGATCGATTGCCAGTAGAAAACACTCTTTTGTTATGATTGCTGGAAGGTTTGACAAAGCTCGATAAAAACTCCACTATGGAATCGGGTGATAATTTAGCGTTGGTAGCTATAGCGCGGACGTGTGGATCTGCAATTCCACGGATGATAATAGCAGTGAGCAGCTCGGAACTTAGACCTTTAACTATACGTATCTAACCTTAAAAGTGATTTACGAGCGTACTCGGCGTATGTGGAGTATTTATCGGACTCTGTTCGCATTACGTCATAAAGAATGTTCGCGACATCGACAGAACGTGGGCATAGCGCTTTTAATTCTAATTTGAAATTAGACCATGTACGAATATTGCTCGTCCATTGGCTAAGCCAGGTGCGAGATTCACCCTTCAGACAATGTCCGATACGAGCAAGGCATTCCCTGTCGTCCCAACAATTTGAAATACGGGCCTTTTCAACTTCATCACACCACGTGTCGAAATCATGAACACTCGGATCAAAATCAGAGACAAAATAACGGTTGGATCTGACCTGAGCACAGCTGATAGCTGTCAAAAGACGCTCTGCAGCGTTTGTCACCACGTCTTCAGACTGCGTTAATCCCACGTTGCTAGTGCGTGAAGTCGACGGTGGCGTCCTCGCCACGAGCTCGGGCAGCGGTGTTGATGCCTCCAGTTCCGATGTAGGCGGTGTGATGTTAGCGGGACGGCTAAGGTCATTGCTGGTCGTTGCAATAACTTGCGTCTCCACAGATGAGCGGGATTGGTCTTCCAACACGCGTAGCCTCCTCAGGATTTCTTCCATCGGGTTGGGCGAAGGACGTTCGCCCACGGCGTTTTCGTTTGTTGCGTTCATTGTTGGCAGGCATAGCGCAAAACTCCGTCCGAATTTTATATAAATAAGTCACGAGAAGGAATACTAGGTTTCCCTTTATAAAACCAGAAATGTAGGGCGTTCACCGGCTTTTCAGCCTTCGAATCCCACTTCTGATGTTACAAATAGAAACACAGAAGGGTTTTTTAAAAAAGATTTAATCGGCCACCGGCCGTACAAATTAAATAAAGAAAGAAAATTATAATTTAAGGTATTTCAAAATAACGACAATCGCTAATAATTCGGACAGAGCTTCCGCACTCTACGACGACCGATGAGCAAATGGACGAGTGTCACCAGGCACCCTCCTTTTATAGTGTTGCCAATTTTGATTAGATTTTTCCTCTAATAATACTATAAATGTGAGTTTGTGAAATGTATGTTTGTTATTCATTCAAGCAAAAACGGTTTTCCTTGGTTTTCATTTTGGTTGAGGTATGTACCTAGATAGGTGATAATCCAGGGTATTAACACATTGGCTAATTCTTATCAACACACCACTACATACAGCTAGTTTGAAATATAAATTAGTGTGTATAAATACATATGTATTTAAAACAGAATAGGTAATGTCATGTGTGCGGGGCACGATTCAATGGTAGAGACACGTCTACAAACTGTCAAAAATTACTAGGAAATGCTAACCATACTAAAACGCTGTTTTTCGCGACGCGCCGCAAAAATAGCAAACTCGATTAAGGCCCGGTATCCACCAAAGCGGAGAGGAGAGGAGACGAGAGGAGATGTGTTTGAATAAACCAATCCGATTTCGTTATTTCCACATCTCTTCTCCGCTTAGCTTTGGTGGAAATTGCCCAAGCGGAGAGGAGAGGAGATGTCTCATTTTTCTATAGAATTTTGAGCAGCGAGCGAGCAAGCGGCGTGGCAGAGCGGAGAAGTGTCTAGTCGGGCGGCCGGACTGCACTGACCCCGCTGCCTTCTCCGCGCGCCTCGCACGTCCCGAAACGTCATTCGATTGACTGGCTGCTTTCGTAGACAGAGCTACACACAGCTCACATCTCCTCTCCGCAACGCATCTCTTCTCCGCTTTGGTGGAAATAACCTGCCAGCTTCGCGGCACATCTCCTCTCGTCTCCTCTCCTCTCCGCTTTGGTGGATACCGGGCCTTAAGCGTTGCGCTGCAACGTGGTAATGTTTCAGTAGTTGGGCAACATGCGACAATTTGCGGAATCGTTAACTGCTATTTTTTTTATTTTTCAGATACGTATTGTTCAGTTATCGGCAGGTACTCAGGTTGTTGCGTTAGAGTGAGTTTGGCAGACGTCACAACAGGTACGTAGTGACACTCTGTAGTTTGTATGCTTATTGTATAAATAAAAAACTTTTTACAAAAAAATTAAACCGACTTCCAAAAACACTAAATTGCATAAAAATTTTAGTTGCATCGGCCTAGAAGTCGGTGTCTAATGGATGTTATTAAGTTAATTTTGCCACCGACTTCTAGGCCGATGCGAATAGTTGTCACTATCCATATAAGTGGAAAGTTTTCATCAATACAAAGAATATTAGCCCAAATAATATAGGTTTAGGTATTTTTCATATTCAGTTGTCGAGTTCCCTCGACCTTCTCTGGTCTCCATCATCAGGTCAGCTCCAAACCTTCACTGTTGCAAAGGTCTCGTCAATACAAATAATATAAGCTCAAACACGAGGTAGTTTACATATGCAGTTGTCGAGTTCCCTTGACCCTCTCTGGTCTCCATCATCAGGTCAGCTCCAAACCTTCACTGTTGCAAAGGTATCGTCAATACAAATAATATAAGCACAAACACGAGGTAGTTAAGATGTGCCGTTTAGGAGTTCCCTCGATCCTCTGTCGTCTCCATCATCAGATCTGCCCTAAACCTCCATAGTATTGTAGTCTCATCAGATATACACATAAATATAAAGTTTTTATCCCATGCTCGCCTACAATTTTCAAGAGATGCCCTCGATTTCTCAGGGTTTCCACCATCAAATCCTGATCTGATGACGATGGGACCAAATGACAAGCATACCCTTTCAAATAAAAAAAGAATTTTTGAAATCGGTCCAGGCGTCTTTGAGAAATCGAGTAACAAACATAAAAAAAAAATACAGCCGAATTGAGAACCTCCTCCTTTTTTTGAAGTCGGTTGAAAACTATAGTATATTGCTTGCACCATCACCGCAGCACACAGCACACCAAGAGTCTAAAGTTTAGACTCTAAACTAAATAAACGGACATTCGATCCTTGCACGTTCCTACTGGGGCCCGATTCTCCTAATTTTACTTAAGCGACATACGATTCACGTTCGACTCGATTCGACTGAGATCCAATCCCGACTCGATTACGATTGAAGCGTACGTGGCATTCCGCTATTTTTTCTTTGAAATAAACGTTTTTATCCTTTTCTATCATTCAATAATGAATCATTTTGTCTGCAAATGATTTACGATTGCAAAATAATTATAAAGCAAACTACCGTATAGACCAAAATCACCAAAATAGCAGACCAATCGCACACCAATCAAATGTAAATCGAATACAATTGGTCTTTTATTAGTAGCAGAATGCCCGATATGGTTAAAACTGCTATTGCGATCATATTGCGATTCGATTTCTATTCGATTTTGACATTATTAACTTAGGAGAATCGGGCCCCTGTTCCCACTATCACAACACATACGGTTGCAGCGTCGACTGTTCAATTAATTGTATGCCATTACAATTACGTTACATTCTGAGTTCTAATTTGAACTAATTGTTTGTAGCCTATGTCCTGGAAAGAAACGGATCGAGTGTAAGCACGTCGACAGCGTCTACAACGACGAGGGAGCCGGTGACGAGCGTGCTCGCTGCTACTGACCAGCCAGAGACAGTCGCCGCCGGTGAGAGTCAGTCAATATGTGTGTAGCGATGCAGCTCATTCCTGCGCACTGTGTATCACTGGGAAACATCTTTATTGCATAACAGTTTAACACTTACGAATAAAGCCAGTCATACGTAGGGCTCATCCGTCGAATCTGTAAAGGATGTGGAAGACCGACAATGACCGATTTCTTGTAG
Organism: Helicoverpa assulta; assembly: GCA_963856015.1. Classification (NCBI taxonomy): domain Eukaryota; kingdom Metazoa; phylum Arthropoda; class Insecta; order Lepidoptera; family Noctuidae; genus Helicoverpa; species Helicoverpa assulta. The sequence continues at coordinate 790,277 of CAWLCW010000003.1, forward strand.
GAGAAAAGTACAATATAGATAGCAATAGTGCAACACACACGACCTACAAAAAGTTAGTCAGGATATCCCAGTAAAAACATCCTACAAAAAATCGGCCAGATTATCTTTGCTACTAAAAATGTGACGTGGGCGCGCAGCCTGAACCACGGATAGCGACAAGTACATGGCAGGGTAATCCGTGTACATCGAGATATGCACGAGCAGTGTTGCCTGGCAGGCACGTTGCTCACACAGATCCGTGCGTCACGTACAGACACATTGGTTCCAGACTGGACAGCGACTATCGTCACGGTTGCGGTAGCATCGGCGGCGGTGTTGCTGCTGGCGCTCATCACAGTGGCCTGCATACGTCTCTGTCGCGCGCGAACTCCCGGTCAGCCAGCTTCAGACCACGTGAGTACAGTGCGCCACCACTCAACTGCGCCGGGATCATGCACAACTAGTCACTAGCGGAGATGTCATCACGCAAAACCTCCTCAACAGCGCGCAGCATGCGGCTGTTCGAGGGACGAGGAACGTTACTAGCTCCGCCCTCATACGCCTTCTTTAATACCACCCTTTTTTAACCCACTAACTAATCGATCAAGAATAAATATAAAAAAAATAGGAAATAATAGGCATTTAGGCCAGTATTACCAGATCTGCGAAATTAACCTATAAAGAAGTGTTTATTTGTAAATTGAAAACAATTTCATGAAGTGTAACGTAGGCACCTTTTGTTTCAGTTCTGGAATCGGTTCTACGTGAACATGTTGATGCGAGATGAATGCAATGCGGAGATACGCGAGCGCGAGCGACGCGCTGCGGAGATACGTGAGCGTGAGCGACGCGATGCGAAGATACGCGAGCGTGAGCGACGCCGCGATGCGGAGATACGTGAGCGTGAACGACGCGACGCAGAACCGGAATATGATTACGTGTACGACCACCGATACGCCCCTCGTATACAAAGAACTCGCTGAATATTGTTAAAATCAGCATCAAACCAACAGTTTTGTGTGCAGTGCAGTGCCGAGCTCAGAATAAAAGACCCATCGTATTCGATTGACATTTGATTGGTGTGCGATTGGTCTGCTATTTTGGTGATTTTGGTCTATACGGTAGTTTGCTGTACAATCATTTAGCAATCGTAAATCATTTGTAGACAAAATGATTCATTATTGAATGATAGAAAAGGATAAAAACGTTTATTTCAAAGAAAACATAGCGGAATGCCACATACGCTTCAATCGTAATCGAGTCGGGATTGGATCTCAGTCGAATCGAGTCGAACGTGAATCGTATGTCGCTTAAGTAAAATTAGGAGAATCGGGCCCCTGCCCTGGACCTCTACAAACATTTTAAAAATTTCTGTATTAGTCACTGCTACCTTCCCGAGGACCTTTTAAAAACTGTCGTAGTTCCTGTTGTGAAAAACAAGACAGGTGACTCATCCGACAAAAATAATTACAGGCCTATTTCGCTAGGTACAATCATTGGCAAGGTGCTGGATAGTCTGCTTGAGAAGCAACTAAATAGACACGTCAAATTAAATGATGGGCAGTTTGGTTTCAGACCCCAACTGTCCACTGAAAGTGCAATCTTGTGTCTCAAGCAGACTGTCCGGTACTACACGGACAGGAGGACACCGGTGTATGGTTGTTTTCTTGATCTGTCAAAAGCCTTTGACCTGGTAAATTATGACATCTTGTGGCAAAAGTTGTCGGATGACACAGACTTACCCGCTGAGTTAATTAATGTTTTCCAACATTGGTATAAGAACCAGAAAAATTATGTTAAGTGGGCGGATACTGAATCTGAGACTTATAGTCTGGAATGTGGAGTTAGGCAGGGGGGGATAACTTCACCTACTCTGTTTAATCTTTACGTAGATCGTTTGGTGGGGGAGCTGAGCAGCACCATGGTTGGGTGCTCGATTGATGGCAAGATGCTAAATAATATTAGTTACGCTGATGACATGGTGCTGCTCAGCCCATCCATCTGTGGTCTGAGGAAATTGCTGGCTGTCTGCGAGAGATATGCGGAGGCTCATGGCCTGAGGTATAACGCCACCAAGAGTGAAGTAATTGTGTTTAAGGTACGTAACAATACACCTGCTTATATTCCACCTGTAAAGCTTCGCGATTCTCCTCTTAAAGTTGTGACTCAATTTAAATACCTCGGCCATGTAGTTACGGATTCTCTGGCAGATGATCAGGATATTGATAGGGAGCGTAGAGCGTTGGCAGCCCGATGTAACATGCTTGCCCGCAGGTTTGCACGATGCACTAATCAAGTAAAACTGACCTTATTTAGAGCATATTGCCAGTCGTTCTACTCGTGCAGCTTGTGGGTAAGGTATACGCAGAAGGCTTACAACGCTCTGCGCGTTCAGTATAATAATGCGCTGAGGATGCTGTTGGGACTGCCTAGATGGTGTAGCGCGTCTGGCATGTTTGCGGAGGCTAGAGTTGATGACTTCTATGCCATTATACGCAAGAGATGTGCGTCCATGATGAGACGCTTCAGGGACAGTCCCAACAGTATACTTGCTACACTGGCAGATAAAATTGACGGACCGTTTATAAGACACTGGGCTAGTAGACATGTGCGTGCTCACGTCCATGTCAATAATTAATATATTATAATTTCTGTTTTCTACTAACATTAGGTTAAGGAATTACTAACTTGTATGGATCTCTGGTCTGAAATAAATAATTTATTATTATTTCGTATGTTATTTCGTTTTCTTCTCTTTAAAGAGAGTATAAAGCCTTACATGCGGGCCGGAGCCAAGCGTGTAAGGAATGACTATATAGAAAATGTAGATGATAGTGTGGATGATGTAAGAAATTTACGTGTAATGCGGCAGGTGTTAAGTATGGTGGCTTTTTGAAGCATGTGTAGTGTATGGGCAGGCATGTGTAGTGTGTTGAGACTTTGTAAAAGGGATTTGGGTATGATACCGGTAGATGACAGGACTATGGGGACGATGTGAACGGTTTGCGCTTTCCACTGGGTTTTTATTTCTATCGCGAGATCCTGATATTTACTCAGTTTCTCCGAAATGGTGGTTTGGATGTTATGTGAATTAGGTATTGCAATGTCTATTAAGTAAACTGTTTTAGAAGTTTTATCGTGTACTGTTATATCCGGTCTATTGTAATGAATAGTTTTATCTGTTATTATTGTGCGGTCCCAGTAGATTTTATGATTCCTGCCTTCTAAAATTGTCTCAGGTTTGTATTTATAATATGGTACTATCTTATCTATGAGTTTGTATCTGTAAGCTAGGTGTTGGTGTATGATTGCTGCAACCTGGTCATGCCGGTGTTTGTAGTCGGTCTGTGCAAGGGATTTACACGCTCCCGTAATATGTTGTATCGTTTCAGACGCAGTGTTGCAGTGTCTACATAGGTCAGTCGGCTGAGTTTGGTCTTTTATAATATACTTTCTATAGTTCCTAGTAGCTATAATCTGGTCTTGTATAGCGAGCATGAACCCTTCGGTCTCCGGAAACAACTCGCCTCTCCTGAGCCATTCGTTCGACTTAAGTTTATCGACGTGTGGCTGACTCAGGAAGGCTCGGTGTCTTCCGTGTAAGGCTTTGGTGGACCATGCTGCTATTTTTTGTTGTGTGTTTGTTATCGTTTCGTTAGTTTGTGTGTTTTGGTCGTGTAGGTTGAGTGGTGTTAGTTGTATGTCGGTGTTCGTGATGTGTCTGTGTAGTGGTGAGTGTTCAGATTTGTTGTGGAAATATGTTCTGAGTGTCGATATTTGTTTATTGTGTAGGTTGTGTATGTCTATCAATCCTCTTCCTCCTTCTTGTCTTGGTAGTGTGAGACGTTGTGTACATGATTTGGGGTGGTGTTTTCTGTGTTTAGTGAATGAAGTGTTAATAGTGCGTTGTAGATTTTGAATGTCGGTATTAGACCACTGTATGATTCCGAAAGAGTATGTGAGGATGGGTATTGCGAATGTGTTTATAGCTTTAATTGTGTTTCTGGAGTTAAGGTTGGTTTTTAAGATGAGGTTGACGCGGTGTGCAAATTTTCTACGTAGTTCTTGTTTTGTGATCTTTTGCTGTATTTGTCTGGACTGTTTGAACCCTAAGTATTTGTATGTACTGTCTTGATCGACTGGTTGTACTGTTTCACCAGAGTCAAGTGTGTAAGTGTTATTTTGTACTTTACCTTTGACTATTGACAAGATTTTGCACTTGTCTACGCCAAATTGCATGCATATATCATTGGAAAACTGTTGAGTAGTGTCGGCTAATTTAAATAGGTCGTTTGTGTCAGCTGCGTACAATTTAATATCGTCCATATACATGAGGTGTGTCAGTGTGTATTGTGTGTTGTTGTTAGATAGTGTGTATCCTGTGTTAGCTTGATCGAGTAAGTGAGATAGTGGGTTTAGAGCCATACAAAACCACAATGGACTTAGAGCATCTCCCTGGAAAATTCCGCGTTTTATAGATATTGGTTCGGTAGATACAGATGAAGGCCCTTGATTGATTTTAAGTGTGGTTTGCCAGTTTTGCATGGCAGATTGTAAGAAAAGTTTAAGTGTCGGGTGGATTTTATAAAGGTCTAAGACATGTAGTAACCAACTGTGAGGGACGGAATCAAAGGCCTTTTGATAATCTATAAACATCGCATGAATCTCCTTTTTGCCTTTAACTGCGCTGTTTGTGGTGACCGCGTCGATTATAAGTTGCTCTTTGCAACCTTGGCTGTTCTTACGACATCCCTTCTGTTGTTCAGCCAGTATGTTGTGTGTAGTTAGGTGGGTGTATATTACTTCACTTATACAGGCGGTGAGTATTTTGTATAGGGTTTGTAGACAGGTGATTGGTCTGTATTTGGCTGGATTGACGGTGTCGTTTGTATCCTTTGGTATCATATACGTGATTCCATGTGTGATGTATGTTGGAAGTAAGTGAGGTGAATTAATGAATGTGTTCATATGATTGTGTATGAATGGGTGTATGCAAGTGAATTTTTTATACCAATAGTTGTGTATATTGTCTGTGCCTGGTGCTTTCCAGCTGTGTGTACGTTTGAGGACATCTATGAATGTGTCTATTGGTATAAATTCATAGTTCATTTCGCTGATTTCAGATGAAACTTGGTTTAACCATTCAGCGTTGTTGTTATGCTCTACTGGGTTTTCCCATATATTTGCCCAGAATTCTCTAAGGGCTTCAGGGGAAGGTGTTTCAAGCGTGTGTTGATTAGTGTTGCTGTTAGATGTGAGGTTCCTGTAGAAGATTTTCTCATTATTCATAAATTTTGTGTTTTGTGATTTACGTTCTGTACATGTCATGTATCGCCTGAGTCTACTAGCTGCAGCATTAAGTTTTTGTTTCAGGGTGTCCAGAAAGTGTTCTATTTGTGTATTTGAATCTTCGTATTGTGCATGTAATTGGTATGTTGATTTTACTGTTTCTACTGCTGCTATTACTTTGTGGCTTCTATTGCCTCTAGCGTATTGTGTTAGCCTACCGATGTTTGCTCTTAGTTTGTCGATTTTCTTTTCGAGTCTTATTTGCCACTTTGGCTTTTTCTGTACGCTCCTTCGATTTTGGTTTTGTATCTGTTCTGAAATTTTGGCTCCATTGCATTTTGCTGCCGTCCATGCTGCGCAGTATATTATGGACTGTAGAGTGTTAAAGTTGGTGTCAGCGTTTACGTTGTTGGGTAGAATTTTGGTATTTATGTAGTTTACTATAACTGAGAACTTTTTGGATGTCTTTTGTTTCGGTATGAATGGTCTGTTGGTAGGATGTGTGTCTAGGAAGTATTGTTTTGCTTGTGTGAATGTGTCTTCTATCATGGAGTTAAATTCTGGGGCAGTGTCAGTATTATTTTGAGATGGGATAAAAGCTTCAATATCGATATTGTTAATTAAATCGTCCTGACCTATGTCAAACGTAATATGAGGTTCGTTGTTAGTTTGTGAGTTAGGGTTTTGTGTGTTTGTAAGCTCAGTGTTAAGTGTTTGGTAGTTGTCGTTGTAGTTTTCTGTGTTGTGTTGTGTTCGTGTGTTTGATTGGTCATCAATTTGGTTACTGCTGCTCCTCAACTGATCCGATACCTGTCTTTTAATTTCTGCTAATCGACTATTGTTTATATATTTGTTGTTGACAATGGCTCTTTGTTGATCGGATAATCTTTGTTCTGTAATATGAGATAAGTGTGGATACTGGTTTATAAACTCTTCGTGCAAATATTTTCTATAGGATGTTTTGTTTGTTTCAAGTTCTGTTACTGTGTAGTAGATTCTCATGATTGATTCGTTTAACTCGTTACCCCATTTCATTCGTTGTCCAGTGTTGGTGTGTAGTGTACTATTTTGTGTAGAGTGTTGTTGTGTTTGAGTGGGGAATATGTGTAATTGACCTCTTACTTCTTCATAAATACGGTCTATTGCATCTTGTGGTAACAGTTTCTTATTAACTATGGCCCTGCGTTGATCCCCCACTCTCTGTCGGCTCACTTGCATGTATGGGAATTTTGATGAAAACTGTGTATGTAAGGGCTGAAGATATGTTTTGGTATCAGTTTCCATGTTAGTGAGATGAAGATAAGTACGTAGGATGAATTCGTTCATTTCTTTAGTCCATTTTCTACGTATTGGTGCAGTGCTAGTGTTGGGTACAGACTCATTGACAAAATTTGTCTGCTGTACAACATCCACCGACTGTATACTAGCTGATGATAATGATGGTGATGGTGAGATGCAAAATGATTGTGATGATGATGGGATTGATGAAAAAAGTGAAGAACATGATGACTCATCGTCATGTGACACTGCAGCAGTTTGGGACTGAGCAGTTGGCTGCGATACGGTGCCCCCCCCAGAATACGAAGGGCAGCCCAGGCTGGAAGCCATGGGGCGGGATTCTCCATCGCGGTTAGCTCCGGTACCCGCCTGGGGTAATACTCTATTACGTAGTCGCATTACATAGGGAAGTTAACTTAATAGGTTTAAAACCTATAAGAAGATAGTTAAAGAGACAGGAAGAAAGAAAGAAATTATATGGGAATAGAATTTTAGGTATCTAAGTCGTGCTGATGCCTGAAGGGTAAAGCTTCAGTTTTCTTGGGAGTTGGAGAGTGTAGATAAGGATAGAGGAAGGAATAGGTTAGGAAGTTGGGAAGTTGGGACCGTTAGTTGGAAAGGGTAGTGTCAAGGTGTAAAGACAGCTTAATTTAGTTTAGTACCTCCTGATTACCTGATGGCACAGGGTTGTCATGATCGTAGTGACAATTTTACCGTTCATGCCTTCCCACAAGCCCCCCCACCACGTCAAGGTGGCCCCTTGGGGGGGTTATTATTATTATTATTATTAAAACCAAAAAAGTCAAATCGGTTCAGCCATTCTCGAGTTTTATCAGACTAACGAACAGCAATTCATTTTTATATACTATGTTTAAGATTATGTGCTTTGAATAACAATCTAAAAGAACAACTCTCCGAAACGAATAACCAATTAGTTTACAAGAAAGTTAATAGATGGCGTTAATTTAAATTTGATCTGACATATAGTATGTTTATAAACATACATATAGATAAAGATGTTACTTTTCGTGATAATTTTATAAATCAAGAACGGGCTCACCTATCTACACCAAATGTTTAGGCTTTGTTCGGACTATTTAGTACATGGTTCATGTGAAGTTGCATCATTTATTAACGTAACGAAATACCTACGTACCGGGCCGCTAGATAACTATATTTTTATTATATTTATTTTTTGTTTGTACATCGTGGCTAAGTAACGGATCGATTGATATGCATTGAGTAGATATTGAGGCGTGTGAATACGTGAAAACGCCTCAACGTGAAAAAAAATATGAGTAAAGGGGGCGGGAATTTAAAAATTGAATCAATATGGCGGTGAACACAAATCGTATATTAAATCCCTATTGATGAGATTCCGCGAGACACCAATACCCACTGCAACTATTTGCAGCAATAAAGCCCACGTACCTTGTGAATCCAGGGACACTTATCAATCAGGGAGATGGGAAGATGGCTCGTTCCAGGGTGCGTGGTCGCGGTATGAACTGCCGGCTGGCGAGCTAAATCTTGATTCATCCATCGGTGGACTAGTTTAAACTCGTGAAATCAACACTGCACTATAAGTTCTCAATGTCTCACGGCACATTTATTTATCATATCATAGTTATCAACATTTAGGGAATTACTAACGCAGAGCGGTATAGTTATTGGCACTGATATTGAGCCCAGGGGCCCGATTCTCCTAATTTTACTTAAGCGACGATCGATCGACGTTCGACTCGATTCGACTGAGATCCAATCCCGACTCGATTACGAATGAAGCGTATGTGGCATTCCGCTATTTTTTCTTTGAAATAAACGTTTTTATCCTTTTCTATCATTCAATAATGAATCATTTTGTCTGCAAATGATTTACGATTGCAAAATGATTGTACAGCAAACTACCGTATAGACCAAAATCACCAAAATAGCAGACCAATCGCACACCAATCAAATGTCAATCGAATACGATTGGTCTTTTATTAGTAGCAGAATGCCCGATATGGTTAAAACTGCTATTGCGATCATATTGCGATTCGATTTCTATTCGATTTTGACATTATTAACTTAGGAGAATCGGGCCCCAGTCTTGCCAAGGGGTATTGGGTTGCCTGGGTAACTGGGTCGAGGAGGTCAGATAGGCAGTCCGGTTAGACTGGAATTCGACACAAAGTTACCTAGTGAAAGGCCTAGGAAGATTTAAATAAAACCAAAAATTCATTAAACTATTTTATATTTAAATATTAATAGCAGTGCATTGTAGTATTAACATAACTGGTAAAACTGCATTATTAATGATTAAAAAAAAAACAAACATTGTAGACTACAAATCATGAACTTCTCTTTTATATATACATATAAACGTTTGAAAGGTTAAAAGTCAAATACGTTATGTACACAAACGCCAAAAAGGGGTGTTATAGGTAACGATATGTGTGTTTGTCTGTAGCAACGTATCTCTTAAATAGATGAACCAATTTGGATGCGTTTTTTTTAAGGTGGTTCTAAGGTATCCGGCCGTTTAAGTTATTAATTTATCAGAAGTTCAAGGTCACTAACAGTACAAATTACATATTAATGGACAAACATATTGTTAACTTCCTTAGAAATTAATTAATGAGATAAACATATGTGTACTCCGACCTTTTGGTTGATAGTAGGCAGACAACCAGTCTTAGCAGGGGGTTTTGGGTTGCCCGGGTAACTGGGTTGAGGAGGTCAGATAGGCAGTCGCTCCTTGTGGCACACTGGTACTCAGCTGCATCCGGTTAGACTGGAAGCCGACCCCAACATAGTTAGCAAAAGGCTACGCAGATGACAACGCAAAATTATCGGTCAAATTAAACATTTAATCGAATTTTCTACATTTTTAACTAATTAGGATGTTATTGAATATTAAAGAAAAACAATCAATCGTAAAGTTAATAAATATTATTATTTAGATTACCTATATTTTCAATCCAATTGGTAGGAAAATTGTACATATATACAACATGTAACGTAATTAACGCACACTCTCAAACACGCTAATTAGAATATTATGTTATAATCATAATACACACACTGAATTTTTAATTTAACGTGTATATGCATTGTTATTTACTAAATTAGTTATACCAATTCTTGGAGAACTTTTTGGTCGTACTACTACGCACGCAAATATCGCGCCGCGCGCCGCTCGACTCGACACAACATAACGAAACTACGGAAAAAGCCGACAATACACGAAGTCTTATTACTTTGAGTTACGGTCTATTTGAATTTGTTTTGACTGTACAGGGTTAATATGACAATAATTTCCGTAGTTTTAATTATTTTTGGGATAAAAAATTACCTATATTAAAAATTATATAAATCGATTCAGTAAACGATTCTGAACACACTAGTTTCAAGATGTGCGTTAATTAAGTTACATGTTGTATATGTATATAGTAAAAAGTGACATTTAAGCATGTTATGTAAATTACATATTTGTACGTTCATCGACAGATCTTTTCAAACAGAAGATATTTTAATGGTAAATAAAGCATTGATATATTAATATATCAATTAATAATATGAGCAGTAACGTTTATTATCGTCTTAGGAAGGCTACCACTATTTAACTATAACGATAACCAAACCATAACCAGCCGTATACTTGCCGCGTATTGGTCACATGAAGTCACATCGACGATTTAACAACTGAAAATGGTTCGGTTATCGTTATAGTTAAATGGTGCAACTCACCCGAAATTATTTACAAAATAAATTCCTACATGTTGTTAATTTACTTAGAAATTATTTCTTAAAAATATAGTTCATTCCATAATACACATACATATATTATTAGTTATTACCTATAAAAAAAACTTAAATATTGGCTAAAGTTCTGATCCGTTTATAGTTCAAAATAAAACATAAGTAAAGTACAATATATTTAATTATTTAAATACATAATAATATGTAAGTATAAGACTTACTAATAGATTTAGAATTAATTTTTGCCATAACTTCCTTTCACAACTTTTTAATATTTCATTACTAGATTTCTCCCGCGATTCCACCCGCTTGCCGAAAGAACCCACCAGGTTAAAAATAACCCCCAATCCCATTTTTAACAACCATTTCTACCAAAACCTTACTCAGGCTGTACCAAATAACATTAACATTGTTTCAATAATTTTGGCGTGAAATCACGACAAACAGACAGTTACTTTCACATATAATGTAACTGGAAGAATGAGTTACACCATTTAACTATAACGTTAACCAGCCGTATACTTGCCGCCCATTGGTCACATCGGCGATTTGACAACTGACAACGGTTCGGTTATCGTTATAGTGAAATGGTGCAACTCTCCGTAAAAAAATAAGAATTGAATTGAGAAGCTTAAAAATGAAAACCAAATCATATTTAAGATATAAATTAAACCTAATTTTCTTCTAATCCTAATTTCTCATAATACCCGTTTTATCTATTCTCCAGTGAATCTGGTTAATCGAAATTTTTTTCAGTCAATTTCTTAAAAAAATACAACGATTTCCTTCGTTGCATATTTCATATATTCGACTATGTGTATGTCCGCGTTTATTCAAAGTCACTGTTTTTTAGTTAAGCAAATCTTCAATTTACTTTCATATAAAAAGAAAAAAAAATATTTTATTAATGAATTCATAACATTAAAAAAGACTTAGGAATTTGAATGTTATTATCATTTCATAAAAACTATTCTATAATTGGCTTAGATCATAGTTCTATCGGGTGTGTCGTACCTAATCACATTAAATTAAATACGTTAATATACTGGGTAATATATGTCGATTAGCACAAAGAAAAAAAATAAAAAACGTAAAAATAAAAAAATGAATTTTACCAACAATAAAAATGTGCCAAAATTAGAACACCATATAACAGTCAGTCATTACAAACAACTGAAATTCTCCCTTGAAAACTGACAACTGACAGCTGTCAACTGGTCAAAACATTGAATACTCCTAACTTTATCTCTGCTTTACACATGATGTTGTAAATTAGGAAAACGAAAAATGACTCCTGTGGCTAAACCACTGAATGGATTAGGTTATTTTTTTTACAATTCGCCATAGAACATCATAAAGTATATGTGATAGGATTTAATGCGATTAGGTACGACACACCCTGTATATTCCTTGCACTACAAAAAGTGCAAACTTCCGGTTTCCTATATTGTATCTATCTGCTGTTCTGAAAGAAGATGGATCAAAATTGCCCCACGTCCTATAACAATGTGACGTATCTCAAAAAAAAGATAATAATGTTTAAAAAAATATGGCATACTCTTTAATATATTTTTTTTACACCTTCATACGAAAAAAATGGTTTAAAAATTGTTCAGGCGCTGTTATGAAAACAGCATTCACAAGAGTATTTATGGACCATTTAAAAAAAATATTTTTTTGTTTGATAGGGTATACCTCAGAGGTGATCCCATAGTCATCAGGTCAGGATTTGATGGTGGAAACCCTGAGAAATCCAGGGCAACTTTTGAAAGTTGTAGGCATGCGCAGGGTAAAAATTTGACACAGAGGCGTGTGGCTGATAAAAGTATGCAACGTTGAAGGTTTGAAGCTGACCTGCTGATGGACACAAGAGAATGTCGAGGGAACTCGGCAACGGTACATATTAACTACCTCGTGTTTGGACTTGTATTATTTGTATTGACGAGAACTTTCCACTAATGTGGATAGTGACAACTATGCTTGTCACTGAAATGCTTAAAATAAAAAACTTTTTACAAAAAATTAAAACCGCCTCCCAAAAGCACTAAAAAGAAGAGACTAGCAGTCAGTGTCCAGTGGATGATGATATGTTTATTTCGCCACCGACTTCTAATCCGATGCACACCTATGAATTGTTTTTTTTTTTACTTTTTAGTGTTTTTGGGAGGCGGTTTTTTTTGTAAAAAGTTTTTTATTTTATTTAAGCATTTCAGTGACAAGCATAGTTGTCATCTCCAAACCTTCACTGTCACATAGTGTTATCAGCCACACGCTTCTGTGTAAAATTTTTACCCTGCGCATGCCTACAACTTTCAAAAGTTGCCCTGGATTTTTCAGGGTTTCTACCATCAGATCCTGACCTGATAACATGGGACCACCTCTGAGGTATACCCTATCAAACAAAAAAATATATTTTTTTAAAATGGTCCATAAATACTTACTCTTGTGAATGCTGTTTTCATAACAGCGTCTGAACAATTTTTAAAGCATTTTTTTCGTATGAAGGTGTCAAAAAAATAAATTAGAGAGTATGCCATATTTTTTTAAACAATATTATCTTTTTTTTGAGATACGTCACATTGTTATAGGACGTGGGACAATTTTGTATGGATTGTGATCCGTCTTCTTTGATATTACTTGTATGAGGGTAATGTAAAAATTCTATATGTGGTAAGGTAGTCAATATGTGGACAGAATATTAGAAATAGCGGTTAGATGAACACAGTTTTTCGGTGATATTTTTATCTATTCTTTTAGTTCAAGAAAATGCTATCGATATTAAAAGTTATTTTTTTGTTAATTTCTTAGTATAATTCTGGCAATTTTTTCAATGAAGATAGTTTTTTTTTGTGTTATAGAATATACCTAGTCTTTTTTTTTAAATAACCATTTCTATTTAAAGTTAATGTTGGTTATGCTTCTAATTTTCAGAAGTAAAGATATTAAATCTTCTCTCTTTTCTCGTATTATTCGCATTTTTTAAAAAATATGTAACCATTTATTACTTTTTATTGAGTGTAATTTTAAATGGTTACTGCTTTTCGTTTTCAGAAGTGTAGATGTTAAATATTCTCGTTTTCAGAAGTGTAAATGTTAAATCTTCTCGTTTTCAGAAGAGTAGATGTTAAATCTTCTCATATTCAGAAGTATAGATATTTTAACTTCTCTTTTTAAAGATCTTCTCCTGTTATCTTTGCTGAATTTTCAGGATTTTCTTTCTCTTTCCCAATCTTGTAGTTTCCACGTCCGAGATTTGGTAAATTCTCGAATTACCTAGCTAATGTTAATCACTAGTACTTTTCTTACTTTTGCTGGGTTCCACAACGATTTCTAACTTCCTCTTCTTACTGTTTAAATCCGATTTTATTAACACAGGTTTACTTAGCTTAAAATTCTTGATCATAGGTGTGTAGCTTTGCATAACATTAACTTTATCTTTCGAATTATCCACTTTAACCGCAGCTTTAACTGGTTGAACTTTAGCACTAGGTTTAACTATAACCGTATCAACATTAACCGGTGGTTTATACGGGACATTTTCTAGAATAACCGGCGAACTTTTCGTTTTAGGTGGATTTTTTGCTGGCCGCTTTTTATTATGTACATCTTTTATATTCACTCTGCCCGCATCGTCTTTGAAAAGCATGAAATCGCTACCCTTGACCCCATTTGGTAGTTGACCCCCAAAATAACGAACTGAAGTTAGTTTGTTGGCTATTAACATGGATAATTCTCCAATATTAAATTCCGTAAGTAAATCGTTTACACTGGAACCAGCAAAGTTATCAATGTTAGGATCGGCTCCATTTTCAACTAAAATTTCCACGGTTTTACCGAAGTGATCCACTATTTTTGTCTTGTTTCCTCGTTCTGTGAATAAATTGAAATTATTTTTGTAAAAATCTTGTCTAAGAATACGACTAAATATGCAAATAAAAGGTTTAGAAGAACAACAAATCATAAGGTTGAGAAACGGTAGGCACGTTATACTGTAGGTCCCGGCTGTCATTGAACATCTTTGGCAGTCGTTACGGGTAGTCAGAAGCCAGTAAGTCTGACACCAGTATAACCAAGGAGTATTTGGTTGCCCGGGTAACTGGGTTGAGGAGGTCAGATAGGCAGTCGCTCCTTGTGGCACACTGGTACTCAGCTGCATCCGGTTAGACTGGAAGCCGACCCCAAAACAATTGGGAAAAGGTTAGGCAAACGAACTCGCCCTAAGTTATCCTGATATTTTTTTAATTCAAACGGATTTTAGCTAAAATAGAAACATTGTATTATATTTATTTACTAGCTTCTGCCAGCGGTTTCACCCGCATCCCGTGGGAACTACTTCCCGTACCGGGATAAAAAGCCTATAGCCTTCCTCGATAAATGGGCTATCTAACACTGAAAGAAATTTTCAAATCGGACCAGTAGTTCCTGAGATTAGCGCGTTCAAACAAACAAACAAACAAACTCTTCAGCTTTATAATATTAGTATAGATTTGAAGCAGGCCTGCTGGAAGAGATTTCTTATGAAATAAGCTGTGCCTTTGTACTTAAGACGGTACCCTGAGCAAATGACCTTGAGCCTCTGCGCCATACAAACTCGGCGCAAGAAATACGTAGCGAGAACGCTCATATTTTGGATTAAAATGTTTATAAAATAAAATGTTCGTGTTTTGAAAAAAATAAAACTACCGTAATGTTCGTTATTAAATTACCTTTCTATTAGTTTAGGTAGCAAATAAAAATAATAGTTACTTTACGAAGAGATGCATCTTATTAGTGATTATTTCTCATTTCTGTGGTTTTGTTGTGACCCTATACTTAGACATTATTCTGCTTACAACTAAAAAAAAAAACTACTATTCAAGAGTCAAGAATGTCTACAAATTTTATGTATTTTTTATTTATTAGTTGGTATTTGTTTTATACAAAGAGAAGTTGACTTCAAAAAACAGTACAATAAACGGCTTCCGCTGCGTTTTGCTCGGGGACGCGCCTTAATATATATTCTCTTTTTCTTATTGTCTGTGTTCTGTGCGTGATTGTGTACGGTAGACTGCACATCAGTGGTAACTGTCATGCACCTTAACTCAATGGTAATAAGTACGATTTTCCTATAAAACTGTTACCACTGACCTGAAGTTGACTGTACATAAACTAATAAATAAATAAGGAATCTCACCGGCAGCATCCATGCAAGCGGCACCCACAGCTAGATACAGCGCCGTATTCCCACTGTTGGGCATCGTAACGTTCACGGCGGCCCTGCAACTCTCCACTAGACACAGCACGTTGTTGTACCTGCCCAACTTGCTGGCTAGCATCAGTGCAGTGTAGCCTGCAAAAAGTCATTAACACACTCATTAGCACACTCGTTAAGGTACTCAACAACTCAGTCGTTAAAACACTCACAGGCTCACTCATTAACATACTCACAGAGATACTTATTAGCACACTCACAGACTCACTCATTAACACCTACCTACAAAGACTCACTCACTAACACACTCACAGACTCACTCACTAACACACTCACAGATGATGATGTAAGCAGTCGTCGTCGTAGGGATAATGATAAACTGTGTATTGTGCCGTGCAACACTGTGCTTATGCATAAAAGCGCCTCTATAACAAAATATCGAAATGGATGAATGGATAGTTTAAATTAAAATTCAAAGAGTATCTTATTGCCAAATGTTTTTATAATCTCAATGAATATTAAAATAATGCCTACCACTTGTTATTATATTGTGACGTTTCGCTTTAAATAGGTACATATTCGCTAATTGCAGGTAAAAAATGTATGGGTCTCACTTTATTTTACCAACTTATGTCATAAAAATACCTGTTTTTGTAAACAGATACCCATTTTTTCACAAAATAAATTATCTTTATCAGACTCACTCATTAACACACTCAAAGACTCACTCGTTCACACACTCACAGACTCATATCATGACTTTGACTAACTCACCTTGATTATCAAATAGTTTATTGATATGCATCATAAGGATCGGAGCCAGTTCCTCATCAGGCTTATCTTCGTAATCAGGTCTCCATAAGTCTTCATTTTCATGAAGTATTTGTCTGAAAATAACAAGAATTATTGTGTTAGACGCGACAGCTATGGTTGAGGTCAGGGGTTGAATTCCGGGGTCAGCCAACTGCGCCGGACATATAATAGTGCACAAGCATTTGCGCAGACACAAGAGCACTCACTATTCCTTCACTCTCATAGCCCGATGGGACGGCAATCCGACACCACCGGAGAGATCAGGCGCAGGACCAACATTTACGTGCTTTCCGATGCACGGGTGTATCGATAATCACCAACTTCTCAAAAGCTGCTTTATGAAAGTTTCTGAGACCCACATAGCGATTTCGGCCCAACCCGGGTATCGAACTCGAGACCTCAAGAGTCCTGCGCAGCTAGCTGATCTCCTTATACAAGCTGTTGATTTGCATCTGTGCAATATTTGAGGAGGTTGACATAAAATACGTAAATATTCGATTGGATTCGAATTACGGGAGATGGGAAATAGCTAATATGCGCTGCTTTTTTTGTCATTTTAATTTCATAGTATTTATATAAGAACAGCCGCCACAGCCGAAATTTTTGGACGCTATACTCACCTAGCGTTCTGCTGACAGTAAGTGACCAATACAGGAAGATGTTCAGTAGACATCTCTGCAGCGATATGGAAGACCGTTCTATCGTCTTCATCAATGTCCATGACATCGGCACCGAAATGTAGAAGAATGGAGGTTAGCTGCGTGTTTTCTTGGAAGAGGGACATACGAAGTGGGGTCTGTAAAGAAAAAAATATAGATCAATGAGGCTAACGCGTATGAAACCGCCGCTAGAGGCGCTTGTGTAGCGTGAGGTCTTCCAAACGTCAAATGTCATTGTTTGTTCACGCACGCGGGTTTATATTTCTAATTAAATTAATATTGCGAATACTTGACAATACTTTAGATTAATTATGGCAAATACAAATTACGGATCTATAAATGTCACTGCTTTGACACACTTTTATCTTTCGGAAACTTATGTCCGCCTTTCTTTTCCGAGCAAAACGGCACTGCGCACACTGTAGCATCGCCAATACGTTTACACTATAGTTCTATTGTATTAAATATGATCTAATATAATCATCTAATGTAGATATGTATAAGTTTTAGCGCTCATAATTCGAAAATCTAGTGCTAACACTTTTTATCGTTTTCACAAAGAAAGAGTCAGCAATAGATTTAAAGAAACCTTAACGATGGATAGGTCCGCAGTAAGGGATTGGGTTCCGATAATAGTTACACCCGTGCCTGAGGGAATTACTTCACGTATCTTTATAAAAAGTATACTACGGATAACCTGTAACCTTCCTCGATAAATGGGTTTTTTATTAACAATGAAATTATTTTAAAAATCGACGCAGTAGTCAAATTCTTCAGCTTTATAATATGTTACTTTCTGCCCGCGGTTTCACTCGCATCTGGGAGTGCTATTTCGCGTACCTGGACAATAAGTAGTGTATAAGTGTGCTATTTATGTAGGAAGTGACACAGGCAGTCGCTCCTTGTGGCACACTGGTACTCAGCTGCATCCGGTTAGACTGGAAGCCTTTTTTTTTGGGAGGGGGAAATCCTCATGGACTTCCTCCGCCTGGGGAGAAGCGGAGGGGTGTGCCGGACTCCTACCGGCTAAAACCCCCCTGTGTCCTCCTTGCACGTGGGCGCGGGGCCGCGGGAATCCAAATTCTTCCGCAGCCCCGCACTAGTGCTGGCCCTCGCTCGGGCCTCATCTCTTGCACGAGATAGTGAGGTGTTCGCCTTCCCGTGCATCGAACGTAGTTGGGCAAAATAATTCGGATAACAAATAAAATTCCACACAAAGCTTAAGAACGGTAATTCCCACTTGCTTGGCTTGGCATATGCCAACATACATACATACATACATTGCGAAAATACATAAATAAATAGTATTTATGAAAATAAACACATGACAATACGTGTATAGAATTACAACTGTCAGTGATAACACTGATAAGAGTTTATTTACATTGTTATCAACAAATACAACAATTCTATAATAATCTATACTCCTATAAGAGCTCGTGGCAAAGTCAGAGCCGTACGGAACGAAAGATCATAAGGTTAAGCCATGCTTCGGTCGGTCCGTGGATGGGTGGCCATCTTGTCATGACTACTTCTTCCGTGTTTCGGAAGGCACGATAAACTACAGGTCCCGGCTGTCATTTGAACATCTTTGGCAGTCGTTACGGGTAGTCAGAAGCCAGTAAGTCTGACAACTCTTGCTTAGGGGCATTGGGTTGCCCGGGTAACTGGGTTGAGGAGGTTAGATAGGCAGTCGCTCCTTGTAAAACACTGGTAGGTACTCAGCTAAAAGCTAAAGGCGAAAGGCTCCGAAACTACAGAAACTATTTGAAAAATTCTTTCACTGTTGGCTTGCTACATTATTCCCGAGTAACATAGGCTATATTTTATCCCGGTACGGGCAGAAGTTCAGCGTGGCAAAACAGCCTATAGTCCTATATAGCTACTGAGACATCATGAAGTCCTTATCGGTAAACAGTTGAGAAATTCCGAATTTTGACTCACCGAAAATGAGGTGATTCATCAAAACTCACGACAAGTAGATATAGCAGAAATCAATTCATATGTTTTATGGTCGCTGCACACAGCGGGCGCGGTGCGACGGGACGGGACGGCGACGCGACGCTGAGCAGTTGTAATGTACTAGATATTACGGACGACATCACACAGAGCCGTCCCGCTCGGCGCGACGCGACGCGACGATCTAGTACATTGCGTCGCGTCGCCGTCCCGTCCCGCCGCGCCGCGCCCGCTGTGTGCAGAGACCATTAGATAGACTTTTCGTCGGCCGATAGTTGGTTTGAGCTCATAAATCAGTATGAAGATGAATGGTAGTACGCACATTACAAAGATCAGGTATTCAGCCGGTACCAGACCGACTGAAAATTTACAACCATAGGACCAACTTTCGGTTTAGACTGCAGTGTACGGGTAATGGGAATCGATTAGCTAATGACGAAAAAGTATTTCATAAGACTCTAACGGTCACCGATATAGCCCACAGGATTAGCAAGTTGAAGTGGCAATGGGCAGGCCATATTGCTCGCAGAGCAGATGGCCGATGGGGCCGAAAAGTGCTGGAGTGGAGACCACGGACTAGCAAACGCAGCGTAGGACGTCCACCAACAAGGTGGATAGACGACCTTATAAAGGTCGCCGGAAGACGCTGGATGCAGGTCGCCTCCAACAGGTATCTGTGGAGATCTAAGGGGGAGGCCTATGTTCAGCAGTGGACGTCCTATGGCTGAGATGATGATAACGGTTTGCAACCGCGTGCCGTGGTAACTACTCCGCGCACCTGGATAACAAGCAGCCTTCAGCCTTCCTGGATAAATGGGCTATTTATCAATCTATACTAATATTATAAAGCTGAAGAGTTTGTTTGTTTGTTTGAACGCGCTAATCTCAGGAACTGGTCCAATTTGAAAATTTCTTTCAGTGTTAGATAGCCCATTTATCGAGGAAGGCTATAGGCTACTTTTTATCCCGGTACGGGAAGTAGTTCCCACGGGATGCGGGTGAAACCGCTGGCAGAAGCTAGTGAGGAAATAATTTTTCGAATAAGTGTGATGCCCACTCGAATTTCGCATTACTTTATGACTCATCTTTTCAAACTTAGGTATTTTAGTTTCAATAAAGTATCATTCATGTTCTTACAAATTGTTACGCAAAGCTACACTGGATTCGATTCATCCATTTCGGAGAAATAACGCTACACAAACTTGTTAAAAATACAATGTTATATCCTCCTTAATATTGGAATTTCGGTCAAAGGCGTATTAGGTTGCCCGGATAACTGGGTTGAGGAGGTCAGATAGGCAGTCGCTCCTTGTGGCACACTGGTACTCAGCTGCATCCGGTTAGACTGGAAGCTGACATGACGTAGGTATGTCGGTATTTTTAATCTCGGAATTTAGTTAATGACACATTTAACTATGTCATTACTAATTACTAAATCGTTTAGTAATATCGGCTATTTCAAAGGAAAGTCATTCGTAATTGGAATATTTCTTAATAGGTTACTTCTGATTGACAAATAATATAATTCGTTCTACTAGTCATTATTTACTTTAAATAATGAAGTAGGCATTTATGTTATTTATAGGACTAACCGTGTCGGAACAAATAAAACGAATAATTTCTGTTTTTGTAGATAAGTAAAAATACTACATAACATCGGAATCGAGAACTTTTTCCTTATATTCCTATAAAAAATTGTTATTTTGATATTGCAACCGGACACTAACAATTTATTCGTTCTAATATCTTTTCGACCTTATAAAGGTCGCCGGAAGACGCTGGATGCAGGTCGCCTTCAACAGGAATCTGTGGAGATCTAAGGGGGAGGCCTAGGTTCAGCAGTGGACGTCCTATGGCTGAGATGATGATGATGATGATGAATATCTTTTCTGCAGGTAGTTTCGCTTGCGTCCCTAAGAATGACTTCGCGTATCTGGATGAAAATGATCTAGGTACCTACATGTGGCATAGTTTTCTAACTCTTTTTAGGGTTCCGTACCCAAAGGGTAAAACGGGAACCTATTGTTTTCGCTCCTCTGTCCGTCCGTCCGTCCGTCTGTCACCAGGCTGTATCTCATGAACCGTGATAGTTAGAGAGTTGAAATTTTATTTTTGTTGCCGCTATAACAACAAATATTTACTGAAAAAAATAATTAAATAAATATTTATGGGGGCTCCCATACAATAAAAGTGTTTTTTTTTTGCCGTTTTATAAATACTGGTACGGAACCCTTCGTGCGCGAGTCTGACTCGCACTTGGCCGGTGTTTTATATTCATTTCATTATTTTCAAACCGAATCGTAATACCTGAGACTAACGCTTTCAAACGAATAAACTCTTCAGCGTTATAATATTAGTAGGTCCCTATAGTTACTACGCACATATCTATACTTAATATTATAAAGCTGAAGAGTTTGTTTGTTTGTTTGTTTGAACGCGCTAATCTCAGGAACTACTGGTCCGATTTGAAAATTTCTTTCAGTGTTAGATAGCCCATTTATCGAGGAAGGCTATAGGCTACTTTTTATCCCGGTACGGGAAGTAGTTCCCACGGGATGCGGGTGAAACCGCTGGCAGAAGCTAGTCTACCTATAAGCCCATTCATATACCTACATACATATACTTATGTAACAAAAACATTGTTTACACATTTAGTCACTTTCAGGGAATGTCCCTTGACATGATCCATATAACGGGTAAAGTTTGCCGATAATATATAAACGTCAGTATTTTTAAGAGGCTGACACCACCCAAAACAAAATACATACGAGAGAGAAAGAGAGAGAAAAGATAATTTTAAGAGGTAAGTTTACAATTTTTTTGTATCGAGAAGAAATCGAAATATCGAAAGAAATTAACAGGGTTGTCAGAAATATGTTCACGATTAATATATATTTTTTTCGCCGTCAAAAACTGTATAGATTTGGCCAAAAAATTGTTTGAGACAAGCCAATTTGGATTGTCAGCGTCTTAAAACACCTGTATACTATGAATTTGCACGTTCAATTTTCAAAGTAACAATTTCTAAGTAATTTAGCATTTTTGTACCTCATTCAAAACAGGATTAAGGAAAAATATACAGGCATTATTTGACTGTAGGTTACAATATCCATAATTGTATAGGGAAAGAGACTATGAAAATCTATCAATCACCAAACGTTGCGAAATCTATATTAATATCTATACTAATATTATAAAGCTAAAGAGTTTGTTTGTTTGTTTGAACGCGCTAATCTCGGGAACTACTGGTCCGATTTGAAAATTTCTTTCAGTGTTAGATAGCCCATTTATCGAGGAAGGCTATAGGCTACTTTTTATCCCGGTACGGGAAGTAGTTCCCACGGGATGCGGGTGAAACCGCTGGCAGAAGCTAGTACCTAATAAAGAAGAAAAAAAATGTTGTTTCTTTGTTGGTAACCTAAAACCTCCGAAACTGTTGAACCGATTTGAAAAACTTCTTTCACTGTTGGAAAGCTACACTCTTCCCGCGTAACATAGGCTAAATTTTATCCCGGTACGGGCAGTAGTTAACCGTAAAGTAAACCGCGACAAAACTAGCGAGATATTAGTATGTTATGGACCAAGTGATAAATTGGGCATTATACATAATGCCCGGTCATTATGAAAAATGCCCAATATGAGAGTGCAATTTGATAATAATTATTCAAATAATCAAATTGACCGGGCACTATACATATTGCCCGTGACCTTTTGGGCAAAGTAATATAAACATATTTAATTTCATTTTTTTTATTGTTATTGACATTTAACTTAAACTTAATATTAATAGCATGCAACATGCAGCAAGCATGGCTTCTGTCACGGCTCCGGCGCTGCGGGGCTCCGGCGGTACCATGCGAGCTTATCGTCGCAGATGGTTTTCACGTTCACCACCGCAGCTTCGGCTTGCTGGCCGGCTCTGCCGGCCAGCCTCAGCCGCGGCGGCGAGCGTTAAAACTACCTGCGCCTCAGCTCGCAGGCCGCCTTGACCCTCCGCGCCTACGCGGTTTTGAATTGCACTCTAGGGGTAGGGCAGACAAGACTACGTGGAGTCGGGTTTGCAGCGATTCGTTTTCGTCACTGACTTCAATTTTTAATACAATGTTTTGAATCCAAATTAAATTCTACCATAAAAAAAAACGAGCCAAGAAAAATGAGATCAAGAAAAACGATGCCGAGTAAGTAAATTAGATGACAATTGTCCAATAAATAATTTTGTGGTTAGACTTAAAATTTCCCATTAAAAAAGAACATATAATTTTCGAAACAATAATCATAAAATATGTAGCAAGTAACAGAATTTATTTATTAGAACAACTGCCACCCTCGCACCGCATAAAATATAGCTTTATTATCAAATTGCCCAACTGTCATGTAGCAATATAATAATGCCCGTGCAATGTGATAAATAATGAAGTTAAGATAGTTATTAATCACTTGGCCCGATAAAGCTAGACATTATTCATAATGCTCGGGCATTATAAATAATGCCCGAATTAATCACATGGTCCATAACAAGTATACAGGATAATATAATATTTCCTGGTTCTTGAAACCTAAGGGGAAATACAGATTATACATAGTTCCATCAGAATAATATTTCAGTTAATATTACTTCTATACTAGCTTCTGCTAACTGTTTAACCGGGAAAAAAAGTAACAATTCATTTCTTTTCTTTTAGAGATATAGCTCAAAGTCGCTCAACGAGCTATGGAGGACTATGCTCGGTGTTTCTCTTCGTGATCGAATCCGAAATGAGGAGATCCGTAGACGAACTAAAGTCACCGATATGGCCCACCGGATTAGCAAGTTGAAGTGGCAATGGGCAGGCCATATCGCTCGCAGAGCAGATGGAACGTTTTATAAATAACTAGCTTCTGCCAGCGGTTTCACCCGCATCCCGTGGGAACTACTACCGTACCGGGATAAAAAGTAGCCTATAGCCTTCCTCGATAAATGAGCTATCTAACACTGAAAGAATTTTTCAAATCGGACCAGTAGTTCCTGAGATTAGCGCGTTCAAACAAACAAAAAAACAAACAAACAAACTCTTCAGCTTTATAATATTAGTATAGATAGTACGGCACCGTTCGTGCGCGATTCCGACTCGCACTTGGCCGGTTTTATCACGGTGCGCGGAGTAGTTCCCTAGAATCAAGATACGAGGGAAAACCCGAGGGAAACTCCTAGTAAGTACATAAAAGTGTCGTTTTTATCAAACAATGTAATCTTATGTTATCCGCTGAATCGGTTACGCGATAAAATATCAACAAAATAGAGGTCAAACGATACCTCATTGATTCATATTGGCATAGCAACATTGTGGGTAAAGAACCAACCTCTCAAATATGAGTGTGTGCTCGATTCCAATTCAAACCAGTACCAATGCAAATTTCCAAAGTTTGTATGTACTTTTTTAGTATATCATGAACACCAATGACTGTGTTTCGGATGGCAAGTTAAACTGTAGGTCCCAGCTGTCATTGAATATCTTTAGCAGTCGTTACGGGTAGTCAGAAGGCAGTAAGTCTGACACCAGTCTTACCAAGGGGCTGGCCGGGTAACTGGGTTGAGGAGGTCAGATAGACAGCCGCTCCTTGTGCCACACTGGTACTCAGCTGCATCCGGTTAGACTGGAAGCCGACCCCAACATAGTTGGGAAAAACCTAGGCAGTTGAGATGAAGCTTAAGATGATTTTCCCTACGGCACACTAGTACTCAGCTGCATGTAGTCACACTGGAAAGCTAAGGAAGAGGCTAGGCAGATTGTTTAACTTACCAATCCATCTGCCTTCAAGTCCACTGTCATTTCTCTTCTTTTTAATGCTAAACATTGTCTTCTGAGCAAGTCTATGTCATTTGTCAGGACAGCTATGTGGATATGCCTGGAAAAAAGCAATCCAATTGAGAACCTCCGACTTTGAGCTGCGGGATTGCTCGCGCGAGTTACCGCGGCGCTGGCACATAACGGGCTTAAGAAGGAACATGATGGATTTTAGTAAGAGTCTGACACTCCCTTACGCTGCACACACAGCAGGAGGGGTCATTTGATGATGTCAGATAAAAAAAGAGCCTTCTTCTTTTTGAAAGTCGGATAAAATAGCAATTAATATAGGTTCGTTCTAAACTTATCGTCGTTAGAAATAACGCACTTTAAAAAAAAACAGCTTATATGGTCCAAGTTCACCGACAACAGGTTTTCTTAAAACGACAGTTTACTTTAAAACTTGAACGTGAAAAATCATAGTAAGAAAACTGACGTTTTTATTGTGTGTGAACTCGCGGCTTTTTTTTATGGGAAATCACCATGACGGCTCCCGCTGTGGGTGCAGCGTGAGGGAGTGTCAGACTCTTACTGACTAAAACCCATGGTGTTTCTTCGTAGGCCTTTTATGTAACACGGCCGCGGTAACTCGCGCGAACAATCCCGCAGCCCGTGTGGGGGCTCAATAATTGATAAAAAAATACTATTGGCCGACTTCTGACGACATTACAAGCTGTATTTTTGCGTTTATTTATTCTCTAGCTTCTGCCAGCGGTTTCACCCGCATTCCTTGGAATCTACTTCGCGCACGCACCCGGATTAAAAATAATGTATAGCTTTCTTGGATAAATGGCTATCTAACACTGAAATAATTTTTCAAATCGGACGAATAGTTACTCATATTAGAGTGTTTTTAAACAAACAAACAAACTCTTCAGCTTTTTAATATTAGCATAGATATCAATGACCGAAAAAAATTAACGTTTTGATATCAACTTTTTATCGAAATTGGTTTTGAAAACACGTAATTTAATCTTATCGGTCACTTTTTTGCACAACATTCAATATGTTGACCTAACATTTTTTAAACTGGGCGTAAAGACATGGTTATAAAAATATTGAACACGTATTTTATTAAAAAAAAAATACTTAGATGCTAGTCATTTTCACACGAGTTCCGTGGGAACTACTGCTCGTACCGGTATAAAAAGTAGCCTATAGCCTTCCTCGATAAATGGGCTATCTAACACTGAAAGAAATTTTCAAATCGGACCAGTAGTTCCTGAGATTAGCGCGTTCAAACAAACAAACAAACAAACACTTCAGCTTTATAATATTATTAGTATAGATAGATTGATAGCATAGATAAGTATGTTGTATTATATCAAAAGGTTCTTTACATTTAGCTATTTTGATTTTGTAAAATGATAACAGGAACCCCAGCAATGTTTTAGTATCTATACTAATATTGTAAAGCTGAAAATTTTGTTTGTAGCGCTAATATCAGGAACTATTCGTCCTATTTGAAACAGTATTGCCCAACTATTTTTTCGATGTTATTATACATAAAAATCTTCCTCTTGAAACACTTCATCTGATAAAACACCGCATGTAAATCGGTGGCGTAGTTTTGAAGATTTAAGCGTACAAAGGGACATAGGGACAGAAAAAGCGATTTTGTTTTATACTAGGTAGTGATATTCTTTCAATGTTAGATAGCCCATTTATGGGGGAAGGTTCTAGGCGTTTTATCCAAGTACGCGAAGTAGTTCCCACGGGATGCGGGTGCAACCATTGGCGGAAGCTAGTGAATAAGGATATTTTTAGAGTACCGTACCCAAAGGGTAAAACGGGACCCTATTGTTTTCGCTCCTCTGTATCTCATGAACCGTGATATTAGAGAGTTGAAATTTTCACAGATGATGTATTTCTGTTGCCGCTATAACAACAAATACTGAAAACTAGAATAAATAAATATTTTGGGGGGACCCATACAACAAACTTGATTTTTAGGGTTCCGTATCCAAAGTGTAAAACGGGACCCTATTGTTTTCGCTCCTCTGTCCGTCCGTCCGTCTGTCACCAAGCTGTATCTCATGAACCGTGATAGTTAGAGAGTTGAAATTTTCACAGATGATGTATTTTTGTTGTCGTTATAACAACAAATACTGGAAACTAAAATAAAATAATATTTTGGGGGCTCCCATACAGCAAACTTGATTTTTTGCTCATTTTCTAAACAATGGTACGGAACCCTTCGTGGTCCGGTTTTTTGATGAGCTCTTTAAGCGTTGTTATGCGTAAATTACTAAGGCGCAGTTGGAACCGCGATACGCACATACTATTGCAAATTAAGTACCCATATTACCATATATCATTTATTTATCAACTATTAAACAATGAGTTTTATCAACAAAATAAGCTATTTAGCAATTAAAGTTTAAAGAGAACTAAATCTTAGATATCATATATATCTATACTAACTTCCGCCCGCGGCTTCGCCCGCGTAGTGTTCGGTTATATCGCGTTTCCAAGAGAATTCTTCAGAATTCCGGGATAGAAACTATCCTATGTTCTTTTTCAAGATCAACTCTATCTCTGTATCAAATTTTATTAAAATCAGTTCAGTGGTTTAAACGTGAAAACGTAACAGACAGACAGACAGAGTTACTTTCGCATTTATAATGTTAGTAGAGATTAGTAGAGATTAAGCAATGAGTTTTATCAACAAAATAAGTTATTTAGCAATTAAAGTTTAAAGAAACTGAATCTTAGGTATATATTATCCCTGCGGGTTGTTCGAAAGAGATACCGCGGCCCTGGTACATAAAAGGCCTGTGACGGAACACGACGGTTTTTAGTCAGTAAGAGTCTGACACTCCCTCTCCGCTGCTAACCCACAGCGGAAGGGGTCATTGATGATTTTTGACGTCGTTAAAAAAAAAAAAAAAAAAAAAAAAAAAAAAAAAAAAAAAAAAAAAAAAAAAAAAGGTATATATTATCCAGGTGCGCAAAGCAAGTACTCAGGATGAAAAATGTACAAACAATTATCACATTTGAATGGAAATATCACTCTTTTGATTAAATTATCTTTAGATAAATGAAATTAAATTATTCAGATAAATTAATTAAATTAACTATCTTAGGACGTAATACATGACTATCTTAGGATACATATCTGGCCGTTTTCCCACGGATACACCCATGTCCAGTACATATTGAACCAAACCGGACCAGTAGTTCCTGAGATTAGCGTGTTCAAGCAAACAAAAAACTCTTCAGCTTAATAATATTAGTATCGATTCATCGGTTAAAATTAATCGATATTGAAATAAAACAAAAAAAGTACTTACAAATGCCCATCGTTATCTTGTGTTAAGCATTTTTTCCAGTCGATAATTCCTTGGCGAAGTAATAGCAATGTTCTTTGCTCTTTAGGGATGTTACGCAAGTCTTGGGCTCCAAATTCTACCTTTTCAGTCAACTGACTCAAATTCCCGTCCATATTGTGTAAGTTGTATTCTGTTTTAGTCACATTTTGTCTCTCTACGCTCTCGGTAACGTCTTTTGTATGCTTATCAACTAACATATTGAAAGGATTGATCAGTAAATCAGGTGTAGTCGCCACTGATAATGATGAAAATCTGCCGATACTGTTGTTAGAATCTTCATCAAATACAGACCCGAGTTCCGGTAACGAGACTGTTGAGGC
The DNA here is from genome assembly GCA_963856015.1 of Helicoverpa assulta. NCBI lineage: Eukaryota > Metazoa > Arthropoda > Insecta > Lepidoptera > Noctuidae > Helicoverpa > Helicoverpa assulta. The sequence goes on from CAWLCW010000003.1 coordinate 818,666, forward strand.
AGTGTCCTGTTTCGTAATGGTTTCTTCTTCTTTCACAAATAACGTGTCAAATTCATTCGGTGATATCACTACTTTTCTTGGCTGTTTCACTGTAGACCCGTCTTTGACCACATAAGGGGCCAACTGCTGTCTTTTAACTCTGCGTTTCGGAGTAAACTTTTTCAACTCGTCCATAGACGATTCATGAGTCTGACAACACACTTCAACACTGTCCTTTTTGTCACCAACCTCTATACTGCCTTCAGTCTGGCAAGAAACACTTTTATTTTTTTTCGGAACTGTCAACAGAGAATTGATGCTTCTAATTTTAAGTTCATGACTTATAATTGAACATATGGAACTAAATAACAAATCATAGTTATTTTGACCGATTAGTTTGGTAATTTCTTCTGAGGTTTTCTCGTAAACCTGGCCGCTGTGGCTCTGACACTTAGCAACTGTTGTACAGGAATTAGTCAACATGTTCAGTCGATTCACGATAGTCATATTACGGACTTCCCCCGCCGTGAAATCCCCCGATTTCGACGTGTAAATAATGTCCTCTTGCACGGAATTTTGCAACGATTTCACTAGCTTTATATTACTCTTGAACGGATTTATACCTTTCTGTATTATTATGTTCTTATTCAATATTAGTGGCAGTTTTTTTACCGTGATTGGTTTCACATCCTCTGTAGACATTTTGAACACTTTTTTTATTGCTATCGCACTTAATTTATGTCGTCACTGTTTATTATACCTATCAGTAGACCCTGCGCGCGAAATTTTTGACGATACTGGCGAAATTCATTATTTTTTGAATAAATAACATGTTACTACACTGGGGTAACCCCCTTGAAAAATGACAGAAGCATTGAACCTCTATAGACTTGTATGCTTATGGAGGTGCGTTTACACGACACGACTACGTGACGACGCGAGTTGACGAAATCAGTTTGCCATCTACGAATATGATATTAAACATACAAATCAGCCCGCTGATTATTAAAATACAAAACAGCTTATTTAGTCCGTAATATCCGACAAAAGAAAGCGTCTACAATTAAAGTAGTTGTTAGAATTTCAAGTTATATTAACCAACAACAACATCACCCTACTTAGATGTGCACTAATGATTATTAGTCATTGTACCTCAATTCTCTAAAGGTTAATTATTGAAATTTATGACTAAGATTTTCCACATCAAAAGTCGTGAGCTTAAAATAATCTGTGATTATTTTTATTGCGACTTTTTGCGTCATGATATTATTAATCACGACGCAAAAAGTCGTGAGGTATCAACAAGTTTTAGTTTCCAACATGCGGCATTCCCCTGGCAAAACGTTCCGTTACACTGTATCCTTGACCTAATTTTCACAATATACCCCAAGAATAAAGGAAGAATTTGTTACTTATTGTAGTATTTAAGAAAAACTTGTAATTATAATCTGACTATAATAGTAATAATAAATTTTCTCATAGGTTTTCATGTTGATTTTGTTGTTATTGTTACTTATTGTGCAATGGAACGTACAAGAGCAACGACCTTGGCCTTATAGATCGTGTTTGGTGCGTTCTGAATACTGAGTTTGAAAAAGTATAATATTTTCATCGGGGTCCGTCTATTTAAAATAATCTGTTTTTGTTTAGCTTATGAAAATCAGATTGTTATAATAAAATGGCATATATTTTCTTGATGGACTGTGTTTTCTTTTCAAAGATTCTGGACGAAATGCTTGAATAATTGTTTTTTTTATTTCTTTGATATTAGCCAACAACTAAAGTATTCGATTTGATTGAAAATGACAAAAAGTCATTGATTCTAAAATAATTTATGTTATTTATTTTTGGAGTTAAATGTTACTCAAGAAGTAGCTTTCGAACACAAAAGTCTAACTTAAAAAAAATGCAAGTTTCAAAACTTCAATCAATCAAAATAACCAAAAAAAATGTTTTCTGCATTCATTCATAGTAATGGGAGTCGATGTAATTACAATAGTAACTGTACTTTGCTGTTTCTATTCAATATTTAAAAGTGATTGCATTTGAACTTGTACACTATTTGCGGTCTAATATCTAATGCTTTTATTTCAAATAGACCTTTACGGCTCTTATGAAACATCTCACTAGTTGCACGGTTCCAAAAAGTTGATCCCATTACGAAGAACCGGCAAGAAACTCCATGGACACTCTTTTTTCGAAACTTGTTCACAGTGATGCCATTCTGCATAAGAAAACTATTCTTATTTTCAGTAAAACCTTGTCTATAATATCCTTTTTAGTTGAGTGGAACTTCACAATAAAATTGGGACAAGCAAAGACAAAAATACCTAAGCAATTAATTTATGATTTCGTTGTATAGACTATCAAACTTTTTCTTGTAAAAACTTTGTATGCATAAATAAACTGTATATTAGGTATCAAGGTTTCTGTTAACTAAAACTTAAGCAACCCTAAAAAATACCTTTGGGGCCCTCCAAATGCAACAGGCAACAAGAAAACAAAACAATAACATTAAAAACACAAATATTTCTACACTAGCTGTTTTTATTAGTTTCACCCGTGTCCCCTGGGAACTACTGCCTAAACAGGGATAAAATATAGCCTAGATTACTCGGGAAGAGTGTAGCTTACCAATAGTGCAAGAAATTTTTTAAATCTGTCCAGTTGTTTTTGAGTTTATCCATTACAAACAAATGAAAATGGTACTGTTTTTTCCTCTTTATAATATTATAGATACATCTTGAATATTAAACCAATTTAATCTGAAATTATCTATTAAGTAGGTACTAAGTATATGTATTAATATCCTATATTACATTACTAGACCAACTCATTACTATAATAATAATATCTATGGACCAAGAATCTGGTATTCGAATGCTCACCTACGTCAAATTTCAGATCGTCTTAAAGGGGAATTCCCTTCATAGACTACAGAGTAGATATTATACAGGTATTATTAAGAAGGTTAAAATGAAAGGAGACTGTGCATGTAGTACTTTTGTTTTTTTATTTAGGTAAATAAGAAACATTTTGTAGTACATTTTTAACCCCCGACGCAAAAACGACGGGGTGTTATAAGTTTGACGTGTCTGTGTGTGTGTGTGTGTGTGTGTATGTGTGTGTGTGTGTGTGTGTATGTGGCATCGTAGCTCCCAAACGGATGATCCGATTGTAATGCGGTTTTTTTTGTTTGAAAGGAATGTCATTCGGGAGTGTTCTTAGCTATGTTTGGTGGAAATCGGTTCAGGTCTTCAAGGTCATCAGCTCGTTTGTTAGGTGTGATAGAAATGTTACACGCTCAGTTTACTTGCAAGTATATGTGGGATCTGAAATTTGAAATACTAATGTCTTTTGGAACCACTGAGCTGGTCTGCTGTTAGGGCACGAAGGTAGGAGACGTAACCCTGAACTGCCTTTTAGTAAACCCATCGAGTTTGGGCTCGTTGAATTTGTCTTGACGAGTTCTCTTCATGTTTCTGATTGACGAGAACCTGATGCTGGAAATGGGATGTGGCGGATGAAACCCTGGAATGCCGGAATGAAACGGATAAACCGATTTATATTTTTGCTGAAAATCTATAATGTCCAAAGGTTAATCTTTATTGTTTCTCAATCTGTGCAATTCTCCCAGAGCCAGTTTGTCATGAGGATTGTTAAACAGCTTCCTTTGGCCGAGATCGCATATAGCGACCCCATCTTAAAATAAAAGAAATTAAATGAAAGAAGGAAAAATTAAGGAGCTCCTTTAAAAAGCATGAAATAAAATTAAATTATAAATTTAAAAAAACCCCCGACCCAAAAAAAGTACGTAAAAACGCTAAACCCTATAAAAAGCAAAAAATAACTTTTAACACTACGTAAACTAAATTTTGACGTGTCGGGGGACCGCTTTTTACCTTCAAAAATACTTACATAAATAAAATGATACCTACCTAATTACAACATTCGTGTAAAAAAAAACACGTATTTATAGTAACGAATTAGAGCGGTCCCCCGACACGACAAAATTTAGTTTACGTAGTGTTAAAAGTTATTTTTTGCTTTTTATAGGGTTTAGCGTTTTTACGTACTTTTTTTGGGTCGGGGGTTTTTTAATTTGATTGTTCTTAATATTTACTGGGAAAATCTAGACATTTACCTAACTAGAGAACTGAAAACCTTGTTTAGGTACTTAAATGTTATCTGAGTACCTATGTTTTCTTATAAATATGTAGGTAGGTAGGTAATTTGTTTTTTTTTTTTAGTTTATCCTACTTCACTTTGACTAATCTTTTTAAGAAGGATATTGTTTGTATTTCCAATTTAATCAAATGCTTCTAAATTCTAGTAGGTATTTTACATGTGCTTATAATCTTTACAATTTGGTTACAATGTCATAAAATAATATCATGTAAAATTATGTCATAAGTGAGCAGTAGAACGAGTTTCTAGTTTCATAATACCTACCTTTACATTAGAGAAGGCATTCAGTATTTTACTAAACGTAAATAGTCTTTCTTTAATATGTGATTTCTTTATAATAAAAACTCAATACATACTCAAACTCAATTTTGAAATCAATTGTAACTAGTCTAGTATAGGGGCCCGATTCTCCTAATTTTTCTTAAGCGACATACGATTCACATTCGACTGCGATCCAATCACGACTCAATTACGATTGCAGCGTATGTGGCATTCCGCTATTTTTTCTTTGAAATAAACGTTTTTATCCTTTTCTGTCATTATGAACATAATGAATCATTTTGTCTGCAAATGATTTACGATTGCAATGTGATTGTAGAGCAAACTACCGTATGGACCAAAATCACCAAAATAGCAGACCAATCGCAAACCAATCGAATGTCGTTGGAATACGATTGATCTTATAGTAGTAGTAGTAGCAGAATGCCCGATATGGTTAAACTGCTATTATATTGCGATTCGATTTCTATTCAATTTTGACATTATTAACTTAGGAGAATCGGGCCCCAGCTGTGCACGGGGTTTCGGGTACGATTCCCGGTCGGGCCGAAATCCGTTTGTGGGTTTTAGACTTGGAGGACACTTAAAAGCGTCTCCGAATGCTACTCAGTAGCAGTCGTTGTTACAATTCCACGTCAGAGGCCGTCAGGCGGATTTGAGAAAACTCTGACACTAGGGCTTGTTAGGTGATTAAACTTAGGTACAGCTCACTCGATAAGAGGAATAACCATTGTTTTATACAATAAATTCTTTTGATAGCGTTTCTAAGAATATCTGGGTATAGGAATAACGATAAGAAGTCCTATTTTCTGGGCCTTTGTAAAAAATCACATGTTATGTACATAGGTACCTATCTACAATCTCCTTCATTGTGCTATACCTACCTACATATTCGTTAGTCATTACGGGTAGTCCGAAGCCAGTAAGTCTGATAACCAGTCTTGCCTAAAACTATCGGGTTGCCCGGGTAACTGGGGTGAGGAGGTCAGATAGGGCAGTCGCTCCTTGTGGCACACTGGTACTCAGCTGCATGCGGTTAGACTGGAAGCCGACCCCAACATAGTTGGGAGAAGGCTCGGCAGATGATGACTACATACCTACATACTAAAAATCTACATGCATTACGTTGATAACGACTCTTACAATGAAAAAATACTTTCCTCTACATGTGGTATGTATGATGTTTACTCTCGAGAAAACCCCCGACGCCTTATTTAAAACGTGGTATAAAGAAAATGGTTACCATGTCGGACTGCCGAACTTGAGGTACCGGGTTTGATTCCCGGTTCGGTCGACATTCGTGTGATGAGCATGCTTGTTGGCCGTAGTCTAGGTGTTATAATATTTCGTTTATCAGTTGTGTTAGCACATAACAAGTTAATTACTAATAATTTACCATGGGGCTAACCGACCGTGTGTGAAAAGTGTCTTGATATAGTTAATGACGCTAAGTTTAAATCAGCGTGAATGGTTTAAATCTAGCACTAAAGTTGATAATATAGAATAAGAAAGTTATCTATACTAATATAATAAAGAGGAAACACTTTTACAAACGCCAGCAGGGGCCCGATTCTCCTAATTTTACTTAAGCGACATACGATTCACGTTCGACTCGGTTCGACTGGGGCCCGATTCTCCTAATTTTACTTAAGCGCCATTCGATTCACATTCGACTGCGATCCAATCCCGACTCGATTACGATTGAAGCGTATGTGGCATTCCGCTATTTTTTTTCTTTGAAATAAACGTTTTTATCCTTTTCTGTCATTCAATAATGAATCATTTTGTCTGCAAATGATTTACGATTGCAATATGATTGTAGAGCAAACTACCGTATAGACCAAAATCACCAAAATAGCAGACCAATCGCACACCAATCAAATGTCAATCGAATACGATTGGTCTTTTATTAGTAGCAGAATGCCCGATATGGTTAAAACGGCTATTGCGATCATATTGCGATTCGATTTTTATTCGATTTTGACATTATTAACTTAGGAGAATCGGGCCCCTGAGATCCAATCCCGACTCGATTACGATTGAAGCGTATGTGGCGTTCCGCTTTTTTTTGTAACCGACTTCTTTGGGCGCGATTTTGACCCACTTTATTACACGCTTTTTATTAGCTTCACCTGTATGTTTGTTTCTTTGAAATAAACGTTTTTATCCTTTTCTGTCATTCAATAATGAATCATTTCGTCTGCAAATGATTTACGATTGCAAAATGAATGTAGATCAAACTACCGTATAGACCAAAATCACCAAAATAGCAAACCAATCGAATGTCGTTGGAATACGATTGGTCTTATGTTAGTAGCAGACTGCCCGATATGGTTAAAACTGCTATTACGATCATATTGCGATTCGATTTCTATTCGATTTTGACATTATTAACTTAGGAGAATCGGGCCCAGGTCAACCGCAACCCTGTAAATGTTGCCAATCGAACATTAACCTTCCACTATTGTGATAAGGTTGTAAATCTGTTGAAGAAATATGAGTCTTTGCCCAAACGGCTCCGCAGCTACTGAACCAATTTGAAAAATTCTTTCACTGATGGAAATCTACTCTATTTCCCTAATAACAGGCTTTACTTTATCTAGGTAGGTTTAAATACCTACTGATCTATCTCTTAACTAACACTTACTTAAATATTTCCTACTAGCTTCTGCCAGCGGTTTCACCCGCATCCCGTGGGAACTACTTCCCGTACCGGGATAAAAAGTAGCCTATAGCCTTCCTCGATAAATGGGCTATCTAACACTGAAAGAAATTTTCAAATCGGACCAGTAGTTCCTGAGATTAGCGCGTTCAAACAAACAAACTCTTCAGCTTTATAATATTAAGTATAGATAAAAAAATAAATACCATTTCAAAGATTTCTACCAAAATGGTAGATAATATAAGATTCTGGGAACACCTTTAATTTCATAATCATTGAGCTTTTATTAAAAGCTCTTTACTCTATGGTAAGGGGCAATCCCGTCTTTTATTTTGAGAACGACAAGGACAGAATTATTAGTAATCCTTAGGAGAGAAAGGGATAGGGCTAGTATAGTTACTTTATGATACAAGTACTACGCAATATTAAATGGTAATCTTTGCCAATCTATTTGTTTTAAGATACGGAACAGCTGAATCTATTTTAATGTCTTTCAAGGGCAAAATGATAGTTAAGATCCTTTTGTGCGCTGTACAAAATATATCTAGTCCAAAGTAAGTACCTAAACTTTGGACTAGATATATTTTGTACTGCGCACAATTTTGTTGTTTTAAGTAAGAGCGGGGGCACACGATGCGTTGCGGCGGCGGTGCGGCGCCGCAGCGGTGTCGCTGCGTCGTCTTACATAGAAATATCTACGGCATGTCACACGATGCGCTCCGGCGCCGCACCAGACTTGCAACCACCAAGACGAGGCGGGGAGGGGTGAATGCGTTGCGACGTCGGAGCGGCACTGCTCAGTTGTTTTGCGTCACGAGGAAGGACAACAGACTGTCCAACGCTACGGGCGGCGCCGCTGCGACATAACAACGTTACGGTGCCGCACCGCTCGTGTGCCCACTGACACGGTGAAATCTTTGCGATGCGGCGCCGCAACGCATCGTGTGCCCCCGCTCTAAGTATATAATCTTTTTCTAGATTCCTATACTTTTTTTTTATAGGATATCATCAAAAGACCCCTCCCGCTGCGGGTGCAGCATGAAGGAGTTTCAGACTCATACTGACTAAAACCCATGATGTTCCTTCATGAGCCGTTTATGTACCACCGCCGCGGTAACTCGCGCGAACAATTCCGCAGTCCTTTGTAGATATACTAACTTCTGCCAGCGGTTTCATCTGCGTACGGTGGGAACTATTTCAGAAAAAAGTACATAGCATACAGCTAGTTACTAGGTAGGACCTACTACCTTCTAAAATGGACAGATGATTTGAAAAATTATTTCATTGTTGGGAAGCTACACTCTTCCCGAGTAACATAGGCTATATTTTATCCCGGTACGGGCAGTACTCGGGACGCGGATGAAATCACGGGAAACAGCCAGTAGTATAAGTATAGTGAAATAAAACAAGCAAAAAAAGGTATCAATAATACTTTTTATTTAATACAAACATAATTTTTATCAGTTTTTTTTTTTATTTCAAAAGAGATCAATGTGGTTACAAAACAAATTAAATACAGTCTTCCTTAAAATACTGAAATGTTAAATCAGTCATACTATACGCCGCGAACGTACAAACATATAGCTATCTCTCTCACACACACGCTTAGAAGCGAACGTGCGAACGAGACGACAGCATAATAGACGAAAGAAAATTAAACCAAAAGTCTTGGACACCTAATACGAACGTCTCGTTAGTTCACTCGTAACGGACCGTTTTGGTATGTATTTGACCTAGAAGGCGCCTGACCTACCTGCCTAATAGCATCTTTGCTTATCTTTCCTTACTCCATGCACAGCGAGCGGGATAGTAATATAATATCATGCTGGTGTAAAAGAGATAGCAATACAAAGGTCAACATACGACATTATTCTTATAACGGTCGCAGAATATTTCTTTAATCAACGTGATTGAGAACAATCTACCATTAATTGCCATTTCACCCTTGATACAAGTGACGCGTACAGTTGCATAAAAATCTTGCAAAAGATTACTATTTCTGAAATCTAGAAAAATAAACAAATATATTGTAGTTTTAAGCATTGAAAGAGGTACACGTGTACTAATATTTATGTAGGCTATATATTTGATTCAGAACGACTAAATTCGATAATGATAAAAATGCGCTACTGTTTTAGGAGATTTTGCGTTATGACATCACCGCTAGTTATTTTTTTCTCCATGAACGAGACCTATGGTGATTACTTTGTCCAATACGTACAATTGTACACGTTCACTTGTATGTTAAAAAAATTGTAAAAATGGCTCCAATACAAGGTCCAATTAGTAGAAAAATAATAATAATAGGGAATTGACAGAGATACAAGTTTTTGATTGCTTATTAACTAACAAATTCTTAGTTTTGTAAGACACTGGTACTCAGCTGCATCCGGTTAGACTGTAAGCCGACCCCAACATAGTTGGGCAAAGGCTTGGCAGATGATGTTTGTTAGTTTAAAAAGATATTATGAAAATGGTGAATCAATTGAGATGATTGAATAACATACTATAATATTGTTGTATAATATTGAAGTTTTGTTTGTTGTACCCCACAAAGGCTCCTGAACTATTGAACCGATTTGCTAAATTCTTTCACTGTTGGAAAGCTACACTCTTCCCGAGTAACATAGGCTATATTTTAACTGGCTATAGTTTCCACAGGAAGCAAGTGAAACAGCTAGTATGATGCAACTAAATGCATTTGTTAATGCTGCTTTTTTAAAATGTGGGGAATAACCTTAACTTATGTTAGAAGGTTATTTTGCTTATATAGTTAAACAGGAAATAGTGCTTATTTAGTTATTGTTATGCATGTAACTATGTGTAATACATTGCTGGGGAGTTTGTTCCACCATTTCTTCTTCCCAGCAAAAACACATAGGAAGTGGTGAAGGGCGGGCGTTTTGGAGTCTGTCTTTTGTAAACTTGACCCTCAAAAAGCGCTGATTTTCTGACTACTTTGAATAAACTTCTTTTTTATCATAATAATTAAAGATAGTCAGGACGCGGGTTAAATACGAACGCTAGTTGATAATTTTGAGTTTACCTTTTAAGTGTTAATATTGACTTTTTTATTATAACTTTATGCTCTGTCAAACCCCTAATAAATAAGACATGATATTGATTGTTGCAATATAAGAATAATAATCTTGTATAGAAGCGATTTTAAATAAATTAAAACATTTTTTAGGAATAACTGTCTCATCCATACTAATAAATATGTATAGTACTTAAATTATAAAAGATTTGCATTTCTGTATGTTTGCAAGGGATCAACTCGATAACTACTGAGCCGATGAAAAAAAAAATCTAAATTCATATTATTTTTGTACCTTTATAAGTTTGCATGAAGTATCTAATTATACCACAAAAGTTCGCTTCTATAAAGATGAAATTATCCTTATAATATAAAAAAAATATATACAACTATTGAGTTTCCATAAAAAAATACAGTCGTATAAAATTTCTCAGAGTTTTCAAAAAATTCTCAAAGCCTAAATACTCGTCTAGAATCCTAAGTTTTTTAGTTTTTATACAAAATCAAAAACGTTTACTTCGTTAAATATAATAACAGCTAGAATCTAAGGCACTAAAATACACAAAAAAAAAACTATTTATCTAAAATCTAGTTTTTTTTTCATAATTAGTTAAATATTTAATTAATACGAGTTTTACCAAAAACGGTAGAGCTCTGCGTAAATCGGTGGAGAACAGTCTTTTTTCAAAATTCGCTGTTTTTTTTTTAATTATTTACTTTTTTATTTATTTCGGTGGTTGCTTTATTTTTTATTTTCATACTTTGCTGGGAAGTATGTAGAGTTAGTTCGTGCGATGTACAGGCAGTCCTGTACGTATGTCCGATCGTCGGCCGGCAATACTGACCAGTTCAGTGTGGCTGTGGGCCTGCACCAAGGGTCGGCTTTAAGTCCTTACCTCTTCCTGCTTATTATGGACGCCTTGACGGCGGACATACAGGAGGAGGCACCCTGGTGCATGCTGTTTGCCGACGACATCGTCCTGGTTAGTGAGGACGGACCTGAGATCCAGAGCGGATTGGGAAGTTGGCAACAGAGACTGGAGAATTTTGGTTTAAAAATCAGCAGAACCAAGACCGAATACATGTTCTGCGATTTCGGCGGTCTCTCCAGTCCTGAAGCCATAGCGCTGGATAACGCACTTCTTCCAGTCTGCTCCGATTTCCGGTATCTCGGTTCGCTTATTCAGGGCGATGGCGAAATAGATCGGACAGTTACGCACAGAATTAACGCAGGATGGATGAAATGGCGGCAGGTAACGGGAACAACTTGTGACCCTCGTATTCCCCTTAAACTTAAGGGGAGAATTTACAAGAGTATGGTCAGACCTGCTGTCTTGTATGGATCAGAGTGCTGGCCCACAAAAGCGAAGAATGAAAGACAATTGCATGCGGCAGAGATGAGAATGTTAAGAGGTATGTGTGGAGTTACGCGAATGGATAGAGTGAGGAATGAGTATATAAGAGGAAGTTTGAAAGTAGCGCCGGTATCAGAAAAACTGCGTGGAAACCGGCTGTCGTGGTATGGGCATGTGATGCGGAGGAATGAGAGTCATGTTGTGAGGAAGGTGATGAGTATGAACGTGGACGGATATAGGGGAAGAGGAAGACCAAAGAAACGATGGATGGATTGTGTGAAAGTAGATATGGTAAGAAAGAATGTTACTTGTGAGATGACGGCAGATAGAAGAGTATGGAAGAAGAAAACATGCTGCGCCGACCCCAAATAAAATTGGGATAAGGGCAGGAGGATGATGATGATGATGATGTTTTTTTTTATAATCAGCTTAAAAATACAGAATAAATATTTTAAGTATTTTTACCTATACTGATTATTTATAAGTATCAAAAACTTGGACGAAATTAATGTTAACTTGCTGACAACAAGCACTAATTAAAATAAAAAAAACTAAAAAATAATTCTGAACCAAAACAAACATTCTTTTAGTAAAAAAAAATGGTATAAGTTGCCTCAATAAAAAAAAATCCACATAATAAGAATTATACATTATTATGGATTTTTATACCCAATCCACATCAAAATGTATTTTTAAAGTTCAAGATTGACATACAACCTTAAAGAATTCATAAAAAATAACGCTTTATTTCTAAACTTTCTACACAATATCTAATTGTTAGAAAAGGTACGAAAAATATACATCGTTCTATTATAAAAAGGTGGGTATCTACAATTAACGACAAACTGGGGTTAATAATTTTCACATTTCACCGCGGCCCGGTGGTGTCGGATTGTCGTCGCATCGCGCTATGAGAGTGAAGGAATAGTGAGTGCACCGCAGTCCAAGCAAATGTCCGTGCACTATATATCCTGCGCAGCTGACTGATCTCCATATATGAGAATAGCCGCCGTGACCGAATTCGGCCATTGACTTTTGTTATAAAAGTAAAACGCTCGACCGCGCGGTCTTGCGGTGTTCATTTAAAAAGTTACGGATTTTATACAGAACAATATATTTATAAGATAGAGATTTCAACGCATATCCCAGCGGTGCGCGGTGCCGTATGCTAATTACTTTAAGTAGTGTTACTAGCATTTAAAATAATGTTTTTAGTTATGATTTTTTTTTAAACTATTTTTCAAAATGGTGTAATTTGAAAATACGGATGGTTGTTTTGTGAATAATAACAGTTATTTGGAATTATTAAATCTTCAATGGCCTTACTACAAAAACTTAACCACCTGTTTTACACTTGTCTAAAAAAAATGTGGCTGCAAAATGAACCATATGTCAACGTCATAATTTGACATTTTTTTAGACAAGTCCTAAACTGACGTTTAAAAGTTTTTGTGGTAAGACGGCAAATGTTTAAAATTCAGTTCAAATTAGGTTGCCGATCTGAAGTTGGCTACAAGTGACGGCGCAGCAACAAAATATATGAGTAAAGCACTATTGCGTCTATATCAAACGTACACTTTAACTTTGAATCGTAAAATCACATGTAGCCAACTTCAGAGAGGCAAAGTTATATGACGACAGCTGTATTTCATTGATTTATAAGTTAAACTCTATTAAAACTAGTCTCGATTCCTCTGATTTATTTACCGGCCGAATTGAGAACCTCCTCCTTTTTGGGAAGTCGGTTAAAAAGTAACACCAATTTGAAAAATAGTTACTAACAGAGTTGTAGTTTTTTGCATTGCTAAATTATTTTATAAAAAAAATCCTGAACATACTAAAAACACTATAAAAATGCTAGCTTTGTATAATTAAATATTCAGTTGTTACCAGTTTGTCAATACAAAAGTGTATTATTATATTCAAAATACAGTCTTATTATATCAATTCTGCTGAAAAAAAACTCAAAAATATGATTTATTTTTTCCAACAAGCTATTTGACTAAATTAATACAAAATGAGTGAAGAGCAAAATATAGTCCTATATCTTTTATTTCAGTTAAATATTGTTTTACTTTCTATGTGGCACACAGGTACTCAGCTGCATCCGGTTAGACTGGAAGCCGACCCCAACATAGTTGGGGAAAGGCTCGGAAGATTACAATATAATTGGAGAAAACTACAGTGCATTGACAATTTATATTAGGTACTTTACATTTTGGATTCATTTAGTCAAATGCAAGGGTATTAGAAATTATTATAATTTTACATGATTGATCATGATTTTCGAATATTTTTGAGTATGTTTTCAGCAGAACCTAAAAAATACAAAACTAAGCTAAATTCTCATCTATAACTAAATTATTACTATCGTCTAAGGATTCACTTAAGTCACTATTATCACAATCTTCATCGTAACTCCTCATAAAACTATTCATATTAGAAAAACTCACCATTAGCTGCTTTTCAAAAAGGTTTGAAGTGAAAATATTTCTTTCCATAGTATTTTTGAGAAGATTAGCGAGTATTGGGTTCGATTTCAGCATCTCCGGCTTGATAGAGTTGAGGTCAAAATTTTCTTTGCCATTCAAATTTTGGTCGTTCCGATGGGTTCTTTTGTGAAGGATGAAAACGTCTGGGTCTTTAAAACATTTTGAACATTCTTCACATTGGTAAGAAGTTTTTTTCTCTTGGTTGCTATCATGGTCCGTTCTAGTCTGAAAGTCTGGGTTGGTTTGGTTGTTTTCAGATGTTTCTGCGTTGTTTTCTGGTTTTGGTGGAGCGGTGGGCGTTTGTTCTTCAGCTGATAAGGGTAGTGGGAGGCCTGAAAAGGGTAATTTATTATCGTTTTAATAGAAAAAAAAAAAAACTATAGCGAAAGTGATTGCAGGTTGCATGTCTGGTAATATAATACTGAGAAATGTTTTTCAGTAAGTCATTCGGACCAATATATAGATACAGCGGCTGTAATGTAAAGAGATCAACCAGCTGCGCATGTATTAGCGTATGCACAGGTGCACTCTCTGTTCCCTCACTCTCATAACGCGATGTGACGACAATCCGACACCACTGGAGAGATCATATGGATGTTTATTTGTTCTTGGCAGTATAATACTCGTAGCTTATTATCAGAATAATATTATACTACTTTTATATGGGTGCGAAAGTCGTGGTGGCCTAGTGGGCAAAGAACCAACCTCTCGAGTATGAGGGCGCGGGTTCGATTCCAGGTCAGGCAAGTACCAATGCAACTTTTCTAAGTTTGTATGTACTTTCTAAGTATATCTTAGAAGACACCAATGACTGTGTTTCGGATGGCACGTTAAACTGTAGGTCCCGGCTGTCATTGAACATCCTTGGCAGTCGTTACGGGTAGTCAGAAGCCAGTAAGTCTGACACCAGTCTAACTAAGGGGTATCGGGTTGCCCGGGTAACTGGGTTGAGGAGGTCGGATAGGCAGTCGCTTCTTGTAAAGCACTGGTACTCAGCTGAATCCGGTTAGACTGGAAGCCGACCCCAACATAGTTTGGGAAAAAGGCTCGGAGGATGATGATGACTTTTATATGGGTGCGGAAAATAGTTTCTTCGCGAAGTGAACTCGCCTACCATACCATGTATTCTAACTGTAGAGCAGTTAGAAACTTTTTAGTCTTAAGGATTTATTCATTATATTTTTTCAACAAAGACTTAAACAGTGTTCGATGTAAAAGAATAATGAAGACGAAACCTTATTTGTTGTATTTGATGATGTATATTGTATATCCTAGAGGCTCCGAAACTGTCATTGAACATCCTTGGCAGTCGTTACGGGTAGTCAGAAGCCAGTAAGTCTGACACCAGTATTGGGTTGCCCGGGAAACTGGGTTGAGGGGGTCAGATAAGGCAGTCGCTCCTTGTAAAGCACTGGTACTCAGCTACATCCGGTTAGACTGGAAGCCGACCCCAACATAGCTTGGGAAAAAGACTCGGAGGATGATAAAGGCTCCGAAACTACTGACGACTTGAACCGATTTGAAAGATTCTTTCATTGTTGTTAACTGGGAGGTTGGACTATTCCGGGAAGAAAGATCAGATTACCCCAGGACGCGAGTGAAACAGCCAGTTTTAAATATTAAAATAACTCACCATTAGACAAATTAGCAAGTCCCATAGCGTCTTGGACGCCGGCGGCCTGCATCGCCAACATGGTCTGCATGTAGATAGCTTGAGCTAACTGCTGGGCTTGTTGCTGAAACTGAAATGTGGGTGAGTGAGTAAGGTCCGACTTCACACCTGCACACACTCACACATTACGAGATGAGTGAGTTTGTGACAGTGAGCATAAGTGAGTGAGTACATACCTGAGGATTCATAACAGGTACATTATCGGGCACCCAGGCGCCCGACTGTCTTCTAGTGTAAGGCGCTGGTGTGTCTGAAGGTAGATTCTGTGAGGGTATCGCATCTTTACGGAGAGTTCGCCATTGTCCTGGAATATAAAATTTTAACTCTATAAACGTAATTAAAGAGTTTAGATAAATTATGGAATTGAGCATTACTTTGCAGACAAAATGTTTGGAAAAATAGTGTGAACTCTGTGAGACAATAAATCGAGGCTTGGATGCTGGATGTAATTATAATCTAATGCATATGCACATGCAGCAAGGGTATGCATATACAGAGAACCATGCCTTTAGTATAGATAGATAGATATATTCTTTATTATGCACACCACACTGTCACAATCACTACTGGTGCAGAACCATCTAAAGAGACTCAAGAAAGCTGACATTGTGCTGCCTGACTAAATAGAATTGGGCACTGGCCCCATTACTATAAATACCCTTCTAGTATCTCCACGCATCTGATCATAGTCTGAGTAGACTGATAGCAGATTAAAAACACACAAAAAAAAAAAAATGCACACCAATTAAAAATCAACAAGAACAAACAAAAATTTTGAAGTCGGTGACACAATGGGCGGTTTTATCGCTAAAAGCGATCTCTTACGGACAACCTTTAGATGGATTGTGACAAAAGGAAATAACCATATCGCAGGTAGTTTCGGTTAGTATATGTATAGGTTTGGTTGTAATCTAACATGGAGATAGGTGCTATGAATATGGAATAGTTTTTGTTTATGACAAGAAGTTGCTTCGGAATGTGAGTGCAGCCATGGGACACGGATAGTATTATTGTTACCGCTATAAATTAACTTCGTATCACACATTTGACAAATCAAGCCTATATTAAAAAACAAAAAAAACTGGTAATGTGAAAAAGCTCTGATGGTATAGTTATCTGCACGGATATTGAGCCCTGACCTTCACCTGAAGAAGCGATTTATTGGTTTATTGCCTTATGTGTACAGTGCGCAAAGCGATCCCCACTCTTCCGTCGAGAGCTCAATATCCGTGCCGATAACTATATATTTATCTTAGACTCACGCACAGCTTACAAAAAGATACAACAGACCAATAACATGACCTAAAATTTCATCTTCAAGAGAAAGCTTTTTAATAATATTTACTAATATTGTGAAGATGTTATTGTAGTCAGTAATATTTGGATGTACTGTGCCAATTAAGAATATTCTTGTACCAATTGAAAGCTGTATTTTGTCATCAACTACTTTATGATATGTGAAATAGTATCCTGTATGGGACACTAACACTGGGATGGTGGCAAGTATATACATAGTATATTATACACCTTACATAAGGTGTGATTAGTGAAAATGGCGGTATTATAGCATTATTTGGTCAGTTTATCATCTTAGAGGCAGATTTAGTATTGCTCCTTTGCATAATAATGTATGACACAATCTACAATTTATTTATTTGCGTAACAATGTAAGATTGTAGCCATTCTTTAAGTAAAACTCTATTCCTGAATGCTGTAGCTTACTTTAACATTCCTAAACGTATTGCATAAACGAAACTGCGGGCAGGAGCTAGTATAGCGATAATAGACAACAAGATAACATGTATGCAATGTTCAATGTTATTTATTATCACAATTCACGACTGCAACTCATCAAAATACCCAGCGTTTGATAGTAAATAAACTTTCGTAAACACAACAACGTATTGTAGGTACTTTCATTATAATGTGGGAAAAAACGTCGTAAAACTACAAGTTTGAGTTAATTTCGCTATTAAGTACAAGATAAACGCTTACGACCAGTAGGTTTATTGCCAGAACTCGTAAATAGTAGGTATGTTCGGTCGGCTTTGATAAAATCAAACGTGCTATTTGTACCTACCCTTATTTTTTCCAGCGCTTGTTATTGTGTAATCCTCTGGCTTGAAATGAAGGCTGCATACTTTAGAGTACTTTGTATAAGGTTTCCCTCGTTTAAGTATGTTATTCCACAGTTTAGCAAGCTCTTCATCTCTGGGAAATTGATGAAAAGATACGTTTTTTGCCTTCCCAGCCATGGATGTGCATCGCGGCACGGTGCAGTAGTAAGGCATCTTGTTAGCGCGAAACTCGTCCAATTACACAAATTAACATATCTAAGCAATTATACTGTTATTATAACAGTTGTATTTTTTTATAGAAAAACAAACAAAACTTCGCGCATAAACACCAAGCTCCGACATTTATCAAAATTTGTAAAAAAAATAACTCGTGTTGCCAGTTTCTGAAACTTTATAAAGTTGTCTATGATCGACTAAACTACGTAAAATCGATTCTATTTCAATCAATTATTTTAATTCGTATTTCACTCAGTAAACAAAATACATTGTTACATATCCATTTCATATGACTTCTGTTCACAGTTTATATCTAGCATTAAAATATTACACGTTTATGAAAAGTCGAAAATACCAAAATAAATAAAAATATTTTTAGTCGATTTTACCCCGGCACAATGATTCACTACTATCGCGTTCAGACGAATAAAAGCATCGCCGTCAGTCGGAAGTCTATGGTCATTAAGAGTGGCCATTTTTTTCACAAAAAAAGTGGGAAGGGAAATATAGATGTCAAATGTTTCAAGGCTACGCTGTGATGATTCCATTTTTTTCCAAACCAACGTGATAACGTTTTCAACAAATAAAATAAATAACATATTAGTGTCCGGGACGAGAGGTTACAATCCAAATCGATGTGTTGTGTTCGTACCGCCGATTGTAAACATTCATAAGTTTCGGAAACCAAATACGAAAGAAAGATGGGATATTATTGCACGGTTCCTCAATGCACGTCGCTTGCCGGCAAAACGAAAAACGTGAAATTTCATCGGTTTCCTCGTGACGTTACTATGGCAGACAAGTGGAACTTAATTCTGAAGAGAGGCAAGCCGTATACGAAGTATTCAAAAGTCTGCAGCCTGCATTTCACCCAGGCCGATTATAACGTCACAACTATGGGTAAGAATAAAGGTATTTTGGGTTTTTCCATCTCTGGTAACAACATTAATAATATTTCCTTCGCCGATGACTCATAACAGTTTCACCAGTATATTTGTTTTGCTTTTTAGAAGGGTCACAATGCATCTTGATGCGATTAACCATACTTTTTGCTTTCCGAACTTCGTTGTTACACGATTTTTATCACTATTGTTTTTTTTTTGCATAATTTGGACAGATAATGAGCAATGATGGAGTGATTTGGTCAAAAAAGTTTTAATATAACTTTTTTCTACAGTTATTTCATGTTGGAAACTTTCAAATGCATGTTTTTTTAAAGATTTTTATATTCCAATTGTAATCTTATTGGTATGATTCATGTAACCTTTTAAAAACCTTGCTAACATAATTTGTTGGAGTCGGATAGTTTGTGACTAATAAGAATCAACTTTGACCAATCATTTCATTGTTGCTCTCAAAATAAGTTTTGTTATATTACATCACTCAACACAAAACATTAAATATTACAACTGCAATAATATACCTTAAATCTTCTCCTAAGCCTAATATTAAGCTGAAAATCATATCAATATCAGTTTAGCTAAACTTGAGAAAATCACGCTCAAACGTCCTTCAATACATCAGGTTAAACTGAAATCCTCCTTTCTTGAAGCTGGTTAAAAAGTATGTAACTGATAAGTACTTTGATCAATCATTTGAAAATAAGTTTTGTAATTCCAATCACTCTACATACAGACAAAAAGCTTGAAAAATTCATTTACAGCTTGAAAATATAGTTAAAATTCATAAAAACTGAACTCCTAAGTCCTTTTGATTTTTAAATAGAAAATTAACAGAATGGAAACCAGTTGGTTAAGATAATTTATGCTAATAAGTCCATTTGTAAAATATTTTGAATGTTTTGAAGTTAATTTTTAAAAATGTAGTGAATTTATTGCATGTTTCATGTTCAGATTATGGTTTATTTTTTCCAAAAAAGAGAGAACTAGAAGCTGTATAGTTTCTATTTTTGAACCCTAATTTGTTCATTAAAATTATACTGTGGACAGTGGACACTTTGAAGTACTTTAACCAAGAATAGGATTATATAGGAACAGTATGTAACAAATGTAGGTTATTTCAATCTTCATAAAAAAAGTTTAAGTGAAAGAGAGTTCATCCTTACTAATATTTAAAATGCAGAAGTAACTCTGTCTTCGAAGTAAGTCGTTTCGGGTAGTCAGAAGCCAGTAAGTCTAACACCAGTCTAACCAAGGGGTATTGGGTTGCCCGGGTAACTGGGTTGAGGATGTCAGGCAGGGCAGTCACTCCTTGTAAAGCACTGCTACATCCGGTTAGACTGGAAGCCGACCCCAACATAGTTGGGAAAAAGGCTTGGAGGATGGAGGATGGAAGTAACTCTGTCTATGGGGCTTTTACTCCAATACTACTGTAACAATTTCAGTGATATACAGTATAGGTACAGACAGTCTGGAACCTGGGGTTCAGCTTACAGTATAATTGGATGCAGCTGAGTACCAGGGTGTTACACAAAACATTTTCTGGGTACCTTAATTAAACAATACCACTTTATAAGACAGTTTGTCAGACTTTCTGGCTACTGACTACTCGTAACAACTGCCAATTATGTTCAAATGCCTCTTACTGTTTCATACACATTTTATACACACTACTTTTATACTCCCGAGGAGGCTGTTTATGTCAAAGTCAAATTGGTTTTTTGAAAGTGACCTAATTAAATTAGCACTTTTTCATATCAATTACATACATTAGATAAAACTCCAATAATCACCCTTTTACTGTTTCTTAAGGCTACTGCACACTATGTCGGCATGCCGCCGGGTTTATTTCAAACGACAATATCACCGGTATACCTATAAAAGTATTAACTGCTTTCTTAGTCTAGTAGTCGCATAGCGCGACTGCTATTACACGAGGTCTCGTGTTAGATTCCCGGTCTGGCCGAAATAACTTTGTGGGTTTTAGAAACTTTAACAAAGCAGCTCGTAATCTGGAAGTTGGTGATTGATACACCCGTGCATCGGAGAGCACGTAAATGTCGGGCCTGAGCTTGATCTCTCTCCAGTGGTGTCGGATTGTCGTCCATCGCGCTATGAGAGTGAAGGAATAGTGAGTGCACCTGTGTTTGCGCAAATTCTCTGTTTGTGCACTATATATAATATACATATGTCGTGCGCAGCTGACTGCTCTCCTTATATCAGAACAGCCGCCGTGGCCGACAATCGGATAGGACGCCATTGTCACCTAATTCAGGTAGTCAGCAACAGTTATTTGACAAGAGCTCAGTTTTCGTCAAATAGCTTGAAGTTGCATTTCCGAAATTAGCCATCTGACTCCTTGCACATATGTATTTTTTTAGAAGCTTTGCTTGTCCGATGTTGACTGCTATTTTCTTCGCTAGTCGAAAAAGTATGAAACAATTTTCTGCGCATATGTCGCGTCAAACGGCTAACTTCGGACTGTAACTAACTTCAGACTGGCATACTTATATGACGAGAGCAATTGAGCGCATGAGTAAATAAAAATGAATGGCAATTGTTTATAATCTAAGCTTACATTAGATTAATTTGATTACAGCAGCAATCTTATCGATCCGAAATGATTGTACTAGTCTTAATTACATTTATATTGACATTTTATAAATTATGAATGTGCAATCGTTGATTTTTATCTGGCCAATGTCTGAATTTTAGATATTTCTATCTGAAGGTCGAGTCAATTAAATAAATTGTTCTAAGCATGAAATGGACATTTAATTTTGCAAGTATTTGTTCTGTTTCCGGTATATTCCGGTGTCAAACACGATTGATAAGCCGCACGGTAGCGATCCGGCAAGAAAAACGTAACTTGAAAAAGCACTAACATTTTTAGCGTTCCGTACCCAAAGGAAAAAATGGACCCTATAACTAAGACCCAGTTGCACTATTTAAGACGCCACCGTGATTTTGATAGCCGTTTGCCATGCTAAATTATAGGACTACCAGCTTACCAATGGATCTGAAATTTTGATATAGGTAAATTGATATCTTTATC
Source organism: Helicoverpa assulta (assembly GCA_963856015.1). Taxonomy (NCBI): domain Eukaryota; kingdom Metazoa; phylum Arthropoda; class Insecta; order Lepidoptera; family Noctuidae; genus Helicoverpa; species Helicoverpa assulta. The sequence continues at coordinate 840,578 of CAWLCW010000003.1, forward strand.
TAGATTCTGCCAGAACGAAAACACGATACTGATAATTTTACTCGATCATAATTAATTCCGAAAACACGTCTAAAAAAGTACTATTTTTGAAATTACAAGAAAGTTACACTATCTTTATGTTTCAAAATTACTCTAATATATTCTTAACATCAATATTAACGTTTTGTCAAAGGCATTTTTCCATAACTATTACCAAACATTTTTAATTAAAGTTTTAAGATATTGGATTTTTTGAGCGGCCGCGATCATGGTAGACGCTACGCAATTCTGAACCTTATGTCCGTGCTCTAGCGATTGATACACAATGTGTACGGAGACGAGCCAGTCCGGCGATAGCCCTCTTCGAGGTCGGACCTGTGCATGTTGTCGCTCCGGTCGTAGGTATAATAATTTGTGACGATAACTCAGATTTGCGCGCGGCCCTATGTGTGCGTCGGATTGTAAATATACAACTTTCGTTCGTGTGACAGTGACGTCGTCCGAGCATGACGTGTTCTTATCGCTTTTTGTTATGGGTACAGTCGTTTACAAAAATGTCTAGTTCTTCACGGAGAAAATGTTTATTATTACACTAGCTTTTGCCCGCGACTTCGTTCGCGTGGAATAGTGACTTCCGGCAGATTTTTAGTTTGACCAACAGATGGCGCTATATGTCCGGAATATATATTTTTTTTTGTTTTTTTTTGTAATAAAAACTATCCTATGTCCTTTCTCAAGTTCCAAACTATGTCTGTACCAAATTTCACAAAAATCGGTTCAGTAGTTTAGGCGTGAAGAAAAGACAGACAGACAGACAGAAAGACAGACAGACAGACAGACAGACAGAGTTACTTTCAGATTTATAATATTAGTAAGGATTTTACAGTTTTTCATTATTTTCTCATACGTTTTTTCAAATTGACATTGACAGTATCTAAGAAATAAATGAGGTGAAATATCTAAGATGAATTAAATACTCCTTACATATTTTCTGGCTCGGGGTACGAGGACAATAAATAAAAGTGTGGACTAAGAATGCAAAATTCATCATTTGATTTTTCAAGTAGCGATTCAGAATCATCTATACTAATATTATAAAGCTGAAGAGTTTGTTTGTTTGAACGCGCTAATCTCAGGAACTACTGGTCCGATTTGAAAATTTCTTTCAGTGTTAGATAGCCCATTTATCGAGGAAGGCTATAGGCTACTTTTTATCCCGGTACGGGAAGTAGTTCCCACGGGATGTGGGTGAAACCTCTGGCAGAAGCTGGTCTATACTAATATTATAAAGCTAAAGAGTTTGTTTGTTTGAACGCGCTAATCTCAGGAACTACTGGTCCGATTTTAAAAATTCTTTCAGTGTTAGATAGCCCATTTATCGAGGAAGGCTATAGGCTACTTTTTATCCCGGTACGGGAAGTAGTTCCCACGGGATGTGGGTGAAACCTCTGGCAGAAGCTGGTCTATACTAATATTATAAAGCTAAAGAGTTTGTTTGTTTGAACGCGCTAATCTCAGGAACTACTGGTCCGATTTTAAAAATTCTTTCAGTGTTAGATAGCCCATTTATCGAGGAAGGCTATAGGCTTTTTATCCGGGTCCGTGCCGAAGTTCCCACGGGATGCGGGTGAAACCGTTGGCAGAAGCTAGTTATAAATAAATAAACATTAAATTACGTAATAACTGTTTTTCTTTAAACAGCCGTAACCCCTAAATAACTGTATTTGTACCCGACTGTACCTCTTGTCACGCACACAAAGTCACTGTATATGTACAAGGGTTACCCACACATAAGGCCGCGCGCAAGACTGAGTTCAACGTGGTTCAACTTACTATACTACGTAAATATAAGCACTCTGAGAACAAAAAATCTATGGAGACCGTGTTATACTACAAATTCTTTTTTATTTCTTTACATTATATTATTATTTACATTTCAGTTTTAATAATTATGTTTGAAAATGAATTACTTAGCTTCATTACTTCTTTGATACCTTTCACTTCACTACATACATTTTTTAAATGGTTAACACACAAGATCTGCGACGCTTTTATTCCTTAACCACTTAATTTTTACTAGCTGTTTCACGCGATTTTAGCTGCATTCCCGGAGAACTTCTTCCTGTGCCCGGATAAAATATGGCCTACATTCACTGGGGATAGTGTAAATCTCTAATTGTGAAAGCATCCTTCAAATCAGTTAAGCAGTTTCAGAGCCTATACAATCCACAGAAACAAACAATCAAATCTTCCGTCTTTATAACATTAGTATTAATTATTTAACACTGGTCAAACCCTTTCATTTGGTACCCATATTGAGAGAGCTATAAAAAAAACAATGCAATTCAGCATTTTCTGGCGGTGGCTATCTTGGACTTTATAATATTATACATGATTCTACTAATCAAGCCCTTTCATTTGATACCCATATTGAAGGAATTCGCCATTTTGTGGCGGCGGCCATCTTGGGCCGATATTCACCAAACAAAGCTAGGAACACTCCCGATTAATTTTCATTTCAAACAAAAAAACCTAAATACATATCGATTCATCCGTTCTGGATATACAAACACACATACACGACACACCACACATACATACACACAACCATACACGTCCAAATTATCATATTACTGTTCATAAAAAGTTTTCATTACAAATAATTTTTGTAAGTACAACAAAAAAAAATCCGATCAAAAAATAAAAAATGTAAGTTGCGGCTCCTTATCTTCCCTGTTCGGTTCTCCTGACCCCGCGCTGACCTCGGCGTGTGCGATTGGCGCGAAATTCAAATTTTAGACATTGAGTGAAGAGTATAGCTTGCGCGACGCGATAGACGCGCGAATTGTAGTGGGCGGAGCTATCTAAAATCAAAAAATCCGCGGTGCGGTCTTAACTATAACGATAACCAAACCATAACCAGTCGTATACTTGCCGCCCATTGGTCACATCGGAGATTTGACAACTGAAAATGGTTCGGTTATCGTTATAGGTATAGTTATCGGCACGGATATTGAGCTCTCGGCGGAAGAGTGGGGATCGCTTTGCGCACTGTACACATAAGGCAATAAATCAATAAATCGCTTCTGCGCAGGTGAAGGTCGGGGCTCAATATCCCTGCCGATGATTATAAATGGTGCAACAGGGTCTAAGACTACGCTCTTTGTTTGTCTGTCTGTGCGCATGTACCGTGATAGCTAGACAGATGAAATTGTCACAGATTATGTATTATTGTTGCCGCTTTAACAACAAATACTGAAAACTAGAATAAATACATTTTTTAGAGGGCTTTCATACAACATACGTTTTTTTTTTTAGATAATGGCACGGTGCCTTTAGTTCGCGAGTCCGATTCGCTCTTGGTCGCTTTTATATCTACGTAAAGTTTTTGCAAATCACAATAGCGGTATGTAACAATTCCGAGCACGTGTAAACAACAGAACTTATCTATACTTTATAATATAATAAAGCTGAAACATTTGTTTGTTTGTACCCTAAATGCTCCGAAACGACTGAACCGATTTGAAAAATTCTTTCACTGTTGGAAAGCTACACTATTAGGGATTGCAATCCGGTATCATTTTCAATCCGGCCGGATTTTGCCGGATTCGCGCAAATCCGGCCTGATCCGATCGGATCCGGCCGGATTTGAAAATTATTTAGAGCCCGGTATTTAATGATAGTTCTTCTACTTTAAACGAAAGAGCAGTAAGGATATCTAATGTATTTTGAGTTTTAATAATAATAATACATAAACTAACTACCCACGATCGCAGGGAGGTATGGCAGAGCAAACAGCTACACGGACGCTTCTTCGGGGCTCTTCATGGCCCCGATGTAGACTTCAAAGCGTCCGTATCTTGGCTACGCTTCGGTGACTTGTTTGGAGAAACCGAAGGGTTTGTATGTGCAATTATGGACGAAGTTATCCTTACGAACAACTACCGGAGATATATCGTGAAAGACGGGACGGTTGACATATGTCGGGCATGTCACCATCCGGGTGAGTCTATCAGACATATTATATCTGGTTGTTCTCGTTTGGCTAATGGTGAATATTTGCACAGACATAACCAAGTGGCCAAGATCATCCACCAGCAGCTTGCTCTGCAATACAACCTTGTAGACCTTGAGGTACCGTACTACAAGTATGCGCCCGACCCAGTTCTCAAAAAGGACCATATCACGTTGTACTGGGATCGATCTATCATCACTGACAGGACTATTGTAGCCAATAAGCCTGATATTGTGGTGATAGATCGATTAGCGCGCCGCGCGATGATAGTCGATGTCGCCGTTCCGCATGACGAGAACCTTGTGAAAGCTGAGAAAGAGAAACAAATAAAGTATCTCGACTTAGCGCACGAGGTTGTCGCCATGTGGAGTGTCGACACGGCTGTTGTTGTACCGATTGTCGTTACGGCCAATGGTTTAATAGCCAAGAGCCTCGACGAACACCTCAGGAGGCTCTCGTTGGGCGGCTGGATCAAGGGACTGATTCAGAAGGCAGTACTCCTTGATACGGCACGTATTGTGAGGAGGTTTCTGTCTCTGGGACCCTAACCACCGGTACCATGGACCCTGTGCCCGATATCGGTGGCAACCTATTTTTTATATTTTTAAATGTTTTTTTATTTTTATATTTAATATTTAAAAATGTAAATTATATGTTCTAAATAAATAAATGATAAGGATAATACATAAAAGAAGAAAAATAAAATACTTATTCATGGGGAATGAAAGTATTTATTTATGATATAAAGCAATTGTACTTTGTACTATTTGTACTAAATTAGATTATGAAACTTAAAAAGAAATAAAGAAATCAGTCTCATTGTGTCAGAATAACTTAAATAATAATAACATATTAATAATCTACACAGACATAACAATCAGTCTTTCAAATTTGTACTCAAAATATCAACATCAGTCATTCTAAATCCTAATAACAAACAATTAAAGTTTTATTTGCTGCAAATGCTGCAATGCAAAGTGTAAATGAATAATTATTTCTTAGTCTGAAAAAAGGATCTAAGGAAACAGATGGTATTGATTGTATTGTCCCCTAATCTGCTTCGGATAGAGCTACAACTGTAGCCTGCGGCTGAAAAGGCCCTTTCAGCCTCAACGCTGGTTGGCCTAATCGCCATTAAATAATTATAAATCAGCGTTAAGTACTTTCCCTTTATTCCTTCTGCTTCATATGCAGCTTTTTGGACTCCTTTTGTTTTACCGGATCCGATACCGGATCCGAAGCGGACCCACCGGATCCGATAGGTTCAAAAACAGGTCGGATCCGCCGGATTACCGGATCCGCCGGACCGGATTGCAATCCCTATACACTATCCCCGAGTAACATAGGCTATATTTTATCCTTGTACGGGCAGTAGTTCTCACGGGATGCGGGTGAAACTGCAGGGAACAGTTAGTTTTTTTTTTATCACGTTAATTGTATCCTATGGTTTCCTCCGATAAATGGGGGATTTCCCTAAAATTATGCAATGAAATATAAACAATAGGAGTTGATTAATTAATATTAATAATAAAGGATTATTATTTTAATGTTTTTACTAGGACATTCATATTGTATTGCTGTTTAATACCATATTTTATTTAATTATCGGCTTCACAATTTGTCGCTGTTTAGTAACTTAATGTGTGTCGTTTTAGCCGTTTATGAGTTCGAGCTGATCAAACAGTTAAATTTTTTTGAAAGTCTACTGGTTCCTTTTTTACAATTTAGTTTTTTAGTTGGTGTCAAACTCACACGCTATTAGCGCGGTCGGACCTTGGATGAGTGTATGATATCTTGTCATATTTCATAACTAGCGACCCGCCCCGGCTTCGCACGGGATAACAGAATTTTGCCACTATTTAATGTACGTTGTAATACATATATACCTTCCTCTTTAATCACACTATCTGTAAGAAAAAACATAAAAATCGGTTTCATAGTTTTGAAGATTTAAAAAGTCGTGGTGGCCTAGTGGGTAAAAGGACCAGCCTCTCAAGTATGAGGGCGCGGGTTCGATCCCAGGTCAGGCAAGTACCAATGCAACTTTTCTAAGTTTGTATGTACTTTCTAAGTATATCTTAGACACCATTGACTGTGTTTCGGATGGCACGTTAAACTGTAGGTCCCGGCTGTCATTGAACATCCTTGGTAGTCGTTACGGGTAGTCAGAAGCCAGTAAGTCTAACCAAGGGGTATCGGGTTGCCCGGGAAACTGGGTTGAGGAGGTCAGATAGGCAGTCGCTCCTTGTAAAGCACTGGTACTCAGCTGAATCCGGTTAGACTGGAAGCCGACCCCAACATGATTGGGAAAAAGGCTCGGAGGATGATGAGTTTTGAAGATTTAAGCGAACAAAGGGATATAGGGACAGCAAAAGCGACTTTGTTTTAAACTATGCAGTGATGAGTTCCTTCGCGTTTCGAAAGGCCCGTCAAATTGTGGGGCAAGATAGGACAGTCGCTCCTTGTAAAACACTGGTACTCAGCTGCACCCGATTAAGACTGGAAGCCGAACCTATCTTAGTTTGGGAAAAGGCCAGGCAGATGATGCTGTCACTATTACCCAAGTTCAGAACTGCAAAGATATTTAACGAGACAAATAAATAGGTATAGATATATCAGTGTAATAGCTTCTGCCAGCGGTTTCACCCGCATCCCGTGGGAACTACTTCCCGTACCGGGATAAAAAGTAGCCAATAGCCTTCCTCGATAAATGGGCTATCTAACACCGAAAGAAATTTCAAATCGGACCAGTAGTTCCTGAGATTAGCGCGTTCAAACAAACAAACAAACTCTTCAGCTTTATAATATTAGTATAAATACGTACAACTTACATCCTACCTATGTGCATTTTTATGGTACCACAATCTAATAATATTGAATATTTTTAATTTTAAATCGTTAAGGAAAACTCCACTTCCTATCATTTACCTGCTTTATTAAATATGCTGCGAAATTAGATTTTAAATTAATGACTAATTAACGGGTTTTCTCAAATTCTTTGAACGGATGCTGATATGATCCTGTTTCATACGTAATACTTTATATATTACTCGATGATTTCCGTGGTTTCACGCGTGTCCCGTGGGAACTACTGCTCGTACCGGGATAAAATATAAGTCTATGTTACTCGGGAAGAGTGTAGCTTTCCAACAGTGAAAGAATTCTTTAAATCGGGTCTGTAGTTTCTTAGTGTTATTAAGCTAACAAACAAACAAAACAGGTGTTCTCTTTATTATTTTAGTATAGAACATAGAAGTATAATAGAGTCGTGGTGGCCTAGTGGGCAAAGAACCAACCTCTCGAGTATGAGGGCGCGGGTTCGATTCCAGGTCAGACAAGTACCAATGCAACTTTTCTAAGTTTGTATGTACTTTCTAAGTTTATCTTAGACACCAATGACTGTGTTTCGGATGGCACGTTAAACTGTGGGTCCCGGCTGTCATTGAACATCCTTGGCAGTCGTTACGGGTAGTCAGATGCCAGTAAGTCTGACACCAGTCTAAGCAAGGGGTATTGGGTTGCCCGGGTAACTGGGTTGAGGAGGTCAGATAGACAGTCGCTTCTTGTAAAGCACTGGTACTCGGCTGAATCCGGTTAGACTGAAAGCCGACTCCAACATAGTTGGGAAAAGGCTCGGAGGAGGAGAACATAGAAGTATAAAATAGATATAGACTTAACTATATCTCAAGGTTTCCCTTGCCTTCACGTATCCTGATGATTTTTTCCTTTACTCCCTAATAGTGTGACTTTCTAAGTCACTGATGTCGTATACTTTACCCGGGTGCGGGAAGTTGTTGCCACGGAACGCCGGTGAAACCATGGAAAACCTAGTAAAGTCCTATCAAGGAAAAAGCTAGCCAGATAAAGAATTGAGACCAAAATTACGTATACAAGAGTTAAACGCATTTGAAACAACGTGAATTTTGACCCCTAAACTCGAGTCAAGGTTACATAGTATTTTAATATGAACTAGTTAATAATCTGAACAGTTTTCAAACACTAATTAATATTCAGACTTTACTTTTTTTTACCCGACTACGTCGAAGCTGGAAAGGTTATGATTTTGTCTCGCGGATTCCGATCATAGCCCGACGGGATGGCAATCCGACACGACCGGAGCGAGATCAGGCGCAGGGCCGACATTGATGATGATGTCCTCCTAACCGATTATCGGCTACGGCGGCTGTTCTCATGTAAGGAGATCAGCCAACTGCGCAGGATATATAGTGCACAAGCATTTGCTTGGACACAGGTGCACTCACTATTCCTTCACTCTCTGCGCCCGATGGGACAGTAATCCGACACCACCGGAGAGAGATTAGGCGCAGGACCGACACTAACGTGCTCTCCGATGCATGGGTGTATCAATTACCAACTTCCAGACTATGGGCTGCTTTGTGAAAGTTTCTAAAACCCATGAAGTGATTTCGGAAACACAGGAAGTGGTGAAGGGTGGGCGTTTTGGAGGCTGTCTTGTGTAATTTTGACGTTCGGAAGGCGCTGTTTTTCAGTTTTTTTTATTTAAGTGGTTTTTGCGTGAAAGAGTAATATCATCCACATATCGAAATTTCTTTTTTTATCTTCGTAGTACATACTATCTGTTTCCTGTAGTTTCAGGTTTTCTGTTTAACGAGAGAACTATTTCTTGCACTCGAATAAAAAATAAGTAGCCTATTGCCTTCCTTGGCAAATGGGGTGTTATTTTTTTTCTATAATTTCTATAGATGACTTTATTCGGGGTGCCAGTTTGAGAACTTTTTAGGGAATTTACTATGAATGATAGTCGTGGTGGCCTAGTGGGCAAAGAACCAACCTCTCGAGTATGAGGGCGCGGGTTCGATTCCAGGTCAGGCAAGTACCAATGCAACTTTTCTAAGATTGTATGTATTTTCTAAGTAAATCTTAGACATCAATGACTGTGTTTCGGATGGCACGTTAAACTGTAGGTCCCGGCTGTCATTGAACATCCTTGGCAGTCGTTACAGGTAGTCAGAAGCCAGTAAGTCTGACACCAGTCTAACCAAGGGGGTAACTGGGTTGAGGAGGTCAGATAGGCAGTCGCTTCTTGTAAAGCACTGGTACTCAGCTGAATCCGGTTAGACTGGAAGCCGACCCCCCCAACATAATTGGGAAAAGGCTCAAAGGATGACTATGAATGATAGGAAAAACATGTTAATAATTTCGTTTTAACACAAAAATACATGTTATGACTTGCTTGCATTGTTTTGCGAAATTATAGAGGTACCATAAAATATCTACAGATTTGTTTCACGAAAATTAATTTGTTTTTTCCTTGTGAATTCAATAATGTGCGTCAATACTTTTTGGGTATAACCGTGGTTGTAGTTGTTTTTCTATATAATTTACCTGTATGCTAATTATAATATTCAGGGAAAGTAGAAATGACTATATGTGTCAGTTCGCGGTAAAAGGTACCTTATGGACTTTGGCGCTGTCATTTGGAGATACAAATTCTACAATCTTGCTTAGACTAAAAAAACATAATGTCGTAAGCGCCAAAGTCCATAAGGCACCTTTTACCGCGAACTGACACAAATATGGTGTAACTACATAAAATAGGTACTTTATCATCTGTCAGCCTTTTTCCCAACTGCGTTGGGGTCGGCTTCTAGTCTAACCTAATGCAGCTGAGTACCAGTGTTTTACAAAGACCCACTGCCTATTCGACCTCTTCAAGCCGGTTGGTTGTCATTGTCAGGCTTACTGGCTTCTAACTACCCGTAACGAGTGCCAAAGATGTTCAAATGACGGTCAGGACCGGCAGTTTATCGTGTAAAGGTTTTCCTATGACCTGAGTGTCAGACTCTTACTGACTAAAACACACCATGTTCCTTCTTGAGCCCGGTATGTACCAGGGCCGCGGTAACAGCACTGACAGCTTCCAAAACTCCCAGCCTTCCTGCACCCCTTCCTATGTGTTTTTGCTGGGAAGAAAAAGTGGCGCAACAAACTCCCTAGCAATTAAGGCCTTAAATACAAATTATATAACTACAGGGTCAGCCAATTAATAATGATTATAATTTGATTGATAGCAACTTACACATTCAGGGTAAATCCTATGGTAACTGTTTATCCTTCAATAATATCTGTTTTGTTATCGAATCAATTAAAAATCGACCGCTAAATGAATAATTGGTAACTAGCTGAAGCAAGCGGTTTTACCCGCAACCTGAAGAAAATGTGGAGTCCCGAGTAAAAAGTGCGTCTATATCAAACGGGAATATTCTCAATCTGTACGACATGTAACGTTCAATGCGCAACACCTCGAGACATCCCAAACAATTTTTAATTAATCAGAATATCCCGGATCAGAATAGGACCTCCTCATCTCTCTCAGGTAGGTGTCGTAAGAGGCGACTAACGGAGGCCTAGTGCATTCCACCAGCACTTTAGGCTACCCGCAAGTGGCGGACAAACCATCTCAATAGCATTCCCAAGCAGGGTTAGCGTCAGGCAGGCGGTCGGCTGTAAAACTTATGCCAAAACATATTGTAGTATGTTAAGGTCCGATTATATTATGAATAGAAAAGTATGGAAGGAGAAAACATGCTGCGCCGACCCCAAATAAAATTGGGAAAAGGGCAGGAGGATGATCGGCAGTTCTGATCATTTCTTGCGTCTGCCTGTGACGATGCGACGGTTTGGCGAGTTCGTTCGCGCGTGGTTGCTTGACCTATTAATAAATAGACAGGGCAATATAAAAAAAAAAACTATTCGATGATCAGAAGGATGAATAAAACCACTATCTAATATAAATAAAATAATACAAATATAGGTAAATAAAGTAAAGAGGAAACATTACACATTAGACTCCGAAACTATTGAACCGATTTGAAGAATTATTTTACTGTTGGAAAGCTAGACTATCCCCGAGTAACATAGGCTATATTTTATCCCGGTACGAGTAATAGATCCCACGGGACGCTGATGAAAGTGCAGGAAACTGGTAGTTTTAATAGGAAAATAAAATTTTGCGAATTTATTGTATGACATTATTATGGATTACAGCTTTCCAGACTTTATTGATTATGCCGTATTTAAATAGACCTCGATCGTAGATAACAAAGATATGAATGTCAAAAAAAATATGAGTCACGGCTATAATCTAGCCAAAACATTACTTATGTCATATTATCATATCATTTATTTTATCACAAGTACCTTTAGTCATCTATTTATCATTCTTTATCGCAATCACAGACAGTTCAGCTGTTTTTGACTTGGCAACAGACATACTGACTGATGTTGTGTAATATGCTTTTTTAGAGAAAAAAAAAAACCTTATCGCCTGCCCCCGTTTTGCAGAAAAACAATTGTTACTGATAACATTATGGTAAGAAATAAAATTATACTTTTGACGTCATAATTCGGTGTTTTTCTGTGTAAAATATTCCAAATTGTTTTATTTGCAGACATGACTTATCTGTTTTGTTTAAATAGCGATCCAGTCAAATACGAATACATAATAATTTAATTACAATTCGACGTCTTGCCAAAAAACTTGGCTATTGGTGAAAACCTGATGAAAATCTACTCAGTAATTTTTGAGATTATCGTGACTACACAGATGGACATGCGGTAGAGAACTTTGTTTTATATGACGTAGTGATTACGAATTTAACTAGAATGCAACTGTCCTTGACATCATACCTATACTTCTATATTAATATAATATGGAGAAAACATGTCTTACTTTGTACCCTGAGGCTACGAAACTACTGAATCGATTTGACAAATTCTTTCACTGTTGGAAAGCTACACTCTTCCCGAGTAACATATTCCCCGGCTGTATTTTCAAATACAAATACAAAGTTTCTTTATTGTGGTACCTACATACATAGGTAAGCAATGAAATGAAATGAAATTTATTTATTTGCTAGAATGTAGGTACATAGTGATATGGTCGATACAATAAAAAAATATGGTCTCACTATATTCGACTTATAATTAAGTGATGCAAATATTTTAAGTTCTTATAATCGAATAGCTAAATTTTAGGTAGGTACAATCATTTTGCATTATGATTCTATTTCTCCTCTAGGTACTCTTTAACTGTATAAAAACATTTATCAATAAGCCAATTTCTGAGGGTCTTCTTCAATCTACTCATTGGCATAGTTCCGAAAAAAAAAAACTGTGTTTCGGATGGCACGTTAAACTGTAGGTCCCGGCTGTCATTGAACATCCTTGGCAGTCGTTAAGGGTAGTCAGAAGCCAGTACTAGTCTGACACCACTCTAAACCAAGGGGTATCGGGTTGCCCGGGTAACTGGGTTGAGAAGGTCAGATAGGCAGTCGCTTCTTGTAAAGCACTGGTACTCAGCTGAATCCGGTTAGACTGGAAGCCGACCCCAACATAGTTGGGAAAAGGCTCGGGGGATGATGATGGTATGGTTCCAAAATTGTACACACCTGTGACCGATGTATTTTATCCGAATTTGAGAAGTAATTTTCACGGGACCCGAGTGAAATCGCGGGAAACAGCTAGTAGGTACCTATTATATGTATTTAATTTCTGTAAGTAGTCATAATAAACACGAGCACACAATGCCGAATTGTTATCATGTCACAAGTATGATTTATAACATATTTTTTTTGAAAGATTATGATATTGTTAAATGCTATTTTAATGCCTTAAAATACCTATACCTATAGTATTCTTCATTATGGCCTTTTATGGATACTGGCTAAGATTTCTCCCGCTATTTGTGTTGCGGATGGAAGTGTCAGACTGATACGGACTTAACCCCACCAGGTTCCTATAGAAGCACATTGTGTATTAGGACTGCGGTTACTCAAATAAACAATCCTACAATAGTTGGATAGAGTCTACAGAAAGGTAGACTAAAATTAATGCCTAAAATGTGTATATAAAATGTCCCTATTGGATCGGATAGACAGTAGAATTATAGAATATTAGTTTGGATGGTATGGATCCCTTCGTGCGCGAGTTCGACTTGCACTTGGCCGGTTTTTTTGGTAAATAATAAAGAAATGAGAGGTAATTATAAAGTGTGCTTGTATTCTTTGTCAAAGAACCCTCAATTTAGGCAAACCCATGTGGTGGTCCCCGGCAAGACAAACTTTTGGTAAAATGGTCCCTCATGACTAAAAGGTTAAGAACCACTGCAGTAGACGGTCCTCCTCCATGCAGTAAACTTAATATTGGGTGTTAGAATTTATTACAAACTAGCCTGAAGTCTAGAAGCTGGTGTTACACCCCCGTGCCTGGGAGGGCACGTGTCGCCGACGTCTCCGAATGCTACTCAGTAGCAGTCGTTACAATTCCACGTCAGAGGCCGTCAGGCGGATTTGAGAAAATTCTGGCACAGGCTTGTTAGATCATTAAACCTGTATTCCTTCGTGAGCCCTTTATGTACCAGGGCTGCTGTAGCTCTTTCGAACCATCCATTCAACCATTTGATCAATATTAGCGTCTTAGAAATTGGATCCACTCTACCCCTAACTGCAAATAACCCACAACGGTCATATAACTCATACCCAGTATGAATAATGTATAATTTCTCTATTACCAGTAGTTTTCCTTATCCGTTCCTGCTTGCAGTGAAAACCCAATTTGAATAGTGTTTGATAGCATTTGCCTGATTATTGGTATCCTTTTTAACCGACTTCCCAAAAAGGAGGAGGTTCTCAATTCGTCGGTAGCTTGTCTTCTTACATACTTCGTCATTTCTTAAGTGACAGTCTTCTCGGCTATATCGTCTTTCGCAAGGAATGTTACTTGTGAGATGAGACGGCAGATAGAAGAGTATGGAAGGAGAAAACATGCTGCGCCGACCCCAAATAAAATTGGGATAAGGGCAGGAGGGTGATGATAATGATCGCTCATGCAAAATGTTCCTCTATCCATTATAACGTATATAATACAGTCATGCTCAAGAAATCGAGATCTTTATTAAACCAATTTCTAACAGGTAATACTTATAAAAAAAAAAAAACATAAATTATTGCCGTCTATTTGTTTATAAGTCAAGCACGTGATAGTGCGCAAACGAACTCTCCAAAAAGAAGATTTTTAATAACTTTTCTCTCAGAATTTGATCAGTTCAATTAAACATTGTTCGGGATGTCTTGAGGTTTTGCGTTTAACGTGTCACGATCTATATCCGTTCCGTTGGAACTATGTCGCGTACTGAAACAAAACAAGCCCTGTAGGTTTCCTCGAAAATTCTATCTGACACTGAAATATTTTTTTCATTTCCGGCCAGTTCAAACAAACAAACTGTTCAGCTTTACAATATTAGTACCTAAAGATTTCAAAATAGATTTATGCCTCCAAATCCTCGAAACTATTGAGGCACGAGTTGATATCGAATTGAATGATTGATTAGTGCTCTTTGTAATCGATTTAATAGTTTTATCAATGTTTATAATATCTATATTAATCATTAATATCTCTGGGTTTTTCATGTTTGACAACAACGAGGCTGTAAAATTTGAAATATTTAGTACCCTTTCCGGTTTTTTGAACAACAGTCAAGTTTGGATCTGATTATTTCTGATTAGGTATTAATCATCACTGATTAGTATATGTAATTACTAGCTTCTGTCATCGTTTTCACGAGTATACTATTTCCCGTACCCATACAAAAAGTAGCTTATATGTTATTCTGAAGTATTAAGTCTATTACAGCCGAGGTTCATCAAAATCCATCTAGTGGGTTTTGTACCCTCAAAGTGATTTTCCTCATAGATTTTGTAATGGTAACAGCTACTTTGACGACATATTATTTTATCAAACTCAAAAACGTTTATTCAAATTAGGTTGATAAATCAGCACTTTTCAGACGTCAAAAACAAAAGACGGCCCCCAAAACGCGCCCACCCTTCACCACCTCCTATGTGTTTTTGCTGGGAAGAAGAAATGGCGCAACAAACTCCCCAGAAATTCTATCATATGCTAATTGTATTTAGTAATTAGTTACAAAGATCTAATTTAGGATTTAAATTAAACGTTGTTCTCTTTAAACAAAGAGCTTATCATTGTTTCTTGACATAATTTGTTATTGTTATTCAACAGTCGCGTCAGAGGCCGTCAGGCGGATTTGAGAAAACTCTGACTTTCTTGCGTTGGTGAATTCTCTGGCGTACATGATGGCTTGACCTATTAAAAATAGACAGGGCAATATTTCTTAATAACAATGAAGAATTTTTGAAAACTGTGACCAATATAAGTAAGTGGTTTAATTGTTCTGATCAAAATAATTTCAGGTTTTCCGCATTTGAAGTTAACATTGTAGAAACAGAAACCCACCGTTAAGATGTTTAGTACAAACGTTATGTTTAGACTTCAAGAGCCTTCAGGAAAAGGTATAATGATGATGACATTGTTTTACAATCAAACTAGAAGTTATTCCAAATGAGGTAATAACTGTGATTCAGTTCACGTGTTTCTGTATTTTATTTTGCCTATATTACTGACCCGTAACACTACGCACGGTAAGAAATTATGTTTCTAAACCATCCTTGTAAACTTCTTTATAATTGGTAAAAACCTCATTGGATTCTACTTAGTACCTATCTGAAGTTTGTCATATGAATCTGCGCATTTATTTGTTAAATATGTATATCAAAAATATAGATCTCAATTCAGAAATTTAACTATCGTGAAGTCACTTATAGCCATATTCGGAGCGGCAAAATTATTTGATAGGAATAGTTGTAAATATTCAGGAGGTCAGATAGGCAGTCGCTCCTTGTGGCACACTGGTACTCAGCTGCATCCGATTAGACTGGAAGCTGGAAAGATTAGCTGGAAAGAGTACGTAGAAGATGGATGAGTGACGTAGGATTCTAAGACCGCTTGCAACCTTTCCTCTCAAAAAATGTTTAAATATCAACAAATACGTCAGTTAATTTTATTGACTTATTCTTAGAATGCGAACAGTGGTTTTTAAGTTTAAAATTATCAAAATCAAAACAGGTATTTTGTATTTATTAATAAAAATATAACATTTGGCGTTGTTCGTTCTATATACACTCAGCGGCACGGAATTTGGCCCAAACAAATACAAGTAGATATCAGCCCAGATAGCTGTTGTAAATTCTAATTTGATATGACATATTGTCAGTCCTTTCGTAATTGTTAATTAAAATACAGAAAAATGTGTGTCTGTTTAACTTTTGTAACACTAGAAACAGATTCCGTTGTTGGAACACAAAGCAGAAAGTTAAGTTTAAATTCAGATAGAAATTACCGAAGTCCTAAGCACGTTCCAAAAAAAAATTTATGATTATGATCGTTTTTTGTTTCTCTTTTTTTCACAATTTGATCTGAAAATTACCCTTACTGCAGCTCAAGTTGCTCAAGTAGTGTTGCTAAGACGCCAAGGGCGGAAGCAGCGGAAGATGGTTGAAACTTTAAGTGCACCGCGTACAAGTTAAAGATATGCATAGAAAATGTATGACCAGACTGGCTTTTACACAAGAAGACCAGAAAGTAGGGGTGTAAGATGTTCGTCGGCGCACGACGACCGATTTATCGTACGTGCAATAATGAAAAATCGGTTTCTCACTGCGTTAGAGATGTGCCAGCCTTTGCAAACAGCAAGGGAAGTCAACGTCCGTAAGTGCACAATAAGAAGAAGGATGGACGAACGGGATCTGCGTGCTCGAAGACCAACTCGAGGCCCGGAACTTCTCTCGCACTATCGCATAGCCAGACTTAGGTTTGCAAGAGAACATGCAAATTACACGCATGACCAATGGAGTAAAATTTTATGGACCGATGAATGCAGAGTCGTCTTAAGAGCTCCAGACGGCCGTGAATGTGAATGGTGAAAGCGCGGAGAATGGTTTCTTCCCACCACTACCAAGCAAACAGTCGGTTTTCATGGTGGGTCCATCTTGGTTTGGCAAGGCATAAGTTCAGAAGCCCGTACTGAATTATTGGTTGTCGAAAGTCGTCTGACAACAGTGCGGTATATTGAAGAGATCCTTCAAAATCATGTTTTACCCTGTCAGGGATTCATAGGAAGTGAAGAATTTCGTATAATGCAGGACAATGCTCGACCTCACGCAGCTCTTTGCGTAACCGATTACTTGTTCGAAGGCGGTATTCAAAAATTGGACTGGCCTGCAAGAAACCCAGCAACGAATCCTGTAGAACATGTCTGGAACATGATTAAAAGACAGGTCCAAGCAAGTCGTAACCCACCACGGACTCTTAGTGAACTGAAAACCGCGCTGGTAGCTGCCTGAGAGGAGATCTCTCAGGTGGAGATAAAAAATATCATCCAGAGCATGCCAGATCGTATGCAGGCAGTCATCAGATCAAGAGGAAGAAACACCCATTACTAAAATTCGATAACTTTCTGTTTTGTTAAAAATGTTGAATCTAAAAAGTTTATGGTGATTATTGCGGTAAAGGACTCTGTTTTCTAACTCAATGAAACTTACTGAAAATCCTCACAATTCTGTTGTTTGTTAGTCATTTTCTTTTAGAAAATGAGTAAATTAAACAATTTTAAAATAAAAATTCAGATTTTTCATTTAAATAATGGTTATAAGGCTCAAATGTGCTTGGGCCAGATTCCGTGCCGCTGAGTGTATCTATACTAATATTATAAAGCGGAAGAGTTTGTTTGTTTGTTTGTTTGTTTGTTTGAACGCGATAATCTCCGAAACTACTGGTTCGAATTGAATAATTCTTTTTGTGTTGGATAGTCCAGTTATCGAGGAAGGCTATAGGCTATATAACATCACGCTACGACCAATAGGAGCAAAGATATAGTGGTAAATGTGTAAAAAACGGGAGAAATTATTTCATCTTTGAAGCCTTCCGTTGCGTGCGCCGTGAAAACGGTTCAAGATACACAAAAAATATGTATTAAAGAATAATAGCTCTTTTAATGATCTAAAAAACAGTCCGCGACAGTGTATGTCTATCTTTTAAGATTAACTCACAAAAACCGTTTTTATTACATCTATGTATATAAAAGAAAGTCGTGTTAGTTACTCCACTTATAACTCAAGAACAGCTGAACCGATTTAGCTGAAAATTGGCAGGAAGGTAGTTTAGAGCCAGGAGAAGGACATAGGATAGTTTTTATTACATCTATCTATATATATAAAAGAAAGTCGTGTTAGTTACTCCACTTATAACTCAAGAACGGCTGAACCGATTTAGCTGAAAATTGGCAGGGAGGTAGTTTAAAGCCAGGAGAAGGGTTTTTGTCACCATCCGGCTACGGGAAGCAGTTATCTCGGGGCGCGGGTGAAACCGCGGGCGGAAAGCTAGTTTATAAATACGTAAACACTTTACAGTCATGTTTAGATATCTTTATGCCACTACTAAACGTCTTACCATAAAAACTTTTAAACGTCAGTTTAACACCTGTCTAAAAAAATGACAAAATTTGACGTTGAAATAAGGTCCATTTTGTAGCCACACTTATTTTAGACAAGTGTTTGACACATGTTTAAGTTTTTGTAGTAAGACCATAAATGTTTTCACCCGCGTCCCATGGGAACAACTGCCCGTACGGGGATAAAATATAGCCTATGTTATTCGGGAAGAGTGTAGCTTTCCAACAGTGAAAGTTTTCAAATCGGTCCAGTCGTTTCAGAGCCTTCAGGGAGCAAACATTTTTTTTTTCTTTTAGTATACGTGGTCCATCATCATCTGCCTAGCCTATTCCCGACTATGTTGGGGTCGGCTTCCAGTCTAAACAGCTACAGCTGAATACCAGTACTTTACAAGGAGCGACTGCCTATCTGACCTCAACCCAGTTACCCGGGCAACCCAATACCCCTTAGTAAGACTGGTATCAGACTTACTGGCTTCTGACTACCCGTAACGACTGCCAAGGATGTTCAATGACAGCCGTGGTCTGTTATATATTTTTATTAATACCTATGTTCCACATACGTAAATATATTGTCATATATATAACTCCCTCTTTCTGCTACTTATCTATGGGATTTCCCATTATTGGCGGACGTCAAAGGCAGGACTAAATAAATTGTTGTTATTTAAACAAATTACATATATTGAAGTAAACAATAATATTTGTGTATGATTTAATTTTGTTTGTGGCTCGAAATTTTCATTTTGTGTTGTATTTTAATTGCTCGATTGATATGAATTTGAATTATTTTACTGATTCTAAAAACTACAAAAATACTTGCAAAGCAAGTTTTCTTTTTAATTGACTTCCCTAAAAAGAGGAGATTCTCAATTCGGATGTTTTAACAGATCTTCTAACCCTGTTCCCAAGTTATTTGTGTACGGCGCAATATATTTTCCGCTTCCATTCCTCTCTGTCAGTCGTCATACTACCATCCACTCCCTTCTTATTCGTATCATGTTTCAAATAATTCATGATAAAAGACTAGTTTAAGTAAGTTAAAAGCTACAATTTAATATAGTTTTATCCATTTTGGCGTCTAGTCTCAACAAGTATGCATGATATTTTGTATTCTCTGGCGCCCGTCCCATTCTGGTCCTCAAACTACTTATTAGACTTGAATCCTACAGACTGTATGTATATTTAGAATTTAAGGTCTATTATATTATATCCCTGAGCTGTAAGCGGTTTCACCCGCATCTCGATGGAACTTATTCCCGCAACCGTATAAAAGTAGCCTATATTTTAGCCGATATTTAACCTATCATGTTAAATATCGGCTATGTTATTGTCAAGTTTCATCCAAATCCGTTCTGCAGTTTTTACGGGAACGAAGAACAAACTTCCATAGATCGCCTGCAAACTTTCGCATTCCTCGTATTGGAGTACGTGTATAGTTTGGGATGACTAATACAATTCGGTTCCTCTAAATATATTTGGGGTTTTCCCCATTGCGAACACAATTATATATATATCTGGGTAATTCTTGACCTATCATTTGACATTTTTATCACGGGGAAAAAGAGTCCTTACAATGTAAAAAGTTTTTGCCAAATGATTTATTAGACCATCACGCATTCACGGTAAATGCAGACCTAGAGACCGAAAAAGGCTACCCTATATGCGGTTGTGGTCAGTAAAAATACCCTATGTTTTGGTGAGGAATCATCAAATGTTCCCGCTATGGGTGTAGCGTGAGGGAGTGTCAGACTCTTACTGACTAAAACCCATCATGTTCTTTCTGGAGCCCTTTATGTACCAGCGCCGCGGTAACTCGCGCGCTAACAATCCCGCAGCCCCGTTAGAGTCCTTCAAAATATGATTAAATTGCAAAAAAAAAACTGCTCGTTTACATCTTGCTGTATGGGCTGCAACTATTAACTTAACACCCTGCTCAGTTCTCTCAAACCTGACTACCTCTGTCAATGCGGAATTTTAACAACGACAGTTGGGGTTTACGTTAATCTCGTCCGCGCTGGGTATACTTCTCGCCAAACTTATTATCGTCCCGTAACATACATGAGCCGTTGCGTATCCAACCCAATCGTGCCAAACCATCCCTACTTATATTATAAATGCGAAAGTAACTTTGTCTGTTACGCTTTCACGTCTAAACCACTGAACTCATGTAAATAAAATTTGGTACAGAGATAGAGTTGACGAATAGTTTTCGAGTTTACATTACAAACAAAAATACATTTTTTTCCTCATCTCAATATTAGTATAGATCTAGTTTTGAGACCAGATGATGCGTGAATGTGTAACAAATATTATTAATAAAAAATAACCAAATAAACAAACAAAACCAGATGACGAAGTTCTTTTTGCGCACGTGCACATAAAGAATGACGTCATTTAATTCAGATTATATCTCTTGAAGGAAAAGGTTCACATGTATTATAAACGAGGAAATGTTAAAATAAATACTGTCAGTTTGAGGAATCTTGGGAAATTACGGATTTTCGATGTTAATTGGTCAAATAAGTCATCTACTTAGAATTTTGACAATGCTGTAGGCTTCCATTGTAAGCGGATGCAGCTGAGTACCAGTGTGCCACAAGGAGCGACTGCCGATCTGTTCTCCTCAACCCAGTTACATGGGCAACCCAATATAACTTCGCTAAGACTGATTGTCAGATTTTCTGGCTTCTGATTACCCGTAACGACTGCCAAAGATGTTCAAATGACAGCCGGGACCTAAAATTTTGGGAAACACGGAGGAACTCGTTATCCGCGGACCGACTGCGCCAAAAGTTATTCCGTCTTACCACAAAAACTTTTAAACGTCAGTTTAAGACTTGTCTAAAAAAATGACAAATTATGACGTTGACATATGGTTCATTTTGCAGCCACATTTTTTTTAGACAAGTGTAAAACAGGTGGTTAAGTTTTTGTAGTAAGGCCAATATTGTTTAATCTTTGATCAATCAACGTAACTGCTAATTTGTCATAAGCTGTTAACTGATTAAGTAGCCTTCCTCGATAAAATACTATCATTAAAAGAATATTTCAAATCGGTGTAGTAGTTCCTGAGATTAGCGCGTTCAACGTAACAAACTACGTACGTACTGTATTGTAAACTAACTTCTGCCCGTGGTTTCACCCGCTTCCCGTAGCCGGATGGTGGCTAAATCTTATGTGCAAGCTACCTCCCCTCCTATTTTCAGCTTAAACGATTCAGCCATTCTGCAGTTATAAGTAGTATAACTAACATTCCCAACTATCTTGGGGTCGGCTTCAAGTCTAACCGGATTCAGCTGAGTACCAGTGTTTTACAAGGAGCGACTGCCTATCTGACCTCAACCCTGT
Organism: Helicoverpa assulta; assembly: GCA_963856015.1. Classification (NCBI taxonomy): domain Eukaryota; kingdom Metazoa; phylum Arthropoda; class Insecta; order Lepidoptera; family Noctuidae; genus Helicoverpa; species Helicoverpa assulta. Next base: position 862,270 of record CAWLCW010000003.1, read on the forward strand.
TACCCGGGCAACCCGATACCCCTTGATTAGATTGGAATAATATTAGTGGTTAATATTAGTATTATATGTTGTTTAAAATACTATTGAAATCATTTGTTTTTTTTTTTAAATAATGATGCACAGATAAGGTTAACCAATGATATCACATACGTACACGTTATCTTCGTAGTTGCGTAATTTGCGTTCAATTTTGCAGGAAAATTATGTTTTTTATGTTCTGTAATTAATTTCGTGTATAATATTGTGAAATCGTCATTGTTAAGACAATCTTTATTTCCTTATAGCTTGTCTATAGATTTCTATAACCTATCTATTGCTCGATTAGAGATTGGATTTTGGCAGTAGTCCCATATAAGTAATGACTTATTTCCATCTATACTAGGTAATATTATAAAGCTGAAGAGTTTGTTTGTTTGTTTGAACCCGCTAATCTCAGGAACTACTGGTCCGATTTGAAAATTTCTTTCAGTGTTAGATATCCCATTTATCGAGGAAGGCTATAGGCTACTTTTTATCCCGGTACGGGAAGTAGTTCCCACGGGATGCGGGTGAAACCGCTGGCAGAAGCTAGTCTCTAATAAGCAAAATAACAAAAATAGTTTCAAAAACTAAAAAACACGTTAGTCATGTATTGTCATCATAACTCAGAGCGTGTGCAAAATTTCATCCTAATCGAAGACCGGGAAGTGGGTCAAATTAAGATTCCAAGATTTTCTGACTTACATACCTACATAGTTACAAGTGAAGCTAATATTTAATAGGCGTGTTAATAATAGATCTCTATAATACTAATTATAGAGAATATAGTAAGTTACTCTGTCCGTCAAAACTACTGAAGCGATTGAAAATGAAAGGAACACAGATACTCTTTAGCCCCTGAGAAAGGTCATGTGCTAACTGCAGATTACAAGAATGGATCCAACCGTATTTTTGCGATTGGAAATTGAATTTTGACATAAATTATGTCTTTCAGTTATTTTTTTTTCACGGGAAATCATCAAATGACTCCTCCCGCTGTGGGTGCAGCGTGAGGGAGTGTCAGACTTACTGATTATAACCCATCATGTACCTTCTTAGGCCTTTTATGTACCAGGGCCGCGGTAACTCTTTCGAACAATCCCGCAGCATATCTTTCAATTTCTAATCGAATCGTATGGATCGGTTATCGAAACTCGCAGTTATTCACCATGTCAGGCGTTTATTTTTGATAGACAGGAAGGCTATATTTTCAATACCAGATAAAATTAACTCCTCCCCTCTCTTTTAAGTGGCCCGTCTGAAAAAAGGGGCTGATTCTAAAATGTATGATTGGTAAGCCAATTTGGTCTGTAAAGCTTATCAAATAAATAATATTATGGCGTTTCAGTACATATCTATGTTTAAAGATACCTAAAGACAAGATTATTTTGATATGTCAATTTATTTTTATATCGCACTAGCTTTTGCCCGCGACTTCGTTCGCGTGGAATAGTGATTTTTGGTTTGACCAATAGATGGCGCTATATGTCCGAAATACATTTTATTTTTATTTTTATATTTTTTTGTAATAAAAACTATCCTATGTCCTTTCTCAAGTTCCAAACTATGTCTGTACCAAATTTCACACAAATCGGTTCAGTAGTATAGGCGTGAAGAAAAGACAGACAGACAGACAGAAAGACAGACAGACAGAAAGACAGACAGACAGACAGAAAGACAGACAGACAGAGTTACTTTCACATTTATAATATTAGTTAGGATTATCTAATGACGAATATATTATTCATGTGTTTGGATAATATCGTGTTAGGAGATTGTGGCTAAGTGACAGTCGCACGTCGATCATAAGGTTAAGCAATGATAGCGGGGATGGGTGACCGTGTGCCATGATGAATTCCCCTGTGCTTCGGAAGGGACATTTCATTAGATGGTCCGGCCTGTTATTGGAACGAGGCCGTTACAGAAGGCTGAAGCTAGAAAGTCTTCTTCGTCTTCAGGCTGGTTGTCAACCAGTCGTAAGAAAGGCTATGGGGTTACTTGGTAAAACTGGTTTTCAAACTTCCTGGCTTCTGACTACCCGTAACGACTGCCAAAGATCATCCTCCGAGCCTTATTCCCAATTATGTTGGGGTCGGCTTCCAGTCTAACCGGATGTAGCTGAGTACCAGTGCTTTACAAGGAGCGACTGCCCTATCTGTCCCCCTCAACCCAGTTACCCGGCCAACCCAATTCCCCTTGGTTAGACTGGTGTCAGACTTACTGGCTTCTGACTACCCGTAACGACTTCCAAGGATGTTCAATGACAGCCGGGACCTACAGTTTAACGTGCCATCCGAAACACAGTCATTGGTGTCTAAGATATACTTAGAAAGTACATACAAACTTAGAAAAGTTGCATTGGTATTTGCCTGACCTGGAATAGAACCCGCGCCGCCATACTCAAGAGGTTGGTTCTTTGCCCACTAGGCCACCACGACTTTTTTTTAAACCGTAGTTGCAACGACTGCCAAAGATATTCACCAATTTTATGTGCCTTCCGAATCATGGATGACGATGAGGCATCATGACATAGAATTCAGACAGAAGGTCCCGATTCAACAATAACTTACTGAAATACCTTATTTACTTTAACTTTTTCGTATTATTTTCTGACCCCATTTGTAGTCAATGCATGTGCATTTTTAATTTAATTAAAATTTTCAATGACCTAGACAAATGACAATGTGGAAGTCAAAGTCAAGAAGTTAAGTATGAGAGCGCACATAGCCAAACTTTACATATCAAGCCGCCAAAATCTGCTAGCGTCACGCGGGGTTAAAGTTATCGGCACGGATATTGAGCTTGAGATAGGTAATCGGTTCAATAGTTTGGGAGCCTTCAGGTCCGTGTTTCGGATGGCAGGATAAACTGTAGGTCCCGACTTTCATTTGAACATCGTTGGCAGTCATTACGGCCAGTCGGACGCCAGAAAGTCTGACAACCTGTCTTGTCATGGGGTATCGGGTTGCCCGGGTAACTGGGTTGAGGAGGTCAGATATGCAGTCGCTTCTTGTAAAACACTGGTACTCAACTGATTTCTGTTTCTGACTGTAAGCCGACCCCAACATAGTTGGCGCTGTAGTCACAGCACAAGCTAGGCAAATGACGAAGAGCTGGGCCAAACTCCATTCATACAAACAAAATACATATAAATACAAATCTACTCATTATCCTTTCAAGTCATTTCCGAAAAAATAAACTGCAAATTATTATTAAAACTAAATTAATTGCCAATGAGCACAAATATTATTGAGGACAATATTATCGGCATGCAATATATGGCGATGTTGTGGCCAATTGGCTTGCGGTAAATGGGGAAAGACCCGTGACGTAAAGCTCTTTGTATTAACGACCTTGCTGGCTTATCAGTTATGTAATACTAATGTTAGCTCGCGGTTTCACTTGCTTCTTTAACCTATGCGACTTTTTTTATAGGAAATTTTCATATGACCCCTCCCGTTGTGGGTGCAGCGTGAGGGAGTGTCAGACTCTTACTGACTAAAATCCATCGTGTTCCTTCGTAAGCCTTTTGTGTACCAGGGCCGCGAAAACTCGCGCAAACAATCCCGCAGCCCAACCTAACCCAAGTTTATCGACAAATAAACGTACGTTTTTTTAAAAAAAAACAATGGTTTACTTTGAAAACTGGATGTGTAAAATTGAACTTGGAGCTTATAATAATGAAAATGGCGTTTATATTGTCCGCCATGGTGGCTATTCTCTCTAAGGAGATCAGTTATTTACGCAGGTTATATTATACTGCAGAAGCATTTGCTTTGGCTTTGTATTTGCCCTCACTATTCCCTCATTATGTGTGTTCTGTTATTCCGACAAGACCGAAGCGTTTTACGAGCCTTCCGAAGCACGGGTATATCAATCAGAGATTCAGAGATTTAAGTACCCCCTGAAAATTCACACCTCTTTATTTAATTTACTTATTTTATATACATATATTCTTTATTTTATAATATTAGTATAGGCCATAGGGTCTCCATACAGACCTTTGTTTTATAATATATTGTGAAACTTTTGTCCGCGGTTTATTTGTGGTTTGTAGCACAGTAACCGAGATAAAATTCATGACGTATTCCTTTATTAAAACTACGTAGTTTTGAACGAAGGAATGTATAAGTTACTAGCTTCCGCTAGCGGTTTCACCCGCGTCCCGTGGGAACTACTCTGCTTACAAAAAGAAGCCTATAGCTTTCCTCGATAAATAGGCTATCTAACACTGAAACAATTTTTCAAATCGAACCATTAGTTCGTAAGATACGCGCGTTTAAACAAACTTTTCAGCTTTATAAGTATAGATTTGAGGAATAAAGAGAAGCATGTGTGAGAGTGTGCTTCTTCTCTCTTCTTTACATATTTCCAATTTATGTAATAACGTCCCTGTCCCATGAGTGTAATACACATCGATTGTTTGACTACTGTCTCTGCTTCGTGGACAGTGAAGAGGTTAAGTTTAATATATTTCCTACTCCCATACCTTTCGGTCAGGCGTCATACTAACATTTACTCCCTTCTTATTCAGGTCCTGACAGGCAATCTATTCATCTTTGGTCTACCTCTCCCTCTCCATCCATCTACATTCCTACTTAACATACACATAGCATCAGGTAGCTCGGGCAACTGATTTGAGGAGATCAGATAGGCAACTGTTCCATGTAAAACACAGCTGCATCCGGTGACAACTAGATTTATCGAGTGGTATCAGGTTACCGTAACATCAAGGTAACTCGCTTGAAGAGGTCAGATAGGCAGTCTCTCCATCTGGCACACTGGTACTCAGCAAGTAAAGACTGGAAGCCGACTCCAACATAGTTGGGAAAAGACCGCTTCCTGAGGGAACTACTTCCTATATAAAATCCAGTTAAGACTGGAAGCCGACCCCAACATTTCAAAAGTCTAGGCAAATGCAAGCTTCTATTGCAAAAATACTTAGAAGACTTCCATACCCTTAATATTCTATCATCATACAAAAGACCGACTATCAGCGCCGTTTTGTCATAAAAATATCCATATATAAACTTTTTATCGATTCGTATATGATTGTGAGGTCAGTTCAGGTGATGTGTGATATGTCTCGTGACTGTCGATTGGGCTGTGACGTCATTATGTACGTCATGGTAGGTTCATCTATTTATAGGTTGTTGGGGATGGTTAGTTTGATTACCGAAACTAGTTAGATGGTAGTTAGAATGCTTAGTTCCTTTAAAGCAACATTTTTTTTATCAGTATTGCAAAATTTTCTGGTTCAAACCAGTTTCAAATGTAAAGACTAAAAGAGTCAACGGTCTGAGCTTTTTTGATGGGAAGTCATCAAATGACCCCTCTTGCTGTGGGTGCAGCGTGAGGGAGTGTCAGACTCTTGCTGACTAAACCCCACCATGTTCCATCTTAAGCACTTTATGTACCAGCGCCGCGGTAACTCGCGCCACCAATCCCACAGCCCAGTTTTTCATGAGTCATCATTTGAAATGGGGGTTTGAAGCGTTTCACTTGTGTGTTTAACGTCACGTTGCCAGAACAGATAACCGATTCAGATCAAGTTTTGTATGGATATATTTGGTACCCTAAAGATGGTCATAAGCTATTTTTTACTAGGCTAGTAGTTCTTTCTAGCTGTGTTAATAGAACTCGCAGTTTTTCAAAATTAATATCAGTGTATGATAATATATAATATTTAAAGTTCGCCTAATAAGGAAAATCCGATCCGTAATTTATATATTTTTACAATAGTATTGATAAGCTTATCAATCGCTCTATCTGTCTGTCTAAAAGTGCAGCGTTAATTTCCATTGGACTGGATCTTTATATCCGGTTTTTTAGAAATGTAATCAATCAATAATAAAAAATCAATTGACCCTATTACGTGTTTAGTGGAAGGGAAGGAGGGAGCACGTTAATGTCGGTCCTGCGCCTGATCTCTCTCCGGTGGTGTCAGATTGTCGTCGCATCGCCCGCAGAGAGTGAAGGAATAGTGAGTGCACCTGTGTCCAAGCAAATGCTTGTGCACTATAATATGTCCTGCGCAGTTGGCTGATCTCATTATATGAGAACAGCCGCCGTAGCTGATAATCGGCTAGAAGGACATCATCATTAGTGGAAGGGAGTGTCAGACTTTTACTGAGTAACCCTAACCATGTTCCTTCTGGAGCCCTTCATGTACCAGCGCCGTGGTACCTCACAAGTCGCACTCACTAGCAGTCATGACCTCTATAAGATCTACGACGATTTACAAAAACCTTTTTTAGTCGATGAAGAGCTTATCTTTCTTCCTATGTGTTTTTGCTGGTAAGAAGAAGTGGTGGAACTAACTCCCCAGCAACACAATTCTGTCTGCATGGTTTGAAGAGCCGGTTATATACAAAATATTATTATACAAGTATAGTTATTGGCACGGATATTGAGCTCTCGGCGGAAGAGTGGGGATCGCTTTGCGCACTGTACACATAAGGCAATAAAGCAATAAATCGCTTCTGCGCAGGTGAAGGTCAGGGCTCAATATCCGTGCCGATAACTATAGTAAGTTATATCAGTTCAATTAAATATTATAAATTATAACTATGACGGCTAGCACATACTTTACCCGTTCAATCCATCCAGTAGTGTTAGCGTGAAAGATTAATAAACTTACAAACATACAAACATCCTTACAAATTTTTGCCCCTATAGTATTAGGAGGATGTGACTAAGAGTTCTATAAAAAAATATTGCAGCTTTCGTCATCATCATCCTCCTGCCCTTCATCATCATCATCATCAGCCTATCGCAGTCCACTGCTGGACATAGGCCTTTCCAAGTGCACGCCACTGAGATCGATTTTCGGCTTCTACCTCTTGCCCTTATCCCAATTTTATTTCGTGTCGGCGCAGCATGTTTTGTCCTTCCATACTCTTCTATCTGCCGTCATCTCACAAGTAACATTCTTTCTAACCATATCGACTTTCACAAAATCTATCCATCGTTTCTTTAATCGTCCTCTTATAATGCAACCTTCGTATCGTCTTTTCAAATCTCTTTTGTAGTTTAAAACTACGCAGTTATTTCTAAATATTTAAAATTTAACCGAGAAGTTAAATTAAAATAACAATACAAAACAATAACTCGATACTAATTATTCCAACAACATAACATTTAATTCACATTCATGAATTATCCTCAAAAACGTTATCTGCGTGGGTAAAACCTAAGTTAAATCGGCGCAGCAGTTTCCTACATCGGCTCATGCATACGTACACACACATTGACAGTAGAACTTTGATCAATGATTCATTTAGTTTGTATGTGTTAGTAATATTATTAACTGCTGTTTTATTTTATTAAGTAAAGGATATAAGGTTGTTATTATCATTTTGTAATTGCAATCGTTGTCACAGTCAAAGTTGCTTTACGTGCATCATACAAATTGATTTACTAGCTCTTACCCGCGGTTCCACTCGCGTTTTGAAGGACCTACTTCCTGCGCCCTAGCGGGAACCTCTGTCTTTTCTCAGGCTGGTAGACTATCTGCGTGTCAATAAAGCAGTAGTTTTGGCGTGCCTCACAGACAGACGAGGGTTATTTTATACAAAAACATAGTTGGGAAAAGGCTTGGTAGATTATGAGTCGTTTGGAAACCAAAATAATCGTATATCGAAGATTTGCGTAGCTTAAGCCATATTCTTAAAACAACTGTCTCGTTCAATTTTCAAAGGGAACAATTGTTTTAAGAAAACTGATGTTTATACTGTCGGTGAACTAGGTTTGGTTTCTTGAGTTTCTATAAGACTCCTGTGGGAACCACTGCCCGTACCCAGATAAAATGTAGCCTATGTTACTCGGGGATAGTGTAGCTATCCAACAGTGAAAGAATTGTTCAATACGTTTCAAATAGTATATTAGTATATTAAAAAGTCTGTGACCTGTGAAAAAGGTGGCCTAGTGGGTAAAGAACCAACCTCTCGAGTCAGAGGGTGTGGGTTTGATTCCAGGTTAGGCAAGTACCAATGCAACTTTTCTAAGTTTGTATGTACTTTCCAAGAGTATCTTGGACACCAATGGCTGATAAAAAGGTGAAGGTAAACATCTTGAGGAAACCTGGACTATAAAGTCTGAAATCAGCAACCCGCATTGAGCAAGCGTGGTGATTAATGCTCAATCCTTCTCCGTGTGAGAGGAGGCCGCAGCCCAGCAGTGGAACGATAAAAAAGGCTGTAACAGTACAGTATATTAGTATACATTTGCGTAGCCTAGTGTGCGAAGTTGTATAAAACTAAAATAAACGGAAAAAGATGCACGTATTAAAATTATGACATCATAGTTATTGGATTGCAAGACAGAGATAGCAACAGTTTTTTTCACTAACCTTCTTTTCCTCTTACGAATATTAAAACTACATATTAATTTGTCCTTCGAAACTTATATCACCAATGTTAATGTTGTTTTGAGAAAGTTTATTTATTTGAGTGTTTTTAACCGACTGCAAAGAAGGGTTACAGGGATCTTATAGCTAGGTTTTTCAAATTGTTTCTGCATTTTCAGTTTGTTTGTTAAAAGTTTTCAGGCTAGTGAATCTTTTGTTTTTTGTTATTTCATCTTTAAAATTATACAAAAACAAATTCAGTATTAAACTTGAGAATGCATCAGTTTGATTTGAGGAAACCTATGCCTTTAAATCTTATCATCTAACTTTGCTAATCTGAAGTTAAGAAAGAAAAGAAGAAAGAAAGAAAAAATATATTAGACATTTGCCGTCTCGTGCATGAGCTGTAGTTTTTTATTCATACATTTTCACCATCAATAATACACTTCACACAAGAACTACATGTCTAGATCAAACAACATTTAACACTCACTCATCTTCCCCAGGTCAATGGAAGACGTTAAGCAAGGATGCAGTGCCTTCACAGAACCTGCCGAAGCTGAACCCTGATGGCACGGTCATGGTGATCAGGAAGAGTCGCACTGTCAAGTACAGGGAGGGGAAGAAGGAAGATATCCATGGGTGAGTTGAAACTGGGGTCGGTTGAATAAGGTGGCTGTTGAAACAGGGGGGGGGGGCTGTTGAAATAGGGGGTTGGTTGAAATGGGGGGAGGGAGGGAGAGCTGTTGAAACAGGTGGTTGGTTAAAAAAGGGGGCTGTGACTTTGTGTGGGTTTGGTAATTCTGATAAATTGCTGAACAGAATCTCTATAATATGTATTTAAGTCTTTGATCAAGAGAAAGGAAGGAGGACATTCTTGGGTAGTTGAAATAGAGGGTCTAACCGACCCTCTGTGACCTCTGTGACCAATTTTGAATTAGAAGAGCCTTGAAATATGATGGTTTTATGTACAAGCTGTTTTCCCGCCGTTTCACGCGGGTTCTCCAGGAAACTTCTTTCTGTACCGGGATAAAATATAGCCTACATTACTCGGGGATAGTGTAGCTTTCCAACAGTGATAGATTCAAATTATAATATTAGTTAAAAAAGTATAGAATCATGTACAGTAAAAAACTTAAGTTTATCAGCTCAATCAGTTACTTAACTATATAAATTCACTCCCCTATCACGTGAGCTAAGTTTTCAGGTATTACACCATGATTTTCATGCGAAGAAAAACCACACGCTGAGGAAAACCTCTTGAGGAAAGTTCGTAATCGCTAACCAATTGCGTAGAAGTGGTCACATTACTCTCTAAACTATATTAGTAATTTTGTGTGTATGTCCGTTAGTCACTACTGTTCATAGTTCATATGACTTCAGTTTTCCTCGTCAAACCAGTTACCAGACATGAAAAATTTTAACCAATATTACAAAGTGGTTCAATTTTTCTCATCAACTGCCGAGCCTTTTTCCAACTATGTTGGGGTCGGCTTCCAGTCTAACCGCATGCAGCTGAGTACCAGTGTGCCACAGGAAGCGACTGCCTATCTGACCTTCTCAACCCAGTTACACGGGCAACCCGATACCCCATAAGACTGGTTGTCAGACTTACTGGCTTCTGACTACCCATAACGACTGCCAATGATGGTCAAATGACATCCGGGTCCCAGCAGTTTGATGGCGTCCACGGCCGATTTCGGCCACGGCGGCTGTTCTCATTTAAGGAGATCAGCCAGCTGCGCAGGACATATTATAGTGCACGAGCATTTGCGTGGACTCAAGTGCACTCACTATTCCTTCACTCTCATAACCCGATGGGACGGCAATCCGACACGACCGGAAAGAGATCAGGCGCAGGACCGACATTTACGTGCTCTCCGATGCACGGGTGAATCAATCACCAACTTCCAGACTACGGGCTGCTTTGTGAAAGTTTAAGATTGTTTAACGTAGGTACTTTCCGAAACATGGACTTGGGTGCTTAAAACACTAGTCCACCACGACTTTTAACCAACTTCCAAAAAAAAAGTAATACCTGGGCCAGCTTCTCTGTTAGATTTTTTTTTATTACGTTTTACTCATAGTATTTATTTTTGTATATTTCAGTGAGAAGCCAGACAAGTGGTCCTTGAACCTGGTCCAACACACACACAGTGCCCTTACTGGTAACGAGACACATATGGCTTGTGACCCACAGGAGAATACTGTAAGTGTTTAAACTACAATGACTATAACAAATCGCTGCTTTGCACGAATAACCGCACAATCCAAAAACACACATTTTACAGGGTAGCTATTTGAAAATTAAACAAAATATTTACCGTCATAACTTTTCATGTTTTTAATCATTAGAAGAGTAGAATATATAAATCAAGGGCTGATCGAAAGGAAGGAATGAATGTGAGTGTTACTGACCATAAATACGGACTATTTTTTGCAAGTGACTGTGTTATAAACCAGTATTTTGGTTTGTGCGGGTATTCATGCAAAGCAGCGAAATGTGATTAATGAATTTTATGCAAACTTCACATAAACGATGTACTAAATAGTCCGAACAAAGCCTACACATTTGGTTCTTGAGCTTGAGCCCGTTCTTGAGTTATAAAATTGCAACGAAAAGTGACATTAATTTTTTTATACTTGGATGAGTAATTCAGTGAGTAAAAGCCGCGTTTTGCCTTAAAAAACGCGTAATAATTTGCATGTTGGTCTCATGGAGACGAGCCGGCAAGAAATCTATGAAAATGATATGTTCATTGGGACTTGGTTACATAAAGTTAGTTTAAATCATTTAACTATAACGATAACCGAACCATTTTCAGTTGTCTAGTTGGGAAAAAGGCTCGGAGGATGATAATGATTTATTTATTTATTTATTTATTCATCTCAAAGTTACTATGCCTTTACAGACTTAGTCTAATTCGACATAGTACCTACTTACAATTAATATTTCCTTAACTATAACTTAAATATATAACACAGTACAAAACAACTACTAGTCCTTACATACTACACAGTAAGTGGCCCTTGTGAACTCGCTCAGTGTACAGTTAAATATGTCGATGTGCTCAGCCACCGTGTTGAGAGTGCGCAGCGCGCGAGTGAGCGGCGCGCGCTGCAGCAAGTTGGTGCGCGCGCGCGGCACCACCAGCAGCCGCGGCCTGCGCCGCCGCCCCGCATACTCGTCCGGTACACAGAAACCGATCTCTGATAGAAGACCCGAGTTATGAATGACACCTCTCAGCACTTTCAGAAGATAAGTGGCTAATGCCACTTCCCGCCTAACTTCCAATTTATAGTACCCCACCATACCGAGGCAGAATAAGGTGGGGTACAATAACGGGTATCCCGGATATATTCCATAAATTTTCAGATACATAAATCGTATATATTTATTCTGTATCCGCTCGAGCATTGTCTTGTACCTTATTTCGCTCGGACTCCAGACGGCCGCATTGTATTCCAGATGACTCTTCACAAGAGCCTCGTACAAAGCCCTTAATGCACCGATGTTCGTAAAGTCATTTGTCTGACGCAGCATAAATCCCAGATTCCTGTACGCCTTCTTACAAATACTTACCACATGTTTGCGAAACTGTAAATCGCTGGTGAAGTGGATGCCTAGGTCCTTCACCTCCGTGACACGCTGCAGCAGCTCCCCGTTCATGGTGTACTGGTGGTGTTGTTGTTTTCGTGCGCGGGTGAACGAAAGTACCGCGCACTTTGAGACATTGAAGTGCAGCTTATTGCTGCGACTCCATTCAGTGACACTATTCAAGTCGTGCTGCAGTATTTCACTATCAGCAGTGTCCTTAATCACTGCTGACAACTTAAGGTCATCAGCAAACAGTAAGGAAGTTGACCTGACCACCAACGGTAAATCATTTACCATTATAATAAATAATAAGGGTCCCAAATTACTACCCTGACTGACTCCCGATCTTGTGTAGTAGGGCTCCGAGAAGTGTCCGCCACAGTCGACATACTGACGCCTATCTCGAAGATAACTGGCGAAGAACTTCACAGTATGTAATGTGCAGCCCATACCCGCCAGCTTCGACAAGAGTATGTCGTGGTCGACTGTGTCGAACGCCTTCTTGAAGTCAAGGTAAGCTACGTCAACCTGAAGCCCGGCGTCAACAGCTGGAACCAACTGCGTCATCAGGTGAAGTAAGTTTCCCGCTGTACTGCGTCCAGGACGGAAGCCATGCTGCGCATCAGACAAATGAGCCCCGATCTGTGCATAAAGGATATTGTGAACAGCCATCTCGAATACTTTGGCCGGTGCGCTGAGCACCGCAATAGGTCTGAAGTCACTGACATCCGTGCCACCTCGACCTTTAGGTATAGGTACAACCCTAGTCAGTTTCCAACGAGTCGGAAAGTGTGCTACCGACAAGCAAATATTGAATATGTGCAGCAATGGTCCCGTTAATACTATGCGGCAGTCCCTTAAAATGAAGGGCGGTATCCCATCGGGGCCCACTGAGCGCTTAGGTGGCAGACAGGTGAGAGCACGGCGGACGGCCGCGCGCTCGAGGCAGGCGAGGTGCGCGTACGCGCTGCTCGGCGCTGCCTCCCTGCACGCCGCCTCCGCGCTCAGCGTGCCCGCCGCCTCGCTGTACACAGAGTGAAAGAATCGTGCATACTCCTCCGCAGATTCATCCCCAGATAGAACACGTCCCTCTTTTACCAATTTGTAGTGACTAGAAGTGTCTTTGTTTGACCTTATGTAATTCCAGAATGACTTAGGGTCAGTAGCGAGATTGTTTTGTACTCGATCTTTATACCTAAGGTGACAACTCGCTGTTTCCGCTTTTACCCGTGCCCGACAGCGAGAGAAAGCCTCGTAATCACTCGGACATTTGGTTATTTTATAATTTTTATGCAACCTGTATTTTTCTTTAATAAGTTTGATAAGATCGGATGTATACCACTGTGGATAAATTCTGTTACTAATATTATTACTTTTCTGGGGAATGCTAGCATTGAAAGTTTCATATATTTTGTCATAGTAGAAGTTTAAAGCCAAATCCGGGTCTTGAATGGAGTACAAATCTGTCCAGTCTATTAGGTTAATTAAATCGTATAACTTACTATAATCTGCTTTACGAAAGTTCCATTTGTTATTCTGTGAGTGAGATTGTGGTTGTGATTGCGATGGTGATTCGCTCGCGGCGGGAGCGGGCGCACACGAGGCGGCTACGCCGACCGCCAGCGGCGGGTGGTACGCGTCCACGGGCTGCAGGCCCTCGTCCGCCGCGCGCACCGTCACCGCACCGCGCCCGCTCAACACTAAGTCCAGTTGCCTGTTATTGCAGTTCGGTACCATGTTACACTGAGCGACCTCACAAAAGGCCACGAAATATTCAAAATAACTACTAACATTAATATTGCACGAAATTAAATTAAAATCTCCTAAAATTACTATATTACTTTTATACTTAAGACACAATTTTTCTAACAAACTAAACATTAACATATATTCAGACTCTTCTGCCTTAGGTGGTATATAAATAACACAACATACAAATAAGAAACGACTCTGTTTATATACACTTGCACATATTATTTCGAATTGTTGTGCATCAATATTAATATCTTGGGGCATTTTTATTCGTCGCAGTTCAAAACGCGGTGTGGCCACTAAAAGTACGCCGCCCTGCTTGCGTCCGTCCGCTCGGTCACATCTTAGTATCTGGTACCCCGGCAGTGAAACTTCCGAATCATAAATTGATTCGTTACATCCGGTTTCAGTAATAGCGAACATATCAGCCTCCGACGATTCCAGTAGCGATAAAAACCTTGATGTTTTAGTTCTTAGTCCTCTAACGTTTTGGTAAAAAATGTTGTATACCCTACTGTGCGTCTGTTCGCGTGTTGTTTGTCGTGGCTCTGGTTGGTCGAAAAAAAATCCATTCGCTGAATTCCACATTTAGTGGCCAAACATCAGGGTTACAGAGTCTATCAAAGTTGTTTTCTGATAAACCTATTCTAAATGATGAATAACTTTTTTCAGTTTTTGTCCTTATTTTTTCTACTATAATTTCCGAATTATTTCCTAATGTTTCTTTTATATAGTCCTTAATATTATCTTCCGTAGTATTTTTGTCCAACCTCCATACATGTAAATATTTTTTCCGTTCAACCGCCTTCAACAATGTAACCGAAGTGTTACCGCCTTTCTTTGCCGGATTATTAACTCGCCTGTTGTTTCCCACTATAATCCATTTATCATTCGTATTTTCCGTAACCGCTGTTTTACCGGCCACCGCCGCGTAGGTAGCGCTCGGCTGAGCCAGCGCTGTCGTAGGTATAATCGAAGCAGGCGCGCACGCGGTCGGCAGCGGGGGCGCGCTCGCGGCGGGCTGCGCGGTGGCGGCGGAGCGGGCGGCAGGCTGCGCGGTGGCGGCGGCGTCGGGCCGCGCGGCCGCGACGCTCGGCGGAGACGAGCTTGCGGGGGCACGGGAATCGGGAACATCGTGCGGCAACGTTGCGTTTGGCTGGGCAGCCGTACTGACAATCCTTTCATTCTTTAGACATTTAATTTCTTCTTCCAAGCAAGTGCACTTTTTATTAGCAGCACTTAAATCTTCCCTCAACTTTTTGTTCTCCATTACCAGAGTTGCTACTGAATTCTTAATTTCCTGTATAAGTTTTGTTTCGATAATATTCAATCGGGCAGAAATTACCCCTTTTAGTGCATCCGTAACACTCTGGATACTATCCATCATGTTCATAGCCGATGACTTAGTATTTTCGAGTAAATCGGTCTCTTCACAACGTTTAGTTGGTTCCTGTTCTATCGGCGCGGTTCCAGAGCGGGAGCCGCGCGCCGGCGTATCATCTGTCACTCGTACACGACGAGTTACATTCGAGCAGGAATCACACATGTAGGACTCAATCAGCTGGGTTTTATTCTCCCTAAATCTGGCAGATGTAATATTTAGACAAGTATAATGGTACACTGTCTTGCATCCAGTACATCTCAGTAGATCTCCTAATGCAATTTTATGATTGCAAGCAAAACAAATCATTTTGAATATCCGCGCTGCGCAAATGAGACGACGCTAACATTCATAGCCAAGTGCGAAAGAGTAAGATGCGCGGTGCGTTGCGCCGCTTGCTGTTAGGACGCCACGCTATTTAAAATATGATATTTAAAACGGCGGGTGGGTTAAATTATTGAGTATTCAATTCACTGTAATAAGTTTTTTACACTTTAACTTAAGTTTAGCTTTGGTTTTTCTGTTTTAACTAAGGTGTTTGTTATATTTGTTCCTTGTTTAAATCACTTTAACAACACAAACATTGTTTTGGGCACTGTTCACAGACCAGAAAAACTTTAAATCGCTATATCACTGTTTAATGATGGAGTTCGGTTATAATAACATTTCCACGTATTATTTGTACTATTTAAACTATTTTTATACTACACTTTATGGGAAATCATGACTTTAAACATTTTTTTGAATTAAATTACACGGAGCGCAATGTTTACTTGGCGGCAGCGCCATCTATATGATGAAATCGCCGATTTTCCGAGCGGCCATTATAAGGCTAGTTATGGTTGGTTATCGTTATAGTTAAATAGTGCAGCTTGCGCTTATTCGAAGCGTATGTAGGCCCAAGTTTACCTATAAAATAAACGTCAGTTTTCTTCAAATTCAAAGTAAACAGTTATATTAAGAATACTGACGTTTGTGTTGTCAGTAAACTTGGACTTCAATATACTACAATATATCTATACTAATATTATAAAGCTGAAGAGTTTGTTTGTTTGAACGCGCTAATCTTAGGAACTACTGGTCCGATTTGAAAATTTCTTTCAGTGTTAGATAGCCCATTTATCGAGGAAGGCTATAGGCTACTTTTTATCCCGGTACGGGAAGTAGTTCCCACGGGATGCGGGTGAAACCGCTGGCAGAAGCTAGTAGTAGATAAAGTAGTGTCTGAAAATGCAGTATCATTTTGCCTATCTTGATTTTTGATTCAAAGTTATTTTAATACCATTTAAAAAAAGTTTATTATTGACGTAATTTCATGGCGTCCAGAAACGTTAATAATCCTCCATTTTTCTCATTCCAGCTAGCCTACCGCTACCCAGCAATAAACAGCATGAACTTATCCCCCCAAATACCAAACCACGCCCATTTGGGTATGAAACCAAAAAAGCAGGACGCCTTCATGCAAACTGACCCCGTTCAATCGGAAGACGACGACTCCCAACCTAACAACAGTTACAGCGAAGTCTCAGACAAGTACCCTGAAAATTTAGAATATTCCAACTATCAGAAAGATCCTGAATTCGACAAAAAATACGAAGCGAAAGACTACACAAACAAACAAGATGATTATTTACCACAAACCAATGAAGAATATAACAAAGAAGCTGAGAAATATGCTCTAGAAAGGAAATCCTTAAACGGTTATGAAAAACCTTTGTTAGAAAATTTCCCAAAACCGGTCGAAAACTACCAAAAAGTCAACGATATGTATTCAAATTTTGACAAGTCCTTTCGTCCGGATTACCCGTTTCAAAATTATCCGGACAGTGTTGAACTTTTGAGAAATCAGCAACATAATCTGCAAATGTTGCAAGAA
Organism: Helicoverpa assulta; assembly: GCA_963856015.1. Classification (NCBI taxonomy): domain Eukaryota; kingdom Metazoa; phylum Arthropoda; class Insecta; order Lepidoptera; family Noctuidae; genus Helicoverpa; species Helicoverpa assulta. The sequence goes on from CAWLCW010000003.1 coordinate 879,242, forward strand.
CAACATAGGATTAATGAGAATCAGAACTTTTTTAATGAAAACCATATAAAGCAGGAAATTGATATTAATGTTGAGGATGACAAGTTTATTTCGAGTTATGAAAGGAATAAAGAACAATTAGGTAAGTCTAAAACTTATTTTTACACGTTTTTATTAGGTCGACCTGTATGTAACTCTGATAACAAAATCTTGATATTACTTTTTATTTAAAAACTCAGTTTAAAAATAAAATCATCATACTCTGAGCCTTTTCCCAACTATGTTGGGGTCGGCTTCCAGTCTAACCGCATGCAGCTGAGTACCAGTGTGCCACAAGGAGCGACTGCCTATCTGACCCCCTCAACCCAGTTACCCGGGCAACCCAATACTCCTTGGTTAGGCTGGTGTCAGACTTACTGGCTTCTGACTGCCCGTAACAACTGCCAAGGATTTTAAATGAGTCTTTTTGATTTTTGTTTTAGTACTAATATGATGAAAACGACATTCTGAAATAATGTATGATCATAGTTATGTACATGGTAGGTTCCACTATTTAACTATAACGATAACCGAATCATTTATATGTAAACGACAGTAGGTATATAATATCAGAATTTACACTACAAAGGCGAAAGTTTGTGTTTTTGTTTCATTTTCACACAAAAACGAATGAATTTATTTAATGAAACTTCATATTAATACAGGTTTTTTAAACGATATTTGTTTTGTATTTCTTTACATTCCTACAATACATACAGCTTAAATAATATTAGAATATAGACTAGTTTCTATCTACTTACGTTGAGACGCAGGCAAAACCGCTGGCAGAACATAGTTTAAAATACTACTAACGATGACATACTTGTTTACACTAGAAAAAAGTAATGTTTGTAATATTTTCTACTATTACTATTATAGTAAAACCTGGTTCACATTTACTATAATATTTATAAGTTTAAGTCATAAACTTTAATGTTTTGACTCGAGAAACTGGTCGTGGATACATGATGTTAATGTTTTAGCAAAAATAATGTCCATATTTAGTAATAACAATCTTTGTTGACTTTTGTAGACGTTCCAAGATATATAGGTTTTTTTTCCACTATTACGGTCGCTGTCAATATACTATCTACCTTATAGTACCTATGTTCTATGGAATGGGGTTCTGTTATAGGAATTTGATATTGTATTTTTGTATGGTGCTAATGTCAAAATTCTATAAATCAAATCGAAATCAAAAATCATTTATTCAAACTTGGCTGCAAAACAGCACTTTTCGAATGTCAAAAAAAAAAAAAAACAAAAGACAGCCCCCAAAACGCCCACCCTTCACCACTTCCTATGTGTTTTTGCTGGGAAGAAGAAGTGGCGCAACAAACTCCCCAGCAACACATGTCTGTCTGTAGGTCAGAAGAAGCTTACAATATATCTAGTATTATAGTTATCGGCACGGATATTGAGCCCTGACCTTCACCTGCGCAGAAGCGATTTATTGGTTTATTGCCTTATGTGTACAGTGCACAAAGCGATCCCCGCTCTTCCGCCGAGAGCTCAATATCCGTGCCGATAACTGTAATATATGGTATGTTATTAATATACCATAAGTACATAATAGCCATTAATATTGTTATATATTTATGGTGAGTTGCACCATTTAACTATAACGATAACCGAACCATTGTCAGTTGTCAAATCGCCGATGTGACCAATGCGCCGCAAGTATACGGCTGGTTATGGTTTGGTTATCGTTATATGGTGCAACTAGGTCTCAATAAGGCGTAATAATGTCCTAATAATAAAGGTATTTGAATAAATAATGCTATCTGAATCCTGTGAAATAAGCAGTTATAATTTATCTTTTGGATAAGAATCTTATAGCTTATCAGTAACTGACCATCACTACATAGTATAAAACAAAGTCGCTTTTTCTGTCTCTTTGTACGCTAATCTTCAAAACTAAACTTTGACGACCTCGATGGCACAATGGTCACTACGCCGGATTGCCGAACCTGAGGTCCCGGGTTCGATCCCCGGTTCGGTCGACATTTGTGTGATGAGCATGCTTGTTGGCCGTGGTCTGGGTGTTACAATATGTATTTATAAATATGTATTATGTATATATGTAGCTATATGTAGTTTATCAGTTGTGCTAGCACCCATAACACAAGTTAATTAATAACTTACCATGGGGCTAACCGACCGTGTGTGTAAAGGTGTCCTGACATTATTATTATCTTGTATGTCTCTACCAGACCTCGGGACTATAGAGTCCCGGATTTTTGGGAGGCGAACGTGGGGCCGAAGCCAACACGCTGAAGCCCTTTTGAGACAACTTTAATGAAATGGTGACACAAAACCGACGATTATCCCTGTATACACTATAGAAATGTACCCAAGGACAATCCCCGGTTCTGTGTTATACTATTGCTAACTGTGGATAAAAACTACTTGGGCTATTGTGATGGGATGCTAATGGACTGGGAATGGGGATAACTATGGGAACTATGGCACCTGCCGATAACAATGTTTGCACACGTAAAAATGGCAGGTGGAGACTCGCCAACTCACTTACTGGGCCCCCGGGAATCAGTCGCTGAATAGCAACAAGAGGGCAACAGGTACATGAGCGGCTGAAGGGTGAGGATACCTCGGCGGACTTTAAACGCAGATCACGCGCTCCCTGTGGGTCCAGCATCACCGGCCCACTCGCCACTTACCACGAGGCACCTACCCTCCGAGTGGGCTGCTAACCCTGCTCTAGCGACTCCACTCTGACCGGCCGGTGAAGGCAAGCCAAGAGGCGGGAGACCTATCCCCCGTCATGCTTCACTCCGGCAAGCCGGAGATGGGGGACAGTATACTCTCCCTGGAGCACTCGGATATATAGCCCCGCGGGGTCGCTACTCCCCGTCATCCGCCTCAGATGCCCTGCGGGGCTTATTATTATTATTATTATAAACAACCGATTTTCATGCGTTTTTTTTAATAGATAGAGTGATTGAAGAGGAACCAGTCTAACCAAGGGGTATTGGGTTGCCCAGTTAACTGGGTTGAGGAGGTCAGATAGGCAGTCGCTTCTTGTAAAGCACTGGTACTCAGCTGAATCCGGTTAGACTGGACGCCGACCCCAACATAGTTTGGGAAAAGGCTCGGAGGATGGATGATTGAAGAGGAAGGTCTATATGTATAATAACATCTGTTAAATAGTGGATAAATATTGTTGTTTTTTAATTTAGTATTGTACCCGTGTGAAGCCGGATCGGGTCGCTACTTAATCTACAATTTTGACAATGTAACATTATGCTTGACCATTTCCGATGCGATTTCCAGACGCGGACATGTACAACAGCCGGCGACTGATCGAACAACAACGCTTGCTCGAACAAATACAGCATCAGGTCAAACAGGAGCCTGACACTCCCACGGGTGAGTTTAAACTGATAGTTAAAGTTAACTGGCTAGTTAGAAAGGGATTAGGCGAGATTGTGTGAAGCCTGGAGCAAATGTCTATCACGGAAAACAATTTGATAGTACGCTTGAAAGTAACTCTACATCGTAGCGAACTATTTCATCAAGAAAGTATAATAAATATGCCATAAAAGATATAAGAAAACAATAAACAAATATATTCTTGGATCCCGAGAATATTATCTGCTTTATTATATAGAAGAAAGTCGTGTTGGTTACACTAATTATAACTCAAGAATGGCTGAACCGTTTATTCTGAAAATTTGATGGGATCCTGTACCCGAGAGAAGGAAATAGGATGGTTTTTTGTCAACATCCGGCTACGGGAAGCCGTTATCTCGATACGCTAATAAATTAATATAATCTCTGAATTTGGTATCACTTGACCTTGAATCACTACAGTACAATATGACCTTGAATCACTACAGTACAACATGACCTTGAATCACTACAGTACAGCATGACCTTCAATCACTACAGTACATGACCTTGAATCACTACAGTACAACATGACCTTGAATAATTATTTATCATATGACATGACCTTGAATTATGTGAAGTTTGAAACGATATTTTTATTTTCAGGATGTGAGAACGTGATGCAGCCACAGGGCAGCCCGTACTACCAGTCTAACAATCATAATAATGTTACAGGTATACTATGCAAACATATTTACAGTTTATATAATAACTAGCGACCCGCTCCGGCTTCGCACGGGATAACAGTATTTCCCCACTATTTAATGTATGTTATCTATACTAATATTATAATGCTGAAGAGTTTGTTTGTTTGTTTGTTTAAACGCGCTAATCTCAGGAACTACTGGTCCGATTTGGAAATTTCTTTCAGTGTTAGAAAGCCCATTTATCGAGGAAGGCTATATGCTACTTTTTATCCCGGTACGGGAAGTAGTTCCCGCGGGATGCTGGTGAAACCGCTGGCAGAAGCTAGTTATACATAAAAACCTTCCTCTTTAATCACTCTATCTATTAAAAAAACCGCATGAAAATCGGTTGCGTAGTTTTGAAGATTTAAGCGTACAAAGGGACATAGGGACAGAAAAAGCGACTTTGTTTTATACTATGTAGTGAAGTTTGTTAGGATTTTTATACATGTGCATGGGTTTTGAAAAACAAACTGTAATAATGTATCTTATTACCAGGGGCCCGATTCTGTTAAGTTAATAATGTTAAAATTGAATAGAAATTGAATCGCAATAGCAATTTTAACCTTACCGGGCATTCTGCTACTAATACAAGACCAATCGTATTCCAATGACATTCGATTGGTTTGCGATTGATCTGCCATTTGGTCTATACGGGAGTTTGCTCTACAATCATATTGCAATCGTAAATAAAACTATTCTACAAAAAAATTGGTATGGAGCGCAACAGAAAGCTGAGTACTATATTCTGATTAAACCGATATCGCTAAAGCTAAATCTGATGCCCATATTTTTCCATCATGTCAGGATTTTCTGTTAATGTACATTCTTTTTTTTTACTATTTTCCAGATTTTTTGTGGTTTAGTGATGTAAAAAGTAAAAAAAAAACAATTAATTACAAACATTTATTAATTATTTACAAGAAACCTGACCAAATCTATAGTAAAAAGCAAAAATCAAAAAATCTGGTGGATTTTTAGTATAAAAGTATAGATTTATACATATATTACTTTGTATATCTACAGCAGGTTATTACGAGCAGCTGTCCCGACCCGGACCAGAACTTCTCATCGCCAAACAGAACGCACTCGCTGCCCATACGCAACTCTGTAAGTACCAACCGCCTAGCCTTATTGTTAACTGATAAAATCATCATCATCATCATCATCTCAGCCATAGGACGTCCACTGCTGAACATAGGCCTCCCCTTAGATCTCCACAGATACCTGTTGGAGGCGACCTGCATCCAGCGTCTGATGCTGAGTAGTAATCCTTTATGTACTGTCCCTTTGTACTCTTACGCTATGAGAGTGAAGGAATAGTGAGTGCACCTGTGTCTGCACAAATGCTCGTGCACTATAATATGTCCTGCGCAGCTGGCTGATCTCCTTATATGAGAACAGCCGCCGTAGCCGATAATCGGCTAGGAGAAAATCATCATCATCGCCAGTGTTTCACAAGTAGCGACTGCCTTTCTGACCTCCTCAGAAAAGTGAAAGAAAAAAAGTTAAATTACACGTGTAAAGACGCATATGCACTTGAACAATATAAACATCATCATCTCCCGAGCCTTTTCCCAACCACGTTGAGGTCGGCTTCCAGTCTAACCGCATGCAGCTGAGTACCAGTGTGCCACAAGGAGCGACTGCCTATCTGACCTCCTCAGCCCAGTTACCTGGGCAGCCCAACATCTTATCAATTCTTTTTCTATTAAAGTTTCTTCCAGTCATTGGTTATTTTAAGTTCTAAATACTATAATGTTTGTTAATTTCAGGGCAAAATACAATGAAGCGGCCATTTTTCTACAGTGAGACGCCTCACTACAATAGTAGTCCCATACTGCATAGATATGAGGTGTGTAAAAACAAATATTATATATTTACCATGGTTTCGCCTACTTTAAAAGCACCTTATATATAGCTTTCCTCGATAACTCGGCTATCTAACACAGTTTTTTTTTTCAAATTGTTTCTCCAGTGCCTCAGGCACTTACCTCGTTCAAGCGAACAGTCAAATCTCCAATTTTATTAGATGGTTTTCAGTCAAACTACATCTTGAACAAAAGTTAATACCCACTGTAACTTTGATATGTTAACACTAGCATTAGCTTGGTATGCTCTAATCTGTAATTTTCCCAATCAAAATTTTGTACCGTATACTTTAGAAAGTTGAAAATCTATTGAAATATTTGACAGACTGTTGAAGCTTAATACACTGAAGTCAATATTTTAAAAGTTTCAGCTTTTATAAAATACAGGGCTATACAAAAATACCTGTAAAACCGAAAGGGGATTAAATGGCCCCTTGTTAAGAATAAATTAACAATATTTTTAAATCGTAGGTAATATCAATGTAGTTACATGAAAATCATAGTTAAGATCATATCATTAATTAATTTAATAACATTTAATTTATCTCAATATATAAATAACTTTTTTTGGTATTTTTTCAGGACATCCCAAGAATTCTCCAGTGATGAGACATTCCAAAGTTTCGCAAAAAACATTTAAATATAAAAAAAGGTTTATTGTAAAAATATAATTCTCTTGACAACACTATAGGTAATCTCTAGATGGTTATTTTTATTATTTTTTTAATAATTATTAATAATGGTTACGATAATAATATATTTTTTATTATTAATAATAATATTAAGCGTGCGGTCCCTTGTCGAAAATAAAATATACCTATGTTTTTTATTTATTATTTAAATATTATTTTTTTATTATTTAGTCATTTTTCGAGGGACCAACCGTTAGATTACTATGCTACTTGTGATATAATTTTGAGTTTAATGTAAGTCGGGTTTTTCGGAATGTTTTAAGTTTTTTTTTGTATTTTGGTACCCTTTGAAGAAGAAACATATTTTTGTCTATAATATTGTTAATTATCTATATATTTTTGTCTATATTCTTTCCGGACGTTTAAAACTCAAATTACTTTTCAAAACCTACCAGTAATTTCTGAGATCGACACGTCCTACGCATAAGTCCGTATGTGAAAAACGTCAATTTTACAGGAGAGCAATTACAAAGTTATCATAAGTTGGTCAAGTTATTACTCTAAAACTACTGAAGCGATTGTTTTGAAACTGATAAATTATGATAATTGTAAGTCAAATTTTATAATTCAATTTTTATTTCTTTTTAATATTTCTTAAATAAAGAATTATTGCAGATACGCTTGGAATTTATAACTTACCATTTACGTAACTGGTAGTTACGGACTTATACAACATGTTTTAGTCAAGTGATTTTTTGTAAGTGGCAGATACGATGTTTTACAAGGGAAGTTGCTATTCAAGTACTCTTATTTTCAATTTAACCACGTCTATAAATAGTTTTTGTAATGTGACTAGTAACAAAGTATAGATACGACAAAATATTTTTCTTCAAATAACTACGAAAGTGGCAGATACAAGTTGAACTCCTAGTTTTATTTTCGGTGTAAAACTCCGTAACTAGCCACATACAGTTTTCTTAGGCGGAAAACAGGAATGCGTTTGCTTCAATATGATTCCATGGACGGTAATAAAAAAATCTGCTCCCATTCTATAGTATTACTAAGTAGATGCATATTTCAGTTAAATCTTATAAGCAGCCTTATCAGATTCAGTAATATAGAAAGCTAACCTTATACGAAAAGTAAACAAACAAACTTACCTCGACAATTATCATCTTTTTGATTTGTCCTTTGTCCAGTTCCCGCGTACAACTAAGCAACTGTCATATGCGCGTGGTAGACATTTCTCCGTTGCCGCGTAATAGTGCGTAAGTGACGGATAGGTACTTTTACGTCGGACTTCTTTTTCCTATTTTGCAGTTATTGAGTTATACGCCTCGCATAAATCGGTCGGAGACAAACTTTTGAAAAAAATTTTTTTGCCAAGTTATAGATTCGGATACGTAGATTACGAAAATGATATAGTCGTATAACTACGTATCTACCCGATACGGACTTATACGTAGGATGTGTCGAGATGTGCTCGTTCAAAGAAACGAAATCTTCAGCTTTGCGGTAAGAAATCAGGATCAAATTAAAGAAAATGCCTTCATTGGGGTACTGAAATGTATAACAAAAAAACATATAAAAATCCGTCTTATATTAAACCCAATAATAACATAGTAATGTAAATTAATATCTTTATAATAATTACTATTATTATATAATTATAAATAAATAAAAGCAAAAATTGTACAAATCGTCGGGAAAAAATTGACAATTATGTCGCTTTTTTATATAATTAATAATATTCAATGTATTTATTTCATTTGAAAATTATTTATTTATCAAATTGCATGAGCCGCCCTTCTTTTGTGTAAAAAAATATATTTTGCGTTTTCAAAAGAATAAGATCAAATAACTTTTTTATACATTTAATTTACACTTCTCGTCAAATAAAATGACTGCTCTGAAGTTAGCGTTATATTGAATGACATCGGACAAGTGTTCTAAGTCTAGAAACTTAATAGCCGCAGAGACATGTAAAAATTTTATTCTTTCATCAAAGAATATGTGTCATTTGAACATCTTTGGCAGTCGTTACGGGTAGTCAGAAGCCAGTAAGTCTGAACACCAGCCTAACCAAGGGGTATTGGGTTGCCCGGGTAACTGTAAACAACATAGTTGGGAAAAGGCTAGGCCAATGATGTGACTTTATTTGTATTTTTCTTATGTAATTTTGTGAAAATATTTATGTAGAAATTACATAGAAGGGTGTATTTTAATATTTATTTATAAAAAATATAAATTATTTCTATAAATACTGTGTTGTTGCCATTCTTAAAATTAAGAAAAAAATCGTCTCGTTTAGTCAAAAACGTATCTTTTTATCATTTTATTTATAATTTAAATCTAAATCTGATTATTTTCACCGTTGTTTTGTTTAGTATTTTAGTTTCTTTGTTTGTTATATTATAAAAAAAATAATAATATATATTAAATATGTTTTATGTGATTTTTTTAATGTGAAAAATTTCTTGGTATTGTCGAAAAAATTATGCCAATTTTCTAGTAAATCGGCAGGTCCCGTTTACTTGTAAAACACAATCCAAGTTATTTTTTCGCATATTTTTTAATATAAACGACTGTTTGGATAAAAGTGACCTAAGATTGCATTTTTCTTTATCTTTTTTTTCCGAAAATTTCACGAAAAATTTGAAAAAAATCTGGCAAAAAAATTGGGCCCAATGTTGTTAAAATATTATTTTTTCTATCAGAAATGTTGCCAGTGCTATTATTTTATTTGTTTTGTATCTTATGACTTTTTGATTGTTTTTTTTTGGTTGATAGGTCACTTTTTTTGTCCGAAAAGGTTTTTTTAAACTTTGATATTATTTTGTAAAACAATGAATAGTTTTTAATTAATGACAGATAGTTACCAGTATCGTACATGTCTTTGCCATTTAATGCTCTTTTGTATAAATTTTATTATTTTTTGCTGTCGCTTACGATGTTTTGACACTAATAGGATAGGTTTTTTTTAAAAACCATGTAAGTAAATATTAGTTAGTGAGATTTAAATATAGCTGACTATTTAAACAAATAATTACAGATCTTGTTATTCGGTAAAAGGATAGCCATTAAAAACATTTTAATGAAAATGAAAAAAAAAACGATGTTTAATAAATTAAAAAAATGCGTTTTTCTGCTAATTTATGAGTTTATCCAAAATAATGTCTGAAACAATAAAAGATACCGACGAATTGAAAACCTCTGTTTTAGAAGTTGGTTAAAAGTACATCATTCATTTTAGTTAGTATTTTCTTATTAAAAATATAGTCAACTAACTTTTTAACGTACAAGCTACTTAGTCAGTTTCGTTACCAACTAGACTAGTTAAACTAATAGTCAAACTAACTAAATATTGAGTCATCAGTTACCATTTAACTGTAACAATATAGTTTTACGGTTATTTTCAATAACCTATTTATTATTTTCTTTCATTATGTTAGTTAAGATCAAGACAAAATAACAAAAGAAGTTATGATCGATTTTTTGAGACTTGATAAGCTTGTTAATATTGGTTTAATTTTCAAAACCTATATTTTTAGAAAATACTTTGCCGTTATTTGTGTTCGGCGCAATATGTTTTCCGCTTCCATTCCTCTCTGTCAGCCGTCATACTAACATCCACTACCTTTTTATTCATATCACGTGTCAGACAATCAATGATCTTCAAAAAAAACTGATTTTAATATAAATAGGTTGTTGAAAATAACCATTATTCGTATTTAGTAATTAAAACATCGTAAGCGACGACAACTATGTAGCAGCTTTGGATAGTCGGACAACAGTGGGGCGACTGTAGCGCGACTGTGGTGCAACTAGAATTCCATTACGTTCCGTTTTTCCTAATCGTACGTAGTTTATATTGCAAATGACATTTTGTATTATAAATATGTTTTTGAATATACTACATTTCTGCTAGCAATAATAATATATCGTGTGAATATTCCTAAAACTTAATTTTAGTAAATGGTTTTAATATAAAATTGACGAAGATATTTTGAAAAATTTATTACTACTATTTTTTTTATTGGATTATTAAAATAAATTAAAGTTAATTCCAGTGACTATCTCGATAGAGAAGTGCAAAATGTCATTCGTAGTGTAACAATTTTTTATATTTATAAAACTATTGGTCAAAAATGAAAATTATGCTTGCTAAAACTTCTAAAAGAAATTATAATATAAAAGGAGATATTTTTTAAAAGTGATAATTTATCGAATTTACGCGGCGGTGTTAAAAATGGTAGGTTAGAAAAAAAAAATTTGGTCACAACAAAAATTTGAATTTTGTAAAGAAAAAATCTTGCCAAAGTCTTGTTTTTTTTTAATTTTTGTATTTTTTTCGTTTTTTGATTGTTAAAAATAGGGTGATCAATAGTCATTTTTTTAAGAAATTATATAGTTTTATAAGTTTAAAGTTATGGGAGGTGGGCAAACATGACTTTTGACTTTTTTATTTTTTAATAATTTTGGTGCTCGTTGAAATATTTTCCGAATTTTTGTATCTGCATTTTTTTTTAAATTTTCTTTATGAGTACAATATATTGAATTTTCGAACGCACAGTAGGAAGATCGCTAGATTTTTTTATAACATTTTTTTTAGATTTGATGAAAAAAAATCTTTTATTTACTCTAGAAATTAAGATAAGTAAGGAATGTGGGAACGTAGCTGTAAGGAAGAAAGAGCGCGTATTTAGTTATTTTTTGTGTTATTTTTGTAATTATTTGTTTTCGGTCGTATTTTGGATATTAATGGCGGAGAGAAATATGTTATATTTTAACGCGCTCTATATAGACCAAAGCTGTGAAATAATGTAAAGAAAGTTGAGTAACATTAAGAATAAAGTATGCTTTTACACAAATTACTGTTGTTTATTTGACACCTATTCATTGAAGCACATTTATAAAATAAGCCCACCTATATGCCTTATATCTCCTCTATACAACGTTATTTTTAGTATATGCGAAACCTGAATATAGTTTGTTCAGAATCAGTAACTGAATCGATTCCAATAGTTTTTACACCAAGTTATATTTTTTTCAAAAACTATTTAAAAAAGTTTAAAGTTGGACATCGCCGCCATTAAGTACAACACAGGCCATGGCAGGTCATATCGAGTATTAGGAAACAGTAAACAACTAGTAGCAAGTGCAAAAAAACCCCTCAGTCCCCTTGAAGACCCGGTGACCTTGAATTTTTGCTGACTTTACAAGCTTATAACTTTGTGTTTTTATGATACAGTCGTGAAATTTTGTAAATAGATTCTTTACACAAAAATACTAGACAGGTGTATCAAGTTTCGCATTAACAAAAAATAAGGTTGTATATAAGCTATATTAGTTTCAAATTTCATTAAAATCCATTCTAGTTTCATGAAGCAGTTTTTGCGTAAAGGAGGAACAGACATCCATGAGCACACACAAACTTTCAGCAAACTTCTAAGATAAATCCTTATTATATCATAACATGCTTTACACACGGATGGTTAGCTCATCTCACAAATGTCAACCGCATCGAGTCTCGTACCCGGGACCGTTAGTTCGGCAGTCTGGGGCCCGATTCTCCTAATTTTACTTAAGCCACATACGATTCACGTTCGACTCGATTCGACTGAGATCCAATCCCGACTCGATTACGATTGAAGCGTATGTGGCATTCCGCTATTTTTTCTTTGAAATAAACGTTTTTATCCTTTTCTGTCATTCAATAATGAATCATTTTGTCTGCAAATGATTTACGATTGCAATATGATTGTAGAGCAAACTACCGTATAGACCAAAATAGCAGACCAATCGCAAACCAATCGAATGTCGTTGGAATACGATTGGTCTTATATTAGTAGCAGAATGCCCGGTTAAAACCCCGGTTAAATATGGTTAAAACTGCTGTTGCGATCATATTGCGATTCAATTTCTATTCGATTTTGACATTATTAACTTAGGAGAATCGGGCCCCTGGTACGTTGACCATTGCGCCAAAGGGGGTTTTATCGGCTTCTGTAAGACTAAGCATGCCTTCATACATACCTACCTACACAGTAGATAGTCCCCAACTTACAAGATAAATATATTAGGTATAGTTATCGGCACGGATATTGAGCTCTCGGCGGAAGAGTGGGGATCGCTTTGCGCACTGTACACTTAAGGCAATAAACCAATAAATCGCTTCTGCGCAGGTGAAGGTCAGGGCTCAATATCCGTGCCGATAACTATAAATTGGTTTTGGTAAAGTAGCTTAAAATAATGTCCACTTCTTTTGTTGTTTTACCCGTATTTTTTAAATTTTTTAATAAGTAGCTGTTGCAGTCGCGACCCGGGGCAACTTCCCGTAAACGGATAAAATATAGCCTCTATTACTCAGGGACAGTCTAGCTTTCCAAAAGTGAAAGATTTTTTCAAATCGGTTCAGCTGATATAACCCAGTAGTTGTCGGATTGCCATCCCATTTTGAGCATAGATTTTTCACGAAAGCATTTGAGCCAGACATGTGTATGTAAATGTACCTAAGAATTCACGTTGCCTAGGGTTTCAAAAGATCTTTCAGCACTTTAAAGATCTTTCCCCAAAGTACATCATATCGCTCGGTCCTCCTCAGCTTAACGCAAAACGACTTCTGTCTTCTTTCTGTTGGTGAAGTCTCAAGGTATTATAAGGGTCCGTTCAGACAGACCGGCTCGGAGAGCAGAGAAAATTCTTAACACGTTGAAAATTGAGTACTTAGTATTTGAAGTAAGGTTTATTTTTGCATGCTCACTGCTTTTGTCATTGAGAATGCTCGAATGCACTCGGTGTGAAATAATAAGAGGAGCCGACCGGCTCCGATCGTATATTTTTTCTTGACGTTTGGCTCCGTTTGCATGCTCTTTAATGCTCGCGCAGCCGATCGGCTCCGGTCTGTGTAAAAAGAAAAAAAATGCGCGCCGATGCTCTCCGAGCCGGTCTATCTGGACGGACCCTAAGCTGTTTCACTCGTATTCCTTGGAAGCTACTTCCCGCACTCGGACAAAAATATAGCTTATGTCGTACAAGGGTAGTCTAGGTTCATAACAGTGAAATACTTTCGGTTCATTAGTTTCGGAGTGTGTCCTAAATTAAAATAATCTATACTAATATTATAAAGCTGAAGAGTTTGTTTGTTTGTTTGTTTGAACGCGCTAATCTCAGGAACTACTGGTCCGATTTGAAAATTTCTTTCAGTGTTAGATAGCCCATTTATCGAGGAAGGCTATAGGCTACTTTTTATACTTACTACTTTATACTTTTTATACTAGTAAAAAATATATATATTTTTATTAGATTTAGTAGTTATTGACACTAGATAGGCAATTTCAACTGAGTTCTACATTTGTTTGCTTATATGGGTCCAAGTATGTCCCGTTTATTCGGCTATATCCATTTCCTTTATATTATGACCAGTAGGTACTTACCTCCTTTTACAAGACCTTTTTTTCTTTTTTGACACGGCCGAATAAACATCAAAAAACTATTAGAAAATAAAAAGTTTACGGACAACATAAACGTCAGCTTTTTTAAAACATTTGTTTAAGCCTGGAAGCACACATTCGGGATTCCGTGACACTAGCGCACACATTCGGCTTTTTTCATTCGGAATTTACATGGCCAGTACGTAAAGAGGAACTATATTGAAAGCACGACATCATGGACGATGACGAGTTGATTGCTGTTGCACTTTTACTGGCCTTAAACAAGAAAAAGAGGAAACGACGTTACTGGGCACCCCCGTCGAATGCTCAAAGATTATCCGAAAGTCAATTCTATGTTCAAAGAGCTAAATTACGAGCATACCCAGAAGAATTATTTAAGTATTATAGAAAGTCTTTTAAATCCTTTGATGAACTTCATAAATGTCTTCACTAACAATAACGGACTGTATTATCTGAATAAAAATTGATTATTATTATTATAAAGGCATAGGTATAAGAGAAATAAAAAAACTCATTATTTTTAGGTGTTTATTTATGTAAATATGTGTACGTTTGTTAATTGTTCAATAAATAGGATTTTTTAAAAATAATATATAATACAAAAATAAAAAATATATAAAAAGCCAGTCACAGGCGGGCTCTGAATACACGTCCATTCGGAACAGGGCTACCTTGATTCTGAATGAAAATTTCCGTATGTGTGCGGCGGTCGAACCAAATTGTTCGCGAACGCTGCGTTCGGAATGACGTCATTAGGTTTTATTCCGTTCTGAGTACCCGAACGCACGGAGAAAATTTTAAACCGAATGTCAGGTTTTTTTCCGTCCGGAAAAAGTAAGAACGTGTGCGCTCTTGTGAACATTTTGTATGAAAAAAGAGCATTTCGGTTTCCGAATCTGAATTCCTGATCAGGAAACCGTATTCGGAAACCGAATGTCTGCGGCCGGGCTAATACGTTAACGATAAACTTTCATTCATTTTCACCGACAACATTCTAAAATGTCAGTATCCGTAGCCTAAACGACTCTTATCATCTGCCTAACTCTAGAAATAGGTCACCCATCCAAAACCAAACCTTCACCACTTTAACTTAACATTTCACACACAAAATAACTCTTATACCCACCCCCATTTGCACGAGTAAACCCACAAATTAGTACTATATCATTATTTGGGAGTGGCTTGCCTGGCCCCACCTTCACAAGTAATTTTGGAACAAAAAACAATATTTTGGCCGTGAACAAGTACCAAGATTGCTTGAGCTACACACAACGGGTAAAATCCACCTTATTTTCTAAGGTTTAAGGTTGAAATTTGTCTGGTAAGTAAAGGTGGTATAGTTCAAGTGAATTTGGTAGTTTGAGAAGTAATTGTTAAGTAATGAACGTGGCTTTCTTGTTCGAAGTAACGTTTAAGCGTTTTTCCAAGCATTATTTGGTGCAGTTTGCTTTTTGTTGTGAGGCAAATATTTTGGCGTTTTGGAGCTTTGAAGATTTTTGGAGTGTATACTTTGTAATACATATTATAAATGCGAAATATCACTGTTTGTCGCAAATTACTGAACCGATTGCCCTTTTTTTTTGTTTCAGCTGAGAAAAATACACACACCGCCCGGGGAGACGGTGAGGTTATGTGGGGCTTGCACCCATTAAAAACCTCAGCTTTTGTGCCGTCTTCTGCCTTTGAGAGAGGGGCCACGAGAACCAAAGACGACTTTCGTGACCTCTCGGCAGTGGCTGGTCGCCTCCATCTACTGGCGATCCATCTCAGCAGCAGCTCGTGCAATGCAGGTAGCAGGAGTTCCCCGGTCTGCTACCCACTGGCTGCTGCTAGGGCGGCATCTGGGCGGCGTAACTCGTCCGACCCTAGAAGAAATTTGGATGACAGGTAGCCTGGAGCCTGAGAAGACGCATAAGCTAGTTTCTATCCAGATGCGGGCAGTCGTTGCTATGGAATGCAGGTGGAACCGAGAGGGTCAGCTAGAAAGTTCGTATAAATAAGTACAGTGAAAGGAGCTCGTAACATTAGGTAGGTAGGTTTTAATTACATGCTAACCATCATCCTCCGAGCCTTTTTCCCATCTATGTTGGGGTCGGCTTCCAGTCTAACCGGATGTAGCTGAGTACCAGTGCTTTACAATAAGCGACTGCCCTGCCTGACCTCCTCAACCCAGTTACCCGGGCAACCCAATACCCCTTGGTTAGACTGGTGTCAGACTTAATGGCTTCTGACTACCCGTAACGACTGCCAAGGATGTTCAATGACAGCCGGGACCTACAGTTTAACGTGCCATCCGAAACACAGTCATTGGTGTCTAAGATATACTTAGAAAGTACATACAAACTTGCATGCTAACCGTTATCCACATTTTCTCCACTTCCCACAACTGGCTAGAAATTAGCTTATATCCTTTCACAAGCTCTAACTAGACTACCTACCTGTGATCCCATTAAAGTCCCATCGGTTCAGTAGTTTTCGCCTGAAAGCCAGACATACATCTATAAAGAGTTACTTTCTCATTTATTGAAGTAAAGAAGTAAAAATTACCGCGTCCGCACGTTCGTAAATCTCCCAAAAACAGTGCACTGTAAGTCGGAACTCGTTTCATACATTTTTCTTGTGAAACGCAAGAAGTTCACATTTTTTGGCAGACATGGTTTTCGTGTCAACTAAGTAAGTATACACCGGTGTTTTCACTAATTATTGCATATTAAAAGCTTGCCATAATGTTCAAAAGATATTTTGGTAAGTATTTAACTATTTTTTTTAAGCCGATATCGAAGAAGAGTTGTTGTTCATGCTTTCCTTCCCAGTTAGTTTAGTTACTACCTAATATGCGATAAAAAGCCAGTTATTGCTAACTCTCCCATAACGGGCCTGCTGGAAGAAATTTCTTTAGAGATAAGCTGTGCCCTTGTACAATTGTTTCTATTATTTATTCTTGTGTTTTTTATGTGTACAAAAACTATTAAATAAATAAATAAATAGTTCATGTAGATAAGGCTTTCAGCACAGGCATGGTTACAGCCCTGAAACACTGAAAAAAAAGTTAGGTACTAACGTCTCTTGTCGTCAAATGAAGAAACTGCTTTCTTTCTTTCTGCTCAGATTTTTTCTATTGCGATTCTTAAGGCGCTACCTCGGAATTCAACAATTTTTTTAAGTTAATTTTAATTTAAAAATACTTATTTGAATAATTAACTTTTTTTATATGTGTTTGTTGACTATATTACCTAGATTAATCCGAAGACAAAAACATAAAACAAGTAACTTTTCTCGATAGAAAAAAAATCAGAACTTACCTCTAAAAATAACATTTTATGAATTCTATGTCGTAGTCATGTACTTTCTGTCACATTAAAATAATGAAGAATGTAGATAATATCTTATTAAACATTAATTAGAAAACAGTTTTTAAAGAAACATAAAATTGAATTTTTAATAAATTTTTATTTAGTATGGCGCTTACGTTATTTTTTTTCGAGCAGGTTGCATGTTTCCTCTCTCTATCTATTTACGTTGCTATCGCATAGTTCTATCCCTCTCAACCATTTACCCAGTTCGCCCGTGAACATCGCAACGAGGTATCGTCTTAAAGAAAAAGTCGCAAAGCACAGCCTTTCCTTTAGAAAATTCAAGTTTTTACACTAGAGTATGAGGTTTTCAATTAAAAGTCTAAGTTCAAAACGTTCTTTTTTCTTTTATCAACTGTTTACTTTGAGGTTTGAATGATGAAACATAGTAAACAGTTGGATATATTAAATTGTACTTACTTTGTGAACATAGTAGCAGCCAGCCTTTTGGGTAGCTGGTAACAGCGACGAGGATCAATTTTTCGACGCCCTATAATAGTTTT
This sequence comes from Helicoverpa assulta, assembly GCA_963856015.1. Taxonomy (NCBI): domain Eukaryota; kingdom Metazoa; phylum Arthropoda; class Insecta; order Lepidoptera; family Noctuidae; genus Helicoverpa; species Helicoverpa assulta. The sequence continues at coordinate 897,167 of CAWLCW010000003.1, forward strand.
TTATATTAATGTAAATATAGATTTAGTTTACTTTAGAATATAATGTGCTATATCCACCCACTACAACTTAATGTTATAATGTGAACATAGTAATATTTTTCACAAAAATCGCACTAGTTATACACCTTTTATATGCCTTTTACCCAATCCACGACGAATGAGGAATGGTACCCTTTAAATCTTTTGTTGTAGGTATTTACGTAAGTACAAATATCTCTGCCTACCGTACCCTTACAAACATAACATTTCAAAAATGATGAATTATATCCTTAAACTGTTACACAAAGCCACAAAAATACGTTCCCTGACAAAAGATCTGATTATTATCAACTAAAATATACAAAAAATACGAAAAAAAACAAAGATTCTGTTTTTGAGATACGGGCTCACAAAACGACGGACATTGATAATACATAACTGGAGTTTTTTTGTTGTCGGGTAAGATATTCCGTGTATGCTGCCCTAGACTCATCAATAATATGAGCTATGCGGGGTTTAGACGTCACGGGACGGACACGATACGACTTGGATTTCCCGTCTATAAATGGGTTAATTACTACTCTGTGTGAGAAGAGGTTTTACGGTTTTACACACACTTCTGAGGATGTAGTACTGGCTATCATGGTTGGTATGTAGTTCTAAACCAGAAAATCTGACAGCCAGTCTCACCAAGGAGATTACCACTTCTTCGAAAACCCAGCAAAAACTTTTGGGAAATAGGTTTTTAAAAAAGTGCCGATTTCCAGCCAAGTTAACTAACTTAAAAAAGAGTGAATAATTATTCTATTTTAGAGAGAAAAACAAAAGAATTAAGTATCTGTGTTGTCATATTTGATAGGGAAAGAATTATGTAAGTAATGCTGCTTCAAATATGTAGGTATTGTAAACGCAGAAGCGTTTGTGTTTTCAAATGTTTTCAGAAGTTTTGAAAACATTGTTTATGAAGTTTTTTGCCGGTTCTTTGACTTCTCCTTGAACACGGTCTACGGTAAGTAGTGGATCTGTGGACCATGAAATAAAAACCTATGACCTGGTCAGTCAAAAGATACGCAAATGAAGACCTACTGGTGTTAAAGCTGAAGAGTCGTTTGGAAAGCGCTATTTAGGTATGTAGTTTCAGTAAGTAGGTACTGGTCCGACTTCAAAGCATCTTCTAGCCTTAGCTAGTCTTATTTTTGTCTTTGGCTTAAGTTTTTATAGACCTATACCTAACTATGACTTTACTTATTGGTAAACACTAAACAGTTATCCTTGTATCTTTAGGTCGTCATTTTAATAGTGAACCACTGGGCCGAATTCGGTAATTCTTATATTGTTATCCTTATTTTCGTCATTATTTTCTTATTAAAGAAAAATATGAGAAAAATGTTCCTATGTAGCTGTCATTCCAGTTTTAATTTGAACTTTTGGGTGCATAGCCACTATGAGTTAAGCAGTAAGTTAGTAAGAAAATGAGTTCCTACATTTTTCAGGTGATATACCTAGGTATGTTATGAAACTATTATTGAAATCTAAAACTATAAAAGTCGCATATCGTGAAGTTCCTCTAATTACGACAAATCTTGTTTTCTTATCCTTTTACTAGTTCATTTTCTTTCATATGACTTTTTTGCTTTTATCAATAAACATAGGATTTATGCTAAATAATAATTTCGCACTACATGTGAACTAATTTTGTTTTAAGAATTAAAGTTCTTTTAAATTAACCAAGTCGCAATCGTGTCGTGTGCCCTAAAACGGCAATACGCAACATTCTCAAACACAACTTACAAGGATGGTTTAGCGGCACTTTTTATATACAGCCTACGATTATACCCCTAGCTAGCAGTATGTTTGTAAAGCGGTATTAATGATTATCAAATTAAGTTTGTTTATTAAGTTGCTTGACATTATGATTCCTTTTTAATTAATTCTTTGAACAGCTTCATTAGCGTATCTTTTGACTAACCAGGTCATAGGTTTTTATTCCATGGTCCACAGATCCACTACATATGACTGTGTTCAAGGAGAAGTCATGGAACCGGCAAAAAACTTCATATACAATGTTTTCAAAACTTCTGAAAACATTTGAAAACACAAACGCTTCTGCGTGTACAATACCTATTTGAAGCAGCATTACTTACATAATTCTTTCCCTATCAAATATGACGTCGCAGATATCAAATTTTTTTTGTTTTTCTCTCTCATCATCATCATCATCTCAGCCATAGGACGTCCACTGCTGAACATAGGCCTCCCCCTTAGATCTCCACAGATACCTGTTGGAGGCGACCTGCATCCAGCGTCTTCCGTCTTCTTCTTCTTTTTCTCTCTAAAATAGAATAATTATTCACTCTTTTTTAAGTTAGTTAACTTGGCTGGAAATCGGCACTTTTTAAAAACCTATTTCCCAAAAGTTTTTGCTGGGTTTTCGAAGAAGTGGTAATCTCCTTGGTGAGATTGGTTGTCAGATTTTCTGGTTTAGAACTACATACCAACCATGATAGCCAGTACTACATCCTCAGAAGTGTGTGTAAAACCGTAAAACCTCTTCTCACACAGAGTAGTAATTAACGTTACTCACCACGTTTGTACGGGCCAGGGGGCGAGTGCGATTTCAAACTTTAAAGTCTAGGGGTTTCCTTAAGGTCAGTCGCCGGACAGGGCCGTCCCGCTCGACGCGACGCGACGCGACGCTCTGTGTGGCGTCGTCCGTAATATCTAGTACATTACAACTGCTCAGCGTCGCGTCGCCGTCCCGTCCCGCCGCGCCGCGCCCGCTGTGTGCAGAGACCATTACGAAATTTTCCTACAGCGTCAGTAGTGTCAAAAATACACTTAGAGAACCTTAATCTAATCTCAATAAATTACAAACAAAAAAGGTTGAAAACAAAAAAAAATCGCATACAATATTTTGTATGGCAACATTGAGATATAAATAATTTTACAAATGACATTGCAGCGCCCCGCGGCGTCGCCTGCGATTCCTTTTAAATGACATACATGGTATTCGCGAGACTTGTTAGGAATTCATAATATTAGTAGTCTCGCCTGGATTTGTTTGTCTTATTGCACACTTTAATTTAATTGTACTTATTTGCATACTTATCAGCTAAGAAAAAAATCTAAGTAAGTTAGTATTGAAGTAAGGAGTTCGATTCCAGGTCAGGCAAGAACCAATGCAACTTTTATAAGTTTGTTTGGACTTTTATAGTACCTATATCTTGGCCAGTATCACAACCAGTCTTACCAATTTGTACCAGATTGCCCGGGTAACTGGGTTGAGGAGGTCAGATAGGCAGTCGCTCCTTGTAAAACACTTTTACTCAGCCGCATATGGTTAGAATGGAAGGCGACCCCTACATAGTTGGGAAAAGGTTAGGTAGATGATGATGATGTAAGTCAAAGTCAAAGTCAAAAACGTTTATTGAAACTAGGCTAGTTTTGAGCACTTTTTCACGTCAAATAATACAAAAGGACAGCACCCCAAAACGCCCCCCTTTCACCACTTCCTAGTGTTATGGCTGGGAAGAAGAAGTGGTGAAGAACAAACTTCCCAGCAACACAGCTGTCTATTACAATTTAATTGTAATTGAATTAGAACTTATACAATTCAATATAGTTTCAAATTATATTCACAAAAAAATAATAAATAAAAAAAACACTTTTTGTCCACTTCAGAGCTGCCATCTGCGTGTCACATAACGCAGAAGGAAAATAAAATGTTATATTTTCAAATAACAATTTAATAACACATAAAAAGTTACATTCTACCTATTACAAAAGGAAGAAAGAAATAAAAAACAAAACAAAAACAGGTTTATGGTAACATTTTTCCTTTTTAGTCGATTTCTTATCAAAACTTAGTCGATTTAAATCGTTTGCGTTTACTCATTGTTTTTGACATTTTGTCATATTATGGAAATTGATTTTGCGCGGCAAAAATGACGTAACTAAAATGGAATTTTGTTTTCGAGGAAAATAAATTAACTTTAATTTTGACTCACCAATTTCCCGCGGTTTCACTCGCATTCCGTGGGAATTACTGCCCGTACCGGGATAGAATATAGCCTATGTTACTCGGGAAGTGTGTAGCTTTCCAACAGTGAAAGAATTTTTCAAAGCGGTTCTATAGTTTCCTTAAGGGTACTAACAAGAAAATGTATCCTCTTTACTAGTAAGTTTATTAGTATAAATAAAGCGTTTAGAAACATAATGCGGATTTTTAAGATATGTAACCATTTAGTAGAGTTTTATCTAATAAAGGAAAAGTTAGTCCGCGATAATTAAGAGAGAACCTTCAAAGTACCTAAATATTCACATTGCAATCAATTTTATAACCAAAACGACAATCAAACTCGCCTTCTTAACGTTTATAGCATTTCATAATCGTGTTGATTATGTTATTCTTAATATTCTAATTATATTTACTTAATAACACGATTTGAAATCAGACGGTCATTTGTTTAAGTGACCATAATCTTTACACGTTCATTTTGTAGGTCCCGGCTGTCATTTGAATATCTTTGGCAGTCGTTACAGGTAGTCAGAAGCCAATAAGTCTGACACCAGTCTTGCCAAGGAGTATTTCGTTGCCTGGTAACTGGGTTGAGGAGATCAGATAGGCAGTCGCTCCTTGTGGCACACTGGTACTCAACTGCTTTTAATCGATTGGAAGCCGACCCCACCAAAGTTGATGATAGGAACACCTATACACTTACAGCGATTTGCCAGTTTTTCAAACCATACAGACAGAATTGTGTTGCTGGGAAGTTTGTTCCGCCATTTCTTCTTCCCAGCAAAAACACATAGGAAGTGGTGAAGGGCGGGCGTTTAGTGGGCTCAAAGACCTTCAAAAACTGCCGATTTTTTAATAAATGATTCAGCCTACTTTTTAATAAATGATTTTTTATCTTTTACACGAGCCTATTTCCAGCCAATGAACTGTCATTTTTCCCTGATTTTATTCTAAATATTTTTAAGTTAAAAAAGGACTATAATATAATAAAAATAAGTGATATTGTTTAACATAAAAGCGAGTGATAAACTCAGGCGCATTACTCTCGCAGTGGTGCACCAACTTTATTTATATTGATACACAAAAAATATTGTAAGGTTATGTTACGATTTTGTTATGGTAAAAGGGTTCCGTATGATTATCTTCTAAAAAAAAAACAGTTTTTGGCAGCGGTGCGTCCCATGGGAATTATCTGTGTTTTATTTATTTATTTATTGAGCTTACCAACAGTTTTTACATTGATTCAACCTTAGAAAACAATTACGTAGAGCTCTTCGAAATCTTATTATTTCTCAGTGAATACCTGAGCTATTTAACACTGAAATAAATTTTGAAATCGGTCAAATAGTTCTTGGGCTTACCACGTTCGAGCAAACAAACTTTGCAGCTTATGTCAAGAATACAAGGTGTTGATTTGCATCTGTGCCATATTTTAGGAGGTTGACATGTGAGAGCGCAGCACGGTTTTGAGGCCAGTAACACACGCGCCGAGTTTAAAAACGGGTAGGTGACATTGACGGATTCCCAAAAAAAAAAAAATTGTACCAATTTTTTTGTTGATTTAGATTGAGAATCATTAGCATAATTACGTCCTTGACTATGGCACGGATGTAAATCAACAGCTTGCAGATAGGTATATATTTTAAGAATTTTGGTAATATGAAGCTTTCATTTTATTCACTCCTCTCTGGCTGAAATGTATTTTCATGGTCTCGCTCATGAAAGACTTAAAAATAATTCAAATATCTTAATTCAGTTTTTCTTATAACATACAATCTATATACTAATATTATAAAGCTGAAGAGTTTGTTTGTTTGTTTGAACGCGCTAATCTCAGGAACTACTGGTCCGATTTGAAAATTTCTTTCAGTGTTAGATAGCCCATTTATCAAGGAAAGCTATAGGCTACTTTTTATCCCGGTACGGGAAGTAGTTCCCACGGGATGCGGGTGAAACCGCTGGCAGAAGCTAGTAATTCATAAGGAACATTCAGCTGCGTCATTTTAATACAGACAAACCTGGGGCGACTTTACAATCATAAGCACAAAATACAATTTCCCAACTACACTACATTGACAAAAACCTGATATAACCCATCTAACTCATTCAAATCGTTTCCGCAACTTTCCCACGGAACCCTAAACAAAAAAAAAACAACAACACACAGTTTTGTTTCTGTTCCTGCGCCTGCGACTCTATTCCATCTCTTTCTAACGTTAGACATAGGAGAGGGATAGAAATATCTCTTTTTAAAACTTGTCCTGTGCATCGTAAAAATATAAAAATGAATATTACTTAAATATTTAGGATGTTTACTTTGATATCGGTTGATATTAAAATTTGGGGTTCATCGTGGGTTTTTTGAGTGGTATTTTGACTTTGGTGTCGGTCCAGTAGTGGTATAGGGCGACTGCTGTGCAGAGGGTCTCGGGTTTGATTCCCGGGTAGTCGGTAGGGTCGCGGCTTCATGGTCTTATGTTTTCCCCCCCCGGTTCAGGTGAAATCGACATAACATATCACTCGAACCGGGTTTATACAAGCCTGCAAAGGACTATTTTGAAATAAAAGCTTTATTTGCATCCCAATGTAACATAGTTATTTTGATATTGAAGTTCCATCAAAATACATTTTTCACTTTCTGATGAATTTTCACACAACATTTGTACCTTATTTAAAAAGTATAAAAAATAGGCTTTAATTATAAATAGAAAAAAAAAATCAAAATACACTAACCCATTTTTTTTTTGGGTTCTATAAAACCGTCTATCATGCAAAGGTAAAGCACAATACTACAGAACCCTTTCAAAATTCACGACGAAATCAAATAAAAATTCATTCATAGACAAGATTAAAAAAAGAAGGCCCTTTTGACATCTGTGTCCCTATGACCAGAGAGAAAAAAAAACATTACCCTCCTTCTTTGGCAGTCGGGTAAAAATACGATCCTATCTCTGCTTTACCATAAATAAATATGGCGGACTATGAAATAGTTTGAGATATTATTTATTGATTGACTAAGACCCCCTTGAGTTTCAGCTTGTCAAAATTAATTTTTATCCTGTCCTGGGATATTTTGGTTTAGAAAATCTTTTGGCTGGGAGGAATTTCTTTCTTATATTGCCATGGGTTAAAGTATTTTGAAGTGCAGTTCTTGTCGAAGAACTGCTTATATCATCTGGCTAGCCATTTCCTAAAATTACATCGTCTTTCTTCTAATCTAAGCCGGGTGCAGGTGAGTACCAATGTGCCACATGAAGCTTCTGTATGTCAGTTCTCCTCAACCCAGTTACCCTACCCGATGGCAAGACTAGTTATCAGACTTTCTGGCTTCTGACTGCCTGTAACGACTGCCAAAGATGACGAAATGACAGCCGGGGACCCATCAACGTGCCTACCGAAACATACATCTCTTTATGACATAGATGGGTACCCATCCACGGACCGTTCGCTCCAAGCGTTGCTTTACATTGTCCATCGACTCATGTGGCTGTTACGTAGCCACGAGCCCACTGTTTATAACATTAGCAATAATCCTTACCCCAGCGGGGGTCGTAAAAACAATGTACTTTAACAAAAACGTCAAATAAATATAACAGTTTTATTACTAACTTTATTTCGGGTTCAAAACCTTCACAGTGGGATAATTTTTTTGATTATATTAACGCCCGTTTTCAAAAACAATACGGAAGTGTGTTCTGGAAGGCACGTTCAATATGGTCCCGTCGAAAACATCGTGGTGGCCTAGTGGGTAAAGAACCAACCTCTCAAGTATGAGTGTGTTCGATTCCAGGTCAGGCAAGTACCAATGCAACTTTTCTAAGAGTGTATGTACTTTCTAATTATATCTTGGACACCAGTGACTGTGTTTCGGAAGGCAAGTTAAACTGAAGGTCCTGGCTGTCGTTTGAATATCTTTGGCAATCGTTACGAGTAGTCAGAAGCCAGTAAGTCTGACAACACGTCTTATAAGGATCTGTTTAGCTCGGGTAATTGCGTTGAGGAGGTCAGATAGGCAGTCACTCTATGTGGCACAATGGTATTCGAAAAATCTGTTATTTTCAAAATGATGATGCAGAATTATTTAAGCCTTTTCAATATAAACTGTAAATACGACATCAAGACTTACTGGCTTATTCTTTACTTTAAAACTTCAAAAACAAATAGCGATTCATTCATAAATTTTATATTATAATATAACACTCATTCAGTCGGCCGACAGTTGACCCGATGGTTGGCAACATTTTTTCAAAGAAAGACTTGATTCCAATCAAAGTTTTCAGTCGGTCTGATACCGGCTAAATACCTGATCTTTGTAATGTGCGTACTACCATTCATCTTCATACTGATTTATGAGCTCAAACAAACTATCGGCCGACTAAAAGTTTGCAGTATGCGGGTAGTCTTACTGCCCACCCAATTTGCCGAAACCTTGTATATATTTACGCGAAATTTGGGCGAAGTTTCCGAGAAACAATCATAATTTGTGACACACATACAATATAATAATTTATGTACAAATTCGAGAAATACATATTTTCAATTATATCAGTGTGACCCTTTATTTTAGCGCGTTTGAAGATAGCGAAAGAATAGAGTGGATTTTTTATTAACCTTTATTTTTGTTTTTATTAACCTTTATTTTTGCAAGATAAGGAGTTTCCTATATGTGTGGAAGTATGTATGTGGGTTTGTCGCGATTATCTCTCGTTTGGCTGAACAGATTTGGATGCGGTAATCGGCACAGTATAATCATCGGCAAGGATATTGAGCCCTGACCTTCACCTGCGCAGAAGTGATTTACTTATTGGTTTATTGCCATAGGTGTACGGCGCGCAAAGCGATCCCCACTCTTCCGCCGAGAGCTCATTATCCGTGCCGATAACTATATTTGCCTCTAAAATGCGCAGGGTTCGATTCCAGGTGAGGCAAGTACCAATGTAGCTTTTCTAAAGTTTTATGTATGTAGTAGTTTCTAAGTTTACTGACAACGCCAGTTTTTCTTACAACCACTGTGTAAGAAAACTTCGTTAAGGAACCCTTTTATAAATGGCTGAAATTACGTAAGCAAACGTAGAGACAAATGGATATTTTTTCACTGTACTCGTTCACGGTTCCAAAAAGTTGGTTCTATGGAGAAGAGCCGGCAAGAAACTCCACTTACATCTTATTAGAATAGAATTTATTACCATCCAAATTAAGAAAATAGTCTAACTTAACAAATAACCTTATGCAAAAGGAAGCATGTACCCACATATGCTAAGTTCACACGAAAAAACAAATTAATTCCTATAGCTACAAATAGCATGACTAAATAAGCTATGCAATTCGCTAGAGAAGAGTTTGTAAGTATGCGCGTTAAAGAAAAATGCGGATATACTTACTTACGGGACTAATATAGTAATATGTATGTTCTTGGATGATTTGCAGGGAGGGATTTTGTTATTACATTTTACTTTTTTAAGCGATCCAACTCTATATAGCTTTGTGAGTGTGAACTGTACTGCATCTTTACTGAAGTTATTAAACTGAAGAGGTTGTTTTTTGTTTATTTTTTGATACCGGTAAAACTCAGGGAAAGGGATAGATTCAAACAAAATCCCCTGCAAAAACTGCCATCCTTCCCCTACCCTCGAAAAGCAACACACTTGCAACTCCTCTGGACACCCCTATGGGCGACGATAATCGCTTACCAACAGCAGAACCCTCTGCTCTCTTTTTCCCCTATCACTCAAAAAAACTAAGATGTATAATTCTTCTTCCTAGCAAAAACACATAGGAAGTGTTGAAAGTTGGGTGTCTATATTATATTTGACGTTCTAAAACTCCTGTTTCGGAACCTATTTTCAATAAATGTATTCCCGATAAATTTTTGGATTCTACGAGCCCTTACTCCCTCCGTGTATGTTTCTCTATAAAAACTAAACCGCAACGCCCTTACAAGGCTTCGCCAAGTCAACAAACAGTTAACTAGCTGCGATAATATTGTTTCTCTAGAAGATGTTGCCAGCCACGGACAACAAAATGACTAGCGGAGGTGCCATAACGGAAAATCTCCTAAGAAAGTCATCATCTTCCTGCCCTGTTCCCAAGTAATTTGGGGTCGGCGCTACATGTCTTTTTCTTCCATTCCTCTCTGTCATATCATACTTATATCCACTCCCTTCTGCTTCATGCCCTCTTTCAGGCAATAAATCCATCTTTTCTTCGGTCTACCTCTGCCTCTCCATCCTTCCACATTCATACTAAATCTCCTAAAAAAGTAGCGCGCCAATACGCGGGTGTTCGGGGGACGAGGAACGTTACTGTCTTCGCCCTTATACGCCTTCTTTGGAAATACTAAAAATCGTTGACAGATGTCTCAAAGAACAAGAAGGCCTCGTCAGTTCACTCGCAACTGATCGTTCACTGTACCTATTTGAGCTAGAAGAAGGCGCCTGACCTACCTGCATTATGGCATCTCCGCTCATGTTTCCCTACTCCGTGTTGCCAGCGCAAAAAATATTCGCTTCGTATGCTAAACGTTCATCGTGACTATTGGAAAAGTAATTTTCTCAGTATGTAATTTCCTTGCTTTAGATATATGGTAATTAGATGATTGACTTCTTTGAAAATGTTAGGTAAGTTTTAATCTATACTAATATTATAAAGCTGAAGAGTTTGTTTGTTTGTTTGAACGCGCTAATCTCAGGAACTACTGGTCCGATTTGAAAATTTCTTTCAGTGTTAGATAGCCCATTTATCGAGGAAGGCTATAGGCTACTTTTTATCCTGGTACGGGAAGTAGTTCCCACGGGATGCGGGTGAAACCGCTGGCAGAAGCTAGTTTATTATATACTTTTATAGTGTAAGTATAATTAAAGTGTTTTTGGTTTAATAGTTGCAATATGACTACTGAGAATCCAGGCACCCGGATTAAAAATTCTAGTTAGACGAAGCTTTTTAAGAAATAATGCTGCATTTATTCTTAGAGGAAAAAGTCGCGGGTTTCTAATATTATCAATTAGTGTACTCGATCGTGTTTTATACAGAATACATATCAAAACCGACTTCACAAAACACTGAAAGGAATAAAATTATAATAAAACTTTTGATATCACTCTAGAAGTCGGTGACAAAATAAACACAATCAACAGACCTGCAGATTTTTAGACCCATTTCAAGAGTTTTTATTGATCCCTTTCAGTGTTTAGAAATAGATTCAAATTATTTTCTTCACATCATAAATTAACAAACAACCCGACAAACACCATCTCCATCTGTGATCATGTCTTACATAGGTACATACGTAGTTACAAATACCTGCCTTGTATACCTGTACCCTAAACTATGTCTCCATGTCTTAGTTAGAGGCTGCTGCCACTACGGGTGGTGAGGGTTCTGATCATGGAAGACTTAAGGAGTATATTGTTTGTGTAAAGGCATTTTAAGACTGTAAAAAAGTTAGCTAAGGTCATAAGATATGCGTAGAACCTGTTTTTATTTTTGTACTAGTTGTTTTCCGTGGTTTTCCCCAAGTTCTTTAGAAACTACATGTTGTATAAAAAATAATAGCTCTTTATAATATACTTAATGCTGTAAGTAATTTGAATAAAATGAACAATGTACTAAAATGAGTAATGAATGTTAGTTAGAAACTCACAATTACACAATATGAAAATACCGGAACACAAAAAATCTCGTAAAATAAAAAAACTGCAAAAAATAACAAAACCTTGGTATGAGAACACACAACACACCATACCTGGGTACTTCAAAATTAGTTTATTTTTATGTAAACAAAATCTTTATTGCACTATAAAAAAATCAGGCATAATACCGGTTTAATAAGTCACAGACCTTAGTCACAAAAAATTTAATACAATGTATCTTTATATTTTCACAATTTCCGTAAAAATAAAGGTCATTTCTTTCTTTCCAAACACATTCCAATATAATAACACCCACACACTGAAAACTCTTAGTCGGCCAATAGTTGGTTTGGGCTCATAAATCAGTATGAAGATGAATGGCACATTACAAAGATCAGGTATTTCGCTGGTATCAGACCGACTGAAAACTTTGATTGTAATCAAGATTTTCTTTAAAAAAAATCCAGCCATTGCGGGTCAACTGTCGGCCGACTGTTTAGTCTGCAGTGTGAACTCAAAGACTATAACAATTTGGAAAGTAATAAAAACTCGCAGAAATATCTTTAAAACGCTGCAAAAACATTCGTTCGCGTAAAATTAGCCATTAAAGTCTTATCCATACGAATCCAATACGGGTTTCAAAATTTTATATTTATGACTAAAATTACCCCAAAACCTACATTAGAATTTAAACCTTATACCACTGTTATAAAGTAGAATATCTTTTGATGTTATATTAAAACAAAAAATGTATTAAAATCGACTTTTTTTTTTAAGGAATCGTAAAATTGTTTTTCAATGCGGGGCCCATATTGTGCACTTTCAATGCAATTGCACATCGTTTGCGGTTTGGCCATTTCATATACCTAAGGTAAACGTCCCAGTAACCGTTAAGTTTTGAACTTCACCAACTTTGCTGGTATGCTATGCTAACACTAGAAGTCTTACAAAAAAAATAATTACATAACTAGAGAGACAATTTAATCTAGTTTTATTGTAATATACTTTTTTAATTTTATTTTGAATTTTCTTTAACAAAGATAGAAAAATAATAAAAAAAGGGCTAGTTGTACCAGTACCCGGTAGATTTGTACTAGTAAACGTTAAATTGTCCCAGAATCCGGTAATTTTCAACGCAAATTTGAACTCTACTGGCTTACGATAAGGTTCACAGAAATACGATTTTTGCGTTTCTGTGTAAAATATATAAAGAAGGGCAAAGACAAAAACTTCTTTCTTTTTTTATGTAATTAGATAAATAAAATTATAAGTAATAGTTGACATCACGAATTTGTTTCTATTTGAAGAAAACAATAATTTTGGTTTCACCTTTAGATGTAACCGTTATAATGGAGCAGTCTATAGAATAGCGGCCGCGTAATTTATCATCTAACGACGACCGTGGGATACCGTACTGCCTGGTTGTCGCTGAAATGGAGACACTGCCTCCGTGGTAAAGGCCACGAAGATATGATCTTCTGCCTATCAGTTATGGCTGTCTGAAAAAAAAAACTTCTAAATTCATATCAATAGGAAATCCCACTGTGGATTAGCAGCGGCGAGTGTCTGACTTTTCCTTCGCAGGCCTTTTATGTACCAGGGCCGCGGTAACTCTTTCGAACAATCAGCCCCGGCAGGCCTTGGACCTGCTGGGCCCCGCTGGGGTTTGCTGACGTCAGATACTTCATCACTCGCTGAACGCCGATGGGAACCCCTTCCACCGTGACGACAGTGAAGGGGAAGGTGGCCCATCCCAAGACCCATGAAAGCATATGGCCTCGGACTTGTGCAAGGTCACCTTCAGTCCCAGCAGCTGGATCCTTTCGATGGCTGTCGCAAGCCCGCGCATCATTTTGTCGACCGCTTCCTGGTGCGACCTCTTTTGTGCCAGTACCAACGTGTCGTCACCGTCAGCATACTACACTGACGCTGCTTGGGAGGTCGGCGCGCAGCACCCAGTCGTAGCCGATGTTCCACAAGAGCGGCCCCAGAACCGATCCCTGGATCCCGCCAAGACGACCATCCCCCCCTCCCGGGAAACAGCGTCCCCCGTCGTAAGAGCGCTCACGTGCATGATGGCGTCCATCGTTGAGAGCCCCTTGCGGCAACCATTTTGGTGGACCACTAACATGGTTGGTGGACACCAGCAAGGTTTGGCCCTGTCCCCCCAAGAAGTTTTACGAGGCGAATTGCAACGACTCTGTCAAATAGCTTGCCCATCTCGTCGAGCAGCACAATGGGCCGGTATGCGGACGGAGAGTCCGCGGGGCGCCCCGGCTTCCGAATGAAGACCAATTTCCCTGTCTTCCAACTAAGTGGGAACTGGCCCCTCTCCAAACATGCGCTGACCAGGCAAGCCATCAGGCCTTGGGGCGATATTTTTGGTTTTCAGCCTGGCTACCGCCACTCTCAGGTCCACCCCAGCCACCTCGGGGATATCGTCGTCTTCCAGTGTGTGGTCCAGTGTTCCCCGCACGATGGGAACAGAGCACTAACCTCCTGCTCCACCATCTAAGGCCGAAGACTCTAAGTCGGCGGGGGGCCCATGGGTGGAGCTTGCCCCGCACCATTTTGTATGGGCGCCCCCACGGATCTCTGTCCAGAATACCCAGCAACTCCGCATTGGCCAACTCCTTAGCCTGGATGATGGCCAGTTGGAGGGCGGTGTTCGCAGCTCTACATCCCTCGTACAGCTCTATATCCCTCGTACAGCTCTACTTCCCTGGCCTCCGCATCCGGAGGGCGGATGCGAACGACGAACGCCTCTCGAAGAGACGCCAGCTCGCTAGACCCAGTAGCGGCGTAAGGGGGGGGCGGAGGGGGCGGTCCGCCCCGGGTACCACGTCTCGGGGGGTGCCATCTCGGTCGGCACATATCTGCATGACCAGGATGGCGCGGGCAGAAGGGACAAATCACTGAGGGTGCCCTTAGCATCTGCAAAGCCTAGGTTCACTACCAGTCACTGCACGTTATTCAAATTTTAAACAAAACTACAACAGTACATGCGCAAGACGTCGAGGCGGCATTGATATGGGTGCCAATCCGGCTGTCACCCCTCTCTTTTTTCTTGTTTATTTTTGTTTTTACCTGATTACTTAATTAAATTAATTCCTCAAAGTAATTAAAAACAATCCGCTCGCTTCGTTCGCGATTTTTTCATCATTCCTGATTTATTCTGCGCTCTTTGTGTCCTCCAAAGTAGCAAAAACAACTGACGCTCTACACTGACGATTTCTAAGCTGTTTAGGAGGTGGAGGACTTTTGTGTCCCAAAACTCAAAAAATGTCTCGCTCGCTGCGCTCGCAGCTTTTTGGCTTTCCACTGTTTTTTTTTCAAACTTGTTTGAGTATTTTTGTGTTCCAAGAATCAAAAATTTCGCGCTCGCTGCGCTCGCGGCTTCTTCTCTATGCAGTGTTTTTTTTTTCACATTTGTTTGGGTGCTTTTGTGTCCCAAAACTTAAAAATTTCGCGCTCGCTTCGCTCGCGACTTTTTCACTATATGACGGATTTTTAAAATTCGTTTTGGTACTTTACTGTTCCAAAACTCGAAAATTTCGCGCTCGCTGCGCTCGCGGGTTTTTTACTTGACACTGGTTTTTATAAAACATGTTTGGGTTCTTTTATGTCCCAAAACTCAAAATTACAGGCTCGTTTTGGTCCGTGATTATATTTTGGCGTTATTTTTTGGGGGGGGGGGGGGGGGGGTGCTGAATAGGTAGGCCGCCCCGGGTGCCACCCGATGCTACGCCGCCACTGGCTAGACCACCAGTGCATCTGGCGTCGGGCGCGTCCTGGCAGGACTCGGGGCATGGTCATGTCGCAGATCGGCCATCGGCCATCCGCTGTGCGAGCAATATGGCCTGCCCATTGCCACTTCAACTTGCTAATCCGGTGGGCTATATCGGTGACTTTCGTTCGTCTACTGATCTCCTCATTTCGGATTCGATCACGTAGAGAAACCCCGAGCATAGTCCTCTCCATAGCTCGTTGAGCGACTTTCAGCTTTGAGATGAGACCGATAGTGAGAGACCACGTTTCGGTGCCGTAAGTCATCACTGGTAACACACACTGATTGAAGACTTTCGTCTTGAGGCACTGAGGTATGTCGGACGAAAAGATATTGCGTAGTTTCCGAACGCTGCCCAGCCAAGTTGGATTCGGCGGTTGACCTCTTTCTCGAAGTTGGACCTACCTAATTGGACTACTTGTCCTAGATAGATATATGAGTCAACAACTTCAAGTACCGAACTTCCAACAGAGACTAGGGTGGGCTCATCATGGACATTTGACAATTTTCGTCTTGTCCATGTTCATTTTCAGGCTCACCCGTTGTGAAACTCGGTTGAGGCCATCGAGCATCATACTGAGTTCCTCCATCGACTTTGCCATGACTACGATGTCATCGGCAAACCGAAGGCTTTCCATTCCAGGAGCTTGAAGGCGTCTTCCATTGCGGCGGTAAACAGTTTCGGGGAGATAACGTCCCCCTGCCTACGCCTCTTCTCAATGGAATCGGCTTCGTGCTATGCTCCTGTACTCGGACCGACATGGTGGCGTTATTATACAAACACTTCAACACCTCGATGTACCGATAGTCAATATGGCATCGTTGGAGTGACTCAAGTACCGCCCATGTTTCCACCGAATCGAAGGCTTTCTCATAGTCCACAAACGCTAAGCATAATGGCAAGTTATACTCCTCGTTCTTCTGTATAACTTGCCGCAGCGTATGGATGTGGTCTGTGGTACTATAGCCTCTTCGGAAACCGCCTTGTTCGGGAGGCTGGAAGTCATCAAGCCTGTGTTCGAGACGGTTCGTGATAACCCTTGAAAACAGCTTATAAACATGGCTTAGAAGTGTGATGGGTCTGTAGTTCTTCAATAGGCTGTCATATAAATACTTACTTTAAAAATATTTCTTGTGACTGCAACCGGTGAAATAGGTAATTAATAAATAAAATATAATACTTAAATTTGTATACATATATGTATAATATTTACACAATACACAAGATACTTACTATAGAATTACAAGTGTGAAAGAAACTGACAACTTTCGATTTCAATGTTTTGTCGCCTGAAACCTGAAGAAGCGTGAGGTATGCCATGAATTTCTGACTCTGAGGGTCCGTTAGGGCAGTATAATTAAAAATAATGCCTCAAATGTCGGAACCACGGTGATACATTACTAAATCAAGAGTTTATATGATAGAAATTACACATACAAACAAAATTGTAGTGAATCGAAGGAAAAGAGAACTTAACAAAAGACAATAAGGACGATATCGGGTTTTGCATGCAACTTATAATGCAAGTCCCAATATCCGTCATTATATTCGACGGTTCCAAAGGAAAATGAGACTTATTTCAAGGTATTAAGTACACAATAACGGGTTTTGGTACAACGTCTGCTACCGGGTTCATCGTGTACCAATAACCGGTAAAAAAACTACGATTTTAACGGGTATTGGGTCAAGTAGGGGTTTGTTGGTACCAATAGATGTGAACGGCAAAAAAAATATTTCTCAGTTAGATTCAGCACAATTTATAGGTTACATCGAAAAATAATATATTCAAATATTTGCAAAAATTAACACTCTTACTTTAAAGTTATCCGTCTCAGAATGGCTAGCTCATCAATGCGACGTGGTAGCTTCGGAGTTCACTGTCTGAACTTTAATTTTTCACATGACAAACTTTTGTCACCGTATATTTTCGAAGATATTAAACTTTTTGGACAATATTGCCTTTATAATAGTACAAAATATTACTGAAAAGGTAATGCCATACGCAAACTTTACTTAATTGTTGGTAGAAAAATGCAATAAGCAAAAAACTGACTTTTAACGGGTACTGGTACCTTAACGGAAATAGGTGCTTTTCCCTTATCTATTTTTATATAGTATCAAAATCTACACAATCCCTACTAATATTTTAAATGCGAAAGTAATTCTGTCTGTCTGTCTGTTACGCTTTCACGTCTAAATCACTGAACTGATTTTAATAAAATTTGGGACACAGATGTTCTTTCTCCAGAAAGAACATAGGATAGTTTTTATCCCGGACTTTTGAAGAATTCTCTTGGAAACGCGATATAACCGAACTCTATGCGGGTGACGCCGCGGGCGGAAGCTAGTACTAAGTAATATAAAGAGAAAACAGTGTTTTGTTTGGACCCTAAAAGCTCCAAAACTACAGAACCGATTTGAAAAATTCTTTCACTGTAGGAAAGCTACGCTCTTCCCGAGTAACATAGGCTATATTTTATCCCGGTACGTTCAATAGTTCTCTCAAGACGCGGGTGAAACCGCGGGGAAATAGCTAGCTAGTCTATAAAATTGAATGTCACTTCAATAAATTCTATGTATAATCTAAAACCACAAAGCTACAATGTTGTATGCGAATATAAAGACTACTGGCTGTTTCCCGCGGGTTTGCTCGCGTTCTAAAGAAACTTAGTCATGTAAACAGTAGCATAAAATATACATATATAAGCTTTTTTAGGGTTCCGTACCCAAAGGGTAAAACGGGACCCTATTGTTTTCGCTCCTCTGTCCGTCCGTCCGTCTGTCACCAGGCTGTATCTCATGAAACGTGATAGTTAGAGAGTTGAAATTTTCACAGATGATGTATTTTTGTTGCTGCTATAACAACAAATACTGAAAACTAGAATAGAATCAATATTTTAGGGGGCTCCCATACAACAAACGTGATTTTTTTGCTCATTTTTGCTCTGGTACGGAACCCTTCGTGCGCGAGTCCAACTCGCACTTGGCCGGATTTTTCGATTTTCTACTGCCTGCCCCGTCGGTCTAGTAGTTATAAGCGATACTGCTGTGCAATGAGTCTCAGGTTCGATTCCCTCTTTGAGTTTTATGACACTTTCAAAAAGCCATTTTGAGCCCAGACCCTGGCATTGTCCTTTGTCTGGAAGTTAGTGAATGATACACCCGTGCATCGGAGAGCACGTAAATGTCGGTCCTGCGCCTGATCTCTCTCAGATCAGGCATCTCTCTCCGGTCGTTATGGCATAGCTGGTCACCCATCCACGAACAGACCGCGCCAATCATTGCTTAACTTACTCAATTGATATATATTTTATGAATAAAAAAATACAAACATCCCAATTAAGAACCTCCTCCTTTTTTCGAATTCGGTTAAAAAGCCACATTATATGGGAGTATCAAAGAGTCGAAGGTAAGTATTAGCTTATCGGAAGTAAGTAGCTCTCTCAATACGCGGATAAAACGACAGAAATTCACTAATAAATAGGTACCTAATTTATTTCATTTAGGCCTTTACAAGCACTTATGAACGTCAAAAATATAACTAAGTTTGATTCCAGTTGCCCATTCCAAAAGTAGCTTCCTATGGAGAAGAACGGGCAAGAAACTCCATGGTTACTCTTTTTAAAAATAATATGGTATAAAATCCATTACAAAATCGCTCCCGCTCGTCGCTCCGCTTAAGCACTGTAGTCGTACCTTATAACAAAGTGTCCACTGAACTTAGAAACGTTTTTTCTAACAATCATTTATCATAATGAGTAGTTCTACGCGGAACCCCGAGGGAGCAGTGTGACTCATGTTTTGGGGTTCCGTGAGAAAATAATGGGATTGAAAAACCCTTTCTGTTGAGTTACTTTATATGGTTGACATAATATTATATTAAAAAATATAAAGATTTCAGTTGTGTAGTATATTAGCAGAAAATCCTACCTATGGTCGATTTGTTAAATCATGTGTTGGTAATAAATGAACATCAGAAATAATATGTTTTGCCTAGCTTTCGCCAGCGTTTGATAACAATGTTAGGTATTCACTTTATAACCTTATTGCTTGTAAATATTTTTACCCGATAAATGGGCTAACCAACACTTTAGAAACCAAAACGACGATTTTTGAAATCAATCCAGTTGTTTCTGAGATTAGTACGTTCAAATTCTTCAGCTTTATAGCATTGTAAATGTACATTAATACTGAATACCGACATATATCACATTTCCAAAATATTTCAGTAACTCAAACTAGCGGAATAATACACAAAAAACCGTGTCTTTATATTTTCAAAACGTACGGAACCATTCCAAAACTCACCGCTTCACATTCACCCACATTTTTTACAAAGATTAGGGCAGGTCAGTTTACGATAAAACTGTTGTTTGGAAATAGCTCTTTTTTTTTGAGGACATAATCTGTCCCCGTCGTGTCGGAAGAGGTAAAAGCATATTTGAGTTCTTTATTAGAAGTAAGTATAGTTCTTAGTATTGTAGATACAAGAATTTGATTAACTACCTACCTCCTTGGAGTGTTAAGACAGATATGGCAAATGTTCTCATATAAGGAGATCAGCCAGCTGCGCAGGACATATTGTTGTGCACAAGCATTTGCGCAGACACAGGTGCACTCACTATTCCTTCACTCTCATAGCGCGATGGGACGACAATCCGACACCACCGGAGAGAGATCAGGCAGTATGACGAGCATATTTCATTGCTGTCTTCATTGATGCCTATGGGCCATTGATGTCTGAAAATAAAGATGATTTGATTTTGATTTGATTGAGATAATGTCTAAATTAAAATAACTTCTGAAATTGAAATTAAAATAACTGTGACCTGAAAAGCATCGTGTTTCGGAAGGCGTGTTAAATGGATAGATCCCGGCTGTCATTTGAACGTTTTTGGCAGTAGTTACGGGTAGTCAGAAGCTAGTAAGTCTGACAACCAGTCCTACTTACCCAGGGGTATTGCTCTGGTAACTGGTAAGAGGAGGACAGACAGGCAGTCGCTCCTTGTGGCACACTGGTACTCAGCTGCATCCGGTTAGACTGAAAGTCGATACCAACATAGTTGAAAAGAGGCTAGACAGACACTAAAAACAAATAGGTATGTCTACCCCACATTCTAAAGGAACTACCTACTTCCCGTACCCGGATAAAATGGGGTCATGATAATCGAAAATATTGTAAGTATTCTATTTGTAAAATAATTTTCAAAAATCGGTCTAGCAAATGACTCATAGTAGTGTAGCTTTCCAACAATAGATTTTTTTTTTCGATTCAGTTGTTTCGGAGCTTTTACGGTGCAAACCAAAAAATGTTTTTTTTCTATATTAAATTAACTGTATAGAATTTGTTTATCTCTTAACAATAACCAATTCAATAAAACAAAGGATATTTTCAATAGCTACCCATAACAGTATAACTTCCTATGATCCCGTTAAAGTTTTACGACTGTAAAGGCCCGGCGTTCGATGCTCGGCTGGTGTAAAATTTATTGTTTTGGAA
Source organism: Helicoverpa assulta (assembly GCA_963856015.1). NCBI lineage: Eukaryota > Metazoa > Arthropoda > Insecta > Lepidoptera > Noctuidae > Helicoverpa > Helicoverpa assulta. The sequence continues at coordinate 918,080 of CAWLCW010000003.1, forward strand.
AACGACTCATTTAGTTAATTTTAATTTATTTTGAACGGTTCTTGTGTTTCACAAACGGGTAACAGTTCATTTCCAAGTCTTTTGATTTTCGTTTTGAAAGGCGAAAATAACTGTTTCATTGTTATTTTCGTTTATTAATTATTTTATTGGAGTTATGTAAAAACCTTTGTGAAGCGGCCTTTTTAAATAGTATTGTAATACGTACGTAACTGTTTGTAAACTTGACTACGTGACTAATAGAAATTTTCACTTTTATTGCTTTGTTTAAGACAAAAATGATCTTTTTGTCGGCTATTTCCCGCAACAAGACAAAAAGTAGGCTTAAACGTTATTCAAATGTATCTATCTATACCTACCAATATAATAAAGAGAAAACATTTTTTTTGTACTTAGCTCCGAAACTACTGAACCGATTTGAAAAAATCTTTCACAGACAGAAAGCTACACTTCCTAAGGACTATGGTCTGTGTATACTGGCTTCAGATCGCGGTTTCATTCGCATCCCGAGGGTATGTAGGTACTACTTCCCCCATCCGGATAAAAATTAGCCTACATACCTAATAATCTGATATTTATCTATATTACTGCCAAGTTACATCAAAATCCACCCAGTAGTTTTTGCGTGAAGGAGGAACAGACACCCCCATACATACAAACTTTCGCGTTTATAATATTAGTAGGATCAGGGGTCCGATTCTCCTAAGTTAATAATGTCAAAATCGAATAGAAATTGAATTGCAATATGATCGCAATAGCAGTTTTAACCATATCGGGCATTCTGCTACTAATATAAGACCAATCATATTCGATTGACATTTGATTGGTGTGCGATTGGTCGGCTATTTTGGTGATTTTGGTCTATACGGTAGTTTGCTCTACAATCATATTGCAATCGTAAATCATTTGCAGACAAAATGATATATTATTGAATGACAGAAAAGGATAAAAACATTTATTTAACAAAAAAAATATAGCGGAATGCCACATAGGCTTCAATCGTAATTGAGTCGTGATTGAATCTCAGTCGAATGTGAATCGTATGTCGCTTATGTAAAATTAGGAGAATCGGGCCCCTGCTTATAAAAGATAGCGTGATAATAACATTTCATATTATTTGTACAAGTACTGGCATCCGAAGAGCCATCGACGCACTGTCAAAATAAAAATTACTTAGTACAGTCGATGACGAAATGTTTTAACTATAAATTCATATATATATATATTTTTTGTAAACGAAGAAACTAGATGAAAACGAATGGGTCCTTTTAGAAACTCAAAATGACAGATTTTGAGAAGATATTTTAGAAATAACATTCCATCTATACTAATATTATAAAGCTGAAGAGTTTGTTTGTTTGAACGCGCTAATCTCAGGAACTACTGGTCCGATTTGAAAATTTCTTTCAGTGTTAGATAGCCCATTTATCGAGGAAGGCTATAGGCTACTATCCCGGTACGGGAAGTAGTTCCCACGGGATGCGGGTGAAACCGCTGGCAGAAGCTAGTTCATTGATAATCAAAAACTACAGCAAGTACTGATTTGTAGTTAACTGTCCGCACCAGGTCGAATGATTCATGAGTAAGATTTAGGAACATAAATAAATCTTTCAATATTATTTCATCATATTATGATATTAAGTGAAATTAATATGTTTAAGTCTTTATTAAAAGCTCTTCTAACGAAGATGGTTGTGTTGATTATTGCGAAAAGGCGACGTTCAAAGAACGGGCTGAAAAGAATAGGTAGGTATAGTTATCGGCACGGATATTGAGCTCTCGGCGGAAGAGTGGGGATCGCTTCTGGGCAGGTGAAGGTCAGGGCTCAATATCCGTGCCGATAACTATATATGCCATAATGTGAGATAATGTCAGACAGAGAATTGTGGAAAAAGAAGATCCAAATTCCATTTAAACCTCTTATAGCAAAACAACCAACAAACATGTAACGTATAAAAATCCTAGACTTCTAAACCATAGTTCACCTTTAAAAAGAAGTTAAAACCTGTTCTTATTTTGAACAATAAACCAAAAATACGTCATAGGTCACTTTTTGCGCGCGGACAAAAGGACCAATGACAAATGACATCATCATCTCCCGAGCCTTTTCCCAACTATGTTGGGGTCGGCTTCCAGTCTAACCGGATGCAGTTGAGTACCAGTGCTTTACAAGGAGCGACTGCCTATCTGACCTCCTCAACCCAGTTACCCGGGCAACCCAATACCTCTTGCTAAGACTGGTTGTCAGACTTACTGGCTTCTGATTACCCGTAACGACTGCCAAGGATGTTCAATGACAGCCGGGACCTTCAGTTTAACGTGCCATCTGAAACACAGTCATTGGTATCCAAGATATACTTAAAAAATACATGCAAACCTATAACAGTTGCATTGGTACTTGCCTGACCTGGAATCGGACACACACTCATACTTGAGAGGTTGGTTCTTTACCCACTAGGCCACCACGACTTCAAATAACAAATGACAGTTATTCTTAAAAGTTCTTTTAAAGGAAAAAAGGTTCTATTTATGTTCGACTAATCAAGATAAAAATCGGACTCTACCTACATTTTAATGTCGTTTTTTTTTGAAGTTTTTAAATGACTAAGGACAGGAGTTTTCGGTGATACATGGCTCAAGAATGTCGGTAAAGATATGAAGGGTCAGGGTTGTGTTTTAGGTTAGTTTACAATGTTTAGAAGTTAAATGAGTGTTTTTTGTCAACTGTTACGTAAAATTCGACTTTTCTACGAAACTACGATGACTGTACCAAAAGCATGCATAGCCTAGTGATATACAGGTAATGTTTTTTGAGATTGTAAGTACGAAACAATCTCTGAATCTGTTAAACCGATTTTGAAAATTCTTTGACTAATAGAAACTCAGATCAAAGAAATTTCTTTGATCTGAGAATAGAAAGCTTAGTTATTGTTTAGTGTGATAGGCTATATTATGTAGGTCTCATGGATGAAACTGCGAGCCAGAGAGCTCAAAAAGAGGTTTATTTGTCAAACTTTAAATATTTTCTTAATAAAGCAGTACTTACGCAAAATAAATTCCTCATAGCTACCTACCTTGACATTCAAGATACGAGAGAAAACTGCCAAAACTGACACGCACATTCATCATTTATCCAATTCGTTCGCGCGACGCGTTTTGGTCCTTTTGCCCGAAATTTAATCTAAAAGTAAAAACTAATTAATATGAATCCAGAATTCACTCCCATTCTTCATAATTACCGTAAAGACACCTAATATTGTACTGGCAGTAATTAATCAAGTATTAAGACCAGATTTTTATTAATGTCCGTCAAAAATATCATTAATATTGCTCAAACAGTACAATGGTCGGCCATCTTGGTTTTGACTTTTTTTTTATTTTATTTTTGCCAAATCTAATTATATCAATGAATCGGAGTTTCTGGATAATGATTGATGAGCTAAGGCGTTTCCATAGTGGTGTGTGTTGGCCAAAATTTTGCGAATATTTACTTACTAGCTTGTGCCAGCGGTTTCACTCGATTTCTGAAGGACCTACATCCCGTACAGGGATAAAAATACGTCAGATGTTACTCTGATGTATGATCTATATTACTGAAAAGTTTCATTAAGATATATCTAATCATTTTTGCGTAAAAGTGGAGCAAAGATCTACACGTACAAAGTACAGACAAGTCAATTTTATACGATCCTTACATCTACGAATACCTACTCATAGACATATTTTTTGTTACGTTCTACACCTAAATAGATTGATAATTTTTATACTTACATAAAGAAATAATAATACCTACGCAATGTACTCAAACTCCCTTACAATTTACCCTAAACTCAAACCTCTTTTTTAACACCATACCAACTCAATTTTCGACCTATTCCTCCATTTCGTACAAAAGGACCAGAAACTCCAAAATCCTGGTCCTCCTTGCCCCAGTATGTCCGTACCCCAACCTTCCCAGGTGTAAGATTCATCACGGATGCTATGTTAATTTGACACCGACAGAGCCGGGCTCCCCAAGATTGGGGGAATAATGAGTTGGGGACCTTAATGACACTTTCTCATAATAATGTATTGTTAATTCTTTATTAAGAACATTTCGGGGAATTTTGGTGGCTGTTGAAGAATGTTGGTCTTAGTCTTGTTACAATTATTATTTTAAAGGTAGGTATATAATTTAGTACATAAATGTGAAAGTTTGTAGGTATGTATGGGGTTTGTTCCTCTTTCACGCAATAACTACTGGATGGATTTTGATGAAACATGTCAGTAATATAGCTTAAGTACTAGCTTTTTGCGCTCTCAGCCGCGTTCTCTATAATATAATATAGCCTATCTCACTTTGGAATAGTGTTTCCAAAAAGTAGATCTTTAAGTTTTCAAATGTGTTCAGCAGTTTTTGAGCTTTTAATAGAAAAAAATGCTCTATATAATATTTGTTACTTGAGAGAACGCCCAATACCAAAATTAATTCACTACATTTCATTCATAAACACTTTTCTATTCAACTATACCGACACAGCACATTTTTTAAACCACATATTGTAAAAACACTTACAAACCAAACGTTATTATTTATCCAAACAAGATGCACTGTTATTGATGTGGTTTTAACCAAATGATCGACCGGTTCATGAATATTTTTTTATATGAAACTTGTCATTAATAGGTTTAGTATAGACTAGCTTCTGCCAGCGGTTTCACCCGCATCCCGTGGGAACCTCGGCACGGACCCGGATAAAAAAGCCTATAGCCTTCCTCGATAAATGGGCTATCTAACACTGAAAGAATTTTTCAAATCGGACTAGTAGTTCCTGAGATTAGCGCGTTCAAACAAACAAACAAACTCTTCAGCTTTATAATATTAGTATAGACTAGCTTCTGCCAGCGGTTTCACCCGCATCCCGTGGGAACTACTTCCCGTACCGGGATAAAAAGTAGCCTATAGCCTTCCTCGATAAATGGGCTACCTATCTAACACTGAAAGAAATTTTCAAATCGGACCAGTAGTTCCTGAGATTAGCGCGTTCAAACAAACAAACAAACAAACAAACTCTTCAGCTTTATAATATTAGTATAGATTAGAAATAACATAAAAGATCAGAAGACAATACAGGCTACTTTTACATTGATGCGGGAAGTTGTGCCCTTGTAACACGTGCGAAACCGCGGGCTAAAGTAAACGAATTGATTCATAATTATAATAACTAGTTAATCAATTACAACAACTTTAACAAAAATGAATGTATGTATGTCTCCAAGACGCTCCCGGTTAAACTATTGAACGAAAATCAATGAAATTCGACTGTAGACAACAAGCAGAAAACAATACCTACTTTGTTTCCGGAAACATACTCGTAAATAACTCAGAACACGACTAAACCCGCTGAAAAACATATGTATTAAGTCCATAAACTGACCTTAACTAAAACTACAATATTATTACGCAATAAACGTTTAAACTAATTAATACTGACATAAGAAATTGCTATAACTACCTGTCTTTAATTAGGTAATCAGTTAAAGTTAAACCAATCTTCGACTTAACCTATCATTTTAATCGCCCATAGAAAACAAACATACATTATAAAAAAAAAACAATAATAATCTTTGGTTTTACAGTCTATACTCAATGGATTCACTACGGAGGCATAACTCACATTCGCTATAAAGATCTATAAGAAATTAAAAAAAAACTTCCACTTAGGCCCGATTTTTCAATCCTCAGATAGCGAATTTTATCTGTCGAATAACGTTTATTCGATGAATAACAAGATTTTCAATTTTTCGATTGTCAGATAGATGTTATCCGTCGAATATAGGCGGTAACTGGAGAATAAAGTTATCTGCTGCTTCAAGGGACGGTTAAGATTTATCTGTGGATTTATCTAGCTGTCATCTATGAAATTTTGAGGTTTATTTATAGTTTAATAAAATAGATTGTATTACCTCACGCACATTATAATGGATGTTTTTGAGCAAATCGACGACGCAGCGATTGAAGAGGAAAGGCAGGCACTGAACTATATTAACCCTGATCAGAGAAAGGACAGAGTTGTAAAAGGGAGACCTGACAATTTTAATACATGGGATGATAGGGAGTTTTGGAGATTTCGCCTGAAAAAACAAACTGTAGAGCTATTACTTTCATTAATTCAGGACAAAATTGAACACAATACAGAAAGGTAAGTTCATTTTCTGTATCATACACATCATTACCTAAATTAATTGTAAGTACCTAACTACTATTCCTTTAGTACCTGTCTTACTTAAAACACATTATTTCTATTGTTTCAGGAATCAGTGTGTTCCACCAATGCATCAACTATTACTTGCATTACGCTTTTATGCAACTGGAACTTTTTATGTAACAATTGGGGATTTTGGCGGACTGCATAATTCTACAATATGTAAAATTGTAAAAAGAGTGACCAAAGCTATTGCTACTTTGCGCCCAAATTTTGTAAAATTACCAGAAAATAGGGAGGAAATCATTGCCATACAAGAGCGCTTTCACAATATAGCACGATTCCCAAGAGTTATTGCAGCCATAGATTGCACTCATATTAAAATAATGTCACCAGGAGGTGATACTGCAGAAAACTATAGGAATCGCAAAGGATTTTTCTCTTTAAATGTACAGGCCATGTGTACAGCAAACTTGCAATTTGTGGACATTGTGGCTAGGTGGCCGGGGTCAAGTCACGACAGTTTAATATTCAATAATTCAGCTGCCAAATATAGGTGTGATAGGGGTGACTTTGGTAATGGAATTGTGCTTGGTGACAGTGGATATTTCTTAAATAATTACTTGTTGACACCACTAAGCAATCCACGTACCCAAGTTGAACAATTGTATAATGAGTCTCATATCCGGAGTAGAAATGTGATAGAAAGGTGTTTTGGTGTATGGAAAAGGAGATTCCCTGTTCTAAGTATTGGACTTAGGTGTAAAATACCTCTAGCTCAAGATGTGATTGTAGCTGCAGCCATACTACATAATTTGGCATGCAGTCAAAGTGAGGGTGAGCCACCTAGTGACCCCGAGGTATTGATACCACAACAGCCAGAATTTCCACCAGTATATGCCGACAATGAGGGAATAAACAGTACCTCTAGCACACGGGATGGCATAATTAACTATTTTGAATCACTAATAACACAATAATGTGAAGAAATCCTGGCTGCTTATTGATTGCTGTATAAATTCTGTTTTAATTTGGAGTAATAAATAAAAATACCTATTGATTATTTCACTTTTTTATTGGCCACTGGCCTAAACAATAATAAAAACATTTACACTAATCTTTCTGTTGCATTGTCTTAAGCATCAAATTATGTAACTCTTGTTTCCTGATTTCTTCATTTCGAAGGTGTGTCATTTTCAACTCGTGCTCTTGTTCAACAAAATAATGTTCTTTTTTTGAAGAGAGATACAACAGACAAGAGATAGTCTTGTTGAAGATGCACAAGTTCTAGTCTTGTAGCACTTAATTCGTCTATTTTTGCAGTAACGCTGGCCTTAGTTGGTTTTAAAACTGGGTTAATTTTACTTTTCAATGCTTTTGGGTTCCATGTGCCCCATTTGTTATAAGAATCTGTAAAAAGTAATAAAAGGTTTAATATATGTATTATGTAGTACTTATATTTTGTGAACTTTGTCCATGTTTGTAGGTATATGATGTACTACATAACATAATATTATCTGCTTACCATCAGGCGGGCCGTATGCTTTATTGCCACCACAGTGGTATAAAAAGAAAAAAAAAGATCTGACTATACAAGGTGTATAGTTGAAGCCCTTCAACCACATCCTCTATACAATATACATTACCATGAACAATGTTTGTTCTACGACTGTACCAAAATAGACATTAATTTTTTCAACTTGTCATACAAAACTCGGTCAGCTGTTTGGTCATTTTGTATGGGAAGTCAAAAAAAATTATGTCTTTATTGGAAAAGTCTTACATTGTTCAGGGTGATGTATAGAACATGTGGCCGAAGGGATGAAAAGGTTTAACGATACAATCTGTATAATATTATAAAACCTACCTTCACCATTCTCAGTGCCAATAATTGTTGGTTCTGCATGTTGACTGGTGCTTTCATTCAAATCCTTTTCTAAAAAAAAAGACAAGTTTGTTGTGTACTATTATGATGAAGGCAACAAACGGAATAGAATTACCTAATTGTAAAATAATTATAATATTGAGTGGCCCGATAGCGGATTAGGTAGTGACCGATGACCCTGTCCTGTGCACCAGTTATAAAAAAACTTGTGTACTTGACAACATAAATACATACCATCAGTTTCTTGATTCAACATCACAATCTGTATGTCACTATCTTGAGTTGTTTTAAATTTTAAATTAAGGTCATCCTGAGACAAATCAATTTTCAGAGGGACAGATGCAGGTTGGATTACATCTAAAAAATAAGGATAGCTTTAATCTTTATGTATTTGTGACATGAAAAGAAACAATAAGTAGGAATATTTAATTGGTTTATTGTTTTAAATACCTGAAATGTTATCACTATCATTGCGTGCTTCCAATCCTGTAATGTTGGAACATATAGCCAGCACTTTCTCCTCCACATCATCGAAATCAGGAGCATTAGATGGCCCGCCACCTGTGCGATAAAGTTCCTGCCTGCGACAGGACATCTTCTTCTTCGTGGCCTTTTTGATACCTTCATATTTTAATTTTAATGTTTTAGAGCTACGTGTCGCGGTACCACTAGTAGTTGCATTAAAAGAAGAAGCTATTCTGCCCCAGGCAGCCTCCTTATCTTTATTGGTCACGGCGTCCGTTTTTTTGTTTTCAATTATATACTTATATTTGGTAACCAATTCCGTCAATAACCGCGTTTCGGCTTTATCGAAATTGCTTGCACGCTCACGCTTTTTATCCATTTTTATTTATAATAGAACCAAATTAATTAAATGAAACCAAACAACAAAATTGAGGTTAGTTTTTAATGTCAATGTCAATCATAACTTGTTTCAGTCTAACATCACGATGACTGCATACGTGCATCTCGCTCGTACATAGTTAGTGTGAAATTAGCAACAGATATTCATAGACAACAGATAGATAGCTATTCTTTAGTTAAAAAACGATTGAAAAATTGAAAATATTTATTCCCTTGTTAAACAGCCAGTTATTTTTACACGTCAGTTAGTTATCTAGGGACTTATCAAAGGATTGAAAAATCGGCCCTTAGTCTACCATAATGCATGCCATTGTTGCTGTCTCTTTCCCTCTCCTTGTTTAGCGAAGGTTTGAAAGAGTAAGACATACGTCTTTATCCCCGGTGTAAAGTACGAGCATTCTTAGTTTGAAACGAACTGCGCAGGAGTGCAAACGCGTTCCAATTTTTTGAATTTCGATTTTTTGTTTTTGAAAGAGAAAAATACGATATTTTTGGACGATTTTCTGTGTTTTTTGAAAACTTATGTGTGTGTGTGAAAAGTGACAATACTATAGATTTTGAGTTCTCTGGAGATTTTTTGGAATTATTTTTCTGAAAGGTTGGTTTCATTTTTCATAGTATTTTCTATTTAGTTAGGTATATTGTTTAAGTCTTAAGTGATGTTACTGACGTTCACAAAGTTTCAGGGCTAAGCTTTTTGCTCTATTATCAAAGTATGACAGTTTATGAAACTTTACATAAACAAAAGGTTACTCACTATTAAAACATAGACAAAATAAACGTAGATAAAGTTCTCAAACTAAAAACTAATTTATGTTGTTACAATACAACTGAATTTTCATAATAAAAAGTTATAAACTATTAAAAAATATCAATAGCTATGATATCTACTTACTCTTTACCGTAAATTAAAATCATTTACAAACACTAAACATATTTGTTTAAATATATTAACAACAAAAACAATATGTGTCAACTTGACAGCTTTGCTTGTCTCTATTTGTTATCATACTAGCCGATATCCCGCGGTTTCACCCGCGTCCAGTGGGAACTACTGCCCGTACCGGGATAATATATAGCCTATGTTACTCGGGAAGAGTGTAGCTTTCCAACAGTGAAAGAATTTTTCAAATCGGTTCAGTAGTTTCGCCTTCAAAGTACAAACAATCAAAAAATGTTTTCTCATTATTATATTAGTTTAAAAAACAGTTATTAATCACCAATTTATTTCGACAACCGTGGTGATTAAATTATCTTCAATCACTGTTTTAAACATACATTCCACATAACTATTTTAGATATTTGAATAAAGATATCATCATATGCCTTGTAAATATCAATAGTTTATTACTTACCTAGGTAGTAAATATTTATTTGGACCCTTAAAGCTCCGAAACTACTGAACCGATCTGAAAAATTCTTTCACTGTTGGAAAGCTACACTCTTCCCGAGTAACACAGGCTATATTTTGTCTGGATACGGGCAGTAGTTGCCACGGGAGGGGGGTGAAACTGGGGGACACAGTTGTTAGTTTTAAACCAATGACAATGTTTGCCTTACACAGTGTCGCAATACCGTTAACTATTACAAGCTTTGAGAAACGTGGACAAAACCACGGGATATCACCTAGTAAGAATTCCATAATTATTATAGTTAAACAACTTTGAATTCACTAGCAAATGAACTCAAGGACCAAAATATTATCTAAGAAATAAACGGAAAAAATCATGTTTGTTTGTTGTATGGGAACCCTCTAAAATATTTATTTCATTCTAGTTTTCAGTATTTGTTGTTATATCGACAACAGTAATACATCAACTGTCTAACTATGACGGTTCATGAGATACAGCCTAATGACTGACAGACAGTAAAGTCCTAGTAATAGGGTCCCGTTTTACCCTTGGGTACGGAAAAGGACTAGAAAAATTGGTCCTTCGATTCGTGATTTTCCTAAACCACTTTTTTAACCGATGTTCGCTATAAATTATAATAATTTACAACCCATTTCTTTGGTGAACATAAAAAATTATAAAAGCACTGTAAGATGTGTGTATAATATTATAATTTGCATTTGAATAGGCTTCGAAAGCCGGAAGCGAATATTTCGGTTAAAAGTTACGAAAACGTTAACAAGAATATGAGAAAAAGTTATACGGTTCTAGTTAAGTTGGTTAAGGTTAGGCGTTTTTGAAAATTTGATTTGGTCAGCTACTTTTGACGCTGATCGTACTTAACCGTTTTCAAACTGTGTTAAAGTTCTCTAAATATGTATAAAAATGTAGGTAGCTGGTTGCCCGGGTAACCAGGTTGAGGTCAGATAGGCAGTCGCTGCCTGTAAAGCACTGGTACTCAGCTGCATCCGGTTAGACTGGAAGCCGACCCCAACATAGTTGGGAAAAGGCTCGGGAGATGATGTTAAAGTTCCCTAAACATTGACGTGCCTACTTACAAAAAAGTAGTATAATATCTTCAGTCATATATGTATAAGAATACTAATCTATATATGTATATAAAAATGAAACCCGCTTTCCGTTGTCACGACATAACATGAAAACGGCTTGACCGATTTGGCTGAAAATTAGAGGGGAGGTAACTTAGACCCGGGAGAAGGTTTTAGGATAGTTTTTGTCACCATCCGGCTACGGGACGTGGGTGAAACCGCGGGCGAAAGCTAGTTTACATTATAAGTTACTTTAAGCCACCATAATTTCTAAATGCCTGAAAGATTTTTATCCTCCAATCATATTATAAACAGAGGATTTTTTGTTGTTTGTTTTGCACCCTAATAGCTCCGAAACAACTGAACCGATTTGAAAAATTCCTTCACTGTTGGAAAGCTACACTATTCCCGAAGAACATCCTAACTAATATTATAAATGTGAAAGTAACTCTGTCTGTCTGTCTTTCTGTCCGTCCGTCTGTCTGTCTGTCTGTCTTTTCTTCACGCCTAAACTACTGAACGGATTTGTGTAAAATTTGGTACAGACATAGTATGGAACTTGAGAAAGGATATAGGATAGTTTTTATTACAAAAAAATAAAAATAATAAAATTTAATCCGGACATATAGCGCCATCTATTGGTCAAACCAAAAATCTGCCGGAAGTCACTATTCCACGCGAATGAAGTCGCGGGCAAAAGCTAGTAGGCTATATTTTAACCCGGTACGGGCAGTAGTATTCACAGGACACGGGTGAAACCGCGGCAATCAGCTACATTATAAAACTAAACCTTGGATACACGAGAAAACCCTGGGATTCGCTATAAATATACTGGATCAAGTTAAGCATGGGGGGTCCGGCTTTTGATTTCAAACATTCATATCTTATAAGGAATAGTTATTATTAGTTCTCTTTGTAAATATAAGTAATGTTCTTACCTTCATATTGTTAAATCATTTGTAAATAGATTCGAGCTCACTTTGGTCATATTTTGACAACTGGAAATGAGGAGTATCGGGTTGCTTATAACTGGGTTGAGGAGGTCAGATAGGCAGTCGCTACATGTGTCATTTGTACATATTTGGCAGTCGTTACGGGTAGTCAGAAGCTAGAAAGTTTGACAACCAGTTTTACTGAGGGTGTCGGGATGCCTGGTAGCTGGATTGGGGAGGTCAGATAGGCAGTCGTTCCATGTGGCATACTGGTACTCAGCTGTATCCAGTTAGACTGGAAGCCGACCCCATAAGTAGTTGGAAAAAAGTTAGGTAGATGACATGTAGTTAGAAGTTCTTACAACATAACAGTTATGGTTAAAATATGAATTGGTTAGTAAAAACATATTTTTTTTAGTAGTAATTTATTAATTTACGTTTATTATCAACATAATACAGATGGTCGCAGTTTCAGTCGTGTACTGCTGGTAATAATTTCCGTATCGGGATAAAATATAGCCTATGTTACTCGGGAAGAGTGTAGCTTTCCAACAGTGAAAGAATTTTAAAAAATGCTTCAATAATTTCATTAAGGGTATTTTTTTTCTTTATGATATTAAATAAGACCTAAGTTAAAGAGTAAAGACTGCTTTCCACTCAAAGATTAATATACTTAGATATAATTATTATTACAAAGCTTAACAACAACAGTACCCAATAGATCACGATTAGTTTAGCATATAAATATCCAGTTATTTCTCAATCGAAGCCGGGTGATAGTCATTAGTCAAAACTATTGTGTAAGCATTGTTCTGACTAACTCTATCGGAATCTAGGCTCACTGTTACCTAACAGTCTAGACTTTAGACGTAAGCTTTCAAAATATGCCTAAGTTATTGTCTAAAGTAGGCGATAAGTTATATATATCTATACTAATATAAAGTCGTAGTAGACTAGTGGGTAAAAAAACCAACCTCTCGAGTATGAGGGCGCGGGTTCGATTCCAGTTCAGGCAAGTACCAATGCAACTTTTCTAAGTTTGTATGTACTTTCTAAGTAAATCTTGACACCATTGACTGTGTTTCGGATGGCACGTTAAACTGTAGGTCCCGGCTGTCATTGAACATCCTTGGTAGTCGTCACGGGTAGTCAGAAGCCATTAAGTCTGACACAAGTCTGACCAAGGGGTATCGGGTTGCCCAGGTAACTGGGTTGAGGAGATCAGATAGGCAGTCGCTTCTTGTAAAGCACTGGTACTCAGCTACATCCGGCTAGACTGGAAGCTGACCCAACATAGTTGGGAAAAGGCTCGAAGGATGATGATTATTCCTTCTCTGTGTGAGAAGAGGCCACAGCCATGCTATGGTTTGATAAAAAAAGATTTATTCAGAAATCAGACCAACATTTAAATAAGTGTCAAGAATTTAATTGGTAATCATACTCAACCTCCATAAAAGTTTATTTTTTAAATCTTAATTTAGTTCGTCACAGTTGTAAATATGTTGTTAATGAATACCTACTTAAGTACATTATAATTATGTTTCGGTTCTGATTTTATCACCAAATATTTTAAATTGATACATCATTATGTTATTATGTACCTAGGTGTTTTTAACACACGTTATTTTATGAAGCAAACATGTTTTTGTCACTAATTTTGAATTAGGCCAGTTTCGTTACGCCTTTTTATTACCTCTGTTCAAAATGTTCTTCCTTTTCCATACTTCTCTGTTTGACATCATCTCTCGAGTGACATTCTCTCCAGCCATAATGGCGTCCACGGCCGATTTCGGCCACGGCGGCTGTTCTCATATAAAAATCAGCATGCAGCGCAGGATATATTATAGTGCACGAGCATTTGCGCGGACACAAGTGCACTCATTATTCCTTCACTCTCATAGCGCAATGGGACGACAATCCGACACGACCGGAGAGAGATCAGGCCGACATTATGCGTGCTTTCCGATGCACGGGAGAATCAATCACCAACTTCTAAACAACAGGCTGCTTTGTGAAAGTTTTAGAAAACCCATAAAGCGATTTCGGCCCGACCCGGGAATCGAACCCGAGACCTCGGGTACAGCAGCCGCGCTTGCGACCACTAGATCAACGAGGCAGTCATATAGGTATACTAGCGACCCGCTCCAGCTTCGCACGGGATAAGAGTATTTCCCTACTATTTAATGTATGTTATTGTACATAAACCTTTCTCTTTAATCACTCTATATAATACAAAAAACCGCATGAAAATCGGTTGCGTAGTTTTGAAGATTTAGAAGGGACATAGGGACAGGAAAAGCGACTTTGTTTTATACTATGTAGTGATTTTATCGTGTGATACCAACTTCACACAGGCTTTCATGTCTGCGCAACAAATCGGTGCATACAAAAGTCTGAGCCAATGAAAAGTCGGCACAAACATCTAGTCAAATTCTTACACATAATTTACAGATTTTCACACACAGACTATGTTCATACAAACTTAAAGTATGCAAGTATAGGGATCTACCATAATGAATGTTACCTAACCTAAGCATTTTATTTATTTATTTAATTTTACAGAAAGCTTACAGACTACCTCTAATAACACAATTAAATAACATATGTAAGTAGTACTAATTGCTAATTACAAGCGTCCATATTTATGCAGCTAAATAACTACTAAGTACAAGCTTATCTATATCTACTATACTAATATTATAAAGCTGAAGAGTTTGTTTGTTTGAACGCGCTAATCTCAGGAACTACTGGTCTGATTTGAAAAATTCTTTCAGTGTTAGATAGCCCATTTATCGAGGAAGGCTATAGGCTACTTTTTATCCCGGTACGGGAAGTAGTTCCCACTGGATGCGTAGACTAATAAATGAAACTAAAAAAATAAAAATAAACAACTACTAAGAATTTAATCCCCAAGCTTGCCCAAAATGGTAAAACATTTTTCGTTCAAGCAACACTTTCCAAAAACAAAATCAATTATGAAGAATCGGTCAACCAAAGGAGCACAATGTAAAATCGTGACTTTTGACCTTTAGACTTCAAATTTGAGGTCACGGAAACCAAAATCGTGTGACGACGACTTCAAATCGATATTTTTTTGACTTCATGACATTGCTACGGTCGGGTCAAAAGATTTGGGGGACAAAGAGATGCATTTTTTGGTAGTTTTTTGAGTCTTTGATTCGATACTGAATGGAATTTTGTATTGATATACTTAAGGTCGTGGTGGCTTAAAGAGTAAAGAACCAATGTCTCAAGTATGAGTGAGTGTGTTCGATTCCAGGTCAGGCAAGTACCAATGCAACTTTTCTAAGTTTGTATGTACTGTCTAAGTATATCTTGGACACCAATGGCTGATAAAAAGGTGAAGTAAAACATCTCGAGGAAACCTGGACTACATAGTCTGAAATTTGAAATCACCAACCCGCGTTGAGCAAGCGTGGTGATAAACGCTCAATCCTTCTCCGTGTGAGAGGAGGCCGCAGCCCAGCAGTGGGACGAAAAAGGCTGGTGATGATTTATCAGAAAAATGTTTTAATAAAGTAAAATTTCTACTTGACGTATCATGAAATCAATAATGTTAAACAAAAATATATGATAGTGTCCAAAAAACCCACTAGGTATATCAATATTCTAAGTATTTTCAAAGTACCCACACACTGCAAACTAAACAGTCGGCCCATAGTTGACCCGACGACGGTTGGCAAACATTTTTTAAAAGAATATCTTGATTCCAATCAAAGTTTTCAGTTGGTCTGATACCGGCTAAATACCTGATCTTTGTAATGTGCGTACTACCATTCATCTTCATACTGATTTATGAGCACAAACAAACTATCGGCCGACTAAAAGTTTGCAGTGATCTCTCTAATAGTTTCTGAGTGAATAAATACGTGTTTTTATCAATATTTGTATTAAGTGAAATAGTCATACGAATTATCGCATTTTAATATTAAAAATCCACGACTTTTGAAACTGGTTTCTTGACCTCGGATCTGTAGTGATGGGAAATATAAATATGGATAATTTTCGGCCTTATTTTAGTGTTTGTTTTGTGGTGTTCGCTTTGATGATTCTATATGACGAATATTTCTCGATATTTTTCAGTTTTAATTATGTTTCGGTTCCAAAAGATAATATATTAAGATAATTATCATTCTTGCAAATCTATACGTAAGTAACTTAAGATACTTTCAGCAATGTAAAAATTCATTCATTCGATTTTAATAAACGATTCACTGTTTTTCAAAAACAAATTCATATTTTTTTCGGCTTAAGTGTGATTTTCGTCCTCGGCCTTAACCACATCACTATCAATAAATTTGACGAGTTCACAAAGTCCATTTATATAATTTCCTTCGCGTTTTAAATAATAAATCAATATGAATTAACTTAGATTACCTAAATTTTAATAGATATTAATACTTTTTTACATAAAAAAAAAAAACGTTTTTGTATGTTTGTAAAGAATAAGCTCAAAACTGCTAAATCCAAAACTACTAAAAATCGTTCTTCCTGAATATTTTTATCAACATGTTACATTATTTAATTATTATACTTTTTGATATCCATGACACCAACCTAATTTTAAAAATTAGGTTAGGCAACAGAAATACATCATCTGTGAAAATTTCAACTCTCTAACTATCACGGTTTATGACATACAGCCTGATGACAGGCGGACGGACGGACGGACAAAGGAGCGAAAACAATGGGGTCCCGTTTTACCCTTTGGGTACGGATCCCTAAAAAAGATACTCTTTTCGTAAAGTAGGTATAAATAAATTAAAATATGTAAAAATACCGTGAAGCATTTTCATCAAAAATCCATAAAAATTATTGAAAATTACTTTCGTAAGTGATAAATAACACCATTTTTAGAAAACAAGTAATTTTATATAGAAATGTAAATATAAAAAAAAAAAAACTAATGGTTTATATAATACGATTAAATACAAGAGGTAACACGTTTTTTTATGTATTTATTAACATATTGAAATAAATTACACATATATTTAAAGTACCTATACACGTAAAAATAAGGATAATTTCACACTTGACGATTTTTTTTACCTAAAATACAGACAGATATGCATATGGCAAATTTTTTTACCACCAACGACTGTGTTTCGGATATAGCACGATAAACCTGTAGGTCCCGGCTGTCATTGAACATCCTTGGCAGTCGTTACGGGTAGTCAGAAGCTAGTTAGTCACTAGTCTAACCAAGGGGTATTGCCCGGGTAACTGGGTTGAGGGGGTCAGATAGGCAGTCGCTCCTTGTGGCACACTCGTACTCAGCTGCATCCGGTTAGACTGGAAGCCGACCCCAACATAGTTGGGAAAAGGCACGCGAGATGATGAAGTTCCACAAATTAGGTACTTAAACATGACAATATTTAAAAACTAGATGAGGTTGGTATTTCTTATCCTTCCTCAAGAAGAAACACTTTTCGATCAGTAAGTTACTCAGATTCTTACTTTATTCACCTACTACCTATTATAATATTGAAATATATTTATTTTCCCATAGATTATTACATTACATTCTACCATTACCAATAAAAGATATAACAAACCACATAATATATTAATAAGAAATAAAGAATTATTTAAATAACACTATAAATATTAATAGTCGTAATTGCGACCAGTTTGTCGCAATAAATAGTCGCACAGTGTGGTAACGGCCTTATTTTGTTAAATAGACATTTATATGTGTTTATACAAGATGTTTTCTATATGCCGAGCCTTTTCCCAACTATGTTGGGGTCGGCTTCCAGTCTAACCGGATGCAGCTGAGTACCAGTGTGCCACAAGGAGCGACTGCCCTATCTGATCTCCTCAACCCAGTTACCCGGACAACCCAATACCCCTTGGTAAGACTGGTTGTTGAAACTGCTTCCTAAGACAGTATAGTTGGGAAAAGGATGATGAGGATATTTCTGTACTTTTTAATATTTAAATGTTTTTACGTCCCGTTGATAAAACAACAGCCTGTATACAAAATGTTTATTGGTAGATAATAACACTTATTTAGAAACTAGTTTTATTATAATATTCTGTCTAAAATCTTATTAAATGTGAAATTATGACGGTTACATTAAGAGCGTGTACGTCAACCGCGCGCCATTTGGCCTAAAAAGGTACTTTTCAAACCACTGTTTCTCATTAACTACTTATCCTATAACTATGTTAATTTTTAATAACGCAAGGTAATTTCACCGTCTATATAGTTAATTGAACATAAATTTCAATTTGTGTAGTTTAAATACTTAAAACCCATAGAACGTAACAGATGTTTTATAAAATTCCCGTTCAGCGTCTATTTCGAAGCTTAAATTCATGTGAAAACAGTGGGAAATCTAATCATATTTATTTTTTTACTCATAGACGAAATCCCCATGCCTATAGTTAATTGAAAACATTTTTTGATTTAGGTCTCTATCTTTCAGAAAAAAATATTTTAACAGTGTGAAAAATTGTGAATTTCAAATGCTTTTTTTACCTACCTATCTTACTTAATTTAATATAACAATTATTTACTATAGTAATATAACTCTTTCTTTAAAACATAAACTTTATATTATAATTTAATCTCTCGTTTTAATTTTTTTATAAATTATTTAAAAACTACTATAAAACGCTGCACGCGAGTCAACTCAAACCAGACCGCCGCAAGGCTTCCCAGAGAGAGGACGTGTCGCTCCGTCACATCGCGTAGGGTGAATAACCTCTGCCGTAGATACCGAGAATAGAGTATATTTCAAGCGCGACCAACAAATCTTGATACATTACTATTTTATTTAAAGCTCAATTTTGAAGCATATTTTTTTTATCGATTGAGTTGAAATTTTGTTTGAACGTTCAGTTTTAATGACAATGTATGATTCTATATCCGATATGGCGGTATACCCAAGATGGAGAAAAAAATGTTTTTAATGCATTCCTACGATATGGGTATCAAATGAAAGGGCTTGCTATGAACAAGTCGAAAAAAAAATGTGTCGCGAGTCTTAATCCAATATGGCGGACTCCTTAGGCTAGAAATCACTTATTGCAGATGTATGTTACCAATCGAGCTATAATTTTATTTATATGTTCATTTTGGATGAACCCAAATTTTGACTTTTGATCCCGAATAACTTTTGAAGCATATAGGAACGATGACTTTGATGAAACTTTATTTGCAATGGTAAACGCAAGCTCTTCACCAATATTTAGCTTTCCGGCAATTGTTGTTATTTGACCACAATTTTTTGGTCTGGATGGACTGGACCATTCATATAAACAATCAATTTTTCAAATCGGTCCAGGCGTCTTTGACAAATCGAGAACAATCAAATTGTGAACAATCACAAAACAATCTAATTGAACCCTCCTCCTTTTTTTTGAAATCGGTTAAAATATAGAAACTCTTAACATTGCCATTAATCATCAGTCGACTATTTAGTACTGTTGAAAATTGTATGTAATATACAGAAAGTCCTCAAAACCAAGGTTTTCATAGGTAGGTGCCCGATTTTTTTGCTAAAGAGTGTAAGTATTAACGACTTATTTTCATGTTTTCATATTTTAGTCATCCATAGACTTACACTATTTTCTCGCTATTAACTATTTACTAAATAATATATTTTTTGTTCTACCAATTTCACTCGAAAGGATCAAAATGGTTTGTGTGACTATACGTGAAGTATGATAGGCACGCACACAGCCGCGAGTGGCCGCGACGCTAGTCTGCGTGATTTTTTGCGTTGAATTACCTAAAGTTGACATCGCGCGGCGAGCGTACACGCTCTTAAGTAAATAATCTCTATTAGAGTATCCATGCACTGAAGACTAAACAGTCGGCCAACAGTTGCCGCGATTGCTGTAATTTATTTTTTAAAGAAAATCTTGATTCCAATCAAAGTTTTCAGTCGGTCCGATACCGGCTAAATACCTGATCTCTGTAATGTGCGTACTACCATTCATCTTCATACTGATTTACGAGCACAAACTATCGGCCGACTAAAAGTTTGTAGTATGCGGTACTCTAATGGCCGAGAATCGAATCTCAAACGATCATTTTGCTACTTAACTCTCTTCTAAACGCACATACAGACATACAATTTTATATACATATATAAGTAAGTAAGCTATCTATTTTACTGGGTGCCATATGACCTGTCCATCGTAAAGCCCCAGGTTCGATGCCGGGCACTTACAATTGAAATAAAATGTCCAGGTTAAGAGATATATAGGAGTTTTACTGATACCTCTTAAATTGCAGTTTCGCATGTTGCGTGCAATCGTCATGACGACTTGGTTGGATCATCGGCCGAGCCTTTTCCCAACTATGTTGGTGTCGGCTTCCAGTCTAACCGCATGCAGCTGAGTACCAGTGTGCCACAAGGAGTGACTGCCTATCTGACCTCCTCAACCCAGTTACCCGGGCAACCTAATACCCCTTGGTAAGATTGGTGTCAGACTCACTGGCTTCTGACTACCCATAACGACTGCCAAGTATGTTCAATGACAGCCGAGACCTACAGTTTAACGTGCCATCCAAAACACAGTGTTAGATAGCCCTTTTATCGGGGAAGGCTATAGACTACTTTTTATCCGGGTCCGTGCCGAGGTTCCCACGGGATGCGGGTGAAACCGCTGGCAGAAGCTAGTTAAAAATAAAATGTATTCCGGCCATCTATTGGTCAAACCAAAAATCTGCCGGAAGTCATTTTTCCACGCGAACGAAGTCACGGGCAAAAGCTAGTTAATTAATATTGGGTTAGAAAAAAACTAGAACATACACTGCATTGCAAAAAAACGACCGCAAATAAAAACCTAACGAATAATTTCGATCAATTAAAAAGTAACAATGAGAATTTTGCGCGGTCCAAGGTTCGGAGTCCGGGTTGGGCAAAACGCATAATTGTTAGTCCGATCGTTTTCTCAGAACTACAGCTCACAAAGAGATTCCTTGGTCATTAGTGACTTGGATGGCGTTTTTACTGCTGCGACATATAGGTATGCGGGTTTGAAACTAGACGTGGTAAGTTTTTGTTGAAACACTAAGTAGAGTGTAGAAAAAGTTTGGTATTACGAATTTTTGAGATGTAAACTAAATGTTTTTGAGTGAAGGAAAAGTCTAGGTGCTAGTTTATTCGAAGTAATTTTTTAGGTGATTGATGAAAGTTTGTTACTCTTTTACGTAAAAACTACTGAACGGATTTTGATGAAACTTTGCAGTAACATAGCTTATATATCTAGGTTACCATAGGCTACTTTTTATCCGGGTGCGGGAAGTCGTTTCTTCAGTACACGGATAAAATCGCGAGTACTCGTTGCTCAACAATTTTATAGTGAAAGAATATAGCACTTTATTAAAATGTCGAAGCTTTACTATAATTGACATAAACTTAAGATCGATCCAGCAGTTCCATAGATAAAACACTACATACAATCTGACAAACCTATAATATTGGTAGAGATATGCCTACATGATTATTGGTGTTATTATATTGACATAATATGTCAAGACTGTCAATTTGTAGATCTTTGACAGTCGATACGGTAAGTAGATGCTAGTTTTTACTTAGATCTAGTTAGACTGGAAGATGACTCCAATATAGGAAAATGGCTAGACAAATGATGAGTGTCTTTTGTCAATAGACTTGATCCTTTTTACTTTTTAGGGTTCCGTACCCAAAGGGTAAAACGGGACCCTATTGTTTTCGCTCCTCTGTCCGTCCGTCCATTCGTTCGTCCGCCTGTCACCAGGCTGTATCTCATGAACCGTGATAGAGTTGAAATTTTCACAGTTTCGAGTCCGACTCGCACCAGTTTTTTAAACTTTTTTACTGTCCCACGTGCGTTGTATATTTTTTACCTACTAATACATATTATAAAGTTGAAGAATAAAATTGGTTTGTGAGTTTGCTACGCGCATACCTACTTAGGAACTACAGGTCAAATATTTCAATGTTGAATAGTCCGTTTAGCGAGGAAGTGTACTTTTTATCCGGATGGGTAAGAAGTTCCCTCAGGAAGTGGACAAAACCACTAGCGGAAGCTAGTATAGGTAGGTACACCAATTATTAAAAAAAAAATGTATCAGTAGCGAAACAAGGGACATAAAAATCCAAAATTAACATTTTGTTTGTAAGTAATTTAAAGAAGGTCGTAAAAACAGTTTTTTTTTTGTATTTTACATAAAACATTTGTATGTACAATGTCGTAAATTAGACCCTTTTTTCATCATAAGAGGTTTCACGCGAGGGGGTCGACTTTGACATATTAAAATTCCTTTACGAATGTCAAATATGTTATTTTTTATATCGTAACGACTTTTTTACTTTTTTGTCTTTTAAAATCGATTGAAGTTAAGCTGCGTTTACGTTGATGGGTGACGGTTTACGTCATGACGAGTTCCTCCATGTTTCGAAGGGCACCAGCTGTCATTTGAACATCTTTGGAGTCGTTACGGGTATTCCGAAGCCAGGAAATCTGACAACCAGTCTTACCAAGGGGTATCGAGTTGTTCAGGCAACTGGGTTGAGGAGGTCAGATAGGCAGTCGCTCCTTGTGGCACACTGGTACTCAGCTGCATCCGGTTAGACTGGAAGCCGACCCCAACATACATAGTTGGGAAAAGTCTAAGCCGATGATAATTAGGTATTGATGCACACATTTTGGCGAGAGATTTGGGTGGTGGCATAATGGTTAAAGAACCAACCTCTCAAGTATGAGGGTTCGATTACAGGTCAGGCAAGTACCAATGCAACTTTTCTAAGTTTGTATATACTTTCTAAGTATATCTTGGACATCAATGACTGTGTTTCGGAGGGCACGTTAACCCTGGGAAAAAGGCTCGGGAGATGCTCACTGTGGAAGCCGACCCCAACATACTTAGGAAATGGCTAGGCAGATAATTTGATAATACAAATAGAAATACATATAGAAGGTGCCTTAAAATTTTGGCGAGACTCTCAAAAAATATTTTTGTAAAGCTTAACAAATTCAATATTTGTGATGGCCAGTGTTATAGAGACATCTAACCGACCGGTCGGGAATCGAACCCGCACTGATAACATCGCCTGCGCAGGAATTCCAACTATTCCTGACAGAGATACCGAGTAACGTCAGCAGGGGACGAAAGGATTTTAGTGTTTAGTTTTTATTTTTTTGGTGTCTGTGTTTTTAAAAGATTATTGTTGTGTGGTTTTTAAATTATTTATGTACAAAATTTATGAATAAAACATACATAGAAAGATTTTGGGTAATTCAAAAAAGCCATTGGTATTGCTATCCTCCCTATGTAAGTATATTGAAATGAGAGACAGAATTTGTTAGGATAAAAAACAAAAAAAAAACATAATTATTCCAGTAATTTATTTTTCAACATTATTACTAAATTTTTTAAAGTATTATTGCATAAAAAAAGAAACGTATAAAAAATTTGGATAAAAACTGAAAAAAAAAAATTGAGATAAGTAATACTCTTACTGTGATTCAATATTTATTTAATTCAACACACTATTTATTGATAATGTTAGTTTTTATATTATTTGATGTCTCATCCTTATTTTTCTCCTATCGCTACCAAAAACCGTCAAGTTCGTATCATTGAAGCCTACCTGGTCCAACTTTTTTATTTTGCTGTCGAGCGCCCAAAGGCATAAGCGATAATATATACACGAGTGCATGTAGCATACACCAGTGCATGTGCCATACACGGTGCATTAGTGTATGGTAGCAAAAGACAATTTTTATAGGTCGAATGAGCTAGAAGTACAATAAAATAAATATTTTAGGGGAAATTAAATATTTGCAGATGATGAGTACGGTACGCACTTGGCCAGATTTATTGTTTTTTTTTTTTTTGTGAATTTCTTTTCAATGTTGCTTAGTGCAGCCAATGTAGGCATCTAAACATAATATCATACAGAAGATTTTTGCGTTTTTCTAATCCAAAACACAAATAATCTGTTTTAGAGCTGCGGTGCCACAGATAAACATACCTACATAGCAGTCAAAGTCATAACACCCTTCTATTCGCGCCAGGATAAGAAATACTTTAAAATTAATAACACACTAAATTACCTCTAAATAAATAAAGATTCTAACTGACCCGATTTCACTGACTGCAAGTGTAAGGAGACAGTACAGATTTCAGAATGATTATCAAAAAATAGTAATTTTGTACCATCACCATGATACTGCAAGAGTCGATGAGCTTAATTCAAATAATTATTGATTGAGATCAGGCTCAAAGAGTAGGTAACTCTTCGCCTATGATCCTATCATCATCTGCCGAGCCTGTTCCCAACTATGTTGGGGTCGGCTTCCAGTCTAACCGCATGCAGCTGAGTACCAGTGTGCCACAAGGAGCGACTGCCTATCTGACCCCATCAACCCAGTTACCCGGGCAACCCGATACTCCTCGGTAGGACTGGTTGTCAGTCTTACTGGCTTCTGACTACCCGTAACGACTGCCTTGCCTATAATCCTACGAATATTGTAAACTGGCTATGGCTTGCGGTTTCACCCGCGTTTCGGGGGAACTTCTTCCTGTAGCCAGATAAAATGTAGCCTATATTACTCGGGGATAGTGTAGCTTTCCAACAGTGAAAGAATTTTTAGAATCAGTTTATACCCCAAAGACTCGGGAACTACTGAACTGGTTACCAGTCTTACCGAGGAGAATCGGGTTGCCCGGGTAACTGGGTTGAGGAGGTCAGATAATTATGCAGTCGCTCCATGTGGCACACTGGTACTCAGCTGCATCCGGTTAGACTGGAAGCCGACCCCGGTAAAGGAAACGGCTAGCCAGATGATGAATCACCAGCTGTTAAATCATCCAGTATTGTACCTACCGTCGTGTCTGATCAATTTATCACTGTCTACAAAGAACGGTTGGGATCGAAGCATAGATAATATCATTGTTCGGGCCCTACCTTTTGTAGGAATTCATCGTTTTTTGTACAGACTTACCGCGTTTGACTTTTGGTATGAATGATATATTTAAGCATGTACGTAGGTTTTTTTTCTGTACTTTTGAAGTTTATGTTTGTTGAAACTGTTTTTTTTTTTTTGTGACAGTATGATCATTATAATATACTTATTCTAGTTTAGGCTGTATCTACCTTCTGAATAGTTTGCTAAAATAAAGTATGCTTAACTAGGTCAGTGTGTTGATGGGTGATTCTAATAACCTTTTTTATTACTAGGAAAATATAGACTAGCTTCTGCGAGCGGTCTCATTCGCGCGCCGTGGGAACTACTCCATGCATCTGGATAAAAAATATCTCAAAGCCTTGCTCGATAAACGGACTATTTAACACTGTAATAATATTCCTAATTGGTCTAATAGTTCCTGAGATTAGCACGTTCAAGCAAATACACTTCGTCTTTTTAATATTAATACCGATTATCCCTTAAAATTCAATAGATAGGTAGCTAAGTCAGACCAGCCATAAGTCAGACAAAATTTCAGACAGAAAACCTGTCTAAAACCATACCTATTACAGCTTATCAAATCTAAAGTTAAGATCAAGTCAATAATTTAGACAATAGATTTACTTGCGTTTAATATTCCCCACAATGCCTCGTGGTTGTGTCCACCCACGTGAAGTCAGGTCGTAAATATAGTATTATACATAGCTTCCGTGTTTACTGAATTTCGTTGGCATAGCTTTAATGTATAGCTTTTTTAGAACTTACTTTATTAATTGTATAAGTAGGAATTATATGTACATATTTACATGACGTAAAAATAAACTTATTTATACATAATATACTTCTAAAAACAATAATTATAAAATGGCATCAAAAAACTCCTCATCGCTGCCCACCGGGAGTGTACCCAAGAGGCTGGCAGCATTGCCACGTTGGATGGCAATGCTTAATTTTTGACCAAAATAAAAACCAGCCTTTGGGTCACTTGAAGTGTCAGCAAGTCGCTTTGCCAGATCTTTAAAAAGCAGATGAGCACTTGGACCCCACGGCCCGAGGGTTTCAACCCCAAACGGCTCAAAGGTATAGTTACCAACCAGGGTGCTATATTTGCGCCGTTTGAGGTTCTCTGCAGCCGCAGCAGCGGAACCAGAACATCGCGCCGAGCTAGGAAGGTGGCTTTTTTAGAAACAATTCACAAGTGTGAAACACTAGTATTGTCACCTTATTCTGCCTTCCTTTTTAACACGCTTATATTAGCTTCACTGGTAACTATGTATGTAAGAAAATCTTGGAACCTTAATGTGACCCACTTCCCGGTCTTCGATTAGGATGAAATTTTGCACACGCTCTGAGTTCTGATGACAATACAGGACTAGCGTGTTTTTTTAGTTTTTTTTTTTCGCCGTTTACGCGTACTAGTGCACGCATATAATTAACATATCGTTTGTACAGACGACAGCATATCAACCTATCTCAATATGTCAAATGTCTTCAATAGATTTTTAACCTTATCACAACAGTTGAAGATTAATGTTCGATTGATAAAATTTGACAGATTCGGGAAGGTTGATCTGCTGGCTTCTGTAGCTACTGCAAAAAAACTAATCCTACTGTTTTCTAAGTACAAAAATACATGCAAATCAATAACGTGTACCTATATAGATTACTAGCCGTTTTCCCGCGGTTTCACCCGCGTCCCGTGGTAACTACTGCCCGTACCGGGATAAAATATAGCCTATGTTACTCGTAGATAATGTAGCTTTCGAATGGTGAAAAACTTAGAAAAAACGGTCCAGTAGTTTTTGAGCCTATTTATTACAACCAAACAAACAAAGTTTTCCTCTTTATAATATTAGTATAGATAGGGCCTAACTGCACTGTCATGTCTGTCATACTAGCGAATTTTCCGCACGGTTCTTTAGCGCAACCACGCTTGGATCGTATGGTTTTTTTTTTTAATAAAAAACGGACATTTATGTAGTCCGTGCAAATGGGCTTTAGAGTGATTCGGTGTCAATATCTGAGAAAAATCACTCCCATAAAAGTTACCCTTTATGATAATGCTACAAATATTTACGACTGCCTCGTTGGTCTAGTGGTCGCAAGCGCGGCTGCTGTTCTCGAAGTCTCGGGTTCGATTCCCGGGTCGGGCCGCTTTGTGGGTTTTCTTGAACTTTCACAAAGCAGCCGTAGTCTGGAAGTTGGTGATTGATTCACCCGTGCATCGGAGAGCACGTAAATGTCAGTCCTGCGCCTGATCTCTTTCCGGTCGTGTCGGATTGCCGTCCCATCGGGTTATGAGAGTGAAGGAATAGGGAGTGCACCTGTGTCTGCGTAAATGCTCGTGCACTATAATATGTCCTGCGCAGCTGGCTGATCTCCAGCCGCCGTGGCCGAAATCGGCTGTGGACGCCATACAAAAATTTCATAGAATTCCAATCAAGCATTACCGTGATTGATGAACGAATGAAACAAACTTTCACATATTTCTATACAGGATACATAATTTAATTAATTAATTATTATTTTTAATTGCCTATCCAATAAGTAAGTTATTTTGACTAGAACTTTCTACTTGTTAATGTCGATGACACAACAGTTTAGTACAAAGGCCTTATTATACCGTTTTTTTTGAAGTTGGTTAAGTGTTGTACTTGACATTTATTTCAATGAACTGTTTTTATGATGATGTGCATTGGTTAAGTCTCATTTTTTTATTTTGAGGAAATGTGTGCAATCTTTACTTTATTTTAAGTGCGAAATAACTCTGTACGTCTGTTTGTTGCGTTTTCACGCCAAAACTACTGAAGATTCAAGTTTTTGGTAGGTACACAGATAGTTTAGGTACTAGAACCTGAGAAAGGATTTATTCTACTTTTCGATCGCGTTTTTATTATACTCCCTTCCGCATGCGGTCTCTCCCGACTCTTCAGGGAATTTTTTCCTGCACTCGCATAAAAACTAGCCAATATGCAATTCTGTGACATAAGCCAAGTCATCCTCCGAGCCTTTTTCCCAACTATGTTGGGGTCGGCTTCCAGTCTAACCGGATGTAGCTGAGTACCAGTGCTTTACAAGGAGCGACTGCCCTATCTGACCCCCTCAACCCAGTTACCCGGGCAACCCAATACCCCTTGACATGGGCCAGGTTTCATCAAATTATATGCAGCAGGAAAAAAACATCCTTACCTACATACAAATTGCGTTTACAATATTCGTAAGATAATAGGATCACAAATATATCCAAAAACGGTGACCAATCACAATCCTAGCCTCGGATTGTCGCTTACCCTCTTGACCCGGGACCCGGATATAAGTTAAATACAAACAATAAGGTTTTGAGCTCACGGACTAACAATCGTGGGGTACCTATCTTATTTCTTGTGTCATTGTATAAGTTTTGCAGTAGTACAAGTTATTTATAATATCACACTAATCTATATAATAATCTATTTACTAAAATAATAAAAAAGAAATATATTTGTTTCAGCACTGTTGGAAAGCTACACTCTTCACGAGTAACATAGGTTATATTTTATCCCGGTACGGCAGTAGTTCCCACGGGACGCGGGTGAAACCGCGATAGAGTACATGGTTGAATGGATTTTGATGAATAAAGTAAAATATTTACATTTTATATTTACATATAGGTACTTAAAAATTATTCTATTATCATTCTATAAAGTAAACTAACTTGTAGACACGACAACAAAATAATATATTTTATAGGGTACTTTTTTGTTGCTGCCAACCTTTGACAATAATATACCTTCTTGGCATGGTCCGGTAAAAGTTAAAGTAAAAAAGTTTATTTAAAATAAGCTTCCAACCGCAGTTACTCACGTCTCGAGAAGTCCTATAATGTCTTCTCCACAAATTTTCAGCAACATTTGTACAGCTGTTTTTGAATTATTTGCCAGTAGTGTAGCCATAGTGTAACTAATAACACTTTCGGTTTCTTAAAAGATAGTCCTTTGCAGGCTCTTATGAAAAGTCAAACATAAGTTGTTAGGTTGATAAAACTAGCCTTGATTAATATTTGCAATATTTATTATTTTATTTTACTGCACTTTTTTTTTTCAAATATTTACATTAATTTTAAAAATTAAGAATAAACTTATATATACAACTTAAAACTAATACAGTGCATCAAAAAATTGCTCCTCATCGCTGTCACCGGGTAATGTACCCAAAAGGCTGGCGGCATTGCCACGTTGAATGGCAATGCTCAACCTCTGTGCGAAATAAAAGCCAGCCCTTGGGTCACGAGAAGTGTCAACAAGGCGCTTAGAAATTTCCTTCGCAAGCGCGTGAGCACTCGGACCCCACGGCCCGAGAGTTTCAACCCCAAACGGCTCAAACATGTAATTCCCGATAAGGCTACTATATTTGCGCCGTTTGAGGTCCTCTGCTTGTGAAGCGGCGGAGCCAACACAGCACGCAGTTCTAGCCTTGATGAAGTTTTTTATTCATTATGTTGCACACAATTTTAAAGTGACGTAACCTCACACATTATTGCGCAGACTTGAAATACTGTACATAACTTCATAATGACACTTAGTATCGATTGTGAATCTACTCGAGATGTATCGTTTCGTCGAATCGATTGATCAGTATTGTGATCCGAACGATTTTGTCTGCAGCTGCGATCTCTATTCGATGGAACTGCAAACATTTGATGTTACCGATTTCTATATTTCTTTGATTGGCTCAAATACTTTGTTAAAGTCGTGATTTAGAGAAAAAAACTACTATATACATATATAGCCAAGGTACCAATTGTCTGCGACGGCTGTTCTCATATAAGGAGATCAGCCAGCTGCGCAGGACATATTATAGTGCGGGCACATTTGCTTGGACACAGGTGCACTCACTATTCCTTCACTCTCATAGCGCGATGGGACGACAATCCGACACCACCGGAGAGAGATGGTTGTATATAACGTAGGACACCTACCTAGAATACAGATGCTTAAAAAATAAACTACCTTCCGCTTGCGGTTTCGCCCGTATCCTGTGGGAAGTACCGATGAACCCGCGCCTCGGGGTAAAAAATACCTTGTAACCCTACGCAATAATTTGGCTGTCTAATATTGAAATAATTTTTCTATTGGACCTGGATTTTAGTAGATTGAAACCCTGACAAGAACGTAGATTTTATCTGAACCAATAGGTATATAGTTATCGGCACGGATATTGAGCCCTGACCTTCACCTGCGCAGAAGCGATTTATTGGTTTATTGCCTTATGTGTACAGTGCTCAAAGCGATCCCCACTCTTCCGCCGAGAGCTCAATATCCGTGCCGATAACTATAGGTACCTAAAACTATCTGACTTCTATAATGTAACTACAAACCTTCTCATAAGTCTGGATATAACTATGCTGATCAAAAACGGTCCAACAAAACGTGAGATAATCGCACAAACATACACACGAGTACATACAGGTCAAACTCTATGTATAGTTATCGGCACGGATATTGAGCTCTCGGCGGAAGAGTGGGGATCGCTTTGCGCACTGTACACTTAAGGCAATAAACCAATAAATCGCTTCTGCGCAGGTGAAGGTCAGGGCTCAATATCCGTGCCGATAACTATACGTATGCATATAATAACTCTTTTTTTTAAGTACTTAGTTTCATAACGAGAAGTCACCAAAAGAAATTAGTCGAAAAACACATCATAACATTTCCTTTTAATACGGTATTCTCTCTGACCGCTTGTCTTACAGTCTTACCCTTATTTTACAAACTTGACAACCGGTAGTAGCAAGCGTCAATAAGCTGGTATTTTATAATAATTCTTAATGTCATAAAAATATTGATCGGCCGCCATATTGTATGCAAAAAGACAACGTCTCCTGTCACTGTCACTCATTCTTATCGCGAAATCTAATAACCTGTTTGTGGTATGTAAAAAGAATTAATTTAGTTTTAAAGTTTTGGGTAATCTGCCTAGCCATTTCCTATGTTCGAGTCGGAACTTTGTCTAACTTGATGAGTACCAGCCTTTTTTTTAACTATGTTGGGGTCGGCTTCCAGTCTAAACGATACAGCTGAGTACCAGTGTATTACAAAAAGCGACTGCCCTATCTGAACTCCTCAACCAAGTTACCCGGGCAACACAATCTTGGTAAGACTAGCGTCAGAATTACTGGCTTCTGACTACTCGGAACGGCTGCCAAAGATGTGCAAACGACAGCTGGGACTTGGTCAACGCGGAAACTATTAAATCAAAAGTCATTTCTAAAACAGTTGTTTAGTCCCAAATCAGTATAGTTACAAATTTATTTAAAGAGAGGTTTTTTTTTTATTAAAAAAAGGTCGTTCCTTGTCCCCAGGTTGTGTCGAACAAAATTCCTACAAACTGACATGAGAAAAAAAAAGGGTAAATACTGTGAAGCGTGTTTGATTAAGAAGTGAAGGGTTCTGTAGGTTTTTTTTTGGATATATTTAATGATAGGTGTTTTTTTTTGTGATGTTTTTTAATGGAGTTAAAGAATGTAGAGTATTGATGCTGATCATTTTGCGAATGTTTGTGTAACGAAAATAGTGTATTTTTTTATTATTATTAATTGTACGAGGCTAGTCAGATGCATTCTATTACCAAGATTTTTTTTTTATTCATTAAGGTTTTTCGTATTTTTCCATACTAAACTACTTTGCCTTATAACCGAGTAACTTAACCGTTACTTAAGTAGTTTTCTACTATAATATCGTCTTACAAAAAAACCTTAATTAACCACAAATCTTTAAAAAGACCTTATTAAGAATAAAAAACCGAAACTAACAAGTACATAACATCTTTCAAAAAACATTCATTGACAATCCCACCCCCGATTCGATTCACACACGAAAATTTTTACCATTTCTAAAAAAGACAAAAAAAAACTTTTTTTTAAATTCTACAATTTGCTTAGCCCACCCCCTGACATCACTATGACTATTAAAAAAACTCGGTCGAAACAAGGTGTATCGAATTAAATTTAGCCACCGTACGGATCTCTGAATTGAGCCCAAGAAAAAACATAAAAAAAATATCTCTTCGACGTTGGTCGTCCACAAAAAAACGTCTTGTTAAGGTATATGTGTTTCTTAGAGCATTTTAATAACTGGAAACGTTAAAGTCAAAATCATTTATTGAAACTTGGCTAATAAGATTAGCACTTTTTTTTTGCCAAAATTACAAACGGGTATCACTGCCAAAAACTTTTTTTCAAAGTCAAGTTACAAGCACTTATGAACGTCAAAAATTATTAATAGGTTCGATTCTAGTTGCCCATTCCAAAGTAGCTTCCTATGGAGAAGAAAAGAACGGGCAAGAAACTGCATAGTTACTCAATTTCATCTCTTCCTAGTGTTAACGTCATTGTATGCAAAAGATTCTTAATTTCCCAGTCATAATACTAAGAAGTGTTGAAAGGGCGATTTTTGGATATGTAAATATAATAGACAAGAAAAATTTCTAATTTAGATACATAATTCAAATGTTTTTGCAGTTGACAGCTGTTAGTTTTCAAGGCGAGCAATTTTTGTACTGACTGACAAAATTATAAACTGTATTAAAAACGCTCAGACCATAGTTTAATTTCAAAAATACATATTTAACTTAAATATAAACTTTACTTAGGTACACATGTAGATGGCCAACGGGCGGTCTCATATCTTTTCCTGAGGGTAAACACAGCAGTGGCGTATCCAGCAGGTTCGATGATCCAAGTTGTTTTCAATGGATATATTTATATTGGTTCCCGCTGATTTCGGTATGCGAGCCCAAATAGAAATAGCCTATTTTTGATTTTGAGTCATTTTGAAAAATTGTATTTGATTTTATAATGGTATGTAACTCTATAAGGACCGGATACTAAGGATTCTTAGGTCACACCTGCTTTTTGAAAAGAACATAAAAAAGACACAACCTAACTACAATTTAAACATCTGTTGAACACTTGTTTAAAAAAGTTGAACAGACGTTTAAAACTTTTTGTGATATGACGGACAATGTGTGCGTTAGAAGCTCAAAATTTACTTAACGAATTTTCGGACGGTACAGAATTTCATCATTCATCTTCACTTCAAAGTTTACAACGATATCGTTGTAAACTTTCGTATATAAAACACAAGTCGTTTTCCTGGAAACTACTTCATAAGTCCATGACGGACAATGTGTTCGTTAGAAGCTCAAAATTTACTTAACGAATTTTCGGACGGTACAGAATTTCATCATTCATCTTCACTTCAAAGTTTACAACGATATCGTTGTAAACTTTCGTATATAAAACACAAGTCGTTTTCCTGGAAACTACTTCATAAGTCCATGCAAAAGTAGCCTATAGTCTTCCTTGGACATTGGACTATATAATACTGAAATAATTTTTCAAATCGGATCAGTACCTAGTCCCCGAGATTACCGCATTCAAACAAAAATAAATTCTTCTTTATTTATTTGTTTAAAAACAAACTAATATTCTAAAAGGGGGCGTGATTTTTAACCAACTTTGTGACAATTGTCAGTTAAAAACAAACAATACTCTTTAAGCCTCACAGTTAAATCGGTAGGTTAAAGATAATTGTAGGTTTAAAACCCGCCCACAGTACAGTTAACCCGCCCACAGTTATTTAGTAATCATTCAGTTAGTTAATGCTTTTTTTTTTGAGAATATAAACACCTTTTTTGTGTTTTAAATTGTTGGGTAGAGTGTTAAGTGTTTTTTTTATTTGCTCGTGGCTCCGAAACTACTGAATCGATTTGAAAAATTCTTTCACTGTTGGAAAGCTACACTCTTCCCGAGTAACATAGGTAACTTTATCCCGGTAGGAGCAGTAGTTTCCACGGGACGCGGGTGAAACCGCGTGGAACAGCTAGTCGACTATTAAAATCAATTACAGTCTATTTGATGTAACCCTGTAACCCGAATTCTGAAATACTTGCCTCAACAAGCATTAAATCTTCAATCAAACTTCTTGTAATTAATTTTTATTTTTTCTTTGTTACAGAATCAAAAACATGACAGCAGTTGAAGAATAAAGACAGAAGAATTAAACAAACAATTGAAAATGGACAAAACAAAAGAAGAATTCAATCCTACACAATCTTTTAACGAAAGAATACCAACATTAAAAGATATTAATGTAAAGGAAAAGATAAACACTATGAACACCATAGACTTCAGAAATAGACCGTATGTAATATACAATGACTTTAGTACTAAAAAGAATTACAGAAAAGAAGTAACTTATTGTTTTCTAAGTGTAATACTAAGTTTTATCTTCGGTCTAGCAATAGGCGTAATAGTAATGAGTGGACAATACGAAGAAAAGATACTAGTAAAAGATAGAATAATACCTCGAGACATGAGCACAGTTAAACCAGAAATCAGGACCGAAAAGAACAAATTCTTAGCCGTATCTTTTACAGGACAGGAAAATAAGTACAACAAAGACATATATCCGAAAGGATTGACAGAAGTTATGAAAGATATCTTAAAGGACACGAAAAGTGATAGACATGCTATCATTTTGAATAAGACTTTCATACCAGATGGAGCGACAGTCCTGTATGACAATGTGTACTGGGGACCTCAGATAGAAGATGCCATGCCTCAAGGGTACGGAGACAGCTCCTCAGAAATCTGGGAGAAGTACATAGATGATGCTGAAGTGGTGAAGATGGAGCCTGGGTGTGGGAGAATGCAGAACCGCCTAGTCACTTTCAAGGATGGCTTGCAAGCTTGTGTCAGGTACAGGCAAAACACAGATCAGATTCAAGGAGAGATATTCAGTTTTTATGTAGGAAGATTGCTAAATTTGACGAATCTAGCCCCTTCTGTTATTAGAATCGTTGATTTGAAAGATAGGCTATGGAAAAATGTAGCCAATGATATAGCTAGTGCCCAATGGAGTACTAATAGAGCTGTTGTGTTAACACAATACATACCCAGTCTAGAATCGGCGTCAATACCAGATATTTTCAGACCTACAAACAGACATTTGAATAAGCTAGACATACTTAAAATGTCACTTAGAGAAAATGATACAGATATTTCCAAACAGCTTCTGTTAGACAAACTCAGAGTAAAAGAATTAAAATTGAAACAGGAACAACAGAATTTCAGCCATATTGATTTGAAACTCAACAAGAAGACTGTAGATAGATTTTTGGAACTAGCTCAGTGGTCAGACTTGATCATTTTTGATTATTTGACAGCCAATTTGGATCGAATAGTCAACAATTTATTCAATTACCAATGGAATGTCAATATAATGGACGGTCCTGCTCACAATTTAGCGAAGAAAATGGATAGTGGACTTCTTATCTTCCTAGACAATGAATCCGGACTTCTTCACGGTTATAGACTTTTGAAGAAGTATAATGTGTATCATAGTTTAATGTTAGACAACTTGTGTGTTTTCAGAAAAAGGACTATAGACTCTATGAAAAAGCTTTACAGTTCAAAATCAATTGGCTCGCTATTAAGTGATATGTTCCATAAGAAGAATTCAGTCATCATTAGGGATATTCTTCCTTCTCTGCCGGAGAAAAATTCTAAGATTCTAATTGAAAGAATAGGTAAAGTTTTGAATCAAGTTGAAAAATGTGAAATGACTTTTAGATAGCACTCTTTTTCTTGTGATTTCGCACTGAAAATTGACATTATTAAAATCAGTTTTAATAATTGACATTATTACTTCAATAAATAATAATTGTGTATTATTAATCCAATAAAAGATTATTGGATAAATAAATCAATAAATATTATATTATAAATTTTGCCCTTCTTGCAGTGGGACGATAAAAAAGGCTGTTACCTACAATACAGTTACAGTTTCAATTTTGATCACAAAAGAAAGCTTGATTTTAATCATGTATTAGTTTTCAATAGTGCGAGAAAAAAGTGTGATACTCTAACATTATTTTGATGCCAAATAATAATTATTATTTATTGTAAAAACTATACGATTAGTTGTAATAAATAAATGAATGTGCCAGTTGACATTGTTAGATCGAAAAAATATGTTTAAATATATTTAAAAACTATGTATCTTTGTATTTTTACAGACCGAATTATATGATTTGACATTTTATATGTTCACAAGTTTTAGGTTTTTATCAATTAAAGTTCTTTTCAAAAATATTAGAACAATTATTAACTCAGAAAAATCATATTTTTTCGATCTAACAACGAATATCGTGATATTTTCTAGATAGGTAACTTTTTAATTTTGTATAAATAAATATGTATATTATTAATAATAATTTATTCAATAAAATGTCAACAAATAATTTTGAAACACAGAAAAATTCTGAAAATATGTGAATTAAATCAAACTGCCCTTACTTATGTATTTTTTCACTTTTAAAATAAAGATAAATATAATGTTTTCGATAAAAATGTCTCATCTCAAACTTGGTTGTATTTTTTTTTTTCAAATTAAGGACAAGCTTTAACTAAAATGAATGTTTTTTGTAAATAAATACCTATGTAAAAATGTATGTACCTACAAATAAAATGAAAATAAATTGAAATTCAAATAATAATGTGTTTTTTTTTTCTTGTCTAGAGTGTGAGATTTGAATACAAATACCTGATAATAATTTAAATTCGAGTAGGTAAGTACATATAAAATACTAGCTTCTGCCAGCGGTTTCACCCGCATCCCGTGGGAACTACTTCTCGTACCGGGATAAAAAGTAACCTATAGCCTTCCTCGATAAATGGGCTATCTAACACTGAAAGAAATTTTCAAATCGGACCAGTAGTTCCTGAGATTAGCGCGTTCAAACAAACGAACAAACAAACTCTTCAGCTTTATAATATTAGTATAGATGGTAGTATGGATGGATATCAAAGTCTCTGAAATGGCTGAATTGATTTGGTTGGGTCGATAAATGTACGTCGACGGGCAGATAAAACATACAGTTATAAAAAAATAAAAATAAAAAAAAGCCTTTTATTTCTTGCAACAAAGTATTTACAGCAAGTTATAGTGTAGGATAAAAACAATTAAGATAAAAAATACTATATAATACTACTTAATAGCTAATGGTTGATGTGTCAGCAAAATCAGCAAGGTTCCCCCACTTTGAGTGAAGGCCTCCTTCAAAGACGCCCATTTCGGTCTATCCTGAGCTGTCTCTATCCAGTGTTGGCCAGCCGTTTTTACAATCTCAACATACAGTTATCTACCAATAAAAGAACCGACCGGATGAAAAGTAACCTAAGCGTAGAAAGTTTTTAGTTTTCTGAGGCCCCTTTACTGAGGCTACTTTTAAACAGCAGGGAACAGCTTGTCAATTAAGTATAAAATTAGGGAGAATTATTTAAATAAATTAAGGTCCAAAAGTATTGATTATTAGGCCTTATTAAAAAATATTTTGCATATTAGAAAAGCTTCATCATCATCATCATCATCTCAGCCATAGGACGTCCACTGCTGAACATAGGCCTCCCCCTTAGATCTCCACAGATACCTGTTGGAGGCGACCTGCATACAGCGTCTTCCGGCGACCTTTATAAGATCGTCTGTCCACCTTGTTGGTGGACTTAGAAAAGCTTAGCACGTAAATATTTTTGTAGACATATTGAAATTCCAAAGTTACATTGCTCCAGGGGTGCAAATCATCTTAATCGGTTCAGCCGGTTTATCATGTCGGGTATTATGTAGATTTTAACCTACCTACTTCCTAAACATTAAAATTCCACAACTTAGACTGGCCTGATGATTGAATTCAGGAATCTATAATAAGCGTTCAGGATGTGACCAGTATACCAGACCAGATAATAACGTAAGTAGGTATTTAGGTAAGGAGTAAATACGTGTACCTATAATAAGTAAAAAGACACAAAAAACAACTGCCTGAAATCATTTTTAAATCGGTCTATTCCTGAGAGAAACCAGCCAAACAAACTCTTCAGTTTTATAATCTGAGTAATATATAGGTACCTACTTACTTAGCATTGAA
Source organism: Helicoverpa assulta (assembly GCA_963856015.1). NCBI lineage: Eukaryota > Metazoa > Arthropoda > Insecta > Lepidoptera > Noctuidae > Helicoverpa > Helicoverpa assulta. The sequence continues at coordinate 956,282 of CAWLCW010000003.1, forward strand.
ACAAGCACTCATCATATGCATAGCTTAGCCTTCTATGTTGGGATCGGCTTCCAGTCTAACTGAATCAGCTGAATACTAATGTGGTACATGAAGCGAGTGCCTGTCTGACCTCCTCAACCCAGTTACCCGTCCAACCCTAATACTCCTCATTCAGAATAGTTGTTAGACTTTCTGGCTTCTGACTATCCGTAACGACCGCCAAAGATGTTCAAATGGCAGCCGAGACACATTTAACATGCGTTCCCAAACACGGAGGAACTCGTCATCATCGACCCGTATGGCTGTCACTAAGCCACGGGCCCCCTCCCCATCACTTTTTTAACCCAATATTGAATTAATAAATTCTAAGCTTCTGGGCAACTCGCAAAAAAGGTATTAATATATATTTTGACATATTTGACAGCTGTCAAAATTTTACTCCAGGGATTATGATGAACTCATATTTTTGAGATTACTATCGGTTCCCCGCGGTTCCACCTGCGTCACGAGGGAACTACCTCTACTTTTTTCACCCGGTTAAAAAGTAGCCTACGTCCTTTCTTAAGGCTATCTGTGCTATCCTTTCATTTAAATCGATTCTATAGTTTATACATAGTTGGGAAAAGGCTCGGGAGATGATGAGTAATTTAGGCATGGAAGCCTGAAAATCTCTTTTTTTTTTAAATCTTCAAATGACCCTTCCCGCTGTGTGTGCAGCGTGAGGGAGTGTCAGACTCTTACTGACTAAACCCCATTATGTTCTTTCTTAAGCCCTTTATGTACCAGCTCCGCGGTAACTCGCGCGAACAATCCCGTAGCCCAAGCCAGAAAGTCTAACCACCACTCTTATTGACAATCCAAAATGATTCTCTCTCTCTCTCTTCTTGATTGATTGATGACTCTGATTGATTGATTGTCGGTTAAAAATTATGACTGTATAAACGTTTACCTACTACTTAACAATCTAGTAGCATATACCTACTATAAAGCTGAAGAGTTTGTTAGATCGTTCTTACCGCAAGAATTTCTTGCATGAATTAGAAAGAAAGAAAGAAGAAAGAAAGAAAAACCATTTATTATCACAAACGACGATAAGGTTAGAAATAATTTCTAGTCTTCCAAACCCCATTTACCGAAGCAGACGAAAGGTAACTCTCACCCAAGTCCGCAAAGTTGTTCCCTCGTGACACAAGCGAAACCTTTAGAAACAGCTTGTTATTTAAAAATTACAAGTAAACAATTAACGAAATCACCAAACGTTGCCAAATTAAAATACCCCCATCACATATCTGAGATAAGGACACATTAAAAAAAAGCTTGACCGTTTAGTATTATGAAGGTGACGTACAGACATACAGTTTTCGATAACGCCGTGTAGTTATGTCCCTTCAGACTGTGTAGTTATGTCCTTTCAGACGTGTATACTTTACTACGGGCACTTAAGGAGGTGGGTGACCGATTACAAGAGTATTTATGGTAAAAGTGATCCAGATTTTCGAAATGGGTTCGGTAGATTGTGGCTATGATTTTTGGGGAAGACTCAATAAGTTTGGGTTTGGTTTCTAAAAGTTACGTGAGGAATGAACTTAATTACACTTACAATAACTTAAGTACAGAATTTCATCATTCATCTTCACTTCAAAGTTTACAACGATATCGTTGTAAACTTTCGTATATAAAACACAAGTCGTTTTCCTGGAAACTACTTCATAAGTCCATGCAAAAGTAGCCTATAGTCTTCCTTGGACATTGGACTATATAATACTGAAATAATTTTTCAAATCGGATCAGTACCTAGTCCCCGAGATTACCGCATTCAAACAAAAATAAATTCTTCTTTATTTATTTGTTTAAAAACAAACTAATATTCTAAAAGGGGGCGTGATTTTTAACCAACTTTGTGACAATTGTCAGTTAAAAACAAACAATACTCTTTAAGCCTCACAGTTAAATCGGTAGGTTAAAGATAATTGTAGGTTTAAAACCCGCCCACAGTACAGTTAACCCGCCCACAGTTATTTAGTAATCATTCAGTTAGTTAATGCTTTTTTTTTTGAGAATATAAACACCTTTTTTGTGTTTTAAATTGTTGGGTAGAGTGTTAAGTGTTTTTTTTATTTGCTCGTGGCTCCGAAACTACTGAATCGATTTGAAAAATTCTTTCACTGTTGGAAAGCTACACTCTTCCCGAGTAACATAGGTAACTTTATCCCGGTAGGAGCAGTAGTTTCCACGGGACGCGGGTGAAACCGCGTGGAACAGCTAGTCGACTATTAAAATCAATTACAGTCTATTTGATGTAACCCTGTAACCCGAATTCTGAAATACTTGCCTCAACAAGCATTAAATCTTCAATCAAACTTCTTGTAATTAATTTTTATTTTTTCTTTGTTACAGAATCAAAAACATGACAGCAGTTGAAGAATAAAGACAGAAGAATTAAACAAACAATTGAAAATGGACAAAACAAAAGAAGAATTCAATCCTACACAATCTTTTAACGAAAGAATACCAACATTAAAAGATATTAATGTAAAGGAAAAGATAAACACTATGAACACCATAGACTTCAGAAATAGACCGTATGTAATATACAATGACTTTAGTACTAAAAAGAATTACAGAAAAGAAGTAACTTATTGTTTTCTAAGTGTAATACTAAGTTTTATCTTCGGTCTAGCAATAGGCGTAATAGTAATGAGTGGACAATACGAAGAAAAGATACTAGTAAAAGATAGAATAATACCTCGAGACATGAGCACAGTTAAACCAGAAATCAGGACCGAAAAGAACAAATTCTTAGCCGTATCTTTTACAGGACAGGAAAATAAGTACAACAAAGACATATATCCGAAAGGATTGACAGAAGTTATGAAAGATATCTTAAAGGACACGAAAAGTGATAGACATGCTATCATTTTGAATAAGACTTTCATACCAGATGGAGCGACAGTCCTGTATGACAATGTGTACTGGGGACCTCAGATAGAAGATGCCATGCCTCAAGGGTACGGAGACAGCTCCTCAGAAATCTGGGAGAAGTACATAGATGATGCTGAAGTGGTGAAGATGGAGCCTGGGTGTGGGAGAATGCAGAACCGCCTAGTCACTTTCAAGGATGGCTTGCAAGCTTGTGTCAGGTACAGGCAAAACACAGATCAGATTCAAGGAGAGATATTCAGTTTTTATGTAGGAAGATTGCTAAATTTGACGAATCTAGCCCCTTCTGTTATTAGAATCGTTGATTTGAAAGATAGGCTATGGAAAAATGTAGCCAATGATATAGCTAGTGCCCAATGGAGTACTAATAGAGCTGTTGTGTTAACACAATACATACCCAGTCTAGAATCGGCGTCAATACCAGATATTTTCAGACCTACAAACAGACATTTGAATAAGCTAGACATACTTAAAATGTCACTTAGAGAAAATGATACAGATATTTCCAAACAGCTTCTGTTAGACAAACTCAGAGTAAAAGAATTAAAATTGAAACAGGAACAACAGAATTTCAGCCATATTGATTTGAAACTCAACAAGAAGACTGTAGATAGATTTTTGGAACTAGCTCAGTGGTCAGACTTGATCATTTTTGATTATTTGACAGCCAATTTGGATCGAATAGTCAACAATTTATTCAATTACCAATGGAATGTCAATATAATGGACGGTCCTGCTCACAATTTAGCGAAGAAAATGGATAGTGGACTTCTTATCTTCCTAGACAATGAATCCGGACTTCTTCACGGTTATAGACTTTTGAAGAAGTATAATGTGTATCATAGTTTAATGTTAGACAACTTGTGTGTTTTCAGAAAAAGGACTATAGACTCTATGAAAAAGCTTTACAGTTCAAAATCAATTGGCTCGCTATTAAGTGATATGTTCCATAAGAAGAATTCAGTCATCATTAGGGATATTCTTCCTTCTCTGCCGGAGAAAAATTCTAAGATTCTAATTGAAAGAATAGGTAAAGTTTTGAATCAAGTTGAAAAATGTGAAATGACTTTTAGATAGCACTCTTTTTCTTGTGATTTCGCACTGAAAATTGACATTATTAAAATCAGTTTTAATAATTGACATTATTACTTCAATAAATAATAATTGTGTATTATTAATCCAATAAAAGATTATTGGATAAATAAATCAATAAATATTATATTATAAATTTTGCCCTTCTTGCAGTGGGACGATAAAAAAGGCTGTTACCTACAATACAGTTACAGTTTCAATTTTGATCACAAAAGAAAGCTTGATTTTAATCATGTATTAGTTTTCAATAGTGCGAGAAAAAAGTGTGATACTCTAACATTATTTTGATGCCAAATAATAATTATTATTTATTGTAAAAACTATACGATTAGTTGTAATAAATAAATGAATGTGCCAGTTGACATTGTTAGATCGAAAAAATATGTTTAAATATATTTAAAAACTATGTATCTTTGTATTTTTACAGACCGAATTATATGATTTGACATTTTATATGTTCACAAGTTTTAGGTTTTTATCAATTAAAGTTCTTTTCAAAAATATTAGAACAATTATTAACTCAGAAAAATCATATTTTTTCGATCTAACAACGAATATCGTGATATTTTCTAGATAGGTAACTTTTTAATTTTGTATAAATAAATATGTATATTATTAATAATAATTTATTCAATAAAATGTCAACAAATAATTTTGAAACACAGAAAAATTCTGAAAATATGTGAATTAAATCAAACTGCCCTTACTTATGTATTTTTTCACTTTTAAAATAAAGATAAATATAATGTTTTCGATAAAAATGTCTCATCTCAAACTTGGTTGTATTTTTTTTTTTCAAATTAAGGACAAGCTTTAACTAAAATGAATGTTTTTTGTAAATAAATACCTATGTAAAAATGTATGTACCTACAAATAAAATGAAAATAAATTGAAATTCAAATAATAATGTGTTTTTTTTTTCTTGTCTAGAGTGTGAGATTTGAATACAAATACCTGATAATAATTTAAATTCGAGTAGGTAAGTACATATAAAATACTAGCTTCTGCCAGCGGTTTCACCCGCATCCCGTGGGAACTACTTCTCGTACCGGGATAAAAAGTAACCTATAGCCTTCCTCGATAAATGGGCTATCTAACACTGAAAGAAATTTTCAAATCGGACCAGTAGTTCCTGAGATTAGCGCGTTCAAACAAACGAACAAACAAACTCTTCAGCTTTATAATATTAGTATAGATGGTAGTATGGATGGATATCAAAGTCTCTGAAATGGCTGAATTGATTTGGTTGGGTCGATAAATGTACGTCGACGGGCAGATAAAACATACAGTTATAAAAAAATAAAAATAAAAAAAAGCCTTTTATTTCTTGCAACAAAGTATTTACAGCAAGTTATAGTGTAGGATAAAAACAATTAAGATAAAAAATACTATATAATACTACTTAATAGCTAATGGTTGATGTGTCAGCAAAATCAGCAAGGTTCCCCCACTTTGAGTGAAGGCCTCCTTCAAAGACGCCCATTTCGGTCTATCCTGAGCTGTCTCTATCCAGTGTTGGCCAGCCGTTTTTACAATCTCAACATACAGTTATCTACCAATAAAAGAACCGACCGGATGAAAAGTAACCTAAGCGTAGAAAGTTTTTAGTTTTCTGAGGCCCCTTTACTGAGGCTACTTTTAAACAGCAGGGAACAGCTTGTCAATTAAGTATAAAATTAGGGAGAATTATTTAAATAAATTAAGGTCCAAAAGTATTGATTATTAGGCCTTATTAAAAAATATTTTGCATATTAGAAAAGCTTCATCATCATCATCATCATCTCAGCCATAGGACGTCCACTGCTGAACATAGGCCTCCCCCTTAGATCTCCACAGATACCTGTTGGAGGCGACCTGCATACAGCGTCTTCCGGCGACCTTTATAAGATCGTCTGTCCACCTTGTTGGTGGACTTAGAAAAGCTTAGCACGTAAATATTTTTGTAGACATATTGAAATTCCAAAGTTACATTGCTCCAGGGGTGCAAATCATCTTAATCGGTTCAGCCGGTTTATCATGTCGGGTATTATGTAGATTTTAACCTACCTACTTCCTAAACATTAAAATTCCACAACTTAGACTGGCCTGATGATTGAATTCAGGAATCTATAATAAGCGTTCAGGATGTGACCAGTATACCAGACCAGATAATAACGTAAGTAGGTATTTAGGTAAGGAGTAAATACGTGTACCTATAATAAGTAAAAAGACACAAAAAACAACTGCCTGAAATCATTTTTAAATCGGTCTATTCCTGAGAGAAACCAGCCAAACAAACTCTTCAGTTTTATAATCTGAGTAATATATAGGTACCTACTTACTTAGCATTGAAACAAGCACTCATCATATGCATAGCTTAGCCTTCTATGTTGGGATCGGCTTCCAGTCTAACTGAATCAGCTGAATACTAATGTGGTACATGAAGCGAGTGCCTGTCTGACCTCCTCAACCCAGTTACCCGTCCAACCCTAATACTCCTCATTCAGAATAGTTGTTAGACTTTCTGGCTTCTGACTATCCGTAACGACCGCCAAAGATGTTCAAATGGCAGCCGAGACACATTTAACATGCGTTCCCAAACACGGAGGAACTCGTCATCATCGACCCGTATGGCTGTCACTAAGCCACGGGCCCCCTCCCCATCACTTTTTTAACCCAATATTGAATTAATAAATTCTAAGCTTCTGGGCAACTCGCAAAAAAGGTATTAATATATATTTTGACATATTTGACAGCTGTCAAAATTTTACTCCAGGGATTATGATGAACTCATATTTTTGAGATTACTATCGGTTCCCCGCGGTTCCACCTGCGTCACGAGGGAACTACCTCTACTTTTTTCACCCGGTTAAAAAGTAGCCTACGTCCTTTCTTAAGGCTATCTGTGCTATCCTTTCATTTAAATCGATTCTATAGTTTATACATAGTTGGGAAAAGGCTCGGGAGATGATGAGTAATTTAGGCATGGAAGCCTGAAAATCTCTTTTTTTTTTAAATCTTCAAATGACCCTTCCCGCTGTGTGTGCAGCGTGAGGGAGTGTCAGACTCTTACTGACTAAACCCCATTATGTTCTTTCTTAAGCCCTTTATGTACCAGCTCCGCGGTAACTCGCGCGAACAATCCCGTAGCCCAAGCCAGAAAGTCTAACCACCACTCTTATTGACAATCCAAAATGATTCTCTCTCTCTCTCTTCTTGATTGATTGATGACTCTGATTGATTGATTGTCGGTTAAAAATTATGACTGTATAAACGTTTACCTACTACTTAACAATCTAGTAGCATATACCTACTATAAAGCTGAAGAGTTTGTTAGATCGTTCTTACCGCAAGAATTTCTTGCATGAATTAGAAAGAAAGAAAGAAGAAAGAAAGAAAAACCATTTATTATCACAAACGACGATAAGGTTAGAAATAATTTCTAGTCTTCCAAACCCCATTTACCGAAGCAGACGAAAGGTAACTCTCACCCAAGTCCGCAAAGTTGTTCCCTCGTGACACAAGCGAAACCTTTAGAAACAGCTTGTTATTTAAAAATTACAAGTAAACAATTAACGAAATCACCAAACGTTGCCAAATTAAAATACCCCCATCACATATCTGAGATAAGGACACATTAAAAAAAAGCTTGACCGTTTAGTATTATGAAGGTGACGTACAGACATACAGTTTTCGATAACGCCGTGTAGTTATGTCCCTTCAGACTGTGTAGTTATGTCCTTTCAGACGTGTATACTTTACTACGGGCACTTAAGGAGGTGGGTGACCGATTACAAGAGTATTTATGGTAAAAGTGATCCAGATTTTCGAAATGGGTTCGGTAGATTGTGGCTATGATTTTTGGGGAAGACTCAATAAGTTTGGGTTTGGTTTCTAAAAGTTACGTGAGGAATGAACTTAATTATATTCTGTTTTTAGGTAACTGAAAATTAATGATACACATTTTCTGGCGCAATTTTAACGAGGAAGGCCAGTTTTTATCCGGGTGCGGGAAGAAGTTTTCACGTTTTGGTAGAAACGGTAATATATTTTTTTGTTAACTTCTCCATATCTTGGCCCTCAGAGTACTAAAATGCGAACCAATTTCTGTGATTGTTTGATCTATAGGAAGTAAAATTTTTGTTCATTTGTTTTTTGTAAACCCTGCAGGATCCGAAACTACAGAACCGATTTGAAAAATTCTTTCACTGTTGGAAAGCTACACTCTTCCCGAGTAACATAGGCTATATAGAGGTATTTTATCCCGGTACGGGTAGTAGTTCCCACGGGACGCGGCTGAAATCGTGGGAAAACGGTTAAGTAGTTGTTTATATTCTTGATTCAATAAATTGGCAACCCCTATAAATACAAGTTGCATATTTATGTGTGTCCGCGTGTATAATAAAATTCCAAATGAATTCAAACTGTTAAATATAAGATTATTCAAAATCAAATTATATAAATGGTTGTGTACTAATAGTTTTTACAGTATCAAGGAATTCCTGGAGCATAAGATTCGATAACAGCGTCACAATCATATTATATTGTTATGCATGTAAAATTTGCACGCTTATGTATTAAGCATAACATGTATGTTTGTCACTCAGTTTGTCAATTATATTTTAAGTTACCATCTTGTATCCATGTTTTATGCAAATAAATGATATTCTTATTCTAATTCATAAACATATAGTATATAATATATGATTAGATGACATGGATCGTGTGGTATTCACAAAAATAAATGTTTTTATCAGAAAAGTTTTAACTTAGGTATTTAAAAATAAGTCAATTTTTTTGGCTTTTCAACATCGCTCACGGGCCCCCAAAGGTTCACCACTAGGACACAGCCTAATGGCAGGCGCATTAAATAAAAAACGATACCTTATGAATCATCCGTTATCAGAATCTTAAGGCTCTTTGATAAGTGCCACTCAAAGAGTTAATATGTAGACCCGACAGATGCCGACAAACGTTTGTACCTATAACTCGTTTTATGCCTACTTTTATTGGAAAGGTAAGGTTGAGTCAGAGATTTAAAGTGGTCATTAATGTAAGGATAGGATTATTTCCGCGATTTCACCAGCGACGATTCTGCCAGCAAACCAGCAACACCAGTATCCCGAGGGAATTATTTCCCGCAGGTGGATAAAAAGAGTTATTCTGATCTGTAGGCACTGTACTTGTGTAAACACAAGTGTCATCAAAATCCATTCAGTAGTTTTTGCGTGAAAAGTAGGGAAACATATTTTTATTCAATCATGCATTCTTGGTTGCTTGATTTGAGCGCTGTAATTGGATCCTCTTGAGAAAATAAATGACCCAAATATTTTACAATATTGGTTGTTGTATCGATTCAAAAGGGGAAATACCTCAATAGTCAACTCGTTTACCTAGGGACCGAGAGGTTGACTCCCATCCATTGAGCGATTAACGTAAACCCAATCAAGGCAAATAATAGCTTGGTTGGACGGTTCAAAAGACTATTTATATTACCAGTACGCCTTCAAAAATATAAGAACAATATTTTTCCAAAGAAAAAACATGCCTCTAAAATGCCAAACTTTAATAGGCATAATATACTAAACTCAAAACTGTCTCATCTACAAATACTTAGTCTATGCACGAATCCACTTGCTCGGAGGTCCAGTAAGTGACGACCGTGCCACTAAAGCTTAGTAAACTGCCACCCGGTATATTGATACACTAAATACATGTGTACCATCATCGGCCTAGCCGTTTCCTTAACAAAAGAAGTCTTTGAAAGAAAAAAGTCATGGTGGCCTAGTGGGTGAAGAACCAACCCCGCAAGTACGAGTGTGGTCGATTCCAGGTCAGGCAAGTACTAATGCAACTTTTCTAAGTTTGTATGTACTTTCTAAGTATATCTTGGACACCAATGACTGTGTTTCGGATGGCACGTTAAACTGTAGGTCCCGGCTGTCAACATCCTTGGCAGTCGTTACGGAACCAAAGGATATTAGGTTGCCCTGGTAACTTTGAGTAGGTCAGATAGGCAGTCGCTCCTTGTAACACACTGGTACTCAGCTGCATCCAGTAAGACTGGAAGCCGACCCCAACATAGTTGGGAAAAAGGCTCGGAGGATGGATGGTGTTTTAAAATATTTGAACACTATGTGTATGTCTGTGACCATAGCTCTGAAACAGATAAATCAAATTCCACACGGCTTTTTTAGTTGAATGCTGGTTTTTTAGCAGGGATTCTTAGGAATTTTTCATGAAAATCTGCTTAGCCATCCTTCGAGCCTTTTTCCCAACTATGTTGGGGTCGGCTTCCAGTCTAACCGGATTCAGCTGAATACCAGTGCTTTACAAGAAGCGGCTGCCTATCTGACCTCATCAACCCAGTTACCCGGGCAACCCGATAAGGGGTATCGGGTTGAGGTGGTTAGACTGGCGTCAGACTTACTGGCTTCTGACTACCCGTAACGACTGCCAAGGATGTTCAATGACAGCCGGGACCTACAGTTCCAAAATCTGCTTAGCCATTTGAAAGTTATTAGGTACCTATCTTTTGATGTAGGTACCTCTTTCACAAAATAACTTCCCAACATTTTTGTAACATGAACCACGTAAGTATAAAGCAATTCGGCTTACACACGCTATAACTAAATATAGTTTTATAACAAATGGTCCAGTCAAACGGTTGCGTCTAGAACATTATTCAATTCAAAATGGCAGACACATATAACATTTTGACAAATCATTTTACTTAGATGTGCGAAGGTGTTTAAAAGTTTAGATGAGGTATTTGTTTGTCAGGTTTTTATCTCGAAATAAAGAAATATTTATGCACTGGAATTGAACATAATCATTATGGGAAATAGGTATAAATATAATATTTTTGGCAAATTGTACATTAACATCACTTTTACATTTCAAGTAGTTTTAGTTTTAACGACGCTGGCGCAATATTTTTTGCTTTGACAGTCGTTTCAAAAGATTCGGAGCATTCAAAAGATAGTCGGAAGTCGGAAAGTCTGACGACCAGTCTTACCAAGAGATATTAGTGGCTATCAAGCATTACAAGCCTATTATACCTCTAGTAATCTGTGGTACAGCTGTAAAGAAGGAACAAACTTTTGGGCAAACTTGTAACATCTCGACGACTGAAAACTCTGACCCTAGGACTTTTCAGGTGATGAAGAGTCGGCCGAGAGTTGGCCCGAAGGTTGGGTTTTTTTTTTTTTTTTAAATCGTGATACTGAATTATCAGACCGAACAAACTGTCGGCCGACTAAAAATTTGCAGTGTGCTGGTACTATAAAGTCCAACTTGAAGTCAAAACCGCATCCACGATATGAAATAGAGGTACTTAAGTAAATAATGCCTCCTCCAAAACGTGCATTACTGAATTCATGTAAAAACCCATTTATTAGTGAAGTGAGCCCGTAACTGCCGAATTATTTAAATAAGATAATTATTTATTACACAAATCAATGGACAAACTAGTTTTGCAGTTGTGTGTGTGACAGACTAACAGACACTCGATGTATCGTTTTTGTATTTTAGCTTAAATTTTATTATTAACTATATCTCCCGGTTTCACCCGCGTCCCGTGGGAACTACTCCGCGCACGTGGATAAAATGAAGCTTATAACCTTCCTCGATAAATGGGCTATCTAACACTGAAAGAGATTTTCAAATCGGCCTAGTAGTTTCTGAGATAAGCACGTTCAAACGAACAAACTCTTCAACTTTATAATATTAAGTATAGATTCTAGAAATAGCTTAGTAGGTATTATTTTTATTATACACAGGTAGGTAAACTTAGTATTCAAAAGATATACTTATGTATGTATGTCTGTCCCCACTGACCTCTGGAACGTAAAAACCTCAACATATAAGTTTTTATGTTAGATCATAAAACTCTTAAAACAAAATTCACGTGTGTGAAACACTAGTATTGTCACCTTATTCTACCTTCCTTTTTCTGTATTATATGCTGTTTTCCCGCACCTGGATAAAATATAGCCTAAATATGTTGTCCGGGGATAGTACCTATAGCTTGCCAACAGTGAAATATTTTTGAGGATCAGATCAAAGATTTGATCTGAGATTTGAGGATTGAAATTAGGTACAGAAAAATATGGGTGACACATCTATACTAATATTATAAAGCTAAAGAGTTTGTTTGTTTGATTGTTTGTTTGTTTGTTTGAACGCGCTAATCTCAGGAACTACTGGTCCGATTTGAAAAATTCTTTCAGTGTTAGATAGCCCATTTATCGAGGAAGGCTATAGGCTACTTTTTATCCCGGTACGGGAAGTAGTTCCCACGGGATGCGGGTGAAACCGCTGGCAGAAGCTAGTTACTAATAGATCAGGCTCCAAAACTATTGAAATGATTTGAAAAATTCTTTCACTGTTGGAAAGCTACACTCTTCCCGAGTATAGTTATCGGCACGGATATTGAGCTCTCGGCGGAAGAGTGGGGATCGCTTTGCGCACTGTACACATAAGGCAATAAACCAATAAATAGCTTCTGCGCAGGTGAAGGTCAGGGCTCAATATCCGTGCCGATAACTATAACATAGGATATATTTTATCCCGGTACGAGCAGTAGTTCCCAAAGGACGCGTAACTAAACAGCTAAATAATACAGCTAATAACATTTGAACAAATATTGAAACTACAATTTATTTTAAACAAGTATTCAGAACCTAATATTATTACATCACAAAGATCTTAGATAAACTATGATAATATTAATATAAAAATATATTATTTTTATTATATTAAGTCTTTATTATATTGTAAAATTATGATAATGGGTCCTAACTATTATTTATTCTGTATTCTAACTTCTATTTGTACAAATCTATACTAATAAGTATTTTAAAGAGGAAATGTTTGTAATTTTATTTGTAACTAGCTTCTGCCAGCGGTTTCACCCGCATCCCGTGGGAACTGCTTCCCGTACCGGGATAAAAAGTAGCCTATAGCCTTCCTCGATAAATGGGCTATCTAACACTGAAAGAAATTTTCAAATCGGACCAGTAGTTCCTGAGATTAGCGCGTTCAAACAAACAAACAAACAAACTCTTCAGCTTTATAATATTAGTATAGATGGATAATCTCAAAAACTATTGGATCGCTTTAAAAAAATATTTTATCATTAGGTACCTACGTTATCTGCGAGTAACATAGGCTATATTTTATTCTGTCACGGGCAGTAGTACCCACGGGACGCGGGTGAAACCGCGGGAAAACGGTTAGTAATATTATAAAGCTGAAAAGTTTGTTTTTCTAACCCAGAAACTATGGGTGATTCACCCGTGCATCGGAGAGCACGTAAATGTCGGTCCTGCGCCTGATCTCTCTCTGGTGGTGTCGGATTGTCGTCCCATCGGGCGCAGAGAGTGAAGGAATAGTGAGTGCACCTGTGTCCAAGCAAATTCTCGTGCACTGTAATACATATGTCCTGCGCAGCTGGCTGATCTCCTTATATGAGAACAGCGGCCGTGGCCGACAATCGGCTGCCATTATTAAAATACCTACCTTATACATATCTATTATTTTTGCAGTCCACATCAGCAGTGAGATTATTTATAAAGGATTAAGTATGTAATATGTATGTACCTATGTATGTCTTGTACGCTATTCTATGAAATGGCTCTGTTTAGTTTCGACTCAAAACGCTTCATTATGTGATTTGTAGTAGGAACATCTAATCTTGATACCTACTTGATTTTTATTTTGTTATTTCCTAAAGTAAAGTAACGTTTAATAATGAGATTTCCTTCACTTATGATACGTTTTCAGACATGTGTTACAGGGGAGTTTGTTGCGCCACTTCTTCCCAGCAATAACACATAGGAAGTGGTGAAGGGCGGGCGTTTTCGGGGCTGTCTTTTGTAAAAAACAAATTACATTCGAAAGTGCTGTAGATAGAATAACAAAAAGATACAACGGAAAGGTAAGTTGGAATCAGCTGTTTGAGGTGCTTTAAAAATTCTGCTGGCGCTAAACAAAAAGTATCAAGACTGTTCAGTCGTAGTCAAGTATAATAGTTATTATTTATTTTGATTAATCACTAGCAAGTTACTAATATGACGTCAGACGACCAAACCGTCTCAGCGGGTACTAGCTCTGTTATGCTTTATTTATTTTAGGTTTTAGGGTTCCGTGTGATGCGTGTAACATTAATTGATTTAATAGATTTTTTCAATAGGGGAAGGGACCTACAAAAAATACAGAATGTATTTTATGTTAGGTATCGGAAATACCTAACATAAAATATATGGATGCGAGAAGCCGAAAATCGGTCTCAGTGGCGTGCACTTGGAGAGGCCTATGTCCAGCAGTGGACTGCGATAGGCTGATGATGATGATGATGATCGGAAATACAGACAGAGGAGCATGTTTTGATATAGACTGACTCATGTACGCATCATGAGTTGCTTAGGTACCTTTCATAGATTGACTCGTGAGGATGTTACTCGTCTCTTGACTGGCAAAACTAACAAATATATAGGTAATACATGCAAATGCAACTCCGTCTAAGTATCTGTCACTTTTTCACGCCAAAAGTAGTGAACGTTGATTTTCTATGTAGGAACCAAATGACATTTGGTTCCTACATAGAAAATCTACAGTCTGAGAAAGGACGTGAACACATATTACATAATACTATGTAAAACTGAAAACTAAGAAGACTATAAGCTTATTATCCGGATACGGGATGTAGTTTCATCATTGACATGACTGACTTATAACTTCTCCGTAACTTTCATGCAAGTACCTACGGAACCTTATTACAAAATAACGCTCACGCTCCAAGAAAAAATACAAATGTAAAGATTAAGTACGGCCAGTCACATATATTTGAACTTAATAATGTTATTCGTCATTATAAAGATGAACACTGAGAACAAAATGACTAGCAGAGATGTCATTACGCAAAATCTCTTAAGAAGGTAGCGCGACAACATGCGGGGCGAGGGGGACGAGGAACGTTACTAGCTCCGCCCTTACACGCCTTATTATTTTCAAAATAAAATCGCCAATTAATCAAGACATGTCAGTCCTTGACAGTCGTTACGGTTAGTCAGAAGCCAGTAAGTCTGACAGCCAGTCTAACCAAGGGGTATTGTGTTGCCCGGGTAACTGGGTTGAGGAGGTCAGATAGGCAGTCGCTTCTTGTAAAGCACTGGTACTCAGCTGAATCTGGTAAGACTGGAAGCCGATCCCAACATAGTTGGGAAAAAGGCTCGGAGGATGATGATGAATTAATCAAGACCTTCGACAGATTGGTTTTGATTTGACAAGGAACCCGAATATCTCGTTAGTTCTAGTAACTGATCACGTCTACCGTACGTTGCTTGACCTACAAGAAGGCGCCTGACCTACGTTCCTTATGGCATCTCCGCTATCTTTCCTTCTTCCGAGATGAGCTGAATATCTTTTTCTATTGACTAGCTGTGACCCGTGGTTTCACTCGCATCCTGTGGGAACTATACTTGAATGAATTGTATGTGTTTGTGTATATGATACTGATACCCATATCATGGGGGTGGATTTCAAATAGCAAGTCCGCCATTTTGGGGAGGCCGCCATATTGGATTTGTAATGACGTTTTTAAGCTAGTCATGTATTGTCATCAGAACTCCGAGCGTGTGCAAAATTTCACCCTATCGGAGAATGGGACGTGGGTCACATTGAGATTTTAAGATTTTCTTACTTACATAGTTATAAGTAAAGCTAATATAAGCGTGTTAAAAGTATATACAAACTAAAAAAGTAGCATTGATACTTTCCTGACCTGGTATCGAACCCACATTCACACTTGCGAGGTTGGTTCTTTACCCACTAGGCTTCTAGGCGATATTTTCACACTCAAAACTCAAAAAAACTCTAAACATGTTACCCATACCGAGTTAAATTTTGACAGCGGTTAAACCAAAAGTTCAATAATAACAAGAACCCAAAAAAAATAACTGTGACCAGCTTAACTAACTGAATTCAAAAACGCTTTTGTCAAAATCGTTCACAAAAACCCATTTTTGTATGGTAGGAATACCAAGATAACCACCAATCTAAGAAGACCCTTGATTCTTTACAATTCCTCTCAAGTAGGGGTCTATTTCATTTGGTTAATACATCCAGTATAAGTTGACCTCTATATGTATCAAAATTGGTCGAAACTGAGGGTCAAGTTACACTGGAATATTGTAACACATACGACCAAATATAATAGACCTTTCCTTTCATATAAAATTCAATTGATTTGAATCATACTAACTTTGGTTTAATGTTTCATAATTTTGTAATACTACCAGTATAAGTTGACCTCTGTCGGCCTATAAAATGATGTAGTGTATGGCTCTAATAATTTTGGTAGGTTTCATAATAAGCTGGAAAAACACTATTGGTAGGATTCAATATGATTGCGTTCCGATTTCCGCTATTAAAACAAAAATAGGTAAGCAGGAGTATAAATAAAATAACAGATTTATGAGTAGAAAAGAACAGTTTAGCTGTTTCACGCGTGTCCCGTGGATACTATTGCCCGTACCGGGATAAAATATAGCCTATGTTACTCGGGAAGAGTGTAGCTTTCCAACAGTGAAAGAATTTTTCAAATAATTTCAATAGTTTTGGAGCCTGATCTATTAGTAATGTGTCACCCATATTTCTGTAATTTCAACCCTCAAATCTTTGATCTGAGCCTCAAATATCATATTTTCGACTGTTATCTAGTTTTTTTCTAAATCAAAGATGGTTGCCAAAGGTTCCAATTTCAAACTTCTAAGTATTTTGTATTTACGTAGATCGCGTCGAATCCAATTTGTATTTAGAATATCGTAAATACATCTGTTAAAATTCGCATTTTTAAACAAACTTATTTATTTATTCCTATGAAAATTAATCAGCAATCTTAAGAGCAAGAAAATAAGGACGATTTTGCTTTAAAATTCATTTTAATAGCAGCATTTGAAAGTTTGCTATTAATAAACAAAATTCTATGGAACTTTATAGAGATAATTTTTCAAATACAGTCCTAAAAAATTTTGTTAGTCCTTAAGCCTTAAATTTTAAAGTCTATTTTACCGTAAAATTTACTTACACAGCTGCATTTATAAATTTGTTTTCACAGTTCCTTCGTCAATCTTAATCCCGAGAGAATAGTTCCTTTTTCAAAATTTCAAAGGCCTTTGTAATTCGGCGTTACTTTAAGGTAACTCTATACTTTTGGAATTCAAATTTGGAATTAGCAAAAGAAAAAAATAACAGATGTTTCTGGCAGATTTGGCTCCTTTT
Organism: Helicoverpa assulta; assembly: GCA_963856015.1. NCBI lineage: Eukaryota > Metazoa > Arthropoda > Insecta > Lepidoptera > Noctuidae > Helicoverpa > Helicoverpa assulta. The sequence continues at coordinate 973,556 of CAWLCW010000003.1, forward strand.
ATATTTTTTTATTTCAAGGAATTAAGAGAAAAAAAAGCAAAATGGCTTCCTTATGGGTTATAGTTACTTACCGGCACGGATATTGAGCTCTCGGCGGAAGAATGGGAATCGCTTTGCGCACTGTACACATAAGGCAATAAACCAATAAATCGCTTCTGCGCAGGTGAAGGTCAGGGCTCAATATCCGTGCCGATGATTATACAAGGTCTGACTAGAAGTAGGAAATCAATTACACTATATTTCCTATTTAACACTAGCAACTAAAATCTTCCTGAAAAATCGATCTAGTTTTTGGTGCAGACCGCATGAATATTAATTCAGTAGTTTTTAAGCAACAGACACAGTCAGTACTCAGAAAGTCGGACAATCAGTCAGGGTTAAGGAAGTCAGGGTTAAGGAAGTCAGATAGGTAGTCGTTCCATATGGCACACTGGGGCCCGATTCTCCTAATTTTACTTAAGCGACATATGATTCACATTCGACTCGATTCGACTGAGATCCAATCCCGACTCGATTACGATTGAAGCGTATGTGGCATTCCGCTATTTTTTCTTTGAAATAAACGTTTTTATCCTTTTCTATCATTCAATAATGAATCATTATCTCTGCAAATGATTTACGATTGCAAAATGATTATACAGCAAACTACCGTATAGACCAAAATCACCAAAATAGCAGACCAATCGCACACCAATCAAATGTCAATCGAATACGATTGGTCTTTTATTAGTAGCAGAATGCCCGATATGGTTAAAATTGCTATTGCGATCATATTGCGATTCGATTTCTATTCGATTTTGACATTATTAACTTAGGAGAATCGGGCCCTTGGTATGTACCTACTCAGCTACATCCGGTTAGACTGGAAGCCGTCCTCAACATAGTTGGGAAAAGGCTCGAGAGATGATGAATGATCAGTTAGCTGCACAGGACATATTATAGGGTTAAAAGTTTGCAAAAAGGCTAAGCGGATGATTAATAAGAAAAATGTTAATATAACAATATGTTTCAAAGTTATTCATTGAGATTACTGACACTACAGTGACACTTTGTTGTCTCTATACATTAGTGTCGGCAATTCCGACTAGTCGCGTGTTTGACGACAAATGTCGCACGTAGCCTGTCGACAGTGTAAACAAGGCCTTATTTTATATACAGGGTGATTTTAATTATGGAAAACTGAATTGATAAATAAACTGAAAGTGTATGAGAATAGATTATTGTTAAAAAGAATGGTAAATAACAAATAAATACTTAACTTGTGGGTTTTAGAAACTTTCACAAAGTAGCTCAGAGCCTGGAAGTTGTGATTTACATACCAGTGCAATGGAGAGCACGTTAGTGTCGGTCCTGCGCCTGATCTCTCTGCGATGGTGTCGGATTGTCGTCCCATCGCGCTATGAGAGTGAAGGAATAGTGAGTGCACCTGTGTCCAAGCAAATGTGCGTGCACTGTCTATAATATATCCTGCTCAGCTGGCTGATCTCCTTATATGAGAACAGCCGAAAATCGGCAATTATGTCATTATTTATAACTGAACACCCTATATAACTTATCACCTGAGTGTTGGTGGTCGGTTTTTTGTTTTACAATCATAATCTACAGTGTGTTGTCTCAGCGCATTCCGCTTTGTAATCCGTGGTTAACTAACAGGTAGATGTTTTTTCTTTATTTACAGATTATATTGTTTTTCGTGTTGCATATTATTAGTATATGTCAATATTGACAAGGTTTGTGTTAATTTGAGTGGGTTTTGAAAGGGTTCTGAATTAGTGAGGTGTTTTTAATTTTTTTTATTTATGTTTTTTGAACATTGTAAAACGCCTTCCTTAGGCATTCTCTACCAGTCTATATTAGGATGGTGGTGAAATAAAAGTTTGAAGAATTTTGAAAATAAAATTAAAGAAAAAAATACCTTTTTAAAAACAAGCTTTTATTTAAATGCCCTAAAAAGAAAAAAATAAACATTTTACACTAAAACTTTTACTGTTAACTTATAACGTCATTTCAAATTTAACACATTTGACACAATTTATATATTATAAAAGCTTGTCGCGAGATCTAAGTATTCTTTCACAAAGCAGCCCGGAGCCTGGAAGTTGGTGATTGATACACCCGTGCATCGGAGAGCACGTAAATGTCGGTCCTGTACCTGATCTTTCTCCGGTCGTGTCTGATTGCCGTCCCATCGCGCTATGAGAGTAAAGGAATGGTGAGTGCACCTGTGTCTGCGCGAATGCTTGTGCACTATAATATGTCCTGCGCAGCTGGCTGATTTCCTTACATGAGAACAGCTGCTGTAGCCGATAATCGGCTAGGAGGACATCATTTGTTTTTCATCATCTATAACTAAGTATGAAAGTAAAACAGAAAGACTGAACTGCATACATTTTAATACAAGGATAAGACCACATCATTATTTGTTTAGGATTTATTTGTTCAACCAGTCACAGAGTTATTAAGTTCGTACAAATATTTAACTGATTATTATACTTACTGCCATAGTTTTTACTGTTTTAAAGAATCCCTACTAATATTATAAATGAGATAGTAACCCTGTCTGTCATCTTGATATTTTACTACTACCCTACATTTTGTTGATTATTGACAATTTGATTCACGCAGAACGAGCTCACTGTATCCTTACTTCTAGCAGTTTTTTTAAATAAATATGAATAATATAATATAATAATATAACATCTCATCACAATAGCCCACGTAGTTGTCCTCCATAGTTAGCAATAGTTTAGCACAGAACCGGGGATTGTCCTTGGGTACATTTCTATAGTGTATACTGGGATAATCGTCGGTTTTGTGTCACCATTTCATTAAAGTTGTCTCAAAAGGGCTTCAGCGTGTTGGCTTCGGCCCCACGTTCGCCTTCCAAAAATCCGGGACTCTGTAGTCCCGTGGTCGGTTAGAGACATACAAGATAATAACGACATTTGGATTAAGCTAGGAATTTTGACAGGTCCCTTTCTTTACGCAATTTCGAAAATTCTCTAGCAGTTTTCCCAACATTTTTCACAGTAGGAATTCTTTACAAAGACCAGAGAGTAATTAAACTTACCCGACGCTGCTGGCCGTTCTTTGCCTACGCTTTTAAAGGCATATCAGAAATCATTTGGCGGTCGCTAATGACAGGCAAGATGGAACGCGCACTATGTCAAACTTCTGTCTGTGGGGCATAGATTAAGTTTTGTGGTGTAGATGGGGCGTTAGGTTCAATACATGGAAATCTATACTAATATTATAAAGCTGAAGAGTTTGTTTGTTTGTTTGAACGCGCTAATCTCAGGAACTACTGGTCCGTTTTGAAAATTTCTTTCAGTGTTAGATAGCCCATTTATCGAGGAAGGCTATAGGCCACTTTTTATCCCGGTACGGGAAGTTGTTCCCACGGGATGCGGGTGAAACCGCTGGCAGAAGCTAGTCTTGAATAAGTATGAGGTGTACGTAGATGGAAAAATAACTCTGTCTGTTTGTAAAGCACGCCAGAAGTAGAGAAGTTATTCTTTCTGTCTGTTTGACTTTCATGCCAAAGCTAGTGAACCGATTTGAAAAACTATTTTAGCGTTAACAGCCCGTTTATCGAGGCTACTATTTATCAGGGACAAGTATTTCTCAGGGACGCGCAAGTTATATACCTCTAAACTGTGACATCACCAAATAAGTAATCCCAGTGTGAGTTAGTGTATAAAGCAATCAAGTGTCAGATTCTTACTGGTTAAAACCCACTCATCTTCTTCTGCCAGCCTCAACGAGGAATTCCATGTCACCCGGTCACTGCGTTATGGAAATTGAGAGGAAGTCGCTCCAAGAGGCACATTTGTACCTACTCATCTACATCTCATCCTCCGAGCCTTTTTCCCAATCCTGTTGGGGTCGGCTTCCAGTCTAACCGGATTCAGCTGAGTACCAGTGCTTTACAAGAAGCGACTGCCTATCTGACCTCCTCAACCCAGTTCCCCGGGCAACCCGATACCCCTTAGTTAGACTGGTGTGCTAGCCTGTGTGCTAGCCTACTTGTGTTCAGTTTGTTTTTTTTTTCCTTTTTTTTTTAATTTTATATAATAGTTATCATGTGATAATGATATTTTTATGACTTTTTGACTTGTTTTGTATACATTCTGGTTCTTCAAACCTTACAGACAGACATGTGTTGCTGGGGAGTTTGTTGCGCCACTTCTTCTCCCCAGCAAAAACACATAGGAAGTGGTGAAGGGCGGGCGTTTTTGGGGGCTGTCTTTTGTTTTTGACGTTCGAAAAGTGCTGATTTATCAGCCTAATTTGAATAAACGATTTTGAGTTTGAGTTTTGAGTTTGGTGTCAGACTTACTGGCTTCTGACTACCCGTAACGACTGTCAAGGATGTTCAATGACAGCCGGGACCTACAGTTTAACGTGCCATCCGAAACACAGTCAATGGTGTCTAAGATATACTTAGAAAGTACATACAAACTTAGAAAAGTTGCATTGGTACTTGCCTGACCTGGGATCGAACCCGCGCCCTCATACTTGAGAGGTTGGTCCTTTACCCACTAGGCCACCACGACCTACTCATCTACATCTACCAAGACAAAAAAAAATACGAAAGAAAATATCAATTAAAGTATATTTTTACCTATGTATCAACATACATTTACGAAATTAATGCAAAATGATCTGTTACTGCATGCTTTTCAATCTTACAATTGATCAGTCTGTCTCCTCTACTCAATAATCTATGTCCCCCTTCAAAAGTATCGCTATAATTATAATTTGCGGGCGAGTCCGTCCGTTCATCATACTATTTTATATATTTAAACAATGTTTTAATACAAGTCGTTGGAATCCCAAACCCTTTGGAGTTTCTTAAATGGTTCCACTTAAATATATTAATTGTTACGTTTGTTTGTTGCAAAAGGTCCCATGTTTTATCTAACTAGATAAAGATGAAAAGTAAGTAATTTATTCATAGTAGGCTGAAAATCAGCACTTTTTGAAGGTCAAATTTAAAAGAGAGAGCCTCCAAAATGTCCTTCACCAATTAGACAAATACGTAAGTATATTGTGTAAATGTCGGTCCTGCTTGTGATCTCTCTCCGGTGGTGTCGGATTGTCGTCTCATCGCGCTATGAGAGTGAGGGAATAGGGAGTGCACCTGTGTCCAAGCAAATGTGCGTGCACTAAGTATAATATGTCCTGCGCTGATATCCTTATACGAGAAAAGCTGCCGTGGATGAAATCGGTCTTGGACGCCATTATTATTGTTTTTAAGAAGTTTAAATTTTGGATATATTAGAAGCGTTATTTTTTTGTGATTTGTCAAAGATTCTAACAATAAAATACGCAAGCAAACCCGAAAGAAATCAGTATAGTTTCATCTGAATCCAGGCGTTTTTCTCAACAAAATTTTTTTAATTGACCGTACCCGAAAAATTTTGTTCATACCATACATTGGCAATCAAAATCCTACCTTATAATCTACTCAATAAAGTCGTATTTTCTCTGACAAATGAATGGGAGAAATTTTCACCGATACAATTCAGTGTCAATTGAAAATGAACTTTATGTTTCAGGTATAAGGATGATTTTGGCTTGCACATACAAAAAATGTTGTTCGTAAGTATATGTGACTAACAGCCAGTTTCTTCATCAAAAGTTAAAGCCAAAGTAAAAGTCAAAGTAATGTCTAAAGTTAAAGTAACGGTTAAATTCAATTTTTCTATGAATTTTGCTGTCAGTTTAGCCTTGAAAAAACGAATTTGACCGTTACTTTTACTTTAGACATTACTTTAACTTTAACTTTTGATGAAGAAACTGGCCGTTATAGTACTAAACTTTTTTGGCAACCATTTTGTAAAATTACACATCTTTTCATTTTCCAGCGACTAATTGTATTTTCTTGGGATCAATTTTTGTTCCGTATTAAATGTTTTTTTTCTTTAGTTACACAAACTTATATTTTATTTTAGACCGATGTATTTTACAGGTTTCAAAATGAGTTTATGAGAAATCATTTATTTGGTATCCTGGGGCCCGATTCTCCTAAGTTAATAATGTCAAAATCGAATAGAATTGAATCGCAATATGATCACAATAGCAGTTTTAACCATATCGGGCATTCTGCTACTAATTTAAGACCAATCGTATTCCAACGACATTCGATTGGTTTGCGATTGGTCTGCTATTTTGATGATTTTGGTCTATACTATACGGTAGTTTGCTCTACAATCATATTGCAATCGTAAGTAATTTGCAGACAATGTGATTCATTATTGAATGACAGAAAAGGATAATAATAAAAACGTTTATTTAAAAGAAAAAATAGCGGAATGCCACATACGCTTCAATCGTAATTGAGTCGGGATTGGATCTCAGCCGAATATGAATCGTATGTCGCTTAAGTAAAATTAGGAGAATCGGGCCCCTGAAGGCAGGGTTCAATATACTCAGGATATTCGGCTGACTTTAAACTGTATAGACCAAAGAATCATAAGGTTATGCAGCTATTCCGTGGATAGGACCAGCTAATAGACAGACATTTATTGCTGAGGAGTTTGTTGCGCCACTTCTTCTTCTCAGCAAAAACACATAGGAAGTGGTGAAGGGCGGGCGTTTTGGAGACTGTCTTTTGTTTTTGACGTTCGAAAAATGCCGATTTGAATAAACGTTTTTGAGCTTGTCATCACCAGTTCCGAAGGATGGAAGGAGGAACGCAACCATCACCGACATGAAATCCATACAGCAGCAGTCCAGCCAGAAACTTTGATTGAATGCAGACCCCAACGGCTGGGAAAAAGCTAGACAATTGATGATGTTGACATTAACTGAAATTATTATATTATAAGCCCTACCCATTGTGTTGTTTTAATTATAAGTTATCGAACATTTGCTATAAGTCTCTGTTTTGTGTCTCTTATTAATGTTTGTGTTTATGATGTCCTACTAATACTTATTATAAATGTGAAAGTTTGTGAGAATGTATGGATGTATGTTTGTTATTCTTTCACGCAAAAACGGCTGGACCGATTTGGTTGAAACTCGGTATGTACTTAGATACAGATCAGGTCAAGGGTACAGAGTTTTAGACCAACATTCGATACCAACAATGAAAGAAGCGTGGAAGCGCCATCTTCCAGGAACTTATTTATTTCAAAAACTGTCTCTAGAATATTAACTCCCATTTTTAACCGAATTTCCAAGACGGTGGAGATTTTTTTTATGTAGGTATGTTCATCAAGAACAAGCAGCGCAGATCTGAACAAAATGCTCTGTCTATCTACTTATCTATGCTCTGTAGGTACTTACATACACAATAATGTATCATCCTACAGTGTATGAAGTCGTCTAAATACGTCTGACAAGCCAGTCCGCCTTCTGTCGTCTGACTACGTTCGCGACTGGGTAAACATTACTGGTGTTACACTGGCGAAGAACACGGACATATTAAAATGACTTGTCTAGTGTTAGTTTAAAGATACCGTTCTTGATTCGTACAGATACCGGCACGGATATTGGGCTCTCGGCGGAAGAGTGGGGATCGCTTTGCGCACCCGTACGCATAAGGCAATAAGGCAGTAAATCGCTTCTGCGCAAGTGAAGGTCATGGCTCGATATCCGTGCCGATAACTGTACCATAACTCAGCTGAATCCAAAGAGTAAAGAACAAACATAACAATTTATTTATTTAGGACAATCATTTAAGACTAAAGGACTTGGGATTCCAAAGACTTGTAGATACCTATAACATAAAGACAGTTCTTAAATAAACTAAATAGTAAATTGCTGTATTAAATAGGCTGTTCTTAACGTTAATGCAAAATACAAACCTTTTAGGTACGCTAATAAGGCCATCTAGCAGGTCGGTTCACCATGGTCACGAAAGTCGTCTTTGGTTCTCGTGGCCCCTCTCTCAAAGGCAGAAGACGGCACAAAAGCTGAGGTTTTTAGTGGGTGCAAGCCCCACATAACCTCACCGTCTCCCCGGGCGGTGTGTGTATGCGTCAGGCATTTTCCTCAGCTGAAACAAAAAAAAAAACATTTTATTCCGTAAATTGATTATAAATTTAAATAAATATCTTCTCACAAAGTGACTGGAATCGCGGGCAAAATATCGACTGAAAACCAAATGAAAATCATTCAACAGTTCTTAGGTAAGTCTATCTCAAACAGACGAACACACACGAACAGTCTAATAACAACTCAATAAAAACATGAAACGTCCGATCCCCTCGCCAGCCTACTACAACACACCACAGACAACAATAAGAACTAAATGAACCGGCATTTTGAAAAAAAAAAAAAACAAACAAAAAATGACCGCGGCTATGCTATATTATATTATGTTCTTCGAGCGATAGGTAAATATTGTTATAATTGAATTAAGCCGTGCTTTGTCATCTGTAGGTAGGTTTTTTAACATACTAGTTGGTTCCTGTACTTTTGGCCAGGCGTTTCTGTGTTAGGCGTTAAGCCGAAAATCGATCTCAGTGGCGTGCACTTGGAGAGGCCTATGTCCAGCAGTGGACTGCGATAGGCTGATGATGAATGATGAATGTTTCTGTGGGAACTACTGCTAGTAAGGCGATAAAATATAGCCTATGTTACTCGGGAAGAGTGTAGCTTTTAAACAGTGAAAGAATTTTTCAAATCGGTCAAGTGTCATTTAAAAACAAACAATCAACTCTTTCATGCTCCTATTAGTATAGTTATCGGCACGGATATTGAGCTCTCGGCGGAAGAGTGGGGATACTCACACTGTACACATAAGGCAATAAACCAATAAATCGCTTCTGCGCAGGTGAAGGTCAGGGCTCAATATCCGTGCTGATAACTGTATACATATTGTAACTCTAGCGTCGTACCGTGGTTGCATCTGCGTTCATGGGAACTATTTCCGTCTTGTATAAAAATTAGTAGGTATATTTATGTTAATCCATGATGTCAACTTTTTGCATACAAAATTTTATCTTTGGGCATGAAGAAGAAGGTTGAAAAACACACATACATCCTATTTGCAAACTTTGCGTGGTCGGTCCGACGATGAATTTCTGAAGGTATTGTATCAAGGCACATCCTCCGAGCCTTTTTCCCAAACTATGTTGGGGTCGGCTTCCAGTCTAACCGGATTCAGCTGAGTACCAGTGCTTTACAAGAAGCGGCTGCCTATCTGACCTCCTCAACCCAGTTACCCGGGCAACCCGATACCCCTTGGTTAGACTGGTGTCAGACTTACTGGCTTCTGACTACCCGTAACGACTGCCAAGGATGTTCAATGACAGCCGGGACCTACAGTTTAACGTGCCATCCGAAACACAGTCATTGGTGTCTAAGATATACTTAACACGTTAAATTGTAACTACTTAAGAGGTCGTGGCTAAATCAAAGCCTCGCGGATCGAACTATCAAAAGGTTAACCACTTCACTGTCCACGAAGCAGACAGAATAGTTAAACAATTGGTGTGTATCACACATGAATCATGTAACAGGAAAGTTGTTAAGCAACGCTTGGCGCGGTCGGTTCGTGGATGGGTGACCACTGACCATCTTGTCGTAACCAATTCTCCCGTGTCTTGGAAGGTACGAAGGCTATCTTTTGAACATCTTTGGCAGTCGTTACGGGTCATCAGTAGTCGAAAAGTCTGATAAAAGGTGGGTAACTGGCTTGAGGAGGTCAGATAGGCAGTCGCTGCTTGTGGTTCACTGGTACTCAGCTGCATCTGGTTAGACTGGAAGCCGACAGGGCTAAGTAAATGATGATCGGGACGAATAAACGAAATCGCAGGCGAAATCTAGTGACACCATAATATAAAGCATAGCATAGCAAATGGCTGAGAAATACTTGAATAACTTTACACAACAGGAAATGCCAAAAATGTTTTTGTGTCCTCCTTCTTTTGTCAAAAATCTACATTCACTATTTTATGTTACCTGCCTGAGATTTTATGAATAAGCTCTTCTAAAGAATAGCATTGATAATAATAGATTCATTCTGCCAATGATTTCAATGTATTTGGGTGTGAACTTGAAAGTGTTAAAGAAACCGCCACCATTTATTTAAATCTATGCTTTTATCTATATCTATACATATAATAAATCTGTAAAAAAACTGTGTCTGTACATTGAATATATTAAAAAAATAATAATTGGGTGGGGTTTAGAAACAGTAATGGAGCACAAATCCAAAAAAAAAATTCTGTCTGTTTGTCTGTATGTCTGTATGTCTGTTTGTTTGTACACGCTAATCTTCCGAACTACTGAACGGATTTCAATGATTTTTTCTTTTTTGTATCAGTATTAAGCCTGGTCAACATATAGGCTATAATTTATCTTCGAAACTTGAAGACCTGATGCAGAACACCAACAGACCAACAAAACTATAAGAGATACAAAAATGGTACCATGGCAAAAATTGTTTCATGTGATGAGCATTTTCAGCTGAGATAATAAATTTTAAGATCTGGAACACCTAATGTGGAACCCCAAGAGCCCAGCTTCTCTGTACCATATACAGGTATGACGTTTTAGCAAAAGTTGTTCAATTTGATTAGCACTTTCTATTGACTTATACAAATTGAAGATCTAAAACACCTGATGTGGAACTCCAGGGGCCCAGCTAGACTATAGCATATAGAGGTGTGACGTTTTAGCAAAAGTGGTTCAATCTGATAAGCACTCTCTATTGACGTATATACATCGAAGATCTGGAACACCTGATGTGGAACTTCAAGAGCAATACTACACTTGAAATGTATAGAAATGAATGTTATGAAATAGGTATGGTGAATCAAAAAAAGTAATTAGTCCGTCTTTTAGATAACCCTAAAATAATGGACACGTATTTTTTCTTTTCTCCTTCTCACAAACAAATAATAACGAAGATATAACACGCTTGAATTTTGTGTTAAGTCACTGCTTAGTACAAATTTTACATACCTAGACATGGCGGCACGAGCCCCCACTCTTCGAATTTGTTGCGTTATATCTCATTATTATTTTGTATGTCTCTTCCAGACCTCGGGACTACAGAGTTCCGAATTTTTGGGAGGCAAACGTGGGGCCGAAGCCAACACGCTGAAGCCCTTTTGAGACAACTTTAATGAAATGGTGACACAAAACCGACGATTATCCCTTTATACACTATAGAAATGAACCCAAGGACAATCCCCGGTGGACGTCGTTAAAAAAGTGTTTTACAAGGAGCGACTGCCTATCTGACCTCCACAACCCGGTTACCCGCTCAACCCAACACCCCTTGGTAAAACTGGTCAGACTTACTGGCATCTGACTGCCAAGAATGTTCAATGACAGCCGGAACCTACAGTTTAACATCCCCTCCAAATAACGGTCATTGGTATCCAAAATATACGTAGAAAGTACATACGAACTTAGAAAAGTTGCATTGGCAGGACGTACGCTCATACTTGAGAGATTGGTTCTCTACCCACTAAACCACCACGACTTCCACTAAGTCATCACGACTTTGTCATCTCAGTAACATTTAATGTTTTTTAACGTAATAATACGTGTAATATTTTTGCCACACACAACTTAAATGCGGACTAATTAGAATCACTACTTTTATCCCTATGGTCACGTCTGTTGCGGTTCAGTTCTCAGCGTTTTGTTTAGTCTGCTGTGCTTTTGCCGTTGAAGTACAAAAATTAAATTATGGAACGTTTCTAATGGCTATGCGTATTCCGTTGTTTTCAAGTCAACATATCAGACGATTCAGATCTTTGATTTTGCTGACCCCGTAGTCGCTGGCATAAGGGACAGGATCCGCGTACGAAGTCGCGGGCAGAAGCTAGTGTATTAATACCTCTATAATGAAGATATAGGTACTTATACTTTGCTTGAAACTACTGGGGCCCGATTCTCCTAATTTTACTTAAGCAACATACGTTTCATATTCGACTGCGATCCAATCACGACTCGATTACAATTGAAGCGTATGTGGCATTCCGTTATTTTTTATTTGAAATAAAAGTTTTTATCCTTTTCTGTCATTCAATAATGAATCATTTTGTCTGCAAATGATTTACGATTGCAATATGATTGTAGAGCAAACTACCATAGACCAAAATCACCAAAATAGGAGACCAATCGCAAACCAATCGAATGTCGTTGGAATACGATTGGTCTTATATTAGTAGCAGAATGCCCGATATGGTTAAAACTGCTATTGCGATCATATTGCGATTCGATTTCTATTCAATTTTGACATTATTAACTTAGGAGAATCGGGCCCCTGGTTTAAAAAAAAATATTTCACTATTTCGTAGCTAAAGCATCCTAGAGTAACGTAGGCTATTTATATTTCATCCGGGTACGGCAAGTTCCCCGAGACATAGGTAAAACCGCGTGAATCAGTTCGTAAATAATAACATACATATGTTAAGTCATCATTTTTATTTTCCCACTGGCTGGGCCCAGGTCTCTTCTCATACAGGGAAGGTATGAGCGCTAATCACCACGCTTGCTCTAGGTGGATTGGCAATATCAGGTTTTTACCTATATCCAAAAGTGTCAGGTATTTGTGTATTACACCTATAGTGTTATGTTATTGAAGGTGGGCTACTTAGACTACCACTTATTCACGTCAATATTTACAAAGACAGAACCCCCTAAACACTTCCAAGTTATATGGCTGGAAAGAAGAAGCGGTGACGAACAAACTTCCCAGCAACACAGCTGTCTATTACAATTTAATAAAAATCCAAACTAATATTATAAATGCGAAAGTAACTCTGTCTGTCTGTCTGTCTTTCTGTCTGTCTGTCTGTCTTTTCTTCACGCCTAAACTACTGAACCGATTTGTGTGAAATTTGGTACAGACATAGTTTGAAACTTGAGAAAGGACATAGGATAGATTTTATTACAAAAAAATATATAAAAATAAAATTTATTCCGGACATGTAGCGCCATCTATTGGTCAAACCAAAAATCTGCTAGAAGTCACTATTCCACGCGAACGAAGTCGCGGGCAAAAGCTAGTATTCTTATATTTTAATACAGTGAATCATTGTTTTAGTTTAACTGTGCAGCATGAGGGAGTGTCAGACACTTACTGACTAAACCTACCATGTTCCTTCTTAAGCCGTTTATATCAACAAAAGCGACATCAGGTTACAAACTTAGTGCAGAAATATCCTTGATCTGTCAAAATCGTTTAGCGACCGACATATCAGGTATTATCGCAAATTGTAGCCAGAAAAAACGATTGGCGGGACTCTCTACATAATAATTAGCAGTTGAGATTTCACTTGAGAGTTTTGTGGTCGTTTCAAACTGCTGAATCGGTTTGAAATTTTTGTTTCACTGTTGGGAACCTGCCCTAAACCCATATCTGTGTATAATTATCGGCACGGATATTGAGCTCTCGGCGGAAGAGTGGGGATCGCTTTGCGCACTGTACACATAAGGCAATGAACCAATAAATCGCTTCTGCGCAGGTGAAGGTCAGGGCTCAATATCCGTGCCGATAACTATATCATAACTAAGTAAGTAGTTTCCTGTGGGTGGATGTGGGTGAAACCGTGAGGTTTGTGAGTTTTGTGGTATATTTACTTTTTGGTTATTTTTGAAATGAAATGAAATTTATTTATTTGCCAGAATATAGGTACATTATGATAGTGTATACAGTAAAGAAAAAAAAATGGTCTCACTATATTCGACTTATAATTTAGTCATGCAAATACATATTTAAGTTTTTTTTATAATCTACTAAATAGCTTAATTTAAAGTACAATCTTTTGCATTTAATTCTATTTCACCTCTAGGTACTCTTTAACTGTAAAAACATTTATCAATAAGCCATTAATATCTATCCTATTAAGGTAATCTGTGATTTTTTCATCAATTACAATATCATCATGTTAGTCATAGGAAGGTGCCGATGACGATGATATCTGAAGAATATCTGACACGTAGAAGACGTTATTTTATTAACATTTATTTTTTTTTCAACATAGGTATAAATTACATTTTTAAATATTAAATATATAAAAATAAAAGACATTTAAAAATATAAAAACTAGGTTGCCACCGATATCGGGCACAGGGTCCAAGGTACCGGTGGTTAGGGTCCCAGAGACAGAAACCTCCTCACAATACGCGCCGTATCAAGGAGTACTGCCTTCTGAATCAGTCCCTTGATCCAGCCGCCTAACGAGAGCCTCATGAGGTGTTGGTCGAGGCTCTTGGCTATTACTTAGACCATTGGCCGTAACGACTATCGGCACAATAACAGCCGTGTCGACATTCCACATGGCGACAACCTCGTGCGCTAAGTCAAGATACTTTATTTGTTTCTCTTTCTCAGCTTTCACGAGATTCTCGTCATGCGGAACGGCGACATCGATTTATCATCGCGCGGCGCGCTAATCGGGCCAAAACCACTAGGTATATCAGGCTTATTGGCTGCAATAGTCCTGTCAGTGATGATAGATCGATCCCAGTACAACGTAATATGGTCCTTTTCGAGAACTGGGTCGGGCGCATACTTGTAGTACGGTACCTCAAGATCCACAAGTTTGTATTAAAGAGCAAGCTGCTGGTGGACGATCTTGGCCATGTCTGTGCAAATATTCACGGTTAACCAAATGAGAACAACCAGATATAATATGTCTGATAGACTCACCCGGATGGTGACATGCCCGACATGTCGACCGTCCCGTCTTTCATGATATATCTCCGGTAGTTATTCGTAAGGATAACTTCGTCCATAATTACACATACAAACCCTTCGGTTTCTCCAAATAAGTCACCGAAGCATAGCCAAGATACGGACGCTTTGAAGTCTACATCGGGGCCATGAAGAGCCCCGAAGAAGCGTCCGTATTCACATTATTATTAAGAAAGAAGAAAGACTGCTGAACCGATTTCAATCATTCCTTTGCTGAAGTTTGTATGTTTTGTACGCGCTTATCTCACTAACTACTGGACATATTTGAAAAAATCTTACAGCTTTAGATAGCCCATTTATCGAGGAAGGTTTAAGGCTGCTCTTTATCGGGTTGCGTGGAGTGCCTAGTTCCCACGAGATGCATGTGAAATCGCTGGCATCAGCTTGTATATAAGTTCATAAACTGTATTTGTTACAGAATACTTACCTAAGTATTATTTTGTCAGCTACACCGCAACACTGACACGCTCAACATCTGTAGTTATAAACAAACTTTTAAACGAATCTCTTCTCTTAAAAGTCGGTAAAACGTCCATTTCAATACCCAGTGACCACCATGATAGCGACGAACGTCCATCTTGATTGACGAATTTTTAATTACAAAGTTTTTTCGCGCCCTCGCCTGCCATTGGTCGAAACCAACGTTGACAAGCATGTGCTTTTTACTCGCTACGAACCAAATATATTCTAAGAAATAAATTTAATTTCGAAATGGTCCACTTTTGGGTTCTTCGCTAATTGCTGGGGACATTATTTGCATAGTTTTGGTGGGGGGTTGGCTTCCAGTCCAAGCAGATGGAGGTGAATACCAGTGTGCCACATGAAGCGACTGCCTATCTAACCTTCTCAACAAAGTTACCCGGGCAATACGATACCCCTTGGTAAGTCTGGATGTTATGACTCTTAACAACTGCCAAAGATGTTCAAATGATAGCACCCAGGACTCAACATGATCAAGATGGTTAAAGTTTAAGGTTTTTATATAAAATACCTTGGATTTTTAGGCTTTATAATATGTCACTAGTTTGTAGGTACCTATATATACCTAGGTATGGTTCCCAAAAGCGGGTCCCGTTATGAAGACTCATCAAGTAACTCCAAGAGCAGTCTTTTTAAAAATCACAATTAATCGGCCTATTATTCAGCTGTGAAGATTATAATACATAGTACAAGGCACTTACTTACCTATTACTATTCAGATTCGATAATTCACTAGTATTTCCTTTGAATACTCATTAGTATTTCTTTTGAATATATCGGTAGCGACATCTCTCGAGTCTTGCTGGAACTTCTTCACGAAGCTGTGGAACTAAGCGTTTGTCTTTAATCGACGTTCACTAGATGGCGCTACTCACAGAAGTTTCCTGTGAACTTTTTATCACACGGATCAAATGTTGCTCATAATTTACTCTCATATTTATTATTTAAGGTATATCCTGTGTTAAGTTTTTTCTACATATTAATCATTTTATCAAAAGTTTCTATACAGTAGTTTTAGCGCGAGAGAAACATACACGAACGAACACATACGAACGAAAAGAAGTTACATACAGCCAAGTCCAATATACAAACACTCGATTTTTTTGTTTGTAAGGATGTACCCTCAAGGCTCCGTAATTTTGATCCTGGCACGGGCAGTAATTGCCAAGTAACGCGGGTCTTAGATAAATAAAACAAGCAAACTTGCGTTTACATACAATATATTTACGGACACCAAAACCTTTATACAATATACATACTAGACAATTTACTTAGTTTAAGTCAACTGAAATATACAAATATCACTTTACAAGTTTCAACTTAGAAGCCATTTAAAATGGCAACCCGATTGTTACTTAAAATTTCATTTAAAAAGAGATAACTAGCCGATTATCGGCCACGGCGGCTGTTCTCATATAAGGAGATCAGACAACTGTGCAAGACATGCATATTTGCTTGGACACAGGTGCACTCTACACTACTCTACTCTACTCACACTATTCCTTCACTCTCATAGCCCGATGGGACGAGAATCCGACACCACCGGAGAGAAATAGTGTTACCAGATACAAAGTTTCCCTACTCATCTCTTTTTAAATGAAGATTACAAAGCAAGTTTATATATTTTCAATTAAATTAGACATACAAACTATTTGGTACATTCAACTTAACAAAATATATACAAAATAAAACAGTAGTCACAAGAAATAATATCTATACAAATAATATTCATTTTCAAGTGAATAAAAACCCAGATTACTAAGACCTAGTTGCACCATTTAACTATAACGATAACCAAACCATAACCAGCCGTATACTTGCCGCCCATTGGTCAAATCGGCGACATGACAACTGAAAATGGTTCGATTATCGTTATAGTTAAATATCTATGTATAATTTTTGAAAAACAACAACAAAAAAATAATAATTTCTGAACATTATTTTAACATAAAAATTTAAAATAATAATGAAACCAATCTGTATAAATATTATTACCGTGTTATTTAAAGTGACTACAATTTGATGTGAACATAACACGCTGGTTTAAAACCAATTCGTTATCAACTTCATGGAAATAAATAAATACATAAGTTTAAGATTCTAGTAAACATAATTATAAAACAATAATTTTATTTTACAAATAAAGGCGCGCTTTGAATGCTTGCTGCCGACCGCACATGCCGCGACTGCATGAAGTCGGCCGCAGCTGCACTATTGGGGCCCGATTCTGCTAAGTTAATAATGTGACAATTGGATAACAATTGAATTTCAATAGCAGTTTTAACCTTAGCAGGCATTCTACTACTAATTTAAGACCAATCGTATTCCAATGACATTTTATTGGTCTGCTCTTGGTCTATACGGTAGATTGCTCTACAATCATTTGTAGACAATATGATTCATTATTGAATCACAGAAAAGGATAAAAACGTTTATTTAAAAGAAAAAAATGCGGAATGCCACATACGCTTCAATCGAGACTGAGTCGTGATTGGAGCTCAGTTGGGTGTGTATCGTATGTCGCTTAAGTAAAATTAGCGGAATCGAGCCCCTGGTTTGTATATATTTACAATTTACATGAAACCGTTTTGGATCGAAGCGGCAGCAGCACGTGCAGTCGCCCTCAGATATTAATTGTTTTCATAAGTGCCTGTAAAGGCCTAAATGAAATAAATGATTTGACTTTGACTTTTCAAGTCGCGGCATGTGCGGTTTTCAGTTGCAGTCGACAGCTAGTATTCAAAACGTACCTTAAGACGTGATTAGTCTTTTAACAATTTATTTATATCATGTATTTGTGTTTTTAACGTTTATTTTATTCCAACATGCATCATAAAGAAGTGTCATTCAAGTACCGTGTATAGCAAGGCGCATTTTGACGCTCAATAGTACAAGGTTGATTTCTATAACATATCTATCCATTATCTCCAGATAGGTTATAGAAATCTACTGATAATCGGACACAAAAGTCTATGAACACTATCAAAATACCTGAAATGAAAATGAAAAAGTTGCGTAACTTTTGAAATTCTTTTATGTAAGTTTTAGATTATTTCGTTCTGTTAAATAAAAAAATCCGATGAATTGAAAACCTCCTCCTTTTCGGAAAGTCGGTTAAAAATAACTTGAAGAAGAGTTTAGTGTTAAGGTTGTTTTCAATTTTGATAATAGGTAGGTACTGTTGATGTGTTCATAGACTTAAGTTATTGACTGTACCATAGAATGAAATTAATTATGCCTAACAGAGGCAGTGTTTTGAACTAAAATAGTGCTCCAAATATATTTTTAATAGAAGTGGCCTCCTTCGACAATACATATAATTTAATAAATGTTTTTATTATGCAATCAAGCATCTGGCTAAATTCCTGTTAGAGTGCGCCAAAATTGAAAATCTATTTTGAGTATTAAATAAAATCGATATTTCGGCCTTTTAGAGCCCCCGCAGACCACAGACTTTTTATCGGCCGATAGTTTGGTCGGGCTCTTAATCAGTACGCAGATGTAGACAAGTGCGCACACTATGACGATTTGGTATCGGCCGATAAACAAGTTTGATGGGCTTCCCGATTCAATTCAAACTAATCTGTCGGCAAACTATCGGCCGACCGTATAATCAGTATTGGCTCCCTACCACACGCGCACACTTGACGATTTTTTAGTCGGCCGACTAAGCCGATAGTTCAATTCGCTCCGAGCTTTGACAGCGAATGGTCGGTCGCGCGTGTTTTGTAAAATGACGTCGCCCAATTCTCAGTCACTTATTTCGGAATCTTCGATCGTAACTTTGATCGAGGAAGTCAAAAAACGCCCTGCACTTTACATAATCGAGTAATTTGGAATGCATAGTGTAGAATTTTCCATCTAATAATCTATCACTAAAGATAGGATGCACCCAATACTCTCGGACTCTCTTTTTAATTTTCCTTCTCCGGTGTATGAGAGCAATAATAACATTTATATGCAATGTTTTATTAATTTTCATTGTGCGGTGCGACCACTCTTCACCAGTTGGTTAGAAACTAGCAAATAGTCGGCAGACTGTTGCGATAGTCTGCGCTCACATCACCGACTAAACTGTTTAGTTCGCTCGGTGTGCGTACTAGCAGGCCAACCCGACTAAACTATCGGCCGATAAAAAGTCTGTGGTCTGCGGGGGCTCTTATAGGCAGGCTAGGCCAATTCTAAAACCATGGCCTCGGTAAATAAACTCATATAATAACACAACAATTTTGAAAACTTATTTATAACACATAAATGCTTGTAGATTTAAAAGTAATAAGATATAGTTACACCATTTAACTATAACAATAACCAAACCATAACCAGCCGTATACTTGCCGCCCATTGGTCACATCGGCGATTTGACAACTGACAATGGTTCGGTTATCGTTATAGTTAAATGGTGCAACTCAAAAAATATTTTGTATTAAGAGGCCACGATTTCAAAAGGCAAGTTTTTGTAAATATAAAAAGAAAACTTTTAAACCAAAACTTTTTACAAATATACAGTGTTTATATTTTAGGTATATATTATATATCATCTTATATACATTTGTTATAGGAGGGGGTAACATAATGTGGACCTACTGCTGCAAAAGGTATTTCTATTTACAATTTCTCCCTTGATGTGAATATTACTATTAGATACAAATGAATGGCGCAGATATGTCAAAGCGCAGAGCAGAAAATATTTCACTATCAAACTATTATAGACTTTATCTTCATTGAAATAATATTTAAATACAATTGAAATCTAAGCAGTCGCTTCTTGTGGCACACTGGTACTCAGCTGCATGCGGTTAGACTGGAAGCCGACCCCAACATAGTTGGAAAGAGGCTCGGCAGATGATGTTGACAAAGAACAATGAATTTTAAGACTATTATTGATGCTACTAAAGTTCAGTCAATTATATTTAAATGTACACTAAAAATTTTACAGTAAAA
This sequence comes from Helicoverpa assulta, assembly GCA_963856015.1. Classification (NCBI taxonomy): domain Eukaryota; kingdom Metazoa; phylum Arthropoda; class Insecta; order Lepidoptera; family Noctuidae; genus Helicoverpa; species Helicoverpa assulta. Next base: position 993,651 of record CAWLCW010000003.1, read on the forward strand.
CATATTCTGCTCTGCGACATAATATCATAATTATCTGCGCCGAAACATATTTGTAGCAGTTACAATATAACATAAGATTTGTGTAAAAATCAACCAAAACGACTTATTACACATACTTTTGTGAAGTGCGAAGGCCCTTATGTAATATGTCTTATTATATTTATCTAAGTGTAATAGTACCATGTGGTATTAATTCGGTACTTTCTACAGATAGTCAGTCTCATTTGTAATCAGGCACTTGACAACTAAAAATATTGGGTAGATTATTTTAATAGAACATACTATACTAATATTATTAAGAGGAATTTGTTTGCTCGTACCCTAAGGCGATTAACACACGGCACCGCGCACCGCCGCGGAGGGCAGTGGCGCACGAACAAAAGAGCACCGCTCGAACGCGCGGTCAGGCGGTGTACATGTGTTAGGCATCAACGGAGTTAATACAGGTCAATGCGACATGAGATCCGCTTCACCGCCTACCGCGGCGGTGCGTGGTGCCGTGTGTTAATCGCCTAAAGGATCCGAAACGATTTGAAAAATTCTTTCACTACACTATCCACGAGTAGGTACACGAGTCTACTGGAAGCCAACCCTAACATAGTTGGGGCGGATGGATGACTATCCACGAGTAACATAAGCTACATTTTATCCACGGGAAACAGCCACTAAATTGTAAGGCTGATTTATTAATTCAAACGCGTTAATTTCATGAACCATTGGTTCAATATTTCATTGTTTACTAAGCGCGCGGAAATGAAAGATTTAAGTTCGTTGACCTAAGTATACTATCTCTGTTACATCTATGTAGTTATATTGCGTTCTAGCTCGCACAGTGCGTAAAAGGTCAACGTACGGAATTGTTCCGATTCCGCGCGCGTAGTATAGATAGCCCATTTATTGAGCAGTCTACTTTTTAACCGGGTGCGCGAAGTAGCTACATCGGGGTGCGGTTCAAAGCTATTTCGTTGATAAATGCGATCGTTATGTGTCTTGGTTTAATTATTTTTTGGCGAATAAAACATAATTTAAGCAGTGAAAGCCTACCATAGCGAGGTATGCTAATAATACTTAAACTATTGAATTATATATAATTAAACCAAGACTTATTATTAAATAATAATCATTTATTTATCGATTATAATATGACTTTAAAGTTTTAAAAAACAAGTATTATAAATTATATAAAATACTTGAGTAATATTTTTTTTTTATATTAAGATATTTTTTTTAGATAAAAAAGCACCAAATATCCCTTATATTATCACAAAATAATATAACCCCCGCTGCGTTTAAATTATTGATCGCGAAAAACTCCAAAACTGCAGCACAGATTTTCATGTGGTTTTCAGCAACAAACAGACCGATTTATGAGGAAAGTTTTTGTATACAATATATGCTTTAAAAAGTCGGGATTTTCATATATTTCCACTTATAATCTACCCAATACCGTACAATATTAAAATAATGTTTTGTCAAGTGTCAATCGCCTGAGTGACATCTGTTTTCAAAATCAACAATTTATCATTAACCGGAATTATTTCAAGATTCTTCTTACTAAGCGACTTACTATCATTCTTACTATTTTCTTCTGGCAATTTAATATTATCAATGGTGTTTTCAGCTCCATCTAGCGGTGATTTAAGGCAACTATCATCAACTTTATCAATCGGAGATGTGATACCAAGTTCTACTGACTTACTTTGCTCTGTAACTTCGTCGACAGTCCCTTGCTTCGCTCGCTCTTCTTGCTTGACGTCTTCAATACCTAGCTCTTCTACCTTCGCTCGCTCTTCCGTGACGTCTTCAACAGCTTGCTCTTGCTTCGCTCGCTCTTCCAACTCCTGTAGCTTCGCTCGCTCTTCTCGCTCTCGCTTCTCGGCGAGTTCCTCCCGCTTGAGGCGGTTCCACCAAGGCATGAAGCGTTGGAACATGATGCGGGAACGGTGCTGGGGTCGGAGCACCCAGGATACGGCCACTTCTACGTCGGCGATTCTGGAATTTTTGAAAATTTGATTATTAAGATGTAAGTTTGCGATGAGAGTGGCTTGAGATGTTGAGTGAAATTGAGGACGTTGCAAGTATAGTGAATTCAAAAGGGTTTTTATAATGATATTAAAAGAAAATACTTCTTAATAAATTACACTCCAAAAATGGCAATTACCCACTGAAACTAGAGGGTTGCTATAAGTTTAACCAATTTGTGTGTGTTGCCTATGGCCCCGTATCTCATCGGCTCAACCGATCGGGGTGCTGTTTTGTAGATGAAAGCTGGTGTTTCATCAATGGTTCTAAGACATGTTTCATCAAAATCTGCTCAGCTGTTTTAATTAAAGTTTTATTTTCTATGATTACTTCTAAGCCAGCTGATGAAAACTTTGCATTTTTCAACTCTTCTAGAAGTAGGTACTATTAAGCTCACCTTCGCTTGAAGCGGTCCCGATCCAGAGCATATCTCTCCCAATGACCAGCCCGAGCCTGGCGAGCTGCGAACGCCCATACTCGAAGCACGTGCACCTTCGGAGGCGCTGATGAGAACTGCACCTGGAAGAGAGGAAAGTGGAAGGTTAGAAATCATCATCATCACAGCCATAGGACGTCCACTGCTGAACATAGGCCTCCCCCTTAGATCTCCACAGATACCTGTTGGAGGCGACCTGCATCCAGCGTCTTCCGGCGACCTTTATAAGGTTAGAAATGGCTGCATATAATGTGTGATGTAATGTATTCTTGTACATAAAGAGGCAAACATTTTTTGTTTGTTTGAACCGTAAAGGAAAGAAGAAGTTATCAAATAGGTTAAATAGTACCATTTAGCTATAACCAAATAACCAGTCGTCGAATACTGGATATGGTCTAATTAAAGTCATAATCAAATCTTAGAAGTGTTAATGGTTTAATTAAACCATTAACACTTCTAAGATTTGATTATGAAAATAATAAATAAAAGGCTAAAAGAGAATTGTCTCGTTAATAATCTTTATGAAACTGAAGTTCAGTAAAAGCATTCAGTAGCTATGTCGGTCAGTATGTCAAGATTATCTTAACGAGTCAAGTTTAGATAAATATGTAACGCACCGTGCAAAGGCGCCAATTAAATTACTTCACGCCATTCGACTTTTACTAAAAAAACGACTAAAAGATACAAGAATCCGCAAAACCAATTTTTTACCATCACATATTAAAGTCACATTTTTAACTCAAACCAAGACCAACAAAGTATCAGCGGGGCCCAGCAGGGCCATGGTCCGCCGGGGCTGCGGGATTGTTACCGCGGCCCTGGTACATAAAAGGCCTACGACGGAACACGACGGCTTTTAGTCAGTAAGAGTCTGACACTCCCTCACCGCTGCTAACCCACAGCGGGAGGGGACATTTGATGATTTAAAAAAAGACCAACAAAATGTTTACAAGCAAGGAAAACCTACTAATCCAGTCACATCTATGCGTCAACCATTCATTTCTGGATGACGCTACATATCAAAGGCATGACGCTAATTTCGCGTCAGCAATCATGAATGTAAGACTAAATATAAACCACTGAGAGATCCCGTGGGAGGCAATAATAAAGTGGGTAAAATCCTATTTTGGTAAAGTTTGGGAAGCCCTAATCCTAACTGGGTTGAGAAAGTCATATAAGCAGTCGCTCTATGTAAAACACTGGTACTCAGCTGCATCCTGTTAGACTGGAAGCCGACCCCGACATAGTTGAGAAAAGGCTCGGGAGATGATGACTTTTCAAATCAAATTCGTCTACTGTATATTTAACACATACAGCGAATACCGCGAATAGCCAAACCACGTTTATAGAGCGTTACGAAAAAACGGTTTGACCTCATAAATTATCATTGCCCTCAGATCTACCTCCCACAAAAAAACTTATAGTACAGCTACTCATTCATTTATTTAATTCTGTCTGTAAGATAGGTGACGTCATAGGTTTTCTAGATGAGAAATTATCAAATGACTCCTCTCTTACTGTGGATGTCAGACTTTTTCGACCTAGCCTTTTTATAATCATGTTAGGATCGGCTCCCAATCTAACCGGGTTGCCGAGTACCAGTGTTTTTACATGTAGCAACTGCCGATCTGAAGTACTCAAATCAGTTTCTGGGCAATACGACATTTCATTGGTAAGGCTATTAGTCTAGACTTTCTGGCGTCTGGCTACCCTTAATATTATCACATGACATCCAGATCCACTAATTTGACGTGCATTCCGAAACACGAAAGGTTTTGGATAAACTTTAGAACAATCCCACAGCCACATCAAATCATCATCATCCTCCGAGCCTTTTTCCCAACTATGTTGGGGTCGGCTTCCAGTCTAACCGGATTCAGCTGAATACCAGTGCTTTACAAGAAGCGACTGCCTATCTGACCTCCTCAACCCAGTTACCCGGGCAACCCGATACCCCTTGGTTAGACTGGTGTCAGACTTACTGGCTTCTGACTACCCGTAACGACTACCAAGGATGTTCAATGACAGCCGGGACCTACAGTTTAACGTGCCATCCGAAACACAGTCAATGGTGTCTAGATATACTTACAAAGTACATACAAACTTAGAAAAGTTGCATTGGTACTTGCCTGACCTGGGATCGAACCCACGCCCTCATACTTGAGAGGCTGGTCCTTTACCCACAGCCTCATCAAATCATCAACACCCAATATTTACAACAAACAAATGACGTCACAAGTCCACGATGACGACGCATCATGACATGGTATTGAGCATGAGTCATTATGACGACATCGTCAACCAAGTTGTTACAACCAATGTAATTTCTTGGGAAAACCTTTGGGTTTCGGAGACTATTCATGTACTGACCATGTAATACTTGCAGTGAGGAAGAAATTATGCTAAAGGGGATGTGTTTTTCATGTCAAAGTTAGGGATTAAGTGAACTGTCAGCTTTGCCCGCGGTTCCGAGGGAACTGCTTCCCGCACATGGATAAACCACAATCTTTTTTATAGTTTTTGGCTGAAGGTGGACCAAGCATCCGTCTATACAAACTTTTACGTTTATCAGTAGGATTGACTTGATGCTGACGAAATAAGATAAAGAAGTGAAAATCATTGCACTCATCTGTACGAAAAAACTTTAGCATTTACAATATTAATAGGATAGTTGGACCCAAATGAGGAAGAAATTGCTATCTAAGGGAACACTTTGTCATTTATATGTACATAGTTCTGATGCCGGATATGATGATGATATGAGAAGAAATATAGATCCATACACACAGCTGTCTTTGTCACACTATAAAAACGTGATCAAATCATATTTACAAGTAGTTACATATATAAAGTTTTATTCATGACAAGGTCGGGCGGGAGGCAATAGAACTGGTTATTTGCCATTTTGATATTTAAATCGAAACAATTTGAATAATGATTGAATTCTGATCAAGTATCGAGATTAAATAGAACTAGGAATCGAATCGGATATCTAACAATATTTGCCCATATGACTTTAGCTATTTTAGAGATGACCTATAACTCCATTTGAGTTCTCCATAAAAAAAATTCTAAGTTTGTATGTACTTTCTAAGTATATCTTGGACACCAATGTTAAACTGCTTGAAATAATTGTTATTATGTTATGTAAATTGTTTGCATGTTATTTTTAAATTGAGTTTTAGAGAATAAAGTCATACCATCAAGATTTTTTACCTTAAGTTAAATAGGTACCTTCTCAAATGGCAGTACAATCCTAAGATAAGACAATACGACGAAAATACTACGCAGCAAACACATATTTATGAACCAAAACCCACAAAAAAACTTCGACTTGATACGATTGGAAACGCGAAAAGATTTAAATTAAACGACGAACGTAATGTGACAGAAATAGCTTGATGTTGATCATTCGGAGAGAATTGTTACATTTCATGGGCGTTTGGAAATGAAGAGCGATCACAGATGCGGTTACTGCGTCTTAGAAAAATGGAAGGGCAAAAGTGGAAATTATGGACGCCCCGACTCCTATATGACCGTAAAGGTCAGTGCTAAAGTTACTGTTGATCTAAGCTGAAGAGCTTGTTTTACATATTGACTAATTTAGAAAAAAGTCTTTCAGTGTTAGATAACCAAATTATGGAGGGAAGCTAGAAGCTACTTTTATCCGGGTGCAAGTATTCCTAAATTGGACGCGGATGAAATTGTTAAAATATAGGATATTATGAAAAAAATCCCTTAAAGTGTCTACCTGTTCGCTACCATAACCAAAAAATGAAAAAAGAAGTAAAAGAGATCCATGAGGAAAGTCATCACGAACGAGTAAAATACAAACAAACGAATGACGAATCGACACGAACCTACAATATGTTATCAATACATTTCGGTGCATTGACAGTCATTAGTGGCTACTATAGGCACTTTGACACGACCTTCTAACCGAGAAACCGCTGTGACGTGGAAGCCTGAGTATTCAGAGAATCGGCCTAGCCTATTCACAACTATGTTGGGGTCGGCTTCCAGTCTATCACAGGGCCTGCGAGATTGTTCGAAAGAATTAAAACAGCCCTGGTACACAAAGGGCTTAAAAAGGAGCATGGGGGGTTTTAGTCAGTAAGAGTCTGACACTCCCTCACCGCTGCACCCACAGCGGGAGAGGACATTTGATGATTTTCTACCAAAGAAAAAGCTTCCAGTTTAAACAGATGCAGCTGAGGCCCAGTGTGGCACATGGAGCGACTGCATATCTGATAAAACCTTCGGATAGTTTTTATCGTCACCGCCAAATCCACAATGTTTTCCAAGGCAAGATTCCAGTAGTGTGTGGCTCTGTCCCACAATGTGTGTTCTGGTCTCCTCGCTCTAGCAAGCAGTAACAAATGGCGTGCGAACATTTCTAAAATGACCGCGAAACTGACCAATTCGCGAACAACAAATGTCTTCGCGAACAGTTTTAGCAAAATTTCGCTATGAGCAAATATTCGCTTTGTAATCTCAACATTTTCCTGACACCTGTTTAACAGTCTATTAAGTATGTCAAGAGTTCACGTGTCCAACACGGTAAAACATTCATTAAATAATGTACTAATTATGTATACTATACAATAATTTGGAGAGGTTCCAATCTTCGTGGCAAAGAGACGCATTGTCGATCAGATAAGGCTAGAATTTCTGATTAGAGCTTCAAACGTTTTTCTATTGTTAAGCAGAACTAGTATATTGTGCATTGCCTATTGTTTTGCATTATCACACTAATCTAAACTAATATTATAAAGAAACAAGTTTTGTTTGTACTCCGTAGCTACTGAACTGATTTGCAAAAGCCTTTCAATGTTGTGAAGCTATTATGGACTAATATTTTTTCGAGAACAACAATAATACAGATTATATCTACCTATCAAACAATGATTCAATATTGTTCTTAAAATGAACATTATAATAACAAAGGAACGTAGAAACAAAACAATAACAAAACAAACAAACATTGGTGACGATTATATTATCAGTAAGTTTATACCTGATCTATTAACACAAATGAGGAGTCATTAAAATTCCAAAGCACATTCTTGAAATTCCTCCAGTCAAAATTCCACCAAAATGTGTACGCTATGTCGCGAGTCCACAGCTAGCATGTGTTCGCGCACGGCGGTTGCAGTTTCGCGGACATTGTAGAAATGTTCGCACGCAATGTGTTACTGTTTGCTAGAGGGAGTACACCAGACATTTGTGTGTGTTACATTTGCGCACTCTGGTGGAATGTCGCCCTAAAGAATTCAACCTGATGACTTACTAAATGAAATAGTTTAATATACTCCAGTAAATCTAATTTAAATGTTTAGTCATACACTACTAGAGATGATTACTCATATCGGTATAAACATAAACAGACTTCGGCCAGCGGTTTTACCCGCTTCCCATAGGAATCAGTTCCCTCATCATCCTCCGAGCCTTTTTCCCAACCATGTTGGGGTCGGCTTCCAGTCTAACCGGATTCAGCTGAGTACCAGTGCTTTACAAGAAGCGGCTGCCCATCTGACCTCCTCAACCCAGTTACCCGGGCAACCCGATACCCCTTGGTTAGACTGGTGTCAGACTTACTGGCTTCTGACTACCCGTAACGACTGCCAAGGATGTTCAATGACAGCCGGGACCTACAGTTTAACGTGCCACCCGAAACACAGTCAATGGTGTCTAAGATATACTTAGAAAGTACATACAAACTTAGAAAAGTTGCATTGGTACTTGCCTGACCTGGGATCGAACCCGCGCCCTCATACTTGAGAGGCTGGTCCTTTACCCACTAGGCCACCAGCCGAGCTAAAATAATTTTTCCTTTATAGATAGGCTGTTTAACACTGATACAATCTTTCAAATCGGTAGGTGCTATTGTTACAGCCTTTATATCGTCCCACTGCTGGGCACAGGCCTCCTCTCACACGGAGAAGGATTGAGCATTAATCACCACGCTTGCTCAATGCGGGTTGGTAAGTAGGTGCTAAGGCATAGCAAACTATTGAGCTTTAAAATATTAGTATAGATTGCTATTACGTATTTCCTATCTACGTACATGAAATGTCTGACACTCTCGACGTCTTTAAATGGGAAACTAATTTGGCGTCTGATATATTCTACTGTTATATACTATTATATGTTCGGAAATATACTGGCATGCTAATTACCCATTATCAGTGGACTGTATATCTTGGCGCATAACCCATGCATACTATATTGTATAATTATACAATGCTAGTATAAACTCAACATCTGTGTTTTCCCAACTATGCTGGGGTCGGCTTCCAGTCTAACCAGATGTAGCTGAGTGTCCTGTGAATGACCAGTGTTTCATGGAGCGACTGCCTATCTGACCTCCTCAACCCAGTTACCCGGGCTACCACGATACTCCTTGGTAAGACTGGTGTCAGACTTACTGGCTTCTGAATACCCGTAACGACTGAAAAAGATATCTAAATGTGTCGGGACCTACAGTTTATTGTGCCCTCCGAAACAAAGTCATTGATGTCCAAGGTATACTTAGAAAGTACAAACTTAGAAAAGTCGCATTGGTACTTATCTAACCTGTAATCGGACCCACAACCATACTTGAAAGGTTGGTTCTTTACTCACTAGTCACCCATCCACGGACCGACCGTGCCAAGCATTGGCACTTAGTTCTCCTACTAGTATAAACTCCGATATTATTTACTTCAAAGGATCGAAAAGTTTCTTCACGTAAGGAATTCCCCCTCTTATCAATTGTGTTTACAAATATCTCGTTCAAGATAAACAAATCTCATTGTATGCAATTATTGTTTGTATGTCATCATCCTATTGTGTAGATACGTCTCATTCACGAAATTGGGCATTGCACAGTTCACGGTGTCCCGTGAGAACTATTTCCTGTATCTGGATAAAAATATAGCTTATGTCATTAAGAAATAATGTAGCTTTCTAATTGGTAAAATCATTTTCAAAATTCCTGCAAATTCTCCAAACAAACCCTTCAGCTTTATGATCATCATCCTCCGAGCCTTTTCCCAATCATGTTGGGGTCGGCTTCCAGTCTAAACGGATTCAGCTGAGTACCAGTGCTTTATAAGAAGCGACTGCCTATCTGACCTCCTCAACCCAGTTACCCGGGCAACCCGATACCCGTTGGTTAAACTGGTGTCAGACTTACTGGCTTCTGACTACCCGTAACGACGTAACTCTTCAGCTTTATAATATTACCATAATACAATATCGATGTACGAGTACCTATCTATTGTTTTTTTCTTCTTTCTGAAAGAGTTACCGCAGCCCTGGTACACTGCGAGCTAAAGAAGGAACATGATGGGTTTTAGTCAGTAAGAGTCTGACACTCCCTCACGCTGCACCCACAGCGCTGTCATTTGATGATAACCAACAAAGAACAAAAGACTTCAATATAAGTCCTATTCTGTTACTGCTTAAAGTTCCACGGAATCATTAGTCATATAATGACTAGTGGTAATTTCAGAGATTACATTTCTTTGTGTTTATTTACATCACCTTTCTTTGCTTTCTCTCGATGTGCGTGATTTGGAAAGACTTTTAGTAAAAGATAGACTTGATGTGATAGATATAAAGTATTATTGACAAGATTAGATAATTCAGTTTGTCGATAAAAATGGGTACAAAAACAAAAATGCAAAGACACATAATAAATTACAAAAGTAAAGTAAGTATGTAGAGTTCATTACACGAATTGAATTCAAGAACGGTTAAGCCCAGGCTAAAAATTGGTGGGAAGGTAGCCTAGACCCGGGTATGTAAAGAACTTTTTCTTTAACGACGTCAAAAATCATCAAATGAACCCTCCCGCTGTGGGTTAGCAGCGGTGAGGGAGTGTCAGACTCTTACTGACTAAAAACCGTCGTGTTCCGTCGTAGGCCTTATATACCAGGGGCCGCGGTAACTCTTTCGAACAATCCCGCAGTGCTTCGTGTAACCGTGGTCAGAAGTTAGTAACAAAAAATCCCATGTTTAATTCATTCACATCTTCGATAAAACTATGTTTAAAAATTGCAGATTCGCTGTACAATGGATATTAGTAGGCAGTCTGATTTAGCCGTTACTTATAAAACAAAGACTCGTAATGTTATGAATAGTTTCCGAGAAATAATAGAATAATGAAACAAAGATGTAGCTAGTAATACAGGATATTATATTGTCATCAATTAGATACTTATTATAATAAAGCTGATGCGTTTGTTTGAATGTGTTCATCTCTGATGACTGATAAACAGATAGATAAAAAAAAATATTCAGCACAAACAAAAAAGACACAAAGATCTGTCGAGGAAGGCTATAGGCCACTCCAGCCGGGGCTGCGGAATTGTTCGAAAGAACCGCGGCCCTGGTACATAAAAGGCCTATGAAGGATCACGATGGGTTTTTCGTCAGTAAAAGTCTGACACTCCCTCACCGCCGCTAACCCACAGCGGGAGAGGTCATTTGATGATTTTTGCCATCGTTAAAAAAAAGGCTATAAGCCACTTTCTATCCATTTGCGCGAAGTAGTTGCCACGAAAAACGGCTAGGTATTCGTAAAGCCATTAGCCACAGACTAAGGTCCGGCAATAAAACCTGTAACGGACCGCAACCGGTTTCCCTTTCACGACTATAGGTTAAACTATTTATACGAACATTTAATCTATATCTACTTTCAATATAGAAACTGGACTTGCGATTTTCATACTGGCTAACCTGAGAGAACGGCTTCCAGCACCAGGATGAAAATGGACATTTAACCGTCTCCAGAGTGCCAGATATATCAGTGCAAGTTTCATCGGAATCTGTTCAGTCGTTTTGAGTGTGACAGCGTAACAAAGCGTAAATAATTTCCGTACTGTGTTTCATTTAAATTGGTTCAGTATTTTTGGCATAAAAGCGCGATAGACAGAGTTACGTTCGCATTTTAAATAATATTATTTAGTAAATTCATGTAAGTATTCATTTGATGTTATTTAGGTACAAAGCATTTATTAAATTATGAAAACATGTATTTTAAAACAATAAATTATGTATCATATCAGCTTATTACATAACCAGCCCTTCGAAACATTATCTAAGTCGATTGCATGTATGGAATGCTTATGCAAAATTTGCTCAACATTGCTCAAACCATTTCCGAGTTCTTGAGTAACATACACATACAGATAATACCTTGAACATTTCGTTTGGACTACGTGGCTAAATGTTGCCATTGATAGTTATTAGAAATACTGCATTTTATTGTGAAATCTAAGTAAAAATTGTGAGTAACACAGCATTATTAAATCTATGTTAGACCCATCTCCCGAACCTTTTCCCAACTATGTTGGGGTCGGCTTCCAGTCTAACCGAATGCAGCTGAGTACCAGTGCTTTACAAGGAGCGACTGCCTATCTGATCTCAACCCAGTTACCCGGGCAACTCAATACCTCTTAGTAAGACTGGTCGTCAGACTTACTGGCTTCTGACTACCCGTAACGACTGCCAAAGATGTGCAATAACATTTGACAACAGTTAGTAATGCCTCGTAATCCCGTTTTACGCTTTGGGTAGGGAACCCTAAAACCACTCAAAATGTATGTAAATATACCAATGTTTATGTTTTTATATTCGTACAAAGACCTTTGCGGTACAAAGTGCAGTCTACCAATGAATCATAGGTCTACTGAAATAATATGATTTGTTGTGTAAACAGTGAAATAATGATGACAATGCAATATTGAACAATCTGCTGATACAAAGATATTGAACTATTGCGTATGCACATACTAATCTTACTCTAATACTAATAATAAAGACGAAACATTATTTGTAATCAATCATGTTGATTTGTACCACCAAAGGCTCCGAAAGTACTGAACCGATTTGAAAAATTCTTTCACTGTTGGAAAGCTACACTCTTCCCGAGTAACATAGGCTATATTTTATCCCGGTACGAGCAGAAGTTCCCACGGGACGCGGGTGAAACCGTGAGAATCAGCTAGCGTGAACTCAAAAATTGCTGAACGGATTTTCCTGCAGTAACCATGCAATATAATCAATCTAATCTCTCTTGTTTATGACGAAAAAAACTAGCATTATTACCAAATATTTATGCTTCGTCACATTTTATAAATTAAACATTCAATACGCAGGGAAAGATAAAAGATAAAAAAAATAATCTACTGCATTGATAAACAATTTCATAAATTACGTCAGTCGTGGGCCGGAAAAATAAAACAAATTCTTGCATATCCATAGGTAATAGAACCATCTTATCATGAAGAGTTCCTCCATGTTACGGAAGGCACGTTAAGTGGCCGGCTGTCATTTGAACATCTTTGGCAGTCGTTACGGGTAGTCAGAAGCCAGAAAGTCTGACAACCAGTCTTACTAAGGAGAATCCGGGTCCGGGTGTCTGGGTTGAGGAGATTAGATAGGGCAGTCGCTCCTTGTAAAGCACTGGTACTCAGTTGAATCCGAAAGACTGGAAGCCGACCTCAACATAGTTGGGAAAAAGGCTCGGAGGATGATGTACACGACACCATTCACATACTATGCAGGTAAAGTCATGGGAAATCACTAGTATGTTATAACGTCAACATGAATGTAAAGAAATTTCCTCTACCAAGGTGATACACCAGATACACCCTGGTCATTCTTGGTTTGATTGGTTGGCCTTGGCAGTTAGATGGTAAAAATAATCACATATTTTCCTTTTTCAAGCGAAATAATACGAGTTTGAATACTTTTTCACAGGCAGGCTGAGCTACTTCCGACTCCGACACCCGGATAATAAGTAATCTAAGTCCTTTTTCAGGGTTTTCGATAACCTGTGTAATAAATTGCTGACAAGCGGAGTTATTTTCGTATTTATAATATTAGTAAAAATTTCTTGTTAAAACCGTTCATTGATAAAAACAGACCAGACACACCTCTGCTGAGTCTTTGTTTAATAATAATATATGTAGTTCGTTTCCTTATAACTCTAGTATCAAGGTCGATACGTGAGCGTTTTATTAATTTTAGACCTTGCGTCAATGTCGTAAGGCTTAAATTGCCTTCTGATTGATTAACTGTGTTCGACGCAATAATTTGTAGGCACATAGTGTATTTTATTATAGGTACCTATCGGCAGTGTCCCGCGGTTTCGGGCTCGTCACAGGGGATTTTTTTCATGTACCGGGAAAAGTTAAGGCCGATGTTACTTGCGGATAGTGTAACTTTCCAACAGTGAAAGATTTTTCCAAATTGGTTATGCCGTTTCAGAGCCAATTTCTATAGTCTGTCTTTGACGCTTTTACCCCAAAACTACTGAACTGATTTCAATGTTTAGTAGCTATAAGTCTAGAGACTGAGAAAGGACCTAGGATACTTTTTTATTAAGATGCGAGAAGTAGTTCTAACATTACATCGATGGAATCACGGGGACCAGCTACCTAGTACATTATTTATAATTTTACATCTGTGTACACGTCACCATTGGCAGTCATTACGGGTAGTCAGAAGCCAGTAAGTCTGACACCAGTCTAACCAAGGGGTATTGGGTTGCTCGGGTAACTGGGTTGAGGAGGTCAGGCAGGACAGTCGCTTCTTATAAAGCACTGGTACTGAGCTACACCCGGTTAGACTGGAAGCCGACCCCGACATAGTTGGGGAAAAGGCTCGGAGGATGATGATGACATGACACCATTCACATACAATGCAGGTAAATTCGAGAGTAATAAGGTAATAACCAATACGTCAAAATGAGTGTAAAGAAACTTCCTCTACCAAGGTGATACCTGGTCATTCCTGACGCGAATTTTAAGGAAAATCCTTTGGGTATCTTAACAATAAAAGTAAATATTTAATATACAAACAGCTTAGTTGAAAATGTGCTGTCTGTCACGTAGGACTGTTGGTATGATACTAAAGTGTAAAATATAATGGGTAGTAGGTATTTAGAAGTGTCATCATAATCTTATCAGTAGGTACCTACAAATATTACGCCATATTTACTTATTGCGTAGATGAAAGACAAGCCCCCCTGTTTTACAAGTATTTCTAAGTATAAATGTACCTTATATTATTACTGACTAGCTTCTGCCAGCGGTTTCACCCGCATCCCGTGGGAACTACTTCCCGTACCGGGATAAAAAGTAGCCTATAGCCTTCCTCGATAAATGGGCTATCTAACACTGAAAGAAATTTTCAAATCGGACCAGTAGTTCCTGAGATTAGCGCGTTCAAACAAACAAACAAACAAACTCTTCAGCTTTATAATATTAGTATAGATATACTCTCCTTGCTGGGGAGTTTGTTCCATCGTGTGTTCTACCCAGCAAAAACATATAGGAAGTTAAGACAAGCCCCCTGTTTTACAAGTATTTCTAGGTTTAAATGTAGGTACTTTATATTATTACTGATATACCTATCCTTGCTGGGGAGTTTGTTCTATCATGTCTTCTTCCCAGCAAAAACACATAAGAAGTGGTAAAGAGTATCTTCTGTAAACTTGACCTTCATAAAGCCTACTTTGATTAAATGACTTTTTGATTGATATTATAAATGCGAAAGTAACTCTGTGTCTTTCTTGAAGCTAGCTATCAAGCCAAAACTACTGAACCGATTGACACATAGACTAGCAAGCGCCTGGAAAAGGCGAAGGGACACACATAGTTTTAAGAACCGGAGAGTCAGTCTTTATATTTTAAGAAACTTAACAAAGTAGCCCGGAGTCTGGTGGTAATCAATATAGCTTTGACATAGGGAGTACGTTAATGTCGGTCCTGCTTATGATCTCTCTCCGGTGGTGTATTGTCGTCTCATCGCGCTATGAGAGAAAAGGAATAGAGAGTGCACCTGTGTCCGAGCAAATGCTTGTAACTTATCTTCTTAGTGAGAAAAGCCGCCAGGGCCGACAATTCATATTGTGATTTATCACAAACAATACCTACATATTGTGTTCGATACACAACATGGGTAGGTACAACACAGTTAATATAATTCAAAAGACATCTGAAGTCCTGTGCTATTGACCCTAGACATCTGAAGTCCTGTGCTATTGACCCTAATGATTGGGAGAGGCTTGCTTCAAATAGGTCATCTTGGCGCAAAAACATCTACCAAAATGTCAAGCTATTCGAAGCAAAAAGACTCGAGGCTTTAGACGAAAAGCGCCAATTACAAAGCCTTCATACACCTACACTCTGAATACTGCGGGTCAGTTGTACTGCAGCGCTTGCGACCGTGTCTTCAAATCAAAGCTCGGTTTAGCCAGTCACATCAGGGCTCACGCTAGGAGGCGAATTTGCCATGGGTCGCCGTTATCGAACTCGATAAGGAGGACTATATATAATTCTAATAGTCTTTGATTCGATTTTTTCAGGTTTTCAATCAACCATGGTACAAGCATGCACGGTACACCTTAGCCTTGTGGTTATCAGTTCGAAAGGTTATGCTATCGTAAACACGATAAAGTTATCAGTAGGATTTAAGCTTTTATCAATTTGCAATTTGCTACTAATGTTTGCCTAGATTATCTACATTCTGGAATATTGAATATTGCCATAAACAGTTGACACTACATACATATTATGTATGATCCACCATAACTGAGCCACGGTAAAGATATGGACAGTATGGAAACTAAGCCTGTTTGCGGACATAACTACCTACGCTCCGTTGAAGCAATAGGGCTGTCACTTTTAATGATATTGGTGTTGTTTTTTTTTTTACTTTTTTGTTCTGTAGTGATCAATTATCGAATTTAATTAACTACCTAACTAGCTTACAATACAATTTAAATAGGTAGGTAATTTCATGGCTTTGGTTAATCTCAGCACTAAACGATAGTTTGAACACGAAAAACATATAATATTTATACAACAACTTGTTATTACTAAATTATAGCTTTATATTAGATCTGTAACTTTTATAATTACGGTGGCGTAACCTTTGCAAGTTTTGGCGGGAGTAAGCGAGCCGAGTTTGGACGAAAATGTTTCGGGCGTTAGTTGGAGCGGGCGCGCGGTTGTCGCCGCACCACCTCGCGCGCGATTGCGCGCAGACAAGGCTCAAGGACTTTTTACACAAATACGTAATTATCAAACAAATAAACTACTGCTTAAAATAATCTTCCAATTGATTAAGTAATTGTTGTTATTGTATTTACACTTATTTTTAGCTGTTCTTTATTCATAAACTGAGTTTTTTAAATTAAAAGTCTTTAGATAACTACCTAAACAGCTGGAGTAGGTATAATATTTAAAAACCCATTACATAAAAAATACCTATTGTTCATTTATATCTACAAATTATTAACAGAAAAATATTTTCGGCTGCTACGGCACGTTCGAAATTCTTTGTTTATTTATTATTAAATTTTGACTGCACTATCGTTTTAAGCACCCTCAAAAACCAGGAAAATGATACCCATGATGAAAAAAATTATAACTGTTGCAGCCGCCATCTTGGATTCATGTTTTGATTGCACTATCGTTTTTAGAACCCTCAAATACCATGAAAATGACACCCATGACGAAAAAATGATACCTGTTACAGCCGCCATTTTGGTTTTACGTTTTGACTGCACTATCGTTTTAAGCACCCGCAAATACCATGAATATGACACCCCTGACGAAAAAAATGATACCTGATGCAACCGCCATCTTGGATTCACGTTTTGACTGCATTATCGTTTAAAGCACCCTCAAATACCATGAAAATGACACCCATGACGAAAAAATGATACCTGTTACAGCCGCCATTTTGGTTTTACGTTTTGACTGCACTATCGTTTTAAGCACCTTCAAATACCATGAATATGACACCCCTGACGAAAAAAATGATACCTGTTGCAGCCGCCATCTTGGATTCACGTTTTGACTGCAGTATCGTTTTTAGCACCCTCAAATACCATGAATATGACACCCATGACGAAAAAAATGATACCCGTTGCAGCCGCCATCTTGGATTCACGTTTTGACTGCAGTATCGTTTTTAGCACCCTCAAATACCATGAAAATGACACCCATGACGAAAAAAATGATACCTGTTACAGCCGCCATCTTGGTTTTACGTTTTGACTGCACTATCGTTTTAAGCACCTTCAAATACCATGAATATGACACCCCTGACGAAAAAAATGATACCTGTTGCCGCCGCCATCTTGGATTCACGTTTTGACTGCAGTATCGTTTTTAGCACCCTCAAATACCATGTAAATGACATCCATGACGAAAAAAATGATACCTGATGCAGCCGCCATCTTGGATTCACGTTTTGACTGCACTATCGTTTTTAGCACCCTCAAATACCATGAAAATGACACCCATGACGAAAAAAATGATACCTGTTACAGCCGCCATCTTGGATTTACGTTTTCTACAACTATTACACTATCGGCTTTAAATATCCTTACAACCGCCGCATCACAGTTAAAATATAATTAATTATGATCGCGGCCTTAAATCGAATAATAAAGATGATAAGTATAACAATAATAAATCGTTCGCTCGCGACATTTTCGGAAAAAAAATAAAATAAACGCGACCACTCGTCTTGACACGCGTTACTGAGAGCACCGCGAGATCCCCCCGGAGCCTCGTCGGTGTGCATGTTTGTGTGAGTGAGCCCGTTTCGAACGTTTGTTCGTAGTTTCCGAACTGCTCTACATATATTTAAACTGTGACTGAGCTATCTAACAGTGAACCACTTTTCAGATCAATACTGTAATGCTTGAGATTAGTGGAGAGATGAGTTGATGATGAGAGATGAGTGATGATGAGTGGACTCCATGTGTGGCTTCCCTGGCAATTAAACGTCTTTTTCTTTTCTCTTTGGATTGTATTGATTTACTGTTTACCTTCCAGTTGCATTGTATAATTTTATCAGCTTACTATTGTTATGTAATAGAATGTTTGTGAAAATATTACTTTTTAAAAGAGTGTCTATGGAGTTTCTTGCCGGCTCTTCTCCATGAGACCAACTTTTTGGAACCGTGCAATTAATTAATGTGACGTTTCATAAGAGTCTGCAAAGGCCTATTTGAAATAAAAACATTTTGATTGATGATTTTAAGTGAATACAAAGAAACAAATGCTTTAGTTTTCTAATATTAATATGGGAGTATGGATAGTGTTATGTTTTGCTGTTGATAATATTAAGACAAAAACAAATAAAAATAATTAACCTAAAGAAAAAAACATAGTCTTATGTTTAGATTATAGATTGGTGTGTATTAATAAACTAGAATCAAACTTACTTATATTTTTGACGTTCATAAGTGCTTGTAAAGGCCTAAATGAAATAAAATGATTTGACTTTCACTTTCATTGTTTATAATCGAAAACAACTTTTTAAAAGATTTACATCATCCTTTGAAAGGTGATTCAATAGACAAAAAATTTCTTTTTTCAATTGTCAAATGGATATTATTGTTTATTGTGCTTATATTTGGGCATTTATATAATTGAAACATTCAATTGGTTTTGTTGAATGTTTACATATTGAAATAACCAAAATACAAGATAATGCAGTAAAAATTCAAGACATAGGTATGTAAAAATGGGGTAGGTAATGTTTTTTATGGATTGACTTATTTACCAGGACAACCTCTTCCTGTATCTGGATAAAATATTGCCTATGGTCACCCGGGTATAGTGTAGCTTCATCATCATTATCATCTCAGCCATAGGACATCCACTGCTGAACATAGGCCTCCCCCTTAGATCTCCACAGATACCTGTTGGAGGCGACCTGCATCCAGCGTCTTCCGGCGACCTTTATAAGGTCGTCTGTCCACCTTGTTGGTGGACGTCCTACGCTGCGCTTGCTAGTGTAGCTTACCAAAGGTGAAATAAATTTTCAGAACAGTACTTTTGTAGAGTACAAATGTACCTTATAAGGTGAAAATCTAAAGTTGTTTGACATACCTAGTATTTTCTATTGCCCTAAGATGCCTGAGCTAAATGAAAATAACAATACAAAGTAGGACTTACCCGCTTAGGTGGTAATCCTTTCCGCTGCTGTTTCTTCCGATCATCAATGAGCAATCCAGTCTTCAGATCTTCAGTCTCCACCTCCTCTGTTTGTCTGACTGCAGTATCATCCACAAAGTCAACCTCATCAGCCCCGTTATCCGCATACAAGCTCGCATCAGTCAGATTACACACACTCTTGGATAAAGACGCAGCCAAATTGAACTGATAATCACCACATCCTGAATCACCGGACTGACTGACGTCTGAATCGCTGTCGTACTCATCATCATCATCACTTGTCTCTCCGAAGACGTCGTTTGATGTGTAGCAACTGTCTGGAGAATCTTCGAAGACGATGAAAGAGTCTTCAGATTCACAGTCCGATGTTCTACGCAGCTTAGGGCAGTCGTTGAAGACGATTTGGAAGGAATCCTCACTCTCTACGGAACCAGGAATGAACCGTCCAGACACTTCATCGAAAAACTCCTTTTCTGTTTGCGTTGGTGTCTCAACAGGACTTTGAGTGAAATGCATGACATATTTCTCCAAACAACCCATAGATGGTGAGTTTTCTACACTTGAAAAATCATCAATATTGATCTCATTGGCAAAACGTAAGTCATCTTCGATACTCTTCCTCATTTTAGACTTCATGCGTTTACTGCAGGTGCGACTGGGGTTCTTAAATCGCTTATCCTTGACTTTTGTTGGTGTTTTAACTTTAGGCGGTTCCTTAACTTCCTCGGTCTGCTGTACAGTCACCGGGTCAGGCTCAACAATGCTCTTATTCTTCTTACGTTCAGCCAGCAATGCCTTCAACTTACTGAGCTTATCTTCGCAGGAGGATACCAACTCCTCTTTATTATTAACTAATTTACTTGCATTAACGGTATCTTCAGGTACGTTTGCCACAATTTCAGTGGTCTCACAGACTGTAGGAACCTCGGGAACAGGGGTGGGACCTCTCATCTCCGTCTTCACCTTAGGACTGTCAACCTCGTGGAAAAACTGGTCATGGAAGCATATGGGGCTCGAGTATTGGATGTAAGAGTCATTTGCAAGGCTTTCGAAGTCTTCAGGTGAAAATGCATCTTCAAAATTGTCTTCTACGGAGCTGGCTTCAACGAATACGCGCTTAGGTCGTCTCCGGGAGCGGAAGGTAGCTGGTGGCGTGGAGACAGGCTTGCTGCCCAGGAGAAGGCGAACCTGCTCGATCTTATTTTGACAGTGAGCGACCGCCGTCCTACAGTCAACCATGTCTGGCGAGAGTTCGCTACACTTTTCATCCGAAAACTTCTCATCGGGTAACATTTTATTTTCATCCACGCGTTTGGCTGGCTGCCACAGCGATGGTGGCGCCATCTGGACCGGTGTCTGAGCAATCAGGTCCGGCGACCTGAGTCTGCTAAAGACTGCGTTCGAAATCACGTTTACAACGCCAGAAAGAAAACTCGTGATACCTGACAGTGGAGAATAATCAGCTTCGATATTATGCATGTTGTCGTCCGTATTCACATCAATATGCTTATCTAATTTCGATTTAGGCGCCATTTTTTCCTCCGTGATAATTGTGTCCGCTAAATTTTTCATCAACGGATCCGGAATCAGATGAAGGTTGTTCAAGAAAAGGTCTTCACCGAACGCGGATCTCATTTCTTTCTTTGTTTCTGTACTGTAGTTGGCAATGGAATAATGCATGGGTCTGAAATCGGTGCGCTTATCGCGCCAATTCTGAGTAAAATTCATTTTTTTTTTGTTACTATTTTCTATACACTTGTAAACTAGATCACAGACACATTTTCACTCACGCACACATTGTTGAGACTCTAAAATCTTTAACAATATCTGGAGAAGGCCGATGGACGAATCTGCAGCGCTTATTATAGTTCTCAAAAGATTTCAAGGGAATATCTCTCGGGAAAAACCACACACGGTCACGGATTGAAATCGAGTCGGTTCTACACACTGATGAAGATTTATCTCCGCAAATCAACACGTCTGTGTTCGAAAAAGTAGTTGTACACTTGTTTTTGTTGGAATAATAAACTTTTTCGGGCTCCATTGTGACGAATATAACTCGAAAATAATACACGTCTCTATAGTTCAGCCATTTTGTGAAAAATATGAGAATGACAGATAAAAATATTGCTTTTGTTGTCCTTGCGCCTCTAGTGATGTACTGAGTTGACCATAAATATCGATTAAACTGAAATCGATTTCTCACACACAGTATTTTAATAATAATAATAATAAGCCCCGCAGGGCATCTGAGGCGGATGACGGGGAGTAGCGACCCCGCGGGGCTATATATCCGAGTGCTCCAGGGAGAGTATACTGTCCCCCATCTCCGGCTTGCCGGAGTGAAGCATGACGGGGGATAGGTCTCCCGCCTCTTGGCTTGCCTTCATCGGCCGGTCAGAGTGGAGTCGCTAGAGCAAGGTTAGTCCTGCTCGGAGGGTAGGTGCCTCGTGGTAAGTGGCGAGTGGGCCGGTGATGCTGGACAGGGACCCACAGGGAGCGCGTGATCTGCGTTTAAAGTCCGCCGAGGTATCCTCACCCTTCTCAGCCGCTCATGTCCCTGTTGCCCTCTTGTTGCTTTTCAGTGACTGATTTCCGGGGGCCCAGTAAGTGAGTTGGCGAGTCTCCACCTGCCATTTTAACATGTATTTAATACATTGTCATCGGCAGGTGCCATAGTTCCCGTAGTTTCCCCATTCCTAGTCCATTAGCATCCCATCACAATAGCCTAAGTAGTTTTCATCCATAGTTAGCAATAGTTTAGCACAGAACCGGGGATTGTCCTTGGGTACATTTCTATAGTGTATACAGGGATAATCGTCGGTTTTGTGTCACCATTTCATTAAAGTTGTCTCAAAAGGGCTTCAGCGTGTTGGCTTCGGCCCCACGTTCGCCTCCCAAAAATCCGGGACTCTATAGTCCCGAGGTCTGGAAGAGACATACATATATAATAATAATAATAAATCATTTATTTGCGAGAAATATGGTGTTACATTAGATCTTAATATGTGTAAGTTTGTGTGCTGAAACATATTTCACCCTTATTACGGGTATGCAAAATACAAATACTTAAAACTAATCGAAAGCTAATATCTAATACTAGAGGATTTTTAAAACTAAAACAATATATTAAAAATAAGTTAAAGTAGCAATTCTTAAATTACGATAACAAAAGAAAAGGAACAGTACGGCGTTTAGTGGGCACCAAATCGACATTTACTTTTACTTTTGTTGAGGAACTCTTTAACGCTATAAAAACCCTCTTGGATAAGCCACTTTCGTAGGGCTCTACAGAATTTGTTGTACGGCAAGTCAGTCATTCCCTTAGGTAGAGAATTATAAATTAATGGCGCCATATAAGCACAGTTTTTCCTAAAGAGTTCCAGCTTAGGTACTTAAAAACCTTTTGAATCGAGTGTTTAAAAGTAAAGGGAATATGAATTATGTGCAACTATACGGCAGTATGTAGGCGGTTAGTGTAGATAATATTACAATATTGTACACAACACACAACAATTACTGCTACAAATATAATTTGTAATAGTAGTAGATTTATTTAGTCCTTCAAGTTCCATAATTTACTTATGTTGTTTGAAAGGTGTAGTCGTGTACCTATTCAGTTCAACTAATGTAGGCATAATGTAAAATAGGTAGTTCAGGTAATAGAGAGGTATAATATAGCAGCCCAATACAACGACCATGTTTAATATTTAAGGACTCAGTGAGTGTTTTTGTAGACAACATGAATCACAAGGAAAGGAACAATATATCTTATAGTTAAAATTTTATTCTCAATTAATAAAGAGTTATTCAACTACCTGCTTGATCGTAAATGTTACTTATTTACCGATTATAGATTTATATATCGGGTAATTTAAATCGATTATAATATTAAAATACCATAGACAACCAATCGCACCCGTGCCCTTGGACATGTTTTCTTTTTCTGATGCAATAGTTCGTTCTTGATGACGCATGATCTGTTCTTCATAACAGCTAAAAATAAATATGATTCGCTACACTTTACAATAACAAACCTGCTCATTGGCTAATACTGACTACTGTTGCATGATTGGTCAGCCAGTTTATCGTAGTGTTGTGTCTGAGAAATGGGAACATCGTCAGGGATTTTACAAAACCAAAATTTCCAGTATTAGTTTACCGGCATTTATTTCCTCCGTCCATGGCACTGACAAATTGATCAGGAAAATCCTACCTATTACACTGATCAATTTTGAGGTGCCATGCCTGGCGGAGGCTATTAATGCTTGGAAAGTCACATGCCCGAATACCGATCCACCCGCCAACCCATCCTCCCAGAGACAGTGGGATGAGCCGCTCTGCAGAGTAATACGGAAAAATCTCATTGATACGTCAATTACTTCTGTGGAGCGAGCACGCCTACTGGCTGTGGGTGAATGGGAGTCAGGTCTTTGGCTTCACGCATTTCCGTCGGCAAACATAGGCACCATGTTTGACGACACCACTTTCAGACTCGCTGTCTGCCTGCGTCTGGGTGCTTCGTGCTGCACTCCTCACCGCTGCCACTGCGGGGAAGCTGTCAACAGCCTCGGTCACCACGGCCTGTCGTGCAGTCGGAGTGCGGGCCGCATACCACGACATGCGAATATCAACGACGTGATCCGTCGGGCTCTTGTTGCCGTCGGCGTGCCAGCCGTACTTGAACCAAATGGTTTGGCACGCGACGATGGCAAGAGACCAGACGGCATGTCGCTATTTCCGTGGAAGATGGGTAGGACTTTAGTGTGGGACGCGACCTGCGTCGACACTCTTGCGCCATCCCATCTTCCTAGAACTGCGTGTTGTGTTGGTTCCGCCGCTTCACAAGCAGAGGACCTCAAACGGCGCAAATATAGTAGCCTTATCGGGAATTACATGTTTGAGCCGTTTGGGGTTGAAACTCTCGGGCCGTGGGGTCCGAGTGCTCACGCGCTTGCGAAGGAAATTTCTAAGCGCCTTGTTGACACTTCTCGTGACCCAAGGGCTAGCTTTTATTTCGCACAGAGGTTGAGCATTGCCATCCAACGTGGCAATGCTGCCAGCCTTTTGGGTACATTACCCAGTGACAGCGATGAGGAGCAATTTTTTGATGCACTGTATTAGTTTTAAGTTGTATATATATATAAGTTTATTTAAACTTTTTTAAATTAATGTAAATATTATAAAACCAAAATGTCCTATTATGAGTCTAGAAGTTACTAGAATTAAATAATTATGTTTTTAAGTCTGGTACCAAAAGGTTAGGGCAGTATTTTGTTACCAGTTTCATTGGATTTTGAGTTCTGCTGAACAAAGGAATATGCTTGCCGAGTTGACTTTCAGTCTAGTCTGTAAGTAATAACAATCTTCATTTCTTTTTTTAATGTGTTTAATTGAATGAATAATCTCATTAAAGGCTAAGAAATGCATTTTTTGTATGGTAATTGCCAGATCTCATCAATGGAGTTTCGCAATATAATAACTCTCACGATCTTTCATCACATATGAGCTCCGACTCGCGTGTTTTTTCTAGGCGTATTAAAGTTTGGCGTAAACTATAACATGCATGTAAAAATGGCCGAGTAATGTTGAGTTACGGGTAAAACGACTATAAACGTTTATGTAAAAAATTTAGACGCCTGTATGAATTACGATTGCAAAGTGTATCTGTCATTTGTCAATAGTCATGTTGCTCACAGCTTTTTATCAGGCGTTTATATTGTACTAGCTTCTGCCAGTGGTTTCACCCGCATCCCGTGGGAACTACTTCCCGTACCGGGATAAAAAGTAGCCTATAGCCTACCTCGATAAATGGGCTATCTAACACTGAAAGAAATTTTCAAATCGGACCAGTAGTTCCTGAGATTAGCGCGTTCTTCTTCTTCTTTCGTGTCGATGACATGTCTTATAGTGAGACTACACTTTGTCAGCCCAATATGCCGCCACATCGAGAGCACGGCCGGATGCGCTCATGAGGTCCTGCCGCGAGCAAGTTTCAGGGCACAGCGGACATGCGATGAGGTGGGTCATGGTCTGCATAGCAGCCAGTGGCGGCCCTAGGGGTGTGCGAACTGTGCCATCGCACAGGGCCTCGCGCTTGGGGGGGCCTCGCGCTACAACCCACACAATTATAAAAAAAAATATAATTAAAAAATATATATCTGGTCCCAGGAAAAAAATGTGCATTTTTTCATTATTTCTAATTCATTCTGCGTCTACTTTTTGAGTCCTCAATTTAACAAAAAGTTGGAACACCAAAGTAACAAAAACAATTGGCTCTCGATCCAGTCACGGATTCTTTTTATTTGTGCTTAATTCCGAGTTTAATTTGAGAGTCCTTAAACAAACAATTTAAAAAAATTCGCGCTCGCTACGCTGTTCACTTGCCAGTACCTTTCCTTCTACCTTGATTACAGTACTTTTATGTCGCAAAACTTAAAAATGTTCGCGCTCGCTACGCTCGCGACTTCACCTTGCACTGTTGTTTATTATACAAGTTTAGGTGCTTTAGTGACCCAAAGCTCAAAAATGTTTGCGCTCGCTACACTCGCGGGTGCATTACTTTCCACTTGTTTTATTTTTTTCATCCTTTTTTAGCCGAACCTAAAAGGTAGCGCCGCTTTTAAGTCCTTTTATTAAAAAGAAAATAACTCCTAGTTTCCGTATGAACTTTCTTATTTACGACGTTCGAACTACTCAAGTCACAATCTTTCAATACACAGGGGGCACTTGGGTCATGATTGCACCCGGGCGCTACATGAGCTAGAGACGGCCCTGAATCAGTTATACGAAGAGCTGAATATTATCTTGGTGCTGAAATATTTATAAGTAAATAATTTAACTGAAATTGATCCCACTACACAAATAGTCTTGAGAATTCGAATAATAACATAATAATATCGAAAAAGCAGTTTTTTCGAGGCTTAAATAATATAATTATTAAAACATGTTTAAGGAATTCGATGACACAAGATCGACTTTCAACCCTTGCTATTCTTTCGATCGAAAATGACGTTGCTCATTCATTCGATTATTCTGCTTTAATTAAAGATTTTAGTCTTAAGAAAAGTCGCAAGCATCAGATCATTTTAATATTTGTTAATTTTGTGATTCTTTAAAATTTTATTGTTTTAACTTCTAATAAGGTGATGTTTTATTTACATAGATATTTACAATAGATATTTACAATAAATATCAAAAACTATCCTAGTAAAACAAACAACTAAAAAGCGTCAAAAAATTCGTCCCCATAGCTGTCAACTGGGAGCGTGCCCAAGAGGCTGGCAGCATTACCTCGTTGGATCGCCATGCTGATTCTTTGCCCGAGGTAATAGCCAGCCTTCTGGTCACGAGAAGCGTCAACCAGCCGCCTAGACAGATCTTTAAATAGAATGTGGGCATTCGGTCCCCACGACCCGAGGGTTTCAACCCCAAACGGTTCGAAAATATAGTTTCCGACAAGGCCACTATATTTCCGCCGCTTGAGGTTCTCCGCAGCCGCAGCAGCAGCAGCAGCACAGCACGCAGAACTTGGAAGGTGTGATGGCGCAAGAGTATCGACACAGGTTGCATCCCATACTAAAGGCCTACCCATCTTCCAAGGGAATAACGACATGCCGTCTGGTCTCTTACCGTCGTCGCGTGCCAAGCCGTTTGGTTCTAATACAGCTGGTACCCCGACGGCAACAAGAGCTCGACGTATAATGTCATTGATGTTTGCATGCCGCGCAATACGGCCCGCACTACGGCTGCACGACAGGCCGTGGTGTCCGAGGCTGGTGACAGCCTCACCACAATGGCAGCGATGAGGGGAGCAGCACGGTGCTCCTATACGTAAACAAGTAGCGAGGCGGAAAGTTGTATCGTCAAACATGGTGCCAATGTTTGACGACGGTAGTGCCTGAAGCCAAAGCCCCGACTCCCATCTACCCACAGCCAGTAGGCGCGCTCGCTCAGCAGGGGCCCGATTCTCCTAAGTTAATAATGTCAAAATCGAATAGAAATCGAATCGCAATATGATCGCAATAGCAGTTTTAACCATATCGGGCATTCTGCTACGACCAATTGTATTCGATTGACATTTGATTGGTGTGCGATTGGTCTGCTATTTTGGTGATTTTGGTCTATACGGTAGTTTGCTGTACAATCATTTTGCAATCGTAAATCATTTGCAGACAAAATGATTCATTATTGAATGATAGAAAAGGATAAAAACGTTTATTTCAAAGAAAAAATAGCGGAATGCCACATACGCTTCAATCGTAATCGAGTCGGGATTGGATCTCAGTCGAATCGAGTCGAACGTCGATCGATCGTCGCTTAAGTAAAATTAGGAGAATCGGGCCCCTGGAGTAATTGCCGATTCTATTAAACTATTCCGGGTTACTCTGCAGAGCGGCTCATCCCACTGTCTTTGGGAAGACGGGTTGCTGGGTACATTTTCGTTCGGGCAAGTAATTTTCCATGCATCCATAGACTCGGCTAAATACGGCACCTCGAAATCAGCCAGTGTTGGAGTAAGAATATTCCTGGCTAATTTCTCAGTGCCGTGAACCGAGGATATGAATGCCGGTAAACTAATACTGGTAATTTTGCGGACGCCGAGACCTCCTATCCGGATGGGCAATGTGGCTTGTTGCCAGGCTCGGTCGTCCAATATAAACTGTAGTAAAAAAAAAATTTTATTAATTTGTTTAACTTGAGCATTTCTCCTCAAACATGACGTTTAGCTTAATCAAAACACCAGCTTACTCTCGCAACACATACTTTTCACGTCGGACAAAGGGCCTCGCATAGACCTGCCGCACGTAGCCTCGCAATGGCTAGGGCCGCCGCTGATAGCAGCCCCCCGCACTCGCACCCAAGGTCCGCCCCGCCCGTGAAACCCCACCGGACCGATTGTCTTTGCTTCAGCGCGTTCAAACAAACAAACAAACAAACTCTTCAGCTTTATAATATTAGTATAGATTTAGTTATGGTATAACATTTTGGAGCGTAGATAGGTGATGCTGAGTAACAATAATATACACGGGTTATATAAAAATATTTTATTAAACTTCTACTTTAGGATGACTTTAGGTATTGTAATAGTCAATATCGTTTATCTATGGTTCAAGTGGTTTTTTTTTACAAAAAATATGAATATGAACTTGAGCAATTCACACTAGATAGGTATATTTCTTACAAATAACTATTAAGTAGGTACTTATTATTTATAAAAATATTAAATTAGGTACCTAAACATTATTTAACATTTAGAATGAATCACATGAAAATAAAAAACCTGTGAGTGACAGAGAATTTGGGTGGTCGCATCATTTAACCTTCATTTAACTATAACGATAACCGAACCATTGTCAGTTGTCAAATCGCTGATGTGACCAATGGGCGGCAAATATACGGCTGGTTATGGTTTGGTTATCGTTATAGTTGAATGGTGAGTAACTGGGTCTAAAGAAGTATGTTTTGGTGACTCCATGAACAAAAAATCACTTTTATGCTATAGCTAGCTATCTTCATTGAAATAACATCCAAACTCAATTGGGTAACTGGATTTCAGTAACCTACGTATACTGTCCGTTGTTTTCGATTACAGATATTTGACACAATTTATATATGGAGCTAATGTCAAATTCATATTAAATTCACATAGATAGGGACCTAAGGATGCTTCTACACGGTGCAAGTGGCTGGAGCAAGTTAACATGCGCAAGTGACAAGTGACGAGCACTAGGGTGGGTATTTTGCTTAAGTACACGCGCGAGTCGCTGGACCCGCACGTTTATAAAATGCATCTAACCTGCGCATGTACCTCAACATGCGCAAGCTACTTGCACCGTGTAGATGCACCCTAACGTTACAAGCCACAGTTTCACTGATTGAATTTAGATTCTATTTCAATGCAAACAAAGTCTAAAATGCGCTGCGCATTCTTCACCATCTATCCTTCACAGAAAATGAACTCTATTCACATAACACTAAGGTTGTATATCATATGCCTCCTGAGCAGCAGTACTGATGGGAGGTATACTCTTCAGGGTAGAGTCCAGTAGTTCCACTGAGGATGTGAAGGTCTGGCTGTGGCTGTAGAGCGTCCATAGCACCAGGATTATGAAGAGAGCTTTTATGAAGCGATCGGCTATGTAGCGTCTGAAAAGAAACAAGATATATTGGTCAGTTTTCTAAGTATATGTCGGTAGGTAAAGTTTACCAAAGTTCGGTAATCGGTGACCGATTTTTTTAGAGAATTTGAAACATATTGCTAGCAATAGTACAACGCACACGTGCTGCAAAAAGTCGGCCAGAAAATCCTAGTCAGAACGTCCTACAAAAAGTCTGACGTGGGTGGGCTATTCTGTCTTGGTTCATTAACGTCTCGTGGTTTAATAAAGACTTCAATAACAGTCTTCATTGAAGACTGTTATTGAAGTCTTTGGAGGAGAAAGTTGGTACGGTTGAAGACTCTTCAACCGTACCTATAACTTTCTCCTAAGTCTGTTAAATATGTCATCATCCTCCGAGCCTTTTCCCAACTATGTTGGGTTCGGCTTCCAGTCTAACCGGATTACAGCTGAGTACCAGTGCTTTACAAGAAGCGACTGCCTATCTGACCTCCTTAACCCAGTTACCCCGACAACCCAATACCCCTTGGTTAGACTGGTGTCAGACTTACTGGCTTCTGACTAACCGTAACGACTGTCAAGGATGTTAAATATGTACTGTGCTAAAACCCATATCAAAATCAGTTCAGCCAAACGTGATATAATTGAGCACACAAACATACATACAGACAAACATACATATCTACATGTCTGTCAAACAGAGAACCGCCTTTTTTTGAAGTGTCAAACAGACCAAACCAGCAATCATTTTTTGAAGTCGATTAAAAATGGCGACGATATACGAAACTCTACAACTGATACAAATACTCACATCTTATGCAACTTCCTAGCCCTCGGCAGATTAGCAGGATCCTCTTTACAGCAAAACTGTCTGGTCCCCAGCACGTAATTCTTCAAATACTCGTCAGGATCCAACTGTGAAGGATCCGTGTAGAATGTATCGTTTTCTTGTGATGTGATCCGAGTTCGAAGGCTCTTGTAATTGTCGTTCCTGAAGTGCCATTCTTTGGTTGTATAGTACTGGAGTACGTTGAGGCCGTGGCTGATTCGTTTTTGGAGGTTTATCATACTGTGAAAAGAATAAGTAGTTGAGAAGTTATACGAAGAACAATGTCTTTTGCTATGAAGACGACTTAGCGCACGAGGTTGTCGTCATGTGGAATGTCGACACGGCTGTTATTGTGCCGATTGCCGTTACGGCCAATAGTCTAATAGCCAAGAGCCTCGACCAACACCTCATGAGGCTCTCATCACGCGACTGGGTTAAAGGACTAAATTAAAAGGCGAGTATTGTGAAGAGGGTTTCCGTCTCAAGAGCCATAATTATAGTCGGTAGCTTAGACTCTGCTCCTGATATCGGTGGACACCTACTTGACTTTATTGCATGCAGGAATTCATTTTTAACAAATACAATGATGAAAGGTTATGAGTATACAAAGTAATATGAGACAAACCTTAGAACTATGGAGATTCGAAGGGAAATTCCTACTTTTTAAATTTTACAGTGGTTTTAATTAAGTACAAAATCTTACAAAGTCTTCTTCCCCAACAAGAACAGCAGAGCATCCACCAGGTACGCCGGCACCACGTGGCTGAGGAACACGTCGAGCTGATGCGCCAGCCGGTACGATTTGATGGAGCCCCCAGGGTACCAGAGAGCTACTGAGTAGGGGAACTCGTTCACCCATTTCTCTCCTGGAAGGAAGATGGATAAATTGTTGTAAGGCCCGAAAATATAAGCAGCTCATGGCCAGCTTCTCCGCATATATGAATAAAGTCTCGGATAGCCTGTCAGGAACTTATTTGATAGATAAATTATAAATTTTGTAATTATAATTAAAAGCGTTTGTGAGTGAGTGTGTTTGTCTCTTCATCACGCGTAAACGGCTGGATCAATTTTGATTAAATGTTGTATATGCAGTAGGCTGACCCCCTATATTAACACGTTGACTCATTTTTAACTGGGTGCGGGAAGAAGTTATTTAGGGATTACTTACTACTCTTCTCGACCAAATGTTGTAATAAACTTACCTAATTGAATGATTTCTGCCCACGTCAAGTTGATGACTCCAGACAAAGTTAAGTTATACACTTGAGTCTCTTTGGGTCTGAAAACAAAAGATATTATCTTCATGTTAATTAAAATCTATACTACTATTATAAAGCTGAAGAGTTTGTTTGTTTGTTTGTTTGAACGCGCTAATCTCAGGAACTACTGGTCCGATTTGAAAATTTCTTTCAGTGTTAGATAGCCCATTTATCGAGGAAAGCTATAGGCTATTTTTATCCTGGTACGGGAAGTAGTTCCCACGGGATGCGGGTGAAACCGCTGGCAGAAGCTAGTAACTAATATTCCTTCTGACACACCCTTCATGTCTTAGACAGTTCCTTCACGTAAGGTAGAGCAAATTGAATCGGTGGTTGTTATTTGAATATCTTTGGAAGTCGTTACGGGTACTAGTTAGTCAGAAGCCAGTCTTACCAAGGGGTATCAAGTTGTCCGGGTAACTAGATTGAAGAGATCAGATCCAGGTAAGTCTTGTGAAGGTCAGATAGGCAGTCGCTCCATTTGAAACACTGATACTCGGCTGCATCCGGTTACAATGGAAGCCAATCCCAGCAAAGTTAGAAAAGGGCTAGACAGGTAATGAGATAGGAAGAAGCTCCATGTATCACACTGGATACTGAGCAGCATTAAGAAGACCCGAGGTACTTAGGGAAAGCCTAGGCCGATGAAGATAAAGATTTATACGTACTTATCAAAATTAAAGTCATAGTGGCCTAGTGGGTAAAGAACCAACCTCTCGAGTATGAGGGTGTGGGTTCGATTCCAGTTCAGGCAAGTACAATGCAACTTTTTTAAGTTTGTGTGTATTTTCTAAGTACATCTTGGACACCAATGGCTGTTAAAAAAGGTGAAGGAAAACATCTTGAGGAAACCTGGACTATATAGTCTGAAATCACCAACCCGCATTGAGCAATAAGCGTGGTGATTAATGCTCAATCCTTCTCCGTGTAAGAGGAGGCCTGTGTCCAGCAGTGGGACGATAAAAAGGCTGTAACAGTAACAGTAACGTACTTATCAAGTGCAGTGACATAGCCAATGAGGATGCAAGCGTTGGCGACCACATCAACTGAAATGGCATCAGCTTTGTATGATGGCTCACAATGCATCGTTCGGATTACTCCTGCGAAAAAAAAAACATTTAAATAAGCCAATTTTTCCAAGAGTTTCATATTGATCTGCTATGAATTTGTCTGACAGTTCGTCAGACTCAGACAGTTTCATCGAGCTCTTGATGAGTATGAAGAGGAATGGTAATTCGTACGTTCGTATTTAGCCGGTGTCAGACCGACTGAAAACTTTGACGGGAATCAAGATTTTACGGAAAATAAAAACTTGACAACCATCGGGTCTTCAGTCAGCCGACTGGTTAGTTTACAGTATACGGCTATTCTTCTATGTATAACTCTATATATAATGTAATCTGCAGGAACTTTAAGAAAGTACCATGGACTCACCTTTCCCGCTGCCTATGACTAATCCCGTGGGTCCGTTCAAATTGTCAACCCAACCTGGTATGGGCTCCTTCCAAACTGCGGTTACTGTAAACATAACGAAATATTGAAGTCAGTATATGTATACGTTTTTTTTTGTATAAAGTATTATTAGGTACTTTTAAAAGATAAGTACCTATTATACTTAGTTTAAGTTTGTATATATCTAAGTATAGTGTATAAGCTATTAGATCTTCATTATAAAGACAGCGAAGCGCGGTTTCGTTTGCGAAAATAGCCAAAGACTAGGTCCTTGAGACAAGGCAATATGTTAGAAAACATTTTTTTTTTTAACACATTAGGTACCTATACAGGGTGTGTCGTTCATAATCACATTAAATCCTAACGCATATACTTTATGATATTCTACGGCGAATTGTAAAAAAAATAACCTAATCCATTCAGTGGTTTGGCCACAGGAGTCATTTTTCGTTTTTATAATTTACAACATCATGTGTAAAGCAGAGATAAAGTTAGGAGTATCGAATGTTTTGATCAGTTGACCGCTGTCAGTTTTCAGTTGTTTGTAATGACCTAATTTTCGCACATTTTTATTCTATTTACTTTGTTTGAAAACAATTTTTTTTTGCGTATTTTTCTTTTTTCTCTGTGTTAATCGACATATATTAACCAGTATACTAACGCATTTCATTTAATGTATAGTATGTATAGGCTATAGTCAGAAATTTATGCCCTCGTAAATAAAGGCAAAACAATCACTGATATCTTTTTGGTTAAAGCATTACAAGAGTCTCTTTGAACTAAATTCTGGACTAATGTTACAAACCTATAGAAGGCCTGGCGATGGCGACGGGGAACTTCCCGCTGTACTCATCCACCAGGTCCTCCGTGATAGCCTTGGTGTATGAGTATGTGTTCGGTTCTGAAGATATGAGCCTGTAAATAAGAGGTTTATAATACAACTAGCGACCCGCTCCGGCTTCACACGAGTTAACAGTATTTCGGCACTATTTAATGTATGTTATTATACATATAAACCTTCCTCTTTAATCACTCTATCTATTAAAAAAACCGCATGAATATCGGTTGCGTAGTTTTGAAAATTTAAGCGTACAAAGGGACATAGGGACAGAAGAACTGACTTTGTTTTATACTATGTAGTGAAGCTACTTCAATTTTCAGATTTACAGGTTTTTACAGTTAATAGCTTTCTGCGTCAACTCAGCACCTGACCATCGCCTCACCTTCAGAGGTCGGGGAACAACTATGTCCCAATAAAAATTGGGACATCTATAGTTGTCTGGGGCATATAAAATATAGCCCTGTACGGGTTTTTTTTAACAACGTCAAAAATCATCAAATGACCCCTCCCGCTGTGGGTTAGCAGAGGCGAGGGAGTGTCAGACTCTTACTGACTAAAAACTGTCGTGTTCCGTCGTAGGCCTTTTATGTGCCAGGGCCGCGGTATCTCTTTCGAACAACCCGCAGCCCCGGCAGAGCCCTGTACGGGTCAAGTGACGGTTTGAAGTTGTAGGTAGGTAAGCTGCAGTCTCCCTCAGGATGGTTCGTAGTCAAAAGAATAATTATGTCTAGAGGAAGTAATATGTAATTAAAAGAGCAAGTTTGATTTTATCTACATATTTTATTCCTCTGTAACTGCTAAGGTCTTAGTTCTACCAGTAGTCCACCTATGCTTACCTGCTTCATTAATATTCTACTCACTTGGGCTCCAAAAATTCCAGAGTCGGATCATCCATCCACTGCACCAGATCCATGATCTTGCGCGGAGGGTGTACTGCTCGGTATACCCGCTCCTCCAAGACCTCCAGATCACAGCGGCAGTATGCCGTCGAGAGGTGCACGAACACCTGAGACGATGAAGGGAATTTGGTTTAATTGATAGGAGCTAATACAAGAAAAGTCTTGGTCATTGTTCTTAAAGGAAATAATCTAGCTGCGCAGGATATAGTGCCCAAGCATTTGCTCAGACACAGGAGCACTCTATTCGTTCACTCTTATATCGCAATGTGACGATAATCCGACACGGGCGGAGAGAGATCACAAGCAAGAGCGACAACTTACCGTGCTCTCCGAGGCAGGGTGTATCGTGTATCACCACCAGTGTCAGTAAGCAGCTTTATAGTAAGCATTAGAAAATGGTAATCGTAACCTACCTCTAACTTTTTCATACTCTCGGCGAGGGTCAACATTCTCAGAGTCCCAGATGTGTTCATATTGACTGCATCCTTCAGCTTCTGGTCAAATCTGTGCAGAAAACACACTAATATTATCTGTTTAGTTGGTTTGTTTTATGGCACTTTCAGAAAACTAATTACTTGACTGAGTTAAAAAATGGATTTGAATAGGCTGACACAGAGTTGCGTCAGAAGATTCGTTTAATCGTTTGCCCCCCATTTTTGTTAGGCTGTTAAACTGCTGCAGTGTGATTCTATAAGCTTCACTCTAAACTTCACATCTGAATCCGCCGTGAGTTACTACACTAGCGCTACACTTTCGAGCGTGTTTGCGAGTTGAACTAAATTAAATTCGAGTTTTTGACAGATAAAGTATGAGATGACATTTAGAACGTTTTGAACCGAATGTCAAGTGAGAGTGAATAGTGAAGTGAAAAGTGAAGTGAGATGCGAGTTGTTGTTCGAATTTTATAGAATCGACGTACTGAGCAAAGACCTCTCCTATAAACTTCTATCTTTTTCTGTCGGAAGCTTTATATGACCAGTCCACGAGGCAGATATCCAAGTATTCTCCCCAGCACTTGGTGTTTATCTCCATCACCTTGCATCATCAAAGCCTTCGCCCCTTACATAAAAAACTTCTCTTTAACCATACCTGACACAAGCTGCACTATGGAATATAATGTTACATTCTTCTCGCAGTAGTCTCTTATCGTCTTCTGAGATCCCGAGACCCTCTTCTGTGATGTCTCCATTTATTATTCTAAGCTTCTTGAAGCCTTCTGGATTCTTCTCGCGCAGCATGTCGAAGACCTGTGGAGGACCAATTCGAGGAGAAGTTTTTATTTCGGTGTTTAAGGAAGTTGAAATTATGACAGATTTCGAAAAATGAGAACTTTAATTAGACCTACTTATGCTAAAATATCTATACTTCGCACCGATTTATTATGTACTGATATTTCTATATTAAATAGTAAAGAAGAAACATTTTGGTGTAATGGTGTTTAACTGTTAACTTCTTCATTTGAAAAATTCTTTCACTCTTGAGAATGTACTTACACTACCGCTGAGTAACATAGGCTATATTTTATACAGGTACGGGAAAAGAAACTGTCAGCCAACTATCGGCCCACAGTTAAGTCTGGCAGTGTCACTACAATATTAATTAACTCCATTGATGTAATAGAATAAAATAATGGCGACAATAATAAGGAGCGGATTCATTGTGAGACAATATGTTACGTCATATCATCTAACTATTACGCCAGCAGCCTTTCTGATAAGCAATAATGACGCATGGTCTACGCAAATATTATAAATGCGAAAGTTGAGTACTGTCTGTTGTTACTCGGTCTGTCTGAAGGTGTTAGCTATCTTTCGGCTTTTTCCTAATTAACATTTTGTAACACCTTTTATATTACTGTATTCATCTATACTAATATTATAAAGCTGAAGAGTTTGTTTGTTTGTTTGAACGCGCTAATCTCAGGAACTACTGGTCCGATTTGAAAAATTATTTCTGTGTTAGATAGCCCATTTATCGAGGAAGGCTATAGGCTACTTTTTATCCGGGTCCGTGCCGAGGTTCCCACGGGATGCGGGTGAAACCGCTGGCAGAAGCTAGTTTGCAAATAAATCCTTTGAGTTTGACGACTGAAACGATTTAGATATTCATTTCAGACTCTTACTGACTAAAGCCCATCATGTTCCTTCTTAAGCCCTTTATGCGCCGCGGTAACTCGCGCGAACAATCCCGCACCCCGACAGAAGAGGAAGATTTTAGGTATACCTATTATTGAAGTCATTTTTATGTTCATACCAAGAGCATGTAAGTTCTTCATCATGGCATAGTGCATACCTGCTTGCTGCAGAGATCCTTGAGTCTCTCCTCTGCGGAAAGTCCCTTCTTCTGCCTCATGAGCAAGTACAGAGCTTTGATGTCTGGCAGACTCCGGAGAAGTTTCTCGATCAGCGCCTGAAAGTGGTAAGTAAGCATTTGAAGTATAATATTTTTCTGTGTTTATGTGTTCAGTATCTATACTAATATTATTGGGTTGGCAAGAAAGTCTTTGCGCTTTTTTATGTAAAAAATATTTATTAGTTAATAATTAACAGAAAACTATTTTTAAACCAAATAAGCACCATTTTTTTCAACAACCTTTTGCCAACGTTCTGGTAGAGATAGAATTCCTGATTTGTAGAATTCTTGTGGTTTTTTATTAAAAAAAGTGTTAAGATTTTGTCGTAAATCGTCTTGATCATTGTTTTTTTTTTCCTGTAAATAATTAGATAAAGAACGAAATAGATGATAATCAGTTGGTGCCAAGTCCGGAGAATATGGTGAATGAGGAAGCACAGTCCAGCCTAAATCCAATATTTTTTTACGAGTCAATTTAGAAGTATGAGGCTTGGCATTGTCATGAAGAAAATAAATTCTATCTTGTTTATTTTTTATTTTTTCTGCAACCTTGTCCAGTTGTGCACAGTAAAC
This sequence comes from Helicoverpa assulta, assembly GCA_963856015.1. NCBI lineage: Eukaryota > Metazoa > Arthropoda > Insecta > Lepidoptera > Noctuidae > Helicoverpa > Helicoverpa assulta. Next base: position 1,031,408 of record CAWLCW010000003.1, read on the forward strand.
ATCAGCTGTAATAGTAGTATTAGGCGAAAGTAATTCCCAATAAATTATTCCTCTTACGCCCCACCAAACACATAACATAATTTTTTTAGGATGTAGTTTTGATTTAGGTACAGTTATACCTTTCTCTCCAACTCCAAGCCATTGGCGTTTACGTGTGTGATTAACATAGGTTACCCACTTCTCGTCGCCTGTAATAAGGTTATTTAACCATTCATAGTTTCGACGAAAAGTCAGTAATTGCATGCATACGTCGATCCTCACTTGAAGTTGCGAGGATGATAACTCATGGGGTACCCATTCACCGTATTTCCAGGTTTTATTTAATTCTTTCAGATGATTCTCTATAGCAGTATGAGAGCACTTAAGACGCTCTGCTAAATCACGTGTAGTTAACCGTGGATCTTCTTCTATTAATTTCTTTAACATATTGGCATCTATCTGTGATGGTCTTCCTGAACGCGGATTATCATCAAAATTAATTTCACCCTTTTTAAAATTAAACCAATGTTGGGCTGTCCGGATGGAGAGCGTGTCTTGACCCATTGTACTGCACATATTGTGTGCTGCTTCTGTTGCTGTATGGCCTAAGCGGAATTCATGAAATAAAATCAAGTGAACTTCTCGTCGCGAAATTTCCATTTTTATCTATTAAATGCTTCGCTTGCTTATCGGACTATCACTGCGCGTAGCTCTCGTCCGCGGCTTTATATATACTAAGTTCAAAAATTTCTAGAATATTCTTGGACATTCTAGAAACTTACAAAAAAAACCGCAAAGACTTTCTTGCCAACCCAATATAAAGCTGAAGAGTTTGTTTGTTTGTTTGAACGCGCTAATCCCAGGAACTACTGGTCTGATTTGAAAATTTCTTTCAGTGTTAGATAGCCCATTTATCGAGGAAGGCTATAGGCTACGGTACGGGTACGGTACCGGTACGGGAAGTAGTTCCCACGGGATGCGGGTGAAACCGCTGGCAGGAGCTAGTTGTAAATATAATTTTAAAAATGTTGAATTGGTTGGATACTAATAATTAAATTGTAATTTAGGGCTATGTTGCTGGGAAGTATGTTCTTCACCGCCTCTTCTTTCCAGCCATAACACTAGGAAATGGTGAAAGGGGGGCGTTTTTAACTTTGACTTACAGAAACATTCCAAGTTACAGAAACCTGATACCTGGTTAGACAAGAAAAGTGTGTTCATGATATGAGCAAAATATGATAATGTCTTGAACAATAGATGCCTTAAAGAAATGACGAATACTGTAGCTGGCTAATTCTATCAATCATGTTGGGGTCGGTTTCCACTCTAACCAGATGCAGCTTAGTACCAGTGTGCCATATGGAGAGACTCGATGGCGCAATGGTCACCATGCCGGACTGTGTTCATACACATGTTCGGTCGACATTTGTGTGATGAGCATGCTTGTTGGCCGTGGTCTGGGTGTTACAATATGTATTTATAAATATGTATATGTGTAGCTATATGTAGTTTATCAGTTGTGTAAGCGCCCATAACACAAGTTAATTAATAACTTAGCATGGGGCTAACCGACCGTGTGTGGAAAGGTGTCCTGACTCAACCCGGTTACCCGGGCAATCCGATACCTCTTGGTAAGACTGGATGTCAGACTTTCTGGCTTCTGACTGCCCATAACGACTGCTTCTTTCGGGAGCTACTTTAACATGTCTTTCGAAACATGGAGGAACTCGTTATGACAAGAGGGTGACATCCTTGGACCTCACCAAGCGTTGCTCAACTTTATGATCGATCGATCAGTGAGGCTGTAACTTAGCAACGAGTTAACAAAAACATAATTATATAGTAAAACTAGTATATACCTAGCACGGAGCATGGAAAGATGAGCGGAGATGCCATTTGCAGGTTCTAGTTCTAGCTCAAATTCGTACACTGTGCATAACCAAAAAGGCGCGTACGCACGTACGAACACGAACATAGCGAACACAAACACCAGACCCGAACATTTAGTTCGTACGTATGGACGGCATATTCGAACACGAACGCAAACATAGTTCGAGTCGAGTTCGCGAACAACAGTCGTGAACTCTATCTTAGTAGGTAGCCATGACGGCGCCGTTGGAAGTGGTTGACAGTTTTGTTGCGTAACATTTATTAAAGCTCTTCGAACACCGTCCATAGAGAACACACTACAAGGATCGCCGCGAACATGTTTGACGAACAGAGTGTTCGATGTTCGATAGTGGTACGAACGTGCGAACCAAGTTGTTGCATATCATGTAACGCAACAAATTTGTTCGTACGTGCGTACGCGGCTAAACGATCAGTTACGAGTGAACTAACAAGACGTGCGGGTTCTTTTGAGACATCTGTCAACGGTTCTTGGTACTACAAAAAATGCTCGGGTTCAAACGTAATGGCACCTCCGCTAGTCATTTTATTCTCTATGGTACCTAGTAACTTGTAACCGTATGAAGAATCAACGCATGTTGTCTAGTAGGAGATTAAATAACACGTTCACTGGACCGAAACAAAACAAAGCAACGTAAACAGTAGTTTAGTTAATAGCTGCATATTTAAGCTTTCTACGACATCGCACATTATATACGGTGACGCAGCTACTTTTTAAATCTATATTTCGCTGCTTTGCACGAATAACCGCACAATCCAAAAACACATTTAACAGGGTAGCTATTTGAAAATTAAACAAAATAATTTACTGTCGTAACTTTTCATGTTTTTAATAATTAGAAGAGTAGAATATATAAATCGAAAGGACTGACCGAAAGGAAGGAATGAATGTGAGTCTTACTGACCATAAAATACGGACTATTTTGCAAGTGACTCTGTTATAAACCAGTATTTTGGTTTGTGCGGGTATTCATGCCAAGCAGCGATTTATCTATTTTCAAGACCTTTGGTGTGGACAATCCGAAGGAAACCATTTTCCGAGATCCGTATCCAAAGTATCTTACCTTATTATAAGACTTCACTGTCCGTCTTTCCGTCTGTCACCAGGCTATGTTACGTATTTCATAAAAAGTTTTTTTTCCTAACATTAATGTCATGGATTCCATAATTCTTATATAAAATATATTTATTTTGTATTGAATATCTGTATCAAGGTTACCTTGCCAACGAAGCCAGTTCCTCCTGTCAGGAAGATCGACTTCCCGCGATAAAACTCTTCCACCGTGGGTGCCATGCTGGTAATCTGAAAACAAAACAATAATAAATTAAGTAAAACTAAATACATCTTAGACGGCTGGCAGGAGCTGGATGCGAGAAGCCGAAAATCGATCTCAGTGGCGCTCACTTGGAGAGGCCTATGTCCAGCAGTGGACTGCGATAGGCTGATGATGATGATGATGACAAGTACATCTAATACATCATCATCTTCCCATATCCAAATTTTATTTGTGGTCACCGCAGCAAGTCTTTTTCCATATTTCTCAGAAGTAACATTCTTTATAGCCATATTTAGATAGTAATCCCTTTGAAGGCTTCCACCTTTTTTTTCATCAAATGACCCCTCCCGCTGTGGGTTAGCAGCGGTGAGGGAGTGTCAGACTCTTACTGACTAAAAACCGTCGTGTTCCGTCGTAGGCCTTTTATGTACCAGAGCCGCGGTAACTCGCGCGAACAATCCCGCAGCCCTAGCAGGCCTTTGCCCTGCTGGGCCCCGCTGGGGTAAGGATTCCACCTTATGTATATTATGGAATGCAATATGACATTTATGAGTTCCCAAGTAATTTAGTACCTATCATAAAAATATTCATTACAATTTATTTCATTTAAAAAATTAGTCGTTTCTAAAATAGCATAGGTACTTTAGGTACTCGAGTTATTTTTGAGTAATTACTAATTTATATGTGCATGTTAATTTGCTTTTTCTTTAAAAATTGTTGGGTTTGTAAAATTGCAGTTTATTAAACATTAAGATTAAATATAACGAAATTTACTAATTTTGTACCAAAAAAAAGGTTAGTATAAATAAAAGATATTTCCGTGAAAAACCTCACCTCCTTGCTAATACATAATATTTTATGATCCTACTAAATAAGTATAACTATTAACACTATAAAGAGCACACATTTTTTTTTTGTTTATTTGTTTGTATCCTAAAGGCTCCGAAACTATTGACCCAATGTGAAAGCATTCACTGTTGGAAAGCTACACTCTTCCCGAGTAACATAGGCTATATTTTATCCCGGTATGATCAGGGGCTCGATTCTCCTAATTTTACTTAAGCGAAATACGATTTACGTTCGACTCGGTTCGACTGAGATCCAATCCCGACTCGATTACGATTGAAGCGTATGTGGCATTCCGCTATTATTTCTTTGAAATAAACGTTTTTATCCTTTTCTGTCATTCAATAATGAATCATTTTGTCTGCAAATGATTTAAGATTGCAATATGATTGTTGAGCAAACTACCAAATAGACCAAAATCACCAAAATAGCTGACCAATCGCAAACCAATCGAATGTCGTTGGAATACGATTGGTCTTATATTAGTAGTGGAATGCCCGATATGGTTAAAACTGCTATTCCGATCATATTGCGATTCAATTTCTATTCGATTTTGACAATATTAACTTAGGAGAATCGGGCCCCAGTAGTTCCCACGGGACGCGAGTCAAACTACATGGTAAAACAGCTCATGTTTTATAAAAGCCACAGAGGATTTTCCGTCCTACCATGGTACCGTATCCAAGACTTACTTCACAGTAGTCGGGCTATGCCACTACTAGACCAACGAGGCAGATTACGCACGGCAGTTAACGCAGTAGTTTGAAGTAAAAAACTATCAGTTGGGTATAATAACAGTTACTCAATAAATTGGGTAACTAGACAGTTGCTAGGTAACGCGTAATCTATACTAATATTGTTGAAGAAATTGTTTATTTGGACGAACGAGCTAAACTCAGGAACTCTTGTTAAGTGTGTTAAGATTTCAAGAAATATTTTGAATTGTTTCTTTATTTACATTAGACAATATATACCATTTCATATTTAATCTACATATTTACAAATAGAACAGGAAATATTAAAACTATGTATCGAAAAAGTCATTTTGAAAATTGCTTCACCCGCGTCCCGTGAGAACTACTGCCCGTATCGGGATAAAATATAGCCTATGTTACTCGGGAAGAGTGTAGCTTTCCAACAGTTGAAAGAATTTTGTCAATTATGTAGGTAACTTGAACCGGGAATATAGGTATATATTTTTACATGGGGTACTTTTGGTTTCCCAAGCATAAGGAATCAAGATTTTTCATATAAGAATATCCAAGATTAATAAAAAAACTTTTTACAAAAAAATAAAACCGACTTCAAAAAACACTAAAAAGCCAAAACAAACTTATTTTAGGTGCATCGGCCTAGAAGTCGGTAGTTCTATTTTTTTGTAAAAAGTTTTTTTATTTTCAGCTTTTCAGTGATACGAATAGCTGTCACTATCCGCATAACTGGAAAGTTCTCATCAATACGAATAATATAAGCCCAAACACGAGGTAGTTTAAATATCCGGTTGTCGAGTTCCCTCGGCCTTCTCTGGTCTCCATCATCAGATCAGCTCCAAACCTTCACTGTTGAATAGTGCTATCAAGCAAACACCTGAGTGTTAAGTTTTCACCCTATGTATTCCTACAACTTTCGAAATTTCCCTTTGATTTCTCAGGGTTTCCATCATCAGATCCTGACCTGATAATGGGACCACCTCGGAAGTATACGCTATCGAACAAAAAAATTATCATCAAAATCGATCAATAAATGGCTGAGTAATCGCGTAACAAACATACAAAAAAAAAAATACGGTCGAATTGAGAACCTCCGCTTTTTGGGAAGTCGGTTAAAAAGCAGTGGCGGATTTACAAATTTGCCGCTAGTAGGCCATTCAATTTTTGCCGCCCCCACTGACTTGAAATTCAATACGAAAGTTTAATCTCGTTATTAGTATGATTGTGAACTTAATAATATTTCTGTCAGTTACTAGATTATTTTTGCAACCCGCTATAGTGGCGTAGCGTGGCTATCCGCCGCCCGGGGCAGGAGCAATCGTAAAAAAGCGCGAGCGAAGCGAGCGCGAAAATTTTTATAGTTTATGGTTTGAAAAAGTAATTGGAGGTAATTAAAAAGGCGCGAGGGGAGGCAAAGGCGTCTCTAGCTAATGTCCGTAAATGAGCTTATGAGCCTTGTGCAATCATTACCAAAGTGGCCCCTATGTATTGAAAGATTGTGATTAAGATGTACCAGCATATGTATATCATAGTGCTTAGAACAGTTTATGGGTAAACCAAACTAACGAACTTAAATATGAGTAAAAGATGTTGATAGCGCACAAGAAGAAATACTTATGTTAGGAAGCGCGAGCGAAGCGAGCGCGAAATTTTTTTTTTTCTGTCTAAGGACACAAAATAAAGAAAAACCACTGTAAATTAACAAAGCAAACTCAAAAAGTAAGATATGCAAGAAATGAAGTGCAAACGTATAAGAAGCCGCAAGCGAAGCGAGCGCGATTTTTTCCTTAGAGTTTCCATGAAGTAAACATAGCATAAAAAGCAAAAGTGAACAAAAAGCCATAATGGACGTGGGAGAAAAAATTTTTTTTCGGAATTGAATGCCTCAACAATAAAACAAAGATAAATTGTTATATCTGACTTGGAGCCGCGAGCGCAGTAAGTGCGAATTTTTTTGGGGCTGCAAAGGGCGAACCCGTCAAAATTGACAGGACACGACCAAAGCGAGGGCAGCTTTTTCTGAAATTTTTTGCTAATCTACTTATCTATTTTCAATAAAACGTTTTATTATATATTTTATTTATTTATTATTTTTAGTAAAAAATAGTTTTATTATGTAATTATGGTTTAATTTGGCCGCCCCCTAAATCGTGCTGTCCCGGGCATTTGCCCCCTCTGCGCCCCCCACGCTACGCTACGCTATGTACTGAAGAGTTTAATGTTGACCTAAAAAGTTTATTTGACAGGTAAAACAAAAAACCCCGAATTTAAAGCGTAAAACCTCTATAACTTTTAAACGGCTCAATTGATTTTCATCAAACATGTCTAAGAACACTCGTCCGTAAAACACCTGTAATACAAAAAAAAAAAAACTAAATTGAAATCGGTTCATTCGTTCGGGTGCTATGATGCCACAGACAGACACGTCAAACTTAGAACACCCCTCTTTTTACGTTGCGAAAAGAAATATGTATTTAGGTACATGTTCAAACATATTACACGTTAAAAATCATTTTTATAATGAAGGTAAAAGTTACTAAATTAATATTAATAATAGTTTATTTATTTATTCGATTTTATTTATTTTCTCTTCACAACAATCAGATAACAGAAGATAATTAGCTAAGAACTACTTAAAGGTAAACAGAAAGACCAAGGCTTGGTAATAAAACCATTAACACGAAATTGTGGAGATGGTGCTCGTGCTAGTTTCCGATTTATTATAATAAGAATAATTAGAAAAAAAATCTGAAAAATTTTTTTTGCTAAATTTGCCGCCCCTCTAAATCTGCCGCTCTAGGCACTGGCCTACTTGGCCTATTGGTAAATCCGCCACTGTTAAAAAGGTTATCAAACTTACAGACCTACCTCAAAAAAATGCTGTTGATTTGACCTACTTACACCTACATACCACACATTGCGCTATTAACTGTCAATTTTTTGTGTAAATAATCAAAAACTTGGCATCATTTTCTCTCTTGAAGGTTACCAAATATTTCATAATGATTAGGTTTTGGTTACATTAAGTTCTTACAGTCAGCTTCTAAATCATCATCATCCTAGCCCAGCCTTTTCCCAACTATGTTGGGGTCGGCTTCCTGTCTCTATCCGGATGCAGCTGAGTACCAGCGTTTTAAAAGGAGCGACTGCCATATCTGACCTCCTCAACCCAGTTACCCGGGCAACCCAATAAACCTTAGTAAGAATTCTGTTTGTTAAATTACAGACGGGACCTACAGTTTAATGTGCCCTCCGAAAAACAGTCATACTTATAAGGTATTTACAAACTTAGAAAATTGCCTGTCCTCGAATAGGATTCACACTCATGCTTGGGAGCTTGGTTCTTTACCCATTTTGTGACCACGACTTTTTTGAAGTTAAGAAATTATGACCCCTTTTGTTAAGCACTATTGAAAATTCTGATTTGTTCAGCTACTTTTGACGCTGACTATACCTGCACGATTTTATGCTTCACTAGGTATTGTATCATGACCGCATATCGTTTTTATTTTCTGTCATAAACAGTTTTGCTAATGAGCTCTTTAATATCTTCATTTTAGGGAAATTATAAGTGCAGCCACAAAAATATTATTGGACACATGATTAAACTTCTAATTTTATAACTAAGCAACGGGGAAATGACATAGCCTCTAATAAACTAATTCGTCTTTTTTACAACGCCAACTAAATATTCTATAGAAAGCTTCAAGTAAAGATCATCAATTATTGTGACTTGTCCTTCCTATTTATACATTGTCATCTAATTTACTAACTCGGCCACGTTTTTAGTATATTGCCATTTATAACCTTCAATTAAAAACATTGTATTAAAAATTGAAGTTAGTGACGAAAACGAATCGCTGCAAAACTGACTCCACGTAGTCTTGTCTGCCCTACCCCTAGAGTGCAATTCAAAACCGTGTAGGTGCGGAGGGGCGGCGGTGAGCGTGAAAACCATCTGCGACGATAAGCTCGCATGGGACCGCCGGAGCCACGGAGCACCGGAGCCGTGACAGAAGCGATGCTTGCTGCATGTTGCTTGCTTACATTTTAAACGTACTGAGTTAAAAAATTAGAAGCTAATTAAATATATTTTATGATGTCATTTAATAGTATTTTAGAAGGTTACTGTTAGAATGCATGCTACAAATTTAGATGCTAAAAAATAACCATCAAGCCGAGTTGTATTTAGAGTGGCTTACTTAGAAGATAACTAGTGGCTAAAATAGTATTATTTAGATGCTCGTTAATTGTGGCTGACTTAGTAATTTAGAAGGCAACATACATTTTTGGGGGCGAATAATGATATTAAAAAGAAGCCTGTTTAATTAGCACCCTTCATTTTACACGTACTATGAAGCTGAATAAAGGCTGGTCTCATAAAAAAAAATATATATCCATCTACCGAGGGAGTTAGGCTGCTTTTTATGAGGGCAACCTGATACCCACTTATTTCTTAGACAGGTTGTCATACTTTCTGGCTCCTGACTACCCGTAACGATTGCCAGAGTTGTTCAAAGGACAGCCCACTAATTTAACGTGCTTTCCAATATTATGATAAGATCCCATCCAAGGACCGACTGCGCCAAGCGATGCTTAAGAGGACGAATTGGAATTTTTGGCGCCAAGGATCTCAATTTTTCTCAGTAAATACAAAACGGATCAAAATACAACTTGGTTACCTGAAAGTTCATGATATAAACCTTATTTTGTTAGACGTCAAAACATGATTAGGTAAAAAATCAATATGATTAGGTAACTTTTATAACAGAGAAAAATATATCAAACATACCTCTTTTTAAAAAGAGATTCACATATTATGGGCAAACGGGACCGATTTAAGCCTCTTAACTTTTTTAGTAGTTGAGTATATACATACTCTTTAAAATTGTAGAAGGAATTTTTATCAAATTATCATTTTTAAATAATAAAATTACAAAACCATTTTGTCGCTTACGACTTTTAGTTATAAGCTAGCGCGCGTATTGTTATCCTCGCCCCGCTCAGACGCTCCGACCCCTTTTGGCGCCTTAGATGCGCGTGCCGGTTATGGAATTATTGTTGACCAATTCCTCGCCTTAACTTTACCGCGTGGCTTTGACTTAGCCACGAGCTCTTGTTGGATTAGTAGGTAGGTAGTAGGTACTATCCAGCTATACCTACTAATATTATAAAGCTGGAGAGTTTGTTTCTGTTTATTTTTTTGAACGCGCTAATCTTAGGTACCTAAGGGCAAGGGTGAGTATAGACCACAACATTTACTTGTAACAGAACAACGAGCCGCTCTATGAGATGTTCTAGTGTATCATCCTTTTACGAACAAAACATCGAGCACGCTCGCCTGTTTGTTACAAACCAACGAGCATATTGGTGTAACATTTCGTCGAGCCAAATGCGGGCGATGCGCGGTTGAGGGGTGACGCGGAAGGAGAGGGACGAAAGACTCGCTCGCTGAGCATTTACCCGTAACATAACGCCGAACATTCGCACGAACGTTACATTACATGGAAATGCTTTGGAGCCTGAGCTTTTGCCTGTATTGTACCATTCGCTAGAATGTTACATTACACAGAAATGCTCGAGAAAATGCTGTAGTTTATACTCACCATTATATTGTTCTGATATGAAACATTCTTTCAGTATTACATAGCTCATTTATCGAGGAAGGTTAAGCTACTTTTTATTCGCATTCGTGCAGAAGTGTCAACTGGACGCGGTTGAAACCGCCGGCAGAAGCTAGTAACTCGTAACGAAATCATTAACTTCATACGAATACCAAAAAAAATGGTTCATACATAATGAATCAACAATACCTTTCGATATAATAGCAAAAAAATCATTTTCTTAATATCCGTCCGCAACAAATAATTAGACAAACATTGCTATAATATCCTGCGAATTTCATCAATCAGGGGCCGGCTGACAGGTTGTTAGGCTGCACGCATTTTGACGCGATTGCCGGCTAAGATAGGGCAGCTGTTCCTTGGGTATCGTTAGGTGAGACATGAATAATATGGCACTCGGATTGCAATAGTAGTTAAGTACGAGTTTTCGAAGTTCCAGTGTGCGGGTTGTAGAACGAAAAGGATGTCCGATTCCAGGATTGGGTCTGAATCGCTAGATAAGCACAAAGCAGCCCGGAGCTTGGAAGTTGGTGATTGATTCACCCGTGATCGGAGAGCACGTTAATGTCGGTCCTAAGCCTGATCTTTCTCCGGTCGTGTCGGATTAATTAACGTCCCATCGGGCTGAGAGTGAAGGAATAGAGAGTGCACCTGTGTCCAAGCAAAATGATACTTAGACTTTCGTGGAAAGATTTTAGGTACATATAAATAAAAGGTATATGAACTCAAACAGTATAGAGGTAGAATAATGAACATTATCATAATTACCTTTTCCTGTGAACTCGAAATATTTTACGTTAAATTATGAACTTCCATTAAAATGTTTGCATATATATCAATAATGTATTTATTTAAATACGTACGATGCAAAAAGTACTTATGTGGTATCAAAAATTACAATGGATAGTGGGTTCATAATGTCACTCACTTTCGCTTTTATAAATCACGAATAATAAAATATAAACTCATATTTTATGCAATATTTCACCCGCATCCCGTGGGAACCTCGGCACGGACCCGGATAAAAAGCCTAGCCTAGCCTATAGCCTTCCTCGATAAATGGGCTATCTAACACTGAAAGAATTTTTCAAATCGGACCAGTAGTTCCTGAGATTAGCGCGTTCAAACAAACAAACAAACAAACTCTTCAGCTTTATAATATTAGTATAGATTGGAACAGTAGGAACATCATCATCTGTATAGTTTTTTTCGCAACTATGTTGTGGTCGGCTTCCAGTCTAACCGGATGCAGCTGAGTACCAGTGTGCCACAAGGAGCGACTGCCTATCTGACCTCCTCAACCCAGTTACCCGGGCAACCCAGTTACCCTTAGTCAGACTTACTGGCTTCTGACTACCCGTAATGACTTTCAAATATGTATGTTAAAACAGTAGGATCAATCGGAAGAAAAAATATGCAATTTAATTCAGATTACACACACGAATAGCGATTAACCTCAGGAAATCATACCGACGTATTATTTGCTATACGTCCGGCGATGTGTGCAGTTACAATTGATAGCAATATTATGATAAACTATATTTGATATACTATTTATTTATTAGGATTGCCAACAGGAGTCATTTAATGAGCCTAGTGGGCAAAGAACCAACCTCTCAAGTATGAGGGCGCGGGTTCGATCCCAGGTCAGGCAAGTACCAATGCAACTTTTCTAAGTCGGTATGTACTTTCTAAGTATATCTTGACACCAATGACTGTGTTTCGGATGGCACGTTAAACTGTAGGTCCCGGCTGTCATTGAACATCTTTGGCAGTCGTTACGGGTAGTCAGAAGTCAGTAATTCTGACACCAGTCTAACCGGGGGGTACCGGGTTGCCCGGGTAACTGGGTTGAGGAGGTCAGATAGGCAGTCGCTTCTTGTAAAGCACTGGTACTCAGCTGAATCCGGTCAGACTGGAAGCCGACCCCAACATAGTTTGGGAAAAGGCTTGGAGGATGATGCCGACAGGAGTCAAACAATTACATAAGGTATGCCATTTTATAGAATAGGTCAAGTGAGCGGTCCCAATTACAGGCAAAAACATCATTTACATATAGTCGTTACATACTTGGTACTAAAAAACTGAGATAAGGGGTACCTACACCTTTGTTTATTTTTTGGGAATAAATATTTTGACCACCATAAAATGCTTTGATACCCTTAGTTTTGTAACCAGAAATATCTACTGAACACCAGAAAAATAAAGTCTAAAAATGTAATAGTACCAGCTATTTTAGTCACGACTCCACTTTAATTTGTATTCGACCACCAAATTTAGTAAATGATCACCAAATCTTGACGACCAAAATAATGTATTATTTTTCCTAAATAAATCACTGTGGTTGCCTTAAAATGTAGGCTTATTATTAAATAAAGTATTACGATGCCATATTGAGTTATGTGTATATAGACTCCACGTAGGTAGTCTTGTTTGCCCTACCTCTAGAGTGCAATTCAAAACCGCGTAGGCGCGGAGGGGCGAGGCGGCCTGCGAGCTGAGGCCGAAGCTGCGGTGGTGAGCGTGAAAACCATCTGCGACGATAAGCTCGCATGGGACCGCCGGAGCCCCGCAGCGCCGGAGCCGTGACAGAAGCCATGCTTGCTGCATGTTGCATGTTTGCTTCCATGCTGCATGCTTGTTAACATATATGTATATCAAGTTTGGGATAAAAATGATTTATTTGGACTCATTTTGCTAAAATAGGATAGCAGAATTTAATGTTGGTGATCATTTACTAATTTTGGTGATCATTTACTATTTTTGGCTTACTTATGATTTACTTGGAGTAATTTTACTTAAATAGGATAGCAAAGTGTTAAAACTTTGGTTATCATTTTGCATTAAAATGTTGGTTTAATTTTGGTGATCATTTACTATTTTTGGCTTACACATGATTTACTTGGAGTAATTTTACTTAAATAGGATAGCAAAGTGTTAAAACTTTGGTTATCATTTTGCATTAAAATGCGAGTTTCATTTTGGTGATCATTTACTATTTTTGTCCGCTATTTGTTACTATATCTGGTGGTCAGTTAAACATAAGCCTTATTTTTTTCACGTAGCCTATACCTTCTGTCCCAGTCTAACCAAGGGGTATCGGGTTGCCCGGGTAACTGGGTTAAGGCGATACCTCGAAATTAAACATTTTTTTTACGTTAATTTTAATTTAAGAATACTTATTTGAATAATTATATTTTTTTATATGTGTTTGTTGACTATATTACCTCCATTAATCCGAAGACAAAAACATAAAACAAGTAACTTTTCTCGATAGAAAAAAAATCAGAACTTACCTCTAAAAATAACATTTTATGAATTTTATGTCGTAGTCATGTACTTTCTATCACATTAAAATAATGAAGAATGTAGATAATATCTTATTAAACATTAATCAGAAATCAGTTTTTAAAGAAACATAAAATTGAATTTTTAATAAATTTTTATTTAGTATGGCTTACGTTATTTTTTTTCGAGCTGGTTGCATGTTTCCTCTCTCTATCTATTTACGTTGCTATCGCATAGTTCTATCCCTCTCAACCATTTACCCAGTTCGCCCGTGAGCATCGCAACGAGGTATCGTCTTAACACTGGTACTCAGCTGAACCCTGTTAGATTGGAAGCCGACTCCAACACAGTTGGAAAAAGGCTCGGGATATGATCCTATCCCTACTGTCCCACTGCTGGGCAAAGGCCTCCCCCATAGTTTTCCATCTTTTCCTATCGGTAGCTGCTTGTGGCCAGTCCGCGAGGAAGCTATCCAAGTCTTCTCTCTAGTGTTTCCGTGGTCATCCTCACGGATTCCTTCCATCAACATTGTGTTTATGAAAGCTGAATCCTTCTCTGTGTGAGAAGAGGCCGCAGCCCAGCAGTGGGACGATAAAAAGGCTGATAGAGACATGGCGACATAGCGTGACTGCTGTGATCGTGGTCTCGGGTTCGATTCCCGGGTCGGGTCGAAATCGCTTTGTGGGTTTTAGAGACTTTCACAAAGCAGCCCGGAGTCTAGAAGTTGGTGATTGATACACCCGTGCATCGGAGAGCACACGTTAGTGTCGTGTTATATCTCTCTCTCTGTGTTTGTGATCTCTCTCTCGTCATGGATTGACATCCCATCGCACCATGAGAGTGAAGGAATAGAGAGTGCACCTGTGTCCAAGCAAATGCTCGTGCACTTTAATATAGTAGGTTAGACACATTCTTAGTAACTAGCTTCTGCCAGCGGTTTCACCCGCATCCCGTGGGAACTACTTCCCGTACCGGGATGAAAAGTAGTCTATAGCCTTCCTCGATAAATGGGCTATCTAACACTGAAAGAAATTTTCAAATCGGACCAGTAGTTCCTGAGATTAGCGCGTTCAAACAAACAAACAAACAAACTCTTCAGCTTTATAATATTAGTATAGATTATGTATATTGTTTATATCCCAGACCGTAGTTTGACGTACTACCAAAACATCGCTATGATAACGTGACTAAAATTAACTAAACCGCGAAATCAATCATTTGTTCTGCTAAAGCATTATATTCGGCAATTAAGTAAAAGGAAGTATCTATCTTATTCGGCCATATTTACCAAAAAGCGAAGATCTTCTTAGAAACACATTGCTAATATACTTATTCTCAGAATTCTCATAATAAAAACAAAAATGTAACAATATATAGTTTTGATTTTGTAACTACACACACTCGATTTGCTTTCCATTTTTTGGTTGTTCTACAAATAGAATATTTGAAAATATTTAGGACCTTTTTTGATAGATTATGGTACGTTCACACGCGCGCGTTCAAATCGACATTCAACGGGCACAGTCACGTTCACGAGCGTGTAAACGGTACGCCCGAGCCCGTGAACGCGCCCGTGCCCGTGAATGCCGCGAATCGGGCGAGTGTCGGTTTTTTGGCAAAGTTCAAAAGATGAATGTGCGGGCGCCCGGCGACTGTTTACAGGCGCGCGGGCAGTCAGTTTCTCCTGCGCTTTCGCGACGAGTGGGTCTTCATTCAACGTTCTAAAAAAGTCGCTACGATCGGAGATTACAACTTGCGGAATGGTCAACGTCGTTCATCATTTTGTTTCTTTATCCAATAAAAATAAGTAAAGCCAAAGGCTATTACAGCAACAACACCGAGATCCTCGCTGCTCGCCATTCTTGCACACACGACGGCGCGCGTGTGAACAGCTTGAATGTCCGCCGGCCCGCAACGGGCTGCATGCCGCGCAGCCCGCCAGGCAGCCTGCCGGGCTGCGCGGCGCGCGTGTGAACGTAGCTTTAGATTTTTTTAGATAGAAGCTGCCTCAAGGGTAGTGTCATTACGGCACCTTACTCCATGGAGGGCAAAGGGCACGTGTCGCCGGCGTCCCCGAATGCTACTCCGTAGCAGTTGTTGTTACAATGCCACGTCAGAGGCCGTCAAGATTTGAGACAACTCTGACACTAGGGCTTGTTAGGTGATTAAACCTGCAGCTCACTCGATAAGAAGAAGACTTATACTTGAATGGATTCAAACCCGCACACACTTACTTTACATTTAAGGATGCTTTTAACCACTAGGCTATCGAAACTAATTTAAATTGACTTAACTTTTTGTCAACGGTTTGTCATCGGCAAACACTTATTAAGCAAATATCTACATAAGGATTCATTTGTTTAAATTGACAAAAAACCATATACCTATCTAGTAATACCAACTTATCCTAATCCTAACTAATATTATAAATGTGAAAGTAACTCTGTCTGTCTGTCTGTCTGTCTTTCTGTCTGTCTGTCTGTCTTTCTGTCTGTCTGTCTGTCTTTTCTTCACGCCTATACTACTGAACCGATTTGTGTGAAATTTGGTACAGACATAGTTTGGAACTTGAGAAAGGACATAGGATAGTTTTTATTACAAAAAAATATAAAAATAAAAATAAAATTTATTTCGGACATATAGCGCCATCTATTGGTCAAACCAAAAATCACTATTCCACGCGAACGAAGTCGCGGGCAAAAGCTAGTATAATTATAAAAGGATTTATAGTAAAAGTAATTTGCGAAAAAAACTTGCTCTGCATTCGTTTTTCTAAGATTTTGTTTGGATTGACAAAAAAAAAGTAAATTTTATTTTCATTTTTGTTTACACGATGTACGATTTTACAATTTCAGTATTTTTATGGCGGTTTATAATTTTTCAGAAAATATATTAGTATTTTCTTTTGGTATATCATCGATTAACTAAAATATTACTTTGCATACATCGATAAAAATAGCCTCTTGGGTAGGTACATAACTCCCGATTGGCAACCATAATTTTTTTTTAATGAGAATTTAGAATATTATCACAATGATAACGATAAAAATCATTGTTATAAACACAAATAATTTTGACATGACAAAATTATTTTTTTCTTTCCTTTAAAAACACCGATAACTTTTGCCTTATTGTTAATATTAACATCTACTTAACTATACTAGAATACTTACCTAAAAAATCCTCCTTCTGTTCGTTTCAACTATCACCGCTGACCACTGACTATAGACTGCGCTGAACTCCGACAGTCCTGTATGCGCACGCGCAAGTCTCATTGTACGTAGCCAAATATTGTCGTAATTATATTGTGAATGTATTATTGTAGTTATATTGGTGGTGTATGCAGTTAATAATTATTTTTTTATTATTTATATTTTCATCTATGTATATACGTACTTGTACATTAATATATGTACCTACCTATCTATTTATAAATTTAAATATATATCTATACAACTATGTAATATTATAAAGCTGAAGAGTTTGTTTGTTTGTTTGAACGCGCTAATCTCAGGAACTACTGGTCCGATTTGAAAATTTCTTTCAGTGTTAGATAGCCCATTTATCGAGGAAGACTATAGGCTACTTTTTATCCCGGTACGGGAAGTAGTTCCCACGGGATGCGGGTGGAACCACTGGCAGAAGCTAGTAATGTATATTTTCTTTCAGTTTGTTCAGTTGTGTTAGCACCTATAAAAAAGGTAATTCCTGTGGCTAAACCACTGAATGGATGAGGGTTTTTTTTTACAATTCGCCATAGAATATCATAAAGTACCTAGGTATATGTGCTAGGATTTAATGCGATTAGATACGACACACACCCGATATGTAGAGGTAAAGTTGGTCAGGGAAAATTTCTGGATCTACTGAACCGATTTTGAAAATTCTTTTAGCAATAGAAAGCTAAATAATTCAACTAAGCTAAAATGTTTCTGGAGTGAGTTCACATGAATTTTTCCATGGTCAGGAAGACCATAGCTTTAGACATTGCCTATTTTTCCTTTTTTAAAAGTAAAAGTGTCAATATACCAAGTTGTTATTTGCACAGTCATTGTATGATCCCTGACCTGATCAAGGAAAAGCCTAATGAATGCACATTTAATATAACAGCAGTACGAATATTAATAAGTAGCCAGTGTTTTTTAGCACCCAAACATTGAAGACTAAATTGCATATTAATAAGACTTGGCGGATAGTTGGTTTATTTACACACTAGCCGTTTTCTCGCGGTTTCATCCGCGTCCCGTGGTAGCTACTGCCCGCACCGGGATAAAATATAGCCTATGTTACTCGCAGATAATATAACTTTCTAATGGTGAAGGAAAACATCTTGAGGAAACCTGGACTATATAGTCTGAAATCACCAACCCGCATTGAGCAAGCGTGGTGATTAATGCTCAATCCTTCTCCGTGTGAGAGGAGGCCTGTGCCCAGCAGTGGGACGATAAAAAAAAAGGCTGTAACAGTAATGGTGAAAGAATATTTAAAATCGGTCCAGTAGTTTTTGAGTTTATCCATACCAAACAAACAAACAAAGTTTTCCTCTTTATAATATTAAGTATAGATTCTACACTAATAAAATAAAGAGAAAACTTAAATTTTTTTGTAGCCTAAGAGTACGCTCAAACTACAAACTTTTAGTCGGTCGATACTTAGTTGGTTTGGGCTCATAAATCAGTATGACTAATGAATGGAAGTACACACGTAACAACGACCTGGGGCCCGATTCTCCTAATTTTACTCAAGCAACATACGATTCACATTCGACTGCGATCCAATCCCGACTCGATTACGATTGAAGCGTATGTGGCATTCCGCTATTTTTTCTTTGAAATAAACGTTTTTATCCTTTTCTATCATTCAATAATGAATCATTTTGTCTGCAAATGGTTTACGATTGCAATGTGATTATAGAGCAAACCAAAATAGCAGACCAACCGCAAACTAATCGAATGTCGTTGGAATACGATTGGTCTTATATTAGTAGCAGAATGCCCGATATGGTTAAAACTGCTATTGTGATCATATTGCGATTCGATTTCTATTCAATTTTGACATTATTAACTTAGGAGAATCGGGCCCCAGGTATTTGTCTGGTGGGGGTCCCCCCACAGCGTTGACTTCCACGTAGTGACCCCTGGGCAACGCCGCGCCTGACCACCGTAACGGAGTGGCAGGCCGGCGGCTAACGAACGCTGTGCGTCGAAACATCTTCAACAGTCTTGCGTTTCGATATTGTGGGTGGCAATGCCACGTCCTGTGAGGGCCGCCTCCGGGCGCTGTCTCTGCAAAGGCCCTTCTCAGGGCCAACCCAAAGGCCCTTCTCAGGGCCAAACCATGGCTCGAGATGCTTCGGCATCAGAGACCAGCCGCGCACCATCCGCGGCTAGTCTCATGCGAGATAGTGACGTCGTGTCCACCGATTTGTCCGACACGGAGTCACAAATGAGTGGCACGAGCGGCGTTGCAACCCGCCAGACCAGGAAGAGGGCATTCCTCAAGCGGGGCTCCGGAGGCTCTTCAGACACAGCTGAGAAGCCGGCGAAACGGGTGGTTTTACAAGCCGACTTGGAGGAACAGCCGGCGCGAAGAAGCAGAGCCAAGGCCAACCTCGGCGCCTCTAGTGTCCTCTACGCGGACCACACAGTGGAGGAAATGGAGCGCATGGCCCTGGAGGATCAGATGGGAATCCTCGAGGTGGCCTCCAAGTCCTCCAACTTGAAGGGGACCTTACAGAAGGCCCTGAAATGCCGGGCAGCGAGCTTGCTCGGCATTGTTAAGGAACTGGTGCAGCGCACCACCTCCGAGGAGACGCGGCAACTGCAGGCGAAGGTGGATCGCCTGCAGAAAGAGGTATCTGCGCTGCACGCGCGTGTTGTCGAGCCCACAACTCGGCAAGAGGGGACTTCAGAAGGTCCAACACCGCTGCCTCCCTCCTCCAACCTTGAGGATATTATCCGCAAGGTCATTATGGAGGAGAGGGCCTTCACCAGAGCCTGTTTCGCCGGCATTGAAGACCGGCTCCTACCGGAGACGAGGCTACGCCCTCCACTCGCGGCGGATAAGGCGCCCGGACGGATGCCCATCGCACCGGGGCCCTCAACGGCTCCAGCCCAGGCGGAGCCCCAGGTGCTAAAGACCACCAAGGGCAAGAAGACGTCACCGGCCCCGGCTACTCAGACGTTCCCTCCCGAACTGGTGAGGGAAGACGTACTGCTGCCCTCCACCACCCCTTCCAACCAGCCTTGGATTAAGGTGGTAAAAAAGGAAGCAGAAAGGGAAAAGGTCGGCTCCTGAGCCCCCTGCAGTCAAGCCTGCAGCTCTAGCGGACAAGAGGAGGAAGCTCGCTCCTCCTCCAAGAACTGCAGCCGTCGTGGTCACACTGACCCCAGAGGCAGCGGAACGAGGGGAGACATATGAGTCCGTGCTACGGCGGGCTCGTACAAATGTCGACCCTGCTGAACTTGGGGCTGGCAGAGTCACGTGCCGGAAGACCCAAACAGGGGCCCGAATCTTCCAGTTCTCGGGGGCCCAACGCGGCACCAAGGCGGACCTCTTCGCGACGAAGCTCCGAGAGGCTATCTTGGACACGGCCAAGGTCGTGAGAGCAGTCAAGTGTGTGACTCTGGAGGTGACCGACCTCGACGACTCAGTCACGCAAGAGGAGGTGGTGGCAGCGGTTGCGGCGGTGGGGGGTTGCACCGTCGAATCTATCAAGGGCCGAGCCATTAGACCAGGCCGCAGGGGCATGGGCACTACGAGATTAGAGTGCCCGGTCGTAGTTGCCAAGGCGGTCCTGGCTAAGGGTCGCCTCCCGGTCGGACTTAGCTCGGGTGGGGTCCGAGTGCTCGAGGATGCGCCGATGCGCTGTTTCAAGTGCCTCGGCATCGGGCATACCCGGCCTCTCTGCCCGTCCACTGCCGATCGTGGGGAACTATGCTTCCGCTGCGGGAAAGAGGGGCACAGGGTGGCCACCTGCGAGGCTGCCACCACGCATTGCGCAGTATGCGCTGCCAGTGGTCGTCCAGCCAACCACGTGATGGCGGGCAGGGAATGCCGACCGCCACTAAAGAAGGGCAAACCGCAGGCGCCGGTGCGGCCTGCCGCTGCTGCCGCCACTGAAACTCCAGTTCCAGTGCCGGCCACCGAGGGTAGCGCTATGAACACCGACTGATGGCTGGACAAAGACAACGCATTCTTCAAGCGAACATCAACCACTGCAGAGCAGCCCAGAGCCTGCTGGTCCAAACCTTTGCAGAGTGGTTGGTGGACGTGGCGGTTATCGCCGAGCCGTACTCTGTCCCTGGCAGCTGGCTGGGAGACGACAACGGCTCGGTTGCTTTGATGGCGCGATCTTCCACGGACTCTCCTCCCCTCTCGCTCTTAGAGAGGGGACCGGGATACGTAGCCGCTGCGTGGGGTGACATAGCCCTTATAGGGGTGTATTTCTCACCAAACCGCCCTCTCACGGACTTCGAGAACTTTCTAGAGGTCCTCGCCAGGGTGGCAGGCGGAATGGTACAGCACCGTGTGTTGGTCTTGGGCGACTTTAACGCCAAGTCGATAGTATGGGGTAACCCGACCACCAATGTCCGAGGACGAGAGGTTGAAACCTGGTCCGTGTCATCCGGTCTGTCCCTCCTGAATAGAGGAACAGTACACACCTGCGTGCGGCGGCAGGGGGGCTCCATCGTGGACCTCGCCTTTGCATCCCCTTCTTTGGCAGCCTGTATAGTGGACTGGCGGGTGGAGCTGGTGGAGACGCTGTCCGACCACCGATACGTGCGGTTTGATGTTTCCACCCCGGGCTCCCAGGGGACCCAGGAGGGTCGGCCGCACTTCCCACGGTGGGCGCTCTCTCGCCTAGATAGGGAGGCCGCCGTAGAGGCGGCGTTCGTCCAGGACTGGCTGTCCCCTTCTGTCGGAGTCCGTGATGTGGACGCCACAGCGGTCCAGTTAAGGGTATCCCTGACCGAGGTGTGCAACTCTAGCATGCCTCGGTCTCATCGTCCGCCACCTAGACGTGCCGTTTATTGGTGGTCGGAGGAATTGGGGGATCTACGGGCCGCCTGTGTGGCAGCCAGGCGGGCCTACACAAGAAGCCGGCGGCGGCGCCTTCGCGACCTTGACAACGAGGACCGCCTCTATGCAGCCTACATAGAGGCTAAGTCGACACTGACGGCGCGAATGGGCACAGCCCAGGATCGCGCGAGGGCGGAAATGTTCGAAGGTTTGGACATTGACCCCTTTGGGAGGCCGTACAAGGCCGCATGCAACAAACTGCGCCCGTACGGTCCCCCCGTTGCCGAAACCCTCGAGCCATCTTTGCTGGATGGGGTGGTCCAGTCCCTGTTTCCACGCAGGGACAACTTCACCCCACCAGTGATGAGCGCCCCGCGGGCTGCAGCTCCATCAGCCGAGGAGGTCCCGCTGGTTACGGAGAACGAGGTAGAAAGGGCAGCTTCCTGCCTCAGGGGGAAAAAGACGGCCCCAGGTCCGGACGGCGTCCCCGCAAAGGTGATAGCCATCGCCACCTCCCAGATGGAAGAAAGGTTTCGGGACCTCTTCAGTGAGTGCCTCACGTCTGAGAGGTTCCCGAAGCCATGGAAGGAGGGCCAATTGTGCCTTCTTCGTAAGGAAGGGCGACCGGCGGACTCCCCATCGGCATACCGACCCATCGTTTTATTGGATGAAGTCGGTAAAATGTTCGAGAGGATCCTCGCCGCCCGAATCAACAGGCATTTGAGTACAATCGGCCCAGATCTAGCGGACGCCCAGTTCGGTTTTCGAGCTGAACGTTCGACAGTTGATGCACTATCTCGACTCAAGGATCAGGTGAAGGAGGCGATGGATGCGGGGGATGGACTGTTGGCTGTGTCATTCGACATAGCCAACGCCTTCAACTCTATTCCCCACTCCACTATACTGGAGGCCCTCCGCTTCCATGGGGTGCCTCTGTATTTGCGGGGACTTTTGGCGGACTACCTGAGGGACCGCACTGTCCTCCTTGTGGATAAGACGGGCCAGCTCCGACGTTACGGCGTCGAGTCCGGTGTCCCACAGGGCTCTGTTCTGGGGCCACTCCTGTGGAACATCGGATTCGACTGGCTCTTGCGGGAAAATCTCCCCCGTGGCACGTCTGTCATCTGCTATGCAGACGACACCCTTCTGACTGCCCGGGGGAGAAATTTTGCAGAGGCGGCCAGCTTGGCCTCGGCGGGCGGTTCACTAGTGGTGGACAGAATCTCCCGCCTAGGGCTGACGGTGGCGCTGCAAAAGACCGAAGCCGTGTTCTTCCACGGGCCTCGGCAGCACCAACCGCCCGACGCTCATATCCATGTGGAGGGTGTCCGCATTGGGGTGCAGCCCCAGATGAAATATCTGGGCATAGTCCTCGACAGCAAGTGGCACTTCAGCGCCCATTTCAGCGGGTTGTCGACGCGCTTAATGAAGACCGCGGGCGCCCTCTCATGGCTCCTCCCGAACATCGGGAGGCCCGGCGACCAATGCCGTCGTCTATACGCCGGCATACTCAAGAGTATGGCCCTGTACGGGGCCCCAATCTGGGCAGACTCACTGTGCAGACGGAGAAACGCCGCTGCCATCCGAAGGCCACAAAGGGTCATTGCGCAGCGGGTGGCGAGGGCGTACCGTACAGTGAGCTTTGCGGCGGCGTGCGTTCTGGCGGGAACCCCTCCTTGGGAGCTCGAGGCTTGGGTGCTCGCCAGAGTGTACGACTGGAAGGCGGCGCAGAGGGCACTAGACCGGCACCCGGACCCAATAGAACGGGAAGAAGTTCGGGAGGAAGCGAGGGAGTTAATAACTGGCCACTGGGCCGAGGATCTTGCCTCGGCAACGTTCGGTCGCCGGACGTTGGATGCCATCGGGCCTGTCCTGAACGGCTGGCTCGATCGGCGGCATGGGTGCCTCTCGATGCGTCTGGTGCAGGTGCTGTCCGGGCATGGCTGCTTCGGATCGTACCTGCACCGGATTGGGAGGGAGGAGACTCCACAGTGCCATCACTGCGAAGCCGAGGTGGATTCGGCAGAGCACACACTCGAGGTGTGCCCATCGTGGACTGAACCCCGCCGCACCCTGGTGGCAGTAGTCGGGGACGACCTCTCACTTCCCAGCGTGATTTCTGCCATGCTGCGAAGTGAGGAGGCATGGGAAGCGGCGGCCTCCTTCTGTGAGGACGTCATGTCACAGAAGGAGTCAGCGGAGCGCGTGCGGGAGAGCGACCCTCTCGCGGCGCCGCACCGCAGACGAAGAAGGGGTGGAAGACGGCGAACACAACGCCCGTCCCCATCCGCCCCGGGGGGTGATCAGCGGGCGACAGGCGCGGGGGTGCCACCGCCTGCATTACAAGGATCGCCCCTTGTGCTCCGGCCATCATAGGGACCCCTCCTCACTGGGGGGAGGCATGAGGGGCCTGCCGTGAGGCGGGCAATCGCCGGAGGGGGACTGGACGCCATAGATTCCCAGACCCCCTCCACTCAGGCGAGGTCGGAGTGCCGCTGGGCCTTTTTAGTGGGTATACCGGGAACGTCTTAACCGGGGAGTCCCACATACCCCTCTCGTCCCCCGACGGGAAGGGAATGCGTAATAGCATTTTTAGCCCAGCGACAACAAAAAAAAAAAAAAAAAAAAAAAGGTATTTGTCTGGTATCAGACCGACTAAACTTTGATTGAGTTCACGATTTTCTAAAAAAAAAACTTTTTTTTTTCTACCAAGGGCCGACTAAATAGTTTGCAGTGTGTGCGCAGGCTTAGGTAATATGACTACTAAATACTTAACCGCTCATTAAATTCTTAGCTTAAGAGGCTGACAGCACCCTAACAAAATACGTATGAAAGAGATGCCTGATGACGGAACTTTCGTAACGTTCATAACGTAATATAGCTTTAAAATGAGTTAAGTTGTCAAAAATAAAAATTTACTAAGTTCTGTTTTTATATGTGGATGGATACGTTAAGGTTACAAATTTTATCAATGTACGTTGATAAGTGATAGATATTTTCGTTGGAAGATCATTTTTTTTTTCGATAAAACTTTTGGAGAACGTGTTTTGAAATTAACAGGGTTCTCAGAAATATGTTCAAGATTAATGTTACATATTTTTTTCGCCGTCAAAAACTGTGTAGATTTGGTCAAAAAATTATTTGAGACAAGCCAATTTGGTGCTGTCAGCGCCTCAACCGCTCATTAAATTAGCAGCTTAAACATACATAGAAACATATACACCATCAGAATATATTCCGATCACGTTCCTAGTTGTCCAAATAGTCTAGCCATTGTTTATAGCTCACCAAGGTCACTTAATGTCTTTCATTTATAATTAATCAGTTTGCTATATATATGTTAACCTCTATAAGAGCTAAGCCAAAGCCACGCGGATCGATCTGTCATAAGACAGGGGCCCGATTCTCCAAATTTTACTTAAGCGACTCACGTTCGACTCGGTTCGACTGAGATCCAATTCCGACTCGATTACGATTGAAACGTATGTGGTATTCCGCTATTTTTTCTTTGAAATAAACGTTTTTATCCTTTTCTGTCATTCAATAATGAATCATTTTGTCTGCAAATGATTTACGATTGCAATATGATTATAGAGCAAACTACCGTTTAGACCCAAATCACCAAAATAGCAGACCAATCGCAAACCAATCGAATGTCGTTGGAATACGATTGGTCTTATATTAGTAGCAGAATGCCCGATATGGTTAAAACTGCTATTGCGATCATATTGCGATTCGATTTCTATTCAATTTTGACATTATTCACTTAGGAGAATCGGGCCCCAGGGCGGTCTGTCCGTGAATGACCATCTTGTCACAACTCACTGCTACTCACTCACACCAAATCATATTGTTGTGTATAAAGGAGTTTTATATATGTAACTAGCGACCCGCTCCGCCTTCGCACGGGATAATATTATTTCCCCTCTATATAATGGATGTCATTATACATATAAACCTTCCTCTTGAAACACTCTATCTGATAAAAAAAACCGCATAAAAATCGGTTGCGTAGTTTTTAAGATTTAAGCGTACAAAGGGACATAGGGACAGAAAAAGTGACTTTGTTTAATACTACATATGTAGTGACGTACTGAGTTAAAAAATTAGAAGCTAAATTAATATATTTTATGATGTCATTTAATAGTATTGTAGAAGTTTACTGTTAGAATGCATGCTACAAATAAAAAATAACCATCATGCTGAGTTGTATTTACAGTGGTTTACTTAGAAGATAACTAGTGGCTAAGATAGTATTATTTAGAAGCTCGTTAATTGTGGCTGACCTAGTAATTTAGTAAGCAACATACATTTTTGGGGGCGAATTATGATATTAAAAAGAAGCCTGTTTAATTAGCACCCATTTATAAATAAAGCTTTCTTTAAGATGTTTTGATTCAACTTTACCGTATTTATGGATAGAAATGACACAATTACAAAGTAGATACCTAAATAACTCATAAAAGTTACATTAGTTCTTACTTGTACTGGAATCGAACCCTCACACTCGAAGGTACAAACGTAAAAAAAAACCCGGCTGCTAAAATAATACCCCGCGGATTTGCTCTATATAATATTATAATATGATATCATTTACCTAGATAATATATTTATTACAGCAAATGAATGCATTGCTTAAATAATAAAACACGTAACTCACTGGTCAAATCAAACACACAAGTTATACAAGTAAAATCGCAATAACGTATAGATTATAATAGAGAACTCTCTTCTTTTTTGCGATCCCTTAAAAATATGTCAGGAGCTGATTTTACAATCATCAGTTAACTTTTTTTTTTAACGTCACCAAAAATCATCAAATGACCCCTCCCGCTATGGGTTAGCAGCGGTGAGGGAGTGTCAGACTCTTGCTGACTAAAAACCGTCGTGTTCCGCCGCAGGAATTTTATGTACCAGGTCCGCGGTAACTCTTTCGAACAATTCCCCAGGGCGCAGCCCCGTGTTAACTTCTATCTGAAGAATAAATATGGCGGTTTGACATATTTACTACTAGCTTCTGCCAGCGGTTTCACCCGCATCCCGTGGGAACTACTTCCCGTACCGGGATAAAAAGTAGCCTATAGCCTTCCTCGATAAATGGGCTATCTAACACTGAAATAAATTTTCAAATCGGACCAGTAGTTCCTGAGATTAGCGCGTTCAAACAAACAAACAAACTCTTCAGCTTTATAATATTAGTATAGATTCCTACAAAAGCTGTCAAAACGTCAAACATATTCTTCAGATGAAAGTTATCTGGCGATTGAAAAATCGGCTTTTTAAGTAATAATTTACATAAATTTAGAGGGTCTTAAATATAAACTGAGATAAATTGAATAAAACACATAATTTATCTAATTTAATTTATTATAATTTGTATTAACATTTTTTTGTATTTATTTATTCTTGCACATATTTATTACATTTTTAAATATTAAATATAAAAATAAAAAACATTTAAAAATATAAAAAATAGGTTGCCACCGATATCGGGCACAGGGTCCAAGGTACCGGTGGTTAGGGTCCCAGAGACAGAAACCTCCTCACAATACGTGCCGTATCAAGGAGTACTGCCTTCTGAATCAGTCCCTTGATCCAGCCGCCCAACGAGAGCCTCCTGAGGTGTTCGTCGAGGCTCTTGGCTATTAAACCATTGGCCGTAACGACAATCGGCACAATAACAGCCGTGTCGACACTCCACATGGCAACAACCTCGTGCGCTAAGTCGAGATACTTTATTTGTTTCTCTTTCTCAGCTTTCACAAGGTTCTCGTCATGCGGAACGGCGACATCGACTATCATCGCGCGGCGCGCTAATCGATCTATCACCACAATATCAGGCTTATTGGCTACAATAGTCCTGTCAGTGATGATAGATCGATCCCAGTACAACGTGATATGGTCCTTTTCGAGAACTGGGTCGGGCGCATACTTGTAGTACGGTACCTCAAGGTCTACAAGGTTGTATTGCAGAGCAAGCTGCTGGTGGATGATCTTGGCCACTTGGTTATGTCTGTGCAAATATTCACCATTAGCCAAACGAGAACAACCAGATATAATATGTCTGATAGACTCACCCGGATGGTGACATGCCCGACATATGTCAACCGTCCCGTCTTTCACGATATATCTCCGGTAGTTATTCGTAAGGATAACTTCGTCCATAATTGCACATACAAACCCTTCGGTTTCTCCAAACAGGTCACCGAAGCGTAGCCAAGCTACGGACGCATTGAAGTCTACATCGGGGCCATGAAGCGCCCCGAAGAAGCGTCCGTGTAGCTGTTTGCTCTGCCATACCCCCTTGCGATCATGGGTAGTTAGTACCACAGGTCTGCGCCAGTTCTCATTTGCCAACGATAGCGGGGTGAGTCCTTTGTCCACTGCTACCATATCACGATGCATACCCACGTCGCTTTTGAGAAGATATTCTCTGAGACTGCACACCTCATGGTTGTGGAGCGTCTTTGCATTTAAAAAGCCTCGGCCTCCACATTTCCGTGGGATGTACAGTCTCATCACCGACGATCGTGGGTGATGCATTCGTTCTGCGGTCAGCAGTGTGCGGACTCTCCTATCCAGGGCATCCAATTCAGTTTGGGTCCATTTGAGTATGCCGAAGGAGTACATCAGGACTGGCATGACCCAACCATTATAGGCGCGAACCTTGTTGCCGCCTGATAAGGAACTTTTTAGAACCTTATTCAGGCGGCCAAAGAAACGCTCCCGTAATGACTGTTTCATGACAGCCACATTGATGCCTAACCCCTCCGCCATACCTAAGTATTTATATGTATCGTTTGCGGAGAGTGATCTCAGGTTTATAGAATCTGAGAGTTGTACTCCCTCAGATTCCACAATTCCCCCTCGCTTTACATGCATGACTGCACATTTGTCCACACCGAACTCCATCCTGATGCAACTACTGAAATTTTCAGTGATCTTCAGTAGCTTCATCAGCTGCAGTTCTGTGGTGGCAAATAGTTTCAGATCATCCATATAAAGCAAATGGGATATAACCTGACCCCCTCTCCGCAAAGGATAGCCCAGCCCCGAACCCTCTAGCAATGTGCTTAAAGGGTTCAAGGCCAGGCAAAACCAAAGTGGACTCAAACTGTCACCCTGGAAAATTCCCCGCTCGATCTTAATAGGATCGCCGGTCCCTTCAATTTGTCTACATCCTGGATAGTGAAGAACCGTTCTCCATTGCTCCATACATGACGCAAGAAAGGCGCGTAGAGTTGTATTTATTTTATACAACTCCAGTACCCTCTTAAGCCATGTATGGGGGACCGAGTCGTAGGCCTTCTTATAGTCTATCCAACATGTCGACAAATTCTTTCGGGATCGCCGAACCTGTTGGCTGATGACCATATCAGTGAGGAGCAGCTCCTTAGTAGCACGGGACCCCTTCCTACATCCATTTTGAGAAACTGACATAATTGAATACTTTTCAATATGTTGGTTTATTTTTAATCTCAAAATAGATGTAAGAAGTTTATAGACCGTCGGTAAGCAAGTGATCGGTCTATAATTTTATTAACATTATTTATTACAATTTTATACATGAGGTAAACAATTAAATACTAAGGACAATTCCATACACCGCAACTATTTAGTTGAGCAACAGTTGCGCAAGAAAAACAACATTTTAAGAAAACAAGTCACAACGTTTAGGTCCTTTAATTATAGGTTAATTTTACTTAATAATTCATTCATTTTTAAGTTTATAAGGCAAGGCAAGAAGAAATAAAAAAGATACAGAAAGCAGCTCAACCTACCCGAATCTGTCAAATACCAATCGAACATTAACCTTCCATTATTGTGATAAGGTTGTAAATCTATTGAAGACATTTGACACTAGGAGGTAGGTTGAAGTGCTTTCTGTACATATTCATTTGGAAATTGAAATTCGAGAAATGTATACACACTTTTTGACAGTAGGTCAAATTGTTACGTAAATGGATTTTATTAAAAATGTTAAAGTAAGTATAAACATTAAGTACAAAACTATGAGTATTATTAGGTAAGTTACAAAGTTAAAAACTATGATTTTCTGGGTGGCTAAGAAACATTTTACACTCCAGTCTTTGGTATATTAATGTTTCTTTACTATAACAAATATTGTAGAATATGTAAGTTTATTTCCCGCGTTTTCACCTGCGTCCCGCTCTCATCTACTGCCCGTACCGGGATAAAATATAGCCTACTAGCTTTTGCCCGCGACTTCGTTCGCGTGGAATAGTGACTTCCGGCAGATTTTTAGTTTGACCAACAGATGGCGCTATATGTCCGGAATATTTTTTTTATTTTTGTTTTTTTTTTTTTGTAATAAAAACTATCCTATGTCCTTTCTCAAGTTCCAAACTATGTCTGTACCAAATTTCACAAAAATCGGTTCAGTAGTTTAGGCGTGAAGAAAAGACAGACAGACAGACAGACAGAAAGACAGACAGACAGACAGACAGACAGAGTTACTTTCAGATTTATAATATTAGTAAGGATGTTACTCAGGAAGAGCTTTCCAACAGTGAAAGAATTTTTCAAATCGGTTCAGTACTTTCGGAGACTTAAGAAACAAAATGTTTCCTCTCATTATTTTAGTTAGATAACAAAAAATATGTTTTTTTCTTTCTAATAAGAAACTATCATGGGATTCTTTGTAGCGGTGGTTAACTTCTATAACAATTATTATTATATACTGCCTATTTATGGATATTTGGAAATAAAAACCAGTATAATCTCCATTGTAAGTATTAAAGTAAAGTTAAAGTATTTTATTTATTGTTAGAATATAGAGCATACAAAATAAGGATGTCTACACACATGGACACAATTCTCTCATAAAAAAAAACAATCGCCAACATTACTACTATTAATAATATTTATAAAAATTAAGTTTAACTAAGTAAGTAATGTATGACTCGAATGGGATTATGTTTGAGGCAGAAATAGCCTCTATAATATTTGATACTCATTAAATCACAATAATAACAAAGTATTAATATAACCACACACTGCAGACTAAACAGTCGGTCGACAGTTGCCAATTTTTTCTTTAAAGAAAATCTTGATTCAAATCAAAGTTTTCAGTCGGTCTGATACCGGCTGAATACCAGATCTTTGTAATGTGCGTACTACCATTCATCTTCATACTGATTTATGAGCCCAAACAAACTATCGGCCGACTAAAAGTTTGCAGTGTGTTGGACGTGTTGGTACTGTTAATTAAATTAGCTAATTATGAGCTTATCACAGAATAGAGCATGTTGAAATAGTAATAGATGAAGTATGATACTAGAAGCCCAACCATGATCTGGACTGCCTTATCTAAGTAATATAATCTGTGGACAAACAAAATTAATTATTAACAAAATTAATCAAAATTAAGGATATTCTTATTAAAAAGGCATATTATAATGTTAATGATTATTTCACAGATACACGCAGATGGCAGCTCTGAAGTGGACAACAAGTGTTTTTTTTTATATATTTTTTTTTTGTGACTATAATTTGAAACGATATTGAATTGTATTAGGTATATAATTGTAATTTAATTATAATTAAATTGTAATAGACATCTGTGTTGCTGGGAAGTTTGTTCTTCACCACTTCTTCTTCCCAGCCATAACACTAGGAAGTGATGAAAGGGGGGCGTTTTGGGGGTGCTGTCCTTTTGTATTATTTGACGTGAAAAAGTGCTAAAAACTGGCCTAGTTTCAATAAACGTTTTTGACTTTGACTTTAATATGAACACTAAATTGTCTATATCGCATTTTTAATGGTCTCTCGTTAAATAGTCCTGTCATTTGAACATCTTTGGCAGTCGTTACGGGTAGTCAGAAGCCAGACGGAATGATAATCAGTCTCGCAAAGGATCGGGTTGACCGGGTAACTGGGTTGAGGAGGTCAGATAGGCCGTCGCTCTATGTGATACACTGATACTCAGCTGTAACTGGTTAGAAGCCGAACCCGAAATGGTCGGGTAAATATTCAATTCCCAGGTCGACGGAAATAGGTAGTACAGGTCTCTCCGTTGGTGTCGGATTGTCGTTCCCATCGCGCGCAGAGAGTGAATGAATAATGAGTCCACCTGTGTCCGCGCAAATGCTTGTGCACTATACATATGTCCTGCTCAGTTGGGTAATCTCCTTATATGAGAACAGCCGCCGTAGCCGATAATCGGTTAGGAGGACATCATCACCATCGTATAGAAAGTGTTATACTCACTGTGTCTGCAGTCTTCGTGCAGCGGGCAGGGTGGCGGGGTCCTCCTTGCAGCAGTATTCCCGCGCTCCGCGGATGTAGTTACGGATATAACCGCTCCAGTCCATGTCCTATAAAGGATATTATATCAGTATAACCTCATTGAGTCTTTCATCATCATCATCATCATCATCATCTCAACCATAGGACGTCCACTGCTGAACATAGGCCTCCCCCTTAGATCTCCACAGATACCTGTTGGAAGCGACCTGCATCCAGCGTCTTCCGGCGACCTTTATAAGGTCGTCTGTTAACCTTGTTGGTGGACAGAGTGTCATTGAGTCTTTACCAAAGATCTTTTCTTAAAATTATGCTAGTCTGTTTATCCCTGCTGACATTTGTATATCTAGCTTTTATCTATGGCAGTCGTTACGGGTAAACAACAACCAGAAGATGTGAGAACTGGGTCGAGGAAGTCAAGCACTCGCTCCATGTGGCACACTGGTATTCAGCTGCATTCGGATAGACTGGAAGCCGCCCCAAACCAGATGAATACCAGTGTGCCGCATGAAGTGACTGCATATCTGACCTCCTCAACTCAGTTACTCTGGCAACGGCAACCCTATACACTTCTGGTAAGACAGATTGTCGGGCCTTCTGGCTTCTGACTATGCGTAACGACTGCCAAAGATGTACAAATGACAGCCAGACCCACTGGCTCTTCGGCTAGACGAGCCAAAATCCTGACATCAGCTAAAAACTACATATTTACCTTCATATCCGTATAGAATGTCTCGTTATCGCTCTTAGATATCCGATGCTGCAGAGCCACGAAGTTGTCATTCCTGAAGAACCATTCCTTCGTGGTGTAGTACTGAAGGACTTCCAGCCCGTAGTTGATGCGTTTCTGGATTTTTATCATGCTGTAAATAGAAAGGAATAAGTTACCTAGTTAGTGATAACTTAAACTATAAGAAAAAAAAAACATTTTAAAGTATTTTTGCCGACATTGTATTCTTAACCGACTTTAAAAAAAGAAGGAAATTCATGTAGTCAATTCATATGTTTGCATGTTTTTTGCACTCAGTAAAATCACCTTAATTGACAATCCGTTTTTAGGTGGTTTAAAAAAGTTAATAATTAATGCTAGAGGTGTGGTGGATAATGGATAATTTTTCTTGTAAAAAGTGATTAAAAGTGGCGCCAGTTGTTGAAAAATTTGAAAAAGCTAAGCATTACCCCACAACATGGTAATGCTTAGCTTTTTCAAATAGTTCATGATGTACAGTATGACATCCATATCCAGTTTCCACCAAAGAGATGAGTGGAGAAATTTTTAAACCTCTGTCTGAGCCTGTTTTTGACACGTTTGAGCCTTTAAGAACGTTAAAAAAACTACAATCCGAAAGCATACAGAATCGTTCACTTTTAGAACAGCCAATTTCAGTATCTATGACCCTAGATTCCATATACTTACAAAGTCTTCTTCCCCATCAAAAACAGCAGCATATCGACCAGGTAAGCAGGCAGGAGGTGAGTGAAGAACAACGCGAGCTGGTGAGCCACACGCGAGCTCTTGGGTGAGCCGCCCGGGTACCACAGGCATACTGTGAAGGGGAACTCTTGCACGTGGACACGACCTGAAGAAAAGAGGGGTTTCAAATTTATATTATATTGTGTGAAGTCGTAGTGCCTAAGTGGTTAAAGCACCAGCCATGAGTACGGGCTCGATTCCAAGTCAGGTTCCAATGTAACTTTCTAAGTTTATTTACATAGTTATTTACATAGATATTTACAACACAAAAAAAAACTATCCTAGTAAAACAATAAAAAAAAACACTATATCTAAGTTATATGTACTTTTCCAGTGTGAAGACCTTGAGGTTAATTCAAAGCCGCGTGGATCAATCGATCACACTGGTACTCAGCTGCACCCAGTTAGACTGGAAGCCGACCCCACCATAGTTGGAAAAAGGCTAGACAGATGGAGTGTGAAATTCTGACAAAGAGCCTCTTTGCTGGCTGGAAAACCATCAAATGACGCATGCGACTTTGTGTGGTTCCTCGTCAGAGGCCGTCAGGTGTATTTGAGAAAACTCTAACACAAGGAATTGTTAGGTGATTAAACCTGAAGCTCACTCGATACAAAGTTGACTTTGTGTGGAATGAAGGGGATTGGAATTGCTTCGTTGAAAGTGTGCCAGCAGTGGGACAAAATTAATTATTAAATGCAACTGTCGTAGTATACCAAGCAGCGTCTAAAAAAAATAAGAAACTTACCCATATCTAGCGCCTGTCCCCATGTAATGGGGTTGATTTCTGATTGAGTGACGTTCACAACGTTGATCTGTTTAGGTCTGCAAAAACAAAACACACAGTTATTTAGATGATTCCGGTGTGTTGTGATTTAGTGCGTAATTAACATGGTCTTCTCGCCCATTTGCTGTTCTTAAAAAATAGTAGCTCTTTCTAACTTTGTCTCGATGACCTTATAGGTCTGTATACGACATTACACTTTCCTAATAAAGAAAATATTTAAGGGGTTTTTAATTGCTAAGTAGACTTGTAGCTTAAATCGCCGTGTTGGCCATTTTAAGGCAAGACAAAAGTCCAATGACTCTTTTGTCATAACATGAAGAGAAAACAAAAGATTTTCTGACCTTCCATTATCAAATTATTATAATGAAGTTTTACTACATGAAATCAAAGTATTGTTACCGTGCATCTGCTTTTGATATCACTATCCATAATAGCTTTTAGAGAACTCAATCATAGATGATATGTTCTTACTGCTCAAGTCCTGTAAGGTATCCCAGTATGATGCAGGCGTTGACGGTGACATCGACCGGCACCACGTCCGCCGTGTAGCTGTCATTGCAGTGCATCGTACGGATTACGCCTGCAGACAAACATACAAAAGAAACGTTATGGCATCAAGCGTTACTTCGTAGAAATCCATGATATTAAAAGCATCGAGACTTTGTGAAGTTGGGCGGCTGGCAGGGTCGCCATGTGATGTTGGGCAGGGTCCTCAAGTGGTGATGAGGGGTAGACGTATCAATAAAACATAGAACTAAGTGTCAACGTATAGTTGATGAAACTAATATTTAGTAAGAAGTGACATAATGCAGGATGTATGTAGTAGATACTACTCTCATGCATATGCAGCTAAGGTAATGATCTCTCTCCGGTCGTGTGGTATTAACGTCCCATCAGGCTATGAGAGTGAAGAAATAGTGAGTGCACCTGTGTCCAAGCAAATGTGCGTGCACTATATTATGTCCTGCGCAGTTGGCTGATCTAATTGTAATGACATCCAGATAAATTGTCAGCTGTGGCGGATGTGCCCAAATACGGCTGGAAATCAACCTCATAGTTGGGAAAAGCCCAGATGGCTTTACATACCTTTTCCAGCACCGACTAGGAGACCAGTAGGACCGTTGAGGTTATCCACCCATCCTGGTAGCGGTTCCTTATATGCTGCAGCCACTGGAAGATAATATTATCAAATTAATTTACCTATAATTATTTTGATAAATTGATTTATTATTTAGGTTATAGTAGGTACTCAATATTATAAAGCTTGACCTTGTTCGCTTTAAAGTACTAAATTCAAGAATAACTGGTCCGAAATTGAAAAATATTTCAGTGTCAGATTTATCAAGAAATGCAATAAATTTGTTTGGGGTACTTTTGATCCGGGAATGTAGGTACCTACCTACGCCTGTGTATTTTATCAGAGCAAACCGTTACAATAACGATTTGTACACATTTTTTTAAATTTTATGTAAAATGGAAACTAAATACATCGATTTTAAAGTTAATTTACAATATATATTTTTCGAAAAAAGTATTATTCATTATAAGTACCTATATCTACCAAATTGATAATTCTAAAATTGCGTTTTAGTTCCACTACTCACCGATAGATGGCCTTGCGATGGCAATGGGGAACTTCCCCTCATACTGTGACACCAGATCTTCTGTGAGAGACTTGGTGTACGCATATGTATTCGGCTGGGGCTCGATTATCCTGGAAAACGTCATATTTTATTCATCAATTTACAGTACAGTACAGGGGAGTTTATGGCCATATGCCTCGTAAGCTGATGTCAAATTTATATTAAAAAAACGCAAAATAGAGTGTCTCGGTCACGATAGATACGGACTGCTACAGATACTGATGTTGATGCTTGAGTAACTGGATTGAAGAGGTCAGATAAGCAGAAACTCATTGAAAAACACTAGTACTCCATCTGTTCATACTTCAAGCCAACCTCATACCAACTATGAGATTGGGTAGACCTTCCTAGCTGTTCCTCAGAATTACTCACGACTCAGGAAAACTTCCAGACCCCAATATTCAAGGAAAAGGCTAGCCAAACAGACTTACTTGGGCTGCAAATGCGTGAGAAGATCATCATCCATCCAGCTGACGCAGTGCATCACGTGCTCAGGTCTGTGCTTCGAAGGGTACAGCTTCTCTTCCAGCTCAGGGAGCTCGCAGCGGCAGTATGATGTGGATACGTGTATGAACGCCTGGAAATATGACCAGATCATGGCTGTTATGGAGATGTGAAATCTACAGCTAGAGCACAGGTTAATTAACATAATGTATAAAAAGGTGAATTACAAGTTTAGACTTATGAAATTAACATGGAAAAGTTTCTAAAAAGTAGGATCATCAGTTATAATTGTGAGTGTAAATGTTTATGCATGCACATAATATTTCTAGAACTTGACGACTCGATAAATACTGAGCAATCAAGCTTACACATAGAAAGACAATATGCATGTACACACACACAAGTATAACACAACCGCTTTTTAGATATAAAACAACTATACAACTTGCGAAAACAAAAAGATTCCGACGACTTGAGAATCTTCTTTTTGGAAAGTCGGATAAAAACAACTAGTTACGTTAAAAGAGCATACTACACTTATATACTTATTGAAGATAAAGGAATAACTGTTTTAATATAAGTTATTGCATGAATGTTACCTCCAAATTCTTGACTCCCTCAGCCAGTTGCAAGACTTTCTTGGTTCCGACGGTGTTCATCTTCACAGCATCGCGGAGGAACATGTCGAACCTGAAACAAGTGAAAATACTTCATGAATCAACTAGTAGATATAAAAGGAAGACTAAGGGAAAGTACACGAAGTTATGAGATTCAGTAATTTGAGGGCTAGACGGTAAATAGCAGAAAAATCTTCTTCGTCATTTTGACATTTTAATTAAAATATTAACACACTAGCCGTTTTCCCGCGGTTTCAACCGCGTCCAGTGGGAGCACCGGGATAAAATATAGCCTATGTTACTCGCAGATAATATAGCTTTCTAATGGTGAAAAAATATTTAAAATCGGTCCAGTAGTTTTTGAGTTTATCCATTACAACCAAACAAACAAACAAACAAAGTTTTCCTCTTTATAATATTAGTATAGATATAATCTTTCCTTAATTTAATTATTATGTGTCCTTCCTAACTACGTATAATATTTTCAAAGTCAGCAACATGTTTTAAAAATCAGCTGCACCTGCTACATCGACTGTGAAGAAATAGTGAGTGCACCTGTGTCTGAGCAAATGCTTGTGCACTATACTGTTGTCTTGAGCAGCTGGCTGATCTCCTTAAAAGAGAATAGCTGCCGTGGCCGACATATGGCCTGCACACCAGTATTATTATTATATATCGATGATAACTTAGACGTGAAGGTTATTCTAGCCAGGGGCGTATTTAAAGATTGCGCGCCCTGGGCTCCTGTAGTTTACCGCCCCATCAAGGAATGAAAGAAAACAAAAAAATATATATTTTACACTAGCTTCTGCCAGCGGTTTCACCCGCATCCCGTGGGAACTACTTCCCGTACCGGGATAAAAAGTAGCCTATAGCCTTCCTCGATAAATGGGCTATCTAACACTGAAAGAAATTTTCAAATCGGACCAGTAGTTCCTGAGATTAGCGCGTTCAAACAAACAAACAAACTCTTCAGCTTTATAATATTAGTATAGATTTTTTTTCTGTGTACAAAATTCGTAACAAACTTGTTTATTACATCATCGTAATCAATTTTATTACTTAAATCAGCTTCAATGTTCAAAATTGCCAAATTATTCAGCCTTTCTTCGATAAGACTCGATGTTAAATAGTTTTTTATTCTTTTTAAAACTGAAAATGAGTGTTCTGCACTACAGTTTGTCACTGCAGTACTAAGAAATATACGCATCGCAATTTGGATACTTATAAGGAAATGCCACTTTTAAATCATTTTTAGGGTTCCGTACCTCATAAGGAAAAAACGGAACCCTTATAGGTTCACTTTATTGTCCGTCTGTCTGTCTGTCTGTCAAGACCCTTTATCTCAAGAACGCGTGGACGTATTGATTGTTAAGTGAAATTCACATGAAATACTCAGGTCTATTGTCCCTTTAAGCAGTGATAAAATTAAACTTCTAAGTTAAGGCGATCAAAAGGTACAGCAGTTTATACCGACACCTTAGACGAATTTCCGTCACACGCTAGGGAATCAAAACCTACAAGGTACTTCCCGTCAACTCAGAATCTTGAAATTCGGCACGAAGCAACGTTATATACTTATACTTAGTACAAATAAAGGAAAAATTTCGAAAATGATAAATTTGAAGTTACATAAAATATTAGAATATTATTTTTGCTTACATGACATAAAATATTTTTTTAATAAATATAAACTTACTACCTACCCTTTTTCATATGAACGCGTAGAGATATTAAAGTTGAAATTCATATCAAACACTTCTTAAATATAATTGCCTTTAAACTGTGAAAAATTCTAAATCATTCATTGGGCACCTTAGTATGGAAACCATACCCACGGCGGACACGAACGAAATATAGCCCAGTATAATGATATAAGGCTCTGATTTACTATGACATTAGTCGCATCAATGTGAACCATTAGAGAAAATCAGGTTTAAACATCAAATATTTTCCTAATTTTAATGGGGAATTTAAACGACCAAGTTTGACGGATTTGAGAAATCATTTCTTTGTAGTGAAAGAGTATACTCGCCGCTTATTTCCATTGTCATCAGGTCAGGATCTGATGATGGAAATCCTGAGAAATCGAGGGCAACTATCAGAAATTGTAGGCATGCATAGGGTTAAAACTTGATTCTCAGATGTATGTCTGATGATACTATCAAACAGTGAAGGTTTAGAGCTTACCTGATAATGGACGTGAGAAAGTCGAGAGAATTCTTCAACGGTATGTTTTAGTTACGTCGTGTTACGACTTCTAGACCGATGCACCTAACATCTTCCTTTCTTTCTTGTTTTTGTTTTCTTGTTACTTTTTTATATGTTTGAAGTTGGATTTGTTTGTAAAATGCTTTTTACTGTCTGGTTTTGACTTGATGCGTGCCTACAATATTCAAGAGTTGCCCTCTTTATCAGGGTTTCCAGATCCTCATCAGATCCTGGTCATCCGAATTGGCATCTTCCTTCTTTATGAAAAGTCTTTAACAATAAAAACTAGCATTGCAACCTGTACATTGTACAATCCTCTGAAACTGCTTGTCTTTTATATTTTTTTAAGTATCCTGGACATTCGTCTCCATGGAATTTTAATTAAATATTTATATTCAAAGAAACGTCATACTATTTTAAAACTACTTGTTTTACTACTCCACAATTTAAAACTACTTTGATTCATGTCCGCCACTTTTTGCAAAGCGGGTCAGATGTGCCCAATGACCTTTAAGGCATAATTAGTTATTTTCAATCAGATTTCTGAATGATGACTATAAAATGTTGTAAATAAATAACTTTAATAAAAAAACTTTTACAAAGTACTGGCCTACTATTCTGGGTACATTATAAAATAAAAAATATTAACTATTTTGACTGTCACGAAATTGCCATAACTATGATTGTTCTAAACTGAACGGTTTGCGCGAAAGTCACTTTTTATTTATACAGGATTTGTACGGAACCCTCGGTGCGCGAGCCCGACTCGCACTTGGCCGGTTTTTTTTTCTTTAGATTTCCTTCAAAAAATACCGAGGCGGATTCCACAGGTTCAGAAAAGAACAAAGGCCGGCTTTCATACTTTAAATCCTTAAGAGGGCTATCACAAATTTTCGAGTTTTATACGAGTTTTGATGCGTCATTATGCTTTGGATATAGTCACAAAAAAAAACAAAAATAAGATTAAGAAAGTTTGATCATTTATCTTGGGTCTGTTTTCAATAAATATTTTAATTTGTCCACGTACATCGGTAAAATCTTTGTCTCTGCAAAGGATGTTTCATAAAATGTTGCTTTTGGGAATCTTTTGATGCTTCAGTACTACGAGGATATTGCAATTTAACCATTTATAAAAATGTTCAAGATACAACTATATCTTGTACTTGTGCTTGCTTACACCAATTTATTACAATTCATACAGTAATACACCAAAAATAATTCTATAAAACTGAGAGTTACTGACAATTTTCCGTACAAAACTATATTTTTTATCTATGAAAGTATAATCCAAATTCAAATAAAAAATATTTAATAATTAAGGTGGTATTGTTATAAAGCTTGAAAAAAAAAATGGCCTATTTAAAAGTAAAACAATATTTTAAAATAATTTTTGTTTGCAATGCAAAGAATCAGTATAAATCTTGTGACGCGCGGTGTTCAACTTTAGTCAGCGCCAAGCGCTTACCGAGGAGGGACGTATCGCTCGCTGTTGCGCCGCGTAAACTCGCCGGAGTTCGAAAAATATAGCGCAACCTACGCATCTAACACGTTTTGATACTACTTAGTGAGTTTTTATTTTATTTATTAGTTACTAGCTTTTGCCCGCGACTTCGTTCGCGTGGAATAATGATTTTTGGTTTGACCAATAGATGGCGCTATATGTCCGAAATAAATTTTATTTTTATTTTTATATTTTTTTGTAATAAAAACTATCCTATGTCCTTTCTCAAGTTCCAAACTATGTCTGTACCAAATTTCACACAAATCGGTTCAGTAGTATAGGCGTGAAGAAAAGACAGACAGACAGACAGAAAGACAGACAGACAGACAGACAGACAGAGTTACTTTCACATTTATAATATTAGTTAGGATAATGATCTGATTGAAATGTAATATACATAAGTATTAGCCCATGATATTCTAATGCGAAAATGTTATAGATTGGGTTCTCTTTTTTTGATGTTGGTTATATAGAAATATGTACGTAAATGTCATCGTCGTTAGTTTCGCTGTTGCATAATAATATTATTGGATATCTTTGATTCTTGCAGGATAATGAAAGCATATTTAATTCAGATTATCAGACTCAATCGGATACCAGTACAAATATGGTAAGTATTTTTTGTCACTCGCAACAGACATATTTGTTTTAATAAACTATTTACATTCCTAGTTTTTATTGTTGCAGGAAAATGAAGATACAATACATGGAAGACGAATTATAGATTTTAGTTTTTTTATAAATCAATTACTTATACCTAATTGATAAACATGGTGAAAAGTTTGGTTGTCGATTAAATAATTTAAAAATTGTAAACGATTTTGTTTATTGTAACTCAATCGAGCTATTCTAGGTTATAAAATTCATCGGTACAAATAATATTTCATAAACTATAAAACCAATAAACTATTTCGAAAATAAAAGTGGCAAAGTCTCAAGTTTGTTTGTGCCGCGTGGCGGTCCGCAGGTGTGCGTTGCGTATTTCACTAGACGCACACGCGCGCAAGTGCTGCCGGCTATCGTCTAATTTACCTAAACCTGAGCGATTCGATTTTGTAATAGCGCTCTTAAGACATGAAATCAACATGTGGAAAGATGGCTCAGGGCCGTTCTAGGCTTACGTCCTAAAATATTGTTCTGTACTTTTTTAATCCTCCAACCTAAAGCCCAAGGGCGGCCTGCCGGCCGCCCCTGGGCCGCCCTTCGCCGCCTGCCGCCCCGGGCTGTAGCCCCTTTAGCCCTAGGGTAAATACGCCCCTGATTCTAGCCGATCCTAGTTCATCATCTCCTGCCCCAATCTCAACTTTATGTGGGGTCGGTGCAGCATGTTTTCTTCTTTCATACTCTTTCTTACATAGCTGATAAAACAGTTAAACTAAAACAGTTAAAAACTGTAGGTCCCCCGACTGTCATAGAACATCCTTGGCAGTCGTTACGGGTAGTCAAAAACCAGTAAGTCTGACACAAGTCTAACCAAAGTATTGAGTTGCCCGGGTAACTGGGTTGAGAGGGTCAGATAGGGCAGTCGCTCCTTGTAAAGCACTGGTACTCAGTTACATCTGGTTAGACTGGAAGCAGACCCCAACGTAGCTTGGAAAAGGGCTCGAAGGATGATGATAAAACAGTAATTACCTGACACAAGCAGCACAGTGGAATATAACCTGCGCCTCACTCTGTATCAGGCGCCGATCCTCGTCAGAGATGCCCAGCTCCTCAGACAGTATGTCTCCGGGTATCACATGGAGTTTGTCGAAGATTTTCGGGTTTTCTGCTTTTAGGCGGTCGTAGATCTGAAAGTGGTGGGATTTTGTTAGAACACATTTTTTAATAAGAAAGGGAATATTTTGAGAATGTTTGAAATAAATAAAATATATAGAGGTACCTACATTAACGTACTTGGTTGATTAAACTATTGACACCAGTTATTTACTATAAATAAAGTTTTAGCAAATAAATGACAAATTATTGTAGCGTGAACACAGCTATGTAAGAATTAATTATTTATTAATTGGCAAATATTTTGCTGTATAATTTACATGTCATATACTCAAAATAAAGTATTTTCCAAATCATTCGTTAAACATTTATAAAGAAAATAACTTTCTAAAAATAGTTCCGCTACTCGCTACTAGATGGCGCTTACCTTAAAACTCAGCAAGTCATCCAATCGCTCCTTACTGGAGTGTCCTTTCTTCGGCCTCATAAGTAAGTACATCTTCTTCACATCTGGGCAGCTTCTCAGCATCTTCTCCACCATGACTTTGCCCATAAAACCCGTCGCTCCGGTGATGAAGAGCGTTTTGCCTGCATAGTACTCTGCGACGCTCACAGAGGGCGCCATTTTCTGTGGAACAAAAGAAAATACAAATTAAACACTACAATTATTTAATAAAATGTTTTGAAAGTGAAAAAAGATACATTGTAAACTGTAATTGAGTACCAGAAAACGGTAGTTACAGTCGTAAATCATTGTATATAAGGAACGTCATATTTTTTTAAGTTTGTAAAATGTTTTACATTAACAAATCTTATAACGATATATTTACGAGAAAAACTACTATTTTATCTTTGAGCAGTTACTAGAAAACCCTAGTTATAGTATATTCATTCACACAAAACAAAGTACGTTTCAGTTTATCGACACAAACAAAATTATTTCCTAAACAAGGATGGCCGTGAAAACACACATTAGTTCCAAATTCTCTCACGTGGCGCTAGTAGTAGTCCCTTTCGTTCGTCGAAAACGTATGTTCTTATACATATTTCGTTAACTTAAAATATTTCGCAAATCTTTAATTGACTACTTTATATTTTGGTAGTGACCTTGCTCAAGAATGCGTTGGAGGGACCACGGAGTTTTATAAGTGTTGTGTTAAGATGAAACATGATTTTTGACATGTTAATTCTTGGTAGATATCACATTAATATTATGAAGGCAATTAAAGGATTTGAATGAAACCCGGTAGTAATATAACTTATACATCATCCTCCGAGCCTTTTTCCCAACTATGTTGGGGTCGGCTTCCAGTCTAACCGGATTCAGCTGAGTACCAGTGCTTTACAAGGAGCGACTGTCCTATCTGACCTCCTCAACCCAGTTACCCGGGCAACCCAATACCCCTTGGTAAGACTTAGTGATATAATTTATACATAGGTTACAGTAAAATATTGCTCTTACTTGTTTATACCTACATATCTAAATATCTATGTATATAATAGTATATCTTGTACCTCCAACTTTAGCCACATTCCCGTGGGAACTACTCCGCACATCTGATCTTCGAACATATCTAACCTTCCTCAATAAATGGGCTATCTAACACTGAAAGAAATTTTCAAATCGGTCCAGTAGTTCATGAGATTAGCACCTTCAAACAAAGGCTACAGCTTCACAATACTAATGAGATTTAAGTACATAGATATTTGAATAAACAATCCACATAACAAAACATAATATTATTACTCTAATTTAATTTAAACTTTCAAATATTGACACACTTTATTATCTAGAAGTATAAATAATCCTTAACCTTACCTATTATTATTATAAATGAGAAAGTCTGTTTGTTCGTCCAGTTTTCATGCGAAAATTACTGCAGCGTATTTAATGAAATGGAACACAGATGGAGTATCTACCAAGAGCTCTACTCTTGGAAATACTGGTTGTTAAACTTTCCGGCTTCTGACTACCCGTAACGACTCCCAACGATCTACTAGGTTCTACTCAACAATAGTTATTTTTACAAGTAATTATTATGTAAGTAATTCAATTAAGAAAACAGGTGTAATTAATACATATTTAGCAAATACTATTCAGTTTTAATAATTAGGTTTCTGTTGCTGCTAAATGGCTTA
Source organism: Helicoverpa assulta (assembly GCA_963856015.1). Classification (NCBI taxonomy): domain Eukaryota; kingdom Metazoa; phylum Arthropoda; class Insecta; order Lepidoptera; family Noctuidae; genus Helicoverpa; species Helicoverpa assulta. The sequence goes on from CAWLCW010000003.1 coordinate 1,075,858, forward strand.
AGTACCATATTCGAGCTTAATTGCATAATTGTGTCATTTTAATGACTAAGTACTTTCTTTTCCCTTTATCGAAAGGGAAAAGAAAGGCGATCGTGGCGATTGTAACTGTTACCGCGGCATTTCTCTTCTGAGCATTGTTGGCAAACTCTTTGGTCGAGTCATCCTATCTAGACTCCAAAAGCTTGCAGAACGCGTATATCCTGAGTCCCAGTGTGGTTTTCGTCCCCAGCGTTCCACAGTGGATATGATCTTTACACTTCGACAGTTGCAGGAGAAATGTAGAGAGCAGAAAACTCCCCTGTTCGTGGCGTTCGTTGACCTTAATAAAGCCTTCGATACAGTCAGCAGGGAGGGTATGTACTCCGCATTGGAGAGCATTGGGTGTCCACCTAAGATCCTGAGCCTCGTCAAATCTTTCCACGAGGGTATGAAGGGTGCAGTAGTTTTTAATGGCGGTACATCTGAGCCGTTTGACGTATGTAGAGGTGTCAGACAAGGCTGCGTCTTAGCTCCTACCCTGTTTGGAATTTATTTCTCGCTGATATTACGTGCAGCTTTCGGTGACAACCAACAGGGTATCCATCTGCACACGAGGACAGACGGAAAGCTGTTTAATATCTCTCTCCTGAAATCTAAAAAAACCCGTGAGGATCTTTTCGTTGATAGTCTTCTCTTCGCTGATGACGCGGCCTTCGTGTCTAATTCCGCACAAGAGCTCCAGTCCATGGTGGATAAATTTTCGCACGCCTGCTCTCTGTTTGCCATGTCTATAAATCCCAAAAAAACAGTTGTGCTAGCACAAGGTGCTTCTACTACCCCGGCGATTTCACTCGATGGCGCGCCGTTAGAAGTAGTAGACAAGTTCAGTTATTTAGGGTCGACTGTGTCGAACAATCTCTTGCTTAATGCCGAGATCGACATCCGCATCGGCAAGGCGGCAACCATGTTCGGGAAGCTAGGTACAAGGGTATGGTACAATAAGCACCTTACTACTAAGACCAAGATGGTTGTCTTTCAGGCTTCCATCTTAAGCATACTCTTGTACGGAGCTGAAACCTGGACATCGTATGCAAAACAAGAACGTCGTCTTAACTGCTTTTACATGCGTTGCTTACGAAAGATCTTGGGTATAACATGGCAAGACAGGATCACAAACGAGAGGGTTCTAGAAATTGCACAGCTGCATAGTCTGATGGCGCTCCTCAAACAGAGACGTCTGCGTTGGCTAGGGCATGTGCATAGGATGGAACCCTCTCGATTACCACGACGTGTTCTTCTTGGTGCAGTAGCGAATGCAAAAAGAGATGTTGGGAGGCCGTTGCTTCGTTTCAAAGACTGCATCAAGCGAGACATGGCAGCATTTAAAATCGACCACCGTGACTGGGAGAAGCTCGCGGAAAAACGTCCTGAATGGCGCAAACGTGTCGCAGAGGGTCGCAAATTTTGCGATGAAGCCTGGTTCGGAGTGCTTGCTGACAAGAGACAGAAGAGACATGAACATAGTTCGACACTAATGTCCAGTTACTTCTCTTGTCAAGCCTGTGGTAAGAAATGCCGCTCTCGTATCGGTCTGTTCAGTCACGAAAGGCGTTGTATCACAGACACCATCACATAAATCGTCTGCAATAGACGAAAAGGCCGTTGACCGTTGACTTTCTTTTAAAATGAAGCCAGGTTTTTTTTATCTACTTTTTGTCCAACCTTACATTAAAAATCGATTCAGGAACAAACATCTTTTTAACTACGACTATTGGAAACTATAGTATACTTTTACGCATAGTAATACAATAAAAAGGAAACCGTTTTAAACGGAACACGACGGTTTTTGGTCAGTAAGAGTCTGACACTCCCTCACCGCTGCTAACCCACAGCGGGAGGGGTCATTTGATGATTTTTGACGTCGTTAAAAAAAAGTGTTCACTAATTAAGTTATTCTTACCTGTTGTAACCCTCCAAATATAGCCTAAGGTTATAGTCACAAGTTTGGATTAATTATCGTTTAATTAGTTTACAAACGGATTTATTTCGACATGCATTAGGTGCGCAAACATAGCCTTCGAATATACGAGTTTAATGCGTGTCACACTTCCTAAAGAATATAAATCGGTTATTTAATTCGGTTTTTAGGCGTTGATTTCGTGCACGAAGTTTATTTATAGACTACGCATATTTTTTAGGTTCTTTGTTATCTAGATAGGTATGCATAAAAATTTACTAATGAACCTGGTTATAGACACTACGAACTTTTAGTCGGTCAATGGTTGTTAAGGCTCGTAAATCAGTAAGAAGGTGAATGGTAGTACGCACATAACAAAGATCAGGTATGTAGCCGGTATCAGACCGACTGAAAACTTTGATTGGAATCAAGAATTTTCAACTTCCCGCCGAGTAGTCTTAATCAAATAAAAGTGTTTCTTTTCACAGTAAATATTATATTAAATCTATTATCTATAACCAAACATTCGTAAAGGAGGAATGTATGAATGTAATTCCTGGTACTTAAAGCTAAGCGTCCACTTGTCGGTATCGTACGCAACGGACGTATCGCACGCAACGGATCGTAGTATTATTTATATAGAAACTCAAACAAGTGCGTCCACCAGTCCGCATCGTAGGCATCGCATTCTACATAAATAATACTACGATCCGTCGCACGCATGCGATACGTCCGTTGCGTACGATACCGACAAGTGGACGCTTAGCTTAAATGTATGTTTTGTACGTATGTAAATAATTCCTAAAACGGTCCGGAAACGTGCGAAATTAATTTAATTATAAACGCTAAAGTTATAGTCATTAAGTAGGTACCTATAGATGAATATTTAGATGAATGTTTGTTCTTCTATTAATCTTCTAAATTTCGACGACGCGCGACAGTAATATAGCTCATAAAATATCAAAATAACATTAGACTTAATGATACTTTTTATCTTTGGACGACATGAAGTTCCCTCAGAACGCGGGTCACCTACTCAACAAAATCACCGAAAAGACGTAACAGAATTTGCCCTCAAGCCTGACATAATACACTTACGGCCAGTTTTTTCATCAAAAGTTAAAGTTAAAGTAATGTCTAAAGTAAAAGTAACCGTCAAATTCGTTTTTTCAAGGCTAAACTGACAGCAAAATTCATAGAAAAATTTAATTTAACCGTTACTTTTACTTTAGACATTACTTTAGCCATAACTTTAACTTTAACTTTTGATGAAGAAACTGGCCGTTAAAGACGTATATAGACAATGACACAAACATTATAACATAGACATTTGTATGTTTGTCACGCCGTAACCTTGGCAACGCACCCGGCGTCTCTCGCGATGCATGCAAACAGTCAGTCGGGAAGTAAATATAATTAAGATGCATTGAATTCAACATTGGATCATTTGTTTTGGTGGTTTTGATACGCAAAATAACAAAACTAAATAATAAAGGCGTCCAGGCCAATTGTCGGCTACGGAGATCAGCTAGCTACGCCGGACGTATTATAGTATATCGGGTGTGTCGTTCACAATCACATTAAATCCTATCGCATATACTTTTTGATATTCTATGACGAATTGTAAAAAAAATAACCTAATCCATTCAGTGGTTTGGACCACAGGAGTCAATTTTCGTTTTTATATTTGCTTAGACACAGCTGTGCACTCACTATTCTTTCACTCTCATAGCGCGATGGGACGATAATGCGACACTACCGGAGAGAGATCACAAGCAGGACCGACATTTCCGTGTTTTCCGATGCCCTTCTAATAGATAGACAGAAGATTTTGTTTTCTTGAACGTGCTAATATCAAGACGTATAACTGGTCTAGTTTGAAAAAATCTTTGGGTGATGGAGTGAACAAATTTATCAAGGAAACCTTATGCCATACTTTTGGCTTATCTGATGTACTTTTAGGAAACTAACTGTGCCTGTGAGGGCACATGAAACCTGTATTCATCATCATCCTCCGAGCCTTTTCCCAACTATGTTGGGGTCGGCTTCCAGCCTAACCAGATTCAGCTGAGTACCAGTGCTTTACAAGAAGCGACTGCCTATCTGACCTCCTCAACCCAGTTACCCGAGCAACCCGATACCCCTTGGTTAGACTGGTGTCAGACTTACTGGCTTCTGACTACCCGTAACGACTGCCAAGGATGTTCAATGACAGCCGGGACCTACAGTTTTACGTGCCATCCGAAACACAGTCATTGGTGTCTAAGATATACTTAGAAAGTACATACAAACTTAGAAAAGTTGCATTGGTACTTGCCTGACCTGGAATCGAACCCGCGCCCTCATACTCGAGAGGTTGGTTCTTTGCCCACTAGGCCACCACGACTTTTTTCATGAAACCTGTATTATATATACCGAATACAACTCAGTAGCAGTCGTTACAATTCCACGTCAGAGGCGATTAAACCTGCAGCTCACTCGATGAGAAGAAATGAACTAACTTACTCGACAGGATCTGTACGAAAAAATGCTCAAGGAGTCAAATGATTAACTTAAGAAGAGCAAAAATATTTCAAGCAAACTGCAATATTCTATAAGACCTAGTTGTACGTTACATAACAGTTTAACTAAGTACCTCTGTATCAAGTGATTGTTGTGACAACATAGACAATGGGATTGCATGACAGTTCGTGATGGTTTTTATGTTTCTGTCGTCTTTATTATCGAAGTATTAATTAGACCATTGTTTAAAGAAATAATCTGGTTATTTGTTTATATGTTATGGGTATAGGATTGCCAGTGTTAGATAGATGGTCATCATCATCCTCCTGCCCTCATCCCAATTTTATTTGGGTTTCGTGCAGCAGCACCTTTTCTAATTCCATACTCTTCTATCTGCCGTCACCTCAAGTAACACTCTTTCAAGTCCTATCGACTTTTACACAACCCATCCATCGTTTTTTTTGGTCGTCCTCTTCCACTAAATCCATCCACGCCTCACAACACGCCTTTTTTCAAATATGTTGGGATGGGCTTCCAGTCCAACCGTATGCAGCTAAGTACTAGTTTTACAAGGAGCTACGGCCTAGGAATCTAATCTCCTCAACCCAGTTACCCGGGCAACCCAATACCCCTTGATAAGGTTGTCAGACTTACTGGCATCTGACTGCCCGTAACGACCGCCAAAGATGTTCAATGACAGCCGGGACCTATAGTTTATCATGCCATCCGAAACACGGACGCTCCTAATATAGTAGAAGTAGTAGAAAACTCCTACACGAAATAAAACTGTTACTAACTAGAGATTAGGTATATAAAAGATTTTTTTAATACAATTATGTATATCGTAGATAGAAGGTGATATATGAAATGGTTTATGTTAATTTTTATTGGACCACTCGAAGGCAACGACTTATTGGGAAAACTGGTTCCGTCAAACTATCAAGTCTAGAACTCGTCACTAGGTAACACGTGTCCAAAGACTACATGTGCCAGTCGATAGATCAAAGGTTAAGCTGTTATCGAGGTCCGTAAATGGATGGGTGACCATTTTTGTCAGTTCCGGCTATTTTTTATTGGAACCTATCTGAAGAGAAGTTCAATTTTTTATTCTATTACTAAGAATTTGCTGTCTCTATCTGTTACTGGGCTGTATCTCATGAACCGCGATAGTTACACAGAAATCACAGATGATAAGCATTTCTATTGGCGCTATGACAAAAAATACTATAACTAGAGTAAAGTAAATATTTTAGGAGTCCCATACAATAAATAAAAACGACTTTTCGATAGTTTTATATGTAGATAAGCCTTTTATGATAAGACTAGCTTCTGCCAGCGACTTCGTCCGCGTTAGATTTGGACTTTGTGCAAAGAGAGTTAAACGTGTTATTGTGAGCCAACCATAAAAGATAGACATATACTGTCAAGGTATATTTTTTACATAATTTTAAGGAGAAAATTTCCGTCATACATTGTTTCTGTTTAGCTTTAACCATTAAGGCTGCACACGCGACGGAAGCATAAAAAATGGAGTAACTTCTCCCGTTTTCCCAACATTTACCTTCACTGCTCTGCTCCTATTGACCGTAGAGTAATGGAAAGTGTCCTATAACCTGCCCAGGAGTACGAAGAATCATTGTACCAAGTTTCATTGAAATCCGTCAAGTAGTTTTCGTTTCCATAACGAACATACAGACAGACAGACAGACAGACAGACAGACAGACAGACAGACAGACAGACAGACAGACAAAAATTTTACTGATTGCATTTTTGGCATCAGTATCGATCACTAATCACCCCCTAATAGTTATTTTGGAAATATATTCAATGTACAGAATTGACCTCTCTACAGATTTATTATAAGTATAGATAAGCCTTTTTAACCGACTTTTCAAAAAGGAGGAGGTTCACAATTCGTCGAAATTTAAGTTTGTTATTTTAAATATATAAATCAACTGGACACTGACTTTTCGGCCGATGCATCTAAAAATAGTTATTTTCCGTTTTCGTGTTTTTCTCTTGTTCTAACTGTCAATGTATTTTCCTATTAACTACAGATTAACATTGTATGACGTTAAATATTAAAACAAATATGACGTCCATTTATATATTTACAAAACCCTTCACGTGAACAGCTGTAGACATAATGTCTATTTGCACAGAGGCGTCTAAGAAAACTATAAAGAACATGTACCTATTTATTACCTTACCCAGGTAAATCCTTACTTCTATACTAGACGTTTTCCCGCGGTTTCACCCGCATCCCGTGGGAACTACTGCCCGTACCGGGATAAAATATAGCCTATGTTACTCGGGAAGAGTGTAGCGCCCCAACAGTGAAAGAATTTTTAAAATTAATTCAATACTTCCGGAGCCTTTACTGTGCAAATAAACAAACAAAATTGTGAGACTACTTATCTCTGGGTGATGCTTTATTTTATCCAGGTACGAAAAAAAAATCCTGCAGGATGTGGTTAAAACCGCGGGCAATGGCCAGTATTAGAATAGTTATAGACAAAAACCCCACCTTAAATAAACGATACCAGTATTAAATGTCATTGAACTTTTGGAACTAGAACAATAATTAATATTCCTCACTGCACATTTAGTCAATTCATAACAGAACTTTTTGTAATATATTTGACCAGAGAAAAAACCTGTATAATAAAGTAAAGGTCAATCTTGAAATTGAGAACATTCATTTGTTACACGTGCTACATCTTGTTAACCGACGTCAAAGAAGAGAGGTTCTCAATTTGACCTGTATGTACATGTATGTTTGTGGGTGATCATCTCCGTTTGGCTGAAATGATTTTGGTGTGGTTTTCAGTAAGGTAATTGTCAGGCTAGAACCAGCTTTCGCCAGTGGTTTCACCCGCGACCCCAGTTTGAATTTTCTTAAGAAATAATCTACACACTATAACAAGTACCTACCCTAAAAAGCTACTCGATAAATCTATACTTCTATACTAATATTATAAAGCTGAAGAGTTTGTTTGTTTGTTTGTTTGAACGCGCTAATCTCAGGAACTACTGGTCCGATTTGAAAATTTCTTTCAGTTTTAGATAGCCCATTTATCGAGGAAGGCTATAGGCTACTTTTTATCCCGGTACGGGAAGTAGTTCCCACGGGATGCGGGTGAAACCGCTGGCAGAAGCTAGTATGATATATAACACGCCAAGAATTATACAAATCGGTCCAACAGTTCCGTAGATTACCGCATTCAACCAAGCAGATGCGCACTTCATCATCGAATCGTTTAAGTATCTAAGTATTAAGGAAAACCCCGGATCATTATATTGTAACGTAGTTTTTTTAGGTGATCATTCCTAGAATAAGTTATAAAAGTAAGATTCCGCTGTGACTCACACAAATGTATCTTCTGGTGTACTCGCATTAGCAAATAGTAACATGTTGCGTGCGAACATTTCTAAAATGTTCGCGAAATTGCAACTTTTGTGCGCGAATAAATGCTAGGGTTAGACAAGAGGAAGATATTTTGTGACTGATTATATCAATTTGGACCCTTTTCGTTGTATTCTTATAATTGAAGAACGGTCTCACCTATCCAAACCAAATGTTTAGGCTTTGTTTAGACTATTTAGTAGATATATGGTTTATATGAAGTTTGCACAAAATCGTTCGAGCGGTTCTTCATTTATCTCATTTTTTGTACCAAATGGAGGACTTTATTTATACGTAGCGAAACATGTACCGGACCACTTAGTAAGTAATAAAAACCGTCTGAAATCAACCTTTAAAAAGAAGAACTTTTCTCTATTGTGGTTCGAATCGACCCATTGCAAAATGGTCATGGGGCGTTTCGGACCACGGTCCGAACCATTTATGGACCGAAACAACTAAGTAGCCCTAGCTACTCCGACCTACTCATTTTTTTTTCGCGAACATATGTGAGGTGGAATCTTCTTCGCCTTTGCAGATTCTTTATAAATGAAAACGTAGACTTAGAGTACTCAGACAGCAAACTTTTAGTCGAGCGCTGGTTTGTATGGGCTTTTAAATCACACACACATTACAAAGATCAGGTATTTAGCTGGTACCACAGCAACTGAAAAATTTTGATTGGAATCAAGATTTTTGCCAACTATCGGGTCAACTGTCGGCCGACTATTTAGTCTGCAGTATGCGGGTACTTTAGATAACACGAGCGCCCATGAATGACAGAATTACACAATTAATCCAAATGACATGTCATTTCATATAATAGCGCATCTTGGAGTTAAATGGCGTTTAGTCATGGGAAATATCTAGGTTAATTTCCGTATGTATGTGATGCGCAGGCGGTTTTTACGGGGATTATTTATTACTGACTTGTTGATATCTTGGACACCATTGACTGTGTTTCGGACGGCACGTTAAACTGTAGGTCCCGGCTGTTATTGAACATCCTTGGCAGTCGTTACGGGTAGTCAGAAGCCAGTAAGTCTGACACAAGTCTAACCAGAGGGTATTGGGTTGCCCGGGTAACTGGGTTGAGGGGGTCAGATAGGGCAGTCGCTCCTTGTAAAGCACTGGTACTCAGCTACATTCGGTTAGACTGGAAGCCGACCCCAACATAGTTAGGAAAAAGGCTCAGAGGATGCTGATGATTACTGACTAGATGTTTTACTCGTGTCAAGTGGAAACTACTTCCTGTAGAAGGATAAAATATAGCCTATGATACTCGGGAATAGTGTAGCGCCCTAATAGTGAAAGAATATTTCAAATTGGTTCTATAGTTTCGGAGATTTTAGGGTGCAAACATTTTTTTTCTCTAGTAATATATGTGTAGATAGATAGAGTTACTTATTTGTAGACTTCTGCCAGCGGTTTCACCCGCATCCCGTGGGAACTACTTCCCGTACCGGGATAAAAAGTAGCCTATAGCCTTCCTCGATAAATGGGCTATCTAACACTGAAAGAAATTTTCAAATCGGACCAGTAGTTCCTGAGATTAGCGCGTTCAAACAAACAAACAAACAAACTCTTCAGCTTTATAATATTAGTATAGATTAGTTTTAGTAATCGTTACAAAGTACTACAGGCAGACACGCAGATACGCACAAATAATTGACATAAGGAAGCAGTTCTATTTTTACAGGTCCGGAACCAGATGTAAAAAATATGATATGTCGTAAAAAATAATTTATACACGGCTTTAAAAGCCAATTACATAAATCAAACTATACTTTGTGATACATAACTTTGTATTAAAAGAGTTTATATCTATACTAATATTATAAAGCTGAAGAGTTTGTTTGTTTGTTTGTTTGAACGCGCTAATCTCAGGAACTACTGGTCCGATCAGTGTTTGATAGCCCATTTATCGAGGAAGGCTATAGGCTACTTTTTATCTGGGTCCGTGCCGAGGTTCCCACGGGATGCGGGTGAAACCGCTGGCAGAAGCTAGTTTTATATAAGGCCGTTCGTCCTAACCTGTTTATGAATGACACCATCTTTTTGTGCAAAGAATGTGATAAATGTAAGTTTCTATCATCATCATCTGCTAATTCTTCTCTTTCGCCGGGTGCAGCTGAGTACCAGTGCTACATGGAGCGACTACCTTCTCAACCCTGTTACCCGGGCAACCCAATACCCCTTGGCAAGACTGACGTCTCTTGAGTGTGAGACGTATTTGGCCAACTATGACGTTTTATTGAAAGTAACGGTGCAATTCGAGGGGAAACAAGAGTTTGATCCAGGACACCATTAACAAATAACATTAAATGAAGCCACAAACAACACAAGACAGGTAGCAGACTTACTGGCTTCTGACTACCCGTAACGACCTTCAAAGATGTTCTAATGACATCTGGCACCTGTCAATTTACACGCCCACTTACATAAAAACCGTTTTCTAATCCATTACCTGTTTGCCAAATCCAAATTCGTCAAGCCGTTTTATAGTATTATGTAACTAATATACAAGCGTACAAACAACGGAGGAAGGAAAGATAGCGGAGATGCCATAAGGAATGTAGGTCAGGCGCCTTCTTGTAGGTCAAGCAACGTACGGTAGACGTGATCAGGTACTAGAACTAACGAGGCGTTCAGGTTTCTAGTCAAATCGAAACCAATCTGTCATAGATTGGTCTTGATTGATTGGTGATTCTATTTTGAAAATAATGGGTGGGTTCCATACCTCTAGAAGACGTGTAAGAGCAGAGCTAGTAACGTTCCTCGTCCCCCGAACACCCGCATGTTGTCGCGCTACTTTCTTACGAGATTTTGCGTTATGACATCTTTTTTTCCGACGGGAAATAGATAGATAGATAGATAGATATATTCTTTATTATGCACACCAATTATAACAATCAACAAGAACAAACAAAAATTTTGAAGTCGGTGACACAAAGGGCGGTCTTATCGCTAAAAGCGATCTCTTCAATCAACAAACGACTCCTCCCGCGGTGGGTTAGCAGTATGAGGGAGTGTCAGACTCTTACTGACTAAAACCCACCATGTTCATTCGTAGAACTTTTATGTATCAGGTCCGCTGTAACTCTTTCGAACAATCCCGCAGCCCCGGCAGACCTTGGCCCTGCTGGGCCCCGCTGGGGCTTTATGACATCTCCGCTAGTCATTTTGTTCTCCATGGTACGAACATACGTACATTTCTATTGTGAAGCACACATAAGTAGGTATGACTGAACTTATAAATTGCTTAACCGATTTCACAATGTGATGATTAAAAAGAATTTACACCCGGCCTTTGGATTCGCGTAAAATTTCTCAATGGACTTACTCAAATATTAACGAACATTTGTACATCAGGTTCGTGCTAATTCATAAATTAAACAATGCGGGTTTTTGTACACATTTTTAGTAGATTCGAGGTTAATGTCTTCCTCATTTCACCATTTATTTGGCCTTTTCATGGTCATGTTGTGGTCAGCTACTTGGACGCAGCTGAGTACCAGTGTGCCATATGGAGCGACTGCCTATCTGACCTCCTCAACCCAGTTACCTGGGCAACCCGATACCCCTTGGTCAGACTGGTGTCAGACTTACTGGCTTCTGACTACCCGTAACGACTGTCAAAGATGTTCAAATGACAGCCGGGACCTATTTACGACAATTGCATTGACCGCGCTAATCGTTGCTTGACCTTAAGATGGGATCGACCCGTGTGGCTGTAACTTAGCCATGAGGACCTCCTATATAATATATACTTCTATATGTAGACTAATGTAATATACAGAAAACATTTTTTTATGTTTGTTCCCTAAAAGCTCCGAGTCTACCAACTTAAAAAAATCTTTCACTGTTGGAAAGCTACACTCTTCCCGAGTAACATAGCCTATATTTTTTCCCGGTACGGGCAGTAGTTCCCACGGGACACGGGTGAAAAAAACTATAAAAAACACGAAAACCCGGAACTATTTAGAATATCATGTTATTTTATAATGAGTCTGTTCACTAATTAATCAACAGATATGTATATAGATTCAATATCTAATCTCAATACAATGGATAGTTTGGTTATAGAATTCCACAGCAAGATGAGTTCCGCAAAGGTAAGGTCATAACATAACAAAGATGACCTTCAAACCGAAAGGTCAAGGTCAAATCGATTGATATGTTGCGAATGGTTAAATCTTCGGAATCGAGTTATTAATTCTGCGGTTATGGTGGTAAGGAATCGGGGATTTTTGGTAGAATACCTATGTTAGAACTATTAATAGTTTTTTTTTATTATGAAGTTGTAGAGAAATTTGGACTTTTTTGGGAAAATCCAAACCCCAATCTATCTGTGGAGAATCTGCGTGAAATTTTGAGATTTTACAAGCTTTGTTTAATTGTTATTACTGTTCCTTATTACAATTATTCCTTAGATTACTGCGTTCAAGCAAACAAACAAAACTCTTCAGTATTATATTTATTAGTATACGTAATCAACATTTTAATAATTACGATCACCACCGCCTGAAAGTAATATTCATAAAAGGTTGCCTAAAATAAGAAGTTTATGAAAATACAAAATATGTACTAAAAACACTGGTACTCAGCCGCATCCGGTTCGACTGGAAGCCGACCCCAACATAATTGGGAAAAAGCCTCGAGAGATGATGATGACAAAATATGTACTAAGCTATACAAGTGAATCCGTGTCCTACAGCTAGTCACAGTTGGCCATTAACCTGACACAAAACTATCTACGAACAATATTCCATATGTATGTCAGTACACCTGGCATCAAACATTATGCGTGATCATGCTTCGATGGTGTAACCATCATTAAACCATGGAATTATATGCCATCCACAGAGGAAGGAAATAACGGAGATGCCATAGGGAAGGTAGATCAGGCGCCTTCTTGTAGGTCAGTAACCATGGAGTTTGCTTGCCCGTTCTTCGGCATAGGAAGCTACTTTTTATACAGGCAACTATGTATAATCAAATTTAAGTACATTTTTGGCGTCGAAAGGCCCAAATGAAATAAAATGGTTTGACTTTGACTTTTGACTTTGAGGTCAAGTTACGTACGATAAGCGTGATCAGTTACTAGAACTAACGAGACTTTCGGGATCCTTATCAAATAAAAAAAAAACTGTCAAAGATTGGTCTTGATCACAGAGGAAGGAAAGATAGCGGAGATGCCATAAGAAAGGTAGGTCAGGCGCCTGCTTGTAGCTCAAGTAACATATGGCAGGCGTGATTAGTTGCTAGAGCTAACGAGACGGATTCTTTGTCAAATCAAAACCTTCTTGGTCGGGTTCGGGTCTTGATTGATTGGTGATTTTATTTTCAAAACGGCGGGTTCTATTGAATTCCTCGTCCCCGAACACCTGCATGTTGTCGCGCTACTTTCTTAGGAGATTTTGCGTTATGACATCTCCGCTAGTCATTTTGTCCTCTATGTTACCACCCATAGTGATAGTTTATACTTACGCAATAGTATAAAAACTTAGATAAAAGAACTTACAGCTTTTATCAAACAACTTTACAGCTACGGACGTAAACGCACAAAAAAATGAACGTAGAAAAAAACATGCTGCTTATAAGGTCTCATTAAAATAGATGGATATAGAAATCATTCAGATCACCAAAATATAGACATCATCTGCATCTGCCTATGCTTTTCAAAACTATTTTGGGGTCGCTTTCCAGTCTAATCAGATCCAGCTGATTACCAGTGTTTTACAAGGAGCGACTGCCTATCTGACCTCCTTAACCCAGTTACCCGGGAACCTAATACCCCTAGTTAAGACTGGTTAACAGACTTTCTGGCTTCTGACAACCCGTAACGACTGCCAATGTTCAAATGACAGCCCTCATACTTGCATTACATTGTACTGTACATATATGTAATAATCATTATGTGTTGGAAAAATTCATATTGTGATTCAAGACATAGGTGCATCTATAAGTATGTTCGTACCTACCTACACAGGTAATATACTATTAATGAACTTATTAATTAATATGCACTTTAAAGATTTTCCATATCCGGCTCGTCTTATGTCATGTTTCTTTATGTAGAAGTTTTTTTTAACGACGTCAAAAATCATCAAATGACCCCTCCCGCTGTGGGTTAGTAGCGGTGAGGGAGTGTCAGACTCTTACTGACTAAAAACCGTCGTGTTCCGTCGCAGGCCTTTTATTTACCAGGGCCGCGGTAACTTATTCGAACAATCCCACCCCACAGCCATGTAGAGTGCCTCGTGGCTAAGTAATAGCCACACAGGTGGATCGAGCGAAGGATAAGCAACGTGTAGGTCCTTGGATGGGTGACCGATATCAAGACGAGTTCCTCCGTGTTTCAGAGGGCATGTTAAATTGATGGGTCTCGGCTGACATTTGAACACTTTCGGCAGTTCTGACCAACAGTCTTGCCTAGGGTTCCAGGTAGATGAGATCAGATAGGCAGTCGTTCTTTCTGGCACACTGGTACACAGCTGCATACGGTAAGACTGGAAGCCGACCCCAACATAGTTCGGTAAACGCTGAGCAGATGATGGTGTTTGTTCCTAAATGAGGAAGTAGGTATCTATAGTAGGAAACTTACTCAAATCAATATGCACTTAATTATTGATATCCAAGTATAAATAAAACTGGTCTCACGCCCCCATTACAATAATTTTATGTGAATAGGAACGAGCGAGAAAAAACACATCTTTTGTCTCACGTATCGTGTGTGAGATCTATTATATCATCCTTAGACTTATGGTTAATTAATTAAATGGCGTAAGAGCTAAGAAAAACTTAAGTATGACGTAACATATAGGTTAAGCTACACTGTTATCTCAGGTCAGGTTAAAGATGGGTTACCATTTTCCAATGGTTATTGAATTTAGGAGATCTCGGAGCTAAGTCAAAATCGATCGATCATAAAGTCAAGCAACGCATCTTGACATGACGAGGTCTTCCGTGTTTCGGAAGGTACGGCAAAGTGGTGGGTCTCGGCTATCATTTCAACATCTCTGGCAGTCGTTACTGGTAGTCAGAATCTCTGACAGCCAGCCACGGGTAACTGGATTTAGGATAAGCAGTCGCTCCTTGTAGCATACTGCTAATCAGCTACATCCGCCTGGAAGCCGTCCCCGTCGATGATCATTTGAGACACATGCCTATTTGTGTTGCTTGGGAGTTTGTTGCCCCACTTCTTCCCAGCAAAAACACATAGGAAGTGGTGAAGGTGGGCTTTTTGGGGACTGTATTTGTAAATTTTGACATTCAAAAAGTTGTTTGTTTCTCTTTCACGCTAAAACTACCGAACGGATTTTGGAAGCTTTGACTTTGAACATACCTAAATGCTATTATCCATTAGAAAGAGGGTGAAACCGCCGACGGAAGTTAGTATTTTAATGATTTTGACTTAGATTTGAACTGTTTTGGTATTTATTTCTATACATGAACCATGAAACAAGTTTATTGCTACATCTACAATTGGGGCCAATGTCTTTAGATTTGCGTTTTCATATAAAGCAGGGTGACGCAATTTGTATGTGACCCGCTGTCAAACTAGACTACCTCTGTGGATCGTACTGTCGAAGGCAAAAACTCCTTATTAATATTATAAATGCCAGTGTTTTTACAAACTGTAGGTCCCGGTTGTCATTGAACGTCATTGGCAGTCGTTACGGGTAGTCAGAAACCAGTAAGTCTGACACCAGTCTATACAAGTGGTATTGGGTTGCCTGGGTTACTGGGTTGAGGGGGTCAGCTATGCAGTCGCTCCTTGTAAAGCACTGGTACTCAGCTACATCCGGTTAGACTGGAAGCCGACCCCAACATAGTTGGGAAAAAGGCTCGGAAGAGGAGGATGGCTCGTGTTTTGGTGGTCGAAAAGTTTATTTTTCAACTATTTTTATGTTATTGGTGATTTATGCCTTCTTAAAGAAAACTTTTAACATTCTTCATACTTCTATCCTTTTCTTATGAAAATCTTTAACGAACAAAATATTTTTTTAAGCTGCTCAAAGTATGAAGGATTTTTAATTATTTATAAGTATTACTAGCTTAAAAAGGCTCGGAGGATGAAGTATTACTAACTTCTCTATCTAGCTATCTTGATAACAATGAAAGTTTTCACACATGTCGGACATATTTTGAACAAAATATGTGCGTGACCAATTTTGTGGAAAACCCGCGTTAGAATACCCTTCGATTTATAAATACGTATGGATATTTTCCCCGTTCTTTCGTCCGTTTTGCCCACGTGTCAACTCAGTCAAAGTTATTTATTTTAAAAAGGACATCTATTTTTGAACAAACCATCTGGACCTCGATTAACCCGCGAGCACTCGCGCTATGAGCATTTTGCTCACAGTAAATTTAAATCACGAGCCATTTAGTGAAAATTATGCGTACAGACATAGTTCTTTCGGTAGCTGAGTTTTAACCCCTCCCCTTCCCCTAGATACAGTTCACTTTTCGCCAGGGTGCTCTAGTCGCTCGGACGAGGAGGTTTGTTGCGCCGTGTACCATCAAGCGGCGTTTTGCTCATCGCGCGGGTGTCGACGTAAGTACTTTTCTCCTCGTGACTTATTTTTTGTTTTCATCATATTGTTGGTTTTACTGCTACTTTTATGTAATATTATGGTTTAAAATTACTGTCATAAAACACTATTATGTATTTTTATTATAGATCGATAGAAGAGATGAAAGAATTTTAAATTGGTTCATGGAAGAAGACTTGGAGAAAGACATTGACGATCCGTCTTTTAGGGCCGATGATATTGAAAGCGATCGAGCCAGTGAACACAGTCATCATTTCACGGACACCGAACAATCTTTATCAGAAGTAGAAGGTGAGGTTTCTTCAATTTAATGGGGAATCAGCTGTGTTACGTAGGCAAAGATGGGAGTACAAAGTGTATCAAACAAAAGGATCATCACTAACTATAATCAAACAAAAGGAGGTGTTGATGTTGTGGATCGACTAAAAGAAGAATATTCTGTCGCAAGAGTAGCATGTAGGTGGCCGCTGAGATTATTTTTCGCGATTCTAAACATAGCCGGAATGAACAGTCAAATCATTTACAAGGAAAACACGAATATAATCATAACGCGCAGAGATTACTTGAAACAACTAGCTCTTCAACTAATATAGCCACATATCCAAAGAAGAAGCACCTTCCAGAACATTGCATATCCTCTACAGCAAGTGATTAAACGTTTTGTACCAGATTCTGAGATACCAGGACAAGAAAAACCAAATGGAATCTGCGCGGTTTGCCCAAGACGCAAAAATCGCAAGACCAAAAAGTGCTGCATTTACTGCCAAAAATTTTTATGTAACGAGCATAGTCATACATTATGTGATATATGTAAAGCTCGCATATATGATGAAGATTAATTATTCCTATACATGTAAGCTATTGTTTGAAAAGTTTTTTATTTGTTTATTTTTTTCCGTACGACTGCCTTAGAAGAATGGCAAATTAGTTGGTATGATTGTTAATTAAAATAAAAAATAATAATATTTAAAAAAATTTAAATATATGTTTTTTTGATTAAATAAAATGTATTTTATTTAATAAAATAAAAAAAAATAATAATATCACCTGGTAAAACCTGCATTTAATAACATTCATAAACGTGAGCAAAATGCTCTACGCGCGAGAGCCCGTGTAATTTCTAAAGGCGCGGGTGCTGGCGGGTTAAATTAATCATTATTTACGTGTCATATAAATAACTTGATCCGTCATAATGACAATAAAAAACCGATGAAGTCACAAAAACACTGGGGATACCCATCCTTAGCGGTCAGTACCTTATGAATATTACAATAGTAATGTGTTTTCAAAAATAAACGGCTAAAAATACCCATCACCGAATCATTGGAAAACTTTTAAATGGTATGTTATTCGTCAATTTTCAACGCTTGGTTATTTTAAACGGGGGTTATCCCAATCAAAAGTTTCCATACATTAGAAGTTGTTATTAAGTTTTATTTTATTGTACGTGCAAAATTTTACTGCGCGTCAGTAATTTCAATTCGGTTAAAAATTACAAACACGATCACACAAACACATCGTGTATTTTTAGGTTTTGATATTTTTAAGTTGTTATTGTACCTACATGTTCAATATGTATTGAAAATTAAATAAATGGATATACCAAAAAACCATTATTCTAATCTATACATATGTTATGAAGGTGAAGAGTTTGCTTGCTTAAACGCGCTAATCTCAGGAACTACTGGTCCGATTTGTAAAATTATTTTAGTGTTAGATAGCTCATTTATCGAGGAAGGCTATAGGCTACTTTTTATCTGGATACCTGCAGAGGTTCTCACTTTATGCGGGTGAAACCGCAGCCAGAAACTAGTAACTCAAAAGCTTTTACTTACTACCAAATTACCAAAATTTGTTTATGTATGCCGTTTTGAGAATTTTATAATATTAGTGTGTCTAATGATATACCTTTTTGACGGACAGGGTAAAATATTTCTCTCTTATTTCGTAATTGACACTATATTATTTTAAAAATAATAACTAAGAATTGTAGATTAAATACAGCAAACAGAAAAACTACCACCACGGTCCCACCATTCATGTAGTGGCCGCGTTAAGCACGGCTTATCGTTTGATACACCAGGGGCCCGATTCTGCTGAGTTAATAATGTCAAAATCGAATAAAAATTGAATCGCAATAGCAGTTTTAACCTTAGCGGGCATTCCCTACCTACTAATATAAGACCAATAGTATTCCAATGATATTTGATTGGTTTGCGATTGGTCTGCCATTTGGCATCTACGGTAGTTTGCTCTACAATCATATTGCAATCGTAAATAATTTGCAGACAATATGATTCATTATTAAATCACAGAAAAAGATAAAAACGTTTATTTAAAAGAAAAAACAGCGGAATGCCACATACGCTTCAATCGTAAAATTGAGTCGTGATTGGATTTCAGTCGGATGTGAATCGTATGTTGCTTGAGTAAAATTAGTAGAATCGCGCCCCTGGCGGTTGTTACTAAGCCCCGATATAACTAACACATGTTACACATAGTATATAATGTTAACTTTCGCAACGTATGTATAGGCTTGATTTTATGCAACCAGTCGGCGACATTGACACACAAACATTTTCGTTTTCTTATCACTGCTTATATCCTACTAATATATTATGTTATCTTCTATACTTATAATAAATCTGTAGAGAGGTCAATTCTGTACAT
The DNA here is from genome assembly GCA_963856015.1 of Helicoverpa assulta. Lineage (NCBI taxonomy): Eukaryota > Metazoa > Arthropoda > Insecta > Lepidoptera > Noctuidae > Helicoverpa > Helicoverpa assulta. The sequence goes on from CAWLCW010000003.1 coordinate 1,094,931, forward strand.
TGAATATATTTCCAAAATAACTATTAGGGGGTGATTAGTGATCGATACTGATGCCAAAAATGCAATCAGTAAAATTTTTGTCTGTCTGTATGTTCGTTCTGGAAACGAAAACTACTTGACGGATTTCAATGAAACTTGGTACTCTTGGGCAGGTTATAGGATACTTTTCATCACGCTACAATCAATAGGAGCAGAGCAGTGAAGGTAAATGTTGGGAAAACGGGAGAAGTTACTCCATTTTTTTTATGCTTCCGTCGCGTGAGCAGCCTTAATGGTTAAAGCTACACAGAAACAATGTATGACGGAAATTTTCTCCTTAAAATTATGTAAAAAATATACCTTGACAGTATATGTCTATCTTTTATGGTTGGCTCACAATAACACGTTTAACTCTCGATAGCCTCTCTTTGCACAAAGTCCAAATTTAACGCGGACGAAGTCGCTGGCAGAAGCTAGTAAATAAATAAATGCAAATTAATAATTAATGTTGAATTTAACGCTTCCACAAACATTATCAACCATAACTCACATCATAAACTCTTCCATCTCATCTTCCACCTTCCCTGATCTATGGAAAATTGCCCTCGTTAAGCCTCTACCCAAGAATACAAACCCAGTTGATGTTAAAGATTTACGACCCATCAGTATATTGCCCTGTTTGTCTAAAGTTCTGGAAAAAGTAGTTTGTCGGCAACTAACAAATTTTTTGGAAGCCAGTCACATTTTACCTGATTTACAGTCCGGTTTTCGTAAACAACGCGGTACAGCAACAGCTTTATTGGATGTAACGGACAATATTCTAGCCGCTCAAGATAAGGGTATGTGTACAGTATTGGTTCTATTGGACTTCTCCCGGGCATTTGATTCAATAAACGTTTCGCTGCTTCTCTCAAAACTAAAATTCTACGGGTTCGATGACGCTGCCACAAAATGGTTTGAAAGCTACCTCACCAACAGGAGGCAGCAAGTACAACTTAGCAAAAGCGACGGAAGCACTGTGACATCAGCCCTTACTTTGGTCGATAAAGGGGTGCCACAGGGATCTATATTGGGTCCTGTTCTTTTCATACTGTACTGTGCCGATATTGTAAACTGCCTCCGAAAATGTAAATACCACATATATGCTGACGATGTACAGTTATACTTGTCTTTTGAACCAGATGACTATAAAACATCTATAACTGACCTAAATGAAGACCTTCACAGAATAGCCGTCTGGTCAAAGGAAAATTGTTTGGCTCTTAATCCGGCCAAAACAAAATATATGGTGTTTGGCACTAAGCAGCAGTTGAAAAGACTTCCACCAACACTCAATCTTCAACTAATGGGTGAACCCATTGAGCGAGTAGACGAGGCGCGTAATCTTGGTTTAAATATGGACAGTAGTTTGCGATTCGAAAAGCACGTGGCTACTTCGGTACAGAACTGCTTCTATCGTCTGAAAATTCTTTATAAAATCAGACCTTTTCTGTCAGAGACGATTCGCGAACAACTCGTCGAATCGCTTGTTCTGTCTAAATTAAACTACGTCGACACAGTCTACGGGCCGCGTCTATTAGCTCGCACCGAGCGACTCATACAGAGAGTGCAAAATGCCTGTGCGCGCTTCTGTTACAAGATTCCCCCAAGAGGTCATGTCACGCCATTCCTCAACAAAAACGCCATGTTCAAAATGAAATCAAGACGTAAGCTGCATTTAGCATGTCTTCTCTTTGGTGTCATTAAGTACCAACAGCCAACTTACTTATTTGGTAAGCTGAGTTGGATTAATGACAGCCGTACATGCGCTAGAAGACAATGCTCGAAACAACTTTGTATCCAGCCACATAGAACCACGGCGTTTAGAGGAAGTTTCCGATATGCAGCAGCGAAAGTGTGGAACAATATTCCACCACCTATTAGGGTTATGAACACACTCGATAGCTTTAAGAGACGTTTACGGCAGTACCTGGTAGATGCGCAACGGAAGCTTGATATGACGAAGGCAAATATTTCTATTATCTAAATTTTAAATTATATCAATAAGAAATGGATTTAAATCTTATTTATATCGCCCACCTAGCATACTGTTGTAGTTTTATGACAATGTGTGAGGCTAATGTGTATGTAATGTATGTATTCTCACAGCTTAAATTGAGTATTCCTGGTCTCTCTCGGGTCACCGGCCATGATGCGTTATGGGTGCGCCAGGTATTAGGAAAAAAACATAACTAACTGTAAATATACTCACCCAATGTGGACTGCTGGCAACTAACAAAAAAAACTGTTTTATGATTTTGCACAATTTCACAATTTATAATTGCTTGTTTGTGTTTTTCATTAATATATGTCGGCAATGATCGGTGGCACGCTGAGCAATGATAACAGATGTTGCAACCAGTTACGGCTCTTTGAATGTGTGCACACTGTAACATTTCATCTGTGTGAAATAAAATCGTCACTGAGCGATGCTTCCTCAGGATTGCGATTAGTCACGGTATGAATTTATTTATGTTTACCTCCACTTTTTATTTTTATTTAATTTTTGTGACTAATCCTTCTGATTATGATTTACGTCTCTTTTTTTTCTTTTTCTTCTTTAAATAGTACATAGTTTTAGTAGTTTTATTATTTTTTTCTATAGAGCATAAATCAGTTCATACCGATGGACATCCGCAACTCCGCATAGGTCCAGTTGAAAACCAGCGTCAGACACTAGCTGTCTGGCATAATGCTGAACTGGACCTATTTGACGCAACCTTTTGTTTTTTTTTTGTTGTTTCTATGTGTATGTATGGTTTGTGTCAATAAATAAGTTTTCTTTCTTTTCTTTCAAATGTTTGCGTGTATGACTTTTGATAAAACTTGGTAAGTAGGTAGGTAATATAGCTTACATATTGGAAAAAGTGTAGTGTACTTTTTGACGAAGAAGTCTAGCCAGTAGCTAGTTTAATATAAAACAAAGTCCGACACATCGGTTTGTTCGCGATAATTTGAAGGATTTTCATGCGGTTTCGCCAAAAAATAAGGTTCACCATATTGGGGAGTTTAGCCACATGATAATACTATCTACTAATGAAACAAATACTTAAAAGCGTGAGAGTTTGTATTGTTTTCACTGGGTCGCTCGCTAATAATGAAAGAATAAAGAAATTACAGTTTCTGTCAAAAATTATGAAATATTTAAAAGTTCTATCTTTAGAAACAGTATCTTTAGAAAATGACGTGTTATTTTAAAAGCTCAAGCACTATAACAAAAACAAGTAACCAAAGTCACGATGACTTGTTAAGTTATACGTTAAGTTTTATTAACTTCCTAACTTAAACGTCATCATGAGTCACAATTATATTATTTTAAGCCACATTACCTTTGAACTTTGCGATCGATACCTACCTACATGTAAAATCAATAATATTGTTTAGTTTATGTTCCGCATTGAGAATAGACAAGTTTATTAAACTTTTTAAAGGTTACTAAACTGGATTCTGATACAAAGGTCATTTTTTTCGTCACAACTCTATACTAATATTATAAAGATCAATCAATAGTTTGTTTTGAACACGCTAATCTCAGGAACTGCTGGTTCTCATTTGAAAAACTCTTTCATTGTTAGATAGTCCATTTATCGAGGAAGATTTTTATTTCCTTTTATCCAGGTGCGCGGAACAGTTCTTAAGAGGTGCTGGAGAAACCGCTAGCGGAAGCTAGTATATTTACATTGCAAAATAACAAAAAAATCATGGCGTGATTAAATGTAGCCAATCAAATCTTCATGGGCATGCCCAAAAATATGTACTTAAACATTTCTGTCGTCAATAGTACTTTCAACAAAAAATATAGACATAGTAATATTCAGAAATGGCATTTTATAAAAGGCAGGAGCTGGATGCGAGAAGCTGAAAATCGATCTCAGTGGCGTGCACTTGGAGAGGCCTATGTCTAGCAGTGGACTGCGATAGGCTGATGATGATGATGATGATGATTTTCTAAAATGTCAAAGTACTTATGTGTGTGTGTGTGTGTTTAAATTACTTTTTTGAATCAACATTATCATCTACCTAGCCTGTTCTCAACTATGTTGGGGTCGGCTTCCAGTCTAACCGGATGCAGCTGAGTACCAGTGTGCCACAAGGAGCGACTGCCTATCTGACCTCCTCAACCCAGTTACCCTTTTCCCAATCGGTCTACATAATTGGTTTTATAGAGTTTATTGACATCGTATTGTAATGATTATAAATAAATAGCAAATTTTCTATTGTAAACATTACAACTTCGCTAAAAATTATGCAAACATAAATCAACGTAAATGGTGTTAATAAACAAAAAAGTTAAGCAGATTTTGACAGGTGTTTAAACAACAAAATTGCCTTAAACACGACGTGTCAAACGTGTTAACTTTTTTTATTAATAAATTAAATTGAAAATAATTACTCACTGTCTAATAATGTCGTAATCTTCCTCATTAAAAATTCAACGTGACTAGGCCTTAACCCAGACTCGAACCTGGTACCAGTCCCCAAAAAACCGGGTCCCCATAACCTTGGGTCCAACCACGACGCCGTTTTGTAAATTTTTGACATAGGTACTTATTGAAATTTTGACACTTTCGCTGTGTAGCCAGTTGAGAAATAGCTTTGGCCTTCAAAAAATAAAATTTCGTAATAGAATGATCAGCATAATATGTATATTATAAATTAATTCTTTATCGAGAGGTTTTTGAATTTTTCGTAATATACAATTTACTAAGTGTCGTGTCTAACTGTTGTTTTTTTAAAACTTAACTTCGAAACATACCCTGTCAAAGTCCAACAAAGGAATTGTCATATAAATATTTGTGACTACTTTTGTCGTTTTAGAAATTCCGTGATGAGTGAGTCAGTGACTTTTTTAGCTTTTATTTATGTATTTCCCCACTATTTAACAGATATTATACATATAAACCATCCTCTTCAATCATTCAATCTATTAAAAAAACCGCATCAAAATCTGTTGCGCAGTTTTGAAGATTTAAGCGTACATAGGGACATAAGGATATAGGGACAGAAAAAGCGACTTTGTTTTATACTATATAGTGATTACATATTTAGAAGTTAGATAAGTATTAGGGTCATGGCACATTATAGCGGCACCGCAACAGCACGGCTGCAACACGGCGTCGCCTCGAATTTAGACTACGGCTAGCTGCCAGCGCGCTAACTACGCGTTGTCCGCAAGGTGCAAGCTCGCCGTCCGCGCGCCGGCCCACAGTGTGTTATTTTGCCTCAAACGCGGACATCCTCATTTTATATGCTATTTAGAAAGGTAGAAATCGAACAAACCCCCTAATAAAACTCCGGTGACGTTATCTATCATAGTTTTCGAAAAATTTTGAAAATCGAGAAAAGTCCATAGAAACCAAAGAAACGTTTTATTTCCGTTTTTAACATTTTTTTCCATTACATGTTTTTTGGTTATGATTCAAATGTATTTCAGGCACCTATTTATATTGAAAAAGTTAAAAAATCTCGACTAGTCTCGACGAAAAAATTTTTTTTCTGTTATTTAGTTTTTATTTTTTTTTCTGAGATGTCCTGCAATATTAGCATTTTTTTTAAATGCCATATTATTAGTTGCTGCACCTATTACTCCCACAAAAAAACTAGATGCTTTAAACATAGGACTTCGGAGATATTCAATTTTAAAATTTTAATTTAGGGTTGTCACTCAAGTGTATGGTTTACTTCAGTGATGGTCGTTATATTTATTTAAGGTTTAGTAGATGACAGAAGTCAAAGAAAAGGTCTTTTAAATTCCTATAATATAATATCTGTCTCTTTTATCTTATTTTTATCACATAATATTAAAATTAGCATTACGCCATGTACCTATTTGTTGGTTATAAGGGGGTTACAAGACTTAAAATTGTATTCAGTTTTGCTGTTGTCACCCAACTCTTTGATTTCTCTTAAATTGCAGTCAATTTTATTTTTGTCTTCTTAATATGGTATTTAAAATTATCGGCCAATCGTTTCCTGAGATGCCATTCATGATGGCATACATGCATACATGGCAGTGTTTTAGTTTTAATTTGAAATAACTATCACAGACTTATTTCACCGTGGACTTGAATCATCTGATCCATATTTATCTACCATATCCCACAATAAAAGAAGTAAACATAAAAAATCTTTACCCCCAAAAGTTTTTTTCTGTTGGAAGTGACAATGGACAATGTGCGTTATTTTCATTGGTTATTTTCCACCGGATTCTAATTTCGAATTTGAAGAAGTGGAACTAACTTCAGACAAAATCCTCATTATTTCAGATACTGAAGATGTGGCGTAAACTGATATTTGTTTTTTTTTTTGTATTTTTTATTCCAAATAAGTCCAGTTTATTTCTCCCTTTTATTTATTTATTTATTTATACTTTATGTACAAAATTGGTACATTGGCGGACTTAATGCCGCAAGGCATTCTCTACCAGTCAACCATCGGGTTAAAGGGAGAAAATAAATAGGTAGTACAAAAAAAAGAGAGTAATACATGTAACAAAAAAAAAGAAATATAATAACAATTTGAGAAAAAGTCATGAATATGAATAAAAACATAATACGATACATAAATACTCAATACATAATAATATATACATATATATATTATACATACAACATAAAAATAAAATATAAAATCAATAAGAGTGACGACGACTCAATTAGGTAGAGAGTTTAAATAATGAAGGCGAACTTTACGCTTAAAGGAATACTTACTAGGCGCCTTTTTTATGTCAAGGGGAAGAGTGTTCCAGAGTTTAATTGCTGATACAGCAAAAGAATTAGCCATAAATCCGGTGCGGTGACATGGAATTTCGAGCAACAAATTCTCAGAGGATCGCAGGTTACGGCTATGAGAACTGCCAAATAACTTAAAATAATTTTGAAGATAGTCAGGAGCACAGGGATCGTTAAGAATAGAGAAGAGCATACAGAGAGATCTAAGGGATCTTCTATAACGAATAGGCAGCCATTTAAGCTGAGAAGAGGAAACGTGATCATATTTACGAAGGCCGAAAATAAAGCGTATGCAGTTATTGAGAAGACGATCCATTTTGTTAAGAAGTTCTTGAGATAGATCCGAGTAGCAAACATCAGCATAGTCAATGCTGGGAAGCACAAGAGACTGTACCAAAGTAGTTTTAGTACTGATAGGAAGGAAATGCTTGAACCTGTTGAGAGATCGCAGCGTTAGAGTAACCCTTTGACTTACCTGGTTAACCTGCTTGGACCAACTGAAGTTGCTGTCAATCAGCAACCCCAAATCCTTCACCTGTTGCGTTAAGCCTATTGTTGAACTATTGAAGACGATGGGTGTTAAAGAATTAGTGTCCAAACGGTTTAGGTAACCGGAGCTGCCTATAAGGATGGCCTGACATTTGCCGGTGTTAACAACTATTCCAAATTTGTCAGACCACTCTTCAATAGTTCGCAAGTCAGCATTAACTAAAGATATGCAATTATTAAGATTGCCGACCTCAGTTTGTGCGTATAATTGCAGGTCATCGGCATACAAATGGTCTCTTTCATAAACTCAAATTTTAATACTGGCTATCCACCGCAGTTTCAACTGCGTTTTTGGTTCCTGCTTCACCTCCGGTAGCATTCATGCTTCATGTATTTTGCTTTCATATTACTATAAAATAAAAAACTGATATTCGACATTTGTTTTATCTCGAGGTGGTTCAATATTTTTTAACAAATGTTGCTAATAGATATTGTGTATTTTTTCCATAACATACCTATATAACATAATCTAGAACTGTATTTCATCACATCGTATAGTCCCATTAAATAAACTCATTCTTTTTTTGACAACCCTATTTCCATAGAAATTGTTAAAAAACTTAGAAACGTTATAGCTCTGAAGTCCTGCACGTTAAATGTTCCAATTTTTCACAGTAAGACGCTACATGACTAGAGTGTATTTCGGTGGTAAAACAAAATGCTAATGTCGTATAGAAAAAATTATATAATTTATTTTGCAAAATTAAGAAAATATTTTTTTTCTCGCATTCCAGCGAAAGCAAAGACCTGTAATTAATACACAATATTATTAAAACAACCTTCAATTTATGATTAATTTTAAATAAAGCGAGAGTTTGTTATTTTGGGAAATATCTGCAAAAAACTTTTTGACAAAGTTCATTGACCTTTCAAAAAAACTCTCGTAGCTTCAAAATTAAGAAATATATTCAAACTGGTGTTGTATATTATGTTATGTAACAGTTATATCCATCAGAATTTACAATAAAAAGAGGATGTCCGCTTTTGAAGCAAAATAATATACTGTGCGGCCGCGAGGTGTAAGCTTGCTGTCACTGCAAACTCAATATTATTTTAAGACAGTTATAATTGAACACGACGCAATGACGTTGTTTCGCTGCCAACTCGGAGTCGGCGCGTAATGAGCATACCGTCGGCGCACTGTACGCATAAGGTCCGCTCGCTTGCAGAACGCGGACGGCGAGTCGAGTTGTGTGGAAGCGGCAAGCGCGCTGACTGCTCGCCGTTGGCTTTTTCATATTGACATTACGAAATATATTATAACTAGCTTCTGCCAGCGGTTTCACCCGCATCCCGTGGGAACTACTTCCCGTACCGGGATAAAAAGTAGCCTATAGCCTTCCTCGATAAATGGGCTATCTAACACTGAACTACATTTTCAAATCGGACCAGTAGTTCCTGAGATTAGCGCGTTCAAACAAACAAACAAACAAACAAACAAACAAACTCTTCAGCTTTATAATATTAGTATAGATATACACGATTTAATGCTCTAAATTGAATGACAACTTAAATGCTGGTGTCGAGCCGTGCTGTTGCGGTGTCGCTATAATGTGCCATGACCTTTAGACTCCGTTTGGCTAGCTAGAGGTAAATGATCTTGACAGGACTGCTAGAGTACTGCTTAAATGATTCAATTGATTAACTGTAGATTTCTGTAACCTATCTATGCATTGTTTCTCTATAACCGGTTCATCATCTTCCGAGCCTTTTTCCCAACTAAGTATGTTGGGCTCGGCTTCCAGTCTAACCGGATGTAGCTGACTACCAGTGCTATACAAGGAGCGACTGCCTGTCTGACCTCCTCAACCCAGTTACCCGGGCCACCCGATACCCCTTGGATAGACTGGTTTACCATAACCGTTGTTTGACATAATTTATATGGAGTTCATTTCAAAATTTTATTTCTAATCGAAAATCAACGAATGACAGTTATTAAATGTAAATATAAGTACTTAACTGTATTTTTTAACTTCTGTGAAGTAAAGCTACGAACAACAAAAACCGGCGAAGCGTGAGTCGCGCTTACATCACATCGACACATTACGTAGGTACTTACCAAAGTCCATTTCGGACTATGCCCGTTTTTATTACTCATTGTAAAGCTTACGAAATACTTAGTTTTTACTAAAAGGTTCATATCTTGATATTCATTGTAAAATGGTGTAATTTACTAACAGCCGCTCGCCAACAACGCTTGACAACAGCCCTGTATAAGTAATCTCAAATTCCTATCTTTTTATATGGGAAATCATCAGATGACCTCGCTGTGTGTGCAGCGTGAGGGAGTGTCAGACTCTTACTGACTAAAACCCATCATGTTCCTTCTTTAGCCCTTTATGTACTTGCCTGCCGGGGCTGCGGGTTGTTCGAAAGAGATACCGCGGCCCTGGTACATAAAAGGCCTATGACGGAACACGACGATTTTAGTCAGTAAGAGTCTGACACTCCCTCACCGCTGCTAACCCACAGCGGGAGGGGTCATTTGATGATTTTACGTCGATAAAAAAAAAAAAAAAAAAAGCCCTTTATGTACCAGCGCCGCGGTAACTCCTGCGAACAATCCCGCAGTCCCGGCAGGTTCCAACTATCTCTAGTTAGAGACACAATAGATGGATTGAATATTGGGAATGGACTTTAGTAGCTGATTGTTACTCGTGGTTTTACTCACGTATCGAGAAAATTACTTTTTGTGACCGGGTAAAAAGTGGCCTATTTATAAGCGTTATGTTAAAGCCAAACGTGATTTTTGACCATGTTAATTCTTGGTAGATATCATATTAATATTATGAAGGCACCGTAAAAGGATTTGAATGAAACCCGGTAGTAATATAACTTATACATCATCCTCCAAGCCTTTTTCCCAACTATGTTGGGGTCGGTTTCCAGTCTAACCGGATGTAGCTGAGTACCAGTGCTTTACAAGGAGCGACTGCCCTATCTGACCCCCTCAAGCCAGTTATCCGGGCAACCCAATACCCCTTAAGTGTTTTAGTATTTAGTTTAGACTATCTGTGTACCAAATATCATTCAAATCGGTTAAATAGTTAAGTCTGACAACCAGTCTTAGCAAGAGGTATTGGGTTGCCCGGGTAACTGGGTTGAGGAGGTCAGATAGGCAGTCGCTCCTTGTAAAGCACTGGTACTCAGCTGCATCCGGTTAGACTGGAAGCCGACCCCAACATAGTTGGGAAAAGGCTCGGGAGATGATGATTTGTTTTGGCGTCAAAACCGGACAGACTTAATATTGTTTTATAATATTAAGTAGGTACTTAAGTATTGCATATTTTCAAGTTACATTCAATTACATTAGTGTCAATCAACATTTTTGGTAATTTGTTAATTGGTGCTTATGTAAGGGAATTCCAAAGTGTGATTCATTGGTAGTCAATTTAATATTCATTAAATTTTGGTCACTGGAAAAAGTCATCAGCATTTTTATGGTTCCACATGTGGGCTGAGGCCTCTCCTCATACAAAGAAGGAATGAGATAAGCGGATTGGTGATTTCAGAAAGAAACGTCTTTTGTACTTTGAACGTGGCTTTTAACCGACTTCAAAAGAAGGGAGGACCCCTTCTATTGTCAGTTTGAACTGCATATATTGTTGTATGTTTATGCGCGACTATCTCACGTTTGGCTGAAGCGATCTTGGTGCGCTTTTTAGCATAGTATTTACCTATCTTTTCTTTTTCATACAAGATCGTCAAATGATCCCGTTGAATGAATCCCCTCCCGCTGTGGCCGGTGTGTGGTGAAGCCGAAAATCGATCTCAGTGGCGTGCACTTGGAGAGGCCTATGTCCAGCAGTGGACTGCGATAGGCTGATGATGATGATGTGGGTGCAGAGTGAGGGAGTGTCAGACTCTTACTGACTAAAACCTATCATGTTCCTTCTTAAGCCGAACAATCCCGCAGTACCGACATTGTATTAGTCAGTCTGACTTAGGACTTTTATGCTAAAAAGTTTTATCAAAATCAAAAATCAAAATCAAAAGTCATTTATTCAAAGTAGGCTGAAAATCAGCACTTTTTGAACGTCAAATCTACAAAAGACAGCCCCCAAAACGCCCGCCCTTCACCACTTCCTATGTGTTTTTGCTGGGAAGAAGAAGTGGTGGAACAAACTCCCCAGCAACACAATTCTGTCTGTATGGTTTGAAGAACCGTATACAAAAAAAAATAAATAAAAATATCACTCAAAATTATACATATAAATTTGTATAAAAAAAAGCAAGTAAACATGTAATCATGTTAGCTAGTACACACCTTACCCATACCTATTACTCAAGCAGCTATAAAAAAATGTGTAAAATAAAAAAAACAAGAGAGAACATAATGCCTCCATTCAGTGAAAATAGGTATAGTTTTAGGGCGTACCCACCGACATGTGAAACACGACGTGTTTTTATATATAAAAAATAAAATAAAACAAATTTACAACATAAACAGTGAAAACGGTGAACTAGGACTACTGTTCAAATCAAAAGTCATACACATTATATTACGGGTTAAGAAATACGTAGTCAGCAAGACGACCTGGTACCACAAGCAGCACCCGTTCACGAGCATAACGCGAGGATCAGCCATCGCCCCCCTCGCACATTTTTGAGGGAGGGAGGCAACCCGACCACCGACGCTACCGCAAGCAATACCGTCTAAGGGAGCATGACGACTTGCAACCACATAACAAGAAAACAGTTAATACTAATAGATTCACAGTCGCTAGTAAACCATTTACAAAATTGCGAAACAACCCATCGTGAAAACAGTACGAAGGTGGTAATCTGTCAGTATACATACAAAATGTCACGTATATAAATAAAATAAATCACATCAACTATCAATGATAACTCTTGAAGCTGTCCGGTGTTTAACATGAGGACCAACTACTCTTATCGTTTATGTAATCATTAACACTATAGTAGGCCTTCTTCGACAGAATAGTTTTGACTTGGACTTTAAATTTATCAAATGGCAATTCTAATAACGACTGAGGAAGTTTATTATAAAGTCGTATACCTAGCCCCTTAAATGTTCCATGCACCTTGTGAAGCCTGTGAATGGGTACGCACAGTTTATGCTTGTTCCTAGTGTTGATACTGTGGACATCACTTTTCTTAGTGTAGAGATGAATATTCTGCCTAATATATAGTATGTTAGCAAAGATGAATTGAGATGCCACAGTAAGGATACCTATTTCTTTGAAAAGCTCCCTTAAGGAATGCTTGCTACCTAACTGATATATTGCACGAACGGCTCGTTTCTGTAGTACGAAAATGTTTTCGATATCTGCAGCTTTGCCCCACAGTAGAATACCATAGGACATAACGCTATGAAAGTAACTAAAATAGACTATCCGAGCTGTGTCTACGTCAGTGAATTGTCTTACTTTTCTGACGGCGTAGGCAGCAGAACTAAGCCTTCCCGCGAGGCTAGATATATGTGAGCCCCACTGTAGCTTTGCATCAACTGTTATTCCCAGAAACACTGTTGACTTCACAGTTTCAAGAACTTCATTATTAAGGATAATATTAGGTCCTAAGTGTTTCACATTAGGCAAGGTGAACTTAACACATTTAGTTTTTTTAGCATTAAGAACTAAATTATTTGTTGTAAACCAGTTCGTAACTAAGGAGAGTGCACTATTCACGTCATCAAATTGGTCTATCATTGGTCTATCACTCTGGTCGTTCATATATTTTTCAGTGTTATATGTAAATCTAACAGCTGAATATTTGAACTTGGCTGATTATTCTGTTTAAGAACGCTTATGAATATATCGGTTACCGGTACCACTTTCAAACTTCCTTTAAAATACAAACAGACAGACACACAAAAAAGAAACTTTAACCTTTTAAATAGCGATAATTAACATAATTTGTTTTATTGATTATGATAATTATAAATGTTTTGTAAGAGTTCTATTTAATTTACATACTTATGCAATGAACAGAAATGGCACTTGCTCCACTCGCAAACTTCTTCCTGTACCCGGGAAAAATATAGCCTGTGTTACTCGGGGTTAATCCACCTAGCTAGAGAAAACATGTATTGCTGGGGAGTTTGTTGCGCCACTTCTTCTTCCCAGCAAAAACACATAGGAAGTGGTGAAGGGTGGGCGTTTAGGGGCTGTCATTTGTAAATTTTGACGGTCAAAAAGTCCTGTTTAGCAGCCAAGTTTGAATAAATATTTTTTTGAGTTCGCGTTTCAGATATTTTGTTTGTATCTTGAAGGCTCCGAAAATACTGAACCGATTTGAAAAAATCTTTCACTGTTGGAAAGCTACACTCTTCCCGAGTAACCTAGGCTATATTTTATCCCGGTACGGGCTGTAGTTCCCAAGGGACGCGGAGAAAACCGAGAGAAAACGGTTAGTTTAATAATCTATATATACAAGGTGTTGATTTGCATTTGTGCCATACTTCAGGAGGAGGACATGTAATACGTAAATAATCGATTGGAATTACAGTAGACGGGAAATAGTTAATATGCACTGCTTTTTTTGTCATTGTAATGTCATAGTATTTCAGAAGTAATCCAATTTTATGAATGAAATTTATGAATAATCGTTGCGTATGCTTTGTGTTTGCGTTTGTGTGAGGGCGCAGCACGGTTTTAAGGCCAGTAACACACGCGCCAAGTTTAAATACGGCTAGATGACATTGACGGATTTCCGAAAAAAAAAATCAAAAATTTTTGTACCAATTTTCTTATTGATTTGGGTTGAGAATCATTAGTATAATTACGTCCTTGACTATGGCACGGATGCAAATCAACAGCTTGTATATACAACATGTAACTTAATTAACGCACATCCTGAAATTAGTTTGTTCAGAATCGTTTACTGAATCGATTTATATAATTTTTAATATAGGTAATTTTTTATCCCAAAAATAATTAAAACTACGGAAATTATTGTCATTTTAACCCATTACAGCCAAAACAAATTCAAATAGACCGTAACTCAAAGTAATAAGACTTCGTGTATTGCCGGCTTTTTCCGTAGTTTCGTTATGTTGTGTCGAGTCGAGCGGCGCGCGGCGCGATATTTGCGTGCGAAGTAGTATGACCAAAAAGTTCACTAATTTAGTAAATAACAATGCATATACACGTTAAATTAAAAATTCAGTGTATGTATTAAAATTATAACATAATATTCTAATTGGGGTGTTTGAGGGTGTGCGTTAATTACGTTACATGTTGTATATATATATATATGAGCCATGAGAAGGGCTGTGCCTGGCCGGGATCGCCAGTGGATCTTAGCAGGAGGCATCTGCTTAGGATTTGAGATTGAGGGAGAGGAGGGTAGGATACTGCTGCCACGGAACGGAGAGGAGTGTGACAACAGAAGCTCGAGTAGTCGGGGTCGGGGCGGTGACCGCCGCTCTACTGACGGCGCTCGCCGCCGTGCTCGACACTGTGCACGACACTGTGGCGCCCTCCAGCGGACACGCCAGGTACTGTGGAGAGCCTGCTCTCGCACACGTCCGGCACCGGCGGTGACCGCCGCGCTACTGACTGCGCTCGCCGCCGTGCTCGACACTGTAGCGCCCTCCAGCGGACACGCCAGGTACTGTGGAGAGCCTGCTCTCGCACACGTCCGGCACCGGCGGTGACCGCCGCGCTACTGACGGCGCTCGCCGCCGTGCTCGACACTGTGCACGACACTGTGGCGCCCTCCAGCGGACACGCCAGGTACTGTGGAGAGCCTGCTCTCGCACACGTCCGGCACCGGCGGTGACCGCCGCGCTACTGACTGCGCTCGCCGCCGTGCTCGACACTGTAGCGCCCTCCAGCGGACACGCCAGGTACTGTGGAGAGCCTGCTCTCGCACACGTCCGGCACCGGCGGTGACCGCCGCGCTACTGACTGCGCTCGCCGCCGTGCTCGACACTGTAGCGCCCTCCAGCGGACACGCCAGGTACTGTGGAGAGCCTGCTCTCGCACACGTCCGGCACCGGCGGTGACCGCCGCGCTACTGACGGCGCTCGCCGCCGTGCTAACGCCTAGGGACGTCTCTACCTTTCTCCAATTGTGGCGGTTTACTGTTCCATTGGATACAGGGAGGTAGAGATAAGAGTGCACCTGTGTATGCGCACACACTGTCGTTGCTACGTTTCGTGCACTTTAATATCTCCTGCGCAATTGACTTGGTCTGCCAAATGGACTCCGATTTAGCCCTGCGGCGATGGGCAGAGGTAGAGAGGTCCGGTTGTGATGCCAACTTGGCTTTGTCTGATGTCTACACGCAGGCGACCTAGGGTAGATGGTCGCTTTGCACTGCATTGGGTTAACAGTGCAATTCGGCAGCTCCCTGGGTGACGAAGCAGCTCTATTTAGAGAGGCCCTGCTTCCCCCAATCCGGGGAGGGGACTAGAAAAGGTGTCCTAAAAAAGGCTTAACCCTGTATAAAAAGAGAGAGTAACCACGGCTGTCTCTGCATCAATAACTCGTGGTCGAAAGATACATAATAATCTCAGACGGAAACCCGTTAAAATTAATAATATGACCTTTGCAGCGTGGAATGTGCGAACCCTCCTTGATCGCGAAAGTAGCCTGTGTCCTCCTCGTAAAACCGCTCTCGTATCGAGAGAACTCCGACGCTACGGTGTGCACATCGCTGCTCTTAGTGAGACTCACTTGGCAGACGAGGGGGAGAGATTGGAGCGCTTGGGCGGATATACTTTCTTTTGGAAAGGTACTCCGTCCTCAGAGCCTAGAAGATCCGGGGTTGGATTCGCGATCAGCAACCATATAGCAGCTAAATTAGAGGAGTATCCTATCCACATCTCGGACCGCGTCACCACGCTGCGCCTACACCTCGATAATGGCAATCACCTTAATATCATCAGTGTTTATGCACCAACGCTCGACAAGGATGATGAAACCAAGGCCAAGTTTTACGAAGAAGTTACGCAAACCCTATCAAAAATTCCCCAAAGGGAACAGATACTTCTGATGGGTGACTTCAATTCGCGAGTCGGACGTGACTTTGAAGCTTGGCCAAAGGTCTTGGGAAGACATGGTGTCGGTAACATGAATAGTAATGGACAACTCCTGCTATCTCTTTGTGCCGAATTCGAACTGGCCATCACCAACACCATGTTCAGACTCCCGGCTAAGTATAAAACTACCTGGATGCATCCGAGATCAAAGCATTGGCACCTGATTGATTTCATAATCGTTCGGCAAAGAGACATTTCCCAAGTACAGATTACACGTGTTATGCGTGATGCTAATGCAATGTGCTCCACGGACCACCGTCTTGTTGTCACCAAGATGAAGCTTCGTTTATATCCTCCTCGCAGATCTCATGGAGTGAAGCCTAAGTGCCTAGATTTGGAAAAATTTCAAAGTCTGGAGGTACGCGACAACTATATACAGGCAATTAGTGATGCGATCCAGCTAATAGACGTTGAGCATGGTGATTCTGTAGTTAACTGGCATACCCTCTCGACCGGATTAATCGCTAGTGCTTCGCAGACACTGGGTGTCAAACCTGGCAGACACGAAGACTGGTTTGATGAAAATGATAAAATACTAACAAAAGCTATCCAGAATCACCGCTCCATACTACGTCAATTTAGGGACGATCAACAAGCGGAGCGTGTTAAGCAAAGTGGAGCCGAGTTGCGGAGATATGTACGGGAAATAAAAGACAAGTGGTGGCGTCAAAAGGCCGAACGTATGCAGTGGCTCTCTGACACGAAACAGCTAGGTGCGTTTTATGATGAGGTTCGCAAACTGGTCGGTAAAACCAGTCGTACAAGAGTACCCTTAAGATCTCATGACGGCACACAGCTAATGACCAACAAGCAGGACGTACTTAAGAGATGGGCAGAGCATTTCAACGACTTGCTCAATGTCGATAGAGCTGTGGACATGTCGTTTATCTGCTCGATGGCATCACTGCCCACTGTCAAGCAGCTAGACGATCCACTGACCCTGCGTGAGGTCATCGTTGCCGTTCAACAACAACAGAACAAAAAAGCGGTCGGCATTGATAATGTTCCTGGAGAGTTGCTGAAATATGGGGGTGCGGAGTTGCATGAGACCATTTGGAAACTCTTTGCAAAGATGTGGAACGAGGAGCGAGTACCTGATGAGTTTCGAGTCTCTCGGGTGTGCTCCTTGTACAAGAACAAAGGCGACAAATCTGACTGCAACTCCTATAGAGGTATCTCTCTCCTGACCTCTCCAGGCAAAACCTTTGCACGAATTTTACTGAACCGCTTGATGCCCTTGTCTGAAGACATACTGCCTGAAACCCAATTTGGCTTCCGGCCGAATCGAGGTACGTGTGAAGCCATCTTCTCTATCCGTCAACTTCTAGAGAAGAGTCGTGAGCAGAGTCAACCATTGTTTCTTTGCTTTGTTGACTTGGAGAAAGCTTTCGACTCGGTGCCGCGCAAAGCCTTATGGGTGGTACTAGCGAAACTTGGATGCACGGATAAGTTTATAAGAATGATACGACTTCTGCATGATGACATGCGCTGTTGTGTCAGTGTGCAGGGTGAGGACTCGGAGTTCTTTAAAGTGAGCTGCGGTGTGAAACAGGGCTGCGTGCTCGCTCCAACTCTCTTTGCCCTGTACTTTGCAGTTGTCGTTCGGGAAGCCTTGCAGACTCTGTCCGAAGGTATCCGTATTTGTTTTCGTACCGATGGCGGTGGTGTCTTCAACCTAAATAGACTCAAGGCTCGCACAAGAGTGTCTCACGCGACTGTCACTGAGATGATGTATGCAGATGACTTATGTTTTGTGGCGGAATCCCCAGATGGGCTGCAGAGACTTATGTCGAGACTACTGCAGGCATGCAGCAGATTTGGCCTGAAGATAAATGTCAAGAAAACCGAAGTCATGGCACTTGATACTGTGAACAGTGCCCCAGTTGACATTAGACTCGGAGATGTCTCGCTTAAGCAAGTAAACCAATTCAAATATCTTGGCAGCACCATAACATCCAGGTGTCTCCTTGATAACGAAGTCAACAGCCGAATAGGAGCAGCTGCTGCAGCTTTTGGTAGACTTCGTGCCAAGGTGTTCCGCTCACATGACATAAAGCTCTCTACAAAAGTAGCTGTGTACATGGCAATAGTTCTGCCAAATCTCCTATATGCCTCTGAGACTTGGTGTCTATACCGCGAGCATATTCGGACATTAGATAGATTCCATCTAAAATGCCTACGTGACATTATGTGCATCCAGTGGTCGGACCGTGTTCGTAACACGGAAGTACTTAGACGCGCTAATGTCAGCGGTATTGAGGCCTATCTAATGCGTCGACAGCTGCGCTGGGCTGGTCATGTCTCCCGGATGTCAGATGCCCGAGTAGCAAAGCGCGTCTTCTACTCAGAGCTGGAGACTGGCAAGCGTAAGCAGGGTGGTCAACGTCTGCGGTACAAAGATGTGCTGAAACGCCACATGAAGAGATGTGACTTAGATCCGTCACACTGGGAGGCTATGGCGGCAGATAGGACCAAATGGAGGCGGACTATTAAGGACAAGGTGTGCGAGTTTGAGAGCCGGCGGAGAGAACAGCTCGACGCTAGGCGAGATGAGCTGAAGGCCCGACCACCCGCGGCCATCCAATACACCTATAGCGGAGGAATGCTGACTTGCAGTGAATGTGGACGGACATTCACTGCAAAAATTGGCTTTGTCAGTCACTGGAGAGCACACCAGCGAAGCTCTCAAAATTAAGCGCAGATCCAAGTCGCTGTGGCCGAAATCGGCCAGGATCAATATATATATATATATATATATATATATATATATATATATATAGATAAATGAAACCCGCTTTCCGTTGTCACGACATAACATGAAAACGGCTTGACCGATTTGGCTGAAAATTAGAGGGGAGGTAACTTAGACCCGGGAGAAGGTTTTAGGATAGTTTTTGTCACCATCCGGCTACGGGACGCGGGTGAAACCGCGGGCAAAAGCTAGTCTATATATAAAAATGAAACCCGCTTTCCGTTGTCACGACATAAAATGAAAACGGCTTGACTGATTTGGCTGAAAATTATAGGGGAGGTAACTTAGACCCGGGAGGAGGTTTTAGGATAGTTTTTGTCACCAACCGGCTACGAGACGCGGGTGAAACCGCGGGTGAAAGCTAGTCTATATATATAAAAATGAAACCCGCTTTCCGTTGTCACGACATAACATGAAAACAGCTTGACCGATTTGGCTGAAAATTAGAGGGAAGGTAACTTAGAGCCGGGAGAAGGTTTTAGGATAGTTTTTGTCACTATCCGGCTACGAGACGCGGGTAAAACCGCGGGCGAAAGCTAGTAAAGCATAAATCTAAATATAATCTTTGTATAAAGGAAAATACGTCTATAGATTTGAAACTAGTTTCGATACAAAGCACACACATTGTTTGAACAGAATGTCAGACTATTGTAAATTATGCAAAAATGGGCGTTTTACTTGTTCTAACGGATTATATTCCGGAACAATAAATATCTTCAATCTCGATACTCATAATTACTACATAGTATAGAGCAAAGACAGACGACCTTATAAAGGTCGCCGGAAGACGCTGGATGCAGGTCGCTTCCAACAGGTATCTGTGGAGATCTAAGGGGGAGGCCTATGTTCAGCAGTGGACGTCCTATGGCTGAGATGATGATGATGATAGAGCAAAGTCGCTTTCTCTGTCCCCATATTCCTATGTACGATTTAAAACTACGCAACGATTTTTATTTTATTTTTATTTTTTTGTATTAAGAAATTTTTTATTCCTTTTATGTACATATTTACATGACGTAAAAATAAACTCATTTATACATATATATACAACTAAAATTTTTTAAAATAAATAGAGTGATTAAAGAGTACAGAGCTTTTTCTCAACTATATTGGGGTCGGCTTCCAGTGTAACCCGATGCAGCTGAGTAGATACCAGTGTGCCACAATGAGCGACTGCCTATCTTCGCAATATATTTTTTAATCATGTTGTTTGATATGACAAGATACTAATATTAAAATTGAAAAATCATTCATTTTAACATTTAAAAACTATAAAAAACCCAAGAATTTATGTTAATTCAACACCAAAAATTTGACAATCAGGTTTCGACTTCACGTTGGTGCTATATCGAAATCCAGATGTTCGTAAAATTTCGCAATTTTTAACAGAAACTAGAATCAAAAATATTGTCCAAGTATTCAAATTCATTGATTCTTTGTATCTACACTAGCTAGCCGTTTTCCCGCGGTTTCACTCGCGTCCCGTGGGAACTACTGGCCGTACCGGGATAAAATATAGCCTATGTTACTCGGGAAGAGTGTAGCTTAACAACAGTGAAGTATTTTTTCAAATCGGTTCAGTAGTTTCGGGACCTTATGTCAGAAACAAAAAAGATATGTTTCCCCTTTATTAAATTAGTACATTACCTTTTTACCCTAAATACTCCGAAAATACTGAAGCGATTTGAACAATTCTTTCACTGTTGGGAAGTTACGTTATCTCCTGGCAACATAGGTTATATTTATTTCACCCCTGAGACGCGAATGAAACTGGGTGAAACAGCTAGTTATAACTGGAACATTGAACTATCAAATCAATTAAAAAATGCAATAACTTTTGCATAGGTAAGTAAATTAACTTTTAAAACCGCAATTACATTAACTAATATTAGGTAAATGAACTTTATTGATTCGAAGACAAATTAAAATTTAGAAATACCCGTCCATCCAATTATTAAAAACTTACGTAGGTATTTATATTTAAAAGTATTGCAATAAAGCCTAGCTTTAGAAATTAGATTTATATCGAGAATTCATATTTTATATTTAAAAATGCTAATAATTTTGAAACTAATAAAAACGCAATTATTTTTATATTTGTAAACTTTTTTTTCAATGTAATATCGAAAAGTGTAATTATATGTTGTCTAATGAATGTAAAAAGAAATTTAAAAAAATATATAAAAAACTTACCAAAAATATTTTTTTTTCACCCAAATAACTAAATAAAATTCACGCACCAGTCAACACTCAAAAAGTCACTCTTAAAACAAAGTCCGACAAAAAAAATAATATTAAAAAATAAATAATAAATAAATTATTATTATTTTTAATAATTACTTTTGCACCGTCCGTTGCGCACGATTGCGAGTTATGGAATGGCAGTCGCGTGTGTTATGGTACATCTGGTGCCATTATGAAGTGTTAGGGTTAACCCGTTGAATGGTCATGTGGTACAAAAAATTTAGTATTTTTTTGTAAGGCGTTTAAATAACTGTAGGTGTGTGATATTTTTTTTATAATAGTGATACCAAAATCTTTTATAATATTAAAAATGTGAAAGTAAAGATAGGTGAATATTTGGGTGTGTTGTGTGTGCGTGTTGTGGACAAATTTTATCTGTGAGTTGGAATTCATGCTCTAGGGATAAGGGTGCAAAAACAGGAACTTTTTACTAGTTTTGTTTCGGGATAAAAAAACACTGAAATAGGAAAAAATCTCTGGTTGGTGTCCTAAGGTTACGGCTGTTTATATATAACCAAATCAAAAAAAATCTATCCATTTCAGTAATTTTTGAAGTCGTCTTTCTTTTTACCTAGGTTGTGGGGGTCAGATAGACACTCACTCATGCAACACTGGCATTCAGCAGCATAGGGTCAAACTATCAGACCCAATATACTCGTAGTTTTAAAAAGCCTATTCAGAATGACTTGCTATATTTTACTTGATCGATAGAATATTTCTAAATATGCAAAGATTTATAGCTTATTATAGCTTAGCCTTTTATGGAAACCAGCTTTATTACACAATACTTAGGCTTTTTAAAAACGGTCAAGTGCGAGTCGTGTCGTTCACAACGTATTGTTCTGTGTTGTTGTTTCCAGTTCGCATTTTATTTGATTTTTACTTATTTTTTTTTTTTTTTAATAATTATTTTTTTATTGTGGTTTTTCTTTAATTTTTTTTCTTTCTTTCGGCAGATCTACGTTAGGTAAAGTTAAAGTAATTTTTTCAAACATTATTATTTTTAAATCGGTCAAAGAGCTCTTTATTTTTCTATTTTAACCCACTTCAAAAAACGGAGGTACCTACTCAGTTTCACCTAGTATTTATGTATATGACCGATTATATCTCATTATTAAAGTTATTTAAAAACCGGCCAAGTGTGAGTCAGTTCCAATCGTAAAGGGTTCCGTACAAAAAGTATAAAAAGAGAAAAAGTAAGTGAGTGTATAGGTTACATACCTCTTCTATCTTCCTATGTATGTCAAGGTTACAGGTTCGATTCTCGAGTCGTGACAGATATAAGTATAGACACCTTAACTGGAACTAGTATTGTTAGGTAACTTTCAACTCACGACGTCAATATGTTAAACATGTTACTGGAAATAAATGAGCAGATTTTGATGAGATTGTTACGTATTCATAGATTGGAAGGTGAAAAAGGACATAAAGAAGCTTTCTCCAGGTTTAGCCCGATTTCCGTGAGAACTACTCTGTGCACCCGGATAAAAATTAGCCTTAAAGATTTCCCGAAGTATGAGCTGCTGCTTCCTGAAAGGATTGTTCAAATCAGTCCAGTACTTCCTGAGATTAGAGCCTTCGAATAGAAAACCTTAACAATATTATGATAAATGGTACCTACATTATAATAACTTAGGCACCTTCTACCACAGTCGGTTAATTATAGTTATCGGCACGGATATTGAGCCCTGACCTTCACCTGCGCAGAAGCGATTTATTGATTTATTGCCTTATGTGTACAGTGCGTAAAGCGATCTCCACTCTTCCGCCGAGAGCTCAATATCCGTGCCGATAACTATAGTCACCGAAATTAATGGAACTTTACACACATTTTCGTGCATTTGTATCCGACTTTTGCAATGATAACCACGCATGCGCTGTGACCTTGGCAATTTCTTCTCAACACTCTTGTTGGCATAACTTTACCTACTAAACAAACGAACCATGATTAATTAAAGTATTTTTAGTTTAAGGAAAGTTTTTTAACCGACTGTCCTAAAACGAGGAGGTTTTTAACCGACTTCCCAAAAAGGAGGAGGTTCTCAATTCGTCGGGATCTTTTTTTTTTTTTTTTTTTTTTTTTATGTATGTTCACCGATTACTCGAAGACGCCTGGACCGATTTGCAAAATTCTTTTTTAGTTTGATAGGGTATACCTCACAGGTGGTCCCATCATCATCAGGTCAGGATCTGATGATGGGAACCCTGAGAATCTAGAGCAACTTTCGAAAATTGTAGGCATGCACAGGTTAAAAACTTGACAATAAGGTGTACCTCTGATAGCACTATGCAACAGTGAAGGTTTGGAGCTGACCTGATGATGGAGACGAGAGAAGGTCGAGGGAACTCGACAACTGAATGTGTAAACTACCTCGTGTTTGGGCTTATATTCTTTGTATTGACGAGACCTTTGTAACAGTGAAGGTTTGGAGCTGACCTGATGATGGAGACCAGAGAAGGTCGAGGGAACTCGTCAACTAAATATGTAAAGTACCTTGTGTTTGGGCTTATATTATTCGTATTGATAAGAACTTTCCACTTATGCGGATAGTGACAACTATACTTGTCACTGAAAAGCCAAAAATAAAAAACTTTTTACAAAAAAATAAAACCGACTCCCAAAAACACTGAAAAGCAAAAAAAAAACTATTCTTAGGTGCATCGGCCTAGAAGTCGGTGGCGAAATAAACATATCATCATCCACTAGACACCGAATTCTAGGCCGATGCACCTAAGAATAGTTTTTTTTTGCTTTTCAGTGTTTTTGGGAGTCGGTTTTATTTTTTTGTTAAATGGTCGGAATATTTTCTTGTGGAACCTAACTTCCTATACCTACCTAATCTATAGTAGGTATCTATATACTTATAATAAATCTGTAGAGAGGTCAATTCTGTACATTAAATATTTTTGCAAAATAACTATTAGGGGGTGATTAGTGATCGATACTGATGCCAAAAATGCAATCAGTAAAATTTTTGTCTGTCTGTCTGTATGTTCGTTATGGAAACGAAAACTACTTGACGGATTTCAATGAAACTTGGTACAATGATTCTTCGTACTCCTGGGCTATAGGATACTTTTCATCACGCTACGGTCAATAGGAGCGGAGCAGTGAAGGTAAATGTTGGGAAAACGGGAGAAGTTACTCCATTTTTTACGCTTCCGTCGCGTGTGCAGCCTTAATGGTTAAAGCTACACAGTAACAATGTATGACGGAAATTTTCTCCTTAAAATTATGTAAAAAATATACCTTGACAGTATATGTCTATCTTTTATGGTTGGCTTACAATAACACGTTTAACTCTCGATAGCCTCTCTTTACACTAAGTCCAATTCTAACGCGGACGAAGTCGCTGGCAGAAGCTAGTGTGTAATAAAGAGAAAACATTTTTTTTTGTATCCTAACCAAAGGCTCCGAAACGACCGTTTTGAAAAAATCTTTCAGTGTTGGAAAGCTACACTCTTCCCGAGTAGCATAAGCTATATTTTATCCCGGTACGGGCAGTAGTTCCCACGGGACGCGGGTGTAACCGCGGGAAGACGGCAAGTTAGACATAAAACATTTTCATAATCCAACTGCCGAACGGGACACAACAGAAGTGGTCATTTGATGTTTTCCCACCTTTAAAGAAGAGGTATTTCAGCATTAAACTAATGAGGAAGTAGGTATTAAGTTAAATTAAAATTAAAAGTATCTGTAAGCTGCTGACATAGATTCACATAGGTAGCATTCCAAATGTCAGAATCATCTATACTTATATTATAAAGAGGAAAACTTTGTTTGTTTGTTTGATTGTAATGGATAAACTCAAAAACTACTGCGCCGATTTTAAATATTCTTTCACTATTAGAAAGCTATATTATCTGCGAGAAACATAGGCTATATTTTATCCCGGTGCGGGCAGTAGCTCCCACGGGACGCGGGTGAAACCGCGGGAAAACGGCTAGTATTTCATAATTTCAGTGCGTTTTCCTTGTTTGAATTGTTCCCCAAGGTTTTATCTATGGCCCGGGGAAACCATTTACCTCAACCGGGTCAAAGTAGATCATGCCATTTGTATCCTGCTTAAATCGGAATCGGATATATTGAGTTACTAGCCGTTTTCCCGCGGTTTCACCCGCGTCCCGTGGGAGCTACTGCCCGCACCGGGATTACTCGCAGATACTTAATGTAGCTTTCTAATGGTGAAAGAATATTTAAAATCGATCCAGTAGTTTTTGAGTTTATCCATTACAACCAAACAAACAAACAAAGTTTTCCTCCTTATAATATTAGTATAGATTAAGAAGGTAGTTAACTGACTGCTACTTTAAGGAAGTTAGTTAAAAACTTTCACAATAAAAGTAAATCGTTAGCTAAATAATAGAAATGAAGTTAATTAACTGGTTTAGAAACCTTAATGGTTTTTTCCACGTTTTGTAACTTAGTTGCAGTTCAAATACTTTTTGTCTAGTGGATAGGTACCTAAGAATCCTAATATTTTTCCAATTTACTTATTTTTTTTTTATTGTTTTTTTTTTGTTGTCGCTGGGCTAAAAATGCTATTACGCATCTCCTTCCCGTCGGGGGACGGGAGAGGGGTATGTGGGACTCCCCGGTAAAATCGTTTCCGGTATACCCACTAAAAAGGCCCAGCGGCACTCCGACCTCGCCTTAGTGGAGGGGGTCTGGGAATCTATGGCGTCCAGTCCCCCACCGGCGATTGCCCGCCTTACGGCAGGCCCCTCATACCTCCCCCTAGTGGAGAAGGGTCCTTATAATGGTCGGAGCGCAGGGGTTGATCCTTGTGATGCAGGCGGTGGCGCCCCCGCACCTGTCACCTGCTGATCGCCCCCCCGGGGCGGATGGGGACGGATGTCGTGTTTGTCGTCTTCTGCCCCTTCTTCGTCTAATAGTTGGTACCTACGCAGATTCTGCCAGGCTGAAGAGCCTGAAAAAGGACAAAGCCAGGCTTTAAAAAGTTTTAAGCCGATTGCAGGAAGTAGTTCAGCAATAGTAAACAGCAGTGCTAGATATATAGATCATTATATTTATAAGTAGGTAAATAATAGGAGAAATCGATATTTAATTTAGATAGTTCGATGACAAAACCGTAATGAATGAGTAAAGATTATTTATAGTTTGAAAATGAGTGTGATTGTACACTACAGGGGCTCATGGCTCAATAGCCACCTTATTTATTTACTAGGTCTCTTATTTATCGAGGTAATTGCTAAGAACAGCCCAGGCTGGGTGACAAGCGATATTTTTACAAATCCAATACCCTCAGGTAAGACTGATTGCCACGGCTTCTGACTACCAGGGGCCTGATTCTCCTCATCATCATCATCATCATCAGCCTATCGCAGTCCACTGCTGGACATAGGCCTCTCCAAGTGCACGCCACTGAGATCGATTTTCGGCTTCTCGCATCCAGCTCCTGCCAGCCGTCTTGCGCAAGTCATCACTCCACCGTGCCTGAGGACGTCCTACACTATTTTACACGTCCCGATTCTCCTAATTTTACTTAAGCAACATACGATTCACATTCGACTGCGATCCAATCCCGACTCGATTACGATTGAAGCGTATGTGGCATTCCGCTATTTTTTCTTTGAAATAAACGTTTTTATCCTTTGCTGTCATTCAATAATGAATCATTTTGTCTGCAAATGATTTACGATTGCAAAATGATTGTACAGCAAACTACCGTATAGACCAAAATCACCGAAATAGCAGACCAATCGCACACCAATCAAATGTCAATCGAATACGATTGGTCTTTTATTAGTAGCAGAATGCCCGATATGGTTAAAACTGCTATTGCGATCATATTGCGATTCGATTTCTATTCGATTTTGACATTATTAACTTAGGAGAATCGGGCCCCAGTATCAAGTGCCAAAGATGTTCAAATGTCACCCACCAATTTATTTTTCCTTCCGAAACATAGAAGAACTCGTTATAACGAGATCCCATCCACGGACCGACCGCACCTACAAACATTTATATTATCTAAAGCAGTGGTTCTCAACCTTTTAGTCATGAGGGACCATTTGACCAAAAGTTTGTCTTGCCGGGGACCACCCCATCCCCATTGGTTTGCCTAAATTGGGGGTTCTTTGATAAAGAATACAAGCACACTTTATAATTAGCACTCATTTCTTTATTATCTTTATCTTTATTATTTAGCAAAAAACTAACAGTTTCTGAATACGCTAGCGAAGTGACCGGGAAATTTTAATTATTTTTTAAGACTCAAAACCAAAATTACGTTAAATGTAGCCCAAACATACATTTTTTTTCTGTTGGACAAGTAAGATGGATATATACGTAAGATGGATAGCAACGTCGCGAAGCAAAGCTTCGCGGACCACTTGGAATGCCTCCAGGGACCACGAGTGGTCCGCGGACCACCGGTTAAGAACCACTGATCTAAAGGTACATAGGTACTCTATAGACTCCAGAGTATAATATTTTTTAAACCATCATCCCGAAAAGTGGAGAATCTACTTTATATCTAGTGCGCATTTATTGCAACATTCAATCAACAAATGAGCCACACAAGTAACATGAACAAAATTTTAAAGTTCATAAGATTGTACCAGCAAAACGCTGGACAATCATTCAAAAAATTTACCAAAATCTAGCTCAGACAGAAGAAAGCTATAATTAATACTAGACTTAGGTACACGCTAATAGGAGTGCTCCAGAGATTTCAATGACACCCTTAGCGAAGGACACGCGAGGTCATTTGCATTGTGAACGAAACCATAGCGCGATGCAGATTTCACGATATTTTGTACAACGCCATCTGTTGAGTGGTAGTGGAAAACTATTTTGTTAGTGCAAAAAAGTGTTTTTTCACGTATTTTATGAGTGTTTTTGATTGTACCTATAGGATAATTTTTTGATCTTTTAAAATCCAAGCATCAAGTTCACAATAAGCATATTTTTTATCTATGATATTCATTCTCTTTCTCTCAGCCTTTTGCGTTCAATTTATATAAAAAGTACCTAGAAAGAAGTGATTTTTTTTTGTGTTTTTGAATTTTGATTTTAAATATGTTTTGAAGCTTTTAAAAATTAAGAAGGAGCTTCTAAAATCGGTTGTTTTTTTATGTACCTATGTTAGTCATTATATCTTTCGCAGCCTTTTAAGTGTACCTAATAAGATTGTGCCAGCAAAACGCTGGACAATCATTCAAAAAATTACTTACCCAAAATATAGCTCAGACAGAAGAAAGCTATACTTAAAACTAGTCTTACATGCTACATGCAATGCTCCAGAGATTTCAATGACACCCTCAGCGAAGGGCATTCGAGGTCATCTGTATTGAGAACGAAACCATAGCGCGATGCATCGATATATACGTACATATGTCAATGGCGCGATGCAGGTTTCACGATATTTTGTACAACGCCATCTGTTGGGCAGTAGTAGGAAATTATCTTTTAGGAGTAGAAAAAAGTGTTTTCGCGTATTTTATGAGTGTTTTTGATTGTAAATATGCTTTTAACTAATTTAGCAAATAGGAGGACTTTTTTATGTTTGTTTGAGCGTAGGTATCTCTGCCATTAGCTACTGATGAAAATAAATATTTTCTATTTTAGTCTAGACAGTATTTTTATTTATTTATTTACTAAAATTGAATTATCGACTTTTATGTGATTTGTTTAGTTGACAGCCGTTTTTTTACTTACCTATTTATTTCTGATATCCGCTATTGATTACCTCACACTTATAAAAAACATTCAATATGCACGATGGTTATAAAACGGTGTCCATAGATAACCTTGGTTATTTTTTACAAATCTTCGAAATATTATGGTCATGGAGATCAAAATGACTAGCGGAGATGTCAAAACGCAAAATCTCCTAAGAAACAAGCGTCGCCAAAATGCGGGAGTTCGCAGGACGAGGAACATTACTAGCTCCGCCCTTACACGCATTCTATGGAACTCGCCCATTATTTTCAAAATAGAATCACCAATCAATCAAGAATAACCTTTGACAGATTGGTTTTGATTTGACAAGGAATCAGAATGCCTCGTTAGTTCTAGTAACTGATCACGTCTACCGTACGTTGCTTGACCTACAAGAAGGCGCCCGACCTACCTTCCTTATGACATCTCCGCTATCTTACCTTCCTCCGTGGTTATGGCGAATACAAAAGAGCTTTGATTGAACTTGACCTGATCACCTCTAACTAAGTGCGCCTACGCTTTTGAAATAACTCTCGGGTTAAACCCGACGTCAACAAAATCCTACAAAGAATAGGTAGGTATTGCAATCTTTAATCGACTATCTTTGTATGACGGTACCTTTGTCACAAATCACCCGTGTATAGAAGAAACTACTGCCCGTACCTACCGGGATAAAATATAGCCTATGTTATAGTTATCGGCACGGATATTGAGCCCTGACCTTCACCTGCGCAGAAGCGATTTATTGGTTTATTGCCTTATGTGTACAGTGCGCAAAGCGACCCCCACTCTTCCACCGAGAGCTCAATATCCGTGCCAATAACTATACTCGGGAAGCGTGTAGCTTTCCAACTGTGGAAGAATTTTTCAAGTCGGTTCTATGGTTTAGGAACCGTATTTTGTTTTTTGTACCGCAAACCAAAAAACTCCTCGTTATAATTTTTCTTCGGAATTAGAAATTTTATCTGATTACTGAAAGAAGTTCCCCGTGAGAAATTTCAATTCTCTAACTGTAACTAGACGGACGGACAGAGGAGCGATAACAATAGGGTCCCGTTTTTCTCTTTGGGTACGGAACCCTAATATATGACAGCAAATAAATAATGTGCTGCCAATGTCAGCTTTTGTCCACAAACTATCTAAAATCAGCTGTTCTTTGTTGAACTACAGTTAGGGTTAACCGGTCTAGTAGGCCTTCGGAATGTTTGTTTAATATTCTGAAATTTTGCTCTAAGACCGGTTTTACACTATTGGATTTTATCGCGTTCGGTTGTAATACGCGAGATACATTCTTTATCATCATCCACGTTAATGTCGGTCCTGCTCCTGATCTCTCTCCGGTAGTGTCAGATTGCCGTCCCATTGCGCTATGAGAGTGAAGGAATACTGAGTGCACCTGTGTCCAAGCAAATACTTGTGCACTATAACATGTCCTGCGCAGTTGGCTGATCTCCTTACATGAGAACAGCCGCCGATAATCGGCTAGGAGGACATCATTCATAAATTATCAATCTGAATTTTATTTGTGGCCAGCGGAGCATGTCTTCTCCTTCTACACTCTTCTATCTGCCATCATTTCACAAGTAACATTCTCTCAAACCAGATATAACCATAACGTACGATAACATGTAGACGAAAATAATTTGTCGTGCATCTTTTGAGCCTTTATGTCAATTGTTTGCTGATGGGAAAGCACTGTTAAACACAATAATTTAGGTATTAATCGTTTCTAACTTAATAACCATATCTAACTTAACTAAATCGTTCCCAATATTATTCCCAATCTTTATACAAAACTAAAAATAGAATACTATGTACAAAACATAAAAACATTTATATAAAAGGAACATCGATTAGGCGTCGAAATATTCCTCCGTATCACTGTCCTCCGGAAACGTGCCCAGAAGACTGGCTGCATTCTTTGTCCGTTTGATCATTGTCATTCAAAATTGATTTGCTTATAGTCGATAGAAATTTGTCATAGTCTCATATACCTACAAGTAATGTCAAATTCCTATATGTAAGCCGTAAGAGGCGTGCAGCGTCGGACTGGCCATACAGTCGAGGTGGCATTTGCCAGCCGGGCCCCAGCCTGCACGGGCCCCCCCACAGGCCTGGGTTGAGAGGCATGCGGCAACCTCAGCACAGCGGGGGGGGGGGGGGCGCGCAGCGTGCCCCCTGTGCTACGGTTGCCCGCGTGCATGTCTCGTAAACTATGCGTCTTACAAAAAATTTGAAAGACAAAACAATTTGCTACAAATTATGACTTGACGAATTTTTTGTAAGATGCATAGTTTACGAGATATCGCGAAAAAAGTGTTTTCACCCCTTTTTTCAAGATGGCGGCCGGGGGACCTGGGTGGCGACCCCACAAACTTGAGATTAAGCTTCTATTGACCCCCCACACATGTCCCAAAAATAAAATTGCATCCTGTAATAAATGCAATACTCTGTCCTTAAATTGTAGGTAACATTTCAATGGGCTAAAATTGCCGGAAAATTATGGGAGTTTTATTTCGCTTTCTTTTATGTAAGTATTATAGTGGTTATTATTATTATCAATAATAATAGTGTTTATTCCGCCGTTTATAAAATAAACTAAAGCAAGAAACCCTACAGGAATCGGTCATGATTTCGAAGGACTGAGACATTTTTGCTGTTGTAAGGTCGCGGCAAAAACGCGTAAAATTCGCAATTTACGCGGTTTTCTAGATCTAGCTAGCAGGGCGCCAAGTATACACTAGGGCTATAGAGGTTAAAAACTCGATGAATTCGGAACTGCAACATTTATAAATAACAATTAAGAAACGTAACGTATTTATTCACTCTCATCTCATAATTTTGATGAAACGGAACGCATTACGCAAGTAAAGAGTCTGTGGTTTGGGGAATCCCCGACGCGTGCGTTCGCTGCTCCTTGAATCGCATTCCATTGTTTAGTCGGTTTGTATTGCCCTTACCGCCGATACTCTAGTTCAATTACGTTGTTTTTAAATATTATACTGACTTACGTTACATCGAGAAACTGTTACAATGGAAAAGGTAAGTTGCATAATATTATTTTTATTGCTTTCTGAAAAAAAAGTCACTTTGGAGCATTTGTAATCTAATATTATATAGGTACCTAAGTATTACTCAAATTGATATATAAGTACTTCACGGTTTCAGTCACGTTCAGCGGCATATAAACCTAAATC
This sequence comes from Helicoverpa assulta, assembly GCA_963856015.1. Taxonomy (NCBI): domain Eukaryota; kingdom Metazoa; phylum Arthropoda; class Insecta; order Lepidoptera; family Noctuidae; genus Helicoverpa; species Helicoverpa assulta. The sequence goes on from CAWLCW010000003.1 coordinate 1,127,119, forward strand.
TGGTTCGGAGAAACGGAAAAATAAAAGAAAGATAGAATTACAAACAGCGGCTTCGAACCCAAAGCAATCCAGGCTTTCCTTCACGTCTACATCTCAAGAGCTTGAAGATCCTCAAAATCGGAGCGAATCGCAACCAGGTAAATAGATTTAATTTAATACAGTTTTTTTTTTCTAATTTAACAAATCTTTACATATTTGTTAGCTAGTTTTACCTGTAGTTTCGCTTTTTAATTCCTTCTTTACATAGAATTATAACGCCTAGGAGGCCAATTCTTAGTCAAATAGAGATACAAATATGCCGAAAAAATTGAGGAATGTCGGATGAAATTGTATGGGGAACACACGACATCGGCCATTTTTTTTCGACATAAGCATATTTCTATCTCTATTTGACTGAGAATTGGCTTCCAGAATAGCCTTACTACTGGCCGCTGCGTAAAATTTGAAGCACAAAACGCACACATCGTTTTGCTTGGTAGTCGCACGCAAGACAAACGTAAAATAATGTTACCAGTCAAATGACATTTCCCCAAAAATGGGAAATGGATATATACTTCTGTACAGTTTTAATAAGGCTTATTAACACAAACTTGTTTTTAGTTAACCAAAATGTACATGATATGCGCACGGGGTCGATTATCTTAAAGCTTGGGGATTCATCAAATGTTTAGACATGGATTCACGAAGACATTTAGATACTTTTGATGATGTTTTCAAAGCTGCAAGTTTATTTGCATCCGATGTTCAAGACTTGATGCACGCTGAAAACATTGATCTCGACGTACAAACCACGTTACCGTTACGAAGAATTTCTAAAATACCGAAGAAACATGAGCAGTTATGTGAAGATGAAGTAGCATTATTGGCTACAGACCCAAAGAGATTTTATTCTATTTCTGTCTACAAAGTCATTATTAATACAGCTTTAGTTAAAATAAACGAAAAATTCATGTGCAACGAAGATTTAATGAAAGATGCCGCTTGTTTGGACCCGAAAAACTTCAATAAAATCAAAGAAAATGGAATTCCTAATGACGCGCTAAAGTCTATCGCATCAATTGCAAATGTCGATCGAGAGTTGCTGTCAAAAGAACTGGAATCTTTTGCAAATAAGTTTAGTGAACTGTCTAAAACTCTTTGGGATGAGCACGTTTCTCCTAGGCAGCATAAGCAAGATTCAGATTCACAAAGCGACGAAGAAAACGACGAAGATGTTTTAGACTTAGACCAGGCAGCAAAGGACGCCATGTGTTTTTCCAGAAGTGGTTTGGACGTCTGTCAAAGTTGCATACCATGTGCATGTAAACTTTTATCATAGTATAATATGCATATCAGCACGTACACCACCTTATATGTTGCATATTGTGTAATTCTCACAATTTCATTCACGCAAGTGACTTGTGAGACGATTTTCAGCATTGAAGAGCATTAAAACGAGACTTCGTTCTTTACTGGGGCAAGAACTGTTGGATTCGTTGATTATATTAAATACAGAATCGGATCTAATCAAGGATGACGAAAACAACAGCTTTTACGATCGAGTCATTAACTGCTTAGCTGAAAGTTCTCCTCTTTTAAAAAAAATGTTGATTGGCTAGCTTTATATAATTTGTTCTAAGTAAATACCTACTTACTATTCTATTGTATTTTAGTATAGTATTAATTTTTTTATAGTTTGTTTATCTCAATTTGTGTATCTCAGTATTTTTCGATAGTATCCCATCATCATGGTCTAGTCTCGGGCCCCGGGATTGTGATCAGCCACCCGGGCCCTTCCGGCCCAGTCCGACCCTGGAGGCGTGGGTTGTGTAACAATCATGTTATTTATATCAATTTGCATACAAGTTAAATAAAGGTTTAAGATGTTTCATTAGAGTCCTTCGTTGACCTATCTATACCAATTATTTTCATTCTTCGGTTCCTTTATGTACCAGAGCCGCGGTAACTCTTTCAATCAAACAATGCGGCAGTATTAAAAACCAATAACAGTTTTATTGACCCAGGAAAACAAATCTACCACAATTAATAAAAAAAATATTCATCTAACAAAAAAGAGCTAACAATCTATAGAAAATATCGACACAAAAATTACGCATACTCGTTTTTAACAACTTCAAGTTCGGCAAGGCTACATCGCAGCCCAAAAGGTACCTGCTCTCCAAATCTGACACAACAGTGTCGACCTTGCTGAGATAATCAAATTCGCGCCCAACCATGCGTCCGATCGGACGGTCTGACGTAAGAAAGCGTCATAAATGTCTTGCACAAAATAACAGAACCGCTATTATGTCGCAATATGCATAATATTGCACAATTTAATAACTTTTACTTTGACAACTAGTACTGCCATCTAGCGGTTAATAGCCGAAGTTTTTGTTTCATCCTTTCGGTGATAGATGGCAGTTTGTTTAACTATAACTATGCGTAGTTGCAAAAGGTGTTGATAGATGGCAGTTTACTCAACTGTAAGTAAAAATTGTTATACCAGTTCTAAGAATGAATAGCACCTACAATTCATAGAAAATTAATTATTTTACTGACGAGCTTCTCGTTCCTGTTCCAATATGGACAATTTATTCATTAATAGCTGTTCCAAACAGCAGAATAAATTGAAAAGTTTGTTCCTCGCATGCCGACATCGATAGGAAAAAATGTCCCGCACCCAGATAAAACATAGCTATTCTGCAGTTCTGACATGAAAGCCACCAAGGACATACAGAGTTACTTTCTCATTAAATGACAAAAGAAGTAAATATGAGTACCTAAATAAGTAAATGCACAGGGGCCCGATTCTCATAAGTTAATAATGTCAAAATTGAATAGTAATCGAATCGCAATAGGTATGATCGCAATAGCAGTTTTAACCATATCGGGCATTCTGCTACTAATATAAGACCAATCGTATTCCAACGACATTCGATTGGTTTGCGATTGGTCTGCTATTTTGGTGATTTTGGTCTATTTTTAGTTTGCTCTAAAATCATATTGCAATCGTAAATCATTTGCGGACAAAATGATTCATTATTGAATGACGGAAAAGGATAAAAACGTTTATTTCAAAGAAAAAATAGCGGAATGCCACGCTTCAATCGTAATCGTAATCGAATGTGAATCGTAGGTATGTTGCTTAAGTAAAATTAGGAGAATCGGGCCCCTGTTGTCCTGTTTGTGATCTCTCTCCGGTGCTGTCGGATTGTCGTCCCATCGCGCTATGAGAGTGATGGAATAGTGAGTGCAGTGTCTAAGCAAATGTGTACCTGCACTACCTATAATATAGTAAAATATGCTTGAATTGAACATTTCAAATCACCTAGCTAAATCGTATGAATAAATTACTATTCTGTAACTCGATCCAAATAACTGTTCTTATTAACTAGTTACGCGTAACTGTAATAACAAATACCTACTTAAACTACAATGTTTCTAAGAAATTTTTAACTAAGTATTACTGATTGCCTATAGCCGGATAGCCGATAAAATTTTTGCTGTGCAACTTAAATTTGTGACGTGAGTTTGGTTAAGCAACAATTGGCACGTTTGGTCTGTGGATGAGTGATCTAGGAAAGTCGGAGACGAGTTCCTTCATGTTTCTTTAGAGTTCTGGGGCCCGATTCTCCTAAGTTAATAATGTCAAAATCGAATAGAAATCGAGTCGCAATATGATCGCAATAGCAGTTTTAACCATATCGGGCAGTCTGCTACTAACATACCAATCGTATTCCAACGACATTTGATTGGTTTGCGATTGGTCTGCTATTTTGGTGATTTTGGTCTATACGGTAGTTTCATCTTCATTAATTTTGCAATCGTAAATCATTTGTAGACAAAATGATTCATTATTGAATGACAGAAAAGGATAAAAACGTTTATTTCAAAGAAAAAATAGCGGAATGCCACATACGCTTCAATCGTAATCGAGTCGTGATTGGATCGCAGTCGAATGTGAATCGTATGTTGCTTAAGTAAAATTAGGAAAATCGGGCCCCTGGTTGTCATTTAAACATTTTTGGCAATAGTTACGGGTAGTCAGAAGCCAACGAGTCTGAAAACCAGTATTCTGAGTCTAAAACTATTGAACCAGAGGCTAGAGCCTAAAAAAGGACACAGGCTATCTTTTATCCGGCTGCGGGAAGTACCTACCCAGTTCCCTTGTGACGTGGGTTAATATCTCCATCCATCTCCCAAGCCTTTTCCCAACTGTTGGGGTCGGCTTCCATTCTGACCGGATGCAGCTGAGTACCAGTGTGCCACAAGAAGCAACTGCCTATCTGACCTCCTCAACCCAGTTACCCATTGGTCAAAACCTAGCTGTTCCTACAATTAAACTTTTACTTACCCATTTTACGTCATAAAATGAGGCTATTTACCTATATCTAGCTAAAGTGAGCAACAACTATATTTCCCAATGCCTCAACCGACTTGAAAAAAAGCCGTGTAATGTATTACGAGGCGATGGCACGGCTGTGACGTAACCTTGCCTACATATATGATTATACTGTAAACCGGTTCGCGGATAGTGAGGGGAAAAGTTATCGATAGAAAGTGTAGGATAGTAGGTTTGTAGGTTAGGAGCTGGTCATTTTGGTATTTGCATTTTTGGACATAAAATTCGACAAAAAAAGTGAGATATTCTTTTTTGTGTCTAAGTAGTTATTACTGTCTATTAATTCTTGTGAATGTAAGTTATTAATTCAATCTTACACATAAAACTTTATACCTAGTCTTTGCGTAGTTTTGTTTTATCAAAAACTAAAAAATCATAATAATAGGGATATCGATTCAGCGCATCAAGGGAAATAGGCAAAAATACTATGTTTGCAAGTGCATATAAGTACATAGATCCAAGCTATTATTATTTACTTACGCATTACTGGCACCGGCAGTTGAGTCGTCGCTTATCAATTGGTAAAGAAGTCTACAAGCATTTTACCCTTAATTAAACCAATTAGGTATGTATCTTTTAAGTCACTTAACAACACAAAGACAGCTTAACTTTCATTTATTTTTATTAAAATAACTAAAATCTATCGACACAAACTATCGACATCAACAACCGTGTCCCCTCACTAGTGGGGCGTAATGAAGCGAATCTACTTTCACCGCCCTGTTCCAACATAATGTTACTACTGCGATATACCTACATATTGTTGACCAAATCTATTAGCCAATACCAACTAGTATTTACTTCTTACCTGATCTCTCTCCGGTGGTGTCGGATTGCCGTCCCATCGCGCTATGAGAGTGAAGGAATAGTGAGTACACCGCAGTCCAAGCAAATGTGCGTGCACTATAATATGTCTTGCGCAGTTGGCTTATCTCCTTATATGAGAACAGCCGATAATATAATCGGCTAGGAGGACATCATTATCGAGTGAGCTGCAAGTTTAATCACCTATCAAGCCCTAGTGTCAGAGTTTTCTCAAATCCCCCTGACGGCCTCTGACGTTGAATTGTAACAACGACTGCTACTGAGTAGCATTCGGGGACGACTCCTAGGCACGAGGGTGTTATACCGCCAACTTCCAGACTTTGAGCTGCTTTATGAAAGTTTCTAAAACCCACAAAGCGATTTCGGTCTCACCTAGGAATTGAACCTACGAACTTGTGACCAACGGGACAGCAGTTTAGGCTACTACCAGTAGACTTTCACTATTAGTCTGCTCTTGCGACTTTGAGAGACTATAAGGCGCCAAGATGATTTAACGATGTGTAAAAAAAATCTTTGAGTTGGCTACGTAACAACCTCACGAGTTATTCGATCATAAGGATCCATCTTGTAATGAAAAGTGTTGAGGAAGACATTTTAAATTAGTGGATCCCGCCTTTCTTTTGTAGGTACATCTTTGGCAGTCGTTACGGGCAGTCAGAAGCTAGAAAGACAACCAGTCCTACAGCACAGGGTCTTGTAAGGTAAAGGATTTAAAGAAAAAAAGTAATTTATTCAAAGTAGGCTGAAAATCAGCACTTTATGAAAGTCAAGTTTACAAAAGACAGCCCCGAAATACCCGCCCTTCACTACTTCCTATGTGTTATTGCTGGGAAGAAGAAATGGTGGAACAAACCCCCCAATAAAGGCAGTCAGATACTTAGACAGTCGCGCCATGTGGCACACTGGTACTCAGCTGCTGACCATGTGCTCAGAAGCTGACACCAACATAGTTGTGAAATGCCTAGATGAATAAAGTAAAAAAAAAAAACAATCATCCGCCTAGCCTTTTCCTTTTTCAAGTCTGACTTTACAAAAGCTGACCTTTGGACGTTGCAATATGTAGGTAAGTAAGTAGTGTTGGTACATAAATTTGAAATATCTCTCGTTAGGTACCAATGGGTACCGTTTGTATCGTTTGGCAATATAATAATGATGGCGTCCACGGCCGATTTCGGCCACGGCGGCTGTTCTCATTTAAGGAGATCAGCCAGCTGCGCAGGACATATTATAGTGCACAAGCATTTGCGCAGACACAGGCGCACTCCCTATTCCTTCACTCTCATAACCCGATGGGACGGCAATCCGACACGACCGGAAAGAGATCAGGCGCAGGACCGACATTTACGTGTTCTCCGATGCACGGGTGAATCAATCACCAACTTCCAGACTACGGGCTGCTTTGTGAAAGTTTAAGAAAACCCACATAGCGATTTCGGCCCGACCCGGGAATCAAACCCGAGACCTCGAGCACAGCAGCCGCGCTTGCGACCACTAGACCAACGAGGCAATATAACTAAATATAGATCCTATTTGTAATGCGAAAGTAACTCCTGTCAGTCTATCTGTCCGGTTTGTTAAGCACACAACTATTCTAAAGTTTGTAAAAGGATAAAAGCACTTTTTATCCAGCCGCGGGAATAATTCCTTTGGGATGTGGGAATTATTGAACCCGCAATACTACTGAAAAAAAAAGTCGTGGTGGCCTAGTGGGTAAAGGACCAACCTCTCAAGTATGAGGGCGCGGGTTCGATCCCAGGTCAGGCAAGTACCAATGCAACTTTTCTAAGTTTGTATGTACTCTCTAAGTATATCTTAGACACCATTGACTGTGTTTCGGATGGCACGTTAAACTGTAGGTCTCGGCTGTCATTGAACATCCTTGGCAGTCGTTACGGGTAGTCAGAAGTTAGTAAGTTTGACGCCAGTCTAACCAAGGGGTATCGGACTGCCCGGGTAACTGGGTTGAGGAGGTCAGATAGGCAGTCGCAGTCGCTTCTTGTAAAGCACTGGTACTTAGCTGAATCCGGTTAGACTGGAAGCCGACCCCAACATAGTTGGGAAAAAGGCTCGGAGGATGAATACTACTGAAATATGGGTCTTAGAGAAATATCTAAAGATGTCTAAAGCCTGAGAAAGAATAAGAATTTAATCCAGGTGCTCGAAGTAAGAAGTTCTCTTATGAACACGGGTAGAACCTCCAACGTTAGTTTGCTATAAAAAGGTTTAGGTATATAAATTCAAAGGTAACATATCGGGTGTGTCGTACCTAATCTATACTTAATATTATAAAGCTAAAGAGTTTGTTTGTTTGAACGCGCTAATCTCAGGAACTACTGGTCCGATTTGAAAAATTCTTTCAGTGTTAGATAGCCCATTTATCGAGGAAGGCTATAGGCTACTTTTTATCCGGGTCCGTGCCGAGGATCCCACGGGATGCGGGTGAAACCGCTGACAGAAGCTAGTCATGTATGAATACGTTAATATACTGGTTATTAAGTGTCGATTAGCACAAAGAAAAAAATTAAATATGTAAAAATTAAATCACAACAAAGTAAATAGAATAAAAATGTGCGAAAATTAGAACACCATATAAGAGTCAGTCATTACAAACAACTAAAATTCTCCCTTGAAAACTGACAGCTGTCAAATGGTCAAAACATTCGATACTCCTAACTTTATCTCTGCTTTACACAATACACATGATGTTATAAATTATAAAAACGAAAAATGTCTCCTGTGGCTAAACCACTGAATGGATAAGGTATTTTTTTTTACAATTACATAAAGTACTTATATGCGATAGAATTTAATGTGATAGGCACGACACACCCGATATAAGCATAAAATTATATCATTTAAGTTTTATAAAAAATCTCGCTATATCCATTAAACTCGTTTATTATTATGAACAGTTATATAAACACAAACACTGACTCTCTGACCAACTGATTTACTTTACAAACCGGATTTGACATAACATAACAATTTTTCTTGAATGAAGATAAAGTCGCAATGGCCTAGTGGTTGAGACAACGAAACTACGAACGAACGTGTTCGAATCCAGGTACGTTTTTTTTAATGGCATCAAAAATCATCAAATGACCCCTCCCGCTGTGGGTTAGCAGCGTTGAGGGAGTGTCAGACTCTTACTGACTAAAAACCGTCGTGTTCCGTCGTAGGCCTTTTATGTACCAAGGCCGCGGTATCTCTATCGAACAATCCCGTATCCCCGGCAGGATCCAAGTAGGTCTATCAATGTAAATTTTCGGAATTACGTGTTTATATTCTACTACCTTCCGCCCGCGGCTTCGCCCACGTAGAGTTCGGTTATATCCCGTTTCCAAGAGAACTCTTCAAAAGTCCGGGATAAAAACTTTCCTATGCTCTTTCTCAAGGTCAACTCTATCTCTGTACCAAATTTTATTAAAATCAGTTCAGTGGTTTAGACGTGAAAGCGTAACAGACAGACAGGCAGAGTTACTTTCGCATTTATAATATTAGTAAGGATGGAACAATATGAGTGCCCGCACACTGCAAACTTTTAGTCGGCCGATAGTTTGTTTGTGCTCATAAATCAGTATGAAGATGAATGATAGTACGCACATTACAAAGATCAGGTATTTAGCTGGTATCAGACCTACTGAAAACTTTGATTGGAATCAAGATTTTCTTGAAAAATATTTTTTTCCAACCAATGGGTCAACTGTCGGCCGACTGTTGTGCGGGTAATTTCTAAAGCCTATTGGAGAATGTAAAAATATATTATGAAGAAGATATTGTTTTTTTCTTTGTTTTCGAAAATTCTTACACTGTTCAGAAGCTTATATTATAGCCCAAATAACATAGGCGATATTTCATCCGGGTGCTAGAAGTCACCACAGGACGCGAGTAAAACAGCTAAATAAGAAATAAATTGTAGACAGAACCAAAAGAAAGAATTGTGGATCACTTAGCTTACCACCTTGAAAAGTTTATAATCTATACTAATATTATAAAGCTGAAGAGTTTGTTTGTTTGTTTGTTTGAACGCGCTAATCTCAGGAACTACTGGTCCGATTTGAAAATTTCTTTCAGTGTTAGATAGCCCATTTATTGAGGAAGGCTATAGGCTACTTTTTATTCCGGTACGGGAAGTAGTTCCCACGGGATGTGGGTGAAACCGCTAGCAGAAGCTAGTATGAAAAATAAATACCTACGCATATTTTTTTAATGAAAATTATATTAATTAAGATGAAGGAACAGACAAGGTTACAATTTAACTACAAGGTAGGACGGTTTTATTTTTGGAAAGTAAAATTACGATTGCTTGTCAACAATTAGGTATTGTTAACTCATCCTTATTTAATTACTCTACATAATTAACTGTCGTGGTGGGTAAATAACCAACCTCTCGAGTATGAGGGTGTGGGTTCGATGCCAGGTCAGGCAAGTACCAATGCAACTTTTCTAAGCTTGTATGTCATGTACTTTCTAAGTATATCTTGGACACCAATGACTATGTTTCGGAGGGCACGTTAAACTTAGGTCCCGGCTGTTATTGAACATCTTTCGCTGTCGTTACGGGTAGTCAGAAGCCAGTAAGTCTGACGCTAATCAAGGGGTATCGGGTTGCCCGGGTAACTAGGATGAGGATATCAGATAGGCAGTCGCTCCTTGTGGCACACTGGTACTCAGCTGTATTCGGTTAGACTGGAAGCCGACCCCAACATAGATGATGATTTTTTTGTATTATATTTTTATGGGCTTTAGTTGCCTGAAATAAAGGAATAAATAAATAAGTGCTCATTAATAAATGTTTACTAATATTATAAAGAAACATATTTTTCACGACTTCCACTTAAATCCAGTGTGTTAGATACTTAGCCCACTTACCGAAGTCGACGTCCATCTTTTGTTTTTATCCGACTGCGTTAAGTAGGCCTACTACGAGTGAAACCGTTCACGGAAGTTAAATCTATACTAATATTATAAAGCTGAAGAGTTTTTTTGTTTGTTTGTTTGAACGCGCTAATCTCAGGAACTACTGGTCCGATTTGAAAAATTCTTTCAGTGTTAGGTAGCCCATTTATCGAGGAAGGCTATAGGCTAGTTTTTATCCCGGTACGGGAAGTACGGGAAGAATCCCACGGGATGCGGGTGAAACCGCTGGCAGAAGCTAGTACACAATAAAATAATAATTATTAAATACCTATACTTAAATATTATGACTTAACCTTGACCGTTTTCTTCAGGTTCCTGCAATAATCGGTTATTGACCAACAGTTAAATAAACCACAATAAGAATGTTCAGTAGTTAAGTATGTAGTAAAATCCGTTTGTCTGTCCCACTGACCTAGGTTATTACTCTTATGTAAGCTGTAGGCAGTTTTTTTGACAACATCCGATATTACCGGCGGTTCTCGTTTGACCGGTGATGTTAAATTGTGCTGAATACATGTTAAATATCAAGTTTTTTGTAGGTACGTAGGAAGGATGTTAAAAATAGGAGAATTAGTAATGTTATACTTAATATCGTCTGTAAGTCGTGGTGGCCTAGCGGGTAAAGGACCAACCTCTCAAGTATGAGGGTGCGGGTTCGATCCCAGGTCAGGCAAGTACCAATGCAACTTTTCTAAGTTTGTATGTACTTTCGAAGTATATCTTAGACACCAATGACTGTGTTTCGGATGGCACGTTAAACTGTAGGTCCCGGCTGTCATTGAACATCCTTGTCAGTCGTTACGGGTAGTCAGAAGCCAGTAAGTCTGACACCAGTCTAACCAAGGGGTATCGGGTTGCCCGGGTAACTGGGTTGAGGAGGTCAGATAGGCAGTCGCTTCTTGTAAAGCACTGGTACTCAGCTGAATCCGGTGAGACTGGAAGCCTCCCCCAACATAGTTGGGAAAAAGGCTCGGAGGATGATGATGACTTAATATCGTCTGTCTAGACTTTTCTCAACTATGTTGGAGTCGGCTTCCAGTGTTAACGGATGCAGCTGAGTACCAGTGTGCCACATGGGGCGACTGCCTATCTGATCTCCTCAAACCAGTTACCCGGGCAACCTGATGGGTAAGACTGGTTGTCAGACTTACTGGCTTCTGACTACCCGTAACGACTGCCAAAGATGTCCAATGAAATCTGTAAAATTACACTTAGTTGCAAAAAAAACGAGCTCAATGATTATATTAGTATAGAATTTAAATAAATTATTTTTTCACGGTGTGTTTTCATGTCAAAAAGTTTAGAATTATTTTCCAGTCAATATATAAATAGAAAATACGGAGAGACAGTATGTGATCGAAACCGCGTGTAAAACCAATACCTACGTATAAAACGTGACTACATTGCAATAACAGTTTGTATTTGGACTGGTAAGTTCATGCTCGATTTATTTTATTTTTCAATACAATCTAGTTTTCGTTGCATTTACTTAATAGAACGTATCCATGTAATCTATACGTCTATAGTAAAGAGGAAATATTTTTTGTTGGTTTGTTTGTACCCCGAAGGCTCCGAAACTACTGAATCAATTTGAAAACTTCTTTCACTGTTGGAAAGCTACACTCTTCCCGAGTAACATTATGTATATATTGTATCCAAGAACGGCCAGTAATTCCCAAGGGTCGCGGGTGAAACCGCGGGAGAACGACTAGAACTAAATATACCTATTTCACTAGGCATCAGTTCTAGGAAAAATCAACGTCGATCTGCAACTTCATTCCGAGCATAAGTTTTTTAATAATAATGGCGATCAGACCAACTGTCTCATGTAAGGAGATCAGCCAGCTGCGCAGGACATATTATGGTGCACGCACATTTGCTTGGACACAGGTGCACTCACTATTCCTTCACTCTCATAGCGCGAAGGGACGACAATCCGACACCACCCGAGAGAGATCACAAGCAGGACCGACCTGAATCGATTTAGAAAATAACTTTTCAGATAGAAACCCACGTTTTTGGAAGTGTCAGTATTTTATCCTGGTACAGGACGTAGTTCCTTCAGGACGTGGGTAAAACCGCGTGAAAAAACAGGCCAAGTGCGAGTCGGACTCGCGCACGAAGGGTTCCGTACCGTTATTTATAAAACGGACAAAAAAATCACGTTTGCTGTATGGGAGCCCCCCAAAATATTTGTTTAGTTCTAGTTTTCAGTATTTGTTGTTATAGTGGCAACAAAAATACATCATCTGTGAAAATTTCAGCTCTCTAACTATCACGGTTCCTGAGATACAGCCCGGTGACAGACGGACGGACGGACAGAGGAGCGAAACAATAGGGTCCCATTTTACCGTTTGGGTACTGAACCCTAAAAGCCAGTATTTACTCAAACGACATTCCACCAAGTATTTGTTTCGTCTCAATGGTGAAGATCATTACATATTAAGGTCAAAAGTACAAGACCTTAATTTTGAAAACGACTTTTTAAAAATGAACCTGTTTTCCTCGGTTCAGGTTCTTTTCCTTGTTAAAATAATGGTTAAAGTTGCACTTGTACTAAAGTGCTAGGTCAATACTTATCAATAGGGCTACCAACTTTTTTACAAGAAATAATGTAGGTATATTTAGGTAAGTCATCATCCTCCGAGCCTTTTTCCCTACTATGTTGGGGTCGGCTTCCAGTCTAACTAGATGTAGCTGAGTACCAGTGCTTTACAAGGAGCGACTGCCCTATCAGACCCCCTCAACCCAGTTACCTGGGCAACCCAATACCCCTTGGTTCGACTGGTGTCAGACTTACTGGCTTCTGACTACCCGTAACGACTGCCAAGGTATATTTAGATAAGTCGTGGGCGTCCACGGCCAATTTCGGCCACGGCGGCTGTTCTCATTTAAGGAGATCAGCCAGCTGCGCAGGACATATTATAGTGCACAAGCATTTGCACAGACACAGGTGCACTCCCTATTCCTTCACTCTCATAACCCGATGGGACGGCAATCCGACACGACCGGAAAGAGATCACCCGATGCACGGGTGAATCAATCACCAACTTCTAGACTACGGGCTGCTTTGTGAAAGTTTAAGAAAACCCACAAAGCGATTTCGGCCCGACCCGGGAATCGAACCCGAGACCTCGAGCACAGCAGCCGCGCTTGCGACCACTAGACCAACGAGGCAGTCAACGAGGTATCGTGTTGCCCGGGAAACTGGGTTGAGGAGGTCAGATAGGCAGTCGCTTCTTGTAAAGCACTGGTACTCAGCTGAATCCGGTTAGACTGGAAGCCGACTCCAATATAGTTGGGAAAAGGCTCAGGAGATGAGCCTCATCCTCTATGAATAAAAATAAAGTAGCCCAACGTTGCCCATCATTGGGCTACTTTTGCCCACCATCCGGCCACGTGACCGAAGTTATGTCAAAGTGGAAAAGCCCTATGTGTTGGCAAATAGCTAATGAATGCCGCTGAACGTAAGCTGCGCGTAATATGGAAACATACGGGTGTTTGTTGTGAGCGTCTAAGGTACGGTGTTTTTCCTTGAGGCAGTTCAGTTGATAAGTTTAAACTTTTTGTCATTTTTTTTGTTTGTTCTATGTAAATGGATAGGATACCAAAGCTCTGCATACGGTTAAACTGGAAGCCGACCCCAACATAGTTGGCAAAAGGCTCGGGAGATGGTAAATTATTCCATTTGGAATACCTAGTTTGTTTAGGACTAGATATTATTCTAGCACTAGAAAAAAAGAGACCCTCGGTCCCAAGAGTATTTTTTAGGAATTTTGATAAAATATAGCCTAGTTAACACTGGTATAATGCAGGTTGTAATTTTGATAGTTTGTTTTGTTTTAGTTTGTTCGTAATATAATTATCTACAGTAACATTAACGCCCAACGATTAAGCATTGCCATTCAACGTGGCAATGCAGCCAGCCTTTTGGGTACACTGCCGGGTGACAGCGATGAGGATCAATTTTTCGACGCGCTTTATTAGTTTTAATTTTATTTTATTTTTTATGTAAATATAGATTTGGTTTATTTTAAAATATAATGTTCAGATTTTATTGAAAAATAAAAACTGTAACATCAAATGTTAATAACCTTTATAGGTACTTAACCTGTAGATAAAAATGCTGATCATAAACATTAGACACAAACAGCTACCTGATTTAAACTGCAATTTAATAACGCAGCATATGGGCTCCTATAGAATAAGTCAAAACAAATTCTATAAAGAAGCTCAAATAATTGTTTTTGCTCTAACACTTTATGCACATAAATGTAACAGAATATTGACCACAAAACCTTCAATATCCAAAGTTGCCGCACACAAAACTGACCCGTATGTTTCGCTCACGTTACAGCAAGTATTACGTGAGTAGTTCGCCAGTGAAAGCCGAGTCGCGGCTCGAGGCAGTTGTTGCGTTAAACAATAACAAAAAAATGATATAGTTAAAAAAAAACTTGAAAAAAATTTTTTTTGAGCCCTTTGAACCCGAACGTCGCGACGCTTCGATCTATTTGGGTATGTAACCTGTTTTTTTAATTTTTTTTTATTGTGTATGTGTGTTTTTTGTGTAAGTTAAAAAGTTTTTTAATTTTAGTTTTTTTTTTGTGGAGATATAATGGCGATAGTAACATAAACATAGGTACAGTCAATTTTTCATTAATTTAAGTAATTTAATTTAACAAAATCTAAAATACTGTAAGTTTCTAAAAAAAATAATATTTAAGAACAGTGATGTGACCTATTTTTCCGACTTAATTGGACAAGAAGCAATTAATCCACCAACTAAATTATATTTATTTTAATATTTTTATTTATTTAAGTAATAAATAAAGTTAATAAAAAATAGTTTTTTTTAATTAAAAAAAATCTTTATAATTTTTTTTTGAATAATATAATTAATTAATTCAATTGTTTGTTATGCATATATTGGTTAACGTTTATTACCAAAATAAAATATAATTAAATAACTATTTAATTTATATAAAAAAAATAACAACTGCCCCGTATTTTCGGCACTACACTGTACCTAGACTGTTTACACTTGATTGCAATGATCTCGGGTCAGCTTTCGCAACTAAAGTTGTCTCAACTAGTTGCATACACTTCTGCAATACCTACCGGGGCCTACTATAGTAAACCCGGAAAACAAGAATATATTTATATATAAGTATCTATAGTTATTAATATTATTTAAAAAAAATGGTATGTACCCTAAGTATTCCGAAACTACTGAAAAATTATATCACTGTTGAGAAGCTACACTGTTCCAGGGTAACACAGTACATAGTTTATTTGCGTGAATTAACTAGTATCTAAGGAACGGTGTCACCTATCTAAACACTAAATTTCAACCAAATCGGTCCAGCCGTTTTCGCGTGAAATTATAACAAACATACATCCATACATTCTCACAAACTTTCACATTTATAATATTATAATGGAATATTAGTAGGATATAATATACTAGCTTCTGCCAGCGGTTTCACCCGCATCCCGTGGGAACTACTTCCCGTACCAGGATAAAAAGTAGCCTATAGCCTTCCTCGATAAATGGGCTATCTAATACTGAGAGAAATTTTCAAATCGGACCAGTAGTTCCTGAGATTAGCGCGTTCAAACAAACAAATAAACAAACAAACAAACTCTTCAGCTTTATAATATTAAGTATAGATTTATTAAAAATCACAATAAATCAGGCAAACCCATACGATAAGCTATGTTAATAAGTTCCATAAACCTCATTCAAGTTGAGCAATGAATTGTTAAATATTTAACTTTTTACATAACTTAACTGCGTCAAGATAGAAATCTGTGTATATTTCATAATAACCATACAATATAATGAATGAAATACCTAAATACATATATGTTCTTACTCGCGGTTTCACCCGCGTCGTGCGGGGATAAAATATAGCCTATGTTACTCGGGAAGAGTGTAGCTTTCCAACAGTGAAAGAATTTATATCAATGTGTTTTTGCTGGGAAGAAGAAGTGGCGCAACAAACTCCCCAGCAACACATGTCTGTCTGTTCCTCTGGGTCGCGGGTGAACTACTCAAACTACTCAAAAGCGACTGAATCGAATTGAAAGGAGATTGGGCAAGAATGTATGAAGTTTGGTCCAAATGTCCACCACGAACGAGACCTATATAATTAAATAGTCCACTTAACTTAGAGTAACTTTTACTAAGAAAATAAAAAAAAACAATGCCAAAAAAAAGTTATAGCCAAAAATATAAGTATTCTTAATTTTCGGTAGTTGTTATCATTATTATTTTTTACTAGCTTCTGCCAGCGACTTCGTCCGCGTTAGATTCGGACATTGTGCAAAGAGAGGAAGAAATACCTAATAAACACCAGCCTATCCAATTATCTAAATATATGCTTATCTGCTACTACTTTACCTAAATAGAAATAAAATGTAAACTATTAATAATTTGTAATTTGAATGAATTTTTAAACCATACCAAGATAACTAATATTTACCTATTTTATAAAATAACAACAAAAGATAATTCAAAATAAATTATTTAAGGTCGTAAAATTATTGTCGGTCAGTAAGGTTGAACACTCCGAACGTCTATTCGCATCAATCGCATCAACAGCCAAATGTTGTATGAAGCTCGCGCAGCCACCGCGCCGCGAGCCGCGTCGAGCGCAGCGACCGTTGCACAAAAATGATCCTTATAGCATGATTCAGTATTCACTCGCGATGGCTACCGTATTTAATGTATAACTTTGGTATTTCTTGACCGATTTATATTATTCTTTCTTTATTGAATACGTAATAATGTCAACTTTTTTTAGTTAGTGTGAGTGAGAGTATTACAAACGTAATAGTAGACAAATATAATCAGAAAGCTCCGAACTGCTAAGCTACCGAGAGTTAAACGTGTTATTGTGAGCCAACCATTAAAGATGGACATATACTGTCAAGGTATATTTTTTACATAATTTTAAGGAGAACATTTCCGACCTACATGGTTTCTGTGTAGCTTTAACCATTAAGGCTGCACACGCGACGGAAGCAAAAAAAATGGAGTAACTTCTCCCGTTTTCCCTACATTTACCTTCACTGCTCTGCTCCTATTGATCGTAGCGTGATGAAAAGTATTCTATAACCTGCCCAGGAGTATGAAGAATCATTGTACCAAGTTTCGTTGAAATCCGTCAAGTAGTTTTTGTTTCCATAACGAACATACAGACAGACAGACAGACAGACAGACAGACAGACAGACAGACAGACAGACAAAAATTCTACTGATTGCATTTTTGGCATCAGTATCGATCACTAATCACCCCCTAATAGTTATTTTGGAAAAATATTCAATGTACAGAATTGACCTCTCTACAGATTTATTATAAGTATAGATTTTATTCCACTTCCATTTCCGCATTTTATCTAAAACTAAGTTGAGTAAGACACATTTGCATATAAACAGCCCATATTTTTTCGCCCGATGGATGTAAAAATCACTAACCAATTGAGTCGCCAGAAGTGCTTGAATACTCATACTCAGCGGTGCCTAGATCTAAGAAAGTTCGATGTAACTGGTGGTGTCTTCTCTCTAATAATGAACAATTCTATTTTGTCACAAGTTACAGAAAAATCGAACATCACGAAAAGTAATTGAAAAAATCTATAAAATGTTTTATTTGATTTTGCTATAACTTTTTTCTGGCATTATATTTTTTTTTACTTTCCTAATAAAAAATGTTCTATATTTAACGGGCTATCTAGCCATATAGGTCTCGTTCGTGGTGGACATTTGGACCGGAATCGCCCATTGTCCTTTACGTTCCAATTTCAATTCGATTCAGTACAGTCATAGGGCAGTCGCTTTTGAGTTTAGAACTATTTTTTTTGTTTGTATTGAAAATTAATACCACTATTGTGAAGCGACATTACCCCAGGTGACATAGGCAATATTTTATGCGGATACGAGGAAACAGCTAGTCACATGTAAACATAGCTAAAAGTCATTACGGCCAGTTTCTTCATCAAAAGTTAAAGTTAAAGTAATGTCTAAAGTAAAAGTAACGGTCAAATTCGTTTTTTCAAGGCTAAACTGACAGCAAAATTCATAGAAAAATTTAATTTAACCGTTACTTTTACTTTAGACATTACTTTAGCCATAACTTTAACTTTAACTTTTGATGAAGAAACTGGCCGTAAATGTTGATTACTAAAAGTTTATTTCACTCTTTGGTTTGTCGTTAAACAAGCCTTATTGTTATTGATCTAAAACTACTGATAATAATCTATGCTTTAATACTAATACTAGCTGTTTACCTCGGGTTCACCCGCGACCCAGGGGAACAGACAGACATGTGTTGCTGGGGAGTTTGTTGCGCCACTTCTTCCCGCACAAACATACATACAAAGAAGAAGAAATAGGTAAAAAAAAAACCTTTTTTGTTACAGCTAATAATATTTTGCAAGCGACTTCGGTTCAAGATGGACACAAAAATAATGACAACGGATAAAATGGACGATTATCAGTAAGTATAATAATAATTATATATTCTACGATCAAAATTAAAAACCTTAACATATACCATCATACCACGTATACCTACTGAAATTGACGAAAGCCACTCAACTGATGTATTTCAATTTTGGCTTCACTAAAATCACTCGTGTGCCAATCTATCTACTAGTGTATATCTATATGTAAATAATGATGATTATGGAAAAACCCCATCATCAGAAATATTAAAATCATCTTCTATTCCAGAAAACATATAGAAATGCTGAACGGCAATGATTTAAACACCCTCAACCTCAATTACGAGGGTGACCACATAAACCTTGAACAACCGGACAAGTCCTCGGAAGCTATAGCAGATTTCTACGAAGATTCCGTGATCATGGTCACCGGAGGAACTGGTTTCGTTGGCAAGGCTCTTCTGGAGAAACTCTTGAGGAGTTGTCCCGGTATCAAGACGATTTATGTGCTGATGAGACCTAAAAGGGGTTTGACGGTAGACCAAAGGTACAAGGAACTGCTGAAAAACCAGGTACGTTTGATAGTCACAAGTTTTCTTGAAGGTACGTATGCTGAAGAGCATGGAAATAATGCTGTTCATCATCATCATCATCATCATCATCTCAGGCATAGGACGTCCACTGCTGAACATAAGCCTCCCCCTTAGATCTCCACAGGTGACCTTTATAAGGTCGTCTGTCCACCTTGTTGGTGGACGTCCTACGCTACGCTTCCTAGTCCGTGGTCTCCACTCCAGCACTTTTCGACCCCATCGGCCATCTGCTGTTCGGAAAATAATATTTGTGCTGATTGAGTGCTTTTGTAATTTAGAATACCTAAAAACTGATTTTCAACAAGCATGTGTGAATTTTAAGAGTACCCTGTCTTTCAGCTAGCCGATAGTACGTTTGGGCTCATAAATCAGTATGAAGATGAATGGCAGTACGCACATTGCAAAGATTATGTATTTAGCCGGTATCAGGCCGACTGAAAACTTTGATAGAAATCAAGATTTTCTTTAAAAAAAAATTACAACCATCTGGGCGACTGTCGGCCGACTGTTTAGTCTAAATCCCCAACTTCAGAAAACTATCACCCCAACATCAAAATCTACATCTCCTATCCCAGAAACCACTACAAATCTTCAAGATCCATTTATCCCACAGGTCTTCGACCGCATCAGGGCTCGTTGGCCAGAGCGTCTCGGGAAACTCTACCCCATAACTGGTGATGTATCAGCTCCAAACCTGGGCGTGTCTCCTGAGCAGAGGGAACTCTTGGCCAAGGTCACGACCCTGTTCCATTCGGCTGCGACCGTGAGGTTCACGGAGCCTCTGCATGCTGCCACCACGCTCAATGTTCAGGGAACTGCCTCGCTATTGAAGTTGGCTGAGGATATGCATAAGTTGAAGGTTCGTTGGATTATTTTGATCAGTTTTATAAAGTGTGTGCTAAGTACGAATGTAGATGGATGGAGAGGAAGAGGAAGACCTAAGAAAAGATGGATGGATTGCCTGAAAGATGACATGAATAAGAAGGGAGTGAGTGTCAGTATTACAAGTGACAGGGAGGAGGAATAAATATTGCGCTGATCTCAAATAAAATTGAGAATAGGGCAAGAAGAAGTTTTATATAAAGGTCCCGTAGTCAAAGAGAGAATTTATTGACTTTGTCGTCCGTCTGTGTGTACCAGGCTGTATCTCACGGACCATGATAGTTAGACAGTTGAAATTTTCACTGATGTTGTGTTATTGTTGCTGGTACTGGTATAACAAATACTGAAAATACAAAAAATATTTTGAGGGGCTCCAAAGCTCGTACTAGGCCGGTTTTTAATTTTCTGAGGCTAATTCTTGCCATAGTCTTTGAAAAAATCTGTGCAATATATCCATAGCGTACTGAGTCATCCACTCACTACACAAAGCTGGTAAAAGCCGTTATGGCTGACCTTAAAGCCCCAATCTCCACTTCATCATACCATCTTCACCCCTGCACCAGGCCCTGGTACACGTGTCGACAGCCTACAGCAACGCGCCCCGGCCCAGCATCGAGGAGCGAGTCTACCCCCCACCTTACGACCCTGACAGCATTGTGAGGTGCACCAGGATGCTGCCAGCTGAGACTGTGGAAGTCATTGCGGAGACGCTGCAGGTTTGTGATGATGATGATGAGGGTGTAGCTTTGGCTTGGGAGATAGATAGATATACTTATTCTTTATTAGGTACAAAAAATTTACATTTTTGATCTTAATCTAGTTAAAGTAGGTGACATAATGGGCGGTCTTATCGCTAAGAGCGATCTCTTCCAGACAACCTTAGGATGGATTGAGACGAGATGGAAAATATTATAAAAAAGAGATATTCACACGAAAAGAAAGTCGTTGTTGCATCTGTCAGGCTATGTGTTAGCAATAAACTCAAAAAGTTCTGCATAGTTTTTCATACGGTTTTTACGAGTATAGAGCGATTCTTGAAGGATTTAGGCACACTTACTCAATTCATAGCCTAGCCGCGAATGGAATTATTTAAAGCATGCGTTTTAGTCAATAACGTTTTAGGAAATATACTGCAATTTTGACCTATTTTAAGAGAGGGAACAGAAGTTTATATGTATATTTTTGCAGGGTGAACACCCGAACCCCTACACGCTGACGAAAGCTCTGGCCGAGTCCATCGTGTACAGCCACACCAACCTGCCCGTCTGCATCGTCAGACCTTCTATTGGTAAGTTCTGCTTTATAGAAGGGAAATTGTGTTTCTGACTAGTTTATGAGATTTCCCCCAGCAAGCAAACCTTAGCTTCAGTGATTAGCTTATGACAGGAATCGAGTTTTTGAGCGGTTTAGGAGGTTGCTCAAGGCAAACAAAATCTATACTAATATTATAAAGCTGAAGAGTTTGTTTGTTTGTTTGAACGCGCTAATCTCAGGAACTACTGGTCCGATTTGAAAATTTCTTTAAGTGTTAGATAGCCCATTTATCGAGGAAGGCTATAGGCTACTTTTTATCCCGGTACGGGAAGTAGTTCCCACGGAATGCGGGTGAAACCGCTGGCAGAAGCTAGTAAGCAATATTATGGAATAGTTTGCCACATGATTTCAATATCTTGTACTAGTAGTTGTAGGAATGATTCCACCCTCTTGGATAAAAGCCATGATGAATGGGCTATCTAACACATTTTTTTGTGTAATTCAGTCCAGTAGTTCTTGAGATTAGCGTTTCAAGCAAACAACCACTTTTTCAGGTTTATAGTAAGGATATTTCCTTCTGTAGATTATTCTTTGTTAAAAGTGCACGTGTATTTTTTTTTCTAGCATACACAACTTTATTTATAACTGGCTAACGTATCTTGAACCACTTAAAAACATTTTTTGCTACTTAAACATAAAATATCATCAAATTCCCTATTTTTTAAAAACACTCGTTACACATCAACTAGGCACTTTTTAAGCGTGACCTATTATACTGTCAATAGGTAGGTAATTATTAATTTTAATGAAATAATAACGAAATAATAATACCTTAGCTGGCACCCAGTCACGTAGCCTTATAATAAATATGGGACGACATTCAACCAAGGCGCCCCACACCGTGAAATTCTCATGGCATTCATAAAATACTCATAGGAAATCGATCCAGCTATCGTTGGAAACTTGAATATTACTTATTAACCAGCAATCGATATAATTCCCTCTAGTATTTGAACGAAAGAAAAATTGCTTGAAATTGGTTTGAACTTTTGAAGTAGGTAAGAAAAGAAGAGCTCGTGGATAAGTAAAAGCCACAACGGTCGATTGATTTTAAGGTAAAGCTTAGTGCGGCCTGTTCTCGGATGGGTGGCTATCTTGTCATAACGAGTTATCTCGATATTCGGAAGGCACGTTAAATTGGCGGGTCCCGGCTAGGGTTGCCAACTTTTTTTTACAAGAAATAAAGTATATTCAGGTCTATGAAGATTATTAAACAGTATTTTAGCAAAACAAACAGTATTTGTTTATTATTTTTAAATACATATTTTTTTATTCGATATGTTTGTGGCTGCGCTGCACTGAGCAGTGTAGTGTGCGCCCTCTGAATAAATTAAAAAAAAATTGTGAGCGTCTAAATGTAACATATAATAATGTGTCTGCATTTTGATGCTGAAAACAGTATTTTGTATACTTTTTTTTTGTTAAACAGTAAAAAGTATAATTTAGTAAAAACAGTAGAATACTGTTTAAAACAGTATAGTTGGCAACTGTAGTACCGGGGAAAAGTTATCTTGCTCAAAATGAAAAATTGATTCGATATCACGACGTTTATTGTTTGGGCTCGAGAGGTGAAGTGACACACTTCAATAAAAAAAACTTATTCTATGGAACAAATCGAATACATTTAAAATGATTGCCCGGTCAGTATCAATTTGTGATGAATAAAACCTTACAAATGAAAAAGTTTCTAACTACGTTACACAACCCTAGTCCCGGCTGTCATTTGAACATCTTAGGCAGTTGTTACGGGTAGTCAGAAGCCAGTAAGACTGACAACCAGTATTCCCTAGGGGGTATACCGGTTAACTGGGTTAAGGAGGTCAGATAGGCAGTCGCTCCATGTAAAGCACTGGTACTCAGCTGTATCCGGTTAGACTGGAAGCCGACCCCAACTTACAACATAGTTTGGAAAAGGCTAGGGAGTTGATGATGTAGTTAAAGATATAAGATTGGCTCGGAGGCACATTTATTTTGTGACGGAGGTTAGAAGTATAGTACCCACATACACAACTACATTTTTTATTCACAATCCGTATGTTCCGAACCTATTAGGGAATGTAACAAAGCGGAGTAGTGATTTATTAATGAATTATTAGTACAATGACATGATGACGATTGTAACTTTGTAGGCTAGCTTAACGTCTTGGGTTCAATTCTGTTTTGTATAATTACTAGTTGTTTGCTACGGTTTCACCCGCGTTTTGAGAGAACTACTTCCCGCACGTGACAAAAAGTAGCCTATATTTTATTATAATGTATAAACTGATTAATGCTCAACCCTTCTCCGTGTGAGAGGAGGCCTGTGCCCAGCAGTGGGACTATAAAAAAAAAAAAAAAGGCTGTAACAACAGTATAAACTGTAGATATTACTGATAAGATTCATAAAAATCTATCCTGTTATTTTTGTGTGAAAGAGAGACAAACATACAGACACGCATGCATTCATAATATTAGGGTCCGTTCAGATAGACCGGGTCGGAGAGCATCGGCGCGCATTTTTCTTTTCACACAGACCGGAGCAAACGGAGCCAAACGTCAAGAAGAAATACACGATCGGAGCCGGTCGGCTCCTCTTATTATTTCACACCGAGCGCATTCGAGCATTCTCAATGACAAAAGCAGTGCGCATGCAAAAATAAACCTTACTTCAAATACTCGATTTTTCAAATACTCAATTTTCAACGTGTTAAGAATTTGCTCTGCTCTCCGAGCCGGTCTGTCTGAACGGACCCTAAGTAGGATAATATTCAGTCTACATTATTGCAATATAATAAAGATTTTTTTGTATGTTAAAAAAGCTCAGTAGATACTGAACCAATTTGAAAAGTTCTTTCACTGTTGGGAACCTACACTTTCCCCGAGTAACATAGGCTATATTTTATACCTTTGTGGGCGATACTCGACTGGGCGGTTGTCCAGTCTAACCAAGGGGTATTTGATTGCCCGGGTAACTGCGTTGATTAGGTCAGATAGGCAGTCGCTCCTTATAAAACACTGGTACTCAGCTGAATCCGGTTAGACTGGAAGCCGACCTCAATATAGGTAGTTGGGAAAAAGGCTCGGAGGATGATGACGGGCGGTAGTTCCCACGGGACGCGGGTGAAACCGGGGGAAATAATATAGACTATTAGATTATTTAGTTATCATTGTAAAGACAATGTTCTATAACATATTTTGAAGGACGCAACTAATAAGGTTTGTCCATATCGAGGGACAAAATAATCTAGCGATGTGTTCTGCATATCATGAATTTTATTTAAATTCGATTATCTATACTAATGTCTAACTAACTTATTATATAGAGATGGCTATCCATCAACTGGTTATTTATGTACCTATGTGTATATGGGCTTAGAATACTGCACACTGCAAACTTTTCGTC
This sequence comes from Helicoverpa assulta, assembly GCA_963856015.1. Classification (NCBI taxonomy): domain Eukaryota; kingdom Metazoa; phylum Arthropoda; class Insecta; order Lepidoptera; family Noctuidae; genus Helicoverpa; species Helicoverpa assulta. The sequence goes on from CAWLCW010000003.1 coordinate 1,151,870, forward strand.
GGCCGATAGTTTGTTTGGGGCTTAGATATACCTAAATCAGTATGAAAATGAATGGTAGGGTTCGTTCAGACAGACCGGCTCGGAGAGCAGAGCAAATTCTTAACACGTTGAAAATTGAGTACTTAGTATTTGAAGTAAGGTTTATTTTTGCATGCGCACTGCTTTTGTCATTGAGAATGCTCGAATGCGCTCGGTGTGAAATAATAAGAGGAGCCGACCGGCTCCGATCGTGTATTTTTTCTTGACGTTTGGCTCCGTTTGCATGCTCTTTAATGCTCGCGCAGCCGATTGGCTCCGGTCTGTGTGAAAAGAAAAATGCACGCCGATACTCTCTGACCCGGTCTATCTGAACGGACCCTAGTACGCATATTACAAAGATTGGAATCAAGATTTTCGTAAAATATTGTTTTGCATCGGATCAACTGTCGGCCAACTGTTTAGTCGGCAGTGTGCTTGTAGGAAAGAACATAAGTACCTACAGATAGCGCGCGAGTTGAATGCAGTCGGGGTCTGAAGAAAAACGCGGGAGCATCTCCCCCCGCTATCCGCACGCCCCACCTCACGCGCCTGCAGTGTAGTGCTGTGACATCCTTGTCAACTATCGGCGTGAGGTGGGCGTGCGGATAGCGGGGGTAGATGCTCCCGCGTTTTTCCTCAGACCCCGACTGCATTCAACTCGCGCGCTATCTGTACATATTTTGACTTTGACCTAATTTTAAAGTATAAAATCAAAATCATTTTTTTTTATTTCATATAGGTTTTTGCAGGCTCACAAACGTTACACTATTTGCACGGTTCCAAAAAGTTGGTTTCATGGAGAAGAGCCGGCAAGAAACTCCATAGACACTCTTTTAAAAAGTAATATTTTCACAAACATTCTATTAGTATGGTATGGTGTGTACTTAGGTACCTACCTATGCTCGCAATTTTCCGTTCCTACCTAGAATGCCGTCTTCATCCAGAGTCAAGAGATCAAAGATGTTCATCCAGTTTCTAAGTATTATCTAGGTACCAGTAAAGTTCCCTTGCAATAATATTACATAATAAGACCTTTATGGTTTGACCCACATACTTGAACTTAAGTTCCTCATTTTACCGGTTTATCCTGACCGTTAGACTTGTGCCAGTTGTTTTTAAGCGTTTTTCCTTAATTATGAGCGTGCAGGTTCGATTCCAGGACAGACAAATGCCAACGAAACTTTTCAAGTAGATACGAGTATAGGTGCTATTCTAAAAGAGTATCTGGACATCAATGAGTAAGGTAAACGTACCAATAGTCGTCGGATTTCGGAAATCACTGACTTTGAAGCGCTACTGTGTGTTAAATATTCAATAGAAAATGAAAATTTTTGCATGACGTGATAGAGTATTTATTCATTATTCTAAGTAACTAATGTTTTTTTAATCATTTTGATGGGTTTATATACTTATTAAGGCAAAAGTAAAAAAAGAGCGATTTGTACCAATAGTCGTCTGATTTGTACGGATACTCGTCAAATATTCCCAGTACTCGTCAACTTTTAATGCTAACGTAAACTCTCTGCTCTTGAACATAAGGTTCAAGTTATGTACATTTTTTTGTGCTTGAATTTGTTAAGCATACTTGTGCTTTTGAAACATTAGGTAGGTAGATAGATAAAAAACCAAATTCCTATTTAGAATAGCAGGTCATAATCTGTTAGAAGAGCATGTATTCAATAAAACAGATACATAGTTGCATTTTAATTTACCTCTATATTCCTATCTATCAAACGCTTGGAATCACAAAACCATCTCATCATCTATACTAATATTATAAAGCTGAAGAGTTTGTTTGTTTGTTTGAACGCGCTAATCTCAGGAACTACTGGTCCGATTTGAAAATTTCTTTCAGTGTTAGATAGCCCATTTATCGAGGAAGGCTATAGGCTACTTTTTATCCCGGTACGGGAAGTAGTTCCCACGGGATGCGGGTGAAAAAATATTTAAATTATTTAAATTGTAAAATAAAATAATTAGTATTCACAAAAAAAGCCACATTCATTTATAGCTTCACATATATAGCTTTCCGCGAAATAATTACTAACATTCATAGATATGTAGGTAAGGTTGCTATTCATCAAAACTTCTGAACTGCTTAGCGCATGCTAAGTACCATTTGCAAAAATCTCTATAGACAGTTTAAACTTTCTACTGTCTTAAAGGTATAAATCAAAAAATAAAATATGATTAGGTACAACTAACCGTTCAAACCCAATAATAATAATATCTAATAAGCCCCACAGGACATCTGAGGTGGATGACGGGGAGTAGCGACCCCGCGGGGCTATATATCCGAGTGCTCCGGGGAGAGTATACTGTCCCCCATCTCCAGCCTGCCGGAGTGAAGGTCTCCCGCCTCTTGGCTTGCCTTCATTGGCCGACCAGAGTGGAGTCGCTAGAGCAGGGTTAGCAGCCCTGCTCGGAGGGTAGGTGCCTTGTGGTAAGTGGCGAGTGGGCCGGTGATGCTGGACCCACAGGGAGCGCGTGATCTGCGTTTAAAGTCCGCCGAGGTATCCTCACCCTTCAGCCGCTCATGTACCTGTTGCCCTCTTGTTGCGATTTAGCGACTGATTCCCGGGGGCCCAGTAAGTGAGGTGGCGAGTCTCCACCTGCCATTTTAACATGTATTTTATAGATTGTCATCGGCAGGTGCCATAGTTCCTCATCATCATCATCCTCCGAGCCTTTTTTCCCAACTATGTGGGGTTGGCTTCCAGTCTAACCGGATTCAGCTGAGTACCAGTACTTTACAAGAAGCGACTGCCTATCTGACCTCCTCAACCCAGTTACCCAAGCAACCCAATACCCCTTGGTTAGACTGGTGTGAGACTTACTGTCTTTTGACTACCCGTAACGACTGCCAAGGATGTTCAAGGATAGCCGGGACCTACAGTTTAACGTGCCATCCGAAACACAGTCATTGGTGTCATTGCAGGATATACTTACAAAGTACATACAAACTTAGAAAAGTTGCGTTGGTACTTGCCTGACCTGGAATCGAACCCGCGCCCTCATACTTGAGAGGTTGATTCTTGGCCCACCAGGCCACCACGACTTTTTTCCAGGTGCCATAGTTCCTATAGTTTCCTATATCCTAATCCACTAACATCCCAACGCAATAGCCCAAGTAGTTTTCCTACATAGTTAGCAATACTTTAGCACAGAACCGGAGATTGTCCTTGGATTCATTTCTATCTATACTAATATTATAAAGCTGAAGAGTTTGTTTGTTTGAACGCGCTAATCTCAGGAACTACTGGTCAGATTTGAAAAATTCTTTCAGTGTTAGATAGCCCATTTATCGAGGAAGGCTATAGACTACTTTTTATCCCGGAACGGGAAGTAGTTCCCACGGGATGCGGGTGAAACCGCTGGCAGAAGCTAGTAGTATATATATACAGGGATAATCGTCGGTTTTGTGTCACCATTTCATTAAAGTTGTCACAAAAGGGCGTTTTTTTTTTGCTGCATCTGATGTTGTGTGACTTTTAAAAGGCCCTCTTGCTTGTAGTTTCTTTTAGTTATGATCTGCTATTAAAATTACGATCATGCAATCACTAAATACAGACAATTTTAAATAAAAAAATCTTACTTAAGATTACTCTTTACCCATCAATATCTAATACGACAAGCAAAGAAGTGACAGCGATGGAAGCTATGTCATCTTAGTTTTAAAACTGATTCAAAACTAGTTGAATGACATAATTTTTATACAGGCGCTAGGAAGACGCGGTACAATACGCGTGACGAAATGCAGTTATTTCGAACAAAAAGCATAGTGTAAGAACAGTCAATTTTTGTTTACCACAAATTGTAATCCAAGCGTCGTAGAAACAAAGGCTAGTGCTAGACCTACTTGTACCCAAAGCGGTAGATCTTAATCGAATGGCGGAGGCCTACAGCGGCCAATATATACCTGAAAAAACACTCATAGAAAGTGCATACTTATAGAAAACAGGGGATTTACCCATTAAGAAACATATGTATTGAATCGAATAACATGACTGTGTACGTGCATCTAGAACTAGCAGAGTAAAATTTACCCCTAAGAAAAAGCTTAAAAGAAACGCAGTTTTATGAACAAATGTAGTCTAAACCTTAAATATGTTTGTTTAACGGCCAGTTTCTTCATCAAAAGTTAAAGTTAAAGTAATGTCTAAAGTAAAAGTAACGGTCAAATACGTTTTTTCAAGGCTAAAGTGACAGAAAAACTAATAGAAAAATTGAATTTGACCGTTACTTTTACTTTAGACATTACTTTGACTTTTACTTTGGCTTTAACTATTGATGAAGAAACTGGCTGCTAGACAGTTATCAATTTTGTAAAAGTCCCGATATTAGCTATTTATTCGCATTTTGTACTGTAAAACACAAAATATCCTCATTATGACGAGTTTAGGTGCAACTTTTGAGCATGTCCCAGTAGTCGTCATAATAATTGTAAAATTGACGGGTTTTGGGTCAAATGGGAGTTTTGAAGTACCAATAGATGTCACATTAAAAAAAAATATATTCTATGTTAAAAGTATTCCAAATTGCATATTACATCGCTAGCAAATAAACTTAACTATCTAATTAAACAAAAAAAACATACCACAGACCCCACTGGAGTTATGTAAATCAAAATACAAAACCACGTGCTGAGTTTCACTTTTGACAGCTGAACTTCACGAAAAAACGATTTTTTTAGGGCACACACGTTTCAAATAACATATCTTAGAAGCCGTGACTGTTAAAACCCCGTATTGTTATTTCAATTGTGCAATATATTATCAAGAATATGTTGATATATAAACCGGCCCATTTTAAGTTCAGTAGAAAATAATAATAAAAGTTTTAAGATTAATTGACGACTATTGGGGCATGACGACTTCACCCGCGTTTACCTTACCTTGTTTTTTGTTGGAGAATCATCAAATGACGGCTCCTGCTGTGGTGCAGCGTGAGGGGGTGTCAGACTCTTACTGACTAAAACCCATCATGTTCCTTCGTAAGCCCTTTATGTAGCAGGTACCTAGTACCTAAGGGAAGAGAAAAACAGGGAAATCTGGATCTGAAATCTTCAGGAAATCTAGACTTTAAACTTGAAATCGCCAATCTGCTTGGATTAATAGATCCATATGTATTTAACCATAACTGGTTTCTGTGCAGTAACTCGTGACGACAAAAAGTTTGGCGACAACTGTACTTACAAAGATTTTCTTTTGTTTCCAGTGACTGCCGCGTTACAAGAACCTTACCCAGGGTGGATTGATAACGTGTATGGAGTCACAGGTGAGAACTAAGCTCAGAGTATTGTAAAGCCATCTCGTATACCTAAGCATATGTCGCTGCTTTGCACGAATAACCGCACAATCCAAAAACACACATTTTATAGGGTAGCTATTTGAAAATTAAACAAAATATTTACCGTCATAACTTTTCATGTTTTTAATCATTAGAAGAGTAGAATATATAAATCAAGGGCTGATCGAAAGGAAGGAATGAACGTGAGTCTTACTGACCATAAAATACGGACTATTTTGCAAGTGACTGTGTTATAAACCAGTATTTTGGTTTGTGCGGGTATTCATGCAAAGCAGCGATGTGTGTTCTCTACAATCACAATCTAATTTCCAAGTAAAAATGCTCATAATATGCGACGATCGGTTAGCCGACGCGACGGTTGGTTGACAGTTCAGTTTGAAAGTAATGTTGGATTCTCTCAAATACCTGGATATTCTACATACCTAAGCCTATCTCTACACAAGCCCGATCTACTATACTATAATTTACTAATTGAAACTTTTCAGCCCTTAAAGTTTACCGACAACATATTCGTCAATTTTTTTTTTAATACATAACAATTAACTAAAAATGTTCACTTTCAATTTTCAAACCAAACGGTTGTTTCAAGAAAACTTACGTTTATAATGTCAACGAACTTTAAAGGTTTAAAAAAAGTTTTCAAAGTGAGAAAACTCCAATTCAATTAGGTATTTATTTACTTAATTTTCGAGATTCGTGCCTAAAACCCCTTGCTCTGAATGTCCCAGGTCTAATAATGGAGATATCCCGCGGTACCTACCGCTCAGGGTACTCTCGCGAGCAGTACGTGGTGGACCTGGTGCCAGTTGACCTGGTCGTCAACAGCTGCATCGTGGCTGCTTGGAGACAGGGTGTCAAAAGGTGAGTGGACTTGCAGACTTTCGATTCAATATATAGATCTGGGACTTTGAAAAAAGAAAAGAAAGAAAGTGTTTAATGACAACCTCGATGACGAAATGGTCACCATGCCGGACTGCCGAACCTGAGATCCCGGGTATCCAATTCCCGGTTCGGTCTACATTTGTGTGATGAGCATGCCGATGTCTTTTGTAAAGACCTTCAAAAAGGTGTGCTGATTTTCAGCCTACTTTGAATAAATGACTTTTTTATTTTTATCTTCGGACTTCTGACTACATATCTGACCTCTCTAACCCTTGCAACCCTTCTGATCTATCTGACTTCTGACTACCCGTAACGACTGCTAAAGATGTTCAAATGTCAGCCGAGACCCACCAATTTAACGTGCTGTCCGAAACACGGTGCCAGCCCACCAAGCATTGCTTAACCTTATGATCGATTGATCCGTGCGGTTGTTACTTAGCCACAAGCCCCTTACAGCCAGTTTCTTCATCAAAAGTTAAAGCTAAAGTAAAAGTCAAAGTAATGTCTAGAGTTAAAGTAACGGTCAAATTCAATTTTTCTATTAGTTTTGCTGTCAGTTTAGCCTTGAAAAAACGAATTTGACCGTTACTTTTACTTTAGACATTACTTTAACTTTAACTTTTGATGAAGAAACTGGCCGTTAGTAAAATGTATTTATTACCTATTTAATTTCTACACTAATTCCAGGCCTGGTCACTGCCCAGTATACAACGTGACTTCAGGGTCCATTAATCCGATACAATGGGGTCAGTTCACCAAGCTGTGTGTCAAATGGGCTATCGAGAATCCCACCAAGTAAGTACAGTTCCAGTCATCTTAATAGTAGAAGATAATTCAAAACCACGAGGTAGCAATGGGTAGCAACTAACGGCAGCTGGTAGCAATTAGGTAGCAACTCTACTATATGTATTTCGAGGAGATCGATGAGGAGTGACAGCGAGTCTCATGATCACGTCTGTTCCTATGGTATCCAATCTATAAATAGAGAAGTAATGTTAGACAGCCCGCAAACATCAGAAAATTGGTGACCGATTTTTTTAGGAGTAAAATAGAACACACTGATAGCAATAGTGCAACGCACACGTGTTACAAAAAGTTGGTTAGAAAATTCTAGACGTCCTGCAAAAATTCGGCCCGATAATATGTCCTACAAAACGTCTGATGTGGGTAGCCCTCTAAAGGTGAGTATAGACTACAACATTTACTTGTATCAGAACAACGAGCCGCTCCATGATATGTTCTAGCTAGTGTATCATCCTTTTACGAACTAAAGGTCGAGCACGCTTGCCTCTTTGTTACATACAAGCCAACGAGTATATTGGTATAACATTTGGTCGAGCGTGTTGGTGTAACATTTCGTCGAGCCACGACGCTAAACGCAGCACACGCAACTTGTAGGTCCAACATTTCAAAAAAGAATGATCGCCAGGTACAACGATATGTTGGTAAATGCACACTCGCTGTGAGCATTTACCCGTAACATAATGCCGAGCATTCGCAAGAACGTTACATTACTTGGAGATGCTTTTGTCTATATTGTACCATTCGCAAGACTGTTACATTACACAGAAATGCTCCAGAAAATGTTGTAGTCTATACTCACCTTAAGCTAGATTCTTGATGCACTCAAATATATCTTCTGGTGATTCGCTCTAGCAAACAGTAATAAAATTGCGAATACATATTTCTAAAATCAGCAAAATTGTAACCTTTATTCAGTAACATCTAAGTATACCTTGTTTCAACTGCACACACTTAAACATTTTTGCGCACATTAATTTTGGCGGAATCTCGCCAATATTCACAAAAATGTCGTTTGCCTTTCGAAAATACTTTTACCCTGGGAAACACAGACATTAACGAGCTATTTTGATACTTTCCTTTGTATATTATTAAAGATTTTGAATCGTACATCAGTACAAAGCTCCATGTTCTATTTATATCACGATTTGACGTTTCAGCTAAAGTTCAATCTTTTCACTGCATACGTAGTATAAAGCATCCTTTACCGCATCTGTTCACGATAAATTCAAAAACATACATGCCTAATATTTTCACCAATAGACACAATGAATATAAATGGCATATAATTTACAAGGTTTTATTTGCACGGATAAAAGTAGCCTATAGCTTGCCTCTATAAATGGGCTATTTAAGACTGGAATTATTTATCAAATTGGTCTAGTAGTTCGTGAGATAAGTGCATTCAACCAAAGAAACTTTTAAGCCTTCCAAACAAGCCCAGTGGATAATATTAAGTACACAATATATCACTGTGCGAAGCCAAAGTGACTAGTATATAAAGTACTAACTTCTGCCAGCAGTTTCACCCGCATCCCGCGGGAACCTGTGCACGAACCCGGATAAAAAATTAGCCTATAGCCTTCCTCAATAAATGGGCAACATAACACTGCAAGAATTTTTCAAATCGGACCAATAGTTCCTGAGATTTTCGCGTTCAAACAAACAATCAAACTCTTCAGCTTTATAATATTAGTATATGTATGTAGATTAAATAACTGTAGGTAACTATTCCAGGTACGTGATGTGGTACCCGAACTTCTCGTTCACGGAGTCTCGCTTCATGAACACGTTCTGGGAGGTATCCTGCCACTTCCTGCCGGCTTTCCTGTACGATATGCTGTTACGAGCTCAAGGCAGGAAGGCTATGTAAGTATACAATCAGGTTTTTTTTACTTTTCTATACTATAACCCATCATGTGCCTTCCTAAGCCCTTTATGTACCAGGGCCGCAGCTGCAGCAGGCTTTGGCCCCATTGTGAACATTTCTATGTTTCTTCTTCTTATCGAGTACGCTGCAGGTTTTGATCACCTAACAAGCCCTAGTGTCAGAGTTTTCTCAAATCCGCCTGACGGCCTCTGACGTGGAATTGTAACAACGACTGCTGCTGAGTAGCATTCGGGGACGTTGGTTTTACTTGCCCTCTCAGGCACGGGATTGTTATAGTTCTTCCAATGCATGCCACAGCCACAGCGGCTGTTCTCTTAGGAGATCAGCCAGCTGCGGAGGACATATTACAGTACACAAGTGTATTAATGACAACTTCCACACCCAAGGCTGTTTTTTTTTAGTTTTATTTGGGGTCGTCGCAATGTTTTCCATTTTCATTGCTCTCTGTAAGTACATTAAAAAAAATAGTTTTAAAAACAAAAAAACACGCTAGTCATGTATTGTCATCAGAACTCAGAGCGTGTAATTTCATCCTAATCGAAGACCGGGAAGTGGGTCAAATTGAGATGCCAAGATTTTCTTACATACATAGTTACATACATGGAAGCTAATATAAGCGTGTTAAAAAGAACCTGAAACCCCCTGCACAGCAAGCAGACAATGCAGTTTTGAATAAACAATTTCACAATTTAAATCTTTTTTCACAGCATGATGAAGCTAGCCCGCCGTTTCAAAATGGCCGCCGCCACTGGCGAGTATTTCGCTAACCACGAGTGGGAGTTCGGTATCTCCGAGCTGAAAGCTCTACATGATGACGTCACTGCTACCAGGGACGGAGCCGTTTTCCCTCATTGGTCTGACTTTGAATGGGACTCGTATATTGGGGCTTACATGTTTGGGATCAGACGGTATATTCTGAAGGATACGGCTGAGTCCCTCCCTGTGGCTCGGACTAAATTACGGAGGTAAGGATTTTTGGCTTTACAATTTATCTTTACACTGGCGACCCGCTCCGGGTTCGCATGGGGTATTTCCCCACTATTTAATGTATGTTATCATACATATAAACCTTCCTCTTTAATCACTCGATCTATTGAAAAAAACCGCATCAAAATCCGTTGCGTAGTTTTGAAGATTTAAGCGTACAAAGGGATATAGGGACAGAAAAAGCGACTTTGTTTTATACTATGTACTGATGAACAAATGTACCCATATATAAGTACGGAACACTGAAAATAAACTTTATATTATAAATGTAAAAGTAAATATGTCAGTCTGTCGATCTTCCTTGCCAAAACTACTGAACTGATTTAAATGAAAGTATTCTAGACTCAAGAACCTGAAATAGGACAAAGGCTAGGCATATAGAAGTATGGTATACCAAATAGGCTAATCTCTGAAGAGTTTGTTTCAACGTCCCAATCTCAAAAAATACTGGCCTGTTTGTAAAAAGCTACAAACATTAGATATCCTATTTTATCAAATAACTTTTGACACAACAAGAATATACAGGTTGTTTCTGAAAATTATTTTCAGTTTTTTATATTATTATTTACTTATATTATTTTTTAAATTTATTTGTATTATTTCTTTTTCCAGATTATACTGGGTACACAAGCTGTTTCAGGCGGCCACAGGCTACTATCTGTTCAGGTTCCTTGCGGGACGTCTGCGGTAGGACACCACTCTATTCATTAATATACGTTAATTTTATATAGACCTGTGTTATATGATCAATACAAGAGGAAATACTCAAGTGGTACAATATTTAATCGATTTTCCCAAAAAGTGGGAGGGTTTCAATTCGATTTTTTTTTTTATAAATCTAAGTACTTTCGGAAACAAAACTAAATCGGCAAGAATTATGAACGATGGATTAGACAGCAAATTATTTATTTTTATGGTATTTCTAACTACCACAACATGGTTTATCAGACTAAAAATACCTAATGATTTGTACAAAAAAATGTAGTTCTCTCGCGAAATTATGGATTAACGAAATTCATAAATATAATAATACTTTTTTAAGAAGTAGAGTTATAAAAAGGTATTGGTCATTTGATACAGGTAAAAATTAGAATAATATTTGCAATTAGTGAATATTTCTTAATAAACGTAATGAGATCACCCTGTATTCTGAGTACAATTTCAATCTTAGTTCTAAGATATATCAATGTACCTGTAATACTAAAAAACACTCTTATTTTATCTATTTTATTCAAAATATCTACCAAAAAACATTTTTTACCTATTTTTAGGTAATTCTTTTAAAACATAATTTTTTGTATCACATTATTTTTTTATCAGAAAATATGTCGATTTGCAGAAACTTGTGTGAAATATAAATAATAATAAAAAAACATTATTAAATTATTGCCTTTTTTACACATCCTTTATTAAATAAGGTAACTAATTAAATATAAGTAAAATCTTTAGAACACATTAATTTTAATTTTTTATGTAAGTTTTTTAGACTCTAAGTATATCTTTCTTTCTTTTTTGTGAAAAAACATTCAAGAAACCAGCGAATAAAACATACAAACACCTTAATATATAAAAAATATTTTATTTATATTACATAATATCTTTTAAGTTCAATGTAAAAATATCTATTACAGTAACTTCACGAGTACACCTGTTACCTGCCTAAGTATGTGCAACTTTCTTAAAATAATATCAAAGGGTATTTGTGTTTGTATGTCTTGTGTAATTAGGGCTGCCATCCGTCCGGGTTTCCCCGGATTTGTCCTCGTTTGGAGGCCGTCCGGGGGCCGTCCAGGCGGGGTTTCAAGAAGTGTCCGGGGAAAACCCGGACACTTTTTATGTAAGGAAGCACCTCATTGAATTTAAGTATATGTTAATAGTAAATGGATTACAAATTGTTTAAAAAAAATCGTACTCGTTCGGGGAAAAAATGCGATTTACGCCAAATGTCCGGGTTTTTTTAATGTTTGTCCGGGTTTGGCGAAATTCGAGATGGCAGCCCTATGTGTAATTATCAAAATATATTTAGTCTAAGCTAAAATCTAAATGTACTTGTAAAATAAACCAATGATAGTATGAAAAATCACGAAAAAATCTTTCTTTCATTTGATAACTACAACCACCTATTTCATCATCTCTCGAGCTTTTTCCCAACTATGTTGGGGTCGGCTTCCAGTCTAACCAGATGCAGCTGAGTACTAGTGTGCTACGTAGAGCGACTACCTATCTGACCTCCTATTATACAGAAAAAAAGTTATAAAAAATAATAGTAATATGTAGAATAAAACCAAGAAAAAATGTTGTAACTTTTATTACAAAAATATACTGTAGAAAAGTAATTCATTTTACAAGAGACTTAAAAAAAAATATTTATTCTAAATAGGTACAAAAAAGTCTTATACACACTTTATACTAATATTTACTTAGTTTTAATTTCTAATATTTATAATACAAATAGTTGAGCTATTTCTTAGTAAAAGCCTACACCTTAATTTTTAGACATAATTTCTATGACAACGTTAAGCAAATGTTTTTCACAAAAAATAAAAAATGGTAGGCACTTATGACTTTTTACAGCATGATGAAAAAATGCGTTTTTAAAATAATACAGTTACAAGGATATTTTGTAAGGTGAGTAATATCTTTCTCAATTTTAGGATTTGAAACTAATAAATGTAGCAGATTTACATTTTTTTTATTTGCAGAAACTGGGCATTTAAGAAGTTTCTACAGCAAACAAAAATTAGTAGAATATTATGTAAGTTCGATTTTTATCAATAATTTTTTCACACCCTATACAAAACACAGTTTTTGTCAACTTAATTTAATTTTTTTCACCCTCGAAAAGAATTTAGGCTAGCTCAAACACCTTTATGAAAACTAAGTAAGTATACCTACTTAAAAACTAAGTACTTAAATATCTACACAACATAGTAGAAGCAGTCTGATAAAAGTCTGACAAATTATGTCAGACATTGTTAACTGACAATATAACATGACTCATTTTCATTAACCATTATCTCGGTCACTTTTTACGTTCAATTTTCAATTTTTTTTTTAAAACTGTTGTGTTACGAAAAGCGGACGTTGCTCCCTGTATGCGGTCAAACAAGCAAAAAGCATACATAAACTACTTCTCGAAGTCTGATAAAATGTAGTCTATTTCCTTTCTCAGATTCCAGATTGTCTGTACCTATGCCTTCTATTTAAATGTCTTCTGGCTTGAAAGCGCATTAGGCAGACATAATTTTTATTAGTATGTACTTACCTACCTAAGGAATATATTGGGTGTGTCGTACCTAATCACATTAAACCTATCACAATACTTATGATATTCTATGGTGAATTGTAAAAAAAAATCTAATCCATTCAGTGGTTTGGCCACAGGAGTCATTTTTCGTTTTCATTATTTACAACATCATGTATAAAGCAGAGATAAAGTTAGGAGTATCGAATGTTTTGACCAGCTGACAGCTGTCAGTTTTATACTTACAAGCTTTTATTAAGGGAGAATTTCCGTTGTTTGTAATGACTGACTCTTATATGGTGTTCTAATTCTCGCACATTTTTATTCTATTTACTTTGTTTGAAAAAAATATGTTTGTATGTTATTTGTGCTAATCGACATATATTAATCAGTATATTAACGTATTTAATTTAATGTGATTAGGTACAACACTCTGTGTGTAGTTTGCATGAACAAAAAATCTCTTGTAAATGATCTAATATCCAATGAAAATGAGCCTCTACGTCCAATATACTGGACTTTCAATATAAAACAGTTCTCTACGCGTCCATAGCGATGACAGTAGCATTGTGTTCCGTGACAGTGGACGGTGACGTCACGAAGCCGCTCAGCCAGTACAAGATGAGACCCCAGAATAAACAGCGGACGATTACGTCCACCCAGTACATTCTGAAAGAAAAAAAAAACATTATTTTTTTCATACCCAGTCGCAGTCCAAAATCAAAAAGCATTTGTTCATAAAGAAAACTTTTTTACAAAAAAATTGTGACATCAAAACAATGAAAGAGATAAAATAAACTTTTGACATGGCTCTAGAAGACAAATTCTCCAGGCGTGTTTATTTTGCCACCGACTTCTGACTCTTTGGGAGTGAGTAAGTCGTGGTGGCCTAGTGGGTGAAGAACCAACCTCTCAAGTATGAGTGTGTGTTCGATTCCTGATGGCAAGTGCCAATTTAACTTTTCTTAGTGTGTATGTACTTTCTAAGTATATCTTGAACACCAATGACCGTGTTCTGGAGAGCACGATAAACTGTAGGTCCCGGCTGTCATTTGAATCAACACATCCTTGGCAGTCGTTACGGGTAATCAGAAGCCAGTAAGTCTGACAACCAGTCTTACCGAGGGCTATCTAGTTGGTCGAGTCACTGGGTTGAGGAGGTCAGATAGGCAGTCGCTCCTTGTGGCACACTGGTACTCAACTGATTCCGGTTAGACTGGAAGCCAACCCCAACACAATTGGGAACAGGCTCGGCAGATGATGATGATAAGGATACTTACACTCTCATATGCCTCCTGGCAGCTGGTAGCGTGTCATCATACTCCTTGAGAATGAAGACTCTCGCTGCCCTGATGCAGTCTTCGAAGTACTTCGAGATGTCCAAACCTGGCAACAGTAGCAAATATATTAGTACTAGCTGTTCTACTCGCGATCGAGGGAACTACTTCCCGCAGCCGGATAAAAAGTAGTATTAAGTAGATATCTCCTTGATAAATGGGCTATGGGATATTTTTTTTCACGAATAGCTTTTTTCATGACTCGTTATTTTTTTACGGGAGCAATACTTTCTAAATACCCGAGTGATTAGTGTTATAAAAAAATATGACGGATATTGCCCGTGTCTTTTCAAGTTTTATATTCAAAGTGAAAATCCATTAGTCATGACGTAAGTATCGTATTTTTTTTATGAATCGTATCCCGAGTAAAAGAATCCTCACACTGATATAATTTTTAAAATCGGGACAGTAGTTTTTGTAAACCTATTTTCTTTTTTATACAGGGTTACTTGTAAGTAGACCGCATCCTTTCATGAGGTGATCCACAAAAACGAGACTTTTGACTAATAATAAAAATTTATACGTGTACCTAGACGACTGATCTTGAAATTCAATTTTCTTGAAACGGGTTAACTTTTGCCCAGTGTATCCCATGGTCAAATTTGTCCGTATTGACCTATACTATCACCTCATGAAAGGATGCGGTCTACTTACCAGTAACCCTGTATAATGTAACTTTTGTTTTTTTTTTTTTCAAAAATATAATTTCAGAAAATACCACTAACCGACAGCATCAACCTTGTAGTCCCGTCTCTCTCGAGGGTTGAGCTTCTGACGCAGCGTCTGAGCAATGTCAGACTTGAAGTCCCATTGGTTGTTCGTGTAGTACTCGAATACTTCGAAACCTTTGTTGATACGACGTTGCACGCGACATAAACTGTAATAAATATGTAAGAAATTATGAAAAAACTTGTGTATAACGGAACTAATTAATATTTTCGTATAAAAATCCTTTATTTTCTGATATCCAACTATGAATTGAAAACAGTTGTTTAAGAAAAACGTACGCTTATGTTGTCGGTGAACTTTGTCCTTAGATCAGTATAATATATTAGCGCGTTCAAAATTTTACCTATTTAGTTAAAAAAAATAAACTAAATCGACTCAGTAGTGTTATTAACACGACTTTCATTTATATACTTATAGGGAAGATAAATTCGATATTATTAAAAAATAAATAATACGTATTGCTTCATTGAAACTGGTTAGAAAAACCGAACCATATTTAAATTATCTCACCCCTTGGAGTCAAATTCCCTTTAGTTCCTACAAAAATAGTTCCCAGATACTCACATAGGCTTGTACCCGAGGCAGAAGAGCAGGATATCCACCAGCACAGCCGGCACCCAGTGGAACAGCACCAAGCAGATGTTATGGTACAGACGAGAGTGCTTCATCGAACCGCCGGGGTACCTGCACATTGCGAATACATATTTTAGCATTACCATTAACTGCCTCGTTGGTCTAGGAGTCGCATGAGGTCTCGGGTTTGATTCCCGTGTCCGGCTAAAGTTACTAAGAAACTTTGAGAAAGCAGTTTGAAGTATGTAAGTTGGTGATTGATACACCCGTGCATCGAAGAGCACTTGTGATCTCTCTCCGGTGGTGTCGGATTGCCGTCCCATCGCGCTATGAGAGTGAAGGAATAGTGAGTGCTCCGCAGTCCAAGCAAATGTGCGTGCACTAATGTGTCCTGCACAGCTGGCTGTGAGGCCAGATGTGGCTAACAATCGGCCTGTAAGCCGAGGCTATCATTTGAATATCTATGGCAGTCTTTTTTGGTTGGCAGAAACCTAAACGATAACCAGTCCAGTCAGTAAATGGATTGAGGAAGTCAGATAGGCAGTCGCTCCTTGTGACACACTGGTACTCAGCTGCATTTTAGACTGGAAGACGACCTCAACATAGTTGGAAAAAGGCTAGGGAGATGATGATAGTAACTACTGACCATACTACTCCATTGAGTGGAACTCTGTTCATGATAATCTCTCGTCCCGCGTCAATCATTTCTGACCAAGTCACCTTGATCTCAGCTGACGATGTGAAGTTTATTATATTGCACTTTGTGTCCCTGGAATAAGAAAAAAGTTGTAAAAACAAATGAACAAAAAAATAAGGTTGGATATTGAATAGGGCAGTCAGGCTATCAGAGTGTAAGGTGCTTTCTGTCACATGACAATAGGGTATTACATGCATTTTTGAAATATATCTTAAATAAATTCTTTAGTCTTAATATATCTCTAAAAAATTAAAAATATATTTTTTTTCTCACGTTATGTACGAATATAAATTAATTGTTTTATCATAATTTCAAATTTCGCGCGTATTTCGCGAAAACGCGGCACACAACGGACGCCATGATTGTTTTTTGGTCATGACGTCATTACGTTAGTAAACAAACTACAGCTGTCAGTAATACATATTTTGATATGTATTGAAAATTTTAATAATGAGTAATTATGCTCCGTATCGTTGGTGTGTTGTTTCTGAATGTGAGAACACTAGTGTAAAAACACCAGACAAATTATGGATTCAAGTACCAGTGGATATAAATACTGACACTGATATATGACACTTTTGTTTACTACCGTAATGACGTCATTAGCATGGCGGCGACATTTCGTAGTGTTCAAAGACAGATAAAAAAACCTAAAAACTTTAAACTGCAATAAAAAATATATTTATGTACCTTACGAAGTGAAACTAACATTTCCCGATTGCTTTTCCTCTAAACAATCATTGTAATACACTTTTAATTTTTTTCTCATCTAGACTAAAATACCCTATTCACAATTTGAGGGTTTAAGTTCAATAAAAAAAGGGATGATAAAGAAAAAGTGGAAGTGAACTGACTGTAGAGGCACAGTACGAAAACTAGTACCTACACCAAAACAGTTTTCCGCTACTCGACGCCAGAGGGGGCTCTAATCTAGTGTATAATAATTATGCCGAAAATTTTAAGTTGCGTGTTACTTTTCACAATCTTCAGTTTTATGGTGCTTGTAAAACTTATTTATTAACTGATTTAATTCATGTATTGAAAACTCCCTGTGAAACTTTAAATAAATACATGTATGACTATTAACATTATCCATTATATTATTTTACTCCAAAAAACGCTCGTATAATCACCCCCACAAATCAGTATAATACATGCAGTCATTCCAAAACACCTTCACTCAGCTGCATCATGGTATAAGGGTCCGTCCAAACAGACCGGCTCGGAGAGCATCGGCGCGCATTTTTCTATTCACACAGACCGGAGCCGATCGGCTGCGCGAGCATTAAAGAGCATGCAAACGGTGTCAAACGTCAAGAAAAAGTACACGATCGGAGTCGGTCGGCTCCTCTTATTATTTCACAAAGAGCGCCTTCGAGCATTCTTAATGACAAAAGCAGTGCGCATGCAAAAATAAACCTTACTTCAAATACTAAGTACTCAATTTTCAACGTGTTAAGAATTTGCTCTCCTCTCCGAGCCGGTCACACGGACCCTAAGGCAGCGGCTAGGCAGTATACTAACCCGTTCTGTAGATAATTCCACGCGACAATCATGATGCCGTTTATAAACACATCGACCGGCAGATAGTCCGCGTAGCTGTTGCTTTTGCAGTACATTGAACGAATCACGCCTTTGCCAGCACCTGAAGGGAGAAATTGTATTATCATTGATGAAATAAAAGGCACGCACGAGTTCCGTTTCTTGCAAGATATAACCGATATAATCTTCAAAACATACACCATACAGACAGAATTGTGTTGCTGGGGAGCTTGTTCCACCATTTCTTCCCACCAAAAACCTATAGGAAGTGATGAAGGACGTTTTTGGGGGCTGTCTATTGCAAATGTTCAGCCTACCTTGACTAAACGTCTTTTTACTTTTTTTTCATCGTTTTCCTCAGTGCTGAAAAACGGTCTCTGGGACGGTTTAAATAGTTTTTTGTTTATCAAGCGTAGGGTCTAACTAACTAACCGAGGGTAAAACATTCCCTTAAGGCTAAATACGCCCACAACAGGAAAATAATAATTGATTAATCGACATTGAGGCTTAATTTGGTAACCAAAGCACATTTTCGGCATATTTTAGTACAATATTACAGGTGTATTTTGGAGCCAAACTTACCGATGAGCAATCCAGTGGGGCCGTTAATATTGTCAGTCCAGCCAGGCACCGGTTCTTGCCAGATCGGAATCACTGAAAAAAACTCATCAGTATCAAAAATTCATCCGCGTCGCTGCTAGCGGGGATCGCCCAAAAGGCTGGCTGGATTGCCACGCTGAATGGCAATGCATATTTTTTGACCGAAGTTTAGGCCAGCCTTTGGTCACAAATGGATTCCACTAATCGTTTGCAAAACAAGACTTAGACTGTTTCGTACTATTTCAAAGGCTTAACTGCCTCGTTTGTCTAGCTGTCGCAAGCGCGGCTGCTGAGCGCAAGGTCTCGGGTTCGATACCCGGGTCGGGCCGAAATCGCTTTGTGGGTTCTAGAAGACTTTCACAAAGCAGCCTGTAGTCTGGAAGTTGGTGATTGATACACCCGTGCATCGGAGAGCACGTTGATCCTGCGCCTGATCTCTCTCCGGTCGTGTCGGATTGTCGTCCCATCGGGTTATGAGAAGTGTAGGAATAGTGAGTGCACCTGTGTCTGCGCAAATGCTTGTGCACTTTAAGTAATATGTCCTGCGTAGTTGGCTAATCTCCTTACATGAGAACAGCCGCCGTAGCCGATAATCGGCTAGGAGGACATCATTTAAAAGGCTAGGTTATTCCTTTATACTATTTGCTTACCTATGGAAGGTCTGAGCACCATGGCAGGTATGTGTTCCATAGCTTCCACGACCAGCGCCTCGCCTAAAGCCTTGGTGAATGCGTACGAGTTCGGCAGTTTGTCTAGTAACCTGCAAATGAAGGAGAAAAGCCTTAAATATACTAGTCTACATTAATATTATAAAGAGGAAAGATTTGTATTTTTTTGGGTGTATATGTTTCTAATGTCTTCAATTTAAGAGCCCAGCTTTTGTCAGTGCAGCTCCTTCCATTTACGCCTATCTAGCGCCAACTCCTGAACTTCCTTATACGTCACAACATTCACCTTCTCTTTAATTTGCTTGATGTAGCTGTACCTTGGACGACCCCTTCCCCTCTTTCCTTCGACTTTCCCTTCCACGATGTAATGATTAACTCAAAAATCTGAACCGATTTGAAAAATTCTTTACGATTAGGAGAGAGAAGCTACACTATAGGGTTTCATGTGCAACACTATCCCAATTGGGTAGGAGTTCCACCAGGACGCTGATGAAACAGCTATAATATTATAGTATTATACAAGCTGTTGATTTGAATCCGTGCCATATTCAAGGACGTAATTATGCTAATGATTCTCGACCCAAATCAACAAAAAAATTGGTACGTAATTTTTTTCTTCGCAATTCCGTCAATGTCATCTAGCCGTATTTAAACTTGGCGCGTGTGTTACTGGCCTTAAAACCGCATACGCAACGATCATTCATAATTTTCATTCATAAAATTGGATTACTTCTGAAATACTACGACATTGCAATGGCAAAAAAACCAGTGCATATTAGCTATTTCCCGTCTATTGTGATTGCAATCGATTATTTACGTATTTTATGACCTCCTCCTGAAATATGGCACAAATGCAAATCAACACCTTGTATAAAACTGAGTCAGTTTGTTTTTTACGCTCATGCCTAAGTAAAATAAGCTGCGGAACCGGGAGATGAGATTTGGTACGGAGATTGGTAGCACTGGGTGCGGGCATATACCTACCTACATACCTACATGGATAGGGATATAAATTATTAATAACTAGCTTCTGCCAGCGGTTTCACCCGCATCCCGTGGGAACTACTTCCCGTACCGGGATAAAAAGTAGCCTTCCTCGATAAATGGGCTATCTAACACTGAAAGAAATTTTCAAATCGGACCAGTAGTTCCTGAGATTAGCGCGTTCAAACAAACAAACAAACTCTTCAGCTTTATAATATTAGTATAGTATAGATGTCGGGACACCTTTTTTTTCACTCACGGTTGGTTAGCCCATGCTAAGTTATTAATTAACTTGTGTTATGGGTGCTAACACAACACTGATTAATTACATATAGGTAGCTACATATATACATATTGTATCACCCAGACCACGGCCAACAAACATGCTCATCACACAAATGTCGACCGAACCGGGAATCGAACCCGGGACCTCAGGTTCGGCAGTCCGGCATGGTGACCATTGCGCCATCGAGGTCTTCGATCTTAAAGCTTTGTTTTATTTTTTAAGTACCTACTCGTTAAGTTATTTTTTTTAATTTATTAACTTGCCATAACAATTTCTTAAAATCCTTTTTTTATTAGATTTAAACATTTAAAAATGTAAAAATCTATGTCAAATAAATAAATGCTTAAACTTAACTACTTAAATACTTTTTGCCAAACACGCACAACAAATTACGCAACATAATCTAAAAATAACTTCAACCACAATCTCAGTCTAACTTTTACTTTCAAACACATCATAAAAGAAATACGACAGTTATTTTTAAATGTATTCTTTAGTAACACGTCTACGGTTCGACCTTGAGATGTGGGTCGATGAACTCTGCAGCAATCACGCTTGAGAGATATATGACATTGACATAAACAGTAAAGGTATGTCCGAAGGAAGATGGCGTGTCTAAAGAGAGAATTGGATGCGCTTTAAAAGATTTCTTCCTAAAAAAATGATAGTTTAAAAAACTAAAAAACACACTATTAATATTTTTGAATTAATTGGATTTTAACGACGTTTCG
Organism: Helicoverpa assulta; assembly: GCA_963856015.1. Lineage (NCBI taxonomy): Eukaryota > Metazoa > Arthropoda > Insecta > Lepidoptera > Noctuidae > Helicoverpa > Helicoverpa assulta. The sequence continues at coordinate 1,173,150 of CAWLCW010000003.1, forward strand.
TAGCTAGTCATGTATTGTCATCAGAACTCAGAGCGCGTGCAAAATTTCATCCTAATCGAAGACCGGGAAGTGGGTCACATTAATTTTCCAAGATTTTCTTACATACATAGTTAGTTAAGCTAATATATTCGTAGTAATCGTAGTCAAACAGATTAGGTATATCTTTGCCAAGAGTTATCATACTGCTTCGGTTAAGTAAATGCCATGCATAAAGTTAAGTAATGCTTGGCGCGATTGGTCGGTGGATGGCTGACCGTATTGTCATGACGAGTTCCTCCGTGTTTCGGAAGTCTCCAGGTGGATCCAGGCTGTCATTTTAACATCAATTGCAGACACTTCGTGGTCAGAAGCCAGTAAGTCTATCAATAAGTGTCGGCAGGACGTATCGGGTTGCCGGGTAACTGGGTTGAGGAGGTCAGATAGGCAGTCGCTCCTTGTGGCACACTGGTACTCAGCTGCATACGGTTAGACTGGAAGCCGACCCCAACATAGTTGGGTCTATACAAGCTGATGATGGATGATGATATAGATTGACTTACTTAGGCGTGAGCATAGCGATGGCTTCATCATCCATCTACTCGACCGCTTGGATGACGTGGTGGGGGTCGGCAAGTAGGTCATATGTGATGATGATGATGTATGATGATAGACTTACTTGGACGTGAGCATAGCGATGGCTTCATCATCCATCCACTCGACTGCTTGGATGACGTGGTGGGGGTCAGCAAGTGGATCACATGTGATGATGATGATGATGATAGACTTACTTGGGCGTGAGCATAGCGATGGCTTCATCATCCATCCACTCGACAGCTCGGATGACGTGGTGGGGATCAGCAAGTGGGTCATATGTGATGATGATGATGGATGATGATAGACTTACTTGGGCGTGAGCATAGCGATGGCTTCATCATCCATCCACTCGACCGCTTGGATGACGTGGTGAGGGTCAGCTGGTGGGGGGTATGCTTGCTCTTCCAACAGCTTCTCGTGAAGGTGACAGTAGGAAGTAGATATGTGGATGAATAGCTGTAGATATTACAAAAAGATTAATGTTAATAAATCATTATTACTAACATTATAAAGGCGAACGTTTTTGAGTTTGTTACTGGTTTAACCTCAAAAGCTACGAGTAAAAGCACCAACTACGAATCCTACTAATATTATAAATGTGAAAGTTTGTATGGAATGTATGGATGTATGTTTGTTATTCTTTCACGCAAAAACGGCTGCACCGATTTGGTAAAAATTTGATATGTAGTTAGGTCATACCCTGGATTAACACATAGGCTACTTTTTATTAACACACCACGCGGGCGAAGCCGCGAGCGGAAGCTATATTTTGCAATAAAGATTATCGGGTTTCAATTGAATTGTTTCAACTTTCGGAGTTAAACATACGTGGCCTTACTACAGAAACTTAACCACCTGTTTTACACTTGTCTAAAAAAATTGTGGCTGCAAAATGAACCACATGTCAACGTCATAATTTGAAATTTTTTTAGACAAGTCTTAAACTGACGTTTAAAAGTTTTTGTGGTAAGACGGACGGAGTTTGAGGCATATTATTACCGCGTATGATTAAATCATACCTTATAACTACCGTTTACTAAAGCAAACCATGAAAAATACCTTTTTTGATTTTCCACCTATCGGAATGAATTAATGTTTCACGCTTTAGGGCTTAATATATTGAAAAGGTTGAGAACATACATACCTTTAAGTTCTTGCAAGTCTTAGCTAACTCGACCATGAGCTTGGTGCCTCTCACGTTCAGCAGAACAGCTTTCTTCAGCTCTTCGTCGAACCTGAAATATAATGTCGACTTCATTATGTTTATTTAACTAAGCTTTTTTTAAAAAACCGGCCAAGTGCGAGTCGGACTAGCGCACGAAGGGACGTTCCGTACCATTATTTATATTATGAGCAAAAAATTCACGTTTGTTGTATGGGAGCCCCCCTAAATATTTATTTTATTCTAGTTTTCAGTATTTTTTGTTATAGCGGCAACAGAAATACATCATCTGTGAAAATTTCAACTCTCTTCACTATCACGGTTCATGAGATACAGCCTGGTGACAGACGCAGACGGACGGACACAGGAGCGAAAACAATAGGGTCCCATTTTACCCTTTGGGTACGGAACCCTAAAAAATCGTGTATTCAATCAAAGTTTTTAGTCGGTCTGATACCGTACAAATACCTGTTCGTTGTTACTTATGCTATTTTATTCATTTTCATTCAGAACTATTGGTCGACTAAAAGTTTGCAGTGTGCTCGTACTCTTTACTTAATCATATTTATTGCATCATCATAATCATGATTTGTGTCCATTCATGACCATTAAAACCCATTCAGTATGTAGAAAATTATCGCCAGCACTGCCTTGCCTATATCTATCTATACTAATATTATAAAGCTGAAGAGTTTGTTTGTTTGAACGCGCTAATCTCAGGAACTACTGGTCCGATTTGAAAGTTTCTTTCAGTGTTAGATAGCCTATTTATCGAGGAAGGCTATAGGCTACTTTTTATCCCGGTACGGGAAGGAGTTCCCAAGGTATGCGGGTGAGACCGCTGGCAGAAGCTAGTCCCCTATAAATACTTATAATGTACTACCTTGCTTTTTTATTTCCTTATTTTCATCTTACAAATAATATTCTGACTAACCATTCGACTATAGAGTGTCAGACTTTTACTGACTAACCCCAACCACATTCCTTTTGGACCCCTTCATACCCTTGACTGTTCCCAACCCTACCCAATCTTCTTCTAGAACCTTTGATGCCCTTTGAAACAATCTCACAGCTTGATTGCGTAACATGCAAAATAAGTAAGTAAATTGTAATAGACAGCTGTGTTGCTGGGAAGTTTGTTCTTCCCCGCTTCTTCTTTCCAGCCATAACACTGGGAAGTAGTGAAGGGGGGGTTTTGGGGGTGCTGTCATTTTTGTAATTTTGCCTACTTCAATAAACGATTTTGACTTTGACTTTGACTTTGATACCTGATAGTAGCAGCGGCATGTATGATAATGTCGACCTGGTCGATGATCATGGCTCGGTCCTGGTCGCTGAGCCCCAGGTCAGGCTCGGACACGTCCCCAGCCACCAGGGTCACCTTCTGCAGAAGTGGTTCCACTCCACCACGCATGTTGCGAACTTTCTCGAATAGCTGGTGGAGAGTGAAGAAGTTAGTGATGAAAAAATACATAGGGTTGGTAAGTTTTTTGTATGTAGGAAAAAGGTGGGATTTGGGTAAAAATGCTAAAGGTATGTTCAAAATTCTATGTTGAAAAAGTTATAGAGTTTTGTAATGATAAAAGTAGTGTAAAACTGGCCCTGAAAACAATTCATGTATAGATTTTTAGACTTAATTTACGATAATACAGTCACGTAAAATATACTTTACTTCTCTGAGAAAACCCGTGAAAAAACGTGGTAAACGTCTTTTAAAACATAGATAAGGCCCAAGTTCACATACCTACAACATAAAAATCAGTTTTCTTAAAACAATTTCTTAATATTTTCACGTCTAGGTTTCAAAGTAAACAGTTGGTCTCAAAAAACCGAACTTACGTTTTCGTCAAACTGTGTCTTAATGAAATCACAGACAATTTTACCGACAAATTACCCGCTTCTTTTTGTTTTTGTACAACAAATTACCGAAATGGCTCAACTATATTGCGGACGAGGACAAAAACCCCTACAATTATGTAGAATTAGGTAGAATTAGGTAAAAACAATACAATGCACGTTTCGCCTCAGTGGCTACCGTGGTTCGCTGCTTCGGAAGATATTTGCTACATTGTGTCTGGCTGTCATAATGTTGTGATGCAAACATGTATTGTTGTGTCCTTAATAATATTATAAAGGCGAATGTTACTCTGTATGTCTGTTTGTTGCGCCTTCATGTTGAAACTACTGGACAGATATACACAGATCTAGTTTAGCATCTAGCTAAACTACCTTAGACAAGATAGGTGAGTTTTTATAAGGGTGTGAAAAGTAGTTCTTTCCCTTGGGATGCGGGAGTTACCGCAATGAACAGTTAATCTTATTTACTATTTAATTTATCCATTACAAGCTTCCGCCCGCGGCTTCGCGCGAGTAGAGTTCGGTTATATATATATCGGTTATATATATATATATATATCGCGTTTCCAAGAGATTTCTTCAGAAGTCCGGGATAAAAATATCCTATGTTCTTTCTCAAGTTCAACTCTATATCTGTACCATTAAAATCAGTTCAGTGGTTTAGGTGTGAAAGCGTAACAGACAGACAGACAGAGTTACTTTCGCATTTATAATATTAGTAAGGATGTTACTCGGGGATAGTTTAGCTTTTAAAGAATACATCTTAGTACCTATAGACATCTCGACTAGCTGTTGCACGTGTTGTCATCCTCGTAGCGAGGTAACTTCTACCCGCACCGGGATAAAATGCCTATGTTAATCGGGGACAGTGTACCGTTCCAACAGTGAAAGAATTTTCCAAATCGGTTCTGTAATTCCGGAGCCTTAGGGTTCAAACAAAAAATGTTTCTTCTACATTGTATTAGTGTCTATAAAATGACATCTATTATCTTTAAAAAGCCGTGCTTTACTTAAAAACCTGCGCCGTAGTAGACAATTACAACAAGACTGTAACCTTGGCATCGTAACCTCAATATTGTCACATGAGCTGTGTTTGTGTGTGAAAACTGGTTCTCGGAAACTGATGGACCAACTGTCAGTTTGTTTACACGGCGGCTTATTGTTTGTTTTGAGTCGCAATGCTTATTATGGTGTGCAAGTTATTTTTGTTTGGGTCTAGGTGTATCCTCAGAGCCTTTTTCCTAACTATGTTGGGGTCGGCTTCCAGTCTAACCGGATGTAGCTGAGTACCAGTGCTTTACAAGGAGCGACTGCCCTATCTGACCTCCTCGACCCAGTTACCCGGCAACCCTTGGTTAGACTGGTGTCAGACTTACTGGCTTCTGAATACCCGTAACGACTGCCAAGGATGTTCAACGACAGCCGGGACCTACAGTTTAACGTGGCATCCGAAACACAGTCATTGGTGTCTTAGATATACTTAGAAAGTACATACAAACTTAGAAAAGTTGCATTGGTACTCGCCTGACCTGGAATCGAACCCGTGCCCTCATATTTGAGGTTGGTTCTTTGTCCACTAGGCCACTATGACTTTTCCTGCATGCATGCATGCATGTACCAAACTTACATTCACTGAGATCAGTCGTTTTGCCATAAACGCGTCACAGACTGGCAAATAGAATTTCGCATGTAAGGATTTCTTATTTCACAAGATATTACACATGACCAAGTATATACTTAAGTGCCTATTAAGTAGTTACTTCAGTTGACAAATTACCCAAGTACTTAACCTTCAAATAACCACATTAATTTCACGCGAATACCTTAAAAATGACAAATATTTTTGCAAGCACGGCCCACTGGACTAAATAGTTCATCTGAATGAACATTGAGAGTTGAGCAAGAGATGTTCTGAGGTAACGACTGAGTGGAGTTACGTAAACTACAGTTTACTCAGTTAGGAAACCGTTTAAGTTAGTAACTTAGTTCAGTTATGGGTTTGTTTTCACTAATAAGATAAACGTTATAGTAAGGATAATTGCTGCTTATCTACATACATTATTACTATTATAAAGAGGAAAGATTCAAAAAAGAAGTCGCTCCATGTGCCACACTCTTATCAGCTGTATACGGTTACACAGGGGCTCGATTCTCCTACTTTTACTTAAGCAACATACGATTCACATTCGACTGAGATCCAATCCCGACTCGATTACGATCAAAGCGTATGTGGCATTCCGCTATTTTTTCTTTGAAATAAACGTTTTTATCCTTTTCTGTCATTCAATAATGAATCATTTTGTCTGCAAATGATTAACGATTGCAATATGATTATAGAGCAAACTACCGTATAGACCAAAATCACCAAAATAGCAGACCAATCGCAAACCAATCGAATGTCGTTTGAATACGATTGGTCTTATATTAGTAGCAGAATGTCCGATATGGTTAAAACTGCTATTGCGATCATATTGCGATTCGATTTCTATTCAATTTTGACATTATTAACTTAGGAGAATCGGGCCCCTGGAAGCCGAATTCAACATAGTTCGGAAAAAGCTCAGGAGATGATGAAAGAAGAAAGATTTGATTGTTTATTCGACATGAATAAGCTCCGAAATTACGTGACCGATTTGAATAATTCTTTCATTGTTGGGAAGCTACACTCTTCCCGAGTAACATAGGCTATATTGTATCCCGTTATTGACAGCACTTCCGACAGGACGCGGGTGAAACCGCGGGAAAACGGCTGGTTTGTTTGCTTTAATGTTATTTTAAAAACTACTGAGTGACCTTGTGTGTTATTCAGGAAATAAGCTATATAGTTCATAGATAGGTTTATGTGATAATTAAAATAATGGTGCACTAAACATAATTGATGTTTTTCTAGACGTTATTTTTTATAACATTACTTTGAGAAACATAGTTTCACATAGACTACTTATGATTGTAACAAAACAGTTTTTTCTAATTGGAACTTAAAGCAATTGTTTCGTGTTTCGGAAAGCATGATAAACCGTAAGTCCCGGCTATCATCTGAACATCTTTGCCAGTTGTAACGGGTAGTCAGAAGCCAGAAAGACTGACAACTTGCCTTATCAAGGAGTTGCCCGTGCAACTGGGTTGAGGAGGTCAGATAGGCAGTCGCTCCATGTATAAAACACTCAGCCTAAGACAGCCGGAAAAGGGATAAACAGACCCCCTTTAAAACTGTCAAAAACATGGCTACCTACAACTAGTACACTTAGGTTTAAAACAAGATACTACATCTATTGAATCTCTAGACTCTATTGCTATAAGGTTGGTCGTAAGAGAACCCAATTCTGGATTAAGCTCGCCTTTGTACAGAATCTGTCTCTTAAATGTGCAATAGAATAATAATACTTACAACTCCATTGAAAATCTCCTCCAATCTCTGTTTAGGATTCTTGCCTTTCTTATTTCTGACGAACAGCATGATCTGACCGATGTCTGGACATTTTCTGAAAGAGGTCAGGAGAAATATTATTAGTAGTGTTTTACAAAAGGTTAAACTTTAATAAATAATGGTGTTCTGCAGTTTTTTGACTACTTCGGCTGATCTCTCTAAGGAGATCAGCGCAGGATATATTATAGTGCACAAGCATTTGCTTGGACACAGGTGCACTCTTTCTTCCTTCACTCTCATAGCGCGATGGGACGACCATCCGACACCACCGGAGAGATATCGCAAAAAATACCAACAGATTAACTTGCTTTCCTTGTCAGAGGACTTTAGATCCTTAGACATTTTAATGGACGATAAACTGTAGGTCGTTCTGTCACTTTTTCTTCTCATACCCATTGTATGCCAGAGCACAGATATGCGCGAGAACAGTTAACTTTGACAAGCCCTACTTGACCTATTTACACGCTTTTATTTCTTTTTAACACGCTTATATGCTGATGATGTAAGAAAATCTTGGAATCTCAATTTGACCCACTTCCCTGTCTTGGATTAGGATGAAATTTTGCACACGCTCTGAGTTCTGATGACAATACATGACTAGCTAAGAAACATCATTGCAAATCCAATTAATCCAAAAATTTTAGGGTGCTAAAAGCGTGTTTTATAGTTTTTTAAACTATCTTTTTGTTTTCTAATGTAGGTACTTTTCCTCTACTGGAGTTTGTCTAGTGGTGTATAATTTTTTTTGTTTGGGTTTCTTTCTTCTTTCTTACCTGAGCAGTTTCTCTAGCAGCACTTTCCCCATGAAACCAGTACCTCCAGTGACGAGGACCCTCATCCCGGAGAATGTGTCCGCGATGCGGTCTGGCAGCGTCTCCAGGTCTGCTGTAGACATGGTCTCCGAAGCCATTGTCCTAGGGATAAGGAAGAAATGTTTAGGAATTCATAATAATAGGCGATTTATCTGAAAGAATTTTAACATTATACAAAAAACCGGTCAAGTGCAAGTCGGACTCGCGCACGAAGGGTTCCGTACCAGAGCAAAAATGAGCAAAAGAAATCACGTTTGTTGTACGGGAGCCCCCAAAATATTTATTTTATTCTTGTTTTCAGTATTTGTTGTTATAGCGGCAACAGAAATACTTACATCTGTGAAAATTTCAACTCTCTAACTATCACGGTTCATGAGATACAGCCTGGTGACAGACGGACGGACGGACAGAGGAGCGAAAACAATATGGTCCCGTTTTACCCTTTCGGCACGGAACCCTAAAAAGTGCAAATCAAAGTATTAGCGCACGAATAGTTCCGTATTATCTACAAAATCGCGTTTTTTGTACGAAAGCCCCCTCAATCCGCTTTTGTTGAACAACAGTTTTTTAACATAATTATATAAAGAAAACGGACGTTTAAATTGTCAATGAACTTGAGCCGAGCAATATGTTTTCATTGAACGCCTTTAATTCATCTTCCTAACTAGCTTCTGCCAGCGGTTTTACCCGCATCCCGTGGGAACTACTTCCCGTACCGGGATAAAAAAGTAGCCTATAGCCTTCCTCGATAAATGGGCTATCTAACACTGAAAGAAATTTTCAAATCGGACCAGTGAGATTAGCGCGTTCAAACAAACAAACTCTTCAGCTTTATAATATTAGTATAGATTTCCTTAACTTGCATAGTATATTTTTGTCCCATGTCTTACAATATGTAAACCACAAACACACTGCAGATAATTTGTGGTGTCATAAGGCTAGTGGTACACTGATTCAAGGTCGAATTGCCCAAAGCTGTGCAACTGTAGCACTGTCATTACTAAATTGCATTCGAGTGTCATGACTTGTAGTCTTTACTCTTGCTAATATTGTAGTTTTTTTATCTAAACTTATATCGGATTCTTTATATGTAAAAAAGAAACATAGTTTGTCGTAGGTTCGTTAAGGTTCCGAAACTGTTGAACCGATTTATTCAATTTTGGAAAGCTAAACTCTCTCCGAATAGCATAGGTTGTATTTTGTAAGGAAGTATTATTTTCCCGCAGTTTCAATCGCGTTTTATGGGAACTACTGCCCGTACCGGGATAAAATATAGCCTATGTTACTCAGGAATAATGTAGCTTCCCAACAGTGAAAGAATCTTTTGAATTTAAAAGATTTTTTTACGTTAATAAGTGCTAATCTTATTAGAAAGAGTAATTCCTCTTATAATAGTGAAGAAATTATAGTACCCGAGGCACGTTGATAGTAGGTATGTAATGAACGATATATATTGTAAAACAAGAAGTAAATATGTGCAATATTACTATAACGCAATTTACGAAACGGATCAGGCGAGAACCGAGTGAAAGTGCTCTTAAGTCCTTGAAACCTATTTATAACTTTAAGCTTTGGTGAGAGGAACTCATGTCTAAGTAATAAGTCTTTCGAACAGAAGGTTAAGCAACACTTGGCGCGGTAGATCCGTGGATGGGAGTCCGTTTGTCATGATGAGTTCCTCTGTTTCGGAAGCTGTCATTTAAACATCTTTGGCAGTTACGGGCAGTCAGAAAACAGAAAGTCAGACATCCGCGGTCTTACCAAAGGGGTTGCCAGGGTAAGTGGGTTGAGGAGACCAGATAGGCAGTAGTTCCCTGTAAAACACTGGTACTCAGCTGCATCCGTTTAGACTGGAAGCTGACCCCAATCTTAGTTGAGAAAAGGCTAGATAGATGATGTTTTCTGTATACTTATTTGGTAATTCGAATTGAACGACCTACTTCATGACTGCTTACATAATATTTCTGTCGCGAAATTTTCTCTGTAGTTAATTAGAACTGCACACAGTTCAAAGGGAAAGTTAACGACTAGTAGTAAGTTAAATATTACGTAAAGTTTGCCAATTTACTGACCTTACATACTGTGGTTAGCACTTTGACATAGATGTCTCAAACTCGTAGTAAGTAATGTTTACTTTTTTAGATTACTTGTAAGAGCATACTGCAAACTTTTCGTCGGACGATAGTTTGTTTGGGCTCGTAAATCAGTATGAAGATGAATGGTAGTACGCACATTACAGATGTTAGTTACTGTTACAGCCTTTTTATCGTCCCACTGCTGGGCTGCGGCCTCCTCTCACACGGAGAAGGATTGAGCATTAATCACCACGCTTACTCAATGCGGGTTGGTGATTTCAGACTTTATAGTCCAGGTTTCCTCGAGATGTTTTCCTTCACCTTTTTATCAGCCATTGGTGTCTAAGATATACTTAGAAAGTACATACAAACTTCGAAAAGTTGCATTGGTAGTTGCCTGACCGGGAATCGAACCCACGCACTCAAACTTGAGACCCACTAGGCCACCACAAAGTCAGGTCATTGCCCTGTTGTAGGACAAAAAATAATGATAGTAATATGACTATGATGAGAATAACATACTAATTAAAATAAATATACTATATATGTAGACTTTTATTATTAAAATCTTAGTTATTTTAGACCAACAAAAAATGTTAATAGGTACATCCCTACCAATATTATAATTGTGAAAGTAACTCTGTCTGTCTTTCACGTCTAAACCACTGAACTATAGAGTTGACCTTGAGAAAGAACATAGGATAGTATTTATCCCGGACTTTTGAAGAATTCTCTTGGAAACGCGATATAACCGAACTCTACGCGGACGAAGCCGCGGGCGGAAGCTAGTACTAATATAATATCGAGGATTTTTTGTTGTTTGTGTTTTTTTGTTTGTTGCTTCTCAACAATTGCATTCGATTCGTTTTTAATCTTCGCAAGTACGATCATGTGTCAGCGTATCGAGCGCAACTTAAATGGCTACCGATAAGACAACGACGTGTGATGAGGGCATTAACTACTCTTTTTTCTATACTTTATATCTTCATGTCTTTATGTCTTCACCTTCCTACTTAACCTCTCACTTTCAGTATGTGTGTTCACAGCATAACAAAAATCTCCGCTCCTCTAATAATCGTCTTCTTCACTGCCCTGCTCACCGTTCAGACATTATTCACTCTTCCTTCTTTGTGAAATCTATTCTTCTCTGGAATGAGCTACCTCTGGAGGTCAGGATGGTAAATAGTCGACACACTTTTAAAATGAAACTGCGAAATCACATCCATGGCAAGTTGGCGGAATCATTACAGTAGTTCATTTTTCTCACTATCTTCTCTTGGATACAGTTGTATATATGTATATATAGTTATATATATATATATATTATATTTATATATGCATAAATATATATTTTTATTATCTTCCACTGATGCTCAAATTGTGTTGCACCTACCACTTCTATTTCACCACCACCCTAAGGTAGACTGGCAGAGAACGCCTAAGGCGTTAAGTCCGCCGTTGTACAATGTGCAAAAAGTATTTTAAATAAAAAAAAAAAAAAAAAAAAAATATCCCTATAGGCTCCGAAACTACTGGACCGATTTTGTTCACTGTTGGAAAGCTAGACTATCGACGAGAAACATAAGCTATATTTTATCCCGGTACGGGCAGTAGTTCCCACGAGACGGGGGCTAGTGTTAAGTAATTTTTTTTGTTAGTTGAATGACAATCAAACAAATAAATACTAACTCTAACTCAAAGATTACAAAAAAAAAATAACCAGTTAAGATTATTAGGAAGATTGCCATCGAAACAACTTTAAAAAACTACTAAAGCCAAGTTTACCGACAACATAAACTTACTTCGAAAATTGAACATATTTTTTTTATATCTATACTAATATTATAAAGCTGAAGAGTTTGTTTGTTTCAACGCGCTAATCTCAGGAACTACTGGTCCGATTTGAAAATTTATCCAGTGTTAGATAGCCCATTTATCGAGGAAGGCTATAGGCTACTTTTTATCCCGGTACGGAAAGTAGTTCCCACGGGATGCGGGTGAAACCGCTGGCAGAAGCTAGTATTATGATATACGGAGAGCACGTTAATGTCGGTCCTGCTTGTGATCTCTCTCCGGTGGTGTCGGATTGTCGTCCCATCGCGCTATGAGAGTGAAGGAATAGTGAGTGCACCTGTGTCCAAGCAAATGCTAGTGCACTATAATATGTCCTGCGCAGCTGGCTGATCTCTTTACATGAGAACAGCCGCCGTGGCCGATGATCGGCTAGGAGGACATCATCACAGAAGTTTTAAGATACAAGAAAGAAAATGAGTTACTGATACTGACGTTTATAGTTTACTAGCTTCTGCCAGCGGTTTCACCCGCATCCCGTGGGAACTAATTCCCGTACCGGGATAAAAAGTAGCCTATAGCCTTCCTCGATAAATGGGCTATCTAACACTAAAAGAAATTTTCAAATCGGACCAGTAGTTCCTGAGATTAGCGCGTTCAAACAAACAAACAAACTCTTCAGCTTTATAATATTAGTATAGATGGTAAATGTACATAAGTGACCTAGATTATATGCCCGCGAGTGTATGTACACTGAAAGTCCTTAAAAAGAGGCAACAGTTGCAACATTTAATTGCACTTGTAACGTTTGTGAAACGCATTCGGAATATATGCAATGTGCACCCAGTTGCATCGAACGAGCCGGATTATTTCACACATATTTCTTAGTAGTCTAGATTCTAGATATATTATATTATTCAGAAATAATACTACATTTATTTCATAACTACTTAGTCTTATTACAACACACTGTCTCGTCTGTCTGTTCGCAATAATATACTCAAAAAGTACTGAGATGGTTTTCATGTGGTCATGAATAGGTAGATAGATTCCCGAGGAAGATCTAAGTATGTTTCAGAATGGCAGATCGCCAGTAGTCATTCTAGGTTACTGTTGATTTTCTCTTGAGAACTTGGCCAAAACCGGGAAAACCGTATAGTGGGAAAAGTTGTGGTGGCCTAGTGGGCAAAGAACCATCCTCTCAAGTATTAGGGCGCGGGTTCGATTCCGGGTCAGGCAAGTACCAATACAACTTTTCTAAGTTTGTATGTACTTTCTAAGTATATCTTAGACACCAACGACTGTGTTTCGGATGGCACGTTAAACTGTAGGTCCCGGCTGTCATTGAACATCCTTGGCAGTCGTTACGGGTAGTCAGAAGTCAGTAAGTCTGACACCAGCCTAAACACGGGGTATTGGGTTGCCCGGGTAACTGGGTTGAGGGGGTCAGATAGGGCAGTCGCTCGTTGTGGCACACTGGTACTCAGCTACATTCGGTTAGATTGGAAGCCGACCCCAACATAGTTGGGAAAAAGGCTCGGACGATGATGAACTTGTCCAAAACCGGGAAGAACGGAAACTTGGTTCTAAAGTCTGCGTTCCTTCTGACACCACTTCAAAACTACACGAATGATTTTAAAGCGATTTTTAACACGCTTATATTAGCTTCGCTTGTAACTATGTATGTAAGACAATCTTAGAATCTTAATTTGACCCACTTCCCGGTCTTCGATTAGGATGAAATTTTAGATGATAGAGTGATTCAACAGGTTTCAGTATATCGGGTGTGTCGTTCACAATCACATTAAATGAAATGCGTTAATATACTGGTTAATATATGTCGATTAACACAAAGAAAAAAGAAAAATACGTAAAAATAAAAAAAAAGAATTTTTCAAACAAAGTAAATAGAATAAAAATGTGCGAGAATTAGAACACCATATATGAGTCAGTCATTACAAACAACTGAAATTCTCCCTTGAAAACTGACAGCTGTCAACTGATTAAAACATTCGATACTCCTAACTCTGCTTTACACATGATGTTGTAAATTATAAAAACGAAAAATGACTCCTGTGGTTAAGCCACTGAATGGATTAGGTTATTTTTTTTTAATTCGCCATAGAATATCATAAAGTATATGCGATAGGATTTAATGTGATTGTGAACGACACACCCTGTATAATGTAATAAATATCTTCTTAAAAATGTAATAAATAAATATAATTTATATCTGAGTGGAACCGGGGCGGTCGCTAGTTTTACTATAAAAGCAAGACGGAATGACTAGTATTTCTCAATGAACTTACATAATCGAACTATACCAATATTATTGGCACATTGAACCGATTATTTTAAACTGACCTAAACTACATTGTAATTTATAACTATAAATAACTCTAAAATTATTTTTAGTAACGATGATTCATCAATTTCACGTCTAGTTTGTTAATTATGAAAACATTACTATAAGGATTATGTAAATTTTAAATTTTACACATAACTGTTATATCTGTGTTTTATGATGTATTTTTTTTATGTTCAAGGTCTAATCTTCTTCCTGTCCTGTTCCCAAGTTATTCGTGGTCGGTGCAATATGTTATCCGCTTCCATTCCTCTCTGTCAGCCGTCATACTAACATCCACTCCCTTCTTATTCATGTCATCTTTCAGGCAATCAATCCATCTTTTCCTCGGTCTACCTCTGCCTCTCAATCCGTCCACATTCATACTTAGCACACTCTTTGTAGCATGCGTTCCACACCTCTCACAAACGCTGATCTCTCATCTTCAGCTCATTAAAACACCACTAGGATCAAAGCCTGCCAGAGCTGCGGGACTGTTCGCGCGAGTTACCGCGGCGCTGGTACAAAAAGGGCTTCAGAAGGAAAATGACGGGATTTAGTCAGTAAGAGTCTGACACTCTCTCACGCTGCACCCACAGCGAGAGATGTCATTTGTTTAAATCAATCTTTTATTGTCCAACGTACTGCGGTCTCTTCTCATACAGAGAAGAATTACATATTTTTAAGTCCAAGATTCTTCTCGCTGTTTTCTCTTTCTTTCTTTATATTAAACTAGCTGTTGAGTGCGGTGTCACCCGTGTCCCGAGAGAGCCACTGCCCGCACCCGAATAAAAGTCCTTTTCATCATCATCATCATCGTCAGCCTATCGCAGTCCACTGCTGGACATAGGCCTCTCCAAGTGCACGCCACTGAAATCGATCCTTTTAATTGTCTTCATTTTCTAGGTATACTTACCCAGATGGTCTGTGGTAACCTTTAAATCAGTTTTAAAAACACGACGTACAAAGTTAGTTTCTTATCAAATTCAATCATTTTTTCTTATTTCAAATAGGCCTTTGCAGGCTCCTATGAAACGTCACACTATTTGCACGGTTCCAAAAAGTTGGTCTCATGGGGAAAAGCCGGCAAGAAACTCCGTAGATACTCTTTTAAAAAGTAATATTATCACAAACTTATCTTATTTCGACATAGACCCGAAAGGTTGTACCGAAAGTTATAAACTTTTTTTTTTGCCCCGTAAAATCAAGTTTTTTTACATAATGTAAAACACGTGATTACCCTATATAGTTATCGGCACGGATATTGAGCCCTGACCTTCACCTGTGCAGAAGCTATTTATTGGTTTATTGCCTTATGTGTACAGTGCGCAAAGCGATCCCCACTCTTCCGCCGAGAGCTCAATATCCGTGCCGATAACTATACCAAGATAGAAAAAGGAACAAACAAAGCTATAGGTAGGTAAATAATAGGTATTTGTTTCTGTTATCTGTTTCAGCCTTTTTATCATCCCACTGCTGGGCACAGGCCTCCTCTCACACGGAGAAGGATTGAGCATTAATCACCACGCTTGCTCAATGCGGGTTGGTGATTTCAGACTATATAGTCCAGGTTTCCTCAAGATGTTTTTCTTTCACCTTTTTATCAGCCATTGGTGTCTAAGATTACTTAGAAAGTACATACAAACGTAGTCGTGGTGGTATTTGTCTATCATAACGTTATTGTCGGAAAATCCTAACAACCATATATCTTGGTTTCATACATCATTACGTTACTCAATCTTGTACTTTGATCTTAAGACGAATTGCATCAATAGGAAAAATACAAGTTACTAATAAATAGACTTTAAACTAAACTATGACAATAACAAAATATTCTATAAGTATAATATTGTTTTTCTGACTTTCTGACCCCATCACTTACTTACTTCTTATGTTTATTTAGGTACTCATGATTTCTATTATAATAAATACTAGCTTCCGCCCGCGGCTTCGCCCGTGTCGAGTTCGGTTATATCGCGTTTCCAAGAGAATTCTTCAAAAGTCCGGGATAAAAACTATCCTATGTTCTTTCTAAAGGTCAACTCTATCTCTGTACCAAATTTTATTAAAATCAGTTCAGTGGTTTAGACGTGAAAGCGTAACAGACAGACAGACAGAGTTACTTCCGCATTTATAATATTAGTAGGGATGTTATTCGGGAAGAGTGTAGCTTCCCAACAGTGAAAGAATTTTTCAATACGGTTCCATAGTTTCTGAGCCTGTTACAAACAAACAAAACACGTTTTCTCTTTATTATATAAGTCTAAGTTCTTTAATATTCATCATTTTTTTTTCCGATCAAAGGTTTCACTCGTGTAGAAGTTACGGTAAATCGACTAGCTGTGATTTGAACATCCTTAACAGTCGTTGCGGGTAGTCAGAAGCCAGTAAGTTTGACAACTAGTTTTACCCGGGTAACTGGGTTGAGGGAGTCAGATAGGGAGTCGCTCCTTGTGGCACACTGGTACTCAGCTGCATCCGGTTAGACTGGAAGCCGACCCCAACATAGTTGGGAAAAGGCTCGGGAGATGACGGAGGTTTATCTATTCGGAAACCGGACAAGACGATATGCGATTGTTTAACTAGGTATTGTATCTACAATGTTGATATACTTAGCATTTAAAATTATCTGAAGTGCTGCTATTTTTCACGCGTATGTGACAAAAGCTGTGTCCATATTTTTAGAACTAAGTCTAAAACTATACCTAACTCATGAATACCTACAATAAAACTATACTTTAACTAG
The DNA here is from genome assembly GCA_963856015.1 of Helicoverpa assulta. NCBI lineage: Eukaryota > Metazoa > Arthropoda > Insecta > Lepidoptera > Noctuidae > Helicoverpa > Helicoverpa assulta. The sequence goes on from CAWLCW010000003.1 coordinate 1,189,937, forward strand.
CTTCTGCCCGCGGTTTCACCCGCGTTCCGGTATGACTGCTTCCCGTAGCCGGATGGTGACAAAAACTACTTCTCCCGGGTCTAAGCTACCCCTCAAATTTTCAGCTCAAACTGTTCAGCCATTCTTGAGTTATAAAATGTACTAGCTTTTGCCCGCGACTTCGTTCGCGTGGAATAGTGACTTCCTCCAGATTTTTGGTTTGACCAATAGATGGCGCTGTATGTCCGGAATAAATTTTATTTTTTATTTTTATTTTTTGTAATAAAAACTATCCTATGTCCTTTCTCAACTTTCAAACTATGTCTGTACCAAATTTCACACAAATCGGTTCAGTAGTTTAGGCGTGAAGAAAAGACAGACAGACAGACAGAAAGACAGACAGACAGACAGACAGACAGACAGACAGACAGACAGAGTTACTTTCGCATTTATAATATTAGTTTGGATAGTTTGGATAACTAACACGACTTTCTTTTATACTATATACTAGCCGTTTTCCCGCGGTTTCACCCGCGTCCCGTGGGAGCTACTGCCCGCACCGGGATAAAATATAGCCTATGTTACTCGCAGATAATATAGCTTTCTAATGGTGAAAGAATATTTAAAATCGGTCCAGTAGTTTTTGAGTTTATCCATTACAACCAAACAAACAAAGTTTTCCTCTTTATAATATTAGTATAGATAGATATATAAGATACAAATTTAATAGAGAGGAAACATGTTCCCGGTTTCACCCACGTCTCGGGAGAATCACTTCCCTCAACTGGTTATAATTATCCTAATTTCCTATTTAATAGTTTTTACTTAGTTACTTTGTTATTTTGTAGGTACCTATGTATAGTAACTTAAGTTAAATATTATAGTATTGTATTATAACGCTACTGACAATGCCGTATGCGTAGCGAAATATTGGGCCTCCAAAATTTAAGTTGCTATCGACTCGCCAAGAAAAAGAAGTATTGTATTGTAATTAAAATGTTGTATTGTACTAATTGCTATAATGTTATGTATTCGTTTATGAGTATTTATCATATTTTTGTATTTTTTTTATGGGTTGCCTGAATTAAAGGTATAAATAAATATATTTCAGGCTCTAGTTAGACTAACTTCAGTAATGGTTCAGTAGTTTTGGCGTGTAAGCGTGACTGACAGACAGAGCTATATTCGCATTTATAATATTCCTATGATAATATAAAATGATTGATTGTATGAACTAGCTACTTGGTATTGAAATCACGTTAATTTGACTGTTGTATTTGACCTTTTTTGTTAGCTCCAAAACTACTGAATCGATTTGAAAAGTTCTTTCACTGTTGGAAAGCTACACTCTTCCCGAGTAACATAGGCTATATTTTATTTATGCCTGTACGGGCAGTAAGTTACCTCGGGACGCGGGTATGACCGCAGGATATCGGCTAGTATTAAGTACCTAAGAATAATTGATAAAATAAACCTATACAAATCCCTACTAATATTATAAATGCGAAAGTAACTCTGTCTGTCTGTCTGTTACGCTTTCACGTCTAAACCACTGAACTGATTTTAATAAAATTTGGTACAGAGATAGAGTGCACCTTAAGGAAAGAACATAGGATAGTTTTTATCCCGGACTTTTGAAGAATTCTCTTGGAAATGCAATATAACCGAACTCTACGCGGGCGAAGCCGCGGGCGGAAGCTAGTATGAATATAAAAGGTATACTTAGTTGTTATTGTGAGAAATCACATTAAATTTTCAGTTAAACACAACTTAGTGCATTCTAAGAATGACGATTATGCAACCTTTACAAACTCAAGGTTCAGTAAGGATTTTGACTCGTATTTGCATAAGATATTATGAGGTTAAACATTTACCTGCATAGTTAGGTTTCAAACTACCTATTATCACTAAGCAAAGAGCTTCAAAAAGTGCTGATTTTCAGACTACTTTGAATAATTAACTATGCAAGTTGCTAACAGGACGGTTCAGTTAAAAATGCATAACTACCTATGCAATGATTTACGAAGATTTAATTAGTTTATTTTAGGCGAATTTTAACTAAATAAAAGCACTTACTTACATCCCGATAAATCTAAAAATAACTTAACAATTAAGTCCTTAATATTCAGAAAATCTAACGCACGGAAAATTCAAGAAAAACCGAAGCAACAATTTTCCTCGTAATTACAAATCAAGCTTATAAAAATCAAAACCAACTTACAAAATAAAACACAAGAGCTATCCAAAAACTGACAAATTCAACTGTAGTTAAACCTAACTGGCAGTTAATTTAACTTGAGCACAGCACTGTATCTGAGTTAAAGTTCGAATGAGACACTGCGGCCGTTCGCAACCATTACCAAACGAACTGCAAGCGACCGGTTACTGACGTTTCGTAACTTAGAACTAACAAGTAAAGTTACTAGACGTTTCCTCCTCGCAATGTCACCCTCGTCCTTGGTTGCGAAAACCATGAAATGTCAGGTGTTTTATGAGAGAAAAACCACTTTAAAAAGTCGTCGTTATAAAGCTGAAGAGTTTTTTTTTGTTGTTATTTGAATTAGCTAAGGAAATACCTACTGTGTCGATTTGTAAAATTCTTTCAATGTTACATAGCTTGAGGGAGGCTATTTTTGATCCGGGTGTGTGAAGTGACGTAGGTGAAACCTCTGTTAGAAGCTATAATATCTAGATAATTAAAAAAAAATCTTTTAAAAAAAAATCGAATCTCATCTCCTAACTATCCTATTTTTCTGAAACAACGTAGGTGCCTGACAGTTTAGACTTAGAATGAAGATCAGTTTCATTTGTTTTCTATAATACTTACTAGCCGTTTTCCCGTGTATAACTTCTTCTCGGAATCGGATAAAATAGGTAGCCAGTGTCAAACGGGCATAATGTAAGCTACACTGAACTACCCAACTCAACAGTGAAAGATTTTTTAAATCAGTTCAGTAACTTCTTAGCCTTTAACAAACAAACAAAACAACTCTTTCTCATAAGTTTAGATTACTTAAGATAATGTAGGTACCTACGTACTTGCAATAGGTAGGTACTGAGAATTATGGGCGGGTATTGTGACGCACGACAAAGGGTTAGAAAAACTTGTTTGTTTGGACCTACGTAATTCATTATTGTTGTAATTAGTAAACATATTATGCGAATTTCATATGCCTTTTACTCAAATAAGATGGGGTCGGCTTAAAGTTCAACTGTCTGCAGCGTGTGCGTTACCCTGGCCAGATGTTGTCGAAAATGGTCATTTTAATCTTATAGATAATTAGTTGTGCATCATCATCAGCCTATCGCAGTCCACTGCTGGACATAGGCCTCTCCAAGTGCACGCCACTGAGATCGATTTTCGGCTGCTCGCATCCAGCTCTTGCCAGCCGTCTTGCGCAAGTCATCACTCCACCGTGCCTGAGGACGTCCTACACTACGTTTGCCGAGGCGTGGTCTCCACTCTAGAACTCGTTTACCCCAACGGTTATCGGTTCTTCGGCTAATATGGCCAGCCCACTGCCACTTCAGCTTGCTGATTCGGTAGGCTATGTCGATGACCTTGGTTCTCTGACGGATTACCTCATTTCTGATGCGATCCCTCAGAGAAACGCCGAGCATAGCTCTTTCCATAGCCCGCTGAGCGACTTTAAACTTGTGGACCAGCCGTACCGTCAGTGTCCACGTTTCGGCTCCGTAAGTCATGACAGGTAGGACGCACTGATTGAAGACTTTTGTCTTTAGGCACTGTGGGATCGACGATGTTAGGACTCGACGTAGCTTCCCAAATGCAGCCCAACCCAACTGAATTCTCCTATTCACCTCGTCCTCAAAGTTGTTTCTACCCAACTGCAATGTCTGCCCGAGGTATACATATTTCCGAACAACTTCGAAAACGGCGCCGTGTATCGCAATCGGTTCCGGTAGAACATGTTCATTGAACATGACCTTGGTTTTGTCCAAGTTCATCCGTAGGCCGATGCGTAGAGAAGATTCAGCCAGGTCGTTCAGCATCTGTTGTAGGTCCTGCAGCGTTTCCGCCATGATGACGATATCGTCAGCAAATCTCAAGTGAGAGATGTGTTCGCCATTGATGTTGATGCCGCGTCCTTTCCAGTTCAGCGTCTTGAACATATCCTTCATTGCATTAGTGAACAGTTTCGGGGAAATAACGTCCCCTTGTCTCACTCCTCGATGCAACGGTATGGGCCTTGTTTGCTGATTCTGTACTTGGACGGACACTGTAGCGGCTTCGTAGAGACATCTCATCACTTGGATGTATCGCCAATCTACTTGACAACGCTGCAGGGACTCCAGAACAGACCAGGTTTCAACCGAGTCAAAGGCCTTCTCATAGTCCACAAATGCTAGACACAGGGGCTGATTATACTCTTCGGTCTTCTGTATAATCTGCCGCACTGTGTGGATGTGGTCTATGGTGCCGTATCCGCTCCGAAACCCAGCCTGCTCCGGTGGTTGGAATTCGTCGAGTCTTCGCGCAAGTCAGTTCGTGATCACTCTTGAGAACAGCTTATATACGTGGCTTAGGAGGGAAATGGGTCGATAGTTCTTCAACTGGGTTTTGTCTCCCTTTTTGAAGAACTTAAATTAGTTGTGCGGCTTCTGTAATTGTTGCGCACATTTTTAAATTTGTTGCGCTTATAGTTTTTTAATTATTTCACAAAAACATTTCCTGCTGGAGTAAAGTTACCCCAGCCAGACCTTTTTCTTTCTGATGGGAATATTTAAATAAATATTACCTATAAAATTAGTTGTCTAGATAAAGTAAATGTTGTGCCATATTTTGTATTTGTTCTTTCTTCGGTTGCGAAGTTATTCGAGATTTTGCTGGGGTAACGTTTTCGGTTTTGCTAGATCTTTGAAATGGTTAAGCGGATTCTTATCAAATTTTGTACATGACTTCCTAGGAATTAGTTTAAATTTGTTCGGCAATAATAAAACCAAAATAATGCATATTTTAAAGGTTATTTCATTAAATGGAAAAACGTTTCAATTGGTCCCAGCACCCTCAATAAGAAGTCTAAAGACTTACTTTAAACGTTATTTTAAAGCTTGTAACTTCCTTCAAATGTATATGAAGTTTCATTAGCATCCTGTAAGTATTTAACAAGCTATAATGATATTCAGTTTTTCACGAGCACGGTCTTGATGCGCGCGGTGTTATTTGGCCACAGGATTGGATATATGAACTGAATGTTATCTCAATAATTAGTTATATAGATCAGGTGTATGTCAGTAAAATTTCAGCTCAGTACATTGGATAATTAATGAGATAATGCGATTAAAGTCATTAGGAAGTGAATGACCGTGGTAACCCGACCAAGTTTAGGTGGTTACGAAAAAGCGAAAACGCAGAACATTATACTATCTTTTGAAATGTTAAGTATAATACACCTTACAATTTCGGTACTCAGTTAAAAATAGTTACTTTTTAATGATGTTACTTGGCAAGTTTTAATAGAAAATTAAATACTTGATTCCCTGCGTTTAGTAGGTTTTTTAACAAGGTGTGTGAAAACTTGCCAAGTAACATCATTAAAAAGTAACTATTTTTAACTGAGGTATGTGTATGGAACTTGGTACTTATTCAGATCTCACTTCTTTTATAGGCGAAGCATTCCCATATTATCGAACTTGGCAGTCTTTCACATTTTTGTTTTGGGTGGGATTATATTTACTTTGTCTGAAAAAAAAAACATTTTTTTTTTACGTATTTTATTTTTTTCTTTGTGCTAATCGATATATTATATTAACCAGTATATTAACGAGTTTGATTTAATGAGATTAGGTGCGACACACCCGATATATACTTACCTACATAAAAATATCTATAGTAAGTTCAACTCAGTCGTGCGCGCGGCCTTATGTGTGGGTAACCCTTGTACATATACAGTGACTTTGTGTGCGTGACAAGAGGTACAGTCGGATACAATACATTTATTTAGGGGTTGTAAGTATACGGGTGTTTAAAGAAAAACAGTTATTACGTAATTTAATGTTTATTTATTTATAATGATTATGAATCGCTACTTGAAAAATCAAATGATTAATTTTCGGATCCGCTACTCTCCAAGGTGAATTATAAATTCTGACTCCATGTCAAAATGTCTTATTCTTATTTTTTCTTTTGTACATGTCGACAAGTATTACCCCACATCCCTTCATCAATTTGACTTAAACGTTAATTCATGAGTTTCATTATTTCCGTCTTATTTTGGTCGACATTATGCGAAGCAATATAATTTTTTAAAATTCACCACACATTTTGTTTACATTATTATACTAGATTATACCTCTTTTTACATTCTTAGTCCACACTTTTATTTATTGTGCGCGTACCCCGAGCTAGAAAATATGTAAGTCGTATTTAATTCATCTTAAATAATTCACCTTATTTATTTCTTAGATACTGTCAATGTCAATTTGAAAAGACGTATGAGAAAATAATGAAAAACTATATTTAATAATAAGAAGCTTTGAATGTTGTTTCATTTTTTGAAACGCTTTACCTGACTCCTTAATAATTTCTCCGTGAATAACTAGTATTTTCGTAAACGACTGTACCCATAACAAAAAGCGATAAGAACACGTCATGCTCGGACGACGTCACTGTCACACGAATGAAAGTTGTATATTTACAAGCCGACGCACACATAGGGCCGCGCGCAAATCTGAGTTGAACTATCTATAATTATGTAACTTCTTTCATTTATCACAATATTAATTTGATAATTAATATATTTGGTTAAAAGCTGTTGATTACTACATATAAATATATGACTGACTAGCTTCTGCCAGCGACTTCGTCCGCGTTAGATTTGGACTTTGTGCAAAGAGAGGCTATCGAGAGTTAAACGTATTATTGTGAGCCAACCATAAAAGATAGACATACTGTCAAGGTAGGTATATTTTTTACATAATTTTAAGGAGAAAATTTCCGTCATACATTGTTTCTGTGTAGCTTTAACCATTAAGGCTGCACACGGGACGGAAGCATAAAAAATGGAGTAACTTCTCTCTCCCGTTTTCCCAACATTTACCTTCACTGCTCTGCTCCTATTGATCGTAGCGTGATGAAAAGTCTCATATAACCTGCCCAGGAGTACGAAGAATAATTGTACCAAGTTTCATTGAAATCCGTCAAGTAGTTTTCGTTTCCATAACGAACATACAGACAGACAGACAGACAAAAATTTTACTGATTGCATTTTTGGCATCAGTATCGATCACTAATCATCCCCTAATAGTTATTTTGGAAATATATTCAATGTACAGAATTGACCTCTCTACAGATTTATTTATTAGTATAGATTAGTAAAAACATTAAACTGATATAATTTATATGAAGTTTTTTTTTTATATCCCAAAAACTAAATGGTATTCCATATTTGGTGACTTTCCTCTACATATATGAAAATTTACATAAAATCATGACAGTGTGTAAATGGTGTAATATATTAAACCTTTTAAGTATTAAAAAAAACTAAGCAGGTTAAGATTTAACATGATGATGAAATAAATAATAGTTTACAGGTAAAGTATGCTTATTGTTATTACATTACATAAATGTACGAAAACAATTTTTCTTAGCTATTTTTGGCACAAATCGCGCAATAGTAAAATTAAGTGCGTACCCAATCAGGGATTGACCCCCGACCTGCGAACTTGTAAGTCGAGGTCATCTTACTAGCATTGTAATAAATCTGCATATCATATGCAATATTTTATTTTTACACTAGCTCCCGCCCGCGGCTTCACCCGCGTAGAGTTCGGTTATATCGCGTTTCCAAGAGAATTCTTCAAAAGTCCGGGATAAAAACTATCCTATGTTCTTTCTCAAGGTCTCTGTACCAAATTTTGTTAAAATCCGTTCAGTGGTTTAGACGTGAAAGCGTAACAGACAGACAGACAGAGTTACTTTCGCATTTATCATCTTGTTTTAATAGGCCACAAAAAATCACACAGTAGAAAGGCGAAAGTTTGTGTGTATGTTTGAACTTGAAACTTGCAAACGGTTGCACCCATTTTGATGAAATTTGGTAGGCAATGGTTATCCTGATGTAGGAAGTAAATCCCTCAGGCGGGTAAAACTGCGGACGACAACCAGAAAGAACTTTAAAACAAAATTTTGTAGTGACTTCAGAAGTTCAGACACCATTCATGTAAAATCTAGGGATACAAAAATAAAACTTCATATCTGAGTATTATAATCATTATTATATTACATAACAAATTAATCATACATCATATGCTATACAGGTAACTTATAATAATAAAAACTTATAATTATATCTAGTTTTTTTTACACAAAGCTTCTTTGAGATCTAAGCCTTATAATGTACATTTATACAATATAGAATTCATTGGATTTAACCGTGAGCATACAATAGGGTATTTTAGTCTAGATGAGAAAAAAATTTAAAGTGTATTACAATGATTGTTTAGAGGAAAAGCAATCGGGAAATGTTAGTTTCACTTCGTAAGGTACATAAATATATTTTTTATTGCAGTTTAAAGTTTTTAGGTTTTTTTATCTGTCTTTGAACACTACGAAATGTCGCCGCCATGCTAATGACGTCATTACGGTAGTAAACAAAAGTGTCATATATTAGTGTCAATATTTATATCCACTGGTACTTGAATCCATAATTTGTCTGGTGTTTTTACACTAGTGTTCTCACATTCAGAAACAACACACCAACGATACGGAGCATAATTACTCATTATTAAAATTTTCAATACATATCAAAATATGTATTACTGACAGCTGTAGTTTGTTTACTAACGTAATGACGTCATGACCAAAAAACAATCATGGCGTCCGTTGTGTGCCGCGTTTTCGTGAAATACGCGCGAAATTTGAAATTATGATAAAACAATTAATTTATATTCGTACATAACGTGAGAAAAAAAAATATTTTTATTTTTTTAGAGATATATTAAGACTAAAGAATTTATTTAAGATATATTTCAAAAATGCATGTAATACCCTATTCTTATATCGAATTACAGTTCTCGTCGCATAACTTTGCCGATCTGAAGTCAGTCATTAGCAGTGGGGCGCATGCGTGGTAGTGTTCGTATTCGGTCCATTTTCTGATTGGCAGACCACTGGCATCACTGCCATCACCTAATTTATTAAATGAAAAGGTTCGCAGACTTAATCGCTACGCTATATCTATATCATCCAAGCCTTTTTCCTAACTATGTTGGAGTCAGCTTCTAGTCTAACCGGATGTAGCTGTGTACCAGGGCTTTACAAGGAGCGACTGCCCTATCTGACCCCCTCAACCCAGTTACCCGGGCAACTCAATACCCCTTGATTAGACTGGTGTCAGACTTACTGGCTTCTGACTACCCTTAACGACTGCCAAAGATGTTCAATGACAGTTGTCCTGAAGAAATGAAATTGAACGACGTGGACTACGAAAAATAAGAAACGGTGGTGTAATAATAAGCACTGAGACCAAGGACGACATCCAAAAATTGAAGCAGACTGTCGAGCGTTCTACATCTGGACTTACTGTTGACGAGCCTCATAAACGGAAGCCCCGTATCGTAATTATTGGGGTCCCTACTGACATGGCAGAGATAGAAGTTTTCAAATGTATTTATGAACAAAACATTGTCGACAAACTACCAAATTTGACCAAAGATGCATTTATATCCTAGCCATAAGTCAGGAAAAAGGGATGCTGACAACTGCAACTTTATTATTGAAGTACCAGCCAGCGTCCGGAAAGCCCTATTGAACCAAAACAGGCTCTATTTAAACTGGACGTCATGCCCGGTACGTGATTTCACTCTTGTGACTCGGTGCTTCAAGTGTCAGCAGTATGGTCATGCATCCAAGACTTGCAAGTCCGTCACCTCTACTCGTAGCCACTGTGGTGCAGAAGGACACACGACTCAAGAGTGCTCTTCGAAGGAGCAACCACCGAAATGTGCAACCTGCAAGCGCTACAATAAACCCCACAACCATAACACAGGAGATTTGGATTGCCCTGCTAGGAAAGCCGCTGAATACAGGTACATTAACTCGGTGGATTATGAAGGCGCCTGAGAGCGCCACGCATTAGATTATATCAATTTTACACAGTACATAATTTTATGTTTTACTTAGAGATAGTTCGTATACTGATTATTTTTAGAGACACTTTTATACGCCAATTGTAATAAATCAAAATATACCTAGAGATAATCGGAACATTTCGTTTTAAATTAGTATGTAAGCATTAAATAAATATATGTGTAATAATAACACTGTATTTGTCACATTTACCTAGTTTTTAGTTAGGTACTATAGCAATTATTGTTAATTCGCTATAAATATTATGATAAGCACTTTTGGGTCAATCCGCGGAAATTCATTCATGACAAATATATGATAAGGTCAATGTGGACAAATCCGTCTACGGGGCTATTCCATATGCATGCGTTTACTATTCATTCAAGAATAGTTACGCTGTTACTGGTTCGGTCGATAAAACAGGATCAGTTTTTAGTTCCAACTATTATTCATAGATGGAGCAAGGTTGTCTACAAGAGCCAAAAAACGCATTTGAAGTTTAGTTGTGCTACGAACTCGAATCTCAAGTGTTGCGTGCCGCCGTTTCTTATAAGGTAAATATTCAATTTTACAAGTTACGACTTTCTGAGTATGCACAACATGTAGTTTAGTAAGTGTTTCAATGGATTTTTCTAATTATTTTGAATAAAATCCAGTAGATATAGACATAATTGTTATAAAAAATACGTAACCTCAAAATGTTCAAGTGGGAAAATCCGTCTAATTTCGAAGGGGCTAAATCGTCATATACCGGAATTACCCCATTGCAGATGTTATCAACCTTTTTCATCCTTCCTATTTTAAGTTTTATTCTTTACGTACTTAAGTCCACGGGTAACTAACAGTTCTAACAATAGTGTCTTTGAATGTTTTTTTTTTGTGTTTAATTGAAAGAATATTTATTTCCAAATTGTTTTGAATTTAAAATAAATCTATTCAAAATCATTATTTGTACTTCGAACCGAAAACACGCTCACAAAATCCGATCGGGTGTGACGACACTTTCGAAATTTTTACTCTTTTTATTTCAAATATCTAGTTACCCGTGCTAGTTGCCCGTTTTACCCGTGAATATGGCGTTTACAAGTATAACATAGTGACAAAATGTCTTAGACTATATGATAGTTATGTTCCTGCTTTAGTTATAACTAATACTATGGTCAGATAAAATGTTTATTAATATATTTTTTTTTGTTTTCAGTTTTCTCATAATTACTAACATAATAGTAAACATGGTGAGAAATTATAAAAGAAAAACAACAAAGGGTTCCTATAGCAAGGACAAGTTGCATGCAGCTGTACTGGCAGTCCAAAATGGTACATTAACTGGATACAAAGCAGCGCAGCTCTACCAAATACCACGGATGACCATCATGGACCATGTTCACAAAATAAGTTCTTCAAGTAAACTAGGGAGAAAAACCACTCTGCCTTTGTTGATTGAACAAAATCTCGCTTCCTGCCTCCGTACAATGGAAAAATATGGTTTTGGCCTTAGTAGGGCAGAAGTTACCCAGATGGTTGGAGATTATGTAAAGCAGAACAATATATCAACTTGTTTTAAAAACGGAGTCCCGGGAAAAGACTGGTTGGCCTCATTTAAAAAACGACATAACCTTTCGGTTAAAAAACCACAGGCTGTTGAATACGCTCGGAAAACAGCGGTTGATCCATTTGTTGTTTATGAGTACTTTGATTTACTCAAAAGAACCATAATGGAATTAGGTTTAACAGACAAACCTAATGCAATCTGGAATTTAGACGAGACCAGTTTTTCAAAAGACCCTTCGAAAACGAAAATTGTAGGTCTCAACGAGAGTTATAGCAACACCTGGGAAAGACAATACGACGGTGTTACTAGGTGCAAGTGCGATTGGAGAAAAAACACCTCCACTCATTGTTTTCAAAGGAAAATATGTATGGGACGAGTGGACTTCCCCTAATGCATTTCCAGGTACGACATATGCCGCCACAAAAAATGGCTGGATGCAGACAGAAGTATTTGAAGCCTTCTTCAAAAAATCTTTTTTGCCTACGATTGGCGATCAACGTCCCGTCTTACTTATTTATGACGGCCACTCAACCCATGTGGGGTTGAGTTTAATTGAAGAAGCACGAAAAGAAAATATAAGTATATTAAAACTACCTTCTCATACAAGCCATATTTTGCAGCCACTAGATATTTCGGTTATGAAATCTTTTAAAGATCGATGGGACATTGATCTTGTAAAATGGCAGCGACTTAATTATGGGGTACCATTGTCAAAAAAAGAATTCTCACGAATGATTGGATCAGTATGGGCCCAAATAGATCCGCAAATATTATCTAATGGATTCAAAAAAGGTGGCATTTATCCCTTTAATCCTGCTGCAATTGAGGAATCAAAATTCGATGCTTTGAAGTTGAGCCGCTGGAAGGAACAGATAAGTACTAATAATCCTGCTTTGTCTGATAATGACGTTCCAGTCAATGATAAGATCCAGATGACAGAACCGCATACATTGCTTTTCATAGCTTTGAAAGTTTTTAATCAGAACTTTATAGCGACAGATAACCTAGAACCAGAAATTTATAGATTGATAAATGATGATATTGATGCCAGCAGCACTAACTCAGACTTAAGACAACCTATTGAAAAGAGCAATGTCACATTTGAGGAACTACTATTGCAAAAAGTAAAGCGTGGTGATAACTCTCAAAAAATAAAACGCAGCAGGGTGGCACCAGGTGCTGAAGTCATAACTCATAACGATGTCATACAATTGAAAAAAGAAAAACTACTTGCAAATATTAAGAAAGAAAATTTTGGAAAACGAAAGAGCCGATCCAGTCCTGCATCTAAACGTACCGACGACGTCGTTGTGCTAAGTAAAAACCTAAAAAATAACTCTGAGTTCCAACCATTCATAGCGGAGAACGTTGAAGACCTTCCTTATTGTTTAAAAAATCAAACAGTCAACTCTCCTAAGATAAAAATTTTGTCAGACATTGTAATTTATAGACCAACAGTGCCTGATGAGGAACGCTTATTAACAGAACCTGGACCTTCGGGCATTCATAAAGTGAATAAGCCTACTATAGCATCCAAAGGCAAAGGAATCGGGAAAAAGAGCTGTAAAAAAAATAAAAGGCTAAGTCACGATGATAAAGAAAATACCTATGAATACCATACCTTTTCAGGACACACAAATTTATCAGACTATATTAATCACTTTGACAGCTGTCAGTTTACGAGGGAGAATGTTTTGATTAAATTAATATTGTTTATAAATAGTAAAGTGCCTTAATACTACATAAAAAAACGAAAACTTCAATGCTCAGTGAGTGAATTACAGCAACTATTGTTAGCAAACAGATTGTGTACGAACTAAGTGGAAAAAACAAACATTAAAATACGAATGAGTGATTTCTGTTCGCAAAGTGTTGTTTATGTGCCATTTACTAATTAACTGGATTGGGCAAGTGAACTAAACCTAAACATCCCTTATTAAACCTATACGATCTATTTATTCTATAATTTTGGATAAAAAACATAAATAATAACATTGTACACCGTTATTTTTATCGTATTTTGAAAGTCATTATCTTTCCGCCAATCACAAAAACTCGCTACCATAAACAACAGCCGCATATTACAGAACAACCAACATTTGAATAATAAAGAGCGCCACCTAGTTAAGTAAATATAAACTACTAACAATTTGACATCAATTCGACGATAGATGGCACTAGTGACAAAAAATATATGATAATATTTTTACAACCACGACACCAACACCATCTAGTGATCTAATCCTTGAACAAAGGTCAACACATTTGTCATCATACAAGAACAAGAGGGCGCTAGCATATCGATCAAAATCATGGAAGGAGAAAATATTACATTAAGGCCTGATTTTTCAATCGCCTGATAACTTTTATCTGAGGAATATTTTTAACGTTTTGACAGCTTTTGTATGGAAAATATGTCAAACCGCCATATTTATTCCTCAGATAGAGGTTAACTGATGATTGAAAAATCAGCCCTTAGAAAAAGGAAAACAGATATGAACATCTCGGATATAAGTTTTAATAACCATTCTTTCATATCAACAAACTCAAATACCTTAGGAAGAAGTTTACCTGATTTGTCGACATTTAATTGCCAAGAAATTACAGAATTACAAAATACTATAAGAGATTTAAAAGAAAAATTAGAAAGCGCTCATATAGAAATAGAAAATTTGATACTAGAAAAAAGTGCCCTACAAAACAAACTACAAAACCAGGAAATAAAGCTTCAAAAACTAACTAAAATATGCTCACCAGTCATTTCTACTCCAAAAAAGAAAACTAGAAACATGAATGAACTGAAGACCATACATATCCAACTAGACCAGGAGCCAGAAACTCCATCTACGATCAACAACAAATATATTAGTTCTAAAAACTTGACTCCAACAAACTTTCCGAAACTACTGAACACTAAGAAGCAAAACATAGTTGAGACGGCAAGCTCTACAACAAACACTGCTCAACACAACGAGAAGAATATTGTCGCAACCAACACTCCAGTCTGTTCAGACAATAACGACTATCCAAATGGGAAAATTCACGTACTTGGTACTCAACAGATTATAGGGCTAACAAAACGGTTACATGAATTGAGACAGAATAGCTCATATAAAAAATATTCCGTAGAAGGAATGACGAAATATTATGCAACAAGTAAACAATTATTAAACAGCGAATTTCAGTCCAAACCATGTGATAAAATTATTATTTGTGTAGGAGAAAATGATTGTAACCCTACGACTATGCTAAGCGAACTTTACATGTTTATAAATAAATATAATAACTGTCCAATTATCGTCCTAAGTGTAATCGAGAATAAGTACCTGAATGAAAAAATACTTAACAATAACTTAGAATTAATATGTAATAATAATAAAAATTGTTACTTCTTAAGAACCTATAGCAACACTTGTCACAAACTGAATGTTCTTATTGACTCTATTGATTACAACGATAAATACTTGAATTTTAACAAATTAACACTGTCGAGATACACCGATTTGCCATCATATTATACTAAAAAATTGGGCAATAAGCCAGCTTACAGACCGCTAAAATTACGTAGCCCCAATCAAATAACAAATAATTGTTTTCGCTACTAACAGTCGTAAACCACCGAACGAAGTAGAAATATCTTCCCACGAATCGTTAAATGAAACAAATAATAATAATGAATTGACTCATGAGGCTAGTAGTACCTTAAATATTCTTCATCAAAACATCGCGGGCTTTAGAAGTAAAAAAGAAATTTTAGAAACTACGATCGACACTTTTCTGAATGATAAAAAAACTGTAGACATATTATGCTTAACGGAAACTTTCATTAAATCTGGTGAAGAGAGTAGTGTACTATTAAATAATTATAAACTAGCGGATTGGTATTCTAGGAAAAATAAAAAAAGGGGTGGAGTCTGCATATTTTGCCTTGAACATATTGAATATAAAATACTTACGAACTTGAAGAAATATGCGTCTGAAAACGAATTTGAATGTTGTGGCATTGAGCTCACACAATATAATATCATAATAATAACTCTTTACCGCACACCAAATTCAAATCCCTTCGTTTTCCTAAGAAATCTTGAAGTAATGTTGTGTAATCTCCGTAACAAATTAAAAAAAAAGATGGTCATATTGGGTGATTTAAACATAAATATCTTAAGCAATAAATCCGATAGAAACAATAAGTGTAAAGAAGAACTATTTAGAACGGTGAACCAATTTGGTTTAGAACTACACATAAAACAACCAACAAGACGAAATTCATGCTTAGACCAAATAATGAGTAATTGTAAAAACTCAACATGTGAGGTCATATCACTAGGACTATCGGACCATGAAACCGCACAGATGATATCCATTCCAATAGAAAATAAAATCCTACCCATACGGCACCGCACCATTTACAAACACGATTTTAGCACAGAGAACAAAGAAAAATTTTATTCCTATTTATCAAGTCTCTCGTGGTCAGAAATATATAACGATCAGGAGGCAAACAGCGCGTTTAATAAGTTTCATGAAACGTTTGTATTGTTCTTCAATCTATGTTTTCCTAAAATTAAAATTAAAATTAATCTAGTTAAAAAATATACAAAATGGATATCTAAGGGACTCAAAAAGTCAACGAAAACAAAAAGAGATCTACGTTTTAAATACTACTCTAAACCTAATACAGAAAACAAGATAAAATATACAAACTACAATAAACTACTTAGAAAATGTTTACAAAAAGCACAAAAACTACATTACACGAAATACATAAATAAGGCTAAAAATAAATGTAAAGCGTCATGGGAATTAATAAGATATAATACTAACAATAATAATAAACAAATTAATGTATCGAATATTACAGAAATTGAAACAGAAAATGGACTCCTAAAAAACCCTAATGACATTGCAAACTACATCAATAACTATTTTATAAAAATTACAAATAATGACTTTGACACTAATAAAAATAATTATGACATAAAAACAGTTAATTCCAGTATTTTTTTAATGCCTACCGACTACATTGAGATTCAAAAAGTAATAAAATTACTGAAAGACACTAATTCCACAGGCTTTGACCAAATACCCACAAAAATCATACAATTTATAAGCCCTGTTATTACCCCAATTCTTATTCATCTAATAAACCTATCATTATCCACGGGAGTATTCCCTGATAAATTAAAAACATCAGTAATAAAACCAATTTATAAAAAGGGAAACCAAAAACTTATTGACAATTATCGACCAATTGCTTTACTACCTATACTTGCGAAAATTTATGAAAAAATAATGCATTCAAGACTTACCAGTTTCATCGATAAATTCCAAATTCTAAGAAAAGAACAAAATGGCTTTCAAAAAAATAAATCGACAACCATAGCGGCATTTACTTTGATAAACATAGTTTGTAAAAATATTGACCAAAAAATCCCAACAACTGTTATATTTTTTGACATGTCCAAGGCCTTTGATTTTGTTTCCCATGACCTACTTCTGAAGAAATGTGAAAAATATGGAATACGCGGTAAAGCGAATGCATGGATAAAAAGTTATCTTACAAACCGATCACAATTTGTAGAAATTACTGCAGATAAAACTGAACAAAACGAAATGGTATATAAATCTGACTTAGGTCACAGTTGCACAGGCGTTCCCCAGGGCAGTATATTAGGTCCTCTACTATTCCTATTATACATAAATGACCTAATTGAAGTCACGAACTACCCTAGCATACTTTTCGCAGACGATGTGTCAGTCATAATACCAAAAACCAACGATAATTACAATCTAGAAATAAATAACACAGTCAACAAAATCATAAATTGGATGGAGAATAATAACTTAAAACCTAATATAACAAAAACTAAATACATTCAATTTTGTAACAAAAACTGGAATAATATAAATTTAAAAATAATTCACAAAGATAAACAACTAGAACAAACTAATAAAACAACTTTTCTTGGCATAGTTATAGATGAAAAGTGTTCCTGGATTGATCATGTAAATAAGGTATGCGAAAAACTTGCTAGGTTTGCTTATGCTCTCTGGCGATTATCCAGCTTAACAAGTAAACAAGCCACATTACAGGCTTATCATGCATATATTGGCTCAGTGCTACGCTATGGTATATTGGTATGGGGCAACTCGGTGCATATCGAAAACGTACTAATTGCTCAGAAACGATGTATACGGGCCATTTGTAATGTAGACCCACTTACATCATGCAGACCATTATTTAAGCAACTTAAGATATTAACTGTAATTTGTATTTACATTGAAGAAATTTGTAAATTTACTAAGACACATGCGGAACTATTTGAAAAAGTGGGTGATAACTGTAAATTTAAAACGAGATTTCCAACTAAATTAAGTCTTCCAAAAATGAGAACTGAGCTATATAAACGAAGTTGTTTTCCCATGTGTATTCAAATATATAATAAACTTCCTGTCCAAATTCGTGAGCTACCAACTACCCGCTTCAAAAGGGAACTACGTAGATGGCTAATTGATAATCCTTTTTACTCAATAAAAGAATTTTTACAATATAAATTTCCAAAATATAAATAGGTACCTAAACTTTATCACTTGCATGTTTATGTGTGTGTATAAACTAATTTGCATGTCATTATATTGTGACTGAATACCGAACACACTGAAATTTTGTAACACCTTATGAACCTACTGTATTCATGTGCAAATAAATACTTTGACTTTGACTTTGACTTTGACTTTAGGACAGACGGAGGAAACAATTTCAATTGAAGACGAAGAGGCCATAAATATAAATAAATCAAATATTATTAGTACGGACTACGAAGACGAACAGACTGAGGAGACCATATTACTCCAAAACGAAGAGACTGAAAACATAAGTAAAATAGAATTTATAAGTAATGAGAATAGTTATATGGAACAAGAATATGAAGGCTATTCTGTGAATGACCATGTTCTGGTAAAATATTATGTAAAAAAAAAAGTGGACATATTATGTTGGCGTCATAGATGCGGTCTACGCCGACGAACAGACGAATGAACCGTATTTTTCAATAAAATTTTACAAAACAGTAAAGACACCGAAACTTACATTTAAAATGCCAAGAATAATAGATCGAGATACGGTTCCACAGAATTCAATAGTAAAAAGAATTAACCTCTCAAAAAATCCGGGAAAAAAAATGATTTCTTTTTAAATGATGAAGATGATACCGTGTTCTTTTTCTAGATAAAAAAAATATTGTGACTATTTTGTTTTTGTTTATGCGATCAATGATTGATCATATTTTTCAAGTATTTTATTTCTAATATTGTAATTTGATAATTTAAAGATTTTTTGTTTTTTAAGAAAGGACATTTTGTTAATTTTTAACTGTTTTTTTATGCTATCACTGCTGATAGATCAGATTTGTATTTTATTTCTAATGTTACATCTTTTACCTAGTTAATTTAAAGTCTTAAGTGTGAGCCGTAGTAGGTACCTAAGGAAAAAATAAAGAAGCCCATAACTTTGAGTATGTTTTGTTGAGTATGTTCCATTGTTTACGCTTTTAATAATGTGTCATTATGAATAAAACCATTTTATTTTCGGAATCTGATTTTTTATTCGCGACGCGACAGCGACTGCAGACCGAGATAGGAGAAGCATTAACCTGATATGTAAAAATATTTATAATAATATTTATTTGTTTTCAAACTTTTAAGAAAGGTTGAAAGTCCCTGGTTACAAAAATAGGCTGGATTAGCCCCCAAAAATGATTTTAGGGAGTAAGGAGGCAAATTTACTACTAGACGGATTTGCCCCCAAACCTCGGGAAAATCCGTCTAACGATCGATTTTTAAAAAAACCTTGTTAGTTACATGTGGAGGGCTAATTTGTTGTTTAAAATGGAGGTGTGTACAAGACAACAAAATTTTGTATCGCTTACAACCATCAAATTTATATGAAAGTAGTAGGTGTCAGTGGCGAAGGGTGGTTTATTGAAATAGGGAAGCCGCAGCAAAAAAAAAACTGGGGGGGGAGTATTCAGGGATGGGGGGGGAGAGGTAATGGCGGTAATTTCTCAGTCCACCTTTTAGCACTGACTGAGAGACTGATAGTTTGAACATGTTTTCTCGAGGAATTCGGCAGATTATTAATATCTATAAAACTTTATTATCTTAAGTTAGGTTTATTAACTACTAGAATCTGAGAAAACTTGGCACTAGAAACAATACATTTTAAGTATTTAATTTACAACGGCCTGTTAGCCATTGATGTTTATCCGTCAGGACGTTAGTAATTTTAATATAGACGTAATATTGGTAGGTAATTCACACGAGCCGCGTGCCCGAGTTTTATAACACGTTTTTATTCTCAAAACTTAACCTTGAAAAATAAGTTCCTTCCTAAATTAAATAATCTGTCGTCGGAAAACAGTCTAATGCGATAAATGCTATCCTAGTTAAGTTTTAAAAGTAACCTGACACTAAAAAAGAAACCTGATGCCAACTGTCTACGTATCAAAGTAACTCATTTTAACGTAGGTACCTCTATTTTCACTAGGTACCTACACACGCTGCAGTACTGTACTTATACTGAGTACCAGGTCACACAGTGCGATCGCGGGGATTAGTAGGAAGTAAGTAATGATACTGCCAACTACTTAAACAAAATCATGTACTTGGTGAATTCAAAATTCAAAATACTATAAATTCACAACTAGGGTCATTAAATCGCGGAGAATCTTAACACCGCGATTCAGGATTTGAATAAAAATGCACAACGCCATCTATGTTGACATAATGTAACTAAAACACTTAAACTAACATAAAATATTGTACACACACGAACTATGTTATTTCCAAATGATACACACACTAATAAATTAAATTAAGTAATACAAAGAACAAATTGTTAATGGTATTATCTAAAACAAAATAAGAACAATGAGAGTGAATATTTTGTCTGATTTGTTTGTTTACTCTGTCTAAGCGCTGTCACTCGCGCGAGACAGATATAGCTACTCTACTCTTGACGCGTTCTTTCTCGTTCACTCGCGAGTTTTGATTGGCGGAAGCCGCTCCGTGAGCCGGCTTACCGCTCGCCCATATGCCGCGAACATCGCGCGGCGCGGCGTGGATGACGTCACGCAAGCGTAGTTTTGTATGGAGGAGGAAGCCGCGGCTTGTTTAGTAGGAGCAAAATGTTTCAAGTAATTTATAGACAATTTTTTTTACGGTGGTAGGCGTTTTGTTATACCTACATATTTAAATTGTGTGGTTTAAATGATTATATTATTTATACCTATACCTATATTATAACTTATACCTATGCTTCTTTCTTGAAATTCGAAAGGGAAGCCGATGGGAATCGGCTTATAAGGACGCCTCGCCACTGGTAGGTGTACCAGTTCTAGTTAACTAAATTCAACTTTCAAAATAGTATGACGGATTTGCCCACATTGACCTTAAAAAGAAAAACATACGACAGTATATGAAGACAATATTTTCAGTTATTTTAGATTATAGTTTTATTCGCTGCGACCAACACAAAGTGCAATTAATTTCCAAAATTGAGGATATATGCACAAATCTCTTCATTTATAATTGGTGTAAAGACACCAATAAATTGCTATTAGGGACACGAAAAGATTATGATGTAAAAGATAAGGTTCAGGAGTTCATTCAGAAGCACATTTCATGTTAATGATGATCTTCGATGATTTTTTTGATTGGAAAAGTATATGCACTCAAATGAACTTTGCAATAATGAAAGATGAAGACAATAATACAGTAAAACTGGATGGATTGAAAATGATAAAAGTTCAAAGCTCTGATCCCGATGCAATATTTTTCAAAGAATCGTACGCTGACGAATCATTCAAGAAAGCTATAGTGGTGAAAAAAAAAGAAATATAATAGCCTGAGCATTCATTTAGATTTGCAAAAGGCCAATCTTCAAAAACCTGGAATAGCAGACAGTAAAAAGCTGATTTCATGGATTTGGTCAATAAAAACCTCATTCCTAGATACCACAAACCATTTTACGAATAGTTGTAATGAATAAGAAATTGTAATAAGAAACCCTATTTTCTCCGGGGGAAAACACGACCGAAACAAGATTGTAACTAGTCAAACAGTAGAGATAATACTTCACTTGAAACCAGAGTTGCATTCATCACACACGATTGGTTTGGTATTTATATTATCTGTACTAATATAACAAAAAGAATAAAACAATTGTTTGAAAATAAATCAGCATTGGTAAGGTGACAACGTATCAAATGCAATACATTCCTCCTAGAGTCACTCCTAGAGTCACTCATGCCGGAAAGGTTCAGGGGAGAGGCCAGACGAAGAGGGACCCAGGGAGGGGCCGCTCTTGCCAAGTCGACGCTCGTGGACTTGGCAAGGATGCGGCCATACCCGCAGAGGTGCAGGCGCACTGAAGCGGCGCTCGTTTGTCTCCTCGTTCAACGAAGAGCAAACCTTTCAGCGTGTTTGCTGAGCCGGAATGGCTAGACAGCAGACGGAGGCATGTCTAATGCCGCCGCCGAGGGCTTGGCTTAACCGCCCGGCCCAGAAGAAGAACACCTATTAGATAAAAAACCACCTAATCCCAAGTTTCGGGAGCGCGGTGAGGGGATGAATGGCCGTGGGGGACACGGTCGATAGCGCTTCCACCTGTTCGGGCCAGCCGCCCCCAACAGTTTGTAGGCTTGCCCCGGTATGAGGCCACTGCCGGGGATGGACAGGTATTTGCTCTCATGCTCGTGGGATCTATATGGACAACACTATAAACCCAATCAACAAAAAAAACGATGATAGTGTGGGCGAAAATGTACCAATGGTACTAGTGGAGAGCGTAGGTGTGACAATGACAGCCTCTGCAGCATGGCGAGCGCAGCTAGCGTGAGCTCAAGTCGTCTGCGCAAGCGCCCGAGAACTGGCGCTGACTCGGAATCGGACACGGCCCCGAGTGGAATAACGGTGCCAGCCAGGTCTGGTGCCAAAGTTGTAAAAAAGAAAGGCAGGCCAGTGACGACCGGCAAGTATGTCGGCATTGGCCAAGCTCGGCGAGACGCCGCGGCAGCTGAGAAGGCCGCAGCCGCTCCCGAAAAACAGATGGAGGAGGAGCGACAGATAACGGCTCTGACAAAAAAAGTGACAGAAGGGACTGTCAGAGTCGGTGATAAGAAAAGAAAAACCTAACACTATAAAAATAATAAAGTTCAAAACAGCAAAAGTGCGGACACTTACCTGCACCAGAAAAAAAGGGAAAAGACTGGTGACAGGGTCCCGCTGTGTTCCCAGAAAAAGTCCTAGGAAGAAAATGAAATCAGTTACATAGTTGTTCAGTCAAACTGTCAAACTGCAGTATTAAATAAATACCTATGTAACGAAATTCCTAGGAAGACAACAAAATTAGCTACGGAGCTGCTCAGACACACCGTAGCACCAAAATTCCTAGGAAGAAAATGAAAATTAAAAGGAAGAATTGTTCAGAATTAACTTTAATTTAATTAAGTTTCAAGTCATAATTTAGCATTTGATACAAGTGGTCATTAATTACCTAAGTGACAGGACAGTTAGCGTGAGGTACGCATGCGAGGAGAGCGAAAGGTCGACGAGCAGGGTTGCGTCCAGGGATCCATTGCGGGATCTTCTGGAACCCCCTAGCGTGAGCCTGGAGCTGATCTAGCCGCTCCTAAAAGAGCTCGACGATGGGGGGAGAAAGTTAAGAAAAATAAAAATCTAGAAAAACATCTAACAAGTTTATGGAGTCGGCGTGAAGAATGAAGCTTATCGCTCTGGTATTCTAACACGAGGGAATAACACAAACAATTACTGTGAATCCTTAAGATGAGTTCTCGTAATAAAACAATTTTTTTACGTTAATTTTAATTTAAGAATACTTGTTTGAATAATATTTTTTTTAAATATGTGTTTGTTGACTATATTACCTCCATTAATCCGAAGACAAAAACATAAAACAAGTAACTTTCCTCGATAGAAAAAAAATCAGAACTTACCTCTAAAAATAACATTTTATGAATTTTATGTCGTAGTCATGTACTTTCTATCACATTAAAATAATAAAGAATGTAGATAATATCTTATTAAACATTAATTAGAAATCAGTTTTTAAAGAAACAAAATTTAATTTTTAATACATTTTTATTTAGTGTGGCGCTTACGTTATTTTTTTCGAGCAGGTTGCATGTTTCCTCTCTCTATCAGTTACGTCGCTATCGCATAGTTCTATCACTCTCAATCATTTACCCAGTTCGCCCGCGAACATCGTGCGCGACGGTTCTGTGTCGGTTGACGCTTGCGGAGCTTTACGAATTACGATTATTTATTTATTACTTTTTTTATTTTTTTATTAAGTTTTTAGGATATATTGATTGCAGATAGTTTTATTTCTTCGTACGTATAAGTGACCTTCCTTGTAAATCAGTAGTGCCTTTGTATAAGTTGTAAATAATTATTTTATAAACTTTTAAATTTAAATATGGGTAATAAAACGAAGTATAAAAAAATAAATCGAAGATTATGCAGGAAAAACCAAAGAGAACATTTACATATGATAAGAGAAAAGAAAAAGTAAGTCCATATCTTTTTTTTTTGTAAAAATATTTTTTAGTGCACACAAATTTTAAAATTGTGATATTTTAACAACAAAATTTTACTTAGAATTATTTTTTTTACGTTTTCAGAACTGGACCTTTATCAGATATAAGATTGATAACATTTTGCTAACTGCATCGGCATCGGCAGAAGTCCAGCCGCCGCCGGCCGGATCAGAGAGGTCAACGACCGCTCCTACTGTTTTAGAAGAGGGCGATACTGTGGAGTCGCAACCACAACTAAAAGTTTTGAAGACTTTATTATCTACCTATAAACCTAACTACTAGAATCTGAGAAAAGTTAGCACTAGAAACAATACATTTTAAGTATTTAATTTACAACGGCCTGTTAGCCATTGATATTTATCGTAGGTATAGGAATACATTTTATGTTTCATAAATCCGTCACGACGTTAGTAATTTGAATATTGACGTAATATTGGTAGGTAATTCACCCGAGCCGCGTGCCCGAGTTTTATAACACGTTTTTATTATCAAAACTTAACCTTGAAAAATAAGTTCCTTCCTAAAGTAGGTAAATATCTGTCGGAAAACTAGGAGCTAACTAAGGAAAAATCTTGTGGGCTGATATCTGCATTTACCTTTACATGTAAACTTTGTAAGCAACATTTTGAAATTAAAAACACTAAAACTGACTTAAATAAAAATGCAGTTGCGGGAATGATGGTAGCTGGTTGTGGTTATGCTCAACTCAAGCAGGTTTCTGCTTCACTCGATTTACCTACTATGTCAGAGCATACTTTTAAGATTTCTCATGACCTCGTTTCTGATGAATGGGAAGTAACTGCATGGGAAGAAATGAAAAAAGCGGGAGAAAAAGAAAGAGATGCTGCCATAAAAGAAGGACGAGTTAATAAAGATGGCATACCAGAATTGATGTTATTGTAGATGGCTGCTGGTGTAAACGTTCATACAAAACAAATTACGCTGCTCTATCAGGGGAAGCCACTATTATTGGAAGGCGATTTGGCCAAGTGCTGTTTATGGCCGTGAAAAATAAATATTGCTGCATTTGCGCCAGAGCAGAAAAAAGTAATGTGGCAGTGTTTAAGAATTTTACAGGACCATCTACTTCTATGGAATCTGTTATAATAGCAGAAGGCTTTAAGCTATCAATAGAAATGCATGGGCCTATCTACGCAAGGTATATTGCAGATGGTGACAGTAGCACCAACGTAAAATTTTAGAATGTCGACCATACCCATCTTTAACAGTAGAAAAAATAGGCTGTAAAAACCATATATTGAGAAATTATTGTAACAAATTGCAACAACTAAAATCAGACACACGCTATTCAATAGCTGATCGTAAATTACTGACAAATGAGAAAATTTTGTCTGCCAGGAAATACATATGCAGTGCTATTAAATATTACAGCAGCCAACAAAGTTAATCTGAAAATATTAAACACTTGCATAGGGATATATCAAAAGCCATGTTTCATGCATTTGCCATGTTTCATCTTGCAATAAAGAAATTTGCTTTAAGCAGTCAAATTCACTGAACTCTCAGTTCTCCAAACGTTTTCTGTGGCAGAAGATTCAGTTCTTGACAGGAAATGTGGCAAATCAAGCTAGAAGTTTGATAGAAAATGTAGATAGCAATGTTGTAGAAAGGTTAAATGGAGTAATAGCAAAGTTTGTTGGAGGCAAAAGAATTAATTATGCTCTTAAGCGCTCTTACCAAGCGAGGTGCACTGGAGCTGTTATTTCTTTTAACACAGGAAAAGTACATAAAACAATTTATAACGAAAGTCCACCAAAATCTGTTCAAAACTATGAAAACGCCAAAGAAGCTAAGAGACGGTATAACCAAACTTTAATTAGAAAAAAAAATCGAAAACTGTTTTCAAAAAAGATTGACTTCGATTACGGTGAGAATGCCACTAAGCCTGATTTAGACCCAGAAAGCTTTGACCTCGCAAAGTCAACATTCTTAAAGAATTTGGAAAAGACTAAAGAAGAACGAAATGACATTGAAAAACGAACAATTCTCCAAGCTGAATGTGGGGAGTGGTTGGAACTTCGTCGAAATTTATGCACAGCCTCTCAGTTTGGAAAAGTTATTAAAGGAAATGTAGTAAAAAAAATGCTATATAAATCTAACATTGACCGTAGCTTCCATAAGTCATGGCAAAAAAAAATGAAAAAATTGCCTTAGAGCAATTGTCTAGTATCAATATTGAGCATTGCGGGTTATTTATTGACCAAGAACACCCATTCCTTGGGGCTACTCCTGATGGAATAACAGAGGATATGGTAGTGGAAGTTAAATGTCCTATAGCTCCATACAAAATGGGAATAGATGCAGCTATAGAAAATAAAAAAATGCATTTTTGGAGAAAAGATGATAAAACTAATAAAGTTGCAGTAAATAAAAAATCTGATTGGTATTTCCAAGCCCAAGGTCAAATGCATATTTGTCAAAAGGATAAGTGTTTATTAGCTGTGTGGTATGGAGAACACAAAATAAAAACTGAAATAATCAAAAGGGATGAAAAGTTTTGGAAATAACAAATGGAACCAAAATTATTGAAATTTTATTTTGATTGCTTGCTTCCTGAACTAGTGGACCCAAGATTTGTTAGAAACATGCCAATTCGTGATCCAGAATATGTTATTAAAAAGAATGTTGAAAATGAAGAGGAAAGTCGGACTAATGATAATGAATCATATGAGAATGAAACAAACACAACGCAAGAAATTTCAGCTAATGAAGATATTCAACTTATCTTAGATTTTGAAAAGTTTTGAATTTTGAAATAATATTTTGTTATTTTATGGACCTAATTAAAAGAAGATGGATCAAAATTGCCCCACGTCCTATAACAATGTGAGGTATCTCAAAAAAAAGATAAAAATGTAAAAAAAATATGGCATACTCTTTAATTCATTTTTTTTACACCTTCATACGAAAAAAATGCTTTAAAAATTGTTCAGGCGCTGTTATGAAAACATCGTTCGTAGGACTATTTATGGACTATTTTATTAAATTATTTTTTTGTATGATAGGGTATACCTCACAGGTGGTCCTATAATCATCAGGTCAGGATCTGATGACGGAAACCCTGAGAAATCCAGGGCAACTTTTGAAAGTTGAAGGCATGCGCAGGATAAAAACTTGACTATAAGTTGTATGTCTTAAAACAATATGCAACAGTGAAGGTTTGGAGCTGACCTGATGATGGAGACGAAAGAAGGTTGAGGGAACTCGACAACCGAATATGTAAACCACCTCGTGTTTGGCCTTATATTATTTGTATTGAATAGACCTTTGCAACAGTGAAGGTTTGAAGCTGACTTGATGATGGCCTATAGCCTTCCTCGATAAATGGGCTATCTAACACCGAAAGAATTGTTCAAATCGGACCAGTAGTTCCTGAGATTAGCGCATTCAAACAAACATACAAACAAACTCTTCAGCTTTATAATATTAGTATAGATGTAAAAATGTATCAATTAAAATAACATGTATTCGATGTTAAATAAAAATTATACTAATTACCGAATACTTTTATTTTTAATTAAGATTGTATATTTTGTGAAGAACGAATAAAGAAAATAAATAATAAAATAATCACAATCCCACATATAATAAAATAAACATAAACGTTAATCGACTCCACTACATCTCTGTTCTAAATTGCTACTTCCTAGCGCGCGAATTTCAAATTTTGTTGTATGAAATGCGCTCGCTTCTATATTTGACCCCGCCCACTTTTTATCATTTTCGCAACGAGGTATCGTCTTAATAAGAATTTTTAAAGACGTAATATTGCAGCGCTGTAAAGTGTTCAAAATGTGCGCGTTAGTCGACTTTATCGCGAATACCTTTGAATCATACGACAAGAAAAGGTTGATTCAGTTTGCCAATCTTACGTTGGCGTATGAAAAATTTTGCCAAGCAAGTAGCAGTATTAAGGATATTGTACTTATGGATGACAATACCTACTTCGTGAAAGAGAACACTGATCTGTATGTTGTTGATTGTGAGATGGCAACATGTGACTGTCCGTATGGTGCTGGAGGCCGATTTTGTAAACATCTCTGCGCTGCACATAGGGGTATTTGGCATTTTTAGCCGGGCGAAACTAGTAAAAACAAACTTTCACATAAAAGAAAAAAATTCTACTTGTTAGCCAGCCAGGTAACTACTGAACGAAATCTGAGCTTTTTTGGACTCCTACCCACACGCCAGAACTTGACAAATCTGTCAGAACTTGATCGTTGTCACATGCACTCACGTCAGTTACTGGCTACATTAAAAACGTGCCGTGTTTGATACCTCAGAGTTTTTTTATTGTGAGTTAGATAACCAAAACTACTATGGATTACCATAATACAGGTAAGAACAGTTTTATTTGTTATGATTTACTAATGTTTACGTGTATTTTTAAGATTCAAAATCAGTTTTTGAAGTTCAACATTTTTAAACATTTTTTTGTATGAATTCTACTATTCTTAGGGATTAAAGTTATCCTTCCGAGTGTTTCCGGGTAACGAATTCTGTTGTAACGTATTAGAAAATCTGTCAGGTGATAGATATTACACACATTGGGTGCTACTTTTTGCTACTTTGCTTGAAAATAATGGTTAATGGTTTTTAGCTAACACCAGCAGAAAAGTCTAAGTTTTGTCGAAAGTAGCAAAAAGTAGCACCCAATGTGTGTAATATCTATCACCTGACAGATTTTCTAATACGTTACAACAGAATTCGTTACCCGGAAACACTCGGAAGGATAACTTTAATCCCTAAGAATAGTAGAATTCATACAAAAAAATGTTTAAAAATGTTGAACTTCAAAAACTGATTTTGAATCTTAAAAATACACGTAAACATTAGTAAATCATAACAAATAAAACTGTTCTTACCTGTATTATGGTAATCCATAGTAGTTTTGGTTATCTAACTCACAATAAAAAAACTCTGAGGTATCAAACACGGCACGTTTTTAATGTAGCCAGTAACTGACGTGAGTGCATGTGACAACGATCAAGTTCTGACAGATTTGTCAAGTTCTGGCGTGTGGGTAGGAGTCCAAAAAAGCTCAGATTTCGTTCAGTAGTTACCTGGCTGGCTAACAAGTAGAATTTTTTTCTTTTATGTGAAAGTTTGTTTTTACTAGTTTCGCCCGGCTAAAAATGCCAAATACCCCTATGTGCGCTGTAGAAAAAAATATGGGACTGCTCTTACCACATCGCTATATTTGAATGACTGTGATCGTCAACAATTTGCAAAATTCGCTCTGGGTGACCAATTTTCACCGTCATTCTTTAAAAAACGGGTGAATCAAGCACAAATAATGAAGACAATCCAACTGTCTCTATTAACACCTGATGATATTATACCAGACACTTTTGAACTTCCAATAAATCGAACGGAAAACAGTGTAATTGTCAACAATGAAAACTTTGAGAATGCTGTTCGTAATGTTAAAGCTCAGTGGCAAAGAATCACTGAAATCTTGGAAAAGGATTCCAATGCTGCATACACGAACATTATTGAAAAGTTTGCATCTGATGTATCGAAGCTACTAACTCCATAGAGTATTATTTATATCATTTATAGTTGAAAAAAAATGGCCGCCGAAAAACTCGAAAAATTCGTGTACATACGACCTACATCGATCAGTCGCCACAAAGAAAGAGGTCTTCCATGCAGTGGAAGGATTCAATCAGGACGACCAGCCAAGACAGAAACTGTTAAAAGAAAACGTGTTCATAATATTGCGTTTAATATTGATGAAAATGAACCATCTGCCAAAAAACATTGATTATGTTAGGTATAACATTACCTACTACATCATATTTGTTTATGTACCTAGGTATTTTGTCATAATAAAAAGTTAAAAACTGTTCGAGTTTTCTTGCCTATTCACATTACCATTCACACAAAAATAACTTCAAATACACACGGATTAGTGGCGCTTAATCAAGGCGCATACTCCTTGCAAACCCGTGCGCGATTGGAGGACGCGTAGTCTTAATGAGGGTTTTCTCTCCTTTTTCTGCCACCGGGTGGCGCCACGTATGCGTCTGGTCCAAACAGCTGTCAAATAGTATGGAATTGTAAGGTCCGAACTTATTGTTTATTGAAATTCTGTTATATTGGAAGTGTTATTGATTTTATTATGGACTACGGTCAGAATAAGGTTTCCGAACTAAAAATTGAGCTCAGGAAGAGGGGTGCAAAAGTCACTGGTACTAAGGAAAAGCTCGTTGAAAGGCAGATAACGCAATGTACTAGAATTTGTTTACACAATATGATTTAGTTTTTTATCTACTCAACCGCAATTATAAAACAATAATGCACTGTTTTAACTATACAATAAAAAAACACTAAAATCGTTCACGGTTCATAGTAAAGATAAGCACTTTGACAGGTAGCTAGACCTGACGCCCCGGTGCTGCCACCGTGGATGCCATTTTAGAAAACCCTCATTGAACACGTGTTTGGAAGAACAGATGGCGTTACAAACCCGTGCGCGATTGGAGGACATGTGCCTTGAATGTTGGCTACCGTTTTTTGTGTCACCAGATGGCGCGACCGTAGCGTGAGGTCCTGAACTACGGCAATCAAAGTTCGTATTATGAGCGCCAAAACTTATATATACATTAGATGATTATATTAAATCATATTTAATACAATAGAACTATAGTGTGAACGTATTAGCGATGCCACAGTGTTGCGCAGTGCCGTTTTGCTCGAAAAACAAAGGCGGTCATAAGTTTCCGAAAGATAGAAGTGTGTCAAAGCAGTGACATTTGTAGATCCGTAATCTGTATTTGCCATAATTAATGTAAAGTGTTGTTAAATATTCGCAATATTAATTTAGTTAGAAATATAAGCCCGCGCGCGTAAAAAAACGGTGACATTTGACGTTTCGTAGACCTCACGCTACACAAGCGCCTCTAGCGGCGATTTCATACGCGGTAGCCCTCATTGAACACGATTTTGTCAAGGCAGTTAGCGCAACAAATCCGTGCGCGTTTCAAGGCAGCACTGCCTCCTATGTACACGGATATGGAAATACGAGTCCGGCGCACCAACTTCAACCAACTTAAGACCAGCAAAGATAGACGAACAAGTACCGCATATTTTGTCAAATAATAAATGTATGCCAATATAAACTCTGAGAAAGCTTTAACCTGCTGACGTCGGAAACTACTCGAAAAAATATTTTAGTGTTAGACAGCTTATCTATCGAGGAAGGCTATAGGCTCCCTTTTATCCAGGTGCGCGGAGTTGTAGTGCTCCCACGACGTAAGACATTTTAGACAGTCTGTGCACCAAATTTCATTTAAATCGGTTGAGTAGTTTTGGCGTGAAAGCACGTCAGATAGAGTTACAGTTACACATTAACCGTGGTACTACAAAAACTTTTAAACGTCTGTTGAACACTTGTCTAAAAAAATACAGGATACGATGTTGAAATAAGATCCGTTTTGTAGGCAATTTTTTAGACAAGTGTTCAACATATGTTTAAGTGTTTGTAGGCCATAAATATCTATTATAATAAATAATATAGATTATGCTATGAGTATCATTCAGTGTTCCATACAAATGGTTCCAAGCGTTTTTCCTCAGGCAGCAAAAGGTTTAATTCTTCAATGTCGATGAGAGTCTGAAACAATAATAAATATGTATTTAGAAAAGCATTTAATTTAGTTAAATTATTAAATGTGAAATAACATGAAGAATATGATATCAATCCAAACTAATATTATAAATGCGAAAGTAACTCTGTCTGTCTTTTCTTCACGCCTGAACTACTGATCCGATTTGTGTGAAATTTGGTACAGACATAGTTTGGAACTTGAGAAAGGACAAAGGATAGTTTTTAATACAAAAAATAAAATGTATTCCGGACGTACAGCGCCATCTATTGGCCAAACCAAAAATCTGCCGGAAGTCACTATTCCACGCGAACGAAGTCGCGGGCAAAAGCTAGTACCATAATAAAATTAAAAAGTCGATTTTTATAGCTCTTGTAGACCTTACAGACCCCAAAACAACTGAACTGATTTGAAGAATCGGCGTAAAATTCGATAGAACCGGTAAGAAACTTCATAGTGTAGTGTGCAGCTCGCCTAACCCTACATTTGTAACTGCACACACTAAATTATGACATTATTACACGAATTGTTGACTTGAACAGTTCTCTTTTATTTTGCTTACATTACTCCAATTTAATAGAACGGATAGTCAGAAGCCAGTACGTCTGACAACTAGTCTTACCAAGGAGGATTTGGTTGCATAGGTAACTGGGTTGAAAAGGTCCAAATAGGGCAGTCGCTCCTTGTAAAGCACTGGTACTCAGCTACATTCGGTTAGACTGGAAGCCGACCCCAACATAGTTGGGAAAAGGGTCCGGACATGATGACGATAGGTTACTTTAAGGGTCGGTTCATATCTGACGGAAAATGCGTCGAGCGTATCGTAAATGTATGATCGACGCACTAACGCATCATCGGTTAGGTGTGAATGATTGAATGTTTTACCGTATATTTGTCAGTCCTGGCGTTACGCGACCGATGATACGCGACGGATATTCCGTTAGATATGAACCGACCCTAAGGGTCTTTCTGAACGGACCCTTAATGTGCATATCATGTTTTGCGTGTCTCTTAGAATCACAAATCAGTTTACAGTGTTCAGTTCTTAGCTGTCGTATTAGCTTAGGTCCTGTAAAGATAGTTATCATATCATATCATTTATTGCAGTCCATAATGTACATGTGGTGGAAAATATAAAATAATAGAGGTAGTCACAATTATGGACCCTGATGGGCACAGCAAAATAGTTAGAAGAGAGGAAGGCGTTTAATGTAATATAGTAGTATGTAGTATATTATTTAAGTATTTATTTATATTATAATATTACGTATATTTTTGTGTAGC
Source organism: Helicoverpa assulta (assembly GCA_963856015.1). Classification (NCBI taxonomy): domain Eukaryota; kingdom Metazoa; phylum Arthropoda; class Insecta; order Lepidoptera; family Noctuidae; genus Helicoverpa; species Helicoverpa assulta. The sequence continues at coordinate 1,223,090 of CAWLCW010000003.1, forward strand.
ATAACTTCGTTTTATAGTTATTTTTCTTTATATGTTGCTTGTAAAGTTAACGGTGTTTTTAAATAAATAAAGATCTTCAGACTTCTTCTTCCCAGCAAAAATACATAGGAAGTGTTGAAGGGCGGGCGTTTTGGGTGCTGTCTTTTGTAAAATTGACTTTCAAGTGCTGATTTTCAGCCTACTTTGAATAAATGGCTTTAGATTTTGGTTTAGATGTTACCTCGTGTTTTCCTTCACCTCTCCTGGACTATATAGTCTGAAATCACCAAACCACATTGAGCAAGCGTGGTGATTAGTGCTCAATCGTTCTCTGTGTGAGAGGAGGCCTGTGCCCAGCAGTGGGACGATATAAAGGCTGTACCAGTAACAGTTACCTGGTGGAGCAGCGAGTTGCAGCGAGACAGCTGGTGCGACAGCTCGTGCACGCGCGCGAGACGCTCCGCGTGACGAGCGTTAGCGCGCTGCTTCTCCACCATGGCGCCGTACAGGCGGGACACTTCGCCGTCAGCCTGCACACGATAATAACTCATATCAGGAGATCTGCCAGCTGCGCAGGACATATTATAGTGCACGAGCATCTGCGCAGACACAGGTGCACTCACTATTCCTTCACTCTCATAACCCGATGGGACGGCTATCCGTCACCACCGGAGAGAGATCACAAGCAGGACCGACAAGTACGTGCTCTCCGATGCACGGAAATGTCATATCTTATCAGCGTTATATAATTTTTATGTCGTATAAGGAAACGTTTTTGTACAATTTGTACCTAAAAGTGACGTAACACAAAATTAAGGAGGAATAGGAGCAGGAGGAGTAGGAGGATGAAGAGGAGGAGGAGAATTAGAAGAAGGATGAGGAGGAGAATTAGTAGAAGGATGAGGAGGAGAAGAAGGAGGAGGAGTAGGAGGATGAGGAGGAGTATGAGGAGGAGTATGAGGAGGAGTAGAAGGAGGATGAGGGGGAGTAGAAGGAGGATGAGGAGGAGTAGAAGGAGGAGGATGAGGAGTAGAAGGAGGAGGATGAGGAGTAGAAGTAGGCGGATGAGGAGTAGATGGAGGATGAGGAGTAGTAGAAGGAGGATGAGGAGGAGTAGAAGGAGGATAAGGGGGAGTAGAAGGAGGATGAGGAGGAGTAGATGGAGGATGAGGAGGAGTAGATGGAGGATGAGGAGGAGTAGAAGGAGGATGAGGAGGAGTAGAAGGAGGATGAGGAGGAGTAGAAGGAGGATGAGGAGGAGTAGAAGGAGGATGAGGAGGAGTAGAAGGAGGATGAGGAGGAGTAGAAGGAGGATGATGATGAATAAATATTACCTCTTTAATTTTAGCAGCGAGTCCTATCTGTATGCCTGCGAGCGGATGTGCGCAGGCCGCGAGGTGCGCCTGCAGGCGACTCGTCACGCGCACCCACGGCCGGTAGTCCAGACCTACACCAATAGATGAATCCTTTATTCAATTCGAGTCGAAGAAGTCATGGTGGCCTAGTGGGTAAAGAACCAACCTTAAGTATGAGTACAAAGAATAACTTTTCTAAGTCTGTATGCGCTTTCTAAGTATATCTTCATCTTGCACACCAATAACTGTGTTTCGGATGGCACTTCAAACTGTAGGTCCCGACTGTTATTGAACATCCTTGGCAGTTGTTACGGGTAGTCAGAAGCTAGCAAGTCTTAGACCAGTCTAACCAATGAGTATCGGGTTGCCCGGGTAACTGGGTTGAGGGGGTCAGATAAGGCAATCGCTCCTTGTGGCACACTGGTACTCAGCTGCATCTGGTTAGACTGGAATCCGACCCCAACATAGTTGGGAAAAGGCTCGGGAGATGATGATGATGAAATTAGCATAAGTCAAAAACTTTTAACACTTACCCTCGAGTACCTCAGGGTCCCGGGCTCCGGGGAGACCGAGAGTCCCTCGCATTATAGGCAGGAACGTCGGTATCTCCTGAATCATATATTTATATAAGAACCCTACAAAAATTTTAAACCTACGAAAAGTTTTTTTTTTCCTACTTTTTATTCTAGTTTGTAGACTTTTAGTTGTAACATAGGTAATAATTTTAAGTTTGTAAATCCTAAATAATATTATAAATGTGAAAGTAAATCTGTCTGTCTGTCTGTATGTCTGACTTTTCTTCACGCCTAAACTACTGAACCGATTTGTGTGAAATTTGGTACAGACATAGTTTGGAACTTGAGAAAGGACATAGGATGGTTTTTAATACAAAAAATATAAATAAAATTTATTCCGGACATATAGCGCCATCTATTGGTCAAACCAAAAATCTGCCGGAAGTCACTATTCCACGCAAACGAAGTCGCGGGCAAGAGCTAGTATAGTAATAGTTTTAATTTCTATTGTACATCATGTAGTGTATTTTTGATAACTTAAATGTTTGATCCTACCTAGTGTTGTAAACTGACGGTCACATACGATAAGTGACCGTCATTTAATATTAAATGACCGGTCACATTGGACATTTATTGTCAGACTGGTCAGGTATATTAAATAAGTATTTTTTACTTGGTACAGTTATTATTTTCGTCTCAAGCAAATTAAAAACATGTGAAATAATACCTATTGCCTTTCTAAACCAACATAGTGCATAGATAACCTTTTAAAAAGATAGACTCTCAAGTACGTATTTATTTTTATTGATGTATACTGACAAATCATTAATCATAGAGTGTCGGCGAAATCTTTTTTTTTTATCGACGTTAAAAATCATCAAATGACCCCTCCCGCTGTGGGTTAGCAGCGGTGAGGAAGTGTCAGACTCTTACTGACTAAAAACCGTCGTGTTCCGTCGTAGGCCTTTTATGTACCAGAGCCGCGGTAACTCTTTCGAACAACCCGCAGCCCCGGCAGGCCTTGGCCCAACTGGGCACCTCTGGGGTTGCTGACATCTCTTTGAGGAGCGCGTGGAGCAACGCGCGCCGTCGACACGGGTCTGTCGTCTAAGTAGACAGAGGGACGATGAGCCACCCGAACTCACCGCCCATAGACCCATAGCCCATAGACCCACACCTACGGTGGCCGGGAGTCATCTCGCGACACCCGGCGCCCGTGGTGTCTACCTGGTCCAGCACGGCGGCTGGGATGAGAGGTGCGAACTCTCTGGCGTTCCGCCTCCTCCTTCTCGAGCATGATTGCTTCGCAGAAGGAGGCGACGGCATCCCATTCCCTCTCGCCCCGGACCATGGCCTGGATCAGGGCCGGACGCGAGAGGTCGCCGCAGCCTAAAGCCTCGACGAGGACCCGGCGGTGCCCTTCCCATGCGGGGCACACCTGGACTGTGTGGTCCACCGTGTCCTCGGGGCTGTCCGCACAATGGTGACACCCGCGCGCCTCCTCACGACCGATTCGGTGCAGGTACCTCCCGAAACAACCGTGTCCGGTGAGGACCTGCGTCATGCGGTACGTGAGGGCGCCATGACTCCTCCCGAGCCACACCTCAAAGAGGGGACTTACCGCCACGATGGTGGCGTGCCCTGCACTGGGTTGCGACAGTCGCTCCCTCCAGGCCACCATGAGATCGCGCCGGAGCTCCGCCCGCTGCGCGACCACTTGCCGCGGCAGCGGAGTTTCCCCCCGGCGCAGTGTCTCCTCGCGCCAGTCGTACAGGCGCAAGAAGACTCTCGCCTCCAGATCCCACGGTGGCAGTCTAGCAAGTAGGCCAGCTGCTTCGCGGGAGATCGTACCCCCGGATTAGCCTAATGGCTATTACCTTTTGGGGCACGTTCAGGTAGTGTACAGCCCGCGGCCGTACCGAACGTGCCCATACCGGGGCCCCGTAAAGGGCCATGGACCGCATGACCCCCGCGTAGAGTTTACGGCAGGGAGCCTTTGGGCCTCCCAGATTGGGCAGGAGCCGTTTGAAGGCAGCACCTTCTTTCGCCTTCTCCAGTTTGGGGCCCAAACGTCGGAAATGCTCAACGAAGTTGTCGGCTGTCGAGGACGAGTCCTAGGTACTTCATCGCCCTCTCGACGCCGATGGAAACCCCCACCCCCCACCGTGACTTGGGAGCCTGAAGGTAGCGCGTTCCGAAGCCCATGAAAGCACATGGCCTCGGATTTGTGCAAGGTCACCTCCAGGCCCAGCAGCTAGATCCTCTCGATGATCGTCGCAACCCCGCGCGTCATTATATCGCCCGCCTCCTGGTGCGACCTCCCTTGTGCCAGAACCAGCGTGTCGTCAACGTAGCAGACCACGCTGACGCCGCTAGGGAGGTCGGCGCGCAGCACCTAATCGTAGCCGATGTTCCACAAGAGCCGCCCCAGAACCGACCCCTACGGAACACCACACGACATCTCTCGCCGGGCGAAATCTTATCTTAAAGATCGATGAATGAAATTTGGTTAGCTTCGATGATTCTAAAACTTTAAAGTTTTATAAAATAAAGAAAGAAAAAACGTTTATTTCTAATAAATTCTATTTATATACAAAAAAAACGATTCTGACGTTGCTGACAATAAATGACCATAAGTGACCGGTCAAATTGGATAAATGTCCAATATGCTCGGTCAGATTAATCGGTCACATATAACGTGACGGTCACTTTACATCTCTAATCCTACCTGTAACCTCTGTATATCTTCGTCGAGCATCTGGTCTGCGGGTTGCTTAACGACGACGATGTCTCGCGGCCGTCGCGCCCGTCGCGGCTGCAAACTCAACTGGCGACGTTGAAGTATCGACTTCTTGCTCTCATTGCGTTGGCCTTTAGCTGAAGCTTTCGGGGAGTCTGGGGTAACAAGTCAAAGACAAACATTTATTCGCGTTTTTGTGACGCATAAAAGTACAAAACAGAAGCAAATACATGTTAACATATGGAAACTATGAATACATGAAAAACATAAATAAAATTAAGTCAATAATAAGCATGACAACTGAAAAAAAGTAATAAGTCCGTCTTTTAGATAACCCTAAATAAAAGAGAGAGAAAATATTTTTTATTTTCTCTCACAAACAAAAAACAACGAAGATATAACACGATTTAATTTGGTGTCACGTCACGTCTGAGTAATGTAAAATGCGGACTAATAAGAATCACAATTTTAACCTAATTTATAATTGTTTGAAAAAAAAGTCGTGCTGGCCTAGTTTGATTCCAGTTCAGGCAAGTACCAATGCAACTTTTCTAAGTTTGTATGTACTTTCCAAGTATATCTTGGACACCAATGACTGTGTTTCGGAGGGCACGTTAAACTGTACGTCCTTAAACATCTGTGGCTCCTAGCCTGCCTGCCTTATGGCATCTCTGCTCATCTTTCCTTCCTCCATGGCAGTACCTTAGACTCAGAAACAGCTGTACCTATTTGAAAAATTCTTTCACTTTAGAAAGAGACTGCAAGCTTTCTATATTTTTCAGTGTAGACTAGCTGTTTTCCCGCGTCCCGTGGGAACTACTGCCCTTACCGGGATAAAATATAGCCTATGTTACTCGCAGAAAATGTATCTTTCTAATGGTGAAAAAAATTTTTAAATCAATCCAGTAGTTTTTGAGTTCGCCCACTACAAACAAACAAAGTTTTCCTGTTTATAATATTAGTCTAGATAAATGATTACCTCCAATAGGGCGGTCCACAGTATAAGATATGTATGGAAGCTCAGAGTCGGAACATATGCTTGTGCCTGGCGAGTTGTTACCGCTGGCGGGCAGCTCACTACCTCTTGCAGGATCTGGGTCAGGAAACAATAAATCTAAATATATAATCAAAATCAAAATGTTTTTATTTCACATAGGCCTTTGCAGGCAGCACCTATGAAACGTCACATTAATTGCACGGTTCCAAAAAGTTGGTCTCATGGAGAAGAGCCGGCAAGAAACTCCATAGACAATCTTTTTACAAAGTAATACAGTCACAGTACAAAGAGTCTATTACATAACAATAGTAAGCTCACAAAATTATACAATGCAAGAAAGTTAAACTGTAAATCTATACAATGCAAAGGGAGAAGAAAAGTCGATTAATTGCCAGGGAAGCTGCACATAGAATGATGAGTTATCGCCATATATCTTTATCGTCAACAAAGACTTGAATTATAATAAGCTTTTTTTTTATAAAAATTAATGCCACCTTTTGTTGTAATTTTATAACTCTAGCATGGTCTACCAAATGTTCAGGCTTTGTTCGAACTATTAAATGGATGGTTATGGAAAGTTTGCACAAAATTGACCCTGGGCCACTAGTAACATTATTAAATTAGTAGAAATGTTATTTTCTTTTTTTTTTGTTTCTAGAACATTGCCATTTTGTTGCACCACTTCTATTTATTATTATAAATAGACCACTTCTTCTACCCAGTAATAAAACATAGGATGTGGTGAAGGGAGGGAGTTTTTGGGGCTGTTTCATGTCATTCTAACATTCAAAAACTGCTGTGTTTCAGCCTACTTTGAATAAGTGATTTTTTTATTTTGATTCTTAAATTTATACTGAGAAGGTCAGGTAGGCAGTCACTATATGCAAAACAGTGTGACTCAGCTGCTCCCTTAGCATTGTACAAAGTTGGCATAAAGGCTAGACAGAAAAATAAAATACCTGTAATGCTTGGAACAGCAATCGTGTGTCCTCTACGAACTGGTGGAGCCCTCAGGGTTTGCTTCTTTTGAGGAACGGACGACTGCTCCGAACCCATTGTGAAGCTAGAATGAAAGAGCATGAACTTATTATCTTCACTTATAATTGGTGGATGTAAGTATGACGTCTGACAGAGAGGAATGGAAGAAAAAGACATGTTGCACTGACCCCAAATGACTTGGGAACAGGGCAGGAAAATGATGATGATGATGGCTTTCAAGGCCAATTCTGACCATGGTGGCTGTTTATTAGGAGATCAGCCAACTGACTGTGCACAGGTGCTCACTCAATATTCCTTCATTCTCACAGCCTGATGGGACAGCATCCAACACCACCGGAGAGGCACTGGACTGTTCACCATAATAATAATATTTAAAACTGAAATTAACAAGTTCGATTGGCGGCCTTACCGCTAAAATGAAATTTCCTGCAGACAACCTTGGTATTGGTGGCATAAATAACTCTTTTACCTTAACGGCCGCTCCCAATGTTTCATCCATCCGCGGTTTTGCTTACTAGATATAGGTAGTAGCGGGGGTTATCTCTTGATATAATTTTGAAATTAGCCCCATACAAGTAATGTCAAATTTCGATCTCTAGAGTAAAACAACAGACAAAAAAAATATTATTGAGAATGGCCGTAAGTAAGACTTAGGGACCACTAATCGAAGCAATAGTAAAGTAGGTACCTACCTAAGTGATTTAATATTCGAGCCATTAGATAACTGTAATCAGGGTCTTGAATACCGATTTTCGTAGACAATAAATGAGAAATACTGGTTAGTAGTAGTAAAAATAGTCAGAACCTTACCTGTCGCTTATCAACAACAAGTTATAACGAGGAAAACATACTCAGGCACAGCCCTGTTTATTGAAAATCTAAATTAGATTCTGTTTGATAATTTTATCGAAACTAATCGAACGAAAGACTGTTGAAAATCCCTGTGAGAAACTCCGAAATAAGCTTTTTTTTCGGTAACAAACCTAGGTTTTGAAGTTTCAATAAATTACAAAATGTAAATAATCTGTGGTTTTTAGTGATGTACGTGGTTCATAATAACTTGACTAATGCCGGAACCACAGTTCGCTATGCGTTATTTGTTATGCGCGTTATTCGGCCGCATACGACGAAGTGTGGAGGGTTCATTCGTCTATATTTGCCCGCATAAGGCATAAGCGCGAATAGCAAATACGACTATACGTCCACCTGTCGGTTTTTGACAAACTTCAAAGGACACGAATAAGCACACCGGCACGAAAAGTGTGGATGCCGTGCTTGTTGTTTGCGAATAGAGCGTATAATAACAAATAACGCATAGCGAAGTGTGGTTTGAATCCCAGAAAACAATCAAGCAGACGTATTTCGCTGCTTGATTGTTGTCAATTCCAGTAGCTCAAACATTTAGGTTTTGATTAAAAATCAAATGCATTTGTCAACTTCTTGAGACAAAGCATGGCCATCATATAAGCTATGTTAATTAGTATGGCCATGGTTCGGTTAAAGACCATTTCACGAAAGAATTCCAGCGAAAAATATTTTACTAGTCTGAAAACTGGTGCTCTAATCGTATCGATGCTACAAACGTTTTAGTCGATTTTATTTTCGATACTCTTCACTATTCACGACACGGCCACGTCACTTTGACGTTAACGTGAGTTCTTGTTGTCACTACGCAATGTTACCAAGTTAAGGTTTTCTCCGTAATTTAGGGAAAACTGGCAGTACGCGTATTATAATTTAGGCACCTTTCTTCGTATTCTGTTAATCCTGTGGTGGATACTTACACCATAGCTGAAAAACATCTCTTTTCCGTTTTCTCTTCAAACGTCTCAGCTATAGCGGTGTCTGACCCTATTATATTACTACTTACCTAGTCTTTTCCCATCTACATTAGGGTTAGCTTCCAGCCTAATCGAATGCTGTATTGGTATTTTACATGGATTGACTGCCGATCTGACCTCCTCAACATAATTACCTGGGTAATCCGATATCTATTGGCAAAACTGGTTGTCAAACTACCTAACGTCTGCCACAGATATTTAAATTACAGACGGAATTATTTCCAGCGGGGCCCAGCAGGGCCTAGGCCTGCCGGGGCTGCGAGTTGTTCGAACATACGCACATAAAAGGCGTAAGACGGAACACGACGGTTTTTAGTCAGTAAGAGTCTGACACTCCCTCACTCAGCTGCTAACCCACAGCGGGAGGGGTCATTTGATGATTTTTGACGTCGTTAAAAAAAAGCTGGAATTATTTTTTTATTTGATACATTTAAAACATATAATATAGTATAACAGGTAAACATATTTGTTTTAGGGAATAATTTGGCATGCTATATCGACTGCAAGCAAGCAATACCTCCTATCTGACATTTTTGTTTAAAAAAACTTTTATCTACCTTAAACTACCCTTAGACTCAAAATAAAAACAAAAAACTTTATTGATCAATACTATCCGTAAAAAAAGAAAACTTGGATTTTCAGTATCTCATTATACCTCGGAATAAGGATTTTATTAAGTTTTATTGTGCCCCTACCCTAAAATCCACCCGGAGTCAGATAGGAGGTATTGCTTGCTTGCAGTCGATATGGCAACTCTAGTTTGACAATTAGAAAAGTCACAAAAACACGTCCACACGATTTGTAAATTGTGTTCTAATTCGTAACTTTCTAAAATAAAATAACATGAAATAGTAAATAAATATACTACAAAATGGTAGACGAAAGTACTCGAAAGACTTTGAGTAGCATACCGTTGCTACAAACGAAAGCTGGGCCAAGAGATAAAGAGCTATGGACCACCAGGCTTAAAGAGGAATATCAGGCTCTGATCAAGGTGAGAACAGTAAAATAACTTCATAATTTTCATTAATTCTGTTAACAGAACATACATTAAATATGTTAACTGTTGACGGCATAAATAAATAATTACTATGTAAATATTGGTAGAATGTTTTATACCTATTAAAATGGAAGAGCCGTGTAAGTACGCTTTGCACAGTTTAGGAAGTCATAGGTGATTAGATTATTAACATTTACTTTGAAACCGGAAAAGTTAACAATTTAATAACTTACCTTTGTAGTGTTCAGACTGGCTACTTTCTGGCATTATTTATTCACCTATGAAAAAGTAGTAGGTAACTATTGGGAAAGTTTTATGCAACAGTTATACGTAACTCTTGATGCAAGACAAATATTACTGCAATTCAAGTTACTTCATATTAACTTAAAGATTTATCTTATATATAAAAATCAATTGCTGTTCGTTAGTCTCACTAAAACTCCGGAATGGCTGGACCTATTTGGCTTATTTTGGTTTTAAAATCTTTGTAGAGGTCCAGGGAAGGTTTAAACGATACGAAGTTTGCGGGGTCAGCTAGTATTGAATAAGTTCATTAAAGTAGAGATTAAACACATAATCTTATCTACATAATGCTATTTTGAAGAGTGACTGAGTGTGAGTTTCTTGCTCGGTTCTTCTCCATGAGATCCATTCCTTGGTATGCTTGAAAGAAAAAAAGTTTTGAAAGAGCTTTTATAAGCCAAAGAAAAAAATGTTTTATTACCCTTTTATTATAAACTATTTTTCTCCATGGTCTCACTCATGTCCTGGGGCAACTCCTTCCCGCACCCAAATATAGCTTATGTTACTCAGGTATAGTGTAGCTTTTTTTAATACTGGACCGATTTTAAATATTCTTTCACCATTAGATAGCTATATTATCTGCGAGTAACACAGGCTATATTTTATCCCGGTGCGGGCAGTAGCTCCCACGGGATGCGGGTGAAACCGCGGGAAACGGCTAGTCTGATATATGAGAACAGCCGCCAAGGCCGATAGTCGGCTAGTTACTAACAATAAGTTTTCTGGTATTTCAGTATGTACAGAACAACAAGGCTGCTGACAATGACTGGTTTCGCTTGGAATCAGACAAAACAGGAACCAAATGGTTTGGCAAATGTTGGTACGTCCATAACCTACTTAAGTACGAGTTTGATTTAGAATTTGATGTAAGTATAAAATGATTATTTTGATCTGACATTTATTCAGAACTAGTGGCTCCATTCATCCTAATCCTAACTTATATTATAAATGTGAAAGTAACTCTGTGTCTGTCTTTTCTTCACGCCTAAACTACTGAACCGATTTGTGTGAAATTTGGTACAGACATAGGTTCGAACTTGAGAAAGGACATAGGATAGTTTTTGTTACAAAAAAATAAAATTTATTCCGGAGATATAGCGCCATCTATTGGTCAAACCAAAAAGCTGCCGGAAGACACTATTCCACGCGAACGAAATCACGGGCAAAAGCTAGTTACAAATAAAATCCATAATTTTGTGATAAATGAAGAACCGCTCAACCGATTTTGACTTCACATAGGTAGTTAAATTCAGCAGTGTATTTTGATCACAGATTTATCAATGCTTACGTTTGATACTTACAAGTGTTTTGGACTTATCTATCACGCATTGCCAATTGTTATTTTGTTGATTGTTGTCACGGCCAATGGTACAAGAGCCTCGACCAACACCTCATGAGGCTCTCGTTAGGCGGCTGGATCGAGGGACTGATTCAGTAGGCTGTACTCCTTGATACGGCGCGTATTGTGAGGAGGTTTCTGTCTCTAGGACCCTTACTACCTTGGACCCTGTGCCGATATTGGTGGCCACCTATTTTTTGTAATTTTTGCTGTTCAATATTTGAAAATGTATAAATCTATGAAATAAATTTCAGATTCCCATAACTTATCCCACTACAGCACCTGAGTTAGCTTTGCCCGGACTCGATGGAAAGACAGCTAAAATGTACCGTGGAGGCAAGATATGTCTAACGGACCACTTCAAGCCACTATGGGCACGGAATGTGCCAAAGTTTGGTATCGCGCATGCTATGGCTTTAGGGGTAAGGAATATTTTTAAAACTACTTCCCAAAATCAGATAAAATAAAGCTTATAACGGCCAGTTTCTTCATCAAAAGTTAAAGTTAAAGTAATGTCTAAAGTTAAAGTAACGGTCAAATTTGTTTTTTCAAGGCTAAAGTGACAGCAAAATTCATAGAAAATTTGAATATAACCGTTACTTTTACTTTAGACATTACTTTGACTTTTACATTGGCTTTAACTTTTGATGAAGAAACTGGCTGTAAATAGGGGATAGTTTGGCTTGCTAATAGAGCAAGTTTTTAAAACTTGCTCTATTAGCAATTTTTTTTTTCGGTGGTTTCGGAGCCTATAGTACAACGGTACATGTTATAATCAAATAAAAAAAAACGGTGGTTTGTAAATTCGGTTTGTCTGACGATAGTTGAACGTGACAACGTAAGTAGCTGCCGAACGCGGAGGCCGATTGTGCCTTTTTGTCGCTCGTTGCGTGCTCTGGCTTGCACTTCAAGCCTTAAACGGAACGCCTCAGAGTGAGGTAACGCCGCATGAGTTATGTTTTTTCATGCGTGCAGCCGGCTCCATCGATTTATAAGACGTTGTCAAGTCAAAAAATGATTCCTTTTGATGTATAGGAGCATAAATCATCACCTAGCTCTATTGTTGACGAATCTAATTAAATGTAATTGGAATATCATCATCTGCCTCGCCTTCTCCCAACTATGTTGGGGTCGGCTTCCAGTCTAACCGGATGCAGCTGAGTACCAGTGTACCACAAGGAGCGACTGCCTATCTCAGAATTTAGAGAATAAACTTAATGTTTCCTCTCTATTATATTTGTGTAGATATGAACAAGTTTCATCATCATGCTTATGCTTTGTTTTTTGTCTTCAGCTTGGACCCTGGTTAGCAGTGGAAATTCCGGAACTTATAGAAAAAGGTGTCATATCGTACCAGGAAAAGACAGAAGAAGCTAAATGACACACATGAAAATAATTGAATTGTATATATTATCTGTTATCTATCATTAATAAAAGCTTAATATGTTTTTTATTGCTGAATCTTCTTTTGAAATGTACCTCACCTGCCCGTGCACACTGCTGCACAACACGACGCTCTCGTGACCGATGTCGTGATGGCCTAGTAGGTAAATCAAATCAAATCATCTTTATTATCAGGCATCAAAGGCCCATAGATAAATACCTTAAAACTAGCATACATATGTTATACAAAATTGTTAGTATATAAAAACTTAAAACTATGTTAGTAGCACTTCACTTATGCACTATGTCACAGTGCGGTCCTGTGGCACTTGTCCGCGGAAGCGACGGAACACCACGTCCTGTGGCCAGAAGTTCTCGTCCAACACGAGGTGCAGGAAACACGTCGGCACTCGCACCACGAACGCCTTGAAGTTGGCGTTATGGCGCGACTCCAGCAGCTGCACTCTCGGGGCGTACTTCAGCTTCTGACGCACGTACTCCACGATGTCCTCCGCCTTAGTGGTGTAGTGTAGGCGCGAGATGTACACCGGGGTGTTCGGCTTGGCGGCACGAATTTTGATGTTTGGCTCAATAGGAGCCTCTCAAGTACGACTGCGTGTGTTCGATTCCAGGTCATGCAAGTACCAATGCAACTTTTCTAAGTCTTTTAAATGTACTTCCTAAGTATATAGTGGACACCAATGACTGTGTTTCGGATGGCACGTTAAACTGTAAGTCCCGGCTGTTATTGAACATCCTTGGCAGTCGTTACGGAGCCCCCAAAATATTATTTTATTCTAGTTTTCAGTATTTGTTGATATAGCGGCAACAGAAATACATCATCTGTGAAAATTTCAACTCTCTATCACGGTCTATGAGATACAGCCTGGTGGTAGACGGACGGACAGAGGATCGAAAACAATAGGGGCCCGTTTTACCCTTCGGGAACGGAACCCTAAAAAGATGGACATTTGGCGATGTGACGACGAATTTTCCATCGAGAAATCAAATAAAGTTTTATAATGGTAGTTGGAGCTGTAGCCACCAACACATGCATACTCGTGAGTACTTAACCAACCTGTCAACCGTATGTTTTATATTATTATGTTGCAATATTTTATTGCTAAAAATAAATTGCCTTGGGCATAGTACCTATACAGTGGTGAAATAAAGTCATAATTTTTATAATCTTATTATACAGTCGACTCTCCAAGCTAAACACTGGTATTCCTTAAAAGGTATTATTGCATTATATTTTTGTAAAAATATATAAGCATAAGGTGCCCGACAACATGAACGTTATACTTTCTTAAAACATCCGTTTACTATCAATTTTTACGCATACCTACACGTTTCAAATGAAACAGTTTTTGAAAAGAAGACGTTTTTGTTACCGTGGAACTTGGGCCTTAGTTTTAGTCAAGAAAGTTAAGACCGAACGCCCACGTTAGACTTTGTCGAACCGATAATCGGACCAATTTGATGTAGTACGTTCTGACTAAGGTTCTACCGACTTTGCGTGTGCGTTGCAATATTGCTATCAGTGACTTCTATTTTTCTCCTACAATAAATTGGTCACCGATTTATCGGAATAGGCGGAAGTACTCGAAGTATCGGAAGTACTCGATTTTCAACGTGTTAAGAATTTGCTCTCCTCTCCGAGCCGGTCTGGCTGAACGGATCTTTAGGGTGCGTCTACAATATCGCCGATGGGGGACTGGACGCCATAGATTCACAGACCCCCTCTACTCAGGCGAGGTCGGAGTGCCACTGGGCCTTTTTTAGAGGGTATACCGGGAACGTTTGTACCGCGGAGTCCCACATAACCCTCTCCCGTCCCCCGACGGGGACGGGCATGCGTAACAGTATTTTTAACCCATCCTACGAGCCTTTTCCCATCAATGTTGGGGTCGGCTTTCAGTGTAACCGGATGTAGCTGACCAGTGCTTTACAAGGAGCGACTGCCCTATCTAACCCCCTTAACCCAATACCCTTTGGTTAGACTAGTGTCAGACTTACTGGCTTCTGACTACCTGTAACGACTGCCAAGGATGTTCAATGACAGGCGGGACCTACAGTTTAACGTGCCATCCGAAACACAGTCATTGGTGTCAGCATTTTTTACCCAGCGACAAAAAAAGGGTGCGCCTACACGGTGCATGTAGCTGGAGCAAGTTAACATGCGCAAGTGACAAGAGCACGCGGGCGGGTCTTTTCCTTTGATACATGCGCGAGTCGCTGGACCCACAAGTTTTTAAAATGCATGTATCTACGTACTCTGCGCATGTGCCGCAACTTACACAAGCTACTTGCAACGTGTAGGTGCACCTTTACCAACACGGGTTCGCTAGAAAAAGATCACGCAGGTTTCATGAAATTTAGGATGTAACTAATGACATATCCTCTTCATCGCTCTAAGATTTGCTAGTAAAAAAGCCAACTCAGGGTTAAGCTCGCCTCTATAGGTACACACCCAACTGTATTGTGTGCAATTAGGTAATAGATAGGTATATGTCATACTGACTACACGCGCGAGTAAATACTCTAATGCCCGTTTTCACCAACAATCTCTTAACGTATCCCTAACTAAGTGTCACTTAGAATAAGGGCTCCCCCAATAATAAAGGTTATAAAGGACACTTAAACTTTGGTGAAAATGAAATTTGTATTAAGTGTTCCCTAAATGCTCTTAGTGGATCCCTAAATGTAGGTATTTGTTGGTGAAAATGGGCATAAGGCCTCTTGTAAACATAGGTACCTACGGTTAATTCTACACTATTGGCGATGCAAAGATTATCCGCACGCCTCTAGCGGCGACATTTAGAAGCTGTCTAAGCGACACTGCCAGCCTCTTCTACACAATTTATATCACGATAAATATTGACACATTTTTCTTTTTCTTTTTTTCGCGAGGTATTTTGACACTAATTGTATGGATATCTGTCAGTGTCGTTCTTAGTCAGCTTCACAATTTTGACACTAATGCCCGTTTTCACCAACAATCTCTTAACGTTTTCCTAACTGAGTGTCACTTAGAATAAGAGCTCCCCCGATAATAAAGGTTATAAGAGGCACTTAAACTTTGGTGAAAACGAAATTCGTACTAAGTGTTCCTTAAATGCTCTTAGGGGATCCCTAAATTTAGGTATTTGTTGGTGAATATGGGCATAAGAGGCTAGTTAGAATCTTTGCATCGCCAAACCGAACACACGTTCAAACATTATTCTCGAAATAGGCATGTGCATAAGCAAATATTATCTAGGTACTTAGTTAAATATGTATTTAAGAATTTCAATCCAGTTTTGGGCTTTCAATCCAGTAGGTATAGTTACCGGCACGAATCTTGAGCTCTGACCTACATCTGACACGTACATTACGTGTACTCAACGAGGTAGCGGACAGAATCGATATTTTTACTTGCTCTCTGAATGAGTTCGCAAAAATCACAATGATTGTAGTTTGCCAATGAAAATATTTTTTTTTTTTTTTTTTATTACACTATTGAATTAGGGAAACCTGTAATGATAGTGATGATGTTGTTGTAAATAAATAAATAAATAAATCTGCGCAGAAGTAATTTATTAGCAAAGAACCAATCCCGAGTGACGGCTATGACGCGATGCACTGCGGGCCAATCACCGCTTTAGCCCGCCCCCGCGCCTCACTTCATACCACAAACGGGACCCAATAAATTACTTCTGCGCAGGTGAAGGTCAGAGCTCAAGATTCGTGCCGGTAACTATAATGTGCCTATGTAATACTTATGTATTGGTACGTACCTACTAATATAACATGCTCTTCCCAATTTTTTTTTTTATAGAAAGAAAAATGAAAATTTTATGCGTCCTTTTTGTGTTTTGGAGTCTTAGCTATGTGGTAAGTTATGTACCTATATTGGAATATTATTAGATTCAGTACCTACCTAACTCGATGTGTAGGTAATTGTTAAATGCGCGATACCTGAAAATAGTTTCATCAGAACAATGAGCAGAATCAACTAAACCACTCTTTAATAAAGGTTACATTTTTCGAAAAATCTTCATTAAAAATATTGCCATGTCTATTTATTAGTCTCGCCAAAAGCGTCGATCGCCGCGTCAAGCCCAAAGAAATGATACGAGTTGCCACTAGAACTTACATTATAAACACCTCATAAAACCGTTATTTTTTCATCATTTTTTTCGGATTTCTAGATATTGGGATGTGTGGCTTTCTAATAACTCTAAATATAAATAAGTCCCTTTTTGGTTTACATAAAACAGGAACAGTGAATTAAATACGAGTAAAAGATGAAACAATACTGTCAATATTTTTCCTTTAAAAACATGCAACGAATTGAAGATATTGCTAATCTAAAAGCAATTCAAATCACTGTTGGAGGGGCGACGTCATTGAAGAAATTTTTCGAAAATTGTACCAACCTGTTATGACTGCAACAGGGATATCTTAGAATCCCTTAATAACTAATTTACCTTATATATTAATGTTGTTTTTTATTAATACAGCAAGCTGTAAGTACTTAAAAAATATAAACATACATTTACTTAAAAACTACAAAAACATATTTTATTATATTAAATATTTAAAAAAATATAGGTAATGAACGTCTAATAAAATAAGTGCAGATTATTATTCAACTAACCACATAGATGTTTGCCAAGATTCCAAGTCAGTAGCACGATAATTTTTAATTTCTCTTATGAATGAAATAAAATGAAAATTTAGGTAAAGCCCCGTATTCAAGGTAAACTCTTGCTAATGCCGGAACCACACTTCGCTTTGCGTTATGTTATTTGTTATGCGACTGCGCTGTATTCGCTCAAATATTTGTTATGTGAGCGAACAACAAACACCGCATCCACACTTCGTGCCGGTGTGCCAAACTTGGCGCCGGTGTGCTAATTCGTGTCCTTGGAAGTTTGTCAAAAACCGACAGGTGGACGGATAGGCGTATTTGTTACTAGCTGTTGCCCGCGACTTCGTCTGCGTGAGCAATATAGAATTTCCAATTTCGTTTATTTAATCATTCATTGCTCAACCCCCGTAAGTGATAGCGTGATAATATATAGCCTATGTGTTGAACCGGCCCCCAGGTAATAGTCATGCAAAATTTGATTTAAATCCATGCAGTACTTTTTGAGTTTATCCAGGACAAACATACAGACATACAGACAAAAATTCTAAAAACTACATATTTGGGTTCAGAATCGATTATGGATCACCCCCCAAGTATTCTTTTAAAAAAATATTCAATGTACAGTTTTGACTTTCCTATCATTTTATTATATATATGTATAGATTCGCGCTCATGCGTTATGCGGGCAAATATAGCAAATACAGACGAACCCTCCACACTTCGTCATATGCGGCCGAATAACGCACAGCGAACTATGGTTCCGGCATATAGTCCAATCAATTTAGACATTTGAAGTTACATAAATTCACAACAAGCTGAAAATTGGTGAGATCATTTAAAATATAATAATAAATAAAATTCCAAAGTTCCCCATGTTTCCCCTATATGGAAAAAAACCGGCCAAGTGCGAGTCGTACCTACTCGCGTACGAAGGGTTCCGTACCATCTAAACTAATATTATATACATATATGTATATTTTTCGAAATCGAGCAAAAATGAGCAAAAAATCACGTTTGTTGTATGGGAGTCCCACAAAATATTTATTTGATTCTAGTTTTCAGTATTTGTTTTGTAAATGTTTCTTTTCAACTCTCTAACTGTCACGGTTCATGAGATACAGCCTGGTGACAGACGGACGGACAGAGGAGCGAAAACAATAGGGTACCGTTTTACAATTTGGGTACGGAACCCTAAAAATATACAAGGTTAAAGGTAAAAAATATGTTTTTTTTTTTTGCGCTTTTTTTGTGATTTCCAGCAAAACGGTAAGTTTTATCATAATAATATCTGCGGTAAAATTGTAGATTATAAAATTATGTATGAACTAATATAATACTTTTTTCCTACGAGCCACTGTTTCGGAGATATAACGATTCAAAAATTACAGTGGTGGTTCCTGGGCTACCAGCGACCAGACAAGAAATTGGTATCAAATGATAGCTCTAGTAATAAGGAATAACTTTTACCATGGGCGTTATCCCGCGGGACATTTAGGAAAAAAGATATTCGCATTTTGGGCATCAGAAATGTATGTGCTTGGACATTCAATTAGAAACTTCAAGTTGTGCTTATGTGGTCCCAGCTGAGTTTGTATATCTTGGGCAGTTGTTATAAGTAGTGAGAAGCCAATTTAGGTGTACATGGTGATTTGGTTGTGTAATGGGTGCGCGAGACGATCAAGTGCACTGGACAAGTCTACGTGCTTGAGGTGAATATTGATCGTTTACAGCGTTGACTTGACAAATCCCGTCAAGTATCTATGGGCTGGACCATACTTGACAAAAATTTTGATTGACGACACTTGAACTACCTTTTTTTTTCCGACGTCAAACATCATCAAATGACCTCTCCCGCTGTGGGTTAGCAGCGGTGAGAGAGTGTCAGACTCTACTGACTGAACACCGTCGCGTTCCATCATAGGCCTTTTATGTACCAGGGCCGCGGTATCTCTTTCGAACAACCCGCAGCGCACTTGAACTACCTTGCGCTTGAAGCGACTTGACAAGTTTTATTCATTTGCGGCCGGAACATCGAAGATGGCGGACGACGAACCGAACCGAGACGTTGCTTTGGCGGCAAGCGCCGACCAAATTATCGAGCGTGATTTTGTTTTTCTATTAATATCTCTCTATAGAGATTATACTGGGTCACAGAAAAGTTTAAAAGTTCTGATACAAAAATGCATTTTTTTATTTTATTTTTTATTTATTTATTTATTAAAGTTTTTACTAGCAGCTTCTGTATAGATAAAGCTTAGAGTACCTACAATTTCAGTTATTACTGGGACTTACACAGTCGCCAATTCTAGGTTAACCAACATATGCTAAATAATGATAGAATTTAAACTATAAAATTATACAAAACAAAACACTTCTTATTAAAATTAAAGTAAAACTAAACTTGTTAACTAATAACTAAACATCATGAGATCAAAACTAAGGGTAACGGAAAAATATAAATTAAAAAAGAGTAATAGAATAACATAATATTTTACGTATGATTTTTTTGATGTTGCAATTTTTGGGATTCCAGTAATTGGGCCTTAAAGATATTAGTAGGTAATCGAGAAATTGTAAATGTCAAGATCTGGAGCTGATTTAATCACTGAGTTCATCTCTGTTCAGTTCTTTTCAGTTCTGGTTTTGAAGTACACCACGGGATAGAACTTACCTTACTATTACATTACCTACTTAACCAGTAATTATCGGACCATACTACATAGATCTGTTAGTATCAAAATCATCGCTGGCCGCTGACGGCGAGAGTCCATAGAAAATTGCCCATTGTAGTTTTTGAATCGTTATATCTCCGAAACAGTGGCTCGTAGAAAAAAAAAGTATTATATTAGTTCATAGATAATTTTATAATCTACAATTGTACCGAAGATATTGTTATGATAAAACTTACCGTTTTGCTGGAAATCACAAAAAAAAAAACATATTTTTTACCTTTGACCTTGAATATTTTTTTTCATATAGTAGAAACATGGGGAACTTTGAATTTCTATTTATTATTATATTTTGAATGACCCCCCAATTTTCAGCTTGTTGTGAATTTATGTAACTTCACACTCACTTTTTGGTCTAATTTGACTGGACTAAATAATAAACGAAGTCACATCAACATGTTATTTTGTTTCTTGTTTATTTATGAGAAAGGGATATTTTAAACTGCGTTTTCACATAACAGGCAGGAAGTAACCTCTAAAACTAATATTTCTGAAATATGTTGGACTTTATGAGAATGCTGATTTATTTTTATTATTTTCAGCAAGTAAGTAAGATTATTTTATCGATTACTGGCTGTTCCACGCAGTTGGATTCGCGTCCCGGGGAAACTTCTTCTCTTACCCGGTTAAAACAAAGCCCATGTTCACCGCAGATACGCATACGCAGAAAAGTATTATTCAAATCGGTTTAGTAGTTACAGAGCCTATTCAATTCAAACAAACAAATTTTAACTAGCTGACCCAACAAACTTCGAATCGTTTAAACCGTCCCTAGATCTCTACAAACATTTTAAACCAAAATAAGCCAAATTCGTTCAGACATTCCCGAGTTTTAAAGAGACTAACGAAAAGCTAATCATTTTTAAATAACAAAATATATTTTTTTCAGGATGTAAGTACCATGATTTGTTTATATCATTAAAATCTAGCTGTTTACCACGAAAAGAAAGAAAATGCATTTTGAGTTCAATGAGTTTCATGAACTCATATAGTCACTGTCGCCGTGTTTCCAAATGATTATCGTTATTTTATGAAATAGAATTTCTGATTATTTTATTGACTACTGGCTGTTCCACGCAGTTGGATTCGCGTCCCGGGGAAACTTCTTCTTATGCCCGGTCAAAACATAGTCCATGTTCACCGCAGATATATTATATATACAGTCATGGACACATAATTAAAGACACTGTTGGAATCTTAAATTGCTGCCGCATTTCATCTGTATTTCTTTTTTCTGATTGCTACTGGAACTTTATTTTCTATTTTAAAATATTTAAGAGGGCATTGCGAAATATTAAAACTAAAGACTATCTTCAGTGATCCTTCGCGACAAGTTTTTTTTCGCTTAATCCGAATCTCGAGCGGTATGAACCATAACGTGGCCTGGCCATATAATTAAAGACACTCCATTTGCTCAGAGGAAGAAATGCAAATTATTAATATTATTGATGGTACTTTTCTATAACAACATTCCCTACACTGTAACTAAGCATACTAATGAGTACAAATATTTGGTTTATTTCCTTTTACCTCAATGACAGCACGACATCCCTAAGCGTGCAAGCGGTCAGTTTTGTTTTAAGTCGCTACGGGAATTTTCTTCCATGCTTCATAAAAATCTGTGTAAAATTGATCAATGTTTCATGTATGACTTATCGCCATTGTGTTTTCTGGCCGATCACCAGTTTTTTTTTCTATTAAATTTGCGATGGGCCAAACCAAAACCGTCATAAGTTGCTCGATCAAAGAGTCCTTTTTACTACTCTTACAGTGTTTTTCAGAACTTTTCTAATTTGGAAAGCGCTAAGGACCGGTAAATTATGCTTAGCATATAACAAAATGCTATTTCTAAAATATTAAAGTACTTGAATTCGCCTATTTTTAATAATATCTTTCTAAAAGATCACCACACCAAGTAGTGGAGAGAAGCCCCACACTATTACTTTTTCGCCTCCTATGTTTGAGAATTTTCTTAGTGTATTTTGGTTCCATCTCATGTTTTGGAGGCGACTAATTTCGATACATTATTTTAGAATTATTCGTATCCCTTTGTTTAATGAGAAAAAAAAATCATTTTTGAACACTTGTTAACTGCACCTTTCACATTTGATAGAAATAGCCAACTACAGTATGGACACGCGGTGATTTTCCCAAAGTAACATCTTCCGATACCCATGCCTTACAGCTTTTCCCGACCCGGTTGTAGTCTAAAAGTTCTGCAGACACAATTGTCGTCCTTTTAGCATCAGATGACTCCCAAAAAAACCAGTACCGAATCATGTAAATGGTTCACTATTAGGGCATGCAATTTCGGTAAAATAAGAATTACCGGTAAAAATTCGGTAATAAAAATATTTTTACCGGTAAACCGGTAAAACGGTAATTTTTGTATTTTTTTTAAATGTGATATTATAACAATAAGATTGGGTAGTCTAAAAGCAAAAAATAAATAAAAATACAAGGTATAAGGTGGTAAACATTTTTTGTGACGTGAGCCGTAACAAAAAAACATATCAGTACCATCCGTACGCGATTGTCGCCGACAAAATGCAAGAGAAACGGCTGCGATGGTACGGACATGTAAAAAGGAGACTACGTGAATACATCGCCAATGTTATGTACTCAATCTCGATATACACGGTCAAAGGCGCAGAGGCAGGCCAAAACTGTGGTGGTTGAGTGTCGTAATGAATGACATGAAAATCTACGAACTCGAAGATACGGAAAGAGGACACCGTCACAAGACGGGAAAAACGCTAAGAATTACCGTGAAAAAAAAAAAAAACATTTTTTTCATTGAAGTGAAAGCCCTTTTTTATGGTAAATCGTAGGCATTTTATGGACCAGGGTCGTGGTAACTCTCTCGAACAATCCCGCAGCCCTGGCAGTGCTTGGCCCTACGCGTGGAACAACGCGCGCCGCCAACACGGGTCTGTTGTTTCTGTTCACGGGTGACGGCTTCCTATTCACTCAGGAAGTCAGGACCATGGCTTGAACCAGGACCGGACGCGAGAGGTCGCCGCTGCCTATTGCCTCGATGACGACACGGCGCGGCGGTACCCTTCCCAGGCAGTGCACACCTCGACTGTGTGCTCCACCGTGTCCTCAGAGCTGTCCACATGGTGGTGAAGTACAAGCCCTTGCTCAGTAAGGTCATAGAGTAGGTAAAATAAGCATAAGCTACATTTTTACCTAATATGAGCTGACAGCTATGAGGAACATCAGAATAACCGAATGAATAAAATTTGTTCAGATATCGGCTGCCCAAATTCAAAACCTAGTAACAGGTGATTTGAAAAAAAAAAAACGGTTTTTGGCATTTTTCGACTTACTAGATAGTATCAAAATGATTTGGACCTTAAAACACCCAGTTTCATACGTAACTTTAAAAAAATAATTTAGCAAGTCCAAGCAATTTGGCATGATTACGAAAATTTCCTTGAAGTACAAATTTGAAACTTAGTATGTCAAAATACAAATTTAAAACCCTAGCAACTCAAGCGACTTACTAAGTTATGAATTTGAAATACCAACTTGCTATGTTTTGAATTTGGCGCCGATTGTAAAATAGATGAAATTTCGTTTAGTAAGTCCAGTGTCAACGGCGCACGGGGTGAAATCATCGAAGAAAGAGGGTATTGTTTTTAAATTGGTCCCCCTAATGCCATTGAACAGAAGAGAGTTTTGGCTGAATCTACCCACGAGTGATAACTCCATTGATTTGCAAACTGATGGACAAATCGTTACCAATAACAACGAATAGTTCATTAACAATAACAACCATTTTACTTTAAGTTTATTATTTTTAGTTTTGGTTGACTGTTGAAAGTGTGAGTCATGTTTACATTTAAGAGTCCTTTGAAGTACGATAGTAAATATCTTTTTATAAGTCAACAGGATTTTTATTCAAAACCTGCATTCATAGGTCCTTTGGGATTCGTTCACTAAAATGTATAATGAATTTGTTTCACGTTTACAATAGAAAATCAAATTGATAACCTAGTAAGCAGACTTATACTATGTTTTGATATTGTTTTTACATTCATATTTAGGTAAATTCACAAATAAAAATAAAGTATGGGCGATTCAAGTGTATCTAAACTCTAAAATGATTGCAAGTATAACAAACTAAAATGTTAACAATATAGCACAACTTTTCGCCAAACATCCAAATCGCTATCTCTTCTGGTTTCTTTGGGCGAACGAATCAAAGTAGCCGACCAGTTTTTTGGCTCTCCTGAACATTTTTGTTGGAACGAGTTACTATGTTTTGATTTTAAGCAGCCGATATTATAAATTAAGATGAAAATGAAGATTTGTATCTAACCTAGAGATAGTTAAGGAGTCACATAAGTTTACTTTCCTAAAAAACAGCAACTTTAACACTCTTACATTATGTAATGTATGCAATATTACATTATGTTCAGGCTACATAATGAAGATTTGACGTTAAATGAAAAATTGCTTTATTTTATCACAAAAACGTAAAAACCGGTAAATTACCGGTTACATATTATTTTTACCGGTAATTTAAAAATCGCGAAAATGGGCGGTTTTACCGGTAAAACCGAAACCGGTAAACCGGTATTGCATGCCCTATTCACTATTTGCCTTCGCCGCCTTAAAGTCTGTTTGTGGACAAGTTTTCCTTGGGGTCGGTTTTGAGTTGTTCTCAAACCATGCCTTTTTTAGTGCCATTGATAAGAAATCTTTAATAATAAATTTATTACAGTGTCCTTACTATAGATCAAGTGGTATGAATAAATCCGTATGACAAAATATAATATTAAAAGTATTTTACTCACTTCTAAAAAAAAGTATGGCTACTATTTGTATCTTTCGTTTTTTTTTCTTAACTGGGCTTTAACTGTCTTTAATTAGCTGACCAGCCAAGTATCAGCTACAAAAGTTAGTGTTCATTTCCCATAGAGCTTTATATCTAAAGTATTAAAGAAAGAAAATATTTTTTGTCCTTAATTTAAATAACACAATGTAATGTTTGTTTTAATAATTATTACACTACAGTTTATACCGTGCTTAAGCTCATGGCAGTACCATAACTATTTATTTCACTTCGAGTCGGGGGGTGTCTTTAATTATGTGTCCATGACTGTATATATTGATCCTGGCCGATTTCGGCCACAGCGACTTGGATCTGCGCTTAATTTTGAGAGCTTCGCTGGTGTGCTCTCCAGTGACTGACAAAGCCAATTTTTGCAGTGAATGTCCGTCCACATTCACTGCAAGTCAGCACTCCTCCGATATAGGTGTATTGGATGGCCGCGGGTGGTCGGGCCTTCAGCTCATCTCGCCTAGCGTCGAGCTGTTCTCTCCGCCGGCTCTCAAACTCGCACACCTTGTCCTTAATAGTCCGCCTCCATTTGGTCCTATCTGCCGCCATAGCCTCCCAGTGTGACGGATCTAAGTCACATCTCTTCATGTGGCGTTTCAGCACATCTTTGTACCGCAGACGTTGACCACCCTGCTTACGCTTGCCAGTCTCCAGTTCTGAGTAGAAGACGCGCTTTGCTACTCTGCCGCTGACATTAGCGTGTCTAAGTACTTCCGTGTTACGAACACGGTCCGACCACTGGATGCACATAATGTCACGTAGGCATTTTAGATGGAATCTATCCAATGTCCGAATATGCTCGCGGTATAGACACCAAGTCTCAGAGGCATATAGGAGATTTGGCAGAACTATTGCCATGTACACAGCTACTTTTGTAGAGAGCTTTATGTCATGTGAGCGGAACACCTTGGCACGAAGTCTACCAAAAGCTGCAGCAGCTGCTCCTATTCGGCTGTTGACTTCGTTATCAAGGAGACACCTGGATGTTATGGTGCTGCCAAGATATTTGAATTGGTTTACTTGCTTAAGCGAGACATCTCCGAGTCTAATGTCAACTGGGGCACTGTTCACAGTATCAAGTGCCATGACTTCGGTTTTCTTGACATTTATCTTCAGGCCAAATCTGCTGCATGCCTGCAGTAGTCTCGGCATAAGCCTCTGTAGCCCATCTGGGGATTCCGCCACAAAATATAAGTCATCTACATACATCATCTCAGTGATAGTCGCGTGAGACACTCTTGTGCGAGCCTTGAGTCTATTTAGGTTGAAGACACCACCGCCATCGGTACGAAAACAAATACGGATACCTTCGGACAGAGTCTGCAAGGCTTCCCGAACGACAACTGCAAAGTACAGGGCAAAGAGAGTTGGAGCGAGCACGCAGCCCTGTTTCACACCGCAGCTCACTTTAAAGAACTCCGAGTCCTCGCCCTGCACACTGACACAACAGCGCATGTCATCATGCAGAGGTCGTATCATTCTTATAAACTTGTCCGTGCATCCAAGTTTCGCTAGTACCACCCATAAGGCTTTGCGCGGCACCGAGTCGAAATCTTTCTCCAAGTCAACAAAGCAAAGAAACAATTGTTGACTCTTCTCTAGAAGTTGACGGATAGAGAAGATGGCTTCACACGTACCTCGATTCGGCCGGAAGCCAAATTGGGTTTCAGGCAGTATGTCTTCAGACAAGGGCATCAAGCGGTTCAGTAAAATTCGTGCAAAGGTTTTGCCTGGAGAGGACAGGAGAGAGATACCTCTATAGGAGTTGCAGTCAGATTTGTCGCCTTTGTTCTTGTACAAGGAGCACACCCGAGAGACTCGAAACTCATCAGGTACTCGCTCCTCGTTCCACATCTTTGCAAAGAGTTTCCAAATGGTCTCGTGCAACTCTGCACCCCCATATTTCAGCAACTCTCCAGGAACATTATCAATGCCGACCGCGCAGTGATGCCATCGAGCAGATAAACGACATGTCCACAGCTCTATCGACATTGAGCAAGTCGTTGAAATGCTCTGCCCATCTCTTAAGTACGTCCTGCTTGTTGGTCAGTAGCTGTGTGCCGTCATGAGATCTCAAAGGCACTCTTGTACGACTGGTTTTACCGACCAGTTTGCGAACCTCATCATAAAACGCACCTAGCTGTTTCGTGTCAGAGAGCCACTGCATACGTTCGGCCTTTTGACGCCACCACTTGTCTTTTATTTCCCGTACATATCTCCGCAACTCTGCTCCACTTTGCTTAACACGCTCCGCTTGTTGATCGTCCCTAAATTGACGTAGTATGGAGCGGTGATTCTGGATAGCTTTTGTTAGTATTTTATCATTTTCATCAAACCAGTCTTCGTGTCTACCAGGTTTGACACCCAGTGTCTGCGAAGCACTAGCGATTAATCCGGTCGAGAGGGTATGCCAGTTAGCTACAGAATCACCATGCTCAACGTCTATTAGCTGGATCGCATCACTAATTGCCTGTATATAGTTGTCGCGTACCTCCAAACTTTGAAATTTTTCCAAATCTAGGCACTTAGGCTTCACTCCATGAGATCTGCGAGGAGGATATAAACGAAGCTTCATCTTGGTGACAACAAGACGGTGGTCCGTGGAGCACATTGCATTAGCATCACGCATAACACGTGTAATCTGTACTTGGGAAATGTCTCTTTGCCGAACGATTATGAAATCAATCAGGTGCCAATGCTTCGATCTCGGATGCATCCAGGTAGTTTTATATTTAGCCGGGAGTCTGAACATAGTGTTGGTGATGGCCAGTTCGAATTCGGCACAGAGAGATAGCAGGAGTTGTCCATTACTATTTATGTTACCGACACCATGTCTTCCCAAGACCTTTGGCCAAGCTTCAAAGTCACGTCCGACTCGCGAATTGAAGTCGCCCATCAGAAGTATCTGTTCCCTTTGGGGAATTTTTGATAGGGTTTGCGTAACTTCTTCGTAAAACTTGGCCTTGCTTTCATCATCCTTGTCGAGCGTTGGTGCATAAACACTGATGATATTAAGATGATTGCCATTATCGAGGTGTAGGCGCAGCGTGGTGACGCGGTCCGAGATGTGGATAGGATACTCCTCTAATTTAGCTGCTATATGGTTGCTGATCGCGAATCCAACCCCGGATCTTCTAGGCTCTGAGGACGGAGTACCTTTCCAAAAGAAAGTATATCCGCCCAAGCGCTCCAATCTCTCCCCCTCGTCTGCCAAGTGAGTCTCACTAAGAGCAGCGATGTGCACACCGTAGCGTCGGAGTTCTCTCGATACGAGAGCGGTTTTACGAGGAGGACACAGGCTACTTTCGCGACCAAGGAGGGTTCGCACATTCCACGCAGGTAGTATAGCACCCAAACAGCCCTTTTACGCGGCAGTCCAGTTTTGCGGGACGGCATTTTACTGGATCCTGCAAAAATGGACGCTGTGTTCACACGTAGTTCAGTTTTGCAAGAAGGTCGGTCCCGCAAAACTGGACCGCCGTGTGAAAGGGCTGTATCCTGTTTTTTGAACATCCCTACGCTAGTGATCAGGCGAAATGGACGTGAATACTTTGCTAGTCTATTGGTATTATCGGCATCGTCGGCAACGAAGTAGAAGATTCTGTGTTCATCGTGACTCAATGCTCGACTTTATGTATTTTTGTCAATCACTTTCCCGCAAAAATCAGTGTCCAGCAAAAAATCGCATGCAGGAAGCCGTGTGAACACTGCTTTAGAAATATATGAGTCATTAAACGGGATCCCGCGTTTTACTGGACGAACGATCCAGTTTCAAGTGGCAAAACCAAATTGAACAAATCGACGGGAACAGCATTTTGCAGGATCCTGCAAAAAGATGGACTGCCGTGTGAAAGGGCTGTAACAGTAAAATAATTATACAAATCGGTTCAGCAGTTCTACAGCCTATTCGATTCAAACAAACAAACAATCAATCTTCCCTCTACATTTTAATTAATAATTAACATAGACATAGGCTGTGTGCCCGCTTCCATAAGTGTAACATTAAATTTATTTTTAATGTATTTTATGGATGTGAAGCATTCGTCCTTACATGTTAAAGATTTAATTTCTTGTATGAAATTGAATAAATTGTATGAAATGAATCGGTTAAAACATAGCCCATGTTCACCGCAGATACGCATACGCAGAAAAGTATTATTCAAATCGGTTTAGTAGTTACAGAGCCTATTCAATACAAACAAACAAATTTTAACTAGCTGACCCAACAAACTTCGAATCGTTTAAACCGTCCCTAGATCTCTACAAACATTTTAAAACCAAAATAAGCCAAATTCGTTCAGACATTCCCGAGTTTTAAAGAGACTAACGAAAAGCTAATCATTTTTAAATAAGAAAATCTATTTATTTTTCAGGATGTAAGTACCATGATTTGTTTATATCATTAAAATCTAGCTGTTTACCACGAGAAGAAAGAAAATGCATTTTGAGTTCAATGAGTTTCATGAACTCATATAGTCACTGTCGCCGTGTTTCCAAATGATTATCGTTATTTTATGAAATAGAATTTCTGATTATTTTATTGACTACTGGCTGTTCCACGCAGTTGGATTCGCGTCCCGTGGAAACTTCTTCTCTTACCCGGTCAAAACATAGCCCATGTTCACCGCAGATAGTGTAGCAACCTATCATTAAAATAATTAATAAAATCGGTTCAGCAGTTCTACAACCTATTCGATTCAAACAAACAAACTATCAGTTTTCTATTTACATATGAATTAATAATTAACTTAGACATAGGCTGTTTGCCCGCTTTCATAAGTGTATCACGAAATTTTTTATTTATTCTACGAATGTAAAGCATTCGTCCTTACATGTTAAAGATTTAATTTCTTGTATGACTTGTTAACCCTGAAATTTTACATCCCCTTTAACAATATTTCGGTGCCAATTTATATTTGGTATTACAAATTACACTTGATAACATTTTCCAGACGGTAAGTACCATTTTTTGTTTATATCATTTAAATCTAGCTGTTTTTCACGAAAAGAAAGAAAATGCATTTTGAGTTCAATAAGTTTCATGAACTCGTATAGTCACTGTCGCCGTTTTTCCCAATGATTATCGTTATTTTATGAAAAAGAATTTCTGATTATTTTATCGACTACTAGCTGTTGAAATTTTTAATTTATTCTACGAATGTAAAGCATTCGTCCTTACATGTTAAAGATTTATTTTTTTGTATGACTTGTTAACCCTGAAATTTTACATCCCCTTTAACAATATTTCGGTGCCAATTTATATTTGGTATTACAAATTACACTTGATAACATTTTCCAGACGGTAAGTACCATTTTTTGTTTATATCATTTAAATCTAGCTGTTTTTCACGAAAAGAAAGAAAATGCATTTTGAGTTCAATAAGTTTCATGAACTCGTATAGTCACTGTCGCCGTTTTTCCCAATGATTATCGTTATTTTATGAAAAAGAATTTCTGATTATTTTATCGACTACTAGCTGTTGAAATTTTTAATTTATTCTACGAATGTAAAGCATTCGTCCTTACATGTTAAAGATTTATTTTTTTGTATGACTTGTTAACCCTGAAATTTTACATCCCCTTTAACAATATTTCGGTGCCAATTTATATTTGGTATTACAAATTACACTTGATAACATTTTCCAGACGGTAAGTACCATTTTTTGTTTATATCATTTAAATCTAGCTGTTTTTCACGAAAAGAAAGAAAATGCATTTTGAGTTCAATAAGTTTCATGAACTCATATAGTCACTGTCGCCGTTTTTCCCAATGATTATCGTTATTTTATGAAAAAGAATTTCTGATTATTTTATTGACTACTGGCTGTTCCACGCAGTTGGATTCGCGTCCCGGGGAAACTTCTTTTCATGCCCGGTCAAAACATAGCCCATGTTCACCGCAGATACGCATACGCAGAAAAGTATTATTCAAATCGGTTTAGTAGTTACAGAGCCTATTCAATTCAAACAAACAAATTTTAACTAGCTGACCCAACAAACTTCGAATCGTTTAAACCGTCCCTAGATCTCTACAAACATTTTAAAACCAAAATAAGCCAAATTCGTTCAGACATTCCCGAGTTTTAAAGAGACTAACGAAAAGCTAATCATTTTTAAATAAGAAAATCTATTTATTTTTCAGGATGTAAGTACCATGATTTGTTTATATCATTAAAATCTAGCTGTTTACCACGAGAAGAAAGAAAATGCATTTTGAGTTCAATGAGTTTCATGAACTCATATAGTCACTATCGCCGTGTTTCCAAATGATTATCGTTATTTTATGAAATAGAATTTCTGATTATTTTATTGACTACTGGCTGTTCCACGCAGTTGGATTCGCGTCCCGTGGAAACTTCTTCTCTTACCCGGTTAAAACATAGCCCATGTTCACCGCAGAAAGTGTAGCAACCTATCATTAAAATAATTAATAAAATCAGTTCAGCAGTTCTACAACCTATTCGATTCAAACAAACAAACTATCAGTTTTCTATTTACATATGAATTAATAATTAACTTAGACATAGGCTGTTTGCCCGCTTTCATAAGTGTATCACGAAATTTTTTATTTATTCTACGAATGTAAAGCATTCGTCCTTACATGTTAATGATTTAATTTCTTGTATGACTTGTTAACCCTGAAATTTTACAATCCCTTTAACAATATTTTGGTGCCAATTTATATTTGGTATTACAAATTACACTTCATAACATTTTCCAGCCGGTAAGTACCATTTTTTAAAAAATATCATTAAAATCTAGCTGTTTACCACGAAAAGAAAATGCATTTAGAGTTCAATGAGTTTCATGAACTCATATAGTCACTGTCGCCGTTTTTCCAAATGATTATCGTAATTTTATGAAATAGAATTTCTGATTATTTTATCGACTACTGGCTGTTCCACGCAGTTGGATTCGCGTCCCGTGGAAACTTCTTCTCTTACCCGGTTAAAACATAGCCCATGTTCACCGCAGATAGTGTAGCAACCTATCATTAAAATAATTAATAAAATCGGTTCAGCAGTTCTACAACCTATTTGATTCAAACAAACAAACTATCAGTTTTCTATTTACATATGAATTAATAATTAACTTAGACATAGGCTGTTTGCCCGCTTTTATAAGTGTATCACGAAATTTTTTATTTATTCTACGAATGTAAAGCATTCGTCCTTACATGTTAAAGATTTAATTTCTTGTATGACTTGTTAACCCTGAAATTTTACAATCCCTTTAACAATATTTTGGTGCCAATTTATATTTGGTATTACAAATTACACTTCATAACATTTTCCAGCCGGTAAGTACCATTTTTTTAAAAATATCATTAAAATCTAGCTGTTTACCACGAAAAGAAAATGCATTTTGAGTTCAATGAGTTTCATGAACTCATATAGTCACTGTCGCCGTTTTTTCCAATGATTATCGTTATTTTATGAAAAAGAATTTCTGATTATTTTATTGACTACTAGCTGTTGAAATTTTTAATTTATTCTACGAATGTAAAGCATTCGTCCTTACATGTTAAAGATTTATTTTTTTGTATGACTTGTTAACCCTGAAATTTTACATCCCGTTTAACAATATTTCGGTGCCAATTTATATTTGGTATTACAAATTACACTTGATAACATTTTCCAGACGGTAAGTACCATGATTTGTTTATATCATTAAAATCTAGCTGTTTACCACGAAAAGAAAGAAAATGCATTTTGAGTTCAATGAGTTTCATGAACTCATATAGTCACTGTCGCCGTGTTTCCAAATGATTATCGTTATTTTATGAAATAGAATTTCTGATTATTTTATCGACTACTGGCTGTTCCACGCAGTTGGATTCGCGTCCCGTGGAAACTTCTTCTCTTACCCGGTTAAAACATAGCCCATGTTCACCGCAGATAGTGTAGCAACCTATCATTAAAATAATTAATAAAATCGGTTCAGCAGTTCTACAACCTATTTGATTCAAACAAACAAACTATCAGTTTTCTATTTACATATGAATTAATAATTAACTTAGACATAGGCTGTTTGCCCGCTTTTATAAGTGTATCACGAAATTTTTTATTTATTCTACGAATGTAAAGCATTCGTCCTTACATGTTAAAGATTTAATTTCTTGTATGACTTGTTAACCCTGAAATTTTACATCCCCTTTAACAATATTTCGGTGCCAATTTATATTTGGTATTACAAATTACACTTGATAACATTTTCCAGACGGTAAGTACCATTTTTTGTTTATATCATTTAAATCTAGCTGTTTTTCACGAAAAGAAAGAAAATGCATTTTGAGTTCAATAAGTTTCATGAACTCATATAGTCACTGTCGCCGTTTTTCCCAATGATTATCGTTATTTTATGAAAAAGAATTTCTGATTATTTTATTGACTACTGGCTGTTCCACGCAGTTGGATTCGCGTCCCGGGGAAACTTCTTTTCATGCCCGGTCAAAACATAGCCCATGTTCACCGCAGATACGCATACGCAGAAAAGTATTATTCAAATCGGTTTAGTAGTTACAGAGCCTATTCAATTCAAACAAACAAATTTTAACTAGCAGACCCAACAAACTTCGAATCGTTTAAACCGTCCCTATACCCCGCGCGGCGAATCATGATCCGTATGACATTTCAACTGACAGGAGTAATAGTGATGCGAAACTTCGATAAAATTCTGTTAGGCAAAGGTCGTGTCATTCAGCCAGGTCATTCAACGGCTTTATTACCTATATTTTATTTTACTGTACATTAATTTTTACTACATTACACATTATATTTTGTACATTTGTACATTAATTAATTAATCCTTCTCCGTGTGAGAGGAGGCCTGTGCCCAGCAGTGGGACGATAAAAAGGCTGTAACAGTAACAGTAATTTTTATTAAAATTCCACAATTTAAAGAGAAGAATTTTTAGAATTCTTTTAGAATTTAATTTTAAAGAATTCATAATTTCCAGCTTCATGGAAAAATATTTAAAAGGTGGACATAGACCTACCGTATTTTTTTAATTCAGTCATATCATGTCTTGTTAGTCTGCTTGCGACTACTTGCGAGTGCTCTAACGCCTTGTATGCGCCACGTGTTTCTTTGTTAGCTGAGTTTTTTTTCTGTTTTCGCTGGTATTTGTTGATTTTCGGTTTTGCAAAATGCCGAAAAGACAGCGGAAAACTGTTCTCAACAGTGAAGTTCGCGAGTTTGGAGTTCGTTTGCGAGACTATTTTGCTTGTGAACAACATAATGGGATCGAGATGTTCAATTCGACAATATTATTGACCAACCTTTATTAATAAACGTCACGGATAGCTTCAGTTCGGACTCAGATTTTGAGGATCCGCTTGACCCTGTATCCGATTCAGATTGATTAAATAAAATACAAATACACTGTGTTTTTTTTTACTCAAAGCATTTGTAAAGAAGATGGATCAAAATTGCCCCACGTCCTATAACACTGCGACGTATCTCAAAACAAAGATAAAAATGTTTAAAAAAATATGGCATACTCTCAAATTTATTTTTTTTACACCTTCATACGAAAAAAATGCTTTAAAAATGGTTCTGGCGCAGTTATGAAAACATCTTTCATAGGACTATTTTATTAAATTATTATTTTGTTTGATGGGGTATACCTCACAGGTGGTCCCATAATCATCAGGTCAGGATCTGATGATGGAAACCCTGAGAAATCCAGGGCAACTTTTGAAAGTTGTAGGCATGCGCAGGATAAAAACTTGACTATAAGGTGTATGTCTTATAACAATATGCAACAGTGAAGGTTTGGAGGTGACCTGATGATGGAGACGTAAGAAGGTCAAGGGAACTCGACAATACAAATAATATAAGCCCTAACACGAGGTAGTTTACATATTCAGTTGTCGAGTTCCATTGACCTTCTTACGTCTCCATCATCAGGTCAGCTCCAAACCTTCACTGTGAGCAGCAGTGAACAGCGCCTGAACAATTTTAAAGCATTTTTTTCCGTATGCAGGTTTAAAAAAAGTAAATTAGAGAGTATGCCATATTTTTTTTTTTAACATTTTTATCTTTTTTTTTGAGATACGTCACAGTGTTATAGGACATGGGGCAATATTGTATGGATTGTGATCCGTCTTCTTTCTTCCAACAAATTATCGATATTTTGTTTATCGATGTGTCCCTTTTTTTCGATAACAGTTTGACGACGTAACTTTTGCAGCACGTACCATGTACATTTCGATTGAGTTTTTTTCCATTATTTCCGAACATTACATAATAATTTCTTAATATTCATTTTTATAATTTACAAATGTACACAAATATGATTTTTTCGAATTTTTAATGAGCCTGTTAAGGATTTGTTGTGACAGGCCGTCACTACAATGTTAAGCGCTAACGAACTGTCATAGGGATCATCATTCGCCGCGCGGGGTATAGATCTCTACAAACATTTTAAAACCAAAATAAGCCAAATTCGTTCAGACATTCCCGAGTTTTAAAGAGACTAACGAAAAGCTAATCATTTTTAAATAAGAAAATCTATTTATTTTTCAGGATGTAAGTACCATGATTTGTTTATATCATTAAAATCTAGCTGTTTACCACGAGAAGAAAGAAAATGCATTTTGAGTTCAATGAGTTTCATGAACTCATATAGTCACTGTCGCCGTGTTTCCAAATGCTTATCGTAATTTTATGAAATAGAATTTCTGATTATTTTATCCACTACTAGCTGTTGAAATTTTTAATTTTTTCTACGAATGTAAAGCATTCGTCCTTACATGATACTTGATTTTGATACTTGATTTTGATTTTGATTTTGACATGTTAAAGATTAAATTTCTTGTATGACATGTTAACCCTGAAATTTTACATCCCCTTTAACAATATTTTGGTGCCAATTTATATTTGGTATTACAAATTACACTTGATAACATTTTCCAGGCGGTAAGTACCATTTTTTGTTTATATAATTTTAATCTAGCTGTTTTTCACGAAAAGAAAGAAAATGCATTTTGAGTTCAATGAGTTTCATGAACTCATATAGTCACTGTCGCCGTGTTTCCAAATGATTATCGTTATTTTATGAAATAGAATTTCTGATTATTTTATTGACTACTGGCTGTTCCACGCAGTTGGATTCGCGTCCCGTGGAAACTTCTTCTTTTACCCGGTTAAAACATAGCCCATGTTCACCGCAGAAAGTGTAGCAACCTATCATTAAAATAATTAATAAAATCAGTTCAGCAGTTCTACAACCTATTCGATTCAAACAAACAAACTATCAGTTTTCTATTTACATATGAATTAATAATTAACTTAGACATAGGCAGTTTGCCCGCTTTCATAAGTGTATCACGAAATTTTTTATTTATTCTACGAACGTAAAGCATTCGTCCTTACATGTTAATGATTTAATTTCTTGTATGACTTGTTAACCCTGAAATTTTACAATCCCTTTAACAATATTTTGGTGCCAGTTTATATTTGGTATTACAAATTACACTTCATAACATTTTCCAGCCGGTAAGTACCATTTTTTTAAAAATATCATTAAAATCTAGCTGTTTACCACGAAAAGAAAATGCATTTAGAGTTCAATGAGTTTCATGAACTCATATAGTCACTGTCGCCGTTTTTCCAAATGATTATCGTAATTTTATGAAATAGAATTTCTGATTATTTTATCGACTACTGGCTGTTCCACGCAGTTGGATTCGCGTCCCGTGGAAACTTCTTCTCTTACCCGGTTAAAACATAGCCCATGTTCACCGCAGATAGTGTAGCAACCTATCATTAAAATAATTAATAAAATCGGTTCAGCAGTTCTACAACCTATTTGATTCAAACAAACAAACTATCAGTTTTCTATTTACATATGAATTAATAATTAACTTAGACATAGGCTGTTTGCCCGCTTTTATAAGTGTATCACGAAATTTTTAATTTATTCTACGAATGTAAAGCATTCGTCCTTACATGTTAAAGATTTATTTTTTTGTATGACTTGTTAACCCTGAAATTTTACATCCCTTTAACAATATTTCGGTGCCAATTTATATTTGGTATTACAAATTACACTTGATAACATTTTCCAGACGGTAAGTACCATTTTTTGTTTATATCATTTAAATCTAGCTGTTTTTCACGAAAAGAAAGAAAATGCATTTTGAGTTCAATGAGTTTCATGAACTCATATAGTCACTGTCGCCGTTTTTCCAAATGATTATCGTTATTTTATGAAAAAGAATTTCTGATAATTTATTGACTACTGGCTGTTCCACGCAGTTGGATTCGCGTACCGGGGAAACTTCTTCTCATGCCCGGTCAAAACATAGCCCATGTTCACCGCAGATACGCATACGCAGAAAAGTATTATTCAAATCGGTTTAGTAGTTACAGAGCCTATTCAATTCAAACAAACAAATTTTAACTAGCTGACCCAACAAACTTCGAATCGTTTAAACCGTCCCTAGATCTCTACAAACTTTTTAAAACCAAAATAAGCCAAATTCGTTCAGACATTCCCGAGTTTTAAAGAGACTAACGAAAAGCAAATCATTTTTAAATAACAAAATATATTTTTTTCAGGATGTAAGTACCATGATTTGTTTATATCATTAAAATCTAGCTGTTTACCACGAAAAGAAAGAAAATGCATTTTGAGTTCAATGAGTTTCATGAACTCATATAGTCACTGTCGCCGTGTTTCCAAATGATTATCGTTATTTTATGAAATAGAATTTCTGATTATTTTATTGACTACTGGCTGTTCCACGCAGTTGGATTCGCGTCCCGGGGAAACTTCTTCTTATGCTCGGTCAAAACATAGCCCATGTTCACCGCAGATAGTATAGCACCCAAACAGCCCTTTTACGCGGCAGTCCAGTTTTGCGGGACAGCATTTTACTGGATCCTGCAAAAATGGACGCTGTGTTCACACGTAGTTCAGTTTTGCAAGAAGGTCGGTCCCGCAAAACTGGACTGCCGTGTGAAAGGGTTGTATCCTGTTTATTGAACATCCCTACGCTAGTGATCAGGCGAAATGGACGTGAATACTTTGCTAGTCTATTGGTATTATCGGCGTCGTCGGCAGCGAAGTAGAAGATTCTGTGTTCATCGTGACACAATGCTCGACTTTATGTATTTTTGTCAATCACTTTCCCGCAAAAATCAGTGTCCAGCAAAAAATCGCATGCAGGAAGCCGTGTGAAAACTGCTTTAGAAATAGTGTAGTAGAATAATGAGTCATTAAACGGGATCCCGCGTTTTACTGGACGAACGATCCAGTTTCAAGTGGCAAAACCGAATTGAACAAATCGACGGGAACAGCATTTTGCAGGATCCTGCATGCGGTTTGTTCATGTGAACACTAGCATATAATATCTTTTGCGATCAAACGGGATCCTGCAAAAAGATGGACTGCCGTGTGAAAGGGCTGTAACAGTAAAATAATTATACAAATCGGTTCAGCAGTTCTACAGCCTATTCGATTCAAACAAACAAACAATCAATCTTCCCTTTACATTTTAATTAATAATTAACATAGGCATAGGCTGTGTGCCCGCTTCCATAAGTGTAACATTAAATTTATTTTTAATGTATTTTATGGATGTGAAGCATTCGTCCTTACATGTTAAAGATTTAATTTTTTGTATGAAATATGAACCTTGAAATTTTACATCCCCTTTAACAATGTTTCGGTGCCAATTTATATTTGGTACCTATTACAAATTACACTTGATACATTTTGCAGGGTGTAAGTACCATTTTTTTTTATATCATTTAATCCTTGCTGTTTACCACGAAAAGAATGAAAATGCATTTTGAGTTCAACGAGTTTCATGAACTCATATAGTCACTGTCGCCGTGTTTCCATATGATTATCGTAATTATGAAATAGAACTTCTGATTATTTTATCGACTACTGGCTGTTCCACGCAGTTGGATTCGCGTCCTGGGGAAACTTCTTGTCTTACCCGGTTAAAACATAGCCCATGTTCACCGCAGATAATGTAGCAACCTAACAGTAAAAGAATCATTCAAATCGGTTCAGCAGTTCTACAACCTATTCGATTCAAACAAACAAACAATCAGTTTTCTATTTACATATGAATGAATTATTCACTTAGACATAGGCTGTTTGCCCGCTTTCATAAGTGTATCATGAAATTTTTAATTTATTCTACGAATGTAAAGCATTCGTCCTTACATGTTAAAGATTTAATTTTTTGTACGAAATATGAACCTTGAAATATTACATCCCCCTTAACAATATTTCGTTGCCATTTTATGTTTGGTACTAGCTGATCCCGCGAACTTCGTATCGTTTAAACCTTCCCTGGACCTCTACAAACATTTTAAAACCAAAATAAGCCAAATCGGTCCAGCCATTCCGGAGTTTTAGTGAGACTAACGAACAGCAATTCATTTTTATATATAAGAAGATTACAAATTACACTTGATACATTTTGCAGGGTGTAAGTACAATTTTTTGTTTATATCATTAAAATCTAGCTGTTTACCACGAAAAGAAAATGCATTTTGAGTTCAATGAGTTTCATGAACTCATATCGTCACTGTCGCCGTATTTCCAAATGATTATCGTAATTTTATGAAATAGAATTTCTGATTATTTTATCGACTACTGGCTGTTCCACGCAGTTGGATTCACGTCCCGAGGAAACTTCTTCTCTTACCCGGTTAAAACATAGCCCATGTTCACCGCAGATACGCATACGCAGAAAAGTATTATTCAAATCGGTTTAGTAGTTACAGAGCCTATTCAATTCAAACAAACAAATTTTAAGTAGCTGACCCAACAAACTTCGAATCGTTTAAACCGTCCCTAGATCTCTACAAACTTTTTAAAACCAAAATAAGCCAAATTCGTTCAGACATTCCCGAGTTTTAAAGAGACTAACGAAAAGCAATTCATATTTAAATGAGAAAATATTTTTTTTTTCAGGCTGTAAGTACCATGATTTGTTGATACTATTTAAAACTACCTATTAATAATAAAAAAGAAAGAAAATGAAATTTAATAATAAATGAGCTCAATGAGTTTCATGAACTTATAAAGTCACCGTCGCCATATGTATTTCCATATGATTATCGTAATTTTATGGAATAGAACTTCTGATTATTTTATCGACATATGGCTGTTCCACGCAGTTGGATTCGCGTACCGGGGAAACTTCTTCTCAAGCCCGGTCAAAACATAGCCCATGTTCACCGCAGATAGTGTAGCACCCAAACAGCCCTTTTACGCGGCAGTCCAGTTTTGCGTTACGGCATTTTATTGGATCCTGCAAAAATGGACGCTGTGTTCACACGTAGTTCAGTTTTGCAAGAAGGTCGGTCCCGCAAAACTGGACCGCCGTGTGAAAGGGCTGTATCCTGTTTTTTGAACATCCCTACGCTAGTGATCAGGCGAAATGGACGTGAATACTTTGCTAGTCTATTGGTATTATCGGCGTCGTCGGCAGCGAAGTAGAAGATTCTGTGTTCATCGTGACACAATGCTCGACTTTATGTATTTTTGTCAATCACTTTCCCGCAAAAATCAGTGTCCAGCAAAAAATCGCATGCAGGAAGCCGTGTGAAAACTGCTTTAGAAATAGTGTAGTAGAATAATGAGTCATTAAACGGGATCCCGCGTTTTACTGGACGAACGATCCAGTTTCAAGTGGCAAAACCGAATTGAACAAATCGACGGGAACAGCATTTTGCAGGATCCTGCATGCGGTTTGTTCATGTGAACACTAGCATATAATATCTTTTGCGATCAAACGGGATCCTGCAAAAAGATGGACTGCCGTGTGAAAGGGCTGTAACAGTAAAATAATTATACAAATCGGTTCAGCAGTTCTACAGCCTATTCGATTCAAACAAACAAACAATCAATCTTCCCTTTACATTTTAATTAATAATTAACATAGGCATAGGCTGTGTGCCCGCTTCCATAAGTGTAACATTAAATTTATTTTTAATGTATTTTATGGATGTGAAGCATTCGTCCTTACATGTTAAAGATTTAATTTTTTGTATGAAATATGAACCTTGAAATTTTACATCCCCTTTAACAATGTTTCGGTGCCAATTTATATTTGGTACCTATTACAAATTACACTTGATACATTTTGCAGGGTGTAAGTACCATTTTTTTTTATATCATTAAAATCTAGCTGTTTACCACGAAAAGAATGAAAATGCATTTTGACTTCAATGAGTTTCATGAACTCATATAGTCACTGTCGCCGTGTTTCCAAATGATTATCGTAATTTTATGAAATAGAATTTCTGATTATTTTATCGACTACTGGCTGTTCCACGCAGTTGGATTCGCGTCACGGGGAAACTTCTTATCTTACCCGGTTAAAACATAGCCCATGTTTACCGCAGATAGTGTAGCAACCTAACAGTAAAATAATTATTCAAATCGGTTCAGCAGTTCTACAACCTATTCGATTCAAACAAACAAACAATCAGTTTTCTTTTTACATATGAATTAATAATTAACATAGACATAGGCTGTTTGCCCGCTTTCATAAGTGTATCATGAAATTTTTAATTTATTCTACGAATGTAAAGCATTCGTCCTTACATGTTAAAGATTTACCGTCTAACCACAAAAACTTTTAAACGTCAGTTTAAGATTTGTCTAAAAAAATGACAAATTATGACGTTGACATAAGGTTCATTTTGCAGCCACAATTTTTTTAGACAAGTGTAAAACTGGTGGTTAAGTTTTTGCAGTAAGGCCATTTATTTTTTGTATGACTTGTTAACCCTGAAATTTTACAATCCCTTTAACAATATTTCGGTGCCAATTTATATTTGGTATTACAAATTACACTTGATACATTTTGCAGGGTGTAAGTACAATTTTTTGTTTATATCATTAAAATCTAGCTGTTTACCACGAAAAGAATGAAAATGCATTTTGACTTCAATGAGTTTCATGAACTCATATAGTCACTGTCGCCGTGTTTCCAAATGATTATCGTAATTTTATGAAATAGAATTTCTGATTATTTTATCGACTACTGGCTGTTCCACGCAGTTGGATTCGCGTCACGGGGAAACTTCTTCTCTTACCCGGTTAAAACATAGCCCATGTTTACCGCAGATAGTGTAGCAACCTAACAGTAAAATAATTATTCAAATCGGTTCAGCAGTTCTACAACCTATTCGATTCAAACAAACAAACAATCAGTTTTCTATTTACATATGAATGAATTATTCACTTAGACATAGGCTGTTTGCCCGCTTTCATAAGTGTATCATGAAATTTTTAATTTATTCTACGAATGTAAAGCATTCGTCCTTACATGTTAAAGATTTAATTTTTTGTACGAAATATGAACCTTGAAATATTACATCCCCCTTAACAATATTTCGTTGCCATTTTATGTTTGGTACTAGCTGATCCCGCGAACTTCGTATCGTTTAAACCTTCCCTGGACCTCTACAAACATTTTAAAACCAAAATAAGCCAAATCGGTCCAGCCATTCCGGAGTTTTAGTGAGACTAACGAACAGCAATTCATTTTTATATATAAGAAGATTACAAATTACACTTGATACATTTTGC
Source organism: Helicoverpa assulta (assembly GCA_963856015.1). Lineage (NCBI taxonomy): Eukaryota > Metazoa > Arthropoda > Insecta > Lepidoptera > Noctuidae > Helicoverpa > Helicoverpa assulta. Next base: position 1,265,330 of record CAWLCW010000003.1, read on the forward strand.
AGGGTGTAAGTACAATTTTTTGTTTATATCATTAAAATCTAGCTGTTTACCACGAAAAGAAAATGCATTTTGAGTTCAATGAGTTTCATGAACTCATATCGTCACTGTCGCCGTATTTCCAAATGATTATCGTAATTTTATGAAATAGAATTTCTGATTATTTTATCGACTACTGGCTGTTCCACGCAGTTGGATTCACGTCCCGAGGAAACTTCTTCTCTTACCCGGTTAAAACATAGCCCATGTTCACCGCAGATACGCATACGCAGAAAAGTATTATTCAAATCGGTTTAGTAGTTACAGAGCCTATTCAATTCAAACAAACAAATTTTAAGTAGCTGACCCAACAAACTTCGAATCGTTTAAACCGTCCCTAGATCTCTAGAAACATTTTAAAACCAAAATAAGCCAAATTGGTTCAGACATTTCCGAGTTTTAAAGAGACTAACGAAAAGCAATTCATATTTAAATGAGAAAATATTTTTTTTTCAGGCTGTAAGTACCATGATTTGTTGATACTATTTAAAACTACCTATTAATAATAAAAAAGAAAGAAAATGAAATTTAATAATAAATGAGCTCAATGAGTTTCATGAACTTATAAAGTCACCGTCGCCATATGTATTTCCATATGATTATCGTAATTTTATGGAATAGAACTTCTGATTATTTTATCGACATATGGCTGTTCCACGCAGTTGGATTCGCGTACCGGGGAAACTTCTTCTCAAGCCCGGTCAAAACATAGCCCATGTTCACCGCAGATAGTGTAGCACCCAAACAGCCCTTTTACGCGGCAGTCCAGTTTTGCGTTACGGCATTTTATTGGATCCTGCAAAAATGGACGCTGTGTTCACACGTAGTTCAGTTTTGCAAGAAGGTCGGTCCCGCAAAACTGGACCGCCGTGTGAAAGGGCTGTATCCTGTTTTTTGAACATCCCTACGCTAGTGATCAGGCGAAATGGACGTGAATACTTTGCTAGTCTATTGGTATTATCGGCGTCGTCGGCAGCGAAGTAGAAGATTCTGTGTTCATCGTGACACAATGCTCGACTTTATGTATTTTTGTCAATCACTTTCCCGCAAAAATCAGTGTCCAGCAAAAAATCGCATGCAGGAAGCCGTGTGAAAACTGCTTTAGAAATAGTGTAGTAGAATAATGAGTCATTAAACGGGATCCCGCGTTTTACTGGACGAACGATCCAGTTTCAAGTGGCAAAACCGAATTGAACAAATCGACGGGAACAGCATTTTGCAGGATCCTGCATGCGGTTTGTTCATGTGAACACTAGCATATAATATCTTTTGCGATCAAACGGGATCCTGCAAAAAGATGGACTGCCGTGTGAAAGGGCTGTAACAGTAAAATAATTATACAAATCGGTTCAGCAGTTCTACAGCCTATTCGATTCAAACAAACAAACAATCAATCTTCCCTTTACATTTTAATTAATAATTAACATAGGCATAGGCTGTGTGCCCGCTTCCATAAGTGTAACATTAAATTTATTTTTAATGTATTTTATGGATGTGAAGCATTCGTCCTTACATGTTAAAGATTTAATTTTTTGTATGAAATATGAACCTTGAAATTTTACATCCCCTTTAACAATGTTTCGGTGCCAATTTATATTTGGTACCTATTACAAATTACACTTGATACATTTTGCAGGGTGTAAGTACCATTTTTTTTTATATCATTTAATCCTTGCTGTTTACCACGAAAAGAATGAAAATGCATTTTGAGTTCAACGAGTTTCATGAACTCATATAGTCACTGTCGCCGTGTTTCCATATGATTATCGTAATTATGAAATAGAACTTCTGATTATTTTATCGACTACTGGCTGTTCCACGCAGTTGGATTCGCGTCCTGGGGAAACTTCTTCTCTTACCCGGTTAAAACATAGCCCATGTTCACCGCAGATAATGTAGCAACCTAACAGTAAAAGAATTATTCAAATCGGTTCAGCAGTTCTACAACCTATTCGATTCAAACAAACAAACAATCAGTTTTCTATTTACATATGAATGAATTATTCACTTAGACATAGGCTGTTTGCCCGCTTTCATAAGTGTATCATGAAATTTTTAATTTATTCTACGAATGTAAAGCATTCGTCCTTACATGTTAAAGATTTACCGTCTAACCACAAAAACTTTTAAACGTCAGTTTAAGATTTGTCTAAAAAAATGACAAATTATGACGTTGACATAAGGTTCATTTTGCAGCCACAATTTTTTTAGACAAGTGTAAAACTGGTGGTTAAGTTTTTGCAGTAAGGCCATTTATTTTTTGTATGACATTTTAACCCTGAAATTTTACAATCCCTTTAATAATATTTTGGTGCCAATTTATATTTGGTATTACAAATTACACTTGATACATTTTGCAGGGTGTAAGTACAATTTTTTGTTTATATCATTAAAATCTAGCTGTTTACCACGAAAAGAATGAAAATGCATTTTGACTTCAATGAGTTTCATGAACTCATATAGTCACTGTCGCCGTGTTTCCAAATGATTATCGTAATTTTATGAAATAGAATTTCTGATTATTTTATCGACTACTGGCTGTTCCACGCAGTTGGATTCGCGTCACGGGGAAACTTCTTATCTTACCCGGTTAAAACATAGCCCATGTTTACCGCAGATAGTGTAGCAACCTAACAGTAAAATAATTATTCAAATCGGTTCAGCAGTTCTACAACCTATTCGATTCAAACAAACAAACAATCAGTTTTCTTTTTACATATGAATTAATAATTAACATAGACATAGGCTGTTTGCCCGCTTTCATAAGTGTATCATGAAATTTTTAATTTATTCTACGAATGTAAAGCATTCGTCCTTACATGTTAAAGATTTACGGTCTAACCACAAAAACTTTTAAACGTCAGTTTAAGATTTGTCTAAAAAAATGACAAATTATGACGTTGACATAAGGTTCATTTTGCAGCCACAATTTTTTTAGACAAGTGTAAAACTGGTGGTTAAGTTTTTGCAGTAAGGCCATTTATTTTTTGTATGACTTGTTAACCCTGAAATTTTACAATCCCTTTAACAATATTTCGGTGCCAATTTATATTTGGTATTACAAATTACACTTGATAACATTTTCCAGACGGTAAGTACCATTTTTTGTTTATATCATTTAAATCTAGCTGTTTATTCAATTCGGTTCAGTAGTTACAGAGCCTATTCAATTCAAACAAACAAATTTTAACTAGCTGACCCAACAAACTTCGAAACGTTTAAACCGTCCCTAGATCTCTACAAACATTTTAAAACCAAAATAAGCCAAATTCGTTCAGACATTCCCGAGTTTTAAAGAGACTAACGAAAAGCAATTTATTTTTAAAAACAAAATATATTTTTTCAGGATGTAAGTACCATGATTTGTTTATACTATTTAAAACTACTTATTAACAAAAAAAAAAGAAAATGAAATTTAATAATAAATGAGCTCAATGAGTTTCACGAACTTATGTCACTGTCGCCGTACTTATCTATTTGCAAATGATTATCGTTATTTTATGAAATAGAATTACAGATTATTTTATCGATTACTGGCTGTTCCACGCAGTTGGATTCACGTCCCGAGGAAACTTCTTCTCTTACCCGGTTAAAACATAGCCCATGTTCACCGCAGATAGTGTAGCAACCTATCATTAAAATAATTATTCAAATCGGTTCAGCAGTTCTACAACCTATTCGATTCAAACAAACAAACAATCAGTTTTCTATTTACATATGAATGAATTATTCTTTTAGACATAGGCTGTTTGCCCGCTTTCATAAGTGTATCATGAAATTTTTAATTTATTCTACGAATGTAAAGCATTCGTCCTTACATGTTAAAGATTTACCGTCTAACCACAAAAACTTTTAAACGTTAGTTTAAGATTTGTCTAAAAAAATGACAAATTATGACGTTGACATAAGGTTCATTTTGCAGCCACAATTTTTTTAGACAAGTGTAAAACTGGTGGTTAAGTTTTTGCAGTAAGGCCATTTATTTTTTGTATGACATTTTAACCCTGAAATTTTACAATCCCTTTAACAATATTTCGGTGCCAATTTATATTTGGTATTACAAATTACACTTGATACATTTTGCAGGGTGTAAGTACAATTTTTTGTTTATATCATTAAAATCTAGCTGTTTACCACGAAAAGAATGAAAATGCATTTTGACTTCAATGAGTTTCATGAACTCATATAGTCACTGTCGCCGTGTTTCCAAATGATTATCGTAATTTTATGAAATAGAATTTCTGATTATTTTATCGACTACTGGCTGTTCCACGCAGTTGGATTCGCGTCACGGGGAAACTTCTTCTCTTACCCGGTTAAAACATAGCCCATGTTTACCGCAGATAGTGTAGCAACCTAACAGTAAAATAATTATTCAAATCGGTTCAGCAGTTCTACAACCTATTCGATTCAAACAAACAAACAATCAGTTTTCTATTTACATATGAATGAATTATTCACTTAGACATAGGCTGTTTGCCCGCTTTCATAAGTGTATCATGAAATTTTTAATTTATTCTACGAATGTAAAGCATTCGTCCTTACATGTTAAAGATTTAATTTTTTGTACGAAATATGAACCTTGAAATATTACATCCCCCTTAACAATATTTCGTTGCCATTTTATGTTTGGTACTAGCTGATCCCGCGAACTTCGTATCGTTTAAACCTTCCCTGGACCTCTACAAACATTTTAAAACCAAAATAAGCCAAATCGGTCCAGCCATTCCGGAGTTTTAGTGAGACTAACGAACAGCAATTCATTTTTATATATAAGAAGATTACAAATTACACTTGATACATTTTGCAGGGTGTAAGTACAATTTTTTGTTTATATCATTAAAATCTAGCTGTTTACCACGAAAAGAAAATGCATTTTGAGTTCAATGAGTTTCATGAACTCATATCGTCACTGTCGCCGTATTTCCAAATGATTATCGTAATTTTATGAAATAGAATTTCTGATTATTTTATCGACTACTGGCTGTTCCACGCAGTTGGATTCACGTCCCGAGGAAACTTCTTCTCTTACCCGGTTAAAACATAGCCCATGTTCACCGCAGATACGCATACGCAGAAAAGTATTATTCAAATCGGTTTAGTAGTTACAGAGCCTATTCAATTCAAACAAACAAATTTTAAGTAGCTGACCCAACAAACTTCGAATCGTTTAAACCGTCCCTAGATCTCTACAAACATTTTAAAACCAAAATAAGCCAAATTGGTTCAGACATTTCCGAGTTTTAAAGAGACTAACGAAAAGCAATTCATATTTAAATGAGAAAATATTTTTTTTTCAGGCTGTAAGTACCATGATTTGTTGATACTATTTAAAACTACCTATTAATAATAAAAAAGAAAGAAAATGAAATTTAATAATAAATGAGCTCAATGAGTTTCATGAACTTATAAAGTCACCGTCGCCATATGTATTTCCATATGATTATCGTAATTTTATGGAATAGAACTTCTGATTATTTTATCGACATATGGCTGTTCCACGCAGTTGGATTCGCGTACCGGGGAAACTTCTTCTCAAGCCCGGTCAAAACATAGCCCATGTTCACCGCAGATAGTGTAGCACCCAAACAGCCCTTTTACGCGGCAGTCCAGTTTTGCGTTACGGCATTTTATTGGATCCTGCAAAAATGGACGCTGTGTTCACACGTAGTTCAGTTTTGCAAGAAGGTCGGTCCCGCAAAACTGGACCGCCGTGTGAAAGGGCTGTATCCTGTTTTTTGAACATCCCTACGCTAGTGATCAGGCGAAATGGACGTGAATACTTTGCTAGTCTATTGGTATTATCGGCGTCGTCGGCAGCGAAGTAGAAGATTCTGTGTTCATCGTGACACAATGCTCGACTTTATGTATTTTTGTCAATCACTTTCCCGCAAAAATCAGTGTCCAGCAAAAAATCGCATGCAGGAAGCCGTGTGAAAACTGCTTTAGAAATAGTGTAGTAGAATAATGAGTCATTAAACGGGATCCCGCGTTTTACTGGACGAACGATCCAGTTTCAAGTGGCAAAACCGAATTGAACAAATCGACGGGAACAGCATTTTGCAGGATCCTGCATGCGGTTTGTTCATGTGAACACTAGCATATAATATCTTTTGCGATCAAACGGGATCCTGCAAAAAGATGGACTGCCGTGTGAAAGGGCTGTAACAGTAAAATAATTATACAAATCGGTTCAGCAGTTCTACAGCCTATTCGATTCAAACAAACAAACAATCAATCTTCCCTTTACATTTTAATTAATAATTAACATAGGCATAGGCTGTGTGCCCGCTTCCATAAGTGTAACATTAAATTTATTTTTAATGTATTTTATGGATGTGAAGCATTCGTCCTTACATGTTAAAGATTTAATTTTTTGTATGAAATATGAACCTTGAAATTTTACATCCCCTTTAACAATGTTTCGGTGCCAATTTATATTTGGTACCTATTACAAATTACACTTGATACATTTTGCAGGGTGTAAGTACCATTTTTTTTTATATCATTTAATCCTTGCTGTTTACCACGAAAAGAATGAAAATGCATTTTGAGTTCAACGAGTTTCATGAACTCATATAGTCACTGTCGCCGTGTTTCCATATGATTATCGTAATTATGAAATAGAACTTCTGATTATTTTATCGACTACTGGCTGTTCCACGCAGTTGGATTCGCGTCCTGGGGAAACTTCTTCTCTTACCCGGTTAAAACATAGCCCATGTTCACCGCAGATAATGTAGCAACCTAACAGTAAAAGAATTATTCAAATCGGTTCAGCAGTTCTACAACCTATTCGATTCAAACAAACAAACAATCAGTTTTCTATTTACATATGAATGAATTATTCACTTAGACATAGGCTGTTTGCCCGCTTTCATAAGTGTATCATGAAATTTTTAATTTATTCTACGAATGTAAAGCATTCGTCCTTACATGTTAAAGATTTACCGTCTAACCACAAAAACTTTTAAACGTCAGTTTAAGATTTGTCTAAAAAAATGACAAATTATGACGTTGACATAAGGTTCATTTTGCAGCCACAATTTTTTTAGACAAGTGTAAAACTGGTGGTTAAGTTTTTGCAGTAAGGCCATTTATTTTTTGTATGACATTTTAACCCTGAAATTTTACAATCCCTTTAATAATATTTTGGTGCCAATTTATATTTGGTATTACAAATTACACTTGATACATTTTGCAGGGTGTAAGTACAATTTTTTGTTTATATCATTAAAATCTAGCTGTTTACCACGAAAAGAATGAAAATGCATTTTGACTTCAATGAGTTTCATGAACTCATATAGTCACTGTCGCCGTGTTTCCAAATGATTATCGTAATTTTATGAAATAGAATTTCTGATTATTTTATCGACTACTGGCTGTTCCACGCAGTTGGATTCGCGTCACGGGGAAACTTCTTATCTTACCCGGTTAAAACATAGCCCATGTTTACCGCAGATAGTGTAGCAACCTAACAGTAAAATAATTATTCAAATCGGTTCAGCAGTTCTACAACCTATTCGATTCAAACAAACAAACAATCAGTTTTCTTTTTACATATGAATTAATAATTAACATAGACATAGGCTGTTTGCCCGCTTTCATAAGTGTATCATGAAATTTTTAATTTATTCTACGAATGTAAAGCATTCGTCCTTACATGTTAAAGATTTACGGTCTAACCACAAAAACTTTTAAACGTCAGTTTAAGATTTGTCTAAAAAAATGACAAATTATGACGTTGACATAAGGTTCATTTTGCAGCCACAATTTTTTTAGACAAGTGTAAAACTGGTGGTTAAGTTTTTGCAGTAAGGCCATTTATTTTTTGTATGACTTGTTAACCCTGAAATTTTACAATCCCTTTAACAATATTTCGGTGCCAATTTATATTTGGTATTACAAATTACACTTGATAACATTTTCCAGACGGTAAGTACCATTTTTTGTTTATATCATTTAAATCTAGCTGTTTATTCAATTCGGTTCAGTAGTTACAGAGCCTATTCAATTCAAACAAACAAATTTTAACTAGCTGACCCAACAAACTTCGAAACGTTTAAACCGTCCCTAGATCTCTACAAACATTTTAAAACCAAAATAAGCCAAATTCGTTCAGACATTCCCGAGTTTTAAAGAGACTAACGAAAAGCAATTTATTTTTAAAAACAAAATATATTTTTTCAGGATGTAAGTACCATGATTTGTTTATACTATTTAAAACTACTTATTAACAAAAAAAAAAAGAAAATGAAATTTAATAATAAATGAGCTCAATGAGTTTCACGAACTTATGTCACTGTCGCCGTACTTATCTATTTGCAAATGATTATCGTTATTTTATGAAATAGAATTACAGATTATTTTATCGATTACTGGCTGTTCCACGCAGTTGGATTCACGTCCCGAGGAAACTTCTTCTCTTACCCGGTTAAAACATAGCCCATGTTCACCGCAGATAGTGTAGCAACCTATCATTAAAATAATTATTCAAATCGGTTCAGCAGTTCTACAACCTATTCGATTCAAACAAACAAACAATCAGTTTTCTATTTACATATGAATGAATTATTCTTTTAGACATAGGCTGTTTGCCCGCTTTCATAAGTGTATCATGAAATTTTTAATTTATTCTACGAATGTAAAGCATTCGTCCTTACATGTTAAAGATTTACCGTCTAACCACAAAAACTTTTAAACGTTAGTTTAAGATTTGTCTAAAAAAATGACAAATTATGACGTTGACATAAGGTTCATTTTGCAGCCACAATTTTTTCAGACAAGTGTAAAACTGGTGGTTAAGTTTTTGCAGTAAGGCCATTTATTTTTTGTATGACATTTTAACCCTGAAATTTTACAATCCCTTTAACAATATTTCGGTGCCAATTTATATTTGGTATTACAAATTACACTTGATACATTTTGCAGGGTGTAAGTACAATTTTTTGTTTATATCATTAAAATCTAGCTGTTTACCACGAAAAGAATGAAAATGCATTTTGACTTCAATGAGTTTCATGAACTCATATAGTCACTGTCGCCGTGTTTCCAAATGATTATCGTAATTTTATGAAATAGAATTTCTGATTATTTTATCGACTACTGGCTGTTCCACGCAGTTGGATTCGCGTCACGGGGAAACTTCTTCTCTTACCCGGTTAAAACATAGCCCATGTTTACCGCAGATAGTGTAGCAACCTAACAGTAAAATAATTATTCAAATCGGTTCAGCAGTTCTACAACCTATTCGATTCAAACAAACAAACAATCAGTTTTCTATTTACATATGAATGAATTATTCACTTAGACATAGGCTGTTTGCCCGCTTTCATAAGTGTATCATGAAATTATTAATTTATTCTACGAATGTAAAGCATTCGTCCTTACATGTTAAAGATTTAATTTTTTGTACGAAATATGAACCTTGAAATATTACATCCCCCTTAACAATATTTCGTTGCCATTTTATGTTTGGTACTAGCTGATCCCGCGAACTTCGTATCGTTTAAACCTTCCCTGGACCTCTACAAACATTTTAAAACCAAAATAAGCCAAATCGGTCCAGCCATTCCGGAGTTTTAGTGAGACTAACGAACAGCAATTCATTTTTATATATAAGAAGATTACAAATTACACTTGATACATTTTGCAGGGTGTAAGTACAATTTTTTGTTTATATCATTAAAATCTAGCTGTTTACCACGAAAAGAAAATGCATTTTGAGTTCAATGAGTTTCATGAACTCATATCGTCACTGTCGCCGTATTTCCAAATGATTATCGTAATTTTATGAAATAGAATTTCTGATTATTTTATCGACTACTGGCTGTTCCACGCAGTTGGATTCACGTCCCGAGGAAACTTCTTCTCTTACCCGGTTAAAACATAGCCCATGTTCACCGCAGATACGCATACGCAGAAAAGTATTATTCAAATCGGTTTAGTAGTTACAGAGCCTATTCAATTCAAACAAACAAATTTTAAGTAGCTGACCCAACAAACTTCGAATCGTTTAAACCGTCCCTAGATCTCTACAAACATTTTAAAACCAAAATAAGCCAAATTGGTTCAGACATTTCCGAGTTTTAAAGAGACTAACGAAAAGCAATTCATATTTAAATGAGAAAATATTTTTTTTTCAGGCTGTAAGTACCATGATTTGTTGATACTATTTAAAACTACCTATTAATAATAAAAAAGAAAGAAAATGAAATTTAATAATAAATGAGCTCAATGAGTTTCATGAACTTATAAAGTCACCGTCGCCATATGTATTTCCATATGATTATCGTAATTTTATGGAATAGAACTTCTGATTATTTTATCGACATATGGCTGTTCCACGCAGTTGGATTCGCGTACCGGGGAAACTTCTTCTCAAGCCCGGTCAAAACATAGCCCATGTTCACCGCAGATAGTGTAGCACCCAAACAGCCCTTTTACGCGGCAGTCCAGTTTTGCGTTACGGCATTTTATTGGATCCTGCAAAAATGGACGCTGTGTTCACACGTAGTTCAGTTTTGCAAGAAGGTCGGTCCCGCAAAACTGGACCGCCGTGTGAAAGGGCTGTATCCTGTTTTTTGAACATCCCTACGCTAGTGATCAGGCGAAATGGACGTGAATACTTTGCTAGTCTATTGGTATTATCGGCGTCGTCGGCAGCGAAGTAGAAGATTCTGTGTTCATCGTGACACAATGCTCGACTTTATGTATTTTTGTCAATCACTTTCCCGCAAAAATCAGTGTCCAGCAAAAAATCGCATGCAGGAAGCCGTGTGAAAACTGCTTTAGAAATAGTGTAGTAGAATAATGAGTCATTAAACGGGATCCCGCGTTTTACTGGACGAACGATCCAGTTTCAAGTGGCAAAACCGAATTGAACAAATCGACGGGAACAGCATTTTGCAGGATCCTGCATGCGGTTTGTTCATGTGAACACTAGCATATAATATCTTTTGCGATCAAACGGGATCCTGCAAAAAGATGGACTGCCGTGTGAAAGGGCTGTAACAGTAAAATAATTATACAAATCGGTTCAGCAGTTCTACAGCCTATTCGATTCAAACAAACAAACAATCAATCTTCCCTTTACATTTTAATTAATAATTAACATAGGCATAGGCTGTGTGCCCGCTTCCATAAGTGTAACATTAAATTTATTTTTAATGTATTTTATGGATGTGAAGCATTCGTCCTTACATGTTAAAGATTTAATTTTTTGTATGAAATATGAACCTTGAAATTTTACATCCCCTTTAACAATGTTTCGGTGCCAATTTATATTTGGTACCTATTACAAATTACACTTGATACATTTTGCAGGGTGTAAGTACCATTTTTTTTTATATCATTTAATCCTTGCTGTTTACCACGAAAAGAATGAAAATGCATTTTGAGTTCAACGAGTTTCATGAACTCATATAGTCACTGTCGCCGTGTTTCCATATGATTATCGTAATTATGAAATAGAACTTCTGATTATTTTATCGACTACTGGCTGTTCCACGCAGTTGGATTCGCGTCCTGGGGAAACTTCTTCTCTTACCCGGTTAAAACATAGCCCATGTTCACCGCAGATAATGTAGCAACCTAACAGTAAAAGAATTATTCAAATCGGTTCAGCAGTTCTACAACCTATTCGATTCAAACAAACAAACAATCAGTTTTCTATTTACATATGAATGAATTATTCACTTAGACATAGGCTGTTTGCCCGCTTTCATAAGTGTATCATGAAATTTTTAATTTATTCTACGAATGTAAAGTATTCGTCCTTACATGTTAAAGATTTACCGTCTAACCACAAAAACTTTTAAACGTCAGTTTAAGATTTGTCTAAAAAAATGACAAATTATGACGTTGACATAAGGTTCATTTTGCAGCCACAATTTTTTTAGACAAGTGTAAAACTGGTGGTTAAGTTTTTGCAGTAAGGCCATTTATTTTTTGTATGACATTTTAACCCTGAAATTTTACAATCCCTTTAATAATATTTTGGTGCCAATTTATATTTGGTATTACAAATTACACTTGATACATTTTGCAGGGTGTAAGTACAATTTTTTGTTTATATCATTAAAATCTAGCTGTTTACCACGAAAAGAATGAAAATGCATTTTGACTTCAATGAGTTTCATGAACTCATATAGTCACTGTCGCCGTGTTTCCAAATGATTATCGTAATTTTATGAAATAGAATTTCTGATTATTTTATCGACTACTGGCTGTTCCACGCAGTTGGATTCGCGTCACGGGGAAACTTCTTCTCTTACCCGGTTAAAACATAGCCCATGTTTACCGCAGATAGTGTAGCAACCTAACAGTAAAATAATTATTCAAATCGGTTCAGCAGTTCTACAACCTATTCGATTCAAACAAACAAACAATCAGTTTTCTTTTTACATATGAATTAATAATTAACATAGACATAGGCTGTTTGCCCGCTTTCATAAGTGTATCATGAAATTTTTAATTTATTCTACGAATGTAAAGCATTCGTCCTTACATGTTAAAGATTTACGGTCTAACCACAAAAACTTTTAAACGTCAGTTTAAGATTTGTCTAAAAAAATGACAAATTATGACGTTGACATAAGGTTCATTTTGCAGCCACAATTTTTTTAGACAAGTGTAAAACTGGTGGTTAAGTTTTTGCAGTAAGGCCATTTATTTTTTGTATGACTTGTTAACCCTGAAATTTTACAATCCCTTTAACAATATTTCGGTGCCAATTTATATTTGGTATTACAAATTACACTTGATAACATTTTCCAGACGGTAAGTACCATTTTTTGTTTATATCATTTAAATCTAGCTGTTTATTCAATTCGGTTCAGTAGTTACAGAGCCTATTCAATTCAAACAAACAAATTTTAACTAGCTGACCCAACAAACTTCGAAACGTTTAAACCGTCCCTAGATCTCTACAAACATTTTAAAACCAAAATAAGCCAAATTCGTTCAGACATTCCCGAGTTTTAAAGAGACTAACGAAAAGCAATTTATTTTTAAAAACAAAATATATTTTTTCAGGATGTAAGTACCATGATTTGTTTATACTATTTAAAACTACTTATTAACAAAAAAAAAAGAAAATGAAATTTAATAATAAATGAGCTCAATGAGTTTCACGAACTTATGTCACTGTCGCCGTACTTATCTATTTGCAAATGATTATCGTTATTTTATGAAATAGAATTACAGATTATTTTATCGATTACTGGCTGTTCCACGCAGTTGGATTCGCGTCCCGAGGAAACTTCTTCTCTTACCCGGTTAAAACATAGCCCATGTTCACCGCAGATAGTGTAGCAACCTATCATTAAAATAATTATTCAAATCGGTTCAGCAGTTCTACAACCTATTCGATTCAAACAAACAAACAATCAGTTTTCTATTTACATATGAATGAATTATTCTTTTAGACATAGGCTGTTTGCCCGCTTTCATAAGTGTATCATGAAATTTTTAATTTATTCTACGAATGTAAAGCATTCGTCCTTACATGTTAAAGATTTACCGTCTAACCACAAAAACTTTTAAACGTTAGTTTAAGATTTGTCTAAAAAAATGACAAATTATGACGTTGACATAAGGTTCATTTTGCAGCCACAATTTTTTTAGACAAGTGTAAAACTGGTGGTTAAGTTTTTGCAGTAAGGCCATTTATTTTTTGTATGACATTTTAACCCTGAAATTTTACAATCCCTTTAACAATATTTCGGTGCCAATTTATATTTGGTATTACAAATTACACTTGATACATTTTGCAGGGTGTAAGTACAATTTTTTGTTTATATCATTAAAATCTAGCTGTTTACCACGAAAAGAATGAAAATGCATTTTGACTTCAATGAGTTTCATGAACTCATATAGTCACTGTCGCCGTGTTTCCAAATGATTATCGTAATTTTATGAAATAGAATTTCTGATTATTTTATCGACTACTGGCTGTTCCACGCAGTTGGATTCGCGTCACGGGGAAACTTCTTCTCTTACCCGGTTAAAACATAGCCCATGTTTACCGCAGATAGTGTAGCAACCTAACAGTAAAATAATTATTCAAATCGGTTCAGCAGTTCTACAACCTATTCGATTCAAACAAACAAACAATCAGTTTTCTTTTTACATATGAATTAATAATTAACATAGACATAGGCTGTTTGCCCGCTTTCATAAGTGTATCATGAAATTTTTAATTTATTCTACGAATGTAAAGCATTCGTCCTTACATGTTAAAGATTTACGGTCTAACCACAAAAACTTTTAAACGTCAGTTTAAGATTTGTCTAAAAAAATGACAAATTATGACGTTGACATAAGGTTCATTTTGCAGCCACAATTTTTTTAGACAAGTGTAAAACTGGTGGTTAAGTTTTTGCAGTAAGGCCATTTATTTTTTGTATGACTTGTTAACCCTGAAATTTTACAATCCCTTTAACAATATTTCGGTGCCAATTTATATTTGGTATTACAAATTACACTTGATAACATTTTCCAGACGGTAAGTACCATTTTTTGTTTATATCATTTAAATCTAGCTGTTTATTCAATTCGGTTCAGTAGTTACAGAGCCTATTCAATTCAAACAAACAAATTTTAACTAGCTGACCCAACAAACTTCGAATCGTTTAAACCGTCCCTAGATCTCTACAAACATTTTAAAACCAAAATAAGCCAAATTCGTTCAGACATTCCCGAGTTTTAAAGAGACTAACGAAAAGCAATTTATTTTTAAAAACAAAATATATTTTTTCAGGATGTAAGTACCATGATTTGTTTATACTATTTAAAACTACTTATTAACAAAAAAAAAAGAAAATGAAATTTAATAATAAATGAGCTCAATGAGTTTCACGAACTTATGTCACTGTCGCCGTACTTATCTATTTGCAAATGATTATCGTTATTTTATGAAATAGAATTACAGATTATTTTATCGATTACTGGCTGTTCCATGCAGTTGGATTCGCGTCCCGAGGAAACTTCTTCTCTTACCCGGTTAAAACATAGCCCATGTTCACCGCAGATAGTGTAGCAACCTATCATTAAAATAATTATTCAAATCGGTTCAGCAGTTCTACAACCTATTCGATTCAAACAAACAAACAATCAGTTTTCTATTTACATATGAATGAATTATTCTTTTAGACATAGGCTGTTTGCCCGCTTTCATAAGTGTATCATGAAATTTTTAATTTATTCTACGAATGTAAAGCATTCGTCCTTACATGTTAAAGATTTATTTTTTTGTATGACTTGTTAACCCTGAAATTTTACAATCCCTTTATCAATATTTTGGTGCCAATTTATATTTGGTATTACAAATTACACTTGATAACATTTTCCAGACGGTAAGTACCATTTTTTGTTTATATCATTTAAATCTAGCTGTTTATTCAATTCGGTTCAGTAGTTACAGAGCCTATTCAATTCAAACAAACAAATTTTAACTAGCTGACCCAACAAACTTCGAAACGTTTAAACCGTCCCTAGATCTCTACGAACATTCTAAAACCAAAATAAGCCAAATTGGTTGAGACATTCCCGAGTTTTAGACAGACTAACGAAGAGCAATTCATTTTTATATATATGAAAATATATTGTTTTCAGAAAGTAAGTACCATGATTTGTTTATACTATTTAAAACTACCTATTTACAAAAAAAAAAACCGGCCAAGTGCGAGTCGAGCTCGCACACCGAGGGTTCCGTACAAATCCTGTACCTATAGATAAACTGAGTGACTCTCGCGCAAACATAGTTATGGTAATTTCGTGAGAGTCAAAATAGTTAATATTTTTTATTTTATAATATAACTAAAATAGTAGGCCAGTACCTTGTAAAAGTTCTTTTGTTAAAGTTATTTATTTACAACATTGTATAGTCATCATTCAGAAATCTGATTGACAATAACTAATTACTTAGGTATGTCTTAAAGGTCATTGGGCATATCTGACCCGCTTTGCAAAAAGTGGCGGACATGAATCATGAACTCATATCGTCACTGTCGCCGTATTTCCAAATGATAATCGTAATGTTATGAAATAGAATTTCTGATTATTTTATCGACTACTGGCTGTTCCACGCAGTTGGATTCGCGTCCCGAGGAAACTTTTTCTCTTACCCGGTTAAAACAAAGCCCATGTTCACCGCAGATACGCATACGCAGAAACGTATTATTCAAATCGGTTTAGTAGTTGCAGAGCGTATTCAATTCAAACAAACAAATTTTAACTAGCTGACCCAACAAACTTCGAATCGTTTAAACCGTCCCTAGATCTCTACGAACATTTTAAAACCAAAATAAGCCAAATTGGTTCAGAATTCCCGAGTTTAGTTCCAGAATTAACGAAGAGCAATTCATTTTTAAATAACAAAATATATTTTTTTCAGGATGTAAGTACCATGATTTGTTTATACTATTTAAAACTACCTATATACAAAAAAAAGAAAGAAAATGACATCCTAACTAATATTATAAATGTGAAAGTAACTCTGTCTGTCTGTCTGTCTGTCTCTTCTTCACGCCTAAACTACTGAACCGATTTGTGTGAAATTTGGTACAGACATAGTTTGGAACTTGAGAAAGGACATAGGATAGTTTTTATTTAAAAAAAAAAATATTCCGGACATCTAGCGCCATCTATTGGTCAAACCAAAAATCTGCCGGAAGTCACTATTCCACGCGAACGAAGTCGCGGGCAAAAGCTAGTTTAATAATAAATGAGATCAATGAGTTTCATGAAATTATAGTCACAGTCGCCGTACTTATCTATTTCCAAATGATTATCGTTATTTTATGAAATAGAATTACAGATTATTTCCACGCAGTTGGATTCGCGTCCCTGGGAAACTTCTTCTCTTACTCGGTTAAAACATAGCCCATGTTCACCGCAGATAGTGTAGCAACCTATCATTAAAATAATTATTCAAATCGGTTCAGCAGTTCTACAACCAACAAACAATCAGTTTTCTTTTTACATATGAATTAATAATTAACATAGACATAGGCTGTTTGCCCGCTGTCATAAGTGTATCATGAAATTTATTTTCAATGTATTTTATGAAAGTGAAGCATTCGTCCTTACATGTTAAACATTTAATTTCTTGTATGAAATATTATTAACCTTGAAATTTTACATTCCTCTAACAATGTTTCGGTGCCAATTTATATTTGATAACATTTTGCAGGCTGTAAGTACAATTTTTTGTTTATATATTATTAAAAACTAGCTGTTCACCACAAAAAGAAAGAAAATGCATTTTAAGTTGCCAATTAAAGTTCAATGGGTTTCGTGAACCTATAAAGTCGCTTGCCACCGTATTTGCATATGATTTTCGTAATTTTATGAAATACCTGTTATAAATAATACATTTTAGAAACACAATTTTACTGACTAAAATAACGAATGTTGTAGTTGTGATTGAATTACTGCAGCGAAATATTAATTTAATTTTACCTATTAATTAATTTCATGTCTGTTTTTACAAAACAGGAGGTAAGTAATTTCTGAATATTTTTTATTTTTATTGATCCAATGAGAATTTAGTGTTGATGTTTTATATTTATGATTTGCAGTCTCCAGCTGTAAGTACCCATCATAATATTCTTTTTTACCATCTAAGTAGCTGTTTGCCACGATTTCGTATATTTTTAATATGCTTAATGAATGAAAAGCAAACGTAAATGTTTTAGATTGAATTACTCATATTAAATACTAGCTTCTGCCAGCGGTTTCACCCGCATCTCGTCGAAACCTCTGCACGAACCCGAATAAAAAGTAGACAAATATTTCTGAAATATTGTAGTGCTAATGAGTATTCAGTATTTATGATTTGCAGCCTCCAGGTGTAAGTACAAATTATTATTTTATTATTGACTTCACGGTTGTTTGCCAGGATAATTTATTTTTAATGACTTTTATGAACGAAAAGCATTCGTATATGTTATAGATTTAATTACTCGTACTTATGTTTGGACTTTAAAAGAGACTATGACCCTTGAGTTTAGTTTCGGTTCACTCAAGATAGTCATTGAGGAAAAAGCGATTTTATGTAGGTTAACTTTATTTATTATATTTGGGAAAACAAACAGTAGTACATTAAGGGTAAACATTAAGCTTAACAAATGTACTACCCACAACAAAAAGTAATGTCAAAGTCTGATTGGAGACGAGTTGTGATCGGCATTGCTTACTTTAAATTGGTTTTGTCGCAGCCCAAAGTACTGATACTCCTCTAAATAGTGTTTATTTATGAAAAAGCGATATTTTAAAACACGTGGGTACAATATCTAAACAATAGAACGCTTTGCACTAAAATACCGAACCTCTTAACATTGCCATCAATCATCAGTACTGCCCATTTAGAGCAGGTGAAAATTTTATCAAATACGCATAGTTTTTCAAAATTTTTTTGATCAAACAATAAGGTACATTAATTATTAATTAAAACTGCATTATCATTTTTCTGAAAATCACTTCAAAAACTTTTCAAAACACCGACTAACTTTCTGCCAGCATGTAGTCCAAAACAAGGGTTAACCAATTTCTTAGCAATTGTACAAAATTCAAATTTAGAATACACTCTCACGCATGCTTGGCTAACCCTATTGATGCTAGTAACATACTATAGTCATTAAAATCCTTTGAAATACACGTAAAGTCCTTAAAACGAAGATTTCGCCCGCTTTTTTTGCAAAAGAGTTTATTTATTATGAATAGAAAAGTATGGAAGAAGAAAACATGCTGCGCCGACCCCAAATATAAGGAGGATATTAATACAAATACAAAGGGATAAGGGCAGGAGGATGATGGATGATTGGAAAAACAATACAATTGACTATAATCAATGAATAATGAAATTAATTCAGTCAGGAATGGTCATGATTTATAATTTTTGTGACATATTAACGAAATCATTTATTATTATTTTTTTACACAACAGGGCGTAAGTAACTAAAACATATATTTGTGAAATATATTGCCTGCTATTGAGTATTAAGTATTGATGACTTATATTTACGATTTCCAGGAAGTAAGTACAAATTATTATTTAAATTATTTAAAGCTGCGCGGATCGATCAATCCTAAAGTTAAGCAACGCTTGGCGCGGTGGGTTCGCGGACCATCGCGGACTATCGCGGTCATGACGAGTTCCTCCGGGTTTGGGAAGGCACGATAAATGATGGCTCCCTGCTATCATGAATATGAACATCTTTGGAACCCGTTAGGTAATCAGAAGTCAGAAAGTCTAACAACCAGTTGTACCAAGGGATTTGCCCGGGTGACTGAGTTGACGAGGTCAGACAGGCAGTCGCTCCTTATAAAACACTTAGATTGAGCTTGAGCTGTATCTGGTTAGAATGCAAACCGACCCCAACATAGTTGTGAAAAGGATAGGCAGATGAAATGTAGAAGTACAAATGATTATTTCATTGACTAAGTATTTCATTGCATAGCTGTTTTACACGTATAACAAAAATGTGCCACAAACATTTCTAAATGTTTTCTAAAAATTCGACGTCTTACCTACACCTATCTATATATTTTTACTAGCTTCTGCCAGCGGTTTCACCCGCATCCCGTGGGAACTACTTCCTGTACCGGGATAAAAAGTAGCCTATAGCCTTCCTCGATAAATGGGCTATCTAACACTGAAAGAAATTTTCAAATCGGACCAGTAGTTCCTGAGATTAGCGCGTTCAAACAAACTCTTCAGCTTTATAATATTAGTATAGATAAGAAAAGAACAGGTTTTGACACTGATTTTTTTTGTTGTTTTACAGGAAAGCACAGTTAGTAGTTTAATCAAGGAATACTTCTGAATTTGTGATTCTTATCCACTGATATTTTTCATTATTTTAATTTTATGTTTTTCAGACGGTAAGTTGGCATTCTTTCTTAGTTCGTTTTTATGCATTATGGCAGAGTCAATTTACGATATCTTTAAAAATAGTACACATGCTAGATGACCATGTCTTAGTTTTTAGATTGTATTGTGTAAATTCTTTGTTGGAGGTCCTATAAATAAATAAAATAGACACCTCATTTCATTTGATAAAACCAGTCAAGTGCGACTTCTTCATTGACTTTCCGCAGGTGTTTTATGATGGGAACGATTTCAGAAAAATTATTTCTTTGTTTTCAATCTATTGTTAAAAATATTTGTCGCAAGCTGTTTAAAAAGCGATAATTTTTTGATGCATATAATATCATTCATGTGCCGAATTTTGAAGTGTATACTCGTACGTATTTAATTCCCGTGATTTTCATACTACCTACTAAGTTACTGAGAAAATTATCATTCCAAATCCAGAAGTATCCAAAAGTGCTTAGTTATCACTTGTGCCCACTCTTTGTTGGAACTCAACTCACCACCAAAAAGTGTATTGCAGAGGGAGCTTGCGACAAATATTTTTAACAATAGATTGAAAACAAAGAAATTATTTTTCTGGAATCGTTCCCATCATAAAACACCTGCGGAAAGTCAATGAAACGAATTTTTATCAGTAAATGGGTTCTTTAAAAACCGCAAAAGGAACCGCATATTCGTTCAGAATACAAAATTAACAACATGCCTTTGTTCTAATGTAATCACGCATCTACTAGGATGCACTCTCCCTAAAAATATAGAGGTAAGATGTGAATATTGAAAATTTCTAATATGTGAAAATACATGGACACCCTACTCTCATACATTTTCATACCACTGTGTTTTTGTAAATATCTTCTAAAATATGAATGCTGCAGTTATATTCGCTATATTTATTCAAACTAGGTTACGTTACCCATCGACTAGTACTCTAATTAAGCTAAAACCTATTTTTAATAACGAGATAAACGAAATTGTATTTTTGGCATATTGCCGTCCGAGCGGCCAACTCAAATCGACTCTAACATATTATTGAACCTACTTTTTAGTATTTTTTTGTCTTTTTTCGCTGTCACAAATTAAAGACTAATTGTCTATACACATTAGCTTCTATTAATTTGATACCAAAGGTGATATACCTACATACTCATAACCTGAAAACTAAACATTGCATAACTTTTTGTTTATACAGGGTTACAGGTTAAGTCGACCTAGATCCTTTAAGGGGTTTTAGTTTTCATCATTGCTAGCTGATTTGACCATGAAACACCCCACCCCAAACCTAACCCATACTGAGATATTGGATTTTGATTATTTTTTAAATAAAATTAAGATTTTTTGTATAATTGACCCTTTTTTCGGATTTTGTGGCACTAATTCATAGTGTTTTTGCTATTTTTGTGTAGTAGATTAGTTTGTTTATTACTCTCAACACAAAAAAAGCAGGTAACTGAACCAACTGGGTAGTAGTCGACGATTGAAAGATTAAAAAGTAAACAAATTTGTATAAACATTTTTTTTCTTTTAAGAATATTTCAAAAAAAGTCTATGACAGTTATGCTGCAGATATACTAAATAAAATCTACGTTTCTTTAGCTATCCAACAAGGTATAACACGCTAGGGTATCATCATGATATTCAGAAAAAAAATTCTGATGTAATGCTCTCAGGCAGTAGTAAAACATAACTGTACTTAAGGACAAAGTTATCACTTGGGCCAGCAAACGAAATAAAACAAACTAAATAGCTTAAACAACGTTTATTATTATTTTTTACAATACATGTTCCACATGTCCGCCTCTGTTCCGCACACATATTCGCATTCTATGCCTTAGTCCACTTTTAACCACACCAGTCGTTAAGCCTCTTCTAGTTTCGTTAGCCGCATCAATAATTTTCTGTCTTAAAACATCAACAGATGAGATCGGATGAGGTTCATTGTAAACTAAGCTTTTCATATGGCCCCACAAATAAAAATCCATGGGGGTCAGGTCGGGACTTCGGGCTGGCCACGGTATGGGTCCACCTCTTCCAAACCATTTGTTCGGGTAATTAGTGTCTAGCCACTCTCTGACGCTTCTTCGGTAGTGTGCAGGGCAACCATCATGTTGATACCACATATTATTATCATTTAAACTGAGGGGTAAATCTTCCAGTAATTCGGGTAAATCATTTCTTAAAAAGTTTTCATAATCTTCCCCATTTAAATTGTCAGGCAGAAAATGTGGCCCAATCAAATGGTTTGAGATTATTCCCATCCAGACATTCAAACTGAACCGTCTCTGTGATCCCTTTGGTCGCTTCTTATTGGGATTTCTGTTTTCTTTTGGAGCCCAATAATGAGCGTTGTGGTAATTGGTGATGCCGTCTTTATCAAATTTTGACTCATCTGTCCACAAGATGTGTTTTAAAAATGCTGGGTTGAATGAATGCATGAATCTGCAGAAATCTAATCTCCTCACGGGATCTCCTTCTTCGATAACATGTACCGGCGTGTAATGGTATGGATAAAGGCCTGCAGTATTCACTGTAAACCACACTTTCCACTGCGATATTCCAAGTTCTCGGGCAACAATATTAGTGGAAGTAGTTGGATCCGATCTAAACCGTTGTACTATTTCATTGTCTTGCTCTTCATCGTCATCATTGACACGAGGTCTGCCTAGGTCTGATCGTCGCCTAGAAACAGAGCCAGTCTCTCTTAGTCGCCGGTACACTCCGTCAAAGACACTGACATCCGGTACTCGGCGCCCGGGATAACGTGCAATGTATTCATCCCGAGGTCGCGCGGATACACAGTTGCAGTACCCGTAACAAATTAAAATATCCGCATATTCCTCGTTCGTGAAGGTCGTCATCGTCAACAGTTCCAAATCAGAAGCACGTATCAAAGTCCAGTTAACAAGCACAGTCACAAATCGAAGGGAGACAGTCCAGAAACACAAGCCAAGTCGAGTAAGAATCCAAGAGCACAAGTATCACATCTACTACGGACGAATCGCGTAAGCAGACTACTAAAACCAAACAGAATAACAACAAAATGGCCGAAAATTATCTATCTCGCTCACACCTACATAAACCGTCCTGCTTGCACGCACCACAGCCACCACAGCTCCATCGAAGGACAATAGTACCGTAATTTTTTGCTACTACCTGGGACCCTTTTATGAAAGTTTTTTCTAAGAACTGTGATAATACCCTAGCTTGTTATACCTTGTTGGATAGCTAAAGAAACGTAGATATTATTTAGTACATCTGCAGCATAACTGTCATAGACTTTTTTTGAAATATTCTTAAAAGAAAAAAAATGTTTATACAAATTTGTTTAGTTTTTAATCTTTCAATCATCGACTATTACCCAGTTGGTTCAGTTACCTGCTTTTTTTGTGTTGAGAATAATAAACAAACTAATCTGCTACACAAAAATAGCAAAAACACTATGAATTAGTGCCACAAAATCAGAAAAAAGGGTCAATTATACAAAAAATCTTCATTTTATTTAAAAAATAATCAAAATCCAATATCTCAGTATGGGTTAGGTTTGGGGTGGGGTGTTTCATGGTCAAATCAGCTAGGAATGATGAAAACTAAAACCCCTTAAAGGATCTAGGTCGACTTAACCTGTAACCCTGTATACGTTTTGTCTTTTTTTATTTTTGTAACAAATTATACAAATTAAGACCTTTCTTTTGATGTATCATTCGTCTATCTGCATTGTATAGTTTCTGTGTAATCACGGGCGATGACTACGGCAAGTGGCGGTTCTAGCGGCCAACTATTCTTTGTCATAGCGTCTTGGTTTTTTTTGTAACAAATTCAGGAAAAGAGGAGTGAAAAGTAACAAATTACTACTAATTCCTGGCAAAGTTTCATCAAATATTAAGAGTTGGCCGCGCGGTCGAAATGGACACATTCTGTCTTACTAGGCACGATAGCAGGGTTTAAAAAACATATTTTAGTCATAGCTACTTGATTTAGAAAACATTGTTGAAAGATTCTTCTGACCTACAGACAAACATGTGTTACTGGGGAGTTTGTTGCGCCACTTCTTCCCAGCAATAACACATAGGAAGTGGTGAAGGGTGGGCGTTTTGGGGGCTGTCTTGTGTCTTTTGACGTTCGAAAAGTGATGTTTTGCAGCCAAAGAATAAACAATTTTTGATTTCGATTTTGAACAACGTCCCGCACCCGGATAGAAAGCATACGGATATATAACAGTCTGTTTCATTTGTTCTTTGTCCAAAATATTATCCATTAAATTGTTTTTTTTTTTTTTTACAGGAAGTAAGTGGCTTTGCATTTTCCATTTTACTTTGAAAACTCGTAATTAAGTTACGTTAGAATTTTCTGTTAAAAACAGTCGAAACATGATTCGAGCCATTTTGTTAAATAACTGAATCACTTGAGTAATATTGTAATTTTTCTGTATTTCTGATTAAATGTCATTTGTTTTATTTTTTCAGACAGTAAGTAGAATTTACTGCTCGTTTTTCGAATTCATGGCCAAGTTACATGAATTATATTTCCCTAATATCCAGTAAATACGTCTTATTAACATTTGTTTTACGGTGTTACAAAATTACCCAAAAAATAGTTCAGGCTAGAATTGAACTTGGCTGCCTCAAACTGAAATGGAAAAACTCGACTTCAGCCTTTATTTGCCAAAAGTTTAAATATGTTTGCATGCCGAATAGTAAAATCTGGCAGAGCTTTATTATATTTTAAGGCCCTTGTATACACTATACAGGAATGAATTTTAAGCAGAGCGCAAAAAATATAACTGGTGGTTCAGGATCAGAACATATCTGCATAGTCAATATTTTTTTTCATATTTTTATTTGCCCTAAAATCAGCAAAATATGGGCACTAAGTAACTATTGTAAGTGCCGGTTAATAATGATTACACTCGCAAAAGTGAGCTCGAGTGTAATACGACCAAGTACTGATGACAGTCTTTATTAAATACACAATTCTGAGATAAGTGCTACGTGATTCAATGGTATGATAATCTTCGCATCGAAAAAAATAACTTGCAAAACTCGCACTAGGCACTCAGCACTCGGGTGTCCCGTTGACGCCGCGCAGAGCTCGGTTACAAAATAAATATCTTTCGTTATCAATAAATATTTTTTTTTTGTACTACAACACACCAAAATAAAAATATACGTACATATAAAACTTATCTAACTACAAGCTGACAAAGTTTTCGCATTGAATAAAATGCAATCCTGTATCCTACCCATAGGTATTTGCAAAATAAAAATCCTATTCTACAAACACAAAACAAAAAAAAACTTATTGATTTATTTTTTTTAATTAGCAGCCAGTAAGTACCAATTCTATTTTTTTATTACATACTTATCTAATAACTAGTACCTATTGATGAAATAAAATTTACTTATTTGATAACTTCACCTAAAAATATTTTTTTCTGATTTTCAGACAGTGAGTACCTAGTTTTTTTCAATAAAATTGACTAGAGATATTTCTGTCAAAAGAACCGATAGTTATTAATTAATTTGAAAGATTTTATGACTAATTAAGTTATTACTTAGCAGTCACTCTGTGCTGGTGACAATAATGTTTTCACTGGTGATAAAATTATTTAAATAGCATGACTAAACGCTCACAATATTTCTTTACAAAACAGACGGTAAGTGCTATTGTCCATATAAAAAAAAAATATACTAATTATTGCTGAGGAATTTCCGTAATTTTTTTCACGGCATTATTAAATAATGCTCCTCTAAAGATTATTATAGAGACACTTGAAAATGTGCAAAAAAACTGTGTCCTAGGGCGTAAGCGATTTTAACACAATGAGCGATTTTTAATTATAATAATAAATACCTTATGAATATTAGATTTGATCATATCGTAATGTTACTTTGCTAGTACCACCAAAATAAATCAAGTAATTAAAACAAAAAAGTGCAGTACTTACCCATTTACAAATTACAAACTTATAATCTATGTACCTATTTTTTCAGGAACTGGTATTTATATTTAAATAATTCGAATTAACCTTGTTGAATTGAAATGATTAAAAAAACATCCCTACTGCATTATAAATGCGAAAGTAATTCTGTCTGTCTGTCTGTTACGCTTTCACGTCTAAACCACTGAACTGATTTTAATCAAATTTGGTGCAAAGATAGAGTTGACCTTGACCAAGAACATAGGATAGTTTTTATCCCGAACTTTTTGGAAGACTTCTCGTGGAATCGCGATAAGTATAACCAAAATCTACGCGGGCGAAGCCGCGAGCGAAAGCTAGTTAGTTTATAAATATTTTGAATATTTTTACTTTATGAAGTTTAAAGAACTGGTTTTAAAACATTTAAAACGTTTTTTTATTTCTACAGGTGGAGAGGGCCTTGGTACTTATTTTTTTATTGATTTGACCTTCTTACACGGTTTGGTACCGGGAGAAACCGATATCCAAGGTTCCCGTCGGAGGGCCTTTTTTTTTTTTTTTTTTTAACGACGTCAAAAATCATCAAATGACCCCTTCCGCTGTGGGTTAGCAGCGGAGAGGGAGTGTCAGACTCTTACTGACTAAAAACCGTCGTGTTCCGTCACAGGCCTTTTATGTACCAGGGCCGCGGTATCTCTTTCGAACAACCCGCAGCCCCGGCAGGCCTTGGCCCTGGCTGGGCCCCGCTGGGGTTGCTGACATCTCTTTGAGGAGCGCGTGGAACAACGCGCGCCGTCGACACGGGTCTGTCGTCTAGAAAGACAGAGGGACGATGAGCCACCCGAACTCACCGCCCACAGACCCACGCCTACGGTGGCCGGGAGTCATCTCGCGACACCCGGCGCCCATGGTGTCTACCTGGTCCAGCGCGGCGGCCGGGATGAGAGGTGCGAACTCTCTGGCGTTCCGCCTCCTCCTTCTCGAGCATGACCGCTTCGCAGAAGGAGGCGACGGCATCCCATTCCCTCTCGCCCCGGACCATGGCCTGAACCAGGGCCGGACGCGAGAGGTCGCCGCCGCCCAAAGCCTCGACGAGGACCCGGCGGTGCCCTTCCCATGCGGGGCACACCTGGACTGTGTGGTCCACCGTGTCCTCGGGGCTGTCCGCACAATGGTGACACCCGGGCGCCTCCTCACGACCGATTCGGTGCAGGTACCTCCCGAAACAACCGTGTCCGGTGAGGACCTGCGTCATGCGGTACGTGAGGGCGCCGTGACTCCTCCCGAGCCACTCCTCAAAGAGGGGACTTACCGCCACGATGGTGGCGTGCCCTGCACTGGGTTGCGACAGTCGCTCCCTCCAGGCCACCATGAGATCGCGCCGGAGCTCCGCCCGCTGCGCGACAACTTGCCGCGGCAACGGGGTTTCTCCCCGGCGCTGAGCCTCCTCGCGCCAGTCGTACAGGCGCAAGAAGACCCTCGCCTCCAGATCCCACGGTGGCAGTCCAGCAAGTAGGCCAGCTGCTTCGCGGGAGATCGTGCGGTACCCCCGGATTAGCCTAATGGCTATCACCCTTTGGGGCACGTTCAGGTAGTGTACAGCCCGCGGCCGTACCGATCGTGCCCATACCGGGGCCCCGTAAAGGGCCATGGACCGCATGACCCCCGCGTAGAGTTTACGGCAGGGGGCGTTTGGGCCTCCCAGGTTGGGCAGGAGCCGCTTGAATGCAGCACCTGCCTTCTCCAGATTGGGGCCCAAACGTCGGAAATGCTCGACGAAGTTCCACCGGCCCCCGTCGGAGGGTCTTAAACGGACTTTGATTATCTTTGTCAAAATAAATTATGTAGCGTTAATAGGTACCAGGAGAAAATAAATCGGATCGGAAAAGGCTCGGATGACGGATGTTTTGCTACCTAACTAAAATATTTTTGTCAATAAAATAAATCGGACATTGGGGATCGGGTTCATCCGGCACCAACCCGGCTATATATACTAGATGATTATTATATATTGGGTGTGTCGTACCTAATCACATTAAATCCTGTCACATATACATTATGATGTTCTATGGCGAATCGTAAAAAAATAACCTAATCCATTCAGTGGTTTAGCCACAGGAGTCATTTTTCGTTTTCATAATTTACAACATCATGTGTAAAGCTGAGATAAAGTTAGGAGTATCGAATATTCTGACCAGTTGACAGCTGTCAGTTTTCAAGGGAGAATTTCCGTTGTTTTTAATGACTGACTCTTAAGTATATGGTGTTCTTATTCTCGCACATTTTTATTCTATTTACTTTGCTTGAAAAAATATGTTTTTTATTTTTACGGATTTTATTTTTTTCTTTCTGCTAATCGAAATGTATGAACTAGTCTATTAACGTATTTAACGTGATTAGGTACGACACACTTTGTATATAATCTTTAAAAAAAATACTATTGCAATACATTTACAATATAACGGTTTTGTGGGGCTTAGCACATAAGATGGCTACCTTTGTGATATAAGATAAATAAATAGCTACCCTGTAGATCAATGGCAAAACAGTGGAATGTAATTGAAGAACGATAGGTATTTTAATGGCAATAGATTTTCCGATAAGGTTAAAATTCATTGATATCTAATATTGACACATTATTGAATTAGCATAATCGAGCCATGACACTACCAGATTTGTTCTTCTTCACATAGAGATACATGTACTTTAGAGGCACCTGCTAGTTGTTTTTTATTTGTAACAATTGAAAAATTATTTTCGTAACAAATGTTAAATCATTTAGCCTTGACAGGCACATAATATTGAATTTAGTTAATATCTTGAAGTCAATTTGAAATGTTGTACCTATAGCTTGTTACAGAAGGGTTGGCATTTTGCAACCATATTTAGTTAATAAATAATGTACCGAATTTAATGGATATTTATATTTCAGGTGACGGTGAGTACGGCATTTATAAATAACGGCGCTATTATAAATGTATGTCTCTTCCTGAAATCGGGACTACAGAGTCCCGGATTTTGCGAGGCGAATGTGGGGCCGAAGCCAACACGCTGAAGCCCTTTTGAGACAACTTTAACGAAATGGTGGCACAAAACCGACGATTATCACTGTAACACTATAGAAATGTACCCAAGGACAATCCCCGGTTCTGTGCTAAACTATTGCTAACTATAGATGAAAACTACTTGGGCTATTATTATACACTGTTTACCCGCGGTTGCACTCACATCCCTGGGGAACTTCTTCTCGTGCTCGGTCAAAATATAGACTGTGTTACTCAGGGATAGCGTAGCTACCCAACTGTGATTTTTTTTCAAATTGGTTCAGTAGTTTCGGAAACATACAAACAAAAATTAATCCACTTTACTATACAGGATACTTTTTAAGCAGTGCGCAAAAAAGTGGTGGTGGTGGTGATAATTAATACTTTTTATTCTTATGTTAATACATTATTAATGTGAGACAAATCTTATCACAGCTCGCAGTAAGTACCTATCTTTTAGTTTGATTGAATGATTTAATAGTAAAAAAGTATAAGAATATTTTTTAGCAATAAAGTCTGTTAACTTTATATGTTTTCTTACAGCCCGATGCAGTAAGTGAATTTTGTCCGAAGACAGAATATTTTTTTTTTAATATACCTGTCATCTATGAGGTACTTATAATAAATCTGTAGAGAGGTCAATTCTGTACATTAAATATATTTCCAAAATATCTATCAGGGGGTGATTAGTGATCGATACTGATGCCAAAAATGCAATCAGTAAAATTTTTGTCTGTCTGTCTGTATGTTCGTTATGGAAACAAAAACTACTTGACGGATTTTAATGAAACTTGGCACAAATATTCTTCATACTCCTGGGCAGGTTTTAGGATACTTTTCATCACGCTACGATCAACAGGAGCAGAGCAGTGATGAGAAATGTTGGGAAAATGGGAGAAGATACTCCATTTATTAAGCTTCCGTCGCGTGTGCAGCCCTAGTTAAGTAGTAATAGGCTAGATAATCTATGCGAGATCTAGATAATTCGAAAAGCTGGTGATTATTATTTCTTCCTCTCTTTGCACAAACTCCGAATCTAACGCAGACGAAGTCGCTGGCAGAAGCTAGTTAATAATAAAGTTGTGGTGGCCTAGTGGGTAAAGAACCAACTTGTCAAGCATGAGGGTGTTCGATTCGAGCGACTATCTGACCTCCTCAATCTAGTTATAGATAGTCCCCTGTACATCTGTGCCCAGGCAACCCGGTTATCCCTAGGTAAGATTAAGGTACCTATTGGCTTCTGACTACCCGTAACGACTGTCAAAGATGTTCAAAAGAGACTACATAAAATTTGGTGTCTCATCTCAGTCATGAGTCAGATCATGACGACAATGTTATATGAAATTTTGAAGAAAAGAATAGAAATAAACCTATATTTTTTATTTTTAGGAACCAGTGAGTATCTACCAATAAGTCTAATTATTTTTTAAAGAGAAAAAAATTACTAAGAATTATCAATCCTGTTTTCTTTTTTCATAAAATTTATTATTTCACATTTCTCTTTTTTTTTTTTTTTTTTTCCGACGTCAAAAATCATCAAATGACCCCTCCCGCTGTGGGTTAGCAGCGGTGAGGGAGTGTCAGACTCTTACTGACTAAAAACCGTCGTGTTCCGTCGTAGGCCTTTTTATGTGCTAGGGCCGCGGTATCTCTTTCGAACAACCCGCAGCCCCGGCAGGCCTTGGCCCTATTGGGCCCCGCTGGGGTTGCTGACATCTCTTTGAGGAGCGCGTGGAACAACGCGCGCCGCCGACACGGGTCTGTTGTCTAAAAATAGACATGAGCGATGAGCCACCCGAACTCACCGCCCACAGACCCACGCCTACGGTGGCCGGGAGTCGTCTCGCGTCACCCGGCGCCCGTGGTGTCTACCTGCTCCAGCGCGGCGGCCGGGATGAGAGGTGCGAACTCTCTGGCGTTCCGCCTCCTCCTTCTCGAGCATGACTGCTTCGCAGAAGGAGGCGACGGCATCCCATTCCCTCTCGCCCTGGACCATGGCCTGAACCAGAGCCGGACGCGAGAGGTCGCCGCCGCCTAAAGCCTCGACGAGGACCCGGCGGTGCCCTTCCCAT
Source organism: Helicoverpa assulta (assembly GCA_963856015.1). NCBI lineage: Eukaryota > Metazoa > Arthropoda > Insecta > Lepidoptera > Noctuidae > Helicoverpa > Helicoverpa assulta. Next base: position 1,296,275 of record CAWLCW010000003.1, read on the forward strand.
GCAGGGCACTCCTGGACTGTGTGGTCCACCGTGTCCTCGGGGCTATCCGCACAGTGGTGACACCCGGGCGCCTCCTCACGACCGATTCGATGCAAGTACCTCCCGAAACAACCGTGTCCGGTGAGGACCTGCGTCATGCGGTACGTGAGGGCGCCGTGACTCCTCCCGAGCCACTCCTCAAAGAGGGGACTTACCGCCACTATGGTGGCGTGCCCTATTTCACATTTCTCTGTGGTCTTATTAGCAGTTTTTTAAAACTTAATAAAATGTTCTTAACATTTATACATTTTCAGCCAGAGGTATTTTAACAATGCTATGTTTATTAAAGAAATTTTCATAATATATTATATTTCCCCTAAAGCCGTTATAACAAGACAACAGATACTGAAACAAGAGAAAAATCTCGCATATAGATGAATCAAGGAATGTAACTAGTTCGTCTTTTAGATAAACCTTTAATATTGGACACTTATTTTTTCTTTTCTCTCGCAAACAAATAACAACGAATTTACAACACGACTGAATTTTGTAGAGGTATAACGCCACTTCAAGTGCCTACAAATTTTACATGGACGTGACGTTACAAACCCTCATTCTCAATCTTTGTTGCATTTTGTTTTAATTTATCTATCAATAGATTATATTGTGATTATATTTTAGATGTTTTGTTAAAATAAAAAATACATGCCTAATATTATTTTATTATGTAAAATGCGGACTAATTACATTGAATATTTTCAGCAATGTCGACATACCTATTGTTCTATTTGGTCGGTTTGTGCTCCAACTCGCACTTAGCCGTTTTTAAGGTTCCGTACCCGAAGGGTAAAACGGGACCCTATTGTTTTCGCTCATCTGTCCGTCCGTCCGTCTGTCACCAGGCTGTATCTCATGAACCGTGATAGTTAGAAAGCTGAAATTTTCACAGATGATTTAGTCTTTTTCCGCTATAAAAACAAATACTAAAAACTAAAATAAAATAAATATTTTGGGGGGCTCCCATACAACAAAGGTGATTGTTTTGCTAATTTTTGCTCAATATCGATAGCGGCGACAGTATTATAATTATGGAACGTTTTATAAATAATAGTACGAAACCCTTCGTGCGGGAGTCCGACTCGCACTTGGCAGTTCTTTTATAACATGACACTAATTTAACTTATGTTTTATTTAGCACGCGGTAAGTTTTTTTGTACAACATCCTCAGACCATATTTATTTTTATTTCCTTTTTTTCAAATCTTACTTATACAAAATGTTTAATATCAACAGGCAACTGTAAGTTATTACAATTTATTCGTTTTAATGAATATGCTTTTCGTTTAGATTTTATTTTTGATTTCAATAGCCATGATATATCGGATGCACGTGTCGTACCTACAATCACATTAAAATTACGATTAGCACAAAGAAAAAGAAATAAAATACGTAAAAATTTAAAAATGAATATTTTCAAACAAAGTAAATAGAATAAAAATATGCAAAAATTAGAACATCAGTTATTACAACTGAAATTCTCCCTTGAAAACTGACAGCTGTTAACTAGTCAAAACATTCGATACTCCTAACTTTATCTCTGCTTTACACATAATGTTGTAAATTACAAAAATGAAAAATGACTCCTGTGGTTAAACCATTGAATGGATTAGGTTATTTCTTTTTCCAATTCGCCATAGAATATTAAAAGTACATGTGATAGGATTTACTTTGACTTTGAGTAGGTATATATATTTTTTTAATAATACACAATATTATTTTTCAGGACCGATATGTAAGGAAAAAATACTTGCAAAAATATATTGTTTTTTTTTTTAATAATTTTAAATTATTACTATATTAACACAATTTTTCTTTTTTTCCATATTGGAACACAACTACATTTGATGGTGAGATTTTCAATAGTTTTTTTTAAATGAAATTACCTACATATTTTAAAACTACTGCCTATATTACTGAAATGGTTATTTATTTTTCGTATTTCAGATTTAGGGCGTAAGTATTGTTGTAACTTATATTATATAGTAATTATGATACGTCATCATTTTAATTATATAGTGCACTTTTTGTTCTACCCTACCACTATCAAATCTCTCCATGGCTTTAAGGTTGGCTGTAAGAGAACCCAATTCTGGGTTAAGCTCGCCATTGTACATAAACTATCTTTATTCTTTTTATATGCATTGTTAATTGTGCAATAAAGAATAAATTAAAAAATATAGTACTTAATTATATTTTTAGTGAATAGAGACTAGTAATACAAATATTGTATTTAATTTCAGAATCCAGTAAGTATACCTACTTATAAAAAATCTTGAAAAAAAAAATATTTAACAAACAAAGAAAACTTCATTAAGTATATCTTTTTTTCTCATTTAAGATTATTGTAAGTACTTTAGGAATTACTTTTGGAAATACATTATGTAATAATAGATTAACAAACACTAATTAAATTAAACTTGTTTTTAGGATTCAGTAAGTTTAACATAAAAACTTAATACTTACCAATTTTATTTTTTTAATGATAATAAACACCTAAAATAACTCTGTTTTTTTTTTCTTGTAGAGCACGGTAATAAAACTTAATTTTTATACAACACAATAAATTTTTGTTATTTGAAATGTATGAGCAGTTCTTACCTAATAATTTATATTGTTTTAATTTTTTCAATAGCTAATAGTGAGTAAAATAGCCTTATGAGAAGGCTCTTATATACTTATCCAAATGTATAATTTTCCTAAGAGCGCCCTGTATTAGAAACTAGCATTATGTAGACTTAAAAAGGCCTTAAAATAAAAATAAAATAAACCTAAGAATGTTAAACCTTCAGCTAATGAAAAATATTTAATGTTTGGTTTTCTTACAGTATGAAGTAAGTTTCTTGCAGTTACAGCATTCTGCAGTTAAAAAATAAGAAGAAAAATTAATGTATATCCTACCCAACATTTTTTAGTCAATTAATCAGAAATCAGACTAACAATTTAAAAAGTTGCTTTAATATGGCGCATACAGACTCTTAACTTGTTCAAAGTTCATTATCTAATTAAAAAGTTACACAAAAACAGAATTTACCTCCCCACTCAGAGACATTTAATGATTACTTAAGTCACTAAACAATTCGGATTTACCAAGGGTCGTTCTACTACGGATGCGGGCGTGGAATTGCTTAAAAATATATTCGAGGCCTGGGAGGATTCGCAGGATGCGCTCGGTATTTTCTGCGACTTGTCCAAGGCTTTTGATTGCGTGCACCATGATATACTCATCAGGAAACTTCACCACTACGGTATCAAAAACAAGGCTCTTGACCTTCTGACTTCTTATTTGCATAATAGAATTCAGAGGGTGGATGTCAATGGTAAGAGGTCTTCTGGATCTACGGTCACCATGGGGGTTCCACAGGGTTCAATTCTAGGCCCTTTTTTGTTTCTTATTTATATTAATGACCTCCCTTATCACGTAGGGGATAATCACAAGATTGTGTTGTTTGCCGATGATACTTCACTTGTTTTTAAAATCAAGCGCCAACTCGACAATTTTGACGAAGTTAACAATGCACTTTCAAAGGTTGTTCATTGGTTTAATGTCAATAATCTTCTTTTAAATGAATCTAAAACGAAGTTAATTAAATTCTCAACGCCTAACGTAAGGCAGTTACACACCAATGTACAACTTAATGGAGTAGAGTTGAAGCCTGTTGAGTCAACGGTATTTCTTGGTTTGACCGTTGATTCCAAACTCCAATGGGGCCCACATATAGTTAAATTGTCAGGAAAGCTTAGTTCAGCCGCCTATGCTATTAAAAAGATCCGACTTATCACCGATGTGGACACAGCCAGAATAGTTTATTTTAGTTACTTTCATAGTTCAATGACGTATGGGATTCTCCTTTGGGGAAACTGTGCGGATGTTGAAACTATATTTATTTTACAGAAAAGAGCTGTTCGAGCCATTTATAATCTGGGTCCAAAAGTTTCTCTCAGAGAGAAATTCAAAGAAATAAACATTCTGACTGTTGCCTCTCAATATATTTTTGAAAATTTAATGTACGTTCGTAAAAACATTTCTAACTTTGTTCAAATGTCTGATGTTCATAGCATAAATACTAGGAATAAACATAATCTTGCTGTACATGCTACTCGCCTCCACAGAGTAAGCAACTCGTTCATGGGTCAATGTATACGCTTTTACAATAAACTTCCCAAAGCGGTTCGTGACTTACCTATCAGGAAATTTAAAAATCATATAAAATCCAAACTTTTGAAAAAAGGATATTACAAAATATCTGATTATTTAAATGATAAAGAAGCTTGGGAATGAGCTGCTCGCTTAGTGAGTGATATCTTTTTAAATGCCTGTGTATTGTTACTTTTGACATTTAAATATTATTATCATCAGATAACATTTTATTAATGACATTCTTTTTATTGACATTTATATGTTATAATTGTATTTTTTAAAATTTATTATTATTATTGTGAATGTGAGTATCGTGTATGCGAGCAACATTATATATTCTTATAACATAAATACTGTCTGGCGGGTTTGAGTATTTTTGATTGGCCTACGCAAATGTTCTGCAGATCTGGTATCGTCGTGTGACAGGTCGTTGAGCTCCCTAAGATATGGTTGAGCTACACGACGACTGATGCATGCGTGCCGTCTGTTGGGACTGGTCAGCTCCAGCCTGATGTGGCTCTTTCCTCAAAAGGCCATTCCAGACCGCGTACATGGTGACACTCACACATAATTATTTAATTTATAACATGTTTGGACTTTAAAAGAGACTATGACCCTTGAGTTTGTTTCGGCGTTTCTTCTCAGGGATCAGTCAGTTAGGAAATGCCGGCCTCAGCGTTCTTAAAATGACGTGTAAAAGTGATGTAATGTCCAACTTGCAAAATAAACAATTTCATTTCATTTCATTTCACTCCTTAGTGACGGAATGTCATACAAATAATTCACTAAGGAATGGCTTAACTAATCATTAAATGTCTCTGAGTGGGGAGGTTAGTTCTTAGTTACCTTCTAACTCAGTGAATTTATCTCAGTCTAAAGTCTGAATAAGTTTCTTTCTTAAGTAATTTTGTATAGAACCGGTTCTTGAATCCATAAAGACAGAATTGCGTTGATGTGAAGTTTGTTCCACCATTTCATCTTCCCAGCAAAAACGCATAGGAAGTTGTGAAGGGTGGACATTTTCATTTGTCTTTTTATTACAGTACATACCAAATGTAATACCCATTATGTTTTAAAAAGAGTAACTATGGAGTTTCTTGCCTGTTCTTCTCCATAGGAAGCTACTTTTGGAATGAGCAACTAGAATCAACCTTATTTATAATTTTTGACATTCATAAGTGCTTGTAAAGGCCTGCATGAAATTAATGATTTATTTTGATTTGATTTGAGTAGTAAAGTTGACCTTCAAAAGGTGCGGATGATCAGTCTACTTTTGAGTAAATTACTTTTTATCTTCGTCTATGCTTATTACTATTGTTTGACTAGGCTTACCTTCTCTCACATTTTTTGTAAACCTCGGTTAGGAAGTTGCTCATTGTAAAACCCTAGTAGATACTCAGCTGCACTGCATCAGCGTAGACTGAAATGTAAAAAATATCATTTTACACACTGGCTTTGCAAATTAGAAGCAAGATTAAAGTGAATGTAATAAATAAAGGGTCAGTATGTCTTAGGGGCAAAGGGCAGTTCATTAAAACAATCTTACAGTACCTATGTTATTTATTTAGGTTCCTTTGACAAGAATATAATATTTATTTATTGCAAAATGTAAAGGTACAGTTACACAAATGTATCCGTATACATAGCGCTATTAGGGCTCAGCAAATTAATTTAAAACTAGATAAAACATGAAGAAACATCAAAGATTGTTGTTTGTTTTTGTGTAAATTGTTTATTGTAGGTAAGTCAAGTAAAAGGGAAGTGAAGTATGTGTACCTACCTTATGAGACATACTTACCACAAAAGTTTTCAGACGTCTTCTGTTTTAGCAGAAAAAACATGAGAAAAGAGTGCGATACTGGAATTAAAGTAATGAAATGAGTATAAAATAATGTTGTTGCACTATAAAATTACACTTTACGGGACAGCAACACTTTTCACAGTCGTAAATTAGCTAATTTTGCAAATTATAAAACAAATGAACATCGGCGTCATTGGAAAAAACTGTTCGATTTTCAAAATGTAATCTCCCAAAGAGATTTCTCTGCTTCCGAATACATTCAAATATGTAGGGAATAACGTAACTCACCTTATTAAGTATTTATTAACAAATTACGACTATAATATACCTAATAAAACAAAAACTTAAACTAAAAATAAACATCACATAAACATCACAACTTCAATTTTTCAAATTCGCGCGAACGCAAATAGAAAAAAAATGACAGATACAGATCATAGACTAAAAATTAAGCAAAATTAAAAATTTTGAAGAAACCCCCGACGGTAAAAATCTTATTGAAAAATAATAAAATAACTCAAAACCCCCGACTTAACCCAATTATATAGGAATATCCGTCGGGAGCTGCCATTAAACCAGCTAAAGGATTCTAGTGTCGTGAATACAATTATTGAAGAATTGTAGATGTTTAACGATGACATAAAATACACTCAATTAATTGTTGAAATTTCATATAGAAAAAAACTTTTTTACAAAAAAATTAAACCGACTTCCAAAAACACTAAAAAGCAAAAAAAAACTAATTTTAGGTGCATCGGCCTAGAAGTCGGTGTCTAATGGATGTTACTAAGTTAATTTTGCCACCGACTTGTAGGCCGATGCACCTAAAATTAGTTTTTTTTTGCTTTTTAGTGTTTTTGGAAGTCGGTTTAATTTTTTTGTAAAAAAGTTTTTTATTTACTGCTTTTCAGTGATACGAATAGTTGTCACTATCCATATAAGTGGAAAGTTCTCATCAATACAAAGAATATAAGCCCAAATACGAGGTATTTTACATATTCAGTTGTCGAGTCCCCTCGACCTTCTCTGGTCTCCATCATCAGGTCAGCTCCAAACCTTCACTGTTGCAAAGGTCTCGTCAATACAAATAATATAAGCCCAAACACGAGGTAGTTTACATATTCAGTTGTCGAGTTCCCTCGACCCTCTCTGGTCTCCATCATCAGGTCAGCTCGAAACCTTCACTGTTGCAAAGGTCTCGTCAATACAAATAATATAAGCCCAAACACGAGGTAGTTTACATATTCAGTTGTCGAGTTCCCTCGACCCTCTCTGGTCTCCATCATCAGGTCAGCTCCAAACCTTCACTGTTGAATAGTACTTTCAGGCATACACCTGAGTGTCAAGTTTTTACCCTATGTATGCCTACAACTTTCGAAGGTTGCCCTCGATTTCTCAGGGTTTCCATCATCAGATCCTGACCTGATGACTATGGGACCATCTGGCAGCTATTTCGCGTCGAACGAAAAAAGAATCACGCAAATCGGTCTATAAACCTCGGAGTAATCGATGTACATACATAGAAAAAAAAAAAAAAAAAAAAAAAAAACATACCGGCCGAATTGAGAACCTCCTCCTTTTTGGGAAGTCGGTTAAAAAGGCAGCCCCCGACGGTTATTCCTATATAATTGGGTTAAGTCGGGGGTTTTGAGTTATTTTATTATTTTTCAATAAGATTTTTACCGTCGGGGGTTTTTTCAAAATTTTTAATTTTGCTTAATTTTATTTCAGACTTTTTAGAGAACATATACGAATTATAGTCTATATAATATGTTATTGCAATATTATTTTGCACCAATATTGTAGCGCCCTCTAGTGAGTTACAGGCGTAATTTTTATTATTTGGGAACATGCATTAAGCACGTACACATTGCTGATGAAAACAGAATTGTAATCGGACGTTTTGATTATATTGTAACATTGTTTGGCACTAATATTGTGGCGCCCCCTAGTGATTAATAGCTATGACACCTATCTAAGAACATGAACTCATCGAACACAAAACCGTTATTGAAAACCGCATCAAAATCGGATCATTAGTTTAGAAGGTAGGTGGGAACATTACTTTGCTCTTTTGCACTAATATTGTGGCGCCCCCTAGTGAGTTACAGCCATGACACCTATCTAAGAACATGAACTCATTGAACACAAAAACGTTATTGAAAACCGCATCAAAATCGGATCATTAGCTTAGAAGGTAGGTGGGAACATTACTTTGCTGTTTGGACTAATATTGTGGTGCCCCCTAGTGAGTTACAGCCATGACACCTATCTAAGAACATGAACTCATCGAAGACAAACCCTTTATTGAAAACCGCATCAAAATCAGATCATTAGTTTAGAAGATATGTGGGAACATTACTTTGCACAAACGCACACACAAACGCACATCTCTCACCCTAAACGCATATACCTGCTCCGTTCCGTCGTGGGTAAAAACGAGTTAAGAAGGAAGGACTCCCGTCTGAATGACTGGAGTCAATACCTACCTACTACAAAATTAAAAAGCAGATTTAATTTTCCACCGAGCCAGTTTTACAAACACAGACTTTTTAAACTTTAGTTTATTTGGAGACTTAAAAACATGTGTCGTGTTTTTATACATAACAATATCAGACACACGACCTTAGCCAAGAGTTATTTGTGTCGTAAAAAGTGACTGCGCTTTTGTTGTTCAAAGCTAGGAATCCAGTAGAAACCAACGCAACAATATTCTTGGTCCTTGGTAAGGGCGGCCCCACACAGCCTCATGCTTTTTTCCTCAAATTCTGAATTTTAATCAGGACGCACGTTTTTTATGTCGGAGTTTCTTTTTTAGTTTTCATTTGTCTAGTACATACATAGATGTACACCATTTTCGGATAGGCCTCATGGAGACCAATCTACTAAAGTGCGCTCTATTAGCATGACTACGAGCATTTGTGGCGTCACACTTATTTCTTATTGTTAGGTAAACAGAATAGATCAGGAATGAAATACAAGATATGTATTCCCGTATATACTTGCTTATGCATATACCTACTCTCCCATACTCCCTCCCTCTTGTACTTACGTGAATTAAAATAAGATATAATGTAGGTGTTTTTTTTTTGTTTTTTTTTTCTTTACGGGCTGCTGAGGGTTCATAGTTAAAGGGTCATAATAAAGTACCTACTAAGTAATATATAACAAACTTAATATAGCAAAAATAGCTAAACTAATCGTTTCTTCATAGAATACGATCTAAAAAGTCTGTATACGCCATAATAATAGTTATGTGGCGGTTCCTAGACATCTATACTAATATTATAAAGCTGTAGAGTTTGTTTGTTTGTTTGTTTGAACGCGCTAATCTCAGGAACTACTGGTCCGATTTGAAAATTTCTTTCAGTGTTAGATAGCCCATTTATCGAGGAAGGCTATAGGCTACTTTTTATCCCGGTACGGGAAGTAGTTCCCACGGGATGCGGGTGAAACCGCTGGCAGAAGCTAGTACAATATAATTACACAATTTAACACATAAGATGGACCTTGTGAAATAAGATAAATAAAAAAAAAATTAACAATATTGTGCAATTTAGACGTTAGAGTTATAATGAAGATTGCGAAATTATTTTTAGCAAACAAAACTTTCATTGCACAATATTTTAGTCGATGATATTATTACGCAATTATATTGACAGTCTAGGGAGCGTCTTATTGTTTTTTACTAAATTAAAATAATATGCTATTTTTACTCTGTGGTGGAAACAAAAAAAAGAGTCAAGTTTTATTTTGTAATAATATTCAGAACTCTATATATTTTTTCTTGTTCACAGATTGGGGTATGTAGGACTGAATCCTTATAATTATCTCACGGAGAACAAAATGACTAGCGGAGGTGCCATAACGGAAAATCTCCTAAGAAAGTAGCGCGCCAGAATTCGGTTATGCGGGGAACGAGGAACATGTCTTCGCCCTCATACGCATTCCTTGGACCCGATAATTTTTGTAATGTTTATAAAAAATTGACAGATGTTTTAAAGAACCCGAACGCTTCGTTAGTTCGTTCGTAACTGATGATCGTTTAGGTTTTCCACCGTACGTATTTGACGTAGAAGAAGGCGCCTGACCTACCTGCGTTATGGCTTCTCCGCTCATCTTTGCTTACGCCGTGAAATAAGTCGTGCTTTTTAATAAAACATTATGTTGACTGAATTAAATGTATTTTTTGCCTTTTGTTAACAGAAAGGGGTAAGTTGATTACCGACAATTATCTAATTATAACTACTTTGTATCTTTGTATAGAAACTTTTACATCAACTAACTTCTTTCTAAGGATATTTCCTTTTTTCCTAGATGGCACTTCCCGTGACCCAAGGCCGGCTTGGAAGGTTCTTATCTGATTGAAAATGCGTCGAGAGTATCGCCGTAGTAGTAGTCGCCATGTGGAAAGTCGACACGGCTGTTATTGTGCCGATTGTCGTTACGGTCAATGGTCTAATAGCCAAGAGCGTTCACCAACACCCCATGAGGCTCTCGTTAGGCGGCTGGATCAAGGGACTGATTCAGTAGGCAGTACTCCTTGATACGGCGCGTTTTGTGAGGAGATTTCTGTCTCTGGGACCCTAACCACCCGTATCTTGGACCCTGTGCCCGATATCGGTGGCCATGTTTTTAAATGTCTTTTTAGTTTTGAATTTAATATTAAATTTTTTTAAAAATATGCTGAGTAATCAATAAATATGTTTAGTCGGAATGTGTATTGCATGGCGATACATATTTACAACAAGTTGCCAAATAGTTTTAAGGAAGTTAATAGTCTAAACCTATTTAAACGGAAATTATTTATTTTACTTCTAGAAATATGTTATTATAGTGTGAAAGAATATTTAAACGATAAAACTTGATATAAAAATTGTATAAGCAGCGAGTATAGTTATGTACCTTGTTAGAGTAGATTTGAGTTAAACACTTTGTCATCATCATCATCATCATCAGCCTATCGCAGTCCACTGCTGGACATAGGCCTCTCCAAGTGCACGCCACTGAGATCGATTTTCGGCTGCTCGCATCCAGCTCCAGCCAGCCGTCTTGCGCAAGTCATCACTCCACCGTGCCTGAGGACGTCCTACACTACGTTTGCCGAGGCGTGGTCTCCACTCTAGAACTCGTTTACCGTTGGGTTATCGGTTCTTCGGCTAATATGGCCAGCCCACTGCCACTTCAGCTTGCTGATTCGGTAGGCTATGTCCATGACCTTGGTTCTCTGACGGATTACCTCATTTCTGATGCGATCCCTCAGAGAAACGCCGAGCATAGCTCTTTCCATAGCCCGCTGAGCGACTTTAAGCTTGTGGACCAGCCGTACCGTCAGTGTCCACGTTTCGGCTCCGTAAGTCATGACAGGTAGGACGCACTGATTGAAGACTTTTGTCTTTAGGCACTGTGGGATCGACGATGTTAGGACTCGACGTAGCTTCCCAAATGCAGCCCAACCCAACTGAATTAACCCAAATGAAACACTTTGTGTTAACAATAAAAATTTGTATTACGCCTGATCATGGCAGAGCATGGTTAGAACTTATAACTACACCTAACAACTGATTTGTACCCATATTCCAACAAATAAATGTTTCTTTCTTTCTTTCTATGTTGTTATAATAATACGCATGTTCCGTCAGATATGAACCTTCCCTTTCGCACAACGTTTAAGTATTCCTATCCAACGTAGCAATGCCGTTTCACCAATTTGCCAATTACTTATAAAATCTGTGGTGGCCTATCTGTAACTTATCTGACATATATTCTTCTTCAATTGAGCCCAGCTCTTGTCGGTGCAGCTCCTTCCATTTACGCCTATCTAGCGCCAACTCCTGAACTTCCTTATACGTCACAACATTCACCTTCTCTTTAATTTGCTTGATGTAGCTGTACCTTGGACGACCCCTTCCCCTCCCAACTAGCAAAATTCTCCTATAGCATTACACGCCTTATAGAAATCTAGTAGACGCATTAACTTAGGCCACTGATCCTGCTAAAGCATCTTCTAAGATGATTTGCACTACAAGTACTTTCGACCCTATAGTTTAGTTTTTTAAATGTCAATAGGATTATTTTACACGACTCTTACTAGAGCAGTCAGTCAGGATCAGTCTTATAAATGCAAGTTATAAAAGTTATTAGCAAAGTGTGACTTTTGATCCGATAATCGCATTTAGTAAGATTGTTTTATCTTGTTAACGTCTTGTTTCATTCTTCTATAAGACATGCACTTCCTATAAATGCCACAGATAAAGCTGCTAGAGGTAAAGATATTATAGAACAATTTTATCTTAGTCATGACCCTTAACGGATTTTTAGTAGCAAGCTAGCATAGCCTCTGATTCTTATAAGTAAGGAACCTTGAAACTTAAATATGGTGGCGTAGGTATGTCATATAAGCGTCTTAACTTAGATTAAAAAGTCATATAAAGGTTCTGATAAATGCAACGTAATGGCACCCTATGTCGGACAGGTATTTATTAATTTATTACTGAATTAACAAATAATGAAAATGTTAAATTTTGAAGGCGTATGAAGATATGTTTATTATCGTCTAACATTTCATCAATAAAATTATTTTCGCAAGTTGTGTAGGCACTCTTTACGAAACAGGCACATGGCAAATGTTACATAATGACAAACCTTATTATAATGTGACTTTACTTATCTTTTGAAAATGAAAGAGGATTCAATGTCATGCACAAGCACAGTACAATGAATTAACGAAAAAAGAACGAATGATCGACTGAATGAATCTACTAATGATATTACGCTGATCACTGTAGGACCAATTACTCCAGTAGCGGCACGCGCCAGATCATAAAAGGACCAATCGCTCTTTTTGGATGCATTTACCGGATTTTTATAGGACAAATATATTTTGTTAAAGCACTTGATAAGGTAATTATAAAATCAAATAGCACTTTACCGGATTATAACAAAGCGACTATAGGGCGAAATAGTCCAATAAACTGCGCCCAAATGCGGCTATATTATCGTTTACAGGATTTCTATAGGATTAAAAAATACGTGCTCCTAGAGGTAGGATAATTACAGGGCTACATTTTGCTACTTGGGCTCTTTCCTTCGACTTTCCCTTCCACGATGTTTTTTTATAAAATATTATAGAATAGAAAATTCTCGGATAGAAAATCAGACAGATATTATACGCCTATATCCGGCAAATAGCGTTAACTATCAGATAACTAACTGACACTTTATCGGCAACCAGTGAAACTAGACCTTAGTTTTGTTTTTTTTTTATGTAAATACAGTTTTTTTTACCGTATCCACATTTACCTACCTACATAAAATGTCATTATTTAAACCTGAAATTTTTTTTTTTTAGAAAATTGTGAGTATTCAAGGGACCATTTAAGATGCCTGTATAGTTATCGGCACGAATCAGAAGTGATTTATTAGCAAAGAACCAATCCCGAGTGACGGCTATGACGCGATGCACTACGGGCCAATCACCGCTTTAGCCCGCCCCCGCGCCTCACTTCATACCACAAAGGAACCCAATAAATTACTTCTGCGCAGGTGAAGGTCAGAGCTCAAGATTCGTGCCGATAACTATAAAATGTGTTAAAATTAAATATTCAACCACAGCACGTGGTGTTATTATTGCACGTTTATGTCAGTCCTGATTGTGATCTCTCTCCGGTGGTGTCGGATTGCCGTCCCATCGCGCGCAGAGAGTGAAGGAATAGTGAGTGCACCTGTGTCCAAGCAAATGTGCCTGCACTATAACATGTCCTGCGCTGCTGGCTAATCTCCTTAGGTATGTGAGAACAGCCGCCGTAGTCCAAATCGGCCTTTACGTCATTGTTATTATTAATTAATTGTAGAATATTATATTAAAAAGAACGTTATTCTAATGACAATCTTCATTTTCAGGAAATCCTGGTAAGTTTCAATTCAGATCTGGCATAGAGAATTCATATACTTACCTATTACCTAAGTTATTTCGGCACAACTTACAATTATTTTCTAATTAAAAACACTGTAAACTATTTTTTTATTATTTTAGACTGAGGTTTGTTAAACTAATATTCAACATTTAAAATTATTTTTTATTTAGGTAATGTATTTAAACCTAAAAATATTAAATGATATATTTTTTATTTTCTAGCTCTTTGTACGTACCTATAGTTTTCTATTAAGTACCTAACTTTTTTGAAATTGAAATGACGTTTTCAAATTTTACTAAAATCGCTTTTTTTTACTTTTTCCCTTAAAGAGAACGGTTAGTATAATTTATTTACTTATTTATTATACGTATAGATTTGGAGAAAAAATACACAGTCACCTGTGGATCAAAAAGTTCTGAATATGAGAAAAAATAATCTAATAATGACGTGTTTTAAACTTTTCTCCTGTAAAAATATATTAGATACCTATTATTATCTTTCAAAGGTGTTTAAAAAGATATATATTGAATACTTACCTACTTATATTTTCTAATCATTTGACAATTATTCCAGAAATTCGTAAGTATCTCAAAATTTAACATTGTAGCCTTGAAGTACAAAAACTTATGTTATGAGGGCTCTTTCTCATGGCCCAATAGTTTGGCAATAGACTGCCTCGTTGGTCTAGTGGTCGCAAGCGCGGCTGCTGTGCTCGGGGTCTCGGATTCAATTCCTGGGTCGGGCCGAAATCGCTTTGTGGGTTTTCTTAAAAACTTTCACAAAGCAGCCCATAGTCTGGAAGTTGGTGATTGATTCTCCCGTGCATCGGAGAGCACGTAAATGTCGGTCCTGCGCCTGATCTCTTTCCGGTCGTGTCGGATTGCCGTCCCATCGGGCTACGAGAGTGAAGGAATATGGAGTGCACCTGTGTCTGCGCAAATTCTCGTGCACTATAATATGTCCTGCGCAGCTGACTGATCTCCTTAAATGAGAACAGCCGCTGTGGCCGAAATCGGCCGTGGACGCCTTTATTATTAGTTTGGCCCATAATGGCCAGTTCCAATAATTAATCTGTTGTTATGATACCAGAGATAGAATTTGACATTACCTACTTGTAAGGGGCTTATGTCAAAATTCTTTGTTTAGTAAGGAAAATATTATATATGTAGGTAGATGGAATATTGAGAACAGCCGTAAGTGGATAACAAAATCTGCCGGGGCTACGGGATTGTTCGCGCGAGTTACCGCGGCCTGGTACATAAAAGACCTGCGACGGAACACGACGGCTTTTAGTCAGTAAGAGTCTGACACTCCCTCACCGCGCGTAACCCACAGCGGGAGTGGTCATTTGATGATTTTTGACGTCGTTGAAAAAAAATGGATACTAAAACGAGTTACCTATATGTATAAACTAGCTTCTGCCAGCGGTTTCACCCGCATCCCGTGGGAACTACTTCCCGTACCGATAAATGGGCTATCTAACACTGAAAGAAATTTTCAAATCGGACCAGTAGTTTCTGAGATTAGCGCGTTCAAACAAACAAACTCTTCAGCTTTATAATATTAGTATAGATATAGGATACACAGTTAGACTTAGGTATTGTTTCTCATGTTGACTTTATTTCATTTTCCAGACATTCGTAAGTCTTTTTTTATATTTTAATTACTATTTTACATAAATGCAGTGTTTGTATACTTTTGTAAATTGCTTTTCTAATATATTATTGTTTTTTTTTTTCCAAACTTTAGCCACCTACCGTAAGTTTTTTTCAATTAAATAATTATAGAATCAGATTTATTGAGTGTCTACCTGTTTTTAATTCTATTTATTTATACGTTTTTCTAGAAAGTAAGTACCTACATTTTTTTATTATTTAACGTAAAATACGTACCTACCTACATATACTTATGAATCTTTTTAAAATTCTGATTATTTATTGAAAATTTATTATTTTAGGTGGGCGTAAGTATAAATCATACCTTACATAATTAAAAGTGATAGTCTAAGCTGACGGTGAACTTGTGCCTTGTAAAGTAAGACAGTATTCATAAACCAAACTGACTGTCAGCCGCTGAATGTGAGCTGGCACTCAATGTGAGCATCTACGCATTAATAAGGGCGGGGGCCCGATTCTGCTAAGTAGGTAAATGTCAAAATTGAATAGAAATTAAATCGAAATAGCAGTTTTACCATATCGGGCATTCTGCTATTAATTCAAGACCAATCGTATTCCAATGACATTCGATTGGTTTGCAGTTGGTCTGCCATTTGGTCTGTACGGTGGTTTGCTCTACAATCATATTGCAATCGTAAATAATTTGCAGGCAAAATGTTTCATTATATAGAATCACAGAAACGGATAAAAAAGTTTATTTAAAAGAAAAAATAGCGGAATGCCATATACGCTTCAATCGTAATTGAGTCGTGATTGGATCGCAGTCGAATGTGAATCGTATGTCGCTTAAGTAAAGTTAGGAGAATCGGGCCCCAGGCCTGGCCCAACGTATCGTCGGTTAGATGTGAACGAGAAAGTGAATATGTATGGAAAGACGACGTTCGCTTTCTTTCGGCGGCTGACAGTCAGTTTAGTTTAAACACAAAGTGTACGGTTTAACGAGTATTTTTTGTTTTTCAGTGTATGTGTTTGACTCGCGGCCCACTGCCAATCTTCAAACTTATCGGGAACCTACACTTCAGAGGAATAAAGGTAAAATCCTATTTAAACTATACTCCTACTACTATTTGCCTGCTTCAGTGGGCCGAGAGGGCTGCGATGAAATTGTGGGTTTTAGAAACATTCTCAAAACAGCCCGGAGCCTGGAAGTGACCTCATAAGTTATAGTTTACATCTCAGATAAGTTCCTGACAGGCTTTTTTTTATCGATGGCAAAAATCATCAAATGACCCTTCCCGCTGTGGGTTAGCAGCGGTGAGGGAGTGTCAGACTCTTACTGACTAAAAACCGTCGTGTTCCTTAGGCCTTTTATGTATCAGGGCCGCGGTAACTCCTTCGAACAATCTCGCAGCCCCGGCTGAAAGTTCTTGACAGGCTATGAGAGACAGGAATATTTCAGTAACTGGTCTTAAACAAGGTATTATTTTTTCCAGCGCTACGGACGTGGAGGAGGTTCATCGACCACGGATTCGAGCTCCACAGTGTGTCCGCCGTGCAACTGTAATGATTGCTTCACCACCAGCGGCCCCGGCGCTGACGAGGACAAGCGCAAGAAGCCTTGCTAACTCATTACATCAACTATACACCTTGTAGTTTGTTTGTTTTAACATGCAAACATACAAAAACAAACCATAAATTTAGGATCCCAATACTGTTTAACTACATAATATAAAACAGTCGCTTTCTCTGTCCCTGTATGTTCAAATCATTAAAACTACACAACGGATTTTAATGTGTTTTTTTAATAAACAGAGTGATTGAAGAGGAAGGTTTATGTATACATATAATGTAGTGTATATAGTATTAGAATTACACCCGTGCGAGGCCGGGGCAAGGTACTAGTAATATGTAGATAGGTATGATGATATGATATCCATCATAGAGAGCTGTCATTGAACATCTTTGGTAGTCGTTACGGGTAGAAGCCAGTAAGAACCAGTCTCATCAAGAGATATTGGGTTGCCCTGGTCTCTGGATTGAGGAGGTCAGATAGACAGTCGCTCCTTGTAAAACACTGGTACTCGGCTGTATCCGATTAGATTGGAAGTCGACCCCAACATAGATGGGAAAAAGTTAGGCAGTTGAAGAACAAGAAAAAATCAACTAAAATATGTACAATAATTTTAATCTACAATAATAGCCTAAAGAGAACTAGTGGAATCTTTGATTCTTTTCAAGTCTTTGCAGATATCGGACTCATTGCTCGAGGAACACATAGACGCTTGAGATATGTGCAATAATTCCAGATCCAGGTCAGGCTTAGACTTCTTTAGACCAGGGTCTGACATCGGAGTTTTCGCCTTCCTCGTCAACAACGATATGACATTCTTAACCACATTATTTTTCGATGTTTTACTCGACTGCGAAGAAGCTGAACTTTTGGCACCGCTTGAGATGCTCGTAAAAGAGTATTTAGAAGCGTTGTCACCAATGAATATGACACCTCTTTCAGATAAAAAGTCTTCTATGGAGTCATTTGAGAAATAAGCCTGAGCGGCTTGCTCGATAGAATCAGTCTTTTTGTCCTGTTTGTACAAACCGAAGTTTTTACTATGCGAACTCTTTTTAAAACCAGAAGGCGCGCCTTCGTAATTGTAGCTGTGACATCTAATCACTTTCTCAGAAGAATCACTCAACTGCTCTCCGGGAGGCTTAGCTTCACTTTTCTTTACAATACTCTTGACCGATTTAGGTTTTTTGTGATCACGAACCTCTTCTTGAAAATTGACTTTTGTGTCTGTTGGTTTTCTGTGTTCTACAACTGTGTCTTTCTGTCTATCTGTCCTTGAGTCGTCATCGTTTCTTATTTCAGGTATTGTTTCAGAGCGAGGCAGCCTATTCCAATCCCTTCTTGTTAAACATTTGGAGAGTATATCATCAGACATGCTCAACTTTACATTGTTTTTCCTTTCCTTCTGACATGCTTTGTAGCACTTGATTTTCTTTTCGATATAGTTCGATGATTCACTTAGGTACTGGTAGTCCGTGGTCTCCGTGTCAATATTGCTGGTACAAATGAGGGGTGTGGTCACGGAGGCATCTTGTCTGTAGTTAAAGATCTTTTTGATGACTTTCTTTTTCTTGCAGCAGCTGCAGTTCCTAGAAAGGCAAAGGATCATGGTGCATATAAGGCAGCACTGGATTACCAGTACAGTAGACAGGATCACCATAGTGTATTTTTTTGATGCGAAATACTTCACGAAGCAGCACTTCTTCTTCTCCTCTACGGGTTTTTCTGTTGTCGTTGTTTTGCACGGTTTGCACGGCGGCGGCTTAGTTGGTGGTGGAGGTGATTCGTTCATTGTATTAAATTCAACCCTTTCTTCAGGAACCATCTCTGAGTCTAAGTCGTCGCTCATAGGATAGGGCATCGCTTCTGCGGTCTTATTTTCCATCATTTTGATAATAAGGATGTCTTTCGTTTTCCTGTCCTTGCCTCCAGTTAGAGCTTTAATAAATTCAATGTCATCTTTGCTTATAGCTGGTTTATTAATACATTTATTAGAAACTGGATTGTACGCACTGAATGGCAACTCAGAACTTTCGTTTGTTAAACACGTGGGTATTTCAGTGCATCGTTTCTTTATCAGACTAAAGTAAGACTTCTTGCCATTGTAATAAGTGTCACAATGCACTGGTTTACAATCGTTCAATGGATCTTCGTCCACGTGCCTGCAGATTTTGGTGTCCTCAGGAAGGTTATCTTTGTGAAGCGTGGTATCAAATTTTATTTTGATAGTATCCCTTATGAACTTCTTCGGTCTTGATTTTGATTTATAGTCTACGTATATAGTGCAAAATCCTTTCCTATCGTATGGGTCAAGCAGGGGTGCTACTAGTTGTAGCGTCTTCGTTGAGCCTGTGGAAATGTTATAAGTTGGTATACATGATTCTCATCATGCACTGTTGGACATAGGTCTCTCTTATCTTACGAATTGTTGATCGTTCGAAAAAACAACATTGCTACACTATTTATACCTACTAATGAATAGGAAACATGTTCTTGTTTGTTTGTACTTTATCTATACGTTTAATACTTCTGAGCTGATTTGAAAAATTATTGGAAAACTACACTCATTCCGAGTGGCATGGCTATATTTTATTCCGCCACGGGCAATAGTTACCACAGGAAGCGGGTGCTACCGCGGGAAAACGGCTAGTTAATAAATGTTTAGTCTTCACAAAAGACTGACGCCAGAGTTTTTTTACGGTATTTCCTTTCAAGGTAGATTTCTGATAAAAAAGGTGAAGGAAAACATTTTGAGAAAACCAGGACTATAAGGTTTGACATCACCAACCCGCATGAAGCAAGCGTGGTGATTAACGCTCAATCCTTCTCCGTGTGAGAGGAGGCTGCAGCCCAGCAGTGGGACGATAAAAAGGTTGTAACCGACCTCTGAAGGTAGGTACATACCTATATCTGGTTATATGAATATGCATGAGTTAAAGTGTTTTGCTATACCTTGAAACAGAACTAAGTGATTTAATCTTTAGCTTGATGCGAATACCTTCCGTTGTATGTCATTACCACTAATCTACGCTACTTCTGCATTAAGTACTCTTACCCTCAGGAATATGGTCAGCGGCCGTTCCGATAACTTCAACAATATTACACTTGGCGTCATTTGTGTCTAAGCAACACTCGTCCGGGTGTATTTCTACCGTACAATCTTCCCCGCTAGTATTATTTATCTCCGCGTAAAACTGCAGGCCAATAGAACACGGTATCACTTGGCCCAAACCTGATTTCGAAACAATATTTTTACTAAACACAACCATAATTATGTTAAATAATATAAAACTTTTGTAAAAATTCATCTGAATAATTCAGTACTGTCATCGTAGTTACAGTTCTTGTGTCAGACTGTTTACGTTTGTTGTCAGACCGTCAGAACTCTGTGAAGAAATTGACGGTTTGTCTATACTCTGCCATAGAAATTTTTGTTTCGTGGGTAAAACTTTTTTATAATTTTGACGTTTCGCAATATCACGCTTGTTTTCGTCTAAGATAGGTGCAGATAGGTATCAAAAATATAAACGATTTACATGTTGTCTGAGGAATGAAGATATTAGATTCCCTTTTGACCATACCACTCACACATTATACTCTTATCGTTAAATGCCTGCCCTACTTAATTATGATCTCTCTAGTGGGATTTGGATCGGATCGCCGTCCCATCGCGCTATGAGAATGAAGGAATAGAGAGTGCACCTGTGTCTGCGCAAATGTGTGTGCACTATAGTAGGTATGTCCTGCGCAGCTGGCTGATCTCCTTATATGAGAACTGCCACGTGGTTGATAATCGTCTAAGATGACATCATCATAGGTACTTTTGAAGAAGGATTGCTTGAGGAATCACTGACATTAGGACCTAGGTATAAGTATGACAACACAAAAAAAAAACAAACAAAGAGATTTTAATTAAATTATTTAATATAATTCTTATTATAATGAAATGGCATTTATTACAAACTGATATAGTAACAATGTATGTCTTAAAAACTAAGTACTGAGCAAAACACGTCATATATCACAAAATATACTAAATATTTATAAATACGTATAGTAGGTACATTTTACATGTATATGTAGGTAAAATAATGACAATAATTGTTACCTCATTCCCATATTTGTTTGCAAAATTCAGGCGATTTGTATGCCCGTCGTTTTATATTTGAATATTTTTTTTACGTAAGTTTCTTCTTCTTATCGAGTGAGCTGCAGGTTTAATCACCTAACAAGCCCTAGTGTCAGAGTTTCTCAAATACGCCTGACGGCCTCTGAAGTTTCTACCTTGTATTGATTACCACACCAATACCATAACATTGGCTACTACTTACTTATAAACAAAAGAAAAAAGAAATAACTCAAGCTACATTTTTCTGTCATCTGCTTAGCCATGTCCCAACTATTTTGGTGTCAACATTCTTTATTGAACCCTAGGCACCATTTCTTTTGAAAAGATTTTTTTTTCTTCTGAGCTTGGGTTTCCTAGGAAAGCGGTGCCGTCATACAGCGGCCGTAATATTACCGACGCAAATAGACGGTCGTCTTTACGGTGATGACATGTGGAAAGTTCCACGGCCGTTTTAACACACCGTCATAAACTTTTTGCTAGTTGTATATACTTACTAACCTGATTTATTTAATATTTCTTAAATTTCACGACACCAATTCTGTTTTAGTTAACTTTTTCTATAATCTTTACTTTTTATATTATATATTGCTTCGTGGCTACGAACGAAATCTATTCAAATTTCGTCGTCCTCGCTGCTCCAAGAGTTGGAACTAATTTTTTACGTTGTTCGAAAAAAAAACACAAACACGTATTAAAAAAGCTTCACCGCTTTCAATAAAACGTTCACCAAACCATCTGACACCGACAAGACGGCCGTCATGCAAATGGCGGCACTAGCGATGGGCGTTGAATCAACGAACTAGTTGAATCAACGTTGATGTCGCTTCAACGGGATTAACGTTGACCGTTTTCAAATCAACGCGTTGAATCCGTCAACGCGTTGAATTTGTCAACGAGTAAAAATTACAACGACGTTTACGAATTCAACTAGGTTGACGAACGAAACGAGCAACTGAACCCAAACCAAAATAATGTAAAATTATAAATAATAAAATAATGTAAAAAAAAAATAAGGAACTTCGTTCCAATTGTAAATAATAATTAATTAATGTACATAAAAATCAAATGATCTTTTAAATACGCCTAAAATTTGTATTTTATAGCAAATTATTTAGTCAGTCCTAAGCCTGAAAAAAGTATGAAGGGAAGATCATCTAGAAAGTTTTAAAAAATGATATATTAACAAAAACGTTTTGGCGTCTATCGTTGGCGTTGGCGTGTATCGTTGAAAGTCAATGATCGTTGATGCAAGTTGACGTTTGTAACACGTCAACTCGTTGACGAAATTAACTAGTTGATCAACTAGTTGACAAACGGAAATCAACGTTAACGTTTCGTTGACGGAAAAACCGTCAACGACCCATCGCTAGGCGGCACCGCTTTTTGAAGTTACGGCGTCAGTTACCGCCCTCTAGGAAACCGCCCCATTTCGTTTACATAGACAACGTTCTAGTGACGTCATCCACCGCTGTATTACGGCCGATATATGACTGCACCGCTTTCCTAGGAAACCAAAGCTTAACATTTTACTATAAAAATCCCACTATTCTTATACCTATGTATGTACATAAACCCTTAGGGAAAAATATTTTAAACACCTTAAAATCTACTTCCATTTATCTTGTCTACTTTGACCGCGATTACGTACAAGTTTTCACCTTCCAATATTTCCTATATTAGGCACTCTTTTTTCCGAACATTTTCTAGTGAAACAGTTGGATGTTAATTGTCTTATTTTTAATGTAAATAACTCTTTCATTATCTTGTAAATAGGTGTGTATATTTTTCTTGTAAATGAATAAAAGTTGGATCTTCAACGAAAAACATTAAAGTGTTTCGATTCCTACATGGACACTTATTTCTGATCATACCTAAATATTTTTTTATAAGTACATATCTAGGCTAGGTATACAGCCAAAGTCTACGTAATTATTACTTAGTTCTAGGCTAACTTTACGCCTTGGTCATAAAACACTGCATGTAATCATTTTAACTTGTAAGCAACACATTGCTATGATAAAAATAAAAGGCGTAGATTGTTTTTACTTATTCCACAGTTTTTTAAAGTAAATTCACCGTTATAAAAATCATTTACTGAGGTTTAGCACCAAAAAGCGTTTTAAGTCTTTTATTATTAATTATTTGGACCCAGTCAAAAAGAACTGCTTTCACAAACGGTTCGTCGGATTTTATTTCCAACCCACTTTCAAAAATACGAAACCAGAGCACCTACTTTAAGAAAGAAATTACTAACTGTCATTCTTATCAGTTATCACATTGCAAAATATCGATATCAGCTATATTTTTCGAGTATTTCAAAAGACACAATAATTAAATTAAAGATCAACTAGCTTGTAGCACTCGAATAACACCTATTTAAAACCTTTTTACACATCCCTGAAATTAAGCCCTAAATTCAGAAAGAAAAGCCTAGAATTCCACTGAAAATTGCCCATAGTAACCTTAAGAACAGTAGACCTAAGATAGCACAGAAAGTGTAATGGAGTAGCCTTAGCCTGTTAAGTTTTTTGAGACCGGCTGGGACAGTATCAACAGGGTCTTTTAATAAGTAGACCCTGACTCCTCGTATGTAGTTGTAGAAGTAGTCGTTCCAATCCATGGTGCTCATGTCGAAATCAAAGAGATGCTTGTCAGCTTCACACATTTCGCTGTAAAGTTTTTGCGTGTTGCTATTGTCGAACTTCCATTCCCGTGTCGCGAAGTACGCCATCACTTCGGAGAATTTGGTTATTTTCGTGTAGGCTTTTCTTAACCTGGAAGAGAAATTGAATTATTCTTTAACAGTGTCTGTTTTGTTCTAATTTCTTGCCAAAACCATTAAACTGATAGTCTGGTGCCTGGGAAAAGCTTCTTTACCTATATAGAGGTTCGTGAAACAGTGCGTCCGGGATGCGGGTGGCATTGCTAGTCATAAATGTCATCATCACTTCAATGACACCTTTATGCAAAAATTGATCTCTATCCGGTCGTGTCGGATTGCCGTCCCATCGGGTTATGAGAGTGAAGGAATAGTGAGTGCGCCTGTGTGCGCCAAATGCTCGTGCACTATAATATGTCCTGCGCAGCTGCCTGATCTCCTTAAATGAGAACAGCCGCTGTGGCCGAAATCGGCCGTGGACGCCATTATATTAAAAAAGGTTTTGAAATTTTTTGCGATTTGTACGCGGCCGAAACGTCGGGTGGAGAAAAAGGTATCGTACCTTTATAAATACATAGATTATTTATGAATAATAATGGCGTCCACGGCCGATTTCGGCCACGGCGGCTGTTCTCATTTAAGGAGATCAGCCAGCTGCGCAGGACATATTATAGTGCACGAGCATTTGCGCAGACACAGATGCACTCCCTATATATATTTATGAATAGAGGTTAGATAAACACTTACATAGGTTTCTTCCCAATAATGACAGCAATGCCGTCGATGATGTAGGCTGGTACCCAGTGCAGCAGAAAGCAGTAGAGAGTGTAGAGGAACCGGGAAGAGGTGATGGTGAATAAGTAGTAGTATATAGCCTGTACTGTGGGCACTTGGAACCCGTACACTTCATTGTAGTGCATGAATTTCTCTGGAAAAGTTTTTTGTTGATAAGTAAAGAGTATTTTTGCCGTAATTTTCTTATTTGCCTAGCCTTTTCCCAACTATGTCGGTCGGATTCCAATCAACTTGGATACAGCTAGGTTGATACCTAACTACAAATTAAAAACACTGATTTTTTACACCCAGTTAGGCGATTAACACACGGCACCGCGTACCGCCGCGGTAGGCGGTGAAGCGGATCTCATGTCGCATTGACCTGTATTAAATCCGTCCGTAATTCGTAATCCGAATGCCTAACACACGTACACCGCCCGACCGCGCGTTCGAGCGGTGCTCTTTTGTTCGAGCGCCACCGCCCTCCGTGGCGGTGCTCGCTACCGTGTGATAATCGTCTTGCCCGGGCTATTCAATATCCTTTGTTATCTTTCGATGTTGTCTTGTCTTATTGGCTAATGCCCATCCTGCCCAAGATGTACATAGATAGACGCAATACATACGGGACCCACCAACTTAACGTTTCTTCCAACAGACGGTAGAATTCATCATGATAAGTTTAAATCATCAAAATCATTAATTAAAAATACACATACAGTATCTACAGTAATTTTCAGACTCGATGGTCAGAACAGTCAGTTTTATACCAGTAATTTTGTTTTCCATGGGCTCATCACTTGGATATTTTATGAACTCATCAAGAAAATAAGCAACATACCCCAAGTAAGAGGCTTCTGCTCCGAAGACACGTAATTATAAACTGGCGGCGGTAGATCCGGTGGAGGGGCATCCTCGTGGTTACTCCTGGAATCCCGGGCAGTCCTCCAAGCAGCAGCGATACAGGCGCACACCACCATGTCTCCAGGTACCAGGTCGGCTACCACCTTCGCGTCACAGTTCAGCACGTGCAGGAGCCCTACCGCTGCTCCAACTACCACCTGCGAGAATGGAAGATGATATTGTCTGCGTCAGGATCGCTGTCGCAACTATTCGATCCTCTCGAAATACATATAGAGAGTTGCTACCAGCTACCATTAGTTGCTACCAATTGCTACCCTCGTGGTTTTGAAGATATTCAGCATCTAAAGGTTACAGCAGGATCCTGACGCAGACAGGATATTTCTAATCTATTTGAAATATTATTATTGGAAATCTGAAAGTATTTTTCTCACATTTTTTGTGGTTGAACAGATTGATGTTTAGTATGCAGCTAGATGTTTATTTTATCTATTTAGCCAGATGTTAGTTTAGAGTTTAGAGATGGTCGCAATCCTTCTTTTTAACGAGATGTGGCAATGATGAGGCAAACACCCGCGTTGGTTGCTCTCACAGAAATATTGAACGAATTTTTTTGTGGTAGCTGTTAAGAGTCTAGGTATCCATATGAGGGCTGTCTCAGAATATTGATTGTGAAATACTCTATCACTCGTAATAACTTGAAGCAAAAGTAATAAAAATACTACTTACACCAGTCGGTCCATAGACATTGTCTATCCATCCTGATACGGGCTCCTTAGCTGTTCCAATAACTGCAAAGAAACATCATAATACTGAGAAATGAATCAAATGAGGGCTAAAACAGGAAACATGAAGCAAACGAAAATGTTGGCCAGTCTTAGGGTGCTAACATAAAGAAACAGGTTTCCGGTACAGACAAATCTGTACGGGTAGGTACCGATCAGCGCAGGTATAATATTTCAATATAATCCTATTCACTCACTTTTGTGTTTATTTGCTTACCAATGGAAGGCCTGAAGAGTGCGACGGGTAGACCCTGTGAGTACTCCAGCACTATGTTCTCTGCCACTGCTTTGGTGTATGCGTATGTGTTCGGGAAGTCACCCAGAAGACTGGAATAAAATATCATTATTATAAGACTAGCTTCTGCCAGCGGTTTCACCCGCATCCCGTGGGAACTACTTCCCGTACCGTGATAAAAAGTAGCCTATAGCCTTCCTCGATAAATGGGCTATCTAATACTGAAAGAAATTTTCAATTCGGACCAGTAGTTCCTGAGATTAGCGCGTTCAAACAAACAAACAAACAAACAATCAAACAAACAAACAAACTCTTTAGCTTTATAATATTAGTATAGATATAATGTTGAGGACTTTGGGGTCTTGCCTCAGCTGCATGGGTCAATCGATCATAAGGTTGAGCAACCGTGGCAAGCAATCCGTGGATGGTTGACCATCTTGTCAGTAAAGGTTTCTCAGTGTTTTGGGATGCACCTTAAATTGTTGGATCCTAGCTGTGATCACCCGTACTGACACCTAGTCTTACCAAGGAGTATGCATACTGGGTTCCCATAACTGGGAGGTTAGAGGCAGTTGCTTTATGTAAAGCATAGGTACACAACTGCATCCAGATAGACTGGAAGCCACCAACATAGTTTGGTAAAAGCTAGCTTAGTACCTTGAAGACTACTCACCCTGGAGTGATGCTGTCTAGAGTCCTGGCGTCGATGGTCTCCACCATGTCTATAAGTTTATCTCCTGGTAACGGACTCTCGTAGAACTTCTCATCAATGTTGGTTTGTGGACAGTTGCTGCAAAAATACCAGAAATATTAGCTGCTATCCGCTCGGCTGTGGCGGCCATGTGTAACCAATAGAACGTCAGTTGATCGATAGTACAATAAAATATTCGGTCGACAAACAAAACACTCTCATTTTTAGGTTATTCCTATATCGTTAAAGTTTTATATACTCATATTTTATTTATTTATGTGTATATTTATACCTTTACATCAGGCAACTAAGGCCCATAGACAATACGATGCATAAATAGTACCTACAGTTTTTCTTCGAACTATATTTTTTTTTTTTTTTTTTTTGGACACCTTTCCACACACGGTTGGTTAGCCCCATGCTAAGTTATTAATTAACTTGTGTTATGGGTGCTAACACAACTGATAAATTACATATAGCTACACATATACATATTTATAAATACATATTGTAACACCCAGACCACGGCCAACAAGCATGCTCATCACACAAATGTCGACCGAACCGGGAATCGAACCCGGGACCTCAGGTTCGGCAGTCTGGCATGGTGACCATTGCGCCATCGAGGTCGTCAATAATAATAATATATTTACAATTACCAGTTTTCCGTGTAAACCTTATTGTTTATCTACTTATTGTTATCTTTTCATGCTTATCTACAGTTTCAGACACTTTTCTCTTAAATTTCCTATTAAGCATTACATATATTTCAAGACATCTAGGCACATTATTATTTTCGCGTTTCCTAAAGGTAACAACGTTAACTACTATTGTAAGTTTAAAAAATCGTCTAGAATCATCTTCAAAACCTAGAAGGTCTACACTATAACTTCATTTACCTGTAAGCTGTAGAAATATGTACGAAGGCCTTCAACTTGGTGCATCCTCGAGCCAGCTTGAACATCTCCCGCGTGCCTCGCACATTGATCTCCACGGCAGTTTTCAGGGGCTCGTCGAACCTCACAGTCGCAGCCCCGTGGAATATTACATCCACCTGGACAGAAGAGAACTTATAACTATCACAAAAGCATTTTATAGATAAAATATAAATATACTGGCTTGGATCTTCAAACCGAGGAAACTCTTTCTCGTATATGGATGAAAAGTTGCTTATATATATATATTATAAAGCTGAAGAGTTTGTTTGTTTGTTTGTTTGAACGCGCTAATCTCAGGAACTACTGGTCCGATTTGAAAATTTCTTTCAGTGTTAGATAGCCCATTTATCGAGGAAGGCTATAGGCTACTTTTTATCCCGGTACGGGAAGTAGTTCCCACGGGATGCGGGTGAAACCGCTGGCAGAAGCTAGTCGGATATATAAGCAATATTACTGTTAAGTCTAATCAAAAATTATATTGTAGTTTTCGTGTGAAAGAAGCAAACCAACATTTATACGCACAAACTTTCGCGTTTAAAGTATCAGGAGGTAAGGGCTGTTTACAAAGAAGATCGGCATCGGATCACAAATGTACCTATACTCAATACTCAATACTCAATACTTTATTTGCTTTCCATGTGTATTCTTAGGTGGTAGTCTTACATATATATAGTTCACATGGACCCTGTCGGGCACAGCAAAATAAGTGGGATAGGAGAGAGGAAGCTCTTATCGGCTATGTTACTTATTATTGTTAACCTACGTCTCTACTCCTTGCCAAATCTACTAGAAATCTTGCAAAGGAATCAATAAAATCTTTATTAATCTTTTCGCCCCCTAGGCACAGGCCTCTTCTCAAACAGAGAACGAATGGGTGTCTATTACCACGCTTGCTCAAGGTGGAACCAATTTTTCAGACTCTTGAAGTAATGGTTTTCTCACGATATTAACCAAGTTATACTTAAATCCTTGAAGCCACCAAACTTTTAGTTGAAATGAATTCATAATTTACGTTTTTACCTACATTTAAAGTTGATGCAATCATTTGAATATTACATGCAGCTCAGGACAGATAAAACGTCACTAACACAGCCTCCAACATCCTTAGAATACAAGTTTCCTCTATATATAGTAACGCCATTCCTAAACCCGTCGTCAACTAGAGTTCAAGTGTGACTTCTTGCTTACTTGCATACTAGATAAACCTGTATGCTTAGCTTGTTTATTTGCAATAACTTGATGACTAAGTTATATGTATGGTCTTACGGATAAGTGCAGTGACAGTGGTTGGTTTAGCAGAAATCTTAGTACTTAGTATGTTACTCAGGGATAGTTTAAGTTTTTAAAGGTTATATAAATTCCTAATTTGTGTAGTTGTTTGTTCAGTTCATTCATTAAGGAAACAAAAGAATATCTATTCTTAATACTGAGAGGCCAAGCACCACTTAACTATACTTAACGATAACCAAACAATAACCAGCCGTGTACTTGCCGCCCAATGGCCAAATCGACGACAACTGAAAACGTATCAGTTATCGATATAATTTTGGTAATAATTTGAATTTGTGCAAAATATCAACATTACCTAGATTTTCTGAACTACACGTTGCGGTTTTTGCTAAATACTTAGATATTATTGTTTTAAAAAAATCGTACTCGTCATAAAGTCATAATATTGGCTAGACTTTTTCCCAACTATGTTGAGGTCGGCTTCCAGTCTAACCGGATTCAGCTGAGTACCAGTGCTTTACAAGAAGCGACTGCCTATCTGACCTCCTCAACCCAGTTACCCGGGCAATCCGATACCCCTTGGTTAGACTGGCGTCAGACTTACTGGCTTCTAACTACCCGTAATCATGAGCCTGGATCAGGGCCGTCTTTAAACTATTTGAGGCCCTGGGCATATTAGGATCATGGGGCCCCTATGACCTTGAGAAAACACTATTTAGTTATAATACATATATAAAGAAAATAGACAAACAAGGTTCTAAATTTATTTTTATTTAGTTACTACCTAAAAAAAATAGGATATATAAAAAATAATCTACAAAAGTAACTCGCTTAGCATAAAATCCTTAGATTAACTCTATGTTGATTGCAAAGGTACCCTTCTAGATTTAAGATGAGCAAAATTGATAATCACTTCTTCAAAATCTATGGTAGGTATTGAGAATATCACATTCTATGGACATCAGCGACAAACCAGTTAATCTCTCTTGAAGCATTGTACTTCTTAATTCATTTTTTATTCGTTTCAATTTGGAGAAGGAGCGTTCTCCGCCAGTGGCGGCGTAGCATCGGGTAGCACCCGGGGCGGGCTACTTATTGAGCAACCCCCTTTCAAAAAAAAACGACAAAATATAATCACGTAGTAAAATCATACAGAATTAACACAAAAGAACCCAAACAAGTTTGAAAAAAGCACTGGAAAGGGAAGATATTTTTTTTTAAAAATTTTGATTTTTGGGACGCAATAGAGATGTAAAGAATTCAGAGAAAACTAAACTACTACTAAAGTGTAAAGCGCGAGCGTAGTGAGTGCGAAATTTTTCAGATTTTTAAAACAAAAGTACCCAAACAAGTTTGAAAAAAAGCACTGTAAAGTGAAGAAGGCGCGAGCGCAGCGAGCGCGAAATTTTTGAGTTTTGGAACACAAAAGTACTCAAACAAGTTTAAAAAAAAGCAGCTGCGAGCGTAGCGAGCTCAACATTTTTTGACATTTGGGACGCAAAAGTCCTCCACTTCCACTTACAAATAGCGCCTAAATAGCTTAGAAATATCCAAGTGATTTTTTTTTATTGTTATTATGAGGACTCTCTAATTTACCTCAGAATTAAGCACAAATTAAAAGAAACCGAAAATAAGCGAGCGTCAATTGTTTTTGCTACTTCGGTGCTTTAACTTTTTGCTAGATTGAGGACTCAAAAAATAAGCGCAGAACAAATTAGAAATGAAGAAGAGATATTTTTTTACTTTGAGGAATTAATTTAAGTAATCAGATAAAAGCAAAAATACAAAGAGAAGGGTGACAGTCGGACTGAGAGGGGTGACCGCCTCGATATCTCGCACATACACTGTTGTAGGTTTGTTTAAAATTTCTAAAAAGGCTTCGCAGATTAGAATGGCACCCTTAGTGACGTTATCATCATGCTTAAAAATATTCTCAATGCAATTTCTACGTTAGGAAATGTGTGTTCTTCAATTTTGTTTTGCTTCAATAGATTATATGCTTCCTGTACACAGTTAGGTGCTTCATTTTCACTCTGAACATTTTTTAATATTCTTTTAAATGTTCATTATCATTCTTTTAATTGGTCATTATCATCAGATTTTTAGTACCTAAATATCGGTTATCATTTGGTAATCTAGCAGGAACTAGGGGGCCCCATTCGATCGCGGGGCCCTGGGCACTTGCCCATAGTGCCCAGTGGAGAAGAGGGGCCTGGCCTGGATGATTGTATAATAACTAAGCTATTTTACATAAATATCACATGATTTGAACTTCACCTTCCTCTTGCTTAGTCAGTCAACAAACGTCACGTTTCACGGTAAGTACGAAACACTTACTTAACAGCAAATATTTGACTGTTTTAGAAGAAAAACCTGCGCAGAATATTAATGTCGCAAACAAACTGCGAGATAACATTACGTCCATTGCCAAAAACTATTGCAAATAGACGTCAGTTTATAAAAAAATGCTTTAACTAGGCAAATACTATGTAACTTAATAAACTTTATAATGTAACGGAGAAGGATAACGTCTTAAGAAACCCTGAACTGTCTAAAAGTATGAAATTGCGCGCGAATTCTTGCGCGCGTGGTGAGTAGGTAACGCTCGTTCCTTTTCTGTATGAGCAAAGACGCAAAGACCGCAGCACAAACGTAGGTCAGAAAAGGTCTGATGTTGATGAATCTAAACACATCACTAATGCCTTATTTCACATAGTTAAATTCAGACGTCTTAATAATTCTGTAACTAATAATGTAACTCAAGTGAAATAGTGTTCAGGCAAACGTATTCTAATCAGATCTCTAATAAGAAGTGTCGCATCCTAGACTGCATCCTAAGAAAATTCAATTAAAAGAAGATTTCGGACTTCTGAATTTAGATAAAGCAGTAAGGCTTCTACAAAAACATTACTGCGCAACATGAAACAAAAAAAAAAACAAAGAAAAAAAAAGGATCAGCATGGCGATCCAACGAGGTAATGCTGCCAGCCTCTTGGGCACGCTCCCAGTCGACAGCGATGGGGACGCGTTTTAGTTATAATTTTACTTATTATATGTTGATTTTCGATAAAGACAAAGTTAGACAATTTGATACAGTTGCAAAAAGCCGGTCATTTTACATTTTCTTTATAAAAATACACAAGAAAGATTTCAAAAGGCAAAAAAGGTTAAATACATACCTCATTCATAATTTTGATTCTATCTTCAGGACACATGCCAAGGTCTAACTGTCCCATATCACCTTCCACAATTCTGATCTTCTGGATAAAGTTCGGACACTCCTTGCGTAGTTTGTCGTACAGCTGAAAAGACAAAATCGATATCAGTCAGCCGTTTAGGAGATGAATCAACGCAGCTTTGTGAAAAGCATTTGTTACAATTATTTCTTGTGTTTTCACCAGCTTACTGAAGAAATTAAACCAAAAACGTTTATTTAAATAGCTCTTTTTTCAAACATCAAAAACAAAAGACAGCCCCCAAAACGCCTACGCCACTTCCTATGTGTTATGGCTGGGAAGAAGTAGCGCAACAAACTCCTGAGCAACACATGTCTGTCTGTTAGGAACTATGAAAGGGGATTGGTCTTACCACATCATCAAACTGTTCCTGTAGTCTTTTGGTAATGTCTTTGTTCTTCTTAGGTCGCGCTAGAAGATATATTTTCTTTAAATCTGGACAGGATCTGTAACAAAAGATATTTGTTTTTAGCAGCAGTTTAATTAAAACTACCTACGTGTTTTGGATCAAATGTAATAGGTACGCTCTAATAAGGTCGACCTGTCCATAAGGAACAATGTAATGGAATCTAAGGTAACTAATTCATCCTTCTTCCAAGGATCGTAGCATCATTAAAATTGGTCGTTGTATGCAGTTCTGATGAGAATACAATAATATGACACTGCCGAACTGATCTGATGATGGAGCCGGAAGATATGAACCGGAACTTCATGGTGGAACATCATGATGGCGTCCACGGCCGATTTCGGCCACGGCGGCTGTTCTCATTTAAGGAGATCAGCCAGCTGCGCAGGACATATTATAGTGCACGAGCATTTGCGCAGACACAGGTGCACTCCCTATTCCTTCACTCTCATAACCCGATGGGACGGCAATCCGACACGACCAGAAAGAGATCAGGCGCAGGACCGACATTTACGTGCTCTCCGATGCACGGGTGAATCAATCACCAACTTCCAGACTACGGGCTGCTTTGTGAAAGTTTAAGAAAACCCACAAAGCGATTTCGGCCCGATCCGGGAATCGAACCTGAGACCCAGCGGCCGCGCTTGCGACCACTAGACCAACGAGGCAGTCTATGGGAAAGTCATGTTGATACCAAAGATTATGATTGATGAAGACATTGATGTTGTTAGAAAATTCTTGTAATGATTTTACGAAGCATGTATAAAGGCGTGTTTTACTAGTGTTTCTTTAAACTTTTAATTTATCTCTGCGTCTTGGATATGGGAAGCCCCAGACAGGATTTGAACTCTACTTACGTATATCGTTAGGAACGAGGGTAACCGCAAATCATCATTTATGCATCAGATAGCTGATGCACGGTGAATATCAATGATGCTTATTTGAAAAAGAACCTTATCCTTTCTAATGTTATAAATGCGAAAGTAACTCTGTCTGTCTGTAAGCTTTCGTGACAATACTCATCATCATTCCTCTGCCTGTATCCCAATTTAATTTGTAATCGGCGCAGCATGATTCGGATTCCATACTCTTCTATCTGCCGTCATCTCGAGTATCATTCTTCTCTCTATGCTGGCCTATCTGTTTGTATTTAGTACACATGCAGTTTAGAACCTGAGACAGGACAAAGGCTTCCTTTTACCTGAACGTGGTAAGTAATTCCTCCGGTGGAACCGCGGGAAACATCTAGTTAGAGTAGTTAGACGTATGAGGGTATAAAATTGCACCTGTTTGTTATAAATAATGCATCATTTCTGGGATATTTTCTGAAGCGTGCTTTTTAGAGTAAATCAGGGGTTCTCACGATCGATCTTGCAGGCAGTTGCACCAGGTAATAAAATGCATCATGAGAATTCGTGTTGCACATTAGGTAAATCCCATATTATGAATTCTATACCTATGTATAATATGAATTTTTGGGTACACATATACATGTATGTTTCTTTTTACTCAATAATGAAGTACCTAGGTACGATAGGGATTTTAAAAAAGTGACAATAAAAGAGGGTCTTACTGTACTGAAAATCATTTTTACTACATAGTTTACATATACCTACACAAAATTGTTACCTAAAATATACTGATTGCAAGAAGCTGTTCCCTCAGAACAAAGGCAAAAGCTACTGGCAGAACCTATATAGTTCTAATATATCAGGTATTGAAGTACCTAGTACCTTCCAACAAACACCTTTCTCAAGCACGACACTATCAGACATCTATCACTGTTTGTAAATGCATTAAACGCACTGTCCATCAAGATAGCTTTACATTGATTTATATGCTGGACGCAAACGTGACGGACAGCTACTGCTGGACGTTTGAATAGTGAACTAAACTGTGGTGTAATGTTATTAAAAGTATGTTGTCACATTTGGCTGGAATATTCATCGTCATCATAGTCTGCCTAGCCTAGCTTTTTAGGGTCGGCTGCCAGTCTAAGGTGATCTTCACACTGCCCCGCATCACGCTGCATCTTGCGTGTCGACGCACCTACGCGCGTTCCTGCGGGAGTGCAGATCTGCATCATCGTGCGGGTTTTTCGCGCACTCACGCGAGTTCCATTTTCAAACATACACGTCACGCCCATTCAAAATCACGCGCGTCACTGCGGGATTCAGTGTGCCATACCTTGCGTCTCGCCCCGCACCTACGCGCGGGGGTGCGTGTTTCTCCGCATGTATGTGCGTGATCCGCATGAACGCGCGTGGATGCATTTTCAGTGTGTTGGACTATGCGTGTTTTCCATACAAACGGAGATATTTCCATACAACGGAAAAAAACGCATCCACGCACTACGCTGCATCATGCGGGGTAGTGTGATAATCGCCTAACCGGATGCAGCTGAGTACCAGTGTTTTACATGAAGTTACTGTCTATTTGACCTCCTCATCCAGTTACCCGGGTAACCCAATACACCTCAGTAAGACTGGTTGTCAGACTTATTGGCTTCTGACTACCCGTAACGACTGCCAAAGATGTTTAAATGAGAATCGGGGCTCAATAATTCATCGTGCCTTTCAAAACACGGAAGCAGGACGGGTCATCGTCATAATCAGTATATTTGGAATTACTTATGAAATAGCTGTTCCCCGTTCTAACCCCGAACTTCTCACACTTGGATAAAAAGTACCTAGCCCATGTACTTTCTCAGGCTTTGAACTACCTATGTCGTTTTTTACAAGATTTCAGACAGACAGACAGATTTACTTTCGCATTTATAATATTAGTAAGGATGAGGTTCTTTTTAAAATGAGCATCTATACTATCTACCTCTATCTATACTAATATTATAAAGCTGAAGAGTTTGTTTGTTTGTTTGTTTGAACGCGCTAATCTCAGGAACTACTGGTCCGATTTGAAAATTTCTTTCAGTGTTAGATAGCCCATTTATCGAGGAAGGCTATAGGCTACTTTTTAACCTGGTACGGGAAGTAGTTCCCACGGGATGCGGGTGAAACCGCTGGCAGAAGCTAGTCATTGATATTCACCGTGCATCAGCTCTGATGTATTAATGACGATTTGCGGTTACCCTCGTTCCTAACGATAAAAGTCGAGTTAATCTGGTCCGTGAGATTTTTTTATGTAAACTTTGAAAGCCCGCACATTGACATGGTATGGGCATGCAATGAGGAGGGATCATATCACAATAAAGTGTGTGCTAAGTATGAATGTAGATGGAAGGAAAGGAACAGGAAGACCTAAGAAAAGATGGATGGATTGCCTGAAAGATGACATGAATAGGAAGGGAGTGAGTGTCAGTATGACGAGTGACAGGGGAAAATGGAAGCGAAAGACATATTGCGCCGACCCCAAATAAAATTGGGAACAGGGCAGGAGGAAGAAGAAGAATTCCCGCTCACTGCAGACTAAACAGTCGGCCGACAGTTGACCCGATGGTTGGCAATTTCTTTAAAACAAAATCTTGATTTCAATCAAAGTTTTCAGTCGGTCTGATACCGGCTAAATACCTGATCTTTGTAATGTGCGTACTACCATTCATCTTCATACTGATTTATGAGCCCAAACAACTGGCGGACTAAAATTTTGTGGTGTGCGGATGCGGTAAGTCAGTTATTTCAATTCTACGCCGTAATGTAGGAAAATTTTGCCTTTTTTACTTATGTTTGTAGGTAAATTTGATTTGATTAAGTTATGTGAATGTTGGTCACGTATCTGTATCTAATAATATACGCAGTTCACTTGAATTGTTTGAATAAAGTTAAATATGAAACCCTAGCTTAAGCGAGGGATTTTACCCGCGTCTCTTAAGATTTTTTTTTTTATATTTATTTATTCCTTTATTTGTAACGACGTCCACCAACAAGGTGGACAGACGACCTAATATAGGTCGTCGGAAGACGCTGGATGCAGGTCGCCTCAAACAGGTATCTGTGGAGATCTAAGGGGGAGGCCTATGTTCAGCAGTGGACGTCCTATGGCTGAGATGATGATGATGATTCCTTTATTTCAGGCAACTACGGCTCATAAAAATACACATACATATATCATACATAACAATACTTACAAACTATTACATAAAATTATCCATATCACGCACCCGAATAGGTATAATTTGCCTATAACATGCAACGACTGGGCTATCTATCACTGAAATAATATATCAAATCGTAGTACCTTAAATTTGTGCGTTTAAGCAAACAAGCTCCATCCTTATAATATTAGTGTACAGATGAAAGTATTCCTCTAAAAAATCTTCGGGTATACGCTACTTACGAAATAATTTCCTCGGAACGCGAGGAAAGTTGCGGAATACGCTAGTTTTTTTGTGATACTTATACTAAAAATAAGAAAAAAAAAGTATTTATAAAATATGTTAATTACTCCATAATTATTTTTTTTTATCGGTCGATACGCAACCATAACTATAACTGCATCAATTTAAGATGCAATTTAACCATCCTTGTCTAATCTCACAAACTTAACCAACCGTAACATTAACCAACCAGTTGAAATTAACCGTTAACTAACAATTGCTGTGACGAATGTTAATAACATAATCTATAGATACTTACAAATAATAGGTATGAATTCGAAAGTTAATCTGTATTACGCATCACTACATATAAACAAAGGATTCCACCGTGTGTCTGTTTTTTTGCGATAAACTAAAAAAATACTGAACGGATTCTCATATGGTTCTCACCTAAAGTAGATGGTTATAAGGAAAGGTTTACGTATACAATTTACTCGTGCTAAGCCACGACTTGTTATTTGTTTAGTACAAAACATTTGAACGAACTCATCTCTGCACTAAAAACACGAAACAACCACACAAAACTGCCTTTAACTCTACAACGGCTTAACCGATGCACACGAAATTTCACACAGACATACATAGAAACCTGCCCAACAACATAGGTTACTTATCATCTACATTTCACCAGTAGTTCCTTCAGGATACGAGCAAAACCGCGGGCAACCTCTAGTCTCATTTCTAGGCGTTCGTACATTGCTTGCGCAACCAAGGCTGTACGTTCTGAGGCCGAACGCCTTCAAAATACTAATTAAGAACAAACTTATATAAATCAATTGACAGCTGACTGTATTGTTGGTTGATACACGCCTCTTTCTGATCGGTATGAGTAGAATTTGTAATTAGTGGGAGCTAATTATGGATGTCTCAGTGGTTTTGTCCTGTCTTTGAGGTAAGAGTGTGGGTTTGAGTCCAAGTATACCATCATCTGGCTAGTCATACCATATTATATCCATATACTAATATTAAAAAGCTGAAGAGTTTGTTTGTTTGTTTGAACGCGCTAATCTCAGAAACTACTGGTCCGATTTGAAAATTTCTTTCAGTGTTAGATAGCCCATTTATTGAGGAAGGCTGTAGGCTACTTTTTATCCCGGTACGGGAAATAGTTCCCACGGGATGCGGGTGAAACCGCTGGCAGAAGCTAGTATACCATAACGATAATTAGTTTATGTTATTTACCTCAAAATCTGTACATTATATTTTAAAATAAACTAGATCTTTATATACATTATATTTATATATATATCATAGTATGTATTCATGTATTA
Source organism: Helicoverpa assulta (assembly GCA_963856015.1). Taxonomy (NCBI): domain Eukaryota; kingdom Metazoa; phylum Arthropoda; class Insecta; order Lepidoptera; family Noctuidae; genus Helicoverpa; species Helicoverpa assulta. Next base: position 1,334,899 of record CAWLCW010000003.1, read on the forward strand.
TTTCGGTCTAACGATATGCTGGGTATGTGTGCCACATGGAAAAACAGTTTTTGAGAGGGTTTTCGGCTTCTAACTTCCCATAACAACTGCCAAAGATGTTGTAAGTACTTTTATAGAAATTATATGGACAGTGGACACCATTGACTACAATCATGGAAAACTTCTTGAGAAAACGACGCAAATTGTACCGACTACTAATAAGTAGCTGTATGTATGTCCACTTAAACTAATACAAAGTTTTTTTATACGCCTCGTATACACGAAACATGAGAGTTCAGTTTTAGTGCACTTCAAAAATTCTCAAGATGTACCTACACTTGAGCTGTTGTGACGTTCTTAAGCGAGTAAAGACCCCAGGTGGCTATGTTCAATCAATATACATATCAGCGTAGCGTCAAGAGTTGAGAGTCGGAGGCAATTTCAAACTTAGTCCAGGTTGCCTCACGATGTTTTTCTTCAGTATTAGTCTATGGTGACCCAAAACTCTGCAGGGGCTGCGGGATTGTTCGTGCGAGTTACCGCGGCGCTGGTACATAAAGGGCTTAAGAAGGAACATGGCGGGTTTTACTCAGTAAGAGTCTGACACTCCCTCACGCTGCACACAAAGTCGGTTAAAAGAGGTGTCTCAAGACACTGGGAGTGAACCAATATAACAAGGAATACGCATTAAGTATTACAACATTTACTTGATCCAATCATTCTGATTTAATTTTAAGATTTCAAACAGAAGTGAATGGTTTATGGTTAATGCTTGATCCATAAGCATCTTAAAATTAAATCAGAATGACTGCAACTTTTCAAATTTAAACTCAGTGTTCATGCTTATAAAGTCTAATATTGAATAACTAAAATTCTATTAGGTACAAGTATTAGCCTTTCAGTTTTATTAGTAGTTATAATAAAAGGGTGACTACGATTTTGTGCTGTGAATAGATAATGTAGAATTTGAGCTGTCTCACTGTAGAATGAAGACCTTTACAAGAGGATAATAAACCTTATTTTAATGTTATATTCATTAAATGTCAAAGTTATTCAGTATTTATTGACTCAATAATCACTAAGAAAACCTACACCTACATATCATACCATAATCTCTTTCTATACTAATACATAACATCCTAAAAAATATTTTTACGTGTACCTTAAAGGCTCCGAAACTACTGAAACTTGAAAAATTCTTCCACTGTTGGGAAGCTACACTGTTCCCGAGTAACATAGGCTATATTTCATCTCGGTATGGCAGTAGTTCCCACGGGACGCGGGTACAATTGGGGGAAATAACTAGGACTGTGTATATATTGTTTTATGTTTAAAAATCTTGGTTCTCTTAGCTCATCATCATCTCCCGAGCCCTTTCCGAACTATGATGGGGTCGGCTTTTAGTCTATCCGGATTCAGCTGAGTACCAGTGCTTTACAAGAAGCGACTGCCTATCTGACCTCCTCAACCCAGTTACCCGGGCAACCCGATACCCCTTGGTCAGACTGGCGTCAGACTCTTAGCTCAAATAATATAATTTTAATAGCTAATTAGGTCATGGAAATCAGATTTGCAATCGCTCTATAAAACACTACAAGCTGCATCCGTTTAGTCTGATCGCATTACAGATTGCATGTTTTCTCCTTCCATACTCTTCTATCTGCCGTCATCTCACAAGTAACATTCTTTCGTACCATATCTGCTAGTTTATTACATTATAATAGTCCTAGATAAGACTGCAGTATGATAAAACACAATGTTGTGTCTAAGGTTTCACGTAAATTAATGTAATGATAGTTATCTATTTTTTATCTATGGTTACATCTTTACATTGGTAGAATGATACATAGATATGGTAAGAAAGAATGTTACTTGTGAGATGACGGCAGATAGAAGAGTATGGAAGGAGAAAACATGCTGCGCCGACCCCAAATAAAATTGGGATAAGGGCAGGAGGATGATGATGATGATCTTTACATTGAGAAACCAAAACTAGATGGTGAACAATTTGATTAAAATTACCTTAACCAGGGCTGATTTTCAATTTTTGCAAAAAAGGGGGCCCTTATTGTATCTAGTGAATAGCATAGACAAAGATTGATTTTGGGTTTTGCAGGGCTCTAAAGAACATAAGGTGTGCTGGGCCCAAGGGATAAGAATGGTCAGACTATACAAAGCTAACTATCGCACTCCTAACTATGTATAGAATACCTTCCTTTATTAAACTAACAATGACCTAAAAATAATTGTAAAAGGAAAACGAATTTTTATTTTCGTAATAGGTACCTACATAAAAATAGACGAAAATAAAAATCTTGACTTCGCAAGAACTACAAAATATCTCTATTCGCTGCGATATGTATGCAAAACACGCAAATTATTATGTCGGTAATTTTATTACGAAATTATACTTCTTACGTGCTATACGTTTAACTATATTAAACTAGCCGCTTCACACGGTTTCACCTGTATCCCGAGAAACAACTGCCTATCTGGCCTCCTCAACCCAGTTACCCGGGCAACCCGATACCCCTTGATATTTTCTTAACTCTAACTTTAAATCAGAAGTTCTTACTTCTACATTATAAAAGCGAAAAAATTAAGGAAGACGCAAAGGAAAGATAATAATTTGCTTTAATTAAGCTTGACAATCGACTTTTTTGCCTTGAGTGTAGCGAAGGGCTGCTTTCAAAAAGCTTGCCCTTAAGAGGACGAATTGGAATTTTTGGCGCCAAGGATGTCAATTTTTCTCAGTGAATACAAAACGGATCAAAATACAACTTGGTTACCTGAAAGTTCATGATATAAGCCTTATTTTGTTAGTTGTAGAAACATGATTAGGTAACTTTTATAACAGAGAAAAATATATCAAACATACCTCTTTTTAAAAAGAGATTCACATATTATGGGCAAACGGGACCGATTTAAGCCTCTTAACTTTTTTAGTAGTTGAGTATATACATACTCTTTAAAATGGTAGTAGGAATTTTTATTAAATTATCATTTCTAAATATTAAAATTACAAAACCATTTTGTCGCTTACGACTTTTAGTTATAAGCTAGCGCGCGTATTGTTATCCTCGCCCCGCTCAGACGCTCCGACCCCTTTTGGCGCCTTAGATGCGCGTGCCGGTTATGGAATTATTGTTGACCACTTCCTCGCCTTAACTATTTCCTTGTGAAATTGAAAATAACATAAAAATAATAAGAATTTTTGACCTCGAAACCCGGAAAAATCACCGATATTGTTTCTTCTGGTCTACTCGCTCTAGCAAACAGTACCTTAATATCGTGCAAAAATTTCTAAAATGTTTGCGAAACTACAACCTTTCTGACCTGACCTGACTCGTACCGTAGCGTACACATTATTTGCTCGCGAGCAAGATGATGAAAGAGATGTCAAATTTTTGTAAAATCTAGCTTAAAGCCTAACTTATTTTTCAAAAAAGACCTTAACAATGTAATACCTTATCTTTTGCTCATTCAGCAATCGTCTTTGCCATCAATGAGGATACTAGTAAATTGACATAGGAAGTAATTTAGGAAGCAGGTAGCTTATTGCAAATCGTGTTCTAATGCGACAAGGTTGTGTTCCGTAGGTGTAATTGGGCTTTGTTGTAAAACTAACAGACTTGCTGATGATATTTTTAGGGTTCCGTACCCAAAGGGTAAAACGGTACCCTATTGTTTTCGCTCCTCTGTCCGTCCGTCCGTCCGTCTGTCACCAGGCTGTATCTCATGAACCGTGACAGTTAGAGAGTTGAAATTTTCACAGATGATGTATTTCTGTTGCCGCTATAACAAAAAATACTGAAAACTAGAATCAAATAAATATTTTGGGGGACTCCAATACAACAAACGTGATTTTTTTGCTTGCTCGATTTCGGATAGTATGGAACCCTTCGTGCGCGAGTCCGACTCGCACTTAGCCGGTTTTTTAGATCTAATATCATTTCTGCTAGAAAATATGTTTTTATAAGGATGAAGCGTTTGTTTAAACGCGCTTATCTCAGGAACTACAGGACTGATTTGAGAAAATCTTTCTGTGTTCGATGGTCCGTTTTTTGGATGAAGACTTCTTTTTATCCGGATGTACGGAGTAGTCCCCTCTTTTATGGAGACGTAGAAATTAGTTTAATATGGCGGAATCGATGATCCACGGAAAAATGGCTGGATCGATTTGGTTGAAAGAAGAGTGGCGAACTTGTATGTAAACTGGGACCCATTGATATAAGATTCGTACATAATTGAAACTTAGTACTACTTGTAGATCTATACAAAACTAACAAAAAAGCAAATGGATAATGAGTTGCAAAAGTTGGAAGAAAAAAGTTATGCGAGGTAGAAGATTATAGGTAACCTAAAAATCTCAAAACGAAAAGAATATTTGTGAACTAGGCACTTGGTGACCTGGTTTAAACTTTTAAACTATAGATGAACGATGTCTTAAAGATCGCCTTCACTGTTTGTTCAGCGTAGGCATCGGATAAAAGTGTGGGCAGCGCAGACGCCGCGACTACCTACGTTGTGCAGGCGTCGCGTTCTCACGGCATCAGTGAAGGGTGACAAATCAACATCGAGCTGTGCTGGACTGTGCTGTTTTTTTAACTTGGCCGTCTCTAATATTTTAATGAGGATACAAACAAATCATGCTGTGCAGCGCTGTGCGAGGCAAGCTCTGTTTAGTTGACCAAACATATCACAGCCTAGCAAAGCTCGATGTTGATTTGTCACCCTTGACTCTTGAAGGGTAATGCATACGCAGCATTAGTCCTGCAGGTGCCCGTCGCATGCACCGCGTTACTGCAGTTATGTACAATTGTGCGACTTCTGCGCCGCAGTGGAGAAGTCGCACAATTTTATTACGTTACGTTACGTTAACGCAGCGTGCCGCAACAACGTAGCGCAGGCGTCACGTTGTAGCTCAGCAGCAGTGTGGGTAAAAACATATAGGTGTTAAACTATTACATAAAAACATGTTTACTAAATGAAACAATATAGGTACTCATTATTAAAAAAAACATCTTTTATTTACTTTTTATCACAACATAGAAGGAAGAGGATAATGTATTTATTAATACAACTATTTATGTTTTTTTACATACCTACCATCACTGTTTCTGAACTAGCTGCATTTTTAGACAACCTTTCAACATATTATTTACCTAATTAAAAGATTGTCCAAGAATGAAGCTGGCGCAGAAACATAGTTCTGGTGTCTGGCATGACCCATGTACAATGCACTTTCTCAATTATCTGAGCATTTTCATCCAATACACGATGTCTTCGTAATCGTGCAATGCGTAATTGGCAATTGACACAACGCATTTTGCACGGTAAATAAGTCCAAATCACTTGCAAATCGGAATCCAAAGATAAATAAGGTAGTCGTTATGCAGAATAAGTCCAAATAGAAAGCCAAGTCGTCAAGAAGTAATCCACAAAATCGCATTCAAATCCCAAGTTAGCCGTTGAAAACAAAACCAAACATGGAATGACCATCGAGCTTAGAAGTCAATGGAAATGACAGAACACAGGGGCCCGATTCTCCTAATTTTACTTAAGCGACCTACGATTCACATTCGACTGAGATCCAATCCCGACTCGATTACGATTGAAGCGTATGTGGCATTCCACTATTTTTTCTTTGAAATAAACGTTTTTATCCTTTTCTGTCATTCAATAATGAATCATTTTGTCTGCAAATGATTTACGATTGCAAAATGAATGTAGATCAAACTACCGTATAGACCAAAATCACCAAAATAGCAGACCAATCGCAAACCAATCGAATGTCGTTGGAATACGATTGGTCTTATATTAGTAGCAGACTGCCCGATATGGTTAAAACTGCTATTGCAATCATATTGCGACTCGATTTCTATTCGATTTTGACATTATTAACTTAGGAGAATCGGGCCCCAGCACTGACAGCAGCCTCTAGCCACAAACGTTCCTATTTGCGTTCGCACAAAAAAGGTTAGCAATACAACATGCTAGCGTTGTAATTATTATTTACTAAATGTGTACTTTGCTTATTCATTGTTGCTGTTTCTATTTTACTTTTTAAGTAAAAAATACAAGAAAATAATAACTGCCAAACGTAGACGTTCACAAGTGTACGGCGATGAATCTACTTAATAATTAACTATGAAGATAGGAACGTAATCAGTGACACACGATGCGTTCGCAAACTGCATGTTATCTAATTTTTAAAAGATTTAGTTTATTTCTAACTTTTAATTCCCATGAGCTAAAAACTCAATATTTTTTATATAATCTTCTACCAAACTTGTTATTTAAATTCATATAGATTTGCAAATGAATGATCTTTAAATCATGTGGGTCCATTTTCGCCATTCTTCTTTGGTATGCAGATAAGTGATACCCTGGATTAACACATAGGCTACTTTTTACCAACACACCACGCGGGCGAAGCCGCGAGCGGAAGCTAGTAATACATAAAGGTAACCAGTAATATAAACAAGTTACTTAAAGTTCATTAGGTACAAACCTATAGTTTATGGCATTAATATTTAAATGTATATTCAACGAGGTTTTCAAATGCAAATTAGTGGTTATTGCAAATTGCAATACTAACGGCCAGTTTCTTCATCAAAAGTTAAAGTTATGGCTAAAGTAATGGCTAAAGTAAAAGTAACGGTTAAATTCAATTTTTCTATGAATTTTGCTGTCAGTTTAGCCTTGAAAAAATGAATTTGACCGTTACTTTTACTTTAGACATTACTTTAACTTTAACTTTTGATGAAGAAACTGGCCGTTAGGCTTTATATTTAGTTCATACCAGTGTGACAAAGCTACATATAATGTAGAAAAGATATTTAATGTACTTCTTATCGAGTGAGCTGTAGGTTTAATCACGTAACAAGCCCTAGTGTCAGAGTTTTACAAACAAGGCCTCTGACGTGGAATTGTAATAACGTTTGTAGGTACAGGTGTTAAGACCGAAATACGATTTTAGACAAAGATTTATTTAAAACCGACATTAAAAAAGAGGTTATCAATACGATTTTTTTCACTATTATATTTTCAGACTAGCTTCTGCCAGCGGTTTCACCCGCATCCCGTGGGAACCTCGGCACGGACCCGGATAAAAAGTAGCCTATAGCCTTCCTCGATAAATGGGCTATCTAACACTGAAAGAATTTTTCAAATCGGACCAGTAGTTCCTGAGATTAGCGCGTTCAAACAAACAAACAAACAAACTCTTCAGCTTTATAATATTAGTATAGATATGATGACCAAGAGTTTATAACAAAATCCAAAGGATGCTTTTAGAAAAAATGTACACATGTACCTAACAGTCTGCGTTAAAACAATCACAAAGGTGCACGTTACGATTAACATATTGTCTCATGGTGCTCGTAAAGGATTTTCCTTATAGAATAAGTATAGTACTGTAGAGATGTAGTACTTAGATACTCTTTGGTGGTAAGGTTTTATTTCTTATATTGAATACCTGGCCGGACAATTATTTAAAGATATTAGAATAGAAATAAGTTTTTATATTGAAGTGTGACTTCACCCCTCGAGCCCAAACAATAAACGCAAAGCTGAAGTTATTTTGCAATCTTTTAATTAAATATCCTGAGATCCCCGGTTCCTAGCGCGCCACGCGCTACAATTTGGTGGAGGCGCCGACGCCAAAGCCCCAGTATAATTTTCAGGTCATTACCGCGAAAAAGTCGCGTGGTGACACGACGTCGAAGACGGGAAGGAAGAAGAGCCTGGTAGAAGGATTCCTGGGCACTATAAGTTCTGGTAAAAAATTGGAACACGAAGATAAAAAGAGCTAAGTGGAATTTTAATTATTTATTATGTGAAAAATGTCTCAAGACATTATATTTTTCTCGGGCGTCAATGACATTTCATTGGACGACTTTCTTCTTCAATTTCGCATCATTGCTGCGATAAATAAATGGAAAGAAAACGATTTTGCACTACTACTAGGTGCATATTTGCAAGGTCCCGCTCTTGCATTTTACAAATATAATTACGTCGATGGGATCGAATATAAGGCCATATGCGACAAATTAAGGGCAGAATTCCCTTGTAATGTAAATTATGTAGAAAAATTCTACAACGCTCGACAGGAGCAAAAAGAAGAACCGTTGTCATTTTATTATCGTCTGTGTGGCTTACAGACGAAAGCAAATGTTACGGACGATGATATTTTTGTAAAAACTTATTTAAAAGGCCTTATTTTTAAGTATAAGACCATGTTAAGCTCACAGATTTATGCAACCAAGTCTGAGCTACGTGAAACGCTGATGCAAATGAGATATTTGTTCGGAAAAGAACAAAATCAAATTATCAATTTGCCTGTCATTCCACCGAGGAATGATGACAAGAAATTCTATGACAAAGAACATGAAAGAAGTGCCCCTTGTTCACATGTTAATACACATAATGCTTTTAGTGTGGAGAAAGAAGCACCGCCCAGCAAAGATGTGGAGATGGAACAGCATGATGAAGAGCAGCATGCGGAGCAGCCTGTGGAACTGCTGGCGATTGGATCGGAAGTAGAATATAAGTCTGGTGAGACCGGTCCAAATATTAATGTGTTGATTGCTCAACAGGAGTTCAGGGCGTTAGTTGATACAGGAGCATCGGTGTCCTGCATGTCCGAGAGATTGGCATTGCGACTGAAAATAAAGTATGAAAACTCGAGTTATACGGCTTCGTCAGTCTCTGGTGCACGATTAAATGTACTGGGCGAAACCTGTATTCACCTTTTGATAAATTCGTGTTTTTTCAGTCACAAATTTCTAATTATCAAAAATATTAAACAAAATTTAATTCTTGGTAGAGATTTTCTTTGTAAAAATAATTGTTTGATAGATTTTTCCAAAAATCATTTAATTTTGAAAACGAGGTTTTTGCCAAGTTTGTTAATATTGGCACTTTAGAAAATGATAGGTCAGAGTCAAATACACTGACAGATAAGGGTCACCATAGTGACAAAAATAATGACAAAATGACATGTGACATGGATAACGAAATAAAGAAAATTAATTATATTTATTTTCGAAATAAAATAAAAGCAAATTATAATCGGAATAAAGTTTTGCGAAAGCGACATAAACGTGTTGTTTCGAAATCTAGGAAGACTTCCACATCATCAAAGGTATTAAATAATGCAAAGTTTATGGGTTCTGGTTATTGTTATTGGAAAAATGTTAGGAAAAATAGTAAAAATAATTATTTTTGTTCTTCAGAGGGGAGGATAGACACGCAGTTTATAGAACGTATTCCTCTGCGTAATATTAATAATAATTTAGTATTTTTAAATAAAAAGAATGTAAATAAATATAAATATAGGAAAAATTGTGATTGATTTATATGTTTCTAATACGTGTTTTGTAATTTCATGTTATCCTGTACGAGCATTGCCGGTGAAGGGATAAGGAGGTGAGCTACTTCATCTTCGTGAGAAGATGATGTCCACGGCAGAATTACTTCATCTTCAATACGAAGGAAGATGAAGATAACCAATGTGGTCAAGCTTGTGTTATTTTTATAAGTTTTTTAACATTGCTCTGTAAATCTGATCCCAAAATTATTATTTGATTTGGTTTAGAAAAATATTTGGATGGTGAATTGAGGATGAGATCAACTTCGCAATAAGGGGCATAGCCTCGCGAGGAGTGTTTGCTTGACACAATGGTTTCTGCCGAAGATTTATGATCCCTATATTTCATTTATTTATTATTTAATATTCCAAAATTTTTAAAAATAATTATTGGATAAGATTAAATTTATTAAATTCCCCTAGGTGAGAAACTTTGATAACGGTGACTTATCCCTTCATCTGACACGTTAGCGTCCGGCGAAGTTGTAAGTTGTCAATACAGAGTTTTTCTTCGATTGAAAAGTAATCCCTTCAGGACGGGTGTTCACTTTGAATATCCTTTGCTTTTAGCAACACGCCGCGCAACTTTTTCGCACGGTTTTTGTTGCGTGCGAGTTAATGCTAACGTGCGTTATTGTGGTGCAACATGGCACAAGTAAATCATTGACTACGCATGTTATCGTTAACTATCCCATTGTAAGGGACGTGTTTTTGTTAACTCCGTGCATAGGTCACTTTTCTGCTAGGTTTAGGCAGGTAATATTTATATAATTGTCCGCCTATGGCTGCGCTTTTGAGATAAAGTTTCAACTTTATCCTAAGGGCGTAGCTGATGTAGAGATGTAGTACTTAGATACTCTTTGGTGGTAAGGTTTTATTTCTTATATTGAATACCTGGCCGGACAATTATTTAAAGATATTAGAATAGAAATAAGTTTTTATATTGAAGTGTGACTTCACCCCTCGAGCCCAAACAATAAACGCAAAGCTGAAGTTATTTTGCAATCTTTTAATTAAATATCCTGAGATCCCCGGTTCCTAGCGCGCCACGCGCTACAGTACCTACGAGTCTATGAGATCTATGACACAACTTCAGTCACATACATACATTCTAGACTAGCTCTTAATACAGTTTTACCAGTGACCCAAAAAAACTTCTTCGTACTGCGTACTCATCATCATCCTCCTGCCCTTATTGCCAATTAAATTTGCCCAATTAAATTTGGGGTCGGCGCAGCATGTTTTCTCCTTTTCTAGACATATTATATTCGGACCTTAACATACTGCAATATGTTTTGGCATAAGTTTTACAGCCGGCCGCCTGCCTGACGCTAACCCTCCTTGGGAATGCTATTGAGGTGATTTGTCCGTCACCTTGCAGGTAGCCCAAAGTGCTGGTGGAATGCACTAGGCCTTAGCTCCCTTAGTCGCCTCTTACGACACCCACGGGAGAGAGATGGAGAGGTTTTATTCTGATCTGGGACGGTCACGGATCGGATCGAATCGTACTGCGTATACAGGTGAACTAGAGCCTAAGAAAGAACATAGGCTGCTTTACACCCGGATGCGAAAGATGTTAAGTTATAACTAATCTATGATAGAACTCAACATACCTCAACAATTTCTCCAAGACCAGCTTCCCAAGAAAGCCAGTCCCTCCGGTCAACAGCACCGAGGAGCCAGCAAACATCTTCTGTATCTGAGACTCCCCCAGCGCCTCCCGTTCATCCACCATGTCCATGAACGTTATATCCCCTCCCTGCTTCGCTTCGAAGAGCTGGTTCTGCGTTATCATGTCTACCAACATGGCTGTAAAGAAGAAAAAGGGAATTTAGGAAAACGTATTTATGATTTTTTTTCTAATCTACCGAAGTATATCTATAAGTCGTGGTGGCCTTGTGGGAAAAGAACCAACCTCTCGAGTAGGAGGGTGTGGGTTCGATTCCAGTTCAGGCAAGTACCAATGCAACTTTTCTAAGTTTGTATGTACTTTCTAAGTATATCTTGGACACCAATGGCTGATAAAAAGGTGAAGGAAAACATCTTGAGGAAACCTGGACTATAGAGTCTGAAATCACCAACCCGCATTGAGCAAGCGTGGTGATTAATGCTCAATCCTTCTCCGTGTGAGAGGAGGCCTGAGCCCAGCAGTGGGACGATAAAAAGGCTGTAACAGTAATAATCTACCATAAGGTTGATTAGAAAACCACGCTTTGCGCAGCCGGTCCTTGAATAAGTGACCTTATCATCTACGTAAAGTTCGCGGGTGTCATTTGAACATCAGATGGAGTTTATGATTTTGAGGAGCTCGTGGCTATGTGACAGCCACACGTTTATTCGTGTCTTGAAGAGAGGTTAATATGTTGTATTTTAGTAAAATATATAACGAATGCCGATTGAAATGTTATGAGTTGTAATGAGCCGGCATCCACCAAATTGACGCGCCCTCCGAAACACGGAGGAACTCGTCATGACCAGATGGTCACACAACCACGGAACTACATCATTATGTTCTATCTAAACAAACATCTTTGTAATCGATAAACTAAAGACGACTATAAAATCTATTTATAAATATATTTTGATAGGCCTGTACAATCCTTTACAAAATCAAGGTTTATAGTCCACTCTAATATAATTCAACAATATTTAATAGATACACGTTTCTTTTATACAGATGTATCACCATTAACAGTTATTTTACATAAATATATTTATTTATAAAGGAAAATCTCGTTTGATTGAGGTATTGAGGAAAACTATAAAAAAATGGCTGTCAAGCCTCCATTACGAATAATTAGTGATCAAAGATCATATGCTTTGATTATTATATTCCGGAATCAATACTTATGTTATAAAGGTCAGGCAAGCACCAATGCAACTTTTCTATGTAGGTACTTTCTAAGTATATCTTAGACACCATTGACTGTGTTTCGGATGGCACGTTAAACTGTAGGTCCCGGCTGTCATTGAAAATCCTTGGCAGTCGTTACGGGTAGTCAGAAGCCAGTAAGTCTGACACCAGTCTAACCAAGGGGTATCGGGTTGCCCGGGTAACTGGGTTGAGGAGGTCAGATAGGCAGTCGCTTCTTGTAAAGTACTGGTACTCAGCTGAATCCGGTTAGACTGGAAGCCAACCCCAACATGGTTGGGAAAAAGGCTCGGAGGATGATATACTAATATTATTAAGCTGAAGAATTTGTTTGTTTGCTTGAACATGCTAATCTTAGGAAGTACTGGTCGGATCTGAAATACTCTTTCAGTGTTAGAAGCCCATTTATTCATCACCATCATCATCAGCCTATCGCAGTCCAGTGCTGGACATAGGCCTCTCCAAGTGCACGCCACTGAGAATGGGTAATCATTAGATGACCTCTCCCGCTGAAGGTGTAGACTGAGGGAGGGTCAAACTCTTACTGACTAAAAGCATACAAACTAAGTCACTTTTTGGGAAGTCGGTTAAAAGATTATTCCTCTTGGAGCTCTAGAAACCCTTTTGTGGGTACCTCCGTATGAGTACATTGACCTTCAAAACTTGTCATTCACATAAAATTTTTTGTGACTATTTTTTGTGCATTTATTTATTTTTAAACATATATTTTACATTTTTAAATATTAAATAAATATAAAAATAAAAAACATTTAAAAATATAAAAAATAGGTTGCCACCGATATCGGGCACAAGCTCCAAGGTACCGGTGGTTAGGGTCCCAGAGACAGAAACCTCCTCACAATACGCGCCGTATCGTATCAACTGCCTTCTGAATCAGTCCCTTGATCCAGCCGCCTAACGAGAGCCTCCTGAGGTGTTGGTCGAGGCTCTTGGCTATTAGACCATTGGCCGTAACGACAATCGGCACAATGACAGCCGTGTCGACATTCCACATGGCGACAACCTCGTGCGCTAAGTCAAGATACTTTATTTGTTTCTCTTTCTCAGCTTTCACGAGGTTCTCGTCATGCGGAACGGCGACATCGACTATCATCGCGCGGCGCGCTAATCGATCTATCACCACTATATCAGGCTTATTGGCTGCAATAGTCCTGTCAGTGATGATAGATCGATCCCAGTACAACGTGATATGGTCGTTTTCGAGAACTGGGTCGGGCGCATACTTGTAGTACGGTACCTCAAGATCTACAAGTTTGTACTGCAGAGCAAGCTGCTGGTGGATGATCTTGGCCACTTGGTTATGTCTGTGCAAATATTCACCGTTAGCCAAACGAGAACAACCAGAAATAATATGTCTGATAGACTCGCCCGGATGGTGACATGCCCGACATATGTCAACCGTCCCGTCTCTCATGATATATCTCCGGTAGTTATTCGTAAGGATAACTTCGTCCATAATTGCACATACAAACCCTTCGGTTTCTCCAAATAAGTCACCGAAGCATAGCCAAGATACGGACGCTTTGAAGTCTGCATCGTGGCCATGAAGAGCCCCGAAGAAGCGTCCGTGTAGCTGTTTGCTCTGCCATACCTCCTTGCGATCATGGGTAGTTAGTACCACAGGTTTGCGCCAGTTCTCATTTGCCAACGATAGCGGGGTGAGTCCTCTGTCCACTGCTACCACATCACGGTGCTTACCCACGTCGCTTTTGAGAAAATATTCTCTGAGACTGCACACCTCGCGGTTGTGGTGCGTCTTTGCATTTAAAAAGCCCCGACCTCCACATTTCCGCGGGATGTACAGTCTCATCACCGACGATCGCGGGTGATGCATTCGTTCTGCGGTCAACAGTGTGCGGACTCTTCTATCCAGGGCATCCAATTTAGTTTGAGTCCATTTGAGTATGCCGAAGGAGTACATCAGGACTGGCATGACCCAACCATTAAAGGCGCGAACCTTGTTGCCGCCCGATAAGGAACTTTTTAGAACCCTATTCAGGCGGCCAAAGAAACGCTCCCGTAATGATTGTTTCATGACAGCCACATTGATGCCTAACCCCTCCGCCATACCCAGGTATTTATATGTATCGTTTGCGGAAAGTGATCTCAGGTTTATAGAATCTGAGACTTGTACTCCTTCAGATTCCACAATCCCCCCTCGCTTTACATGCATGACTGCACATTTGTCCACACCAAATTCCATCCTGATGCAACTACTGAAACTTTCAGTAGTTGCATCAGGATGGAACTACTGACTACTAAATTTATTAATTCCATCCTGATGCAACTACTGAAACTTTCAGTAGTTGCATCAGGATGGAATTAATAAATTTTTTGTGACTATTATTATTACGAGCAAAAAAACTAATAAACTGGTCCCTGACCTAGGCCAAAACTAGACTCAAAAAGTTGATTTAAAAAAAAAAAACCAGTTCAATGTCAGTATGTTAGAGCAAGTTTAAAAATATGTATATGTAAATGAGGTATATAATATATTATATAGCGGTGTTTAACGTAGTTTTTTTTTCCAAAAATAGCTGTGTAGTATAATAGTTTATGGTAATATTTATAAGTGTTTTTTATTATCTTTATAACTAATTAATTCTAAAACTATTGGTGTGATTACAATAATTCTTTAATTGTTATAATCTATACTAATATTATAAAGCTGAAGAGTTTGTTTGTTTGTTTGTTTGTTTGAACGCGCTAATCTCAGGAACTACTGGTCCGATTTGAAAATTTCTTTCAGTGTTAGATATTTTTTATCCCGGTACGGGAAGTAGTTCCCACGGGATGCGGGTAAAACCGCTGGCAGAAGCTAGTGTTACATAATCCTAGATATATTTTAGAGTGTTATTGTTTCTGTGGTGTAGCCCGCGTCCCGTGGGAACTACTTATTCCATTACTGGGCTACCCAACAGTGAAATATATTTTTGTATAGCAAGTTCAATCAAACTCTTCAGGTTTTTAACACGCTTATATCAGCTTCACTTGTAACTATGTATGTAAGAAAATCTTGAAATCTTAATTTGACCCACTTCCCGGTCTTCGATTAGTATGAAATTTTGCACACGCTCTGAGTTCTGATGACAATACATGACTAGCGTGTTTTTTAGATTTTTAACATAATATTAGCAAGTAGCATAGATATTCCAGGTCAGGCAAGTACCAATGCAACTTTTCTAAGTTTGTATAGTTTCTAAGTATATCTTAGACACCAATGACTGTGTTTCGGATGGCACGTTAAACTGTAGGTCCCGGCTGTCATTGAACATCCCTGGCAGTCGTTACGGGTAGTCAGAAGCCAGTAAGTCTGACGCCAGTCTAATCTAGGGGCCCGAGTTGAGGAGGTCAGATAGGCAGTCGCACTGGTACTCAGCTGAATCCGGTTAGACTGGAAGCCGACCCCAACATAGTTGGGAAAAAGGCTCGGAGGATGATGATGAAGTAGCATAGATATATGTACATCTTTTATGTTTTTAAATTGTAATTT
Source organism: Helicoverpa assulta (assembly GCA_963856015.1). Lineage (NCBI taxonomy): Eukaryota > Metazoa > Arthropoda > Insecta > Lepidoptera > Noctuidae > Helicoverpa > Helicoverpa assulta. The sequence goes on from CAWLCW010000003.1 coordinate 1,350,637, forward strand.
CTGTGATAACATATTTATAGAAAACAAAACGGTTGTTATTTAAAAATAACCGGCCAAGTGCGAGTCGGAATAAAGTAAGCAGGTAGTTGATAGCACAGTTGGCCGACACACAAGTTACAAAACAGTTACTCAATACATAATATACCGTGGCTAGAATATTTAAATATATAGTGGTAAACGTCATTCAGACATACTGAGAAATTCATCCGTATGTAGGTATGTGCCTGAGCAAAACGAAAATATTTCAAGCATTTGTAAGTACTGTTATTGAATAGAAATTTACATTAAATTAAGTATATTATTATTCTACATGATAGTTATTATAATTCCTAACATTGACAGCTGTGCTCGAGGTCTCGGGTTCGATTCCCGGGTCGGGCCGAAATCGCTTTGTGGGTTTTCTTAAAACTTTCACAAAGCAGCCCGTAGTCTGGAAGTTGGTGATTGATTCACCCGTGCATCGGAGAGCACGTAAATGTCGGTCCTGCGCCTGATCTCTTTCCGGTCGTGTCGGATTGCCGTCCCATCGGGTTATGAGAGTGAAGGAATAGGGAGTGCACCTGTGTCTGCGCAAATGCTTGTGCACTATAACATGCCCTGCGCAGGTGGCTGATCTCCTTAAATGAGAACAGCCGCCGTGGCCGAAATCGGCCGTGGACGCCATTATAATTCCTAAGAGCACCCGCACCCTGAAGACTAAACAGTCGGCAGGCAGTTGAACCGGTAGTTGGCAAACATTTTTAAAGCAATTCTCGATTTCAATCAAAGTTTTCTGTCAGTTTGATACCGGCTAAATACCTGATCTTTGTAATGTGCGTACTACCATTCATCTGCATACTGATTTATGAGCCCAAACAAACTATCGGCCAACTAAAAGTTGGCGGTGTGCAGGTACGTTTATTGAATAGGAATTGACATAATTATTTGGATGTGATGGTTATTGAGTACATTTTAATAAATTCGTGGGATATTGTTTAAATATTTTTTAGCTGTTACACGTGTAATGTTTAATTATAGGTAAGATCTCAGATTTAATTCTAGGGTACATCATTACCTTAGTAAATACCCTTTTTCTCAAAGTCAAATGTTTTTATTTCAAATAGGCCTTTGCAGGCTCCTATGAAACGTCACACTAGTTGCACGGTTCCAAAAAGTTGGTCTCATGGAGAAGAGCCGGCAAGAAACTCCGTAGACACTCTTTATTAAAAAGATATGTTTACAAACATGATGATGATGTCCTCCAAGCCGATTATCGGCTACGGCGGCTGTTTTCATGTAAGGAGATTAGCCAACTGCGCAGAACATATTACAGTGCACCAGTGGCGAAGGGTGGTTTAATGAAATAGGGAAGCCGCAGCAAAAAAAAAAACTGGGGGGGGGGGGGAGTACTCAGGGATGGGGGGTGGAGAGGTAATGGAGGTAATTTCTCAGTCCACCTTTTAGCACTGACTGAGAGACTGATAGTTTGAACATGTTTTCTCGAGGAATTCGGCAGATTATTAATATCTATAAAACGTTATTTATCTTTAGTTAGGTATATTAACTACTAGAATCTGAGAAAACTTGGCACTAGAAACAATACATTTTAAGTATTTAATTTACAACGGCCTGTTAGCCATTGATATTTATCGTAGGTATTTATCCGTCAGGACGTTAGTAATTTTAATACAGACGTAATATTGGTAGGTTATTCACACGAGCCGCGTGCCCGAGTTTTATAACACGTTTTTATTCTCAAAACTTAACCTTGAAAAATAAGTTCCTTCCTAAAGTAAATAATCTGTCGTCGGAAAACAGTCTAATGCGATAAATGCTATCCTAGTTAAGTTTTAAAAGTAGGTACACTAAAAAGAAACCTGATGCCAAATGTCTACGTATCAAAGTAACTCATTTTAACGTAGGTACCTCTATTTTCACTAGGTACCTACACACGCTGCAGTACTGTACTTGTACTGAGTACCAGGTCACACAGTGCGATCGCGGGGATTAGTAGGGAGTAAGTAATGATACTGCCAACTACTTAAACAAAATTATGTACTTGGTGAATTCAATAACTATAAATTCACAACTAGGGTCATTAAATCGCGGAGAATCTTAACACCGCGATTCAGGATTTGAATAAAAATGCACAACGCCATCTATGTTGATATAATGTAACTAAAACACTTTAACATAAAATATTGTACACACACGAACTATGTTATTTCCAAATGATACACACACTAATAAATTAAATTAAGTAATACAAAGAACAAATTGTTAATGGTATTATCTAAAACAAAATAAGAACAATGAGAATGAATATTTGTCTGATTTGTTTGTTTACATATTTGCGAGCTCTAAGCGCTGTCACTCGCGCGTAGACAGATATAGCTACTCTACTCTTGACGCGTTCTTTCTCGTTCACTCGCGAGTTTTGATTGGCGGAAGCCGCTCCGTGAGCCGGCTTACCGCTCGCCCATATGCCGCGAACATCGCGCGGCGCGGCGTGGATGACGTCACGCAAGCGTAGTTTTGTATTGAGGAGGAAGCCGCGGCTTGTTTAGTAGGAGCAAAATGTTTCAAGTAATTTATAGACAATTTTTTTTACGGTGGTAGGCGTTTTGTTATACCTACATATTTAAATTGTGTGGTTTAAATATGTGTAAATTAATTATACCTATACCTATATTATAACTTATACCTATGCTTCTTTCTTGAAATTCGAAAGGGAAGCCGATGGGAATCGGCTTATCAGGGCCGGCCCGCCCATATAGGCAAACTAGGCAACTGCCTAGGGCGCTCGTATTTGGGGGGCGGCATAGCAATGCGAGCGGCATCACCAGTCACCACTGAGCACGCGGATCGATCAAAAATGGTTCAATCAATCGTACGTACGCGCGACAGATGTGCGGAGCGACGCGCATCGCAACTCGCGGAGCGCGCCGCCGCCGTCCCGTTCCCCGCCGCCCCCCACGCATGCTATCGCCGCCGCGCCGCCCGCTCACTCTTAACTATCTCATGTGTTCTCCGTCAACTCTATGCGCTAAGGCGATCTTCACACTGCCCCGCATCACGCTGCATGTTGCGTGTCGACGTACCTACGCACGTTCCTGCGGGAGTGCAGATCTGCATCATCGTGCGGGTTTTTTGCACATTTTCAGTATGTTGGACTGTGCGTGTTTTCCATACAAACGGAGATACTTACAAACAACAAAAGAACACGCATCCACGCGCTACGCTGCATCATGCGGGGCAGTGTGAGAATCACCTAAGTGAATTCCTCGGACTCTCATTGTTAGGGCTGCCATCCGTCCGGGTTTCCCCGGATTTGTCCTCGTTTGGAGGCCGTCCGGGCGGGGTTTCAAGAAGTGTCCGGGGAAAACCCGGACATTTTTCACAGGGCCGTCTTAACCTATGGTGCAGGGTATGCGAATAACCCGGGCGCCGTGGGCTCAGAGGCGCCGCAGAGCGCCCACGCCACCGCCATACAGGCCTAGGGCCAGCAGATTTCAGAGGACGATCACTCGATTTGAGAGGATAAGAAGTCAAACAGGTTTTTCAATAAGAATCGTTAAATCCACCAACCAAGCCAATTCCTAGCCTGCCTCGCCTTCATCGACTACGAGTTGAAAACATAATATACATGAGATTGCTTGCCTTGTATGGAAGTTTAACCTTTTCAAATTACAAATAGACAAGCATTTGCTGCCGACGTCGAAGTGTCCCAAAACTCAAAAATTTTCGCGCTCGCTTCGCTCGCGGCTTCTTCACTTTACGGATTTTTTTATTATACAAGTTTAGGTGCTTTAGTGACCCAAAACTCAAAAATTTTCGCGCTCGCTTCGCTCGCGGCTTCTTCACTTTACGGATTTTTTGATTATACAACTTTAGATGCTTTAGTGACCCAAAACTCAAAAATTTTCGCGCTCGCTACGCTCGCGGCAACTTCACTTTTCAGTTTTTTGTATTTTTCAACATTTTTTTGTCTAACCTATCAAAAAGGTAGCGCCGTTTTAAAGTCCTATTACAAACAAGAAGATAACTCCTAGTTTCCATATGAGCTTTTTTATTTATGACATTTGAAATACATTAAGTCACAATCTTTCAATACTTCTACTACATGAGACGGACTAGAGACGGCCCTGACTTTTCATGTAAGGAAGCACCTCATTGAATTTAAGTATATGGTAATATTAAAAATTAGATCTTGTTTTGTTTAAAAAAAAAAATTGGACTCGTCAGGGGAAAAAATGCTATTTACGCCAAATGTCCGGGTTTTTTTTAATGTTTGTCCGGGTTTGGCGAAATTCGAAATGGCAGCCCTACTCAGTGTGAACAATAATAATTGCAATCACCTACTGTACCTAGTATTTTTTTTGTTGTGTTTTTTATGGGCGTCGTTCCAATGTTTTGCCTAGGGCGCCAAGTTTCGTTGAGCCGGCGCTGCGGCTTATAAGGACGCCTCGCCACTGCAGTGCACAAGCATTTGCGCAGACACAGTGCACTCACTATTCCTTCACTCTCATAGCCCGATGGTACGGCAATCCGACACGACCGGAGAGAGATCAGGCGCAGGACCGACATATTTTACGTGTTTGCAAACATACCTACATTTATAATAACGATTGCGGGAAGTAGATCCGTCGTGACGCGGGTGAAACAGCAGGCAAGAGCTAGTTGACAATAATAATTGCAATTTTAAGCAACTGCATCGCCATTGCACATTGGCAGACATTCCAAACCTCTCTAATATTGGTTCTAGTGACAGAAATAACTAAGTACAGTTATTTCGTTTCTTGTACCTAATTACCATATTTCTAGACCATTGAACCTAAAGTTTGCACAATTCCTACTAATAAGTATTGCAAATACCTAAGTACGAAATTATTTCATTTGGCTATCTATTTGTTGTGGTTTGACTTAACTTAAATATTTCGCGTAGGTATTAAAAAAGAATTAATTTTCTACTTATTTAAAACTAGCTTTTGCCCGCGACTTCGTTCGCGTGGAATATTGACTTCCGGCAGATTTTTGGTTTGACCAATAGATGGCGCTATATGTCCGGAATAAATTTTATTTTCTTTTTTATATATTTTTGATGTCCGGAATTTTATGTTTATATTTCTTTGCAATAAAAACTATCCTATGTCTTTTTTCAAGTTTCAAACTATGTCTGTACCAAATTACACACAAATCGGTTCAGTAGTTTAGGCGTGAAGAAAAGACAGACAGACAGACAGACAGACAGACAGAGTTACTTTCACATTTATAATATTAGTTAGGATTAGGATTGGAAAAAGTTCCTCTTTTCATTTACGCTTTTTATTTTGTTTTTCCTTTTTATTACGGGTAGTCGGAAGCCAGTAAGTCTAATACCAGTCTAACCAAGGGGTATTGGGTTGCCCGGGTAACTGGGTTTGGGGGGTCAGATAGGGCAGTCGCTTCTTGTAAAGCACTGGTACTCAGCTACATCCGATCCGGTTAGACTGGAAGCCGACCCCAACATATTTGGGAAAAGGCTCGGAAGATGGTGACGATTTAATGAAGACTAGAATACATGATTTACAATATTCTTTCTACAATATAGCAAGGAAAATTATATCTTATCTATACTAATATTATAAAGCTAAAGAGTTTGTTTGTTTGTTTGTTTGAACGCGCTAATCTCAGGAACTACTGGTCCTATTTGAAAAATTCTTTCAGTGTTAGATAGCCCATTTATCGAGGAAGGCTATAGGCTACTTTTTATCCCGGTACGGGAAGTAGTTCCCACGGGATGCGGGTGAAACCGCTGGCAGAAGCTAGTTTTATATATTTCGGACTTTCAACCTTGCACTTGACCGATTAGAACAATCGCCAATCGTTTCGAATGTAATCGCCATCACTAAGTAATGTACATACATATTATTATCGAGAATTCTATTCGATCACGTCAGAAATACGAACCGATTAACTAATTATTCGCATAATAATCGAGTCCACTAACTATTTTACATAAAAGCCGACGTGTTTTTTCTATAAATAAAAGTAGATAAAAGTACGTATGCTGTAAATCATTTTGTTTGTTTGGGTGAATCGGATGTCACGTATTTCCGAAAAGTTTCTAGTTGGATTCCCATAAGTATAGGACAATAGATATTTGACGAGATTTTCCTGTGAGTTTCCTAGTAAGACATTATTAATTCCCCAGTACCAGGTACTAGGTTATAGTTTATGAAAAAATTAAAAATAGATACATATAGGTAAACCTACCCAGAAGGAAAATTCAAAATATTTTTTTGAAACGAGAATAAAATTTAGGAACGGACTGAATACTTTCAATTGTTTAAGTTTACAAAGTGGTTTGTGTTTGTACCATAAAGCTCCGAAACTAAAGAACCGATTTGAGAAATTCTTTCACTGTTGGAAAGCTACACTCTTCCCGAGTAGCATAGGCTATATTTTATCCCGGTACGGGCAGTAGTTCCCACGGGACGCGGGTGAAACTGCGGGAAATATCTAGTATATTATAATTACTGAGTGACCGTGTTGACAGTCAATATAAGGTAAAATGTAAAACTACGAGTATGTATTGATTTTATAATGTTTGCGCAGTAAACTATGTAATGCTGCACGTGACCCTGGGGTCAGCAGTTTATGAGACGTACTCACACAGACGAACAGAATGTGCAGTCGCATGATTTTACTTCAAGTTCAAATATCAGATGTTATACATATAAATAAGACAAGTATTGTTTTAAAATTAGATTCATTACATGCAAAGCTATAATTTTTTATGATTTCACTATGAAATTGCTGAATAAATCTTCATGAAATTTGGCATGGAGATATCCTAAACCGGAATGTCTCTAATACATATTTTGTATATCAACGGTTCTTCAAATCATACAAACAGAATTGTGTCGCTGGGGAGTTAGTTCCACCACTTCTTGTTCCCAGCAAAAACACATAGGAAGTGGTGAAGGGTGGGTGTTTTGGGGGCTGTCTTTTGTAAATTTGACTTTCAAAGAGTGATTATTTTTAGCCTAATTTGAATGAATCCTACATATATTATAAACGTGAATGTTTGTGAGAATGTATGGATGTATGTTTGTTATTTAATCACGCAAAAATGGCTGGACCGATTTGGTTGAAATTTGGTATGTAGATAGGTTATACCCTGGATTAACACATAGGCTACTTTTTATCCCGGTCAACAGGGATAAACCGTATTTTTTTTAATATTTTGTTAAATTAGTATAGACGGCCTCTTTTGAGTTTTTCTGTTTCTTTTTCTGAATCCTGTGTTTTTTATTGTTTTTAGGGTTCCGTACCCAAAGGATAAAACGGGACTCTATTGTTTTCGCTCCTCTGTCTGTCCGTCCGTCCGTCCGTCCGTCTGTCCGTCCGTCTGTCACCAGGCTGCATCTAGAACCGTGATAGTTAGAGAGCTAAAATTTTCACAGATGATGTATTTTTTTTTGTCGCTATAACAACAAATACTGAAAACTAGAATGTAATAAATATTTTGGGAGGCTCCGATACAACAAACGTGATTTTTTTGTCCGATTTATAAATAATGGTACGGAACCTTTCGTGCGCGAGTCTGACTCGCACTTGGCCGGTTTTTTTGATTTGTACGCAGGTTTCTATCCTTTTATCATGGATGCTGTCATAGATTTAGAAACCCACTACCGTTTGATAGATAGGCAATAGGTGACACATAATTTTATGCGATAAGAGTCCAAAAACTGACCACTGTAGAGGCATGTAGCTGGCTCCCGAATGTGTTAAAGACAAATTTTAGTAACAAAACAAGCGATACTTTGAAAAATGTTTAACATTTTCTATGAATTGCTTCCAAAAATTAAGAAACGCTATAAATACTAATACGTAACTCTAAATACTATAACTTCTACATAAAAAAGTGTGTTTCGTTTTTGGCTTCACCAGAAATCACATAATGGTCGATCTATCTACTGTTATCTATATCTATTGACAAATATGGCTATCATACTGCGCTTTGTCTGTCAGGACCATTGCAATTTAACGAAATTCTCCATAATCCGAATTTTGCGGATATATGTTGTCGATTCAAAATAAAAATTCAAATTCAAAATCAATATTTCTTTATGTTTTGTTATTCATACCTATAAGGTTTCGATCGCGTCTACCGTACTCCTTGACAAAATCTTACTTATATTATAAATGTCAAAGTTTGTGAGAATGTATGGATGTATGTTTGTTATTCAATCACGCAAAAACGGCTGGACAGATTTGATTGAAATTTGGTATGTAGATAGGTGTTATTTAGCTTATTTTCCATTAATGTGGAGGCTTAAAAGCACCTTACGTTAAATGAGTAATATTAAGTAGACCTTAAATATTTTTTTGTGTTGTGCAAAACATGTAACGCTTAAGGATCCTAGAAGAAAGGAGAAAGATCTGTCTCTCGCAAGCGCTGCTAAGCGTGAGTCTAGACACAAAGTGCACATTAAAGAAATGAGAGCTTCCTCAATTGAATACCATACGCACGTACAAATTACGCGTCGCATCGGGAGACATACTTACTTTCAACTTCTGATCACAAATATACTGTTCACGATTATGAACAGTCACAATCAGACCCGAGCTGAGTGTTAATAAACACCTTTTATATGTATATCTACGTTTACATCATTGATATAATTCAGTTACAAAGACAGAATTGCTATGAAACGTGTTTTTGCAAAATGTACTATTATTTTTTTGAATACATATATTCCCAACTCTGATCTCATGGAGATGGCGCCCGGCTGTCACCACTGTGTGGACTGTACGAACTATCGTACCCGGCCCAGGTTTAAGCCGTGGTCTGGGGCGAGAAGAAATGGGATGACAAAGAATGAGGCGGCGGAACGACTGAAAATTCCCACCTCTCATCCCAGCCGCTGCGGTAAGAGACCACAAGAGCTGGGTGTCCAGAGACGACTCCTGGCCATCATAGGCGTGGGCGATGAGTTTTGAGTGGGTCGTCGACCATCCAGCTCCTAGGAGACCCGTGTCTAACAGGCCCGTGTCAGCGATGCGCGTCATTTCACGCGTCCCTTTAGGAGATTCAGCAAACCCCAGTGAGGCCCATCAGCGCCAAACCCTAACACTTCCTCACGTTGCAGCTTTAGCGGAACCAGTACAATCACATTGTCACTGACAGAAGACTGCATTCTCTAATGAAGGAGTCAAACTGATGGCTGAGAATTAAGTAACTTTCCAGGATGCCATGCAACGTGTTGCAAATGCCCAGGCCTTTGGGAGCTTGGTAATCCTTTTTTCCACCTTCACAAAAACACATAGGAAGTGGTGAAGGGCGGGCGTTTTGGGGGCTGTCTTTTGTTTTTGTCGTTTGAAAGGTGCTGATTTATCAGCCTAATTTGAATAAACGTTTTTGAGTTTTTCACTTGAGTTTTATGGTACCTACATAAACAAATTAGAATAGTATTGAATTAGTTTTGGTCGCGGGGACTTGGTCGTCTTCATCATGTATTTACCAACTCTTAGTGGTCATCATACCCGCTTCTCTAACGATATTTGAAGGATCAACAAGATTGTTTTAGTTATATTTACTACGCTACTAGAGCCCGCTGTCGAATCTTTTTACATCAATTCTGGAGAAGCTACATAATTATTAGCGTGTACACAGCCTCATGTTTCTTCTAATCTGCTGGCTCCGCCAAGAAGTGACAAATTGTGAGCGCACGTTTTAAATAAAACTGCAGGCTTTAAGAGGTACGAATACATGAATTGGACTTTCACAGATATTGGCCTGTTCGTGAACTAATTCAAACATTTCGGTGGAATCCCAACTTAACATAGTGAATGAGTGCACAGAAAATCCTCAAGTGTTTCCCCCTGTAGTGAAACTATGCGCCTGCCTGATGACTATGTCCTCACCCACCTAGCTATTCCCCAATTATGTGGCTGTTGGCTTCCAGTCAAACCGAATCTGTTTGAGTACCAATATTTTACTAGAAGTGACTACCTTTATGATCTCCTCAACCCAGGGAACTGGACACCACGTTATCCATGGTAAGACTGTTTGACAGACTTTCTGGCTTCTGATAAGTCGCAGTTGCTGCAGAAAATGTACAAATGTCAGCTTTATCAGACCTTTGTATCCTGTGAGAATTACTTACGCCCCATACGTAATCATACGTAATCATTTTCCAAATCGGTTGACTATATAGGTCCAGAGATTTCCACAACGTCACAAACTTTACTTCTTTCATTTACTTAAATATAAATCGTCACACATGAGAGACAACGGCAGATAGAAGAGTATGGAAGAAGAAAACATAATAAAGACCCAAAATAAAATTAGGATAAGGGCAGGGGGGTGATGATGATGATAAATGGCCACACATACATATACCTACACTCAATACACCTACGGGATAAATAGTATTTTGACAATTCTATATTGCCCACGCAGACGAAGTCGCGGGCAACAGCTAGTAAGTAATATTGGGAAGTATTTTTTTATGATTTTAGAGGTTATACCTATTTAAATGTGATCAAATTATAATTTTATCGTTGTTAACTCATAAAATACTATTTTTAACTTAAACTAACTAGTTATGCAAATAGTAACAACAATAATATATTAGTTGGTTTAACCTCAAAAAACAACCGGTTGTCATAATATCATAATTCAGGATTTTTCATGGATGAAATCGTGGTGGCCTAGGGGGTAAAGCACCAACCTCTCGAGTATGAGGGTGTGGGTTCGATTCCAGTTCAGGCAAGTACCAATGCAGCTTTTCTAAGTTTGTATGTACTTTCTCTAAGTAAGTATATCTTGAGCACCAATGATTGTGTTTCGGATGGCACGTTAAACTGTAGGTCCCGGCTGTCATTGAACATCCTTGGCAGTCGTTACGGGTAATCAGAAGCCAATCTGACACCAGTCTTACCAAGGGGTATTGGGTTGCCCGGGTAACTGGGTTGAGGAGGTCAGATAGGGCAGTCGCTCCTTGAAAAGCACTGGTACTCAGCTACATCCAGTTAGACTGGAAGCCGATCCCTATACAGTTGGGAAAAAGGCTCGGAGGATCATATTTAAACCTGGATAAAAAATGCCTGTTTTTTCAGACTTTAGACTATCTGTGTATCCAACAATTAAATCTCTTTCGGTATCTGATCAGTAGTCTTGGTGTGAAACTGGACAAAGCTGGACAGATTGACAGAGTTACTTTCGCATTTATTATTAAGATCCGATTCTACTGGTTACCTTCAAAGTGTTAGGTAAGTTCCTGATAGGCTATCAGAGACTTTATCGATTACACGTCATAACTAGGCATTCTTAAATAAAGATTAATATTCAAAAAGCAACTACTGTACTTGTCTAAAATTTAATTAACTTGTACAAATATTGGACTGAACAACAAATATTAGTTCTACAACTCGACAAAACTTACGTCAACTTAAACAATAATACTTATTTCAATATTAACTTAGACATACTTAAACTGCCTTAGCAAAGGCTAAATAATGTTATAAAATTTAAATTATTTTACATCCGCAAAACATTAAATCACTACTTTAATAATATCTACCTATTATTTTTGTTCCAGATTTTTTTAACCTATCACTGAAATAATATAACAAAAATATAACATCCTTGGCAGTCGTTACGGGTAGTCAGAAGCCAGTAAGTCTACGACCAGTCTAACCAAGTGGTATTGGGTTGCCCGGGTAACTGGGTTGAGGAGGTCAGATAGGCAGTCGCTTCTTGTAAAGCACTGGTACTCAGCTGAATCCGGTTAGACTGGAAGCCGACCCCAACACTAGTTGGGAAAAGGCTCGGAGGATGATGATTCGTTGAAATGACGATGATAATGGTAGATAACTAAATGTAAGTACACTAGTCTGTTATGCCAAATACGTTTTTTCCTTTCCTTATTTACATACTAAACACTATTCTCAAATCATGATCGTCTGTTGACTTATCTAACTATAGTGTCAAAATTATCAGTTACTAATAGAATTATCACCCGTGTACTAAAATGTAGCTCGTAGATCTAACGAGTAACTACGTAAATCTTTATCCTATCGCATAAAAATATCTATTTCTAGAACAATCTTTAATTCGGTTAACTTCATCTGCCGAGCCTTTTCCCAACTATGTTGGGGTCGGCTTCCAGTCTGACCAGATGCAGCTGAGTACCAGTGTGCCACATGGAGCGACTGCCTATCTGAGTTAGCAGTTGTCTGGGGAACACCATATCCCTTGGTTGTCAGACTGTCTGGCTTCTGACTACCCGTAACGACTGCCATAGACGTTTAAATGATAGTCGGGGCTTAAATGACAGCCTAAAAATTTATAAGTAGGTACCATTTTTGTTTGTTCGTATAAATAATCATCGGCAAGGATATTGAGCCCTGACCTTCACCTGCGCAGAAGTGATTTATTGGTTTATTGCCTTAAGTGTACAGTGCGCAAAGCGATCCCCACTCTTCCGCCGAGAGCTCATTATCCGTGCCGATAACTATACCTACTGAACCGATTAGAAAAATGATTTCACTGTTGGAAAGCTAAACTCTTCCCGAGTAACATTGACTATAATTATTTTTACCGGGTTCGGGATGAGGTTCTGTCGGGACGTAGGTGAAACCGCGGGTAAACCGCTAGCAGTTACAAAAAATTTCCACGCTTATTACAGTATATTATACTACGATTATAATACATTAGTACATTGCTAAACAATACAATATTCTGCTTCCTTTAACGTCCGGCAGTCATTAGGGGCTTCTAAACAATGATCAAATTATAATTGATTACTACTTTAGATCTAGGCGTTTATGTGATTCGACGTGCAAAACATACAGACACATGCATTATCTATCTACTTATAATTTTGCTGGTTTCAACGGTTCATGTATGTGTTTCTTTATTAGGTATAATTAGGGCTGCCATCCGTCCGGGTTTCCCCGGATTTGTCCTCGTTTGGAGGCCGTCCGGGGGCCGTCCGGGCGGGGTTTCAAGAAGTGTCCGGGGAAAACCCGGAAACTTTTCATGTAAGGAAGCACCTCATTGAATTTAAGTATATGTTAGGTATTATTTTGTTTAAAAAAAATCGTCCTCGTTCGGGGAAAAATACGATTTACGCCAAATGTCCGGGTTTTATTAATGTTTGTCCGGGTTTGGCGAAATTCGAGATGGCAGCCCTAGGTATAATGCGAAATTAAGTCCCTTTGTCACTTTAACACCAAAAAGACGGAACCACCAAAAAATAAGTTTAGTACAGAGATAGTCTAGAACCCTCGACTATACGACTGCCTCGTTGGTCTAGTGGTCGCAAGTGACTGCTATGACTGAGGTCTCGGGTTCGATTTCCGGGTATGGCTGAAATCGCTTTGCGGGTTTTTTAAACTTTCACAAAGCAGCCCGCAGTCTGAAAGTTGGTGATTGATTCACCCGTACATCGGAGAGCACGTCGGGCTATGTGAGTGAAGGAATAGTGAGTGCATTTGTGTCTGCGCAAATGCTCGTGCACTATAACATGTCATGTACCTACAGCGCAGCTGGCTGGTCTCCTTATATGAACAGCCGCCGCCGTGGCCAAGAATCGACTAAAACGCCATTATGAGTAAAAAATCAAGTTCTAACTTAATTTACTTAACCTTCTTGTTACACATGTCAAGTTAAGAGTACCTACACGGCAAACTTTAAGTCAGTCGATAGTTTGTTTGGGCTCATAAATCAGTATGAAGATGAATGGTAGTGTGTATCTCCTATTTATTTATTTATTTATTTATTGCAAAAATGTAACAGATGCATCCTAAGCCTAGGTATACATTACCCTGTTAGGGCGCAGCAAATTAACTTAAAACTAGATAGGTAATGGTATCACAATATTTACAAAAAAAAAAAATAATATTGTATTTAGCCGGTATCACACCGATTGAAAAGTTTGATAGAATCAAGATGTTCCTTCCAAAAAAAGTTGCCAATCATCGGCTTAACTGTTGGCCAACTGTTTAGTCTGCCGTATGCAGCAATAGTGGGTTAACTTGATTTACTTAACCTCACTCATCTTATTTCTTGTTACACATGTCGAGAACCAAGGACCCACGAGTATGTAATGTAAGGTCAACTCCGTCCAAGGTCAATTTTTTGAGTATTTAACCAGAAACTATTTAACAAACAAACTGATGACAAGCAGTTAAAAGAACAAATATTTGTTGTTTTAAAGATGATTTGCGTTTTATTTTAACCGACTGTGTTAAAGTGGAAACATCTTGAGGAAACCTGGACTATAAAGTCTGAAATCAGCAACCCGCATTGAGCAAGCGTGGTGATTAACGCTCAATCCTTCTCCGTGTGAGAGGAGGCCTGTGCCCAGCAGTGGGACGATAAAAAGGCTGTAACAGTAACAATTAAAGTGGAGTTGTGACTTGGTCTGTGTATGTTGTTCAATTGAAACTTCTAGTATTTAAGCGGATATCATATCTATTTAATCACGGGTATCCTTTTAATATTACACACACAAAAGTTTGTATGTAGTATGGATGGTTGTTTCTCTTTTACGCCAAAACTGTAGGATGGGTTTTGATGAAACTTGACATTAATATAGCTTACACTCTCAGAATGACAAGTAGGCTACTTTTTAGCGGAAAGAAGTTCCCTTGAAACGCGGGTGAAATTCAAAGCGAGATTCAAGATTCAAATAAATATTTTCTTTTTGATACGAAAACGCGACAAACAGACAGACAGACACATATAGTTACTTTTGAATAAGTAGTAAGTACGTCAGAATAATTGTACCTATTAGATAGAATCCTGTTTTATGCATTAACATACGGATCGCTTAGGCTTAGATAAATCTAACTAGAAACACGTAGTTGATCAACAATCATATTCCTACTAATATAACAAAGTTGAAGTGTTTGTTTGATCGCACGAATATCAGGAACTGCTTATCTAATTTAACAAATTTTCTCGGTAGCATACTCATCATCTGCCGAGCCTTTTCCCAACTATGTTGTGGTCGTCTTCGAATCTAATCGGCAGCAAATGCATCAAATGGATTGCAATGGATGGATACCACATTGTGTCACTGCTTACCTGACCTCCTCAACCCAGTTACCCGGGCAACCCAATACCCTTTAGTGAGACTGGTGTCAGACTTACTGGCTTCTGACTACCCGTAACGACTGCGAAGGATGTCCAATGACAGCCGGGACCTACAGTTTAACATTCCATCCGAAACACAGTCATTGGTGTCCAAGATATAGGTACTTGGAAAGTACATACAAACTTAGAAAAGTTGCAATGGCACTTGCCTGACCTATAATCGAACCCACGCACTCATGCTTGAGAGATTGGTTATTTATCCACTAGGCCACCACGACTTTTATTAAACTTTTTTGACTTGACTAACTTCAGGTTTGCGAAGTTATTTAGTGCGAACTGTAATTCTTATTTAATACATAGGTATTAAACGAAGCCGGGGCGAGTCGCTAGTTACACCCATAAAATATGTAAATATGCTATGCTAGGGTAAAGTGCTATGTAAGTACCTATGTAAATACTTTGATAATTGTGATTCTGCTCTACCTAGTTGATTCAAGAATAAAAACATATTTCCACTAGCCTTCAACCGCGGTTTTACCCGACTTCCGAGGGGGTATTTCCCGTATATCATCATCCTCCGAGCCTTTTCCCAACTATGTTGGGGTCGGCTTCCAGTCTAACCGGATTCAGCTGGGTACCAGTGCTTTCCAAGGAGCGACTGTACGGTATTTCCCGTATATAGCCTACGTTATTTTTATATACCTCAAATAAGCTATAGGTATTACTGTAAAGTTTCATCATAATCCATTCAATTTTTTTTAATATGAAATAACAAACAACTGTTACAGTTTTTACATATTTATACTCATTCTTTTTTTATAAAAACGCAAGACTAGCTTAGGCGTGCGTAATTTAATTTTAAATTCAGATGGTAAATTATTATCAAATGACCCCTCCCGCAGTGGGTCCGGCAAGAGGGAGTGTCAGACTCTTCCTGACTAAAACCCAGCATGTTCCTTCTTAAGCCCTTTATGTACCAGCGCCGCGGTAATTCGCGCGAACAATCCCACAGCCCCGGTAGGTCGAGAATTTTACTAACCATCAAAACACTTTGTTAACGTTAGAAAGATATTTTGTAAAAAAAAGGTACGTATTGTTCATGCAATAAGGCGCAAGTGTGAGGTCACCTAATGACAGCTTGACCTTAGAAAGCTACTTACATACATAAATTACTTGAAAATACACGTTTTATGTCTAATTCCTCTTTCACCTATTTTCAGAGGAGCGCGAAAGACTTTTTAACTATTGTTGTTGTTGTTACAGCCTTTTTATCGTCCCACTGCTGGGCACAGGCCTCCTCTCACACGGAGAAGGATTGAGCATTAATCACCACGCTTGCTCAATGCAGGTTGGTGATTTCGGACTTTATAGTCAAGGTTTTCTCAAGATGTTTTCCTTCACCTTTTTATCAGCCATTGGTGTCTAAGATATACTTAGAAAGTACATACAAACTTAGAAAAGTTGCATTGGTACTTGCCTGACCTGGAATCGAACCCACACCTTCATACTCGAGAGGTTGGTTCTTTACCCACTAGGCCACCACGACTTTTCTAACTATTAAATACTCTTTAACGTTCTAAAAATTATGCAGAAGTCAGAGAGTCAAAGATGCATCTATCATCTGCCTAGCCTCTTATCCCAACTATGTCGGAGTTGGTTTCCGCTCCAACCAGGTGCAGTTGAGTATGCAATGTGCCATATGGAGCAACTGCCTATTTGACCTCCTCAACTGCTTATCTGACCTCCTCAACTGCCTATCTGACAGCCTCAACTGCCTATCTGATCTCCTCAACTGCCTATCTGACCTCCTCAACTGCCTATCTGACCTCCCTAACTGACCTCCTCAACTGCCTATCTGACCTCCTCAACTGCCTGTCTGACCTCCTCAACCCAGTTACCCGGGCAACCCAATACCCCTTGGCAAGACTGGTCGTAACACTTCTGATTACACGTAACGACTGCCAAAGATGTTCAAATGACATTTCTAACTTAACGAATTTAATGTGACTTCCGAATGATGGAGGATCTCGTAATGACATAGGTGGTCAAACCAGGTTTGACTGGTCGAACAGATAGAATCCAATTATAATAAGCAGTAGGTATTTATTAGAATATTGCATTCCTAATAAGATTATCATTTACGTATAAGTATCTACGTAGTATTGATTTTCTAAGAATTTGTTTTGCATCAATAATTGACATCTTAGTCAATTGACGAATTAAAGTTCCAACTTCATTTACCTATCTTAATTTGTTTTCTGGGAAGAACATAGAAAAATTGTGATGACGCCGGTAGCATAGTGGTTGATAAATAATAAAAAAGGATTTCAGATTCGAGGTACCTATCTAAGGCAACTAAATCTATACTAATATTATAAAGCTAAAGAGTTTGTTTGTTTGTTTGTTTGAACGCGCTAATCTCAGGAACTACTGGTCCGATTTGAAAAATTATTTCAGTGTTAGATAGCCCATTTATCGAGGAAGGCTATAGGCTACTTTTTATCCGGGTCCGTGCCGAGGTTCCCACGGGATGCGGGTGAAACCGCTGGCAGAAGCTAGTTACTTATAAGTGTATACTACTTAGTACTTACTTGTTACTTATACGTGTAATACTTGCTATAGTTATCGGCAGGGATATTGAGCCCTGACCTTCACCTGCGCAGAAGCGATTTATTGGTTTATTGCCTTATGTGTACAGTGCGCAAAGCGATCCCCACTCTTCCGCCGAGAGCCCAATATCCGTGCCGATAACTATAATTAATTTGCATGTATTATAAATGCGTAAGTAACTCAGTCTTTCAGTCGCATTTTCTAGCGAAAACTTACAGAAACGATTTTTGGAAGATTTGATGGTCTTGATCATAGTGTAAGAAAAAAAGACAGTGTGCTTTTTAGGGTTCCGTACCCAAAGGGTAAAACGGGACCCTATTGTTTTCGCTCCTCTGTCCGTCCGTCCATCTGTCACCAGGCTGTATCTCATGAACCGTGATAGTTAGAGAGTTGAAATTTTCACAGATGATGTATTTCTGTTGCCGCTAGAACAACAAATACTGAAAACTAGAATAAAATAAATATTTAACTAACGTGATTTTTTTGCTCAGTTTTGCTCGATATCCATAAATATATATATAATATATAGAATATTAGTTTGGATGGTACGGAACCGAGTGAAGTGCGAGTCCGACTCGCACTTGGCCGGTTTTTTTATCCATGACACAACCTGACATAACCTGACTAGGTTTTTAACTTTGTTATTTCAAACGAATACGTTCCAATTGCATTCGGTTAAACAATCCCTACTAATAATATAAATGCGAAAGTAACTCTGTCTGTCTGTTACGCTTTCACGTCTAAACCACTGAACTGATTTTAATAAAATTTGGTACAGAGAGAGAGTTGACCTTGAGAAAGAACATAGAATAGTTTTTATCCCGGACTTTTGAAGAGTTCTCTTGGAAACGCGATCTAACCGAACTCTACGCGGTCGAAGCCGCGGGCGGAAGCTAGTCTAACATATGTATTTAACTTGTTGACTTTCCAAAGGCTGCCTTTTAGACAATTTGAAAAGCAAATCGTTTGCGTATATTCCATTTTAATTGTTTATTTGAATTCTTTTCAAACAATAGATTGACTGAATCATTTGATCGCTACTAATAAATAGGAAAGTATAATTTTGTACGTTTGTAATACTACACATATTTTTTGAAACAGTTACATTCGGTTTAAATAAAAGTTTTTTTTTTACCGACACCAAATAAAAAGAGGTGCTCAGTTTGTCCTGAATGTACATATGCATGTTTGTGAGCAATTATCTCACGTGAGGCTGAACAGATTTTGATGAGGTTTTCAGCAAAGTATTTTTCGGACTTAGTAGATAGAGTATACCAAAACCTCTTGTTTTGGTATACTCTAAAAAATAATATCGGTAAGTCATATAAGAATGCGTCTATTGTATACTAACTTATGCATGTGGCGTTGCTCACTTTATACGTTTGGGTAGGTAGGTATTAATATTTTTTCTCAAAAAATATGTAAAAAAGTATAAAGAAACATTTTTTTCCAAATACGAGTATAAAGAAAAGCGGGTTTTAGAAGTACCTACAACACTGTTAAGTAGCTATGATATATTACATGAATACCTAAGTTTTATTGGTCAATAAAATTAATAATAAAAGACGTTGACAAATTCACAAATAACCGCAAAACATAAATACAATAGCTGAATAACCATAAACTTCACTAACCATTATTAAGTTAAATGTTTGCAAAATAAACTACTTTGTAAGTACGCAACTAAGTTAGAATTTAGTGACACTAAAATTGTCTAAGTACATAATATTTCTTAGACAACAACTTGACATACAATTACTTACTTACAATTTGAATTTGAAATTTGAAAAAAAACAAATTAAAACTCACCTGCTAAATAAAAAAAAACACAAACAGCAAAAAAAAAAAAAAACACACAAACTGCACTTTTTACTACGAAAAAATTAAAAACTAAAAACCGTCAAAACTAAAAATTTGCAATTTTAGTTTAGGGTCGACCATAAGCCACAGACGTGTTGTTTCATTCCTGGTCAGAAACGGACTGCTGACTGGCCATTTCATAATCCGTACGTGAGATGCGCGCGCGCCTCTGACGTCACTGCTCGGAAAGCCCGATCGGCAATTTTCGGCTGTGGTCGTTGTGTACTATTCTGTGACCTGTTTTGTAAACAATAGAAAGGTCTGATTGTCCGACTATTTTTCAGATTTATTCTTAAAAGAAATGTTGGCTTTGAAAATTGAACTTGTAAAGTAGTAGATTTAAAAAGAAAACTGACGTTTTTGATGTCGGTGAATTTGGGCATTGGTCTAATAAAAATACTTTAGTAATAAAACAATAATCTGTTCAGCCTTTACTCAACTACGTTGGGGTCGTTTTCCAGTCTTACCAGATGCAGCTGAGTAGGTACCAGTGTTTTACAAGGAGTGACTGCCTATCTGACCTCTTCAACCCAGTTACCCGAGCAACCCAATACTCCATGGCAAGACTGGTTGTCAGACTTACTGGCTTCCGACTACCCGTAACGACTGCTAAAGATGTTCAAAGTTCAAAGAATAGACAGTGGTTAATAATATTAATTAACAGAAATAAATCTGTATGCATAAAGCAAGGCACATTATTGCATACTGTGATAAAATCATGTGTTACGTAAAATTGCATGTCACGGCATACAAATTTATTGCATACTTCCGATGTTTATATTATTTGTATTTATTTTGTGAATGTCATAAGAACACGTTTTTTGTGCTGTATACAAAAATATTGTTGGTTTCATTATTATGATCATTATTTTAATATTATAAATCTGACTGTAATATGTACAAAATGTTTGTGAACATGCTACTTTTTAAAAAGAGTGTCTATGGAGTTTCTTGTCGGCTCTTCTCCATGAGACCAACTTTTTGGAACCGTGCAACTAATGTGACTTTTCGTAGGAGCCTGCAAAGGCCTATTTGAAATAAAAACATTTGACTTTGACTAATTGTAGATACGTGATAACTCAAAAACGACGGGAATTTTCGTAGGGTTTTCACTAAAAGAAATAGTTATTCATCTGGAATGTGTAGGTAAATAAGATATAAATAAATAAATAATAAATAAAGAAAGAAATAAGAAGAAAGAAACTTGATAATTGGTTTTCGAAGTTTCATCGTATCTTGTAAGAACTATTTACTTCACGTACTCAGATGGAAAACGGTACATTTTCTGTACGTCCTCAAAATTTACCTCTTTACAATAGTAATCTACGAATATTTTTGCAACAATAACGTTATAATATGCTTTTTAGGGTTCGGTACTCAAAGGGTAAAACGGGACCCTATTGTTTTCGCTCCTCTGTCCGTCAGTTTTATAAATAATGGTATGGAACCCTTCGTGCGCGAGTCCGACTCGCACTTGGCCGGTTTTTTCTTTTTGCCCTGTCCGAAAGTTATTTGTGTTCGGCGCAATATGTTTTCCGCTTCCATACCTCTCTGGCACCCGTCATACTTACATCCACTTCATGTCATCTTTCAGGCAATCAATCCATCTTTACCTCGGTCTACCTCTGCCTCTCCATACTTCCACATTCATACTTAAAACACTTTTTGTAAGTAGCATGTCATCCAACCATTTTATTTTATGTTTAATTTAGACCCAAAATTAATATTTGCATTAGACCGAATCCTTTCGAAAAATTACTTCTCACTGTTCAAATATCAGAAAAAATAATATTTGCATGCTTCAATTAACGTATTCTTCATAAAACACTGTTTTAAACACTTTTTGTACCTTAGAAATGGTTTTTGGACCGGCACAAAAACAAATATTGTGTTTTGAGAGCCCTCGCACACTGAAACATTTTAGTCGATAGATGGTTTGTTTAGGCTCATAAATCAGTATGGAGATGAATGGTCAGGGGCGTAGCTACCGCCGTATCTGCCGTATCAATTATACGGGGCCCCCGGGCCACGGAGGCCCCAAAAGTGTGTAAGGAAAAAAAACAAAAACTTTCTAATTCTAAGTAAACTATAACTAAAATCATCTTCAGCCATAAATGATTTAATAAATCAGTTTGCCGAAAAAAGGCAAGGAGAGTGAATATTTAAAATTTGATTTGTAAAATGGTTAAATTATGTTATGATAAATATTTCTTTTCACAATATTTTTATACTTTTGTGAAAAATCTTTACCCCCATATAAGGGCCTCCAAACAATTTTTTTATACGGGGCCCCGACAAGGCACGCTACGCCACTGTGAATGGTAGTACGCATATTACAACGATCAGGTATCCAGCTGGTATCAGGAGTTTAATTGGATGCAGATTACCTTCAAAATGAGCTGTCAGCTAACTATCGGCCGACAGTTTAGTCCTCAGTGTGCAGGCTTAAAAGCCTTCATTCATAAATCAGCTGTCTAACACAGAATTGTTTTTCTAACGGGACAAGCTGGGGCCCGATTCTGCTAAGTTAATAATGTCAAAATTTAATAGAAGTTTTAACCTTAGCGGGCATTCTGCTACTAATATAAGACCAATCGTATTCCAATGACATTCAATTGGTTTGCGATTGGTCTGCCACTTAGTCTCTACGGTAGTTTGCTCTACAATCGTATTGCAATCGTAAATAATTTGCAAACAATATGATTCATTATTGAATCAAAGAAACGGATAAAAACGTTTATTTAAAAGAAAAAATAGCGGAATGCCACATACGCTTCAATCGTAATTTAGTCGTGATTGGATCTCAGTCGGATGTGAATCAAAGACAAAGTCAAAGTATTTATTATTTGTAAAAACATAGGTAGGAATCGTATGTCGCTTAAGTAAAATAGTAGAATCGCGCCCCTGACATACCTGACATTAGCGAGTTTAACCAAACCCACTCTTCGGCTTTAAAATATAATGTTAGTACAGATTGCTCAATAGTTTTTTGACCCGAAGGTCAAAATCCTTTCGCTGAATATACCTAAGTACCTACACTCATCATCATCCTCCGAGCCTTTTCCCAACTATGTTGGGGTCGGCTTCCAGCCTAACCGGATTCAGCTGAGTACCAGTGCTTTACAAGAAGCGACTGCCTATCTGACCTCCTCAACCCAGTTACCCGGGCAACCCGATACCCCTTGGTTAGACTGGAGTCAGACTTACTGGCTTCTGACTACCCGTAACGACTGCCAAGGATGTTCAATGACAGCCGGGACCTACAGTTTTACGTGCCATTCGAAACACAGTCATTGGTGTCTAAGATATACTTAGAAAGTATATACAAACTTAGAAAAGTTGCATTGGTACTTGCCTGACCTGGAATCGAACCCGCGCCCTCATACTCGAGAGGTTGGTTCTTTGCCCACTAGGCCACCACGACTTTTTACCTAAGTACCTACACTACATTTTGAAAAAAAAAAAACGACGTCGAAATCGCATAAAACTCGGTTATGCTACAAATAATATTTAAGAAAGTGGTTCTTATATGATCCATATCGAGTTTTATGTTTAAAATTATTGTTTTTTTTTACATATAGCTAAGTGTAATTTTTGACTTTGTACCTACTTTGAGTAAATTGACACCAATTTAACGAACTGAGTAGCCAATAAATTATTGCGCTTAAGTTAAGTACACTGCAGTGCCACGAATTTGGGACAGTTATACCAATATATGTGCTAGCTATTTCACATGACGTGTCGCGCGTAAAAAACTGAGAGGAAAATCCGCTTGTTTGAAATTGCCGTTAGTATCTACTCTATTGATTCGCACGCACACACACACACACAACACACACACACACACACACAACATGCGCTAAATCAATATGTTGACAACCTCTTATGATGTAATGGGGGGCCTTTTTTTTTTTTTTTTTTTTTTTCCGACGTCAAAAATCATCAAATGACCCCTCCCGCTGTGGGTTAGCAGCGGTGAGGGAGTGTCAGACTCTTACTGACTAAAAACCGTCGTGTTCCGTCGTAGGCCTTTTTATGGGCTAGGGCCGCGGTATCTCTTTCGAACAACCCGCAGCCCCGGCAGGCCTTGGCCCTATTGGGCCCCGCTGGGGTTGCTGACATCTCTTTGAGGAGCGCGTGGAACAACGCGCGCCGCCGACACGGGTCTGTTGTCTAAAAATAGACATGAGCGATGAGCCACCCGAACTCACCGCCCACAGACCCACGCCTACGGTGGCCGGGAGTCGTCTCGCGTCACCCGGCGCCCGTGGTGTCTACCTGCTCCAGCGCGGCGGCCGGGATGAGAGGTGCGAACTCTCTGGCGTTCCGCCTCCTCCTTCTCGAGCATGACTGCTTCGCAGAAGGAGGCGACGGCATCCCATTCCCTCTCGCCCTGGACCATGGCCTGAACCAGAGCCGGACGCGAGAGGTCGCCGCCGCCTAAAGCCTCGACGAGGACCCGGCGGTGCCCTTCCCATGCAGGGCACTCCTGGACTGTGTGGTCCACCGTGTCCTCGGGGCTATCCGCACAGTGGTGACACCCGGGCGCCTCCTCACGACCGATTCGATGCAAGTACCTCCCGAAACAACCGTGTCCGGTGAGGACCTGCGTCATGCGGTACGTGAGGGCGCCGTGACTCCTCCCGAGCCACTCCTCAAAGAGGGGACTTACCGCCACTATGGTGGCGTGCCCTGCACTGGGTTGCGACAGTCGCTCCCTCCAGGCCACCATGACATCCCGTCGGAGCTCTGCTCGCTGCGCGACAACTTGCCGCGGCAACGGGGTTTCTCCCCGGCGCTGAGCCTCCTCGCGCCAGTCGTACAGGCGCAAGAAGACTCTCGCCTCCAGATCCCACGGTGGTAGTCCGGCTAGTAGGCCAGCTGCTTCGCGGGAGATCGTGCGGTACCCCCGGATTAGCCTAATGGCTATCACCCTTTGGGGCACGTTCAGGTAGTGTACAGCCCGCGGCCTTACCGAACGTGCCCATACCGGGGCCCCGTAAAGGGCCATGGACCGCAAGACTCCCGCGTAGAGTTTACGGCAGGGGGCGTTTGGGCCTCCCAGGTTGGGCAGGAGCCGCTTGAAGGCAGCACCTGCCTTCTCCAGTTTGGGGCCCAAACGTCGGAAATGCTCGACGAAGTTCCACCGGCCGTCGAGGACGAGTCCTAGGTACTTCATCGCCCTCTCGACGCCGATGGTAACCCCTCCCACCGTAACTTGGGAACCTGAAGGAGGCGCGTTCCGAAGCCCATGAAAGCACATGGCCTCGGACTTGTGCAATGCCACCTCCAATCCCAGCAGCTGGATCCTCTCAACGACTGTCGCAACTCCTCGCGCCATTATGTCGGCCGCTTCCTGGTGCGACCTCCCTTGTGCCAGTACCAGCGTGTCGTCAGCGTAGCAAACCACGCTGACGCCGCTAGGGAGGTCGGCGCGCAGCACCCAGTTGTAGCCGATGTTCCACAAGAGCGGCCCCAGTACCGACCCCTGCGGAACACCGCACGTCATCTCTCGCCGGTTCCATTCCCCGTTGTGACCAGGGTAAATGATGGACCTATCCGACAGATAGGCCTCGACCACGCGACGAAGGTAGGTCGGCACCCGGTGGTACCGGAGTGCCTCCCTAATGCAACTCCAGGGAAGGGTGTTGAAGGCATTGGCGATGTCAAGAGACACCGCCAAGACGACCCCCCCCCGGGACACAGCATCCCCCGTCGTGAGAGCTCTCACGCGCATGATGGCGTCCACCGTTGAGCGCCCCCTGCGGAAACCGAACTGGTTGTCCGCAAGGTCCGGCCCCATCCCCCCAAGGTGCGCGACGAGGCGGTTTGCGACAACTCGCTCGAAGAGCTTGCCCACCTCGTCGAGCAACACGATGGGCCGGTATGCGGACGGAGAGTCCGCAGGGCGCCCCGGCTTCCGAATGAGGACCAGTTTCCCTGTCTTCCAACGAAGTGGGAACTGGCCCCTCTCCATACATGCGCTGAGAAGCCCCCTAAGTCGAGGCCCGAGAGCCTCAAGGGCCAGGACCCAGGCCTTGCCAGGCAGGCCATCAGGCCCTGGGGCGGTATTTTTGGCTTTCAGCCTGGTTACCGCCACTCTCAGGTCCACCCCAGTCACCTCGGGGATATCGTCGTCGTCGGATGTGTGGTCCACAGTCGACACCGCGGGTTGCGGAGCCATGGGCGGGGGAATGTGTTCCCCGCGCGAAGGGAACAGAGCGTTCACCACCTCCTCCACCAGTTGAGGCCGAAGACTCTGGGTCAGCGGGGGGGCCCATGGGCGGAGCTTACCCCGCACCATTTTGTAAGGGCGCCCCCACGGATCTCTGTCCAGAGTCCCCAGCAGCTCCGTATTGGCCACCTCCTTGGCCTGGATGATGGCCAATTGGAGGGCGGTCTTCGCAGCTCTGTATCCCTCGTACAGCTCCGCTTCCCTGGCCTCTGCATCCGGAGGGCGGATGCGCAGCCTGCGGTGTCTGGTGTACAGGTGTCTCGCAGCGACGCACGCCTCACGAAGGGCCGCAATCTCGCTGGACCACCAGTACACCTGGCGTCGGGCGCGTCCTGGCGGGACTCGGGGCATGGCCATGTCACAGATCTCGGACATGGTCTCCCGGAACCACTCCGCCTCGTCGTTGATGTCGGCGGGCCTGTCCGGTGATGACCCCCAGGCCTGCACGACTGAGGCTTCCAGGAGAAGCTCCCGGTCAAGGTGCTTTAGCGCCCAACGTGGACCACTCGGGGTCTGCAGGACCGGCGCGTTTGGATTTTGGGCGGAGACGTCAAACCGGATATACCGGTGATCGGAATAGGTCTCCACCCCCTCCTCGACGTGCCAGTCTAAGACACGCGGTAGCAGAGCGGGGCTGGCGAACGAGATGTCCACTACGGAGTCGCCCCGCATCCGCACACACGTGGGGACAGAACCCCGATTGAGGACGACCAGGCCTGATTCCAGCGCCCAGTCCTCCACCATCCTTCCCCGCACGTCCGTGTGTCGGGAACCCCAGGCCAAGTTCTTGGCGTTGAAGTCCCCTAACACTATCACAGGGAGGGTGTAACTTCCGACGACGACAGACAACTCCAGGAGGGAGTTGTGGAACTCGGCGAGGGTTCGGTTCGGGGAGAAGTATACCCCCACGACAACTATCTCCCCGAACCGTGCTGCGACGCAACCCCTTCCACTCTTCACCCCTTCGAGGGAAGGAGTACCAGCGGCGGCCGACGATATGATGGTCACCGAGCCGCTAAGGTCCTTGACCCAGTCATCCCTGGGAAGGACAAAGTACGGCTCCGCGACCACGGCGATGTTGATCGACCACTGCGCCATGCTTTGGAGCAACAGGTCCTGGGCACGGGCGCAGTGGTTGATGTTCGCCTGGAGGAAGCGTAGTGGAGCCGTTTTAGAATTCCATCACGTCTTCCTCCTCTTCAGGCCCAGAAGCGGGCACCGCGGCAACAGCAGCGGCGACTTCGCCGACAGCGACGGCATCACTGGAGGCGGCGGCGGCCGCGGGAGCTGCGGCAGTGGCCACCGCGGAGATGGCGGCTGTGGCGACGACGGACGGCCGACCCTTGCCCCTGGTCTTGACGGGTGCGGTACAGGTCTTGCACCCCGCCCGGTGTTCGGCTGGCCGTCCAGCAGCCGCACATGCAGTGCAGTGCGGCGTGGCGCTGCAAGACACAGCCTTGTGGCCGGGCTGACCGCAGCGGAAGCAGAGGGAGCTGCGGTCGACCTCCGAGGTGCAACGAACACCCACATGATGCCCAACGTGGCATCGGAAGCACCTCAGTGGTCTGGGGTCAAGCAGCTTGACCTGCGCCGACACCCAGCCAACCAACAATCTTCGGCCGTCGACGATTGTCTTGGCCGCCGTCACGGGGCAGCTCACCGTAACGGTGCTCGTGCCCCTGAAGTCGGGACGTAAGGTGCCCGCCTTGACTTCATCGGCGGAGCACCCACCCGTCCTAGCGACGGCGGCCACCACCTCTTCCGTAGTGACCGAGTCGTCCAGGCCCATGATGCGCAGATCTGCGCACTTGTAGGGCCTGGAGACTCGGGCATCGTCCGCACTTATGGACGCTCTAAGCCTCTCGGCTAGAGCGTCTGCGGTGGGCCCGCTGGCCGCTCCCGGGACCTCCAGCATTCGGGCGCCCGTTGCGGTCACCCTGAGCCGAAGGCCCTCGGTGATACCCAGCTCAGCTAGGTCCACCGCCTCCTTTGCCTTAGAAAGCACGTCGCGGTACGATACGCCCCTCTTAACCGCGTCCGGCTGTAGTGTGAGCACCACAGCCGCGGTCTTAGGGGCGCGTAGTTGAGCCGCAACGGCTCGCTCCTTGCGGCGCTGCCTTTGGGCTTTCTTTCTGGCCGCCTTCCCTCTCTTCTTCTTCTCCCCCACCACCTGCCACTCGGATTGAGTGGGAGGAGAAGTAGCCGCTGACGGAGTCGGCTTTGGGGGGCGTCTCGCCACTGGTGCTGACGACGAGACCGGTGCTGGAGGTGGCACCGGGGTCCTCTGCGCCCGGACCGCCGTTGCGGCCTTTGGCTTCGGCTGGACGGCTGCCCTCCTGGGCGGTCCGATCGGCGCCGCGACAAGGGGCTCGCTCGGTGCCGATGCTGCCGCAGCCGCATAAGAGGCCCTTTGGGCTGCTGGGGGCTTCGGCGCCGCGAGGGGAGGGCGCAGAACTCTGCCCTCCAGGACGGAGAAGCGAGCCTGGAAGGCCGCCATCTCCCGCCGAACCAGGGCCAGAACCTGGCTCTCCCCTGAAGAGGACTGCGGTTGCCGCGGAGTGGCCCCGCTTTGCTCCGCCTCCTGCTCGCGCATCTTTTGTATCTCCGCCCGGAGACATCTATTCTCCTCTACGAGAGCCCCCAAGTTAGCCGTGAGGCGAGCTACCTGCTCCTGCAGCTTGACCAGCTCGCTCTTGGGAGCCAGGCCAAAATTGCTCACCGCTGCAGCGGTGATGGAGGCGGTAGCGGCCTCAATCGCGCTATCGCGATTGGCCTTCTTTTTCTTAAGGGTCACCTGTCTGAAGGCGGACTCCACTGTCTTCGCGAAGTCCGCCCTCCTCTCCCGGTCGGAGCCGAAGGCCGATGCGTCCTCCTCAGAGGAGCTCTGGTGGTCTCCTCCGTTGCCCCTCTCGCGAACGAGCCTCCTATCGGCCTTTTTGGCCGAGGCCCCGCGACCACCGGAGGAAGACCCCAGGTCGTCGGCCTTCCTCTTGAGGAAGGCCTCGACTCTGT
This sequence comes from Helicoverpa assulta, assembly GCA_963856015.1. Taxonomy (NCBI): domain Eukaryota; kingdom Metazoa; phylum Arthropoda; class Insecta; order Lepidoptera; family Noctuidae; genus Helicoverpa; species Helicoverpa assulta. Next base: position 1,379,427 of record CAWLCW010000003.1, read on the forward strand.
GGTCCTTCTTGCTGCGGGGGACCGTGAAGTCTCCCGCAGTTCCCTCACTGGATACGGACTCGCAGTCCGAGTCCGCATCCCACTCCCTATCGTCTTTTTTGGTTGGGTTTTTTTTTAAATTACTATCCATATACGTCCCACGAGTATGAGAGCAAGTACCTGTCCACCCCGGCAGTGGCCTCATACCGGGGCAAGCCTACATACTGTTGGGGGCGGCTGGCCCCAACAGGTGGGAGCGCTAACGACCGTGTCCCCCACGGCCATTCATCCCCTCGCCGCGCTCCCGAAACTTGGGATTAGGTGGTTTTTTATCTAAGAGGTGTCCTTCCTCTGGGCCGGGCGGTTAAGCCAAGCCCTCGGCGGCGGCATTAGACATGCCTCCGTCTGCTGTCCAGCCATCCCGGCTCAGCAAACACGCCAAAAGGTTTGCTCTTCGTTGAACGAGGAACAAACGAGCGCCGCTTCAGTGCGCCTGCACCTCTGCGGGTATGGCCGCATCCTTACCAGGTCCACGAGCGTCGACTTGGCAAGAGCGGCCCCTCCCTGGGTCCCTCTTCGTCTGGCCTCTCCCCTGAACCTTTCCGGCATGAGTGACTCTACCGGCAGAGCTCCAGGATCCTAGAAGCACGCAAGCCCCACCACGACGACAACGTGGAGACACCCTCGGTGGTAATGGGGGGCCTGGAGTTCTGAGATACAGGCCTAGGCTTAGTTCAGAGTTCAGACTCCAGATCTCCGACAAATTACAAAATGTCACCCTAATATTTTAATTCCGTCAACTGTTTTTCCTAAAATGTAATTTGTGGAGATGAAATAAAACGTTTTTATTATTTATTTATTATTTTTTTTATTTATTATTGAGGAAAAAAAAACATCCGAATTGAGAACCTCCCTTTTGGGTAGTCGATTGAAATTATACGATGGATTGCACTATTTACATATTTATAACCAAACCATTACCAGCCAACACTCTGTCCAGAACACTCTGTCACGGTCAATTCTGTGCTTTGACAGTGCAACCCATCCAAGCGTTTCTCATTACATATTTTTCTTTACTGTGTTATTTGGAATACTCTAGATTGTCTTTTGTTAATGAAAGCGTCCAGGCCGATTTCGGCCACGGCGACTTCTCTCACATGAAGAGATCAGTCAGTTGCGCAGGACATATGATAATTACAAGCATTTGCTCAGACACTGGTGCACTATTCCTTCACTCTCATAGCGCGATGAGACGGTAATCCAACACCATCAGAGAAAGATCGCAAGCAGGACCAACATTAGTGTACATAGTATCTAATCGATAGATTATTTAAATCTCTGGTCTTTATGCATATATCACATACTGGTTTAGGGCTATTAAAGATAAACACGATTTCCTTTGTAATTAACTGGTTTAACTCTAGGTCAATAAGTGGTCTCAATGATTGTGATTGTCATTTAACTTTAAAAGTGTGGCTATTGTCGTGTCAGTTCTATCAGTCTCTTGTTCTGAGTTTCATAGTCCAAGAACACTGCAAAATTTTAGTCAGCCGATAGTTTGTTTGGGAAGTCGTGGTGGCCTAGTGGGTAAAGAACCAACCTTTCAAGTATGAGGGCGTAGGTTAGATTCCAGGTCAGGCAAGTACCAATGCAACTTATGTAAGTTGGTATGTACGTCGTAAGTTTATCTTGGACATCAATGACTGTGTTTCGGTTGGCACGTTAAACTGTAGGACTCCGCTGTCATTGAACACCCTTGGCTGTCGTTACGGGTAGTCAGAAGCCAGTAAGTCTGACACCAATCTAACCAAGGGGTATCGGGTTACCCGGGTAACTGGGTTGTGGGGGTCAGATAGGCAGTCGCTTCTTGTAAAGCACTTGTACTCAGCTACAGTGAGCAGCTCTCACTCAGCTAAAATCTGCAGTGTGCGGGTACTTTAATCGTTTATCCGCTGGTAAACACTATATTATGCATATCCGTTCAGTGGTTTTTGAGTTAACAACAAAGAAAATTTCTTAAAAATAACCCGAGCAAACAAAAGGTAAAGGGTATGGAACAATCGCAGGTAATTATTACAATTTATTAAAATGGTAATTATGCACAGACATAAACGCGATTAAATCTCAATAAATTAAAAAGTCAATTACTTTAAACTGCGCAATACAATTCAATATTATATGTTTCGTGGTAATTGTCTAGCAAATCAATCATCCGCCTAGCCATTTCGGGTCGGCTTCCAGGCTATCTGGATGCAGTTGAGTACCAGTGTGCCACAAGGAGCGACTGCCCTATCAACCCAGTGACCGCGGCAACCGATACGCAGGTAGCCAATATAGGGCAATTTTTGTTAATACCAAAAATTATGTATTAATTTTAGTAATTCCATCACAAATTATTATTCTTTGTATGATGAAATTTTATTTATTTAAAATACTTCTTGCACAAACAGTACAACTTAGGCGTTCTCTACCAGTCTACCTTTGGGTGGCGGAGAGAAAGCGTTGGTAGGTGCAAACAAATTGTAAAAAAAAGATAAAAATGAAACATATATTATAATACACAAATAAATTATATATATATTTGTCGGAGAATGTCAATAGTACGGACACTAAACGTCACGCAAGCGCGCCCTCTGGTGGCGTTTTCGGTGAAACAACATTTTGGCGCGCTAGGCAGAGTCGTGGTGGTCGGCGTGGCGTCCGCGGAGCTCAGTCTTGATCGAGTCGTCGTGCTGCGCACATCTCGAAACTTCCTTACGTCACGTCTAGTGTACCTAGTGTTGTAGTACCGTTGTAGATCCATATTGCAAAGTGTAATGATTATTGTAACGTCTATCGTATGGCAAGGTTCTTCTAACCTAACAGACAGACATGTGTTGCTGGGGAGTTTGTTCCGCCACTTCTTCTCCCCAAGCCAAAACACATAGGAAGTGGCGAAGGGCGGGCGTTTTGGGGGCTGTCTTTTGTTCTGACTATTTTGAATAAACGTTTGAGTTTTTGAGTTTCTTTGAGTTATGAGTTTCTTTGAGTTATCTCTTTGCTTGATTACCCTAACTGATGTCGGACGATAGTGCCATCCTGATGTTCCCTCCGACATATTTATATAACTATATAAATATGTACACTACATAACATACTTACCTACAATACACAATGACCCTTTGTTTTTGAGTGCATTCAACTGAAACAATAACATTGTATTTAAAAAGCCATCACATTATTATTTTTGATGAGTATTACAGATTTTCAGTTGCATATCGGCTAAACTACACCTACAGTATTGCAAATTACAGGGAGCGACTGCCTATCTAACCTCCTCAACCCAGTTACCCGGGTGACCCAATACCCCTTGGTAAGACTGATGTCAGACTTTCTGTCAGCTGACTAAGTACCTAGAGATGTTATGTAGTGTCATAGAAATAATCCTTAACAATATTAAACTCTGTCTGTCTGTCTGTCTGTCTGACTTTTACGAGAAAACTACTGAATCTAAATCGATTCGAAATCAAATCGAATTAAAGGTAGGATAGTCTGCAAGGATGGTTAAGTTCATAAATTGTTGAAAGGTTCTTCTAACCTACAGACAGACATGTGTTACTGGGGAGTTTGTTGCGCTACTTCTTCTTCCCAGCAAAAAACATAGGAAGTGGTGAAGGGCGGGCGTTTTAGGCCTCTGCCTCGAATTTTGCGGGCAGCGGGGCGGCAGCGGCGGCGGCGCGGGAGCGGCAGGATCTTACGCGTGTAATCAAATGGACCGGCCCTCGAATACAGCGGCGCGGGAGCGGGCAACGAGCGGTGCGCTCCAGTCAAAACGGTGACCGCCCGCGCCGCCGCCGCTGCCGCCCCGCTGCCCGCAAAATTCGAGGCAGAGGCCTTAGGGGCTGTCTTTTGTAAATTTCTGACGTTCGTAAAGTGCTGTTTTGCAGCCAAGTTTGAATAAACGATTTTTTAATTTGATTATGAGCAATGGTCGGCAATTGGCTGATATGATGATGATGCGCTAGTCTACAACCTGAGAACCGTTTCCAAGAAGTAGTTCTCTCATAGATCAATAACCGTTTCGTAGAACAAGTACTTAGTTGGTTAGTTTAAAAGCTGGTAGTTTATTTATTTATAGTCCTTAATTAATGAAAATAGGACAAACTATGTATGTAGTTTTGTACAAAATGTAGTTTTTGCTCTTTTTCGCTTAAAACAGTTAAGTCGCATACTGCCTAGTTATATGTTAAGTAGGTATAGAATAAGTGAGCGCAATATGTAATTCACATAATGACCTGCTTATTCATTAAGTTACTGGCAAAGTTGAAATTGTGGTAGAAGTAAAACTTTCTAGAGTTTTGGTTGACTTTCACTTATGTGAATTATATATATGTAGGTACTGACTTCACTTTCTCTCCTTTTTTTCTGTGTCAATAAATTATTCTTTCTAAACGTTATTTTGATCAACTCGGTTTTTTTAATAAAATGAAATGTAGAAAGCACCACATGATTTACAGAAAATTAATTAATAATAAGCTTAAATAAACATTTTCCATTGGACGCGGGTGAAGCCACTGGCGGAAACTAGTATAAGCATATGTTTTAGGTATTCGTTGGTATTAAAACGTTTACTTTGACAAACGATCCAATAGTTCCTGAGATTAGCGCGTTGAACCAAACACACTCTTCTGCTTTATAATCGACTTCTGTTGCACTCAGCATATAGTGATGTCTGTCACATATTTTTCTTCCGTTCCCATACTTTTACACATGTATAGACAGCACAAATTAGCTTTCAACTCCACACTCAAACCGCAGCACATACGACCGCAACTTCAACCATTACAAAACCTCCCACAAACGGGAACTTTCTACAAGCACCGACTTCTCACAACTCGCTGTAACATCACGCGGGGAAAGTTGGCGATAACATGTGATGTAATGTAAGTCATAGCGCGAGTAACCATGTGACCTAGGCCTGGATTTAGTGCAGTCTTTATCGGGCTAGGCGGTTCCTTGGATAGAAGTTGAAGAGAGTTTTTGGATAGAATTTTGGGATGTGGATAAGTGGAATGCCACGGAGTTAAAGATGGTTATTTAATCAGATCCGGAAAGCAGTTATGCTTGGAAAAGGTCATTAGAATAAAATGTGGAATTAATAATGGATTTGCTATAAGCTGAAGAGTAAGTTAGTTTTGTCTGAAGCGCTAATCTCAGAAGCTATTTTAATTATCAAGAAAGGCTACAGGACGTGGGCAAAACCGACGGCAGAAAAAGGCTTATTGCATTGTTATTTGAAGTCAGTTAAAAGAAACCGTTCAATCAAAAATATTCATAAAATTACCCCCGGAACCTTTTACCAAAACCCTAACAATTTATTAAGACGGTATAATGAGAATTGTTAAATTCCCACGAATAAATAAATTTTCCGTGCAACAACAGGTAAGTTACCTCTCCATGCGTCACTGCGGTCTGCATGCGTAATATACACAAATTGTATCATATTGATAACCGGTTTGCAGTTTATATCACGCTTTAAGGTGCATTTGCATCTACACGGGATTGTTCGCGCGAGTTACCGCTGCGCTGTTACGGAAACATGCTGGGTTTTAGTCAGTAAGAGTCTGCTCTCACGCTGCGAACCCACAGTGGTAGGTCATTTGAGGGTTTCCCATAAAAAAACAGGTGGAACTGCATTGTATACTGTTTTTCAAGTCATCATCTCCCGAGCCTTTTTCCCAACTTTTCTAAGTTTGTATGTACTTTCTAAGCATCTCTTAGACACCAATGGTTGTGTTTCGGATGGCACGTTAAACTGTAGGTCCCGGCTGTCATTGAACATCCTTAGCAGTCGTTATGGGTAGTCAGAAGCCAGTAAGTCTGACACCAGTCTAACCAAGGGGTATCGGGTTGCCCGGGGAACTGGGTTGAGGAGGTCAGATAGGCAGTCGCTTCTTGTAAAGCGCTGGTACTGAGCTGAATCCGGTTAGACTGGAAGCCGACCCCAACGTAGTTGGGAAAAAGGCTCGGAGGATGATGAATGGATTCTTATGTTATCTAGATAATAATGTATGAAAAGGTGAGTGCCCTAGTCTTAAATGCCACTGGTATGATTGAAATGTCTTTCAGAGTTAAATAGCCTATTTATTGAAGAAGTCTAGAATAAAAAGTGATTTTATTTGCTCAGATAGTGTACTACTTTTTAACCCAGCAGTGTGATTCTATAAGACTTCACTCTAAACTTCGCATCTGAATCCGCCGTGAGTTACTACACTAGCGCTACTCTTGCGAGCGTGTTTGCGAGTTGAACTAAATTAAACTCGAGATTTTGACAGATAAAGTATGAGATGACTTTTAGAACGTTTTGAACCGAATGCGAAGTGAGAGTGAATAGCGAAGTGAAATGCGAGTTGTTGACTGAATTTTATAGAATCGACGTACAGAACGCGAAGTAGTTCCGAAGTTAAGCGCGAAAGACTATTTACTAGCCAAAGCTATTTTTAATATTCTGCTGAAAATGAAAAGAAAACTTTTGCGATATTTTGGAACCATGATAGACACATATTTTTCCACTAGCTTCTGCCAGCGGTTTCACCAGCATCCCGTGGGAACTACTTCCCGTACCGGAATAAAAATAGCCTATAGCCTTCCTCGATAAATGGGCTATCTAACACTGAAAGAAATTTTCAAATCGGACCAGTAGTTCCTGAGATTAGCGCGTTCAAACAAACAAACAAACAAACTCTTCAGCTTTATAATATAAGTATAGATTGATAACACCTGAGACAGTCACTCCAAGTGGCACACTGGTACTCAGCTGCATCCGATTAGACTGGAAGTCATTTGAGAAGAGGCCACAGCCCTGCAGTGGGACAATAAAAAGGCTGTTGATGACGTAGTGCTCAGGTAGACAGCCTATATTCAGCTGTAAAAGGAATAAACTTGTAAATACTTCCCTACCATCAAAATCCTTAAATGGAAGCTGGTTAATAAAACAAGCATATGGTTGTTTGACCTTAAATTTACTCCATTTAAGTACATAATCAACAGATGATCCTTGTTCCAATTAAATAATCAGAACATAATTTTGTATTATCTAAGTTTGACTGCCTCGTTGGTCTAGTGGTCGCAAGCGCGGCTGCTGTGCTCGAGGTCTCGGGTTCGATTCCCGGGTCGGGCTGAAATCGCTTTGTGGGTTTTCTTAAACTTTCACAAAGCAGCCCGTAGTCTGGAAGTTGGTGATTGATTCACCCGTGCATCGGAGAGCACGTAAATGTCGGTCCTGCGCCTGATCTCTTTCCGGTCGTGTCGGATTGCCGTCCCATCGGGTTATGAGAGTGAAGGAATAGGGAGTGCACCTGTGTCTGCGCAAATGCTCGTGCACTATAATATGTCCTGCGCAGCTGGCTGATCTCCTTAAATGAGAACAGCCGCCGTGGCCGAAATTGGCCGTGGACGCCATTATTATTATTATTATCTAAGTAAGTCATCACCTGCCTAGCCTTTACCCAAGTATACAGCTTACTATCGTATGTAACCGACTCCTTTGTTCGAAAGAGTTACCGCAGCCCTGGTACATAAAAGGCCTAAGAAGGAACACGACGGTTTTTAGTCAGTAAGAGCCCTGCCTCACTAAGACGCCATGGCGACGTCGCCAGCGGCGCAGGCCTGGCTACTTTTGGCATCTAAAGGTCACCAATTCGAGTGGCCATGGCGTCTCGGCAGTCAATTGTTTACGTCGTCGCTGAAGAAATTGCACGCTGACTGGCGACCACACTGGCGACTGAGTGAGGGAGGTGCACTTTACCGCGTACATTATATTGGCAACCGCGCCAACGTCGCCAAGCTACCTGAGTAGCCAGAAGCCACGTAGCGAAATGTAGATCGTGGCCACGCTTCCAATTTGGCGACATTGCCAAACCGTCGCCAAGTGAGTTAGGTTCCATACATTTCAATACTAACTGCTTGGATACGTAGCCGGCGACGTCGCCATTGGCGTCCTAGTTAGGCAGGGCTCTAAGAGTCTGACACTCCCTCACCGCTGCTAACCCACAGCGGGAAGACTCATTTGATGATTTTTGCAATCGATAAAAAAATCCTTCTGAACACATGATTTCCTTAAAAAGAGTGTCTATGGAGTTCCTTGCCGGCTCTTCTCCATGAGAACAACTTTTAGGAACCGTGCAATTAGTGTGACGTTTCATAGGAGGCTGCAGAGGCCTATTTGAAATAAAACCATTTGACTTTTACTATATTAGGGTCGGCTTCCAGTCTAATCGCAGCTGAGTACCAGTGTGCCACATGGAGCGACTGCCTATCTGACCTCCTTAATCCAGTTACCCGGGCAACTCAGTATACTATATGTATATAATACTCGGAGCAACTCCTTGGTTAGACTGGTGTCAGACTTACTGGCTTCTGACTACCCGTAACGACTGCCAAGGATGTTCAATGACAGCCGGGACCTACAGTTTAACGTGCCATCCGAAACACAGTGATTGGTGTCTAAGATATACTTAGAAAGTACATACAAACTTAGAAAAGTTGCATTGGTACTTGCCTGACCTGGAATCGAACCCGCGCCCTCATACTCGAGAGGTTGGTTCTTTGCCCACTAGGCCACCACGACTACTATTATCAGAATAAAACAGGCTGCTTATTAACCATATAAGGGAAGAAGTTGCATCCTAAATAACACGACAAAGAAGTACATAATTGAGTTAATTAACTACAACATTAAAAACAAATTATTACTACGACCGCGGACAGGATATGTTGACGACAACAAAAACAAATTATTAGGTATGTTCGTAATAATTTTTTCCCACAAATTTCAGACTACAATTAAGTGTTTTCCCCCGCCTATCCACGTCACCAATGTGACATTTATCATTTGGGTTTTAGGCCTAGAAGGCGTAAAAGGTTAACAAATGGTTCCGTAGCCAAGGTTTTTAGGGGTCCTGACCTATGAGAAAAAAAAACTTTATATTAGTTACATACTGTTAGTGTCTGTCAAGGATTTTTTTCTCAGGAACGTACATATATTTAATTTTTGCATAACGTTCTTTCAATAAGAGACGCCAGATGCAGGTTCTTTCTAGAAGTAGCACTTAAAAACCAAAAGGAAAGCTACATTCTTCCTGAGTAACATGGATTACATTTTATACCGGTACGGACAGTAGTTTCCACCGGAGAGTGATACTGCAGAAAAACGGCTAGTGTTCTATGTATATTATCGTACTACATTATACCGAACCCTCGATTTTCAAATCCGACTCGTAATTTACCGGTTTTTTTTAAGAGGCCATGTTTCCTTAAATATTTTATCCTCGGAGGACAAAATATTCACGTTAAGGAAATAAAAGGCAAGTAAATGTTCAAATTGAATTTCAAGGAACTAGCCAATCAAGGTTCATAACATTTTACAAGCACACCATTTTTGAAGAGTTTTGGAAAGGTTTAAAAGGGCCAAGACGGGATTACAAGGTTTCATTGGGCATTAAAATATACAATAAACTTCCCACAGAAATTAAAAACCTAAAATCTGTTACCATATTTAAAAGGAAGCTCAAAGATTTCCTTATTCACAAAGCCTACTCTGTAAAAGAGTTCCTCGAAGAAAAAGAATAATATAATGAGAAATTAATGTGATGTAAATAATGTGATATGTCCAGCTAGATTATAAGAGTAGAAATTAAGATATCAGTTTCTAAGTATATATTGGACCCCATTGGTGTCCAAAGTGAACTTAGAATCTTACTCAGACCTTGGATTGGTCACATTGACATTTCCTGGACCTGGAATCGAGCCCTCACATATGTACTTGAGAGTACGGTGCTTTAACCACTGAATCACTATATCGAGCTCCTCATTAGATGGACATCAACAAAAACAAATGAAAATTGTAACAAAAAACCTGTGCAGCAAACTGCAAACAAACATAACTGACAGTTATTTTTAACCTCCGTTTTACGTCATCAAGATTAATCGTAATTTGGTGTTAAACATATGTACAGATGATATGTAGTTGTCATGTCCCGCGGTTTCACCCAAAACCTTGAAAAAATTTTCAAAAAAATTCCATCGAACAAAAACTCAATTTTAGTGCCCTTTATGGTACATTTTGGGTCCCTAAGTGTGTCAGCTGTGATTTTATCTAGTATTCAGACACTAGACATCCAGTCAGTTTGTATACATAAATACCAGCTACCCGCAGTTTCAGGCATCCTTTCTCAGACTCTGGACAACATGTGTTCCTTTAATTAAAATTACTCTGTTCAGTCAGTCAGTAGTTTTGGCGTTAAGCGCAACAGACAGTCATCATCATCATCATCTCAGCCATAGGACGTCCACTGTTGAACATAGGCCTCCCCCTTAGATCTCCACAGATACCTGTTGGAGGCGACCTGCATCCAGCGTCTTCCGGCGACCTTTATAAGGTCGTCTGTCCACCTGGTTGGTGGACGTCCTACGCTGCGCTTGCTAGTCCGTGGTCTCCACTCCAGCACTTTTCGGCCCCATCGGCCATCTGCTCTGCGAGCAATATGGCCTGCCCATTGCCACTTCAACTTGCTAATCCTGTGGGCTATATCGGTGACTTTGGTGCAACAGACAGTCGTATTTATAATATTAGTAAGTATACAAACAATAATATAAGGCTGCCTGCTCACTATGGGTTACTGTTACTGTTACTGTTACAGCCTTTTTTGTATCGTCCCACTGCTGGGCTCAGGCCTCCTCTCACACGGAGAAGGTTTGAGCATTAATCACCACGCTTGCTCAATGCGGGTTGGTGATTTCAGACTAAATAGTCCAGGTTTCCTCAAGATGTTTTCCTTCACCTTTTTATCAGCCATTGGTGTCCAAGATATACTTAGAAAGTACATACAAACTTAGAAAAGTTGCATTGGTACTTGCCTGAACTGGAATCGAACCCGCGCCCTCATACTCAAAAGGATGGTTCTTTACCCACTAGGCCACCACGACTTTTCACTCACTATGGGTACCTGGTCAAAAGCCAGTAAGTCAGACAACCAGTCTTACTTAGGGGTATTCAATTACCCGGGTAACTGTGTTGAGGAGATCAGATAGGTACTCCCTCCTTGTAAAACACTGGTACTCAGCTGCATCCGGTTAGACTGGAAGCCGACCCCAACATAGTTGTGGAAAGGCTACTTAGATGATGATATCTGTCCTAAAAAACGTTTGTAAGTGGATGGGTAGCCTGTCTTGTTATTATTCCCTTTATTTAGGGTGCGTCTACACGGTGCAAGTAGCTGGAGCAAGTTAACATGCGCAAATGACAAGTGCCAAAAGCACGCAGGTGGGTGTTGCTTTGGTACATGCGCGAGTCGCTGGACCCGCACGTTTTTAACATGTTTGTAATCTGCACATGTGCCTCAACATGCGCTAGCTACATGCACCGTGTAGATGCAGCCTTAGGTTTCAATTTAACCAGTTTACGAACGTCAAAAGGCAGTGGGAGGGTTATTGAACCTTGTGATGACGTCTTTCGATGTTTTTTTTGTTTATTTTCTGCATCAAGAAAGTCGTTCTTTATTTAGGTTTAGGAAATATTCCAAGGTTTCTGGATTGAGATGGGTGTAGTTTTAGGTAGATGCCATCGAATATAATTTCTAAAATCAACCGATTCTAATATTATAAAGCTGAAGAGTTTGTTTACTTGAACGCGTATTCTTAGGAATTACTGGTCCAATTTGAATTTTTCTTTTGTTTATTCTTTATCATATATATTACTATAGATTCATAATTTTGACGTTGATCAGGCAAGTTGAAAACCTGATTCATGACGCTGTAAACTAGAACGAAGATCTAAAAGGCTGCGCAGATGACTTGTTTTTGTGAATAGGTAAATTACAAGATATATTATTAAAACTGTATTAGATATTACCATAAAAAAACACAAAAAAATCTATGCAGATGACGAAGATGCTGACGTTTTTACCTACCTATCACAGCTGGAAGCTGAGTCATAGCAATTTAGGCAACATTTTGGGAAAATATATAACGTATGCTTTAACGGGAAGATCATTTAATATGACGACAGTAGACACTATTCCACGTCAGAGGCCGTTAGGTGGATTTGAGTACAATCTGATACCAGGGCTTGATAGGCGATTAAACCATGAGAGAAGAGAAGAAAAAATGGATACTTTTATTAATTAAAGCCAATTATAGGTTAACCAACATTCACAAAATAAATGATAGTGTACAAACTAGACCATAAATAAATGGGTACTTAAGTAATATTAGAAAGCAACAACAAAATGAACAACTAAATTATACAAACCAAAAAAAAAACACTTCTAAACAAAATTATAATAAAAACCCCGCAATTTTAATAAGCCCCGCAGGGCATCTGAGGCGGATGACGGGGAGTAGCGACCCCGCGGGGCTATAATCCCAGTGCTCCAGGGAGAGTATACTTACTGTCCCCCATCTCCGGCCTGCCGGAGTGAAGCATGACGGGAGATAGGTCTCCCGCCTCTTGGCTTGCCTTCGTTGGCCGACCAGAGTGGAGTCGCTAGAGCAGGGTTAGCAGCCCTGCTCGGAGGGTAGGTGCCTCGTGGTAAGTGGCGAGTGGGCCGGTGATGCTGGACCCACAGGGAGCGCGTGATCTGCGTTTAAAGTCCGGCGAGGTATCCTTCAGCCGCTCATGTACCTGTTGCCCTCTTGTTGCGATTCAACGATTGATTCCCGGGGGCCCAGTAAGTGAGGTGGCGAGTCTCCACCTGCCATTTTAACATGTATTTAATACATTGTCATCGGCAGGTGCCATAGTTCCCGTAGTTTCCCCATTCCTAGTCCATTAGCATCCCATCACAATAGCCCAAGTAGTTTTCATCCATAGTTAGCAATAGTTTAGCACAGAACCGGGGACTGTCCTTGGGTACATTTCTATAGTGTATACAGGGATAGTCGTCGGTTTTGTGTCACCATTTCATTAAAGTTGTCTCAAACGGGCTTCAGAGTGTTGGCTTCGGCCCCACGTTCGCTTCCCAAAAATCCGCTACTATATAGTCCCGAGGTCTGGAAGAGACATGCATTTATAAAAATAATAAAAAAAACTTAACGTGTTGCGATCAATAGCACATAAACTTATAAGAACAACACTTTGTTATCGTCATTTGCCTTTTTAACACGCTTTTATTAGATCGACTTCTAGATATGTCATGGAATCTAAGTTACTTGAAAATTGGTCGCTATAGACAATTCTGATGACAATACAATATTACTTTATAAGGTACTGTCGAACTGCTTTGATGGTTTAGCCGGAAGATATGAACTGGAACTTTATGATGGAACATAGTATCATTGTTGTGTGGACTTGTTAGACTCTCTTGTAATGATTTTTAGGGTTCCGTACCCAAAGGGTAAAACGGGACCCTATTGTTTTCGCTCCTCTGTCCGTCCGTCCGTCCGTCTGTCACCAGGCTGTATCTCATGAACCGTGATAGTTAGAGAGTTGAAATTTTCACAGATGATGTATTTCTGTTGCCGCTAGAACAACAAATACTGAAAACTAGAATAAAATAAATATTTCGGGGGGCTCCTATACAACTAACGTGATTTTTTTGCTCAGTTTTGCTCGATATCCATAAATATATATATATATATATACATATATAGAATATTAGTTTGGATGGTACGAAACCCTACGTGCGCGAGTCCGACTCGCACTTGGCCGGTTTTTTACTTAGGTTGATTTATTATATGTTGTTACTGGTTTTCAGGCTATCTGACCTCCTCAACCCAGTTACCCGGGTAAGACTGGTTGTCTCAACCTTTTTTTAAGCCAAAACTATGGAACCGATCGAAATGAAGTTTGGATTGGCGATTGCCAATCGGTTATGACAAGTTTACGAATGTTTTGCGAACTGTCTTCAAAACACCGCAATTTGAAATTCTTTGCTATTTCAAACTTAATTAGATGAGAAATTAATAAATTATTATTAACAGCCAGTTTCTTCATCAATAGTTAAAGCCAAAGTAAAAGTCAAAGTAATGTCTAAAGTAAAAGTAAAGGTCAAATTCAATTTTTCTATTAGTTTTTCTGTCACTTTAGCCTTGAAAAAACGTATTTGACCGTTACTTTTACTTTAGACATTACTTTAACTTTAACTTTTGATGAAGAAACTGGCCGTTAGTATTCTTTTTCCTTCTCCGTGTGAGAGGAGGCCTGTGCCCAGTCTCTCCTCTATCAAAAATTCTAAAGTAGGCTCTTTAGATTTCACTCGAGGTAGATTCACAAGTCGCTTATAATACTTTGACATTCGCTCTCATGATTACAGTTTATGAGTGAATCGACATATTTCACACGTTGAGATGTTACATTTTATTTTACTGAAACTTTAAAATAAACCTTTACCATATTAGAATGTATGGGCGAGCGATATTGTACCTAAGGGCCTAGCAGATAGGCACTCGCTTGTAAATGCATGTTAAACATTGGAACTAAGCTGCATCAGTTTAGACGTTTTGCAAATGGGTTGAGATAAAGTTGGATTGAAAGAAACGCTAGTACTTATTTTTGATAAATCAGTATAATTTAGATTATTTTTAGCCAAAATACATAGATGTATCCTTTCTTCATCTATTTAGTTTGTGGAATCTGAAATGAAAAGGAGATCATTAATTTTATAATGAATTTCAAATCTTTTTCAACAACGGTTGTTTGCGAAACATAGGTCACACATTTGTCACACAAAAGTGCAAAAAAAGTATTGTTAGTGCTAAATCGAGTAGACCAGAAGAAACATTGGTTGGATGAAAGAAAGAAGGCCACCTCTGAGAAATAAACTTATAAGAAGATATTTTTTGAGTTGTCTTTCCAAAAAAATAACGGGCACGAAACTCCATTATAAAAAGTTTAAGTACTTACTGTAGTACTTGGGCCACCTGGGCCGCCTGGATGAGGTCCATTCGGTGGACCCGGTGGACCTTGACCACTCTAGAAGAAGAATATTGTTATGTCAGTTATTTTAGTCTATAGGATTACCTTCATTTATTTGCATTTATTGTGGGCTTCTCACCGGGCTATGAGAGTGAAGGAATAGTGAGTGCACTTGTGTCTGCGGAAATTTATTTATTTTTATTTATTTATTTATTCCTTTATTTCAGGCAACTAGGGCCCATAAAAATACAAATACACATATATCGTACATTACAATACTTATAAACTAATACATAAAAATCACCATATCAATATATATATACAATACTATATCTATAAACAACTTAAACATACTATAAATATAATATGTTAAATGCTTGTACAATATAATATGTTATGTGTCGCTGGCTGATCTGTGCACAGTGTTTGCACAGACACAGGTGCATTTACAATTCCATCACTATGTGCCATTGTTGCCTGAATGTAAAAGATTAAAGAAATAAATACACACGTAGGCCGACAATCCGACACCACCGGAGATAGATCAGGCGCAGGACCGACATTAACGTGCTCTCCAAAACACGGGTGTATCAATCACTAATTTTCAGATGCTGCTTCATGAAAATTACTTGAAACCCACAAAGCGACGACAACCTGATCCGGAGGCCAAATGTGCATAAATAATGTAATATACGTTAAACTTGGATAGGTAACTTACCACAGCAGCGAATAAAATTGCCACAACGGCTAATATTGCTCCCAAAATCTTCATATTTTTGCAAAATTAAGTGTTCACGACTAAAATACTCTAGACTCTATAGAGTAACTTTATATACTGGAGGAAATCGACCACTCGTGACAGAAGGCTATCCAATGACATATTATTATCTAATAGTATAATAGCTATTATTAACTTAAACATACCCTTTTGTTAAGCATTATTCTGTTCTATAAAACCTAGAGTAAAAAAATCATTAGAAAATATCAAAACTTAGAAAAAAATGAGAATAATAATTTTCATGGTTAGTCCGTGGTTAAGACTTGGTCATCATCTTGTCATGACGAGTTCTTCCATGTTTTGGAGGGCATGTAAAAAGAATGTCTGAAAACAAAAAGTCGTGGTGGCCTAGTGGGCAAAGAACCAACCTCTCGAGTATGAGGGCGCGGGTTCGATTCCAGGTCAGGCAAGTACCAATGCAACTTTTCTAAGTTTGTATGTACTTTCTAAGTATATCTTACACACCAATGACTGTGTTTCGGATGGCACGTTAAACTGTAGGTCCCGGCTGTCATTGAACATCCTTGGCAGTCGTTACGGGTAGTCAGAAGCCAGTAAGCCTGACACCAGTCTAACCAAGGGGTATTGGGTTGCCCGGGTAACTGGGTTGAGGGGGTCAGACAGGGCAAGTCGCTCCTTGTAAAGCACTGGTACTCAGCTACATCCGGTTAGACTGGAAGCCGACCCCAACATAGTTTGGGAAAAAGGCTCGGAGGAAGAAGTAAAAAGAATGTCTGAAAACCAGTCTTACAAAGGGTTGTCAGGTTGCTCGGGTTGAGGAATTCAGATAGGCAGTCGCTCTATGTAACGTGCCCGGGTAACTGGGTTGAGGAGATCAGATAGGCAGTCGCTCCATGTAGAACACTGGTACTCAGCTGCATCCGGTTAGACTGGAAGTCGTCCCCAACATAGTTTGGGAAAAAGCTGGGCAGATGATGAAATAGAGACGCATTTATAATTAGGTATTAAAATTATTTACTTATTAATTAGTATTGTAAATATTGATATGGATATTGTTATGTAAGTATTATATAGTTTATAAGTATTTTTACGTAGGTACTATATATGCGTTTTTGTACTGTTATGGGCCCTTTTCTTTGTCGTTGAGTAAAAAATGCTTTTACGATTGTTATGGGCCCTGGTTGCCTGAAATAAAGGAATAAAAAAATAAAAATCAATTCTCATAGGGAACGCAAATAAATTGAAAGCTCTACAGAATACTGAAAATCAGATAAGTACTTAGCATAAAATTGAAATATAAAACTTATGATTACTTATTTAAAATGCATATCACAACCAGTCATTTGCCGTCATAATAATTTTCCTACGTCCACACTGTTCTAGAATAATTTGTAAGTACTAGAGGTAAATATAATAAAGATGAAACATATTTTTGTTTGTTGTACCCCAAAAGGCTCCGAAACTACTGAACCGATTTGAAAAATTCTTTCACTGTTGGAAAGCTACACTCTTCCCGAGTAACATAGGCTATATTTTATCCCGGTACGGGCAGTAGTTCCCACGTGACGTGGGTGAAACCGCAGGAAAACGGATAGTGTGTAATATTTGGTTTTAATGTTTGTTTGGTCACTCTATAATTTGCGATAAATTAGTTTTTAATTACTTCTAAATATTGTTTACGTCGGCGTTTTAAATAATCAATAATTGATTACGCAATTTCGTGGTTTAATGAACTAAGTTCCGCTTGCGGTTTCACCCGCGTCACCGAAAGAACTATTTTCTGAAGAGTGATAAAAGTATTTTATATATTATTCTGATAAATAAGCTATATCACTGCCAAGTTTCATCAAAATCCATCCAGTAGTTTTTGTGTGAAAGAGGAACATGGAACAAACATCCATACATACAGACAAACTTTCGCATTTATTAAGTAGTTAGTTTTAAGATGTTTTTAGTTAGTTTTAAGATGTCTTGTAATATCTAGTGCATAACTAGATTCTAGATTATTCTTACACAACTATTAGGTGCATCGTTTGTAATGTTTTATCTAAGTAATTTTAATTTGATACTTATGTAATTACCTTAGTTCATTAAAATTGCACCAAACTCAGGAAGGAAAGATGAGCAAACTTCTTAATTATCAAACTATCGTTTTGCAAGCTTTGACTTTACATAGTTAGGTACCTGTCTGAAGAGATGTCAGCAACCCCAGCGGGGCCCAATAGGGCCAAGGCCTGCCGGGGCTGCGGGTTGTTCGAAAGAGATACCGCGGCCCTGGCACATAAAAAGGCCTACGACGGAACACGACGGTTTTTATTCAGTAAGAGTCTGACACTCCCTCACCGCTGCTAACCCACAGCGAGAGGGGTCATTTGATGATTTTTGACGTCGTTAAAAAAAAAAAGGTACCTGTCTGATCTATATCATCTGTATTGATTTTATAAGCTGAAATGTTTGTCTGAACGCGCTCATCTCAGAACCCACAGGTTGATTTGACATATTCTAGAAAAGAACTAGAATTAGGTTCTTCCTTTTTTTTAAATCTTACTAGAAAAACTTAGGTACTGACTTTCTTATAATGCATTGTTATTTCTTCATCACTCTTAATAATAACAAGATATTTTTTGATACACAATACGGACCAAACCGCGTGGCGAAATAAGTCAAGTTATTTATTAAGTAGGTATACCTATACGTTCATTGGCCTTAATTCCAATGAAGACGACTCTTTGTAAAAGGTTTATTGACCTTTTCAAGAGTCCCAAAAACAGCAAATGAAATGTCTTTCTACAGGTACCAGCGCCTGAGCAGGGTCCATGGATAACAAGATGACTAGCAGAGATGTCACAACGCCAAACCTCTTAAGAAAGTAGCGCGCCAAAATGCGGGTGTTCGAGGAATGAGGAACATTCCTAGCACTGCTCTTACACGCCTTCTATAGAACCTGTCCATTATTTTCAAAGTAAAATCGCCAACCAATCAAGACCAATCTTTAACAGATTAGTTTTGATTTGACAAGGAACCCGAATGTCTGTAGTTCTAGTAAGTGATCACGCCTACCGTGTGTTGCTTGACCTACAAGGCACCTTTTTTTTTCCGACGTCAAAAATCATCAAATGACCCCTCCCGCTGTGGGTTAGCAGCGGTGAGGGAGTGTCAGACTCTTACTGACTAAAAACCGTCGTGTTCCGTCATAGGCCTTTTATGTACCAGGGCCGCGGTATCTCTTTCGAACAACCCGCAGCCCCGGCAGGCCTTGGCCCTACTGGGCCCCGCTGGGGTTGCTGACATCTCTTTGAGGAGCGCGTGGAACAACGCGCGCCGTCGACACGGGACCTACAAGGCACCTGACCTACCTTCTTTATGCCATCTCTGCTACCTTTCCTTTGTCCATGGTAGGAGCGCTATATCTGGCTGAATCATTAATGCTCCAAAAAATTGCCATAACGCACATGGCATTGTCTTCTTTAAACAAGTGTTTCTAAGGTTTACAATTATATGTATAATATCAGGCTGAATATTAAGGACACAAAAGTTCTGCTATTAAGGTTGACCCTTTTTTAAGGGCTATTTAGGGCCCAGACTGCGACAAAGTGAAGAGGAAAAGTTATTCATAAAATAACACAAAAAACCGGCCAAGTGCGAGGTTCCGTACCATTATTTAGAAAATGAGCAAAAAAAAGCACGTTTGTTGTATGGGAGCCCCCCAAAATATTTATTGTATTCTAGTTTTCAGTATTTGTTGTTATAGCGGCAACAGAAATACATCATCTGTGAAAATTTCAACTCTCGAACTATCATGGTTGGCACTATGGTTCATGAGATACAGCCTGGTGACAGACGGACGGACGAACAGAGGAGCGAAAACAATAGGGTCCCGTTTTACCCTTTGGGTGCGGAACCCTAAAACGACTTAATGCAATTTCATTACCTATTGAAATATAATTAAATTCATCTAAATGGTATATAGAATATTATATAGAAGATAATTATTTTTTCTGTCTGTATAAGGCTCTGAAAGTAGTGAACTGACCCACCCAAAACAAAAATGTGAAAGACTGCCAAGTTCGATAATATGGAAATCCTTCGCCTATAAAAGAAGTGAGATCTGAATAAGTACCAAGTTCCATACACATACCTCAGTTAAAAATAGTTACTTTTTAATGATGTTACTTGGCAAGTTTTCACACACCTTGTTATAAACCTACTAAACGCAATGAGGAAACCTGGACTATAAAGTCTGAAATCACCAACCCGCATTGAGCAAGCGTGGTGATTAACGCTTAATCCTTCTCCGTGTGAGAGGAGGCCTGTGCCCAGCAGTGGGACGATAAAAAGGGCTGTAACAGATAACAGAAACGCAATGAATCAAGTATTTAATTTTCTATTAAAACTTGCCAAGTAACATTATTAAAAAGTAACTATTTTTAACTGAGGTATGTGTATGGAACTTGGTACTTATTCAGATCTCACTTTTTTTATAGGCGAAGGATTTCCATATTATCGAACTTGGCAGCCTTTCACATTTTTGTTTTGGGTGGGATTTCATTTATTTTTGTAAGGTTGTTTATTTTATTTTTTTCTTATGATTAAGTTAGTTAAGGAAATGTCTCATTTATACTATCTTTCAGATTTTTGAATATGCACTATGCTTCTTACAAAGAAATGAACTAGATTAACTAAATGGACTACATTTACCAACTGACTGACATGACATGTTATCATATATTATGATCAAAGTTACACATTCGTTATTTTCGAAAGTGACTCACACTTGGCCGTTTTCAGATTTTTACTTTGACTAAATACAAACCTTTGTAACGAATTTCAGATCGGTACGACCATTCGAAGATATATTTAGTTCGTTTTAGTTCCTTAGGGGTATAAATTTACACTGAGTATTTTACACCTTCATTATTTTGAAACCGACTCACACTTGGCCATTTTCAGATTTTCCCTTTACCTTGACATAAAGACCTACCTCCATGCCAAATTTCAAGTCAATACGACCATTGGAAGTGGTCTAGGTTTTTGATGAGTGAGTCAGTCAGTCAGTCAGTCAGTCAGTCAGTGAGTGTATAGTAAAAATAGCGATTTTCTGACGTCAATATCTCAAGACCTACAATAGGTATATTAATGAAATTTTGTATTTTAGATAAGTGAGGGGGTCTCAACAGATACTAGAAATTTGATATGCGTAAATAAAATAGATTTTGAGTTATAGGGGGGTCGAATTTGGCCCGAAATGGTTCGTGTAATATAACCCACGGCCGGTGTGTCGCTTTTTTTGCTCGAACTTGGCGGACACATTGCCGTGTGTCTAGATTAAAAAAAAAAACACTTTTGGTCTACACTATCGAGGGGTGACATAATAATTATTACAATTGATTAGGGTAGGTACAGGCAGTACGGTAGGTCAGCTATCAATAGGCAATAACACATGTAACATCAAAATAATTTAATAAAATTACATACAAAAAATAAAAACTAGACCCATCCAAAAACGAGCAAAATGACAAACAAAACATACGAACAAATTTTATACAGCAAATAAACATACAGAGCTGCAACTATATAATGCAACTTATGCAACCAAAACTGCTTTTTAATAGCATATTCCGTGTCTTTTATACCATCTTTCATCAAATACTTTCTTAGCCCAACACACCACAAAGTTACATATTCCATTATGTTAATATTCGTGGTATCGAAGTTAAATATTAACTTGTCCTCGGTAGACAAATCTTGGTACAGTTTGTCCGTATTATCGTCTCGGAAAAGCCAACTGTGTGTGGTGAAGTAGGAGAGAGCGAGTGACGCCCGGTATACGCGGTTGTATAGTTTTATGAACCTGGAAATAAAAGAAGAAGAATAAAATTGATATTGAAAACCTGATTTTTGGGAAGTCGGGTATAAAAATGAGGGTAAATGGAACGAGCAAATAAAATTCTGGTTGAATATCTAATTATGTCAAATTCCTACCAGTTTAGATGTTTTGTAAAAAGCAAGGGTTTTATTATTTAAGGGTTTATTTGAGTTCATTATTTTGTTATTGGCTTGTAGTACTGGTTTTGAAACGGAAATTTAAGTAAAAGAAGTGACGAAATGGTGATTCTAAATAAATAAAAAGAAAAATAACTAAATTTATGTTATATGAGAAGTTCCTTAAATAAAAAAATTTATACAAATTTTATTTGACAAGAATGTAGAATAAGAAATCACCATAGAAGTACTTTTCGAAATACTTTCAACTTTACGCCTTTTAAAGGTTGAGAGCAAAATTATGGCGCCCTGTGGTTAGCTATAAATATTTTATCAGGCGCTTTGGCCTAGTGGGTAAAGGACCAACCTCTCAAGTATGAGGGCGCGGGTTCGATCCCAGGTCAGGCAAGTACCAATGCAACTTTTCTACGTTTGTATGTACTTTCTAAGTATATCTTAGACACCAATGACTGTGTTTCGGATGGCACGTTAAACTGTAGGTCCCGGCTGTCATTGAACATCCTTGGCAGTCGTTACGGGTAGTCAGAAGCCAGTAAGTCTGACACCAGTCTAACCAAGGGGTATCGGGTTGCCCGGGTAACTGGGTTGAGGAGGTCAGATAGGCAGTCGCTTCTTGTAAAGCACTGGTACTCAGCTGAATCCGGTTAGACTGGAAGCCGACCCTAACATATTAAACCCTAAATATTTTGTCAGGCGTTTTGTTATTTTGCGAAAGATCACATTTATATCCCAAGACTTGAGTACCCTCACACTGCACACTAATCAGTCGGCCAACATTTGGCCCAATTGTTGGAAAAAAATATTTTTTAAGAAAGTATTTCGTCGGTCTGATACCAACCAAGTACATAATCGTTGACTGCCTCGTTGGTCTAGTGGTCACAAGCGCGGCTGCTGTACTCGAGATCTCGGGTTCGATTCCCGGGTCGGGCCGAAATCGCTTTGTGGGTTTTCTTTAACTTTCACAAAGCAGCCCGTAGTCTGGAAGTTGGTGATTGATTCACCCGTGCATCGGAGAACACGTAAATGTCGGTCCTGCGCCTGATCTCTTTCCGGTCGTGTCGGATTGCCGTCCCATCGGGTTACGAGAGTGAAGGAATAGTGAGCGCACCTGTGTCTGCGCAAATGCTCGTGCACTATAATATGTCCTGCGCAGCTGGCTGATCTCCTTAAATGAGAACAGCCGCCGTGGCCGAAATCGGCCGTGGACGCCATTATTATTATATAATCGTTGTTATGTGCGTAGGCACTGCCATTCATTTTACCATTTCCATACTGCTTTAAGAGTCCGAACAAACGGTCAGCAGACTAAAAGTCGGCAGTGTGCGGGAGCATATGAGATGCTAAAAGGTGCAGAGTTAGAGCAAGAGTGTTTTGTGTATGCTATAAATATTTTGTCAGGCGCTATTATATTTGGAACAAAAAAATAAAACCGACTCCCAAAAACACTGAAAAGCAAAAAAAAACTATTCTTAGGTGCATCGGCCTAGAAGTCAGTGTCTAATGGATGTAACTAAGTTTATTTCGCCACCGACTTCTAGGCCGATGCACCTAAGAATAGTTTTTTTTTGCTTTTCAGTGTTTTTGGGAGTCGGTTTTATTTTTTTGTAAAAAGTTTTTTATTTTTAGCTTTTCAGTGACAAGCATAGTTGTCACTATCCGCATAAGTGGAAAGTTCTCATCAATACGAACAATATAAGCCCAAACACGAAGTAGTTTACATATTCAATTGTCGAGTTCCCTCGACCTTCGCTGGTCTCCATCATCAGGTCAGCTTCAAACCTTTACTGTTGCAAAGGTCTCGTCAATGCGAACAAAATAAGCCCAAACACGAGGTAGTTTACACATTCATTGTTCAAGTTCCCTCGACCTTCTCTGGCCTTCATCATCAGGTCAGCTCCAAACCTTCACCATTGCATAGTGTTATCAGACATACGCCTTAGTGTCAAGTTTTTACCCTACGTATGCCTACAATTTTCGAAAGTTGCCCTCGATTTCTCAGGGTTTCCATCATCAGATCCTGACCTGGTGACTATGGGACCACCTGGGAGGTAAACCCTATCAAACAAAAAAAAAATTTTGCAAATCGGTCCAGGCGTCTCCGAGTAATCGGTGAACATACATAAAAAAAAAAAAAAAAAAAAAAGATCCCGACGAATTGAGAACCTCCTCCTTTTTGGGAAGTCGGTTAAAAAGACTTATCCTTAAACTTTTACCGTCTTACCACAAAAACTTTTAAATGTCAGTTTAACACTTGTCTAAAAAAATGACAGATTATGACGTTGAAATAAGGTTCATTTTGCGGCCACACTTTTTTTAGACAAGTGTTTGACACATGTTTAAGTTTTTGTAGTAAGACCATTAATTGCAGTTTTCTTGGTGGACGTCTTAAAACTCTTTATTTTTTGCATTAGAATTTTTTTTTCTTGCTCTAAATTTGAAACACTGTTGCACCTACCACTTCTATTTCACCACCACCCTGAGCTAGACTGATAGAGAAAGAATTAAGCGTTATTCTGCCGATGTGCATTGTGCAAAAAGTATGTATAATAAATAAATTATTAATACTTACATAGGTGGTTTTCCCAGCAGCACACAACCTCCATCTAATATATACCCCGGTATATAATGCAATAACCACGTTAGCAGCACAAAGAGTGGTTTGTTGGCAGTATTGATTATGAACATGTACCATACTGCTAACGGGGTTGGCAGGACTCGGCCTATTTCGCGGATTTTTGTGGATACTGGCTCTGAAAGTTGGAAATAATGTCTTTAGTTATCAGTTTTCCGAATGTTTAGAGGGAACTGATTTCAGCACCTAGATGAAATTAGTCTATGTGCCATCTAATGAATAGACTATTACTGTAAGGTTTCAACAAAATCGGTTAAGTCGTTTTTGAGTGAGAGTATCAAAGACGTATGACAAATAACACTGTAATGGCAAAAATGAAAAGCTGTGTTGTTTAAATTTCTTTCTTTCTTTCTTGTATGGAATTATATGGGTTTTATAATGGATATATCATGAAGAAGTTTTCTGTGGGGCTAGGGACACCCGCAACACTGGGTTATCAAGGTGTCGGATAACTTCATAACAAATATCCAAAGCGGTCCATGAGTTTGAGAGATAAGAAATAGTAAACATGCTGACACACACAAATTTTTGTCATTAAATTATAGTGTGATATTATAAGATACATTATAGGTACAGATACCGGCACGGATATTGGGCTCTCGGCGGAAGAGTGGGGATCGCTTTGTGCACCCGTACGCATAAGGCAATAAGGCAGTAAATCGCTTCTGCGCAGGTGAAGGTCATGGCTCGATATCCGTGCCGATATATATAAACGATTTTCAATAATAAAACTCACGCCAATGAAACAAATTCCTAGCGCTCGACACGGAATATATCTTGACGTCACCAGGCATTGAGCTGGTCTTCCACCCGGCAGCCAGGATAGCATTGTTGACATAGTCTACTGGTACCAGGCTGTATCTCGTGTTGTCTCCGGCGTAGGTCGCATGGATCAGGCCTGTTGCTGGGCCTAGGATCAGCTGGGTAGGAAAAAGGGGGTATTAGTATTTTCCATTCAGTGGCCTGTATGGAAGTCTCTTAACAGGCTACGTGCACAGGTAGGCAGGTGCAGGGAAAACCTATGTAAGTGGGGCTACACTGACGGCAATAGCTGCGGGTGTGGTGCCATACCACAAACCATGCGGCACCTTCTATGCTGCCCACTATGCCCCGACAGCTGCATAGTGGATGACCTTTATAACGCTACTGTTGGGAATCAAACCCAACATACCTTCGGCAAAGGGCGCTAGCGGCCGCCTACTCGCTTCTGAGTCATCGTGGCGAGCGGCGCAGCGGCGAGCGGTGCATCGAGGGGGGCGCCGGGCGAGAGGGGCATAGACCAGTCTTGCGCTCACGGACACCACCGACGACGGTCGACATTCGCTCATAATATATTAATTGTTTGTCCGCGAGATCTTTGATTATTGTAATTAGAACGGCAATAAACCGCGCCTATCAACTATATACAGTCCACTTATTTTAACATCCCGTAGTGGTGCGAACAGCTACTGACAATGCCGTATGCGTAGCGAAATATTGGGCCTCCAAAATTTAAGTTGCCATCGACTCGCCAAGAAGAAGAAGTATTTTGGGGGTCTTTCTAATGTAATTGATGAGGAAAAGAGATAATTGAATTAGCTTGGTTTCTATAAAAGCAGTTATTTTTAGCACTTTTTATCGGAAAATTGTATAAACCCACAAATCCTTCACCATTCTCCAAGTGTTTTTGAGGAGCGTCTAAATTGCATATTATAAGCAATTTGTGAGATCCCCAGAGAAATAAAGTGTGCCTTTTGATGCTTCACGCATTACGTTTTTTTTTTGAGTAATGTGTGCCAATTTCAGACGAGCAAAACTTCTCTACAACATCTGTACGGAAATTTCATAAAAACATTCAGAATCCAAAGTTATTTGGCGCGAACTGTATGTATGTATGTTACAGCCAAAGTGATTAAATATATATTATACATAATGACTGGTCATTGTATATAATACCCAAATTGACTAGACAGTGTGATAGATTAATCACTTTATCTGGATCTAATTCATAATAGCTGGTCAAAGTTAGCCAAAGTAATAAATATGGTGTAATCGTCTGACTACTTACTAATTCTTAGAAACGGCTCAAGTTATTATCGACTCTTTTTATGATAAATCATCAAATGATTCCTCCCACTGTGGGAGAGCAGCGTGAGGGACTCAGAGAGCGTGAGCGTGAGCGTTCAGCGTGAGGTCAGACTGTTAGTGGCTTAAACCCACGCGTTGAACAACGTGCACCGCCGAGACGGGTCCGTGTCTCCCGGAGACGGAAGGCCGATAAGGCACCCGAACTCATCGCACAGGCTCACGTCTACGGTGGCCGGGAGTCGTCTCTCGACCACACAGAAGGAGACGATGGCATCCCAGTACCTCTCGCCCCGGACCTTGGCTAGAACCAGGGCCGGGTGCGAGAGGTCGCCGCTGCCGACTGCCTCGACGAGGACACGGCGGTGCCCTTCCCGGGCAGGGCAGACTCCGGGCCGTCGGTACAGTGGCCCGAGCCACACTTCAAAGAGGGGACTTTTCGCTACTATTATGGGGTGCACTGTGCTAACTAGCCTTTTTCGAATTATATTAAGGTCAGCCACCAGGCACTTTAGTTAGTTAACATGAAATAATAATCTTTACCTACTTGTTTTATTACATTATCTAAGTCTATGGAGATATTATATAAAATTGCTAGTTAATGTGATTAATTCTGTGTCAATTATCACTTTATCCAAATTGAGTAGATATTATAAATAATAGCTAGATAATATGTACAATATGCGGACTTATTACTTTGGCTGTAACATGTATACATAATACAATATTCTACTTACGCCACTAGCACCATACGCGCAGCTAGTATCAGCCCATCCAGGCATCGGTTCCCGGTAAGATGATATCACTGGAAAACCATACAGTTTTATTAGAACCTTCTTCAGGGCCTTCACATAAAATCTTTTCGATCTAATTGATCTCCTTGTCAATCTTATAGCAAGGAATGTCTACGGCACTTTAATCCATTGGGTTCTGTAGGCACGTGACCAGGTACTCGTGATAAAGACAAAAGGGAAGTAATATTATATAGAGGTCTGGCAGATGATGGTTCACCGTGACATAGTTCCTCCGGTTCTCCAAAAAGTGCTTTCATCTACTATTTGTACATCTATACTAATATTATAAAGCTGAAGAGTTTGTTTGTTTGTTTGTTTGAACGCGCTAATCTCAGGAACTACTGGCCCGATTTGAAAATTTCTTTCAGTGTTAGATAGCCCATTTATCGAGGAAGGCTATAGGCTACTTTTTATCCCGGTACGGGGAGTAGTTCCCACGGGATGCGGGTGAAACCGCTGGCAGAAGCTAGTCCTTGATAAAACATTACGAGTGGAGGAGTATTCCTTACCTACAGCAGGTCTCACGATGCTGATGGGCATGTTACCAGCTCTACTCCTCACCACTTCTTCAGCTATGGCCTTCGCGAATGTGTATGTGTTGGGGTAGCCCTTGATTAGACTGGAAAATTATTAAGATTTTATTACTCAAGAATGTCTGAACCGTTTAAGCTTAAAATTAGAGGGGAGATAGTTTATACCCGGGAAAAAGACATAGGATAGTTTTTGTCACCATCATCACCATGATAGGTGAAACTGCGGGAGGAAGCTAGTAACATATAAAAAGGAGATGTTTCAAATCCGGCCCGCTATAATGTACAGTACCTCGAAAAATCACATCACTCAGTATCTGGCACAACATATTTTTTATATATGGTGTTGATTTTCTATTCCCTGTCATATTGTGTCAATAAAAGTTATTTTATCTTTTTCTTTCTTTTTCTTCTTCAACTCCTACTCTTCTCACTATAAACAAGACTTACTCTCCCTCTATCCCCTGAAGTCTATCCTCGTCTATAGTCTCCGCCATGCTGATCATCAGCTCAGGCGGCACGGGGGGAGGGTAGAACGTCTCCAGCACTTCCTTTTCCACGAAGTTGTCAGTCGCGTTGGCGTATGTTGTTGACACGTAGACAAATGATCTGGAATTAACAAAAGGTTAATAGTAGGTTATTTACAGCAGGGTTATGTCACAGCCGCAAAGCCCGATCAATCATAAGACGCAACACTTGGTGCGGTCACTCCATAGATGGGTGAACGAAAGGCACGTTTAATTCCCCGACTGTCATTTGAACATCTTTGGCAATCGTTATTATAGGTAGTTAGAAAAAAGAACAAGAAAGAAGCAGAAGGTGAAAGACTGCCAACCAGGGTGTCGGGTTTCCTAAGTAACTGGGTTGAGGCGACCTGATAGGCAGTCGCTCCATGTGGCACACAGCGGTGTGGTATTCAGCTCCAATGGGTTAGCCTGGAAGCCCACAACAATATCGTTTCGAAAATGCAAGGCCATGGTACTTACTTGAGCTTCTGACAAGCCTTGCCAAGCAGGACAGCTTCTCTGGTGCCTCTGACATTGATCATAGTGGCTATCTTCAGAGCTTCATCGAATCTAGTGGTAGCAGCCATGTGGAATATCACGTTTACCTGAAATGCAGTTTCAAATAGCATTGTGGGCAAACTAGACTATACTTATAATAATATGCTGAAGTTTACTTAAACGGGCTAATTTCAGGAACTACTGATCCGATTTGAAATCTTTTTTAGACTTACATATCTTATTTAACGAGGAAGCCTCTAAAGGCTCCTTTTGATACATATATGGACGATCTAGTATTGACAAGCAGCTGATGAAACTACTGACAATATACATAAGAAGTAGTGAAGGGTTGGCGTTTTGGTGAGCTTTCAAAAAGTGCTGATTAGAAGACAAGTTTTTTCATTTTTGCACGGTAAAATACATAATATTGCGAAATGCAATTGATCGCCTATACAGCGTGACTTTTTAGTCGTCTTACAACGGCAGCCCACTTCATGTATCCAATGACCAGTAAACGTTCATATAAAAAAAAAAATATTTATGAGATTTTAAAAATTTGAAAATAAAAATTAATTCATTATTATGATGCATGACGTAGATTATAAGAACACCCTGTTGTAAGCGCTGCCCGAATCTTGTATCAATGGAGCGCGGCGCGTTGGGAAGGTACCTACTTTGTACCGTTTGATACGTAAACATTTTTTTTTCAGTATTTTTCTTTGCACCTATTATCTCAATTAAGTAAGGCTATAAAATTAATAATCGTGTCTAGTGGTATTTTATGTCGGATAGATTGAGTGGACCACCTTTGTAAGGCGACTAAAAAGTCACGGTGTATATTACCTCCTTCGTAACGATAGCCCAGTCCTGATCACTCATGCCGAGTCTAATATCGGCCACGTTGCCGGCCAAGGGAATTATCTTCTCGGAGAAGTTGGGCTTCTTCTTCCTCACCATGTTATATACCTGGATAATGATAATCAATATTTAATTAATAGATTCAAAAGCAAGTTTTCAATATGCTGCTGTTAACCGCATCCCGAAGGAACAATTTCTCGTAGCAAGATAAAAAGCAGCTTAAGACCATTCTTGGGCTGATGACTTTCTGTGGACCTCATTGAAATTGGTTTTAGTACTTTTATCCGGGACAGACAACAGGCAGACGGAGTAAGTTTTGCGTTTAAAATATATGTAAAGAATATTAACGGCCAGTTTCTTCATCAAAAGTTAAAGTTAAAGTTATGGCTAAAGTAATGTCTAAAGTAAAAGTAACGGTTAAATTAAATTTTTCTATGAATTTTGCTGTCAGTTTAGCCTTGAAAAAACGAATTTGACCGTTACTTTTACTTTAGACATTACTTTAACTTTAACTTTTGATGAAGAAACTGGCCGTAAGTCTTCTTAATATAATAAGAAGTTAATATCATCATCATCTCAGCCATAGGACGTCCACTGCTGAACATAGGCCTCCCCCTTAGATCTCCACAGATACCTGTTGGAGGCGACCTGCATTCAGCGTCTTCCGGCGACCTTCATAAGGTGGTCTGTCCAGAAGTTAATATAAAGTATATTATTAAGAAGTAAAGTTTGATGTTTGAGTTTGGGGTAGTAGGGGGAATCTTTGGATCCAGGGAACTGATTTTATAACATATAGCGGTGTATCCACGAGCATCAAGGCAAGTAGGTCGTTATCCGCAAGACATGAGTGAAACCCCAAGAAACAGCTGGTCAAAACAGTTCTGACAACCTATATTAGACAATCTTGAAGTTGCTTACCGGATCTTTCAGCATTTCTTCAAGTCTCTCCTCAATAGGCACTCCCTTTTTAGGCCGCATCAGCAAGTACACTTTGGCAATGTTACATGCCCTGAAAATAAAAACTTGATTAGATATTTTGTTAGAAATGATATTATCCTGAATACCCAACAACTAGAAAATTAAAATCTTAAATCGGCTTCTTCATACTTTTGGCTGTTTCTCCACGGCCTGACAAATATCCCTCACCTGAAGAGTTTCTCTACGAGCTGCTTGCCGAGGAAGCCGGAGCCGCCTGTCACGAACACGGTGGCGCCGCGGTAGAACTGCTGCACGGCCGAGTCTCCACGGCCTGACAAATATCCCTCACCTGAAGAGTTTCTCTACGAGCTGCTTGCCGAGGAAGCTGGAGCCGCCTGTCACGAACACGGTGGCGCCGCAGTAGAACTGCTGCACGGCCGAGTCTCCACGGCCTGACAAATATCCCTCACCTGAAGAGTTTCTCTACGAGCTGCTTGCCGAGGAAGCTGGAGCCGCCTGTCACGAACACGGTGGCGCCGCAGTAGAACTGCTGCACGGCCGAGTCTCCACGGCCTGACAAATATCCCTCACCTGAAGAGTTTCTCTACGAGCTGCTTGCCGAGGAAGCCGGAGCCGCCTGTCACGAACACGGTGGCGCCGCGGTAGAACTGCTGCACGGCCGAGTCCCCGCGGTCTGTGGCTTCATTCATCGCCTTCTGACGGGAGAGAGCTTCCAGCTCCACAGCCAGTGCTGGATCCATATCTGTGCTGTTCTTCCAGAACTTCCTGCATCAACATTTAATAAGAGTCAACGTGATGATCAGTGTCTTTAAACAACTGAACTGATTTTAATAACATTTGGTACAGAGATAGAGTTGATCTTGAGAAAGAACATAGGATAGTTTTTATCACGGACATTTGAAGAATTCTCTTGGAAACGCGATATAACCGAACACTCGCGGGCGAAGCCGCGGGCGGAAGCTTGTATCTATTATAGAACGGCTGAACTCATTGAGAATGTTCTGGAGATAAGCGGTCGCTAATATAGCTGAAATTGTAGATGGACTGCGGTTTGTTCTACTCCTTGACTTTCAGCGGTAAATGTTTTTATAGCTTTTAGCATTAGTGATTGCTAATATTAGGGCCTTCTTCTTTATTAGAAAACCCAACTGAACTGGGGCCCGATTCTCCTAAATTAATAATGTCAAAATCGAATAGAAATTGAATCGCAATATGATCACAATAGCAGTTTTAACCATATCGGCCACTCTGCTACTAATATGAGACCAATCATATTCCAACGACATTCGATTGGTTTGCGATCGGCCTGCTATTTTGGTGGTTTGGTCTATACTGTAGTTTGCTCTACAATCATATTGCAATCGTAAATCATTTGCAGACAAAATGATTCATTATTGAATGACAGAAAAGGATAAAAACGTTTATTTCAAAGAAAAAATAGCGGAATGCCACATACGCTTCAATCGTAATTGAGTCGGGATTGGATCGCAGTCGAATGTGAATTGTATGACGCTTATGTAAAATTAGAAGAATCGGGCACCAGTTCAGCTTTAAAATATTTTTGATATTCAAAACTATATGAGGAGTCTCAAGAACCGTTTCACCCATATAATCGTTATTTAAGTTGTCTTAGTTTAAATTTTAATTGCTTACTAAATAAACTACTTACATTATTCTCACTGTTTAGTGCAGAAATGCTTATTTTAACGACACATTAAACTGTCACGTGCTACCACTAAGACACAACTTGTATAAGAACACCAGTGACGACATTTAGTCATGATCAATGATGGTGTGAAAAACACAGATTCATATACAAATGGAGTGTGCAGAGTATGAGTTATTTTGTTATCGAAGTTACCGTGTAGTTAATGAAAAGGTGGGCAGAAAATATTTATTTGTTAGACGTTTTGAGACTGTTTACATAATATGTAGGTATGTTGTGCAAACTGGGTGTTGACGGTAGTTTTAAATGCATCTTCGTACATTAAAGAAAATACTGCCTTATGTAATTATTTAGGTAAAAATGAAATTAAACTGTAGATATCTAAAAGGCTCCAAAAATAAAGCATCGATTTTAAAGAATATTGGTGACATTTAAACAATATTTTATCCAGACACCAAAAGTAGTCCCCATGGTGAAACGGTGGGGTGCAGCTAGTTTATGACATCAAATCAATTTTAATTCAGTACATTTCACTAATTCACAAAACTCCATTCATTTATTCATCTGTGACACTTAACATTTTCTCTGAATACCAGAAAGTGCAATACAGCAAATTATTAGTTGTATTTATATAATAAAATTATCTTATATACGTGTCAGCAGTAGATATGTTTGTAGGCATCACGTGTGATTTTGTACATTGCACGTTTTTCGTTTATCATTTCGCGGTTAGAAGATATATCACGAAGGATATTTGCAGAGTATTGTGTTTGTGTTTAGCGTATTTATTCATTCTAGTTTACAAATCGTAAGTATTGTATATCGTAGATAACAATCCCTACTATTATTATAAATGCGAAAGTAACTCTGTCTGTCTCTGTTACGCTTTCACGTCTAAACCACTGAACTGATTTGAGTTAAATTTTTTACAGAGATAGAGTTGACTTTGAGAAAGAACATAGGATAGTTTTTATCCCGGACTTTTGAAGAGTTCTCTTGGAAACGCGATATAAGCGAAGCGGGCGAAGCCGCGGGCGGAAGCTAGTTGTTTATAAAAGTACAAAAAAGTTCCAAGCTACCTCATCATCTCCCGAACCTTTTTCCAACTATGTTGGGGTAGGCTTCCAGTCTAACCGAATGCAGCTGAGTGTTTTACAAGGAGCGACTGTCTATCTGACCTCAACCCAGTTACCCGGGCAACCCAATACCCCTTGGCAAGACTGGTGTCAGACTCGGCTTCTAACTACCCGTAACGACTGCCAAACATGTTCAAATGACAGCCGGGACCCACTAATTTAACGTGCTTTGACAACTCGTCATGACATGATGATCACCCATCTATGAACCGGCCGCGTCAAGCATTGCGGCTGTGACCAAGTTAATATAAAATCGGTCAAGTTTAGGTCGCTCATATAGTCGTACACGGCCGATTACTTTAAAAGGCCTGCTGAAGGTCAGGGCTTAACAGTACGAAAATTATAGAAACCGGCTCAGTTTGTCTTAAGTGGGTGAAGATTCATGTCCTTATTAATGATTATAAATGCGAATGCAAGTCTGTCTGTCTGTTGTGCTTTTACTCCAAAACTACTAGATCGATTTAATTACAAATAGACAGACGACATACTATACTAATATGTACCACTATATATAAGGTGCTTTAATATTACCTGCCAGCACTTGAATTGGGGGTAGTATTGCGTTTATAGATTACAATAGTGAAGAAATTTCGTTCCCCGGAACAGTCAATTCAATTTGAGACTGTAAACAAGTTAAATTAACATTGGCTCTAATCTGCATAACGTGGTTCACAAATAACGCGCGTAGTTTCGCTTCGTCAGTGAAAACAAATGCTATCTCTTTCTATCTGTTCTGCAAGAGTGGCAACGCGCAACTCTACTGGATGGTTTTAAACTAATAAATTAAGTCAAATGTATGCCTACGTATTTTTTTTTTTGTATGAAAAAAAAATATGACAAATAATCAATTATTTATCTTTACTATTGTAATCTATAAACGCAATACTACCCTCCATTCAAGTCCTGGCAGGTAATATTAAAGCACCTTATATGTTCTCTCTAAGTATATCTTGGACATCAATGGCTGATAAAAAGGTGAAGGAAAACATCTTGAGGAAACCTGGACTATAAAGTCTGAAATCACCAACCCGCATTGAGCAAGCGTGGTGATTAATGCTCAATCCTTGTGAGAGGAGGCCGCAGCCCAGCAGTGGGAGTATAACAAGGCTGTAACAACAACAACAAGAGGACATAAGCGACGTTTTATCCATATGCGGTAGTTTTATCACGACGCGGGTGGAATTACAGGGAACAGATAGTTAAATATAAAACTGTTACTGTTACAGCCTTTTTATCGTCCCACTGCTGGGCACAGGCCTCCTCTCACACGGAGAAGGATTGAGCATTAATCACCACGCTTGCTCAATGCGGGTTGGTGATTTCAGACTATATATATATATAGTCCAGGTTTCCTCAAGATGTTTTTCCTTCACCTTTTTATCAGCCATTGGTGTCTAATATTACTTAGAGAGTACATACAAACTTAGAAAAGTTGCATTAGTACTTGCCTGACCTGGAATCGAACCCACACACTCATACTTGAGAGGTTGTTTCTTTAACCACTAGGCCACCACGACGTGAAATATAAAACAAAGTCGTCCAATGCGTTTGTCTGTTCGCAATAAACACATAAACTGCTGGAATACTTTTGTGCTGTTCATGGATAGAGAAGTTCACGAATGTTGGTACTGCATAATTTATCCGCCTGCCTGTGTGCCCACATTATATTATCTTAAATTCTACTTCCTTCACCCGTGTAGGAATTTCTCTGTCTCTCCTATCTCTATACCAAACTTCATCCCGGTGAAATTGTACCGGTACGCGGGTGAAACCACAGAAAACAGCTAGTCAAAAATAGGTACGCAAAAAATATATTTTACTTCATCATCATCATTCATCATCAGCATATCGCAGTCCACTGCTGGACATAGGCCTCTCCAAGTGCACGCCACTGAGATCGATTTTCGGCTTCTCGCATCCAGCTCCATATTTTACTTACCTTACAATTTTTCTTTTCAGCTCTACAACCAAGAATCGAACCCGCACTTAACTTCACTAACTACCAATTACTTTTACAACAAAAAATAATAACTTTTTCTTATAAAATCAGCTATTTTGATAAGCGAGTGCATTGAATGCAGCCTACAACCGAAATGCAGGTACCTTGACATCGTGAGCTGCTTAAAAGCCTTCTCAATATTACTCACAGGCTGCATTAAAAAATATAAGTCGTAGTGGCCTAGTGGGAAAATCACCAACATCTCCAGTACCTATGAGAGTGTGGGTTCGATTCCTCGATCCTTATTTATTGATTTAGGTTTGTTTTTTTTTTATTTTTTTTATTTAGTAGTTTGGTAGTTTGATTATTTTTCACTCTAGAGCATAAATCATTTCATACCGATCGACACCCGCAACTCCTCATAGGTCCAGTTGAAAACCAGCGTCAGACACAGCTGTCTGGCCTGCGCAGCTGTCTGGCATAATGCTGAACTGGACCTATTTGGCGCAACCTTTTGTTATTTTTATTTTATTTTTATTTCTATGTGTATGTATGGCTTGTGTCAATAAATAATTTTTCTTTCTTTCTTTCTTTCTATTCCAAGTCGCAGGCCAGTGATGATGATGATATGCATATACAACATGTAACGTAATTAACGCACACCCTCAAACACCCCAATTAGAATATTATGTTATAATCATAATACATACACTGAATTTTTAATTTAACATGTATATGCATTGTTATTTACTAAATTAGTTATACCAATTCTTGGAGAACTTTTTGGTCATACTACTACGCACGCAAATATCGCGCCGCGCGCCGCTTGACTCGACACAACATAACGAAACTACGGAAAAAGCCGACAATACACGAAGTCTTATTACTTTGAGTTACGGTCTATTTGAATTTGTTTTGACTGTACAGGGTTAATATGACAATAATTTCCGTAGTTTTAATTATTTTGGGATAAAAAATTACCTATATTAAAAATGATATAAATCGATTCAGTAAACGATTCTGAACAAACTAATTTCAGGATGTGCGTTAATTAAGTTACATGTTGTATATATACTTCCCTAAAGCACCAAAAATGTTTTTTATTAGTATTTTAGCTTCCACCAGCGGTTTTTTATTCAGCTTTGCGTACCTAGTAAATACATATTATGCACCCCTGGATTTAACGGGTGTGTCGTACCTAAAGCATAAAATTAAATACGTTAATATACTGGTTAATATGTTATGTCGATTAGCACAAAGTAAAAAATAAAATACGAAAAAAATACTAAATGATTTTTTTCAAACAAAGTAAATAGAATAAAAATGTGCAGAATACCATATAATTATTATTAGAGTCAGTCATTGCAAACAACTGAAATTCTCCCTTGAAAATTGACAGCTGTCAACTGGTCAAAACATTCAATACTCCTATTACACATGCTTTACATATGATATTGTAAATTATGAAAACGAAAAATGACTTCTGTGGCTAAACTTCTGAATGGATTAGATTATTTTTTTTTTTACAATTCATTCGCCATAGAATATCATAAAGTATATGTGATACAATTTAGTGTGATTAGGTACGACACACATATATATTTTGAATCCTACCTGCAGTTTCTCGTGCAGTGCTCGTTTGTTTAAACGCGCTAATGAAACATCTGCTTACCCTAAGTACTTTATGTTTGAGGCATGATTTTCATATTTTTCGTCATAGCAAGATGGTATATTCATATTTATTTAAAGCTTAAAGCTAGGTACATATTATGGGCCTTGTTAGGGCACAGGAAAAGAAGGCATTACTAAGTTTAACTACATAATTAAGTAGATACAATAGTAGATATATTGTATATATTGTATTGTATATTCGATGTGAGGAAAACATTATTTTATAAGTAACTAGCTTCTGCCAGCGGTTTCACCCGCATCCCGTGGGAACTACTTCCCGTACCGGGATAAAAAGTCTAGCCTATAGCCTTCCTCGATAAATGGGCTATCTAACACTGAAAGAAATTTTCTAATCGGACCAGTAGTTCCTGAGATTAGCGCGTTCAAACAAACAATCAAACTCTTCAGCTTTATAATATTAGTATAGATTTATTAGACTATATTTTTATCATCTTGGTATTCTTTGACGCTCACGTCACCGATCAAAAGCGTTGCTTAACCTGTTGATCGATCGATCAGTTTTGGCTATTTCTTAGCATCATGCTCCTTGGTCTACGGATTCCCACGTCCCGTAGGAACAACTGCCCATACCGGGATAAAATTTAGCCTATGTTACTCGGGAAGAGTGTAGCTTTTCAACAGTGAATGAATTTTACAAATTGGTTCAGTAGTTTCGGAGACATTGGGATGAACACACAAATGTTTCATCTTTTTTATATTAAGTAAAGATTAGTATTAAGTAGAATTAACTAGGTTTTACAAGAACCATACATGAGTACTAGCTACTAGGACATACTTTTGTCAATTGTTTCAGAATAAGAGCGAGACGGCACTATAAACATACTACTAGCTTTTGCCAGCGACTTCGTCCGCGTTAAATTCGGACTTTTTGTAAAGAGAGGAAGAAATACTAAACACCAGCCAATCCAATTCTAAATGTATGCGTACCTACTACTTCTTCACCTAAAAATAAATAAAATGTAACCTATTACCTATACATATTATTGTAATTAAACGAATATTTAAACACTACCAAAATAACTAAATCTTACCTATTTCATAAAATAACAACAAAAGATAGTTTAAAATAAATTATAATTACCTATTTAAAGACGCGCTGCAAGGTTTGTTAATATCAATAAGGTTCAATTTTTCACATCAAATCTATTGTTAGTATCAGGTCATGGAAAACCCCTAACATATTCAGAAATATCTGCTACCCTTTTCTCTCTCACGCAAAACGTGAATACTCCATCTCTTTCTTACACAGAACATTCTACCGGTAGTATAAGTACGTCATTTCTTTGAAAGTGAATCAATAAATTAAATGTTTAACTATTGTTTATCAGAGGGCAGGGATTAATGTCGTCATTTTAGTACAGTTGTGGACACACTCAGAGACATTAAATGGTTATTTAAGCCTTTCCTTAGTGCAGAATTATTTAATTGGTGATCACTTTTCTATCATCACTTGCTGTGGGAACTACTGCGCGTAACGGGATAAAATATGGCCTAGGTTACCGGGAACAGTGTAGCTTCCTTACAATTGAAAAAAATATTCAGATCGTTCCAGTATTTTCGGAATCTTGGGTACAAACACCCAAGATTCCTC
This sequence comes from Helicoverpa assulta, assembly GCA_963856015.1. Lineage (NCBI taxonomy): Eukaryota > Metazoa > Arthropoda > Insecta > Lepidoptera > Noctuidae > Helicoverpa > Helicoverpa assulta. The sequence goes on from CAWLCW010000003.1 coordinate 1,417,886, forward strand.
TGACTATTTTTGAATTTCTGCTGAATGGACACTAATCTCTATTTCTCAGCGTTCCACCATCATCCTGTATATCCTTTCAAACGAAAAATAATGATCCCACTCAGGTTGGTAAAAAACTTAAAAATACAGGAATCTGAATTGAGAAACTCATCCTTTTGGGGAAGTAGTAAAATTTACGACCAAACTGAGTACCTATGTCATTTCAAATTAGATTTTATCGTTAGGTTTTTGCACTTAACTGTACTTTATAAATAGCCACATTTCCATTCAAGTGAAATGCCGAAGTGTATATATTTATGTTTTATCGTAGGTATTTCTAGATACATCCTACTTATATTATAAATGTGAAAGTTTGTGAGAATGTAGGGATGTATGTTTGTTATTCAATCACGCAAAAACGGCCGGACCGATTTGATTGAAATTTGGTGTGTAGGTAGGTGATACCCTGGATTAACACATAGGCTACTTTTTATCAACACACCACTCGGGCGAAGCCGCTGGCGGAAGCTAGTATTCCATGTATTATTAACTATTATGCCCATAGATAGTTACATAAATAGATACCTAATTATAATTATTTCAACAGGTTTGACATACATATAAATAAGTGTTTAACATATAACATGACACACGGTGGCTGATCTCATATAAGGAGATCAGCCAGATGCGCAGAACATAATAGTGCACAAGCATTTGCGCAGACACAGGTGCAATTACTATTCCTTCACTCTCATCGCGCGATGGGACGACAATCCGACACTAGCAAAGAGAGATCACAAGCAGGACCGACAGCTTAACGTGCTTCTTAAGTAGCCAAATACCTACCTCTTCTCGAACCCATTTTTGTCATAATGGGAAATCGTAAATTAACCACTCCCGCTTTCAGACTTCTTCTTCTGCCTGCCCTGTGCCCAATTTTATTTAGGGTCGGCGCAATATGTCTTCCGCTTCCATTCTTCCCTATCCCTCGCACACACTCACTCCCTTCTTATTGTCATCTTTCAGGAAATCTAACCTTCTTTTTTGGGATTTTCTCTTCTCCTCCATCCATCCGCATTCATACTTACTGCACACACTTGTTGAATGCGTATCATCCGTCCTCATTACATACACATACCACATAAGACTGTCAGGCTCTTACTCAAAATCAAAATCAAATTGTTTTTATTTCAAATATGCCTTTGCAGGCTCTTATGAAACGTCACATTAATTATTTGCACGGTTCCAAAAAGTTGGTCTCATGGAGAAGAGCCGGCAAGAAACTCCGTAGATACTCTTTTAAAAAGTAATATTTTCACAAACAGTCTATTACATAACAATAGTAAGCCGATAAAATTATACAATGCAACTGGAAGGTAAACAGTAAATCAATACAATCCAAAGAGAAAAGAAAAAGACGTTTAATTGCCAGGGAAGCCACACAATGGAGAGATAAGTTATCGCCATATAATATCTTTATCGTCAACGAAGTCTTGAATTTTATAATAAGCTTTTTTGATTAGGGTGGATTTTACAGTGTCCTTAAATTTTATATCCGTGAGATCGGTTACTGACTAAAACCTATGTTGCATGCATGCTCCTTCTTAAGCCCTTTATGTACCAGTGCCGCGAACTGTTTCGAACGATCTCGCAGCCCGCTCTTCTCATTCTTACAGACTAGATATACCAATAGCACGTTTGGAGTCGGTGGTAACACGCAACTAAATAGTTTGGGCAAGTAATTATTAAGCATCTAATTTACTACAACTTCCCAACTTCCCATGTTCGGATATGTGATTATTTTATGTCGAATTCTAACAGCCAGTTTCTTCATCAAAAGTAAAAGCCAAAGTAATGTCATAAAGTAAAAGTAACGGTAAAATTCGTTTTTCAAGTCTAAAGTAACAGTAGAACTATTAGATAAAACGAATTTGACCGTTACTTTTACTTTATGACATTACTTTGGTTTTACTTTTGATGAAGAAATTGGCTATAAGAGTACTCAAGTTAAATTTTAGTCGTCCAATATTTTGTTTGGGCTCATGAATCAGGGTGAAGATGAATAGCACGCACATTACAAAGATCAGGTATTTAATCGGTATCAAGACGACTGAAAACTTTGATTGGAATCACGATTTTCTTAATAATTTATTGCAAACCATCGGGTCAACTGTCGGCCGACAGTTTATTCTCCAGTTTGTGGGTACTCTAATAGTTAAAGATTTTTTGAAAATGGCGTTTTTTTTATTAATTATGACATGCATGTACGCATTTAATTATCTATACTAATATTATAAAGCTGAAGAGTTTGTTTGTTTGTTTGTTTGAACGCGCTAATCTCAGGAACTACTGGTCCGATTTGAAAAATTCTTTCAGTGTTAGATAGCCCATTTATCGAGGAAGGCTATAGGCTACTTTTTATCCCGGTACAGGAAGTAGTTCCCACGGGATGCGGGTGAAACCGCTGGCAGAAGCTAGTTCATCAATATAATACTTAATCATGATGATTTTGTTAAGTTCAAGGATAATTCGCTAAACTGTTAAAAGTAAAAACCACTGCATATTTTTACGTCTATTTACGAACCTAACGAAACAGACGGACAGAAAAACAACTTATCAAAGTAAGAGTACCCGCACACTGCAAAAGTCGTGGTGGCCTAGTGGGTAAAGAACCAACCTCTCGCGTATGAAGGTGTGGGTTCGATTCCAGGTCAGGCAAGTACCAATGCAACTTTTCTAAGTTTGTATGTACTTTCTAAGTATATCTTAGACACCAATGGCTGATAAAAAGGTGAAAGAAAACATCTTGAGGAAACCTGGACTATAAAGTCCGAAATCACCAACCCGCATTGAGCAAGCGTGGTGATTAATGCTCAATCCTTCTCCGTGTGAGAGGAGGCCTGTGCCCAGCAGTGGGACGATAAAAAGGCTGGAACAGGAACAGTTTGTTTGGGCTCATAAATCAGTATGAAGATGAATGGTAGTACGCACATTACAAAGATCGGGTACTATGTCAGTATAACTACCTCGTTGATCTAGCTGTCGCAAGCTCGGGTAATGAGCACGAGGTATCGGGTTCGATTTGTGGGTTTTAGGAACTTTCAGGAAGTTGGTGGTTGATACACCCGTGCATCGGAGAGCACGTAAATGTCGGTCCTGCGCCTGATCTCTCTTCGGTCGTGTCGGATTGTCGTCCCATCGGAATATGAGAGTGAAGGAATAGTGAGCGCACCTGTGTCTGCGCAAATGCTTGTGCATTATAATATGTCCTGCGCAGCTGGCTGATCTCCTTATACGAGAACAGCCGCCGTAGCCGACAATATAATCGGAGGACATCATGTCAGTTTTAGACCGACTAAAAAAAAACTTTAATTGAATTCACGATCTATTTATTTTTTTCAACCATCGATTGCACCAAAAGAAAGTAATCTACAGTGTACGAGTATTCTAACTGATTATTAACAATATGTTAATAAATACAGAAAACAAAAGCAACGTTAAAAAAACAATTTCTAACTATAGTTTATCATTAGAAGTGGTCTAAGTAGGTTTTATTTGGAGTTAAAATTTTGAAAACCGGTAAATGTTTTATCTCTAACGGCCAGTTTCTTCATCAAAAGTTAAAGTTAAAGTAATGTCTAAAGTAAAAGTAACGGTCAAATTCGTTTTTTCAAGGCTAAACTGACAGCAAAATTCATAGAAAAATTTAATTTAACCGTTACTTTTACTTTAGACATTACTTTAGCCATAACTTTAACTTTAACTTTTGATGAAGAAACTGGCCGTAAGAATATTACGAGTATTTTGTGTCCTACTAGAGGTTCGAAAATTTATTTCCGTGTTGGAAAAGTACGAGAAGTTGTTACAGATGAGACAGAGACAGATGTTGAAATCATTTTTTTATTTTACAATTTAAACCTGACTTTTGACGTGTAATCATTGTTGTACTTATATTCGACTAGCCGTTTTCCTGCGGTTTCACCCGCGTCCCGTGGGAGCTACTGCTCGCACCGGGATAAAATATAGCCTATGTTACTCGCAGATAATATAGCTTTCTAATGGTGAAAGAATATTTCAAATCGGTCTAGTAGTTTTTGAGTTTATCCATTACAACCAAACAAACAAAGTTTTCCTCTTTATAATATTAGTATAGATAAATCAAGTGATTGAAGGAACTTGTTCGACTCGTTATAAAACGTGGCCCGTTTTTGGTGGTAGATTTTAATCATCAACCATGAATTTTATTATTAGTCTAGTAACAGTATCATTTTAATATTGCTTTAGGTCACTGTGCGTTCTGTACGTCGATTCTATAAAAATCAGACAACAACTCGCATTTCACTTCGCTATTCACTCTCACTTCGCATTCGGTTCAAAACGTTCTAAAAGTCATCTCATACTTTATCTGTCAAAATGTCGAGTTTAATTTAATTCAACTCGCAAACACGCTCGCAAGAGTAGCGCTAGTGTAGTTTGAGAATGCCAATCACGAAACTCACGGCGGATTCAGATGCGAAGTTAAGAATGAAGTCTTACAGAATCACACCACCGGTGGCTTTTGTCCGCGGAAGCGACGGAACACCATGTAGCCAGATCATCCAGTAATTTCGTAATGGCAAAAATATATCCCTACCTATTAGAGGTATACTCGGAGGCCAATTTGGATCGTCTTGAAAGTTGTTAGTCATGTCTCCCGCCGCACAGCAACAGCTTTATTTAAAAGTATATTATTTTACAAAGAACAAGTCTAATTTTATGACTTTTTTTAAAGGATCAAGCACCAAAGTCCAAAATGACGTTGAATGCAGCAGAAATAATAGATCAGGCAGGCTTGGCACTGCAGAAACCCATGAACGATGTAATAGACCGTGGAGACTCGGCCGTGCAGCAGTTCTACTGCGGCGCCACCGTGTTCGTGACAGGTGGCTCCGGCTTCCTCGGCAAGCAGCTCGTAGAGAAACTCTTCAGGTGAGGGATATTTGTCAGGCCGTGGAGACTCGGCCGTGCAGCAGTTCTACTGCGGTGCCACTGTGTTCGTGACAGGCGGCTCCGGCTTCCTCGGCAAGCAGCTGGTAGAGAAACTCTTCAGGTGAGGGATATTTGTCAGACCGTGGAGACTCGGCCGTGCAGCAGTTCTTCAAAGGATAGCCGGGACCTCAAACATAGATAATGACTTAGAATGATATACAGGGTCACTTGTAAGTAGTCCGCATTCTTTCATGAGGTGATAGTATAGGTCAATACGGACAAATTTGACCATGGGATACACTGGGCAACAGTTAACCTGTTTCAAGATAATCGAATTTCAAGATCTTCCTCCGAGCCTTTTTCCCATACTTTGTTGGGGTCGGCTTCCAGTCTAATCGGATGTAGCTGAGTACCAGTGCTTTACAAGGAGCGACTGCCCTATCTGACCCCCTCAACCCAGTTACCCGGGCAACCCCTTGGTTAGACTGGTGTCAGACTTACTGGCTTCTGACTACCCGTAACGACTGCCAAGGATGTTCAATGACAGCCGGGACCTACAGTTTAACGTGCCATCCGAAACACAGTCATTGGTGTCTAAGATATACTTAGAAAGTACATACAAACTTAGAAAAGTTGCATTGGTACTTGCCTGACCTGGAATCGAACCCGCGCCCTCATACTCGAGAGGTTGGTTCTTTGCCCACTAGGCCACCACGACTTTTTCAAGTCGTCAATCGAATTTCAAGATCTTTTCTTAAAAAGTCGTCTAGGTACGTATAAATTTTTATTATTAGTTAAAAGTCTCGTTTTTGCGGATTTTTGTGTGTATCCCATGGTCAAATTTGTCCGTATTGACCTATACTATCACCTGATGAAAGGATGCGGACTACTTACAAGTAACCCTGTATAATGGCATAGATAGATCATCACCCATCTACATATCGACCACGCGAGGCGTTGCCTTTGAACTTTGATGGCTCAAGCCACTACTTTTTTCTTATGTTACAATAGAAATCACTTTTTAATCACATGTAACGTTTTTCTTTTCAGGGCATGTAAAATAAACAAAATATACATGTTATTAAGACAAAAGAAGGGCAAGAATATCAAAGATAGATTGGAAGAAATACTTAAAGATCCTGTGAGTACCAGTTCATCATATAATAAGAGTTACTCCCTCACTAACCTAGTTATTGATAGTTAAACTTTCCTTTATATTATGCTTGGTTCATGGATTAAGTAGAACAAATAAAATGTTTGACTATGCATCTTCTGAACTTTTTTACCAACTACGTTGGGGTCGGCTTCCAGTCTAACCGGATGTAGCTGAGTAGCAGTGCTTTTATGTTATGTTTAAATAAATAATGTTTAACTATCGAAGCATTATAAACGTCATCATCGAAGACCTCAATATCATAAATAATATCAATATCGTGATCCGTAAATCAATTCAGTTCCGCGAGAAAAAATCCATGCTTGGATGCAGGATACAATATCTTGCATATGCACATGTAGTATAGATACCATTCTCCAGCCCTCTTGCATATGCACACATGCGGAAACCCAGAACACTATGTAAGCAATTATTGCAACCATGAACTTCCACTCTGCATACATAATTGAAGTTGCATACATAATATCCTATATCAGCCTTTTTATCGTCCCACGTGAGGTCTACGGCTGCCCGGGGCTGCGGAATTTTTCGAAATAGTTACCGCGGCCCTGGTACATAAAAGGCCTACGAAGGAACACGATGGGTTTTAGTCAGTAAGAGTCTGACACCCCCTCACGCTGCTAACCCACGGCGGGAGAGGTCATTTGATGATTTCTCAAAAAGGGCTGCGGTCTCTTACACAAATGAAGTGTGAGCGTTTAATAACATAATTTATCGCAAGTATTTCACTAACGTTTTTTTTTTGTCTAGGTATATGATATGCTAAAAGAGAAGCAGCCTAAATTCGCTGAAAAAATAGTACCAGTGGAAGGTGAAGTGGCAGATCTCAGGCTTGGTATCAGTGATAGTGACTGGTCTACTCTCACCAGTGAGGTAAGATATACTGCTAAATCTTCTAAAGAGGCTCTCCATTATAAAAAATCACGCTTAGCCCCTTACTGAGTAAATACCACAATGCTCCATGTAAAACTATGGTACTCAACTAGATTTTAGAAACCATCACAAAGCAACCCGTTGTCTGAAAGTTGCTGATTGATACATCCATGCATCGGAGAGCACGTAAATGTCGATCGTTCCTGATCTCTCTCCGGTGGTGTCGGATTGTCGTCCCATCGGGCTATGAGAGTGAAGGAATAGTGAGTGCACCTGTGTCTGCGCAAATGCTCGTGCACTATAATATGTCCTGCGCAGCTGGCTCTCCTTGTATAAGAACAGTTTCCGTGCTAAAACCGGCCTGGGACGCCATGACTATTAAAAATTAGAAAGAAAAAGAAAGAAAGAAAGAAAAATTATTTATTGACACAAGCCATACATACACATAGAAATAAAAATAAAATAATAAAAAAAAGTAACAAAAGGTTGCGCCAAATAGGTCCAGTTCAGCATTATGCCAGACAGCTAGTGCCTGACGCTGGTTTTCAACTGGACCTATGAGGAGTTGCGGGTGTCGATCGGTATGAAATGATTTATGCTCTAGAGTGAAAAATAATAAAACTACTAAACTAGGTACTAAATCTATATACAACGTTATTTTTAGTATATGCGAAACCTGAATATAGTTTGTTCAGAATCAATAACTGAATCGATTCCAATAGTTTTTACACCAAGTTATATTTTTTTCAAAAACTATTTTAAAAAGTTTAAAGTTGGACATCGCCGCCATTAAGTACAACACAGGTCATGGCAGGTCATATCGAGTATTAGGAAACAGTAAACAACTAGTAGCAAGTGCAAAAAACCCCTCAGACCCCTTGAAGACCTGGTGACCTTGAATTTATGCTGACTTTACAAGCTTATAACTTTGTGTTTTTTTTATGATACAGTCGTGAAATTTTGTAAATAGATTCTTTACACAAAAATACTAGACAGGTGTATCAAGTTTCGCATTAACAAAAAATAAGGTTGTATATAAAAGAAAGTCGTGTTAGTTACTTCACTTATAACTCAAGAACGGCTGAACCGATTTAGCTGAAAACTGGCAGGGAGGTAGCTTAGAGCCAGGAGAAGGACATAGGATAGTTTTTATTACAAAAAAAATAAAAATAATAGATACAATTTATTCCGAACATACAGCGCCATCTATTGTTCAAACCAAAAATCTGCCGGATGCCACTATTCCACGCGAACGAAGTCGCGGGCAAAAGCTAGTAAAAATATAAAAAAAAGAAACCTAAATCATAATCAGAAGGATTAGTCACAAAAATTGAATAAAAATAAAAAGTGGAGGTAAACATAAATAAATTCATACCGTGACTAATCGCAATCCTGAGGAAGCATCGCTCAGCGACGAGCTTTTTCATACAGATGAAATGTTACGGTGTTAAACACATTAAATCGGTTAACGTTCCCCTACGGCCGAATACGGGAGTTTTAAAAAAACTGGTAATCCTATAGCATTGCATACAATAACTATTGCATTAAATCAACAAGTGACTTAATTATCTAAAAAAGTTTATATACCTAAATATTCCGATTAGCTAATGTGAATAATAGAAAGCAATATCATGGTCACGTCATTAATAGAAAACTTTCCACAGTCAACAACTGATTATCATTATAATAATGATATGTTATTTATAGACATAACTTACTTCCTAAGAATTTGCAATAGGCAAATACATTATGTAAAGCATATTTATTATATACTGACTGTTTAGGTTAAAAGGTAGGTAACAAAATATAGCCTTATGTTACTCAGGGATAGTCTAGGTTTAATAGAATATAGCCTACGCTACTCACAGATAGAGTAGGTTTTACAAACTATATCATATTAGCTCAGGGATAGTCTAGGCTTAACAAAATATAGTATATGCTACTCAGAGATAGTATAGGTTAATTAAAATAAAGTCTATCTTTGCTACTCAGAGATAGTATAGGTTAATTAAAATAAAGTCTATCTTTGCTACTGAGGGATAGTGTAGGCTTAACAAAATATAGTATATGCTACTCAGAGATAGTCTAGGTTAATTAAAATAAAGTCTATCTTTGCTACTGAGGGATAGTCTAGGCTTAACCAAATATAGCCTATGCTACTCAGGGATAGTCTAGGCTTAACAAAATATAGCCTATAGATGCTTCTCAGAGATAGTCGACGTTTTAAGTACACGGAAAAACTTACCTAAAAATAATTTCCAAAATAAAAACATTTCGACCTGATCAGCAGTCAATCCCAACGACTGCCGAAGATGTTGAAAAGATAGCTAGGACTCATCAATTTGACGTGTCTTCCGAAACACGGAGAAACTCGTCATGATAAGATGGTCATCCTAAGCGTTAAACATTGCTCAAATGATCGGTCGACCACTGCGGCTGTTACTTAACCACAATCACCACATTTTAATGATTATATTTACATCATCTCCCGAGCCTTTTCCCAACTATGTTGGGGTCGGCTTCCAGTCTAACCTGCTGCAGCTGAGTACCAGTGTTATACAAGGGGCGACTGCCTATCTCATCTCCTCAACCCAGTTACCCGGGCAACCCAATACCTTGGTAAGACTGATGATTATGTTTGCAGGTGGATACAATTTTCCATGTGGCTGCAACTGTGAGGTTTGACGAGCCTCTCGCCAAGGCTACATTTATTAATATCAGAGGAACCAGAGAGGCTTTGGCACTTGGCAAAGCCTGTCCAAAACTTAAGTAAGTCGAAAAAGTTTTTTTACCCACCGCTTTTTAAATTAATCTATACATATAATAAATCTGTAGAAAAGCAATTTTTGTACATTGAAGAAATTGACAAAAAAAATAGCCGGCATGTTAAAGGATAACTAACAGAACCCATTTCCATCATTTTTGTCATTTTTGTCTGTTTGTCTGTTTGTCTGTTTGTCTGTTTGTCTGTTTGTCTGTTTATCTGTTTGTTTGTTCGGGATTCACGTAAAGTCTACGAATTCAATGCAGACAATGCTTATATACAAAAATTCTACGTAACTTGGGGTATTACTTTGTTTTTGTTTTATCGAAATCGATTCACTCTATCAAAAGATATGATTAATTTTGTGAATTCAAGATGTAAAATATTACGACACGCAATCTGTTTGTCAAAACTGTACATTTGAATGTTGTACTTATATTAGTTGTTCGGCCTATTATTAATCTTTACACAGAAAATCACACATTTATAAGTAACTTCGGAAGAAAAAAAAATATGAAAATTTTGTTTAGCCAAGGTTAAAGTAGCTCCATCTGTGGTAAAAATACATCAAATTTGTCAAAAGAGCGAGGTGGTAAATGACAATTAATTATAATACCATACATTCTTTATAGAGGATTATTATTTCAACAGATGGAGTTGTGTATTTTCCGTAATTCACCATATTTTAACACGTAGTGTAATTTTTCGATAGACATTTCAATAGTGTTTGTCAGTTTGCCGTACCACATCAAAATCCAACTATAATTATTACCTTGATGAAAGGAAAATTAATAGTTCTCAGCCAAATTTAAAACGGTGCCATCTAAATTATTTTTTGAACATTATGTCAAAAATGATGACTTTAGTGGAACAATTAATTATCATTTAAAGTTACAGATGGAGTTCATATATCAGGATTTTTTCATAAACATAGTTTAGCTTATCTTCCACTAATGTGGTGGCCTTAAAACAAATTACTTTGAGTGAGTAGTATTAAGTAGACCTTAATTATTTTTTCTGATGCAAAATATGTAAACTTAATCCTAGAAGAAAGGAAGATCTATCTCTCGCAAGCGCTGCTAAGCGTGAGGTAGGTAATGTAGGCTTCTGTAGCTTTAAAAACAAGCCCAGATACAAAGTGCAGATAAGAAATGGGAGCTTTCTCTATTTAATACCATACACACGTAAAATGCTTTATGCGTCTGGAAACGTACAAATTACGCGTCGCATACCAGAGACATGCTTACTTTCAACTTCTGATCGCAAATACACTGTTCACGATTACGAACAGTCTCAGTAAGACCCGAGCCAAGTCTAAAAAAACACCTTTTATATAAAACTAGCTTTTGCCCGCGACTTCGTTCGCGTGGAATAGTGGCATCTGGCAGATTTTTGGTTTGAACAAAAGATGGCGCTGTAGGTCCGGAATAAATTGTATTTTTTATTTTTTGTAATAAAAACTATCCTATGTCCTTCTCCTGGCTCTAAACTACCTCCCTGCCAATTTTCAGCTAAATCAGTTCAGCCGTTCTTGAGTTATAAGTGGAGTAACTAACACGACTTTCTTTTATATACATAGACTACGTTTGATGTCATTCAATTACAAAGACAGAATTGTTCTCTGCTGCAAATCCTATCCACCTATATCCTATCCTAATCCAGCATGCATTGCAGGTGTGCATTGCACAAAAACCAATGGTATCCTATTCGAGAAGTCAAAAGAGTCGGCCTGCCAACGTCAGCTTTTGCGCTAAGCAAGTGTTCTTAATAGTACCATCAGAATTACATTCATCGTTGAATGAGGTGAATACATTTTCAGAAACCACAATAACAGTAGGAGCCAAAGCGTATGATCGCTTCATAGAGCTCTGATTGGCCCCAGGTGACCAACTCAGGTCTGATTTGTTCGTTCATCAGATCTTTGAAAGTGTTTCGGTGGATATTTACTGTCGTCCTGTTTACGTGTGACACAAAATATGGTATATAAACGTCCTCCGCAAGAGCGAAATTTTCCCGGTGAGCGGTAGTGACGCACAGTATACAACACTTCTGTTTCTTTTGATTTGCTGGCTCCACCAAGAAATGACAAATTGCGAGCGTACATTTTGAAAATCTTGGCAAAACTGCAGGTTTCAAGTACGAACACATGAAGTGGACTCTCACAGATACGTACATTTTGCCTATTCGTGAACTAATGCAAACATTTCGGTGGAGTCCCTCCCGGTTTAGACCTAACCCCACATTAGGCGTGCGCGATCCTCGGGCGTGTGAGTAGCGCGTGCGTCGCGAGCACGCTGCGTGAGCGTCGCGTTTTGCTGCCCTGCGGCATTTGCAGCGCGCTCGACTTGACGTTTAACTGCTAAGGCGTTTAGCGGGCGGCGGGGATAGCGGGCGTAGGGGTAAGAACGCAACTCGAGCGCGTCGCTTGCACTCTTCACACAGGGCAGGCTGCAGGGCAGCAAAACGCGACTTTCACGCAGCGCGCTCGCGACGCCCGCGCTACTCACACGCCCGAGGATCGCGCACGCCTAATGTGGGGTCAGCCTTACCATAGTAAGTAAGTGCACAGAAAATCCCCAATTCATACAAGTCAAGTCATACAAGTGTTTCTCCCCAGTAGTGAAACTATCCTACCCTATGCGCCTGCTGATGATGATGACTCATTTTATCATCCATCCAGCTATTCCCCAACTATGTTGGTGTTGGGCTTCCAGTCACCGAATCTGTTTGAGTACTAATATTTTGCTTGGAGCGACTACCTATCTATCTATCTTCAATCCAGTCAACTACACAAGACGATATCCATGGTGAGACTGACAGACTTTCTGGCTTCTGCTTAGTCGCAGCAGCTGCAGAAAATGTACAAATGACAGCTTTGTCAGACTCAAAGCATATAGACATAGATTATAGCTATTTCCTGTGAAAATTACTTACGCACCATACGTAATAATTGACTATTCTATATTGCCCACGCAGACGAAGTTGCGGGCAACAGCTAGTTCCAAACTAAATGCAAGGTTCTAAGAAGAAGCTGCGGGTTGTTCGAAAAAGATACCGCGGCCCTGGTACATAAAAGGCCTATGACGGAACACGACGGTTTTTAGTCAGTAATAGTCTGACACTCCCTCACCGCTGCTAACCCACAGCTGGAGGGGTCATTTAATGATTTTTAACGTCGTTAAAAAAAAAGGTTCTAAGAAGAACAATAAACACTCTCAGACTCTCTCAAATCCGTCAGACGGCTTCTGACAGCCGGCTGAACTCAGAATACTAAAAACAAATCTTAAAATGGATGCCCTGTATTTCGTCATGCACAGGACATTGTCAGTAAAGTCACAGCTTATGTAGGTTTTGAACTGTGATGGGACACTTAGGACAGCACAGAAGATGACACGTTACCTATGGTAATTTTCAGGACCTTAAAAGCTCTTTTCAGGGCCAAAACCAATTGTCCTTCTGTTGAATTTTCACGTGTTAGCTTCCTCCGCATTTTAATCAGTTATTTTATTTATAGTCATGATATGAATTAGTCCGGTTGTTTAGATAACCCTAAAATAATGGGCCCGTATTTTTTCATTCCTTTCACGAACAAATGACAGCGAAGATACTACACGATTGAATTTTGTGTTAATTCACGAAACGACGTCACGAGCCCCCACTCCCAATATTTGTAATTATATCTTAGTATTTTTTTTTTAGGTGCGCATGATGGGGTTTTATTTTATCAATATACATAGATATTTACACATTACTTTAAAAAAATCTAAATGTGACCAATATCTTTTGCCAATTTATATTGCGGATTAATTACAATCACTATTTTTTTAACCTTGTCATCGTGACTATTAGGTATAAAAAAAAGAAAACACATTCAGGCATTATAATAGTTCATCGTTAATATTATATATCTGTGGAGGCTTGTTATTAGCAACTGGAAAATATATTTTTGTTACATATTATATTATGTTATTAGTCTGTAAGCCTTCTTAAAATAAAATAAAATAAAATAAAAAAATAAAATATATGTAAATCCTAAAAGTTGCTCGTTGCTTGTATCAGCTTGACCTAGAAGTGAACCCGAACACTCGTACTTAATAGGCTGGTGCTTTAAATACAAGAAACATAAAATACTGAAATACATAAAATACTGAATACCTCGTTGGTCTAGTTCTCGCAAGCGCGACTTCTATGACAGAGGTCTTGGGTTCGATTCCCGGGTCGGGCAGAAATCGCTTTGTAGGTGTTACGGCGCCTACGACTTTGTAACTAGCAAACCGCAAATACGTGTACAGTTGCCATTCCAATAATCAGGCGCCGCGCAGCAAGTTAACGGTGCTAGAAAAGTAGCAATTCATTCTGTCAGCGTCCGCTCCACTGTTCACATATTTTTTTGATTATAAGTTTTAATTGCTAAAAAAGGGCTTTCATTTGCTCCATTGTGTACCTAAATATACATAATGGTGGCCCATGAGGGGAACTAACGCGTAAAATCAATAAAATATCGAAAATCGCGAAAGTAATCAGCACGAAAAAGTTGAAGAAGAAATGTACGTTGGCGATTTGAAAACTGAACTTATGGTGTGAAGAAAGACAAGTAGCAAGGATTTTCGAGATAAAGGCAGCACATCACGGCGACCAGTAGTGCAGCAAAAGCAGTACCTTGTGCAGTGGAATCAGCTAAAGATAAGTGCCCTTCCTTGACCGCCTCTTTGTCCTTTTAACATCAATATTCCAAGCAACCAAAATCATCCAACTGTTAAAGAGTGCCTTTCTATTGTGCAGATAATGTGGTTATAAGCTTAATTTAATCAATTACTTTAAAATCCAAGTGTTTTTCCGGTTATTTTACGTATTTAAAATCATAAAGTTTTATTTTTCTACCTACTACAAAAATTATAAAAGTTGTCCACCAGCTATAAATCGGCTTAGTCATAGCCCATTGTTAATACAATTAAATAAAACATTCCAGGTGGATTATCAGCTAATAGCAATCATTTGGCGACGGTGCATCACTGCGCTGCATTGTCATCAGCTGATTGCGGACCGGTTTCTTATCTACGGGCGCTCGCCGGCGAAACGAGGAGCGTGAGCTTTATACAATTTATTAATTACGTAGTTGTTTACATTCTATTAGTTTTGAGTTCGTGCTAATTATTGTTTGCACGTTATTTAAATAACTTCACGATGCCTAGTGACTCAGTTGATAAAGTTTTAAGGCAGTTAATTACAAAGCGATCGTCCGCAAAGGGACAGATTACTAAATTTAAAAATTATCTTAGCACTTTAGCATGCAAAACAGAATTAAGTAGTATTGAACTAACTGAATTAAGACTTAAGTTAGCTAAATTTGAAGCTTTGTCGATTCGAGTGGATGATTTGCAAGGTGAAATTGAGGTTTTGAATCCCGAGAATATTGACAATGAAATTGAAGAACGTGAAATTATGGAACGAGATATTATCATTAACATTGCCACCGCCAAAACAGTGTTGGAAAAATTTACGAATGCATTAGAGTGTGAACAAAGGCGTGGTTCTGTTGTTGATAATTCTTGTTTTATGGAACATCAAGAATTTGGTTTGAAACTTCCTCAAATAAAAATTGCCAAGTTTGATGGTGCATATTTCCGATGGTTGGAGTTCCGTGATACGTTTGAGAGTCTAATACACAAAAATAGTCGTCTGTCGGATATTCACAAGTTTCATTATTTAAATTCCTATTTAGAAGGTGATGCGGCTAGGATAATTTCCAATTTAGAGGTGTCTTCCGCTAATTATAGCGAAGCCTGGAAATTAATCTGCAATCGGTACAACAACAAAAGACTTTTAATTAACCAGCACTTAAATGCATTATTTAGTGTTAAGCAGTTTCCACGCGAGTCCGAACGGTCGCTGAGGTTTTTAATAGATCATGTTACAAAACATTTGCGTGCATTGGCCAGCTTAGGACAACCAACAAATAAGTGGGATATTCTACTCGTCTTTATTTTATGTTCAAAATTGGATAGTAACACATTAACTAAATGGGAAGAATTCCGTAATACATTAGAAGCCGATGTGCCTACTTTAGACAATTTCTTTAAATTCCTTACCGATCGCGCGGATGTGTTAGAATCATTAAGTCGAAATAAAGGTGACAACGTGCCATCTAAAGCAACGCAATCTAATACTCGCACTAATTTCAATTCCAACAACAATTATAAACAAACAAACAATGTTATTAAAACCTTTGCCAGTTCTAATATTAAAACAAATAAATCAAATATATTCTCTTGTGTAATTTGCAACGAAAATCACAAAATATATGATTGTCCTACATTTAAAGCAATGAGCATAGACAGTAGGTTAAGTGAGGTGGCTAAATACAAATTATGCAACAATTGTCTTAGGCAAGGTCACCCGGCTAGCGAATGCCGTATGGGACCCTGCCGCGAATGCAAAAAACGTCATAATAGTTTACTCCACCGTCCAGATCATCATCATCCTCCGAGCCTTTTCCCAATCATGTTGGGGTCGGCTTCCAGTCTAACCGGATTCAGCTGAGTACCAGTGCTTTACAAGAAGCGACCGCCTATCTGACCTCCTCAACCCAGTTACCCGGGCAACCCGGTACCCCTTGGTTAGACTGGTGTCAGACTTACTGGCTTCTGACTACCCGTAACGACTGCCAAGGATATTCAATGACAGCCGGGACCTACAGTTTAACGTGCCATCCGAAACACAGTCAATGGTGTCTAAGATATACTTAGAAAGTACATACAAACTTAGAAAAGTTGCATTGGTACTTGCTTGACCTGGGATCGAACCCGCGCCCTCATACTCGAGAGGTTGGTTCTTTGCCCACTAGGCCACCACGACTTTCACCACCACCGTCCAGATACCTCTGGAAATAATTGCGTGTCAATAGATGATTCCAGTGAATCATTGTCATTCGTTAATTTTAGTAAGCAAAATTCAAATCAAATATTGCTTTCTACAGCTGTCATTGAAGTAATAAATCCAATAACACAACAAAGCGAAAAGGCTCGTGCACTGCTAGATTGCGGCAGCCAGTCATCATTTATCTCAAATTCATTAAAGAAAAAACTTGCTCTAAATTCGAACCCCATTGACTCACTAAAGGTCATAGGTATCGGCAATAATATTTCCACTAGTATAACGGAAAGTTGTAATTTACAAATAAAATCACTAAACAGCAAATTCATTACAAATTTATGTTGTCTTGTATTAAATGAGCTGACGGGTAATCTGCCAAAGTACCCTGTCAATATTACAAAACTAAATTGGCCTAATAATATTTTATTAGCGGACCCTAAATTTTATGAACCAGCTTCTGTAGATATTCTAATTGGGGCTGATTTATTCTGGGATATCTTGGGCAATGAACAAGTATCGCTTGGTCCCAGCTACCCAAAGTTGAGAAACACTCAATTAGGCTGGATAGTGTCCGGTCCTATTAATTTACCTAATGTTACTAAACAGACCAGCTGCAATTATGCTATGGTTGACACCCCTAAAGACAATAGTCTTGAAATCGCACTCACCAAATTCTGGGAGTTAGAAGAATTGCCTGCTAAAAGAATTGTGAGCGAGAAAGACAAGGCTTGTGAAAGTCATTTCATTAAAAATACATACAAAAATGAATCAGGTAGATTCGTAGTTAGATTGCCCTTAATAGATAGCAGTGACTGTCTAGGTGATACATCTAAATTGGCTAGAAAACGTTTACATTATTTGGAAAAAAGATTTAGAAGTAAACCTTTATTAAAAAGCGAATACACAAATTTCATCAATGAGAATGCCCAATTGGGGCATCTCTCCCCGGCAGCGGATGTACAAGGTACACTCTATTATTTATGTCATCACGCTGTTCTTAAACAAGATAGTGAATCCACTAAGTTGCGTGTAGTGTTTGACGGCTCGGCACCCTCATCGTCTGGGTATGCTCTAAATGACATCTTGTTAGCGGGCCCAAATATACAAGACTCACTTTTTGCCATTTTGATACGCGCTCGCCAATACAAATTTCTCCTAACTGGAGATATAGAGAAGATGTATAGACAGATATTATTGGACGAAAGGGATCGCAATTTGCAGCGTATTTTATGGCGGGATGATGAGTCACAGCCCATTAAAGATTTCACATTAAATACTGTAACTTACGGTACCGCAAGCGCTAGTTTTCTCAGTACTCGCTGTCTTTGGCAGGTCGGTGAAGAGCAAAGTGATCCTCTTATCAAAGAAATTATACAAAAGGATTTCTACGTGGATGACCTAATAACTGGAGCCAACAACGAGCAGCATTTGCATTATATACAGTGTTCCGTTGCTAAGGCACTTAAAAATAATTGTTTTAACCTAAGAAAATACAAAAGTAATAATACTTCAGTAGTTAACAATCTTGAAACAGACAAACATGATAGTTTAACGATTAGTGAGTCATCAAGCACTCTTGGTCTTGGATGGAAACCATCCAGTGACACAATTTATTTTCCAATAAAGCATGTTTCGTCGGATAAAAAAGTACCAGTCGTGACAAAACGTTCAATTATGTCAAATACATTCAAAATCTTTGATCCCTTAGGTCTTTTGAGTCCGGTTGTAATAAAGCCCAAAATCATCCTACAGAACATCTGGCGACTAAAGCTAGACTGGGATCAACCGGTTCCAGATGAAATAAGGGATGACTGGTGTAATTTTATAACAAATTTGCACTGTGTGTCGGACTTTGCCATTCCTAGGTGGGTTTTGCTTGACGAATCGACCACCGTGGAATTGCATTCGTTTAGTGATGCTTCGCAGTCGGCTTATGGGGCATGTATCTATGTAAAATCATTCGATAGTAATAATCAATGTAGTGTAAAATTGTTGTGTGCTAAATCTAAAGTGTCTCCGTTAAAGCCAACCACGATTCCGCGTCTAGAATTATGCGCCGCGTTACTTGCCGCTAAACTTTGCAAGTCTGTGTTGGAGTCATTACGATATAAACCGACTAGGGTAATACATTGGTGCGATTCCAGTGTAGTGTTAGGTTGGATTAATAGTGACTTAACTAAACTTAAAACATTTGTAGCTAATCGTGCAAGCGAAATTGTAGACATGACTGTCCCATCTGCTTGGCGATATGTACCCACTGATGCCAATCCAGCTGATTTAATATCAAGAGGTATTAGTCCTAAAATTTTACCTGCTATGGATTTGTGGTGGTCTGGTCCAAATTTCCTAATGAAAGATGAATCAGAATGGCCAGTTTTAGATGCTAATAAATTAAGTGACTTACCTGAGACAAAGACGCACACCATAGTAATAGACGAACCTATAATAATTTTCGACAAATACTCATCATTTACAAAACTGCAAAGGGTATTAGCATTCGTTAAAAGATTTATACACAATTTAAAACATTCTGAAAATAAACGATTAGGTATCTTATCAGCGGATGAGTTACTTGATTCATTCCATTCACTTTGTGTCATAGCTCAACGTGAGTCATTCAGTAAAGAATATGATATACTGTCAAAAGGTAAATCACTGCCAGCTAAAAGCAAAATTTTGTCCCTTTCTCCCTTCCTGGTGGAAAATTTAATGCGGGTAGGTGGGCGCCTAGATGCCTCAATCTACTCGTATGAAAAGAAACATCCTATACTGTTGCATGCTAGGCACAGGCTTACAAAATTGTACTTTGAAAAATAAACGCCATGCATGCTGGCCCCCAGTTACTGCTAGCGACAGTAAGGGAAGTGGTATGGCCAGTAGGTGGCAGACTTTTAGCGAGACGCACAGTAAACAACTGTGTGCGGTGTAGAAGGCTACGAGGCAAACTTTTATGCCCAAAAATGGGTGAATTGCCGTCACAACGTGTTAATCCGGACTTTCCATTCTTATCTACTGGTCTAGATTTTGCTGGCCCATTTTTTATTCTAAATCGCAAGGGCCGTGGAAGTCGCTTAATTAAATGCTATTTATGTATTTTCGTGTGTTTGCGTTATAAATGTGTACACCTCGAAGCAGTCAGCGACTTAACTAAAGACGCGTTTATCATGACTCTCAGACGATTTATCGCGCGCAGAGGCAAACCATTGGAAATATTTAGCGACAATGGCCGCAATTTTGTTGCCGCTGCGAAAGAAGTAGGGAGCTTTATACAACAAAACAAAGAACCACTCTTTGACTTTGCAAGTCAGCAAGGCATCAAATTTAAATTCACACCAGCTTACGCTCCTCATTTCGGCGGCATTTGGGAAGCCGGAGTTAAATCTGCTAAACATCACTTACGTCGAGTGATGGGCAATAGTCATTTAACGTTCGAAGAGATTTCGACATTATTTGCACAAGTGGAGGCGATTCTTAACAGTCGTCCCTTGTGTCCCTTGTCATCCTCTCCTAATGACCTCCTCTCCCTTTCTCCAGGGCACTTCATCATTGGGAGACCACTGACGGCACTGCCACCACCTGCTCTGGCGGACTGCCATGACAATCAGAGGAAGCGGTACGAGCATCTCGAAACCATAAGACAGCACTTTTGGAGAAGATGGCAAAAGGAATACATATCGGAACTGCAGCAGAGAATCAAATGGAAAAGCAATACTGCGCAGCTAAATATAGGAGATATGGTTCTCATATCTGAAGACAACACGCCGCCATTATGCTGGCGATTGGGTCGAGTTCTGCGGCTGATTCCTGGTCCGGACGGAATATCAAGGGTTGCAGATATTCAAACCATGAAGGGCTGCGTGCGGCGGTCCCTAACTCGTCTTTGCCCTCTACTCAACGCTGAGGAACTTCAGGATCGTTGAAAGGAATCTTTCAACGGGCGGGATGATGTTACGGCGCCTACGACTTTGTAACTAGCAAACCGCAAATACGTGTACAGTTGCCATTCCAATAATCAGGCGCCGCGCAGCAAGTTAACGGTGCTAGAAAAGTAGCAATTCATTCTGTCAGCGTCCGCTCCACTGTTCACATATTTTTTTGATTATAAGTTTTAATTGCTAAAAAAGGGCTTTCATTTGCTCCATTGTGTACCTAAATATACAGTAGGTTTTATAAAACTTTCACAAAGCAGCCCGTAGCCTAGAAGTTGGTGATTGATTCGCCCGTGCATCGGAGAGCACGTTAATGTCGGTCCTGCGCCTGATCTCTCTCCGGTCGTATCGTATCGTATGAGAGTGCAGGGATAGTGAGGGCACCTGTGTCTGCGCAAATGCTCGTGCACTATAATATGTCCTGCGCAATTGGCTGAGCTCCTTATATGAGAACAGCCGCCGTAGCCGAAATCGGCCTTAGATGTATTATATCATTATATCAAATGCTTCCCTAATTTTCAGATGTTTCGTACATGTGTCCACGGCATTCAGCCACGCAACTGTCGAACGTATTGGGAAGGAAATAAGGGAGGAATTCTATAAGACTCCCGTGTCTCCTCATATCCTGATCAAGATGGCTCAAGAAATGGACAGTGATAGACTGGACGGTATTACGCCTGCGTAAGTAATTTTGAACTTTAAAGCTTTGGCATAAGACTGAATTTTCCTTTTGGGTACTTTCCACATCTTGAATGTAACATTCCCGATTGCTATTTAGGTAACTTAAAGATGTCTGAAGAGACGATAAAAAAAAAAAAAATATATTAAAAAATAATGTTTACAAAAAAGAACACTAACGATGCTGGCTACCTGACCTTCTTAACTTCTACACTACCGGAAAATCTCCTTAGAAAGGCGCCTAAATGTGCTTGGGGGACGAAGAACGTTACTGACTAACCCTACTGAAAAGCTAAAAAATTTTAGTACAAGCAAAATCTTCGATAGATGTCTCCAAAGCTCCTGGACACGTCGTAAATTCAGTAGTAACTGATCGGTGTGGTCACGTCAACTGTTCGTCTTCGCCTTATGGTATCTCTAATCATCTTTCCTTCCTTTGGGACACCCGTATCCGTGGTGTTTTTTTTTTATATTTTAATTCAGTTATCAAGGCCCATATCAATATACCCCAGCGGGGCTCAGTACCCCAGCGGGGCCCAGTACCCCAGCGGGGCCCAGTAGGGCCAAGGCCTGCCGGGGCTGCGGGTTGTTTGAAAGAGATACCGCGGCCCTGGTACATAAAAGGCCTATGACGGAACACGATGGTTTTAGTCAGTAAGAGTCTGACACTCCTTCACCGCTGCTAACCCACAGTGGGAGAGGTCATTTGATGATTTTTGACGTCGTTAAAAAAAAAGGCCCATATCAATATAACAATGCTATATGTCTATATATATAAAAAAAAAACATACTATAAATACATAACAAATATTCTTAAAAACGAATCGTTTTTACTTCCAGGTTGACAAAAGGCTGGCCGAATACCTACACCTTCACGAAGGCTGTCGCTGAGGAGATGGTGAGGACCACCGCGGGAGATCTACCCGTCACCATCGTTAGACCACCTGCTGGTAAGATCCATGAAGACTTCATGACTTTACATAAATACTGTCGAAAGAAAAGTGATGCCAGCCTGTGCTCCTCAGGTATGAGGGTCATCATCATCTTTCCAACTATGTTGGGGTCGGGTTCCAGTCTAACCGGATTCAGCTGAGTACAAGTTTACAAGAAGCGACTGCCCTATCTGACCTCCTCAACCCAGTTATCCGGGCAACCCTATACCCTTTGGTTAGACTAGCGTCAGACGTACTGGCTTCTGACTACGTAACGACTGCCAAGGATGTTCAATGACATCTTGGTTTAGGAGCGCGAAGGAGTGTCAGACTGTTAGTGACTTAAACCCACTGGGGTTTGCTGAATCTCTTCGAGGAGTGCGTGGAATAACGCGCGCTGCCGAGACGGGCCCATGTCTTCTAAGAGACGGAAGGAGGTTGAGCCACCCGAAACTCACCGCCAACAGACCCACGCCTACGATGGCCGGGAGATGTCACTCGACACCCGGAGCCCGTGGTGTCTTCCACGTCCATGGCAGCAGCTGGGATGAGAGGTGTGAACTTCTCTAGCGTCTGCATGAGACGACGGCATCGCATTACCTCTCACCCCGAACCATGGCTTGAACCAGGGCCGGGCACGAGAGGTCACCGCTGCCTATTGTCTCGACGAGGACACGGCGGTGCCCTTCCCAGGCAGGGCACATCTGGACTGTGAGGTTCACCGTGTCCTCCGGGCCGTCCGTATAGTGGCCCGAGCCACACCTCAAAGTGGGGACTTTTCGCTACTATTATGGCGTGCCCTGCACTGGGCTAACTAGCCTTTTTCGAATTATATTAAGCTCAGCTACCAGACACTTTAGTTAGTTAATATGAAATAATAATCTTTACCTACTTGTTTTATTACATTATCCAAGTCTATGGAAATATTATATAAAATTGCTAGTTAATGTGATTAATTCTGTGTCAATTATCACTTTATCCAAATTGACTAGATATTATAAATAATAGCTAGATAATTTTTGACCCATGACTAAGTACCTAACAGTCGTTGGCAAATACTGTTCTTTGAGAAAATCTTGATTGCAATCAAAGTTTTCAGTCGTTGTGATGGCACTAAATATCTGATCGTTGTAATCACATCACATACATCCATCTTCTTACTGATTTATGAGCCCAAAAAAACTTTAAGCTGACTAAAAGTTTGCAGAGTGAGGAAACTTGAAAGTCTGAAATTGTCTTCACCTTGAGCGCACGCGGTGATTATACGCTCATTTATTCTCTGTGTGCGTAGAGATATCTGCTGTGAAGTGGGAAAATGACAGGCAGATGTGGAGTTATGCTATAATCCAATTTAATACCTTCTTATATTTTCAGTGATAGGCTGTTACTACGAACCAAGCCCTGGTTGGATGGATATGAGCTGTGTCTACTCTACAAGTGGGGTAAGTTCATTATTATTTGTCAGATTTTGTCTGTTACAGCCTTTTTATCGTCCCACTGCTGGGCACAGGCCTCCTCTCACACGGAGAAGGATTTTGTCAGATTTTGTCATTTGCAGTTAATATATTTGGGCAAAGCTTATGTCCAGCAGTGGACGTCTTTTGGGTGAAACGAAAGTCTGTGGAACAGAACTTCAAAGCGGCAAAGTTATTAGACAAAAACTGATAAAAGTGGATTTAACTTAACTTTTATCTTACTGTTACAGCCTTTTTTATCGTCCCACTGCTGGGCACAGGCCTCCTCTCACACTGAGAAGGATTGAGCATTAATCACCACGTTTGCTCAATACGGATTGGTGATTTCAGACCAAATAGTCCAGGTTTCCTCAAGATGTTTTCCTTCACCTTTTTGTCAGTCATTGGTGTCCAAGATATACTTAGTAAGCTCAGCTCATAAAAGCTTCGAAAAGTTGCATTGGTACTTGCCTGAACTGGAATCGAACCCACGCGCTCATACTCGAGAGGATGGTTCTTTACCCACTAGGCCACCACGACTTTTATCTTAACCATCATTTATTTCCAGATAATATTAGGGGTGGGCATGGGCTTAATCCACGTGGCTAACGTTGACAAACACGTGGCTCTTAACGTAGCCCCCGTGGATATGGTGAACAACACTATATTGGCCGGTGGATGGCAAGCGAAGGCAAGGGATGAAAATAACGAAGTCAAAATATACACGCTGGCTACCAGTGAACAGACAGTGACGTTTGGTAAGATTAATTACGCGCATACTATACCCTATTCACCGAGCCGTGAGCCAAAATGTAAACAAAGAATGACACTTTTTCAAGATGGCGGGTATAACCCGACCGATGACAAAACGTCACATTTTTATGTAAAATGTTCGCAGTATCTGTGGTCTACAATTTAGTAGGGTTCTATGTTTGACAGCCAAGTCTTTTAGGTGCTTTTACATGTAAACGATTTAATACATATTTAATTAAAATTAAGAAAATAATTTACGGCATTTATTATGTTTGATTTCAAATAAGTTCTACAGACCTCGTTCTAAAATATCATTTCTAATGTTGTCAGTGTATTACTTCCGTAGTTATGTTTTATAAAATATGTTCACTACTTCAATCGTGACTTATAAAGAACCCTTTTTATGGTTTGTTTACCTTTTGGCTCATGGCTCCGTGAATAGGATATACAAAATTTTAGGCCGGCAATACATGGACCGCTTGAAGCAGTCAGGGGCGACAACTTCAAACTGTCGACTGCACAGTGAACTGCAGAGTTCTATGGACGCACTTACACGAACCGCTCGAGCAGTTGCAACTGATTCGGGCGGTCGACAGCACGGTGAATTTTCATCGTGCGGTCAAGCAGTCGCCAGCCATACACTGACGGCTCGAGTGCAGCCTCTTTTCAAAATTCATGGTGCTACTGATTTGAAATTGCCCACTGCTCGAGCTGTTGAACCAACTGCTTATTTTTCTCTAGGCTATTAATGAACATTGCAGTACAACGCAGCAGTGTTGCCAACGTCTTTCTCCCTTTTAGTTTTTAACCGCCTACGCAAAAATAGGGTAGTTGTGACTATCTATGTATATATGTCTCTCTTTGGCACTGTAGCTCTTAAACGGCTGAATCGAGTAGGATGCATCAACCGATTGATTCATCTTTAAGATGAAAGTTGGTATTCTAGTGCTGGTTTTTAATTAATTAATTAAATTATTTAAATCAGGCATCAATCAATGCCCATAGCCAATGCTATACATAAATATTATTACATTAAATCATATACTAGTACATCTATCTTTACAGGGTGTGTCGTACCTAATCACATTAAATCCTATCACATATAGTTTGTGATATTCTACGGCGAATTATAAAAAAAATAACCTAATCCAGTCAGTGGTTTAGCCACAGGAGTCAGTTTTCGTTTTTATAATTTACAACATCATGTGTAAAGCAGAGATAAAGTTAGGAATATCGAATGTTTTGATCAGTTGACAGCTGTCAGTTTTCAAGGGAGAATTCCAGTTATTTGTAATTACTGACTTTTATATGGTGTTCTAATTTTCGCACATTTTTATTCTATTTACTTTGTTTGAAAAATTCATTACATATATTAACCAGTATATTAACGCATTTCATTTAATGTGATTGTGAACGACACACCCGATATAAAAGAAAGTCTTGTTAGTTACACATTTTATAACTCAAGAATGGCTGAACGGTTCAAGCTGAAAATTAGAGGGGAGGTAGCTTGGACCCGGGAGAAGGGCATAGGATTTTTGTCACCATCCGAGACGCGGGTAAAACCGCGGGCAGAAGCTAGTATTTTATATCAACAACTTAAAACTAATGTACACGAAGTGTCGGCGTCGTGTTACGCTGCGTGGTGTCGCGTAGCCTTCCTCGGAACCTCTGATAGACGACACCCTTCGGCCAAAACTCCTCCTTGAGGAAGGTGTCGATGTGATGAGTTGGAACTCGCACCATGAACGAATTGAAGTTCGTATTGTGGCGCGACTCCAACTTCGCCACCTTCAAGGTCCAGTTGGTCTTGGACCGGTCATACTTCACGATCTGCTCCAACGTCATGGTTTTTACACTTGTTTCATAGTTTAAATACTTGCTTATATTTTTTATATATTTATATTACAGATAACATAGCCCAAGTGATGAGGAAGGAATGCGTGAAGTTCTCTTCTCCGAAAGCTGTCTGGTACTGCAGCCTGATAGAAGTGAAGAACCGGTTCCTCTATAACATAGTGTCCTTGCTTTTTCATTATATCCCGGCTTTCTTCATTGATTGTATTGCAGGGCTAGCTGGCCTGAAGTTGCAAGGAGCTCCTGTTTCGTAAGTTGATTTTTAACCTACTTCAAAATGGAGGATTTCAGTTTGACCTGTCCCTGTATTTGTCATCTATACTAATATTATAAAGCTGAAGAGTTTGTTTGTTTGAACGCGCTAATCTCAGGAACTACTGGTCCGATTTGAAAATTTCTTTCAGTGTTAGATAGCCCATTCATCGAGGAAGGCTATTGGCTACTTTTTATCCCGGTACGGGAAGTAGTTCCCACGGGATGCGGGTGAAACCGCTGGCAGAAGCTAGTGTCAGATAGGCAGTCGCTTCTTGTAAAGCACTGGTACTCAGCTGTATCCCGTTAGACTGGAAGCCGACCCCAACATAGTTGAGAAAGGACTAGGCTAGCACGATTATTTCACATTTGAATAAACAAGTTTTGATGTGGTTTTCAGCCACATTATGTCACACTTAGGAGAAGGTTTCAGAAATGTTACTGAAGTCGGGTTTATTTTTTTTTTTCTGTAAATAGTATTTAAGCTGATCATGGACATTAGAGTTACAGCGGCCCTAGTACATAAAAGGCCTACGACGGAACACGACGGTTTTTAGTCAGTAAGAGTCTGACACTCCCTCACCGCTGCTAACCCACAGCGGGAGGGGTCATTTGATGATTTTTGACGTAGTTAAAAAAAAAACCGCATCTCGCGCACGTGATTATTAACGCTCAATCTTTCTCTGTGTGAGAGGAGGCCGCAGCCCAACTGTGGGACAATAAAAAAAAGAGTGTTTATGGAGTTTCTTGCCGGCTCTTCTCCATGAGACCAACTTTTTGGAACCGTGCAACTAGTGTGACTTTTCTTAGGAGCCTGCAAAGGCCTATTTGAAATAAAAAACATTTGACTTTGGCTTTGAATGATGAATACAGATAAATACAAATTACATTGTATACAAATGTACATATCAAACAATGTTTAAGGTTTTTCTAACCTGCAGACAGACATGTGTTGCTGGAGAGTTTGTTGCGCCACTTCTTCTTCCCAGCAAAAACACATAGGAAGTGGTGAAGGGTGGGCGTTTTGGGGGCTGTCTATTGTAAATTCCTGACGTTCAAAAAGTGCTGTCTTGCAGCCAAGTTTGAATAAATGGTTTTGATTTTGAATAAATTTTCGCCTCTTAAATCGTTGATTTAAGTATTTAAACAAATTACTCTTTCAATTACAGATTCACGAAGATCTACCAGAAATATGACAAGCTGTTGAAAACCCACAGTTATTTCCTAACATACGAATTTGACTTCAAAGATGATAACGTTAAGAGTCTTTGGAACAAAATGAGCGATGCTGACAAGGCCATTTTCAACTGTGACTTAAGATCCTATGAGAAAAATTTGTTTATCAAAATCTGGTGTCTTGGCGTAAGAAAATATATTGTAAAAGATGGTTTGAGAAATGTCAGGAAAGCTTACCGAAAACAGCTATATTTTGGAGTAGCTAACTACGTGTTTTTAGTCTTATATTTCTATACTTTATACTGTATTTTCTGTTACTGTTGGTTTATTTTAAAGTATGTTTTTGCTATCTTGTAAGTAAGTAAAGTTTTTTTTTTTTGTAAACAAGATTTGTGTAAATAACTGTAACCAATAAAATTTTGAAAGTTTCTAATGTTAATTTTGTTTTGTTTATCTATGTTAATATACTAATAATATAATATAGACTTTCGTTTGTTTGAATGTTTAGGGCTCCGAAACTACTGAACCGATTTGAAAAGTATTTCGCTGTTGGAGGTGCACTCTTCTCGAGTAAAATAGGCTATTTTTTCCGGGTACGGGTAAACAGCTAATAAAAAAATAAAACAAATGGATAGACTTAAAAAAAAATAATTTTAATTATTCTACAAAGGTATCATCATAGCAACGGTAGAATAGACAAAGTATAGAACTTTCCAAATCAAGTACATATATAGACCAATGAATACAATATTAGCGTAATAGAACATTCTTTGTTTCCTATAACCTAACTGTGTGTTTTTCAATCCATCCTTGATGATGAACCTGTAACAAAAATATCTTTTAATTTTACTCCCCTAACTCTCCGAGCCTTTTTCCCAATATGTCCCCTATGTTGGGGTCGGCTTCCAGTCTAACCGGATTCAGCTGAGTATCAGTGCTTTACAAGAAGCGACTGCCTATCTGACCTCCTCAACCCAGTTACCCGGGCAACCCAATACCCCTTGGTTAGACTGGCGTCAGACTTACTGGCTTCTGACTACCCGTAAAGACTGCCAAGGATGTTCAATGACAGCCGGGACCTACAGTTTAACGTGCCATCCGAAACACAGTCATTGGTGTCTAAGAGATGCTTAGAAAGTACATACAACAAAGTTGCATTGGTACTTGCCTGACCTGGAATCGAACCCGCGCCCTCATACTTGAGAGGTTGGTTCTTTGCCCACTAGGCCACCACGACTTTTAATTTTACTAATCGACGAGGAACTTTGTTGTTTCTTATGCTTCGAAACTACTGAACCGATTTGAAAAATTCTTTCACTGTTGGATAGCTACACTCTTCTGGAATAACATAGGCTATATTTTATCCCGGTATGGGCAGTAGTTCTCACGGGATGAGGGAGAAATCGCGGGAAATCGGCTAGTCCTAAATAATAATAATGGCGTGTTAGCCGATTGTCCACCACAGCGGCTTTTCTCTTATCAGACGATCAGCACTATTATAGTGCACAAGCATTGGCATGGACACAGGTGCACTCACTATTCCTTCACTCTCATAGCGCGATGGAAGATAATTCGATACCACCGGAGAAAGATCAGGCGCAGGACCGACATTAACGTGTTCTCTGTTTTGTGAAAGTTTTTAAAACCCACAAAGCTATTTCGACCCGGGACTTGAACCCGAGACCTCATGCACAGACAACTAGATGGTGATGTATGATACCCACCTTCTCAGTCCAAGACACATGGCTTGTATCAATTGTTTCAGTTTAACTGTCTCCATGTTACAATTGTATATGATTTTGTCTTCGGGGGAGAGTCTCTTGACCATGGCCATTAAATTGTCGTCTCTAAAGTTCCATTCATTCGATAAGAAGTATCTATATACTTTAGCCAGCTTGTATGCTCTTGTGTATACTTTTACTAGTCTGAAAATATAAAGATAAAAAATATTAGAAGTCATTTATACAAAGTAGGCTGGAAATCAGCACTTTTTGAAGGTCAAGTTTACAGAAGACAGTCCCCAAAACGCCCGCCCTTCACCACTTCCGATGTGTTATTGCTGGGAAGAAGAAATAAGGAATATTTAAGTATGTACCTATTTTTGTTATACACCATATATTCTACAGTCCTACTATATATTAAAAATGCGAAAGTCCGTTTGTTTTCTACGCTTTCTAGCAAAACTTAACTTAACTTAACCGATTATCATGAAACTTTGTACTCATAATTCTTGGCGGTACTAGAATAAACATAGAATACTTTTGATCAGCACATCACGCGGGCGAAGCCGCGGGCAGAAGCTGTTAGTTGTTGAAGCGGTACAGCCTTTTATCGTCCCACTGCTGGGCCGCGGCCTCCTCTCACACGGAGAAGGATTGAGCGTTAATCACCACGCTTGCTCAATGCGGGTTGGCAGTAGCTAGTACTAATTTAATTGAGAGGAATCATTTGTAGTTTGTTTGTTCCCTAAAGGCTCCAAAACAACTGAACCTATTTGAAAAATTCATTCACTGTCAGTACGTCGATTCTATAAAATTCAGTCAACAACTCGCATTTCACTTCGCTATTCACTCTCACTTCGCATTCGGTTCAAAGCGTTCTAAAAGTCATCTCATACTTTATCTGTCAAAATCTCGATTTTAATTTAGTTCAACTCGCAAACACGCTCGCAAGAGTAGCGCTAGTGTAGTAACTCACGGCGGATTCAGATGCGAAGTTTAGAGTGAAGTCTTATAGAATTACACTGCTGGAAGCTACACTATCTCCTGGTGACATAAGCTTATAAAGGCATGGGAAGTAATCATTCCGCTATCTACCGTCGTATCGTTTGTCACCCAGCCGCATCTCATAAACCGCGACAGCTAGACAATTGTTCACAGATTTTCAAATACTAAAAAACTGCAATAAAATCTTCCTTAGGGCCCTTTTCATCATCATCATCATCATCATCAGCCCATCGCAGTCCACTGCTGGACATAGGCCTCTCCAAGTGCACGACACTGAGATCGATTTTCGGCTTCTCGCTTCCAGGGCCCTTTTATAGATATCTAGCTTTTGCCCGCGACTTCGTTCGCGTGGAATAGTGACTTCCGGCAAATTTTTGGTTTGACCAATAGATGGCGCTATATGTCCGGAATATTTTTTTTGTAATAAAAACTATCCTATGTCCTTTCTCAAGTTCCAAAATATGTCTGTACCAAATTTCATACAAATCGGTTCAGTAGTTTAGGCGTGAAGAAAAGACAGACAGACAGAAAGACAGACAGAGTTACTTTCACATTTATAATATTAGTTAGGATGATACGGAATCCTTCAGACTCGAGTCCAATCCCTACTAATATTATAAATGCGAAAGTAACTTTGTCTGTCTATCTGTCTGTTACGCTTTCACGTCTAAACCACTGAACTGATTTTAATAAAATTTGGTACAGAGATAGAGTTGACCTTGAGAAAGAACATAGAATATTTTTTATCCCGGACTTTTGAAGAATTCTCTTAGAAACGCGATATAAGGCCGAGGGCGGAAGCTAGTTTTTAAATAAAAATGCCAACTTACTGCGGAACCCCTTTGGGCCTGACTCCTAGAAGATCCACAATAGTATCCAGGAAGTATCCTGGTAGGTAATGCAGAAACCATGTCAAGATCCAGTACAGCAGGCGATTGTTCGTCTCCAGCAGGTAAGCGTACCAGAGAAGACGAGGAGTTGAGATGCGGTGGAACTCGTCAGTACGAATGATGTCTCCCATTTGTTCTAGAAAAGATAAACAGTTTTGTAAGAACCTACCGTGCCTAAAGGGTAAAACGGGACCCTACTGTTTTCGATCCTCTGTCCGTCCGTCCGTCTGTCACCAGGCTGTATCTCATGAAACGTGATAGTTAGAGAGTTGAAATTTTCACAGATGATGTATTTCTGTTGCCGCTAAAACAACAACTGAAAACTAGAATACAATAAATATTTCGGGGGGCTCCCATACAACAAACTTGATTTCAAGGCTCAGCAAACGGAGGTAGGAAAGATGAGCGGAAATGTCAGAAGATCGGTAGGTAAGGTGCCTTCTTCTCGGTCAAGTTATATATTTGTAACTTTGACCTAGAAGAAGGCGAAGTGATCAAAACGATCAGATACAATAAACTAACGAGATGATTTTTGGTTACAAAAAATGGGCCGAGCTAGTCACGTTTAGGAGCGCATTGTGGCGACTCTTTCTTAGCTAATTTCCCGTCAGGTAGACACCACGGGCTTGGGGTGTCGCGAGATGAGTCCCGGCCACCGTAGGCGTAGGTCTGTGGGCGGTGAGTTCGGGTGGCTCCTCGCTTATGTCTAGTTAATAGACGACGGACCCGTTTCGGCGGCGCGTGTTGTTCCACGCGCTCCTCAAAGAGATGGCAGCAACCCCAGCGGGGCCCAGCAGGGCCAAGGTCTGCCGGGGCTGCGAGATTGTTCGAAAAGGTTACCGCGGCCCTGGTACATAAAAGGCCTACGACGGAACACAACGGTTTTACTTACTCCAACTGAATCCATATTGCGAAGCAGATATAGTATATATGGGTACGTCTCCTCGCCAGATTTGCCGGTTCTGTACGGAATCCCACCCTGCTGCAATGATGGCATTGTTCACGTAGTCTATTGGTGCGTAAGAAAGGTTTCTCTCGTTGTCCACTAGCATCACGTGGATTACTCCTAGACCTACTCCTAGGAGGAACTGGAGATGAAGTTTGGTTGTTAGTATTATCGTAGGTACTTTGTATATGTAGTACTACGTAGTACTACTATAGAATACTACTTATCATCATCATCATCATCATCTCAGCCATAGGACGTCCACTGCTGAACATAAGCCTCCCCCTTAGATCTCCACAGATACCTGTTGGAGACGACCTGCATCCAGCGTCTTCCGGCGACCTCACCGGAAGACGCTAGTCGACGCTTGCTAGTCCGTGGTCTCTACTCCAGCACTTTTCGGCCCCATCGGCCATCTGCTCTGCGAGCAATATGGCCTAAGAATACCTACTACCTACAGTACTACTATGTAATCTTCTGGTCTTGTGGTCATGTATATTATGTGGATTTAGAAATGTTTTTTTCACGCAAAAAAAAACGGATTTTGATGAAACTTGGCAGGGATGTAGCTTATATACCTACTTTTAAAAAACATTGGGATGTAGATGAAACTGCGGGCAGAAGCTACTGATTTCTCACGTACCCCTACTGGAGAAGACATGACAGTCTGGCTGTCTATCCAACCCGGAGACGGCTCTGAGTACGAACTGCATACTGAAATAAATAAGCCATTTTTAACTGACTTCCCAAGAATGAGGAGGTTCTCAATTCGTCGGTCTCAATCTTTTCTTTTAATAAAATAGTTCACACCTTCCTTGTGACTAATTAGTGCACAGGTTTCCGTTTTTTTTTTTGGAATCAAATGACATCAATGACCCCTCGATTAGCAGCATGCGGAAGTGTCAGACTCTTACTGACTAAAACCCATCGTATTCCTCTGAAGCCATTTATGTACAAACAGCAAATCAACGGATAGATAGAGTAATTCAATTCAATTCAATTCTTTATTGACTATTTCTTTAATGGCGTCCACGGCCGATTTCGGCCACGGCGGCTGTTCTCGTTTAAGGAGATCAGTCAGCTGCGCAGGACATATTATAGTGCACGAGCATTTGCGCAGACATAGGTGCACTCCCTATTCCTTCACTCTCATAACCCGATGGGACGGTAATCCGACACGACCGGAAAGAGATCAGGCGCAGGACCGACATTTACGTGCTCTCCGATGCACGGGTGAATCAATCACCAACTTCCAGACTACGGGCTGCTTTGTGAAAGTTTAAGAAAACCCACAAAACGATTTCGGCCCGACCCGGGAATCGAACCCGAGACCTCGAGCACAGCAGCCGCGCTTGCGACCACTAGACCAACGAGGCAGTCAAACTATTTCTTTATTGATTATAGAAATCGACCGATAGCCTTTCGATAAATTTTCGTCCTTACCTACGGGAGGTTTAACCACACACACGGGAAGGTCTCCACCATACGATCTGACCAGTTCCTCGGCAATAGCCTTGGTAAACGTGTAGGTGTTTGGCCAGTCCTTCAGTAGGCTGTAACAAAAACCTTTTTAGTGTTATATATATAGTACAATAGACAACGACTTAGTTCGCATCGAATAGTGACTTCCGGCAGATTTTTGATTTGACCAATAGATAGCGCTATATGTCCGGAATAAATTGTATTCTCTATTTTTTTGTAATAAAAACTATCCTATGTCCTTCCTCATCATCATCATCATCATCATCATCATCAGCCTATCGCAGTCCACTGCTGGACATAGGCCTCTCCAAGTGCACGCCACTAAGATCGATTTTCGGCTGCTCGCATCCAGCTCCTGCCAGCCGTCTTGCGCAAGTCATCATGTATAGCTTATTAAATGATATAGACTGGAGTGACTTATACGCTTTAAATGATCTTGATTTAGCATTAAATTTTTTCTATAAGACTGTAGAAGAAGTATTCGATTCGTGCGTACCTCTCAAAAAGAAACAATTAAAAAATAACAATAGGTACACGTATCCAGTATGGTATACATCCGATATTATTAGTAGTATTAAATTAAAATACAATCTGCATAAGAAGTATAAGGCAAGTAAATCAGTTACCGATTACGAGGCGTTTTCTTTGTGCCGAGCGAGAGTAAAGACTGAAACAAAGTTGGCTCATGATCGTTATCGGGACCGAGTGCAGAACCATTTAGCCAAAGACCCAAAGGCTTTTTGGAATTATGTGAGATCCAAAAAAGGGACTTCTAATAAATATAAGTTAGTTAAAGACGGGTTAGTTCTCACTGACAAAGAATGCGCCGAAGAGTTTGCACAATTTTTCCACTCAGTATATAGCCCCAAGCCTGCAACGTTAGACGTAAATGCAGCCAGTGCCACGGCCTCTCAGTGTGCAGCACGAGCGCAACTCGACCCTTTAGACAAAGCAGCGGTGTACCGCTCGCTCGCCCGTTTACCATCTAAGCGCTCCGTGGGACCGGACGGCATACCACCGTTCATTCTGAGGGACTGTCGCGACGTATTCTGTGAACCACTGTTACACATTTTTAATATTTGTATCTCGTCTTCGACCTTTCCAGAGAGGTGGAAACTTACGCGCGTCGTGCCAGTCCCAAAAGGAAGTGGCGGAACAGAGGCGAGCGATTATAGACCTGTTGCTGTCCTGTCTTCTCCTGCCAAAGTATTTGAAGCAGCTGTGCACAGTTCCCTCTATGACCAGGTTAAGGCTCACTTATCTAATGCTCAGCATGGCTTTTGTCCGGGACGTGGAACCACAGGAAACTTGCTTCATCTTATGTCAACATTAGTACCATCGGTGGATGCAGGTTTACAAGTAGACGTCGCGTATCTTGACTTCAGAAAGGCGTTCGACACAGTCGATAATGATGTCTTGCTCTCGAAGTTAGCTTGCAAGGGTTGCACGCCACATACGTTGAGGTTCTTTGCCAGTTACTTACGGGACAGGCGTCAGTTTGTCGACTGTGGAGGATGCCTTTCTGAGCCATATTATACGAGATCAGGCGTTAGTCAGGGCAGCAACTTGGGTCCCTTTCTTTTCATATTAATGATTGATGATTTACCAGCAGTAGTCCAAGAATCATCTTGTTTGCTTTTTGCCGATGACCTAAAATTATTCCGTGTGATGAAAGACACTACTGACCATAATGTGCTCCAGGAAGATTTAGACCGAGTTGTTAAATGGAGCCATGATAACAGACTTTATTTCAATGTCTCCAAATGTTCAGTAATGTCTTTCACTCGTGCGCGCAGTCCACACCACCACTGTTATAAGTTAGAGGGTGAAACTTTGGAGAGAGTGATGGAAGTTAGAGACCTTGGTGTCTATTTTGCGGCCGATTTAAAATTCAGAGGTCATATTATTAAAGTTAGTAAGAAAGCATTTAGAAATTTGGGATTCATCTTGAGACAAGCTAATGACTTTAATAATATGGGAGCTCTCAAGGCTTTGTATGACGCCTTGGTTAGATCTCACCTCGAGTACTGTGCAGTGATATGGGGACCAAGTGAAGCCAAATACAAATTCATGGTTGAGAGGATACAAAATAAATTCACCCGATTTTTGTATTTAAAAATATATAAGGTATACCCCGGCTATCCTCTATTATACCCAACATTATTTGTGTTGGGTATGGTGGGATACTTCAAACTGGAGACTAGGCGGGAAGTGGCACTGGCTGTTTATCTATTTAAAGTATTGCGAGGTAAATTATTTAACTCTAAAATCCTTATGGAGCTACGCATGTGTGTGCCGGATGGGTATGTGAGTAGGCGGCGGCGGCCGCAGCTGCTGGCGGTGCCGAGCGCGCGCACCAACCTGCTGCAACGAGCGCCACTGACGCGCGCCTTGCGCACGCTCAACGCAGTGTCGAGTAGGGTCGATTTGTTTACTTGTTCGCTGAATGAGTTCACAAGAGCCACCTATAGTATTGTTAGTATTTAAAACTTTAGTAGTGGTATTATTTTTGTGATATTATGTTTACCTCGTGTGTTCATAAGTTTTGAGACAAACTTTTTACTTATAAAAATAAAATAAAAATTACTGGCTGCTGTATATTTCTTTTTTCTAATTTTGAATTTGGAATGTTAACTTTTAATATCTATGATTTCGGATTATTTTATTTAAATTTTCTCGTAATGGAGGGAACAAAAGAATTACGTGCGACCGTCATTTCACTATTTAAGGTGGGAAGAAAACCTATGGACATTTTCCGAGAACTGAAAAGTTTTGGTGTGAGCCGTAACTTCGTGTATTACACTATTAAACGATACAAGGAGACAAGTTCTTTACAAGATCGGCAAAGAAGTGGTCGTCCACGCTCTGTGAGGACGCCTGCGAACATTAAAATCATCCGAGAGCGACTTCGCCGAAATCCATGTCGCACTCAGAAGAAACTCGCTCTGCAGACCAATATTTCGCGCGTTTCAGTCAACAGAATACTGAAATATGATCTCAAGGTTAAGGCGTATAGCCGTAGGAAAGTACACTTTTTAAACGATCGCCTTCGTCAATTGCGACGCGAACGTTGTCCAATACTGCTTAGGAGACACGATGCGAGGAAGATACTCTTCACCGACGAGAAAATCTTTACTGTCGAAGAAAAGTTCAACCGACAAAACAATAAAGTGTATGCCAAAAGTAGCAAGGATGTCCCAGCTTCAGCACGGAATGTCTCGCGTACTCATCATCCGGCTAGTGTCATGGTATGGTGGGGAGTTTCGTACGAAGGTGTGACTCAGCTTCATTTCTGCCAACAAGGCGTCAAGGTGAAAGCCAAAAATTATCAAAGTGACATTCTAGAGACTGTTGTGAAACCCCTGTCTAATACCCTATTCCATAACAAGTATTGGGTTTTCCAGCAAGACTCGGCGCCATCCCATAAGGCTAAAACCACTCAAGCTTGGCTGAAGGAAAATGTGCCGGCCTTCATTGCGGCGAATGAATGGCCCTCCTCCAGCCCCGACCTCAACCCGCTGGATTATTCTCTATGGACCGAATTAGAGCTCAGAGCCTGCCGAAAGTCCCACCCAAACTTGGAGTCACTTAAGCGAGCTCTTGTCCGAGAAGCGAAGCGAATTCCTCTGGAAAAGATTCGTGCCGCCATTGATGACTGGCCAAATCGTCTAAGGGCATGTATTAAAAACAGGGGTGGTCATTTTGAATAATAATTATATTTAATTTTTACTTACTATTTACTTAATGTTTACTATTGTTTTTATAAATATAAGTTAATTATTTAAAAAGATATGCAACTTTTATTTTGTCTCAAAACTTATGAACACACGAGGTAGATTTCGTATGTATAATGTAATTTTGAATTTTGAAATTTTATATAATGTAACTAATTTTGTCGTATTAGGCTAAGTACCTGTGAAGATTAAATTAGCTGTGTTTTTGATATAAATAAATAAATAAATAAATCAGTCCTTGCTCAAGTTCCAAACTATGTCTGTACCAAATTTCACACAAATCGGTTCAGTAGTTTAGGCGTGAAGAAAAGACAGATAAGTAGACAGACAGAGTTACTTTCACATTTATAATATTAGTTAGGATTACTGCAGAGGACTGTTAATGCTTAATATTGTTTCTGAACAATATTGTTTGCGTTTTGTGTGGATCTCAGTTATCTGAATAAACAAATTATACTTATTTTAATTAGTGCATTTATTTGTCTTTCAACATATTATTTATATTTTTAAATATTAGATTATAAAAAAAAGATTTAAAAAAACATTTAAAAATACAAAAAATAGATGGCCACCGATATCGGGCACAGGGTCCAAGGTACCGGTGGTTAGGGTCCCAGAGACAGAAACCTCCTTATTTTAATAATTATTAAGCCTATTTTACTCTTAATACCTATTTTACTCTTTTCATTCAACAATAACGTTAAATGAGCCTATCCAATTTCACAGCTAATAACTTTAGAACCGCTAATCCGATTCTGATGAAACCTGTCTAAAAACTACCTCTGGAAAACCAGCGTTCAAAGGAAGCTGATTCAAATCGTATCACCCATTCAAGAGCTATGGTGTGACAAGCAGACACACATACCTGTCAAACTTACAACACCCCATTTTTGGATCAGGAATTAAAAACATAAACAGTTACTTACGCAGGAGTAATATCATTAATTCTGTCCACGTCCATACTCTCGATCATATTTAGAAAGATGTCCGGGGCTACTGGGCTGGGATAGAACTTCTCTTCCACATCAGTTTCAATCCTACTCTCTGTAGCGTGAGCGAATGCTGTGGACACGTGGTTCAGGAGCCTGTAAAGTGACAATAGAAGAATGTTTAGATATAAGAATATTACTGTGACTGAAATGTGACAAGGTAAAAAAATAAATTTACAAAAATATAAAACCGACTTCCAAAGACACTAAAAAGCCAAAAAAAAAAAAATTAAGGTGCATCGGCCTAAAAGTCGGTGTCTAATGGATGTTCCTAAGTTTA
This sequence comes from Helicoverpa assulta, assembly GCA_963856015.1. Classification (NCBI taxonomy): domain Eukaryota; kingdom Metazoa; phylum Arthropoda; class Insecta; order Lepidoptera; family Noctuidae; genus Helicoverpa; species Helicoverpa assulta. The sequence continues at coordinate 1,456,595 of CAWLCW010000003.1, forward strand.
TTTTGCCACCGACTTCTAGGCCGATGCACCTTTAATGTTTTTTTTTTTGCTTTTTATTGTTTTTGGAAGTCGGTTATATTTTTTTGTAAAAAGTATTTTATTTTCAGCTTTTCAGTGATAGTTATAGTATCCGCATAACTGGAAAGTTCTCATCAATACGAATAATATAAGCCCAAACACCAGGTAGTTTACACATTCGGTTGTCGAGTTCCCTCGACCTTCTCTGGTCTCCATCATCAGGTCAGCTCCAAACCTTCACTGTTGCAAAGGTCTCGTCAATACAAATAATATAAGATCAAACACGAGGAAGTTTACATATTCAGTTGTCGAGTTCCCTCGACCTCTGGTCTCCATCATCAGGTCAGCTCAAAATCTTCACTGTTGAATAGTGCTATCAGGCAAACACCTGAGTGTCAAGTTTTTACCCTATGTATCAGATCCTGTCCTGATGACTATGGAACCACCTCGGAAGTATACGCTATCAAACAAAAAAAGAATCATCAAAATCGATTAATAAATGAAACATTTTTTTGTAAATGAAAAAAATACGATCGAATTGAGAACCTCCGCTTTTTGGGAAGTCGGTTAAAAATACTTCACAAGCAATCCTTTTTTCAAGAGTGTCTGTAATATGGGTGTTTTATGTATGTGTGTGTGTCTTGTCGATTATTTTCAATCCAGTTAATTAGAAAACAGAGTAACAGAGAATAACAGAGAATCTAGATTCGCTATTTGGAATCGAGTAACGACTAGTTTGAAGTTTTGTAAAAGTATGCAAAGGCTTAATAACTGTCTTCTCAATTATATTATCAAAGGAGACGTTCTCAATTTGGTTAAAAATCTTAATATAGGTATACAACAATATGAAACAGCTTCATAATTTAATTGTTTGCCTGAACGCGGTAATCTCACAAAATACAGGACCGATTTAAAAAAAAAATCATTGTTAGGTAGCAAAATCGAAAAAGATTACAGGCAGTATTGGTGAGCGGAGCGGAATTAATGAGACTGGTGAACCGCTTCCGGACGCTAGTGTTGAAAATCTTCGCTAATGTAAAAAAGCCTTCAAACAAAGCACAAACTCACTTGAGGTTCTTACAACGCTTGCCAAGTTCTATGACCTCCCTTGTTCCTCTCACGTTGATAATGCCGGCATTCTGAAGTGGCTCATCGAAGTTCACCGTTGCAGCCATGTGGAATATCACGTTCACCTGAAATCAAGAACAAAAAAGTATTCAAGTTATGCCTGTCATCATTATCTCTTTTTTGTCGTCTCACTGCAGAGCCTAGTCGTCGTTAAATTACAGCCACACGGGTTAATCATACATAAGGATTAGCAGTGGTCGGTCCATGAATGGGTAACCATCTTGCAATGACGAGTTCCTTCATGTTTCAGAAGGCACATTGAATTGGTGAATCCCGGCTGTCATTTGAACACCTTCACCAGTCGTAATGGGTACCATCTTTGGCAATCGTGCCGGATAGACAGAAGCCAGAACGTTATGCAATCTATCTTACTAACGGCCAGTTTCTTCATCAAACATAAAAGTCAAAGTAATGTCTAAAGTAAAAGTAACGGTCAAATTCGTTTTTTCAAGGCTAAAGTGACAGCAAAACTAATAGAAAAAGCGAATTTGACCGTTACTTTTACTTTAGACATTACTTTGATTTTTACTTTGGATTTTACTTTTGATGAAGAAATTGGCTGTAAGACGTAACAATTTGTCTGAGTGACTGGGTTGTATACGTCAGTTACGGAGCCGTTCCATGTACGCATGTGTATCTGTTTAAACTGGAAGCCGATCTCAACATACTTGGGAAAAGGCTAGGTATATGATTGAATTTACCTCTTCAGCCATTTCCGAATACACCTTCTCATCGATGCCAAGTCCAAGCTCTGCTATGTCACCTTCTACTGGTATTATTCTGTCTACGAAGTCTGGTTTCTTGCTGCGTACAGTATCATATAACTGAAAAGAAACATATCTTTATCAGAATTCTATACTAATATTATAAAGCTGAAGAGTTAGGCGGCTGGTTGACGCTTCTCGTGACCAAAAGGCTGGCTATTACCTCGGACAAAGGATCAGCATGGCCATCCAACGAGGTAATGCTGCCAGCCTCTTGGGTACGCTCCCAGTTGACAGCGATGGGGATGAATTTTTTGACGCCTTTTAGATATAGTGTAATTTTTTTTTTTTTGTTTTACTAGGATAGTTTTTTTTTTGTTGTAAATATCTGTGTATATAACTATGAAGAGTTTGTTTTTTTGAACGCGCTAATCTCAGGAAATACTGTTCCGATTTGAAAATTTCTTTCAGTGTTAGATAGCCCATTTATCGAGGAAGGCTATTGGCTACTTTTTATCACGGTACGGGAAGTAGTTCCCACGGGATGCGGGTGAAACCGCTGGCAGAAGCTAGTTAATTTATATATATGTACTTATTTTAGTCCTTTAGATTATTTATGTTATCTTACTGTTTCTCACGGTTTCAAGCGCATTTTGAAGAAACTTCTATCGTATCCAAATAAAAAGATAATTTATAGCCATCGTATAGGCTTTCAAAGTCGTGGTGGCCTAGTGGGCAAAGAACCAACCTCTCGAGTATGAGGGCGCGGGTTCGATTCCAGGTCAGGCAAGTACCAATGCAACTTTTCTAAGTTTGTATGTACTTTCTAAGTATATCTTACGGCCAGTTTCTTCATCAAAAGTTAAAGTTAAAGTAATGTCTAAAGTTAAAGTAACGGTCAAATTCGTTTTTTCAAGGCTAAAGTGACAGCAAAATTCATAGAAAATTTGAATTTAACCGTTACTTTTACTTTAGACATTACTTTGACTTTTACTTTGGCTTTAACTTTTGATGAAGAAACTGGCTGTTAGACACCAATGACTGTGTTTCGGATGGCACGTTAAACTGTAGGTCCCGGCTGTCATTGAACATCCTTGGCAGTCGTTACGGGTAGTCAGAAGCCAGTAAGTCTGACACCAGTCTAACCAAGGGGTATCGGGTTGCCCGGGTAACTGGGTTGAGGAGGTCAGATAGGCAGTCGCTTCTTGTAAAAGCACTGGTACTCAGCTGAATACCGACCCCAACATAGTTGGGAAAAGGCTCGGAGGATGATGATGGCTTTCAAAATACATGGGCTATCAAAAAGTGAAATATTTTTGTAACAACCGTTTAGAGACTCCATCTAGTTCATCACATTAAACTTGCTGTTCCCACCAGAATACCGCGATACCCAATCACCAAACCATTCCACATTCCATTTTACAGAACCAATGTTGGTAAACGCTCGCCTATGGCACGAATTTGCAGTGAATATAACTCTTTGTGCGGGAGCTCGGACAATTTTGACATTTTCCATGATCCCTATAATAAATTTAAGCGCAATGTAAATGCCTCATATAAATTAAATTTTGCACAAAATTGACCAATTTGAATAGTACCTTGTCATTTGCCTCGTATCGATACTTCTTCTTTTTTTTTTTTTTTATTATTATTTTTGTTATGCATAGTTTGGTTTAGTTTAATTTAAGTTATTTTTAATTTGAACGTTGTGCGCACCTGTAATTAACATATTTACGCAGGACTTATTACAATTGTAAACGTATATATGTGAAATGTATTTGTAAATAAGTTGTTGGTGTGCCTAAATAAATAAAATAAAATAAAATCTAGGGACCTAGTGACGTTCGCGGGAATTGGTTCGCCGTTCCTGAGACTTACGCGTTCAAACAAATCAACTCTTCAGCTGTTTAATATGAATTATAATTATATATGTAAAGAAAATAAGTTTTAATTTAATTTAGTTTAATTTATTCTTATATATATATATTAATAATATCGTTCCCTTACCGGATCTTTGAATATATAAGTCATTCTTTGCTGTATATGTTTTCCTCGTTTTGGCCGAAGTAATAAGTACAACTTCTTGATTTCACATGATCTGAAACACGTCATAAATATTATTTAGATAGGTTTAAAGTATTTTTCAAGGCGGCGAACCAAGAGGTAAAGTTTTTGTCCAGGTAACTGGGTTTAGGAGGTCAGATGGCAGTTCCATGTCTTACACTGGTACTCAGCTACATCTGTCGCATGGGACACACAATACAATTGGGAAACCTTGCAATCCGTGTCGGGTATCTTCTAGTCGTATATTCTAGCCTTGTTGATCATCAAATATCCCTCACCTGAAGAGTTTCTCTACGAGCTGTTTGCCGAGGAAGCCGGAGCCGCCTGTCACGAACACGGTGGCACCGCAGTAGAACTGCTGCACGGCCGAGTCTCCACGGCCTGACAAATATCCCTCACCTGAAGAGTTTCTCTACGAGCTGCTTGCCGAGGAAGCTGGAGCCGCCTGTCACGAACACGGTGGCGCCGCAGTAGAACTGCTGCGCGGCCGAGTCTCCACGGCCTGACAAATATCCCTCACCTGAAGAGTTTCTCTACGAGCTGCTTGCCGAGGAAGCCGGAGCCGTCTGTCACGAACACAGTGGCGCCGCAGTAGAACTGCTGCACGGCCGAGTCTCCACGGCCTGACAAATATCCCTCACCTGAAGAGTTTCTCTACGAGCTGCTTGCCGAGGAAGCCGGAGCCGCCTGTCACGAACACGGTGGCGCCGCAGTAGAACTGCTGCACGGCCGAGTCTCCACTGCCTGACAAATATCCCTCACCTGAAGAGTTTCTCTACGAGCTGCTTGCCGAGGAAGCCGGAGCCGCCTGTCACGAACACGGTGGCGCCGCAGTAGAACTGCTGCACGGCCGAGTCTCCACGGCCTGACAAATATCCCTCACCTGAAGAGTTTCTCTACGAGCTGCTTGCTGAGGAAGCCGGAGCCGCCTGTCACGAACACGGTGGCGCCGCAGTATAACTGCTGCAGGGCCGAGTCTCCACGGCCTGACAAATATCCCTCACCTGAAGAGTTTCTCTACGAGCTGCTTGCCGAGGAAGCCGGAGCCGCCTGTCACGAACACGGTGGCGCCGCGGTAGAACTGCTGCACGGCTGAGTCTCCACGGTCTATTAACTCGTTCATGGGTTTCTGCTGCTCCAAAAGCTTCAGTTCTATCTCTCTGGCGTGGTCCATGGCTGAGGGTTACAAAATTTCAGTTGTTTTAATAAATATCAGTAATGCTTCTTATAGATGAATAATATATTTTTTCTGTACCCCTAATGAAGTTAAGCGGTATTCTAATTAAATTAGACTTAATTACTTATATATGCACTGTTCACGATTGTATTCAAATCGTAACATCTACGATACAGTATGCCGATCAGTAGACAAAGGCACAATTCACAGGCGTGCGACACTATGACCCACACAAATGTATCTTCTGGTCTACTCGCTCTAGCAAACAGTAACACATTGCGTGCGAACATTTCTAAAATGTCCGCGACATTGCTTTGTCCGCGAACATTATGCTAGCAGTGGACTCAATTGAAGTGGATACAATTTGTTCGCGAAAATATGTGAAGAGAATTGAGAATTTTAGTTAATCTTGTCAGTATGACTCCTTTGACGCACTCTTTTGTCACTCTGCGTCATTATTAATGTTTATTTTGAAAACTTGGTCTTTGATTTATTTATTTTATTTGAAAACGTCATATAGGGAAGTTCGATACGGAGTCAACATACTTTGAATGTATATGTATAATTAGTTTTGCTATTGTAGCTGTACCTGCATATTGTAGAAAACTGACAAAATAGTCTATAAGTTGGTGATTGATACACCCGTGCATCGGAGAGCACGTTAATATCTACCTGATCTCTCTCCGGTGGTGTCGGGTTGCCGACCCAACGGGCTATGAGAGTGAAGGAATACTGAGTGCACCCGTGTCTGTGCAAATGCTTGTGCACTATAAGATGTCCTGCGCAGCTGGCTGATTTTAGAAAAAACAGCCGCCGTTGCCGACAATCAATCTGGATGCTATTTTTTTTTACTTAATATTGTAAATTAAAAGTATACGGTACAAATTGAGGAAGCATGGTTTATTAATGAGTAAGATTAATTGAAAATTCTAATGAACTGGCGCACGTTCTGTTAGAATCAAAAGGGGTTCAAGGGTGATGACAATATGAAAAGTAGTGTTAATTTATTACCTTTTGTTGTAGTTGTAAATGACATAATGTTAAATGGGCAAGTTGTTACAGCTTTGAGTTTCTTTCTGTCAAGTCATTCTGATATTCTCATTATCAATTCTAACTTGGCTGACAAACAGCAATTTTTAAACGTCAAAATTTCACTTGGTATGGGTTTTTGCTGGGAAGAAGTGGCGCAACAAACCACGCAGCAATATAGATAGGTATATTATATCTGACTAACCATTTCCAGGGTAAATTGGGATCGGCTCCCAGTTTAGCCGGATGAAGCTGAATATCAGTGTTTTACATGGAGTGCCTGTCTGACCTCCTCAACCCAGTTACTAAGGCAACCCGATACACCTTGGCTTGGTTGTCAGATTTTCTGACTTCTGATTTACTAACGACATTACTAAGAATCGGCACACCGCAAACTTTTAGTCGGCCGATAGTTAGATCAGACTTAAATCAGTGTGGAGATGAATGGTAGTGTGCACATTACAAAGATAAGGTATCAGTTTCAGACCGACAATTTACGATTACATGTCAACAGTTTAGTCTGCAGTGTGTAGGGACTATATACAAGATGAATTTTATGTTCAATTAATTACAAAAAACAAATGACCGTGCAATTCCAAGTTTTCAATCAAACCGATCAATCTGATACAGTCAAGATGTCAATATGAACAGTTTTTCTATATTATTAGCATATTTTATTTTCTCACGTGAGTGTTGTTTTAACTTAAGTCAAAAGTTTTTTTTAGTAGATGAAACTAAAACAGCTCTTGGGAAGGCACGTGGCGCCGGTGTACCCGAATGCTACTCAGTAGCAGTCGTTGTTACAATTCCACTTCAGAGGCCGTCAGGCGGATTTGAGAAAACTCTGACACTAGGGCTTGTTAGATGATTAAACCTGCAGCTCGATAAGAAGAATATAGTAAAGTGGTGCCAAGGAGTTCTTTCTTTAGGTGAACTTCGTGAGTTGTGTAAAGTGTTAAATATCTATTTTTTTTACAGTAAATAATGTGCTCACACATGATACTACTAATGAAAACACCAGTGAGAGTGCGATACCTCAATCTTCCACAATATTGTAAGTATAGAAACAAACAATCGGTATCATTTGAACATCTTTGGCAGTCGTTACGGGTAGTCAGAAGCCAGTAAGTCTAATAACCAGTCTAATTAATGGTTACTGGATAGCTCGATAGATAGGCTCGTCAGATAGGCGGTCGCTCCTTGTAAAACACTGGTACTCAGCTAGATCTGATTAGACTGGAAGCCAACTCCAACATACTTCGGAATAGGCTAGGCGGATAGTGAGAAACATATGTACAATCGCATTTGGAAGTGAAGATGGCATAGACATGTGATGAGAAAGTGTGAAACGCATGCTATAAAGAGACTGTTAAGTAAGAATGTGGAAGGATGGAGAGGCAGAGGTGGACCGAGATAAAGATGGATTGATTGCCTGAAAGATGACATGAATAAGAAGAGAGTGGATGTTAGTATGACGGCTGATAGAGAGGAACGGAAGCGCAAAACAGAGGTAACTTCTATTACCTCTGCAGTTAGCGACAAGTTGTTCATAAGTAGGTATTTACTAAGCATATAAATTAACGACCAGCCCTCCGACCTTTTAAGCAATTCTTTATGATAATAAATGGTGTTGCTACATATGTTTTTCAAATATTCAAGGCAGAGAACAATAGGTAGGAAATAGAAAAAGATTAAAAATATTAGTTCGATTGTTTTTTTTTTTATACAGTAAATAATGATTATCATAAGCATTGTTATAAATCACGGAAGAGAAAGAACGAACCCGTCCCGAGATAACTGCGTCCGGTGGTCGAACGGTGACAAAAACTATGTCCTTCTCTCCGTAATTCTAAGCTACCTTCCCACAAAATTTCAACTTAAACGGCGTGATTAAGGGATTCATTTTTATATTAAGTATGTAGATTTGTGTTGAACATTATACAGGTTTTAACAAAAATAAACAATTGTTCAGACAGGATAAACAATGCAACTTTTCTAAGTTTGTATATACTTACAAAGTATATCTTAGACACCAATGACTGTGTTTCGGATGGCACGTTAAACTATAGGTCCCGGCTGTCATTGAACATCCTTGGCAGTCGTTACGGGTAGTCAGAAGCAAGTAAGTCTGACACCAGTTTAACCAAGGGGTATAAGGTTGCCCGGGTAACTGGGTTGAGGAGGTCAGATAGGGCTGTCGCTTCTTGTAATGCGCTGGTACTCAGCTGCATCCGGTTAGACCGGAAGCCGACCGCAATATAGAAAAAGGCTCGGAGGATATATGTTCCAGCCAGGATAAAAACGCAAAATAATAATATTTAAACTTGTTAATTACTTTATATCCTCATTTCAGTGACCTAATTACAGTACAGCCTGAGAAAATTATTCATGAAATTATTGATGCCACGGTAACGACCCTGGATTTGATAGCTAGTAATGAAACCATATATGCAAATATATCGCTTTTGAGAAACAATGAAACTAATGGTGTGAATGATACGTAAGTATATTAAGTCTTTACTTTGCTAGATGGAGTAGTAAATAGGTAGGATTGTATTATTTACTAGAGCAATTTATTTTTAATTCGCTTTAAATATTATAATACCTAAGCACTTTTACGCCCGAGACACACAGAGTCTTTACCTCGTTCGGGCAAATTATATATCAGCACTTTTTAGAATTAAGCAAAATATTGTAAAATTATATTGTAAGTCATTTCAATTGATGATTCTAAAAGAGAGTAAATAAATAATTAATCAAACCAATAAAACGTATGTTCTCTCAAACAAAAACCGAGATATTATAAACATGAAGAACAATCGCAGCAGGACCTACATTGGAAAGGGCTTCGTAGAATATCCTCAAACTGACTGCAATTGAGTTATTATATTGGTAATGAGTGTGAGAGGAGGCCTGTGCTCAGTTGTGGGATCATAAAAAAAGGTTGAGGAGGTCAGATAGGCAGTCGTTACGAAACTAGGCTAATTTTGAGCACACATCAAAAATACAAAATTACAGCATCCCCAAAACCCCCTTTCACCGCTTCCTAGTGTTATGGCTGGAAAGAAGACAGCTGTCTATTACAATTTAATTACATTAAGTATTTACTTAACAGCCGTCGTCAAAACTACAAAGATAAGAAAGCTGTGGAAGCTATGAAAGATAAATCAATTAAGAAAAAATTGGCACCAGAAAAAGAATTAGGTCTTGGAGAACCCTACTGGCCTCAGGGAGACTGGGTTTTTTTGAGGTAAGTCGTACACACCGGTCCAGGCCGATTGTCAGCCACGACACTTGTCCTTAAGAAGATCAGCCAGCTTAGCAGGACTTATTGTTCAGCACGATCATTTTCGCAGACACAGGTGCACTCTCATAGCCCCACGGGACAGCAATCTGACACGACTGAAGAGAGATCAGGCTCAGGACGGACATTTATGTGCCCTTCGATGCACTGGTGAAGCAATTTCTTAAATCCACAAAGCTATTATGGCCTTACTCGCGAATTGAACTAGCAGTCGTACTATGTGACGATTAGACCGACCAAGACCTATATGAGACCAGCCCCGTCTTTCGCATCCTCAGGAAGGCTTTTCAGGACAATTATCTACAATAAAAAAGGCCTGCAATACTAATAGGGAACTTTTGATTACAGGACGATGTTTCCGACTACAACCGTTAAGAGTGAGTAATAGTGGTTTTCACAAATTCGCAAAGCCTTAATTTTTGAACAATTGATATATTTAGAAGTGAGAAATAGGTGGGTAAATTATCCTACGCTTGACACCCTCCCCAATTTCTACCCAAAGTCAAAGTCAACACTTATATATTTCCTAATATTAAAAAGCTGAAGATTTTGCTGTGTAAGCTGTATAAGTGTATATTTATTTGCTTCCAAGTGCTAGTCTCAGGAACTACTGAACCGATCCGAAATATATTTTGGTGTTAGATAGTAGTACATTTATCAATAAGGGCTATATGTCTAAGATAAGGCAAGGGTCTAACCCCCGCACTCTCGCACTGATTAATTAAGTCACTCCTTAGTGACAGATTCTCATAGAAATTCTGCACTAAGGAACTGCCAAAGTAACCATTAAATGTCTCTGAGTGTCCATAAGTCTTATCTAAGTTCGCAGTTCTTCAATAAAAGAATTGAAGAAAAACTTGATTTCAGATTATCGCGGAACCACCACCAACCCCATGGGTCGAACATGTGATAGGATTTGTAATCATTATTATGAAAAGTAAGTACATACTTACATCTTCATCATCAGCCTTTTTGTCCCACTGCAGAGCTCAGAGTTCATATTTTACAAAGAAGGAATGAGCGTTATCTATACTAATATTATAAAGAGGAAAACTTTGTTTGTTTGTTTGGTTGTAATGGATAAACTCAAAAACTACTGGACCGATTGTAAATGTTCTTTCACCATTAGAAAGCTATATTATCTGCGAGTAACATAGGCTATATTATATCCCGGTGCGGGCAGTAGCTCCCACGGGACGCGGGTGAAACCGCGGAAAACCGGCTAGTCTATACTAATATTATAAAGAGGAAAACTTTGTTTGTTTGTTTGTTTAGTTGTAATGGATAAACTCAAAAACTACTGGACCGATTTTAAATATTCTTTCACCATTAAAAAGCTATATTATCTGGGAGTAACATAGGCTATATTATATCCCGGTGCGGGCAGTAGCTCCCACGGGACGCGGGTGAAACCGCGGGAAAACGGCTAGTACATAATAAAATAAATATATTGGGACACCTTTTCACACACGATCGGTTAACCTCATGGAAAGTTATTAATTAACTTGTGTTATGGGTGCTAACACAACTGATAAACTACATATAGCTACATATTTACATAGTTATAAACATATATTATAACACCCTGATGTCATTGAGAGTATACGAAAATACACGAATCTACACCGATTTTGGTCAAAAATATTGAAGCGAAAAAAATATATATTTTTGGTACATTGGAGTAAAAATTGAGAAGATATTTTTTATAAGAAAACCGTGAATTCAATGAAAGTTTTTAGTCAATAAAATACCTGATCGTTGTTATGTGTGCACTTCCATATACATCTTCTCCAGCGCCCGAACAAACTATCGGCCGACTAAAAAGTCTGCTTAACTTTGGGTGCATCTACACGGTGCATGTAGCTAGAGCAAATTAACATGCGCAAGTGACAAGAGCACGCGGGTGGGTATTTTGCTTTGGTACATGCGCGAGTCGCTGGACCCGCACGTTTGTAAAATGCATGTAACCTGCGCACGTGCCTCAACATGCGCAAGCTACTTGAACTGTGTAGACGCACCCTTAACTTAAAGTTTTATGTCTGTTTTCAACACTACCCCTTTTTTATCAGGTACGGGAAAATTTGTGCTCATCGTTACAATACGAAAAAGTGGCAAAATGAATATAGGAATTTTACTAACCTCTGTGACTTAGATCACGTCAACTGTAACGACACACAAATCAGTAAGTATGGTCAATAAAACCTACTAATAGGAATGTTATATTTAATACTTATAATCACGACTTTATACTTGTAAGTTGCTTTCGTATTTAAATGACGTAAGTAAGAAATTACTATAACCATCGGCACGAATCTTGAGCGCTGGCCTTCACCTGCGCAGAAGTGATTTATTAGCAAAGAACCAATCCTGAGTGACGGCTATGACGCGATGCACTGCGGGCCAATCACCGCTTTAGCCCGCTCCCGCGCCTCACTTCATACCACAAAAGGGACCCAATAAATCACTTGTGCGTAGGTGAAGGTCAGCGCTCAAGATTCGTGCCGATGATTAAAGTATTAATTCAAAATCAAAAATCATTTATTCAATCATGGGGGAGTTTGTTGCGCCACTTCTTCTTCCCAGCAAAAACACATAGGAAGTGGTGAAGGGCGGGTGTTTTTTGACGTTCGAAAAGTATTGATTTAGTAATCCAAGGGCCAATTTTCGAATTGCCAGATTTTTATCTAAAGAACGACGTTTCGACGTTTTCGACGTTTTGACAGCTTTTGTATAGAAAATAAATATGTCAAACCGCCATATTTATTTATCAGATAGAAATTAAATGATTATTGAAAAAAAAACCTGATTTGAATAAATGTTTCTGAGTTTGAGTAAGTCACTTACGTTAGTATTATTTACATATAAGTGTAAAATATTATACAGTGTGTAAGCAAACATACCATTTGTTTTCAAAGGTTTCCTTAACTTTAGTGTTTTACATAAATATTCATATTTTATGAAGGGTAACGAACATGCACCTTAGCAAAGGTTACAAAATAGGTTTATTTGTAAGTTCTTTGTTATTTAAATAATTACTTGTTTACTCAAAATCAGTATGTTTACAATGGTTAATACATAATAATAATTAAACCATTTCATTAAAGTTGTCTCAAAAGGGCTTCAGCGTGTTGGCTTCGGCCCCACGTTCGCCTCCCAAAAATCCGGGACTCTATAGTCCCGAGGTCTGGAAGAGACATACATTTATTAAAATAATAACTTAAGTAAATAAATGCTCTACTTATTTAACATAAAAAATTGTTTTACTAGGATAGTTTTTTATATAGATATTGTGAATATCTATGTAAATAAAAGTCTTGATACTGCAGTTAAACTAGGAAAAAAATTGAAACGTATCAAAAAATCTTATTTAACGAAGCTATATTTTAAGTTTACGCATTAAGGACTCACGATTCCGGCCACGGCGGCTGTTCACATATAAGGAGATCAGCCAGCTGTGCAGGACGTATTACAGTGCACGCACATTTGCTTGGACACAGGTGCACTCGCTATTCCTTCACTCTCATAGCGCGATGGGACGACATATCAATTACCAACTTGCAGACTAAATGCTGATTTGTGAAAGTTTCTAAAATAACATTACTAAAGATGGATAAAAATATAATTTCCTTTTTGATTAATTGACTGTCTTCTTATTTACAGAGCCCAGTAAGTATATTATTCATTATTTTTTTGAATTAGTAACTTTCTTAGTGGACTGATGTGTAAGATACTCCTTATGGTATTTTCGAAGTGATCTAATGATGGAGCCGGAAGATATGAACTGGAACTTCATGATGGAACATCGTATCATAGTTAAGTGGACTTGTTAGAAAAGTCTTGTAATCTTAGGTTTTACGTGCAATTATGAAAGCGTGTTTATTAAATAGTTGTTTAAATGAATGGATAAAATACAAGGTGTTGATTTGCATTTGTGCCATATTTCAGGAGGAGGACATAAAATACGTAAATAATCGATTGGAATTACAGTAGACTGGAAATAGCTAATATGCACTGCTTTTTTTGTCATTTTAATGTCGTAGTATTCAGAAGTAATCCTGAATGAAATTTATGAATGATCGTTGCGTATGCTTTGTGTTTGCGTTTGTGTGAGGGTGCAGCACGGTTTTAAGGCCAGTAACACACGCGCCAGGTTTAAATACGGCTAGATGACATTGACGGAATTCCGAAAAAAAAAAAAAAAAAAATTACGTACCAATTTTTTTGTTGATTCGGGTCGAGAATCGTTAGCATGATTACGTCCTTGAATATGGCACGGATGCAAATCAATAGCTTGTATAGCTGTGGCTTAACCACTGAATGGATTAGGTATTTTTTTTTTACAATTCACCATAGAATATCATAAAGTATATGTGATAGGATTTAATGTGATTAGATACGACACACCCGATATTATAGGATTAATTTATTACCGTCCACAGGTTGGCATCTGCTACACAGAGGTGACTGCGAAGAACTGAAAGAGATGGTCTTACTTCCACGAGGGAACCCTAAGTCTATATTGACCAGAGCTAAAAAATGGGCCCCTTACACATACATACCAATATTCCAACCAAAGAGACCGATTAAATTAAAATAGTTATTTCACTTCCATTCTCTTTTGTATCGCTGAATTAATACATAGTATAATACAAAGTCGCTTTTTCTTTCCTTATATCACTATGTCCCTGTGTACGCTTAATCTTCAAAACTACGCAACCGATTTTCATGCGGTTTTTTTATTGGGTAGAGTGTTTCAAGAGGTAGGTAGAGCATGTATAATACTTGCATAATATAGCATTTTTCACTTACATTGCAAAAGCTGGCTAAACCTTACGAATTAGACGTATATCAAAATATTGTACACTTTAAAAAGGTTAACAAAAAAATCAGCGAAGGTATATGTCTATCTCTGGATATCCCACAGTACCGAAGCGAAGAGAAGGCGGGCTACTAGTAATTTAGAGGTAATAAGTATATCTCTATATATCAAAATGAATCCCTATATCCCTTGGACACACCATCACGCGTGAAAGGCTGGACCGATTAAGCTGAAAGCAGCTTAGACCCGGGAGAAGGACATTTTTGTCACCATCCGGCTATGAGAAGCTCGGAACGTAGGTGAAACCGCGGGCAGAAGCTATTACTCAAATAATAAAAGAGAATAATTTTTTGTTTGTATCCTAATTCTCCGAAACGGGACGCGGGTGAAACCTCGTAAAAGTGGCTAGTCAATAATAATGATGAAGACCAGACTGTTGGCCACGTTGGCTGTTCTCTAAAAGGAGATCAGAAACTGCACAAGCATTTGCTTGGACACAGGTGCACTCTCTATTGCTTGTCGCTATGTGGAAACCGGTTGTCATGGTACGGGCATGTGATACGGAAGAATGAGGATCATATTGTGAGAAAGGTGATGATCATGGATATACAGAAACGTAACGACCGGAGAAACTATGGATGGATTGTGTGAAAGTCGACATGGCTAAAAAGAAAGTTACTTGTAAAATGACGGCAGATAGAAGAGTAAGAAAACATGCTGTGCCGACCACAAATAAAAATAATGGAAGAAGGGCAGGATGATGAAAGCCATTTTGGCCCGACCTAGGAATCCAAATTAAGAAGAACTAAAAATTTGCTCACCTGACAGTATTATCCCTTGCCACTAATTTAAATTAAATTTGAACTAATAACAATTTTAACAATCACCACAAAATGTTACACACAGTTAACTACAAAATTTGTGTTAATTACACAACAAAGGTAAATTGGAGACTGATTTGAATTAACAAGTTTAGTTATATTTAAATACTTTGACTTTATAATTGAGATAATTGAATAAAGAAAAAATATTGACCGTACACTATTTGATGCAAAATGGTATTGAAAATAAGTGAGAACTAATTAACAAATACATTGTATTATGTAGTTGTGTTAACTATATATCACGGCTTCACTCGCCCATACAAGAAGCTACTGAACTGATTTGGTACACAAATATATTCAGATTGTATAATAGTCAGAAATAAATTCAACTGTACAAACCTAAATAATATGATCTGCTATGCTGTACCAAGAACCATTCACAGGCGACGGGTGCGCCCAGGCACTCTTTTTGCGCTGAACACCTGTCGTACTAATTCGGGCCTGCGCTCACCTATCCGCCATATGGTTGACACTTATAACGTCACCTTTATAAACATTGATATTTTCAATTGTAGCATAAATAAGTTCAAAAGCCTCCTTCACAGTTCCCTACTTAAAACCCAAACCTCTTAATAACAAACATTTTAACTTTGTCATCTTTAAACTCCTCTTTCCTTTTTATGAATATATTTTGCTAAAAGTCATGTTTACACTACTATACTCTCTCTATTTGTTATTTGTTACGCGTACTGCTATTAATGTTCCTAGCGATTAGAATTTCTGCTCTAAATTTTTATGTTTACCTGTGGATAGCGTTGTGGGTTACATTATGACCACAACAAGTCATTGTTATATTATTTGCAAGTTTATATAATGTAACTGTTTGCTGTTCCTTAAAATAAAAAAAATAAAAAAAAATAAAAATAAAATAAAATAAATAGTTTAGAGCATGGAGGAAAGAAAGATAGCGGAGATGCCATAAGCAAGGTAGGTCAGGCGCCTTCTTGTAGGTCAAGTGGGCGTGATCAGTTACTAGAAGTAACTAGGCTAAGATTCCTCGTCAAATCAAACCAATCTTCCAAACATTGGTGATTTTAGTTTGGAAATCCTCGGCCCCCGAACATACTTTCTTAGGAGATTTTGTGTTATCAAATCAAATCTCTTTATTTTTAGGCTGCAGAGGCCCATAGATATATACCTTAAAGACTAACATACATAATATATTATACAAACATTGTTAGTATATAAAAAACTTAGATCTATGTTAGTAACACTTCACTACGCACTATGTCACTCCGTGCAGTTCTGTGGCACTTGTCCGCGGAAGCGACGGAACACCACGCCCTGTGGCCAGAAGTTCTCGTCCAACACGAGGTGCAGGAAACACGTCGGCACTCGCACCACGAACGCCTTGAAGTTGACGTTATGGCGCGACTCCAGCAGCTGCACTCTCGGGGCGTACTTCAGCTTCTGGAGCACGTACTCCACGATGTTCTCCGCCTTAGTGGTGTAGTGTGGGCGGGAGATGTACACCGGGGTGTTCGGCTTAGCGGCACGGATTTTTGTGTTTGACTTCACAGGCGCGCCACAGCGGTTCTTGTTGGTTCGCTGACGGCGCTTCCTCCTTTGCACCATCACGAACCCATCATCATCAGCCCGATCCGGTCCCTTTACGGGCAGGAGCTTCATTTTTGCACCAATTGTGCTTCCGGCGACGCTGACATATTCTCGACGAACACCATTAGGTTTCGCCGAGGCTGCAGAAACGAGCAGCTGATCGAGCGGTCGATCGGCGGCGAGCGGAGGAGCCGCCGTTATGACATCTCCGCTAGTCATTACGTTCTTCATGGTCTAGAGACTGAGAAACATAATTTTATCCGTGAGCGGGAAGTAGTAGCTATATCCTATTCACGGAGCCATGTGTCAAAAGGTAAACAAACCATAAAAAGGGTTCTTTATGAGTCACGATTGAAGTAGTAAACATATTTTATAAAAATAACTACGGAAGTAATACACTGACCACATTAGAAATGATATTTTAGAACGATGTCTGAACGATGTCACAGATACTGCGAACATTTTACATACTTAAAAATGTGACCGCCATCTTGAAAAAGTGTCATTCTTTTATTACAATTTTGGCTCACGAATCCGTGAATAGGGTATAATGACATACAATCTGCCTCAAGAAATCAGCTGTTAAAATGCAAAGATTCTTTGAAATGTGACTATAACTTTCAGAGATTACCACGTTTCAAACAAACAGACTTGTCAGCTTCATATACGAGGGCTGCCTTTTAAGTTGTGTCGTTTGAAATACTGCCGTCGTAAGAAAAAAGGGCACAACTAACATTTTTTTAGAAATTGAGTTACATACATATTTAGAATCAGAAAAAAAAGGCGCATCTGCTCAATTTTTTGTATAATTTTATCTTTAAGGAATACGGAGATACAGATGGCTTAAAAGGCACAAATGAGACTAATATTCATGTTTTATAAGATGAAAAGACACATTTATTTACCATTTTATTGAAAAGGCACAAATACGTAGATGTGACTATAATTTCATATAGATTTTTACTAAAAACTACTTTGAAAAGGCACATCTACAACATAACATAAAGAAAAGGCTCAAATGCCAGATGTGCTCTTTCTACTAAATAAATAATCCATGTATTTCTCAATTAATTTACGTATAAAAGTCACAAAGACCCAGTTGTGCCTTTTCTTTAAATTATTTACGATTAGGGGTGAGGAAAGGAGGGCAGGGTTTGATTGAAACGCGTCAGTTGTGCCTGTGACGTCGAAGCTATAAGCGACGAATAAGCTCTAATAACATAGCTTAAAAAAGGTTGAAAACCAAAAGAAGATGGATCAAAATTGCCCCACGTCCTATAACAATGTGACGTATCTCAAAAAAAAGATAAAAATGTTAAAAAAATATGGCATACTCTGTAACTTAATTTTTTTACACCTTCATACGAAAAAAATGCTTTGAAAATTGTTCAGGCGCTGTTATGAAAACATCGATCATAAGACACACTAACATAATGCAACACACACTATGCAACAGTGAAGGTTTGGAGCTGACCTGATGATGGAGACGAAAGAGGGTCGAGGGAAATCAACAACTGAATATGTAAACTACCTCGTGTTTGGGCTTATATATTATTTGTATTGAATAGACCTTTGCAACAGTGAAGTTTTGGAGCTGACCTGATGATGGAGACCAGAGAAGGTCAAGCGAACTCGACAACTGAATATGTAAACTACCTCGTGTTTGGTCGTATATTATTCGTATTGATGAGAACTTTCCACTAATGCGGATAGTAACAACTATGCTTGTCACTGAAAAGCCAAAAATAAAAAAACTTTTTACAAAAAAATAAGACCGACTCCCAAAACACTGAAAAGCACCGACTTCTAGGCCGATGCACCTAATAGTTTTTTTTTTTTTGCTTTTCAGTGTTTTTTTGGGAGTCGGTTTTATTTTTTTTTGTAATAAGTTGCATCGTGTAATCAGACATACACCTCATTGTCAAGTTTTTATCCTGCGCATGCCTACAACTTTCAAAAGTTGCCCTGGATTTCTCAGGGTTTCCATCATCAGATCCTGACCTGATGAATATGGGACCACCTGGGAGGTAGACACTATCAATCATATACATAATTTAAAAAAAATGGTCCTTAAATTTTCTCATGAACAATTTTTTCATAACAGCGCCTGAACAATTTTTGAAGCATTTTTTTCGTATGAAGGTGTAAAAAAATTAAGTTACAGAGTATGCCATATTTTTTTAACATTTTTATCTTTTTTTTTTGAGATACGTCACATTGTTATAAGATGTGGGGCAATTTTGTATGGATTGTGATCCGTCTTCTCTATGCTCCTATTACTACCTCTATTAATATAGAATATTTTGATTTATTTTTTATATTGTAATTTAGAGATTTAGAGATTATTTTATAGATTTTAAATTGGGTCCAACCTATTATTATTAAAAAGAATATAAATATTAAATTTTGATTTTCCTTAGGTATACTTACTTAGGTAACTAACTAAAAACTGTAATTGAGTTTAAGTATTAGCACTTTTTCTTTCTAATTTATAAGTTCTACTAGCTTTTGCCCGCGACTTCGTTCGCGTGGAATAGGGACTTCGGCAGATTTTTGGTTTGACCAATAGATGGCGCTATATGTCCGGAATAATTTTTTGTTTTTTATATTTTTTGTAATAAAAACTATCCTATGTCCTTTCTCAAGTTCCAAACTATGTCTGTACCAAATTTCACATAAATCGGTTCAGTAGTTTAGGCGTGAAGAATAGACAGACAGACAGACAGACAGACAGAAAGACAGACAGACAGACAGAAAGACAGACAGACAGAGTTACTTTCACATTTATAATATTAGTTAGGATTAGTTAACCAAAATTGAAGGATGAGATCCCTAATAATTTAAAAATAACTAGGTATTGAATAAGTATTAAGAAAGGTTCTTTTTTGTTTAAATGTTGGTGTCCTAGAAGTAAATTTGTTTCAGTTATTTGGATAAGGATAATCAGAAATGGCATGACAATAAATATGTTTTATAGTTTATTAAAGTTTCCTCGCATGATTATTTGTCTTTTTTTTGTAGAAAAAATTTAGTTTTGCATTAAAAAAGCGCAATTAGACAAATGTGCCCCTTCTTTCAGACTCAATGACTAATTTTCTTGAAATATTAAAAAGAAAGGTCACATTTGGTTAATTATGCCATTTCTTTGTAGTAAGTGGTATTTTTTAATTATTTTTTTTTTAAGTTGAAAGGAATAATTTGAATTTATTTTAAAATTAACTATATATAAAAACTAAAAAGTTAAAAATATAATAGTACTAACCTTCACGCATATATCATCAGTATTTTTTTTTCTTTTATGCTATAGGTTTCCACGCTATGGAGCAGAATATGGTAAAAACTTTAATCTCAATTATCTCAGTTTGACCAAAATGGTAGATGTGCCCTTCTTTCATACGACGGCAGAATAAGTATAGACAATCCAATAGGTTATTACTGTTTATTGTTTTTTTAAGAATACTTAGGGATATTTGATGCACTTATGCATGCGTTCAAACCAGTTTTTAAATATTTATTCCATTCCAAAGTGGGGGTAGTCAAAACGGCCTATTTGCAAGCGTCAACAGCTTCGTCTTCAGGTGTGCTGAAAGGTAGACCACGACGAATTTGCTTAATTTTGGGGAATGTAATAAAATAGTTAGAAGCTTAAGTAAGGGCTGTCAGGTGGATGATCCAAAATTTCAACATTTTGGGAATTCAAAAACGTGTTTGTTTGGCGGGCGGTGTGCGAACTTGCACTGTCATGGTGCAGGATCATTCGACGTCTTGAATTATTTTTTCTAAATTCGGTGATGACTTGTGGCAAACAAATAGTGGTATACTAGTCAGCGGTAACCGTTTTGCTATATTCTAGTACAATAGTGGCGAGGTGGCCACCCTTTGCCACAAACGAGGCAAACATTTTTTTTTTTAAGTGATTCTTGAACGATCGACTCCGGTCGGTTTTGGCTCGTCTTGGAAGACCCAGACAGTTGACTGCTGCTTGGAATATGGATCGCAAGCATATATCCAAGACTCGTTACCCCTGACTATATCATAGACATGCTTTGACACTCCTCGGTTAAATCGCTGCGGAGTTTTGCGACACCAACTTACACGGGCTGTTTGTTGGTCGTCGCTAAGCAAATGGGGTATCCAACGAGAGATCAACTTTTTTACGCCAAGTTCTTCGTGTAGAATTTTTTGGATAGTGGTCCCTGAAATGCTCACGGATGCCTCTATTTCACAGTATGTTGCAAATCGGTCTGCGAGAATTAGCTGCCGCACGGCGTCGATATTATATTCCGTCATGGCGGTTTTTGGACGACCTTCACGTGGCTGGTCACTGAGGCTAGAGTTGCCACGTTGAAATCCTAAATATCAGCGTTCTACGGTCCTAAGGCATAGTGCTACATCATTAAATACAGAACTAATCTCTTCAAAGCACTAAAGTTGCGACAACTTCCTTTTAAAGTTCTAGAAAATTATCGCTCGCAAATTTTCCTTAGACATTTCCATTTTTACAACCGACCTGCCACGTTTGAATGGACGATACAATAAAACTATTCGACCAATTTAAAAACATTCTTTTGTTTTCGAATTCTAAATTCAAGAAGGTGTAGGTAAGTGGCATATATATTTTTTTTTTAATAATCGCGGGAAGTTAGCAAACGACAGAACTTAAAAGGCAGCCTTACGTATATTAGTGTACTAGCTTCTGCCAGCGGTTTCACCCGCATCCCGTGGGAACTACTTCCCGTACCGTCATAAAAAGTAGCCTATAGCCTTCCTCGATAAATGGGCTATCTAACACTGAAAGAAATTTTCAAATCGGACCAGTAGTTCCTGAGATTAGCGCGTTCAAACAAACAAACAAACTCTTCAGCTTTATAATATTAGTATAGATGTACAGTCGACTCTTGTTAATTCAAACCTGCGATAATTCGAACCTCTCTTTAATTCAAATTTATCACGAGTTCCCTACAAAAACTCTTAATATTTCGAACTAAATCAATACATTTTTATGCTCTTGGTAATTCAAACAAAAAAATTATTGCTGTGTAAATGACGCGTTATTTCGAATTCCTAGGCGTCCAACACTCGACAATTCAAAGTTGCAGAGAGAAAGGGGCGGAAAGATTCTAAGTCAGGAGTCAGAGAGCAGTCTGAAAAGCAGCAATCTTCTTTGACGCAAATCAGTATGACAGAGTTGTTTCGAAAGATTAATTAATTCACGTTATGAATACATGTAGTTATGTACCTACCTACACAAATCTGTCTTGAAACTTTTGACATTGTTATAGAATATAACAATAATAAACATAACATTATTAAATAATAATTGATCAACACTTAATAATTCGAAGTTTTATTTATTTTCTCTCACAAATTTCGAACCATTTAATATTTCAAAAACTCGATAATTCTTAATATTTTAGGAGTCCCTCCAGTTTCGAATTAACGAGAGTCGACTGTACCTTGAAACATAAAATTAAATACGTTACATTGTTTCTTTTGTCTGTACATAATTATGTAATATTTTACACTTGCTGTTCCACGCAGTTTTACGCCCCGAGGGATTTACTTCATGTACTTTATGCTGTCCTGGTACATGGTGAGCAAAAACGTCGAGACTTGAGTATTGGTATGCTCTATATATAACTCGTTGGTTTAGCTGTCGCAAGCACGGCTGCTGAGCACGAGTATGGGACTTAGAAACATTCACAAAACAGCCCGGAGCCTGGAAGCTGATTGATACACCCGTGCATCGGAGAGCATGTATTATGTCGGTCCTGTGCCTGATCTCTCTCCGGTCGTGTCGGATTGTCGTCCCATCGGGCTTTGAGAGTGAGGGAATAGAGAGTGTATCTTTCTGACAATGAAAGAATCATACCAATCGATTCAGTACTTCAGGAGCCTATTCGATACAAACAAACAAACAAAAAATATTTCCCCTTTATAATTAAAGAAACATTCATTATACCTTTACATTAATATGATTAATTATAAATCATAGTCTTGATTACTTATGTTAACAAAATTGTATCCAAAGCTATCGAACTTCAAGCTATCTAGAGGTACAACCAATGTCATTATCATTTGGCAATCCTTTTCCCAACTCTGTTGGGGTCGGCTTCCAGTATAACCAGATGCAGCTGAGTTCCAGTGTTTTATAAGGAGCGACTGCCTATCTGACCTCCTCAACCAGTTACCTGGGCCCCACGATATCCCTAGGTAAAGATTGGCAGACTTACTGGCTTTTGGTCAAAGATTTTCAAATGACAGCCGGGCTCTACCAATTTAAGGTTTATTTTTCGAAACAAATGAATTGTTCCGTGTGAAGACAACCATAACAAAAACTGTGAATAATCCTTATATTAGAATTATCATTAATTTAAATTAGGGGTATTTATTTAAGTCTAATTTTATGCTACGCTATAATTTTACGCTAATTTAAATTAAACACACTAAAAGCGGTCATGCGCGATTCGGACGGAGGGAGGGGTGATTTCAGACTTTAAAGTTCAGATTTCCTTATTCCTTTCTTCCCTGGATTTTAATAAGTTTTCAGTTGGTCTGATACCGGCTAAAAACTTCATCTTTGTAATGTGCGTACAGTTCAATTTTGACTGCCTCGTTGGTCTAGTGGTCGCAAGCGCGGTTGCTGTGCTCGAGGTCTCGGGTTCGATTCCCGGGTCGGGCCGAAATCGCTTTGTGGGTTTTCTTAAACTTTCACAAAGCAGCCCGTAGTCTGGAAGTTGGTGATTGATTTACCCGTGCATCGGAGAGCACGTAAATGTCGGTCCTGCGCCTGATCTCTTTCCGGTCGTGTCGGATTGCCGTCCCATCGGGTTATGAGAGTGAAGGAATAGGGAGTGCACCTGTGTCTGCGCAAATGCTCGTGCACTATAATATGTCCTATGCCCAGCTGCCTGATCTCCTTAAATGAGAACAGCCGCCGTGGTCGAAATCGGCCGTCGACGCCATTATTACAGTTCAATACAGAACCATTCATCTTCATTCTGATTTATCCGTACAAACTATCACCACAGATTACTTTACTAGTTACTTCTTTCACTATCAGTCCGAACAAACTGTCGACTAAAAGTTTGCAGTCAGCGTATACCCACTCTTAGGCTGCGTTCAAACCGAACTGACTCTCAGCCGCCGAATGTCAGCGTCTATGCATATAACGCATATCGCAATCGGTGAGATGTGAACGAAAAATTAAAAATGTATGGAAATAGGTACAATTTGGGGGTTGACACATTGGTTTGAACACAGCCTTAGCCTTTTTTGCTATGACAGTTAACAAAGTGTTGATATAAAGGTTCAAGTACCCTTAACAGAATGATCTGTTACCGTAAAAAACAACAACATTGATCTTTATTGGGTTTTCCCTCAACGGCTGGTGCATATTTGACGAAGCGAAGCAGTACAGAGCATTTTTTACTAAATATCAAATGAATCGACCTTGTCTGCATTGAAATCTTCTGTTGCATCTCTGCTGCATCCGGTTAGACTGGAAGCCGACCCCAACATAGTTGGGAGAAGGTTAGACAGATTATGAATAGAATAGAATATATTTATTTGCTTGAAATATGGTTAGGTACAATATAGGTCTTGCAATACAATTATGTTTCTCATATCTCGCCTCATATTCAGCATGCAAATTTAATAGGTATGAAATGGCATAATTCTCAACTATCTATTATTACTCAAAAATGGTAAGTAACTTACAATATTAAAAAAACAAAAAAAAAACTAACACATACAAAATTATAAACTAAAACATACAAATAGTCAAAATTTAAAAAGAATACAAAATTATAAAATAAAATAATACTAAACCTTTACAAAATGTCAACAACTAAAACAATGCTACATGTCAAAAAACTAAGACAATAAAAAAAAATCTGTTTATGATTAAGATATATATTTTTAAACCATTGTTATTTGATATTTGTGCTACTTATAGACAAGAACTGTGTTGCTGGGGAGTTTGTTCCACCATTTCTTCTCCCCAGTAAAAACACATAGGAAGTGGCGGGCGGGCGTTTTTGGGGCTGTCTTTGTTCGTCCTTCAAAAACTGCTGAAATCAAATAAATGATTTTTATCTTTATCTTATCTTGTTTAAGTCTGTTTAAGTACAAAGTCATTTATCGTTTTTGGAAGTTGATTATTTAGTGGGAAACCAATAGTTTTCGTCCAATACGTCCAATAACCAATAAGTCCGTCTAATAATAATAATGGCCAATGCCATGTCACCATCCGGGTGAGTCTATCAGACATATGATATCTGGTTGTTCTCGTTTGGCTAATGGTGAATATTTGCACAGACATAACCAAGTGGCCAAGATCATACACCAGCAGCTTGCTCTGCAATACAACCTTGCAGACCTTGAGGTACCGTACTACAAGTATGCGCCCGACCCAGTTCTCGAAAAGGACCATATCACGTTGTACTGGGATCGATCTATCATCACTGACAGGACTATTGTAGCCAATAAGCCTGATATTGTGGTGATAGATCGATTAGCGCGCCGCGCGATGATAGTCGATGTCGCCGTTCCGCATGACGAGAACCTTGTGAAAGCTGAGAAAGAGGAACAAATAAAGTATCTCGACTTAGCGCACGAGGTTGTCGCCATGTGGAGTGTCGACACGGATGTTATTGTGTCGATTGTCGTTATAGCCAATGGTCTAATAGCCAAGAGCCTCGACCAACACCTCAGGAGGCTCTCGTTAGGCGACTGGATCAAGGGACTGATTCAGAAGGCAGTACTCCTTGATACGGCGCGTATTGTGAGGAGGTTTCTGTCTCTGGGACCCCAGCCACCGGTACCTTGGACCCTGTGCCCGATATCGGTGGCCATCTATTTTTTATATTTTTAAATGTTTTTTTATTTTTATAACTAGCTTCTGCCCGCGGTTTCACCCGCGTCCCGGATGGTGACAAAAACTATCCTATGTCCTTCTCCTCGCCGTCGTGGTGGCCTAGTGGGTAAAGGACCAACCTCTCAAGTATGAGGGCGCAGGTTCGATCCCAGGTCAGGCAAGTACCAATGCAACTTTTCTAAGTTTGTATGTACTTTCTAAGTATATCTTAGACACCATTGACTGTGTTTCGGATGGCACGTTAAACTGTAGGTCCCGGCAGTCATTGAACATCCTTGACAGTCGTTACGGGTAGTCAGAAAGCCAGTAAGTCTGACACCAGTCTAACCAAGGGGTATCGGGTTGCCCGGGGAACTGGGTTGAGGAGGTCAGATAGGCAGTCGCTTCTTGTAAAGCACTGGTACTCAGCTGAATCCGGTTAGACTGGAAGCCGACCCCAACAGGATTGGGAAAAAGGCTCGGAGGATGATGATGTCCTTCTCCTCGCTCTAAACTACCTCCCTGCCAATTTTCAGCTAAATCGGTTCAGCCGTTCTTGAGTTATAAGTGGAGTAACTAACACGACTTTCTTTTATATATATAGATTTAATATTTAAAAATGTAAATGATATGTGGACAAATAAATAAATGAACTACAATGGCGTCCAACGGCAATTTTGACTACGGCGGGGCTGTCCTCATATAAGACGACCAGCTGCGCAGGACATATTATAGTGCACGAGTCCACTCACTATTCGTTCACGCTCATAGCCCGATGGGACGGCAATACAACACCACCGGAGAGAGATCAGTCGCAGGACCGACATTTACGTGCTCTCCGATGCACGGGTGTATCAATCACCAACTTCCAGGCTTCGGGCTGGTCTGTGAAAGTTTCTAAAATCCACAAAGCAAAGTCTGACTATATCTGTTCCGCGTGATGCGTGTGTAAAAGTTTATTGTAATAAGAATTTACATACAATTGCATAGGTAATGTATTACTTATCATTCCGACTTCTGACGTACATACTGACGTACCTATTGAACTTGTAATATTAGTTGCTGATTCACTATGGTCTAGATTTCATATAATTGGCGGTAATTTTCTATTTTTATACTTTAGACCTTAAGGTTTAAAGAGATCTACTCATTTGCCTGGCCTTTTTAAACTGGCTTCTGACTACCCGTAACGACTGTCAAAGATGTTCAATGGCAGCCGGAACCTACAGTTTATTAATGCTAGCCATGCCAGCACCATCTCAGCCTAACCTAACTATGTTGGGGTCGGCTTCCCGTTTAACCGGATGTAGCTGAGTACCAGTGATTTAGATGGAGCGACCGCCTATCTGAATTCTTCAACACAGTAATTGAACAACCCGATACCCCTTGGTAAGACTGGTTGTCGGGTAGTCAGAAGGAGTATCTGACAACAACTAATAAAGATATTCAAATACAATGTACAAAGTTACCTAGTTAGTAGAACAATAGATGGATAGATTATTGAGATTGGCCATGAGCCGAGCAGCGCCATCTTTTGTCAATAAAAGAATTTATGCAATGTAGGGTCAATACATTGTTGGCTAAACAATGTACGAGTAAATTAAGTTGATATGAAGTCTGAACAGTGTTGGATGCCACTCATAGATGGCGTTGAACACTCATAGATATACACACTCATATGAATGCAGTGTTGTTGATCTTATGTTAGTAGCAGACTGCCCGATATGGTTAAAACTGCTATTGCGATCATATTGCGACTCGATTTCTATTCGATTTTGACATTATTAACTTAGGAGAATCGGGCCCCAGTAAAATGCACATAAACTCTCTCAAGCTCATATTACACGAGTCAGCAAGCCCCAGCGAGGCCCACCAACACCAAAGCCGGGGCTGTGGGATTGTTCGAAAGAGTTGAAAGAGTTACCGCGGCACTGGTACCTACATGAAAGCCTATGAAGGAACATGATGGGCTTTAATCAGTAAGAGGCTAACTCTCCCTCACGCTGCTAACCCACAGAAGGAGGAGTCTTTGGATGATTTCCCATAAAATAAATATATTACACTGACAAAATGAACTTGCGTTTCTCTTCATACAGTTTGAAAATAAGTAGTGTTAAGAAAATTGACGTTATATTGCTAACTAGCTTCTGCCAGCGGTTTCACCCGCATCCCGTGGGAACCTCGGCACGGACCCGGATAGAAAGTAGCCTATAGCTTTCCTCGATATATGGGCTATCTAACACTGAAAGAATTTTTCAAATCGGACCAGTAGTTCCTGAGATTAGCGCGTTCAAACAAACAAACAATCAAACAAACAAACAAACAAACTCTTTAGCTTTATAATATTAGTATAGATGAATTTTTTGTAGTAAGATCACTACAAAACAGTTAAACAGGCGTTCGTCACGTGTTTAAGGGAAATTCTCCATACAAACTTTTCTTAAACACGCAACGAGCGCCTGTTTAACTTTTTTTAGCCCGAGTTTTATCCCGTAACGTGAAGAAGTTCCCACGGGACGCGGGTCTTCTTCTTCTTATCGAGTGAGCTGCAGATTTAATCACCTAACAAGCCCTAGTGTCGGAGTTTTCTCAAATCCGCCTGACGGCCTCTGACTTGGAATTCTAACAACTGCTACTGAGTAGCATTCGGGGACGCCGGCTTTACGTGCCCTCCCAAGCAGGTATAACACCGCCAACTTCCAGACTCCGGGCTGTTTTTGTAAAAGTTTCATAAATCCACGAATCTATTTCGTTTGTCCCTAGAGTCGAACCCCAGACCTCGTGCAGCAGTCACGCTTGCAACAGCTAGACCAACAAGGCAGTCAAGAGGCGCGAGTGAAACTGCGGGAAAACGGCTGTATAGACGCATCATATAATAAAAGTGACGATTTACAGTTGTGTGTATGGATGATTTAAAATTCAAAATGCGGTTTTAGTCGTTCCATTGATAAGTAAATAATGATTCATCTACCTCTATACTAATATTATAAAGCTGAAGAGTTTGTTTGTTTGAACGCGCTAATCTCAGGAACTACTGGTCCGATTTGAAAATTTCTTTCAGTGTTAGATAGCCCATTTATCGAGGAAGGCTATAGGCTACTTTTTATCCCGGTACGGGAAGTAGTTCCCACGGGATGCGAGTGAAACCGCTGGCAGAAGCTAGTTAATCATATGCATATTAAAATTGTTTCCTTACAGTTTTTCCTAGTTTCCTATTCAACATTAACATAATTATGTATTTTCCCGTTGGTCTGTTGGTTGCAAGTAAGTCTGCCTCTCCCGGCCTCATTATCAATGCCCGGTTAGGACGAAATCGCTCTGTGGGTTATTTGGAAACTTTCACAGAGTAGCCCGGAGATTTCAATATAAAAATGGCTTCCAAATTAATTTCAGGTAATGCCTGTTCTCTAAGCAGATCAACCAGCTGCGCAGGACATTATAGTGCACAAGCATTTGCGCAGACACGGGTGCACTCACTATTCCTTTACTCTCATAGCCCGATTTAATGAACAATATATAGGTTCTGCCAGAGGATTCAACCGTCTCCCGTGGGATCTACACAGAGATCAGCCTTCTTCAAATGAATGAGCTATCTAACACTGAAAGAATTTTTGAGATTAAACAAAAAATCAATCAAACTCTTCAGCTTTATAGGATAGGTACATAAATTGCTATAGGTATATAGAAACCAAGCTAACACTAATTTATGCAAATTATTCTTTAGTAGGTATAAAAAATGCATTAATAGCATTCAAAGGTGAAGTTCAATAAATAAATAAATACTAATTAGATTGCAGAAGAATTGAAATGCAGCGGTATAAAAATACAGTTAAAAAATAACTGTTTATTGCGTTTTTAGTTTTTACTAGAATCATAATAAAAACGTACATAATTAAAAAAATAAAGCCAAAAACATACACAGGTGAAATATACTGAAGTAAGTTTATCGTGTTTGAAAAATAAAGAAAGTATCCTTTTTTTTAATATTAATTCAAAGGTTCGAAAATGTTAAGTATGTGAAAGTTAAGGATACTTTAAAAGCTAAAAAGGTAAGATAGTTCATCATCAGCAGTCTTTTTATTTTTTATCGTCCCACTGCTGGGCTGCGGCCTACTCTCACATAGAAAAGGATTGAGCGTTAATCACTACGCTTCTTCAATGTGGGGTGATGATTTCAGATTACGATACTTAACTAGTTTTTTTTGGGAATTTCATCATCCTTTAGCCTTTATCCCAATTTCCTCTGAGGTCGGCATCATATGTCTTCTTCTATCCGTCATCATCTCACAAGTAACATTCTTTCCAGCCATATCAACAAGACATTTAATGAATTGAGAAAATCTACCGCACACAGACAAAATGGACGCAGCAGAGGAAGTCATCTTCAAAGCTGTAGAATGTCAGAAAGGAACGAAAGAAATCATAGCTCGGGGAGACTCGGCCGTGCAGCAGTTCTACCGCGGCGCCACCGTGTTCGTGACAGGCGGCTCCGGCTTCCTCGGCAAGCAGCTCGTAGAGAAACTCTTCAGGTGAGGGATATTTGTCAGGCCGTGGAGACTCGGCCGTGCAGCAGTTCTACTGCGGCGCCACCGTGATCGTGACAGGCGGCTCCGGCTTCCTCGGCAAGCAGCTCCTAGAGAAAATCTTCAGGTGAGGGATATTTGTCAGGCCGTGGAGACTCGGCCGTGCAGCAGTTCTACTGCGGCGCCACCGTGTTTGTGACAGGCGGCTCCGGCTTCCTCGGCAAGCAGCTCATAGAGAAACTCTTCAGGTGAGGGATATTTGTCAGGCCGTGGAGACTCGGCCGT
This sequence comes from Helicoverpa assulta, assembly GCA_963856015.1. Lineage (NCBI taxonomy): Eukaryota > Metazoa > Arthropoda > Insecta > Lepidoptera > Noctuidae > Helicoverpa > Helicoverpa assulta. The sequence continues at coordinate 1,486,944 of CAWLCW010000003.1, forward strand.
GCAGCAGTTCTACTGCGGCGCCACCGTGATCGTGACAGGCGGCTCCGGCTTCCTCGGCAAGCAGCTCCTAGAGAAAATCTTCAGGTGAGGGATATTTGTCAGACCGTGGAGACTCGGCCGTGCAGCCACCTCTCTTTTTGTCTGGTATTAGAAAAAGTTAGCATGGCAAAGTCAGCGTAAACTAAGAGAACGTTATTTTTGCATTTCAGAACCTGTAAATTGAAGAAAGCATACATTCTGATGAGGGCGAAGAAGGGCAAATCTGTTGAAGAGCGATTTGCTGAAATTTTTAAAGATCCTGTAAGTAAAACAACATAAAGACTGTGACATAGAAGTATTGTATGTAAGTCTCCTGGGTAACAGGGTTGAGGATATCTGATAGACAGTCGCTTCATTTAAAAAACTGGTATTCAGCTGCCTCTTCTTAGACGGGAAGTCGATCCCAACATAGATGGGAAACGGATAGGCAGATCATGACTTGACTCATGCCTTATCAATGAGGCATGAGTCAAGTCTTTCCACTAAAGAATTTAAAATTTTTCAGCTATATGAGAGTCTTTGGGAAGAACAGCCAGATTTTATTAATAAAATAGTTCCCATTATTGGCGAGCTATCTGAAAAGGATTTGGCATTTAGTAAAAACGACAGGGAGACGCTAATCAAAGAGGTATGCCTACAAGTCTAAAAAATACTATATAAGATCTAACTACACTATTGATTAATATTTTATTGTAAACGACAAGAGAATTCTTTACGTGTGTTTTCCGGGTTATGGGAAAACTGGCCCCTGGGCCGTGGCCCAGAAAACACGGTAAAATAAACAGTTGACAAAACTCGGCCGAATGTGCGGACCAGATTACCATTAGAAACAAGTGACTTAGGTAAATCGACCCATTGGAATTGAATTTCATGAAATCTGATAGTTGTGAAACTTTTAACTGCTCACAATGGTCACGAAGCAAAAAGAGTAGTTAGATTTTTTTCATAATTTCCATTTCTATTCTTGTTATTTGTTTTTGAGAGAAAATAAAAAATTGTGTCCATTATTTTAGCGTCATCTAAAAGACTAATCACTTTTTTTCTCATTCATCACGCCTATTATATCCAGGTGGATGTGATATTCCACGTCGCAGCCACGGTGTACTTTCAGGAGCCTCTGCGCTCAGCTACCTTTACCAACGTCAGAGGAACGAGGGACCTTCTGCGATTGGCCAAGCAATGCAAGAAGTTGAGGCAAGTGTCAGACCTCCTAGTCGATTATCGGCTACGGCGGCTGTTCTCATGTAAGGCTGCGCAGGACATATAGTGCACAAGCATTTGTGCAGACACAAGTTCACTCACTATTCCTTCACTCTCATAGCCCGATGGGACGGTAATCCGACACGACCGGAGAGAGATTAGGCGCAGGACCGACATTAAAGTTCTCTCCCATGCACGAGAGTATCAATCACCAACTTCCAGACTACGGGCTGCTTTGTGAAAATTTATAAAACCCACAGAGCGATTTCGGCCTGTCCTGGGAATCGAACCCGAGACCTCAGTCATAGCATTCGCGCTTGCAACCACTAGACCAACGAGGCAGTCCTAGTACAGAAAACGCAAAAAAATACATCCATATCCTCACTCGAAATATCATATATCTTCTTTCTTCTAGTAAGAATAATAAATCAAAGTCTACTTTCAAATTGCAGGTCTTTTATCTACGTGTCTACAACATATTCCCATGCTACCTTCAGCAGACGAGATACGCGAGTTCTGGAGCAGTTCTATCCAAGTCCAGTCCCTCCGGACCTCATGATAGAGATGGCGGAAACCATGGATGAAGACAGGATCAACCTCATCAAAGATGGGTGAGTGATGAACTTTTAGGGATCGTTAGTTGGGTGGATCCCTAATTGAGAACTAAGTCCCTAATCGTAGGGTGCAGGGGGTTGAGAGAAACACGGTGCTCGGATACCGGATATCCGCGTAAACCCCCATATAGAACCGTTCACTCGGACCAGTGCGCAGTAACTGTCCGTGCCTCGCATACCTCACGCTCTCACACGGTTTTGCTTATCTTGCACTCTGCCATACATACTTACATGTGTCCTTACAAACTGATTTGCATGGAGTCTCGAAACAAAATAATCGTGGTGACAGGAAAAAATAGTCATTCTATATACTCCGCATTTTAGATAGGCCAAAAATATTGAACACGTATTTTTATTTTAACAAAACATTAAATATTAACTAAGATAACGCAATAAAGATTGAGAGTGGCTCGTGACGTCACGTCTGTGTAAAATTTGTGCTGAGAAATGACGTAACACCAAATTCAATCGTGTTGTATCTTCATTGTTAGGTATTTGCTTGTGAAAGAAAAGAAAAAATACTTGTGCATAATTTTAGTGTTATCTAAAAGATGGACATATTACTTTTTTTCAGTCACTATGGCTATTGCTTAGTGGGTTTAAGAAAACTTACACAAAACAGTCCTGATTGAACATAGGAATGTACTGGGGTTTAACTTTCAGACGTGCCTTCCTAGGCGCGTAAAGCCGGCGTCCCCGAATGCTACTCAGTAGCAGTCGTTGTTACAATTCCACGTCAGAGGCCGTCAGGCGGATTTGAGAAAACTCTGATACTAGGGCTTGTTAGGTGATTAAACCTGCAGTTCACTCGATAAGAAGTTCATACATACTCCTTACATGACGACTTTTATCATTTCAGTATAATAAACGACTGGCCGAACACATACGCTTTTACCAAAGCTTTGGCTGAGGACCTAGTACGCAGTCATTTAGAGGAACTTCCAATATCCGTCGTCAGACCATCCATTAGTAAGTATTGCCACAGATTACTTACTATAATCGTTACTACGTAAATATTGCTTAGAGTGCGTCTACACGGTGCATGTAGCTGCAGCAAGTTAACATGCGCAAGTGACAAGAGCACGCGGGCCGGTATTTTGCTTCGGTACATGCGCGAGTCGCACGTTTTTAAAATGCAGGTGACCTGCGCTTGTGCCTCAACATGCGCAAGCTACTTGCACCGGGTAGATACACCCTTAAATCAGTCTATATTGCTCAGATTTTGCCTACGCGCACACTACAAACAGATAAGTCGGCCGACTGTTGGCCCGGTTTTTTTTAGAAAATCGTATCTTCAATCAACATTTCTAGTTGATCTGATACCGGACAATTACCTAAACGTTGTTACGTGTATTCATCATCTTTTTTTATTTACCGATGCCAGTTTTAAACTTCCTCTTATGTACTCATTCCTCACTCTATCCATTCGCGTAACACCACACATTCCTCTTAACATTCTCATTTCATGGGCATATCATCTCATATGTGTGTGTTTTTTTTTTTTCAGTTGTTTGCGCTAGAAAAGAACCATATCCCGGCTGGATTGATATCAGTAGCATGTTTGGACCCAGCGGAGTAAGTACAATTTATCTACAAATACAAACAATTATTTTAAATGCGAAAGTAACTCTGTTTGTTTGTCTGGCCGGCTTTTATGCTAAACCTGCTGAACCGATGTGAACAAAATTTTGTTCACAAATAGTCTAGCCTACTTTTGTCCGGCTGCGGGAAGTGTTTCCCTCGGGAAACAGTTGAAACCGCGGTGAACAGCTACTTAATACAGTTGAATACTTATATCTTTTACATACTTTTTATGTACTTTCTAAGTATATCTCATACACCAATGACTCATTAAAGGTGAAGGAAAACATCTTGAGTAAACCTGGACTGTGAGAGGAGGCCGCAGCCCAGCAGTGGGACGATAGAAAAGGCTGGTGATGATTATTTGATATCCTGACTTTACAGATTTTTTTTTTTCTATTTGTGCACATATTCTACATATCCTACCTCATCATCATCATCATCAGCCTATCGCAGTTCACTGCTGGACATAGGCCTCTCCAAGTGCACGCCACTGAGATCGATTTTCGGTCGATCGATCGGCTTCTCGTATCCAGCTCCTGCCAGCCGTCTTGCGCAAGTCATCACTCCACCGTGCCTGACGTCCTACACTACATATCCTAACTAATCTACCTATTTACAAAAATAATAAAAGAAAAAATTAAAACTATGTATTAAAAAACTCATCGGCATCGCTGTCAGCAGGGATTGTGCCCAAAAGGCTGGCTGCGTTGCCACGCTGAATGGCAATGCATATTCTTTGGCCGAAGTAAAGGCCAGCCTTTTGATCACGATATTTTTTTTATAATCTGTTTCAGATAACTTTAGGCTGCATGCTGGGTGTGATCCATGCACTCCAATCTGTCCAGGATATTCGGATCGACTTCATTCCCGTAGACTACGTTAATAACGTTGCTATTGTGGCTGCTGCTAATACGAACAAAAAACATAGGGTTTACAACATCGCCAGCACTAATAGAAATCCTATAACTTGGGGTAATATCTACCTATCTATACTTATATTCTATAATAATGGAGTCCAGATCAATTTCAAGTCAGGGCGGCTGTTCTCTAAGGAGATTAGCCAACTGCGCAGGACATGTTATAGTGCACAAGCATTTGCGCAGACACAGGTGCACTCTCAATTCCTTCACTCTCATAGCCCGATGGGACGACAATCCGACACCACATCACATAGATAGACTATATTTTATTTAGGTGTAGGATGATTCCAAGAAACGTGGGTAAACCGAGGAAAATATTTATATACTGTAATTACTGACTAAAGTAATTGTTATATACTAATGCCCTTTACCGACCACATAAACTTTCTTTTTCCTTGAAACGACTAATTTACTTTGAAGAATACTTGTTTCAGAAATATGGATGTTTAGGTACACATGTTGTCAGTGAACTCGGGCCTAAATCTCATCATCCTCCGAGCCCTTTTCCCAACTATCTTGGGGTCGGTCAGTCTAACTGGATGTAGCTGAGTACCAGTGCTTTACAAGGAGCGACTGCCATATCTGACCCCCTCAACCCAGTTACCCAGGCAACCCAATACCCCTTGGTTAGACTGGTGTCAGATTTAGTGGCTTCTGACTACCCGTAACGACTGCCAAGGATGTTCAATGACAGCCTAAATCTGTTAAACATTATGTGATCATTGATCTTTCGACAATAGCTAGCTACTTACTATAACTTAGCGACGAGCTCCTCCTATACATATAAATGACGACCTCGATGGCGCAATGGTCACCATACCGGACTGCCGAACCTGAGGTCCCGGGTTCGATTCCCGGTTCGGTCGACATTTGTGTGATAAGCATCCTTGTTGGCCGTGGTCTGGGTATTACAATATGTATTTATAAATATGTATATATGTAGCTATAATAAATATGTATATAGGTAGTTTATCAGTTGTGTTAGCATCCATAATACAAGTTAATTAATAACTTACCATGGGGCTAATCGACCCTGTGTGAAAAGGTGTCCCGACATTATATGTATACGCCAGTTTCTTCATCAAAAGTAAAAGTCAAAGTAATGTCTGAAGTAAAATTAACGGTCAAATTCGTTTTTTCAGGGCTAAAGTAACAGCAAAACTAATAGAAAAAACGAATTTGACCGTTACTTTTACTTCAGACATTACTTTGACTTTTACTTTGGCTTTTTCTTTTGGTGAAGAAATTGGCCGTTAAACATGTAGTCTGAATTTTACAGGGGGTCTTACATATATTCTGAACAATGTAGCAAGGAGGACCGTAATTTCGCCCCAAGCCATTTGGTACTGTTTCGCCGTCCAATCTCCGTACAAATGGGTGTTTGAAATAGTCAGTTTCTTTCTCCACACCATACCTTCGAATTTAGCTGATGCCGCTTGTGTCTTGGTGAAGAAACCACCCAGGTATTATTTTTTTTTTCTTTTCACAGTTTTTATCGGGTGTGTCGTACCTAATCACATTAAATCCTATCACATATACTTTATGATATTCTACGGGAATTTGCATGATGACTGGGTTTCAAAATACCTAGTGATGTTAATTAGTCCGCATTTTAGACTGGCTAAAAATATTAGACATATTTATTATTTTAACAAAAAAATATTTATATAAAAACATATCTCCAACGGTGATTGACTGGTTTCGTAGTTACCTGTCTGGACGCCGTCAACGTATATGCATAGAAGACAAATGCTCTTCATGGTGCTATACTTCTGTTGGCGTGCCACAGGGTGGCGTTTTATCTCCTTTACTTTTCGCGATATTTATCAATTCAATTTCCAATAATCTTCAGTCTCTCTACCACCTTTATGCTGATGACCTACAAATTTATAGGAAAGCCGCCTTGGTGGATTTGGCAGATGCAATCGCCATCATCAATAGTGACTTGGCTGTAATATCAGATTGGAGTGAGGCTTACGGTCTTAAGGTTAATCCTTCAAAAACCCAAGCCATTGTAATTGGCAGTTCTAGGATGGTACAAAAAGTTAGCTGGTCACAACTCCCGCACATCAATTTCAATGGCACTACCATTCCAGTCAAGGACACAGTCAAAAACCTAGGTGTAGTTTTTGACAAACATCTTTCCTGGGGCCCTCAACTACAAGAGGTTAGTCGCAAGGTGTTTGCATCTGTCCGATCCCTGAGACGACTGAGGAACTTTCTCCCGACTGCCACCAAAACTGCGCTTGCACAATCCCTCCTGCTTCCCATCCTTGATTATGCAGATGTCAGCTATCCGGATCTCACAGAGGCACAATTAGATAAACTTGAGCGGCTTCAAAATGTTTGTATTAGATTCATATTTGGCCTGCGCAAATATGATCATATTTCTGAATTTCGTTCAAAGCTCAAATGGCTTCCTATACGTCTTCGCCGGAATACTCATATCCTGTCTTTACTATACAACATTTTGTTTAATCCCACTAACCCCCCTTATCTTAAAGAACGTTTCAAGTTCCTTTATGACACACATACAAAATATCTAAGGTCATCAGAAAATTTGAGGCTGGAGATGGCGATGCATTCCACTAGCTTCTTCGACAAATCTTTTACTGTTCTGGCTGTTCGGTTATGGAATGCATTGCCCGTTACGATAAGACAGGCTCAATCATTAGCCGTTTTCAAGAGAATGTTAAAAAGCCACTACCTTTCCTCCTAACGGTAGAATGCTATTTATAAAAAGTATATATATCTAGCATTGACATTATTTAAAGGTATATATGTATTTATTGTTATTATTATATATATATATATATGTATATATATTTAGTTTATAGTTTAAGTATTTATGGTAATAATATTTAGGTGCGCAAATTGCAGGAGCAAGTGTACACTTTGCCTACCGTATAATCTTTTCCTTCTCGTCTCAATCCATCCTAAGGTTGTCTGGAAGAGATCGCTCTTAGCGATAAGACCGCCCATTATGTCACCTACCTTAACTAGATTAAGATCAAAAATGTAAAATTGGTGTACCTAATAAAGTATATCTATCTATCTATCTATCTATCTATCTATTTAGATATAACGCAACAAAGATTGAGCGGGCTCGTGACGTCACGTCCGTGTCCGTGACGTAACACAACATTTTATCGTATTTGTGAGAAAAAAATAAAAATACGTGTCCATTATTTTAGGGTTATCTAAAAGAAGGACTAATTAGGTACTTCAACACTCATGATCGCAATAAATATGTGAAGTTTGAAGAAGCTAGTTCGTAATAATAACAATTTCTATTAATTTTACAGGTTGAAGAAAACGTACGCAACAATAACAAAAATGGCTACAACAGTTGCGTTTTACACAAACAACAACTGGATATTTGAAGACAACAACACTGTTGAACTGTTTAAGAGCTTGTCCGAAGAAGACAGGGTTATATTCCGCTGTGACGCAACAGACATCAACTGGACCGAACAAATTGTACTCTGGTGTGTTGGCCTAAGAAAATATATCGTCAAAGATGGATTGAAAGACACACAATGGGGGATGAAAAAACAGTTTTATTTTAGAGTAACAACATATGTTGTTAGTGGGTTGTTCGCCTTTATTGTTTTGTGGTTGGCGTGTCATTTGTTTGTGTTCATCAAAAATGTTTTTTCTTAGTAAATCAAAGGGATTTTGGGGGTTGATTTTTATTGACTTTTCGCGCATCGCAACGAGTCGCGGTTCATCGTGATGTTCTAGGCGTCAACAAATGACGTTTAATATTTATGGAGATACCCACGCTACAAATTTATTATTTCTTTATATTCATTCACCGTGACTTTGTGCTGTTCAATTCAGCTCCATGTAATTTCAAGTTTTTTTCAAGTATACACACGTTAAATCAAGTTCCCGGGTTTTATTTACATCCAGAATACTTCCGTACCCAAAGGGTAAAACGGGACCTTATTGTTTTCGCTCCTCTGTCCGTCCGTCCATCCGTCTGTCACCATGCTGTATCTCATAAACCGTGATAGTAAGAGAGTGGAAATTTTCACAGATGATGTATTTCTGTTGCCGCTATAACAACAAATACTGGCAACTAGAATAACACAAATATTTTGGGGGCTCCCATACAATAAACGTAACTTTTTTGCTCATCTTCAAAATAATGGTGCGGAACCCTTCGTGTGCGATTCGACTCACACTTGGCCGGTTTTTATTTTCATGGCCAGTTTCAATGGTTGCTGATAAAGTCTCTGATAGTCTGTCAGTAACTTATCGGACAGGTGAACTACATCCTTTACTTTCACAGGTCTCGGTTAGCGATATCTGGCAGAATTTATAAGCAGCCTCTATCTGGCAGAGAGCATTGCCTACTGGACAATTAATGGACAGTTTGTCTGTGTAAATACTTATTTAATAATATTCATTTATTTATAAGATTTGTTCCAGTTTAACCTGCATTGATAACTATAACGCATGTTGTAGATATAATCTATACTAATATTATAAAGCTGTAGAGTTTGTTTGTTTGTTTGTTTGTTTGTTTGAACGCGCTAATCTCAGGAACTACTGGTCCGATTTGAAAAATTCTTTCAGTGTTAGATAGCCCATTTATCGAGGAAGGCTATAGGCTACTTTTTATTCCGGTACGGGAAGTAGTTCCCACGGGATGCGGGTAAAACCGCTGGCAGAAGCTAGTCTATACTAATATTATAAAGCTGAAGAGTTTGTTTGTTTGTTTGAACGCGCTAATCTCAGGAACTACTGGTCCGATTTGAAAATTCTTTCAGTTTTAGATAGCCCATTTATCGAGGAAGGCTATAGGCTACTTTTTATCCCGGTACGGGAAGTAGTTCCCACGGGATGCGGGTGAAACCGCTGGCAGAAGCTAGTAATAAATAAATATTAAAAAAAAACTTTATTCACAGTCAGAATTACATTTTAAGTTATGCTACTTACATAAACACATTACATTATAGACTGAAATCTAAAGAACAAAATAAAAATCACTTTAAAAATAACTAAACTACGTGGTTCTAAAACTACCTACGTGGAGAATTATAAAAACATCCAAAACTAACGTTCTAAAAGTAACAATATAATCGAAAATCGGAGATCGTATAGAAACGTCTTCACAAGCAACATCTGATGCTTTTACTAGAAATACAGCCTAGTGTTATAAATTAGTAATAACCTTCTTAAAACATATTAGAACTAGCTTCTGGCAGCGGTTTCACCCGCATCCCGTGGGAACTACTTCCCGTACCGGGATAAAAAGTAGCCTATAGCCTTCCTCGATAAATGGGCTATCTAACACTGAAAGAAATTTTCAAATCGGTCCAGTAGTTCCTGAGATTAGCGCGTTCAAACAAACAAACAAACAAACAAACTCTTCAGCTTTATAATATTAGTATAGATTAAACCCACAGAGTATTACAATCATAAACTAAAATACTCAAATTAAGCTCTAACAGCTAGCTCTAGCAGCTTTTTTTCATCTAAAGTAAAAGCCAAAGTAATGTCATAAAGTAAAAGGAACGGTAAAATTCGTTTTTTCCCAATTTTATCTATTAGTTTTGCTGTTACTTTAGCCTTGAAAAAACGAATTTGACCGTTACTTTTACTTTGACATTACTTTAGCTTTTACTTTTGATGAAGAAATTGGCTGTTAATGATTGAATAGTTAATATAATCATTGAAATTCTAACTAATGATTTCTTTATCGATAAAATAAAACCAGTATCAGGTTTAAGTAATCAAGTTACATCCATGATAGACAAAACAAATCTATGTACATTTTTGTTTAGACGACCTCGTTGGCGCAGTGGTCACCATGCCGGACTGCTGGACTGATGGTCCCGGGTTCGATTCCCGGTACGGTCGACATTTGTGTGATGAGCATGCTTGTTGGTTGTGAGTTATAATATGTATTTATATGTAAGGCAATGAAAAAATGAAAAATGAAAAATGTTTTATTCGATAACAAGGTTGGTGTTAACAATACTGAGGTTGACCTCTCCTTTTAAGTGTGAGAACACCTGTGCCAGGAGGGGCCGCTCTCCCTTATCTTGATTACATTTATGTATCTTAACAACTAAGATTTATTTGATATCTATGAATTAGCAGTTTAAGTAACAAAAACAAAAAGTAACAAAAAATAAAATAAAATAACCAAAAGTAAAAGTAACAATATCTATGTGTGCAAGCGTGAGTTGTGTGTGTGCGTGCGTGTGTGTATGTGTGTGTGTATGAGTGTGTGAGTGCGACAGAATTTTTGAGTGTTTGTTTGTGTGGGTCTAAGAAAGTGAGCGTGAGTAAGGTAGAATATGAAATGAGTGTTTCATTTGAAAATGCAAACAATTGTACCAGTACATGAAATACTAAAATTTATTCTTAATAATATGGATAATCATATTTTCTGTATCCTCATAGTTTAGAGTCTTTAACCACTCTGTCACTATACGTTTACATTCCAAGGTAGGTTTTGTATATATTTTCAGAATTTTATTAATGGCATTATATATGTGGGAAGATTGTTTTAAATATTGGTGTCCAGCGAAGTAAGTTCTACATGTGTGTGTTTTAGTAACTATGTCATTCCGTCTTTTTGCTAGTACAGTGCGACTTACTGGAAGCGACTTAGGCTTTTTTAGAGTGACATATAGGATATATAATTTACGGATGGTTAATACGTTAGCCATTGAGTAAAGAGTTGCTGTTGGAAACCTAAGTTTTTTAAAAAACATAACTTTTAAAAGTATCCTTTGAGCACGTTCAACCTCAAGAAATTTAATTTTTGAAGCTCCACCCCACACTGGAATGCAGTAGATCATGATTGATTGAGCCAAAGCAACGTAGACCTTCTTTAATAGCTCAATGCTAGCTGAGTGTCTAAGGGTTTTAAAGATCCAGATCAACTTCCTAACTCTGCCACTGATCAGATCAATGTGAGAGTGCCAGGACAGCCTTTCGTCAATCATGATTCCCAAGTATTTAGTAGTTTTTACCTGGTTTATTGTAGGGCAGTTGCAGTTGTTACCCATACTAAGGCAGCTATGTATTCTAAGACTATACTCGGGGCGAGGCTGAGTTCTGTTGTCGATTGCAAAGCATATAAAGTTGGTCTTTGCTGTATTTAAAGTGAGCAAATTTTTCCTCAGCCACAGGGCAGTGGTAGCCAGAGCAGATTCCGCATCCCGTTTTATGGATTCCCAGCATTTCCCCGTTACTATAATGGCAGTGTCATCCGCATATGATATGACCTTAGTGTTGATAGATTTTAGACTGCAAAGGTCGTTAATATAAATTAGGAATAGTGTTGGCCCTAAGACTGATCCCTGGGGCACTCCAAAGGTCAATCCAGCTTCAGCACTCACAAATTTCCCCATCTTAACCTTCTGAATCCTACCTCTCAAATAGTCCTGAAGCAGATCCAGAGCAGTACCTCTAACTCCAATATTTTCTAGCTTTTGCAAAAGAATGTGAACAGAGACGGTGTCAAACGCCTTTTTCAGGTCCAAAAATACCGTTAGACATCTACCTCCATTGTCCAATTTATCAGTGATAAGGGAAGTTAGAGCCAATACGGCATCCTGGGTTGACTTACCGGATTGAAAACCGTATTGAGAGGCTGATAAAATTTTGAACTTATTGAGATAATCAGTTAATCTCTTATTAATCAGCTTTTCTAGTATTTTGGACAATGAAGGCAGGACGGAGATCGGCCTATAATTATTGACATCCTCTCTGTTCCCACTCTTGGGCACAGGGGTAATCACTGCTTGTTTCAAGAGAGTAGGGAACACACCCTTTTTGAAACATGTGTTAGCCAGATGGGAGATTATTGGGATCAGTATGTGCCCCGCCAGTTTGAGGAAGCTAACTGGAATACGATCCCATCCGGGAGCACTATCTGTCTTTAAACTCATTAGAACCTCACGCACCTCATGTGGATCAGTGTCCAGTAGGACAAAAGATGAGAGCTGAGACTGGCGTGGAAAGTGGACATCCGATAAAGTCTGACTGGGAGTTAAAGGTGGAATCTCCCTGGCAAGGCCCGCCCCTATACCTGCGAAAAAATTATTAACAAAGTCGACTGATTCAATCTCAGTAGATTTGCAGTTAAGGAGTTTTACACTGTCATTATTCGTCTGTTTCATATGAGTGATATTTTTAATATTTTTCCAAAGACGTTTTGGGTTTTTAATAGATTTTTCTAGCAATTGCTTTTCATAATTACGTTTAAGTTTCTTTATTAGCTTATTGCAATAGTTACGGTAGCGTTTATAAGTGATACCAAGGATTTCATCATGGGGATTAGAACGTAGCCTTTTTTGCATATTGTTCCTATTCCTAATGCATCGTAGCACACCCTGTGTTATCCAAGGCTTAATAATACGATGCCTCTTTGGAATTGGATTCTCGCGTGTATTCTGTGTAAGTGATTCTGTGATACTTGAAACTAAGTTATGACAAATTAATTCGGGATCGTCGCAAAAAAGTAAGTTGGAGATGTTTTTGTTTAAAAGACTGTCAACAGCACTCTTATAATCAGTCACAGAGGCCATTTTTACAATTTTAGATTTGGTCTTTACGTTGCATAGTTGCAAAAATGTCGTTAAATGGTCTGTAATTGAGGTTTCGAATACTGCCACTCGAGCAGAAGTCCTGCGTTTATCTAATTTAAGCATATTGTGATCAAGGCAGCTTCCATACCGAGTTGGCAAGCTGTGACCAGGCATGATACCGTGGATACTTAACATGTTAAGGTATTCTAGTCTGTTTTTTCTCATGTATCCTGGGTCACTAGGGTTATCAATTATATTTATATCACCTACAATAACTATAAGTTTATTTGATTCATTTAGTTCAAGATAGGAGTTTAGTGAGTTGGTAAATTTTTGAGCATTGGTATTTGAAGGTGATCTGTATATAGCCAAAATGGTAGCAGTGGAAGACTCAATTTGTAGACATGATGCATCATCCAGCATTATTTCCTTTACGTTAACTGAGATCCCATCTTTGATATAGGCAATAACACCATCGCTTTGATTGAAATGTCGGGTACTAATATGGGTAACATAGTTAGTGAGGTTTGGGATTGTTTTATCATCATTAATCCAGCATTCAGTAAGTATCACTAAGTCTGGATTAAATTTTATTTGTGCGAGTAAAACTTGTAAGTCGTTAAAATTTTTGTAGACACTTCTGATATTTTGTGACATCACTGTTAGGTCATTAATCGTTTTGATGTTTATTGCTTTGCTAAAATTCTCAATGTCACCAGAGAACGCATAGGCTATCTCTGCCGTATCTAGGTCATTTAACGTGTTTAGGGCGTCATCCATTATGATATTGATAAAGTTCCTTATAGGTGTTGACTACACATAGCTGATTTCTGAAGTGTATTTTGAAGAATAGTGATAAGGTCGTTTTATTACTTCCAGTTTCATATAGTATATAATTTTGGTAAATTATGGCAGTAATTTTTTTAACTAAGCTGATCGTTAGAGTGGTGAAATAGACTAATATATGATAGTGTGGTGGTGTGTATGCATGCGAATTAGTAATATAATAAAAAATGTGTATATATGTATGAGTCTGTAGAAACTTGTAAGTATATGAGTGATAGGTATGTGTGTGTGTGTAAATTATTGTTACGGTTAAAATTAGTGTACATGTTAAAACTTTAGTAAGGAACAATAAATAGAGAAATAAAATACGGAACCAACAAACTACACATATCGCACTGATTGATCCAAAAAAGTGTACAAAATATAGTCAGTCACAATTAAAAAGGTGTTGCACTTGAGCCTCTGATTTGATTGTTATTATAGGAGAGTTTTCAGATTTTCTGATATAAACACGCCCGTAGGCGGTCCAGCAGAACTTGTATTTACCAGCTTTGACGAGATCTCTTGCTAGGAAATGAAGTCGGGCACCTTTTGCTGTCAGCTGTTCCGACACGAAGATGGGAGTGTCGCCAGCCACACGATGACCCAGGTGTTTGGCGCAAAGTTTAAACGCCTTAGTAGTGTTGAAAGCCTTGCAGAGTTTTAAAAAATCTGTTTTAATGAGGGTGGATGCAGTCTCAACTACGATTGCTGTACTAGTAGACTCCTTCTTTTTCCCCCGGACCCTGTAGACGTCCTTGATGTCAGTTTTGCTTAGGGTACCTCCAATCGTAGAAGATAGACATAACACCATTTGGACTAGATCCTCTTTGGTTTCACTATGGCCGCGAGGAACATTTTTTATTTCTAAGTTTGTTTTTCTAGCTCCCATCTGCAAGTTTTCAATTTTTTCTTCCAGCAAAATAACGTTATCCCTCTCTTTCTTTGTTTTATCTTCTAATTCCATGATTTTTTTGTTCAGTTCTTCATTTTGAGCCGTAAGTAGCGAGATCGAGTTCTCAATATTTATATTACTTTGCTGAATCTCCTTTAAGGTGACTGGGATAGATAATATTTGCTGTTGCTGTTCCTTCCATAAGGTAGTAATCATAGTTTTTATCTCCTCCTTGAAATTATTAAAATCATCCGTAGTAACAGCTTTTCCTCTTGCAAAAACAAAATTCGGCGGCGTAGTATCTAATGTTGTCGAATGCCTTGTGTCATCAAGTTCACACACAGACATATCGGCCGAGGGTTCCATTAAATAATTTGTTTACACACGGAGCGTAGTCGAACACCGTTGAATCGTTGCGTTAAGCAGCGCGTAGGCTGTCGTAGCACAGTAGCACTCGTAGCACTTAGTACCACCAGGCGCGTAGTTGAACTCGCAGTGACGTAGCGCGCTTGCAAGGAATCGTGTTATTTCGCTCAGTGACGTATCCTTCACTTGGCGCAGCGGCGACACACGCAGTCCCGCCACTCGATATGTCCGAGGTTCGCAACTCACCAACCGCCTTAGTTTTTTCCAAATCTATTAAAGATTCATTTAGACTGATGCATCACTGGGACACAGGCCGCGGCCGACCCACGGCAGCAAGCTCTATGGTAGCCAGCTTGCGAGAGCGAGAATTCCGACACAACCCAATATGGCTGCCGACCGCAATGAGCTCCCCCGCAAGATAGAAGAGGAGGGTCCGAGTTCAGAGCAATGTTCAAACGAATATTTAAAATAAAATAAAACCAAAAGACGACAGCACACTAACGCACAACACAAAACACGTCAGGACCGTACCACAGCCGCGAGGCAAGAGGACAATATGTGGTATATCAGTTGTGTTAGCACCCATAACACACGCTAATAAATAGCTTAGCATGGGGCTAACCGACCGTGTGTGGTGTGGTGTTGCTATATTTCAAATCAAATCAAATCAAAACGTTTATTCGCGTTCGTGACGCACACACAAAAACGAATATATAAAAAATCTCACAAAAATAAAACAAAACAAAACAGGAATGAAAACTAAAAAAATAAGAGAATGGAAAAAGGAAAATATGCGTCACAATCACGCGAAATGGCCCTCGCTCAGCATATGCAGCGACCCTATGCGAGACAGAGTCGCGGCGCTGGTTTTCAGCGATGGCCAACACTAACTTGTGACGTCAATCGGTGTATTTAGTTATTTATTTGTAGATGTAACATTGTAATGAGTTTTTTTCACAAAATCTCTTCATACACCGGTTCCTGCGCTTGTCGTTCAGCTTCAATTTCTTTGTCACATTCTTTGCGTAACAGCAACAGCTTATTCACATAAAATGGTTCCCACTGAAAACACAGTATTATTTTAATCTATATCCGATGATAATTGACATTTGTATGTGTGTGTTGATGAGAAGAATTCACATAGGGTGTCATAGAAGTATTTAGGCGGGTGAAACCGTGGGAAACAGGTAGATAAAAACAACAAAAAAAACGAAAAAGAGGAACAGCCAATCACGAGCCATAATAGATGGCTAGACGGTTCATTCACAAGCAAGAAGATTCATCATATCATATCATCGTCCCCCTGTCCTTATCCCAATAGTATTTATGTTCGGCGCTGCATGTTATCTTCCTCCATACCCTTCTATTTGCCATGCATCCATCATCATCCTCCTATTCTTATCCCAATTTTATTCGTGTTGGGCGCTGCATGTTATCTTCCTCCATACTCTTCTATCTGCCGTCATCTCACAAGTAACATTCTGTCTAACCATGTCGACTTTCACAAAATCCATCCATCGTTTTGGTCGTCTCCTTCCGCTATATTCATACACATTCATGCTCATCACCTTCCTCACAACATGATCCTCATTATCACATCTAAAATTTGGGAGTTGAGAATACTTACCTTTGATACTGGCTTTGGTTCTGATGATGTGGGCGTCTTATTACAACAACATATTATAACAACAATGATTATTGCGACTGTAAGAATCAGCACTGCGGCAGTAACAGACGTATATAGCACTGTAAGATTTCTTGTAACGCCGGAATCAGCTGAAATAAATAAACAAATTAAACCACTCATATAAATTCACGGTCAAAGTTCATTACAACACAGCTATATAATACGATACTCCTTCATGAAATGCCAATGCCTATCTTCCAGTTCCTTAGTTAGTTCCTTATTACTGTATTGTCATCGGAACTACATACAGTTGCCAATTTTGTCGAAATAGCTTTGTTGGTTTTGGAAACTTTCATAAAGCAGCCCGGAGCCTGGAAGTTAGTGATTGATTCACCCGTGCATCGGAGAGCACGTTAATGTCGGTCCCGCGCCTGATCTCTCTCCGGTCGTGTCGGGTTGCCGTCCCATCGGGCTATGAGAGTGATGAAATAGAGTGTGCACTTGTGCTTGTGCACTATAATATGTCCTGCAAAGTTGGCTAATCTCCTTACATGAGAACAGCCGCCGTAGCCGATAATCGGCTAGGAGGACATCATAAGAGTGGAAACAATAACATTCCTCGCTCACCCGCTTTTTGGCGTGCTTCTTTCTTAGGAAATATTTCGTTATGTCACCTCCGCTAGTCATTTTATTCTGCCATAAGAAAGGATTGTATAACGCTACTTACCAAGTGCTTCAGTAGAGTATAATAACAGTGTCATATCCTGTACATGTCGTATTACATTTATTTCAGGTAATTTTTCCGATATTTTTTGAGTGGTGTAATACAAACAACATAAAATACTACCGTTATATTCTGCACCATATTTATTATTAATGTTTGTAGTATTCAGTGTCGTTATCTTGTTTTCTGTAGTATTAATGAGACCTACGTATACATCTGTAAATCGTAAGGTAGGGTTATTTTTTACACATTTGGATAACTCGTGGCCACGCTGATCAATCGATCATCAGGTTAAGCAACGTTTGTCGCGGCTGGTCCGTGCATGGGTGACCATCTTATCGTAACGAGTTCTTCCATGTTTCTGAAGACACGAGAAACCGGTGGGTTAGTACCTAGGCTATCGTTACGGGTAGTCAGAAGCCAGAAAGTCTTACTAAAAGGTATCGGGTTGTCCGGGTAACTGGGTTGAGGAGGTCAGAAAGGCAGTTACGCTAAAAGTGCCTGCCAACTGCAGACTTTATAGTCGTGTTCGGGTCACTGTAGACTAAACAGTCGATCGACAGTTGGCAATTCAATCAACGTTTGTAGTCGGTCTGATACCGGCCAAATACTCGATCGTTGTTATGTACGTACTAACACTTACTTCCAGACTTATCAAGCACCCGGTTAAACTGTCGGCCATTAGTATGACGCTACTATAAATAGATGCTAAGGCAGAGTTGGTAAAAATAAATATTTGATTTAGATAGAGCGCCCGAACAAAAACGAGCTTACTCGATAAATAGAGTGTATAGTGTATAACACTAAAATTAATTTTCAAATGAAATTGTAGCACTAGATACTATAAACTCGAGACAAATCGAGGAAACAGCTAATTGCATAAATGTAAATAATTTCAATAAATAATCATCATGGTACTTACAGTTTGTTTGCTGTAAATATATTCCACAATCGAATTCAACATCGGTTGAGTCTGTAAACGTCAGTTTGCTCTCAGTTTTGTACTCGGCTGAAAACCAAACAAAAAATACACTTGGCAAAATACCTACTTAGAATAAAGTAAAAACGTAGCAACGAATAGGATAGAATAGAATGAAACAGTAACACACAAACAAAGAACTGCAATACATGTCTGTGTGTTATTAACTTAAATCCGCGAATACTGAAACTGACACAAAAACAGCTTTATAGATATACTTACGGATAACAGGATTCATTTGAAATGTATTACTTCTAGAATTGCCTGGCAATGCTTTCACAAATGTGTTGTTATCGAAGTATTCTACAGTAAATATAAATTTTGACATCGTCGCTTTTATCTCTGGTGTAGTGCCTATGTAAGAACCTGTTATAGAAAGTAAATTATTAGCTAGTAGACATACGGACACCAATGACATTGTTTCCGAGGGCACGATAAACTACAGGTCCCGGTTGTCATGTGAACATTTGTGGCAGCCGTTACGGGTAGTCAGAAGCCAGTAAGTATAACAACCATTGGGTCGCTCGGGTAATTGGGTTGTGGAGGTCAGGCTGTCGCACTTTTTCAAACACTGGTACTCAGCTGCATCCCTTTACACTGGCAGCCGACCCCAACATAGTTGGGAAATGGCTAGGATTTGAAGCAACTACAGAACGTTTTCTACTGCTCTCCTATACTTATAATGCTTCAGAACTAAGGCCTGGCTAAGGGTACTGAGACTTCAACATGTTTTAAAATTCTATCGAGATCTCTGGTTCGGTGACCAAGTCAGGCTGAAATCGCTTTCTGGGTGTTCTAAACTTAAAAATGCACCTCGAAGACTAGAAGTTGATGACTGATGCATCCATGCATCGGAGAGCACGTTAATGTTTGGCCATCGCCTGACCTCTCTCCGGTCGTGTAGGATTTTAATCCCATCAGGCCATGAGAGTGACGGAATAGAGAGTGCACCTCTGTCTGCGCAAATCCTTCTGCACTGTAATATTTTGAGATGGAACTGGCTGATCTTCTTATATATGAGGGCGTTATTTTTATACCTGCAGCTCACTCGATAAGAAGAAGCTGATATGCTTACCATCATCATAGAACTGTTGCCACGTGAATGTATCTTCCTTGTATTCCTGTTTGGTGCACACGACGAGTGGATCAATAAATGAACAATTTAAATAAGGTAGTGGTTCTGAAAAAAAAAACTAAATCGAAATATCAAGAGTGAAGTGTGTGGAATGTTGGTAACAAATAGATGAACATCCCTGATTTTGATTATATTTGTGGTCGGCGTATGTTTTCTCTTTCCACACCCTTCTATCTGCCGTCATCTCACAAATAACAATCTTTCTAGCCATGACAACTTTCTCACAATTCATGTATGGTTTCTCTTGTCGTCACTTCCACTACATCCATCCAAATTCGTTCTTAAAGCATTTAAAACACTACCCGTGTTATCTCACGTCCCGTGGGAGCTACGTTCCCATACCGGGACAAAATATAGCGTATGCATGTTATTCGGGAAGAGTGAAGATTTTCAGCAGTAATAGAATTTTTTTAATCGGTTCGGTAGTTCTAGAGCCTTTGTTGTACGAACAAACAAAAAAAAACTACTACTACTCTATATTAAAAATTAGTGTACCTTTTTTTTTTTTAACGACGTCAAAAATCATCAAATGACCCCTTCCGCTGTGGGTTAGCAGCGGAGAGGGAGTGTCAGACTCTTACTGACTAAAAACCGTCGTGTTCCGTCACAGGCCTTTTATGTACCAGGGCCGCGGTATCTCTTTCGAACAACCCGCAGCCCAAAAATTAGTGTACCTTAGATATCATTATATAGTTAGGTACATACAGTACGTCGATTCTATAAAATTCAGACAACAACTCGCATTTCACTTCGCTATTCACTCTCACTTCGCATTCGGTTCAAAACGTTCTAAAAGTCATCTCATACTTTATCTGTCAAAATCCCGAGTTTAATTTAGTTCAACTCGCAAACACGCTCGCAAGAGTAGCGCTAGTGTAGTTTGAGAATGCCAATCACGAAACTCACGGCGGATTCACATGCGAAGTTAAGAATGAAGTCTTACAGAATGTCAGTCTTACAGTCCAGGTCGACCTAATAAAAGTGTGACAAAAAAGTAATTAATATGAACCATTAGGGTGATCGTGGAGGTCTAATGGCTAACGCACAAAAATCAAATGAATAGAAATAATGGACCTCGTTGCTAAGTAACCGCCGCAAGGGTCTTACGATAAGGTTAACCAAGGCTTGGCCCTGTCGGTCCGTGGATGGGAACATCTCATCAAAAAAACTATTCTTAGGTGCATCGGCCTAGAAGTCAGTGTCTAATGGATGTACCTAAGTTTATTTCGCCACCGACTTCTAGGCCGATGCACCTAAGAATAGTTTTTTTTGCTTTTCACTGTTTTTGGGAGTCGGTTTTATTTTTTTGTAAAAAGTTTTGTATTTTTAGCTTTTCAGTGACAAGCATAGTTGTCACCTTCTCTGGTCTCAATCTTCAGGTCAGCTTCAAACCTTCACCATTGCATAGTGTTATCAGACATACGCCTTAGTGTCAAGTTTTTACCCTGTGTATGCCTACAATTTTCGAAAGTTGCCCTCGATTTCTCAGGGTTTCCACCATCAGATCCTGATCTGGTGATTACGGGAACACCATGGAGGTAAACCCTATCAAACAAAAAAAAATTGCAAATCGGTCCAGGCGTCTCCGAGTAATCGGTAAACATACATAAAAAAAAGATCCCCGAAGAATTGAGAACCTCCTCCCTTTTGGGAAGTCGGTTAAAATTTAGGAAGAGTATCTGTCTCAAGTGGGAACCCTGTGGTACGCCTGAAGTTAAAATGTAAAACTGTGGTTCAGTCAAAGTCAAAGTCAAAGTATTTATTATTTGTAAAAACATAGGTAAAAAATAAAATGTAGATCTTAAAATTAAAATAGTGAGCTATGTTCTGTCTATGGTGAGACGTACAAATATGGTTTAGACTACGTACTAGAATTAAAATAATATTTTTTTACAATTAAAACTAGAATTAAATATCTAAATTAGTCGTTTAAGAACTCATCAACCGTGTAGAAACATTTCTCAATTAGAATTTTTTGTAATGTTTTCTTAAACTTATGGAGAGGTAGTATTTTAACCTCATCGGGAATTTTATTGTTGATTCTAGGGGCGACGCCAAAGAAACTTTTCTGCATGAGAGATGTTTTACACCTCGTGTGACACAGCTGATTTATATATTTAGCTCGCATAGGAGTTTTCCTGACATCCGACAGTTTGGTGAACAAGTGCTGGTTAGTTTTAACAAATAATGCAGTTTCGAGAATATATAATGATGGCAATGTGAGAATTTTAAGAGATTTAAAAAAAGGCGCACAACTGTCTGTTACTTTTAATTTACACATTGACCTAATGCATCTTTTTTGCATCCTAAAGATAAGTTCTCTATCACTAGACTGCCCCCAAAAAACAAGCCCATATCGTAGAACTGAACCAACTAGTCCGTGATACGCTGTTAGAAGCGTTTCAATATTGACTACTTTTCGTTCGTAACCTCTAACCACCACTCTTTGTCGCCGTTCAGATAATTAAGATTCGAACCACTTTAAAAGAAGACGACCACATACCCCGAACTGTTCGAGCTATATGTTAAGTAAATTGTGGCTGACTTTATCGAAAGCACTACTGAAGTCAGTATAAATAGCGTCTACTTGTATGCGCGAATCAAGAGATTTACTAATGTTGTTAATGTAATGAACTAAATTCGTTGTAGTGGATTTGGAAATTGTGAAACCATGCTGTTGAGGAGCCAACTGTGAATTTATGTGACGTGTTAATACAGGGCAAACAAGGGCTTCGAAGAGTTTGGCAAATATGGAAAGAGTTGATAAGGGACGATAGTTGGAAGTGACGTTGGGTTCTCCTTTCTTGAATATAGGAATTACGTTGGCTACTTTCCATTCTGAAGGAAACTTAGAAGATTTGATGGAGTAACTAAAAATATTTTTTAGTGGAAGAGATAAGGCTGCTGCACATTTCTTGATAAATAATGGGGGTAAGCC
Source organism: Helicoverpa assulta (assembly GCA_963856015.1). Classification (NCBI taxonomy): domain Eukaryota; kingdom Metazoa; phylum Arthropoda; class Insecta; order Lepidoptera; family Noctuidae; genus Helicoverpa; species Helicoverpa assulta. The sequence continues at coordinate 1,509,345 of CAWLCW010000003.1, forward strand.
ATCAGATCCCGGTCCCTTACACGAACCTAGTTTGTGTAATGCTTTAAATACCTCTCTTTCGGTAAAATTCAACTCACACAGCGAGTCGAAAGTAATCACGCAGGCCAGCATTAGAACTTGGAGTATTATGGCTTTGAGAAGGCATGAAAGTAGATGAAAAGTATGCAGCAAATTGTTCACTGATCTCCTCGCCAGACGTTGCAACATGGTTGCAAAATTGTTATCAAGAAACGTGGTGGCAGGAATATCCCTGGATATTATTTTCTTGGTCTTGACGAAAGACCAGAAGAGTTTTGGATTTTATGCTGTATCCTGTTCCATATTAATAACATATTTTTTGTAACACTCTTTTATCAGTTTTTTAGCGCGATTATCGAGGAATTTATATTCGAAGTTATCTCTTGGGTTTTTATACTTTTTAATACGAATCCTTAACTTTTCTCTCTCATTAAGAAGTCTGATAAGAGGACGAGAATACCAGACAGGAAAATTTTTCGTTATGTCACCTCCGCTAGTCATTTTATTCTGCCATAAGAAAGGATTGTATAACGCTACTTACCAAGTGCTTCAGTAGAGTATAATAACAGTGTCGTATCCTGTACATGTCGTATTACATTTATTTCAGGTATTTTTTCAGATATTTTTTGAGTGGTATAATACAAACAACATAAAATGCTACCGTTATATTCTGCACCATATTTTTTATTAATTTTTGTAGTCTTCAGTGTCGTTATCTTGTTTTCTGTTGTATTAATGAGACCTACGTATACATCTGAAAATCGTGAGGAATCGTTGCATAAATGTAAATAATTTCAATAAATAAACATCATGGTACTTACATTTTGTTTGCTGTAAATATATTTCACAATCGAATTCAATATTGGTTGAGTCTGTAAACGTCAGTTTGCTCTCAGTTTTGTACTCGGCTGAAAACCAAAGAAAAACTACACTTGGCAAAATACCTACAAACATAAGAAACAACAGGATAGAATAGAATGGAATGCAACTGAAGAGAATAGAATGGAATAGAAACACACAAACAAACAACTACAATACATGTCTGTGTGATAGTTACTTAAATCCGCGAATACTGAAACTGACACAAAAACAGCTTTAAAGATATACTTACGGATAACAGGATTCATTTTAAATGTAATACTTCTAGAATTGCCTGGCAATGCTTTTACAAATGTGTTGTTATCGAAGTTTTGTAAAGTATATATAAATTTTGATATCGTCGCTTTTATTTCTGGTGTAGTGCCTATGTAAGAACCTGTTATAGAAAGTAAATTATTAGCTGGTAGACATATTTGGACACCAATGACAGTGTTTCCGAGGGCACGATAAACTGTAGGTCCCGGCTGTCATGTGAACATTTGTGGCAGCCGTTACGGGTAGTCAGAAGCCAGTAAGTTTAACAACCATTAGGTCGCTCGGGTAACTGCGTTGTGGAGGTCAGGCTGTGGCACCTTTTAAAACACTGGTACTCAGCCAGTGCCTCGTTGGTCTAGTGGTCGCAAGCGCGGCTGCTGTGCTCCAGGGTCTCGGGTTTGATTCCCGGGTCGGGCCGAAATCGCTTTGTGGGTTTTCTTAAAACTTTCACAAAGCAGCCCGTAGTCTGGAAGTTGGTGATTGATTCACCCGTGCATCGGAGAGCACGTAAATGTCGGTCCTGCGCCAGATCTCTTTCCGGTCGTGTCGGATTGCCGTCCCATCGGGTTATGAGAGTGAATGAATAGGGAGTGCACCTGTGTCTGCGCAAATGCTCGTGCACTATAATATGTCCTGCGCAGCTGGCTGATCTCCTTAAATGAGAACAGCCGCCGTGGCCGAAATCGGCCGTGGACGCCATTATTATTACCTACTCAGCTGCATCCCTTTACACTGGAAGACGACTCCAACATAGTTGGGAAATGGCTAGGATTTGAAGCAGCTGCCGAACTTGTTCTACAGCTCTCCTATACTTATTATGCTTCAGAACTAAGGCCTGGCTAAGGGTACTGGGACTTCAACATGTTTTAACATTCTATCGAGATCTCTGGTTCGGTAACCAAGTCAGGCTGAAATCGCTTTGTGAGTGTTTTGAGCTTAAAAATGCACCTCGAAGACTACTTAGAACTTGATGACTGATACACCCGTGCATCGGAGAGCACGTTAATGTTTGGCCGTCGCCTGACCTCTCTCCGGTCGTGTCGGATTTCACTACCATCGGGCTGTGAGAGTGACGGAATAGAGAGTGCATCTGTGTTTGTGCAAATCCTTCTGCACTATAATATTTAGTGAAGGAACTGGCTGATCTTCTTATATAAGAGGGCGTTATTTTTATACCTGCGGCTCACTCGATAAGAAGAAGCTGATATGCTTACCATCATCATAGAACTGTTGCCACGTGAATGTATCTTCGTTGTATTCCTGTTTGGTGCACATGACGAGTGGATCAATTAATGAACATTTGAAATAAGGTACTGTTTCTGAAAAAGTAAAAGTGTATGGTGTAGTTAGAATGTTGTTAACAAACACATCATCATCCCAATTTTATTTGTGGTCGGCGCAGCATGTTTTCTCTTTCCATACTATTACTCATCTACCTACCGTCATTTCACAAGTTACGTTATACACACAATCCATCCATCACTTCTTTTGTCGTCCCCATAGACTTTATCAATTCACATTTCAAAAAGCCGTACGGCCATCACTGAGTGAGGACGTGTTACTGTTTACCGCCGTGATTTTAATTCAAAATACATGCAAAAAGTGTTGTTTAAGGTGTTATAAACATACAAACTTATGCAATAGTGTACAAGTGACAAATTAGTGCAAAAACAATAGTGAACAGTGGACGATAACACAAGATATAACGTTTTAATACTTGCAAACGGACCGCAAAATTCAAAATTTTAACCAAAATTGATCTTTGGACCCATTAGTGTGAACAAAGGATTCGAAAGACGGAACAACACCCAACAATAAAGAATCGCAATACATCAACTATTTGAACCACAAGATCGACAGTTGGCGTAGCCTCGAGGCAACGTTCGTCGCGGCAGTAAGCTACGAGTTCTGAGTTCGGGACCCAGCGACTCAAAACAATTTTTGTATTTTTTTATTTTTGTTTTTGCCACCTATTTTTTTTTTTTCCTGAAAATGTCTTCCCCGAGTATAAATCCGAACTCGGAGTCTCACAGATCTAGTAGATCAAACAAACGACCAGCTTCGTCTTCGCCACCACAACTATCCGAAAATATGTATATGTCTGAAGATAGAATTCGGAGTATAATTCACGACGTCTTCAAGTCTGAGATGAACAACCTAGTCGTTAAAGTCACCGAGTCAATGGCTGTTGTTCTAAAAGAGAAATTTGATGACATCAAGGAACAAATTGAGGGCATTGAAAGGTCAGTTAACTTCATAAGTGACGAATACGACGCTATGAAAACTCGCTTGGATACCTTGGAGGCTGGGCATAAGGAATATGTGAGGCGCTTTCATGAAATCGCTAGTAATAGTGGCGAACAAAAGGCGGCTATACTAGAAGCAAAAATAGATTCCATGGAACAACAGGCGCGCCAGTGCAACATTGAGGTCTGTAATTTGCCGGAAAAAAGAAATGAAAACTTGTTAACTATTACAGAGTCGAAATGTAGTACCATAAATTATCATAAATTATTACCGGTATCGCACAATGATATTATATCCGTACACAGAGTGCCCCATGCGCGCCAACAGGATACTAAACCTAAGCATTTGATAGTCAAATTCAGGTCGCGGATCATTCGTGACAACGTACTTAGCGCCTATCGTAATGCGAAGAGCATCAAGTCTGATCAGATCGGAATATTAGGCGCTTCTGTTTCTGTCTACCTGAATGAACACCTGACTCTAAAGAATAAGGCGTTATTTCGTGAGGCCAAAATACTTGCTAAGAAAAGTGGATTTAAATATGTTTGGGTCAGAAACGCAACCATACTTGTGCGTGAGAGAGACAACGACAAGTCATTCGCGATTCGTTCCGTTGAAGACCTCAATAAGATCGTTGCTAGTAAGAAGAATGGTACAAATAGCGCCAACTAATGATTTTAAAGACACTATTATATTTTGTATTAATGTTTTTTCCCCCTGCTTACTGCTTTTATGTGTTAAATTATTTGCCTACACATACAATTCCGCTGTACTACGCCTATATTGCTGTTATTTCTTGTTTTTTCCTAACGACTTGTTTGTAATCTGCTTGCTGTTAATTGGAACTACAACTTTTCTTCAGTTTGATAAATATGTCCCATGTATATTGATTTTAAATTGCAAATTACTTAAATTAATTTTTTTTATCATGTGCTTTTATACAATTTTACCGAGCAGTAATGCTCTGGGCTACAGGCTTAGAACTTCTGTTTCAATCCTATGTTCAAAGTATCGTACCTATGTCATTTCTTATTGTAGTAAGTTTATCAATCAATGGCTTCTAACAATATTATGATTTATTACCAGAACTGTAGAGGGATCCGTACGAAGTTACACACACTGTACATGAATATAATGGCCTGCTCCTACGATGTCATCATTCTGACTGAAACCTGGCTGATTCCCAGTATCCAAGATACCGAATTTATTGATGATCGGTACGTAGTGTTTAGGTGCGATCGCGATCGTTCTGCGACTAAAAAACATGATGGTGGGGGAGTGTTAGTGGCGGTGCTTCGTGGATTGCGGCCTACTTCTCTGATAACAACATTTCTTCACCCAGAGATCGAACATGTTGTGGTGCAACTACCTTCTTCCCAGCACAATAGACACCATATTATTAGTGCTACGTTCATACCACCGCGAACACGTGAAGAAATATACATACAATACCTAGACATGTTGCAAGACTTAGCAAACGCTACTACTACTGACTCCTACTTCATTATTGGTGATTTCAACCTACCGGACATAGCTTGGTCGGACCAGGGTAATCATGCAACTGCACAGGTCTCGAACTCAATAGGTCGAATATTGGTGAACTTTATGAACTTAATCAATGGCTCCCAATATAATACAACAAAAAATAAATTAGGTCGTATACTAGATTTACTTATATCTAACGTAGATTGTCAAGCCATATCATGCAATACTCTGCTTGACCCCGATAGCCACCACCCAGCATTTTCCGCTTTGGCTTGCTTGACTATGCAGTACGCTCCCCTGAAATGCCGCACGGTTCATCGACATAACTTCCATAAAGCCGATTACGATGCAATAAATTATGAACTAGGTAAGATTGATTGGGACATAACACTCTCTCACCTCGGATCTGAGCAAGCCGTTAACGTTTTCTAGGAGTCGTTATACGGAATTATCAAATCACATGTTCCATTAGCCAGAACCAAAAATTCAAGCTTTCCGGTCTGGTTTTCCCCTTCTCTCATAAAAATATTTAAAACCAAAGAGCGCGCCTGGATTAAATGGAAGATGTATAATAATCAATCGGACTACCTTAACTTCGCTAACTACCGAAAGCTTTTCCACAGAGAGGCTGTCAAATGCTATCACAAGTACATTGAAGCAGTCGAAGACAGTATTCCTAAAAATATAAAGTACTTCTGGACTTATATTACATCTAAAAAGGGAAAAGCTAATTATCCGGCCAGCATGTACTTCAAAAATGTTTCTTCTGATGACCCTACGGACATATGCAATCTGTTCTCCTCTTTCTTTTCTTCGGTTTATGAACCATCTAATTTCGACCCTGAAAACTGGCAGCCTTCCGACAGCCTTGCGGATAACTCGTCTTGTATATCTGAGATTTACTTGCCTGTAGAAGTTATAAGACTGAAACTGAAATCTTTGGATCCTTCTAAAGGGGCAGGGCCAGATGGCTTACCACCCAACTTTTTAATTAAAACATGTGACGTCTTAGGTAATGCTTTGTATATCATTTTTAATAAATGTTTGGGTGAGGGGGTGTTTCCAACAATTTGGAAACGCGCGTTTATTACTCCTATTTACAAAAGCGGTGACAAGAATAATGTGGAGAATTACCGCCCCATTTCCATTCTCTCCACTTTGTCTAAAGTTTTTGAGAGTCTTGTCCACAGTGCCCTGTATCCCCATATTCACCAACTTATTATACCCGAACAGCACGGCTTTGTCAAACGTCGTTCAACCACAACAAATTTGATGGCATTTACAAATTATCTTTTTGAAAAATTGGATCAACGAGTTCAAGTAGATGCTGTCTATACAGATTTTCAAAAGGCGTTTGACAAGGTGGACCATTCTCTACTATTGGAGAAAATAGCCTTCAATGGTATTCGTGGTAATCTACTAAGATGGTTCGCCTCATATATTGAACTGTGGTTAATGGTTATGAGTCAGAGCCAGTTGTTGTTAAGTCTGGGGTTCCGCAGGGTTCCATTTTAGGGCCCCTTCTTTTTGTTATATTTATTAATGACATTAAAAACTGCTTTATAAACTCCAATTTTCTAATGTATGCAGATGACATAAAAATTTATAGGTCATGTAAAAATATGCAAGACTGCGCACTTTTGCAAGAGGACCTGGATAGGCTTTATGTTTACTGCACTAAAAATAAGCTTTTTCTTAGTCTTCCAAAATGTCATACCATTACATTTACTAAAAATAAGAAAATATTACATTATAATTATTTAATTAATAGTGCGCGTTTGAACAGTGTTGCAGCCGTCCGTGACTTGGGTGTCACACTAGATTCACGTTTGCATTTTGATATCCATGTTGATAACATTGTGAATAAGGCGTATCGTATGTACGGGTTTGTCATGAGATCATCTAGTGACTTTGCGCGGCCCTCTACGTTCTTACTGTTATACAAAACTTTGGTACGATCCCAGTTAGAATATGCCATTCAAATCTGGAACCCTATATATGAAAAATATTGCTCAAGGTTGGAAATGGTACAAAAAAAGTTTATGCGGTCTATGAACTATAAGTGCTTTAATTCAAAAGTTCCATACGACCAGTTACTGAAGCGTTACAGCGTTCTAAGTCTGGAGACCAGGAGACAGCTTTTGAGTGTAATGACACTACACGGGTTATGTAACAATAAATTCGACTGTATTGAACTTACTAATCAGTTATGTTATAGAGTGCCCAGAAGTGTTATACAACGAGGGGTGCGCGCACCTCGACTATTTCACACTGGCAATTGCAAAACTAATGCTGGCGTCCGCGCACCTCTTCAACGCCTTGTTGAAACATACAACACTCATTTTATGGAGCTCGACATATTTACTCTCTCTAACCAGTGATTTAAAAAAAAAGCTATAGATATTTTGTCTAAAAGCCCATAATATGCACAAAATAATATTATTATAGTTTAATAAATATACCTACTTTAGTTAAACAGATTGATTAAATTAAGTTAAAATGATAGAAAATAAATTAAATAAATTAAATTGAATTAGAATATAATAAACTGTATTGAATTAATTGAAATAATAATTGTCCGTATTTATGCAAAATGGAACCACACAGCAAACACACACTTTTGAGATATCAAAGGGTTTACAAAAACATGTGCAGCACTGTTAAATGAAGTAAAATTACTATTTCTTTTATTTAAATATGTTGATAAATTACTAAATTTAGTATGTGTATATAATTTTTTGTTGATTACTGGTAAACCTTCAAAATAATTAAGAAATCGTGCATGTGGTTCCTTTAAACATTAAGTAATTAATAGGTTTTCTCATATACAAAAAAGAACCATAATCTAGGGATTTGTTGATATAAATGAAACAATGTGATTTATAATCGGGATAAAGGTGCTCTCCCTATATTAACGTCTACAGCATTACCAAAGAAGTCTGTTTTAAAATAAATTGAGTTTGGTGAGTCTCTTTCTATGTATATTTCCCGCAGTTATATATGGTGACTTAGTTAGTATACTTAGTTGATGCATTTTAACCCTGATACATTTTACCTTACTTTTCGATCGTATTGTTTTAAATTTGAATTCAGAATACCATACGACATGGAGCTACGCCTAACAAGTCGGATATGCGCCTTGTTAAAGGCAATTGATTTTTGAATAAAAAACATGTTTTATCAAATAAAGGTTTAATTTAATAACGCGTGTTGCCTCCATGGGCATCTACCACAGCTCTCATACGATTAGGCATAGAGTTTATCAACCGCTATATGAAATTTTGAGGGATCATCTCCCATTCCTCCTCTATGGCAGTTTTCAACTCCTGCATCGTCTGGGCAACTGGCTGACGAGCCCTAACACGTCTTTTTAGCTCGTCCCACATGTGCTCAATGGGGTTCATGTCAGGGCTTCTGGCTGGCCAGTCCATAACTGTGATGTTCACATCCCGAAGATATTCCCTGACGATGCCGGCCGCATGGGCTCTTGCATTATCATGCATAAAAAGGTAATTTCTGCCCACATAGTCCGCGTATGGTATCACGTGAGGTTCTAAGCACTCACGATTATACCTTTCAGCATTTAATGTTGGCAGCCGTGGTCCTGTAACAACCTCAAGTTGAGTTTTGCCGCTCGCGGATATACCGACCCAGACAGTCCATGAGCCACCGCCATAAGGAACCCTCTCTTCAAAGCAGCATTGTGCGAAACCTTCCATCATCCTTCCTTCCATCATTGCCATGTAACACAATTTTAGACTCATCAGAAAAGAGTACACGGCCTTAATCTTGCTGTGTCCAATTTAAATGATGGCGTGCGAAATGAAGGCGCGCAGTTCGGTGGGCTCGCGTTAGTTTGGGCCCATTAGCTGGCTTGTGTGGAACCATATCGCGTTCTTTTAACACACAGATACTCCGTGGAAGTTGGTTTTGTATCTCAATGGAGGTAAGGTGACGATTTCTCAAGCTGGTCGTCACGATGAATCTGCCTTTCAGTTGTGACCCGAAATCGTGGCCTTCCTTGGCGACGAACAAAGCCGCCAGTCTCTAGGTACCTCCGATAAACATTTCGGACCGCAGATCGACTTAAATTTAGTTGAGCACTCACGTTTCTTTGGCTGTGTCCGGCCTGAATAAGCGCCACAGCTTGGGCGGCGACTTCAGGTGAAGTATCCATAGATTATCGATAGAACCTCACCTTAACATTAAGAATAAGTAATGTTTGTTGCAAAACCAAAGATATCAATCAATTTTTTCAAGAATTAAAGCCAAGTAAACCAATAAAACCAAGTTTTCTTAGTGTTCGTTTGTTTGATATCAACAAACAGGCTCCAAATTGTCTTTTGTTTCTTTAAATTCTGTATTCTAAATTCAAAAAAAGACTATTGAATGAAATTGTGAATGTGCCAGGTTCAAAACTGCATAAAAACGTTTTGCTCGACCTAATATAAAATTTTAGCTAGGACCAAACGAAACTGAAAATACAAGGTGGGCCAATAGATGTGTCCAGAAGATTGATATCGTTGAATGTCGCCTATTTTTACAGATGACGTTTGACGTTTTACTTTGAAACTGCACTTTGAGTCATACCATCAATGAAATAAAGTAAATATTTCGTTGTTTAAAACGAGAAATATTAAATCAATCATGTCATTTTTGTACCTTTGAGTGGAATCACATGCTAGTGGTTCTACTGTTTAACAATATTTATTTGTACATGATAGAACCGAATGTTTGTGGTTCCCTTTTGCAAAACAATATTAGCAACTAAATAATAAAAAAATATTTTACGCATAACGAAACCACAGAAATTTGGTTCTATTTTGTGTATTAAAAATAATCGTTAATAATAGAAATATGTTTGATGTATAACGGTACCAAGTATGCGTGGATCTTTTTTGTATAAAATTACATGATAGTACTATCGTTTATTTGTTTGATCAATAGAGTCATATTGTGCCGTGGTTCCGTTTTGCTTTACAAGTAACGTTTGTTATTGCTGTTGGTTCTGTTCTGCTTTTAATATACCTTCTTTCCAAGGGGAAAATCATGTGGTTCTTTTTTGTATAAGAATTTAGACCACTTTTATATTAGTATTCTTCAAAAAAAGTAAAAAACGAAATTTGTCGAGTGGTTCCATTTTGCATAAATACGGACAATTCTGATTTAAAATTAAAATAAATAGAATTAAGAATAATGTAATTAAATATATTAAATTATATGTATACCACATTAATTATTATCTAATACAAAAGGCTCACGCAGAAGGCAATGTATTCTGTTAACTCATACCGCACTCCTTCTCTTCTCTTATTCTTATGTTTACATGTGGACATTGGAGTGGGTTACATGTTTGTGCAACTAGTTTTAAGTATTTTCTTGTATTTTCTCTAGCATGTAACTGTTTTTTGTCCCTAATAAAAATAAAAATAAAAAATTTCGTGCTCAAAGCATTAAAAACAGTAGCCATTTTCCTGCGGCTTCACCCGCGTCCCATGGGAACTATTACTCGTACCGGGATAAAATATATTGCTTATGTTACTCCGGAAGAGTGTGATATAATTTTTCAAATTAAGTAGTTTCGGAGCCTTTAGGCTAGAAACAAAAACTTTCCTATTTATTAATATTACTAGCCGTTTTCCCGCGGTTTCATCCGCGTCCCGTGGGAGCTACTGCCCGCACCGGGATTAAATATAGCCTATGTTACTCGCAGATAATATAGCTTTCTAATGGTGAAAGAATATTTAAAATCGGTCCAGAAGTTTTTGAGTTTATCCATTACAACCAAACAAAGTTTTCCTCTTTATAATATTAGGATAGACAAGCAATATAAACCACATTATGATCCGAAACAGTTTTCAAGCTCTTGCATCAAGAACTTTCTAAATTCTGTGAGTTAAGTATTTCGGTAGGTGAATCCGGTTAGACTGGAAGCCGACCCCAACATAGTTGGGAAAAGGCTCGGGAGATGATGAGTTACTTACTTGTACAAGAATTTCGAAAATCCACGGTAATCGTACAATGTTTGTCATTTAAACAGTCGTCGGTTTCGTTTTGTTCTGAAACTAAATAATCACAATTTTAGATTGTCCTTCTTAAATCCCTAAGAAAATGTCTTCCTGGCTCCAGTACGTCGATTCTATAAAATTCAGACAACAACTCGCATTTCACTTCGCTATTCACTCTCACTTCGCATTCGGTTCAAAACGTTCTAAAAGTCATCTCATACTTTATCTGTCAAAATCTCGAGTTTAATTTAGTTCAACTCGCAAACACGCTCGCAAGAGTAGCGCTAGTGTAGTAACTCACGACGGATTCAGATGCGAAGTTTAGAGTGAAGTCTTATAGAATCACACTGCTGATTGCTTTGTGAAAGTTTTTTAAACCTATATGTTCAAATAACAGCGAATGATTGATACCTACAATCATTCACTGTGGAATACTTACTGGATCGCAAGCTATTTTTCGGTTGTCCTTGGGCTATGTTCACGGTGGTACATGCGTAGTTAGAGTCGGACTTTTCATACAGTAGCAATTTAATAGAATGATATGAGTTCTGCGTCGCTATTGTATCGATTGTAATATGCCATATATCCCAGCGTGAGATTTCAAATTTGTTTATTACGCCTGAAAATACATAAAAACACCTAAAATAGATTTAGTCTCATGTTAACCGACAACATTAACGTCAGTTTCTTTTATTAATAACTGGTTACTATGAATTTTCAAAAGAACACACGGCACGGCGTAACTTCAAGCTAGCGATTTACTTATCATAGGAATTTGACCCACATTTTATATCATATACTAGCTTCTGCCAGCGGTTTCACCCGCATCCCGTTGGAACTACTTCCCGTACCGGGATAAAAAGTAGCCTATAGCCTTCCTCGATAAATGGGCTATCTAACACTGAAAGAAATTTTCAAATCGGACCAGTAGTTCCTGAGATTAGCGCGTTCAAACAAACAAACAAACAAACTCTTCAGCTTTATAATATTAGTATAGATAAAACATTTTATAACGTCAATATAAAACAATGGTGGGATGATCATGTCAAGATGTCAAGCGCTTTCTCGTAGGTCAAGCAACGTACGGTAGGCATCACCATTTACTAGAACTAACAAGACGTTTGGGACCTTGTTGGGAAAACAATTGGTGAGTTCTAATGAAGGCGTATAAGGGTGGAGCTAGTTACGTTACTCGTCCCCCGAACACCCGCATTTTGGCGCGCTTATGACATGTCCTTAGTCATTTTGTTCCCCATGATGATGACTAACTTCAGATTTGCAAAATTACGAGGCATGAACTATACATAGATGAGAGCGCTGGACTTTTACCAGCTAAAGCCGGCGGCAATCCGTCAAGACTGGAGAGAGATCTGTACGTCGTTTTTATAAAATTCAGACAACAACTCGCATTTCACTTCGCTATTCACTCTCACTTCGCATTCGGTTCAAAACGTTCTAAAAGTCATCTCATACTTTATCTGTCAAAATCTCGACTTTAATTTAGTTCAACTCGCAAACACGCTCGCAAGAGTAGCGCTAGTGTAGTAACTCACGGCGGATTCAGATGCGAAGTTTAGAGTGAAGTCTTATAGAATCACACTGCAGGTGCAGGACCGACATTAACGTGCACTCCGATGCACTGGTGTATCGATCACGTACACCCAGACTCCGTGTTTTGAGAAAGTTTCTCAAAATCATAACGCGATTTCGGCCCGACTCAGGAATCGAACCTGAGACGCCGCGTTCGGCAGTTGCGCTATGACACAAGTTTTTTTTTTAACGACGTCAAAAATCGTCAAATGACCCCTCCCGCTGTGGGTTAGGTGAGGCAGTGTCAGACTCTTACTATCTGACTAAAAACCGTCGTGTTCCGTCGTAGGCCTTTTATGTACCAGGGCCGCGGTAACTCTTTCGAACAATCCCGCAGCCCCGGCAGGCCTTGGCCCTACTGGGGTTATGACACTACTAGACTCACGAGGCGTTTGGGCTGTGTTCACAATAGGCACACTGTTAGCAGTCTAATAGGTACTTTGTCTTCTAATATTGTGATCCTGTGAGGTCTAATTTAGGCCATCAATATAAGTGGATTTAACTTACTTTTTTCACCAGTATTAACAGAGAAGTAATACACATTCGGCGGTATATTGATCATCGCAATATCCATGTTCAATACATCATTCACTTTGAATTTGAAATTGTATGGAGTTTTTAGAATATATACATCTGAAACAGAAATTGAGCGTGTCAGCGTTTTGAGATGGTAAGTAACGGAACATGGTTTATAAGAGGAAGTACATGACACTTAAGCTCGTGGTGGCCTAGTGGGTAAAGGACCAACCTCTCAAGTATGAGGGCGCGGGTTCGATCCCAGGTCAGGCAAGTACCAATGCAACTTTTCTAAGTTTGTATATGCTTTCTAAGTATATCTTAGACACCAATGACTGTGTTTCAGATGGTTACGGGTAGTCAGAGCCAGTAAGTCTGACACCAGTTTAACCAAAGGTTGCCCGGGTAACTGGGTTGAGGAGGTCAGATAGGCAGTCGCTTCTTGTAAATCACTGGTACTCAGCTGAATCCGGTTAGACTGGAAGCCGACCCCAACATGATTGGGAAAAAGGCTCGGAGGATGATGATGATATGACACTTAAAACTTTTGCAAATTCGGATTGGTTGGTTATCGGACTATGTTAATATACTATTTATTGCTATATAAAGGGGTTCAATTTTACTACTTATGTCCTTCTACGGTCCCAGTGTGCGGTGGTACAAAGTTAAGGATACTTAAATTTTAAATGAGGAAAAAACTAAAGCTATGTTATAAAAAAAGACTACATTGAGGGATAGAAAGAGCTAGTTAAAAATAATATTAAGAAAATAACTTACTATAATTCGAAGCACAAACCAAAAATGCAGGGAGAAACAAGAAAAGTGAACAAACCGTTAAAGAATTCATCTCAACATTAAACTAAGTTCACAATATTACAATAACTATGTAAGCAATTATGCACTTCATGAAATTGATCTATTAAATGAGGTAAATCACGCAGACAAACATGATAAACGTCTTGGACAAATACTTTTTGGTTTTCCTAATACGTAAGAGCTCGTTTCCACTACGTCGTCTGTCGGATTTCGATTTGAGTCGGCTTTCGGCCACGACTGCAGCTGGGACCCGATTCTACTAATTTTACTTAAGCAACATACGATTCACATTCAACTGAGATCCAATCACGACTCAATTACGATTGAAGCGTATGTGGCATTCCGCTATTTTTTCTTTGAAATATACGTTTTTATCCTTTTCTGTGATTCAATATTGAATCATATTGTCTGCAAATGATTTACGATTGCAATATGATTGTAGAGCAAACTACCGTATAGACCAAAATCACCAAAATGGCAGACCAATCGCAAACCAATCGAATGTCGTTGGAATACGATTGGTCTTATATTAATAGCAGAATGCCCGATATGGTTAAATTTGCTTTTGCGATTCAATTTATATTCAATTTTGACATTATTAACTTAGGAGAATCGGGGGGTTGGCTTTAGTATCGTTTGGCAGGCGGACGGGGCTAAAAGTGGTTAAATCTGGTAGAGGATGGGTCTCCGATTATAACGCTACCACTCTTGTTACAAGGTAATGGATATTTTTCGAGAATTTACAAAAAATGTTTCTAACCTCAAATCAGATAAAACGCGTAATGTCAACGTTATTCGGTGAAATGGAACGTTAAAATGGGCGATCGGCAACCGAATGTGTTTTAGTATATCGTCTGTGGTGTACAAATCGGTGAAAAGGAACGCAAAAAATAAACAAATGTCTCTGGTATTTGCGTTAAGTGTTATTTGTGAATTTGTGATTAGCTGTCATTCCGTTTCTCTTCGAGTTGCGTGAATGTACTATGATGTTAATTCTCTTAGTATGCACGAGCGAGCGAAGCGAGCTCGCGACTTAGAGCACCCCCGACTCGGATAGGTTAGGTTCGAAGGGGATGGCGGGGTCTGCAAGACCCCGCCATTCCCTTCGTGGTTATTTTTTTTTAAACCACCCAGAAGTAGGAGCCCCGCGTAGCGGGGCTCCGTCGACTTTGCCTTTGTTCGTATTGATTAGAAGTACTTGCACTTGATTTTCCGACCGTAGTGGGTGATTATAAAGTGTTTTGAGGTTAGGTTACAAATATCTATTTTTCTCAAAAATGATGCGTTACCTTGTAACGGGAGTGGTACCAGGGGATAGGGGTGGTCCCCCCCACCACCCTCCCCCCCTTTTCCTCCCCCTCCGCGTGCCAAACGATACTAAATTTTTACCGAATCGGGCCCCTGGTTAATTAAACGACAGACAAAAAGAGACTTCTGTACTCAATGGAAGTCGACAAAGCTCTTGTTGTCTTGTATTATCTGTGGAGGAAACGAAAGACAGCTAAAATTAGAAGATATTATCTATACTTCTAAACGAAAGATTTGCTTTGGGAATATTTCAGAACTTAATAACTGAACTAAGAAGTGATGACGTTAAGTTTTTAATTTTTTTTTGAATGACAATAAGTAACTACATTCAGTGACCTATTGTGTCGAATATCAGTACAGGGGGCCAAAAGGTGTGTCGGACAACTGTGAATAGCTGCATACAATATGTTCTGCCGCTACGACACACGATAAAAAATCGTCCCGACAAACGACATAGTGGAAACGAGCTCTTAATATATAAGGAAATAATGGCCAGGGAGTCACAGCGGGAAAATAGAAACATAAACTTAATTATAACATATTTGTAAACAATATCCATGAAGCTTGGAAAGATTCTAGCCTAGTGGGTAAAGAGGACCAGCCTCTCGATGTGAGTGTGTAGGTTCATTTCCAGGTGAGCAAGTACCAATGCAACTTTTATAAGTTTGTATGTACCTTGTAAATATGTCTTGGATATACAGTCGACTCTCGTTAATTCGAAACTCGAGGGACTCTCAAAATATTACGAATTATCGAGTTTTTGAAATATCAAATGGTTCGAAATTTGTGAGAGAATATAAATAAAATTTCGTATTATTAAGTGTTGATCAATTATTATATTTTAAGATAAAGTGTAGGTAGGTACATACATGTATTCATAATGTGTATTAATTAATCTTTCTAAACAACTCCGTCATACTGGTTTGCTTCAAAACAGATTGCTGCTACTCAGACTGCTCTCTGACTCTGACTGCTCTGACTTACAATCTTTCTCTCTGCAAGTTTGAATTGTCGAGTGTTGAACGACTAGGAATTCGAATTAACGCGTCGTTTTGTTACATAGCAATGATTTTTTCGTTTGAATTACCAAGAGTATACAAATGTATTGATTTAGTTCGAAATATTAAGAGATTTTGTAGGGAACTCGTGATAACTTTGAATTAAAGAGAGGTTCGAATTATCGCAGGTTTGAATTAACGCGAGTCGACTGTAAATGACTGTTTTTCGGAGAGCGAGTTAAACTGTGGGTCCCGGCTGTCATTGAACAGCTATGGCATCCGTTACAGGTAGTCAGAAGCCAGTAAGTCTGACAGCCATTCTTACTAAGGGGTATTGGGTTGCCCGGGTAACCGAGTTGAGGAGGTCGGATAGGCAGTCGCTCCTTGTAAAGCACTGGTTCTCAGCTGCATGCGGTTAGACTGGAAGCCGACCCCAACATAGTTGGGAAAAAGGCTCCGAAGATGATGTACATCTTCATCACAGTAAATTATTTTCTATAGGTACATATAATAAAACTAGCTTCCGCCCGCGGCTTCGCCAGCGTAAAGTTCGGTTATATCGCATTTCCAAGAGAACTCTTCAAAAGTCTGGGATCAAAACTATCCTGTGTTCTTTCTCAAGGTCAACTTTATCTCTGTACCAAATATTAAAATCAGTTCAGTGGTTTAGACGTGAAAGTGTAACAGACAGACAGACAGAGTTACTTTCGCATTTATAATATTAGTAGGGATAGTAGGGATGATAGAAAAGTCAAAACTGTACATTGAATATTTTTTTTAAAGAATACTAAACTTGGGGGTGATCTATTATCGATTCTGAACCCAAATATAATTATCATCATCCTCCGAGCCTTTTCCCAACTATGTTGGGGTCGGCTTCCAGTCTAACCGGATTCAGCTGAGTACCAGTGCTTTACAAGAAGCGACTGCCTATCTGACCTCCTCAACCCAGTTACCCGGGCAACCCGATACCCCTTGGTTAGACTGATGTCAGACTTACTAGCTTCTGACTACCCGTAAGGACTGCCAAGGATGTTCAATGATAGCCGGCACCTACAGTTTAACGTGCCATCTGAACCCAAATATATAGTTTTTAGAATTGTTGTCTGTATATCTGTTTGTCTGTATGTATGGTCTCACTGAACTAGTACTAAGTGGCGTGGGTCTGCGGGTGGTGAGTTTCGGATGGCTCATCGTCCTTCCGCCTCCTAGGAGACAACAGACCCAAGTCGGCGGCGCGCGTTGTGACACGCACCCCTTAAGGAGAGTCAGCAAACCCCAATGGGGCCCAAGAGGGCCTGCGAGGGGCTGCGAAATTGTTCGAAAGAGTTATCGGTGTCCTGGTATACAAAGGTCTTTAGAAGGAACATGGTGCGTTTTAGTCAGTATGAGTCTCATACTTCCTCACGCTGCACCTACAGCCAGGCCCGTCATGTCCAATAAACTGGATGTGGTCATCTTCATCACATATTTAACAACTCTTAGTGGATTATCGGTGAATCAACAAAATTTTTTTTTTTTACTAACATCAACTGCCCTACTATAGCTCACCGTCGAACCTTTCTGTATCAAATCTTAAAAAGTCATATTTTTTTGTGTGCAATATATCGAAATCCCGTGTGTATGATAGGTGTGCAATGCACAACAAAACCAACGTGATCCTTCTTGATTAGAATTGATGTGATCCATTCTGGCGCCGATGGCCTGCTAACGATAGCATTTGCAACTCATCAACCTCCGAGCCTTTTCCCAACTATGTTGGGGTCGGCTTCCAGTCTAACCGGATTCAGCTGAGTACCAGTGCTTTACAAGAAGCGACTGCCTATCTGACCTCCTCAACCCAGTTACCCGGGCAACCCGATACCCCTTGGTTAGACTGGTACTCCTTGGTTAGACTGGTGTCAGACTTAGTACTGGTTCTGATTACCCGTAATGACTGCCACGGATGTTCAATGACAGCCGGGACCTACAGTTTAACGTGCCATTCGAAACACAGCCTTTGGTGTTCAAGATTTACTAAGAACGTACTTGCCTGACCTGGAATCGAACCTAAGCACTCATACTTGAGGGGTTGGTTCTTTACCCACTAAGCCACCACGACTTTTTAAATAATTTAAAAACGATTTTTGGAAATATCTTGTGTTCTATGAATAACATCTAACTTAATAAAATTTAAAGCTATGTGAAGTACTAGCTGGTTTCACCGGCATCTCGGGGGAACTTCTTCCCGTACCTGGACAAAATAAAGCTTACTACTTTCCGCCCGCGGCTTCGCCCGCGTAGAGTTCGGTTATATCGCGTTTCCAAGAGAATTCTTCAAAAGTCCGGGATAAAAACTATCCTATGTTCTTTCTCGAGGTCAACTCTATCTCTGTTCCAAATTTTATTAAAATCAGTTCAGTGGTTTAGACGTGAAAGCGTAACAGACAGACAGACAGACAGACAGACAGACAGACAGACAGAGTTACTTTCGCATTTATAATATTAGTAGGGATGTTACTCGAGGATAGCGAAGCTTCCCAAAAGTGTAAGAATTTCGGTAATTTCGTTCAGTAATTTCGGAGCCTTTTGGGTGCAATAAAACAAAAAAATATTTCCTCTTAATTATATTTCTACCTTACTAATTTAATTTTAATTGCTTAGGCACGTTTTCATAAGTATGTGGTGTTAATACTCCTATAATTTCTGCGTAGTTGGGTTCAGCTTGATTGGTATGTGACTTGTTCGTGTTGTTCTCGTAAGCAGTGTTTACAACGCCATCTGTTGTCGCCTGCAGTAAAAGAGAAAAGAAATCATATTAAAACATAAAACTAAAAGTCGTGATGGCCTAGTCGGCAAAGAACCAACCCCTCGAGTATGAGGGGTTCGATTCCAGGTCAGGCAAGTACCAATGCAACTTTTCAAAGTTTGTATGTACTTTCTAAGTATATCTTAGACAGCAATGACTGTGTTTCGGATGGCACGTTAAACTGTAGATCCCGACTGTCATTGAACATCCTTGGCAGTCGTTACGGGTAGTCAGAAGCCAGTAAGTCTGACGCCAGTCTAACCAAGGGGTATTGGGTTGCCCGGGTAACTGGGTTGAGGAGATCAGATAGGCAGTCGTTCCTTGTAAAGCACTGGTACTCAGCTACATCCAGTTAGACTGGAAGTCGACCCCAACATATTGGGAAAAGTCTAGTCAGTTAATGAAAGGTGATATTTTAAAGATGGTTACAGGCTACTTTTTGCAATGAATTTGTTTTCTTTGAATTCGAGTGAAACCGTAGGATAATAATATACAAGCTGTTGATTTGCATCCGTGCAATATTCAAGGACGTAATTATGCTAATGATTCTCAACACAAATCAATAAAAAAAAATGGTACGTAATTTTATATATTTTTTTTTACCCAAATCCGTCAGCGTCATCTAGCCGTATTTCAAATCGGCGCGTGTGTTACTGGCCTTAAAACCACGCTGCGCCCTCACACAAACGCAATTATAAAGCATACGCAACTATTATTCATTTTCATTCATAAAATTGGGTTAATTCTGAAATACTTTCTATGAAATTTCAATAACAAAAAAAGCAGCGCATATTAGCTATTTCCAGCTATCGTAATTCCAATTGATTATTTACGTATTTTATGTCAACCTCCTGAAATATTGCACAGATGCAAATCAACAGCTTGTATAGCAAGTACTTACAAATGTGGTGCATTCCACTGTTTCAACTAGGACCGGAGAAGTCTTTTTACAATATTTTTTCTTGATTACCAAAAATACCACTAAAAATAATATTGCCAACCCCAGCACAGACGCTGCGTAAATTAAATCAATTCTTCTGATACATATTACTATACTTTCTGTTATATTTTCTGAAAAAAAATCACAACCTTATTATCTAACTTACAGACAGACATGTGTTGCTGGGAAGTTTGTTGCGCCACTTCTTCTTCCCAGCAAAAACACATAGGAAGTGGTGAAGGGCGGGGCTGCGGGATTGTTCGAAAGAGTTACCGCGGCCCTGGTACATAAAAGGCCTACGACGGAACACGACGGTTTTTAGTCAGTAAGAGTCTGACACTCCCTCACCGCTGCTAACCCATGGTGATGGGCTTTTTTTTGAGGCTATCTTTTGTAAATTTTGACTTTCAAAGTACTGTCTTACAGCCAAGTTTTATTTAATAATTTTTGAGTTTGCCTTTTCCACCTTTTTGAAAGGGTGTCACCCTTTCAGGGCTGTGGAATTATTTGAAAGAATGACCGCGACCCTGGTCCACAAATATAGCCTATATATATACTCGGAAATAGTGTAGCTTCCCAAAAGCGTTTAGATTACAAATAAAACAAAAAATGTTTCCTTTTTAGGGTTCTGTACCCAAAGGGTAAAACGGGACTCTATTGTTTTCGCTCCTGTGTCCGTCCATCCGTCCGTCTGTCACCAGGCTGTATCTCATGAACCGTGATGGTTAGAGAGTTGAAATTTTCACAGATGATGTATTTCTGTTGCCGCTATAACAACAAATACTGAAAACTAGAATTAAATAAATATTTTGGGGGGCTCCCACACAACAAACGTGATTTTTTTGCTCATTTTTGCTATGGTACGGAACACTTTGTGCGCGAGTCTGACTCGCACTTGACCGGTTTTTTTTATTAAAGAGTAGGTATAGTTATCGGCACGGATATTGAGCCCTGACCTTCACCTGCGCAGAAGCGATTTATTGGTTTATTGCCTCATGTGTACAGTGCGCAAAGCGATCCCCACTCTTCCACCGAGAGCTCAATATCCGTGCCGATAACTATATCTACTATTATAGTTGAAGCATTCACCGTAAGATTTGATAATATTAAGCGCACACTGTAGACTGACCAGTCGGTCGACAGTTGACCCGATGGAGGTCAAAAATTTAAAGGAAATCTCGATTCCACTCAAAGTTTTCAGTTTGTCTGATACCGGCTAAACACCTATGGTCTTACTACAAAAACTTAAACATGTGTTGTCTAAAAAAAGTGTGGCTGCAAAATGGACCTTGTTTCAACGTCATAATCTGACATTTTTTTTAGACAACTGTTAAACTGACGTTTAAAAGTTTTTTGTGGTACGACGGCTAATCTTTGTAATGTGCAATAACTTCACTTACCAAGTTCTTCAGTATTATATAATAACAGTGTCTTATTCCGAACAAATCGTGTTACATATTTTTCAGGCGTTTTTTCAGTTGTCGTGTAATACAAACAACATAAAATGCTACCGTTATATTCTGCACCATATTTTTTATTAATTTTTGTAGTGTTCAGTGTCGTTATCTTGTTTTCTGTTGTATTAATGAGACCTACGTATACATCTGAAAATCGTAAGGTGGGGTTATTTTTTACACATTTGAAAAGCTTATACAAGGTGTTGATTTGCATTTGTGCCATATTTCAGGAGGAGGACATAAAATACGTAAATAATCGATTGGTATTACAGTAGACGGGAAATAGCTAATATGCACTGCTTTTTTGTCATTGTAATGTCGAAGTATTTTAGAAGTAATCCAATTTTATGAATGAAATTTATGAATGATCGTTGCGTATGCTTTATGTTTGCGTTTGTGCGAGGGTGCAGCGCGATTTTAAGGCCAGTAACATACGCGCCAAGTTTAAATACGGCTAGATGACATTAACGGAATTCCGAAAAAAAAAATTAAAAAAATTACGTACCAATTTTTTTGTTGATTTGGGTCGAAAATCGTTAGCATAATTAGGTACGTCCTTGAATATGGCACGGATGCAAATCAACAGCTTGTATTAGTGGTATTTTTTTTTTTTTTTAAACAGGGGATAAAAAGAAGCTTACTCGGTAGATTTTAACACGAAAATATTTTTCAAATCAATTTATTAGCACCTCTATAAACTCGAGACAAATCGAGGAAACAGCCAGTTGCATATATTATACAGGAATGAATTTTAAGCAGTGCAAAAAAAAACTGGTGGTCCCGAATCATTTACAGAACATAATCTGCATCATCAGTATTTTTTTTTAATTTTTTATCCACCTTAAAATCAGCAAAATATGGATCAGTACTAACTATTCTTACGCGCTTGGGGCTGCGCTCGCGTCAGTAAATCGGTTTCGCGTTGCCGCCGTGCCTACTATGACGACTGTGACCGTACAATCGGTTACAAAATAAATACCTATCTTTCGCTATCAATAACTAGGTACTCTTGTTTGTACTAAAACACAACAAAATAAAAATATACGTACCTATCTATAAAACTTACGTAACTATAAGTTCACAAAGTTTGCGCACTGAATAAAATTCATTCCTGAATGTGAATAATTTCAATAAATAAACATCATAGTACTTACATTTGCTACGCTGTAAATATATTTCACAATCAAATTCAATATCTGTTGAGTCCGTAAACGTCAATTTGCTTATAGCTTTTTCTTCAGCTGAAAAAAAAAACTTAGAGTAGAGTAAAAACAGCAAAAATCAGGATAGAATAGAATGGAATGGAATGCAATAGAACAGATGTGAATGTGACAATACAATTTATTTTATAGTTATCGGCACGGATATTGAGCCCTGACCTTCACCTGCACAGAAGCGATTTATTGGTTTATTGCCTTATGAGTACAGTGCGCAAAGCGATCCCCACTCTTCCGCCGAGAGCTCAATATCCGTGCCGATAACTATAGTTGTTTGTTTATTATATTTTATAAGTAACACATGACATGTCAGCATACATCATATCAGCAGATAGTTACTTAAATCCGCGAATACTGAAACTGACACAAAAACAGCTTTATAAATATACTTACGGATAAAATTAGGATTCACAGTTATTTTACTATAAGTAGAATGGATTGGCGATACTTTCACAAATGTGTTGTTATCGAAGTATTCTAGAGTAAATATAAATTTTGATATCGTCGCACTTGTCTTTGGTGCAGTGCCTATATAACAACCTGTAATAGAATAGAAACCTGTAACTGAACCAAGGCCTGGCTTTTTTTGCAAATTTATTTTGCAAGTTGGACATTACATCACCTTTACACGTCATTTTAGAACGCTGGGGTCAGCATTTTCTAACTGACTGACCCCTGAGAAGAAACGCCGAAACAAACTCAAGGGTCATAGTCTCTTTTAAAGTCCAAAAATGTTATAAATCAAATAATATTATGTGTGAGTGTCAGTGGCGGATTTACAAATTTGCCGCTAGTAGGCCATACAATTTTTGCCGCCCCTAATGATTGAGAACTGAATGATATTTCTATCAGTTATTAGATTATTTTTGAAACCCGCTATGTACCGAAGAGTTTAATGTTGACCTAACAAGTTTATTTGACAGCGACTTTAAAGCGTAAAATCTCTGTAAGAATTCCTTGAAATCGGTTCATTCGTTCGGATGCTATGATCAGTGGCAGCGTAGCATCGGGTGCAGCCGGGGCGGACTACCTATCAGTGGCGGAGTAGCATCTGGTGGCACCCGGGGCGGACTACTTATTGAGCACCCCAAAAAAACTATTTTGTTAATTTTTTTCCCAAACGTAGTAAAAAAAATCCTACAGTGAGCCCAGAAATTTTCGAGATTTAGGACACAAAAGAACCCAAATTTTTTAACAAAAACTGTAAATTAATCCGCGAGCATAGCGAGCGCGAAATTTTTGAGTTTTTAACACAAAAGTACCCAAACAAGATTGAAAAAAGCCCTGTACAGTGAAGAAGCCGCGAGCGTAGCGAGCGCGAAATTTTTGATTTTTGGGACGCAAAAAGATATCTAAAGAAATGAGAGAAAACTGCTGTAAAGAGTAGGCCGCGAGCGCAGCGAGCGCGAAATTTTTGAGTTTTGGAACACAAAAGTACCCAAACAAGATTGAAAAAAGCCCCGTACAGTGAAGAAGCCGCGAGCGTAGCGAGCGCGAAATTTTTGATTTTTGGGACGCAAAAAGATATCTAAAGAAATGAGAGAAAACTACTGTAAAGAGTAGGCCGCGAGCGCAGCGAGCGCGAAATTTTTGAGCTTTGGAACACAAAAGTACCCAAACAAGTTTGAAAAAAGCACTGTCCAGGGAAGAAAACGCGAGCGCAGGGAGCGCGAAATTTTTTATTTTTGGGACGCAAAGCCGACCCCAACATAGTTGGGAAAAGGCTCGGAGGAGGACGCAAAAAGTTATCTGAAGAAATGAGAGAAAACTATTGTAAATACTAAGGCGCGAGCGCAGCGAGCGCGAAATTTTTGAGTTTTGGAACACAAAAGTACTCAACCAAGTTTGAAAAAAGTACCACCGGAAAGTGAAGCAGCTGCGAGCGTAGCGAGCTCAAAATTTTTTGAGATTTGGGACGCAAAAGTCTTCCACCTCCGCTTACAAATAGCGCCTTTACAACTTAGAAAAAACCACAGTAAAGTGAATTTTTTAAATTGTTATTTTTGAGGACTGCAATTTAACTCTGAATTAAGCACAAATAAAAAGAATCCGTGACTGAAGCGAGCGTTATATAGTTGTTTTTGCTACTGTGAGGAATTTGAGGAATTAAATTAAGTAATCAAAAATAAACAAGAAAACGAGGTTTGACAGCCGGACTGGCACCCCTCTCAGTGCCGACTCGACGTCTTGCGCATGCACTGTTGTAGTTTTGTTTAAAATTTGAATAGCATGCAGTGACTGGTAGTGAACCTAGGCTTTGCAGATTAGAATGGCACCCTCAGTAACTTGTCCCTTCTGCCTGTGCCATCCTGGTCGTGCAGATATGTGCCGACTGAGATGGCAGCCTCCGAGACGTGGTACCCAGGGCTGACCGCCCACAGGAAGATCCTGTGTTCAAGTTTTTTATTTTACTTTTATTGAAACGCTATTGGAATATTTTAAAATTCATGATCACATAAGTAAGTACCTAAGGATATATTACAGTGCGTTTATTAATTGTTTATTTATATATGGATTGTGTAAAAAAAAGCAAAATTTTGCCGCCCCTCTAAATCTGCCGCTCTAGGCACTGGCCTACTTGGCCTATTGGTAAATCCGCCACTGGTGAGTGTCACCATGTACGCGGTCTGGAATGGCCTTTTGAGGAAAGAACCACATCAGGCTGGAGCTGACCAGTCCCAACAGACGGCACGCATGCATCAGTCGTCGTGTAGCTCAAACTATGTCTTAGGGAGCTCAACGACCTGTCACACGATGTTTTAAAATTATGTCAAAAAAATGTTTGATAAAAAATATGTAAAATAGCCCAGAGTATGGAATTTTCTTCCATGTTTCCCTGTCACTCGTCATATTGACAATCATATCCTTCCTATTCATGTCAACTTTCAGGCAATCCATCCATCTTTTCTTAGGTCTTCCTCTTCCTCTCCATCCATCTACATTCATACTTAGTTGCATGCATATGATCCCTCCTCATTACATGCCCATACCACGACAATCTTCTACTTCTCATCTTTTCTGTAAATGGCGCTACTTTTAGACTACCTCTAATGTAATCATTCCTCACTTTATCCATTCTTGTAACACCACACATCCATCTCAGCAGTCTTATTTCTGCTACATGCACTTTCTATTAGCTCAGTATTTAAGGCGAGGAATTGGTCAACAATAATTCCATACCCGGCACGCGCATCTAAGGCGCCAAAAGGGGTCGGAGCGTCTGAGCGGGGCGAGGATAACAATACGCGCGCTAGCTTATAACTAAAAGTCGTAAGCGACAAAATGGTTTTGTAATTTTATTATTTAGAAATGATAATTTGATAAAAATTCCTTCTACAATTTTAAAGAGTATGTATATACTCAACTACTAAAAAAGTTAAGAGGCTTAAATCGGTCCCGTTTGCCCATAATATGTGAATCTCTTTTTAAAAAGAGGTATGTTTGATATATTTTTCTCTGTTATAAAAGTTACCTAATCATGTTTTGACGTCTAACAAAATAAGGTTTATATCATGAACTTTCAGGTAACCAAGTTGTATTTTGATCCGTTTTGTATTTACTGAGAAAAATTGAGATCCTTGGCGCCAAAAATTCCAATTCGTCCTCTTAAGTAAAATGACTTTATTTTCATCCATCATGTGCACAGTGCAGCACAGCGAGCGAGTTGAGCACACATAGTACAGCGCAGTAAAGCACAGCATTCGATATTGATTTGCCACCCTAAAGCCGGCGTACCCGAATACTACTCAGTAGCAGTCGTTGTTACAATTCCACGTCAGAGGCCGTCAGGCGGATTTGAGAAAACTCTGACACTAGAGCTTGTTGGGTGATTAAACCTACAGTTTCGTTGGTCTCGGTTTTGATTCCCGGGTTGGGCGGAAATCGCTTTTTGGTCGTTCAAAACTTTTAAAAACAATCCCCAAGTCCAAAAGTTGGTAATGGATACACCCATGCCTCGGAGAGCGCGTTAATGTTAACAGTCTTACGCCTGATCTCTCTTCGGTGGTGTCGGATTTCCGTCCCATCGGGCTATGAGAGTGAAGGAATATTGAGTGGACCTGTGTCCGCGCAAATGTTTTTGCACTATAATATGTTCTACGGCTGATCTGCTTATGCGAACAGTCGCCGCAGCTCCCTCGGTAAAAAGAAGCTGATATGCTTACCACCATCATAGAACTGTTGCCACGTGAATGTAGCTTCGTTGTATTCCTGTTTGGTGCATACGAGGAGTCGATCAATCACTGAACAATTGAAATAAGGTACTGTTTCTGAAAACAAACAAGATCGAAATATCAAAAGAAAGGTGTATGGATCATCATCATCATCATCCTCTTGCCCAATTTTTATTTGGGGTCAGCGCAACATGTTTTCTCCTTCCTTGCTCTTCTATCTGCTGTCATCTCACAATAACATTCTTTCTAACCATATCTACTTTCACACAATTCATGACTTGTTTCTTTTGGCGTCCCCTTCTACTAAATACACTAGCCGTTTTCACGCAGATTCTCTCACGTCTCGTGGGAACTACTGCCCGTGCTGGGATAAAATATAGCTTAATGCATGTTACTCGAGAAGAGTGTAGCTTTCCAACAGCAACAGAATTGTTTAAATCGGTTCAGTCATTTTGGAGCCTTTAGTATTACAAACAAACAAACAACGAAAAACTTTGCTCTCTATTATCACTACATAGTATAAAACAAAGTCGCTTTTTCTGTCCCTATGTCCCTTTGTACGCTTAAATATTCAAAACTATGCAACGCATTTTGATGCGGATTTTCTCAATAGATAGAGTGATTAAAGAGAAAGGTTTATATGTATAATAACATACATTAAATAGTGGGGAAATACTGTTACCCCGTGCGAAGCCGGAGCGGGTCGCTAGTATTAGTATAAATTACAAGCTAAGTATATTAACCACATTGTGATCCGAAACCTGTTCTCAAGCAAGAACTTTCTAAATTCTATGAGTTATGTATTCAGTAGCTAGTTACTTACTTGTACAAGAATTTTGAAAATCCACAACAATCGTACAATGTTTGTCATTTAAACAGTAGTTAGTTTCGTTTTTGTCTGAAACGAAATTAACACAATTTTACATTATCTTAAATCCCTAAAAAAATTCCTTCCAGGCTCCAGATTGCTTTGTGAATGTTTCTTAAACCTATGGTGTATCAATTACTTGCTGTTATTTGAATACTTACTGGATCTCAAGTTATAATCATAGTTTTGTTGTCCGTGGGCTATGTCCACAGTGGCACATAAAGAGTAAGAGTAGTGCAAATGCAATTGGATAGAAAAAAAAGAGTTCTGCATAGCTGTTTGATCGATTGTAATATGCCATTTGTCCCAATTTGAGATTGCATATTTGTGTGTGCCTGAAAAAAAGAAAAAAGACTTAGTCTCAAGTTCACCGACAACATAAATTCAGTTTTTTTTTTTTAATAACTGGTTAGGTACTATAAGTTTTCCAAAAGAACACACGGCACGGCGTAACTTCAAGCTAGCGATTAACTTGACATAAGAATTTGACCCACATTTTATATGACGATGATGTCCTCCTAGCCGATTATCGGCTCGTTCTCATATATGGAGATCAGCCAACTGCGCAGGACACATTATAATGCACAAGCATTTGCGCAGACACAGGTGCACTCAATATTCCTTCACTCTCACAGTCCGATGATGGGACGGCAATCCGACACGACCGGCGAGAGATCAGGCGTAGGACCGACATTTACTAGTCTAGTTTAGGCCATCAACATTAAGTGGATTTAACTTACTTTTTTCATCAACATAAACAGAGAAGTGATACACACTCCGCGGTATATTGATCATGATAATATCCATGCTCAAAACATCATTTACATTGTATTTGAAATGGTATGGAGTTTTTAGAATATATTTACCTGAAACAGAAATTGAGCCTCGTGTATGTACAGTGAAAGTCGTGGTGGCCTAGTGGGCAAAGAACCAACCTCTCGAGTATGAGGGCGCGGGTTCGATTCCAGGTCAGGCAAGTACCAATGCAACTTTTCTAAGTTTGTATGTACTTTCTAAGTATATCTTAGACACCAATGACTGTGTTTCAGATGGCACGTTAAACTGTAGGTCCCGGCTGTCATTGAACATCCTTGGCAGTCGTTACGGGTAGTCAGAAGCCAGTAAGTCTGACACCAGTCTAACTAAGGGGTATCGGGTTGCCCGGGTAACTGGGTTGAGGAGGTCAGATAGGCAGTCGCTTCTTGTAAATCACTGGTACTCAGCTGAATCCGGTTAGACTGAAAGCCGACCCCAACATACTTAGTTGGGAAAAAGGCTCGGGGGATGATGTATGTACAGTGGAAATTGGTATATAAAAGGAAGTTTTAAAGTGGCGCTGGTAACAGAAAAGCTGCGTGGAAACCGGCTGTCGTGGTATGGGCATGTGATGCGGAGAAATGAAAGTCACGTTGTGACGAAGCTAGAATGCGGGTGAATAGAACGGGTACGACCAAAGAAACTATGGATGAATGGATTGTGCGAAAGTGGATATGGTTAGGAAGAATGTTACTTGTGAGATGACGGCAGATAGAAGAGTATGGAAGAAGAAAACATGCTCCGGTGACCCCAAATAAAACTGGAATAAGGGAAAAAGGTGAGATAGGTAGTTTATAAAAATACGACATTGAGGGATAGAAAGAGCAAATTAAAAATAATGTAAAAAAACAACTTACTAGAATTCGAAGCACAAACCAAATAACCAGGAAAAAACAAGAAAAGAGAATAAACTTTTATAAAATTCATCTCAACATTTAACTAAGTTAACAATATTACAATAACAATGTAAGTAACTACACTTCATGAAATTGATTTAGTTAATGAGGACAATCACGCAGACAGACGTGATAAACGATTTGAACCAAAGCTTGTTGATTTTCCTCATAATATACATATGTTCTAATAATAAATTTATTAGTAAATGTTTTGAATTGAGTCACAGGGGAAAATATAAATAGAAACATAATTATTACATCATCCTCCGAGCCTTTTTTCAACTATATTGGGGTTGGCTTCCAGTCTAACCAGATGTAGCTGCGTACCAGTGCTTTACAAGGAGCGACTGCCCTATCTGACCCCCTCAACCCAGTTACCCGTAAACATATTACATATTTTGAAATAATATCCTTGAAGCTTGGAAAGAGTCGTGGTGGCCTAGAGGGTAGAGAACCAGCCTCTCGAGTATGAGTGTGTGGGGTCGAGTCCAAGTAAGCAAGTACCAGTGCAACTTTTCTAAGTTTGTATGTACTTTCTAAGTATATCTGGGATACTTTTGACTGTGTTTAGGAGGGCACGTTGAAGTCCCGTCTGTCATTGAACATCTTTGGCAATCGTAAAGTCTGACCACCAGTCTTACAAACGGGTATTGGATGGCCGGGTTGAGGATGTTAAATAGGCTGTCACTCCTTGTAAAACACCTGTACTCAGCTGGAAGCCTACCCCAACATCCTCTGCCTCGTTGGTCTAGTGGTCGCAAGCGCGGCTGCTGTGCTCGAGGTCTCGGGTTCGATTCCCGGGTCGGGCCGAAATCGCTTTGTGGGTTTTCTTAAACTTTCACAAAGCAGCCCGTAGTCTGGAAGTTGGTGATTGATTCACCCGTGCATCGGAGAGCACGTAAATGTCGGTCCTGCGCCTGATCTCTTTCCGGTCGTGTCGGATTGCCGTCCCATCGGGTTATGAGAGTGAAGGAATAGGGAGTGCACCTGTGTCTGCGCAAATGCTCGTGCACTATAATATGTCCTGCGCAGCTGGCTGATCTCCTTAAATGAGAACAGCCGCCGTGGCCGAAATCGGCCGTGGACGCCATTACTATTACCCCAACATAGTGAGGCAGGGGTTCGGAAGATAGTGATTCTTGAAGCTTGTAGTTGGCAAAGCAACCAACCTGTCAAAAGTGAGAGTGCGTAGGTCTTGAAGAAACAAAATGACTAGCAGAGATGCCATAGTAACGCTAAATATCCCAAAAAAGACGAGGAACGTTACTAGGCCCCATAAAGTAAATAACCACTAGAGAGCGCACTCGCCAATTTCTTCTAAGAACACGACTCACCGCTGCGGGCCGAGGGACGCGGCTGACGCGGCATAATTCGCGGCTACTATTGGTCAGTTCAAGGTCGAGTTGCACGAGTACGCCCAGCAAGGGATGGCTCTCTTTCAATTAGAAAATATCGATAAAATGTATTTCATCGTAATAATTAATACTCAATAAAAATCGTATAAGAATATTTAATAAAAATCGGGAACTATATTTTTTGTCACCAAAATTTATATTTGTCATCAAGTTCTATCACCTAATAAATAGATCTATTGCCACGAAATATTTTCGTTCTCAGATAAACAAAGAGTGTTCCCAGGTATGAATTACCAAATTCTTGTTAATATAATGTGTAAAATATAAGATTTTTGGAATCGCTGAACTAAATAAACGTCGGAATTGTTTTAAATATTCTAAACAGTCGGGGGTGAAGTGCCCTGAGCAAACAATGCTATACTTTGTTGGAAACCAATTTTCCCCATTGATAGTATCTACCCACTTCTCTTTTATTTCTGGAATCTTCGGAAATCTAAAATGAAAATATTTTTTATTCGATTACATTAAAAGTAACTTGTGGAGGCACCAGGAACAGCCGTCTGTAACGTCGCTATGAACAGTTAATTAACTCATTGGCCAAAATAAACATATTTTTTAATTCATGTAAATGTACTATTATCGATATCCACTTCCTCCTTAAAGGGACCATGCCCATATTAGCAGGCCTCTGTCACTCGACGTACTTGCGCGCGATAAATGCCTACCGCTCGCTGGGTTACCGGTAACCCCACGCGGCTCAGGGCTTTCAATAGTATCACGCGCCGCGCGCGTTCCAATATTATTATTTTTATTTCGTGGCATGTTATGCTGTTGGTTTTTATTAGTTTTTTAAACTACCTAACAAACTGATGTATTATTTTGAGTTGTGTTGGTTTATATGCGACTATTGTAAGATTTAGAAACATTTTATATTTATGATCTTATCTAGTAATTCTATTTTTTTTCAATAAATTAATACTTATCTACTTTATGATTTTAACAACAGAGATCATTAGGTACTTATTTTACTTTAGATTCCTACTTAGTTATATGAACTGTATTGTGAGTTTTGTAGCTCAAAACACATCTCGAGTGTAAGTAGGTATAGTTCTGGTCCAACTTAATGACGACTCGGAACATTACGCGTGTCGCTACGCAGAAACCAATTTTAGGTATGTATCAACACTCGACGGAGTTGTACCATATGGGGTATGGCACCTGTGCTCGAAAAATAGTTGGAAACCGCCTTTGATTTTGACGAAAGCTTTACTTAAGTACTTACCTATGCTTACGTATTAGGTAATATTTAGTAATATGTACCCATACTCCATTTTAGTAGGCAATACAATAGTTAACTAAAGAAAAATATTCTTGATATTACTTTTTATTTAAAAACTCAGTTTTAAAAAAGGCTATCTTAAAATAAGCGTAACTTTGTTTTCCTACTTAAATATTAATAAATTGTAAGAAGCAACCCTAAGCACGGCCACGCCACGGTTGCGGTCACTGAACTGTGCGCTATCGCATTGGAATAACAATCAAGCGCTCGAGCTTTTAAGGTTCATTTTATAACGCAGCTAGGAATTTGTAGGTAGTTGGGGAACTTGTAGGTGCTTATAACAGTAGGTATGGACTTTTTTGTATGGAGTGATTTATCTGTTACGTAGTAACTATTATATAATCTGTGATATTAGTATGGAGTCAAAAGTCAGTAACGCCATGCAATACCCAAATTCCAGTTCTATGTCATACGATAGCTTTATAGCCATATTTGTAAGATATCTAGATTTAATATTATATAAAGCACCGATTCAAAAGATATTGGACATTAAACATGATAACTTCCTACTGGTTTTTTATACATTTTATCGTTTATAGACAGCATTGCTATTAGTTTTTCACTAGGAACTTCATGATTATCATGAATTCATGACTTAATTTTATGTTATCAGATTATTTAGACCCGAAATGAAACAGATGTATTATGACGACGTATTCGATACGTGTTGCAAAAAGGGACCAAAGTTCCTTTGGAGCGATCAACGGGAAAAAAAGGACAAAAGTCACTAAATAGCATACGAGCGTCCCTGGCTTTTGTTATCAACGTAACTGGGCCATATTTTTACATTATGACGATTATTTTAAATCATATTTTTATTTGGTTTTGTTATAAAGCAGTATATTATTATTCGATTATTTAGTAATTTTACGACTAATATCAATCATGTCGAATTATATTTTGCCGATCGCATCAATAATATATGCAAATAAGAACGCAACACTATAACAATAGGCATTCAATAACATTGATAACAAAACTGTTACAACGTAATAAATAAAGCATGATTGAAACGATGTCATGTACTGCAATGTCAACAAGAATGTCTTATTTTTTTATTTTTTAACCGGTGCTTTTTAAGACTTCAAATTATCATCATAATTCTAGTTTTTATTTATTAGGGCTATCTTGTAATTACTTTCTCTGGGCGTTACTGGGGCACCGATGGGCATGGTTCTTTCTTCGAATACAAAGGGCAAGAAAGAGATGGGCGTATTAGAATTTCTTAATGAAAGAAAGGGACTTTCCCAAAATACATCAACGAGCGTGAGCGCGGTTCACCAACCACCAATTTAAATAGACCCCTGTGGTATTTTCGTAATATAATTAAATCAAAGCCAAATTTTGGTATTGATATTTACCGCTGAAAAGTAATGCCATCCTTTTTGTAACTACATGTCCTGGATTGTTTCTCGCACCATTTCACCGCGCATGTAGGCGTATCTTTAAACTTTTTTACTTAATAAAATCCACAATAATTTAGCGTCTATGCAGGTCATAGACTTGGTCACAACTAAAACTTTTTACTAGGATCGTAGCCATATAAGAGCAAAATCGCTAATGTTTGGCGAGCGTCGGGGCACTGTATGCGCAGTCAAGTGGTTTTATAGTCTTTGCTAGGCCCTCACTAAACACGCCTTCATTAGTACTCGTCCATTTTTTTCAAATTCAATCAACACCAATCTTTGACTGAATACGCAAGACATATTATTATAGTGCACGCATAATTGCTTGGACACAGGTGCACTCACTATTCCTTCACTCTCATAGTCCGACGGGAAGGTAGACCGATACGAACGGAGAGAGATACTAGGAGGACCGACATTAACGTGCTGTCCGATGCACAGGTGCATCAATCACCCACTTCCAGGCTCTGGGCTGCGGTACTATGTCACACCTATTTTAAATAAAAAATACTAATTTTAGAACTGTGTTAACACTTGGAAATGCTAACTAAGCAGCTGCCTTAATCTTTTTAAAAGAAAAAAATAAACTTTTACTGTAACTTTACAGTCAACTTATAACGACATTTCAAATGTAACATATTTGACACAATTTATATGTTTTAAAAGCATGATGAAGTAGGTACTCGTATTTACTTTCTTAGTAAAATCGCGACAAGCTTTTAAAACATATAATGCTCAATCCTTCTCCGTGTGAGAGGAGGCCTGTGCCCAGCAGTGGGACGATAAAAAGGCTGTAACAGTAACACAGACTTTTAAAATG
This sequence comes from Helicoverpa assulta, assembly GCA_963856015.1. Lineage (NCBI taxonomy): Eukaryota > Metazoa > Arthropoda > Insecta > Lepidoptera > Noctuidae > Helicoverpa > Helicoverpa assulta. The sequence continues at coordinate 1,543,539 of CAWLCW010000003.1, forward strand.
GGCCCTTTTCGCGACTCCTGGAATATGGAAAATATCTGGATATTTCGCGCATATTTGCTCAACTGACAACCTCTCCTCGGACCTCAAATAGTCAAGTTTAAGTAAAGAAAATATTTTCTTTACACGCTCAACTTCCTTTTCAGGTTTTACAAAATTACAACAATCGAAATTACTTAATGGGAAAACTTCTACATTCGACATGCTACACATAACTTCCTCAGAGGTTGTATTTAAAATTCTAATGGGTATCATCCCATTCCTAGGCCTAGCCATCACACTAGCTAAAAAAACTCCTTTGCGTAATTCTTTCCTAATCACTACACAATCTTCTGCTCTATTAACAGGAAAATACCTTACTACTTCACAACGCGGAGGTATAGTTAATAAGAAATCATAGGTCCTTAGCGGCATCGAAACTAACTGTCTAGCATGATTTTTAAGAGTCAATCTGTTCGTCGAAAAATCTATAATACCTCCATACTTCTGCAAGAAATCCTGTCCCAATATGCCAACTGACTTACAAGGCAAATCATCAAATATATAAAACTTATGCACGAATGAACACTGTCTGTGTTCCAACTTTAAATGTACATAACCTATAGCTCGTAAACTACCTCCTACACCATTAATCACTAACTCATCCTTAACTATCTTACAGTTCAAAGCGTTATCCCTTAAAAAAATATTTTTTACGGCTGATATCGACGCACCCGTATCTATTAACCATTCGCTATGTATACTATTTATCACTAAATTAACCCAGTTAATACTATCGTAAGCTAAAATATGCTTAGACTCGAAAAAACTGCGTTTCATTCAACTGTCCACCTTCGCTACTTCGTGACATTGACAATGAATCATTATCGCTCCGCACGTGCGAAAAGTATGCTACACGCCTTCTACCTTGCTGAGTCTGCCGTCCTCGATAAGCATTATTGCTGCGACCGCGCATTCCACCGTTATGCCCCATGTTGACATTTTTGCGCGTACTCTGCGTGTACGAATTTCTTACAGAATGTCTCCTAACACTATCTCCACGACCTCTATTGAATGTAGAAAAACTACTCCTTGAGGGCCAGCGCTGGTACGTCATGACTTGTGACGATGAAGCACAATTCTCGTCCTCTGCTACCCTAATAGCATCTTTTAAGGATGTTAAATTCCGTGCCGTAATGATCGTACCAAGACGTTGATTACGAAGGCCGTCTGCAAACTTCCTAATTGCATATTTTTCGTTAAATGGTTGTAATATTTTATAAGCTTCCGAATCTTCTCCCGCCTGAGAAATAGTCAAATCAGTCATCAGCCTTTCTATTTCTGCTCCAAAGTCTGCAATTGATTTATTATCTTGCCTAGTGTGTGTTAACTTAGCTTGTATTGCAACGTCAGATTTTACCGTAAGAAGCTGTTTCTTCATATCTGCCAAAAGACTGTCTACCGACGCGTAAGTAGGTGACAACCGAATCCTAGCACCCTGGGTAAGCCGTGTAGTTAGCACAAACTTAATCAAAAGAACACTATCGGTCCCTTCTAACATAGAACTATATAATCCTATAGCATCAATTAAATCTTGAGTAACTTGTTCATCTCCATTCATTTTCGGTAGTAAGCTAACCGCCGTTTTCAACGAAAACTTTTCTGCCGCCATTTTCTGTTCGTTACTGACCTCGCTCTCAAACTTAATAGTATTTTTGTACAAACTTTCTATGTTACTCACTAATTGCACTAATTCCTCTGAACATTTTTCTTTGCTCGTTCCTTCAATTATACATTTAAATTTACTATAAAGGGCTTTTGCTTCACTTATCTTTTTATCAAAGTTTTGTCCCTGTCGCCTACTGGAACCTAATTTAACAATAGCTTCTCTTAATAATTTTAACTGTAAAAATAACGTTGTTAACTCTACTTCCATTTGAACAAAAACTTATTGTCTCTAATTCACAATAAACCACAACATTGTCACCACACTTAGTACATATTTAAACACTTACTTCAGATCTTCCTGTCGCTCCGTATGCTCCTTAGGCCGTCTGCACTACTTTTTGCATCTCCCTTTGTCGTATTTTCTCTTCAATCCAGTTCTGGTGACATCTTCTATATAACCAGAATACCACGCCAATGATCATAAGCGCAAAACAAGTGGCTATAAAAAACAGCACCGTGTTGGTCGTTGCTAATTGTTCCTTCGTCACCGTCGCGACATTTGATCCTCCTGCTGCCGTCTGGGCTACTATTACTTCTTCTTTGGACGTCGTGCTTCCCATGGCGTTTCGATATTGTCCAACCGCTCTCGCAGGGTCTCGCAGGGTCTGCTCGAATCACAAGATCCGCTCGAATGGCAGGGTCCGTTCGAATGGCAGGGTCGCCATGTGATGTTGGGCTTGCCAACCTTCCGACAGGCAGGGTCCTTAGGTGTTGATGAGGGTAGACGTGTTAATAAAACAACAGAACTACATATCTAGGTATAGTCAAGGCAACCAATACCTACTAAGAAGTGCACACCTTTATTGAGTATACTACGCTATTTATACAAAGGAAAAGCTACGTGCTTATCTTAACTAATTACTATCTTATTAAATATCTTATTCTGTACGAGGCATTCCTATCGTCTACTTATCTTAACATTATCAATACTAACTAATCACTACGTGATCATAGACCACACCACAATATGCTGATATAAGTCTCATATAGTATTCAATAAATGATGGTTTTAGAATAACAAAAACAGTTTCAGTATTCGCGTATTTAAGTAACTATCACGCAGACATGTATTGTAGTTGTTTGTTTGTGTGTTTCTGTTCCATTCTATTCGCTTCTGTTGCATTCTATTCTGTTCTATTGCCATTCCATTCAATTCTGTTCTATCCTATGTTTTTACTCTATTCTAAGTATTTTGCCAAAAGTACATTTGTTTTTTTTTACTGATTACAAAAATATTAGTTCAAAATATAAATAAGTATAAAATAGACGCCTATTGTCGAGACTTGTGAACTCGGTCGGAAGATCGAGGAGTGTGGAAGCAGGATGGGGAGGGAGGCCTTTGCCCAGCAGTGGGACATAGGCTAAAAATAATAAATAATACAAAAATATTAGCAAAGTGACGTTAAAATATTGAATTTGATTATAAAATAAAGTGCCATGACGTCTTATCGCAACTAGCTGTTTCCCGAGATTTTACTCGAGTTTATTGTATCAGGTGCTATTAGAGTACCCGAAAACTACAAACTTTTAGTTTATCGATAGTTTGTTTGGGCTCTTAAATCAGTATAAAAAGAATGGTAGGAAGCACATGACACAAGTCTGGTATTTAGCCGGTATCAGACCGACTGAGAACTTTGATTGGAATCAAGATTTTCTTTAAAAAAAATATATATTTGTCAACCATCAGGTCAACTGTCGGCCAACTGTTTAGTACCTATGCAGTGCGGATACTGTTATTATCATCATCATCTCAGCCATAGGACGTCCACTGCTGAACATAGGCCTCCCCCTTAGATCTCCACAGATACCTGTTGGAGGCGATCTGCATCCAGCGTCTTCCGGCGACCTTTATAAGGTCGTCTGTTCACCTTGTTGGTGGACGTCCTACGCTGCGCTTGCTAGTCCGTGGTCTCCACTCCAGCACTTTTCGGCCCCATCGGCCATCCGCTCTGCGAGCAATATGGCCAGCCCATTGCCACTTCAACTTGCTAATCCGGTGGGCTATATCGGTGACTTTGGTTCGTCTACGGATCTCCTCGTTTCGGATTCGATCACGTAGAGAAACACCGAGCATAGCCCTCTCCATAGCTCGTTGAGCGACTTTGAGCTTTGTTAGACTGTTATTATACATGTCAGAATGGGTTCCTTCTATCTGGCAGAATTTTATTTGGCCGAATTTTATTTGGCATAACACACTTGGCATAATTTTTTTTCAACGAATGTTTTTAAGGCATAAAAAATATTTTGCATAATTATTGTTTCACCGAATATTTATATGCCCGAATTTACAGTTGCATACTTTTAAGATGGCAGAATTTTATTTCGCATAATTGCTTTTGGCATAGTTAGAGTTTCGCATTATTTCGTTTAGTTAGCATAATGTATATTTTGAGAAACTATTATTTGGTATAATCTCATTTGGCGTACTATGAAGATGGTAGAATTTTATTTAGATTCAATTTATTTAGCAAATTGCCATTTATAACCTTCAATTAAAAAACATTGTATTAAAAATTGAAGCTAGTAACGGAAACGAATCGCTGCAAAACCGACTCCACGTAGTCTTGTTTGCCCTACTCCTAGAGGGCAATTCAAAACCGCGTAGGCGCGGAGGGGCGACGCTCACCACCGCAGCTTCGGCTTACTGGCCGGTAGAGCCGGCCAGCCTCAACCGCGTCGGCGAGCGTTAAAACTACCTGCGCCTCAGCTCGCATGGGACCGCCGGAGCCACGCAGCGCCGGAGCCGTGACAGAAGCCATGCTTGCTGCATGTTGCATGCCTGCTTACAAGCTGCATGCCTGCTTGCATGCTTCCATGCTTCAGGCTTGTTTGCATGCTTCTTACAGGAAAATAAAAATTCCAAAACTATGCCAAAAGATGATTCTGACTATAAGCATTCTGAAATATGATAGTTCTGCCTTTTAATGACTACATAAATGAAATGTATGCCAAAAGGAAATACTGACTGGCAACTTTCTGCGAAATGATGTTTCTACTATTTAAGTATTATGAATATGAAATTTATGCCTAAAGATGATTCTGCTTGCCAAAATTATGCGTTTTTAATGTATGCTAAATGAGTGTATGCCACACGATTTTCTGCGAAATGAAGATTATGCCAACTGTTGGTATGCAAAATAAGATTATGCCATAAAAAGTTCTGCCATAAAGGGGGGACCCGTCAGAATATGTTCAACAAAATTAGTAGTTTTTAAAATAGACAGTGTGGGCAAAAAAACATTCATGTATGTACTAATGTGTATTATTTTATTATTAAAATAAGAATTCGGACAATTAGTACAAATAATAGGTTAGTTTTATTCACGAAATCTCTTCATACACCGGTTCCTGCGCTTGTCGTTGAGCCTCAATTTCTTTGTCACATTCTTTGCGAAACAGCATATTCAAATAAAATGGTTCCTTCTGAAAACACAAATAAACCTGTTTTTAATGTTTGTCACTAGTCTAAAGGCTCCGAAACCCGGAACTACAGAATCAATTTGTAAATTTTTTTGGAAGTTGTAACTTCGTTAAAAAGCAAGAAGATTCATCATAATCGTCCTTCTGTCCTTATCCCAATAGTATTTGTGTTCGGCACTGCATGTTATCTTCCACCATACTTTTCTATCTGCCATCATCTCACAAGTAACATTCCTCTTAGCCATGTCGACTTTTACAAAATCCAAGCATCGTTTCCAAGTCCTGGTAACTGGCCTAGTGGGTAAAGAATCAACCTCTCGAGTATGAGGGTGTGGGTTCGATTCCAGGTCAGGCAAGTACCAATGCAACTTTTCTAAGTTTGTATGTACTTTCTAAGTAATCTTAGACACCAATGGCTGATAAAAAGGTGAAGGAAAACATCTTGAGGAAACCTGGACTATATATATAGTCTGAAATCACCAACCCGCATTGAGCAAGCGTGGTGATTAATGCTCAATCCTTCTCCATGTGAGAGGAGGCCTGTGCCCAGCAGTGGGACGATAAAAAAGGCTGTAACAGTAAGCATCGTTTTGGTCGTCTCCTTCCGCTACATCCATCCACATTTATGCTCATCACCTTCCTCACAACATGATCCTCATATTACATCCCTGAAAATTGAGGGTTGAGAATACTTACTCGTTTCCTTGGTGCAGGTTGTGGTCCTGATGGTGAGGAAGTCTTCTTACAACAACGTTTTCTAACTACAGTTGTAATTGCGACTGCAAGAATGAGCAGTGCGACAGTAAAAGATGTATATACGACTGTAAGATTTCTGGTAACGCGAGAATCGGCTGAAATCACAAGAACAAATCGCTTTTATAAATGCACGGTCAAAGAGAATTTCAAGAACTTGGTCATATAAAGATAAATATCTTTCTTATTATTATTTTGTATGTCTCCTCCAGACCACGGGACTACAGAGTCCCGGATTTTTGGAGGCGAACGTGGGCCCGAAGCCAACACGCTGAAGCCTTTTTGAGACTAGTTTAATCAAATGGACGAACAAAACCGACGATTATCCCTGTATACACTACAGAAATGTCATCATCATCATCAGCCTATCGCAGTCCACTGCTGGACATAGGCCTCTCCAAGTGCACGCCACCGAGATCGATTTTCGGCTGCTCAAATGTACCCAAGGACAATCACCGGGGATTGTCCTTGGGTACATTCTGTGCTAAACTATTGCTAACTATGGAGGAAAACTACTTGGGCTATTGTGATGGGATATTAGTGGATTAGCATAAACGAAACTGTGAGAACTATGGCACCTGCCGATGACAATGTATTAAATACGTGTAAAAATGGTAGGTGGAGACTCGCCACCTCATTTACTGGGCCGCCTTGATTATAAGTGTATTCTTTCTGGCTGTCCTCATGTAAGAAGATCACCTAACTGATTTCGGCCCGATCCGGGCATCGAACCCGAGACCTCGTCCACAGCAGTCCCGGTATGTATGCGCCAACTAGACCAACGAGGCAGTTAAGACCATAATAAGAAGTAATTAAACTACATACACTGAGTCATGTTTTTCGATAAAATAAAGTCATTTATTTCATCAAAATTAGTTTGTGTCGCCATAGAAGCTTTGCTTATTGGTTCAGCTCTTTCTGTTTTTGTTACTTCGTTAGTGTTTTCAATTACGTTAGGAGGCTTATCAGATTTATTTAAATAATCATTTGGTTCTATTATACTGTGTAGTAGTTCCCTTGAAATCGCATTATTATCAGATTTCTTAACTGCGCAGTTTGCGTCTGAACATCTTTCTGAAACATCGTGTAAACCTCCTTCTGTTTTCGTTATTTTATTACTGTTTTCAATTATTTTCAAAGGCTTATCAGATTTGTTTGTATCATCAGGACCAAATATACTATCCAACAGTTCCTTTAAATCCGGATTATTATCAGATTTCTTAACTGCGCAGCTTTTGTCTGTACAGCTTTCTGAAAAATTATATATTTTTATTTTATATATATACCTACATAGATTATTTATTTTCAGAAAGGCACGTCAACAAAGCATCTAGTAGACTTTTAGTCGGCCGATAGTTTGTTTAGGCTCATAAATCAGTAAGAAGATGGCAGTAAGCACATCACAAAGATAATGTGTTTTCCCGGTATCAGACCTATTGAAAGGACAATGCCAGGGTCTGGGCTCAAAGTTTGCCCAGCAGTGGGAGTAGTTCCAGCTGGTTCCATAGTGCACTCTGAACACGAAATCCAAATATTTTTGAAATCGGTCCCAGAGGTCCCGAAAAAAACCGGTTCAAATGTTCTCCATAGATAGTCACTTAACAAAGCCTGAGCCATTTGCCCAGTAGCGGGAATGGTTAGAATAGGTTCTTTACTTCACTGTTATCACGAAATCCAAATATTTTGGAAATCGGTCGCAGAGGTCCCGAGAAAAACCGGTTCTAATGTTAATCTTGAACAGTCACTTTATAAAGCCCAAGCCATTTGCCCAGTAGTGGGAATGGTTAGAATAGGTTCTTTACTTCACTGTTATCACGAAATCCAAATATTTTGGAAATCGGTCGCAGAGGTCCCGAGAAAAACCGGTTCTAATGTTAATCTTTAACAGTCACTTTTTAAAGCCCAAGCCATTTGCCCAGTAGTGGGAATGGTTAAAATAGGTTCTTTACTTCACTCTTAAGACGGAATCCAAATATTTTTGAAATCGGTCCCAGAGGTCCCGAGAAAAACCGGTTCTAATGTTAGCCAGCCATTGTTAGCTAGCCATTTTAAGCAGCCCACAAACCTAACAACCTCTTTTCTTGAAATAACATTCAGATAGTTGGTGGTTTCACTGTTAATAGGATAAAAAAACAGGAATAGACGTTTAAAGGAAATTGTTGTTTCTCTTGCTTTTCAGTCTCTATCTACCACAATCAGTCCTAAGTTCATGTAGCGTCATGCAATTAATATCCGTTATGGCAATGGAAAAATCTTATCAAGACGAATAAAATAAGCTCGAACACGAGGTAGCAAATAGATACCGTTGAGGAGTTCCCTCGTCTCACTGTCGTCTCCATCGTCAGGTCAGGTTTTAACCTCCACTGTTTTGTGGTGTCGGAGACATATACCCGAATGACAAGTTTTTATTCGATATGTGCTTACAATTTCCGAGAGTTCCCTATTGTTTTAAGGTTTTTATCACCAGACCCTGGACCGAATAACAAACCGTTTGGAAAGTAAATCCTTTCAAACAATAAAATGATTGTTTAAATCGGTTGGTAAACGACGAAGTTATGCACGTACAAACGTAAAAAGAATACAAAGTAACTAAGAAACTCCTCCATTTTTTTAAGTCCGTAAAAAAAATTATCGTTCAATACCTCGTATTTGTCGATTAATATTATGTATAATGCATTTCAATTAAGATAATAAAAGTGGAATAGTTAAGAGTTCGTAAGCATATTTTTCGTAATATTGAATAAGAGTCAAACCAGTTTTTCTCAGGACTCCTGGGATAGATTTCGAAATATTTCGGTCTGGGACCTATTATAAGCCTATGGAACATAATACACTATGCAGTTACCGTGGACAACTCTTGAGCCCAACTTCCATACAAAGAATAGCATTGTCCTTTGATAGGAATCAAGATTTTCTCTTAAAAAAAAATTTTGCTGCTGCTTAGTCTGCAGTCTTTTCTATTTTAATGGAACCTTATAGCTGTAATAATAAGCGTCCAAGGTCGATTTCGGCCACGGCCACATACTGGCGCATTTGCGCTGACACAGGTGTACTCTCTATATTATGTACTCTCATAGCCCGATGGTATGACAATCCGACATGACCGGAGAGAGATCAGGCACAGGACCGATATTATAGTGTTTTCCGATGTATCTATCATCAACCCCCAGACTACAGGCTGCTTTGTGAAAGTTTCTTAAACCTACAAGGCGAATTTTGGTTCGACCCGGGAATCGAACCCGAGACCTTGTGCACAGCGTCATTGACCACTAGACCAACGAGACAGTCGAGAGTACTCACCATTTGAATTATGGCTAAACATTAACAAAGTCTTATTCCTCACATATCGAACAACTTGTTTCTCATCAAGCTCTTCATAAACTGTATAAAATAAACAACACAGCATATTGCCGTTGTGTTTTTTACCAAGTTTTTTAACCATCCTTGTTGTATTCATTGTTTCAATCTTATGTTTTTTTGTATTTATTAATCCAACATAAACATCTGTAAGTAAAAGGTAAATTTCATCATCATCATCATTCATCATTGCAATGTCACACTCTCATTTAGTCTCTTTCTTATAGAGTGAGCTGCAGGTTTAATCACCTAACAAGCCCTAGTGTCAGAGTTTTCTCAAATCCGCCTGAAGGCCTCTGACGTGGAATTGTAACAACGACTGCTACTGAGTAGCATTCGGAGACGCTGGCGCGACGTGGTTTCCAAGGCATGGTTGGTAACTAATTTTGTCATGTAGAATTATATTCTTTTTTGTTATCACGTCCCAGCTGTCATGAACATGTGTGGCAGTCGTTACGTGTATCCCTGAAAAGTGACTGGGTTGACGAGGACAAATAAGCAGTCGCTTCATGCGGCATACTGGTTCTCAGCTGCGCATCCAGTTAGACTGGAAGCCGACCCCAACATAGTTGGGAGAAGGCTTGGCAGATGATGACAACTAATTAGGTCTACAGGCTTTCTCACTTACATTTAGCGTTATTTGAATATTCTCCACAGTCAAATATGACGTCTTTTTTGTCTGTGAATATTAATTTGCTTATATTTTCATCACTTGCTAAAAGAAAAAAAAATGACATATTAAATCTTGTTAATCTAAAGAATAGAATTCATGGATTGTTTAGAATTAGCTTTTCCTCGCGGTACATCCGCGTCCTGGCGGAAATACTTCCCGCAGAAGAATGAAAGAATGAATGAAAGTCTATACTTAAAATACTATGAGGCTGTGGAGTTTATTGGCTGTGTCTCTCAGGAACCACTAGTCTGATTTGAAAAAATTGTTTCAGTGTTAGATAGCTCATTTATCGAAGAAGGCTATAGCTTTTTATCAGGGTGTGTGTGCAGAGGTTTTCACGGGATGCGAGTGAAACCACAGGCAGAATCTAGTTCTAATATAAAGATATAAGTTATATTACTGCAGGTGTCATCAAAATACAGTAGATATTGCGTGTAAGAGGACCAAACATCCATCCATACATAAATGAATGTTATTTTGTATTAGGGTTCCGTACCCGTACCGTAAGGGTAAAATGGGACCCTATTGTTTTCGCTCCTCTGTCCGTCCGTCTGTCACCAGGCTGTATCTCATGAACCGTTATAGTTAGAGAGTTGAAATTTTCACAGATGATGTATTTCTGTTGCCGCTAAAACAACAAATACTGAAAACTAGAATAAAATAAATATTTTGGGGGGCTCCCATACAAAAAACGTAATGTTTTTGCTCATTTTCTAAATAATGGTACGGAACTCTTCGTGTGCGATTCCGACTCGCACTTGGCCGGTTTTTTCTTCCAATAGTCATTAAAGAAATATTAAAATTGGCGAAGAAAGTTTTGTTTATAACTATCCCGACTTTACTAGTAGCAGCTAAAAGAAACATATACTTACGTTTAACATACGATTTGAAAACAATTTTGTTGGATTGCAGAAGATCAGGCATTACTCTCAAAAAAGTATTATTGTCGAAACTTTCTAAATAAAACTGATATTTCACCATCTCAGCTTTTATCTTCAGTTCGGGTCCAACATTAGAATCTGTAACACAAAAGAACCAAAGAATAAAGTTTTTGAATTACTATAATAGGCTGCGTTCAAACCAAACTGATTGTGAGCCGCCGAATGTCAGCGTCTATGCAAATTAAGTGTTCCAGCCTTTTTATCGTCCCACTGCTGGGCTGCGGCCTCCTCTCACACGGAGAAGGATTGAGCATTAATCACCACGCTTGCTCAATGCGGGTTGGTGATTTCAGACTTTATAGTCCAGGTTTCCTCAAGATATTTTCCTTCACCTTTTTATCAGCCATTAGTGTCCAAGATATACAAAGATATACTTAGGTACTTAAGTACATACAAACTTAGAAAAGTTGCATTGGTACTTGCCTGACCTGGAATCGAACCCACACCCTCATACTCGAGAGGTTGGTATGCATATTACGCATAACGTATCGTCGGTTAGATGTGAACAGAAAAGTGAATATGTATGGAAATACAATCATACAATACATTTGCTCACATTCAGCGGGTGATAGTCAGTTTGGTTTGAACACAGCGTAAGGGAAAGTAATCTGACTGAGTATACGTCGCGTAACGACAAAACAGACAAATAGGTGTATAATATTGGCACGACTATTGAGCGCTGACCTTCACCTGCGCAAAAGTAATTTATTGGGTCCCTTTTGTGGCATGAAGTGAGACGCGGGGGCGGGCTAAAGCGGTGATTGGCCCGCAGCGCATCGCGTCATAGCCGTCACTCGGGATTGGTTCTTTGCTAATACATCACTTCTGCGCAGATGAAGGTCAGCGCTCAAGATTCGTGCCGATAACTATAGGTATTCGATGAAACATCAAAACATTCACACCTAACCGATGATGCGTTAGTGCGTCAATCATACATTTACGATACGCCCGACGCATTTTCTGTCAAGTATGAATCTACCCTTACGGTACGTCCTATAATTATTATAGAACCTATAGCAAAGATTCGTTCGATTATAATATAAAATAACTAAATAAATAAAATTGTTATGACGATTTCATCCATATTAGAAAGCACGCTAAATTGGCGGGTCCCGGCTTTTATTTGACCATCCTTGACAGTCGATACGGGTTGTTAGACGCCAGTCTGACAACCAGTCCTACCAAACGTGTCAGGTTGCCCGGGTAACTGGGTTGAGAAGGTCAGATAGGCCGTCGCTCCATGGAGCACACTGGTACTCAGCTGCATCTGTTAGACTTGGAGCCGAACCCAACATAGTTCGGAAAAGGTTCGCCAAATGAAATGAAGAGTACTTACTGCAGTCGTAGAAATGTTGCCAGGTAGTGTATGATGGTTTTTTGTGAGAATTATCATAAGTACAAGTGTACAGAATATTGTTATATTTGTGACAATCAAAGCTTATTGGTTCCTCTGTAACAGAAATAAAACAAAAACATTATTTTTTTGTTCGAGCACACACTGGATAAAAATATATACTTTTTTTTTTAATCTTTTATTTTTAAAGGCTTAAACGCTGCTGCGTTATGCCAGCCTCGTAAGGTTTTACACAAATTAAATAAAAAAAAGAAATAATAAAGAAAAAGAAACACAACGTAAATACAGATATACATATATTTTCTACTAGCGACCCGCCCCGGCTTCGCACTGGATATCAGTATTTCCCCACAATTTAATGGATGTTATTATACATCTAAACCATCCTCTTTAATCACTCTATCACGTAAACGTCTCATCGGGCTATGAGAGTGAAGGAAAAGGGAGTGCACATGTGTCTGCGCAAATGCTCGTGCACTATAATATGTCCTGCGCAGCTGGCTGATCTCGTTATATATTACTTTGCAGAATTCTTAAGAATATGTGTACTTACTTGAGTTAGGATAATACACTGTATGTATTGTTTTAAGATGCATGTCGTTATCTATATTGTCTTCATCGTAATCATTATTAAATACGGGTTTGGAAGAATAATGTGCTCCCACTCGTTTATTTACAAAAACTGAAATAAAAGTGTGAGAAAAATTATAAGTTAAACCACGACAGACTTTTATGCCCGTTTTCACCAACAATCTCTTAACGTTTCCCTAACTAAGTGTCACTTAGAATAAGGGCTTCCTCGATAATAAAGGTTATAAATACGAATTTCGTTTTCACCAAAGTTTAAGTGGCACACTTAAACTTTGGTGAAAACGAAATTCGTATTAAGTGTTCCCTAAATGCTCTTAGGGATCCCTAAATTTAGATATTTGTTGGTGAAAATCTGCATTAGTCACCTAAAATTGATAGGATGATTCATTTTACATAGGTACTGCAACTTTTTGCAGATGTTTTTTTTGGGCTCATAAATCAGTGAGAAGATGAATGGTAGTATGCAAATTACAAACATTAGCCGTCGTACCACAAAAACTTTTAAACGTCTGTTGAACACTTGTCTAAAAATGTCAGATTATGACTTGAAATAAGGTCTATTGTCAACAAGTCCTACAAGAAGAGAAAGCAATTTCTTTTTTTTCTTCTTAAGTTTTATTTATTTCTTACATTTTACAATAATATATACCTACTGGAAGTTTATTTGTTTTATTTACATAGATATTTACTATACATATTTACAATAAATATCAAAAACTATCCTTGTAAAACAAACAACTAAAAAGCGTCAAAAAATTCGTCCCCATCGCTGTCATCTGGGAGCGTGCCCAAGAGGCTGGCAGCATTACCTCGTTGGATCGCCATGCTGATTCTTTGGTCACGAGAAGCGTCAACCAGCCGCCTAGAGAGATCTTTAAATAGAATGTGGGCATTCGGACCCCACGACCCGAGGGTTTCAACCCCAAACGGTTCGAAAATATAGTTTCCGACAAGGCCACTATATTTCCGCCGCTTGAGGTTCTCCGCAGCCGTAGCGGCAGCAGCAGCACAGCACGCAGAACTTGGAAGGTGTGATGGCGCAAGAGTATCGACACAGGTTGCGTCCCATACTAAAGGCCTACCCATCTTCCAAGGGAATAACGACATGCCGTCTGGTCTCTTACCGTCGTCGCGTGCCAAGCCGTTTGGTTCTAATACGGCTGGTACCCCTACTTGCTTCTCATATCACTTGTCAGTGGCAGAATCGTCGACATCAACATCGACGGCATTGATTGCCAGAAACAAAAAATAGAAGGTCTATTGTGCAGCCACACTTTTTTTAGACAAGTGTTGAACAGATGTTTAACTTTTTGTAGTAAGTCTGTAGGTATTTAGCCGGTATCAGACTGAAAACCTTGATTGGAATCAAGATTTAATTTAATTTAAAAAAATCAACCATCGGGTCAACTGTCGGCCGACTTCTGTGTTGTTGTGTCAAATATGTTAAATTTGAAATGTCGTTATAAGTTGACAGTAAAGTTACAGTAAAAGTTTATTTTTTTCTTTTTAGCGCATTTAAATAAAAGCTTGTTTTTAAAGATTTTTTTACCTCAATTTATTTTATACTTTTTAGTTTTCACCTGGTAAGTTCCTAAGTCTGTTTGCACTTTATTCTACTTGTCAAGCCCTGTCATTGGATACCCATATGGATGGGATTGAAAAAAATAGGTTATTCACCATTTTGTAGCGGCGGCCATCTTGGATTTTAATTTCGTAAAGTGCAATGTGTTCTACTTGTCAATCCCTTTCATTTGATACCCATATTGTATAGGTACCTTAAAAATAACTAGTCCGCCATCTTGTATATTTAGCCATATTGGACTTAGAATGACGTCACATAGCTTAGCATGCATTGTCATCCAAACTAAACATGTATGCAAAATTTCAGCTCAATCGGTTGAGGGCAAGTGCCTTAAAATTGAGTTGTAAAATTTCACCCGAACACACATAGTTATACATACATACATACATACATTGCAAGTTAAATAAAAGCTTGTAATATAAAATAAACACTTCAGGGGACTCACAAACAACAAACGTAAGTTTTTGAAGTTCACTTTTCTTGCCGACACAAAATTTTCGCTGATACCCTAAACCACCCTGCATCGGAGAGCACGTTAATGTCAGTCCTGCTTGTGATATCTCTCCGGTGGTGTCGGATTGTCGTCCCATCGCGCTATGAGAGTGAAGGAATAGTGAGTGCACCGCAGTCCAAGCAAATGTGCGTGCACTATATTATGTCCTCCGCTATAATATTTCAACACGGAGGTTCTCCGTCGATCGTCTATGTCAGGTATAGAGAGTTTCCTGATGAAGGGACAATTGCGCTGGTGCGGTCACCTTGTACGTATGGAGTCCTCCAGATTGCCTAAGACTGTTTTTTACTCTGAGCTCAGTACTGGCAAACGCCAATCTGGAGGGCAATATTTGCGATACAAGGACGTACTAAAGCGCCACCTAAGATCAGTTGGCTTATCGCCAACTTCATGGGAACAACTAGCGACCCAAAGACCTGAGTGGCGCAGAACTGTTCATAAGAGCGTACAGGATTTTGAACAGCGGCGTCTTGAAGCCCTAGACGCCAAGCGTCAGCTCCAAAAATCACGCCCTAAGCCCTTCTATAACTACACTTACAATGCGCAAGGGCAACTCTACTGCGCTATTTGTGACCGCGTGTTCAAGGCAAAGTTTGGTTTCGCGAGTCATGTACGAGCCCATGAACGAAACCAAACTGCCGATATATGCCAGGGTGTCGCCGTCGACGGAAACGTCTAGGAGGACATCATCATCATCATGTCCCGCGCAGCTGACTGTTCTAAAATAAGAACAGCCTAAATAGCGTGAACGTCATTTTTATTTTAGTACTTAGTACTTATGTTTTCGATGCAAACAAAAATAAATTTAAATAGTTCTACTTACAGGTTGCAGAGCACGTCTGAAACGCAGGAAAAATCAATAGAACAGTGAAAAAATAAGCTTTCAAAATATTCATTTTGATATATTAATTAACTATGTTGCAATCATTACAATATGCGTACATTTTGCCACGGTGAACACAAATGAGGATGCTAAGTATGATTGGGCAGAATTAAGTTATTTATTTTAGTAATTATTATCTTGAGCTTACGTCATATAATTAATTGTATTAGAATATTCCCTAGAATCCACTTTATGCATTATCCTTGCCTGTAAAACTAAAAACTAAATACATATAGCTGTATTAATAATTAAGGATAAATTTTATATAAATTACTTTTGCATTTAAGGGAAGCATTTAAGCCAGGCTTGGTGCGGTAGGTCCATAGATGGCTGACCATTTTGTCATAACGAGTTCTTACATGTTTCGCGTAGCACAATAAACTATAGGTCCCGGCTGTCATTTGAACATATATGTATATGTATTTGGCAGTCGTAACGGGTAGTTAGAAGTCAGTGAGACAGGAAGCCGACCCTAACATAGTTAGGAAAAGGCTCTGGTGATGTAGAATATATGTACTTACTAGCTTCCGCCAGCGGCTTCGCCCGCGTGGTGTGTTGATAAAAAGTAGCCTATGTGTTAATCCAGGGTATCACTTATCTACATACCAAATTTCAATCAAATCGGCCCAGCCGTTTTTGCGTGATTGAATAACAAACATACATCCATACATTCTCACAAACTTTCACATTTATAATATACTAGCTGCCCGCCCCGGCTTCGCCCGTGGTACTTACATGTATTATACATACAAACCTTCCTTAAGAATCACTCTATCTATTAAAAAAAACCGCATCAAAATCCGTTGCGTAGTTTTAAAGATCTAAGCATACATACGGACATACAGCGAAAGCGACTTTGTTTTATATTACATATGTATTGAAGTAGGATTTATTTATTTCCCGTTTTCAAGAGGTGTTGTAGCGGTAATAATAGACCATCTTTGAACATTTCATAAAGTGGAGAAAGAATGACAGCGAAGTCGGAATCATATTCTTATCGAATGAACTGCAGGTTTCCGAAACACAGTCATTGATGTCCAAACTTAGAAAAGTTGCATTGGTACTTGCCTGACCTGGAATCAAACTCAGCCCTCATACTTGAGAGATTGGTTCCATACCTACTAGGCCAGTCTTTCCCAAAGTGGGCGATAACGCCCCCTTGTGGGCGCTGCAGGTCTCAAGGGGGGCGGTAAGAGACCCAGAAAGAAAATGGGGGCGTTGTGTATAGGCCAGGGGGGTAATTTGTAATTTTATTTAGCTAGGAGGCCTCTTAGACAACGACTGCATGAGCTCTCGACTCTCAACAACAACTTGTGAACATCAACTAATATGAATTAAAAGATTGCTCAAATTCGGTTCTATATTTCTCTCCGCGTAGTTCATATATCTGTCCTATTTTATCGAATATAGAAAAAAATAAAATCATGTCACTGTCAATCGGTCGCTCCGTTTCGTAATTAAAGTACCTAGACACAAACAAACAAATAAAAAGGCAACAGACACACTTTCGAAGAAGTTATAGTGGTTTTTAAATAGGTGATAACCGGCCAAATGCGAGTCAGACTCGCGCGCGAAGGGTTCCGTACCAGAGCAAAAATGGGCAAAAAAATCACGTTTGTTGTATGGGAGCCCCCAAAATATTTATTTTATTCTAGTTGTCAGTATTTGTTGTTATAGCGGCAACAGAAATACTTCATCTGTAAAAATTTCAACTCTATGTTCAGTTCAGTTCATGAGATACAGCCTGGTGACAGACGCACGGACGGACGGACAGATGGACGGACAGAGGAGCGAAAACAATAGGGTCCCGTTTTACCCTTTGGGTACGGAACCCTAAAAATGGGGGCGCTAAAAAATTATTCTCAAAGTGGGCAGTAGACAAAATTAGTTTGGGAACCACTGTACTAGGCCAATAGGTATTACTTTTTTCATTTTTTTTAAATACCTACATTAGATGGCTCTTAAACAACTGAAATTGTTTAAAAACATCTTAAACCTTGTCAAAGTGCTAATCGGATCCAAATATAGGTAATTTTTCAGAATTTTGTGAAAGAAATAACAAAAGACGTCACATCATTTCGTATTTGAATCGAAAACAACACATCGAAGGTTTGGCTTGCAATAAGTTAAGTGACACGTCACTGAATAATAATTCAAGTGTTGTGTTATTCTGTAAAACTTTATTTTATTTATTAATACCTTTTGCACAATGTCCAACGCCTTAGGCGTTCTTTGCCAGTATTACTTTTTTTTTAACGACGTCGAAAATCATCAAATTACTTACCACTCCCGCTGTCAGTTAGCAGCGGTGAGGGAGTGTCAGACTCTTACTGACTAAAAACCGTCGTGTTCCGTCGTAGGCCTTTTATGTACCAGGGCCGCGGTAACTCTTTCGAACTATCCCGCAGCCCCGGCAAGCCTTGGCCCTGTTGGGCAACGCTAGGCTTGCTGACGTCTCTTTATTTTATAAATTGTGAACAACAACATATATTTATGTACCAAACATAATACATATAACACAAACAAAAGTCGGTTAAAAATGTCATTTTCGGCGTACAAAAAGTTTTCCCCATCGCTCGACAGATGTCGCCTGTAGTCTTTTCTGAATCGCGGTATGGTTTCGTTCACAATTCTGACTAAGTCACTACGAAGATATATATGCGCAACTGATAGGTAGGAAGAAACGCATACTCTCACAATTTCTTAATTTTTGGTCGGATTGCACTGTGCTATTGCTGGTGCAATCCTTGTAAATTACAAAAAAATATGTCCTTAAATAACTAGCGACCCACCCCGGCTTCGCACGGGTGCAATGCTCCACTATTCAATGGATTTTATTTTATTATACATATAAACATTTCTCTGAAATCACTCTGTCTATAAAAAAACGCATAAAATCCGTTGCGTAGTTTTAAAATGTAAGCTTGCATAGGGATACCTATAGGGCAGAGAAAGTGACATTATTTTATACTCATCCTCCGAGCCCTTTTCCCAACTACGTTGGGGTCGGCTTCCATTACATTATTTTATACTATGTAGTGATAGTGATTATATTTTTATAGTAAAACTACAGTTCTATTAAAAAACTTCTTAAAACTCTGCAATCGTTAACTTAACCTCTAAATACATATTTTTACTATGTAAATATCAAGTAATATGTGCCTATATTAAAAAAAAATTGCAACATACAATATACATTAATCTACAAAATACAATACATATAACACACAAACATTACGATTTTTATACACAAAAACGACTTTTTCGGCGTATTAAAAGTTTGCCCCATCGCTCGACAGATGTCGCCTGCAGTCATTTCTGAATCGCGGTATGGTTTCGTTCACAATGTTAACTAAGTCCTTTCGAAGATATTCATAATATGAACAATTGGAACGACGGTAACGGACGGATCCGGAAGAAGTTCTATCACACACACTATCACATTTTTTGCAATTTTTGGTCGGATTGCACTTTGTTAATGCAATCCTTGTAAACGAGAAAAAATGTAAATGTGTATATATGTATAGAACATTTATTAATGCCACTTTTCGCTGTAATTTTATAAGTCAAGAACGGGCTCACCTATCCAAACCAAATGTTTAGGCTTTGTTTAAATTGTGTAAAATTTTGTATTGTGACTGTAAACGTACTTTACACAATTATATACATACATTTTCCTCATGGTGGCCTAGTGGGTAAAGAATCAACCTCTCGAGTATGAAGGTGTGGGTTCGATTCCAGTTCAGGCAAGTACCAATGCAACTTTTCTAAGTTTGTATGTACTTTCTAAGTTTTTGTTGGACACCAAAGGCTGATAAAAAAGGTGAAGGAAAACATCTTGAGGAAACCTGGACTTATACAGTCTGAAATCACCAACCCGCATTGAGCAAGCGTGGTGATTAACGCTTAATCCTTCTCCGTGTGAGAGGAGGCCTGTGCCCAGCAGTGGGACAATAAAAAGGCTGTAACAGTAACAGTATACATACATTTTGCAGTGGGCCATTCTCGAACCAATACAGGGTCTCCGTTCCCCCGTTCGTCGTATGCTAATTATAATAAGAACTTTGAACATATTGACATCTTGACTGGTTCCATGGGCCAGTTCAAGAGTCTTATTCATAAGTCACTCCCTAATAATATTAACGTCAACATGTTATCATAGTTTATGCCCAGTATTGTTTGTATATATCTATATATCTCAAACATCAACATCGTCCGAGCCTTTTTCCCAACTATGTTGGGGTCGGCTTCCAGTCTAACCGGATTCAGCTGAGTACCAGTGCTTTACAGGAAGCGACTGCCTATCTGACCTCCTCAACCCAGTTACCCGGGCAACCTGATACCCCTTGGTTAGACTGGTGTCAGACTAACTATAGTTAGTCTTTGTATCTTTCAACTTTAGCTTAACTTTTTATGTCTCTATATATTTTTGTTAATTTGTGGATAACGTTATGGGTTGCATTGTTACACCTATTTTAGTTTATAATGACTGTAAGTACACTATTTACAATCTAGCTGGTTTATTGTCTCTTCCCAATAAAAAAAAAGAAAAAAAAAAAAAAAGATTTTAGAATCGCCCAACAAAAGTTGCAATGAAATAAATGAAATGTAAATCAATGATTTCCCGACTATTATGTAGATGTAATTCCCGAGTAAAGTGAGTTCCGTGCTATTAATGGATTGATCACTGTGTCGGTAAGTCAATTATTTCTGTTATTATTGTAATTACTAAGTATTTTAGGGAACATTTTTTATGTATTGGGCACGCTTAACATCCTTGGCAGTCGTTACGTGTAACCAGAAGCCAGTAAGTCTGGCACCAGTCTTACCAAGGGGTACTGGGTTGCCCGGATAACTGGGTTGAGGAGGTCAGATAGGCATTCACTCTTTGTTTAAACATTGGTACTTAGCTGCATCCGGTTAGACTGGAAGCCGACCCCAACATAGTTTTATTTTATTTTATTTATTTAGGGACAATTAACAACCACAATATACAATCCATACTAATAAATTAACAATAAGTGTGATAAAAATATTGTGGCCCACTGCATTATCCTCATTTTAACAAAAATATTAGGTAATGAGTGCGCCCAAATGAGCATTATTAATTAAATAAATACGATACATAACAATGGTATTAAAACATTACAAATAAATAATTAATTAAAATAATGCAAAACGAAACAAAATCAAATCACCATCATAATCACAATAATAAACAATAAAATTATACAGAAATCAATTTAACATTAAAACAATACAGCACAAAATCAAGTCATATAAGCATCAAGATCATAATCGTACATATTCATTCATAGTTGTTCATAAGTGCTTGTAAAGGCCTAAATGAAATAAATGATTTGACTTTGACTTTGACTTTGAGTTGGGAAAAGGCTCGGCAGATGATTATGAACAGTATTTTTCTAATGTTCATTCAACTTCATTATGTGAAAATATACGAACTTTTGCTGTGTCACGCAAAACTAGAATTTGTAACTTAATACGCTTGCATAAATGTGTATTAAGTCACAAACAATTACATTTTTAACCGACTTCCCAAAAAGGAGGAGGTTCTCAATTCGGCCGGTATGTTTTTTTTTTTTTTCTATGTATGTACATCGATTACTCCGAGGTTTATAGACCGATTTACGTGATTCTTTTTTTGTTCGACGCGGAATAGCTGCCAGTTGGTCCCATAGTCATCAGGTCAGGATCTGATGATGGAAACCCTGAGAAATCGAGGGCAACCTTCGAAAGTTGTAGGTATACATAGGGTAAAAACTTGACACTCAGGTGTATCCCTGAAAGTACTATTCAACAGTGAAGGTTTGGAGCTGACCTGATGATGGAGACCAGAGAGGGTCGAGGGAACTCGACAACGGAATATGTAAACTACCTCGTGTTTGGGCTTATATTATTTGTATTGACGAGACCTTTGCAACAGTGAAGGTTTGGAGCTGACCTGATGATGGAGACCAGAGAAGGTCGAGGGGACTCGACAACTGAATATGTAAAATACCTCGTATTTGGGCTTATATTCTTTGTATTGATGAGAACTTTCCACTTATATGGATAGTGACAACTATTCGTATCACTGAAAAGCAGTAAATAAAAAACTTTTTTACAAAAAAATTAAACCGACTTCCAAAAACACTAAAAAGCAAAAAAAAAAAACTAATTTTAGGTGCATCGGCCTACAAGTCGGTGGCAAAATTAACTTAGTAACATTCATTAGACACCGACTTCTAGGCCGATGCACCTAAAATTAGTTTTTTTTTTTTGCTTTTTAGTGTTTTTGGAAGTCGGTTTTTAAATATTAAATATAAAAATAAAAAACATTTAAAAATATAAAAAGTCATACAAACGATACATATACATAATACCTGGGTATTTATATGTATCGTTTGCGGAGAGTGATCTCAGGTTTATAGAATCTGAGAGTTCTACTCCCTCAGATTCCACAATTCCCCCTCGCTTTACATGCATGACTGCACATTTGTCCACACCGAACTCCATCCTGATGCAACTACTGAAAGTTTCAGTGACCTTCAGTAGCTTCATCAGCTGCAATTCCGTGGTAGCAAACAGTTTCAGATCGTCCGCATTAATGTGTTATACTTTTCACGGTTTCGTCCGCGTTCCAGGGGAACATCTTAATGTACCCGGATAAGATATAGTCTTTGTCATCCAGAAATAGCGTAGTGTCTTTATAGTTAAATATTTTTTTTTATATTGGTTTAGTATTTTTGAAATCTAACCAAATCTCAGTTAGTCAGTCAGTCAATAAATCAGTCTAGCCGAGGGGTATCAAGTTGCCCGGGTTGAGGAGGTCAGATAGGGCAGTTGCTCCTTGTAAAGCGCTGGTACTCTGCTACATCCGGTTAGACTGGAAGCCGACCCCAACTTAGTTGGGAAAAAAGGCTCGGAGGATGATGTTTCGTATTTTTGAACAAACAAAACAAACCAAAATGCTTCTCTTTATTATATTAAGTAGTTCAAATTGGAAATTCTTGTCCCAACTATGTTGGGGTCGGCTTCAAGTCTTACCAGATGCAGCCGAGTACCAGTGTGCCAGTTGGAGCGACTGCCTATCTGACCCCCTCAACCCATATACCTGGTCAACCTGTTTCATTGAAACAGTATATTCGTATACATATTCAAGGAAATCGATTTAAGTGAGAAATAAATTAAACTAAGTGTAAAGGTTAACTCAATACAAAGTTATGTTAATTGTCTTTGAATTCCCTTTTTTAAGAATAATTAAATAACGAGTCAAGCATACGGAATATAAGTTACATAACGCCATTGTCATGTATCGAATCAAAACCACAGTTTTACATAGCTATTATTATCAAATATATGTAATCACCGAAAATGTGACTTCTCCAAAAAAAAAACACCCGTTTGTTCGCGATCAAAATATGTGTATATGACCTTTTCACGTTTCAACAAGTGTTTGGGCACAAAGGTTGCAATTCCGCGGACATTATAGAAATGTGCACGCAATTTGTTATTGCTTTCTGGAACGAATAGACCTTTTTCTTAACGACGTCAAAAATCATCAAATGATTCCTCCCGCTGTGGGTTGGCAGCGGCGAGGGAGTGTCAGACTCTTACCGACTAAAAACCGTCGTGTTCCGTCGTGGGCCTTTTATGGTCTCTGCACACAGCGGGCGCGGCGCGGCGGGACGGGACGGCGACGCGACGCAATGTACTAGATCGTCGCGTCGCGTCGCGCCGAGCGGGACGGCTCTGTGTGATGTCGTCCGTAATATCTAGTACATTACAACTGCTCAGCGTCGCGTCGCCGTCCCGTCCCGTCGCGCCGCGCCCGCTGTGTGCAGCGACCATTATGTGCCAGGGCCGCAGTATCTCTTTCGAAGAACCCGCAGCACCGGCAGGCGTTGGCCCTACTGGGCCCCCAGGAACGAATAGACCTGAAGATACATTTGTGTGTTTTAATTTACGTTTACGTTACGGGTAGTCACAAGTGCAGAGAGTACATACGGCACTGAGTCATAATATCTAGTTATGGCTCTTATAAGGCAGCTCGGTCACTTAGAAAGCAATATTAGAAAGGGCTAGAAATTTGCTAGAAATTTCTCTGCGTGTTCGAATCATAAATATCCGCAGAAGAACCAAAGTCACAGACATAGTCCGAAGAATTGCAAAGCTGAAGTAGCATGGGGCACATAGGTCGCAGAACAGGGGCTCGATTCTCCTAAGTTAATAATGTCAAAATCGAATAGAAATTGAATCGCAATATGATCACAATAGCAGTTTTAACCATATCGGGCATTCTGCTACTAATATAAGACCAATCGTATTCCAACGACATTCGATTGCTTTGCGATTGGTCTGCTATTTTGATGATTTTGGTCTATACGGTAGTCTGCTCTACAATCATATTGCAATCGTAAGTAATTTGCAGACAATGTGATTCATTATTGATTGACAGAAAAGGATAAAAACGTTAATTTGAAAGAAAAAATAGCGGAATGCCACATACGCTTCAATCGTAATTAAGTCGGGATTGGATCTCAGTCGAATATGAATCGTATGTCGCTTAAGTAAAATTAGGAGAATCGGGCCCCTGATGACTAACTAGTCAGAAAAGATCTAAAAAGGCGACCAGGAAGATGCAGTAATGGCAGGCTTCCCACTCGATGGACGGACGATCACGCCAAGATCTCTAAGAAATCGTGGATTTGGGAGACTGAAAACCGCAGAAAATGCCAAATCTTGAGCCCTTTCGGCTGAAACCGCGACTTACAAGCCAGAATGTCTGATAACCATTATTGCAAAGGGGTCACTGGTCATATAACAGGTTACACACTTTATCAGCTGAATCTATTTATACTGAAATTAACCCAGAATAGTAAAATAGATGTAAATTACTAGTCAGAAGACGTCATAAGATCCAGAACAATTAGATTATGCGCATTATAAACAGTCGAATTGTAGTAAAAGTCACAAACAAACAATGTAATTGAATTTACAGTTCTATTAATAAGTTCTTCTTGAACGTAACAATGACAAACGTATTGTAATAATGCCCTGATTACCTGAATGATCTGATTAATTTTGAATACTAAAACTCTTTTACAATGTCATTGTGATAATAGAATGGGTTGGATTTAAATACCGTTATATATTAGACCTTTTTTTAACGACGTCAAAAATCATCATATGACCCGCTGTGGGTTAGCAGCGGTGAGGGCCTTTTATGTACCAGGGCCGCGGTAACTCTTTCGAACAATCCCGCAGCCACGGCAGGCCTTGGCCCTACTGGCCACTGGAACGCTATTAGACCTCGATTTAGAATTCCACGTCCGCCTGTAAGATTCTACGTAGTACCTACTACGTTTAATAAGCACCCGGACATTGCAAATATGTATTTAGTCTGCCGATAATTTGTTTGGGTCCATAGATCAGTATGAAGATGAATGGTGGTACGCACATAACGAAGATCAGGTATATAGCCGGTATAATACCGACTGAAAACTTGGAATCAACATTTCATTAAAAATATATATTATTATGTGAAAAGGGATGGGACATTAATCGGTAGTAACACCTAAGGTATAATAATAATGTCATCCATATAAAGATGTTATCTACCCAGACACTGACTACACCTTGATTGTAAAAACACCTTAGCAATCACCTTTACTTAAAAGTCATGTCTTTTACAGATCTGAAGAAAAAGGCAGCAAATAACCAGTAATCAAAATGGTTACGAAAGAGGAAATAGATCCAGCTCAGGCCTTTGAGTCTAAATTAATGAGTCTGAATAAGACTATGGATGAACTGACTGCACGTGGAGACTCGGACGTGCAGCAATTCTACCACGGCACAACCGTGTTCGTGACAGGCGGCTCCGGCTTCCTCGGCAAGCAGCTCGTAGAGAAACTCTTCAGGTGAGGGGATAATTTAATATTAACCTAAAACATGAAATTGATCAGCTACGAAGGCGAGACATGGATCTTGCATAATAAACCGAAGAAAACCGGGCGGTATAATGATGATGATGTTCTCCTAGCCGATTATCGGCTACGGCGTCTGTACTCAAGTAAGGAGATTAGCCAACTGCGCAGGACATATAGTGCACAAGCATTTGCGCAGACACAGGTGTACCCACTATTCCTTCACTCTCATAGTCCGTTGGGACGGCAATCCGACACGACCGGAGAGAGATCAGACGCATGACCGACATTTACGTGCTCTCCGATGCACGGGTGTATCAATCACCAACATCCAGGCCCCGGGTTGCTTTGTGAAAGTCTTCTAAAACCCACAAAGCGATTTCGGCCCGACTCGGGAATCATACAATAAGTAACATTTATTTAACAAGAAACAACAACTGAAGATTTTTATTAGAGTTCACTTTGTCAATTGTCCAAAAAAATAATAATACTAACACATTTTTCAGGGCCACAAAAGTAGCAAAAGTCTTCGTTCTATTGAGACCAAAGAAAGGAAAACAGATGCTGGAGAGACTTCAGGATATGTTAAAGGACCCCGTGAGTAGTTTTGTGTACTCTTCTGTTGACTAAATTCGTAGAAAAAAGACTTACACCAAAACAACGAAACAGCGTAATGCGGCAACACAGAAAACTACCTACTTACAACGCGAATTATAACGATGCAATCTCTTCAAAAAACGTCAACTATTCAGAATATATTTTAAGTTTAAAATTGTTTAATAGTTATTGATCACATCAAAAGACAAATAATGAAAACACGTCAGAACATCGCAGAAATGTTCAACCCGAATCACGTTCATGTGATGTGTTGCGCGAGCGACGACGTTGCAACTCAAAGTAATTGTTTGTAACGTGCTGTTCAAGATACACTCTAATAATATTTAGGATGCTAATAGTAGCACTTATGCAATCATAATATTACTTTGCAGGTTTTTGATATTCTTCGGGACACACAGCCAGACTTCGTTGACAAACTAGTACCAATAGCTGGTGATGTCGCTGACATGAGACTGGGCATCAGCAATAAAGACTGGGATACTATTACAGAGGAGGTAAGCTAGTCAGAATATAAGCATTAGTTTGCTTGTTCAAGAGTTGTATGAACGCATCGACAAATGCGTATACAGGGTTACTGGTAACTAGACCGCATCCTTTCATGAGGTGATAGTATAGGTCAATACGGACAAATTTGACCCTGGGATACACTGGGCAAAAGTTAACCCGTTTCAAGATAATCGAATCTCAAGATCAGTCGTCTAGGTACACGTATAAATTTTCATTATTAGTCAAAAGTCTCGTTATTTGTGGATTTTTGTGTGTGTTTGTGCCTTTTTGGATAACTTGATAAATGTAGATGTTTTTTAAGTATTCTGCACAAAAAAATGAAGAGTAATATTTTTGAGAAAATAGCTACTAAAAAAGTAATTGCTGTTTGCTATAATTTCCTCTGTGATTTGTACAGTTTTATGGTTTGTTATTATGAAGTGATTCATCCTCTATCCAAAAACACACAAAAATCCACACCACGTTATGCAGAGTAGAGCCAATGTTAATTTAACTTGTTTAATGTCTCAAATTGAATTGACTGTTCCGGGGAACGAAATTTCTTCACTATTGTAATCTATAAACGCAATACTACCACCCATTCAAGTCCTGGCAGGTAATATTAAAGCACCTTATATATCCCATAGCATCATACCTCTATACTCTGCCTTTTCCCGACAATGTTATGGTCGGCAGTCGGCTTCCAGTATAACCGTAAGCAGCTGAATGATTACCAATGTGCCACATTGACTACCTATCTGGCCTTCCTAACCCAGAGTGGCTAGTGCGAGTTTTGCAAGTTAATT
The DNA here is from genome assembly GCA_963856015.1 of Helicoverpa assulta. Taxonomy (NCBI): domain Eukaryota; kingdom Metazoa; phylum Arthropoda; class Insecta; order Lepidoptera; family Noctuidae; genus Helicoverpa; species Helicoverpa assulta. The sequence goes on from CAWLCW010000003.1 coordinate 1,571,147, forward strand.
TTTTCGATGCAAAGATTATCATACCATTGAATCACGTAGCACTTATCTTAGAATTGTTTATTTAAAAAAGACTGTCATCAGTACTTGGTCGTATTACACTTGAGCTCACTTTTGCGAGTGTAATCATTATTACCCGCCAAAATGAATGAAGATGTCATATCTAAATCATGTGACGTAGCATACGACTCTTTATTTCAATAGACTTATAATTACGTATCGAGTTGCGAATGCTGTCAAAACTCGGAATCAGCACTCAGTTATCTGGCAAATCCGATCAGATACATAGCAATTTCTTTGTTATTTAGGCGGACATCGTAATGCATATGGCTGCGACCACGAGGTTTGATGAGCCACTTCGAGTTGCCACATTAATCAACGTGCGAGGAGCAAGGGAGGCGCTACTCCTCGGAAAAGCCTGCAAGAAACTCAAGTAAGTGAATACACTGCCTTTTTCTGGATAAAAACAAACAAACTCTTCAGTTTTATAATCTATACTAATATTATAAAGCTGAAGAGTTTGTTTCTTTGTTTGTTTGAACGCGCTAATCTCAGGAACTACTGGTCCGATTTGAAAATTTCTTTCAGTGTTAGATAGCCCATTTATCGAGGAAGGCTATAGGCTACTTTTTATCCCGGTACGGGAAGTAGTTCCCACGGGATGCGGGTGAAACCGCTGGCAGAAGCTAGTGACAGATAAAATAGACATAGAAGTAGGTGTCTTAGCACGATCACAATTCACAAATGATGTTGTGATTATTTATTTTTTTGTTAATACATTCTATGGTAGTTAGTCTATCGTTTTTATTCTTTGATTTTACGGTGGCTTGCACCATTTAACTATAACGATAACCGAACTATTTCCAATAGTCGAATCGCTGACTCGGCCAATGATCGGCAAGCATACGGCTCAATCTTAGAGCTGTTGCTTTATAAAATCAAAATCAAATCAAAATACCTTTGCTGCATTGACCCATAGTTATATACCTTAAAGGCTACATATTATATTATACTTATCTACAAAATTGTTTATAATGTCTAGCATGTTTTTAACAGAAGAATTATTTAAGATCATTTTACTTAAAAAAAATAATGTACTATATACGAAAATAAAAATAAATAAGTACACATATAAAAGAATATTAATCACAACAATATTATACATACACTTAGAAAAGATATCGCGCGCGCGTCTCTGCACGGCTGTGTGTCGCTGACGGAATTAATATTTAAAAAAATAGTAATTCTGACTATAAAGTAGTGTAGTGTGTGAGTAGTGTTTCGGATGGCACGTTAAACTGTAGGTCCCGGCTGTCATTGAACATCCTTGGCAGCCGTTACGGGTAGTCAGAAGCCAGTAAGTCTGACACCAGTCTAACCAAGGGGTATCGGATTGCCCGGGTAACTGGGTTGAGGAAGTCAGATAGGCAGTCGCTTCTTGTAAAGCACTGGTACTCAGTTGAATCCGGTTAGACTGGAAGCCGACCCCAACATAGTTGGGAAAAGGCTCGGAGGATGAGGATGATGACTATAAAGTAGTGGAAATGTGTTTCCGTGGAACATAATACGCTGTTTAGCATATATAGTATGGAGTATAGGATGGAACTGCTGGATTCCTAACTGTTTTTAACATTTTATTGTGCGTAAACAAGTGGAGTGACTACCCATAAACAATTTGCGGGTGGCGAGAAGCGTTGCGTTGCGCGGCGCACTCTCTCGCTCTCGCGGGAACTTACTATATCTGTCCTGGTCGCACTATCAAATAATACTGAGCCAGTTCAAAATGAAATGTGCGGTTTGTGATAGTAAAGCTGAGGAAGGAGAATGGATTAAATGTAATGGATGCAAAGTAATATAATGGCTGCATTGCTACGTTGAAATGTTTTATAATTGGATTTGTTTCCCAGGTCCTATGTCCACGTTTCGACGGCGTACGCGCATGCTTGCGACTTTCGTATCAACGGTGACGTGTTAGAAGATTTCTACAAAAGTCCAGTTGACCCTGAAGCTCTCATCAAGTTGGCAGAAACTACTGACGAAGAAAGACTTAATAAGATTTCTGATAAGTAAGTGATGTCATTCCTAGCCGATTATCGGCTAAGGGAAAAGCACCTATTTCCGTTAAGGTACCAGTACCCGTTAAAAGTCAGTTTTTTGCTTATTGCATTTTTCTAGCAACAATTAAGTAAAATTTGCGTATGGGACTAACTTTTCAGTAATATTTTGTATTATTATAAAGGCAATATTGTCCAATAAGTTTAATATCTTCGAAAATATACGGTGACAAAAGTTTGTTATGTGAAAAGTTAAAGTTCTGACAGTGAACTCCGAAACTACCACGTCGCATTGATGAGCTAGCCATTCTGAGACGGATAACTTTAACGTAAGAGTGTTAATTTTTTCAAATATTTGAATATATTATTTTTCGATGTAACCTCACGGACTAGTAAAAAAAGTAAGGACTCCGCGTCACCTACATAAAAGTGAAGCACCCAAAACAAGCCGGCTCCGTGTAAATACGAACCTACACGCACACACTTACTTAAACATAAGCCGATAGACCGCCATTACGCTCGCGACCATCATCGGTGACAGTTCATATTTTTCGCGTATAAAAAATTGACATAATGCCGTCATGTGTCGTGAAATGGTGCAAAAATAATACCACTTTACACAAAAAGTGCCAAGGGATTACTTTTCACAGGTAAGCCAGTTCTAATAACATTATTTTCTGTCCTTTTTTAAATAAAAATGATAACAATATTTGGAACACAAAAATAGCCAGTGTGGCCACGAAAAAAATAAGGACTTTACCCGAAAAAGTGGGTAATCCATAATGTTCTTGGTAGATACATTTTCTTTATTTCTTTGTAGGTTTCCTACCGGAAATGAGCCTTGGAAAAATGATTGGGTGAGAATAATAAGGAACTCTAGAGATCAAGAAGATTGGACCTCAACCAAGAGTAGTGTGGTATGCAGCATACATTTTGATCAAAATGATTTATATACCACGTCAAAAGGACGCCATAGTTCGCAGCTTTCTGATTATATTTGTCTACTATTACGTTTATAACACTCTCACTCACATTAATTAAAAAAAGTTAACATTATTACCTATTCAATAAAAAAAGACCAAAGTTATACATAAAATACGGTAGTAAGCCATCGCGCTTGAATACTGAATCATGCTATAAGGATCATTTTTGTGCAACGATCGCCGCGCTCGACGCGGATCGCGACGCGGCGCGTGGGCTGCGCGAGCTTCATACAATATTGAGCTGTTGATGCGATTGATGCGAATAGTAGAACATTGTTACGATGAGGATTACCGAATGTACTTATTTTATTATGTTTTTTTTTTGTGTTGGTAAATGGCCTTACTTACGTGTCAATTTTCAATTTCATTTTCACTTGCATTTTTATTTTATTTTATAAGTACTTTGAAAATAAATCACTCAAACGCACATTGTATTATTATTATTAATTGTATTTTTTTGTATTTTTTTTCTAAAATCTACCTCCATATTTATTGCACACCGATGGCAAAGAAGCAAATTAATTATATTATTACTTCCTTTTACTTTTCTTTACATTCAGATGAAACCAAAAAAACTGAAACTCAACCAAGATAATTATAGGTAAGTAATTTATATCGCCATTCCGATATCAGATTGGAGGCTCACCAATTTCTTTTTATTTAAACTGTGTGTGTCAGAAACCCGTCACTTTGATACACACAATGATGGGAGAATTATTTGTTAGCTGGCATCCCCGTAACGCATACATTGACAGAACAAAAGTTGCTTCACTTTCTAGTATCGCGGCGCGGAGTCCTTACTTTTTTTACTAGTCCGTGTGTAACCTATAAATTGTGCCGAATCTAACTGAGAAATATTTTTTTTTGCCGTTCACATCTATTGGTACCAACAAACCCCTACTTGACCCAGTACCCGTTAAAATCGTAGTTTTTTTGCCGGTTATTGGTACACGATGAACCCGGTAGCAGACGTTGTACCGAAACCCGTTATTGTGTCCTTAATACCTTGAAATAGGTCTCATTTTCCTTTGAAACCGTCGAATATAATGCCGGATATTAGGACTTACAATATAAGTTGCACGCAAAACCCGACATCGTCCTTATTGCCTTTTGTTAAGTTCTCTTTTCCTTCGATTCAGTACAATTTTGTTTGTATGTGTAATTTCTGTCATATAAACTCTTGATTTAGTAATTTATCACTGTTTTTCCGACATTTGAGGCATTATTTTTAATTATACTGCCCTAACGGACCCTCCGAGTCAGAAATCCATGCCATACCTCACGTTTCTTCAGGTTTCAGGCGACAAAACATTGAAATTGAAAGTTGAATTGTAATTCTATAGTGAGTATCTTGTGTATTGTGTAAATATTATAGAGGTACAATGTATAATATTTACACAATACACATATAATATACATATATGTATACAAATTTCATTATTATATTTTATTTATTAATTACCTATTTCACCGGTTGTAGTCACAAGAAATATTTTTAAAGTATTTATATGACAGCCTATTGAAGAACTACAGACCCATCACACTTCTAAGCCATGTTTATAAGCTTTTTCAAGGGTTATCACGAACCGTCTCGAACACTGGCTTGATGACTTCCAGCCTCCCGAACAAGGCGGTTTCCGAAGAGGCTATAGTACCATAGACCGCATCCATATGCTGCGGCAAGTTATACAGAAGACCGAGGAGTATAACTTGCCATTATACTTAGCGTTTGTGGACTATGAGAAAGCCTTCGATTCGGTGGAAACATGGGCGGTACTTGAGTCACTCCAACGATGCCATATTGACTATCGGTACATCGAGGTGTTGAAGTGTTTGTATAATAGCGCCACCATGTCAGTCCGAGTACAGGAGCATAGCACGAAGCCGATTCCATTGAGAAGGGGCGTAAGACAGGGGGACGTTATCTCCCCGAAACTGTTTACCACCGCAATGGAAGACGCCTTCAAGCTCCTGGAATGGAAAGCCTTCGGTTTGCCGATGACATCGTAGTCATGGCCAAGTAGATGGAGGAACTCAGTATGATGCTCGATGGCCTCGACCGAGTTTCACAACGGGTGGGCCTGAAAATGAACATGGACAAGACGAAAATTATGTCAAATGTCCATGTTGAGCTCACCCCAGTCTCTGTTGGAAGCTTGGTACTCGAAGTTGTTGACTCATATATCTACCTAGGACAAGTAGTCCAATTAGGTAGGTCCAACTTCGAGAAAGAGGTCAACCGCCGAATCCAACTCGGCTGGGCAGCGTTCGGAAACTACGCAATATCTTTTCGTCCGACATACCTCAGTGCCTCAAGAGGAAAGTCTTCAATCAGTGTGTGTTACCAGTGATGACTTACGGCACCGAAACGTGGTCTCTCACTATCGGCCTCATCTCAAAGCTCAAAGTCGCTCAACGAGCTATGGAGACGGCTATGCTCGGGGTTTCTCTACGTGATCGAATCCGAAATGAGGAGATCCGTAGACGAACTAAAGTCACCGATATAGCCCACCGGATTAGCAAGTTGAAGTGGCAATGGGCAGGCCATATTGCTCGCAGAGCGGATGGCCGATGGGGTCGAAAAGTGCTTGAGTGGAGACCACGGACTAGCAAGCGCAGCGTAGGACGTCCACCAACAAGGTAGACAGACGACATTATAAAGGTCGTCGGAAGACGCTGGATGCAGGTCGCCTCCAACAAGTATCTGTTGAGATCTAAGGGGAAGGGCCTATGTTCAGCAGTGGACGTCCTATGGCTGAGATGATGATGATGATTTATATGACGCTTCTCCCGGGAGACCATGTCCGAGATCTGCGACATGGCCATGCCCCGAGTCCTGAAGAGCCAGGAAGCGCCGACGCCAGATGTACTGGTGGTCTAGCGAGCTGGCGTCTCTTCGAGAGGCGTGCGTCGTTCGCATCCGCCCTCCGGATGTGGAGGCCAGGGAAGCAGAGCTGTACGAGGGATATAGAGCTGTACGAGGGATGTAGAGCTGCGAACACCGCCCTCCAACTGGCCATCATCCAGGGCTAAGGAGTTGGCCAATGCGGAGTAGCTGGGTATTCTGGACAGAGATCCGTGGGGGCGCCCATACAAAATGGTGCGGGGTAAGCTCCACCCATGGGCCCCCCGCTGACTTAGAGTCTTCGGCCTTAGATGGTGGAGCAGGAGGTTAGCGCTCTGTTCCCATCGCGCGGGGAACACTGGACCACACACCCGAAGACGACGATATCCTCGAGGTGACTGGGGTGGACCTGAGAGTGGCGGTAGCCAGGCTGAAAACCAAAAATATCGCCCCAGGGCCTGATGGCTTGCCTGGTCAGCGCATGTTTGGAGAGGGGCCAGTTCCCACTTAGTTGGAAGACAGGGAAATTGGTCTTCATTCGGAAGCCGGGGCGCCCTGCGGACTCTCCGTCCGCATACCGGCCCATTGTGCTGCTCGACGAGATGGGCAAGCTATTTGACAGAGTCGTTGCAATCCGCCTCGTAAAACTTCTTGGGGGGACAGGGTCGAACCTTGCGGACCACCAACATGGTTTCCGCAGGGGGCTCTCAACGATGGACGCCATCATGCACGTGAGCGCTCTTACGACGGGGGACGCTGTTTCCCGGGAGGGGGGGAATGGTCGTCTTGGCGGGATCCAGGGATCGGTTCTGGGGCCGCTCTTGTGGAACATCGGCTACTACTGGGTGCTGCGCGCCGACCTCCCACGCAGCGTCAGTGTAGTATGCTGACGACACGTTGGTACTGGCACAAAAGAGGTCGCGCCAGGAGGCGGTCGACAAAATGTCGCGCGGGCTTGCGACAGCCATCAGAAGGATCCAGCTGCTGGGAATGGAGGTGGCCTTGCACAAGTCCGAGGCCATATGCTTTCATGGGTTTCGGGATGGGCCACCTTCCCCTTCACTTACGTCACGGTGGAAGGGGTTCCCATCGGCGTTCAGCGAGTGATGAAGTACCTGACGTCAGCAAACCCCAGCGGGGCCCAGCAGGACCAAGGCCTGCTGGGGCTGATTGTTCGAAAGGGTTACCGCGGCTCTGGTACATAAAAGGCCTGCGAAGGAACACGATGGTATTTTGGTAAAAGTCACACTGACACTCCCTCGCCGCTGCTAATCCACAGTGGGATTTCCTATTGATATGAATTTAGAAGTTTTTTTTTTAAGACAGTCATAACTGATAGGCAGAAGACCTTCTTCTTCCTATCTTTCTTCTTCGTGGCCTTTACCACGGAGGCAGTGCGTCCATTTCAGCGACAACCAGGCAGTACGGTATCTCACGGTCGTCGTTAGATGATAAATTACGCGGCCGCTATTCTGTAGACTGCTTCAGTGTAACTGTTACATCTAAAGGTGAAACCAAAAAATACGTTCTTCTCAAATAGAAACAAAGTTTCGTTTCTTCAAATAGAAACAAAGTGATGTCAACTATTACTTATAATTTTATTTATCTAATTACATAAAAAAGAAAAAAGTTTTTTTCTTTGCCTTTATTTATTTTACACAGAAACGCAAAAGTCGTATTTCTGTGAACCTTATCGTAAGCCAGTAGAGTTCAAATTTGCGTTGAAAATTACCGGATTCTGGGACAATTTAACGTTTACTAGTACAAATCTACCGGGTATTGGTACAACTAGCCCTTTTTTTATTATTTTTCAATCTTTGTTAAAGAAAATTCAAAATAAAATTTAAAAAGCATATTACAATAAAACTAGCTTAAATTGTCTCTCTAGTCATGTAATTATTTTTTTTGTAAGACTTCTAGTGTTAGCATAGCATACCAGTAAAGTTGGTGAAGTTCAAAACTTAACGGTTACTGGGACGTTTACCTTACGGCGGCTGTTCTCATGTAAGGAGATTAGCCGACTGCGCAGGACATATTATAGTGCACAAGCATTTGTGCACCATTTCTGCAGACACTGGTGCACTCCTTCACTCTCATAGCCCGATCGGACGGTAGCCCGATGTTTCTCTAATCCGCCTGTCGACTGATATCATTTGAAAACAGATGCCAATGCCGACAGTCAGCTTAGGCTCTAGACAGACGGACTGCATTTCAACTGCAAATTTGCAGTTCAACGGCAGTTCGAATGCAGTTGACACGACTGCAATAAAACTGCAAATCAACTTCAGAACACGACTGCAATTCAACTGCAATCGGACGGCATGTTTGATTTGCAGTTGAATGCAGTCCGTCTGTCTAGAGCCTTAGACTGCATTTCTTTGACAAAAACCTAATGTTGATCATAATAAACTTTGTTTCAGTTTGATTACAAACTGGCCGAATACGTATTCGTTTGCTAAAGCAGTCGCCGAAGAGACAGTCAAGACGTTGGGAGAGGATATGCCTCTCTGCATTGTGAGGCCTGCTATCGGTATGTTTTCTTTAGATATTCGTCATAATATCCTATGTTTTCTATTGATCTAGCAAACGATATAAGTGGTTCTTTATCGTCGTAAATAAATTCCAAACCAAAAACTGCATCCCCATCCTGCAAACTGGTCTGCTCTTTTTCATTTCTATAATGCTAGTAATTATATATGCGAATACATGCTAGCTGTGGACTCGCGCCGGCCGGGTACATAATTTGGTGGCATCTTGCTATAAGCAACTCGAAAAATATCGATCCTATCTTCAGTTTCCAATACGACAACTCTGATATTTCAATTTTTTTAGCACACATTATTTTTCTTCTTTAACGTGTTCTGATGTAATGATTGAAAAGTATCTTGAGGAAACCTGGACGAGTCTGGAATGGCATCCACCTCTCGTTCACGTGGTGATTAACACTCATTGCTTCTCTGTAGGAGAAGAGGTCGCAGCCCTGTGAGATAGTAAAAAGGCTGAAAATTAAGTTTTTTTTTTTCAGTGGTTCCTGCCAAACGAGAGCCAAGACCAGGTTGGACAGATATATCAAACGTTTATGGAGCCAGTGGTGTAAGTATTAATTTTTTTATTGATGACTAGCTTTTGCCCGCGACTTCGTTCGCGTGGAATAGTGACTTCCGGCAGATTTTTGGTTTGACCGATAGATGGCGCTATATGTCCGGATTAAATTTTATTATTTTTATATTTTTTGTAATAAAAACTATCCTATACTTATCCTTTCTCAAGTTCCATACTATTTCTGTACCAAATTTCACACAAATCGGTTCAGTAGTTTAGGCGTGAAGAAAAGACAGACAGACAGACAGACGGACGGACAGAAAGACAGACAGACAGAGTTACTTTCACATTTATAATATTAGTTAGGATTAGTAGGTACATATAATACATAGTTCGTGCTAAATTAAGCAAAGTTTTGGAAATCGCGATTAAAATCGGACACAAAGGGGGTTACCGTTGACGGGGAGGACTACATTTTTGATCCCTCATGATATAAAGCCCACAGTCATAAATAAATTGTCTCGGCGGAGGGTACGCCTGGTGTTCTGTAATGCAGGATTAACCTTCTTCAGACACCAGACTCTATGTTTAATTAAACTTGTACTACCTACCAAATTCTTGTGCTATGATGATGAGGAATAAATAAATGATTGATTGATTGATTCATTAATCATTTTTTTTTTATGAAAATCGTTTAATCAATCTGCCTAGGTAAAAACTAAGCAAACAAAGGTTCCCTTACATTTTCTGACTTCAGGACGCAGGATCTCTCTTCTTATTTGCTGTTTCGACTCCTAAAAATCCGTCTCTTTATGTTGCAGACTATGGCAGGATCAGGTCTGGGTCTCATGCATGCTCTCTTCACGGACAATGAGACTCGAGTGGGTCTGATCCCCGTGGACTATGTCAATAATACTACTATCACCGCCGCCTACGAAACAGCAAAGAGAGTAGCTGCTGGGGATAACAGCATAAAGATCTATACCGTTACTGGGTCTACGAGAAATCCTGCAAAATGGGGTTAGTTTATTTATCTTCTTCTTCTTCCTGCCCTGTTCTAAATTTCATTTAGGGTCAGCGCAATATGTCTAACGCTCAATCCTTCTCCGTGTGAGAGGCCTGTGCCCAGCATTGGGACGATAAAAAGGCTGTAACAGTAACAGTCAGCGCAATAAGTCTTCCTGCCTCGTTGGTCTAGTGGTCGCAAGCGCGGCTGCTGTGCTCGAGGTCTCGGGTTCGATTCCCGGGGCGGGCCGAAATCACTTTGTGGGTTTTTTTAAACTGTCACAAAGCAGCCCGTAGTCTGGAAGTTGGTGATTGATTCACCCGTGCATCGGAGAGCACGTAAATGTCGGTCCTGCGCCTGGTCTCTTTCCGGTCATGTCGGATTGCCGTCCCATCAGGTAAAGAGAGTGAAGGAATAGGGAGTATGTCACCTGTGTCTGCGCAAATGCTCGTGCACTATAATATATCCTGCGCAGCTGGCTGATCTCCTTAAATGAGAACAGCCGCCGTGGCCGAAATCGGCCGTGGTCGCCATTATGTCTTCCGCTTTCATACCTCCTTTCACTCGTCATACTGACACTCGCTCCCTTCTTATTAATGTAATTTTTCAGGCAATCCATCCATTATTAGGTCTTCCTCTCCCTCTCCATTCTCACATTCATACTTAGTCGTTTTTATTTATTTTCGTGTTTCCGGAAAATTCCTTTTATATCATCAAGCTTTTCTCAACTTGAGGTATATTTTGATCGGCTTCAAGTCTAACTGGATTCACCGGATTTTCTCCGTCGAGCGTCTGAATATCTAACCCAGTGGTTCTTAACCTTTTAGTCATGAGGGACCATTTTACCAAAAGTTTGTCATGCCGGGGACCACCTCATTAGTTTAGCAAAATTCAGGGTTCTTTGATAAAGAACACAAGCACACTTATAATTAGCACTCATTTCTTTATTATTTAGCAAAAAATTAAAAGTTACAGATTTAATGAGATTTTTGTGACTGCATTCTCTTTACTAACTTCTGAATTCTTCTCTATTCTTTTGTAGGTAAGCAAATGTAAATAAAGACAAACACATGCTTATGTAGTTTCCAAAAGCGCGAGCGAAGCGAGCGCGAATTTTTTTTTTCAGACTCAAATAAACATACGTAAAATGTAGCCCAAAACGTACTTAACTTTTTGTTAGTTGACAAATGCAAGAATAAGGGCATATTGTTTCTGAATACGCGAGCGAAGCGAGCGCGAAATTTTCTTTTTTTAAGATTAAAAATTAAAATTACGTAAAATGTAGCCCAAACATACATTTTTTTCTGTTGGCAAGTAAGATAAATATGAATGGGGGGGTCCGGACCCCGAAACTTAACTTATATGTATACGTCCATGCAAAACCCCTGCTCACATAGATAAGTCGATAAAATTAAAGGTAGATAACGTATAGCAACGTCGCGAAGCTTTGCTTCGCGGACCACTTGGAATGCCTCCAGGGACCACCAGTGGTCCGCGGACCACCGGTTAAGAACCATTGATCTAACCTATTACAATATTATTATGTTGTATTCTATCATCCTTTCAAAGATTATTATTTACATTAACTGTTTCTGGTCCAGACTGTCTGAGAAATTCTTTTTTGTTGAAGTTTGTTAATTTATCATCATTTCCGACATACAACGGGTGACGCAGCAAATTCGTAAATTTGCATATTATCAAGTAGAATGAACATTAGAAAATACTGATCATCATCATCTTCCGAGCCTTTTCCCAACTATGTTGAAGTCACCTTCCAGTCTAACCAGCTGCATCTGAGTACCAGTGTTTTACAAGGAGCGACTGCCTTTCTTACCTTCTCAACCCAGTTACCCGGTCAACCCAATACCCCTAGATCAGAATGGAAGTTTGTTAATTTATAATCAAATTATTTCAGGCAAGTTACATGAATATATATCTACTGAAAGCAGAAAATACGCCACCCCGCTAGCTGTGTTCTACGGGTTTGCCTGGCAGACGACTAATCCTATCATATTTTGGATATATTCCTGGCTTCTACATCTGATACCTGCCTACGTTGTCGATGCCGTCTGCTTCGCTATTGGAAAGGAGAGGAGGTGAGGAGATTCTTTTATTTCCAACATTTTTATCATCTGCCAGCCTTTCTCTAACTATGTGGGGTCGGCTTCTAGCCTAACCAGATGCAACTGAGTAGGTACTAGTGTTTTACATGGTGCGACTGCCATCTAACCTTGGTAAGACTGGTTGAGTCTGGCTATGAAATACAAAAGGTTTTACAAGTAAAATCGATGGGATTCAATCAAGGAAAGGTGACGAGGGTTTCAGACAAGAGACGGTGATTCCTAGGTTGGGCCGATACAATTCCACATCAGAGGCCGTCAAGCGAATTTATGTTAACGTTGACACTAGGGCTCGTTAGGTGATTAAACCTGCAGCTCTCTCGATAAGAAGAAGTTATTTTGAGTTTAATCGTATCTTATCCTCCTTTTCAGATTCGTAAAAATTTACAAGAAAATGTACAAACTACAAGTAGTATTATCTTACTTCACCTGCTTCCAATGGCGGTTTATCGACGACAATACTGCTAAACTCTTCGATAGTTTATCGGAAGCCGACAAAGTTATCTTCGAATTTGATGTGAATAAGATTGATTGGAAAGAATATATGGTGATTTGGTATGTAGGAATCAGAAAATACATTTTCAAAGATGGTTTGAAAGGTACAGTGAAGGGAGTTAAAAGGCAACAGCTTTTCAAATACCTCTCATTTTTTATTATTGGACCTCTGTATTTCTATGCTTTGTTTAAATTGTTGTTTTGGTCTCTGTTAGCTTTATGTTATGCTTCGAGATATTTATTGTCAATAAAACTATTTTAACCTGTGTTGTGGACTTTTATTTCATTGCCTCGATCTGCAACTTGTTTTTATGGGATATCATCAAATGATTCCTCCCTCTGTGGGTGCAGCATGAGGCAGTGCCAGACTCCTACTGACTAAACCTCACCATCTTCCTTCAGAGCATAGATGACAAACAAAGACTCGTTCAGAGCAGAGTATATTTTAGAACTTCAGTCTGTTCTGTATAAATTCTGGTTCTTCCAACCTAACAGACAGACATGTGTTGCTGGGGAGTTTGTTGCGCCACTTCTTCTTCCCAGCAAAAACACAACATAGGAAGTGGTGAAGGGCGGGCGTTTTGGGGGCTGTCTTTTGTTTTTGACGTTCGAAAAGTGCTGATTTATCAGCCTAATTTGAAAAAACGTTTTTGAGTTTGAGTTCTTGCCAATCCTACTATGGGGACGCGCACGCGTCCATCAACTTAATAAGTAACGTAGAAAAAATTTTGAAAAAACCCCCGACGGTAAAAATCTTATTGAAAAATAATAAAATAACTCAAAACCCCCGACTTAACCCAATTATATAGGAATATCCGTCGGGAGCTGCCATTAAACCAGCTAAAGGATTCTAGTGTCGTGAATACAATTATTGAAGAATTGTAGATGTTTAACGATGACATAAAATACACTCAATTAATTGTTGAAATTTCATATAGAAAAGGCAGCCCCCGACGGTTATTCCTATATAATTGGGTTAAGTCGGGGGTTTTGAGTTATTTTATTATTTTTCAATAAGATTTTTGCCGTCGGGGGTTTTTTCAAAATTTTTAATTTTGCTTAATTTTATTTCAGACTTTTTAGAGAACATATACGAATTATAGTCTATATAATATGTTATTGCAATATTATTTTGCACCGATATTGTAGCGCCCTCTAGTGAGTTACAGGCGTAATTTTTATTATTTGGGAACATGCATTAAGCACGTACACATTGCTGATGAAAACAGAATTGTAATCGGACGTTTTGATTATATTGTAACATTGTTTGGCACTAATATTGTGGCGCCCCCTAGTGATTAATAGCTATGACACCTGTCTAAGAACATGAACTCATCGAACACAAAACCGTTATTGAAAACCGCATCAAAATCGGATCATTAGTTTAGAAGGTAGGTGGGAACATTACTTTGCTCTTTTGCACTAATATTGTGGCGCCCCCTAGTGAGTTACAGCCATGACACCTATCTAAGAACATGAACTCATTGAACACAAAAACGTTATTGAAAACCGCATCAAAATCGGATCATTAGCTTAGAAGGTACGTGGGAACATTACTTTGCTGTTTGGACTAATATTGTGGCGCCCCCTAGTGAGTTACAGCCATGACACCTATCTAAGAACATGAACTCATCGAACACAAACCCTTTATTGAAAACCGCATCAAAATCAGATCATTAGTTTAGAAGATATGTGGGAACATTACTTTGCACAAACGCACACACAAACGCACATCTCTCACCCTAAACGCATATACCTGCTCCGTTCCGTCGTGGGTAAAAATGACAACCACGATAATGTCGTCAGATAATGATTAATATATTTTTAATTAAAAAATTAAAAATTTTGAAAAAACCCCCGACGGTAAAAATCTTATTGAAAAATAATAAAATAACTCAAAACCCCCGACTTAACCCAATTATATAGGAATATCCGTCGGGATCTGCCATTAAACCAGCTAAAGGATTCTAGTGTCGTGAATACAATTATTGAAGAATTGTAGATGTTTAACGATGACATAAAATACACTCAATTAATTGTTGAAATTTCATATAGAAAAGGCAGCCCCCGACGGTTATTCCTATATAATTGGGTTAAGTCGGGGGTTTTGAGTTATTTTATTATTTTTCAATAAGATTTTTACCGTCGGGGGTTTTTTCAAAATTTTTAATTTTGCTTAATTTTATTTCAGACTTTTTAGAGAACATATACGAATTATCCTAACTAATATTATAAATGTGAAAGTAACTCTGTCTGTCTGTCTGTCTGTCTGTCCTTTCTTCACGCCTAAACTACTGAACCGATTTGTGTGAAATTTGGTACAGACATAGTTTGGGACTTGAGAAAGGACATAGGATAGTTTTTATTACAAAGAAATAAAAAAATAAAATTTATTCCGGACATATAGCGCCATCTATTGGTCAAACCAAAAATCTGCTGGAAGTCACTATTCCACGCGAACGAAGTCGCGGGCAAAAGCTAGTAGTCTATATAATATGTTATTGCAATATTATTTTGCACCGATATTGTAGCGCCCTCTAGTGAGTTACAGGCGTAATTTTTATTATTTGGGAACATGCATTAAGCACGTACACATTGCTGATGAAAACAGAATTGTAATCGGACGTTTTGATTATATTGTAACATTGTTTGGCACTAATATTGTGGCGCCCCCTAGTGATTAATAGCTATGACACCTATCTAAGAACATGAACTCATCAAACACAAAACCGTTATTGAAAACCGCATCAAAATCGGATCATTAGTTTAGAAGGTAGGTGGGAACATTACTTTGCTCTTTTGCACTAATATTGTGGCGCCCCCTAGTGAGTTACAGCCATGACACCTATCTAAGAACATGAACTCATTGAACACAAAAACGTTATTGAAAACCGCATCAAAATTGGATCATTAGCTTAGAAGGTAGGTGGGAACATTACTTTGCTGTTTGGACTAATATTGTGGCGCCCCCTAGTGAGTTACAGCCATGACACCTATCTAAGAACATGAACTCATCGAACACAAACCCTTTATTGAAAACCGCATCAAAATCAGATCATTAGTTTAGAAGATATGTGGGAACATTACTTTGCACAAACGCACACACAAACACACAAACACACAAACACACAAACACACAAACACACAAACACACAAACGCACAAACGCATATCTCTCACCCTAAACGCATATACCTGCTCCGTTCCGTCGTGGGTAAAAATAACAAAAATTATAATGGAAAATGAGTCATGTTTTTCTCTTATTCTCTTGTCTGTTTCTTCATATTGAATATCAGTTATTTGATCCCTTTTTATTGGGATCAACAAACTCTTGCATAAATGGGTTGAGTGGGTCAGATAGGTAGGGGAAAAGACGAAGGGGCCGTGTTCCTGCAAGATGGTGTTACCGAACCCAATCTCATCTGCAACTCCGTCTGCACGAAGCACACTGCTGCTGATAGGAGCACCTGGACGAAATTATTCCGGCCCAACCTCATTGCTGACAGAGACTAATGATGGTCACGATCCCCAATCTATGGGGGAACGACTTTGATGATGATGATGAGGTCAGATAGGGCAGTCGCTCCTTGTAAAACACTGGTACTTACTTTGAAGTACGAAATATATTTATAATCTACTAGCTTTTGCCCGCGACTTCGTTCGCGTGGAATAGTTAACTCCGGCAGATTTTTGGTTTATTTTTGGTCAATAGATGGCGCTATTGCTGGAATAAATTTTATTTTTTTTATAGTAAAAACTATCTTATGTCCTTTCTCAAGTTCCAAACTATGTCTGTACCAAACTTCACACAAATCGGTTTAGTAGTTTAGAAGTAGTTTAGCGTGAAGAAAAGACAGACAGAGTTACTTTCACATCTATATCTATACATATAATAAATCTGTAAAAAAACTGTGTCTGTACATTGAATATATTAAAAAATTAAGCAAAATTAAAAATTTTGAAAAAACCCCCGACGGTAAAAATCTTATTGAAAAATAATAAAATAACTCAAAACCCCCGACTTAACCCAATTATATAGGAATATCCGTCGGGAGCTGCCATTAAACCAGCTAAAGGATTCTAGTGTCGTGAATACAATTATTGAAGAATTTGTAGATGTTTAACGATGACATAAAATACACTCAATTAATTGTTGAAATTTCATATAGAAAAGGCAGCCCCCGACGGTTATTCCTATATAATTGGGTTAAGTCGGGGGTTTTGAGTTATTTTATTATTTTTCAATAAGATTTTTACCGTCGGGGGTTTTTTCAAAATTTTTAATTTTGCTTAATTTTATTTTAGACTTTTTAGAGAACATATACGAATTATAGTCTATATAATATGTTATTGCAATATTATTTTGCACCGATATTGTAGCGCCCTCTAGTGAGTTACAGGCGTAATTTTTATTATTTGGGAACATGCATTAAGCACGTACACATTGCTGATGAAAACAGAATTGTAATCGGACGTTTTGATTATATTGTAACATTGTTTGGCACTAATATTGTGGCGCCCCCTAGTGATTAATAGCCATGACACCTATCTAAGAACATGAACTCATCGAACACAAAACCGTTATTGAAAACCGCATCAAAATCGGATCATTAGTTTAGAAGGTAGGTGGGAACATTACTTTGCTCTTTTGCACTAATATTGTGGCGCCCCCTAGTGAGTTACAGCCATGACACCTATCTAAGAACATGAACTTATTGAACACAAAAACGTTATTGAAAACCGCATCAAAATCGGATCATTAGCTTAGAAGGTAGGTGGGAACATTCCTTTGCTGTTTGGACTAATATTGTGGCGCCCCCTAGTGAGTTACAGCCATGACACCTGTCTAAGAACATGAACTCATCAAACACAAACCCTTTATTGAAAACCGCATCAAAATCAGATCATTAGTTTAGAAGATATGTGGGAACATTACTTTGCACAAACGCACACACAAACACACAAACACACAAACACACAAACGCACATCTCTCACCCTAAACGCATATACCTGCTCCGTTCCGTCGTGGGTAAAAAATAATAATTGGGTGGGGTTTAGAAACAGTAATGGAGCACAAATCCAAATAAAATTAAGCAAAATTAAAAATTTTGAAAAAACCCCCGACGGTAAAAATCTTATTGAAAAATAATAAAATAACTCAAAACCCCCGACTTAACCCAATTATATAGGAATATCCGTCGGGAGCTGCCATTAAACCAGCTAAAGGATTCTAGTGTCGTGAATACAATTATTGAAGAGTTGTAGATGTTTAACGATGACATAAAATACACTCAATTAATTGTTGAAATTTCATATAGAAAAGGCAGCCCCCGACGGTTATTCCTATATAATTGGGTTAAGTCGGGGGTTTTGAGTTATTTTATTATTTTTCAATAAGATTTTTACCGTCGGGGGTTTTTTCAAAATTTTTAATTTTGCTTAATTTTATTTCAGACTTTTTAGAGAACATATACGAATTATAGTCTATATAATATGTTATTGCAATATTATTTTGCACCGATATTGTAGCGCCCTCTAGTGAGTTACAGGCGTAATTTTTATTATTTGGGAACATGCATTAAGCACGTACACATTGCTGATGAAAACAGAATTGTAATCGGACGTTTTGATTATATTGTAACATTGTTTGGCACTAATATTGTGGCGCCCCCTAGTGATTAATAGCTATGACACCTATCTAAGAACATGAACTCATCGAACACAAAACCGTTATTGAAAACCGCATCAAAATCGGATCATTAGTTTAGAAGGTAGGTGGGAACATTACTTTGCTCTTTTGCACTAATATTGTGGCGCCCCCTAGTGATTTACAGCCATGACACCTATCTAAGAACATGAACTCATTGAACACAAAAACGTTATTGAAAACCGCATCAAAATCGGATCATTAGCTTAGAAGGTAGGTGGGAACATTACTTTGCTGTTTGGACTAATATTGTGGCGCCCCCTAGTGAGTTACAGCCATGACACCTATCTAAGAACATGAACTCATCGAACACAAACCCTTTATTGAAAACCGCATCAAAATCAGATCATTAGTTTAGAAGATATGTGGGAACATTACTTTGCACAAACGCACACACAAACACACAAACACACAAACACACAAACACACAAACACACAAACGCACAAACGCACATCTCTCACCCTAAACGCATATACCTGCTCCGTTCCGTCGTGGGTAAAAAAAAATTCTGCCTGTATGTCTGTATGTCTGTTTGCTTGTACACGCTAATCTTCCGAACTACTGAACGGATTTCAAATTCTTTTTTCTTTGTTGTATCAGTATTAAGCCTGGTCAACATATAGGCTATAATTTATCTTCGAAACTTGAAGACCTGATGCAGAACTCCAACAGACCAACAAAACTATAAGAGATACAAAAATGGTGCCATGGCAAAAATTGTTTCATGTGATGAGCATTTTCAGCTGAGATAATAAATTTTAAGATCTGGAACACCTGATGTGGAACCCCAAGAGCCCAGCTTCTCTGTACCATATACAGGATTGACGTTTTAGCAAAAGTTGTTCAATTTGATAAGCACTTTCTATTGACTTATACAAATTGAAGATCTAAACCACCTGATGTGGAACTCCAGGGGCCCAGCTAGACTATAGCATGTAGATGTATGACGTTTTAGCAAAAGTTGTTCAATCTGATAAGCACTCTCTGTTGACTTATAAAAATTGAAGATGTAATCTATATCTATACCTATCTATACATATAATATCTATTCTATATGTTATGGACCAAGTGATAAATTGGGCATTATACATAATGCCTGGTCATTATGAAAAATGCCCAATATGAGAGTGCAATTTGATAATAATTATTCAAATAATCAAATTGACCGGGCACTATACATATTGCCCGTGACCTTTTGGGCAAAGTAATATAAACATATTGAATTTCATTTTTTTTATTGTTATTGACATTTAACTTAAACTAAATATTAATAGCATGCAACATGCAGCAAGCATGGCTTCTGTCACGGCTCCGGCGCTGCGGGGCTCCGGCGGTCCCATGCGAGCTTATCGACGCAGATGGTTTTCACGCTCACCACCGCAGCTTCGGCTTGCTGGCCGGCTCCGCCGGCGTTAAAACTCCTCTAAAAGCCTCAGCTCGCAGGCCGCCTTGACCCTCCGCGCCTACGCGGTTTTGAATTGCACTCTAGGGGTAGGGCAGACAAGACTACGTGGAGTCGGGTTTGCAGCGATTCGTTTTCGTCACTGACTTCAATTTTTAATACAATGTTTTGAATCCAGATTAAATCCTAACTAATATTATAAATGTGAAAGTAACTCTGTCTGTCTGTCTTTCTGTCTGTCTGTCTTTCTGTCTGTCTGTCTGTCTGTCTGTCTTTTCTTCACGCCTAAACTACTGAACCGATTTGTGTGAAATTTGGTACAGACATAGTTTGGGACTTGAGAAAGGACATAGGATAGTTTTTATTACAAAGAAATAAAAAATTAAAATTTATTCCGGACATATAGCGCCATCTATTGGTCAAACCAAAAATCTGCTGGAAGTCACTATTCCACGCGAACGAAGTCGCGGGCAAAAGCTAGTTCTACCATAAAAAAAAAATGAGATCAAGAAAAACGATGCCGAGTAAGTAAATTAGATGACAATTGTCCAATAAATAATTTTGTGTTTGACTTAAAATTTCCCATTAAAAAAGAACATATAATTTTCGAAACAATAATCATAAAATATGTAGCAAGTAACAGAATTTATTTATTAGAACAATTGCCACCCTCGCACCGCATAAAATATAGCTTTATTATCAAATTGCCCAACTGTCGTGTAGCAATATAATAATGCCCGTGCAATGTGATAAATAATGAAGTTAAGATAGTTATTAATCACTTGGCCCGATAAAGCTAGACATTATTCATAATGCTCGGGCATTATAAATAATGCCCGAATTAATCACATGGTCCATAACATATACATATAATAAATCTGTAAAAAAACTGTGTCTGTACATTGAATATATTAAAAAAATAATAATTGGGTGGGGTTTAGAAACAGTAATGGAGCACAAATCCAAAAAAACAATTCTGTCTATATGTCTGTTTGTTTGTACACGCTAATCTTCCGAACTACTGAACGGATTTCAAGATGTAAAACACCTGATGTGGAACTCCAGGAGCCCAGCTAGACTATAGCATATGAAGATATGACGTTTTAGCAAAAGTGGTTCAATCTGATAAGCACTCTCTATTGACATATAAACATCGAAGATCTGGAACACCTGATGTGGAGCTTCAAGAGCAATACTACACTTGAAATGTATAGAAATGAATGTTATGAAATAGGTATGGTGAATCAAAAAAAGTAATTAGTCCGTCTTTTAGATAACCCTTAGATAATGGACACGTATTTTTCTTTTCTCTCTCTCTCACAAACAAATAATAACGAAGATACAACAACGCTTGAATTTCGTGTTAAGTCACTGCTTAGTGCTACCTAGACGTGGCGTCACGAGCCCCCACTCTCCGACTTTGTTGCGTTATATCTCATTATTATTTTGTATGTCTCTTCCAGACCTCGGGACTACAGAGTTCCGAATTTTTGGGAGGCAAACGTGGTGCCAAAGCCAACACGCTGAATACGCCCTTTGAGACAACTTTAATGAAATGGTGACACAAAACCGACGATTATCCCTTTATACACTATAGAAATGAACCCAAGGACAATCCCAGGTGGACGTCGTTAAAAAAAAGACAATCTCCGGTTCTGTGCTAAACTATTGCTAACTATGAAGAAAAACAACTTGGGCTATTGTGATGGGATGTTAGTGGATGCCAATGTATTAGGTACATGTAAAAATGGCAGGTGGAGATTCGCCACCTCACTTACTGGGCCCCTGGGAACCAGTCACTGAATAGCAACAAGAGGGCAACAGGGACATGAGCGGCTGAAGGGTGAGGATACCTCGGCTGACTTTAAACGCAGAATACGCGCTCCCTGTGCTTACCATGAGGCACCTACCCTCCGAGCAGGGCTACTAATCCTGCTCTAGCGACTCCACTCTGGACGGCCAAGCCAAGCCAGAGGCGTGAGACCTACCCCCGTCATGGTTCACTCCGACCGGCCGGAGATGGGGGACAGTATACTCTCCCTGGAGAACTCAGTATATATAGCCCCGCGGGGTCGCTACTCCCCGTCATCAGCCTCAGATGTCCTGCGGTGCCTATATCTCATTATTATTGTCGTTATTATCTCAAGAGCCTTTGTCCCAATTATGTTAGGGTCGACTTCCAGTCACGATGCAACTGAGTACCAGTGTTTTACAAGGAGCGACTGCCTATCTGACCTCCACAACCCGGTTACCCGCTCAACCCAACACCCCTTGGTAAGACATACTGGCTTCTGACTACCCATAACGACTGCCAAGAATGTTCAATGACAGCCGGAACCTACAGTTTAACATCCCCTCCAAATAACGGTCATTGGTATCCAAAATATACGTAGAAAGTACATACGAACTCAGAAAAGTTGCATTGGCAGGCACTTGCCAGACCTGGAATAAAAGACGCATGCTCATACTTGAGAGATTGGTTCTCTACCCACTAAACCACCACGATTTCAACTAAGTCACCAAGACTTTGTCATCTATTTAATGTTTTTTTACGTAATAATACGTGTAATATTTTTGCTACACACAACTTAAATGCGGACTAATTAGAATCACTACTTTTATCCCTATGGTCACGTCTATTGCGGTTCAGTTCTCAGCGTTTTGTTTAGTCTGCTGTGCTTTTGCCGTTAAAGTACAAAAATTAAATATATGGAACGTTTCTAATGGTTATGCGTATTCCGTTGTTTTCAAGTCAACGGGCCCTTAAAATTCAATATCAGACTATTCAGATCTTTGATTTTGCTGACCCCGTAGTCGCTGGCATAAGGGACAGGATCCGCGTACGAAGTCGCGGGCAGAAGCTAGTTTATAATATTAGTTAGGATCATATTTTATAACACCGGCAATTACAGTCGTAGGGTAGAAGGTGGTTTATTGATGACTGTATTTGACTTATACCACACACTGCAGACTTTTTAGTCGGCCGACCGTTTGATAAGTACGGAGATGTAGGAAGTGCGCACATAACAACGATCAGGTATTTGGCCGGTATAAGACCGTTTAAAAACTTTGATTGAATTCACGATTTTCTTAAAAATATAGCTTTTAAACTTGGGGCCAACTGGTGGCCGACTGTTTAGACGACCGTAGTGTGCGAATGGGCTTATAGTAGTGTCTGTGGAAAACCAGAATAGTAATATAATATAATGCAAAATGGGCGTTGCCTTACAACGCCCATTCGCTTTTTTGGCTTTGTCATTTTGAATGGCATTACGTACCATTTTCGAAAAGTGGAATTCATTAATAGAAGTCAAGGTCTCATTTCTGATACTATGCTTTTGTCTGCTCTGTCCCTATCGCACGCCTTTTTAATTATCATTAGACATTATTTATGAGAACCACAACAGAAAATTATTCAAATATTATGGCAAATCTCAAAATGTTAAATTCGAAGTCAAAAGTCCAATCATTTTATTTTATTTAAAAAATATATAAAGAAGTTTGAATCTAGTGCATAGCTTCCATTCCATTTTTTCAATTTGTCATAGTTCCCTCATCATCCCCCGAGCCCTTTTCCCAACAGTAACTATGTTGGGGTCGGCTTCCAGTCTAACCGGATTCAGCTGAGTACCAGTGCTTTACAAGAAGCGACTGCCTATCTGACCTCCTCAACCCAGTTACCCGGGCAACCCAATACCCCTTGGTAAGACTGGTGTCAGACTTACTGGCTTCTGACCACCCGTAACGACTGCCAAGGATGTTCAATGACAGCCGGGACCTACAGTTTAACGTGCCATCCGAAACACAGTCATTGGTGTCTAAGATATACTTAGAAAGTACATACAAACTTAGAAAAGTTGCATTGGTACTTGCCTGACCTGGGATCGAACCCGCGCCCTCATACTTGAGAGGTTGGTCCTTTACCCACTAGGCCACCACGACTTTCTGCCAGCAATTGTCCAAAATTCAAATTTGGAATACACTCTCACGCATGCTTGGCTAACCCTATTTATACTAGAAATATACTACAATCATTAAAACCCTTTGAAATACACGTAAAGTCCTGAAAACTAAGATTTCGCATGGGTGCCCGCTTTTTATTACAAGCTTTTATTTAACTTGCAATGTATGTATGTATGTAACTATCTGTGTTCGGGTGAAATTTTACAACTCAATTTTAAGGCACTTGCCCTCAACCGATTGAGCTGAAATTTTGCATACATGTTTAGTTTGGATGACAATGCATGTTAAGCTATGTGACGTCATCCTAAATCCAACATGGCTAAATATACAAGATGGCGGACTAGTTATTTTAAGGTACCTATACAATATGGGTATCAAATGAAAGGGATTGACAAGTAGAACACATTGCACTTTACGAAATAAAAATCCAAGATGGCCGCCGCTACAAAATGGTGAATAACCTATTTTTTTCAATCCCATCCATATGGGTATCCAATGACAGGGCTTGACAAGTAGAATAAAGTGCACTTTATCTAATCAAAATCTAAGATGACCGCCGCTACAGAATTTAGACTTAAGAACTTACCAGGTGAAAACTAAAAAGTATAAAATAAATTGAGGTAAAAAAATCTTTAAAAACAAGCTTTTATTTAAATGCGCTAAAAAGAAAAAAATAAACTTTTACTGTAACTTTACTGTCAACTTATAACGACATTTCAAATTTAACATATTTCACACAATTTATATGTTTTAAAAGCTTGTCGCGATTTTACTAAGAAAGTAAATAAATACGAGTACTTAAATCTCGCGACAAGCTTTTAAAACGTATAAATTGTGTGAAATATGTTAAATTTGAAATGTCGTTATAAGTTGACAGTAAAGTTACAGTAAAAGTTTATTTTTTTCTTTTAAGCGCATTTAAATAAAAGCTTGTTTTTAAAGATTTTTTACCTCAATTTATTTTGCAAAAGAGTTTATATATCATTATGTATGATTTCCCGATTTCTATGTTAATGTAATTCCCGTGTAAAGTCAGTTCTGTGTTATTATTGGATCAATCATTGTGTCGGTAAGTCCTATATTCCTATCCTATATTTGTTTTTGTGAAAATCTGTGGATCGAATTCATGTATGAATACACGAGCTTGTAATTTATGAACAAATTATTATTATATTAAGATTACTTTGCCGACTAAACAGTCGACCGACAGTATACCCGATGGTTAAAATTTTTTTAAAAGAAAATCTTGACTCTTTCTATTTCTGTCGGTCTGATACCGACTAAATACGTGGATCTTTGTAATGTGCGTCAACTATTCATTTTCATACTGGTATATGAGCTCAAATAAGCTATCGGCCGACTAAAAGTGCAGTGTGCGGGTATTCCAATAGGATTGTTATATGGACTCACTAGGAGATCAAAAATGAGACCCCGTCGTCAGTTATCGCACTATACGTCTACTAAACCAAAAAGGTATATAGGACAAAATATAGTAAACCTAACAGTTATGTATTTAACTAAACCTCGTTGACTGCCTCGTTGGTCTAGTGGTCGCAAGCGCGGCTGCTGTGCTCGAGGTCTCGGGTTCGATTCCCGGGTCGGGCCGAAATCGCTTTGTGGGTTTTCTTAAAACTTTCACAATGCAGCCCGTAGTCTGGAAGTTGGTGATTGATTCACCCGTGCATCGGAGAGCACGTAAATGTTGGTCCTGCGCCTGATCTCTTTCCGGTCGTGTCGGATTGCCGTCCCATCGGGTTATGTGAGTGAAGGAATAGGGAGTGCACCTGTGTCTGCGCAAATGTTCGTGCACTATAATATGTCCTGCGCAGCTGGCTGATCTGTGTGGTGTTTCGGATGGCACGTTAAACTGTAGGTCCCGGCTGTCATTGAACATCCTTAGCAGTCGTTACGGGTAGTCAGAAGCCAGTAAGTCTGACACCAGTCTAACCAAGGGGTATCGGGTTGCCCGGGTGACTGGGTTGAGGAGGTCAGATAGGCAGTCTCTTCTTGTAAAGCACTGGTACTCCACGGCCGATTTCGGCCACGGCGGCTGTTCTCATTTAAGGAGATCAGCCAGCTGCATCATCATCATCATCCGAGCCTTTTCCCAATCATGTTGGGGTCGGCTTCCAGTCTAACCGGATGCAGCTGAGTACCAGTGTTTTACAAGGAGCGACTGCCTATCTGATCTCCTCAACCCAGTTACCTGGGCAGTTTGTTATAGACATGATAAATTATTTTTTAAACCTATTACATGCCTTCCCTCTATTGGCATTATTCTCAATTGTACAAAGTTGTCAGTCGGCATGGGGAACGAAATCAAATGATTTGCTTAAATCTAAAAATATTGTTTGAACAGCAGTTTTTCATTGACTTCTATTGTAACAAATAAATCATTCTGATATAATTTTGACAAGAGTGAAGGACACGTTTTTTAACTGACTTCCCAAAAAGGAGGAGGTTCTCAATTCGTCGGGATCGATTTGCAAAATTTTTTTTGTTTGATAGGGTTTACCTCCCAGGTGGTCCCATAATCACCAGGTCAGGATCTGATGATGGAAACCCTGAGAAATCGAGGGCAACTTTCGAAAATTGCAGACATACGCAGGGTAAAAACTTGACACTAAGGCGTATGTCTGCTAACACTATGAAATGGTGAAAGTTTGGAGCTGACCTGATGATGGAGACCAGAGAAGGTCGAGGGAACTTGAACACTGAATGTGTAAACTACCTCGTGTTTGGGCTTATTTTATTCGTATTGAAGAGACCTTTGCAAACAGTGAAGGTTTGGAGCTGGCCTGATGATGGAGACCAGACAAGGTCGAGGGAACTCGACAACTGAATATGTAAACTACCTCGTGTTTGGGCTTATATTGTTCGTATTGATGAGAACTTTCCACTTATGTGGATAGTGACAAAACTATGCTTGTCGGGTATAAAATGTTTTTATTAGATCAACCTGTACATTACTATGTAATGGAATCTAAGGCAACTAATTTAACCACATTCCAAGGATCATAGCATCATGAAAATCGGCAGCTGTATGTAGTTCTGATGACAATACAATAAAATATACTGTCGAACTAAGCTGATGATGGAGCCGATAGATAGAAAGGAATTTCATGGTGGAACATTGTATCGTAGCTGTGTTTGGACTTTCTTTTTTTAACCGACTTCCCAAAAAGGAGGAGGTTCTCAATTCGGCCGGTATGTTTTCTTTTTTTTTTTTTTATGTATGTACATCGATTACGCCGAGGTTTATAGACCGATTTACGTGATTCTTTTTTTTTTACGTTATGGAGTTCTGATGATAATAGGTGCAATAGAAAGATAAACTGGAATTTTATGTTGTAACACCGTATCATAGTTTTTTTGGAATTAGAAAGGTGTGGTAATAAACTTTGGCATTTATAAAAGCGTGAATTTTTAAACTATCCAAACATTCATAACATACGTCGATAGGACGTCATTCAGTGAGAAACAAATATATTATGCGCATTATAAATAGTTAAATAGTAGTAAAAGTAACAAACAATTGAGTTTTCTTAAAACTCTCAAGAGCCAGCGACTGACAGACGTTCGTTGTTTTGTAAGGGTTATTAATACTTAGTGTGTGCATCCACCTTAGGCTGCATACCCAATATGCTGATAATTGGTGACAGATTTTTTGTAGAAGAAAAACAGAACACAACGATATCAAAAATGCAACACACACGTTCTACAAAATCATCCTCCTCCGAGCCTTTTTTCCCAACTATGTTGGGGTCGGCTTCCAGTCTAACCGGATGTAGCTGAGTCATCATCCTCCTGCCCTTATCCCAATTTTATTTGGGGTCGGCGCAGCATGTTTTCTTCTTCCATACTCTTCTATCTGCCGTCATCTCACAAGTAACATTCTTTCTTACCATATCTACTTTCACACAATCCATCCATCGTTTCTTTGGTCTTCCTCTTCCACTATATCCGTCCACGTTCATACTCATCACCTTCCTCACAACATGACTCTCATTCCTCCGCATCACATGCCCATACCACGACAGCCGATACTGTCGTGGTATGGGCATGTGATCTTTTTGTCTGATTTCCACTCAGTTTTTCTGATACCGGCGCTACTTTCAAACTTCCTCTTATATACTCATTCCTCACTCTATCCATTCGCGTAACGCCACACATACCTCTTAACATTCTCATCTATGCCGCATGCAATTGACTATCATTCGTCGCTTCGTAGCTGAGTACCAGTGCTTTACAAGGAGCGACTGCCTATCTGACCTCCTCAACCCAGTAACCCGGGCAACCCAATACGACTTGGTTAGACTGGTGTCAGACTTACTGGCTTCTGACTACCCGTAACGACTATCAAGAATGTCCAATGACAGCCGGGACCTACAGTTTAACGTGCCATCCGAAACACAGTAAGAAACACGTCCTACAAAAAGTCGGGTAAAAATGCTAAAGCAACAAAAAATCGGCGTAATTATTGGTCCTACAAGAAATGTTTTACAGTGGATAACTGGGTCTAAGCAATAGACGATGAAGTTTGGCTGCCGTCTGCTTTGAAAGATATAAAAAAACAACTTAACCTAAAGAACCTAAATATTTTTTATCTTATTCTCCTTTAAAATATAAAAGATTATTTCAATAGTGACAGTCGTATCGTGGTGGCCTAGTGGGTAAAGGACCAACCTCTCAAGTATGAGGGCGCGGGTTCAATCCCAGGTCAGGCAAGTACCAATGCAACTTTTCTAAGTTTGTATGTACTTCCTAAGTATATCTTAGACACCATTAACTGTGTTTCGGATGGCACGTTAAACTGTAGGTCCCGGCTGTAATTGAACATCCTTGACAGTCGTTACGGGTAGTCAGAAGCCAGTAAGTCTGACACCAGTCTAACCAAGGGGTATCGGGTTGCCCGGGGAACTGGGTTGAGGAGGTCAGATAGGCAGTCGCTTCTTGTAAAGCACTGGTACTCAGCTGAATCCGGTTAGACTGGAAGCCGACCTCAACAGAATTGGGAAAAAGGCTCAGAGGATGATTTCAATAGTGACATTTTATCTGAGAGTAATTGTCAAACAGCACATTTGCTGGATGCACATTATCAGCCTTTGTAAAATAACGGAGGTCTAGCAGTCGCTAGCTCTTGGCCTATAAAAACATATTGTAATCGTGCCCTAATTACATCAATGAGCTAATTACTTACAAGCACAATAAACATCAAAACAAACAATGTCATAAATTAACCGAATGCGTCAATTGTTTCAAACCTTGAATAAAAATTCCGCTTGTCGCTGAAGTAGCCCGCAAAACGCCCGCCCTTCACCATTCCCTATGCGTTTTTGCTGGGAAGAAGAAGTGGCGCAACAAACTCCCCAGCAATACACATCTGCCTGTTTGTTAGGTTAGAAGAAAGTTAAATAATACAAAATTAAATTATCATTTCTATCCAAAAATTCAATATACTTGCAACTCTTACTCTTAAAAGTCAATTGCCCTCCTTTAAAAGTCATATTTTGACGTGACAACGTCTTATAAATTGGTTTGCCGGGTGACACTTCAAGAAACTGCGTTACGCTCCGCTCACGTTATGCGCTCACAATGAGAGCGAGTGAGAGGCACGCGTCCCTTCCACTCGGGCATGGTTAGCCCGCCTAAGAGCGAGAGAGACTCAAAGTCGTTGTCACGTAAAACTTTCGCCCGTATACCGACTTTACAGGCAACCAATTTTTTTTACAGATTTGAGAATATTGGAATACAGAATGGGGACCAAAGAAGAAACAGATCCAGCCCAGGCATTAGAACATAAACTGTTTAGTCAGAATAAGGCTATGGATGAAATCACTGCACGCGGGGACTCGGCCGTGCAGCAGTTCTACTGCGGCGCCACCGTGTTCGTGACAGGCGGCTCCGGCTTCCTCGGCAAGCAGCTCGTAGAGAAACTCTTCAGGTGGGGAATCTAGCTCAACAAAGCTGTAACAGGTCCTCTGAATTTGATCAGCAAAAAAGCAGAAATGAAAGACTTATTCTTTTTTAGGGTTCCGTACCTCAAAAGGAAAAAACGGAACCCTTATAGGATCACTTTGTTGTCCGTCTGTCTGTCTGTCTGTCAAGACCCTTTATATCAAGAACGCGTAGACGTATCAAGCTGAAATTCACATGAAATACTCAAGTCTATTGCCTCTTTAAGCTGTGAAAATATCAAACTTCTAAGCTAAGCCAATCAAAAGATACAGCCGATTATGTCGATATTTTCAACAAATTTTCGACACTCGCAAAGGAATCAAAACCTACAGGATACTTCCCGTAAACTCAGAATCTTGAAACTTGGCATGAAGCATTGTCATATAATGCAAATATAGGAAAAATTGCGAAAATCACATTTTTTTAGTTATACAATATAATAAAAATATTTTAATAAAATGAAACTTACTACCTTATTTCTCACGAACGAATAAAGATATCAAATTGAAAATACCAAATACCTAGGTCTATTGTCCCTTTAAGCAGTGAAAAAATCAAACTTCTAAGTTAACGCGATCAAAAGATACAGCAGTTTATACCGACACCTTAACGAATTTCCGTCACACGCTAGGGAATCAAAACCTACAAGGTACTTCCCGTGAACTCAGAATCTTGAGATTCGGCACGAAGCAACGTTATATAGTACAGATAAAGGGAAAATTGCGAAAATGACAAATTTGAAGTTCCATAAAATATTAAAATATTATTTTTGCTTACATGACATAAAATATTTTTTTAATAATTATAAACTTACTACCTACGCTTTTTCACATAAACGCGTAGAGATGTTAAACTTGAAATTCATATCAAACACTTCTTAAATCTAATTGCCTCTAAACTATGAAAAATTCTAAATCATTCAAACGAAACTAAACTCTAAATCATTCGGCGGACACGAACGAAATATAGCACAGTATAATGATATAAGGCTCTGATTTACTATGGCATTAGTCGCATCAATGTGAACCATGGGAATCTAGATAAAATCAGGTTTAAACATCAAATATTTTCCTCATTTCAATGGGGAATTTAAACGACCAAGTTTGACGGATTTGAGAAATCATTTCTTTGTAGTGAAAGAGTATACTCGCCGTTTATTTCCATTCGTTTCGTCCGTTTATTTTCGGTTAAAACTTGATTCTCAGATGTATGTCTGATGATACTATCAAACAGTGAAGATTTAGAGCTTACCTGATAATGGAGACGTGAGAAAGTCGAGAGAACTCCTCAACGGTATGTTTTAGTTTCGTCGTGTTTGGGCTTATATTATTCGTATTGACGAGAACTTTTCACAAAAGTTAAAAATAAAGACTTTTTACAAAAAAAAAAAAAAAACTTCTAAAAACAACAAGAAAACTGTTTATATGCATCGGTCTAGATCTTCAGACACCGACTTCTAGAACGATGCACCTAACATCTTCTTCCTTTCTTTCTTGTTTTTGTTTTCTTGTTGCTTTTTTAGGGTTCCGTACCTCAAAAGGAAAAAACGGAACCCTTATAGGATCACTTTGTTGTCCGTCTGTCTGTCTGTCTGTCAAGACCCTTTATCTCAAAAACGCGTGGACGTATCAAGCTGAAATTCACATGAAATACTCAGGTCTATTGTCCCTTTAAGCTGTGAAAATATCAAACTTCCAAGCCAAGCCAATCAAAAGATACATCCGATTATGTCGATATTTTCAACAAATTTTCGACACTCGCAAAGGAATCAAAACCTACAGGATACTTCCCGTAAACTCAGAGTCTTGAAATTTGGCACGAAGCATTGTCATATAATGCAAATATAGGAAAAATTTCGAAAATCTCATTTTTTTTAGTTATATAATTAAAAAAAATATTTTAATAAAATGAAACTTACTACCTTATTTCTCACGAACGAATAAAGGTATCAAATTGAAATTTATACCAAATACCAAGGTGTATTTGTCCCTTTAGGCAGTGAAAAAATCAAACTTCTAAGTTAACGCGATCAAAAGATACAGCAGTTATACCGACACCTTAGACGAATTTCCGTCACACGCTAGGGAATCAAAACCTACAAGGTACTTCCCGTGAACTCAGAATCTTGAAATTCGGCAAGAAGCAACGTTATAAAGTACAGATAAAGGAAAAATTGCGAAAATGATAAATTTGAAGTTACTTAAATATTAAAAAATCAGGTGTAAACATCAAATATTTTCCTCATTTCAATGGAGAATTTAAACGACCAAGTTTGACAGATTTGAGAAATCATTTCTTTGTAGTGAAAGTGTATACTCGCCGTTTATTTCCATTGTCATCAGGTCAGGATCTGATGATGAAAATCCTGAGAAATCGAGGGCAACTATCAGAAATGGTAGGCATGCATAGGATTAAAACTTGATTCTCAGATGTATGTCTGGTGATACTATCAAACAGTGAAGGTTTAGAGCTTACCTGATGATGGAGACGTGAGAAAGTCGAGAGTACTCCTCAACGGCATGTTTAAGTTACGTCGTGTTTGGGCTTATATTATTCGTATTGACGAGAACTTTTCACAAAAGTTAAAAATAAAAACTTTTTACAAAAAAAAAAAACAACTTCCAAAAACAACAAGAAAACTGTTTATATGCATCGGTCTAGATCTCGGTGGTTAAATAAATATAGATGCATCCTCTAGACACCGATTTCTAGACCGATGCACCTAACATCTTTTCAATTTCTTTCTTGCTTTTGTTTTCTTGTTGCTTTTTTATATGTTTGAATTGGATTTGTTTGTAAAATGCTACAAAATAAAATAAAGCCGACTTTATAAAACAAAGAAAGGGACAGAATTACACTTTTGTCAAGGCTCTAGAAACGTAAAGCCAGCAGCCCCGAATCCTACTCTCTAGCAGTCGTTGTTACAATTCGACAGTTACAAGTCGTCAGGCAGTTTCGAAAAAAACATGAAACTGGGGCTCGTTAGGCAATTTATCCCTCAAAAATAAAAGATCCCCTTCCTGCAATGGCTGCTTTAACCCAAGTTAGTAGTGAATTCTCATCACCTAAAATAAAATAAGCTCCCACACAAGGTTACGTTATAAATTGTAAAAGAGTTCCCATAACTATATCTGATCTTTGCTATCGATCTCACAATGGCAGTCAAACCCATCTATGTAGAAAGTCTTCGCCAATACGAATAAAATAAGCCCAAACACGTGGTAGTTGCAACATACCGTTCAGGAGTTCCCTCGACTCTCTGTAGTCTCCATAATCAAATCAGCTCCAAACCTTTACCTACTGTTTACCAGTACCTTCAAAAATACAGTCACATGTCTGGTTTTGATTCGATGCGTGCCTACAATATTCAAGAGTTGCCCTCGATATCTCAGGGTTTCCTCATCAGATTCTGGTCATCCGAATTGGCATCTTCCTTCTTTATGAAAAGTCTTTAACAATAAAAACTAGCATTGCAACCTCTACAATCCTCTGAAACTGCTTGTCTTTTATATTTTTCAAACGATCCTGGACATTCGTCTCCATGGAATTTTAATAAAATATTTATATTCAAAGAAACGTCATACCATTCTCCACGATTTAAAACTACTTTGATTCATGTCCGCCACTTTTTACAAAGCGGGTCAGATATGCCCAATGACCTTTAAGACGTAATTAGTTATTTTCAATCAGATTTCTGAATGATGACTATAAAATGTTGTATATAAATAACTTTAATAAAATAACTTTTACAAGGTACTGGCCTACTATTTTAGTTATAAACTCTTTTGCAATAAAAGCGGGCACCTATGCGAAATCTTGGTTTTAAGGACTTTACGTGAAAGGGTTTTAATAACTGTAGGATGTTACTAGCATCAAAAGGGTTATCCACGCATGCGTGAGAGTGTATCCTAAATTTGAATTTTGGAGAAATGCTAAGAAACTGGTTAAACCTTGCTTGGGACTAATTCCTGGTAGAAAGTTTGTCGGCGTTTTGAAAAGTTTTTGACGTGATTTTCAGAAAACTGGTAATGCAGTTTTAATTAATGATTAATGGACCTTTCTTTTACATCAAAACGTTTTTTAGAAACTATTCGTCTTTGATAAAATTGAATTTTGTAGTATTTCAAGATTTTTCAAAAAGTCAAAGTCTGATAGGAGATGAGTTGTGATCGGCACTGTTAACTTTAAATTGGTTTTGTCGCAGCCCAAAGTACTGAGACTCCTCTAAGTTGTGTTTATTTATGAGAAAGGGATATTTTAAACCGCGTGGGTTCAATTTATAAACAATAGAACGCTTTACACAAAAATACCGAAACTCTTAACATTGCCATCAACCATCATTATAGACCATTTAGAGCAAGTGAAAATTTTATCAAAGACGCATAGTTTTTTCAAAAATTTTTGATGTGAAAGAAAAGTCCATTAATCATTAATTAAAACTGCATTATCAGTTTTCTGAAAATCACGTCAAAAACTTTTCAAAACGCTGACGAACTTTCTACCAGGAATTACTGCCAAGTAAGGTTTAACCAGTTTCTTAGCATTTCTCCAAAATTCAAATTTAGAATACACTCTTACGCATGCTTGGCTAACCCTTTTGATGCTAGTAACATCCTACAGTCATTAAAACCCTTTGAAATACACGTAAAGTCCTTAAAACCAAGATTTCGCGTTAGTGCCCGCTTTTTTTGCAAAAGAGTGTATTATAAAATAAAAAATATTAACTATTTTGACTCTCACGAAATTACCATAACTATGATTGTTCTAAACTGAACGGTTGGCGCGAGACTCACTTTTTATCTATACAGGATTTGTACGGAACCCTCGGTGCGCGAGTCCGACTCGCACTTGGCCGGTTTTTATTATACGTTTGAAGTTGGATTTGTTTGTAAAATACTTTTTAAATTCATTTTGATAAAGACTATTATGACCATTACGACCCACCATTACAAGTTACGACTGGGAATGTGGGTATTGAGATATATAAACTAAATGAGAACTATTTACAAAATAAAATAAAGCCGACTTTAAAAACAAAGAAAGGGACAGAATTACACTTTTGTCAAGGCTCTAGAAACGTAAAGCCAGCAGCCCCGAATCCTACTCTCTAGCAGTCGCTGTTACAATTCGACAGTTACAAGTTACAAGTCGTCAGGCGGTTTCGAAAAAAACCTGATACTGGGGCACGTTAGGTGATTAATCCCTCATAAATAAAAGATCTCATTCATGCAATGGCTGCTTTAACACAAGGTAGTAGTGAATTCTCATCACCTAAAATAAAATAAGCTCCAACACAAGGTTACTGCTATAAATTGTAAAGGAGTTCCCATAACTATATCTGATCTTTGCTATCGATCCCACAATGGCAGTCAAACCTATCTATGTAGAAAGTCTTCGCCAATACGAATAAAATAAGCCCAAACACGTGGTAGTTGCAACATACCGTTCAGGAGTTCCCTCAACTCTCTGTGGTCTCCATAATTAAATCAGCTCCAAACCGTCACTGTTTACCAGTATCCTCAAAAATACACTCACATGTCTGGTTTTGACTTGATGCGTGTCTACAATATTCAAGAGTTGCCCTCGATTTATCAGGGTTTCCAGATCCTCATCAGATCCTGGTCATCCGAATTGGCATCTTCCTTCTTTATGAAAAGTCTTTAACAATAAAAACTAGCATTGCAACCTGTACAATCCTCTGAAACTGCTTGTCTTTTATATTTTTTAAACGATCCTGGACATTCGTCTCCATGGAATTTTAATAAAATATTTATATTCAAAGGAACGTCATACTATTCTTCACAATTTTAAACTACTTTGATTCATGTCCGCCACTTTTTGCAAAGCGGGTCAGATATGCCCAATGACCTTTAAGGCATAATTAGTTATTTTTAATCAGATTTCTGAATGATGACTATAAAATGTTGTAAATAAATAACTTTAATAAAAGAACTTTTATAAGGTACTGGCCTACTATTTTAGTTATATTATAAAATAAAAAATATTAACTATTTTGACTCTCACGAAATTACCATAACTATGATTGTTCTAAACTGAACGGTTTGCGCGAGAGTCACTTTTTATCTATACAGGATTTGTACGGAACCCTCGGTGCGCGAGCCCGACTCGCACTTGGCCGGTTTTTTTTCAGGGCCACAAAAGTAGCAAAAGTCTTTATTCTGTTGAGACCAAAGAAAGGAAAACAGATGCTGGAGAGACTTCAGGAAATGTTACAGGACCCCGTGAGTAATCTTTATACTTATACTGTTAAGCGTAATCACTCGATGAGTAGGAGAAGTAGTGTTCAAGACATGTTGCTCAAAATATTTAGGCAGCATTTATATATTCATAGTATGAAAAATTCAGTTTTTAAATTGCAGGTTTTCGATATTCTTCGGGACACACAACCGGATTTTGTTCACAAATTAGTACCAATAGCTGGTGATGTCGCTGACATGAGACTGGGAATCAGCGATAAAGACTGGGACACTATTACAGAGGAGGTAAGCTAGTAAGAAAATCTTCAGAAGAGTTAGATTGCCATTTGCTATTTTCCATAAGTTTTAATTATTATTGTCCCCTGCAAGAATCCGATAATCTGCCAAGCCTTAGGCCAGTGGATATTTCGCTGTTGATGCGCTCGCACAAATGGGTAATGGATGGCGCACCGTTGGCGGCACCGTGCTGCGGCGCGGCGCCGTGCCGTGGCCCGGCGACGACGTCGTGACGTTGTACGGTGACGGCGCCGCGCCGTGCATGATGGGGACGCAGCCTTAGCAGTACTATGTTAGGGGCTGGCTTCCAGTCTGACCGGGAACAATAGTGTACGAACATTTCTGATGGCGCGCTTCAACCCAGTTACTATTTATCAGGCTTACTGGCTTCTGACTATCTACAACGACTGCCAAAGAGGCTCGGTATCTCATACCTTACGTATTGATTATATGCTTGATTATATGCTATTTCTTTTTCTTTATTTAGACGGAAATCATAATGCATATGGCGGCGACCACGAGGTTTGACGAGCCACTCCGAGTTGCCACATTAATCAACGTCAGAGGAGCAAGGGAGGCGCTACTCCTCGGGAAAGCTTGCAAGAAGCTCAAGTAAGTGGAAAGTGAAGTAAGCACCTGGTTCAAAGTCACATTGTTCTCATTTTCCTCCTGTCTGTCTTTATCTCAATTTTATTTGGAGTCGGCGCAACGTGTTTTCACCTTCCATCCCTATGCATCGCTCATCACGTTTTTCTAAACATGCTGCAAAACGTTTTAGCACATGTTTCACAGTCGGCCGCCTGCCTGACACCATCCCTCTTCAGGAATGCTGTTATGGTGATTTACTCGTCACCGCGCAAGTGGCTCAAAATTCTGATGTAATGTTCTTTTAATTCCCTTATTTGTCTCGTACGACACCCACGACGGGGAAGTCCTATTCTGATCCGGGACTGTCACAGAAAGTCAGAAAGTCATTCTGGTGCCAGATTTCTAATTGCATATTGAATGTAAAAGACGTCGTGAGATGATGAAGGCAAAGTTCTACAGGCTGATTAAACTTACCACTCTACTCAGCTCTGCTTCGGTGAAATCTTGACCTAAATATTGTGTTATAGATGTCGTTCTTTGTATATTAAGTGTATATGCAGCCTTTTTTTCTGTTCAATCCCAGGTCTTACGTCCACGTTTCAACGGCGTACGCGCATGCATGCGACTTTCGTATCAACGGTGACGTGTTTGAAGATTTCTACAAAAGTCCAGTTGACCCTGAGGCTCTCATCAAAATAGCGGAGACTACTGACGAAGACAGAATCAATTAATTTGCTGATAAGTAAGTTAGTCAAACATCGTTTTGATCCAATTGCTAACCTCACTTGTTCGTGGAATACCTCGCAAAAAATCGGATGAAGTTACTATTGGCGGTATAACCAACACACGCCACTTCTATCACATGAGAGAATAGTGAGTGCAACTTTGTCTGCACGAACGCTTGTGCACTATAAAATGTCTTGCGCTGCTGGCTGATCCCATTAAAGAACAACCGTTGCTGGCAATCAGTATGTACTACTTTAACTATATAACATGTGTTTTTTGACAACTGTGTATAAACTTTATTTCAGTTTGATAACAAATTGGCCGAACACGTATTCGTTTGCTAAAGCCGTCGCCGAGGAGACAGTAAAGACGTTGGGGGAGGATATGCCTCTCTGCATAGTGAGGCCTGCTATAGGTACGTTTTTAAAGTTTATTTAAGGGTGAAATGCACCATGTAACTATAACGATACTCAAACGATATCCAACCTTGTACTGGTCGCACATTGTTCAAAGCAGAGATTTAAAAACTAAAGTTATAAGCCGACCCCAACGTTGTAGTAGGCAAAAGGCTCGTGAGATGATGGTGATGATGACATATAGTTAAATGGTGCGTAGGGTGCAAACCTGCGTAAATATGCAATTGATATATCATGACCAAAAATCATCATCATCAAATATGTAGGCTAAATTCTACCGTAGGGCACTGTGACGAACACAAACGTTTATTCAAGACAACTGGCTTAAGCAAACAGAAAAACAAATACACACGACACATTCGCAAAATTGCAAGCTTTGTGTTCAAACATGCTAGTAGCAGTGGACTCGAGCCAACGCGAAGATATTTGTTAAATAAAAAGGTTTAATATTTTTTTTTTTTTTTCAGTTGTTCCTAGTAAACAAGAACCGAGACCAGGCTGGGTAGATATTTCAAACGTATACGGTGCCAGTGGGGTGAGTACCAAAACTTAATGTTAAGAACGTAGGCCCCTCATATGTAAGTGCCAAGTATCCCTTTCCTTGGGCATCCCGCATCACGTTACACTTTTGCCCAAACGTAGTGTCTACTCTTAAGATTTGTCTGCTCAGTCAACCATCCGCCAGCAGATATGGTTATTATAATTCACATCCTCCGAGCCTTTTTCCCAACCATATTCTGGATATATTCCTGGCTTCTACATCTGATACCGGCCTACGTTGTCGATGCCGTCTGCTTCGCTATCGGAAAGGAGAGGAGGTGAGGATATTCTTTTATCTCCAAAAGCCGATGGAGCTGGCAGATTCTTGAGTGGAGACCATGACCTGGCAAAATCATCGTAATACGCCAAACAGCTTCATGGTCTAATGACCTGACCTGTCGCTTTTGAAAATCAATGGGAGAGGCCTATGTTCAGCACTTGGCGTCCTATGACTGAGACGTCTCTTATGAAGGTCTGACAATCTCAGGCCTTATTGGAGAGATAATTTACAAAAGGATCATCTCGCTGTGGGTGCAGGAGAAAGTCAGACTAAATCTGCACCCATGTTCCTTCCGGAGCCCATGTGTTTAGGACCAATGCCACTTTCACGAGATCTTTAGACACCATTACAGAGATCATCATCACCTGCCACATTTTAGAGTCGGCTTCCAGTCTAACCGGATGCAACCAGTGTTTTACAAGGAGCGACTGCCTATCTGACCTCCTCAACCCAGTTAAAGTCAAAGTCAAAAATCGTTTATTAAAATAGGCTAATTCGATTAGCACTTTTTAACGTCAATGACAAACAAAAATGACAACACGCCCAAAAGCCCTCCTTTCACCACTTCCTAATGTTATGGCTGGAAAGAAGAAATGGTGAAGAACAAACTTCCCAGCAACACAGCTGTCTATTTCAATTTAATTATTAATTTAATTTACAATTACACAATTCAATATTATTATCATAAATTATTAATTTATAACGAAAAATAAAGCATTTTTGCTCCACTTCAGAGCTGTCATCTGCGTTTATCTTTGAAATAATTAATTAACATTATAATATGCCTTTTTAACAAGAATTTCCTTAATTTTGTTTTTAAAAGAACTGTCCGTTAGTTCTAACAGATGAACCGGAATTCTGATAAATGCGTACACAAATGAACCGTGCACCTTATGTAGACGATAGTTAGGTGCGGTTAAGTTATGTTTATTT
This sequence comes from Helicoverpa assulta, assembly GCA_963856015.1. Classification (NCBI taxonomy): domain Eukaryota; kingdom Metazoa; phylum Arthropoda; class Insecta; order Lepidoptera; family Noctuidae; genus Helicoverpa; species Helicoverpa assulta. The sequence goes on from CAWLCW010000003.1 coordinate 1,610,697, forward strand.
CTAGTATTAAAATGATGTACGTCGCTGTTTTTACTATTTGAGTCTAGGTTTTACCTTACGTACTATTGGCATAAATGTATTGAGACGCCACAGTCAGAATACCAATATCCTTAAACCTTTCCCTATGGGAGAATCTAGCACCAAGTGTGTATATAGCACGGACAGCGCTCTTCTGTAGTACGAAAACATTCTCGATATCGGTAGCATTGCCCCACATAAGAATTCCGTAGGACATGATGCTGTGAAAATAGCTAAAGTACACTAAACGTGCCGTGGCTACTTCGGTGAGAGCTCTTACTTTCCTGACAGCGTACGCAGCAGAGCTTAATTTACCCGTGAGGCCAGTTATATGCTCATCCCATTGAATTTTGGAGTCTACTGTTATCCCTAGAAAAGTCGTAGCATGTACCGTTTCAAGTTCCTCATTGTTCAAAATTACACCGGGACCGAGATTTTTTACATTGGGCAAAGCAAATTTAATACATTTGGTTTTCTTCGTATTCAAAACTAAATTATTGGCTGTAAACCATTGCGTTACTAGTGAAAGACAAGAATTCACGTCATCAAAATCTACTCTATTCCTATCAACTTTAAAAATTAGAGACGTGTCATCAGCAAACAATACTACATCACCCAATGATTTTAAATAAAATGGCAAGTCATTAATGTACCCAACTCAGTTACTCGGGAAAAACAATACACCCTTTACTACACCATTACAGATACCATGACTGCCTCGTTGGTCTAGTGGTCGCAAGCGCGGCTGCTGTGCTCGAGGTCTCGGGTTCGATTCCCGGGTCGGGCCGAAATCGCTTTGTGGGTTTTCTTAAACTTTCACAAAGCAGCCCGTGGTCTGGAGTTGGTGATTGATTCACCCGTGCATCGGAGAGCACGTTAATGTCGGTCCTGCGCCTGATCTGTCTCCGGTCGTGTCGGATTGCCGTCCCATCGGGTTATGAGAGTGAAGGAATAGGGAGTGCACCTGTGTCTGCGCAAATGCTTGTGCACTATAATATGTCCTGCGCAGTTGGCTAATCTCCTTACATGAGAACAGCCGCCGTAGCCGATAATCGGCTAGGATGACATTACAGATACCATGAAACACAAAAGATAACACAAGTAACATAATAAGGAATGGCAGTTGATGAGACCGTCAGACTCTGAACCATAATAGATGGTGTTTTTAAACGTATATTTTTCTTCCTTTTCAGATTCGTGAAACTGTATAAGAAAATGTACAAACTACAAGTAGTATTATCTTACTTCGCCTGCTTCCAATGGCGGTTTATCGACGACAATACTGCTAAACTCTTCGATAGTTTATCGGAAGCCGACAAAGCTATCTTTGAATTTGATGTCAAAAAGATCGATTGGGGAGAATACGTGTTGATCTGGTATTTAGGTTTAAGAAAATATGTTATCAAAGATGGTTTGCAAGGTACAGCAAAAGGAGTAAAAAATCAAGAGGTTTTTAAGTACCTCTTATGTATTATAGGACCTCTGTATATCTATTCTTTATATAAGCTGCTGTATTTTTCTTTATTAGTGTTATTTTATTCTGTAAGATATTTATTATCAATAACACTAGTTTTGATGTACGTGTTGTGTGCTTATTTACAAAGTCGATAGGTGTAACTATGTAATGGAGTCAAAGGAAATTGAGCTTACTTGTATCGCTAACATTGGATTAAAAATTGCGAGCAAAAGATGGACCGAGCATGTATCTTAAGATTACGACTTTCATCATCATCATCATCTTAGCTATAGGACGTCCACTGCTGAACATAGGCCACCCCCTTAGATCTCCACAGATATCTGTTGGAGGCGACATGCATCCAGCGTCTTCCGGCGACCTTTATAAGGTCGTCTGGCCACCTTGTTGGTGGACGTCCTACGCTGCGCATGCTAGTCCGTGGTCTCCACTCCAGCACTTTTCAACCCCATCGGCCATCTGCTCTTCGAGCAATATGGCCAGCCCGTTGCCACTTCAACTTGCTAATCCAGTGGGCTATATCGATGACTTTTGTTCGTCTACGGATCTCCTCATTTTGGATTCGATAGCTTATCCCTCCATAGCTTACGGTTTTGGTAAACTTCTAATTCAACCATCTTTCAGAGATCATAGCGTCATGAAAGTTGGCAGCTGTATGTAGTTCTAATAGCAATACTATGTTATATATCGGGTGTGTTGTACCTAATCACATTAAATCCTATCACATATGCTTTATGATATTCTATGACGAATTGCAAAAAAAATAACGTAATCCATTCAGTGGTTTAACCACAGTCATTTTTCGTTTTTTATAATTTACAACATCATGTGTAAAGCAGAGATAAAGTTAGGAGTATCGAAAGTTTTGATCAGTTGACAGCTGTCAGTTTTCAAGGGAGAATTTCAGTTGTTTGTAATGACTGACTTTTATATGGTGTTCTAATTTTCGCAAATTTTATTCTACCCACTTTGTTTGAAAAATTCTTTTTTTTTTATTTTAACGTATTTTTCTTTTTTCTTTGTGTTAATCAACATATATTAACGCGATTAAATATTTAATGCGATTGTGAACGAGACACCCGATATGAACATCCGAACTCGATTAAAAATGGAATATTAATTTAATAGTTATAGCGTAGCGCAAATGTATGGCCTTGCGACTTTTACCTAACATAATGTTATTATCCGTGGTCTCCACTCCAGCACTTTTCAACCCCATCGGCCATCTGCTCTGCGAGCAATATGGCAACTGTCATTTTCAAGAGATTTTATAAGTATCAAAAGGGAGGTAACCCTAAGAGACACACATATGCTGTCACGAACTTTTTTTAGAACGTTTAAAGAGAAACAATTCTGTCATACATGATTTTTGCGTAACTTTGACCGTTCACGCAGCGCACGCAGCAAAATCTCTCAAAATAGAACAAAAAATAACCCGATTTTGAAACATTACTGATTACTGCTCCGCTCCTATTAGTCTTAGCGTGATGATATATAGCCTATAGCCTTCCTTGATTAATGCTCCATCTAACACTAAAACTGTAGGTCCCGGCTGTCATTGAACATCCTTGGCAGTCGTTACGGGTAGTCAGAAGCCAGTAAGTCTGACACCAGTCTAACCAAGGGGTATCGGGTTGCCCGGATAACTGGGTTGAGGAGGTCAGATAGGCAGTCGCTTCTTGTAAAGCACTGGTACTCAGCTGAATCCGGTTAGACTGGAAAGCCGACCCCAACATGATTGGGAAAAGGCTCGGAGGATGATGATGATAACACTAAAATAATTTTTCAAATCTGACTAGTAGTTTCTGAGATTAGCGCGTTCAAGCAAGCAAACAAACAAACTCTTCAGCTTTATAATATTTAAAGGCACAGGACCCTTATCAGTTACATCGATTGACTCCATAACCTTGAGTCTCGAGTAGGCGTGGATCGTAGGGTGAAGAAATTAGGCACTCGTTTGCAAATCAAATTCATTTATTCCGGCACTTAATTATCACAAAGGTACAATTCACTAATTACAGTAATCACTTCCGCACAATTAACAATTATAGAGACACTCCACCGAGCGCTTTAGGGTCCGTTCAGATAGACCGGGTCGGAGAGCAGAGCAAATTTTTAGCACGTTGAAAATTGAGTACTTAGTATTTGAAGTAAGGTTTATTTTTGCATGCGCACTGTTTTTGTCCTTTTGTCAATGATAAATGTATAGCACACATATACTTCTGGTCGCGAACTCCAGATGGCGCTTCAAAGTTGCTTGCATAAAAACTTCGCGAGAGGGCTCTCTTTTTCCATAGTATTGTTTTACTCTTTGAACTGAAGGCGATTATCACACTGCCCCGCATGATGCAGCGTTGTGCGTGGATGTGTTTTTTTCCGTTGCTTGTAAATATCTCCGTTTGTATGGAAAACACGCATAGTCCAACACACTGAAAATGCATCCACGCGCGTTCATGCGGATCACGCACTCAGAGAAACACGCACCCCCGCGCGTAGGTGCGGGGCGAGACGCATGGTATGGCACACCGAATCCCGCAGTGACGCGCGTGATTTTGAATGGGCGTGACGTGTATATTTGAAAATGGAACTCCGCCGTGCGTGAATCTACAAAACGCACCTACGCGCGTGAGTACGCGAAAAACCCGCACGATGATGCAGATCTGTGCACTCCCGCAGGAACGCGCGTCGACACGCAAGATGCAGCGTGATGCGGAGCAGTGTGAAGATCACCGAACTGTCCGTCTCGGGCTTGTGCTTCACTAGCGCTCGAGTGTCAGAGTGTTAGTCATACACTCTAAACTGGTAGCTCCATCTAACGACGCAAAATAAAACTAAAACGGTAGTGACTGATAACGCCATCTATTGCGTCTTACTTAAAACTAATTTAAACACGAGAAGCGCCGTCATATTATACAGTCATATACCTAAATATTTTTTTCTCTTACTCTCTTGTTTGATTCTTCATATTGAATCGTTATTTGATAAAAACCTTTTTATTTGGTTCAACAAACTCCTGCATAACGAGGTTGAGAAGGTCAGATAAGCAGTCGCTCCTTGTGGCACACTGGTACTCAGCTGCACCCGGTTAGACTGGAAGCCGACCCCAACATAGTTGAGGAAAGGCTCGGGAGATGATAAAACCCTTGCTAGCCTGATTTCGAATTATCATATTTGTGATAATCACACTGGCAAGTATAGTCGTGAGGAAAAGGCTAGATAAATTAAGAGTTCTGCCTCATTGAGACGCCATGACGACATCGCCAGCGGGGCAGGCCTGGCTACTTCTGGCATCCAAAGTTCGCCAAGCCGAGTGGCCATGGCGTCTAGACAGTCAATTGTTTACGTCGTTGCTGAAGAAATCGCACGCTGACATGCAACCACACTGGCGACTGAGCGAGCGAGGTGCACTGTACCGTGAACATTATTGTGGCATCCGTGGCATCGTCGCCAAGCTGCCAGAGTATCCAGAAGCCACGTAGAGAACTGTAGCTCGTGGCCACGCTTCCAATTTGGTGACGTTTCCAAACCTTCGCCAAGTGAGTTTTCATGTATGGTACCTAACTCACTTATTAACTGCTTGGTTAGATAGCCGGCGACGTCGCCAGCGGAGCAGGCCTGGCTACTTTTCTCATCCAAAGGTCGCCAATTCGAGTGGCCATGGCGTCTCGGCAGTCAATTGTTTACGTCGTCGCTGAAGAAATTGCACGCTGACTGGCGACCACACTGGCGACTTAGCGAGCGAGGTGCACTTTACCGCGTACATATTAGTGGCAACGTCGCCAAGCTGCCAGAATATCCAGAAGCCACGTAGGGAACTGTAGCTTGTGGCCACGCTTCCAATTTGGCGACGTTGCCAAACCGTCGCCAAGTGAGTTAGGTTCCATACATTTCAATACTAACTGCTTGGATACGTAGCCAGCGACGTCGCCATTGGCACCCTAATGAGGCAGAGCTCTAATTAGGAGTATCCGCAATTCCGCACACTCAGACTTTTTAGTCGGCCGGCCGTTCGATGGAACATTTGATAAGTACAGAGATTAATAGGAGTGCGCACTTAACAATGATTGAATTTAAGGCCGGTAAAAGATCGACCGGAAGGGTTCCGTAAAATTATTTATAAAACGGACAAAAAAATCACGTTTGTTGTATGGGAGCCCCCCAAAATATGTATTTAATTCTAGTTTTCAGTCAGTTTCAGAAATACATCATCTGTGAAAATTTCAGCTCTCTAACTATCACGGTTCATGAGATACAGCCTGGTGACAGACGGACTGAGGACCGAAAACAATAGGGTCCCGGTTTACCCTTTGGGTACGGAACCCTAAAAATGAATTCAGAAAAATATATTTTTCCGACCTTAGGGCCAACTGTCCGCCGCGCCGATTGTTTAGTCTGCTTTGATTTTGATTGTTGTGTTGTTGTGCGAATAGGCTTATAGTAGTACAGTGTATAAATATTAGAAAATTATAATCGTTAATTCAATGCCCATTCACTTTTTAGTCTTTGTCATTTTGAATGAAATTGCAAAACAATTTTGAAAAGTGGAATTAAGCAAAAAAAGTCAAGGTCTTTTTTTTACACATGCTTTTGCTTAATTATCATTAGACATTAATAATAAGAACCACAATAGAAAATTATTCAAATTTTATGACAAAACTAAAAATGTTAAATTCAATGTCAAAACTTCAATCATTTCACTTCATTTTCGTTTTTAGGTACTTATAAGCACTAATAAACGTCAGCAATTTAAATAAGTTTGATTCTAGTTGCCCATTAGTAGCTTCTATTTCATTTTTCAATTTGTCGTAGTCGGCGTACCTATTATTAACAAGCCCAGACTGCGTAGTCCTACGTAGTTTTAGAACCAGTGTGAAAAACTATCCAGGGGCCCGATTCTCCTAATTTTACTTAAGCGTCATACGATTCAAGTTCGACTCGGTTCGACTGAGATCCAATCCAGACTCGATTACGATTGAAGCGTATGTGGCATTCCGCTATTTTTTATTTGAAATAAACGGTTTTATCCTTTTCTGTCATTCAATAATGAATCATTTTGTCTGCAAATGATTTACGATTGCAATATGATTGTAGAGCAAACTACCGTATAAACCAAAATCACCAAAATAGCAGACCAATCGCACACCAATCAAATGTCAATCGAATACGATTGGTCTTTTATTAGTAGCAGAATGCCCGATATGGTTAAAACTGCTATTGCGATCATATTGCGATTCGATTTCTATTCGATTTTGACATTATTAACTTAGGAGAATCGGGCCCCTGGTCTTACTACAAAAACTTAAACATGTGTGAAACACTTGTCTAAAAAAATGTGGTCGCAAAATTGACCTTATTTCAACGTCATAATCTGACATTTTTTTAGACAAGTGTTTAACTGACGTTTAAAAGTTTTTGTGGTAAGACGGTCCATGTTTAGACCTGTGGTCCTATATGGATCTGCGTGTTGGTCAGTGAAAAAGAGGGATAAGAAAAAGTGCATCATCTCCTGAGCCTTTTCCCAACTATGTTGGGGTCGGCTTCCAGTCTAACCGGATGTGGCTGAGTATCAGTGTTTTACAAGGAGCGACTGCCTATCTGACCTCCTCAACCCAGTTACCCGGGCAATCCAATACCCCTTGGTTAGACTGGTGTCAGACTTACTGGCTTCTGACAACCCGACCGGAGCGTGTGGCCGATCCAGTTCCACTTGCGATGATTGATCTGCTGGTCGATCGGTGTCTCACCGCAGCGTTCCCACAGTTCTATGTCGATTTTCTCGGGCCAGTATATACCGAGAATACGACGAAGAACGAAGACTGACGAATTCAAATATTACTGTTATGTAAAACAAAACAGACATTTGGCATGCAATTAGATTATTGACACTACACTGAATAATTAATTACCAACAGTAAATTAAATATTCAGTGTTATTCTGTAAAACTGTGACTTGCGATCTGATCTCCTCAACTCAGTTATAGAAGCAACTTGAGAGCCCTTGATAAATCTGGTTGACAGACTTTCTAGCTTTTGACAACCGGGACCCATAATTTAACGTGCCTTCCGAAACACGAAGGACCGACCAACAACAACATCACCTGCCGAGCCTTTTCCCAACTATGTTGGGGTCTGCTTTCAGTCATTACCGGATGCAGCTGAGTACGCAGTGTTTTACAAGGAGCGACTGCCTATCTTGCCTCCGCAACACAGTCACCCAGACAACCAAATACCCTTGGCGGTTCAAGTGTGCCTAAGATGTTCAAATGGCAGCCAACCAACCAGTTTATATTTATTTATTTTATTTATTATCAACTTACGACTATTATTACAGGAACTTATCCTAATGCAATAGCGTAGACAAATTATAACTACTGTTACTGTTACTGTTACAGCCTTTTTATCGTCCCACTGCTGGGCACAGGCCTCCTCTCACACGGAGAAGGATTGAGCATTAATCACCACGCTTGCTCAATGCGGGTTGGTAATTTCAGACTATATAGTCCAGGTTTCCTCAAGATGTTTTCCTTCACCTTTTTATCAGCCATTGGTGTCTAAGATTACTTAGAAAGTACATACAATCTTAGAAAAGTTGCATTGGTACTTGCCTGACCTGGAATCGAAGCCACACCCTCATACTCGAGAGGTTGGTTCTTTACCCACTAGGCCACCACGACTATAATTAACATTCTAATTATAACTAACATTCTAAAAAAAAAAAATATATTGCCTTGTGAAACATGGAAGAACTCGTTATGGCAAGATGGTCACCCATCCATGGACCTGCCACGCCAAGCGATCCGCACGGCTTTGATTTAGCCATTAGCTCTTCCAAATATGATGATGATGATTCCTCTTAGCCGGTTATCGGCTACGGCGGCTGTACTCATGTACGAAGATTATCCAACTGCGCAGGACATATTATACTGCATAAGCATTTGCGCAGACACAGGTGCACTCATTATTCCTTCACTCTCATATCCCGATGGGACGGCAATCCGACACGACCGGAGAGAGATCAGGCGCAGGACCGACATTTACGTGCTCCCCGATGCACGGGTGTATCAATCACCAACTTCCAGACTCCGGGCTGCTATGGGCTACGGGCTACGGGCTGGAGTCGGGCCGAAATCGCTTTGTGGGTTTTTAAAGATTTTCACAAAGCAGCCCGGAGCCTAGAAGTTGGTGATTCTAAATATAATACAAGTTTATCTCGTTTTATTAAATGATTTAAAAAGAAAACATAAAACTAATAAATGGTGTCAAAACTTAGTAGCATCACTGGATGGCAATATTTAATCGCTGTCATTTGTTTTTGTGCCTTCGCCTCATTCGGCTTCAATATATGTGAATATGAAATACAGATTTCAGAATCGCCCAACGAAAACTGCAATGTAATAAATATGTATATGTTATTATGTGTGATTTCCCGAATGATATGTTGATATAATTCCCGTGTAAAGTCAGTTTTGTTCTATTATTTTTGGATTGAACATTGCGTCGGTAAGTCCTCTATTCCATCCTATACTTATTTTTGTTATTTGTGAACAAATTCGTATCAAATATCAGCGTCTATGCATAGCATAATAACGTATCGCAGGTTAGATGTGAACGAAAAAGTGAATATGTATGGAAATACAATAAACTGCCTAACGTTCGCTCACATTCGGCTGCTGACAGTCAGTTTAGTTTAAACACAGTCTTAAAAATCAATTGTTCTTACTTAAAAGTCATTGCTTTTTCTACAGATTAAGGAACTTCAACAATATTGGAATACAAAATGGGTACCAAAGATGAAATAGATCCAGCCCAGGCATTAGAACATAAACTATTCAGTCGGAATAAGGCTATGGATGAAATCACTGCGCGCGGAGACTCGGCCGTGCAGCAGTTCTACTGCGGCGCCACCGTGTTCGTGACAGGCGGCTCCGGCTTCCTCGGCAAGCAGCTCGTAGAGAAACTCTTCAGGTGGGAGTCTAGCTCGACAAAGCTGTAACAGGTCTTCTGAATTTGATCAGAAAAAATGAAAAACTTATTAAATATTTTTTCAGGGCCACAAAAGTAGCAAAAGTCTTCGTTCTGTTGAGACCAAAGAAAGGAAAGCAGATGCTGGAAAGACTTCAGGAAATGTTACAGGACCCCGTGAGTAGTTTTTGTATTTAACAAGCCCTGGTGTCAGAGTTTTCTCAAATGAGCCTTACTCTGGTTATTGTAACAACGAGTACATACCTACTACTAAGTAGCATTACGTGCCCTCGAAAGGACGGGGGCTTAACATCGGCGAACTGTTTTATGAAAGTTTCTAAAATCCTCAACGCGATTTCGGGGATCGAAGCCGATACTTTGTGCACAGCTATCGCATTAGAATAACTGGGTAGTCAGTAGAAGTGGTGTCCAAAACACATGATGCCCAAAAAATATTTTAGGTGACAGGGCTAGCGCATAAAATGCTAATATAAATATTGATTTGCAGGTTTTCGATATCCTTCGAGACACACAACCGGATTTTGTTCACAAATTAGTACCAATAGCTGGTGATGTCGCTGACATGAGACTGGGCATCAGCAATAAAGACTGGGATACTATTACAGAGGAGGTAAGCTAGTCAGAAGCCTTTTAAAAGAGTTGGATTGCCAATTACCATTTGTTATTTTCCGGTCTTAATCATTATCATCTCCATGCTCGTATTTTATAAAGATAAAGATATTTTATTTGTAAAATATGAATATACAAGGTGTTAGAGATACAATAAATAAGATGCTTCATGTTTTGCCGTTATTAAAGAGCGTACAAATATTATTGTAGCAATGCAATTATCTATACAAATATTATAAAGCTAAAGAGTTTGTTTGTTTGTTTGTTTGAACGCGCTAATCTCAACCGGTCCGATTTGAAAAATTCTTTCAGTGTTAGATAGCCCATTTATCGAGGAAGGCTATAGGCTACTTTTTATCCGGGTCCGTGCCGAGGTTCCCACGGGATGCGGGTGAAACCGCTGGCAGAAGCTAGTAATTGATAAAAATGTCGTAATATAAGGTGTCAAGCTATTGTAGCACGTCTCAACTAAATATTTTTTCAAATGTATTTTAAATAGTTTTAAATTCAACCCACCTTCATATCATAACCTACCCTCGATCTTATCCCAACTATGTTTGGGGTCCGCTTCCAGTCTGCTGGGTGCATTTGAGTACCACTGTGTTACATTTGTCTCTACTACTGTACTGACTACCCGGCTGCCAAAAATGCTTTTAAACTTTATGTGAATACATGCCAATTGTATAATTTAGACGGAAATAATAATGCATATGGCTGCGACCACGAGGTTTGATGAGCCACTCCGAGTTGCCACATTAATCAATGTGCGAGGTGCAAGGGAGGCTCTACTCCTCGGGAAAGCTTGCAAGAAGCTCAAGTAAGTGGAAAGTAAAGGACCTGTTTTAAAGTACCATTGTTCTGAAGTGCGTATCAAATCGCATATTGAATGAAAAAACCAGCCAAGTGCGAGTCGGACTCGCACGCGAAGGTTTCCGTGCCATTATTTATAAAACCGCATCTACCTGTTGCCGTCATCGATGTCGAGCAAAAATGAGCAAAATAATTACGTTTGTTGTATTGGAGCCCCCCAAAATATTTATTTTATTCTAGTTTTCAGTATTCGTTGTTATAGCGTAAATAGAAATACATCATCTGTGAAAATTTCAACTCTCTAACTATCATGGTTCATGAGATACAGCCTGGTGACAGACGGACGGACGGACAGAGGAGCGAAAACTATAGGGTCCCGTTTTACTCTTTGGGTACGGAACCCTAAAAAAGGGATGATCACAAAAATCTACTAGCTGTTTAATAACTACTCCAATCTACTCAGCTCTGCTTTGGTAAAATCTTGGCATAAATATACCGTTAATAGCCCAAGAGCCAGCGACTGCCAGACCTTCGTTATTTTATAAAGAGTGAAAATTTGTGTGGGCATCAACCTTAATAATGGCGTCCACGGCCGATTTCGGCCACGGCGGCTGTTCTCATTTAAAGAGATCAGCCAGCTGCGCAGGACATATAGTGCACAAGCATTTGTGCAGACACAGGTGCACTCCCTATTCCTTCAGCTCATAGCCCGATGGGACGGCAATCCGACACGACCGGAGAGAGATCAGGCGCAGGACCGACATTTACGTGCTCTCCGATGCACGGGTGAATCAATCACCAACTTCCAGACTAGGGGCTGCTTTGTGAAAGTTTAAGAAAACCCACAAAGCGATTTCGGCCCGACCCGGGAATTGAACCCGAGACCTCGAGCACAGCAGCCGCGCTTGCGACCACTAGACCAACGAGGCAGTCAGTCAGGTCAGGCATCAACCTTACAGTAGGTATGAACGATACACTACTTAGAAGTTTGACTAAAGATTGCATTAGAAAATAGCTCCAATTCTTTGTTCGTTTGGTTCAAACATAGGCTTATATTGTTTCTCTTCACTTCCAGGTCATATGTCCACGTTTCAACAGCGTACGCGCATGCTTGCGACTATCGTATCAACGGTGACGTGTTAGAAGATTTCTACAAAAGTCCAGTTGACCCTGAGGCTCTCATCAAGATAGCGGAAACTACCGACGAAGACAGAATTAATAAAATTTCTGATGAGTAAGTTGTGTTCAACATCGTCTTGCCCCAATTGCCAACCTCACCTGCCCGTGCTGAAAAACGGATCAAAAAGCACTTCTCACACTTGAGGGAGTAGAGAGTGCACCTGTGTTTGCGCGGACGCCTGTGCACTATAATATGTCCTGCGCAGCCGGCTTATCTCATTAGAGAACAGGTGCCAGTCAATATAGACAAGCGGTTCCCAAAAGGTGTTCCGTGGAACCCTGAGGTTCCGTGACAAGCCCTCAGGAGTTCCGCGACAATTCAAGATTTCCAGATGGTTAATCGTTTCACTTTTAACAATATTAAATTGACGTAATTTATTATTCATTTTTAATTAAATTGTTTTAAATTATTGCATTCCAAAATTCCATTTAGGCACCATGTAGGTGGGTATCACTCGCGTAAACGTACGAGTTCGAGCAGGTAATTTGATTCCGTGTTTTGCAAATTCAGCTCTTCGGCAATCGGCAAAACAAGGTAGCGAATTGGCCAAAAATCGCCAGGATCATACGTTTCCATACATTTAACAGGACGTGACACGACACGGTGCCATAAATCAAAGCGTAGATTAGCAATGAATTTTAACATTATTTCCACTTTTTGCACGAAGAAAATTTCGCGCTCGCTGCGCTCGCGACTCCATGTTATAGGTACCGAGTGGGTGGGGGGCTGTTGTAGGTTATAATGTGAGATTTTAGTAGTATTTTTATGATTGGTTTGATTATTGTGTAGTGAGAGGTATAATGCTCTTATGTTCGTTTAATCGCTGAGACATCAAACTCATTTTTGTTATTCATTTTTCCCCTGACGTGTTTATTTTTCATTCCTCTGGTAAAGAAAAAGCGATAGCGCTCTCTTCACTCGATGCCTTTTATTCATTTGCATTTGTTTTCTTTTTTTGTGGGTATTGTATTTTTTGTGACCTTATTAATTTACACTGGTTTTTATTTTGTGTAGGTACTTAACTTTACTAAAACTTAACTAAAAATATTTCGCGCTCGCTTCGCTCGCGCTGCCGTCTACACCTCATGTTCTTTCAATACTTAGCGGGTTCTTGGGTACCAATTCTTTTTTTAAGTTTACTTTTCGAATCATTAAAGTTAAAAAAAAATCGCGCTCGCTCCGCTCGCTCCTTTACTGTACCCTAATTCTTTGTTTTGCGTTAGTTTACTCCTAACTTAAGCTAGGGTCCCGCCAAAAAATGGTGAAACTAAAAGGGTTTCGAAGTCAAAAGAATTCGGGAACCGCATTGTACAGTAACAGTTTTATAGGAAAATCGTACTTATTAGGTGCATGACAGTTACCACTGATGTGCAGTCTACCGTACATATATTTCTTTACAAATGTGTCTAAACTTTGTTTCAGTTTGATAACAAATTGGCCGAATACATATTCGTTTACAAAAGCCGTCGCGGAAGAGACAGTAAAGACTTTGGGCGAGGATATGCCTCTCTGCATAGTGAGGCCTGCTATAGGTATGTCTCATGCTATTGAAATATTGACCAAATTCATGTGACCGAATCATAATTGATGAAATTTTAGCGGTGTAAGGCACCATGACGCACACAATATTTCTTCTGATCTACTTGCTCTAAGCAAAAACTAACCAAATAACCGCAAACACATCTGAATTGTCCGCAAAATTGCAATCTTTGTTTGTGGACTCGCACCAATGTGTACATGATTGTTCTCTTAAATAGAAAAGCTTATAATGAAGATGTTTATTTTCAGTGGTACCTTCTAAACGAGAGCCGAGACCTGGCTGGGTAGATATGTCAAACATGTACGGTGCCAGTGGGGTAAGTACTCAAAATTTTTCATTGGTGACTTGGTTCGCAACTCAAGAACGTAGGATTCCAATAGTAAGTGCCAACCACCTCGGTCTTAGATAGCTCCCATCCAATTACCGCCACTGTCTTCAAATCGACGTCTACTGTGTAGTAGGACTTCCTACACTACGTTACTACTACGTATCTTCTCTTAAGTACTGCAGTGCAATAACCAATCCATCCTTAATTTTTCGATTAGATATTGAAATGTGACCTAATTTATATAAAGCTAATGTTAAAATTCAATCTCCATCTCAAGATAGATCGTTTATTGTGATCCACAGTTAGACTTGTCTGCCTCATCAACTGTCCAAGACATGGTATTTCATCATATTAGTTTATGTTGATAAATGATTCATCTGATAAATTATTTCTATTGCAGAGTATTCTAGGGTCTTGCATGGGTCTCGTGCATGCACTCTTCTTCGATTACGTGACCCAAGTGGGTCTGATCCCTGTGGATTACGTAAATAACACGATTATAGCCTCCGCCTATGAGACTGCCAAGAAAACAGCTGATGGAGGCAATAGCATCAAGATTTATGCTATTACTGGATCTACGAGGAATCCTGTAGTATTGGGTAAGAATTTTTCAAGTATGTTTTTGTTATTTTCCTGTTTATTTTCAGAAAATTCTGTGACTTAAGATTTTTAAGCAGCAACTGCTTATCTGACCTTCTCAACCTTAAGCCGTGTCCAGACATGTGTCATTTGCCCGATCCGATTACCGTATCCGTATCGTCAACGCATATGTGGACGGGTAATGAGACGCGTAACATGATACGTGATCTCGATACGCCGTTATGATACGGCCCGTCCCATGTCGTGTCCTATCTACGGATTGGGAGCTAATCGGAGGCGTCCACAACTTACTACGGTGCTTGATACGATACGGAGATCGGATACGAATACCTACCTACAACTTATGTAATTAAATAGACAATTCATTGAAAAACTTAAAATAAAAATAAGTCGTCCTCGGCTTCCAGTCTAACCGGATGTAGCTGAGTACCAGTGGTTTACAAGGAGAGACTGCCCTATCTGACCTCATCAACCCTGTAACCACTGTAACCCAATATCCGTTGGTTAGACTGGTGTCAGACTTACTGGCTTCTGACTACCCGTAACGACTGCGAAGGATGTTCAATGACAGCCGGTACTTACAGTTTAACGTGCCATCTGAAACACAGTCATTAGGCCCGGTTGTTCGTACGTTACGGTAAAGTTAAAGTTAAACTTTTACCGTTGTCAATTTTGACCACGGTTAATTTGACATTTTTACTATGAAATTTTAACGTTCAACAACGCTTTTTGAATTTAAACCCTGTTAATTTTACTTTAACTAGAATTTAACCCTAACCTTGACGTAACCGCGCTTCGAACAACCGGGCCTTTAGTGTCTAACAACCAGTTTCTTCATCAAAAGTTAAAGCCAAAGTAAAAGTCAAAGTAATGTCTAAAGTAAAAGTAACGGTTAAATTCAAATTTTCTATGAATTTTGCTGTCACTTTAGCCTTGAAAAAACGAATTTGACCGTTACTTTATCTTTAGACATTACTTTAACTTTAACTTTTGATGAAGAAACTGGCCGTTAGATATACTTAGAAAGTACATACAAACTTAGAAAAGTTGCGTTGGTACTTGCCTAACCTAGAATCATCGATCCCGTGCCCTCATACTTGAGAGGTTGGTTCTTTGCCCACGAGGCCACCACGACTTAAAATTAAAATAAGCGTGTAAGTAATTTTCGTTTTTTACTACACACAATTAAATCGTTTTTTCCCTGTAAATAGATATTGATAATACTTTTAAGAGAGCCAAGTCAAAATCAGCAGGTATAGCTGTATATATACGTAGCTAGTTATAGATTTAGTTTAACACCACTGCGGATATATGGCGCTGCTTGGATGATGACGGAATCATGGTCGAGAGTACCGTCGTATTTGTAGTTTTTGGCGAGTGACGCGTCCAGACTGTCTCACGTCCTTATCTGTATCACCTGTGATGATCGGACAAAAACCGACAAGCAGGGGATGGGCTGTATCATAAAGGCGTATCGACATCGCGTATCATGATACGCGTATCTTTACCCGTCCACATATGCGATCATGATACGCGTCGACGATACGAATACGGTGATCGGATCGGGCAAGTGATACATAATTCTGGACCCGCCTTAAGACTGGTGGTCAAACTTGCTGTATTCTGACTGCGTAATGAATCACTATTGGGGCAACGTGCCGGGGGTGAAGGAGTTAATTCATGTGACTGTATAAACATGCGCAGATTTCTGATTAAGTTCCAGTACAGAAGACGTTGCCAAATCAATCTGAACATCATGATCTTGAATGATTGCTTGGATAAATATCTGTTGTATTTATTATTTCCTTCGCATCTATGTCTGCGTGGATTCAAACGGCAATTCTTCCTCTTATATTTGCACTTATAACAGCAATCAAATTGTTACAGGCAAGGTATATAAAGTAGTTACTACCGAAGTCCGAAAAATCTTATCTCCAGCTACCGTGTTCTACGGGTTTGTGTTGCAGACGACTAATCCTACCATATTCTGGATATATTCCTGGCTTCTACATCTGATACCTGCCTACGTTGTCGATGCCGTCTGCTTCGCTATCGGAAAGGAGAGAAGGTGAGAAGATTTTCTTATATTAAGTTATAGTTAAGGTCAAAAGGGTCGAAAAGTGCTGGAGTGGAGACCACGGACTAGCAAGCGCAGCGTAGGACGTCCACCAACATAGTAGACAGACGACTTTATAAAGGTCGCTGGAAGACGCTGGATGCAAGTCGCCTCCAACAGGTATCTGTGGAGATCTAAGGGGAGGCCTATGTTCAGCAGTGGACGTCCTATGGCTGAGATGATGATGATGAAGGTCAAAAGGTACTCGAGTGGAGACCATGAACTGACAAATGCATACATAGGATGGCCACTACCTTCATTCATGGTCAAATGATCTGACCTGTTCCTTTTGAAAATCAAAGGGAAAGGCCTAATGTATAGCAGTGAACGTCCTATGGTTGTCATGATGAAGATGAAGGTCAATAACCCCAGGTCTTTTTTGGGAGGTTGGTAAATGGATCATCCCATTGTGTGTGGATGCAACGGAAAATAGTGTCAGACTACAAGAACAGACTAAATCTAAACCTATGCTCCTTCTGGACCCCACGTTTAGTTAGTTTTTAGACCACTTAATAACGGAATCGTTGATCGCGATTACACAGGCCCTGAAACACATACACACAGATTATATGAGTAACGTAAAAGCGAAAAAACTAAGCCTTCAGACTCGACCACAAAGGATGGTGATTTTATTATCCATTTTGCCCCTTTTTTGTACGTTTTTTTTTTCCTTTTCAGATTCGTGAAACTTTATAAGAAAGCGTACAAACTACAAGTAGTATTATCTTACTTCGCCTGCTTCCAATGGAGGTTTATCGACGACAATACTGCCAAACTCTTCGATAGTTTATCGGAAGCCGACAAAGCTATCTTTGAATTTGATGTCAAAAAGATCGATTGGGAAGAATACGTGTTGATCTGGTATTTAGGTTTAAGAAAATATGTTATCAAAGATGGTTTGCAAGGTACAGCAAAAGGAGTAAAAAATCAAGAGGTTTTTAAGTACCTCTTATGTATTATAGCACCTCTGTATATCTATTCTTTATATAAGCTGCTGTATTTTTCTTTATTAGTGTTATTTTATTCTGTAAGATATGTATTGTCAATAAAACTGTTTTGATGTATGTGTTGTGTACTTATTGGGTTGATCTGTTTATAACTATGTAATGGAATCGAAGGTAACTAGGTCAATCATCCTCCAGTAAGTCTCTTCTAAGTATCGTAGCATCACGAAAATTGGCAGCTGTATGTAGTTCTTTCTATCCGTTCAATCATGATGAAACATTTCACAACTTTTCGACAATATTTAAAAGAGCCTGTTCCTCCGCAAAATCAATACACATAAAACAGAAAATAAAAGCTTCTGGAAATAAAATGAAAACTACCTGGAATATAATTAATTCAGAAATATGACGATCCACTGTACGTAATCGAGACTTCCACTTAAAAATAAACAATGTAGACGTTAAGTCAGATTCGGAGGTAGCATCTGAGTTTGAAAAAATTTTCACCAATATCCCTATTTTAACAACCAGAACTCTGGTGTCGTCTTCCAGTTCGGCTTTTACAATATTAAAAAAATTGTGTTGCGGAATGTGACAAAGGTTTTGAATTCGCAGTTAGCTCTAAGGATATTATTCAAGCGTATAAAGATCTCTATGTAAAAAAGACTGCTGACCTTTGGGGATTGTCAGTTCAGATAGTCTCATCGATAATTGAAATTATTCAACTCTTTATAATTGTTCAACTCTTGTTGCATCTGCTGTTTGTTGACTTGATGAAACTTAGTAAAGCAATTCCATTGTTTAAATCTGGTAGTACAACCGATCCATCAAATTTTCGGCCAATTTCGATTTTACCCACTTTGCATTACGTCAATTGTTGAGCCATTTTAATTGAAACAACTTCTTGCACATTTTAAACAATTTGGATTTACCAAGGGTCGTTCTACTTCGGATGCGGGCGTGGAATTGCTTAAAAATATATTCGAGGCCTGGGAGGATTCGCAGGATGCGCTCGGTATTTTCTGCGACTTGTCCAAGGCTTTTGATTGCGTGCACCATGCTCATCAGGAAACTTCACCACTATGGTATTAAAAATAAGGCTCTTGACCTTCTGACTTCTTATTTGCATAACAGAATTCAAAAGGTGGATGTCTACGGTAAGAGGTCTTCTGGATCTACGGTCACCAAGGGAGTTCCACAGGGTTCAATTCTAGGCCCATTTTTGTTCCTTATTTATATTAATACCTCCCCTTATCACATAAGGGATAATCACAAGATTGTGTTGTTTGCCGACACTTCACTCGTTTTTTAAATCAAGCGCCAACTCGATAATTTTGACGAAGTTAACAATGCACTCTCTAAGGTTTTTTATTGGTTTAATGTCAATAATCTTCTTTTAAATGAATCTAAAACGAAATTAATTAAATTCTCAACGCCAAATGTAAGGCAGTTACAAACCAATGTACAACTAAACGGAGTAGAGTTGAAGCCTGTTGAGGCCCTGTTGTTCGTACGTTACGGTAAAGTTAAAGTAAAAATTTTACCGTGGACAATTTTCACCACGGTACAATAAAATACGTCAGCTATCTTCGCAATCTGTTGCCCAAAAATATTTTACGCGGCGGTTAAATTAGACCAAGGTAAAAAGTGTTGTCAGTGCAATTTCGTGTACTTTCCTTTAATTTTCGATGGGTAATATTTTTTTCGACTGCAAACATTGTGTCAGTTTTGTCATTGTGTCAAATTTGTTTGACAGAAAATATGAAATATTAGATGTTGGTGATGCTAAATTTCAATATTTTACGAATTTTCTTCCGTTTTCATATTAATCGACATAGGTTTTGGTTGTTACGCAAGGAAAGTACTATTTTTCACCTACTCAGTACAGGTGTATTCGCCAGAATGGACTTTAAATCGAAGTAGGTGCATGTTATTTTTTAGCAACTGTCCTGTTTTTATAATAATGCTTTTGGTGTGTAAAATAGGAACCATTAAAGCATGCTTTGTTCCAGGGAAAGAGGATCTAACTTATCAACAATAAACTTGAACTTTTAAAGGGACCAATCGATGAAAACAAACATAGATTACTGTATAAAAAACGGATGTCGTTTCTCAAGCACAGAAAGAAAAAACATGGGTTAACCTTCACATGATAGGATGATGAATATAAGGTTGTGTTTTCTAAGTCGGTAAAGAAAATTTGGTGATACTCCTATGTCAGTAAGAAGATCTATGTCAGTAAAAACTGACTTCTTCCCTTAGGTAGGGTATACCTTACAGGTGGTCCCATAACCATTAGATCAGAATGTGATGATGGAAACCCTGAGAAATCCAGGGCAACTTTTGGTAGTTGTAGGCATGCGCAGGATAAAAACTTGACAATTAGGTGTATGTCTGATAACACTATGCAACAAATACCCTATGAAACAAAAAAAATATTTTAAAAAACTTATGAACGATGTTTTCATAACGGCGCCTGAACAATTATTAAAGCATTTTTTCGTATGAAGGTGTAAAAAAATTAAGTTAGAGAGTATGCGATATTTTTTTTAATTATTTCATTCGTAACATGTTTGGACTTTAAAAGAGACTATGATCCTTGAGTTTGTTTCGGCGTTTCTTCTCAGGGATCAGTCAGTAAGAAATGCCGACCCCAGCGTTCTAAAATGACGTGTAAAAGTGATGTAATGTCCAACTTGCAAAAAAAAAAAAAATTGCAAAATAAACGATTTCATTTCATTTCGTATTTGGAGGTCGTGTTGTGCTGGACTTTTTTTTATTTTATGTTTGTACATAATATCTTACATTTTAATTATTCTAGGTAAATAACATTTCGGTGCCTGTATAGAAATGAATCTGTATCACAGGCACACTTTGCACACTTTGACCGCGATTACGTTTCAAGATCTATTTATAAAGCCGTATTTTTTTGGTATTTACGTGCATTTTTATAAAAGCGTGTTTTTCGATTGATTAAACGATTGATTTAATTTATCTTCTTCCTAGACATTTTCCATAAGCAACGGTAGTTGAGGTGTCCTTTCAGTTACGATGCATGTTATTCGAAAAAAAAACATTTCAATAGCTTTACATACGCCTGCTATAAAATTTTAGCTTATAAAATTTAAAGCAACTTAAATAAATCAAAGACCATTTTTAAATAACATTTTATTTAAAAAAATGCATTGCAACGAAATGTGGTGGGACCAGAACAGTACACTCACAAAATTTGTTCTCTCTGTCCCTTTCACACACATTCTTAACTACAAAAAGATATGACCTATATAACGGGAACCACAAATTAAAACTATAATAAATCACAGTCAACAATATTCTAAAACTATGACAAAACTCATTTTTTAAGAGGCGTATTCCATTTTCCCTTTTAGCGTAGTCCCCAATCGGCGTATTGTCAGCGAGCCCAATTTGCGTAGTTTAAGAACCAGTGTGAAAAAGGACAAAAAAAGGCCACGATACCTAAATCCCTTTAGTCAGAATCGATCTGACATCGGTTCGACTGCCTTCCGGTTTTAATACGGCAATATGAATATAACCTTCCGATGTTGTCGGACCGATGTCGCGTCGGTCCGATTTATCGTTCATGCTGATTCAGTCTACGCAAACTGGTGACTTCCATGCCGTATATTGAGAAACTTGTGGGCTCCGTGAATTTCACCTGTAGAATGAAATAATACGATTAATTTGTTCCTAGAAGACTCAGGCCCAGACTCCATCAAAAAGTTGTGGAAAAGTTTTAGATGATGATGTAATTTCATACCGCATATTTTATATAAATTTGTTTTATTGTACCCTAAAGGCTCAAAAACTACTGAACCGATTTGAAGAATCATTTCACTGTTGGGAAGCTAGAGTATCCCCGAGTAACATAGGCTATATTTTATCCCGATACGGGCAGTAGTTCCCACGGGACGCGAGAGAAGCCGGGGGAAAACGGCTAGTGAATGGATATAATATATGGATTGATCCATACTTCTAGTAGAAGATACGACCACTTTGAAACTGTAATTTTCTTCAAGTAATTTTTTAATAAGGAACTTAAAATATTATCGTTGCTATTTCGAACAGTTAGATTGCTTATTATTTCAGAAATATTAACCTCTTTATCTTCATCATCCGTATCTGGTTGTTGTGATTTGCTCGCTCTTCTCGGCTAGAGAGAGAAAAACATAGGTAAGTTAAATGACTTCCCTGTCTCTTTTCTCTACTTATACATATGTTATTATATAGCCTAAAATTGCTGTACTGCTTTGAAAAAAACATAATTCTCCTGTCCTCATAATTTTTTTTTGCAGCCTTAAGGACTTATTACACTTGACTGAATTCAGTCGTCTAATTAGGTTTCTAAATGATCTAATGAAACCTACCTTCCTAAATGCGATTACATTTGTCTGAATTTAGTGACTGAATCATTTGGACGACTGAATTCAGTCAAGTTAATAAGCCCTTTAAAAGGGAAACCTTCATATAGAATGCTAGTGAAAAGCTTATTAAATTATTGTTAATACATACAGTGTCTTCAAGATGTTCCACTTCAGATGTTGGTGGAATGTTGGGTCCTAATTTTTCAGCCAACGTTTGTACCTGAAGAAAAATTTTTCTCGTCAAAATAGCTGGATTAGACTGACTCCTAATATGCTTACGTAAATATTGACAGATCTATATAGTTGTCTTCAAACTCAATAGCAATAACGAAATATATCAAGATATAGAATTACACTAATTTTTATGAAGGCGAAAGTTTGTTCAAAGTCAAATCATTAATTCAGTTAGGCCTTTACAAGCACTTATGAACGTTAAAAATATAAACAAGTCTGATTCTAATTGCCCCATTCTAATGGTCGCTGCACACAGCGGGTGCGGCGCGACGGGACGGGACGGCGACGCGACGCTGAGCAGTTGTAATGTACTAGATATTACGGACGACATCACACAGAGCCGTCCCGCTCGGCGCGACGCGACGCGACGATCTAGTACATTGCGTCGCGTCGCCGTCCCGTCCCGTCGCGCCGCGCCCGCTGTGTGCAGAGACCATAAAAGAAGCTTCCTTTGGAGAACGGGCTAGAAACTCCATGGTTCTTCGTCACGCTCTAGCACGTGAAATACTGGACGGATTTTAATGAAACGTTGTAGCAATATAGCTCTTACAAAAGAATAACTTTAGTCTCTATAGATGCAGGTGAAATCGTTGGCAGAGGTTAGCAAGAAGACTTACGTTAGGATATTGAGAGAAGCAAGCCCTCGCTCTGCCGATGCAGGGCGGGGCTACGGCCCGACCGTACCTGTCTCGATCAGCCGGATCGAACATGTAGTAACCTGGGAGAAATATCATCATTATCATCCTCCGAGGCTTTTTCCCCAACTACGTTGTGGTCGGCTTCCAGTCTAACCGGATTCAGCTGAGTACCAGTGCTTTACAAGAAGCGATTGCATATCTGACCTCCTCAACCCAGTTACCCGGGCATCCCGATACCCCTTGGTTAGACTGGTGTCAGACTTACTGGCTTCTGACTACCCGTAACGACTGCCAAGGATGTTCAATGACAGCCGGGACCTACAGTTTAACGTGCCATCCGAAACACAGTCATTGGTGTCTAAGATATACTTAGAAAGTACATACAAACTTAGAAAAGTTGCATTGGTACTTGCCTGACCTGAAATCGTACCCGCACCCTCATACTTGAGAGGTTGGTTCTTTGCCCACTAGGGCACCACGACAGATGCTTATAACCACAGGCATATAGCATAGCTAGCTAGTTAATGGATCAAAATTTAAGCCACAGATGAACGTTACAGATATTCAGAAGCCAGAAAATCTGACGACTTTTCCAAGTGTAATCATATTCTTGTCTAACTGAGTTGAGGAGATCAGAAGGACAATTTCTTTTGCAAAAATCCTTACTTCATTGGAACCTGTCCCAAACATATTTAAGAAAAACGCCTGGCAGATTAAAACAAACACCGCAAAAAACCATACTTTTGATTCGGCTAAGCAAATAGATACCTCGTGGAGTCCTAAACAGTGCAACAGCAAAGTCCCCTTTGCCGGTAACGAAGACACCAGACTTCTCCTCTCTGAAGAACTCGCCAATCTGCTGCACCAGGTCCACATCCAGAGCGCCTTTGTGTCTAGACTTGTAGACGACGACACGACACACACAGTTCCCAGGAGTGTAGAATTTACGGAGAATCTGATGATGGTATAGAGGAATAAAAAAATTGAATCAGAAATTAGTGGGATTAAAGAACATTTCCTGTCAACATGACCTTATTTGTATGTATGTATTTATTTATTTATTATATTTTATGTTTTATTTATAGGTATATATTTTATGTTATGTAGTTTCATCTTTGTTTTGTTAAATGTTGTGCAACTTGAATTTTCTCTTTCCTATCGCATCTCTCTATCGCTCTAAGGTTTGCTGTTAGAGAACCTAGTTCTGGGTTAAGCTCGCCTTTGTACATGTCTTCTCTGTGTTGTGTGTGTCTTTTAAATGTTTTTGTGTACAATAAAGAATAATAATAATAATTAATATTATAAATGCGAAAGTCTGTGTGTATGTCTTATGAATGGATAGATATTTGTTTATCACGCAAAAGCTGCCGAATAGTATACCAAAGAGTCAAATATTGCTCAACTTAACTGCACCAAAAACGGTTCTCCTGTATGCATGTATGAATGGATGTTTATTTCGCTTTCACGCAAAATCTACTGGATGAATTTTGATGGAACTTGGCAGTAATATAGCTTACATACAGAATAAAATATAAACTACTTTTTGTCAAGGACTTGGTAGTAGTTTCCTCAGAAAGTTGGCATAAAAACAAAACTTAAACATGAAAAGGGGGGTTAAAAGTTAGAACTGACCTGTTCCATGGCCAATATCTTGGTGGGCGGATGGAAGTGCAGGTAGCTGTCCTGGTACAGCTGGTCTCCGCTCTCCAGGATCTGGTCGAGCGTGGTGGTGCACCAGCGGCATACATCTTCTACTCGAGACATCGCTACGGCCATCACGGCGCAGGCTGACGCCTAGAAATTATGTAGTTTGAAAATAAGTAACTAATTAAGTTAAGTGTTTCCAAGCTAAGACGTGAAATAAAAATAGGTTTATGTTTGCAACCAGCCCTAATTTATTATTAGAAGTGCTGTACCTGAATAGTTTAGTTAGGTTGCACCTCAGATCAAAAAACTTTGATCT
Source organism: Helicoverpa assulta (assembly GCA_963856015.1). Lineage (NCBI taxonomy): Eukaryota > Metazoa > Arthropoda > Insecta > Lepidoptera > Noctuidae > Helicoverpa > Helicoverpa assulta. The sequence goes on from CAWLCW010000003.1 coordinate 1,635,516, forward strand.
GAGGGTTGCACGCTCTACTTTCGAAAATGAGGTACCTAAATAGTTTACTTTGGTTGAACGCACTAATCTCAGGAATTTACTGATCCGAATTGTATTTTCTTTTCAGGGTTAGATAGCTATTTAAGGAGGATAGTTATAAGACCATTTTTATTCGAGTTCGCATTTATAGTAGTCCCCATAAGCTGCTGGAAAAACATACCACTAATATATTATAAAACGCAAAAGTTCGTCTGTAGAGTTATTGGTGATTGTCTTTCACTCAAAACCTACCGGATGATGAAAATTGGCAGGAACTTAAATACCAGAATAACCTCTTGATATAGCCTGGTAACACTTATAGTACATAATTGATACAACTCTTACCTGGTTCCCTCTAGAAGCGTGGGAGAACTTCCTGCAAGCGATGGAGTGTTGTGCTGACATGAACTGAGTGCCGTCGCTCAACACCAACCACCCGCTCGTGTTCCTTTGTCCTGAACAATACAATAAGCTACACTTCACCCACTGTACTTACGCACACAAAGCCGTAACTGCACAATGTAAACTTTAACGGCCAGTTTCTTCATCAAAAGCAAAAGTCAAAGTAATGTCTAAAGTAAAAGTAACGGTCAAATTCGTTTTTTCAAGGCTAAAGTGACAGCAAAACTAACAGAAAAAATGAATTTGACCGTTACTTTTACTTTAGACATTACTTTGACTTTTACTTTGGCTTTTACTTTTGACGAAGAAACTGGCTGTTAGTCGTCCAATCCGAACGAAGGGGAGCGAGCAACCCCTTTTGATGGGAAGTCATTAAATGACCTCTTCCTCTGTGGGAGTGTCAAACTTCGAACTGACTAAACCCCATCATGTTCCTTCGTACGCCTTTTAGCCGCGGTAACTCTTTCGGTCAATTTCGCAGCTCCGGCAGGCTCTGCCCCTGCTGGGCCCCGCTACCCAGCAATCCCTACATATGTATATTAGGCATGATTTTCTTCATTTTTGTATGACATGTATATAAAGTTAGCAACATTTAAATAAAAATGTGTTTATTATGAATTAAGCAGGTATTAGAATGTACTAGCATTTTTAGTACCAAGTTGATAAAAATAATATTAAAATAATGCTGGACCCACAGGGAGCGCGTGATCTGCGTTTAAAGTCCGCCGAGGTATCCTCACCCTTCAGCCGCTCATGTACCTGTTGCCCCCTTGTTGCGATTTAGCGACTGATTCCCGGGGGCCCAGTAAGTGAGGTGGCGAGTCTCCACCTGCCATTTTTACATGTATTTAATACATTGTCATCGGCAGGTGCCATAGTTCCCGTAGTTTCCCCATTCCTAGTCCATTAGCATCCCATCACAATAGCCCAAGTAGTTTTCATCCACAGTTAGCAATAGTTTAGCACAGAACCGGGGATTGCCCTTGGGTACATTTCTATAGTGTATACAGGGATAATCGTCGGTTTTGTAACACCATTTCATTAAAGTTGTCTCAAAAGGGCTTCAGCGTGTTGGCTTCGGCCCCACGTTCGCCTTCCAAAAATCCGGGACTCCATAGTCCCGTGGTCAGTTAGAGACATACATAATATTAATAATACAGGGTGTTAGTGTGAACACCGTTATCCTTGAAACCATAGGTAGTTGACTTGATTATAATTTTATTTATCTGAATTTAAAAATAAATTAACGTTTCTTTCATTTCAAATTTTTCATAAGTTTCTTTACGACACTGTCCGTAAAATGGATACTATGCGCGCGAGTTAAATGGCAGTGACCTGCAGCACTCCGTTTAAAACACATACAAATAACCTGTGATGTAACTTCCCTTCATACTTTGTCTGGCTTAGGACAGGCAAAAATACCTACTACTGTAGCTTGACGAGTGAAAATTTAAGTTATTTTTTTTGCCTTAATTGAAGTTAATTTACGTTCTATAAGTGAAACCAAACCTCTGGTTTCAAGGATAACGGTATTCACACTAACACCCTGTATACCAAATGGTTCTGAAGACGTTGAAGCGTAACTTCTAGACCTTTTCTTTAGTTTAGGAGGCATATTTCCAGGTTTATTGATTTTGATGTGTGCATGTTTGTTTCTATTTATGGATCAACACAGACATTTTTATAATATTTACGTTTATTTACATTTTAAACGATTTTGCATGAAAATGACAATGTCAATGTCATGTCGTGAAATTATTGTTTTTGCTTGTCATTTCTATGAAAAGCAAAGAAGTTTACTCATAGTTAAATATGAAGTTTTGTTTAGGAAAAATGCTTACAGATAGAATCTTTGTTATAAATTGAAGTGGGCTTTCAGTCAAATATCGAAGAGATACCTATTTATTTTCGAGCCAGTACCACTGTTTTTCCGAAAAATAACATTGTTAATTAAAGAAACACGAGTTCTTTCTAAAAATATTTTCGAAACCAAACCAGGTGCAATAGTAGTAGAGATATAATAATGGCGTCCACGGCCGATTTCGGCAACGGCGGCTGCTCTCTTTTAAGGAGATCAGCCAGCTGCGCAGGACATATTATAGTGCACGAGCATTTGCGCAGACACAGGTGCACTCCCTATTCCTTCACTCTCATAACCCGATGGGACGGCAATCCGACACGACCGGAGAGAGATCGGGCGCAGGACCGACACTTACGTGCTCTCCGATGCACGGGTGAATCAATCACCAACTTCCAGACTACGGGCTGTTTTGTGTAGAGATATATGTAGTAGAGCAGGGTAGGCGCATGTTTTAAACGAATGGCGTAACAAGTATTTTTATTATTTGATTAAGCAATGCCCTTTTCAAAATAGTCAATAATGATAACGTCCAGGAAAAAGGAGTGAAATTGCTATAGGGACCGGAAAATAAAGCTAAATAAAACTATTAGGTAAGTGTTTGTTTTATTTTATGGAACATCAGTTTTTCTGTAGCGCCCCTAAGACCACCCACTGATCAAAACCTCGTCTAAGAAAAAGAAAAACATTAATAACTTTTTAATTAGAAACAACCGTCCACAATCCGTTTTTTTCATACAAAATCCTCGGACCTCTTTTAAGTAACCGAAAAAAATATTGATTTTTTTAACCAACTTTTTAATATCCAAAACTAAGTACAAAAGGAAGTCAAGTGAGCTACATCCGTGGGTATGAGACCGAGATCTCTCTTTATTCATTTGCATGACACTGTTTTCAATATTTTAAACCATATGATTGATTGCTTAGTGCTGAAAGTAACACTTTATAGTGGTCAGGACTTAGACCGGCTCCTGACCAGCACCGGTTACCGGTGTAGCTACGGACCTCCCATCAGTACAATATAAAATTTTCTTCAGTACAAACATGATGTGAAAACTTTGCTTGCGCGATTCAGGACTTTGAACTTTACCAATTTATTTCTCCAAAACTGCTAAGTAAACCCAAAATACATGACTACCAATACAAAGTACATTTTAAGCAGATTTTTTTTGTATATTTTTTTTAGTAACTAAAGTTGTGTTTTAATAGTTTTATTAAAGGTTGTAATTTGGGAAATTCGCTTACCTATTTCCGTGTAAGAGTAAGAAAGACGGTAGAATTAACTCTTCGCTAGATTCAAGAGAGTCTATTGGATGTTGTAGTATTGATTTTTATGAGAACGGCTAAAGGAACGCCCTTAATATTGATTCTTAGAGAGAGACCTCTAAGACGAGTGAAAGAGTTGCTGGGCATTTAAATGAAATGTACCTATACTTTTGAAGATTGATTAATGAAATACATAAAATAAAATTTATATAATGAAAAGATAATTGTGTAAATAAAAACCTAACACAGCCTTGCCACAAAAACACATCTGTCAAACACTCTTGTCAAAAAAAAAATGTAGCTGCAAAACGGACCTTATTTCAACGTCATAATCTGACTTTTTTTAGACAAGTGTTCAACAGACGTTTAAACGTTTTTGTTATATATCTTGCAAAATAAAACAATCCTTAGATATTTAAGTTATTAAAACATTAGAGTCACGCATGCGCAGATCGGACCAACGTAACGCAATTTCTGTCGTCATTCATTCATCATAAATCTATACGTCATAATCTGTGTTTGTATGAATGTCTATATGTTACTGACTTATGTTTATATTTATTTATTCTTAAAAAATATATAAGCACTCAAATTCAAGTCACCAAATCGATTTTTAATAGATAAAATTACGATTTGTTATTCATAAAATTATCTTTAAATGGTTTTATATTAGCAAGCAGCACAAGTTCTTAACTCGCTATCACACTAGCGGATTTTTGTCGAGCTTAGCCAAATCAAGCATACGTGTGCCGTTGCAGGGAAGTTTGTTCCACCACTTCTTCTTCCCAGCAAAAACACATAGGAAGTACCGAAAGGCGGGCGTTTTGGGGACTGTCTTTTGTTCTTCAAAAAGTGCTGATTTACAGCCTACTTTGAATAAATGACTTTTGATTTTGCCATTATCTACAAGCTACACCGCTTGTACGGAGCGGAAAAACCGCTAGTGTGAAAGTGCTATAGGTTCGACCAATATAGTTGAACTGTGCGTATGTATACAAAACTGACAATGTATTTTGTACGGGGTTGACAAAAATGATATTTTCCCTCGAAAATTACATCTGTCAACTGCACAAAATATTAGATAAAAATATATTAAACCAAGAGCCAGTGACTGACCGACCTTCGTTATTTTATAAAGGCTGAAACTTTGTGTGTGCATCTGCCTTACAGCAGGCATAAACGATAACGTCGTGGTGGCCTAGTGGGTAAAGAACCAACTTCTCGAGTATGAGGGTGTGGGTTCGATTCCAGGTCAGGCAAGTACCAATGCAACTTTTCTAAGTTTGTATGTACTTTCTAAGTAATTTTAGACACCAATGGCTGATAAAAAGGTGAAGGAAAACATCTTGAGGAAACCTGGACTATATAGTCTGAAATCACCAACCCGCATTGAGCAAGCGTGGTGATTAATGCTCAATCCTTCTCCGTGTGAGAGGAGGCCTGTGCCCAGCAGTGGGACGAAAAAAGGCTGTAACAGGTAACAGGTAAACGATAAACTAATACGAAGTTTGACTGATGGTTGCTATCTATATAAAATATACATATATAGATTTTTATTCCATATAGAATATATAGATTTTTATGAGGAAAGTTGTACAATTGTTCAGGAGGGATGAGTCCAAGTCCAAGAGAGCTACCTTTAAGCTTGGTTTGCTCCTTATCCGCCTTCTCAGCTGCCCTCTGAGCGTCAAGACAGGTGGCGCTCCCTGGTGGATGCTTACGATCCTTCTCGCTTGCTCGACGCTTGCTGCCGTCTATGCCCACCTGTGGGAAAGCCGAACAATGTGGGAATCTGAGTGTGGGCATGATCGTGGAAGCCATAAAGACTGACGGCGGACAATGGTTGTCTTATATGTACAATGAGTGTTTTGCTGTATAAAAATGTAAAGTAATAAAAAAAAAAAACCATAAAATTAAAATAAAACACACCCCAAGCCATGGCTTTTTTTAAACGTACATATAACTTACTCAAGCATTGAATGATAATGATGTCCAAAGAAAACTACATCTTTGGAATTCGTTGAGGGTAGTCGGAATTTTGGCAGCCCTGGTAACTGGTAACTGGGCTGAGAAGGTCAGATAGGCAGTCGCTTCATGTAAAACACTGGCTCTCAACTGCGTCTAGTTAAACTGGAATCCAACCCAAATCACCAATCAACCAATTTTGACAAATTGGTTTTGATTTTACAAGGAATCCGACCGCCTCGTTAGTTCTAGTAACTGATCACGCCTACCGTTCTCTACATAACCTACCTTCTCTAGAGCATCTTCTGCTCATCTTCCTCCTTCACCTATGTAAGGGTCAAAACCCAAGGGTTCTCCTCACCTTACTAGTAGCAGGCACAAGTTTGACTCCGGGAGGTGCCCTCACAATGGGAGGCTCGACTCCTCCTAGCTTCTTGATAGGCTGAACAGTGATAGACATCGCGTATAACTGGAAGTCGTGCTTCGGTCGCTCTAGTACTGGGACGTTTTGTAAGTACCTAGGTAAGAAATATATGGATATAGAAGTGCTCGCTAATATGTGTTTGAAAAATTTTACCTTGAACATATTACCATTATTATATTATTGATATTTGACCATTATTGATATTTCAAGATATAACATTCTTCAAATCTGACAAGCATGGGAAAGCAAGCTAAAACTACTGAACTAATTTTTATGAAACTTTACAGGCATATAACTTATACAACAAAATTACATAAATAGACTATTTTACCCAAGTGCCCATATTATTTTTTTTTTTATATACTAACAATGTTTGTATAATATGTATGTTAGTCTTTAAGGTATATATTTATGGGCCTATGCAGCCTGAAAATAAAGAGATTTGATTTGATTTGATATAGTCTTCATGCAATACTTACGCAAACGCCATTAACTTTGGAGACGTGAAGGTCAACACACAAGCTGCACCATCATCCTAAAATCAAAATGATGTTATTGTACTTTTAACACAAATACATAATAAAGAAATAAACTACTGCTGAAAATAATAGATACAACAGCTCACCGACCACATAAACGTCAGTTTAAAATACCATATTACGTCTTAAATCACTATATTTTATGTTTATCATGAAATTTTATGTATTTCTAAAACACACGTTTATTATGAGTTTTAGCGTTGAATTTTCAAAGTAGTCAGCTGTTTTTTTTAAAAAATACGTTGATGTTGACCGTTAAAATCGACCTTAAACTTATGAATGGATATCAAAAACATCTAAGGAGGATCCATATTTATTTATTTCTATGTATGTAGTGTTAGCCTTGTCTCAATAAGGTCTATCTTTGGACCATCAAACTGGTGAATCATGGAGGAACATATATAGGAGAGTTGCCTATATTGTACCAGTTAACAAACTTCATAAGCTATCACAAAAACTACTTAAGGAAAATGCCAGGGTCTGGGCTCAAAGTTTGTCCAGCAGTGGGAGTAGTTCCAGCTGGTTCCATACTGCACTCTGAACACGAAATCCAAATATTTTCGAAATCGGTCCCAGAGGTCCCGAAAAAAACCGGTTCAAATGTTCTCCATAGATAGTCACTTAACAAAGCCTGAGCCATTTGCCCAGTAGTGAAAGTAGTCGAAATAGGTTCTTTACTGCACACGAAATCCAAATATTTTGGAAATCGGTCCCAGAGGTCCCGAGAAAAACTGGTTCTCATGTTAAACTTGAACAGTCACTTTATAAAGCCCAAGCCATTTGCCCAGTAATGGGAATGGTTAGAATAGGTTCTTGACTTCACTGTTATCACGAAATCCAAATATTTTGGAAATCGGTCGCAGAGGTCCCGAGAAAAACCGGTTCTAATGTTTAAACTTGAACAGTCACTTTATAAAGCCCAAGCCATTTGCCCAGTAGTGGGAATGGTTAGAATAGGTTCTTTACTTTACTGTTATCACGAAATCCATATATTTTGGAAATCGGTCGCAGAGGTCCCGAGAAAATCCGGTTCTAATGTTAATCTTGAACAGTCACTTTATAAAGCCCAAGCCATTTGCCCAGTAGTGGGAATGGTTAAAATAGGTTCTTTACTTCACTCTTAAGACGGAATCCAAATATATTTGAAATCGGTCCCAGAGGTCCCGAGAAAAACCGGTTCTAATGTTAGCCAGCCATTGTTAGCTAGCCATTTTAAGCAGCCACAAACCTAACAACCTCTTTTCTTGAAATAACCTTCAGATAGTTAGTGGTTTCACTGTTAATAGGATAAAAAAACAGGAATAGACGTTTAAAGGAAATTGTTGTTTCTCTTGCTTTTCAGTCTCTATCTACCACAATCAGTCCTAAGTTCGTGTAGCGTCATGCAATTAATATCCGTAATGGCAATGGAAAAATCTTATCAAGACGAATAAAATAAGCTCAAACACGAGGTAGTAAATAGATACCGTTGAGGAGTTCCCTCGTCTCACTGTCGTCTCCATCGTCAGGTCAGGTTTTAACCTCCACTGTTTTGTGGTGTCGGAGACATATACCCGAATGACAAGTTTTTATTCGATATGTGCTTACAATTTCCGAGAGTTCCCTATTGTTTTAAGGTTTCTATCACCAGACCCTGGACCGAATAATAAAGGAACCATTTGGAAAGCAAATCCTTTCAAACAATAAAATGATTGCTTAAATCGGTTGGTAAACGAAACGACGGAGTTATGCTCGTACAAACGTAAAAAGAATACAAACTAACTGAGAAACTCCTCCATTTTTTGAAATCGGTAAAAAAAATTCTCGTTCAATACCTCGTATTTGTCGATTAATATTATAATGCATTTCAATTAAGATAATAAAAGTGGAATAGTTAAGAGTTCGTAAGCATATTTTTCGTAATATTGAATAAGAGTCAAACCAGTTTTTCTCAGGACTCCTGGGATAGATTTCGAAATATTTCGGTCTGTGACCTATTATAAGCCTATGGAACATAATACACTATGCAGTTACCGTGGACAACTCTTGAGCCCAACTTCCATACAAAGAATAGCATTGTCCTTTGTCTTGCCGGGGACCACCTCATTGGTTTACCTAAATTAGCACTAATTTCTATATTATTTATCAAAAAACAAAAACTGAATTTTTGGGTCAGTTCTACTCAAAGCTAAACGCATGTCGGCAGTTGTGTAGGTAAGCAAATGCAAATAAAGAAAAACTTGCCTATGAAGTTTCCAAAGGCGCGAGCGAAGCGAGCGCGAAATTTTTATCGCACTTGAACCAAATATTACGTAAAATGTAGCCCAAACGTACTTAACTTTTTGTTTGTTGACAAATGCAAAAATAAGGGCACATAGTATCTGAATACGCGAGCGAAGCGAGCGCGAAATTTTATCGGACTTAAACCAAATATTACGTAAAATTTAGCCCAAACGTACTTAACTTTTTGTTTGTTGACAAATGCAAAAATAAGGGCATGTATACAGTTTCTGATAAGCGAGCGAAGCGAGCGCGAAATTTTAATTATTTTTAAGACTCAAAACCAAAATTACGTAACATGTAGCCCAAACATACATTTTCATGAATGGGGGGACTAGGTACGACACACCCGATATACGTCCATGCGAAAACCTCCGCTCGCAATTATAAGTCGATAAAAATTAAGTTAGATAACGTATAGCAACGTCGCGAAGCTAAGCTTCGCGGACCACTTGGAATGCCTCCAGGGACCACCAGTGGTCCGCGGACCACCGGTTAAGAACCACTGGACTAGAAGAAACAACAGGTAACTTATCTTTCAGAGTTGAATGTCTGCGAGTGAGGATTCTTTGGAATGTACGAGAAATCTCGAAATTGGGACTTCTAGTCTTTCAGTACAAACGAGACTAAAACAAAGGACAATGCCAGGGTCTGGGCTCAAAGTTTGCCCAGCAGTGGGAGTAGTTCCAGCTGGTTCCATAGTGCACTCTGAACACGAAATCCAAATATTTTTGAAATCGGTCCCAGAGGTCCCGAAAAAACCCGGTCCAAATAAATGTTCTCCATAGATAGTCACTTAACAAAGCCTGAGCCATTTGCCCAGTAGTGAAAGTGGTCGAAATAGGTTCTTTACTGCACTGTTAACACGAAATCCAAATATTTTGGAAATCGGTTTCAGAGGTCCCGAGAAAAACTGGTTCTAATGTTAAACTTGAACAGTCACTTTATAAAGCCCAAGCCATTTGTCCAGTAGTGGGAATGGTTAGAATAGGTTCTTTACTTCACTGTTATCACGAAATCCAAATATTTTGGAAATCAGTCGCAGAGGTCCCGAGAAAAACCGGTTCTAATGTTAATCTTGAACAGTCACTTTATAAAGCCCAAGCCATTTGCCCAGTAGTGGGAATGGTTAGAATAGGTTCTTTACTTCACTGTTATCACGAAATCCAAATATCTTGGAAATCGGTCGCAGAGGTCCCGAGAAAAACCGGTTCTAATGTTAATCTTGAACAGTCACTTTATAAAGCCCAAGCCATTTGCCCAGTAGTGGGAATGGTTAGAATAGGTTCTTTACTTCACTGTTAACACGAAATCCAAATATTTTGGAAATCGGTCCCAGAGGTCCCGAGAAAAACCGGTTCTAATGTTAGCCAGCCATTGTTAGCTAGCCATTTTAAGCAGCCACAAACCTAACAACCTCTTTTCTTGAAATAACATTCAGATAATTAGTGGTTTCACTGATAATAGGATAAAAATTCAGGAATAGACGTTTAAAGGAAATTGTTGTTTCTCTTGCTTTTTAGTCTCTATCTACCACAATCAGTCCTAAGTTCGTGTAGCGTCATGCAATTAATATCCGTAATGGCAATGGAAAAATCGTATCAAGACGAATAAAATAAGCTCGAACACGAGGTAGTAAATAGATACCATTGAGGAGTTCCCTCGTCTCACTGTCGCCTCCATCGTCAGGTCAGGTTTTAACCTCCACTGTTTTGTGGTGTCGGAGACATATACTCGAATGACAAGTTTTTATTCGATATGTGCTTACAATTTCCGAGAGTTCCCTATTGTTTTAAGGTTTCTATCACCAGACCCTGGACCGAATAACAAAGGAACCATTTGGAAAGTAAATCCTTTCAAACAATAAAATGATTGTTTAAATCGGTTGGTAAACGACGGAGTTATGCAGGTACAAACGTAAAAAGAATACAAGCTAACTGAGAAACTCCTCCATTTTTTGAAATCGGTAAAAAAAATCTCGTTCAATACCTCGTATTTGTCGATTAATATTATAATGCATTTCAATTAAGATAATAAAAGAAGAGTTCGTAAGCATATTTTTCGTAATATTGAATAAGAGTCAAACCAGTTTTTCTCAGGACTCCTGGGATAGATTTCGAAATATTTCGGTCTGGGACCTATTATAAGCCTATGGAACATAATACACTATGCAGTTACCGTGGACAACTCTTGAGCCCAACTTCCATACAAAGAATAGCATTGTCCTTTTAAAGGAATATATTACTATAAATAAAAAGGTTGTTCTATTAGCAATAATTTTGTTTTGAAAGAAAATGAGGAATTTCAAAAATAAATATGAAAATTAACGTTTTTAAAAAAGTTTCAAAAAGTACAATTTAGGAAACCGGTTTCCTTAATTGTACCATAGATTTCCTAAAATTATACTTCATATTCTAAATGAGATTAATGTGATTCTTATTAACTAAAAGTACAATCATGTTTATGAAAAATATTATTCAAATAGATTTGAATATTAATTATATAGTTAGTAAAATAAAATATGGAAAAGTATTTGGAATGAAATTTTTATTGTTCGGTTTATTTTTCAAACAATCTAAGGCCTTTTTAAGTCATCTTTTGTCTTTTTATAATACTTTTTATCTTTTCCAGACATCTGAAAATATTTCAATCTAGTAAACGTAAATAGTTAATACACTTAAATTGTATAGGTACATTTTATTGATAGGTGCTAGGTGTGGTAACACCTGGTACAAATTAGGCAACACTAACTTTTATTTTTATGTGAGCCGGCATTATAACCTCGAAATGCTAAACATAAAACAATAGTCTCAAAAAATAATAGTTTAAAAAAACTAAAAAACACGCTTTTTATAGAAAACCGAACTAAAAAATAGAAAATAAATTTTAATGAATTTAAATTAAGAAAATAGTGTTAAAAATTTCAATGAATATAAATTAATAATAGTGTGAATAAAAAAAATATATTTTATTTTTAAAAAAGCGTGGGGTGCATGGTGTCAATAGTTATAAATATTTTATTAAAAGATATGAGTAGAGTGATTTTCATTTCGATAATATCTTAAAAAGCACCCCACGCTTTTTTTTATCTACAGCTTTTCAGTGATACGAATAGCGGAAATAGCGAAATAGTGGAAAGTTCTCATCAATACAAATAATTTAAGCCCAAATACGAGGTATTTTACATATTCACTTGTTAAGTTTCCTCGACCTTCTCTGGTCTTCATCATCAGGTCAGCTCCAAACCTTCACTGTTGCAAAAGTCTCGTCAATACCAATAATATAAGCCCAAACACGAGGTAATTTACATATTCAGTTATCGAGTTCCCTCGACCCTCGCTGGTCTCCATCATCAAGTCAGCTTTAAACCGTCACTATTGAATAGTGCTTTGAGGCATACACCTGAGTGTCAAGTTTTTACCCCATACTCGCCTACAATTATCAAGAGATGCCCTCGATTTCTCAGGGTTTCCACCATCAGATCCTGATCTGATGACGATGGGACCAAATGACAAGCATACCCTTTCAAACAAAAAAAGAATTTTTGAAATCGGTCCAGGCGTCTTTGAGAAATCGAGTAACAAACATAAAAAAAAAATACAGCCGAATTGAGAACCTCCTCCTTTTTTTGAAGTCGGTTGAAAATGGAATAATTTTATCAAATTAGTGTATTGTCATCGGTCCTCAATAAATCTACAAAGTTTGAACGAAATCTGGCCGTTTAAAGTGGGTCAAAATCGCGCCCAAAGAAGTCGGTTATAAACAAACATACAGAAGCTAATAAAAAGCGTGTAAAAAGGTCACTGATATGTCTACTTTCCAAAAACATTTATAACAGTTGCAGTGTATTTATCATTGCTACAAGAAATACTTAGATAAACACCCATAAAATAATACTAGAACGTCGCAAAACATATTTTTCTTCACTACAATACTATGTTGTGTTATCGAATCCAAAATGGCAGCGTTTGCGTCATTTTGGTAGTACTGCTTTTTAGTATTACCAATTTAAAACTAAACATTACAGTTTAGTAGATTTTGAGGTAGAACAATTTACGAGCCGGTCCAATTTATGCAACTTGACCCATGCATGCAAGGTAATTAACGCACACCATCAAACACCCTAATTAGCCAGGGATACGGGTCCGGTGAAGGGTCGCGTACCTTAACCATTCACGAGGCTCAGGGACTGACATACGACAGCGTCGTCATCATAAACACTAAGTCCAGGAAGCTCCAAATTCATGACAGCGTCTCCCACGCGGTAGTGGCAGTGTCGAGACATACGGCTAGCTGCGTCTACTACACAGATGACGCCGACGATGCCACTGGCCGTTTCATAAAGCGAGCGATGGACGCGCCAATAAAAACGGTCGTCGAATACAACCTCAAGACGGCCATGCAACATCGAGACTCCACTGTCATGTTAGCCCTACTAGCACTTGCAAAGTCCCTAGTCGCTAGCGGGAAATGAGACCAATCCCCAATCCGTTCCTGTCCCAAAATCGTGTTTAACTAAGTAGCCAAAGTCCATGAATATAGTGTTAAGTATTGTGTAAAGCTTTGGTTTCCTAGGAAAGCGGTGCCGCCATATAGCGGCCGTAATATTACGGACGCAAATAGACGGTCGTCTTTACGGTGAAGACATGTGGAAAGTTCCACGGCCGATTTAACACACCGTAACACTGTAATGTAAAATGAAAATTAGATTATTATAAACTTTATTTAATATTTCTCCAATTTCACGCCACCAATTCTGTTTTAGTTGATTTTTTCTATAATCTTTACTTTTTATATTGTATATTGCTTCGTGGTTACGAACGAAATCTATTAAAATTTTGTCGTCCTCGGTGCTCCAAGAGTTGGAACTCATTTTTTACGTTGTTCCGAAAAAAAATCTCAAATGCGTATTAAAAAAGCTTCACCGCTTTCAATAAAACGTTCCCCAAACCATCTGACACCGACAAGACGGCCGTCATGCAAATGGCGGCACCGCTTTTTGAAGTTACGGTGTCAGTTACCGCTCTCTAGGAAACCGCCCCATTTTGTTTACACAGACAACGTTCTAGTGACGTCATTCACCGCTGTATTACGGCCGCTATATGGCGGTACCGCTTTCCTAGGAAACCCAAGCTTAAGTAATAAAAAATTTCTGTATACATATATATATAAATATTAAAATAAAAACTTAAATACGCGGTGGACTCACATAGTCTTAAGACTAGACATAAGTTTGTGAGGCCAAGACGGCAAAAAATTATAATTAAGTAAAAAATGTAAATAAAAGCGCGGACCCCCAAGTCTGCGGTAAGGCTTTATTAAAAAAAAAAAAAAAAAAAAAAAAACACCCTAATTAGAATTTTAATTTTAATATAGCTAAGCATTGCTCCGGGTACCAAGCAGTGGAATTGTTTAATAGGCTACCAACTAATCTCAAACTATTAATTTATATAGCCCTAATTCATTTAAAAAGGAATTAAAGGCGCTTTTGTTAGAATAATGTTTGTACTCTGTATCAGATTTCTTACAATTATAACTGTGTCAGGGAATTAAATTGTAACATCATTTTAACTATTAGTTGTAAGTTGTATGTTCTACACAATGTAATGTTGTTCTGAATAAATGAAAATAAATAAATAAAGAATATTATGTTATAATCATAATACACACACTGAATTTTTAATTTAACATGTATACGCATTGTACGCCGCTCGACTCGACACAACATAACGAAACTACGGAACAAGCCGACAATACACGAAGTCTTATTACTTTGAGTTACGGTCTATTTGAATTTGTTTTGACTGTACAGGGTTAATATGACAATAATTTCTGTAGTTTTAATTATTTTTGGGATAAAAAATTACCTATATTAAAAATGATATAAATCGATTCAGTAAACGATTCTGAACAAACTGATTTCAGGATGTGCGTTAATTATACTCCGCGCGGCGAATCATGATCCGTATGACGTTTCAACTGACAGTAGTAATAGTGATGCAAAACTTCGATAAAATTCTTTTAGGCAAAGGTCATGTCATTCAGCCAGGTCATTCAACGGCTTTATTATATTTTATTTTACTGTACATTAACCCCTCTGCTCGACAAGATTTTGACATATGACTTTACCGTTGATTCGGCGGGATATTTTGAATCGCGACATGGAAGTCAAAAATTTGTACTAACTTTCAACACATGAATTCTAAGTCCGTAATGCCTGATCAGAAGTATTTTAACTATAACTTTAGTGCTCACTTATTTGACAACAACGTGCAAAGGTCAAATGGGGTCAGTTAATTCAGAAAAAGATAATAATTACGGTGTTTTTAAGTCTATCGAAAAGTTAGGCATTTCAAATTTGGTGAAAACTTACCAATAAATAATCGCATCACTTTCGCAAACACAACACAAACGTCATATTTATAACATTTTCAATCCGTTGCAATACATTTCGTGCACTTATTTATGTTCAATAACTAAAAAATCAGCACATAAAATACACAATAAAAATGAACAATTTACAAGATCAAAGTCACAGACAAGAAGTAGAGTTTGGAATGGAGTATTTTTTTTTTCAGTCAGCGGTGTGCATTCGATACCTAAATCGGATATTTATTATAAATAATCGAATACCAATTTTATATATACCTATTTTTTAATAGCAACTTATTTCAATTTTATTTATTAATTTTAAATTATAGGTTCAATTTGTTTTTGTTGTTAAGAAAAAAGATATTTAAGTTTTATGAAAGTTTTTAGCAATAAATTTTTATATGTATTATTTATTTTGGTGTTGCGTCATTCGTAATATTTTTTAACTTTAATTGAATTTTTATTACCTATTACGGAATTTTAATTTATTCTTATATTATTTCTCAACAATTCTAAGATTTTTGTTTCGGCGGAGGGTAAGCCTGGTGTTCTGAAATATAATGCAATTTGTAACTACCAAAGTAATGTACTTACTTATTTGACGATGAGAAACAATAATAATAATTGATTGATTTTAAAGTCACCAAATATTTTTAACCGAATCCCAAAAATTAGGTGGTTCTCAATTTGGATGTTTGTTTTTGGTCGAAAGGGTATATCCCCATATTTGTTATTAGGTCCAGGATCTGATGATGGAAACCTTGAGAAATCGAGGGCAACTCTCGAAAATTGTAAGCATAGATAAGGTTATAACTTGACACTCAGATGTATGTCTGATAACACTATGAAACAGTAAAGGTTTGGAGCTGACCTGATGATGGAGACCAGAGAAGGTCGAGGGAACTCGACAACCGAACTTCTCTCGTCTCCATCTCCTTCACTGTTGCAGAGGCTTCGTAAATACGAATACTATAAGCACAAACACGAGAAAGTTTAAATATTCAGTTGTCGAGTTCCCTCGACCTTCACTGGTCTCCATCATCAGGTCAGCTCAAAGCCTTCACTGTTGAATAGTGCTACCAGGCAAACACCTGAGTGATAAGATTTCAACCTATGTATTTCTGCAACTTTCGAAAGTCGCCCTCGATTTCTCAAGGTTCCATCATCAGATCCTGACCTGATGATAATGGGACCACCTCGGAAGTATACGCTATCAAACAAAAAAAGAATCATCAAAATTGATAAATAAATGGCTGAGTAATCGCGTAACAAACATACAAAAAAACGGTCGAATTGAGAACCTCTGCTTTTTGGGAAGTCGGTTAAAAATAAGTCGGCGGCGGCCATCTTTCCATCTTGGACCAGCTTTCGATGAACAGCGAACTATTTGCCCTTTCAAACAATAAAATCGTCATAAAATTTTGCGATAACTACCTCTACACCTAACTACGGCTCTCGTCAAATAGCTTTGCCGCTCAGTTAAAAAGTTGGAAGTAACGAATCGCCATTAAGTTTGGCAGGTCTACAGGAATCCTGCACATACAACACCCGAAGAAATAAATAAGTCTTCATTTGCCGTCTTCAGAAACCCTAAAAACCGAAGATTTTTTTTTATTCCGGCTACAACGTATTTTCTACCACTGATTTTCTAGGATTTTTTTCAAAATAAATTAAGTCATTTTACTTTTCCTAATTTATTTTCAGATTATGGTAAGTATACAAAAGTGCAATTTAGTAATATTATAATATCAAACAATATAAAATTATTCAATCGATTCTTTATTTTAACGAATCGGATCATTCGATGCAAAACTTCTATCACCGTCGCCATCTTGTCTATGCGTCTTCAAAGAAGATGGATCAAAATTGCCCCACGTCCTATAACAATGTGACGTATCTCAAAAAAAAGATAAAAATTTAAGAAAAAATCTATACTTATAATAAATCTGTAGGGAGGTCAATTCTGTACATTAAATATATTTCCAAAATATCAATCAGGGGGTGATTAGTGATCGATACTGATGCCAAAAATGCAATCAGTAAAAATTTTGTCTGTCTGTCTGTCTGTCTTTCTGTCTGTCTGTCTGTCTGTCTGTCTGTCTGTATGTTCGTTATGGAAACAAAAACTACTCGACGGATTTTAATGAAACTTAGCACAAATATTCTTCATACTCCTGGGCAGGTTATAGGATACTTTTCATCACGCTACGATCAATAGGAGCAGAGCAGTGATGGGAAATGTTGGGAAAACGGGAGAAGTTACTCCATTTTTTAAGCTTTCGTCACGTGTGCAGCCTTAGTGGTTAAAGCTAAGTAGTAATAGGCTAGGTACGCATAGATTTAGATAATTGGGTAGACTGGTGATTATTATTACTTCCTCTCTTTGCACAAAATCCGAATCTAACGCGGACGAAGTCGCTGGCAGAAGCTAGTATGGCATACTTTCTAATTTATTTTTTTTACGCCTTCATACGAAAAAAATGCTTTAAAAATTGTTCAGGAACTGTTATGAAAACATCCTTCATAGGACTATTTATAGACTATTTTATTAAATTATTTTTTTGTTTGATAGGTTATACCTCACAGGTAGTCCCATAATCATCAGGTCAGGATCTGATGATGGAAACCCTGAGAAATCCATGGCAACTTTTGAAAGTTGTAGGCATGTGCAGGATAAAAACTTGACTATCAGGTGTATGTCTTATGACAACATGCAACAGTGAAGGTTTGGAGCTGACCTAATGATGGAGACGAAAGAAGGTCGAGGGAACTCGACAACCGAATATGTAAACTACCTCGTGTTTGGGCTTATATTATTTGTATTGAATAGACCTTTGCAACAGTGAAGGTTTGCAGCTGACTTGATAATGGAGACCAGAGAAGGGCGAGGGAACTCGAGAACTGAATATGTCAACTACCTCGTGTTTGGGCTTATATTATTCGTATTGATGAGAACTTTCCACTTATGCGGATAGTGACAACTGAGCTTGTCACTGAAAAGCCAAAAAAAAAAAAACAAAAAAACTTTTTACAATAAAATAATACCGACTCCCAAATCACCAACCCGCATTGAGCAAGCGTGGTGATTAACACTCAATCCTTCTGCGTATGAGAGGAGGCCGCAGCCCAGCAGTGTGACAATAAAAAGGCTGGAACAGTAACAGTAACAGACTCCCGAAAACTGTGAAAAGCAAAAAAAAAACTATTCTTAGGAGCATCGGCTAGAAGTCGGTGGGGAAATAAACTTGGGTACATCCATTAGACACCGACTTCTGAGGTAGTTTACATATTTTGTTGTCGAGTTCCCTCGACCATCTCTGGTCTCCATCATTGGGTCAGCTTCAAACCTTCACTGTTGCCAAGGTCTATTTAATACAAATAATATAAGCCCAAACACGAGGTAGTTTGCATATTCAGTTGCCGAGTTCCCACGACCTTCTTTCGTCTCCATCATCAGGTCAGCTCAAAATCTTCACTGTTGTATAGTGTTATAAGACATACACCTTATAGTCAAGTTTTTAGCCTGCGCATGCCTACAACTTTCAAAAGTTGCCCTGGATTTCTCAGGGTTTCCATCATTAGATCCTGACCTGATGATTATGGGACTACCTGTGAGGTATACCCTATCAAACAAAAAAATAATTTAATAAAATAGTCCATAAATAGTCCTATGAAAGATGTTTTCATAACAGCGCCTGAACAATTTTTAAAGCATTTTTTTCGTATGAAGGTGTAAAAAAAAAAAAATTAGAGAGTATGCCATCTTTTTTTAAACATTTTTATCTTTTTTTTGAGATATGTCACATTGTTATAGGACGTGGGGCAATTTTGTATGGATTGTGATCCGTCTTCTTTAAGAAAACAACTAATGTAAACAAACATGGCGAGTTCGATCAGAATTCCCGGTAATTACGATTGGATTTTAAAAAGGTATATTTCTAACGGGATGCTAAATATGAAAGGTTTGAATGCGTAAAAATAATTTAAATTTATTTAGTTATTTTATTTAGTACTCACAAATGTGGTTTGATTGGAAAGAAAATAAATATGAGCGTAAATAATTAGGAAAGTGTATGACTGATTCGCAGACCCCAATTGGGGTCTAAACCGAGCTTACGGTGACATTGATGTTCAGACCCCGATTGGGGTCCGCTACGGATTTGACGGTTAATTTTTATTAAAATTGCACAATTTAAAGAGAAGAATTTTTAGAATTCTTTTTGAATTTAATTTTAAAGAATTTATAATTTCCAGCTTTATGGAAAAATATTTAAAAGGAGGCCACAGACCTACCGCTTTTTTTTAATTCAGTCATGTCAGATTCAGATTGATTAAATAAAATACAAATAAACTGTGTTTTTTTTACTCAAAGCATTTGTAATTTTTTTCCTACAAATTATCGATATTTTGTTTATCGATGTGTCCCTTTTTTTCGATAACAGCTTGGCGACGTAACTTTTGCAGCACGTACCATGTACATTTGCATTGAGTTTTTTTCCATTATTTTCGAACATTACGTAATAATTTCTTAATATTCATTTTTATTATTAAAAAATGTACACAATTATGATTTTTTTGAATTTTTAATGGGCCTGTAAAGGATTTGTTGTGACAGGACGTCACTACAATGTTAAGCGCTACCGAACTGTCATAGGGATCATCATTGGCCGCGCGGGGTATAAGTTACATGTTGTATATGTAGTACATAGGTGCGGTCTTTTTTTTTCTTTATTATAATATAAGAACATGGAGAAGTTGCTACTTACCATAGCATCAACCCTAAGTCCAGTAGGCCCACAAGCATGGGGCTCAAACATATAGTAGGAGGGCGCTCCGGCCACTCGCCAAATACACACCGCATGGGGTACCGACCATAGGATACCATGAGTATGAGCTTCGAAGAAACGTTCTAATGCACATCTGAGAAAAAAAACATTTATTTACTAGATGATTCTAGAGGTCCCGGGATCTTTTAAAAAGCAGCCCGGAGTCTAGAAGTTGGTGATTGATACACCCGTGCATCGGAGTGCACGTTAACGTCGGTCCTGCTTGTGATCTCTCTCCGGTGGTGCCGGATTGTCGTCCCATCGCGCGCAGAGAGTGAAGGAATAGTGAGTGCACCTGTGTCCAAGTAAATGCTTGTGAACTATAATATGTCCTGCGCAGTTCGCTGATCTCCTTATATGAGAACAACATTGTTTTATCATTGTTTTATCAGCAGAACTACATTCAGCTGCTCACAATACATTTACGTATGGTACCTACGGATGAACAGATCTGATGATGAAGTTGGAAGATATGAACTGCAACTTCAAGATAGAACACTGTATTATAGCTGTCTTTGGACTTTTTAGAAAAGACTTTGACCACAATTAGCTTTTTATTAGTTTTTCTAATGTTTTTAAATAATTAATTTATTTCTAGAAGTGTTCTGACCTGACAGTCATCTGACTGGGTTCCTTCTGCTCGAGCTTGCCCGAGAACACTTCTTCCAAGTCGTATCGCACGTAGTTCACGCCCAGCACGAAGCGTTTCAACACCTGACGTTATTCACAAAATTAATATTACCTAGTCATCATCCTCCGAGCCTTTTTCCCAACTATGTTGGGGTCGGCTTCCAGTCTAACCGGATTCAGCTGAGTACCAGTGCTTTACAAGAAGCGACTGCCTATCTGACCTCCTCAACCCAGTTACCCGGGCAACCCGATACCCCTTGGTTAGACTGGTGTCAGACTTACTGGCTTCTGACTATATTACCTAGTATGTATAGGATTGTTTCGATGTATACTCGTGTAAATTGCATCTTAAAATTCTCTTACTTAATTTCTGCCACATTCAATCTCAACACACACTATCTTACTCACAACACATTCCTCTCTCCTTAGCTCTCTAAGACTTCCTATCTTTCTCTCATACCTTTCTCTCCATCTATATCTCTATTTCACTCTTCATGTCGCCCTCACTTATTCTAGTCTTCTTTTCATATACTCTACGTCTTTCTTTTATACACTTTATCTTATAAAACTTACAACTCTCTCTTATACACTTCTCTCCGCCATACATTCCACTTTTCTCTCTCATAAATACACCTTTGTTTCATACTCTCTTCTACCACACACTTATCTCTACACACTGACCTGCAACGGCAACAGCACATCTTCCCCAGGGCGGAACTCATAGCCCAGCGAGCCCAGCGAGGCGGTGAACAGTTGGCAGGCGACGGACATGACCTCGTCCACGGTGCTCTCTCTCTCACACACACACACACACACACACACACA
Source organism: Helicoverpa assulta (assembly GCA_963856015.1). Classification (NCBI taxonomy): domain Eukaryota; kingdom Metazoa; phylum Arthropoda; class Insecta; order Lepidoptera; family Noctuidae; genus Helicoverpa; species Helicoverpa assulta. The sequence continues at coordinate 1,656,900 of CAWLCW010000003.1, forward strand.
CACACACACTGACCTGTAACGACAACAGCACATCTTCCCCAGGGCGGAACTCATAGCCCAGCGAGCCCAGCGAGGCGGTGAACAACTGGCAGGCGACGGACATGACCTCGTCCACAGATGCTCTCTCTCACACACACACACACACACACACACACACTGACCTGCAACGGCAACAGCACATCTTCCCCAGGGCGGAACTCATAGCCTAGCGAGCCCAGCGAGGCGGTGAACAACTGGCAGGCGACGGACATGACCTCGTCCACAGATGCTCTCTCTCTCTCACACACACACACACACACACACACACACACACTGACCTGCAACGGCAACAGCACATCTTCCCCAGGGCGGAACTCATAGCCCAGCGAGCCCAGCGAGGCGGTGAACAGTTGGCAGGCGACGGACATGACCTCGTCCACGGTGCGTCGCGTCCAAAGGTGAGGACGACGCACGTGAGACATGGCGGCGCCTACTATCGCTGCGCATGCAGATTGCAGTAGTGCGTCGCGAGTGAACCTGGATTGCACATGTTCAGTGGTTAGTAGAATCACGCAGAGATCGACATGACTTCGCCCACAGTACTGCATATAATCAGAAGTTAAAACTGACCTTGCTAGGTACTATTATGTTGCCCATTTGATTATACCTATACGTACATGTAGTACATGTTCTGTTTTGACCACTACTGGACAAAAGACTCTCGATGGAGTCAAATCAACGAGAATAATGTTTAAAACTTCCTATCCTTCAAAATACTATACTAAATTGTGATTGAATGAAACTGATACTGAAAAATGACGTACCTACCTATTGGAAAAATCTACGTCATTCTTAACACATAACTATTCCAAATTACCGCAAAAAAAAATCGAGTTATTTGAAGGACAGCAAAATACATAAGTGACGCAGGAACAAAAAAATGCAAATATTTTTTTATCCCTATCAGCTCAAAAGTTGTCGTTAAAATTGTCAGCAAATTTACGTTTTTAGCTACTTAATAAACTTACTTCATCAAATCAGGTGGTCTTGTTCCTCTCAATATAGTCCTGCCTCTAGCCGTCTCGACGAAGGCAGTGAGCACCTTCCACTCGTACCCTTCATCCGGCACCGTACCCTGAGGAGTGACTGGAGTACTCAGCTTCGAGAACTCCCAGAATACCTTCACTGCTGATATCGAGAACCTGAAGAGAAAGTACAATAATTGAGTCTATTAATGTCATCATCTCCTGAGCCTTTCCCCAACTTTTTCAAGTGATGTATAAAATCATTATGGAAGAAGCAAAACCTTCATCTTGCAGTAATGGACTAAACAATCGAAAGTTAATTTCTCTAAATAAATATCAGCCATTGTTATTATTGTCACTTTTTCTTGCTACATAGTAGTTACACTATGAGTGAAATTCTTTACGATATATTATATCGGCCAATTGCATTGTTGGCGCGCAACAGGGACTGAAATAATCTTATTTTTTTTGTAATTCAAACACATTCACTACTTTATCTAGAAACTTTGCCTTCATTCCCAACCTTAATATACAAATACACATTACACTGAAAGCTGATTCTACAGTACTTCTAATGGCGCCCAAACTGGGACCATCAACCCACACTTATATCAAGTTAGATTAGATTTTTTGACATAGAATTTTGAAATTAGCTCCATACAAATTACGTCAAACTTCAAACTAACCGCGCATCCACTATCATACACTTACTTGTTATCCCCAGGCCTCATAGTGTTGTCCACGTTGCCTCTGAAGGTGTCTGCCAACTCCTCGATGTTGGAGAAGATGACCAGGGCCGCAGCCCCGGCTGGGGATGCCTTGCCGGCTGGTCCTACTGTGTGAGGAAACACTTACTTGTTATCACCAGGCCTCATAGTGTTGTCCACGTTGGCCCTGAAGGTGTCTGCCAACTCCTCGATGTTGGAGAAGATGACCAGGGCCGCAGCCCCGGCTGGGGATGCCTTGCCGGCTGGTCCCACTGCGTGAGGCTCGAGCATCACGTAGGACTTGTCGTCTACGCCCTTCCAAATGGCAACGCAATAGCCTTTGGCGCAGAGGACGCCGTATTTGTTCTGGAGAAAAAAAAATTGGGTAAGCAGATGTTTCGTACAGTTTTAGTAGAGTCCTGAAAGAAATTCTTCCAAAACCAATATAAAAGTGAACTACTTTTTTCTTCGCCTTTCATCGCCATTTAGTGCTGTGTTTTCAAAACGAAAACCAGCCTTCAACTAAAACACCGTATTCAAATAGGTTCATGCATTTAATAGCTATGATGCCACAGAATTGTACACACAATGGTCAAACTCTTTTTGCGGTGGAGAATAAAAAGACCATACTTATAGGGAAACCAGCTGTCATGGTATGGGCATGTGATGCGGAGGAATGAAAGTCATGTTGTGAGTTTGGGCATAAACATGGATTTAGTAGCGACCAAAGAAACTATGGTTGGATTGTATGAAAATAGAAAAATATTAGGTACTTGGAGATAACGGCAGGTAGAAGAGTATGGAATGAGAAAACATGCTGGACCGACCCCAAATAAAATAGGGATAAGGGCAGGAGGATGATGATGAGAATGATAATTAAAAAGACCATATGTAATTACAGAAGCATAAAGTAAATAAACACATACATTGCTAAAGAAGCTGGTAATGGCTTTCTTGAGACTGTTAACGCTGCCGTTCTCGCCTGCCTTTGTGTCGCCTCCGATCACATCTGGCTCCACTTCTAGCTTCACCTGGAATATAAGTTTAGTGTGAAATAGAGAGGACAAATATAAACACTTTTTTTGGAGAAGTCGGTTTAAATTGAAGAGATCGGGTTTCAATATTGGACTTGTGTTTTCCATTGTCTCGCAAGCTAAACATCAAGTAATTATGTACTCCATGCTCCGGAACTATGAGGGCCAAAAATGTATAGTCTATTATTTCAAAGAGACCTATTACAAGAAAGATCCTTTGCAACGTCAAACGACAAACGTTAAGACCCCTTCTTATGGATAAAAACATCAAGAAATTACAGACACGGTTCAAAATTGGCTGGCAGGTTTAAAAGGGGGCATACCAAACCTAGCCAGATTACAAGGGAACTCTGGCAACTACCTATTATCTATCTATTATGGGAAAGACTAAGATCTGATATTGAACAGCTGAATCAATTCGTGATAATTTTCTTGTGTCCTGAAATTACCACCCTAATTGGTTCAACCAAAAACAGACAAAAGTCTCTATAAAGTTAAAGATTTGTACAGTCAAACGTAAACTCACACTAAAGTTAGTAACATGGAATTCCGGCACCATTTCCTTCGGTTTGAGCTTGGGCGGATGCTTGGCGTTACCCAACGACATGGTGTAGAGTCTGTCGCCATACTTGAGCACGGCGTCCAATAGCTCCGGCTTCCAGAACTGATAGGGCTCTATATGTTCTACTACTATCACTAAAAACAAGTTAAAGAAACTTCATGCGGAGATGAAGATGCTGCGGTGGATGTGCGGAGTAACGAGGCTCGATAAGATCCGTAACGAGTACGTACGCCTTGGAGTACGCAATGTCGCTGACAAAATGCAAGAGAAACGACTGCGATGGTACGGACATGTAAAAAGGAGACCACCTGAATACATCGGCAATGCGACATTCAATCTGACATACCCAGTCAAAGGCGTAGGCCCTGTTCCCACTACGCCGGACCGGCAGACCTGCCGGAAACCGGACACCGGACAGAGTGTTCACATTACATCGGATCCCGGAAGAAATTCAGACAGTCAAGTACTTACCTCAGTTGAATTTGGACCTGCGCGCACAATGGACGACGAAATTGTTGTGTTGTGGTGGTATCTTAATAGAAGGCAAAATAAAAGAAAACATTGGGTACACCCTATTTTACGGGAAAGATTTTCACTTGGAACATTTGAAACATTAATGGGTGAACTTAGAAGAGACGAATCAAAGTTCTTCAATTATTTTCGAATGACAGCAACCACTTTTGACGATTTACTGGGACGACTAGACATAAGAGTACGAGATACAAGTTTCAGAGAATGTATTTGCCCAGAACAAAGATTAGCCATATGTCTAAGGTAAGATTATTTTATGCACTAGATTGCGTAATAATAGTTTTGACGTAGGTACCTACTTAAGACTGAATTAATGAATGAATGTTTGCTATGTATGTTTGTTTGATGAATGTGAATATATATAATGTGTGTGTGTGGGAGGGTGTATGTATTTGATAATCATTATGAATTAAAAATGCAAATAACTTATTTATGTATTTATTTGTACTCAAACTTAAAACCCTTCAAAATCTAAGTAATCTGAGTCTTGGGAATGTATGGAATGATTACTAGATGCTGATGGCGAAGCTGGAATCGGATTCGATGACTGAGATGAAGTTGATGGTATAGATGTTGTTGCCTGTTGATTGCTACTATTATATTGCGTAGAGTATCCAGGGTGGTGTTGATCTTGCGTAGGTGTTGCCTGTTGATTGACGCTATTATGTGTGTAGTATCCAGAATACTGATCTGGTCCGGTCATCTGATTATATGAATCACGCCAATGTCCGTAATTTGGTCTCTCATTATTCCTACTTTTAATTTTTTGCAACATTGTCATGACGCTAGCTTGAAATTCTAAAGTCTCTTCGATAGTTAAAGTGTTCAAGATTGGTATAATGCCTTTGAAGAAAGACAGATGATGGTTTTCCTTTTCTGGGTTTATTCTGGAGTCCAAAAACTTTACCATCCTGTCATTTACCTCTTTATTATCAATTTTTCTTTTATCTTTAATTAAAGGTGAACGAAAATCTGATTCCATGCCTACTTCAGTCTCGGTTCTTGCTTTTTTTGAAACTGACTCATGTGGTGGTCGAGGTTCGGAGACTTTTTTCAAAAACATTAATTGCTCGTGATATAAATAATTTCGTGTCTTTTTGGCCGAAGATCCAGATTTAGACTCATCTTTTTGTTTCTTTACTGTCTTAAGCCACGAATCTCGTATATTATTCCATTTAGTTGAAACCTGTTTTCCTGAAATCAATAAAAAAATATCATAAAACAATACAATTTGTTTCTTGGTGACGTATAAAGTAATAATGTATTAACAAAAAATACTTTTTTTTTCAGATATTTAGCTTCAGGATGTTCATTCAAAGAAATACATTACTCATACAGAGTAGGCGTTTCGACAATAAGTAAACTAATAAAAGAAATGACCCACGTCATTTGGGAAAACCTAAAGACAGATTTCCTTAAGCTGCCTGATACTGAGAGAGAATGGGAGGACATCGTTTCAGGATTCGAAAGAAAAGCCAACTTTCCTCACTGTCTTGGAGCAGTAGATGGCAAACATATCAGAATTTTGAAACCAGCCAAGAGTGGTTCTATGTTCTTTAATTACAAGGAGTATTATTCTTTTGTATTAATGGCAGTTGTCGATTCAGAGTACCGATTTATTTTTATTAGTGTGGGCTCATATGGCAAGGAATGCGATTCTACTATATTAAAGGATAGTACATTTTGGCAAAAGATCAATGATGGTACTTTAAATGTACCAAAGCCTAGACCGCTTCATGAAAACTTGCACGAAGAATTACCGTTTATACTTATTGGCGATGAAGGCTTTGCTTTAACACCTAATCTCCTACGTCCATATGGAGGTACACATTTGAATACTGATAAAAAGATTTTTAACTATAGACTAAGTCGAGCAAGAAGGTATGTTGAGTGCGCTTTTGGTATTCTGGCAAATAAGTGGCGAATAATCCATCGAGCTATAGATCTGAACGTAGACACAGCAATTCAAGTAATTAAAGCTTGTACAGTCTTACATAATTTTGTAAGAGAAAAAGATGGTATAAATTTTGAAAGTTACCAAAATATAGAACATAGACAAGAACAAGAAACGACACCCATGAATCGGAATGTGTCAAGTCGAGGTGGCCCTAATGCCAACGCTATACGGACATCATTTACTAATTATTTTGTTTCGGATATTGGTTCCGTTCCGTGGCAGGCAGCAGCTATAAAATAAAATTTATCAATGCATTTACATTTTATCAATAAAACATTAAAAACTCACCGTACTGTTTTCTTTCTTTTTCATCCAGTTCATCGAAGTTTGGTTTCAGTATTAAACATACTTCACGCCATGCTGCTAACTTTAAGTTTTTGTCTTTATAGACGTCTTCGGTCTTATCCCACAGAACAGGTCTCTCTTGGACAAGCGTAATTAAAGTTTCTGCTTGAATATCCATGCTAAACGTCTACTTTTACCAGAAAATGCGAGCCGAATGACGTGAGTGGAACACGGGCGGGGCGAGGGGAGCACGAGCGGGGCGAGCGGGGGACAGATACCGGCACAAACTCGTTCACATTACTCCGGGCCCGGTCGTTCTGCCGGCAATTCGTAGTGACAAAACGCTCGGTAAAAATGCCGGGCTCGGCAAAAATGCCGGACCCGGGATAATGTGAATAGCTTCATATAAATTGTACAGCCACTAGCCCTTCCGGCAGATTTACCGGCGCGGCAGATCTGCCGGTCCGGCGTAGTGGGAACCGGGCCGTAGAGGCAGGCCAAAACTGTGGAAGTTGAGGGGCGTAAAGATAGACATGAAAATCTGCAAACTCGAAGAGGTAGATGTCCTGGATAGAGCGAAGTGGAAGAAGAAGAAGAGGTAAAAGAAACTTCACTCACGCTAAAGTTAGTAACATGGAATTCCGGCACCATCTCCTTCGGTTTGAGCTTTGGCGGATTCTTGGCGTTACCCAACGACATGGTGTAGAGTCTGTCTCCATACTTGAGCACCGCGTCCAATAGCTCCGGCTTCCAGAACTGGTAGGGCTCTATATGTTCTACTACTATGCCCATTACTGCGTTCGCTGCGTCCTGGAAAAAATTAGGTGTGTAAGGATATTTCAGAAGATATGGTATGCAGAATGCAAGGTATGACATGATGATCGATAGATGCAATAGATTTTAATAATATCGCAAGATTTTGTGACGTGGATGAATTGTATCAAGCCTATAAAACCCGATAGTGTGAAATCGCTGTAAAAGTATGTAGATGAATACATGTTGTTACAGTTCTGTGCAGATTTTAGAACACGTTGATATAAAAAAAAACCTCAGATAAATGGCATCAGGAAAACTTATATTAGCATTACTGCAAAAGTTATACAGTTTTGGAGATTACGAATTAATAATATGTAGAGTAAATACATAATGTTGAATTGAGATTAATATTTATGTTTTGTAAATGTCTGCGCCTTGAGCAAACGTGGTGATATACGTTCAATCCATCTCTGGGTGAGAGGAGGCCGCAGCCCAGCAGTGGGACGATACAAAGGCTGATGATGAGTATGATGAAACAAATAATTTCAAATCTAAATCTATTATATAAACCACAAACCTGATTATCCCTATTAGGCTGATCCATGAAATAGTTCTCGTTCTGAGCGAGTCTCGCCCTCACAGACGCAGTGGAACGAGTCAGACGATCCATGTACTTGCCCATGGCGGCATCGTCTAATGCAGGCACTAGTTCTTCTGCCGTCGCTGTATGTAGAAATTTTTATTTGAAAACCTAGCCTGGAGTAATTTGTGGATCTAGTGAACTGATTTCGACAGTTTTTTTTTTTTTTTTTGTCAATTGAAAGCTACGTTATTGCATGGCTTGAGAAGGCATGTTAAATTAGAGGGCCTCGGTTGTTTTTTCAACATCTTTGGCAGTCTTTATGGGTAAAATCAAAAGTCGTGGTGGCCTTGTGGGTAAAGAACCAACCTCTCAAGAATGATTGTGTGCGTTCAATTCCAGGTCAGGCAAGTGCAACTTTTCTAAGTTTGTATGTACTTTCTAAGTATATCTTGGACACCAATGACCGTGTTTCGAAAGGCACGTTAATTTGGTGGGTCCCGGTTGATATTTGAACATCTTTGGCAGTTGTTACGGGAAGTCGGGTACTTTGACAAGCAATCTTTCCAATGGTTATCGGGTTCTGTGGGTAACTGGTTTGATAAAGTCAGATAGGCAGTCGTTCCATGTAAAACAATCGTTCTCAGCTGCTTTCAATTAAATTAGAACTTAGGAAAAAAATAAGATAAGAGATATAAAAAATAAGTGTCCAAGTTTCTCCTTGAATCAGTTTGATCTTCACAATATTTTGTGACGACAAAAACTTTGAAGAGCTAATATACTCACGAGGAGCGGGGCCACCTTCTTCACCTTCATCGACGCGATCCTTGGCAGGTCCTCCACGTTTCTCCTTGAGCATTGAGGTCAGCTCGTTGATGACCTTGACGGGGTATAACTTGTAGGGGGCCAAGCATTGCTTGCCGTCCAGACCGCCTTGACGAGCTGTGAGGGGAATTATGGTATTTTTACTCTAATGAAAGATTGATTTTCTATCATAGTAAGAGAAGACACAATTAAGCAAGATTTTTTGGAATTCATTCCGTATTTCGTCTTTTAAGATTTTTAAAATCGTATTGTTTTTGACATAAAGAAACCACAAATATCCTTATATTAATTGGTGGGTCCCGACTGTAGCTTTACATTTTTTAAACTACTTAACTATGTTAAGGTCAGATAGGCAGTCGCTCCATGTAGCACACCGATACCCAGCTTCATCAGATAGATTGGAAATCAACGTAGCAGGAAATAGACTAAGGAGATAGTTTGTATTTCAATAATATAGCATTCATATGTACCAACTAATTGTACTCTTATTTTTATCCCAAATAACTAAATAAATTGTAACTAAATAAAGTAAATAAATTTTAATACATACTAAGTTTGTCAATAAACTCTCCAGGACTTGCAGCCACTATGAGAACCGGACACGATTCCAGTGGGACTTCCTCTTGTTCCGGTTCCGGTTTCTCTTCGCCCTCTGAAAATTAAAAGATACCGAGAAATATGAGCAAATTGTACCAACATTTGTGTATGTTTGTTACCTCGTCACGTGCAAATGGCTCAACGGATTTTGATGAAAACTTGGTAGCTTTTATTAGAATAATATATCGACTAGTTCTCTGCGGGTCCTAGAACCCGGGACCCTGAGCTCGGCAGTCCAGCATGGTGACCAATGTGACAAAGCTGTCCTCAGATATTTAAGGTACTTACCTCCGCCGGCTTCTTCATCATCTTCCTCACCAGGTTCACCAGCACCTTCACCGGTCATCTCATCAGCCAGACGCTGAAGACGGAGCTCGTCACCTGAGGACGTCGGAGATGGCTTAGCAATGTTATGATAATTTATATGCCGAGATTGTAATTAACATGTAAATGGCATTCATTGGTACATTGTAAGGAAGTTATGTTCTGAACTTATCTGCAGCCAGAGAAATATAACCAATTTAGAAAACATGATTCATGAGAAGAATTTGTTCAGGGTGATCTTCACATGTTATAATAGTTAAACTGCGCTCCAGTTAGACAAATCAAATCAAATCATTTATTCATTTATCAAAGTTCACATTAAACAACATTATTTCTTAAAATCTAGACATATGTGCTAACATTATAATTGCTTGAACTAGGTTAAACCTGTGTCTCAAGCGAAAAGAGACCTTATTTGCTAATTTGACAACATAAATTGACAATCTAATATACAAAAAATTAAATAGCTAAACATCGATTAAAATACATACTTTGCTTATACCTAATACTTATTTATTATTGTTTGCGTCTGCAGTTTCATTTACACACTGTAAGTAGGTCTTCCGTGTTATCATAAGACAGGCTTTGCAGATAATTACGAACACTTTTTCTGCATTTAAAGTAGTTAAGGCTATAAATGCTTAGTTCACTATTTAGTTTATTGTACAGAAATGAGCCTAAAAATCTAAAGAATCTATTCGTATACACATATTTTGAGGTGGTGTTTGAACTGCAAACTATATCATTACGTCTTTTGTTTATAATGTTAGGATTGTAGGAAAGCTGAGAGTGTTGTGTTAGTATTGCGTGCATGATAAATAATTGCCTGACAGTTAAAACATTGCAAGATTTATATAGCTGATCTGTGGGAAAGAGGAAAGGCCGAAAGTAAGCTACTTTTAAAAGTGCTCTCTGGGCTCGTTCGAGAGGAAGCATTGTAGTTTTTGGTGCTCCTCCCCAAGAAGTAATACAATACGTAAGGATGAATTGACAAAGGGCCAAATAAATTTGCGTAACTAGCTTATTGTCTGCGATTGTGCGTAGTTTTTTAAAATCAAACATTAATTTCCGTACTCTAGACACCAAGCTCTCGATGTGTTGTTTGAAGGAAAGAGTGTCGTCAATTATAACACCCAGATATTTAATATTATTTGTTTTAAGGACTATAGGACAATGACATGAGTTGATTAACGGATCACTACATTGATGTGCATATAGATGCGTGTTAGTATTTTTATTTTGACTTCTGCGCATAGAAAAGTGCATAAATTTAGTTTTATCAACATTTAGGGTTAGACAGAATCTCAATAGGCAATTTTGAAAAAAAAAACTTAAAAAAGAAGGAGAGTTTCCATGGAGAAGCAGTGTAATGACCTTACTGTACATTTTACAAACCGTGTGTATTTTTGGCCCATTACATACCCTACATCGAAACTTTACCGTAACGAGAACCTACCCTTCTTAATCCTTTGCGATGTAAGAAGCCCCTTGGTCATGGTGGGAGCAGGATCGAATGCCACCACCTTACCGCCGGCTGCCATCCACAGCCCTAGCTGATGGTAGTCACCAAGCAGCAGAGAAATGGTGGTGGGATTCGTGGTCCATTGCAGCCACACAGGTTAAATACATCGAAACTTTACCGTAACGAGAACTTACCCTTCTTAATCCTCTGCGATGTAAGAAGCCCCTTGGTCATGGTGGGAGCAGGATCGAATGCCACCACCTTACCGCCAGCTGCCATCCACAGCCCGAGCTGATGGTAGTCACCAAGCAGCAGAGAAATGGTGGTGGGATTCGTGGTCCATTGCAGCCACACAGGTTAAATACATCGAAACTTTACCGTAACGAGAACTTACCCTTCTTAATCCTCTGCGATGTAAGAAGCCCCTTGGTCATGGTGGGAGCAGGATCGAATGCCACCACCTTACCGCCGGCTGCCATCCACAGCCCGAGCTGGTGGTAGTCACCAAGCAGCAGAGAAATGGTGGTGGGTTTCGTGGTATCGTACCACATTTTGAAGAGCAGGTCTTTCATGTCTGGGTTGAGAAAAAAGAGTTGTATGGAAGCCTAAAGGTCACTTAAACGTCTCTGCAAGCTCGCACACAGCTGAGAGCATGCGGTCTACCAAACTATGTTGACAATGTAAAATATATCTCAAGAGCAACATTTAAAGCAGATAATTTATAATAATACATTGGTTGGGTCTTTTATGTCTCCTGTGGTCTCATACCATGAATCCATATAAGTTATAAAATAGAGAGAGGTAAACCGATGAAAAGATGGATGGTTTTCCTGAAAGATGTGGGTATGGAAAGGAGTGAATGTTAGTCCGGAGAGTGAAAACGAGAAATGGAAGATCAGGGCAGGAAAAAGTCCTGAAGTATCAGAACCAAGTTACATGAGGAAATATATAAAGGAAAATAAAGAAAATACATTTATTTGGCCAAACTATGTATAGACTCACGTTTCAATTCAACTTTCTCCTCTTCTTCGCCTTCGCCTAGACCTTCCTTACCACCGCCACCGCCTTCACCTTCCTAAGTAGACCATTTAGAAAAACAAACATTTATTTATAGTTTACTAAACTTTTACTAAAAGAGCAGCATGGGTGAGGACTATCTTGTTATGACGTTACTCCGTGTTTCGGAAGGCATATTAAATCGGTGGGTACCGGCTGTCATTTGAACATCTACTCCAGTCGCTACAAAGGCAGAAACCAGTAACTTTGGCAACGAATCTCACTCAAACTGAAACTCAAAATTTTTTATTTCAAATAGGCCTATGAAAGCTCTTTCGAAACGTCAAAGTTAGGTGCACGGTTCCAAAGAGAATCTAACTAGGGGGTATTGAGTTGTCCGGGTAACTGGGTTGAGGAGATCAGATAGGCAGTCTCTATATGTGGCACACTACCGCGGTAAACAGCAAAATCCAGTTACAACAGGAAAAGGCTAAACTAGCATAGCATACCCCAGGTTCTTCATCAGGTAGCCTAAGAGGCAGCTTGATGGCTTCTCCGAGCTCAATGTGGAAGGTGTTGGCGCCCATCTCGAACTTCTCCGTGAGATCTTCAGGGGTGATCTCGCGACGACCAGTCTTCTTCAAGTGGTTTAGATAATATTCTGCACCGGCCTCTGTTTGGTATATGATTATGACAGTAAGTAGGTACCACGGATGAAGAATGAGCGGAGATGGCATAAGGCAGTCAGGTGCCTTATTGTAGATGTGACAAAACTATCAGGTACTAGAACTAACGAGGCGTTCGGGTTCCTTGTCAAATGAAATCAGCCCGGAGACTGGAAGTTGGTGATTAATACACCCGTGTATCGGAGGGCACGTAAATGTCAGTCCTGCTTGTGATCTCTCTCCGGTGGTGTCGGATTGTCGTCCCATCGCGCGCAGAGAGTGAAGGAATAGTGAGTGCACGTGTGTCCAGGCAAATATGCTTGTGCGTTATAATATCGAAGTTGGTTTATCTCCATAGGGTGTCCGCCCACATCAGACTTTTTGTAGCACAGATAATCGGGCTGATTTTTGTGGGACTGTCTGACTAGAATGTTCTGACCGACTTTTTGTCGGACGTGTATTTTCGTCACTCATTATCGAACGTGGGCGGCCTTAGGAAAAACAGCCACCTTGGCCGATAGTCAGCCTGGAATCATCTTCAACTTACCAAGGAAGTTAAACATATGATCTTGATGCATATGCGGGGGTGGTACGGATTCAGTTGCGGCTGCAAACGCAGCGGCTGCGGGTAGACCTATGGTTCGACCTGCCATGTCGTCCGCCTATGTAGATAAATAATTTCAGCCATAATATAGGATTACTGGTAAATAGAAGTACATATCTGGTAAGTACATAGCTGTATATATCTAGAAGGAACTGATAGAGGGACACGAGAGCAACAAAATATAGCGACCCCTGTGTATGGGCAAAGTTCAGTGGTTACCGAGGTACTCGTATTTTTATGCTTTTCAAGAATTTGACATTTGACATTGTCATATTTAATACCTTTGCGGCCATTTTAATCTATAAATGAAATTTCGAGCACAAAATGCAACACAGAAACAAATACTTTGACATATAAATTTATATAACTTACATTGATACCAGCTTTTTCAGCTGCCTTGCCGATAGCAGAGTTCTCCCCTCTCGGCCCCATCATAATGGCAGCTGTACCTTTGTTGATCCATTCGTAGGCTTTACTCTGTAAGTATAAAGAATACATTAATTTATAATTTAATGTTGGTGATTTCTGAGGGATATAATTTTATATACTTACAACTAGATTATCATCTATGCATCTAATACCCCACTTATGTGATGTAATGTGGAGGAATGAAAGTGGTGAGGAATATTTTGGGCATGAATGTGGATGGATCACTGACCTCTATATATTTACCACTGGACAGGCTGTTCCGTACGTTTGACAGCAATTTTTTTTGTGTCCATTTGAAGCGCCAATATCGTCTAAGCGAGTGTCCACAGAACTAATCTTGACGTTTAATTTCAGATCGCTGTAAGAAGTGTTTGTTCATTGGTTCACTGTAAAATAATTTTAGTACCACTGACACTCGCTACGTCTAACAGCGCCAAAATGGCGATTATCAAACGAGCACAAAAGCACGTTGACAACAGCCGGTCCGGTGGTAAATATAGAGGTCAGTGGGATGGATATAATGGAAGAGGACGTCCAAAGAAACGATGGATGGATTATGAGAATGTCGACATGGTTAGAATGAATGTTACTTGTGAGATGATGACAGATAGAAGAGTATGGAAGGAAATGCTACTGCAAATAAAATTGGGCAATGGACAGGAAGATGATGATGATGATGAATGTTGGTGATTTCTGAAGGATATTATTTTATGTACTCACAACTTTTTTTCATCCATGTATCTGTAGACGATTTGTATGTGATGCGAGGTGTGAGGAATGTCTTAGGCATGCACGTGGACGGATATAGTAGAAGAAGACGGCCAAAGAAATGATGGATTGATTGTGTTAAAGTCGATATGGTTAGAATGTTACTTACGTGTGACATGACGGCAGTCAGAAGAGTATGGAAGGCGAAAACATGCTGCACTGACCAATATAATTGGCATAAGGTCAAGATGATGAGGATAATGACTTGTACTCCACTGACGATGTGACACACACACTGACCTCTAACTTAGTCTCCGGAGCGCCAATCTCAGCGTTGAGCTTAGTAGCCGTGATGGCCACTGGCGAGATATTGAAGCTGTCATCACTGCCAGGGGCCAGGTTGCTTAGTAAGACATCGGCGAGTTCATCCACTTTGCCCTTTATGCGAACTAGGCAGGCTGTGGACCGCGGCTCGTCAGATGGCAGACCTGGAAACCGTAATATTGATAAATTATTGGTCGCATTCTATCGGCTGGAGCTATTGGATTGTGTAGGTACCAGGTTATTCTCATGGAAATATTTTTTTATCAAATTAAAAAAGTATTTAATTGATCGTATTGACCTTAATAATTTATACTAATATTATAAACCTGAACCACCTTATTACAAAACGTGGTTTTAAGAAGTACCCGAAGTAATAGCTTTAGTCCACTGATTTTGTTCGGGACGGTGGTTTAAAGGTGGTACAAAAGCTGGTACTTTTTTAAAACCACGTTTTATAATAAGATGGGAAGAGTTTGTTTGATTGTTTGAACGCGCTAATCTCAGGAACTACTGGTCCGATTTGAAAAATTATTTCAGTGTTAGATAGCCCGTTTAAGAGCCTGAGAAAGGCTATAAGTTATATATCATCACGCTAAAATTAATAGGAGCAGAGCTGTAATGAATAATGTTTCAAAATCGGGGGAATTTTTTGTTCTATTGAGAGCTTCTGCTGCATACAGACAGCATTATGTCTATCACAGGGGAGTTCATAAGGAAATACATAGGGGAGTGCATAGAGTGTACATAAGGAAATACATAGGGGAGTACATAGAGTGTACATAAGGAAATACATAGGGGAGTACATAGAGCGTATATAAGGAAATACATAGGGGAGTACATAGAGCGTATATAAGGAAATACATAGGGGAGCTCATAGAGCGTATATAAGGAAATACATAGGGGAGTTCATAGAGCGTATATAAGGAAATACATAGGGGAGTTCATAGAGCGTATATAAGGAAATACATAGGGGAGTGCATAGATACATAGTATTCCCCTATACCGTTACCTTAAAATTCAATGAAAATCAAAACGATCACAAAAGCACCACTGAAAGCCTATCAAAAATCATCAAAACCTTACCATTCTCATCACAGCCATGAGGATCGAAGAAGTAGAAGTGGCCATCATGTTTCCATATCGCAGTCGACCCTCCTCGCGCCGTGAACACCCCGTGAGTGTGTTCTTTGAAGAACTGCTTCAGAACTGTGGTGAGGTTCGGGGCACCTCCGGATTCGGGGTTCAGGGATCCTGGTGGAGAAATAAGGTGCCTATTTATTTTCTAGGTTTTTAACCGACTTCCCAAAAAGGAGGGGTTCTCAATTCGTCGGGACCTTTTTTTTTTTTTTTATGTATATATTCACCGATTACTCGAAGACGCCTGGACCGATTTGCAAAATTCTTTTTTTGTTTGGTAGGGTATAGCTCACAGGTGGTCCCATAATCATCAGGTCAGGATCTGATGATGGAAACCCTGAGAAATCGAGAGCAACTTTCGAAAATTGTAGGAATGCATAGATTAAAACTTGACAATGACGTGTATCTCTGATAGCACTATGCAACAGTGAAGGTTTGGAGCTGACCTGATGATGGAGACGAGAGAAGGTCGAAGGAACTCGACAACTGAATATGTAAACTACCTCGTGTTTGGGCTTATATTCTTTGTATTGATGAGACCTTTGTAACAGTGAAGGTTTGGAGCTGACCTGATGATGGAGACCGGAGAAGGTGGAGTGAACTCGTCAACTAAATATGTAAACTACCTTGTGTTTGGGCTTATATTATTCGTATTGATAAGAACTTTCCACTAATGCGGATAGTGACAACTATACTTGTCACTGAAAAGCCAAAAATAAAAAACCTTTTACAAAAAAATAAAACCGACTCCCAAAAACACTGAAAAGCAAAAAAAAAACTATTCTTAGGTGCATCGGCCTAGAAGTCGGTGTGTCATCGGCTTTTCAGTGTTTTTGGGAGTCGGTTTTATTTTTTTGTAAAAAGTTTTTTATTATATTGCGTAGAGCTATTGCGTAGCAAAGGAAGAATTAGAAGTTTTTTATACTCGGACTAACTGATTTCGCGAACTTCGTATCGTTTAAAAACCTTCCCTGGGCCTCTGCCAACAATTTTAAAAACCAAATAAGCCAAATCGGTCTTATCAGACTAATGAACAGCAATTCATCTTTATACAGTATGAATTTTCATGTTATCTTTCCAAAGGAAACAGTTTTTTTAAGATAAAGGGTCCGTTCAGATAGACCGGGTCGAAGAGCATCGGCGCGCATTTTTCTTTTCACACAGACCGGAGCCGATCGGCTGCGCGAGCATTAAAGAGCATGCAAACGGAGCCAAACGTCAAGAAAAAATACACGATCGGAGCCGGTCGGCTCCTCTTATTATTTCACACCGAGCGCATTCGAGCATTCTCAATGACAAAAGCAGTGCGCATGCAAAAATAAACCTTATTTCAAATACTAAGTAATCAATTTTCAACGTGTTAAGAATTTGCTCTGCTCTCCGACCCGGTCTATCTGAACGGACCCAAACGCATGTTTTTGTTCACGATGAACTTGGGCCTGAATATCACAATAAACTCACCAGTGAAAGCGCTATCCATTACATCCGTTTCTATACAGTCATACTCCGACACTTTAAATCTGAAATTGCAAACATAGTTAGGAGGAGACAGACAAAAATAACACAACATTCAAACATACATCTATACTAATATTATAAAGCTGAAAAGTTTGTTTGTTTGTTTGTTTGAGCGCGCTAATCTCCGAAACTACTGGTCCGATTTGAAATATTCTTTCAGTGTTAGATAGTCCATTTATCGAGGAAGGCTATAGGCTACTTTTTATCCGGGTTCACGCAGAGGTTCCTACGGGAGGCGGGTGAAACCGCTGGCAGAAGCTAGTAATATTATAAATGCGAAAGTTCATCTACTTTGTTTCATAGTTAAATAGCTGAACCGACTTAGATCAAAGTTGATACGAAAATACTTACTTCATATCTGAATACGGTCCATTTTCCTTTCTACGTTCACGAAAAGCGAGAACTAGATCTTTTTTTCGGGGAAATCATCAAATGTCCTCTCCTGCTATGGGTGCTGCGTGAGGGAGTGTCAGACTCTTACTGACTAAAACCCATCATGTTCTTTCTTAAGCCCTTTATGTACCAGGGACGCGGTGACTCGCGCCAACAATCCCGCAGCCCCGGCAGGCCTTGGCCCTGCTGTGCCCCGGTGATTCACTTTGGGACTCGTGCAAAGCCACAGTGTAACTAGGTTTTGCATTAAAGATATGATATCCTCACCTATTCAACACATCAGCAGCAGCCAAAGTGCCTCCAGAAGCGGATTCTCCAGGTTCACCCCCCACTTCTTCCTCGCCCCCTCCCTCCTCGTAGTTCTTGGGGGTGTCGAAGCCGATGCCCATGCGTTCGAGGTGCTCCATCGTGCTTTGGTAGAGGATATCTCCGCGGACGAGGGTCTGGGTGACGGAGAATGGTTATTTTGATGAAGATCAATATTTTAGATTCGTTTTGGTGCCTGCTTAGATAATAAGTTGAGGAGATAATGTAAATACTGATTAGTTCTCGTCAAATTTAATGTCGACTGGCAGATAGCACACCTTTGCTTAATGTGTGCCGTATGCATGAACCTCCACACATACCCTTTGTGCACCTACGTCGAACGTTGTTACTAAAATACATCTGCCTAGCGGCTGTTCCGCGCCGCCAGTAAGTATGTCACTAACTACACCAGTCTACAATAAAATGTTTTCTACATATATTATATTACTAGCTTTTGCCCGCGACTTCGTTCGCGTGGAATAGTGGCATCCGGCAGATTTTTGGTTTGAACAATAGATGGCGCTGTATGTCCGGAATAAATTGTATTTTTTATTTTTATTTTTTGTAATAAAAACTATCCTATATCCTTCTCCTGGCTCTAAACTATTTCCCTGCCAATTTTCAGTTCCGTCCCGTTCTTGAGTTATAAGCGAAGTAACTAACACGACTTTCTTTTATATTATATAGATATTATGTAAAGTATAGTAGTCTCTTTCTGTATTTTTTTTACGTCTGCGATAAAATGAGTTCATGGCGAAATATACCTATCTGCAGCATAACTGACGTCATACAGCTGAATTTTTCCACATCCCCATTTCCCCACATCAAAGTTCATTAATCTTACCTCATCAATATCATCCGAGGTCCAATCAGCAGGATCCACAATCTGCGTCATAGCCAGAGCAGCAATAGACACAGGAGTCGCTTGACGTCCTCTATGTTCTTCGGGAAACCTGGCATCAGCCTCGTGGAAACTGCCGCGAACTATCCAGCGGCCTGGAGCTACCGCTGTGAGGGAGATGAATGAATTTTGGAGATATAGTTCATGGTGGAAGGAAAGGTGGGTGAAGATGCTACAGGCAAGTAGGTCAGGTGCCTTCTTCTAGGTCAAATAACGTACAAGAGGCTTGACTAAAACGTGTCAAACGTCTTCTTCCCAGTAATAAAACAGAGTGGTGAAGGGTGGCCGTTTTAGGGGACTGTCGTTTGTAATTCTGACGTTCGAAAAGAGCTTACTTTCAGCCCACTTTGAATAAACACTTTGATTTAGATTTTGAACGATCAGAATTACAACAAAACTACGTAGCATATTGTTTAAAAACATGGATGGGTTCCAAAGAAGGCGTATGAGGGCGGAGCTAATAACGTTCTCTGACACTTGAAGGCACACATTTTGGTGCGCTACTTTCTTAGGAGATTTTGCGTTATGACATCTATTCATATATCATATATTTTTTCTTAATATATTCTATATCTTTTTAATGTGTTATCTGTATCTGTACCTAATAAATAAAATATATTCATAGTTGTTCTAAAGAAACTGAATTTTATGTTGTCGTTCAATTCAGGCCTGCACCTACCACATGACAAGACAATGTTAATTCTCTTACGTTTCATCTTATTAACAGGCTCAGGCATATCAACGCTCTGCTGCCACACAGCGACATCAGATATGCTGAAGGGTTTCCTCTTCATGTTGGACACGTTATCCAAGAAGTACTCGCACAGACGGGAGACTCGGGGGAAGTACATCACGCAGCCTTTGCCTCCGTCTTGGAGACCCACCTGGGAGAAGGTAGATTTTGAAGGTAATTTACCTGGTAGAAGTTTAACTTTGAAGGTATTTTTGGGGGCAAAAATTTAAATAGCTAGCTTAAATACCTTGCTATATAGACCGACTTTTGATGTAGTTACATCAAAAGTGCGATCTACGTAGCTAGGTATACAGCTGCCAGGGTCGACCGATGCAAACTTTGCCTCTGTTTTAAAGAGCCATGTGACAGAAGTTTGGACTTAGGAGACAGTAGCAAAACAACCATTTCGAAAATTAACAGCAATTTATATAGTTGATGGTGGCTAAATAACAGCTGCAAGAACGGATCCATCATAATGTCTGAAGATGAGTGACCATCTTGTCATAATGAGGTCCTCTTCAGGTTTTGGAAGGTACGTTCAATTGGTAAATCCCGGCTGTCATTACAACATCTTAGCAGGCATTACGGGTAGAACCCAAAAAAGAACCCAAGCTTTTCCAAGGTGCATTGGGTTGTAGAAAAGTCAGATAGGCAGTCGCTTCGAGTGCCACACTGGCCAACTCAACATATTTGGGAAAAGGCTACATAGATGATGACATAAAACATTACTCACCCTATTTCCATATCTGTCAGCAGGCCAGGGATGATACAAATAATACTTGCCACCTTCATACCAAATCGCCACCTCGTATTCACCGGGAACCTGGTGATTTAGAACACTGGTTATTTCTGTACTGGTGTTAGAAATATTCCTAAATTTCACTTATTTGGACCCACATCTTTAAAAATGTTTTCAATTCGTCTGTTCATAAATTACTTGCGGACTTCTGAACCCTCTCCTGAGGCAATCTAACCAGTAGTTTTTAGTTATCCAAAATCTATACTAATATTATAAAGCTGAAGAGTTTGTTTGTTTGTTTGAACGCGCTAATCTTAGGAACTACTGGTCCGATTTGAAAATTTCTTTCAGTGTTAGATAGCCCATTTATCGAGAAAGGATATAGGCTACTTTTTATCCCGGTACGGGAAGTAGTTCCCACGGGATGCGGGTGAAACCGCTGGCAGAAGCTAGTCTCTATATGAAAAAAGAAAGTCGTGTTAGTTACTCCACTTATAACTCAAGAATGGCTGAACCGATTTAGCTGAAAATTGGCAGGGAGGTAGTTTAGAGCCAGGAGAAGGACGTAGTTTTTGTCACCATCCGGCTACGGGGAGCAGGGGAGCAGAGACTATCATCTCGATACGCGAGTGAAAAAACCGCGGGCGGAAGCTAGAAGTAGTTTTATAAAAATAAGTATTTTTCTACACTCACTTGCAATATCCCAGAGTCGGATTCCTTGAAGAAATGTTCGAGTCCCCTGCACACATCGAATACCTTGGGGTTGTTAGATATTAACTTGCCCCAAACTGCGATACCACGCACCTAAATAAATAAAAAAACATCAGGAAACCATCAACTATCAATATAATTTCCATTTCTGTCATTTTCCAAAAACTTTGCTTTTCGAGTGAGCTGCAGGTTTAATAACCTAACCTGTCACAATTTTCTCAAATCCGCCTGACGGCCTCTGACGTGGAATTGTAACAACGACTGCTACTGAATAGCATTTGGAGACGCCAGCGTCACGTGCCGTGCAGGCACGTGGGTGTAAAACTGGTCAAAAAATAGACCTAGAGCCTGTGGAACTCAGACCTTCAATCATACTCAGACCGTCATTCAGACGTAGAGATTTGCAAATTTTTTGTCCATCCATCATCTGATGATTGACCAAATCATCCTTGCCAATAAAGAATATGTTTTGTCCAGCAACCGGACAATTTAAAACAATGCTCAAAAAATAGAATTAACTTTACCTTATGCTTGTACTCTCGGTCTCGTATCTTAAAGGTGTCCTTCAGTTCACCGAGAACCAGTCGTCTGATAGGTCCGCCGCGTTCTACCAACGACTCCTGCGCACCATATAGTCACAGATTAATTTAAAATTTACAGATAAATATGTATAATAATGTCATCTAAAGCCCATTCAGCCACGGCGGCTGGTCTCATATAGGGAGATCAGACCTTGGACAACAAAGGCTAACTAAAAGGTGAAGGAAAACATCTAAGGAAACCTTAACTACAAAGTCTGAAATCACCAACCCGTATTGAGCAAGCGTGGTGATTAACGCTCATTCCTTTTTGTATGAGAAGAGGGGACAATGAAAACGCTGATGATGGAAATTAACACCTTCGGGTGGTGTTCAATCAAACAATATACATAAAACAGCTAGATTATGTTATTTACCTATATGTTAATCTACTAAGAAAATACTACCAACTGACCCGAAACAGATTGTATCCGACATCGAGGGTTTCATCAAACATATCTTCGTTCCAGGCGCGAGCTCGGTAACGTCTGAGCATGCCTAGCGCTGCCACGCAGCAGGGGATAGCTGTGTAGGTCTTGAAGATCTGATACCTATGGGTAAAGGGTTACTTTATAGGCAGCAATAACTGATCTGTATACTGTATAGCTCTCAGGAAACTCAAACTCAATTTTTTTAAATAAGCCTATGAGAGCTCTTTCGAAACGTCAAAGTTAGGTGCACGGTTCCAAAGAGTTGGTCTCATGGAGAAGAACCGGCAAGAAACTCCATAAAATTAATTACAAATTTCATACAGTTTTCTATCTAGTCCTGAGAATGTTATACAAGCCAAATTGAGCTAAAAATGTATTAAGGAGTTTCCCAGCGTTTCGGAAGACATGGTAAATTAGTGGGACCGTCAATGGAACATATTTGGCATTCTTTATGGATAGTAAAAAGCCTGAAAGTTTCTAATCCAGTCTTACTAATAGATATCATGTTGTCTAAATAACCGGCGCCCCGTGTGAAACACTGTACTCAGCTGCATTCGATGTGACTGGAAGCCGACCCTAACATAGATGGTCGGTGAAAATAGAACCTTCAAACAAATACTCTTTTGTGACTATTTATTTAATGACTTCACCCCCGTTTGTTCCTACATCCCTATTCACCTCACCTTTTCTGCTCATTTTCGGGATTCAAAATTGTAATAGTATTCCTGATAGACTTATAGGTAGACAGGTAGTTTCTACCTTCGATACTTACCTATAGCTGGCCATATGCCTCGTACCCCTCAGGATCCACTTCTCCACGTCGAGCTGTTTGTACTGCGAGTGATAGTTCTGGTCAGCTATCTCCACGGGGCTGTGCAGGACTGTCTCAGACTTCGGTAGAGGGATCATGTCGTCCCTGAAAGAAGTAGACTGATTTTAAACAATGAAGGAGAGATGAGATATTGATAGAAGAAGAAGAAGAAAAAATGGTGGGATGTTCTAAAGTTTGCTGTTAGATAACCCAACTGTGGGTGGTTAACAATTTAGTATAAATGTATGTTAGTCTTTAAGATATATAATATCTATGGGCCAATGCAGCCTGAAAATAAAGGATTTTTTTTTTATCTCGCGTTTGTACATAAACTCTATGTACAGTGTGTATAGGAAAACATGTGTGCAATAAAGAATAATATTGGTTCTTCTCATGACGAGTTCGTCCGTGTTTCGGAATTGAATTTCGTTAACTTGGTGGATCTCGGCTGGCATTTGAACATCTTTTTCTGTTTTTACTGATAGTCAGAAGCCAGAAAGACTGACAACCAGTAGAGTCAAAGAGTAAACGGATTGAGAAGATCAGAAAAGCAGTCGCCCCATGTACACACAACACTACTAGACACTAGAACTCAACTGCATCTGTTTAGACTGGAAGCCGACCCTTACATAGTTTCAAAAAGTCAAGGCAGGCGATGACATTGGCCTTAACTTATCCGACGGCATCCTTTATTGGGTCTCATGGGTTTGAACGCTATCGGCCATAGCGAAAATAAAAAAAACTACTGTCTGTGGGATACTTGGCGTTCAAAGAAGTCTTGTCTAGTAAATTCGCTTGAGTTTATCCAGCAGCATCCTTTACTTCTTTCCTATGGATGTGAGCGCTGTTTGTCATAGACACAATAAAAAGAACTACTGTTTGTGCGATAATTGACGTGCATAAAAAAGCTAATATTTGTGGTATCATTGGCGTTCATAAGAAAGCTAATGTTTGTGGGTTCAAAGTGTTACCTGCCAAAAGTATGCCCATCAAGCCTGGGCGAGTAGAGGAAGAAGTTCTCTCCCCTGAGCGTCATGATCTGCTCGTTGGTGGGATTCAAGGGAGCTTTGTCCGGCTGCACTGGTGGGACTGGGATCGGCTGGTGGGATATTGAAAATGTTAGGCTCAATTACACCGACAATATAGACGGTATACCTCAAAACTGCCTCGTTGGTCTAGTGGTCGCAAGCGCGGCCGCTGTACCCGAGGTCTCGGGTTCGATTCCCGGGTCGGGCCGAAATCGCTTTGTGGGTTTTCTTAAACTTTCACAAAGCAGCCCGTAGTCTGGAAGTTGGTGATTGATTTACCCGTGCATCGGAGAGCACGTAAATGTCGGTCCTGCGCCTGATCTCTTTCCGGTCGTGTCGGATTGCCGTCCCATCGGGTTATGAGAGTGAAGGAATAGGGAGTGCACCTGTGTCTGCGCAAATGCTCGTGCACTATAATATGTCCTGCGCAGCTGGCTGATCTCCTTAAATGAGAACAGCCGCCGTGGTCGAAATCGGCCGTGGACGCTATTATATTATACCTCAAAAGCAATATTTCATCACAGTTACCTCTTTAGGCATCTTCTGATAGAAATCCCTCATCTTCCTTCGAGGAGTTGCTTTGGAAGTCGCCAAACTGATGGCGCTGAGGGAACCGAATGGATAATGGCCCTAGAATGATAAGTTACCACAGTTTTATAGATGTTTTATATCACGAAAGCGGGTGAGCCTTACTTACAGTGAGATGAAAAAGTTCCTCTATTGAAAAATTGTGATATTCAGGTAAGAGAGTGATATGCCTTGGTGGTCACTATTCTCCTTGCAGGTAGTATGTTACAGCCTTTTTATCGTCCCACAGCTGGGCACAGGCCTCTCACACGGAGAAGGATTGAGCATTAATCACCACGCTTGCTCAATGCACGTTGGTGATTTCAGACTTTATAGTCCAAGTTTCCTCAAGATGTTTTCCTTCACCTTTTTATCAGCCATTGGTGTCCAAGATATACTTAGAAAGTACATACAAGCTTAGAAAAGTTGCATTGGTACTTGCCTGACCTGGAATCGAACCCACACCCTCATACTCGAGAGGTTGGTTCTTTACCCACTAGGCCACCACGAATACTACAGGTAGTATAATGTACAAAAGTACATATATACTTTCTGAGCATATCTTGGACACCGCCGGGTTCGATTCTCGGTACGGTCAACATTTGTATGATGAGCGTATTTGTTGCCTATGGTCTGGGTGTTATATAACGTACATTTCATTCATAAGTAAATATTATACAGGGTGTCCAGTAAATAGCACGACATACTGCGGGGGGTGATAGCTAGGGTAGGATATTAATGAGTAAAGTAACCATTCACGAATAATTTGATGTAAAAAAAAGTACTAGAAAAGGATTTTTTCATTACGAGATGCTTAAAAATCTGTTTCAAGGTAGAGATTTTTCGGTATTCCGGAAAATTTTGTAAAATTGTAAATCCGTAAGATTTTGCTAAACATATATTGTGTTGTATTGATAGGTAGTGAGCCAAGCTATCACCCCCTGCAGTATGTCGTGCTATTTACTGGACACCCTGTATGTAGTTCATCAGTTATGTTAGCACCCGTAACACAAGCTTATAAATAGCTTACCATGGGGTTAACCGACCGTTTGTAAAAGCTGTCCAGAAATGTATTGATATTTACTTATTACTAATCCTTCTCTGTGTGAGAAGAGGCCTTTGCCCAGCTGTCGGTCAATAAAAAAGGCTAAGGGTTTCTCTTACCTCTCTCTTCTTGTCAATAAGAGCGTTGATATTCAGGCTGTCCCATTCGCTGCGGCAGTGAGTCTTCAACGCTTTCAGATCTAAGGCATAGTCTGGCTCGCGGATCAGACGCTCTTTTTGAACGACCTGGAGTAGTTATAAAAATGCCTTTGATAGTACTGGTTAAATATCTACAACATCTGTTCTAACATTATGAAGCTGAAGAGTTTGTTCAGGAGGCTTTTATCAGGAACTACTGGTCCGATTTAAGAAATTCTTGTTGTGTTAGATAGATGCTTAAGCTTTATAAGCGGATGCTCAGTAGTTCTGACGGGACGAAGATAAAAACGCTGGTGGAAGCAAGTAAGTAAATATTTTGTTGTCGAATAGACAGAGGCCAGAAGGCATGACTACATTCTGATCCCCAAGATATGAGGAATAATAAAAGTACCAACCAATACATGTGAGCCATTTTTATCTAAAAATCTATGTGGTTGTCTCTACGAAAAAATTGCTTAAGGAGGGTCATACATACGTCATGATAGTACATGATAACTATCCAGTCTACTTACCTCAACAGAGGTAAGCGTGATAGGTGGCTTCGGAGTGCCTTTCTGAGCGGCATCCAAATCACCATAGTTTGCCAAAAAGTCCAACACAAATGATGTGACACCAGCGAATCTGAGGAAGGCACCAGCTCCAGACCTAGAGACAGAAAATCCACGCCATTTAAAGGGAACATTTTGTCATAATCGAATGAGCCGTTTTGAGGCACAATTTCATTGGTGGTTAGAATCATAACCCTTGTTATAGTACTTGTCTATTTGTCGTTACAAAACGTTTCGTGATTCGCTGTTTAGAAGCAATTTTTAGGTATTAGTACACATGCTTTTGCGCTCGGAATTTAGTTGCGCACGGCCTTTAAGTTTTGCGAGAACTATAATATTTATGGCACAATTGATCAACAGCTGACAAGGTAGGTGGCCAAAGTCAAAACTATTTATTTTGTGGTAATAGGTTACAAAGGTTCTTCAGACTACGGTCATTGGTAACCTGGATACCCACAGAGATAGAACTCTCGACTCTTTTTCAATTTGCAATCGTTGTTAGGCATATACTCCATTAAGTATCTATCTCCTCTTTATTCAAAATTCTTATAATCAAAATCTCCATATCAAGAAGACAAAAAGACCCTACTCACAATTTATCGACCTGTCCTTCTTCATTGAGCATATGAGGGTCGAAGATGTAGCATATAGTCTTGGCCTGACTCCCAGTCTCAGGGTCTGGTGGATGGCCCCAGATCAGGAAGTGACGATCACCTCCAACCGTCAGAATTAGCATGTAAGGTGTGCCTACTCGTTTTTCCATTAACCTGGAAAAAATATATGTATGAGAAAACTTCTGTTGTTAAAAACTCTTCACTGTTTCTTTAACCATTGCATAGATAAATACTTAAATCACTTGGCTGTATATATCTAGCTGTTTCTCGCGGTTCCCCCGCATCTAGGGGGAACTTTTTCCCGTACCTGGATAAAATACGTGACAAGAGACAAAGGCCTATGTGACAAGACAATAGTTGGAGCTTCCGAAAAGTGTACGATTTTTTTTAATAGATTCAGCAGTTCTGAATCTTTCAGGGTACAAAACATCCTTTACCTAAATCATATTGTACAGCTGAAAAGTTTTTTCGTTTGATCAGGAACTACCGGTCCGGGCCGGGGTCCGGGGGAGGAAAAAGTCGTGGTGGCCTAGTGGGCAAAGAACCAACCTCTCGAGTATGAGGGCGCGGGTTCGATTCCAGGTCAGGCAAGTACCAATGCAACTTTTCTAAGTTTGTATGTACTTTCTAAGTAAATCTTAGACATCAATGACTGTTTCGGATGGCACGTTAAACTGTAGGTCCCGGCTGTCATCGAACATCCTTGGCAGTCGTTACGGGTAGTCAGAAGCCAGTAAGTCTGACACCAGTCTAACCAAGGGGTATGGGGTTGCCCGGGTAACTGGATTGAGGAGGTCAGATCAGGTCAGGCAGTCGCTTCTTGTAAAGCACTGGTACTCAGCTGAATCCGGTTAGACTGGAAGCCGACCCCAACATAGTTGGGAAAAGGCTCGGAGGATGATGATGATCAGGAACTACCGGTACCTACAACCGATTTGAAAAAAAAAATCAGTGTTAGGTAGCCTATTTATCGAAGAAGGCCTAAGAATTATACGGGTTCGTACAGAAGTTTCTACGGGATGCGAGTGAAACCGCTAGCAGAAGCTAGTATATTTGTTATATATTTATAGCATGTTTAAGTTTTTTTATAGATAAATAGTATTGTATATATTGGTATGGGCCTTGATGCTTAAATTAAATAGATAAACAAATAAAATAAAAATGCTATAATAGTTAAGATTAGGAAAAATCTAGGCTGTGTAATGGCGATGTAGACAACTTACGCCATCAAGTCCTGTTCTGGCTGTATATTATCAGGGTGCTTCGCCAGCAGACCTTGATCCGTCTCCAATAACTTGACGGTATACTTGGTATCGTGGTAGTAGAATGATGTTAGGAGCTGGTTCAATTGGAGGGCAGGTTTTCCTAGAGAAAGAATTGTATGAAAACAGGATGAGATTGAGTTAAGAGATCGCAGCTAAGGCAACTTCAGGGTCATCTGTAATGTTTTTATGCGTATATTTCTATATGGTGCTTATTAGAGCTGATAAATGTGTAGACGCTCAAGGTGTATTTAGACGTCCAGGCTGATTATCGGCCACAGTGGCAATTTTCTATTGCGCAGACACATGTGCACTCTCTATTCCTTCACTCTCATAGCCCGATGGGACGACAATCCGACACGACCGGAAAGAGATCACAAGCAGGACTGACATTTACGTGCACGCCGATGTACGGGTGTATCAAGCTTCCGCAGGATGTATAGACCAATAATAGTTTTAAGTAGTTTATATAAAATATGTATTAGTGTATGATTTAATGTTATAATAAACTCTTTTGCAAAAAAAACGGGCACCTATGCGAAATCTTGGTTTTATGGACTTTAGGTATGTTTCAAATGGTTTTAATGATTGGAATATGTTGCTAGCATCAAAAGGGATAGCCAAGCATGCGTAAGAGTGTATTCTAAATTTGAATTTCGGAGAATTGCTAAGAAAGTGGTAAAACTTTGTTTTAGACCAATTCTTAGCAGAAAGTTTGTTGTTGTTTCGAAAACTTATTGATGTGATTTTCAGAAAACTGATAATGCAGTTTTAATAAGTGATTGTTATACCCTTCTGTTACATCAAAACATTTTTGAAAAACTATGCACATTTAGTAAAATTTTCGCCCGTAACAAATGGTCCATACTGATGATTGATGGCAATGTTACGAGTTTCGATATTTTTGAGTAAACTGTTTTACTGTTTTGATATTGTACTCTAGTGTTTTAAAATATCCCTTTCTTTTCATTGAACATGATTTAGAGGTGTATCAGTACTTTGGGCTGCGACAAATCCAATTTTAAGTTTGGAGTACCGATCACAACTCGTCTCCTATTAGACTTTGACATTAAAAAAATGACAAATTTGGTCACAAATGCAAAAATAACAATATGAAAAATAATGAGAAGGGTTAAAGCTATTCAAAAAGTTAATTAATTGCCTCGTAGAAGCTCTCGTTAACTCCATAGGTGTCGATTCATTAAACGATCATTTTGCTGAAAGGGAGTCATACATTCAAAATTATTGGTCATACGTATGTTTCTTCAGAAATTATCAGGTAGCCCAATATTGTTATGATTTAGGCTGGACAGTGCTGTCAATACCAGAAAACCTCAGTGCAGACAGGTTTATTTAATAAAATGTACGTGGAATGAAAACCCGCTATTTGAACGCTCAGACTCATAGAAGTTCAGAGGTCTACGGAGTTTCCCGAGAGTCGACCTTGGATAAAAATTAGTGATTATGAAATCTAAAAGTCTCGTGTTCATAGTTTAAGCGATAATTTCTGTATTTTGCATTATGTAAAGATTTTTTCAAAATGTCAAAGTCTGATAGGAGACGAGTTGTGGTGGGTACTCCCAACTTAAAATTGGATTTGTCGCAGCCCAAAGTACTGATAAACCTCTAAATCATGTTCAATGAAAAGAAAGGGATATTTTAAAACACTAGAGTACAATATCAAAACAGTAAAACAGTTTACTCAAAAATATCGAAACTCGTAACATTGCCATCAATCATCAGTATGGACCATTTGTTACGGGCGAAAATTTTACTAAATGTGCATAGTTTTTCAAAAATGTTTTGATGTAACAGAAGGGTATAACAATCACTTATTAAAATTGCATTATCAGTTTTCTGAAAATCACATCAATAAGTTTTCGAAACAACAACAAACTTTCTGCTAAGAATTGGTCTAAAACAAGGTTTTACCACTATCTTAGCAATTCTCCGAAATTCAAATTTAGAATACACTCTTACGCATGCTTGGCTATCCCTTTTGATGCTAGCAACATATTCCAATCATTAAAACCATTTGAAACATACCTAAAGTCCATAAAACCAAGATTTCGCATAGGTGCCCGTTTTTTTTGCAAAAGAGTGTATTTACGTATAGTATTTTCTATGGGCCTTAGATCCCTTGTTCTTCAGAAGAAGAAGAAGAACCAATATAGCTGATGATAAAATAAAATATCAAGTTTACCTTTATAACACTTCATTCCAATCATACATTGCTTATAATATCGGTCTCCAGTCTCAATGAGCTCATCCACGTCATTCTTCACAAATTGTGCTGGTACCTTCTCATCGAGGAGAGCCCGACAGGCTACAGCTATGCACCCGGTTTGGGCCCCTATGTTGGTAGGCAAAAAATGTTGGAGTGAAAAACCCCTTTCAAAAAACATTTGCTTTAAGGTGTACAAATGAATGTAGGTGTACTTAAAGAACGGCAAAAAGAGGTGTAATGCCATTAAGTTATGTATGTAGTTGGGGCGTAAGGGGAGAAAAGTAATTTTATACTCATTAGGTACTTTAATCGTAGAAAAACAGTAATTTTGCAGTCATGCCTTCTCTCAATGAGAATAAAAACTAATGCGAATAAAAATAATCTTCTTTAGGAAAGTTGTTTGTAATCATGTGTTCAAGTATACGTCACTTATTATTTACCAGCCACTATAACTTTTCTTATAAATTTTCTTGCAAAATCAGGAGGCACCTATGCGAAATCTTGGTTTTAGCGACTTTATGTATGTTTCAAAAGATGTTTTAATGACTGGAGTATGTTACTAGAATTAAAAGGGATAGTGGCTTTTATTGCAAAAGAAAGTATTAAAATTTAAACTAACCGCAATGGGTAGAAGAGTATTTCTTCGAATTACATCCGACATGGCCCTGAAGAATCATCTTGTTTTTATCCACTTGGCTGAAGTTGTGCCAGATCTGGAGGGCCAAATAGTTTCATGAAGCCAACCAGAAACTTGTACAGATTTAGTAACCCATGGTTTCACCTGCGTCCTGATAAATAAGGCTCCAAAACTACTGAACCGATTTGAAGAATTATTTCACTGTTGGGTAGCTAGAGAGTAACCCCAAGTAATATTAGATACATTTCGTCCGTATTTAGGATGAAGTTCCCCGTGACGCTCATGTAACCACGGGCAAATAGCTAGTACTTCATAAAGAACCCTTAATCTTTCTCTATCATCATCGTTTTAAACAGAGGTGGGTGTTCTACTGATAGAAAGACTGTTAGGAGGACTACTATCTTAATGATCTCCCATGATCTTCAACTATTCTCCATTTTTCCCATTCTCTTTCCCTCCCACTTTTGTGCGAAGCGGGAGTGTCTTACTGACTAAAATCCACCCAATGTTTTATCTGCCTGCAGCCCTTATTCTAGCTTAACGACTGAGCTTAGTGAGACTTACCTTCCTCAACTTAGATGGTTCGGAAGGTAACGGCTGCGTCATCTGATCAGGGGGGATCCTAGGAAGCTTGGGCCTAGGTTCCCGAGGTCTTGTGTATGGGGGCACCCACTGGCGAGTTTTTAGATGTGGTAGTTCTATGACCTAGAGAAGAATACTTGATTATCAACTTTTAATCGAGTAAGCTGCAGGTTTAATCACCTAACAAGCTCTAGTGTCAAAGTTTTCGAAATGACGGACGGCCTCTGACGTGATATTGTAACAACCACTGCTACTGAGTAGCATTCGGGGACGCTTTGCCCTCCCAACCCACTCAAACAACACCGCCTACTTCCATACTCCGGGCTACTTTTGTGAATATTCCTAAAACCCACAAAGCGATTTCGGCCCGACCTGATTCTGATGAGGTAAGGTTTCTTCAGCAGAATAATACAGTATGATCAAATATTTTTTGTGGATAAAAGACAAATCGCGGCTTTGGGTAGCCGCATCTATCCACGCCCCGCAGGCTGCCTAAGACCGGTATGGTCAGCGTTCGTCAGGGGAGACCTACGTTCAGCAATGATGGAAATAGGCGTGACGACAGGGTTAAAAAATTCTAATTCTAATTAATCCAAATTTTTATGTTAACAAAACATCAAATATTCACAAGATATAAAGCAATAAAGATGCTTCGTTGTTGTTTGTTTGTGAGAGAAAATAAAAAATACGTGTCCTTTATTTTAGGGCTATCTAAAAGACAGACTTATTAACTTTTTTCATTCGCCTATTAGCTGACACAATGGTGAACAGAGAATAATTTACCACAGGAGGAGGCCGTTGTGGTGGTGGAGGAGGGCGCCAGGGCTTAGTCTTGAACGAGACCTTAGTGACCTCTGGCCAGCGACGCTTGAAGCGTTCCTTTCTCACCATAGCCCTGTAGTCGGCTTCACTGGATAGAAGAAGTTTTGGGTTTCATCAGATTCAGTCAAACTATACTCCATTTTAGTATGCAGTTAATTAAGGGTAAACAATTTTGATACGAGGTTAAATTTGAAAATTCCGTTTAGAAATAAAATGCGGGTAAAATCTATGTAATAACACGGATTTGCGCGGATCGATCGATCATAAGGTTCAACGCTTGGCACGGCTGGTTTGTGGATGGGTGGATCTTGTTGTCATGACTAGTTCTTCCGTATTTAGAAGGGACGATTAGCGGGTGGATCCGACTGTCATCTTTAGCAGTCCTTACGGGTAATCAGAAGCCAGAAAGGTTTACAGCCAGTCTTACCGAGGGGATCTAAGTTGTCCTGGTACCCAGGTTACCGAGGAGATCAGATCTATGTTACTTATAGACAAGAGCTCCTCAACATAGTTGGGAAATGGCTAGGCAGATTAAAAAAAATCTAAAACCAAAATAACTTACTCTCTAACGGCCTCGGAGGTAGTTTTTGATATTGTTACCGGCTCCGGAGGAGTTGGTGGTGACTCATCC
This sequence comes from Helicoverpa assulta, assembly GCA_963856015.1. Classification (NCBI taxonomy): domain Eukaryota; kingdom Metazoa; phylum Arthropoda; class Insecta; order Lepidoptera; family Noctuidae; genus Helicoverpa; species Helicoverpa assulta. Next base: position 1,689,629 of record CAWLCW010000003.1, read on the forward strand.
TTCAAAACCTTGGACTTTTGCTTTTCTCTATCCTTAACGTCGGCTTTATCTTTTCCATCTTTATCTTTTATGTAAAAAAGAAGTTCATCTTTAAGAATCATAGAACCTACTTTCAAAGTTATGTAAATACGAAATTATAACTACATACTTTCGTATATATAATAGTGGACTACTTAGTTATATTAGTTGACGTATTTCGTACTTATAATAGTGGAGCCCTAGCCCATTGTCGGCCACTGTGGCTGTTCTCATATAAAGAGATCAGCCCCAATATTTTTTACTGACCTGCAACGTGTTTGTGACTGCATGTTACAATCTTACCTTTATCTTTGGAATCTTTGTTGTCTTTACTATCTTTGGGGTGATCTTTATCTTTGTCCTTGTCTTTATCTTTATCTTTGTCCTTATCTTTCTCTTTATCCTTGTCCTTATCTTTATTATCTTTTTTTTCTTTCTCTTTTTCCTTCTCTTTATTATCTTTCTTTTTCCCGGCAGGTGCATCGCCGGATGCTGATGTGACCCTGGAAATTCATTTAAATGTTAGTTTAATGTTAGCTGTTTTTTGCATTGGCCAACATGCCAATTTATTCATATAGTTCTACTGACTCCGCCCGCGGTTTCACCCGCGTCCCGAGGGATCTACTTCCTAAAGTAGCGTTTTTTAAAGAGAAATGTCATTGGGAGTTATCAGATTGGATAGGTGAAGATGTAAGATGAAAAAGATTGTAATGTAATGCGAAGATTATAATAAAGAATACAGTTAAACAAGTGTTTATTTCTCAACAAGCGACCCACATCTTTACATACATATAAGCAAATAAGTTTTTGCGTGAAAGAGTAACAAACATACATACAACCTCCCGACTTTCGCATTTATATATGTAGTTACCGGCACGGATATTGAGCTCTCGGCGGAAGAGTGAGGATCGCTTTGCGCACTGTACACATAAGGCAATAAACCAATAAATCGCTTCTGCGCAGGTGAAGGTCAGGCCTCAATATCCCTGCCGATGATTATACCGTACTTTCGCGTTAGACTGGAAGCCTACCCCAGCACAGGGAAAAGGTTAGCTATATAATGCTTACTTCTGTTTACTGGTGGCAGTCATGTTTCATAGACTGAATCTACTGAATGAAACTTCTGTATCGCTAAAATTATTACAGCGACATCGACTTTGCTTAATTTTTTTTCGTTTCTTTAAGTTTTTTCTTGATTTTTTTTTTGCTGAAATATTGAAATATACAAAGAGAAGGTGAATGTTGTGACGTATAAATAAGGAAGTTCAGAAGTTGGCGCTAGGTAGGCGTAAAAGGAAGGAGCTACACCGACAAGAGCTGGGCTCTTAGGTAAATTGATGATGATAGAAAATAGCCATTAAGTGTTGGTTTCTCAAGGGATTAAGAAAACTTGCAATTAACGACAATATAAACACCCTTTATTCTTAAAACAACAATTTGTGTTGAAAATTGTACGTGAAAATTCATAGTAAACAGTTGTTTTAAGAAAACCCCTAAGACGACCCACTGACCAAACCGACGTTTCTCTCCTTGTAAAGCACTGGTACTCAGCTGCATCCGGTTAGACCAGGGGCCCGATTCTCCTAATTTTACTTAAGCGACATACGAATCACGTTCGACTCGGTTCGACTGAGATCCAATCCCGACTCGATTACGATTGAAGCGTATGTGGCATTCCGCTATTTTTTCTTTGAAATAAACGTTTTTATCCTTTTCTGTCATTCAATAATGAATCATTTTGTCTGCAAATGATTTACGACTGCAAAATGAATGTAGATCCATGTAGATCAAACTACCGTAGGTATAGACCAAAATCACCAAAATAACAGACCAATCGCAAACCAATCGAATGTCGTTGGAATACGATTGGTCTTATGCAGACTGCCCGATATGGTTAAAACGGCTATTGCGATCATATTGCGACTCGATTTCTATTCGATTTTGACATTATTAACTTAGGAGAATCGGGCCCCTGACTGGAAGCCGACCCCAACATAGTTGGGAAAAGGCTCGAGAGATGATAAAGTTACAGAGTTATTAATAAAAATCTGAGAAATCTCCTTAAAAGTCTCACCTTAGTTATATTTTTTTGTAGTTTTATATTTTTTAGCAAATTAAACACCACATTCCTTTACAGTGACTCCATAGATTGACGCTTAGTTTTTTTCTTATTTTTGTTCCATTTATTTTGTTTTCTTTTTTAAGTATTGTATTACATGCCAATATCATTTTAGTTTTATACCTAACTAATCGTTTTCTCACGGTTTTACCTTCGTCCCGTGGGAGCTACTGCCCGTACCGGGATAAAATATAGCCTATGTTACTCGGAAAGAGGGTAGCTTTCCAACAGTGAAAGAATTTTTAAAATCGGTTCTGTAATTTCGGAGTCTTAAGTATACAAACAAAAACATGTTTCCTCTTTATTATAATAGTTTGTCAATATTGTATAATTTTAATTTAACAAGAAAAATAAATGCAAGTAGAACTATTCATTTTTTTATATTTATTTTAAAGTTATGTTTTTTGTACAAACATTATAGAATTTCCGGAATAACTAAACGCAAAAGCACCTGACTTTCGTTCATTCGCTCAGAGTTGCCACGTAAGTAATATTTCCTTGGAATGTGGGTGTTATTTTTGAAAAAGGTAATTTTGTATAATTTGTTGGCGTGACAGATAAAAAAAGTAAGTATTATAAGTATCATGTTGTACTAATTCTTTACAGTTTTGTTTAAAAATATTGTTTTTTTTTTTTAATCCAAAGTAAAATTGAAAGTATTTTGGTAGACGCTTATTGATCTAATACAAATTTCTAGTAACTCATAAAAAATTTTGCTTAAAAGCCTCTGATTGATCGACCCGAGTGGCTTTGACCTAACCATTTTACCTTCATATTTCTAATTAAAATCAATATGCAGGTGCATTTTTTCTCTAAAAACTTTTTTACAAAAAAAAAATAACCGACTTCCCAAAACACTAAAAAGCAAAAAAAACTAATTTTAGGTGCATCGGCCTAGAAGTCGGTGTCTAATGGATGTCCCTGAGTTAATTTTGCCACCGACTTCTAGGCCGATGCACCTAAAATTAGTTTTTTTTTGCTTTTTAGTGTTTTGGGAAGTCGGTTATTTTTTTTTGTAAAAAAGTTTTTTATTTTCAGCTTTTCAGTGAAACGAATAAGGTCACTATCCACATAACTGGAAAGTTCTCATTGATACGAAGAATATAAGCCCAAACACGAGGTAGTTTTCATTTTCAGTTGTCGAGCTCCCTCGACCTTCTCTGGTCTCCATCATCAGGTCAGCTCCAAACCTTCACTGTTGCAAAGGTCTCGTCAATACGAATAATATAAGCCCAAACACGAGGTAGTTTACAGACTCAGTTGTCGAGTTCCCTCGACCTTCTTTGGTCTCCATCATCAGGTCAGCTCCAAACCTTCACTGTTGAATAGTGCTATCAGACATACATATGAGTGTCAAAGTTTAACCCTATGTATGCTTACAACTTTCGAAAGTTGCCCTCGATTTCTCAGGGTTTCCATCATCAGATCCCTGACCTGATGACTATGGGACCAACTGGCAGCTATTCCGCGTCGAACATAAAAAGAATCACGTAAATCGGCCTATAAACCTCGGCGTAATCGATGTACATACATAGAAAAAAAAAAAAAAAAAAAACATACCGGCCGAATTGAGAACCTCCTCCTTTTTGGGAAGTCGGTTAATAAATGGGTAAAATGTTAAAGCCGCAGTCAGCAACACTATCACGCACCTGTCAGTGTCATGCATGATTTATTTTTTTGCTCATTCCCCGAATTGAAGATTAGAGACAAAAATCTGAAACCGTGACAGCCCGACACTGACATAAAAATTTTGATCGTAATAAAAGGAAATATTTTTTGTAAATAATCTCTTTATAAACACTTAATTAAACATGTCGGATAACCAAGAATTAGACAAAGCGAGCGCTGACCCGGAATTAGAAGATTTATTAGACAGTAAGTTGATTTCCGTTTTCTAAATTTGATCATGGTCGTATTACACAACACATAACCTATGTGTGATTTTAAATGTAAATATAGTGTACAAATAATTATTTTGAGGGCTTAGGTGCATAAACAATGTATGTGCGAAGTTATAAAGTAATCACCTTGACCTTTGGACATTAAAAATTCATTATTAAACGTAAATTCTAATTGTATGAATGTCTCTTGTAATTGGATATTCATTCTTCTGTCTATGGTGATTTTACTTTATTAAAAAAAAGAAAATAACCTTGTCTATATCAACACAAAATTAAATGTAATAAAATTGGCTTATTTTTTATTGCAATTCATTTATTTATGAAGAAATAACTGCACCTAGCTATTGATATTTCATAAGATTCTATAATAATAGGTGTCTCTATAGTAAATAATAAATAAGCAACATTTTTTAGCTTTTTGGTACCTCAAAGGCAAGAATGTACCTAGCTGACTTCAAAATTTGCTCACTGTCGTGAAGGCACACTCTTCTCAAGTAACATAGGCTATATTTTTTCCTGGCACAAGTAGTGGTTCCTACGGGATGCGGGTGAAACCGCAGGAAATAGGCAAATGAATAAACACATTTTCATCACAAAAGGACAATGGGCACTTTGTATGGGATTTGGTACCTGCTCCAACAGTAACGTATGATATATCATTAGAAAGGTATTTACGTGAAGAATAATAAAAACTATGGGGCTTGCCTGAATTAGCTGTCCGATCCGAGTAACGATGAAAATTGAATCGACATAGAAACAAGTATGTCATCCATATATGCAAATTCATTAAGAGGCATATGTCGTCAGTGTAATAATTTTAAACTTAGTTAATAGACATCTTAGATTGTTTGAGATACACTTTATTATAATCTAAAGGTTGTAATAGTTTATGGAGTCATACTACGGAAACACAGTCGTCATCTGATTTGACAAAAGTTCAAAATATTTCTACTCATCTTTTTTTAAGAAGAAATTCATCATTCTAAGCGCCTCTTGAGGAGCAAGATTAAGTCGTAATATGTACTCTCATGTTAAGATCTTCTCCTGACTTTTCAACCTTAATATAAGACTGATGCTGGCTGCTATTATGGTGGATGTTAATAATACAACACACGATAAGAAAAAGAAACATATTATTAACAAAATATGTTAATAATATAACGTAATATGTAACAAAACATAAAGAAAATCATGTCTCCCTAAAGCTGATTAAGAATAGTTTACAACGGATTTTCCCTCAGAAGATCATTTTATAGTTAAATATTATTGTTATCAAAAATTACGTTATTTAAGGATAAAGTGACGATGATGTCCGTCAAAAAGGAGGAGGTTCTCAATTCAATTAGTTTGGGCTCATATTATTTGTATTGACGAGACCTTTGGAACAGTGAAGGTAGTGAAGGTTTGGAGCAGACCTGATGATGGAGACCGGAGAAAGTTGAGGGAACTCGTCAACTGAATTATGTAAACTACCTCGTGTTTGGGCTTATATTATTCGTGTTGATGAGAGCTTTCCACTTACGCGGATAGTGACAACTATGCTTGTCTCTGAAAAGCTAAAATAAAAAACTTTTTACAAGAAAATAAAACCGACTCCCAAAAACACTGTAAAGCAAAAAAAAACTATTCTTACATGTATCGGCCTAGAAGTCGGTGGCGAAATAAACTTAGGTAGGTACATCCATAAGACACTGACTTCTATACCGATGCACCTAAGAATAGTTTTTTTTTGCTTTTTTTCATTCAAATATCTGAACTGAGTTCTTGCCTTCTATGGGAAGCTCTAATGTGGTTCAAAACAGACTACCTATATCTTTTTTATCATAAAATTATGGCCAGTGATTGTTGTCGAGTGTTTAGTCGAATGATAACTAAATCATTTCTGAAAACACAACTAATCGTTTTAGTTACATACTATCTTTAAATATCCTGGCTTACGTACCTACACATTATAAGAAAAAAAAAAAAAACATTAAATCATTAAACATTAATTGATTGTAAATACTGAAAGACTTTCATCAAATACCTAAGATAGTTCTACGTGAACTGCAAAGATTAGCACAGTCTTTTTTTAAAGCAGTGGGCAGGCAAACATTCTAAGAAGGCCAAATTCCTGATTTTTTTGTTACTTTACCAGTTTTTATTTAATACAATTGGATTTAAGAACTACATCTACGTTGATGATTTATGAACATTACACATTCTATTAGTCGATGTTACGCGAAATGGACAAGGATTTGGGACTGGTCGTCATAGTAAACATTTTTTGCCTTGCCAAGACCTACCAAATGGTACTAGAATCAACACTGTTGGCCAGGGTACCAAAACGCCCATCGTCCTTTCTTTTACAAAACCCTATTCTACACAATGACTGAAAAACTCATCATTTATTCAGTGCTAGAAATCTTTCTGGTGGAAAACCGTGGGAATTAATTTGTATTATAATAACACATGCCATTTTCTCACAGTTTCTTCCGTGTCCTATAGGAACTACTACCCATACCAAAATAAAATGTAGCCTATATTATAGTTATCGCCACGGATATTGAGCCCTGACCTTCACCTGCGCAGAAGCGATTTATTGGTTTATTGCCTTATGTGTACAGTGCGCAAAGCGATCCCCACTCTTTCGCCGAGAGCTCAATATCCGTGCCGATAACTATACTCAGAGATAGTGTAGCTTTCCAATGGTGTAAAAATTTTTCAAATCGGATCGAGGTTTGAGAAATTTTGAGGTACTGACAAATGATTTTTATTATATTAGTATAGATTAAAGCAAGTCATGTCCCATTATGTTAATGCTGAACTAATAATGAAGTTAGGTACTATAACCAAACTTGTTAGCCAACAAAACCAATAGTGGAATGTTATAAATATTCATAGCGTCACTATGTTATATTTTACAGTTTACTCTATGGAGTTTCACAATACATATACTTATGCCATACGCCAGGGGCCCGATTCTGCTAAGTTAATAATGTCAAGATTTAATAGAAATTGAATTGCAATAGCAGTTTTAACCATATCGGGCATTCTGCTACTAATATAAGACCAATCGTATTCCAACGACATTCGATTGGTTTGCGATTGGTCTGCCATTTTAGTCTATATGTTAGTTTGCTCTACATACATATTGCAATCGTAAATCATTTGCAGAGAAAATGATTTATCCTACTAATATTATAAACGCGAAAGTTTGTATGTATGGATGTATGGATGTTTGTTACTCTTTCACGCAAAAACTACTGAATGGATTTTAATGAAACTTTACAATAATATAGCTTATACATCAGAATAACACATAGGCTACAATTTGTAAACATATTGTTCGAAATACTAAACCTGCGCAGACGAAGTTGCGGGCACCAGCTAGTTATTGAATAAAAATGTGTTAAGGAGGTCAGTTAGGGCAGTCGCTCCTTGTAAAACACTAGTAAAATGCTACATCCGGTTAGACTGGAAGCCACCCCAACATAGTTGGGAAAGGCTCGGAAGATGAAGATGACTTGGGAATTACTGTTACTGTTATAGCCATTGTATTGTTCCACTGCTGGGCACAGGCCTCCTCTTACATGGAGTAGGATTGAGCATTAATCACCACGCTTGCTCAATGCGGGTTGGTGATTTCAGACTCTAAAGTCCAGGTTTCCTCAAGATGTTTTCCTTCCCTTTTTTTTTATCAGCCATTGGTGTCCAAGATATACTTAAAAAGTACATACAAACTTAGAAAAGTTGCATTGGTACTTGCCTGACCTGGAATCGAACACACGCACTCATACCCGAGAGGTTGGCTCTTTACCCACTAGGCCACCACCACTTATGGGAACTACACTTCACAAATATGTCTTTTAACCTTCCAGGTACCCTCGAAGAGATGACTAAAAAGCAGCAATCAGCAGCATCAACAGCTGAAGGTCCGAGCAATGTGCCGTCCAACATGTGGAGTGAGGAGTTCATTAAAGAAGCCGCTGCACAGTTCGAGAGTAACATGTCTGCTATACTGAGCAGCTTTAGTGGAGTGCCTGGTATGTTGTATTAGTTTACTGAGAAAAACTTAAAATTAGTTGTCAATTTATCTTCATGGCGGTTGTCACCCATTAACTCATTAGAACTAAGAAAGCGGCATCATAATTCTTTGTTTTTTCTCCCGTTTCTCGCTGCCAGAATTAACATATTCTTTGTATTTAAATAAAAAAACGGAAAAGTGCAAGTCGGGCACCATTACCCACAAAAACCGGAAAAAAAAGAGTTTCTGTGTGAGCCCCCAGAAATAATTACTTAATTCTAGTTTTCTGTATTTGTTATTAAAGCAATAAGTTCCAGTTTGTCCCTCTGGGTCCCAAAAAAGAACCTTAAAATGAATAACGAATTTCGTTAAGTCTTATTTGTGCATATTAAAGTTTAAAGTGGGGTCATACTACCGCAACTCCGCATAGGTCCAGTTGAAAACCAGCGTCAGACACTAGCTGTCAAATCAAATCAAATCAAAATCTTTTTATTTCACATAGGCCTTTGCAGGCACCTATGAAACGTCACATTAGTTGCACGGTTCCAAAAAGTTGTTCTCATGGAGAAGAGCCGGCAAGAAACTCCATAGACACTGTCTGGCATAACGCTAAACTGGACCTATTTGGCGCAAGCTTTTGTTCCTTTATTTTGTTTTTTTTTTTCTATGTGTATGTATGGCTTGTGTGAATAAATAATTTTTCTTTCTTTCTTTCTTATACTCAATTACTCATATATACTGAAAGGGTCAAACCTTTAATAAATTACTGTATTAAATTAAATTTTTAATATTTTCAGAAGACCAAATAACACAAGAACAGATTGCCCAGACATTCACAAAAATGGCAGGTAAGTGAATTAGTAATTAATTCATTAATCTACACCTGTTCTCATATGAGATCAGCCAGCTGCGCAGGACATATTATAGTGCTCGAGCATTTGTGCGGACACAGGTGCACTCTATTCCTTTACTCTCATGCCCTGATGGGACATTAATCCGACACAGAGATTAACTGGGCTGATGATGTCAGACAGGCAGTAACTATATGTAGCACGAAGGTACTCAGCTACATCTGGTCAGGTGGGAAGCCGACCCCAACGTAGTCATACAAGGCTTTTATATACATCTATACTAAGATTATGAAGCTAAAGAGTTTGTTTGTTTGTTTGAACGCGCTAATCTCAGGAACTACTGGTCCGATTTGAAAAATTCTTTCAGTGTTAGATAGCCCATTTATCGAGGAAGGCTATAGGCTTTTTATCCGGGTCCGTGCCGAGGTAAGGACGAAACCGCTGGCAGAAGCTAGTACATATATAAGAAAACTTGGGATCCTAAAAAAGGCCATTTATTCTGATTCATATTGTCCTCTATTGTAATAAACAAATAACATTGTATACAAATGTACATATCAAACAATGTTTAAGGTTCTTCTAACCTACAGACAGACATGTGTTGCTGGGGAGTTTGTTGCGCCACTTCTTCTTCCCAGCAAAAACACATAGGAAGTGGTGAAGGGTGGGCGTTTTGGGGGCTGTCTATTGTAAATTCATGACGTTCAAAAAGTGCTGTCTTGCAGCCAAGTTTGAATAAATGATTTTTGATTTTGATTCCTGGCCTTTCAACCACGAAGATGATCAACCTCCCTGATTCCATCCTAATCATGTGCTCTTTATACTTTATCAGAGGCAGCGGCTCACGTGCTGAAGCCGGATGGCACTTCGGAGGAGGTGGCGGCCCTGCCCCCGGCTGCAGCCGTCGATCCTGATGTACAGACCAATATTGATGAGGTGGGTTTATCCATAATTTTCAAAAAAAATATTACAGAAACTGGTCACCAGGTCAAGAAGTGTGGTAATATGCTTTTTAACCGACTTTAAAGGAGTTCTTAGTTTGACCTGTATGTGTGTATGTGCTCGATTATCTTACGTTTGGCTACACCAGTTTTGATGCGGTTTTCAGCTTAGTAATTACCACACTTCGCTGAAGGTTTTAGAAATATTGTTGAAATCTACTATACATATAAAAATAAGTCGGGTTTTCCTTCCTGACGCTATAACTCTAGAACGCACGAACCGATTTCCACGGTTTTACATTCGTTGGAAAGGTCTCGGGCTCCGTGAGGTTTATAGCAAAGAAAATTCAGGAAAAAATCACCAAACAAAATGTTACATAAAACGAAGCCATCGAAGGTGGCGAAACGGAGTTCGCCAGGTTTGCTAGTTAGTTATATTTTTATGTTAAGTCTTTTATGTTCTCTTGTTTTCGTACACGTAACTATAAACCGGCCAAGTGCGAGTCGTATTCGCGCACGAAGGATTTCACAACTATCAAAAAATCTAGTAAAATAAATATTACAATATCCCGTGCAACGAGCATGGGGCCCTTTATAACATTTATTTTATTCTATTTTTCAGTATTTGTTGTTATCATCGGAAATTCACTATCGGTGAAAATTTCAAAGGTCTATCTATGATAGTTCTTAAGATACAGCCTGGTGACTGCCAGACAGCGAAGTCTTTATAGGTCCCGCTTTCGTCGTCGTCTGTGTATGAAATCTTAAAAAAATAGGAATAAATAAAAAACTAATGAAAATCTATACCAAATTTCCAGGTGTCCGCAGCTATTTCACAGACATTGAAAAATTTGAACACAAATTCAGAAAATCTGAACACACCGTTTTCTGACCAAGATCTGGCTAGCATGTTCAACAATTTAAATTTCGGCGAAGGACAGGTAAGAAATAAATATTATTCCAATCAATCTATTTACCTATATGGCAAGTTTCCCTTAATGTATATTTATAGTCATGGTGGCCTAGTGGGTAAAGAACCAACCTCTCGAGTATGAGGGTGTGGGTTCGATTCCAGGTCAGGCAAGTACCAATGCAACTTTTCTAAGTTTGTATGTACTTTCTTAGTATATCTTGGACACCAACGGCTGATAAAAATGTGAAAGAAAACATCTTGGGGAAACCTGGACTATTAAGTCTGAAATCACCAACCCGCATTGAGCAAGCGTGGTGATTAATGCTCAATCCTTCTCCGTGTGAGAGGAGGCCTGTGCCCAGCAGTGGGACGATAAAAAAAAAAATAAAAAAGGCTAACAACAACATTTATATACCTACTAGCTTCTGCCCGCGGTTTCACTCGAATCTCGAGGGAAATACTTACCACACCTGAATAAAAAATAGCGTATAATCCATTCCGATGTATAATATAGCTATATTCATCAAAATCAAGTACCAATGCAACTTTTCTAAGTTTGTATGTACTTTCTAAGTATGTCTTAGACACTAATGACTGTGTTTCGGATGGCACGTTAAACTGTAGGTCCCGGCTGTCATTGAACATCCTTGGCAGTTGCAGAAGGCAGTAAGTCTGACACCAGTCTAACCAAGGGGTATTGGGTTGCCCGGGTAACTGGGTTGAGGAGGTCAGATAGGCAGTCGCTTCTTGCAAAGCACTGGTACTCAGCTGAATCCGGTTAGACTGGAAGCCGACCCCAACATAGTTGGGAAAAGGCTCGGAGGATGATTATTAGCTGTTGTAAAAACGTCCTCTACCCAGATAAAATATAGTCCAAAAGATGTATAAATAATCAGACCCTTACATGTTAAAATAGATATAATATAGTAGCTTTCCAACTGTGAAAGCACTTTTCAAATTTGGCCAGTCACTTCCGAGATTAGCACATTTTTACAAAGTCTTCATCTTATTAAGATGAATCTTCCCTGTTCCTCCCAATTTTACTTGGGGTCGGCGCAATATGTCATTCTCTTCCATTTTCCCCTGTCACTCGTAATACTGACACTCACTCCCTTTCTATTCATGTTATCTTTCAGGCAATCCATCCATCTTTTCTTAGGTCTTCCTCTTCCTCTCCATCCATCTACAGTCATACTTAGTACACACTTTGTTGCATGCGTATCATCCCTCCTCATTACATGCCCATACCATGACAATCTTCTAATTCTCATCTTTTCTGTAACTGGCGCTACTTTCAGACTTCCTCTAATGTAATCATTCCTCCAGCTTTATCTATACTAATATTATAAAGCTAAAGAGTTTGTTTGTTTGTTTGTTTGTTTGAACGCGCTAATCTCAGGAACTACTGGTCCGATTTGAAAAATTCTTTCAGTGTTAGACAGCCCATTTATCGAGGAAGGCTACTTTTTATTTACCAGGTCCGTGCCGAGGTTCCCACGGGATGCGGGTGAAACCGCTGGCAGAAGCTAGTAATGAATATTAGCAATTAATATATTTTTCTTCTACTTTCAGCAAGAAACAAACATGTTCGTGCCCTTCATGCAAGGTATGATGCAGTCTCTGTTATCTAAGGAGGTCCTGTACCCGTCACTAAAGGATCTAGTCGACAAATACCCCACGTGGTTAGCTGAAAATAAGGGCAAGATTGAACAGAGTGAATATGAGAGGTGAGAAAACCTGGAAATAGGTTTATTTTTTATTTATTATATCTATACTTCTATACTAATATTATAAAGCTGAAGAGTTTTTTTGTTTGTTTGTTTGAACGCGCTAATCTCAGGAACTACTGGTCCGATTTGAAAATTTCTTTCAGTGTTAGATAGCCCATTTATCGAGGCTATAGGCTACTTTTTATCCCGGTACGGGAAGTAGTTCCCTCGGGATGCGGGTGAAACCGCTGGCAGAAGCTAGTATTAGTATAAATTTATTATATGTATAGATAAATATCATCATCATCTGTCTAGCCTGTTCTCGACTATGTTGAGGCCGGCTGCCAATCAAACCGGGGGCAGCTGAGTACCAGTGTGCCACATGGAGCGACTACCTATCTGATCTCCTCAATCCAGTTACCCGGGCAATCCGAAACTAGCTGTCAGACTTTCTGGTTTCTGACTACCCGTAACGACTGCCAAGGATGTTCAATGACAGCCGGGACCACGTTAAAACGTGCCATCCGAAACACAGTCATTGGTGTCTAAGATATACTTAGAAAGTACATAGAAACTTAGAAAAGTTGCATTGGTACTTGCCTGACCTGGAATCGAACCCGCGCCCTCATACTCGAGAGGTATATATTATTTTTAAACCTCATGACCTATGTATTATTTTTAAAATGAGTTGTTTTTAACTTTTTATTTACTTTTGTCCGTCAATCCTTCTCCGTGTGAGAGGAGGACTGTGCCCAGTAGGACATTAAGGGTTGGCTCACATCTGGCAGCACGGAATCGCCTTTTTCCGTCGCCCTTTCTCTTTCTGTCGCTTGGAACTGCTATTTGCTAGACCGAGACAGAAAGCATAATGCGATAGCAAGCGGCGGATTCCTCGAGGCGATCGGCGTCACGGACATAATGCAAGGCAGGGAGACTCCGCAACGCTAAGCACGCGATAGCATGCTAACACAACCTTTCACCAGTTCACAGTATCAGTTTCACCAGTTCACAGTATCAGTTTCTCCAGTTCACAGTATCAGTTTCTCCAGTTCACAGTATCAGTTTCACCAGTTCACAGTATCAGTTTCTCCAGTTCACAGTATCAGTTTCTCCAGTTCACAGTATCAGTTTCACCAGTTCACAGTATCAGTTTCTCCAGTTCACAGTATCAGTTTCACCAGTTCGCAGTATGCATACTGCAGCACGTGGTAGCACAGGCGGAAAAAATGCGATTCCGTGCTGCCAGATGTGGGCCAACCCTAAAAAGGCTGTAACAGTAACATTTACTTTTGTTACCTTCAGTTAAGTGCCTACTCAAATGGATTATATATCATAATCCTTCCAGGTTCGAGAAACAGCAGAAGTTGATGGAACAGGTCTGCAGCGAACTGGAGCCTGAACAGGAGTCAGACCCTGACGATGTCAAGAGGAAGAGGTTCGAAGTCGTACTCGAACTTATGCAGAAGGTATGTATATTATAACCAGCAGTTCTACACGACTTTTTTTTTCAATACTCAATACTTTAATGCGTACCATAATGTTCACAGTTGTGGTATACAGGTAATTTATGTCACAATATGGACCCTGTCGGGCACAGCATATAACAATAGTAAGATTTCAACCGCGTCTTATAAGAACTACTAGCTTTTGCCCGCGACTTCGTTCGCGTGGAATAGTGACTTCCAGCAGATTTTTGGTTTGACCAATAGATGGCGCTATATGTCCGGAATAATGTTTTTTTTTTTCTTTGTATTAAAAACTATCCTATGTCCTTTCTCAAGTCCCAAACTATGTCTGTACCAAATTTCACACAAATCGGTTCAGTAGTTTAGGCGTGAAGAAAAGACAGACAGACAGAGTTACTTTCACATTTATAATATTAGTTAGGATTAGGATTGCCCGTACCGGGATGAATTATAATTTATGTTCACCGGGGATAATATAGCTTCCCAAAAGTGAAAGAAATTTTCAAACCGATCAACTAGTTTTGAAGCCTATTTGATTAAAACAAACAATCAAATCTTTTCTCTTTATAGTATACGAGTCAATGGTCCGTGGTTTCTACCGCGTCTAGTCGGAACTACTGTCCGTATCGGGCTAAAATATAACCTACTAGCTTCTGCCAGCGGTTTCACCCGCATCCCGTGGGAACTACTTCCCGTACCGTGATAAAAAGTAGCCTATAGCCTTCCTCGATAAATGGGCTATCTAACACTGAAAGAAATTTTCAAATCGGACCAGTAGTTCCTGAGATTAGCGCGTTCAAACAAACAAACAAACTCTTCAGCTTTATAATATTAGTATAGATATGCTAGCCGATTGACCTCGATTTCTACCTCGTCTCGTTGGAACTACTGCCCGTACCTGTATAAAATATGAACCTATGTTACTCGGGAAGAGTGTAGCTTTTCAACAGTGAAAGAATTTTTCAAATCGAGTCATTACTTTCGGAACCTTTGAGTTACAAAGAAACAAACAATTTTTTCCTCTTTATTAAATTAAAATAGATTGTAAAAGCTTTATACTGCCTGTAATTCCCCCCAATCTTATGCCTACTATCTTTCCCCCATAGATGCAGGACCTAGGCCAGCCCCCAACTGAGTTAGTTGGGGACATCGGTGTCCCCCCGCACGGGTTCGCTGCGCCCGCGCCCGACGCCTCGCAGTGCTCCATTATGTAAGAACCACTATCTGATTGATTCACACTTGATTGATTCATAAATGATTGATTCAAACTTCAACGTTTTATTTACGACCGACCCGGATTTGTACGGGTATTTTAATAATTATTATGTGCTTTCAACCAATGATATGTATTTTTTTGAAATCGTTTGAAATTGTCAAAAAAAATGAAGAATTTTGACCTTTGTATTTTGATGGTGTCTACGGAAAGTTGCTTAAGGAAGGTCATATAAATATGTCATTGGTTGATAGTACCTAAACTTTTATCATGAATTATTATGTCTGTTTGGTAAAAATCTGACCAGTTGTTTTAGAGTTTGGCTAGAACAGACACACAGAATTTTTATTACAAGTAGTGATTTGCACAAATATTTATAATAACCAAAAATATTAAGTTGTATTATATTTGGTTATTTTAAGTACTTATAGTAAATAAAAAAGAGACAGCAAAAAAAACAATGATTGATTCAAATTAACATTCTTAGCCTGCTATTTGAAAGCGAAAAGTTTATTTAAAATTGATTAACTGAATCAATCAGTTTTGAAAAGCGTTTGTAAAAAATTATGGTTTTAATGAATATGTGTGAAAGTAGTGCCAATGTATCAATCAGTTAGGTGATTGATTAACTGAAAGTTGGAGCCTTATAGATGTAGTGGATGATTGATAAAGCTTTGTAAAGAATTTTACTAATGAGCAGGTGATTGAATGATTCAAAAATATGGTGTGATTGATTCAAATCAAATTCTCAATATTACAATACGACAATGTATTAATGTTTTTCTACGCTATGTAGTGAAAATAAATCACAGTATCAACTGATTGATTCAATCAATCGCGAGTGAAATGTCTGCTTTTCCCCAAAAGGGGCGTGATGTTATAGATTTAGAATATTTAATAAAAAAGGTTATTATTTCAAATATGTTTTGTTTTTAACACACGAAAAATCATGTCGAAATAATGTGATCTAATTTGAAAAAAAAAACTTGCGCAGCATTTATAATCATCTCCGGAGCCTTTTCCCAATCTATGTTGGGGTCGGCTTCCAGTCTAACCGGATTCAGCTGAGTACCAGTGCTTTACAAGGAGTGACCGCCTATCTGACCTCCTCAACCCAGTTACCCGGGCAACCCAATACCCCTTGGTTAGACTGGTGTCAGACTTACTGGCTTATGAATACCCGTAGCGACTGCCAAAGATGTTCAATGACAGCCGGGACCTACAGTTTATCGTGCCCTCCGAAACACGGTTGTTGGTGTCCAAGACATATTTTGCATTAATGCACCTATACAAGTGTATGCATACTAAATTATAATAAAAGACATTATATAGTTATCGGCAGGGATATTGAGCCCTAACCTTCACCTGCGCAGAAACGATTTATTGGTTTATTGCCTTATGTGTACAGTGCGCAAAGCGATCTCCACTCTTCCGCCGAGAGCTCAATATCCGTGCCGATAACTATACCTACAATTTATATTCAAACAAAACAGATAAAAATGTTTTTAAATTCAATTCAATAGATACCTTTTGATTCAAATTAATTTATGTCTCATAAATATACTTTTTTTCTTTAAACTCAAATAAAATTGTGTAAAAGCTAGTTGGGTAGCGCTAGGTTAAGCAATATTAGCCGAGGCCAGGCCATGGATGGGTGATCCATTTGTTAAAATTTCGAGATAATCCGCCCACTTTTTATAGCGAATTAGAAAGATTTCGATGAATTGAGACCCTCCTTTTTTGGGAAGTCGGTTAACAAGTTTAGTATTTCACAATAGGCACATTATTTAGACATGGGATGAAGTGCAATTCTATAAAGATTTAAAATCACATTATTTACGTTAAATAGTGACTAAAGATTTGTAAAGTTTAAGGTTTCATCATATATGAGTATAAAAAACTGTAAAATAAAACCGACTTTAATTATATTGTACAAATATTATGCTGAAAATGTCATCAAAATCAGTTCAACCAGACGTGAGATAATCGAGCACAAACATACCTACATACATACAAGTCATACTGAGAACCAAATTTTTTGAAGTCGGTTAAAAGCACAGAATTAACAATAATTCTTAACTATGAACCAAATTATATGTCCAGAATTTAAAAAAAGTGCGTATTGAGTCCGTATTGGATACTCCTCCTTTTTGGGAAGTCGATTAAAAATGCTATAATATCAAAGAAATTCGGCACAGAGAAAGACTCGACATTATTTCGTTTTAAATGTTTGTAAATAAATAAAAGATAAAAAACCTTAAATCAATCCAAATCTTCAGTCACTCAATGTTATAAGTGTTCCAGCACCTTTGAGTAACTTTCTTAGATTTAGAAAAAAATATATGGCTATGTTCCGGAATATATTTCAGTAGGCAGTCAGTGACTGCCTCGTTGGTCTAGTGGTCGCAAGCGCGGCTGCTGTTCTCGAGGTCTCGGGTTTGATTCCCGGGTCGGGCCGAAATCGCTTTGTGGGTTTTCTTGAACTTTCACAAAGCAGCCCGTAGTCTGGAAGTTGGTGATTGATTCACCCGTGCATCGAAGAGCACGTAAATGTCGGTCCTGCGCCTGATTTCTTTCCGGTCGTGTCGGATTGCCGTCCCATCGGGTTATGAGAGTGAAGGAATAGGGAGTGCACCTGTGTCTGCGCAAATGCTCGTGCACTATAATATGTCCTGCGCAGCTGGCAGATCTCCTTAAATGAGAACAGCCGCCGTGGCCAAAATCGGCCGTGGACGGACGTGGATTATTATTTCAGTACATATAATATTGATATTAACCCATACAAGCAATGTCAAATTCCTATAAGAAAAACAAAAGATAGGATATTGGAAAACGGCCGTTTCTTTACGACTCGGATATATTTCGGAACATAGCCTATATGTACGTATCAAGCAACATACCAAGTGTATCGTTCCTAATCGCAATAAATTGAATACGTTAATACCTATACTGATATAAATATGTCGTATGTTGTGAAAAAAAAATGTTTTTTTTTTTTCAAACACATTAACTAGAATAAAAATGTGCGAGAATTATGGCTGATTTACATTGAGTGAGTAACTGACGTCAGTCCACTGACAAGTCAGTGCTGACCCGGCACTGCCATCGTGTAAATTGATTTGAAGTCAGTCCGTCTGACCGTCAGCACTGACTTGTCAGTGGACTGACGTCAGTTACTGACTCAATGTAAATCAGCCATTAGAACACCATATAAGAGTCAGTCATTACAAACAATAGAAATTCTCCCTCTAAAACTGACAGCTGTCGACTGGTCAAAACAATACTCCTAACTTTATCTCTGCTTTACACATGATGTTGTAAATTATGAAAACGAAAAATGACTCCTATGGCTAACCACTGATTGGATTCGGTTATTTTTTTACAATTCGCCATAGAATATCATAAAGTATATGTGATAGGATTTAATGTGATTAGGTACGACACACCGGATATATCATTGATATATATTGAATATAATGCATTTTTATACTGTAGGAACTGTATTAATCGGGATTCATGTTTTTATTAAGATTTTAAACTGGTATATTATATATGTTTCAAGGGCTGTATTTTAATAGTTTAAATTAAATTTAGATTACAATGCGAAAGGGAACCAAAATAACTGAGTTAAGTTTCGTATTCATGGTAAACATTTATGTTGAGCAACAAAAATGTTGCATCGAGAACACGGAGGAATTAAAGATGAGCGGATGCCATGAAGCAGGTAGGTCAGGCGCCTTCTTCTAGCTCAAATACGGACAGAGGACGTGACCAAAACGATCTGTTACGAGTGAACTAACGAGGCGTTCGAGTTATTAGACACATCTGTTGAAGACTATACTTTCCTAGCAAATTATTGAATTACTTATTAGCATTGAAGCTAGATTATGTTTTTTTATGATGTTATCGTATGAGGTCACATCATATACACAAAAGAAAATCTGTTGAAGATTTTTGGTTTTACAAAAAAAGTGACGGGTTCAAAAGAAGGCGTAGACAGTAACATTCCTCGTCCCCCGAACACCCGCATTTTGTCGCGCTACTTAAGAGATTTTGCGTTATGACATCTCCGTTATACTCCGCGCGGCGAATCATGATCCGTATGACGTTTCAACTGACAGTAGTAATAGTGATGCGAAACTTCGATAAAATTCTGTTAGGCAAAGGTCATGTCATTCAGCCAGGTCATTCAACGGCTTTATTTTATTTTATTTTAGTGTACATTAATTTTTATTAAAATTGCACAATTTAAAGAGAAGAATTTTTAGAATTCTTTTTGAATTTAATTTTAAAGAATTCATAATTTCCAGGTTTATGGAAAAATATTTAAAAGGAGGCCACAGACCTACCGCTTTTTTTTAAATTCAGTCATGTCAGATTCAGATTGATTAAATAAAATACAAATATACTGTTTTTTTTTACTCAAAGCATTTGTAAATTTTTTCCTACAAATTATCGATATATTGTTTATCGATGTGTCCCTTTTTTTCGATAACAGCTTGGCGACGTAACTTTTGCAGCACGTACCATGTACATTTGCATTGAGTTTTTTTCCATTATTTTCGAACATTACGTAATAATTTCTTAATATTCATTTTTATTATTAAAAAATGTACACAATTATGATTTTTTTGAATTTTTAATGGGCCTGTAAAGGATTTGTTGTGACAGGACGTCACTACAATGTTAAGCGCTACCGAACTGTCATAGGGATCATCATTGGCCGGGCGGGGTATAATCATTTTGTTCTCCATGGACGAGAACTGACATTATCTACTCAGCAATACGTTGACAAAAAGTCAGCAACATCTATACATATAAAGGGAAGTCGTGTTAATTACACTACTTCATAACTCAGGAATGGCTGAACCGTTTAAGCTTAAAATTATAGTAGTTTGGGAAGCAGTTTTTCATTACCATGTAAGTTTACCATGAATACGAGGCTTTATATTCGCATTAAATTTATCATTATTCTGTATTTTCAGTTCCACAAATTGTAAATGGTCGAGTGCCAATATGTTCTTTAATTTAACTTATGAAAATGCTAAGTTCAGGGAAACGAATAAAAATAAATTAAATAAAACCTACCTATCTATAGTTCCTATATCGGCAGCGATTTTTTTTTGAAAATCAATAGGAATTTTCATAAGTCGAATTGAAGAATCTATAATTTAACTAAAAGGGATGAGATAAATATGTATTTTGACTGAATGGTTTATTTATTTCAAAACGAAATTAATCTTCTAGAGTTGTCCTAATATTAAAATAAATGCCGAAACAAGGCAATGTGCCCCAAAAAAAAGAGTAATTCCATTTATATACATATGTGGTGGTTTGTAAAATCCAATTATTGTATACTAGCTTTTGCCCGCGACTTCGTTCGCGTGGAATAGTGACTTCCGGCAGATTTTTGGTTTGACCAATAGATGGCGCTATATGTCCGGATTAAATTTTATTATTTTTATATTTTTTGTAATAAAAACTATCCTATATCCTTTCTTAAGTTCCATACTATGTCTGTACCAAATTTCACACAAATCGGTTCAGTAGTTTAGGCATGAAGAAAAGACAGACAGACAGACAGACGGACGGACAGAAAGACAGACAGATAGAGTTACTTTCACATTTATAATATTAGTTAGGATTTAAGACTTTTGATTGAAAATAAAGAATATTCAATTATACGAAATGAGGACAGCTATGCTCGATTCTAAGAAAATGCAAAAAAGTCTAAAACATATATGAATAGCTGATAAAATGTGTAACAGCACAAAAATGTATGAAATGAAGAAAGCTGAAATTCTACCAATTTGGTAGAAAAACATAAAGATTGTGTATTATAATTATTGTTTGATTATTATTATTTATTAATTGTTTCTTAATAATAAAAAAATACAGTTATCATTTTGTCTTTTTTTTTTCGTACTGCGATTGTAACAGTAACTTATGGATTGAAGAACCTGTTTTTAAGACCTTTCTTTACAGTTATTTACTAAACTCCATTTGAGATTATCTAACTATAACGATAACCGAAGCATTTTCATTTGTTAAATCGCCGATTTGACCAATGGGCTGCAAGTACACGGCTGGTTATGGTTTGGTTATCGTTATAGTTAAATGATGCAACTGAGTCTTACTGAAGTCATCATAATCATCCATGCCTAGCCTATTCCCAACTACGTTGGAGTCGGCTTCTAGTCTAACTGGATGCAGCTGAGTACCAGTGTTTTACAAGGAGCGACTGCCTATGTGACCTCTTCTACTCAGTTACCCGGGCAACCCAATACTCCTTGGTAAGTTCAGTCCTATTAAAATAAAACAAAGTAATAAATGATGGCTAAAAACATTTATATTAATCAAAAAGTCTTACAGGAGTAATTAAAATTCGGCAATTTCCCGTCAAAAATTCTGGAGGCCGTAAGGTCAAAAGGGCGATTTTATTATAATTTAAATCAGCCTCATAAATTACTTAAAATAAAAACGTTTTTAAAATTGTCTATTTATTTTAGAAATAAATATAAACGATTAGTTCAAACGTCTTTATTTTAAAATTATGGAATTATTATTGTAAATTTTAGTTTGCGTCTTTTCAAATTTGTTTTAAAACATAATAGTTTTGTGTTTGAAGGGTCCCAATATATTTTTTAAGCATTGAATTGCTTTTGAATAGCCATTTCATGGGAACAGCCTTTTTTGTATAATTTATGATTAAGTTGAAGAAATATTTTTAAGAGGCAAACTTATTTTTTCATATTCATACATTCCTCTAGACTCCATAGACTTTTTGACTGAAAAATTGCCAGCTTAAAAATTATCCTTAAAAAATGGGTAGATTTTCTTTCGACCCCAATAAAAAAAAATGGTTTAAACAACAAGTAAAGTTCGTATTATATGCACTAGCAAAAGTTTAAAGTGTATATGAAAATACGCATCAAAAGTATTCAAAGAAATTAGTAAAATATGTAGAAAAATATGCAAAATATGTATGACAATGCGCAATAAATGCATGAAAATTTGTAATAAATGCACAAGAATTTGGATAATTGCATTACACATTAAGAAAATGTAAAGAGCTGAACCTTTTATACCTCCTATATATCCACCAGACTTTATAATTTTTTGGGATTTTTTTCTTTTATATGTATAACCGACAAGCATTAAAATGTAGCAAAAAATAGCATTATATGCCTACATTAAACTTGGCTAAATACCTATGTTAACTTAAAAAATATGCAGTCATAAAATTAGGTTTCTACTAAAAAGATTGCCAGCCTATAAAAATAAAAATACTACTAAATTCATTAACGCGAGATACCTAATCTAAGCTAGTTTGTGAGCGATGATTTTGGCTGTTTTTTGTCGTCGTCAGTAAAAGGCGGTAGACCGAAGTATTCCGGCTTGAAATCCTGAAGGGATTTGAGTACTAGTGTTGCTCTTCGAGCGACCTGAGGTGGCAAGCGTGATGGTGGTGTCAGAACGACCTGGGAGGAACACACGTAGGTTTAAAATGTTAGAAATAATCATCAGCTCCCGAGCCTTTTCCCAACTATGTTTAAATCGGCTTCCAGTCTAATCGGATGCAGCTGAGTAGGTACTAGTGTTTGACAAGAGCGACTGTCTATCTGACCTCCTCAACCCAGCTACCCGAGCAAGCCTTTGGTAAGACTGGTGTCAGACTTACTAGCTTCTGACTATCCGTGACAACTGCCAGGGATGTAAAATGACAGCCGGGACCTACCGTTTAACGTGCCTTCCGAAACAGTCATTGGTGTGAAAAATATACATAGACAGCCAAATGCCTAAGTACTTCTACAATAAAACCCCAACCTCGTCATAGTTGGGAAAAAGCGAGGCAAATAATAATGATAATGAATATACCTGCATTCCTGCTGCGAGTCCAGCTTCTAAGCCAACTAGTGAATCTTCGAACACAAGGCACTGCAATATTGAATGAGATAATAAGATCCTATTGTTTTTAAATCATACATAGGAGCGCGCTCGACTCTCAACATTCATAATCATTATTATCTATGTAGATTTAATATACATATGTTGGGAAATTATCCCCGGGTAGGATATTTTGTCCGGGTATGGACAGTAGTCTCCACGGGACGCTAGGTACACAAGCACACTCACAGAGCTAGTCTTGGATATATTTTACTAAGGCCTAAAACTGCGATCAGTGGGCACCCGTGCGATTCCATACAAACACACTTCATGAACTTTTCTATGAAACAATGCTATACTATGCCTACCTATCTACTTAAAGCAGTTTCAGACCACACGGTGCACTTTTTTTCAATAAATTCAATGCTGCTCAATTGCACCTAATCTAATCCATACTTCGAGAGACTCCCAGTTTAAAACAAGTACCTTGATAGGCTTCGGGTTATCCGGGAACTTGGCAGCAGCCATCAGGTAGATATCTGGGAACGGCTTACCGCGGTCGACGTCCGGGTCAGTCGCACAGACCTAACACAAACAAGTTTATTAAAGCTTTATCATCGTCCCACTGCTGGGCACTGGCCTTCTCTCACACGGAGAAGGATTGAGCATAAATCACTACAGTACAAACAAATCGAGGAAAGCTTTAGGATCATTTTTATCCGGATGCATGGAGTCGGATCTTGGAAGCTGTAGTATTCAATTTTATTTTGGGTCTGTAATGTTACAACTCTGGATCTGCTGAAACTATTTTGAAAATTATTTTTCTTATACAATACCACGTTATTTGTGGAGTACATAATGAAGTTTATTAGGTTAATACATAAGGAAAATTATGAATAAGAACATATATAACAGAATACATTACAAGGGACAGTATGTAACGGAGTACATATCATAATCCTGCCCTCATCCCATTTTTTTATTTGGGGTCCGCGCAGCATATGTAAGGGAGTTTATAGGGAGGTAATAGACAAATAAGAGACTACTTAAAAAGAAGAAATAAGTAAAGTAGGCGCTGATGAAACCGCGGTTAAAAGCTAGATATACAAAATCTTACCATATGATTGAACAGTCTGAATATTTGAGGCTTCGCAGCCATGTGGAGTCTGACTGCTCTCCGTGAGGAGTTGGTGGCCAGCGCGAACTTGATCCCCTTCTCGTACAGGTGCTGCAGAAGACGTTCAGCCCCTGGAATATATGAGAACGATTATAAATCTTTGAGGAGCTCGTGGCTAAGTGACAGCCACGCCGCTCAAACTGTTAGGACACGGCTGGCGTCTGTCTTTAAAAAAACACAAGTACTACCTAGGTACATATTACATACACTTCAGAAGATTTTAAAAGAATTGTCTCAAACTCTGCAGAAATTACAGTAGCGGTAGACCGGGTTGTCCGGTTAACTGGGTTGAGGAGACCAGCTAGGCAGTGGCTCCTTGTAAAACACTGGTACTCAGGTGCATTCAGTAGGACTGGAAGCCGACCCCAACATAGTTGGGACAAGCTTTGGCTTTCGCTGAAAATCAGCTCTGAATCTTTTCTCCCGTAAAGGGCCTCAGCATTATGCTGAGCAAGGGAAATGGCCCACGTGTGTGTGACGCATATTTCCCGTTACGTAGGTAACGTAGGTCTCGTTTTGTGTTTCTATTTATTATATTTCATTTTATTATACTTCGTTTATTTTCAGTTTTTGCTATATTTTTTTGTATATTTTTATTTTATATGTATATTTTTTGTATAATTTGTATGTCTATGTGTGACACGCGTGAAAAAATGTATTTTCATTCTTTCAAAAGGCACGGGAGATGATGACTATATGCCGCATTGTTCGCGCGAGTTACCGCGGCCCTGGTATATAAAAGGCCTACGACGGAACACGACGGCTTTTAGTCAGTAAGAGTCTGACACTCCCTCACCGCTGCTAACCCACAGCGGGAGGGGTCATTTGATGATTTTTGACATCGTTAAAAAAAATTGATGATGTCTAAACCTTTCTGCAACGGCGCATGCGGTAGTTTAGATCGGCTGGCATCCTGAAGCTCACGTTGCAGCTGATTAGCAGTGATGTTCATATGCAACTCCTTCACCACATTCGCGCACACCTCCTTGTCAGTCGAACCGGTGTTCTGCAAGAGAACCAAATCAAATCAAACTAATCTATACATCTATGGTGGTCATGGTGGCCTAGTGGGTAAAGAACCAACCACTCGAGTATGAGGGTGTGGGTTGATTCCAGGTCAGGCAAGTACCAATGCAACATTCCAAAGTTTTTATGTACTTTCTAAGTATATCTTAGACGCCAATGGCTGATAAAAAGGTGAAGGAAAACATCTTGAGGAAACCTGGACTATAAAGTCTGAAATCACCAACTCGCATTGAGCAAGCGTGGTGATTAATGCTCAATCCTCCTTGGCGCACGTACGTCGTACAGTTCTGAGCCTAAGAGAGAACATAGGCTACTTTTAAGCCATGTGCGGGATGTAGTATTCCCATGATGCAGATGAAACCGTGGGGATTTGCAAGTGATTAGCTCGAAATTTTAGATGGGTGTTTGTTAAGGTAAAATAGCTCAACCGATTGAGATGAACTTCGATATGGTGATAGGTAGAACTCAGACAATGGCTAGAAGTTCTGGGGTCTTATGAAGATCTTACCGTAGCGTCGCCACACGATCCTGACAAAGCCCACTGTATTTTTGACGCAGCTACCCACTGACACGTTACCTGAGCATATTGGAGAACAGTGCTTTCAAATACCCTTCAAAATTGGAGGGGTTTCTTCTTCGAATCTGGTTAAGCACTGTACTTAACATTTCTTTTGAGTTCGTCTTTCGAACATTCTCGCAGCCCCTAGTCCTAAGGAACCTATGATGCTGACATACCTACATATCTTATTGAAGAGCGCGTTGGACATTTTCGCTGCTGTCATCAAGGACATTAAGCTTATTTTCGTTAAACTGGTGAATCGATTAAGTACCAGCTAAAAGGCCCACCTCTTACCGACTGGGGCCCGATTCTCCTAAGTAAATAATGTCAAAATCGAATAGAAATTGAATCGCAATATGATCCCAATAGCAGTTTTAACCATATCGGGCATTCTGCTACTAATATAAGACCAATCGTATTCCAACGACATTCGATTGGTCTGCTATTTTTGTGATTTTGGTCTATACGGTAGTTTGCTCTACAATCATATTGCAATCGTAAATCATTTGCAGACAAAATGATTCATTGAATGACAGAAAAGGATAAAAACGTTTATTTCCGAGAAAAAATAGCAGAATGCCGCATACGCTTCAATCGTAATTGAGTCGGGATTAGATCTCAGTCGAATGTGAATCGTATGTCGCTTAAGTAAAATTAGGAGAATCGGGCCCCTAATCACCTCTCTACCACGGCATTTAACATATGTTTGAAGCAGATAAAGTAAGGCAGTGGATGATAAGAGCTGCCCGAGACTGGGATGGTTAGCGCTCACTGAAGTAGACGGCAATATGCGTATATGATGTTTGATCAAAAATGGTTAATATCTATGTATACTCCATTTAAAATAACATTAGAAATTTAAGTAAACCTTTTTTACTGTTTGTTCAACCGATTTTGACTTCCATTGCGTTAGTAGTATGATTAATGGCGGCTGCAGTAAATACTTGGTATTGTAACCACTATTTTGCTTTCAATTCCGTTCTTTTGTCTACGGAATAGAAGTCAAAATCGGTTGAACAAACAGTAAAAAAGGTTTACTTAAATTTCTAATGTTATTTTAAATGGAGTATATCTAAGTAGAAACGAGACTTTCTGTTGCCTACATTTAACTAAGTATCGCCAGTAATCTGTGCCTATTAAATTATATTATTCGCTAGTTTAAATACTCACGCGCATTTCTAGCTCTTTTGTATATTTCTTGCCGTGATTCGCGCATATTTCTTTGAGTATTTTATGGTATTGTGATTCAGAGTCTGGAAGCAGTAAATAATAAAGTTAGCTGTGTATTCACTCATGTTGCTTGACCACATTTAGAAAAAAACTGTCAAAAAAATGCATGGTTTTCATCAAATCACTTTGCAGTTGGGAGATCAGGCTCAGGACAGACAGCTTATCTCTTTTAGGCACGAAGCACATAAATTTCTCGTCAAAGAAAGGGATAATGTATACATATATCTGTTGAACCGATTTTGGAAATTCTATTACCAATACAAAACTACATTACTTATTTGTGAGTGTCATAAGCTATATAAATATACTCTATCCATAACTGCTGTCATTGAATTTCTTAGGCAGTCGTTACGGGTAGTCAGAAACCTGTAAGTCTGACAACTAGTCTTACCAATGGTTATTGGGTTGCCCGGGTAACTGGGTTGAGAAGGTCAGATAGGCAGTCGCTCCTTGTAAAACACTGGTACTCAGCTTCATCCGCTTAAACTGGGAGCAAATCCCGACATAGTTGAGAAAAGGCTCGGGAGATGATTTTAATGATATTCTATCCATACCTATCACGGTACCATCTAAATCGAAGACGCAGTGGGTCACTTTTTTGAAATTCCTTGCTCTCGAAGACGCCCTTCCTGATTGAAGTTGCGACGGAAAAAACGGCCTCGATTTGGTCCCCAACAACCGAGCCGAAAAAATTTTAGCATCTCCCTGCCTATCCGTTAGAATTTTTGAAGTTAAAATTTGGTAACTGTCCGAAGTAAACCCTTACGGCAGGCGAACTTGGTAATTTTAATCACATAATCGACTTGTGATTTCCGTGAAATTTTACGTCAATGTCACTCAAGTAGGTACAGTCTTGTCTGTCATCCAAATACTTCAAGGAGGCATAACCAAGTGTTGCAAAAGTAGGTATTAATAAAGATAATGTATTTTGTTATAACATTGGTATAGTTATCGGCACGTATATTGAGCTCTCGGCGGAAGAGTGGGGATCGCTTTGCGCACTGTACACATAAGGCAATAAACCAATAAATCGCTTCTGCGCAGGTGAAGGTCAGGGCTCAATATCCGTGCCGATGATTAATTATATGGTCACAAAACAGAGGTATTGTTACATAGGGTGTTAAACTTAGATACTTATAATCTGATCCATACTAGACATGTTTTGAAAAATGTATTAGCAAATATTTAAGCGAAACGTCACAATAGGTATAAGTGCTAGGCAACATTAAAACATTCAAAAATAATTTGAAATCTGTTGTGAGGAATATAACAAGACGTGTGCATGAATGTGGATGGATGAGACATCTGTAGACCGAGGAAAAGATGGATGGATTGCCTGAAATATGACATCATCATCATCATCAGCCTATCGCAGTCCACTGCTGGACATAGGCCTCTCCAAGTGCACGCCACTGAGATCGAAATATGACATAGGAGAGAAGAATAAATACCTAAGAAGAGAGTGAATGTTAGTATGACGACTGACAGAGAGGAATGGAAGCGGAAAACATATTGCGCCGACCACAAATAACTTGGTGTCACCAGGGCAGGAAAAGAAAAATAATTGTTTATTAATGACCTTTCCTAAATCTATGTACTATTACAGCCTTTTTATCGCCCCACTGCTGGGCACAGGCCTCCTCTCACACGGAGAAGGATTGAGCATTAATCACCACGCTTGCTCAATGCGGGTTGGTGATTTCAGACTTTATAGTCCAGGTTTCCTCAAGATGTTTTCCTTCACCTTTTTATCAGCCATTGGTGTCTAAGATTTACCTAGAAAGTACATACAAACTTAGAAAAGTTGCATTGGTACTTGCCTGACCTGGAATCGAACCCACACCCTCATACTCGAGAGGTTGGTTCTTTACCCACTAGGCCACCACGACTTACTACGATCTATGTACTACTTACGTAGTAACTATTATATAATCTGTGGTACCTACTACTATGAATATATTTTCCTAACTAAGCAGTTAAGACTGATCCTTTCATATATAGTACCGGTTCACGTGCTGACAGCTTTAATTAATATGTATATTGTACTAGCTTCTGCCAGCCGTTTCACCCGCATCCCGTGGGAACTACTTCCCGTACCGGGATAAAAAGTAGCCTATAGCCTTCCTCGATAAATGGGCTATCTAACACTGAAAATTTTCAAATCGGACCAGTAGTTCCTGAGATTAGCGCGTTCAAACAAACAAACAAACAAACTCTTCAGCTTTATAATATTAGTATAGATAATTACTTTAACTGTATTCACAGTTAAACAGTTAAGTAGTAAGATGGCGTAGTTAAATGCGTTAGAGGTTGGCGTCGGGCTTCGGAAGAAGTCGGAGAGCATGTGAGACCCACACTTCACAAAAATTAAACCCAACCTGCGCCTAATCTCTCTCCTGTAATAAGAACCAATCAATATAAAATGTTAGGATAAATAAGTAACGTTGTACTTCTTTCATGCATATGCAGTAAGTAAGGGTCCCACCCTCTCGTTTATATTCATCGGTTCATAAGAGCGCTTTCATGTTAGTGAATTATAGCAAACAATCTTTTCGCAAACAGGAGTCACCTTTTCAACCTTTGTACCGGGAGTTTGACCATTGTTTTTAGAACGCCCTTGCAATCCACACATTACCGGAAAAGGTTTCCAAACTACTAAACCAATTTAAGAAATTCTTTCGCTGCCGAAAAGCTACACTCTTCCTGAGTAACATAGACTATATTTTATGCCGGTACGGGTAGTAGTTCCCACTGAATGCGGGTGAAATCGCGGGAAAATAGTTAGTTATATATCTAGTATTTACTATGTAACTTGGTCTATGTCCGTAGCGCTCAAATGCCAAAACTTTCAACTTGTCTTGAGTTTAAATTTTGCAATTCATGCGGGCAGATGTAAGTACTCATTGTTTTGTTTTTTTTTTATTATTTTCTAAATAACCTTGCATTCTTATATTGTAACTAGCTTTCGCTCGCGGTTTCACCCGCGTCCCCTAGTCGGATGCTGACAAAAACCTTCTCCCGGGTCTAAGTTACCTCCCCTCTAATTTTCAGCCAAATCGGTCAAGCCGTTTTCATGTTATGTCGTGACAACGGAAAGCGGGTTTCATTTTTATATAATAGAAGATTAGTAGTAAAGTGCGTCATATACGCTAGATTTCAGTACATACAACAATGTAAACAAATGTTTAAATAACAAAAAAATGCAACGTCATCGTGACATTGACGTGTAAGTGACTTTCCGCCATCTTTGCGCAAAGGTGAAAGAACGGTAACGGATTCAATATAAAAATAACAACAGCCAAAACATGTTAAGCGTATTTAGTACAGCAGGTTCTCACTTAATCGTACTTAAGTAATTATAATTAAAAAGACTGCTTCCGTGGTCTAGGGTTCGATTCCCTGGACCGAAATCACTCTGTGGATTTTAGATACCTTCACAAAGCAGCCCGGAGTCTGGAAGTCGAAGCCTTAGAACCAGTCTTAGCAAGGGGTGTCGGGTTGCACGAGTGTAGGTCAGATAGACAGTCGCTCCATATAAAACACTGGTATTCAGCTGCACCCGGTTAGACTAAAAGCTGACCCAAAAATACCACTTACAAAAATAGTTCAACTTCTGAGCTGAATTAGCTCCAAAATTGTAAAGTTTTCGCGCACTGTGCCTATTTCCCTTTCATCAATTATTTATTAAATAAAAATGTTTTCTAAAGCCACCAGTACACATTGGCCTGGGTTGAGCCAAGCTTTGCAATGCACAATGGTAGGCCACGATCAAATGGTGTTTACACATTGGCGCATGGCTCATTGCTGCCTGGCAAACCACTTGCGATGGACGTCGAAGTAATTAAGGATGCGGCTATTTATTTGTATACTACGCGCCCGTGCAGCGAAATGCGAATTTATTCTTTTGTTACCTACCGTATGTCAAAGTAGTTAAGGTTTATATTAAACTAGCTTCTGCCAGCGGTTTCACCCGCATCCCGTGGGAACTACTTCCCGTACCGAGATAAAAAGTAGCCTATAGCCTTCCTCGATAAATAGGCTATCTAACACTGAAAGAATTTTTCAAATCGGACCAGTAGTTCCTGAGATTAGGGCGTTCAAACAAACAAACAAACAAACTCTTCAGCTTTATAATATTAGTATAGATTGTTGTCTTCAAATGCGCTCCGACGCGCTTCCAGCGGTGTGCGCTGGGCCTAAGTAGGCACAATGTCTACTGCGAATTAATTTTGCAAATCATCATTATAATCAATAAATAAAGTAAAGTGAGTTCATGGTCATGTCTCACGTGATTTACCTACTAATTCAAAATCAAAAAACGTTTAGTAAAGGTAGGCTGAAAATCTGCACTTTCCAACGTTAGAATTACATCAGACAGTCCCGA
Source organism: Helicoverpa assulta (assembly GCA_963856015.1). Classification (NCBI taxonomy): domain Eukaryota; kingdom Metazoa; phylum Arthropoda; class Insecta; order Lepidoptera; family Noctuidae; genus Helicoverpa; species Helicoverpa assulta. Next base: position 1,721,029 of record CAWLCW010000003.1, read on the forward strand.
AAAACGCCCACCCTTCACCACTTCCTACGTGTATTTGCTGTGAAGAAGTGGCGCAACAAACTCCCCAGCAACACATATCTATGTCTACCTATGTCTTATGTCTATGTACCTATATGTCTTGTACAAAGAATTACAATCTCAATACAAAATTATGTCATTCATAATATACTTAGATCATCACCTTCCTAGCCTTTTCTCAACTATCTTTGAGTCGCCCTCCAGTCTAAACGGATGAAGCTGAGTACCAGTGTTTATATGGAGCGACCACCTACCTGATCTCCTAGACTCTGTTACCCAGGCAACCCCTTGCTTATAATAATAATAATATAACGTTTATTTCAGACCAAAATACATCATCCATAAGATGTTAGTAAAAGAATACTTAACCTAGTGTTAGTTAAAATAACTTAAATTATTACTATGCATACGTATCCAATGGGCTAGCATAGGGCTGTCCCATTTATCGCACAATACATTCAGGATGATGTGCGAGCTAACGCGTATTCTCCCCTGGATTGAAGCGCATCGCTTGCGGATAATAGCATGAAAGCCATCGACCCTAGCCTCGGCAAACATCCTTGAAGCACTACAAAAACGCGGTAGGCCCATAGATTTGCTTAGATCGGTTGTAAGACTTTCTGGTTTCTGACTGCCCGAAACGACTGCCAAAGATGTTCAACTGACAGCGGGATGCAACAATGTATCGTGCCCCGTGCCTTTAGGAACATTGAAGATCACGTCATCAGAGGATGGTTCTACGGACTGACCGCGCCAAGCGTTGCTTAACCTTGCGGTTGATCTATCCTTGCGGCTTTGACTTAGCCACGAGCCCTTCCTTGTTTTTATTAGGTGCCTAGTATACAACTAGTTATAATTTACTTGCCGTTTTCCCGCGGTTTCACCCGCGTCCCGTGGGAACTACTGCCCGTACCAGGACAGTCTATATTTCTCGGGAAGAGTGTAGCTTTAAAGCAGCGAAAGAATTTTAAAATTCGGTCCAGTAGTTTTTGACTTATTCCATTACAAACAAACAAACAAAAAATTTTTTTTTTCCACTTTATAATACTTATTAGTAACATTTCTGTGAATAATTATTGTCAAATGACCTTCCTCGCTGTGGGTCGGAAAGAGAGTATCAGACTTTTACTGACTAAAACCCACCTCTGTTTCTTCTTCATACTCTTTCCTTCTTCTTATCGAGTGAGCTGCAGGTTTAATCACCTAACAAGCTCTAGTGTCAGAGTTTTCTCAAATCCGCCTGACGGCCTCTGACGTGGAATTGTAAGAACGACTGCTGCTGAGTAGCATTCGGGGACGCCGGCGCCACGTGCCCTCCCAGGCGCGGGGGTGTAACACCGCCAACTCTAATTTCTCCTGCAAGTTTCGCTTCGTCACGAACTTAACCAAAGCACTTTAAAAACATAAAAAAATGCGCGATCATTCACCCTGATTTGACCCTAAAATCTAGACACACGGCAGTGTGTCCGCCAAGTTCGAGCAAAAAAAGCGACACACCGGCCGTGGGTTATATTACACGAACCATTTCGGGCCAAATTCGACCCCCCTGTAACTCAAAATCTATTTTATTTACGCATATCAAATTTCTAGTATCTGTTGAGACCCCCTCACTTATCTAAAATACAAAATTTCATTAAAATACCTATTGTAGGTCTTGAGATATTGACGTCAGAAAATCGCTATTTTTACTATACACTGATTCACTGATTCACTGATTCACTGATTCACTGACTCACTCATCAAAAACCTAGACCACTTCCAATGGTCGTATTGACTTGAAATTTGGCATGGAGGTAGGTCTTTATGTCAAGGTAAAGGAAAAAATCTGAAAATGGCTAAGTGTGAGTCGGTTTCAAAATAATGAAGGTGTTTTATACCAGGTGTAAATTTATACCCCTAAGGAACTAAAGCGACCTAAATTTATCTATATTTATATAATATATCTTCGAATGGTACAAAGGTTTGTATTTAGTCAAAGTAAAGTAAAAATCTGAAAACGGCCAAGTGTGTCACTTTCGAAAATAACGAATGTGTAACTTTGATCCACGAACATAATATATGATAACATGTCATGTCAGTCAGTTGGTAAATCTAGTCCATTTAGTTAATCTAGTAAAAAAAAAAAAAGTCATGGTGGCCTACTGGGTAAAGGACCAACCTCTCAAGTACAAGGGCGCGGGTTCGATCCCAGGTCAGGCAAGTACTAATGCAACTTTTCTAAGTTTGTATGTACTTTCTAAGTATATCTTAGACACCATTGGCTGTGTTTCGGATGGCACGTTAAACTGTAGGTCCCGGCTGTCATTGAACATCCTTGGCAGTCGTTACGGGTAGTTAGAAGCCAGTAAGTCTGACACCAGTCTAACCAAGGGGTATCGGGTTGCCCGGGTAACTGGGTTGAGGAGGTCAGATAGGCAGTCGCTTCTTGTAAAGCACTGGTACTCAGCTGAATCCGTTTAAACTGGAAGCCGACCCCAACATTGTTGGGAAAAAGGCTCGGAGGATGATTAGTTAATCTAGTTCATTTCTTTGTAAGAAACATAGTGCATATTAAAAAATCTAAAAGATAGTATAAATGAGACATTTCTTTAACTTCATCATGAGAAAAAAATAAAATAAACAACCTTACAAAAATAAATGAAATCCCACCCAAAACAAAAATGTGAAAGACTGCCAAGTTCGATAATATGGGAATGCTTCTCCTATAAAAGAAGTGAGATCTGAATAAGTACCAAGTTCCATACACATACCTCAGTTAAAAATAGTTACTTTTTAATGATGTTACTTGGCAAGTTTTAATAGAAAATTAAATACTTGATTCATTGCGTTTAGTAGGTTTATAACAAGGTGTATGAAAACTTGCCAAGTGACATCATTAAAAAGTAACTATTTTTAACTGAGGTATGTGTATGGAACTTGGTACTTATTCAGATCTCACTTCTTTTATAGGAGAAGCATTCCCATATTATCGAACTTGGCAGTCTTTCACATTTTTGTTTTGGGTGGGATAATATTAGAATAAGCCCTAAGTTGGTTACCCGTAGCGTCATAGGTAGTTTGCTTATAAATAAATACATAATATGTGACAACGCGTTGGATAGCCATTTTCAAAGAATTAATTAGTAATTTGTTGGGTTTATTCTGTAAAACTAGTCTTTTATCTGCACTTATAAGCGAGAAAATAATTACCGGTCTGTCAGGCTAACGTAAAAAAAAAATACTGGACCCATTTAAATAAAGAAGATGGATCAATATTGCCCCACGTCCTATAACAATGTGACGTACCTATCTCAAAAAAAAAAGATAAAAATGTTTAAAAAAAATATGGCATACTCTCTAATTTTTTTTTTTTACACCTTCATACGAAAAGAATGCTTTAAAAATTGTTCAGGCGCTGTTATGAAAACATCGTTCATAGGACTATTTATGGACTATTTTATTAAATTATTTTTTTGTTTGATAGGGAAACACGAAGTAGTTTACATATTCAGTTGTCGAGTTCCCTCGACCTTCTTTCGTCTCCATCATCAGGTCAGCTCCAAATATTCACTGTTGCATAGTGTTATAAGAAATACACCTTATAGTCAAGTTTTTATCCTGCGCATGCCTACAACTTTCAAAAGTTGCCCTGAATTTCTCAGGGTTTCCGTCATCAGATCCTGACCTGATGAATATGGGAACGTCTGTGAGGTATACCCTATTAAACAAAAAAAATATGTAATAAAATAGTCCTGTGAACGATGTTTTCATAACAGCGCCTGAACAATTTTTAAAGCATTTTTTTCGTATGAAGGTGTAAAAAAATTAATTAGAGAGTATGCCATAGTTTTTTAAACATTTTTATCTTTTTTTTTGAGATACGTCACTTTGTTATAGGACTTGGGGCAATTTTGTATGGATTATGATCCGTCTTCTTTGTATAAGTATTTATAACTAGCTTCTGCCAGCGGTTTCACCCGCATCCCGTGGGAACTACTTCCTGTACCGGGATAAAAAGTAGCCTATAGCCTTCCTCGATAAATGGGCTATCTAACACTGAAAGAAATTTTCAAATCGGACCAGTAGTTCCTGAGATTAGCGCGTTCAAACAAACAAACTCTTCAGCTTTATAATATCCCACCCAAAACAAAAATGTGAAAGACTGCCAAGTTCGATAATATGGGAATGCTTCTCCTATAAAAGAAGTGAGATCTGAATAAGTACCAAGTTCCATACACATACCTCAGTTAAAAATAGTTACTTTTTAATGATGTCACTTGGCAAGTTTTCATACACCTTGTTATAAACCTACTAAACGCAATGAATCAAGTATTTAATTTTCTATTAAAACTTGCCAAGTAACATCATTAAAAAGTAACTATTTTTAACTGAGGTATGTGTATGGAACTTGGTACTTATTCAGATCTCACTTCTTTTATAGGAGAAGCATTCCCATATTATCGAACTTGGCAGTCTTTCACATTTTTGTTTTGGGTGGGATTTCATTTATTTTTGTAAGGTTGTTTATTTTATTTTTTTCTCATGATGAAGTTAAAGAAATGTCTCATTTATACTATCTTTTAGATTTTTTAATATGCACTATGTTTCTTACAAAGAAATGAACTAGATTAACTAATCATCCTCCGAGCCTTTTTCCCAACAATGTTGGGGTCGGCTTCCAGTTTAAACGGATTCAGCTGAGTACCAGTGCTTTACAAGAAGCGACTGCCTATCTGACCTCCTCAACCCAGTTACCCGGGCAACCCGATACCCCTTGGTTAGACTGGTGTCAGACTTACTGGCTTCTAACTACCCGTAACGACTGCCAAGGATGTTCAATGACAGCCGGGACCTACAGTTTAACGTGCCATCCGAAACACAGCCAATGGTGTCTAAGATATACTTAGAAAGTACATACAAACTTAGAAAAGTTGCATTAGTACTTGCCTGACCTGGGATCGAACCCGCGCCCTTGTACTTGAGAGGTTGGTCCTTTACCCAGTAGGCCACCATGACTTTTTTTTTTTTTACTAGATTAACTAAATGGACTAGATTTACCAACTGACTGACATGACATGTTATCATATATTATGTTCGTGGATCAAAGTTACACATTCGTTATTTTCGAAAGTGACACACTTGGCCGTTTTCAGATTTTTACTTTACTTTGACTAAATACAAACCTTTGTACCATTCGAAGATATATTATATAAATATAGATAAATTTAGGTCGCTTTAGTTCCTTAGGGGTATAAATTTACACCTGGTATAAAACACCTTCATTATTTTGAAACCGACTCACACTTAGCCATTTTCAGATTTTTTCCTTTACCTTGACATAAAGACCTACCTCCATGCCAAATTTCAAGTCAATACGACCATTGGAAGTGGTCTAGGTTTTTGATGAGTGAGTCAGTGAATCAGTGAATCAGTGAATCAGTGAATCAGTGTATAGTAAAAATAGCGATTTTCTGACGTCAATATCTCAAGACCTACAATAGGTATTTTAATGAAATTTTGTATTTTAGATAAGTGAGGGGGTCTCAACAGATACTAGAAATTTGATATGCGTAAATAAAATAGATTTTGAGTTACAGGGGGGTCGAATTTGGCCCGAAATGGTTCGTGTAATATAACCCACGGCCGGTGTGTCGCTTTTTTTGCTCGAACTTGGCGGACACACTGCCGTGTGTCTAGATTAGTATAGATATCTAAAGCCTGACGGGATATACTTTTCTCGGGTGGCAGTAGTGCAGCGCGGAACAGTTGAAGGCGAGATTCCACTAGTGTGTAGCACTTCAACTTTTTGCTAAAGAGCAAATGTGCGCGAATTATTTTTGTTAGAACCACAAAAAACATCGAAACATTGCCTTAAAAAGAATAGTATTATCAAATCACGTTTGTAATTTAAAATTATGTGTACCTAATTGTAAAAACTTTCAGAATGACGCTACGCATGCTTTTTTCTATAAATTATTTATATTTTTGTTCTAATTAAATATTTATATATATTTTGATAATGTCGACTAGTAAAGTGTCGACTTAGTTACTCTTTGACCAGTACTAGCTTCACATAGTTGATTATATTGTTCCTAAATTGGTAAGTTACATAAAACTTTTTTATAACATCTATAGTTACCGGCACGGATATTGAGCTCTCGGCGGAAGAGTGGGGATCGCTTTGCGCACTGTACACATAAGGCAATAAACCAATAAATCGCTTCTGCGCAGGTGAAGGTCAGGGCTCAATATCCGTGCCGATAACTATAAGTAGGTAGATACAACAGTACGTAATGCGTTAACTTTTCTTGAAATCTTTGTGAAGTAGGTAATATCTTGCGCAGCTGGCTGATCTCTTTAGAGAACGACGCCGTGACTGAAAATCGGTCTAGACGCCATTATTACGTATTATAACTGACCTGTCTAAAGCTAATTAACATTCTAAAACAATGCATTAAATTACACACAAAGAAACATACATAGAAAACATCTCGATAAACTTGGACTGTAAACTCTGAAATCATTGAGCGTTGGTATGTGGTGATTAAAGCTTCATCCTTCTCTGTGTGAGAGGAGGCCACAGCCCAGCAGTGAGACGATAAAATGATTGATGATGTATTGTTATTGGGGATAAATCATAACAGTAGCAATTGATATAGTATTTGCTTCTAGCCTGCCGCAAGACTATTCAAAAATATCATGTTCAGTATTGTCTAGCAAAATTAATGTGGATGGTCCATAATACCGGCTAGTTAATAATAAATAATAGTTATAGTAAATAATAGTTTAAATAATAGTAATAGTAGATAATAGTTTTAACTGAACAGGCAAATTGTTCAACGTACGTGTGTTGTCAAAACTGAGAACTCTATAGATAAAATGATAATTGTATTTCTAAATAATATTTATGATATAGATATCATATCTAAATAAAATTGCTCAATTAAAATTAAACTTCAGCGGCATAGCACCTCAGGGTAAATTTTTGATCTACTTCTACTCTTCAAATTAGTTGACCGATAGTTTGATCGGGCTCATAAATGAGTATGAAGATAAATGGCACGGGGCAGTACGCACGTTACAACGACAACCGACTGGTCAGTTTAATTTGGCTCACAGTTACCTTGATGGTCTCTGCACACAGCGGGCGCGGCGTGGCGGGACGGGACGGCGACGCGACACAATGTACTAGATCAGTGGTTCTTAACCGGTGGTCCGCGGACCACTGGTGGTCCCTGGAGGCATTCTAAGTGGTCCGCGAAGCATTGCTTCGCGACGTTGCTATACCTACGTTGTCTAACTTTATTTTTAACGACTTATCTATGCGAACAGGGGTTTTCGAATGGACGTATATAAGATATCCATCTTACTTGTCTAACAGAAAAAAAAAATATGTTTGGGCTACATTTTAAGTAATTTTGGCTTTGAGTCTTAAAAAATAATTGAAATTTCGCGCTCGCTTCGCTCGCGTATTCAGAAACTATGTGCCCTTATACTTGCATTTGTCAACAAACAAAAAGTTCAGTACGTTTGGGCCACATTTTACGTAATTTTTGGTTTGAGTCCGAAAAAAATTTCGCGCTCGCTTCGCTCGCGCTTTTGGAAACTAATATAGACAATTGTTTATCACGAAAATCTCATTACATTAAAATCTGTAAATTTTTGTTTTAAGCTAAATAATAAAGAGATGAGTGCTAATTATAAAGTGTGCTTGTATTCTTTATCAAAGAGCCCTCAATTTAGGTAAACCAATGTGGTGGTCCCCGGCAAGACACACTTTTGGTAAAGTGGTCCCTCATGCCAAAAAGGTTAAGAACCACTGTACTAGATCGTCGCGTCGCGTCGCGCCGAGCGGGACGGCTCTGTGTGATGTCGTCCGTAATATCTAGTACATTACAACTGCTCAGCGTCGCGTCGCCGTCCCGTCCCGTCGCGCCGCGCCCGCTGTGTGCAGAGACCATATGGTCGCTGCACACAGCGGGCTAATGTACTAGATATTACGGACGACATCACACAGAGCCGTCCCGCTCGGCGCGACGCGACGCGACGATCTAGTACATTGCGTCGCGTCACCGTCCCGTCCCGCCGCGCCGCGCCCGCTGTGTGCAGAGACCATAAAATAACCTTTCAACGAACCATCGGGACAACTGTCGGCTACTCGCGGTGAAAGAAAACATTTGTCGTAACGAAGCAGTTTGAATTGTTAATTAAATGAATCGCTAATTAATGGAAAGGTTGTTAGTTCGAACCCCAACCAGTGCACTATTGACGTACCTATACGGACATTTTTGTACTAAGCAAGACTAGTACTAATGTGTAATCAACTTTAATCTAGAATTGCATAACCAGATAATGAAGATGGGCCCTTCCCAATATCTTATCTATTCTTTTTTTCGATTACTAGAGATAACGCCTGAAATAATCTATATACTAATATTATAAAGCTGAAGAGTTTGTTTGTTTGAACGCGCTAATCTCAGGAACTACTGGTCCGATTTGAAAAATTATTTCAGTGTTAGATAGCCCATTTATCGAGGAAGGCTATAGACTACTTTTTATCCGGGTCCGTGCCGAGGTTCCCACGGGATGCGGGTGAAACCGCTGGCAGAAGCTAGTATTATTATAAAATTGATAATTGCCTGAAAGATGACATGAATAAGAAGGAAGTGACTGTCAGTATGACGAGTGACAGGGAAGAATGAAAGCGGAAGACATATTGCGCCGACTACTAATAAAATTGGGAACATGGCAGGAGGAAGAGAGAGAGAAATAGAATTTTAACTTCGGCCTCGTACAGGCGATGTAGAAACTTATTCCTAGTACCTAAACAACATGCCAAACAACAGATAGAACGCCCGTTAGTACATGTTCTGAAAATTACAATACCACACGTTTAAATCACGTGTAATTGTAATAATTAATTCGAAACTAACCACTGAATTAATTTATAAAACGTTTAGTTTAACTACCAATGACAATTTAAATAATTGCGATTAAAACTACAATAAATGATGACTCGCAGAAACATTGTTAAGTAGATATTTACATGTACGAATGTCATACTCGATGTTTTGCTATTGTTTGAATATTTGACTTATCCTATTCAACCTTGAGTTTGGAATTCTTTCACCTTCTGAAGATGACAAAACTGAATTAAAGACCTACAACATTTTTCGTTTGGTCTTTGTTCGCGAACAAAGCGTCACTGCTAGCTAGGGTTGCCAACCGTACTATAATATATAGTATTGTACTATATTTCGGGTCTGCGTACTATATACTGTTTAAAAATTATATAGTACGCAAAAATACTATATTTTTCACACCGAAATCTAACAAACAAATCCTTCATTTTTAAAAATATGAACGCGCCTTTACAGTAACTTTTAACTGTTGAGAGTTTTTTTTTTTTGTTTTTTAGCTAAAACACAGCCTAGTTACAGCCTTTTATCGTCCCACTGCTGGGCACAGGCTAAAATACTATATATATATTTAATTTACTATATTTTTTATACCTTAATTTGGAAAATACTATATTTCGCTGATTAAATGTTGGCAACCCTACAGCTAGCATGTGTTCGCGCACAAAGGTTACAGTTTCGCGGACATTTTAGAAATGTTCGCACGCAATGTGTTTCTGTTTGCTAGAACGAGTAGACTAGAAGAGACATTTGTGTGCCTCACATTAGAACACTGATGAAATCTTGCATTTAAACCCTTCATATTGTAAATATTTTGAGGCCCAAGTTCACTCACAACATAAGTAAAGTAAACGTATTTTCTTAAAACTACTGTTTATTTTGAAACTTGTACGTACTAGAACGCCGAATCTCCGAATTTTCAACTATCCCATTCGACCCCAATCCCAATTAATTCAGATAATCGGCTTACTACTTGAAAATTCATAGGTAGTTGTTTTAAGAAAAAACTGACGTTTATTTTGACGATAAACTTGGGCCTGGTTGACGCTTCTCGTGACCAAAAGGCTGGCTATTACCTCGGACAAAGGATCAGCATGGCCATCCAACGAGGTAATGCTGCCAGCCTTTTGGGCATGCTTTCAGTCGACAGCGACGGGGATTAATATTTTGTTTTTACTAGAATAGTTTTTATCTTTATCATAAATTAGCTGGTCCCGCGAACTTCGTATCGTTTAAACCTTCCCTGGACCTCTACAAACATTTTAGAACCAAAAAAGCCAAATCGGTCCAGCCATTCTCGAGTTTTAGTCAGACTAACGAACAGCAATTCATTTTTATATACAGGAATGAATTTTAAGCAGTGCGCAAAAAAAAACTGAAGGTCCAGAATCATTAAGAGAACATATCTGCATCATCAGTAAAAAAAATTTTTTCATTATTTTGTCCGCCCTAAAATCAGCAAAATATGGACACCAACTATTCTTACGCGCTTGGAGCAGCGCTCGCGTCAGTAAACCGGTTTCGCGTTGCCGCCGTGCCTACTATGACGACTGTGACCGTACAATCGGTTACAAAATAAACATCTTTCGCTATCAATAACTTTTCTTTTTTGTACTAAAACACGACAAAATAAAAATATACGTATCTATAAAACTTATTTAACTACAAGTTGACAAAGTTTGCGCACTGGATAAAATTCATTCCTGTATAGGATATGTAAATATCTAGGTAAATAAAAACTTTGGTCTTAACCAAAAAATTTTCCTTTTTTTTCAAGGTCTAAACAACCACAATGGAAACAGAAGCAATGGATCCAGCCCAGGAGTTTGTGGCGAAGGTCCACGCTCGACAGAAGCCGGTGCTCGAAGCTATCGCACGTTGGGACTCTCCAGTTCAGCAGTTCTACGAGAACACTACTGTCTTCATCACAGGAGGCTCCGGCTTCCTCGGAAAGCAGCTCATAGAAAAACTCTTCAGGTGGGAGCCACTTTAAACTTATTATATAGGTACCCACTTCTACTATTTATCATTTTTACGCGTCGAAATTTTCTTTAGAAGCGAAATGAAGTCGATATTTCTAATCTGACTACCTTGAGTAGAAACATGAACCCAACTCAAGGGTCACAGTCTCTTAAAAAAAATACTTTAAAATGTTAATACATACCTCTATTATCTATCTTTCACTGGTGGTGTCGGATTGCCGTCCCATCGCGCTATGATAGTGAAGGAATAGAGAGTGCACCTGTGTCTAAGCAAATACTTGTGCACTGTGATTCTGTGATATGTCCTGCGCAGGTGCACTGTACCCTCTACTAGCTATTTCCCGCAAGCATTTAAAGCTAGATATGTGAATACTTTTGTTTAACTGCACTCTAAAGTATTCTATCTACCTACCTACAGAGTATTTTCAGTCTGGTTTCTCACTCAACGTGAAATTATCGAATATGAACTACTGTATGATATTAATTAATGTATACCTACTTTTCTTACAGAGCGACGAAGATATCAAAAATTCTGCTCTTGCTCAGAAGTAAAAAGGGAAAACCTATCGAACAGAGATTGTTGGACATGCTGCAGGATCCCGTGAGTATTTTTATATAAAGACTAGCTTTTGCCCGCGACTTCGTTCGCGTGGAATAGTGGCATCAGGCAGATTTTTGGTTTAAACAATAGATGGCGCTGTATGTCCGGAATAAATTGTATTTTTTATTTTTTGTAATAAAAACTATCCTATGTCCTTTTCCTGGCTCTAAACTACCTCCCTGCCAGTTTTCAGCTAAATCGGTTCAGCCGTTCTTGAGTTATAAGTGGAGTAACTAACACGACTTTCTTTTATATATATAGATAATGTAGGTAGGTACATGAAAACAAAAAAGTGTTATTATTGTGTAACTAAATACTATCCTAAAACAAACAAAGTACCTACTATATAGAAAACAACTACAAAATGAAACTGTGTTTAAAAAGTAATATTACGATGATAATTATATCGCATAAACAAATTAGCGCTGCATTCAACCGTTCAGTAGGGAGCCGCGCGGCATGGTATCTCGTTGAGCTACACCCCCCTCCCGGCTTGCCCGTAAGCACCGTCTCTCTCTCGCCGCGCCGGCCAGCGCAGAGAGCGAGTTGGTTTTGTTTCGAAGTTATTTATCATTCATCATCCTCCGAGCCTTTTCCCAACTATGTTGGGGTCGGCTTCCAGCCTAACCGGATTCAGCTGAGTACCAGTGCTTTACAAGAAGCGACTGCCTATCTGACCTCCTCAACCCAGTTACCCGGGCAACCCGATACCCCTTGGTTAGACTGGTGTCAGACTTACTGGCTTCTGACTACCCGTAACGACTGCCAAGGATGTTCAATGACAGCCGGGACCTACAGTTTTACGTGCCATCCGAAACACAGTCATTGGTGTCTAAGATATACTTAGAAAGTACATACAAACTTAGAAAAGTTGCATTGGTACTTGCCTGACCTGGAATCGAACCCGCGCCCTCATACTCGAGAGGTTGGTTCTTTGCCCACTAGGCCACCACGACTTAATGAAGAAAGAAAATGAAGTTATTTATCATTGTAATCTTTAAAGTTTTTTGTTGAAATTAAGTTATGTCAAAGACAATTTTATTCACAATTTAGTACTCTTAACCAACAACATATTTATTTGAATAAAGATTAATATTATTATGTTGATACAAACCAAATTAGGTACCATAAAAACGGTTTTTGTGAGTTAATCTTAAAAGATAGACATACACTGTCGCGGACTGTTTTTTAGATCATTAAAAGAGCTATTATTCTTTAATACATATTTTTTGTGTATCTTGAACCGTTTTCACGGCGCACGCAACGGAAGGCTTCAAAGATGAAATAATTTCTCCCGTTTTTTACACATTTACCACTATATCTTTGCTCCTATTGGTCGTAGCGTGATGTTATATAGCCTATAGCCTTCCTCGATAACTGGACTATCCAACACAAAAAGAATTATTCAATTCGAACCAGTAGTTTCGGAGATTATCGCGTTCAAACAAACAAACAAACAAACAAACAAACAAACAAACAAACTCTTCCGCTTTATAATATTAGTATAGATTTTACTCCTGACGTGAAATTATTAAAATCATACGGTTTCAACTACCTATAATAAGAATAGATGATATACTTACTAGCTGTAGGTTTCGTATAATAGTATCCTTCTCGTATCAGGATCTGGAGCACGATTCTGCTAATTTTACTTAAGCGACACAGTTACGATTGAAGCGTATGTGGTATACCGCTATTTTTTTCTTCGAAATTAACGTTTTTATCCTTTTCTGTCATTTAATAATGAATCATTTTGTCTGCAAATGATTTACGATTGCAATATGATTTTAGAGCATAGACCAGACCAACTACCGTATAGACCAAAATCACCAAAATGGCAGACCAATCGCAAACCAATCGAATGTTGTTGGAATACGATTGGTTTTATACATATTAGAAGCTGAATGCATTGCGATTCAATTTCTATTCAATTTTGACAATATTATTAACTTAGCAGAATCGGGCTCCAGATCAGTGATGAGAAGACATTGTGTTAATGAAAGATATAGGGCCAGAAGTTTTTGAGTTTATTTGTAACAAAAATACAAATCACACTTTATGTTAGTTTAAATAACGATATGCAGGAATTACATAATATAACATAATTATATCATTGTTTTATTGTTCAATCGCATTTTACATAATTTATTTATGCCATAAGGCTTATTTTAGTACGCCTATAAATAACAATAAGTGCGTCAATAGACATACTAAAATACACTAGCAGTATAATTTAAATAATTACCCGTCATCAATACTTGACAATATAAAGAGCAGCCTGTTTTGTGTATGTAACAAATAAACTCTTAAATAACTGGACTGATTTCAAAATGTTGCATCTATGCTGGCATATACCTTTGCAAAGCTACATTATCTGTCTGTCTCCTACTAAAATTCATCTTATTTGTAACAAACCATATTACTAACCTTCACGTTCAAAAAATGCCGTTGAATAATTTTGAGTCTGATCATGATCTCCCGAGCCTTTTCCTAACTATGTTGGGGGTCGGTTTCCAGTCTAGCTGGATGCAGTTGAGAACCATTGTTTTACAAGGAGCGACTGCCTATCTGACCTCCTCAACCAAAGAACCTGAAAGTAACAAATAAATACGGAATAATTTTCAGGTTTTTGATGCAGTAAAGGAGCTGCAACCTAATTTCGCCGAGAAAATCATACCAGTAGCCGGAGATGTTGCTGAAATGAAACTTGGATTGAGTGAGAAGGACTGGAACATGGTTGCAGAAGAGGTTAGTTGTAATCACTTCCTAGAGATTGATAATAAACAAGAGGGGTAGACGAAAGGTACGATTATAAAAAGGCCGAATTTTTATATGGTTTTTAGTATGGTGGTGGTATGATGCTTTTTGGTATGGTTAACTTGACGACATTTTCACAAGCGTGACGTACACGTGGTTTCAGTTCGATTCCTGAATCAAACCATTGCCGGGATAGGCGTCCTCACATGCTACTCAGTAGCATTAATCAGTAGCATAATAAACTCGCTGTTACAATGTCAGGCGTCAGGCAGATTTGAGAAAACTCTGACACACTAGAGCTTGTTAAAAAAAAAGTGTTGCCATCTTTTTTTTGTTTTCATATCTTTAATATATCTTTCCCGTAAATAATATTTACTGTTATTTCACAGACGGACATATTCATGCACGTGGCTGCGACCACGAGGTTTGACGAGCCCCTCAAAATAGCCACTTTGATCAACGTCCGCGGTGCAAGGGAGGCTCTCCTACTCGGCAAGGCTTGCAAGAAACTTAAGTAAGCACAAAGATATAATTAACCTATATTGACACAGTTAATACTATAGTGGGAAAGGGACCTATAGAGAGTGCACCTGTTACAGCCTTTTATCGTCCCACTGCTGGGCACAGGCCTCCTCTCACAAGGAGAAGGATTGAGCATTAATCACCACGCTTGCTCAATGCGGGTTGGTGATTTCAGACTTTATAGTCCAGGTTTCCTCGAGATGTTTTCCTTCACCTTTTTATCAGCCATTGGTGTCCAAGATATACTTAGAAAGTACATACAAACTTAGAAAAGTTGCATTGGTACTTGCCTGTTGGTTCTTTACCCACTAGGCCCCACCTACCTGTTTCTACGCAAACACTTGCGACCTTTAAAAATATTTTACGTAGCTGGCCGATAATCGCCCTGTACACTAGTTTGATTTTAGGTAACAAGTAACGCAATACCCTCTGGTGACTGCTTGTTAAATCCTGATAAGTTTTAGGAAAAAGTTGTACCAATAGAAAAAATATTTCATTTATAAAAGAAAGCTGTAGTTTTCTTTTACCTAGTTATAGTTATCGGCACGGATATTGAGCTCTCGGCGGAAGAGTGGGGATCGCTTTTCGCACTGTACACATAAGGCAATAAATCGCTTCTGCTCAGGTGAAGGTCAGGGCTCAATATCGGTGCCAATAACTATACCCGAAATATTTCCCACTCGTCACGGGCATAACAAGCCAACCAATATTCTTACCTACATCAAGCAGAACTAATACAAATTCTACCATTCTCTCCCCAGGTCATACGTCCACGTCTCGACAGCATATTCCCACGCCTGCGAGAACATGATCAACACAGAAGTGCTGGAAGACTTCTACAAGAGCCCCATCGACCCGGAGACGCTCATCCAGCTCGCTGAGACGGTTGATGAAGAGAAACTTAATCATATTAGTAGTGGGTGAGTTAAACTGTAGGTCCCGGCTGTCATTGAACATCCATGGCAGTCGTTACGGGTAGTCAGAAGCCAGTAATTCTGGCACCAGTCTAACCCGGCCGGTTGCCGCGCCAACTGGGTTGAGGAGGTCAGATAGGGCAGTCGCTCCTTGTGGCACACTGGTACTCAGATGCATCCGGTTAGACTGGAAGCCGACTCCAAGATAGTTGGAAAAAGGCTCCGGAGATGATGACGGTGAGTTGGTAGTCTTTTCTTCGCTATTGGGTACATTTGCCCTGATCATGGACGATAGTTTCACACGCCTGCGAGAATATGATCAACACAGAAGTGCTGGAGGACTTCTACAAGAGCCCCATAAACCCGGAGACGCTCATCCAGCTCGCTGAGACTGTTGATGAAGAGAAACTTAATGATATCAGTAGTGGGTGAGTTCAAAGTCAAAGCATTTATTCGCGGTTATAACGCATGCAAAACGGACAAGGACAAACACACAAAACTCATAAACCGGTCAAGTGCGAGTGGGACTCACGCACGGAGGGTTCCGTACAGCGCGGAAAGTATTACCTCGTCACTTGTAATAAAAAATAAAACCGTTTAAAAAATAACCACCACCACAACTCATTAACAATTTTTTTTTATTTCAGATTAATCAAAAACTGGCCGAACACGTACTCCTTCGGTAAGGCGGTGGCCGAGGAAACTGTCAGGTCCATGGCGGATGGCCTGCCTCTATGTATTGTCAGACCTGCTATAGGTAAGTTTAGAACTTGTCACTAGGTACATTATTTATACTAATATTATAAAGCTGAAGAGTTTGTTTGTTTGTTTGTTTGTTTGAACGCGCTAATCTCAGGAACTACTGGTCCGTTTTGAAAATTTCTTTCAGTGTTAGATAGCCTATTTATCGAGGAAGGCTATAGGCTACTTTTTATCCCGGTACGGGAAGTAGTTCCCACGGGATGCGGGTGAAACCGCTGGCAGAAGCTAGTATGGAATAAAGTCCTACTCCTTAGACTGTAGGATCGAGATAAACTGAAAAATTATGAATCGGTTTTTGAAGATGAGTGTTTCACGAGAGAGATTTAGGTTAATCTTACTGATATTAAAATGCATGTATGTACTTATGAATGTTTGTAACTATCTCACGCTGGATGGCTTTAATGAAATAGCTAAAGTGTGTTAGAAGATATTTTTTAAAAACATCGTTTTTATCTCTATGTTTTTTATACAGTTAATGAATACCTTAATGATGCCTAACTATTGGGACGTTTCGCTTTGATATTCGCTACATCAGTAGCGGCTTTAGGGTAGGGCGCGGTTGGGCGACGGCCCAGGGCGCCGGATATAAGGGGCGCCGCAGGCGCCCCCACCCAATCCTTGATCAGGATGTTACTCCTATTTTTGTTTTAAATGTCATCAAAGATCAAAACTCACAAGAACTGTATCCAAAAGTATGGATAGCATCAGGGCCGTCTTAACCTATGGTGCATGGTGTGCGAATAACCCGGGCGCCGCGGGCTCAGGGGCGCCGCGGTACGCTCCTGGACCAAGAAATTTGAAGCTGACTGTCGATCCAGTCACGTTTTCTTTTAATTTGTGTTTGATTCCGCGTAAAATTTGAGAAATTCTCGAACAAACACTACTTTACGTCCCAAAACTCAAAAATTTTCGGGCTCGCTTCGCTCGCGATTTTTTTTCTTTACACATGAATTTTTTATCACATATGAGTAGCTACTTTTAATGTCACAATACTCAAAAAAATTCGCGCTCCCTTCGCTCGCGGCTTCTTCACTTCACAGTTGCGTTTTTTAATATATGTTTAGGACTTTTAGTCATCCAAAACTCAAAAATTTTCAACATTTTAAAAGGTAGCGTCGTTTTAAGTACTTTTATTAATAAGAAAGTAACTTCTAGTTTCCATATGAACTTTCTATTTACGGTATCTACTACTTTAAGTCCCAAAATTTCAATACATAGGCGCCAACACCAACAAAGAGTAATGTAAGTTTGGGCTACATTTTAAGTAATTTTTGTTTTGAGTTCTAAAATATAACAAAAAATTTCGCGCTCGCTGCGCTCGCGCAATCAGAAGCTTTTTTCTCGTGTTTTTGCATTCACCAACCAGTAGCAATAACTTACCTATGTACGATTGGGCTACATTTTACGTAATTTTAGCTAAGACTTGTTAACTATAAAAAAAATTCCATATGTCTCTGTTTTACGGGGGCGCCGTAAAAATCTCGCCCAGGGCGCTGGTAGAGTTAAAGCCGGCACTGCGCTACATACCTAATATACCTGCCTAGTTATGTAAAAAAAAAAAATTGTACGCCAATTACAGGCAAAACATGTATGGCTCTAACCTACCTAATCTCAACACCTCATGTTTTAACAATAACTATGTTTTGTAAACATATACCCATGTTTTAACAAAATAAATTATCTTTTATCTCTATTCCAGTAATTGTGGCACACAGGGAACCCACTCCTGGTTGGCTGGACATGTCCAATGTTTACGGAGCCAGTGGTGTAAGTAATTAATAATTATAAAGGATAATTTACTTTTTACTTTACTATCATTGAAATTGATTTGAATTTTCTATGTCCGCGAAATTGCAACTTTTGCGCACACATATTTTGTTCGCGAACAAATGTGCGCGCGCGAACTACATATTTTGGTGGGCTCTCACCACAAAACACATTACGGCTATTCGCAATATTTTATCTACTTGCTTTGCTTAGGTACTGGAGGCACGAATTTCACATAATACTAATATCAAACTTAGCTCTAGTACGCAGAACCACAGATAGCATATTGGATATTTTGCACGCCAATTACAGGCAAAACATGTGTTTATTAAATGCCATCTTGTGTAGCAAAAATACCTCAGTTTTTATAAACATATCAAGTGTTTTCACAAAATAAATTATATTTATCTTTTACCATGATCTTTAGGAACGGCTATTAATAAGAACTGTTTACAATGTTTTTTTTTTTTTTTCAAAATTCCCAGGTTGTCCTAGGCCCCGGTATAGGCTTAATGCACACAATTCTGGCCGACAATGACGTGAACATAGGCTTAGTTCCAGTGGACTATGTGAATAACGCTATCATTGTGTCAGCGTATGAAACCTATAAGAAAGTACAGAGAGGAGAGACCAAGCCTAAGATTTATACTGTTACAACTTCCACGAGAAATCCTACGAGATGGGGTAAGATTTACATTTAAAAAATCAACCGTTTATACCATATTATTTCACCTAAGTACTTTAAAGTGGTAGATTTTACGAAACATACTCCATTTGAATAGGCTATAAACAATCTTGATACTTATGATTTTTTATTGATTTGAGTTTTTAATCAGTTTAGAATTAAATGAATGTAAAAACAATATTATGACTAAACAATACGTTGATGTGGCCTGGACGCCAAGGCCAGTGAGGAGAAAATATATTTTGGTTACATAGTTATATACATAGATATTTACAACACAAAAAAAAACTATCCTAGTAGAACAATAAAAATATATATATATATATACACTATATCTAGAAGGCATCAAAAAATTCATCCCCATCGCTGTCAACTGGGAGCGTACCCAAGAGGCTGGCAGCATTACCTCGTTGGATGGCCATGCTGATCCTTTGTCCAAGGTAATAGCCAGCCTTTTGGTCACGAGAAGCGTCAACCAGCCGCCTAGACAGGTCTTTAAATAGGGTGTGCGCATTCGGACCCCACGACCCGAGGGTTTCAACCCCAAACGGTTCGAAAATATAGTTGCCGACAAGGCCACTATATTTCCGCCGCTTGAGGTTCTCCGCGGCCGCAGCGGCAGCAGCAGCACAGCACGCAGAACTTGGAAGATGGGATGGCGCAAGAGTATCGACGCAGGTTGCGTCCCATACTAAAGGCCTGCCCATCTTCCAAGGGAATAAAGACATGCCGTCTGGTCTCTTACCGTCGTCGCGTGCCAGGCCACTACGGCCGCACGACAGGCCGTGGTGTCCGAGGCTGGTGACTGCCTCACCACAGTGGCAGCGATGAGGGGAGCAGCACGGTGCTCCTAAACGTAAACAGGTAGCGAGGCGGAAAGTTGTGTCGTCAAACATGGTGCCAATGTTTGACGACGGTAGTGCCTGTAGCCAAAGTCCCGACTCCCATCTACCCACAGCCAGTAGGCGCGCTCGCTCAGCAGGAGTAATTGCCGTTTCTATTAAATTATTCCGGGTTACTCTGCAGAGCGGCTCATCCCACTGTCTCTGGGAAGACAGGTTGCTGGGTAGATTTTCATTCGGGCAAATAATTTTCCATGCATCCATAGCCTCGGCTATGTGCGGCATCTCAAAGTCAACCAGTGTTGAAGCAAGGATATTCCTGGCTAACTTCTCGGTGCCGTGAACCGAGGATATGAATGCCGGTAAACTAATACTGGTAATTTTGCGGATGCCGAGACCTCCCATCCGGATGGGTAATGTGGCTTGCTGCCAGGCTCGGTCGTCCAGGGCCACATTGAGAATGGAGCTGAGGGTATGGCGGATAATATTATCAATTGGGTCCAAAAGGTGTCTATGTTTAAAGAGATGAGAAGAACGAAGGTAATATGTAAATTTAGGACCAAAACAGCAGTGTCGAATAATTGTGATGGCCGAATGCATTGTAATTTTCTGTAGGCGTACCGAAATATCGTTGAAATTATCAATTTTTTCCGAAATAAATGTAGAAAAAGATTGGTCTAGGATGGGAGCCCCAAGGAGGCGGAGAGACTGTTTATCTATAATTTTAATCTGTGGTGCTAATGATTGAAATTTGGATATTGTCATTTGTCTGTCAGTCGTGTCAGTAATAAATAATTCGCATTTTGTACAATTTAGTTCTAAACCAATGGAATGAAATTTATGTTTTAAATGAATGAAATCCTGAAATACGGTCTCTACATCACCTCCCAGGGTTCCATCATCTAGATACCAAACGTTGAATTTGGAATTTAGCTCTCGAATGATCGGGTGAATGGCTAGACTGAAAATTACTGGCCCGAGGGGATCGCCTTGTTGGCATCCGACTGCAGATTCCAATAGGTTGTCCTTATAGAGTAATTTTGATGGGTGCCTGTAACATTGATAGAGAAAACTATAAATTTTGGGTACTTCTTTTTGTGCTTCAGCCAACAGGGTGTCCCGGTTTACGGAATTGAAAGCATTTTTGATGTCAACCTTCAGGATGACCTCTCCTTTGCCACAATTTAGGTAGGCCGACAAAGCGTGTACGGCAGCCTCGCAGCCCCCTTTGGAACCGTATCCCAACTGTAGGGGCTGAAATTTGTTCGAGAGTTCCTCACTGTAAAATTTGCAACCGATTTTGGCTGCTATACGACGATATGTTGTTCCCACAGCAATGGGACGAATACCGCCGTCCTTTTTCTTAAGGGCGCATAGATTAGCGCCATATAAGACGTCGAGGACAGCATCGTCCACACTGCCGGAGAGCATCACATTGGTTAAGGCTGTAAGCTCCCTAAGAAGCTCCGCACCGGCGTCCCCGGCGCCCGAGCTCGTTAAATCTTTAAGATGTTGCGGAGTCAGGCCGTCGAGGCCACCGGCGGATCCGCTTTGGAAAGAATTTACAGCCTCAGCCAGTTGTCGACCTGTAACTGTGAGGGTGTTTGTATCAGGAAGGGGAGGGTCGGGAAAGGAAAGACCATCTGCGGGAGCAGGGTGTTTGCTCTCCAGGGCTGTAAGAGTATCCGGAGAGCATGGCGCCACAACATCGCTACTAAATAGAATCCTGGCTGCACCTCTGATATCACCTTCACCTAGTTTTGTTTCAACAAGATTGGTTGTACTCCTTAAAGGGCTGTTAACGGTTAACCGCTGCGTCAGTGATTTAGGGTCAAAATTTTGGGCCGAATTACAACAGTTTTCCTTTATTTTTGAGGTCAAGGACTTTTTGTTAGCCGAATCTTTTTGTATGTGGAGTACTCTGTAGGGGAAGGTGAGTAACAGCTCCCAGGCACGTGGCGAGTTCTCCCGTGCTGCGAGGCGCAAGCAGCCTGCTAAAGATTGTGCTACTAAAGGCCTCGCACCACGGGGAACCCGCTTTAGAACGGGAATAGAGCCTTTTAATTTAGATAGGATTTGCCATAAGGGAATGTTGTTTTGTGTAATAATGGTGCAGGGTGATGGGTTGGGATTGGGAGGTTGGGAAGAGCTTTGGGGTCTGTGGATTTTACCAATGTGTATGTTCAGACCCCGCTTATTTTTGAAAAAACGTGCCTGGGTACAGTGCGGGCATCGCTCCAGGATATCTAGCGACTAAACTCATAAAATTGTATCATTAGGTAATTGAGCTGAACTTTATTTGTTTAATATGTACTAGCTTCTGCCAGCGACTTCGTCCGCGTTAGATTCGGACTTTGTGCAAAGAGAGGAAGAAATACCTAATAAACACCAGCCTATCCAATTATCTAAATCTATGTTTATCTACTACTACTTTACCTAAATAGAAATAAAATATAAACTATTAATAATTTGTAATTTGAACGCATTTTTAAACCATACCAAAATAACTAATATTTACCTATTTTATAAAATAACAACAAAAGATAATTAAAAATAAATTATTTAAAGTCGTAAGGTTGAACACTCCGAAAGTCTATTCGCATCAATCGCATCAACAGCCAAATATTGTATGAAGCTCGCGCAGCAACCGCGCCGCGATCCGCGTCGAGCGCAGCGACCGTTGCACAAAAATGATCCTTATAGCATGATTCAGTATTCACTCGCGATGGCTACCGTATTTCATGTATAACTTTGGTATTTCTTGACCGATTTATATTATTCTTTCTTTATTGAATACGTAATAATGTCAACTTTTTTTAGTTAGTGTGAGTGAGAGTATTATAAACGTAATAGTAGACAAATATAATCAGAAAGCTCCGAACTGCTAAGCTACCGAGAGTTAAACGTGTTATTGTAAGCCAACCATAAAAGATGGACATATACTGTCAAGGTATATTTTTACATAATTTTAAGGAGAACATTTCCGACCTACATGGTTTCTGTGTAGCTTTAACCGTTAAGGCTGCACACGCGACGGAAGCAAAAAAAATGGAGTAACTTCTCCTATTGATTGTAGCGTGATGAAAAGTATCCTATAACCTGCCCAGGAGTATGAAGAATCATTGTACCAAGTTTCGTTGAAATCCGTCAAGTAGTTTTTGTTTCCATAACGAACATACAGACAGACAGACAGACAGACAAAAATTTTACTGATTGCATTTTTGGCATCAGTATCGAGCACTAATCACCCCCCAATAGTTATTTTGGAAAAATATTCAATGTACAGAATTGACCTCTCTACAGATTTATTATAAGTATAGATTTGTGTAAAATGTCTTATCAAGATAAGATTGTTTATAGAAAAACCCCACTTGGTTTACGAAAAACGGACCTTTACATTCTCTTTTGATTATACATATATATTATCCTCCGAGCCTTTTCCCAACTATGTTGGGGTCGGCTTCCAGTCTAACCGGATTCAGCTGAGTACCAGTGCTTTACAAGAAGCGACTGCCTATCTGACCTCCTCAACCCAGTTACCCGGGCAACCCAATACCCCTTGGTTAGACTGGTGTCAGACTTACTGACTTCTGACTACCCGTAACGACTGCCAAGGATGTTCAACGACAGCCGGGACCTACCTACAGTTTAACGTGCCATCCGAAACACAGTCATTGGTGTCTAAGATATACTTAGAAAGTACATACAAACTTAGAAAAGTTGCATTGGTACTTGCCTGACATGGAATCGAACCCGTGCCCTCATACTCGAGAGGTTGGTTCTTTGCCCACTAGGCCACCGGCCTAAAAGTACATACCTACATACAGATGCCTAAAATACTTATTTTTCTCAACAGGTTGGCTGGTAGACTACACGGAAGATTACATAGCGAAACACTATCCCAGCCCATCGGCTATTGCTTATGGCTTCGCTTGGGGAACGAACAATCCTACCGTATTCTGGCTGTATTCCTGGTTATTGCATTTTATACCCGCTTATGTCATTGATGCGGTCTGCTTTGTTTTGGGGAAGGAGAGGAGGTAAGATATGTTTAGATAAGTAGCTGGTTTTATTGTTCTAAAGTAATATAAAGTTGTTTGGCTCCGAAAGTACAGGGGCCCGATTCTCCTAATTTTACTTAAGCGACATACGATTCACGTTCGACTCGATTCGACTGAGATCCAATCCCGACTCGATTACGATTGAAGCGTATGTGGCATTCCGCTATTTTTTCTTTGAAATAACCGTTTTTATCCTTTTCTATCACTCAATAATGAATCATTTTGTCTGCAAATGATTTACGATTGCAAAATGATTATACAGCAATCTACCGTATAGACCAAAATCACCAAAATAGCAGACCAATCGCACACCAATCAAATGTCAATCGAATACGATTGGTCTTTTATTAGTAGCAGAATGCCCGATATGGTTAAAACTGCTATTGCGATTCGATTTCTATTCGATTTTGACATTATTAACTTAGGAGAATCGGGCCCCTGAACTGATCTGAGAAAATACTAAACTACTAAATACTGTTGGGGGGCTACACTACGCTATAGAAATATAGACAATAAATAAATCCTGGTGAAATGCGAGAGTCAGTTAGTCTCTGAAAATAAATAAATTATTTTAAACATTAATGTATATCCTAAGCTGTAGCTTCCACTAGTTACCGACAAGCCGAAAATCGATCTCAGTGGCGTGCACTTGGAGAGGCCTATGTCCAGCAGTGGACTGCGATAGGCTGATGATGATGATGATGGTAATACGGTAGTTAATGCAACCCGCCTGATTCTAATTTCTGTCAGATATTGCTATCCAAGACATGTAAAACCAAAAGTTACAGTTTATCTGTCAGATAAGTTCCTGATAAGCTACTAATCACTTTATTAGTGACCGGTGAAACTAGTCATAAATGTGATATGATAACCCATTTTAGCGCAAAACTAACCAACAATTTCATATTATATATAACAAAATGTCGCTTTTCTTTGCAGATTCATAAAAATCTACACGAAAATGTTCAAAATGTCAATGGCTTTATCCTACTTCACTGTCAACGATTGGCGATTTGTCGACGACAACACGGCAGCACTATACGACAGTTTATCGACAGTCGATAAAACTATATTCAACTTCGACGTCACTAAACTAGAGTGGACCGAATACATGGTACTATGGTGTTTAGGATTGAGAAAGTTTATAGTTAAAGATGGACTGAAAGGTTCAGCTTACGCCCTGAAAAAGCAGTTCTTTTTCAAAATTTTGTTCAGCGTTCTCTTCCCTGCTTATTTGTTTTTATTGTACAAAGTATTCATTTTCGCTGTTTCTAGCTTGTATCTATTTTTAAGGTTATTTTTTTGATTAAATTAAGTTACTTTTAATGATTGTTTCATTTTGGCCACCATTTTACCTTATTTTAGTTCAATTGACTACATAATCTATTTTGATTAATTGAAAAATCTTTGTATCTCTTACAAAAAACAACCATTTAAGAGTAAAGTAATAAAACAAAATTAATGGTCTGTTTATACCCTAAAGGCTACGAAACTACCAAACAGATTTGAAAAGTTCTTTCACTGTTATTCAGCTTTACTATCTTAGAGTGCCATATAAACCTATGAAAAAACATTTCAATTGGTCCCAGCACTCTCAATAAGAAGTCTAAAGAAAGACTTACTTTAAACGTTATTTTAAAGCTTGTAACTGCCTTCAAATGTATGTAAAGTTTCATTAGTATCCTGTAAGTATTTAACAAGTTATGATGATATTCAGTTCTTCACGAGCACGGTCTTGATGCGCGCGGTGTTATTTGGCCACAGGATTGGATATATGAACTGAATGTTATGTCAATTATTAGTTTTTTAGATCAGTTGTATATCAGTAAAATTTCAGCTCAGTACATTGGATAATTAATGAGATAATACGATTAAAGTCATTAGAAAGTGAATGACCGTGGTAGCCCGACCAAGTTTAGAAGTTAAACTTGGTCTAAGATTCAAATGACCATTGTCGACAACATCTGGCCTGGGTAACGGACACTATTTTTAAGGTTATTTTTTTTTTATTAAATTAAATTAAACAATAATTTTTAATTATTGTTTGTTTAATTAAATTGTCTTTATCATCATCCTCTCCCGAGCCTTTTCCCAACTGCGTTGTGGTCGGCTTCCAGTCTAACTGAATGCAGCTGAGTACCAGTGTGCCACAAGGAGCGACTATCTGACCTCATTAACACAGTTATCTGAACAACCCGATACCTCTTGTAAGATTGGTTGTAAAATTTCTGGCTTCTGACTTCCTGTAGCGACTTCCAAATGATAATGATAATTTGACGTGTCTTCCGAAACAGAAACTGGTCATGACAAGATGAGCAGAAAAATCTATTCTTTTGTGAAATTAAAAACATTCAATTTATAATATTGATTCCATATATTTTATTCAGTACATATAAGATCACAACTAAGTAGGGATTGTCGGAAATTACCGTTTATTTACACTAAAAAGCGTCAAAATTATTTAACAATAATTTATTGCTTAAAAATTAGAAAAAAAAATGTACATTGGAATCTACTCTGCCTTTACACTATAACGTTGCACTTATCTAAAACCGGTGTTTACCGTTAACCGTAAATTACCGAAAACCGTAAATTATCGAAAACCTTTAACTACCGGTAATTGTATTTTAACCCAATCTCTTGTCAATTTTCGGTTTTCGGTAGTTTCTAAGGCCGTAAAACCGGTGTTTTGCGTGTAGAATCGGTATTTATCGGTCAATTTCTCCGAACACGACGTCCAATGTTCCGATAATAGCTACGATGTCAGCCAACATGGAGTTCCTTCCGATTTTCTCTAATGCGGCGAGATGGGCGAAACCGGGGGCCTTGATCTTGCATCTGTGGAGAGAATATTGGGGATTATTAAGGAAAATTCTTCAAAAATGACATCACACTATAATTTATTCTAAATGCGACAGTAAGTATGTATATTTGTCTGTCGCGCTTTCATGCCAAAACTACTGAACCATCTATATAAAATTTGGTATTCAGGTAATTGGGAACTTTAAAAAAATCAAAACTCATTTATTCAAACTTGGCTGCAAAACAGCACTTTTCGAACGTCAAAAAATTTACAAAAGACAGCCCCTAAAACGCCCACCCTTCACCACTTCCTATGTGTTTTTGCTGGGAAGAAGAAGTGGCGCAACAAACTCCCCAGCAACACATGTCTGTTTGTAGGTTAGAAGAACCTTAAACATTGTTTGATATGTACCTCTACATTTGTACATTTGAAAAGGACACAGGCTACTTATTTCCAGGTGTTGTTGGTATTCTTATAAAGCAATATTTTGATTTAATGTAAACAACTAAAAAAGTGTAAACAATATGCTTTTAAAGTATGAGAAAAATTACTGTTGTACTTGATACTATTGAACCTATTTGAAAATTCTTTCACGTTTTCGAAAAAATCGTTTTATTTTAGTTTATAAGCTGAGAGAGAATGGAGGCGGACATACCGAACATGCGCCAACCACCTATAAACCCTATGGTCTATAATTAACCACTAGGCAAACATTAGGCACAAGTAAGCAAGAAATTATAAAGCTGAAGAGTTTGTTTGTTTGTTTGTTTGAAAGCGCTAATCTCAGGAACTACTGGTCCGATTTGAAAAATTCTTTCAGTGTTAGATAGCCCATTTGTCGAGGAAG
This sequence comes from Helicoverpa assulta, assembly GCA_963856015.1. Classification (NCBI taxonomy): domain Eukaryota; kingdom Metazoa; phylum Arthropoda; class Insecta; order Lepidoptera; family Noctuidae; genus Helicoverpa; species Helicoverpa assulta. The sequence continues at coordinate 1,748,487 of CAWLCW010000003.1, forward strand.
GCTATAGGCTACTTTTTATCCGGGTTCGTGCAGAGGTTCCCACGGGATGCGGGCGAAACCGCTGGCAGAAGCTAGTGATTTAATATGCGTTATAAGAATTATTTTAAGACCCAGTTTCTTTAATCTATCTACGTATAAAAATGAAACCCGCTTTCCGTTGTCACGACATAACCTGAAAACGGCTTGACCGATTTGGCTGAAAATTAGAGGGGAGGTAACTTAGACCCGGGAGAAGGTTTTACGATAGTTTTTGTCACCATCCGGCTACGGGACGCGGGTGAAACCGCGGGCGAAAGCTAGTTACCGATAAAGAGCCAATTAGTTATCCGATAGTTAATGCTCTCTGCCAAAAAAAGACTATGTACTTATTTACAACTAGCTTCTGCCAGCGGTTTCACCCGCATCCCGTGGGAACTACTTCCCGTACCGGGATAAAAAGTAGCCTATAGCCTTCCTCGATAAATGGGCTATCTAACACTGAAAGAAATTTTCAAATCGGACCAGTAGTTCCTGAGATTAGCGCGTTCAAACAAACAAACAAACAAACAAACTCTTCAGCTTTATAATATTAGTATAGATTTCTGCCAGATATTGCTATCCAAGACGTGTGAAACCAAAATGTATACTTCATCTGTCCTGTCTGTATTAGGTCCTGATAGGTTACCAGAAACTTTGAGTAACCATTAAAACAGGGGCCCGATTAGTAGTAGATAGTCGTGGTGGCCTAGTGGGTAAAGGACCAACCTCTCAAGTATGAGGGCGCGGGTTCGATCCCAGGTCAGACAAGTACTAATGCAACTTTTCTAAGTTTGTATGTACTTTCTAAGTATATCTTAGACACCATTGACTGTGTTTCGGATGGCACGTTAAACTGTAGGTCCCGGCTGTCATTGAACATCTTTGACAGTCGTTACGGGTAGTCAGAAGCCTGTGGAGCATAGGTAGGCAATAAACTTTAAGTATGTCAAATATATATTATGTATGATGAAATATAATAAATAATTATTCTTTAGTCATTTACAAGTGTTCGCCGTAACCAGTTGTTTTATTTACATGACTCATCAGTATCAATAGACAATATATACCTATAAGACCGTAGAGACTCTTACATTTGGTGACCCCGACGTGATGTGACTTTGGCACATATCATCAAAGAAATGAATTCAAGCGGAGCTTGTGGTAGCGGGACATCTATGTGCGGAGCGAAGGACAGTGGTAGCTCCGAAGTAGCTGCAGTGGGGGTACCCTCGAGAATACCGGAGTTTTGGATCGATATGCCTAGAGTGTGGTTCGCGCAGTTTGAAACAGTGATGGCTCCCCAAAAACAAGGCGATGAAGCCAAGTACGGCCTTGTGCTTTCCAAACTTAGTACGGATGCGGTTAGACAGGTAACTGACATAATAATTTCACCTCCTGCCACCCGTAAATATGAAGCCCTTAAAGAAAGACTCCTAGCTGTATACGAAGAATCTGAAGAGAGGCAATTCCAAAAACTAGTTGGCGAAGTCGAATTAGGCGACCAAAAACCGTCGCAACTGCTGAGACGAATGAGGGACCTGGCACGAAAGAGTCAAGTGGCCGAAAAGACACTTCATAACCTGTGGATGTCAAGACTTCCTGACCATGTTCGGGCAGTGTTAATGGTCAGTCAAGATCAAAAGCTGGATAACCTTGCCGCCATAGCGGATAAAATTTTGGAAGGAAAATCAAGTGAAGTGTCAGAAATATCAAGTGGTCAAACACAGCTCATGGCAGAGCTAATGCATCAGATGACTAAACTAACCATGGAAGTGGCTGCTCTGAAGTCTAGTAGTGGACATCGTAGTTACAGACGCAACCGAATCCCTACGCGTTCAAGATCCCGCTCAAGAACAAGGATTACCCCTGACAGTCCCAATTGGTTATGCAGGTATCATCTACGGTACAGGAACCGAGCTAGGAATTGTGAAAAGCCGTGCAATTGGAGAAACCCGTCGGAAAACTAAGTTCAGCGTTGACAGAGGCGGACGTCAGCGCTATTATACCGTCAAACCGCCTGTGCGTTACCGACCGAAATAGTGGGTATCGTTTTTTGGTTGATACTGGCGCTAATATATCAGCAATACCTAGAAGAGGAAAAAAATTAAAACAAGACGATTATTATAAAATATACGCCGCGAATGGAACACAAATAAAAACATATGGCGACAAAACGCTGACGTTGAATCTGAATTTGAGACGGCCGTATCGTTGGACTTTCATCGTTGCAGACATTACGCAACCCATACTGGGCGCAGATTTTTTAGAGAAACACAACATTTTGGTGGATATTCGAAATAAGCGGTTGATAGATGGTATGACTGGACTTCAGAGAAACGCACAGTTAATGAAGTCAAGCACACCAACGCTTCGGACAGTAAATTTAACCGACGAATATGCAGATGTTTTGGCGGAGTACCCGAATATTTCCAAACCGTTCGACGCTCTGTCCCAACCAAAACACAACGTAGTGCATCAAATTATCACCTCCGGACACCCCGTATATTCCAAGGCAAGACCTTTGCCGGCTGACAAATACCTACGAGTAAAAAAGGAAATAGAGCATATGGTAGAAATAGGCATATGCAGGCCCTCTAAGAGCCCATGGTCAAGCCCTTTGCACGTGACGACAAAGAAAACCGGCGAGTTGCGGCTATGTGGGGATTATAGGAGATTGAACGCGATCACTGTACCAGATAGGTACCCGATACCAAGGGTACTCGACTTCACATACATACTGCCAGGAACCAGTATATATTCAAAAATTGATTTAAAAAGGGCCTACAACCAGATACCGGTACAAGACATAGAAAAAACCGCAGTAATTACACCGTTCGGTCTATTCGAGTTTCCGAGAATGCCGTTCGGATTACGAAACGCGGGTCAAACCTTTGTTAGGTTCTTGAACACAGTACTAGCGGGTTTGGATTTCATTTTTGTATACATAGATGATATATTAGTGACGTCATCATCAACCAGCGAACACCGACGTCATTTACATGAAGTGTTTAGACGGTTGGATGAGCATGGCATTTCAGTAAATCAAGCAAAGTGCGTACTCGGCAAACCAGAAGTAGAATTTCTCGGATATCTGATCACGAAGGATGGTATCAAACCCCTTCCGGACAAGGTTGAAGCAATCCACAAATACCCACTTCCAAGGACCGTACAAGACTTACGAAGATTTTTGGGCATGATAAATTTCTACCGAAGTAGCATACCACAAGCAGCCAAACATCAAGCTTGTTTGAACAAATACCTCACTTCCTCGAAGAAAGCCGACAAAACTGAAATACAATGGACTCCAGAGGCAACAGAAGCATTCGATCGATGTAAAGCAAGTCTAAGCGACGCTGTTACATTGACATCACCATCACCACATGCCCCGCTATCGCTTATGACAGATGCGTCTCAAACGTGCGTCGGTGCCGTGCTACAACAGTACGAAAACGGCAGCTGGAAGCCACTTTCATTTTTTTCAAAAGGATTGAGTGAAACGCAGTCTAAGTACAGCACGTATGACCGAGAATTGCTGGCAATTTACATGGCAATAACGCATTTTCAACCTTATGTCGAAGGACGAGAACTGATAGTGTACACCGATCATAAGCCACTATGCCACGCCTTTACTACAAAACATGACACCTCCAATAAAGTGATAGCCCCAAGGCGAATACGTCATCTAGAGTTCATTGCACAGTTCACGACAGACATACGGCACCTCGCCGGTAACTTGAACCCGGTGGCCGATGCGTTATCGCGTGTCGAACAGATAGATTGCCCGACTCCGGTGAATTGGAATGAGATAGCAGATATGCAACGTAATGACACTGAACTCGCTCAGCTGTTAAACAATAAAAACCTCATTTGGAAAACTACACAACTATCGGGGGCGAGGCAGCTGTTCTGTGAGAAATCGAGAGCAAATCTACGACCATATGTACCGAAGTTACTGCGAAAAGAAGTATTCGATTCTATGCATAACATAACACACCCCGGGGTAAGATCATCAAAGAAAATGATCTCAGAACATTACTTCTGGCCACGGATGAATACGGACGTCGGTACATGGGCGAAGACATGCGAGCCATGCCAGAAAAGTAAAGTACATAGACACAATTCGTCCCCAATTGGAAGTTTCGCGGACACAGCGCGTTTAGAGCACGTGCATATAGACATTGTCGGCCCTTTGGCAGAATCTAGCGGCAAAAGATACATTATTACAATGATCGACAGAGAAACAAGATGGCCGGAAGCTGTACCAGTAGCCGAGATAACAGCAAAAGTTGTAGCAGAAGTCTTTCTGAATACCTGGATAGCGAGGTTCGGATGCCCTAATACCATAACCACGGACCAGGGACGACAGTTCGAGTCAGATTTATTCATTGCTCTAACCAAGTCACTTGGTATCAAGAAAACCAGGACTACCAGTTACCACCCGCAATCAAATGGCTTAGTCGAACGCTGGCATAGGACGATGAAAACCGCGCTAATCGCGCGTGGCAATACAACAAATTGGTCGAGCGAGTTACCATTAGTACTACTGGGATTGCGAGCAGCAATACGAGTAAAGGAGAATGTGAGTCCGGCACAAATGTTATTTGGAACCAATATACGTCTGCCCGGAGTGTTTGTCGAACCAAAAACGAGAGTTACAGCACCAGAAACTTTTGCACAAGTTCTACAAAGCGCAATGGCAAATCTAAGTCCGTTTAACAACAATCATCACGCTACGAGTCACAAGCCATTCATTCATCCGGATATGAAAGACTGTGAATATGTATACGTCAGAACGGATGCTGTGAAGAAACCCCTGACTCCGCCCTACGAAGGCCCATTCAAGGTGTTAGAGAAGCACGAAAAGCATTTCAAGATTCAAATGCCGAAGAAAACATCAATAGTATCAGTGGACAGATTAAAGCCGGCCTACATTTTAATCAAAGAAAAGGTTAACAAACCTTTAGAGCGCTCGGACAGTAGCAGTAGCCAAGTGAATAACCGCGAAAGTGTTGAGCCAGCGGGAAATAATAAGGTCACACCGACTATAACACGATCAGGTCGCGTCAGCCGTCCAGTGGTACGATTCGCAATACAGCCAGATCATCAGAAATAAACAAGTGAAATACATTAATTCGCTTTGGCTTACCACATATCAGCAAATCACTGCAAGAATTACACTACATAGATAATTGTGAGTATTTTTATAATGGGCAATTACGGAGGAAAGGAAGAAATCGTGGTGGCGCAAACTGCTGGCGGAGCAGGAGGATCGAGTATTTCCATCACTGAGTTTACTATGAGTGGCGTTCTAATCGTCGGCGTCATAGCATTGGCGTTGTACATGTACAAAAGCTGCAGGAAGAAGTTTTACAAAAAGGTTTTCCGGCATGTGGACAACAGGCAAGCTCAACTGGCTCCGGTCCCGACGGTCTCCATGTGTTGCAGTCATCACGCAAACGGAGGAAGCTCGTGAAAAATGTCACAAAAATGTGACTCAGTAGTTAAGTGCAGTGAAAACGGTGAAGTGAAAATATACAACCTTATATATATCTATATAGCTTATCCCATAACGTCAGTGTAGTTTTAAGTTGGTGTAAAAAAAGGGTAATAAATAAATGATGATTAAACTTAAAAAAAAAGGGGGGAACTAATGTGGAGCATAGGTAGGCAATAAACTTTAAGTATGTCAAATATATATTATGTATGATGAAATATAATAAATAATTATTCTTTAGTCATTTACAAGTGTTCGCCGTAACCAGTTGTTTTATTTACATGACTCATCAGTATCAATAGACAATATATACCTATAAGACCGTAGAGACTCTTACAAGCCAGTAAGTCTGACACCAGTCTAACCAAGGGGTATCGGGTTGCCCGGGTAACTGGGTTGAGGAGGTCAGATAGGCAGTCGCTTCTTGTAAAGCACTGGTACTCAGCTGAATCCGGTTAGACTGGAAGCCGACCCCAACATACTTGGGAAAAAGGCTCGGAGGATGAGATGCCATCAGATGATAAAACAGGGGTCCGATTCTCCGATTCGAAGTTAATAATGTCAAAATTGAATAGAAATCGAATCGCAATATGACCGCAATAGCAGTTTTAACCATATCGGGCATTCTGCTACTAATATAAGACCAATCGTATTCCAACGACATTCGATTGGTAGCGATTGGTCTGCCATTTTGGTGATTTTGGTCTATGCAGTAGTTTGCTCTACAATCATATTGCAATCGTAAATCATTTGCAGACAAAATGATTCATTATTGAATGACAGAAAAGGATAAAAACGTTTATTTCAAAGAAAAAATAGCGGAATGCCACATACGCTTCAATCGTAATCGAGTGGAATTGGATCGCAGTCGAATGTGAATCGTATGTTGCTTAAGTAAAATTAGGAGAATCGGGCCCCTGGTCGTAGGTCTAGTATTTTTTAAATAGCTCACCTATAAGGCTTAGAGCCGCCATCAGAGACGAGGTAGATGCCGAACTCTCCCTTGGGAGCTTCCACCGCCGTGTAGGTGGAGCCGGGCGGGACCTGGTAACCCTGGGTGAACAGCTTGAAGTGGTGGATCAGGGCCTCCATTGATGTCTGAAATAATATAAGAAGTATTGTATAAAAAAACTAGCTTCTGCCAGCGGTTTCACCCGCATCCCGTGGGAACCTCGGCACGGACCCGGATAAAAAGTAGCCTATAGCCTTCCTCGATAAGTGGGCTATCTAACACTGAAAGAATTTTTCAAATCGGACCAGGGGCCCGATTCTCCTAAGTTAATAATGTCAAAATCGAATAGAAATCGAATCGCAATATGATCGTAATAGCAATTTTAACCATATCGGGCATTCTGCTACTAATAAAAGACCAATCGTATTCGATTGACATTTGATTGGTGTGCAATTGGTCTGCTATTTTGGTGATTTTGGTCTATACGGTAGTTTGCTGTACCATCATTTTGCAATCGTAAATCATTTGCAGACAAAATGATTCATTATTGAATGATAGAAAAGGATAAAAACGTTTATTTCAAAGAAAAAATAGCGGAATGCCACATACGCTTCAATCGTAATCGAGTCGGGATTGGATCTCAGTCGAATCGAGTCGAACGTGAATCGAATGGCGCTTAAGTAAAATTAGGAGAATCGGGCCCCTGTAGTTCCTGAGATTAGCGCGTTCAAACAAACAAACAAACTTTTCAGCTTTATAATATTAGTATAGACTAGCTTCTGCCAGCAGTTTCACCCGCATCCCGTGGGAACTACTTCCCGTACCGGGATAAAAAGTAGCCTATAGCCTTCCTCGATAAATGGGCTATATAACACTGAAAGAATTTTTCAAATCGGACCAGTAGTTCCTGAGATTAGCGCGTTCAAACAAACAAACTTTTCAGCTTTATAATATTAGTATACATATGAATGTGATAACAAATAAAATTGATTTGATTCGATTTGTAGTGTTGATTTGGTTATTGTCGTCATACCGGAATGGGAATATTTTAAAAATTTAAGCACATACTAGCTGTCTTCCAAGGAACGTCGTGGTGGCCTAGAGGGTAAGAACCAACCTCTAAAGTAGGAATGTGGGTTCAATTCCAGGTCAGGTAAGTACCAATGCAACTTTTCTGAATTTGTATGTGCATTTACTTTCTAGGTATAGTTATCAGCACGGATATTGAGCTCTCGGCGGAAGAGTGGGGATCGCTTTGCGCACTGTACACATAAGGCAATAAACCAATAAATCGCTTCTGCGTAGGTGAAGGTCAGGGCTCAATATCCGTGCCGATAACTATATATCTTGGACACCAATGGTTGTTTCGGAGGGCACCTTATACTGTGGTCCCGGCTGTCATTTAACATCTTTGGCAGTCGTTGCGGGTAGTCAAGGGGTATCAGGTAATTGGGTTGAGGAGAGGTCAGGGGTCCGATTCTCCTAATTTTACTTAAGCGACGATCGATCGACGTTCGACTCGATTCGACTGAGATCCAATCCTGACTCGATTACGATTGACGCGTATGTGGCATTCCGCTATTTTTTCTTTGAAATAAACGTTTTTATCTTTTTCTATCATTCAATAATGAATCATTTTGTCTGCAAATGATTTACGATTGCAAAATGATTGTACAGCAAACTACCGTATAGACCAAAATCACCAAAATAGCAGACCAATCGCACACCAATCAAATGCCAATCGAATACGATTGGTCTTTTATTAGTAGCAGAATGCCCGATATGGTTAAAACTGCTATTGCGATCATATTGCAATTCGATTTCTATTCGATTTTGACATTATTAACTTAGGAGAATCGGGCCCCAGATAGACAGTCACTATATTGCACACTGGTACACCAACCCTAATAAAGTAAATCTGACTATGCTGAAAACCGCATTGAAATCGGTTTAACAAAACGCGAGATGGCGCACAAACATACACACATACACTCCCTTTGTTGAAGTGGGTACATACCTTCATCTCCTCGCGAGAAGGCGGAGTGAGCTTGGCGTCGTCGGTCTTGATCTCGCCGGGCGGCATCTGGTTGAGGCACTGGTCGATGATGCGGAGCGACTGACGCATCTCTTCCACGCGGCACAGGTATCTGATAGGGAAGACGAAGGTCTGTTTTTTATTTATAGTGCAGGTAAGGTGTTTGCAACAGAGTTACATATGTAATTGAATTTTAAACTCCATGTATCATTTTGTATGGGTCGGTTCTTCAAACCATACAGACAACTGCTCTAACTACTCCCTGTGTACGGCCTTATGCACTCCTCATGTGGGTAATACATTATTTAGAAGAAAGAAAGAAAGAAAGAAAGGAAGAAAATCCATTTAATTCAAACACACGAATGACGCAAGAAACAAATAAATAAATAAGGGACAAAACAAACAAACAATGAAAATAAAAATAAAAAAAACGCTGCAATTGCGTCACTCGTGCGTGAAAGGGACAGCGCTCAGCATAAATGCTGTGTCGCACACGCAGGCACGAGACAACAGCGCTGACCCACCACGCATCCTAGCTGGAACTACAAAAACTTAGACGCTGTTCCGGCATAAATACACTAAATAAATAAATACATATGTATAAGTAACTAGCTTCTGCCAGCGGTTTCACCCGCATCCCGTGGGAACTACTTCCCGTACCGGGATAAAAAGTAGCCTATAGCCTTCCTCGATAAATGGGCTATCTAACACTGAAAGAAATTTTCAAATCGGACCAGTAGTTCCTGAGATTAGCGCGTTCAAACAAACAAACAAACAAACTCTTCAGCTTTATAATATTAGTATAGATTATACTCCCCAATGTACTCCGTTATGTACTTCCTGAAGGGTGAACAGAACAACCGTCACTACTTCCTATATGTTATTGTTGGGAAGAAATAGCGCAACACATGTCTGTCTATTAGATTAAAAAACCGGCCAAGTGCGAGTCGGACTCGCGCACGTAGGGTTCCGTACCATCCAAACTAATATTCTATATATATATATATACTTATATTTATGGATATCGAGCAAAACTGAGCAAAAAAATCACGTTAGTTGTATGGGAGCCTCCCGAAATATTTATTTTATTCTAGTTTTCAGTATTTGTTGTTCTAGCGGCAACAGAAATACATCATCTGTGAAAAGGAGACCGCCAGAAATCCATATATCGTTGGGCCAAATGTGAACAGGAATCATTTATGTGTTATTTAATAGATAAAACACTTACATATCAATATCAGAAAGATTTTTTTCAAAAATCTATGGGAATTAGGAAGAAAATATGTTTTTGGGTCACTAGTTTAGGTTATGCGGCAAATGGTAAGAATTGTATTTATAAGGGTCCGTTCAGACAGACCGGCTCGGAGAGAAGAGCAAATTCTTAACACGTTGAAAATCGAGTACTTAGTATTTGCAGTAAGGTTTATCTTTGAATGTGCACTGCTTTTGTCATTAAGAATGCTCGAAGGCTCTCGGTGTGAAATAATAAGAGGAGCCGACCGACTCCGATCGTGTATTTTTTCTAGACGTTTGGCTCCGTTTGCATGCTCTCTAATGCTCGCGCAGACGATCGGCTCCGGTCTGTGTGAAAAGATAAATGCGCGCCGATGCTCTCCGACCCGGTCTGTTTGAACGGACCCTTATGCCAAAATGTATTGTAAATACAAACTGTCAAATAGACTGTCAAATAGAATTGATATGTTTTCGTTTTGAAACAGTCGTTGATACACGATTTTGAAAGATGTTATTGTTAAATCAATAAATAACTTACTAAAACAACAATAATTCATCTAATATCCTTTTTTCTTTTATAAACGATTATAATGTTCATGTCAAAAATGCTAAAACAAAATAGATAGTGTTTTTTAAATAACTTCTTTAGACCTACTAGTTTTAGAACGAACTTAAAATGACCTGACAGCTTGTTTACAGAGCTAGTTTTAGAACTACATTCAATTAAAAACCATATTTAAAATTATATTTTTTAGCTCATTCCGATAGAAAGTTATTATTGTTACATGTTCTTTTTAATCAGTAAAAAACGTAGTTTTTTTTTTATATACATATCGATTCTGTGCATACTTTAGCCCAATTTTGGCGGTCTCCTTTCAACTCTCTAACTATCACGGTTCATGAGATACAGCCTGGTGACAGACGGACGGACGGACGGACAGAGGAGCGAAAACAATAGGGTCCCGTTTTACCCTTTGGGTACGGAACCCTAAAAAAAATCTTAATACAAAATTAGATATACCATTTGCAATATACTTGATAAAAAACCCGTAACATATACATTATTATACATATGTACATTAATTACCTGTCATAACAATCTCCGTTGGTACCGATGGGCACATCGAAGTCGACGAGATGGTAGGCGTCGTACGGCTGACTCTTGCGCAGATCCCACTTGATGCCCGACCCGCGGAGCATTACGCCGCTGGAATGTAGTCAATATTTATGTAGTCAAATAGGTAAAAAAAATATTGTAGTTTAAAACATTTGAACGACTGCAAAAAGGGTGTTCAATTCGAAACTACGCAAATATGAAAAAAGAATTAAGAATTGGGTTGCACCAACTGTAACGACCATAAAATTAGAACTGGTTATGTTTTGGAGATTACTATAGTTAAATCGTGCAACCCACCCAAAGGTACCAGAACACCCACAGCATAAACATCCCTTTAATTAAAAAACAACTACAGTAGTTTAAAGAAAACTGTCGTTTATTTTGTTAGTGGACTAGGGGCCGTTCAAATATTACGTAAGCAGATTTATTACAATTATTTACCCCCCCAACCCCCTTGTCAGCAAAAGTAAGCAAAGCTTTTACTCCCTCCCCCCATGCTTACGTAAACATTTTTCAATACACTGACAGAAGAAATTTAGACAAGTGAACGGCGCGCGGTAATTCCCCGAATCGATTCTAAAGCGCGTGCCTAAACGTATTAGTGTATATTTGTGGGAATCCCCGAAAATGCGTTTCGTTTTCAAGCATAGACAATGTGAGGGTTGCCATTCGTGTAAAAAAGTAAATAACTATCGATGACGCAACGTAATCATCATCTGGACTCCCCTACCCCCCATGTCATCCAAAATAAGCAAAACAAAGACCCCCCCACCCCCTATAGTGCTTACGTAATACTTGAACGGCCCCCTAGGGCCAAAATACCTGAACCATAGTTATTCAAGTTCAGCTTATGCCATATCATTCCAGACTTTTTGTAGGACGCATGCATTGCAGCACTAATGCTATCAGCACGTTAAATTTTCCTCCTACAAAAAATCGGTCACCGACAAAATATCGGACGTGTATTACCTGAATCCATAGTTGAGCGCGTCTTGAGCAGTGACGACGCCAATATCCTTGGTGCGTTGAACCCAGATCCTGTTGGTGGTAAGAACATCTTCCACTTCGTCCAAACGCTCAGCGAATTTGGCGGCAAACTCGTATATGTCGTCCATTAGACCTAGGGGCATGTCCTGCAAGAATAAATATATTTATAACTAGCGACCCGCTCCGGCTTCGCACGAGTTAACAGTATTTCGGCACTATTTAATGTATGTTATTATACATAATAAACCTTCCTCTTTAATCACTCTATCTATTAAAAAAAACCGCATGAATATCGGTTGCGTAGCTTTAAAGATTTTAGCGTACAAAAGGACATAGGGACAGAAGAACCGACTTTGTTTTATACTATGTAGTGATGGGGCTCGTGGCTAAGTGACACATTGAGTCCGTGGATGGGTAAAGGAAGGATCGTTAAAATGTTGAGTATAAAAAATTATAGAATCCAAACCCAAACTCATTTTTTTTTTATATCAGATAGCACTATATTTTTATTTTTTTTGAAACTTTAAACTACTTAGTTGCACGGTTCCAGGACGTCTCGTTCTCACGAAAAGCGTCCCGGCTGTCTTCTGAACATATTTGACAGTCGTTACGGGTAGTCAGAAGCCAGAAAATCTGACATCCAGTTTTTTTAACGGTTGCCAGAGTAACTGGGTTGAGGAGACCAGACAGGCAGTTCCAGGTATGTAGACTGGATGCCAACCCCAACTTAGTTGAGTAAGTCAAAGACCAAACACTTTTATTGGTACTTTGTCATGTCAATTACATACTCCAATCAAATTATTATGTTAAAATGTTGAATTAAATTATAATATAGCTTAGAATATAGCTAGAACTTTTAACCTCTGTAAAAACTGGTACCACCTATGTTCTATGTTCTTTGCAAATAAATGTTTCTTTCTTTCGTTCTTTCCCCCCCTTCCACCGTTTTCTAATATTATGATAAGAAACATAAAATATTATGATACATAATAGGTAAAAGCTAAGCAAAAATCAACAAACTTACAAGAGAAACTCCTCCAGGCCTGATATAAGCCGCATGCATCCTAGCCCCGCTGACTCTCTCGTAGAACTCCATCATTTTCTCTCTCTCCTCGAACAGCCAGAAGAAGGGAGTCAGGGCTCCCACGTCTAAAGCATGAGTACCCACCGCCATGATGTGGTTTAATATGCGGGTTATTTCCGCGAAGAGAGCTGAAATATATAAAAAAGGATGTTTCAGAGTAACATCTATACTAATATTATAAAGCTGAAGAGTTTGTTTGTTTGTTATGTTTGTTTGTTTGTTTGAACGCGCTAATCTCAGGAACTACTGGTCCGATTTGAAAAATTATTTCAGTGTTAGATAGCCCATTTATCGAGGAAGGCTATAGGCTACTTTTTATCCCGGTACGGGAAGTAGTTCCCACGGGATGCGGGTGAAACCGCTGGCAGAAGCTAGTCTATACTAATATTATAAACCTGAAGAGTTTGTTTGTTTGTTTGAACGCGCTAATCTCAGGAACTACTGGTCCGATTTGAAAATTTCTTTCAGTGTTAGATAGCCCATTTATCGAGGAAGGCTATAGGCTACTTTTATCCCGGTACGGGAAGTAGTTCCCACGGGATGCGGGTGAAACCGCTGGCAGAAGCTAGTATTTTATTTTATCGAGGTACTTTTGTTACTGTTGTTTCCTCGGGACGCGGGTGAAACGGCGGGAAATAAAATACATATGTGTTTGAATACTTAAATTGCATAAAGAACCAGCCAGACAGTTTGGCTAATCTAAAGTTAATGTCATAAAGACTTCCTCCGTGTTTCGGAAGGTCGTTCGTTTGTAGATCTTCGACAGTAGTTACCGATAGTTAGAAATCTGACATCCCGTATTACTGTGTGGAGGTCATACCAGCAGTAGCTCTATTTAAAACTCGGAATAATACTAATAAGAACTTTGCGACAAACAATGAGGGTTATAAACTAATAATTACAATTAAAATCTACACAAATTTTATAAAGCTAAACTTGTTTGAACACGATAATCTGAAGCTGCATCTACGCTAGGAGAGCCGAGCACGAGCGGAGCACGAACCGAGCACAATTCGTCGTCGTGTGGACCAACTTACAAGCCTCTAACGAGCGCACTGCGAGCATTTCGTTCGTGCTCGGCTGCGTTCCGCCTGTTATCGGTTTTTGACGAACACAAAGGGATTTGCTAACAGTGATCGTTGTAGGTTCGTTGTACGTCCACACTTGACGCCGCGAACGACAAGCCGAGAACGGCTCCGCTTGTGCTTCGCTCGTGCTCGGTTCGTCTAGCGTAGTCCCGCCTTGAGGAACTACTTGTCTGATTTGAAAAATTCTTTAAGCATTCGATAGCCCATTTATAGAGGAAAGCTATCGGTTGCAATTTATCCGAGGATTCTCCCGAAACGCGAGTAAAACCTGCCAAAGCTAATCTATACTAATACTAGCTTTCGCCCGCGGTTTCACCCGCGTCCCGTAGCCGGATGGTGACAAAAACTATCCTAATATAGTAAGTTCAACTCAGTCGTGCGCGCGGCCTTATGTGTGGGTAACCCTTGTACATATACAGTGACTTTGTGTGCGTGACAAGAGGTACAGTCGGGTACAATACAGTTATTTAGGGGTTGTATACGGGTGTTTAAAGAAAAACAGTTATTACGTAATTTAATGTTTATTTATTTATAATAATTATGAATCGCTACTTGAAAAATCAAATGATGAATTTTTGGGATTCGCTACTCTCCAAGGTGAATTATAAATTCTGACTCCATGTCAAAATATCTATAGTATTCTTCTTTTTTCTTTTGTACATGTCGACAAGTATTACCCCACATCCCTTCATCAATTTGACTTAAACGTTCATTATTTCCGTCTTATTTTGGTCGACATTATGCGAAGCAATATAATTTTTTGAAATTCCCCACACATTTTGTTTACATTATTATACTAGATTAAACCTCTTTTTACATTCTTAGTCCACTATTTTATTTATTGTCCGCGTACCCCGAGCTAGAAAATATGTAAGGAGTATTTAATTCTTAGATACTGTCAATGTCAATTTGAAAAGACGTGTGAGAAAATAATGAAAAACTATAATAATAAAAAGCTTTGAACGTTGTTTCATTTTTTGAAACGCTTTACCTGACTCCTTAATAATTTCTCCGTGAATAACTAGTATTTTCGTAAACGACTGTACCCATAACAAAAAGCGATAAGAACACGTCATGCTCGGACGACGTCACTGTCACACGAATGAAAGTTGTATATTTACAAGCCGACGCACACATAGGGCCGCGCGCAAATCTGAGTTGAACTATCTATACCTTCTTCCGGGTCTAAGTTACCTCCCCTCTATTTTTCAGCCAAATCGGTCAAGCTGTTTTCATGTTATGTCGTGACAACGGAAAGCGGGTTTCATTTTTATATATATAGATGAGAAAAAAAAAAAGTCGTGGTGGCCTAGTGGGTAAAGAACCAACCTCTCGAGTATGTGGGTGTGGGTTCGATTCCAGGTCAGGCAAGTACCAATGCAACTTTTCTAAGTTTGTATGTACTTTCTAAGTATATCTTAGACACCAATGGCTGATAAAAAGGTGAAGGAAAACATCTTGAGGAAACCTGGACTATAAAGTCTGAAATCACCAACCCGCATTGAGCAAGCGTGGTGATTAATGCTCAATCCTTCTCCTTGTGAGAGGAGGCCTGTGCCCAGCAGTGGGACGATAAAAAAAAGGCTGTAACAGTAACATATATAGATTATAAAGAGGAAATCTTTGTTTGTTTGTTTGGTTGTAATGGATAAACTCAAAAACTACTGGACCGATTTTAAATATTCTTTTACCATTAGAAAATATCTGCGAGTAACATAGGCTATATTTTATTCTGGTGCGGGCAGTAGCTCCCACGGGACGCGGGTGAAACCGCGGGAAAATGGCTAGTATAGATAAATAAATCAAATACTAATACTTACTTCTAATATACTTGGCCCGCAGAGGAATATCGATGTTGAGCAGTTTCTCGACTGCCAGGCTGTAGCACTGCTCGTTGCACATCATGGAGACATAGTCCAGCCGGTCGAAGTAGGGCAACGCCTGGGTGTAAGTCTTGTATTCTATGAGTTTTTCTGTTCCTCGGTGAAGGAGCCCGATGTGGGGGTCTGCTGCACGGACCGTCTGTTGATGTGAAATGGTAATTGTTAGAAATATATTTGACTAGCTTCTGCCAGCGGTTTCACCCGCATCCCGTGGGAACTACTTCCCGTACCGTGATAAAAAGTAGCCTATAGCCTTCTTCGATAAATGGGCTATCTAACACTGAAAGAAATTTTCAAATCGGACCAGTAGTTCCCGAGATTAGCGCGTTCAAACAAACAAACAAACAAACTCTTCAGCTTTATAATATTAGTATAGATTGTAATGTGTTACAATATTATTGTAAAAATGTAAAAATGTAAAATTTTTATTTAGGCAGTTCAATCTGTCTATAGCACTTCAAGGTTGGGAGTGAACTTAAAAATAGCAAATACAGGGCTATGCAGAAAGGAACAACGGATGTTCATACAGCGTACCTCTCCGTCCAACTCGAGTACGAGACGCAGCACTCCGTGGGCAGCCGGGTGCTGTGGTCCGAAGTTCAGCACCATGTTGCGAACCTGCTTCTCACCAGGAGTGATGATACCTGCAGAATTCAGTACGTAAATGAGAAGATTTCCGTCATAACAAGGGGCTTTTGCCATTACGGTGTAAATAAAGTTTAAGTTTTAAAATCATAGTTATTGTTTTTAGGGTTCCGTACCTACCGAAAGGTAAGACGGGACCCTATTGTTTTCGCTGCTCTGACCGTCCGTCCGTCTGTCACCAAGCTGTATCTCATGAACAGTGATAGTTAGAGAGTTGAAATTTTCACAGATGATTTATTTCTTTAGCCGCTATAACAAGAAAATATCTAATACTGAAAACTAGAATAAAATAAATATTATCTCCCATACAACAAACGATTGCTGATTTTTACTCAATATGGATTACGGCAACAGGTAGATGCCTGAAATATTCACAGAATATGGAATGCATTATAAACGTATTATAATTATGGAACGTTTTAAAAATAATACTATGGAACCCTTTGTGCTTGAGTCCGACTCGCACTTAACCCTATTGCTGCCTACATGCTGCATAACCAGCCTGCCATCTGTCCGGGTTTCCCCGGCTTTGTACTAGTTTATAATAGTAAATGGATTAAAAATTGGTTCTTGTTTTAATTGTTCATTTTGTCTTTGTTTGGGGAAAATATGCGATTTATTATAAGCTAGCTTCTGCCAGCGGTATCACCCGCATCCCGTGGAAGCCTCTGCACGAACCCGGATAAAAAGTCGCCTATAGCCTTCCTCGATAAATGGGCTATCTAACACTGAAAGAATTTTTCAAATCGGACCAGTAGTTCCTGAGATTAGCACGTTCAAACAAACAAACTCTTCAGCTTTATAATAATAGTATAGATGTTGAGGTTTTTTTAAATGTTTGTCTGGATTTGGCGAAATTTGAGATAGTAGCCCTATGCATAACCCACATTATTGCCAAGATTAATTTAAACCCCTTCAGCTGTACGAGACAGTCACAAACACACACACACACAACCTTTCCTTTACAATACATATAAGTGTGATGATGTACTGACCGTTGTAAGGAGGATGTTTCAGCAAGGAGGTGACTTCGTCAGGGTACATGACGGCTCCCTCGAACTGCTTCACGTACTCCTCGTCCGGCATCCATCTGTGGGCCTTACGTTGGCTGCTGTAAATGACAATAGTTAGTTTCAGCCTTTTTATCGTCCCACTGCTGGGCTGCGGCTTCCTCTCACATGGAGAAGGATTCAACGTTAATCACCACGCTTGCTCAATGCGGGTTGGTGATATCAGACTATATAATCCAGGTTTCCTCGAGATGTTTGATGACAATTTTTGATGTAAAATGAACTAGTTTAATTTTATTTTGTTTGATAACTTTAATAATACCATACATGTAGCCGATATCAGTGGCCAACTATTTTTTGTATATATTTGAAAATGTAAAAATGTGCTATAAAATAGATAAATGACAACTGCTTCTTAGGCTCAAGATTACCTACAGTATAAACATTTGTTTTTCTTTGAAACTGTTTACTTTGAAAATTGAATGCAAAAATCATAGTAATCATGTTTTAAGAAAACTGACATTCCTGTTTTTGGTGAACTTAGGCCTTTTACTGTGGTGTGATTATAGAATTTGATGTACTGAAAGAATAGGATATACTGTTGAAGCACCATTTAACTTTTGGGTTATTTCAGTTGATATAATCAATAATTAACAGTGTACTAAGGTTAATTCTGTAGTCAGAAATAAAGAACACCTTAATAAATATTTAGAAGCACTATGTTTCTGATAAGGAATAACAGAAAACTATCATCATCATTGAGTTCATTGCAGTGAAGAGAGGAAAAAACGACAAACTGTCGATCACTGAAAATGATAGCTCAAACAGTTTACGCACATATTTGAAGTTAAATACGCGTAATTTTGTTACTCGTCTTATTGATACTCCACTAAAACATTACTTTTTCTAACAAATTCGACGTTTTTGTTAGGTTTTTAACCTCAAACGTTACATAATTTTTGTATCACAATAACACAGGATTATTGGTTTATAACTATATTTAAATGCTATATACACTCACTTCACATTGTAAAGTGCTGGCAAATTCTTTGTAAGGGCTACGGTTTGGCCCAAATTTTGCGATTTTCGCAGCAAAACATTGATTAAAGAGGCCATTTTTGACGGGACTGCGTTCCGTTCGAAAATAAGAAAATGATCGGGACGTCATCTTTTGACAGTACAGAGTTTTTCGTTTGAGAATCGAAACAAAACTTGTCAATCAAAAAAATAAACCCATTATTATAATAATAAAGTGGAATGTTTCATATTATCATAATTCAATTCGTTATAGAAATGTAACAGCGACGACTCGTCGTTGTACTCGTACGCCGTTGTAAATTCTAAAAAAACATGACTAATAAAAAAACATACAATTATGCTTGTAAAGAAACAATATTGGAAGTTGCATTCCGGGTTAACGAAATAATTTGTATAATCATCGGCATTCGGCAGGAATATTGAGCGCTGACACCTGCGCAGAAGTGATTTATTGGGTCCCTTTTGTGGTATGAAGTGAGGCACGGGGGCGGAGTAAAGCGGTGATTGGCGTGATTGGCCCACAGTCGCGTCATAGCCGTCACCACGCCGCACAGTGGTCCGGATTTTCAAAAAGGTGGACATAGGATCGAAAATGCATATTTAACTCAACTAAAAATTGTTTCGTATAGGAAATTTAACACTGATTAATACTTATTACTACAACTTTTCAAAAAAACTGCTCCTTCACCTAAAAAAAAATATTGAAAATAAAAATGTATGGGAGAAAATCTATTTTATTTTTTTTCTCCGTTCAGTATCAAAGTATAGCAACCAAATCTTATATTCTGGTAAGTACCTATTGTTCTTAATACGACAAAATATAAATTGCTTGCGTATCCCTGCGGCCTTGGCGCCTACGATGCTTCAAAGTTTACAATTTTAAACTTGAATTATCTTAACATTATTAACGAGTTTTTCTGAGTTTTTCTATTGAAATTAATACAGAATATCATTTTTAATAAAAAAAAAGCCCCCCGCGCGCACCAACCGTGTTTTTGGCTCGCCCCTACTACTTGGGACTTAAATATACTACTGCTGAAATGACAGTATACTTTTGTGTAGTATACAACTTTGCCGAACCCTTCGGGGATTATCTTTAATGCGTGACTGCCCTAATTGACCTCCTCAACCCAGTTACCCGGGCAACACAATACCCCTTGGTGAGACTGGTGTCAGACTTACTGGCTTCTGACTACCCGTAACGACTGCCAAAGATGTTCAATAACAGCTGGAACCTACAGTTTAACGTGCTTGCTTGCATGATTGATATTGCTTGTATGATATTCACGACCTCTTCGAAATTCCTTATTTCTTGCTTCGCCCGCTTCTTCGGAAAGAATGCTAATTGGTATGAGGCCAAAGTGATGACAAATGTCTGCACCGTATATGAGTAGCTTGTGTAAATGCACAAAGATCTCAGCTGTTTCTCTGCAATAACTCCTGAATTTTTCAATATCTATAGCACATCCTGATGAAATCGTTTGAAGAATAACCGCAAAATGTTTTAGTAGGCCTTTGTCAATTTTAGTTATTTCGGCAGATTTATCATAATCTCTAAAAAACCTGTTTGCTGTTCGAATTCTTCTTGTGTCAAATGTTTCTTCGCAGCTTTTAGTTGCTTGTTAGCACCTCGTGTAGTTCACAACCCAAAGTCCATGTTGTAAGATATATGTAGATTACACTCCATACAACGAATCCACATATGAAGAGTAGAAAGTCCATATTTATAAACATCATCTCGAACAGGTCTTGAAAATACTTCTGACAGCTTGTTCATCTCGGTCGGCTTAGCAAGGCAAATATTGCAGGCAGATGCAGACGAAGTGTGCGTTATAATAGTGGCTACTTTTCCGTCGATCATTGTCATATGAAGCTCGTGACTAATCTCTAGCCCTGCCCATTTTGTAGAATCGATGTTATTAGGGTTCCGTAGTTCCCTACCTAAAGGGTAAAACGGGACCCTATTGTTTTCGCTCCACTGTCCGTCCGTCCGTCTGTCACCAGGCTGTATTTCATGAACCGTGATAGTTAGAGAGTTGACATTTTCACAGATGATGTACTGCTGTTGCCGCTCTAACAACAAATATGAAACCTAGAATCAAATAACTATTTTGGGTGACTCCCATACAACAAACGTGACTGTTTTGCTAATTTTGGCTCAATTTCGATAAATATATATATATATATACATATATAGAATATTATTTTTGATGGTACAGAACCCTTCGTGCGCGGGTCCGACACGCACTTGGCCGGTTTTAATTATTTATTCCTTCAATGCAGCTTCTTCTTGCTTGATGTATTCTGCTGTCTCTTTACAAAACTCGAACTTATAGGCCTGCAATAATGTGTTGAAGAAGGTGCTGGGTTTTCCCATATGGTTATATTATTTGAAACTAATTTAAGAGGGACAATACTTGACATGAAAACCGATGAATCACTGAAGTCTACATCTTCACTCCTTTGTGAACTTCGTTACGGGTAGTCAGAAGCCAGTAAGTCTGACACCAGTCTTACCAAGGGGTATTGTGTTGCCCGGGTAACTGGGTTGAGGAGGTCAATTAGGGCAGTCACGCATTAAAGGTAATCCTCGAAGGGTTCGGCAAAGTTGTATACTACACAAAAGTATACTGTCATTTCAGCAGTAGTATATTTAAGTCCCAAGTAGTAGGGGCGAGCCAAAAACACGGTTGGTGCGCGCGGGGGGCTTTTTTTTTATTAAAAATGATATTCTGTATTAATTTCAATAGAAAAACTCAGAAAAACTCGTTAATAATGTTAAGATAATTCAAGTTTAAAATTGTAAACTTTGAAGCATCGTAGGCGCTAAGGCCGCAGGGATACGCAAGCAATTTATATTTTGTCGTATTAAGAACAATAGGTACTTACCAGAATATAAGATTTGGTTGCTATACTTTGATACTGAACGGAGAAAAAAAATAAAATAGATTTTCTCCCATACATTTTTATTTTCAATATTTTTTTTTTAGGTGAAGGAGCAGTTTTTTTGAAAAGTTGTAGTAATAAGTATTAATCAGTGTTAAATTTCCTATACGAAACAATTTTTAGTTGAGTTAAATATGCATTTTCGATCCTATGTCCACCTTTTTGAAAATCCGGACCACTGTGCGCCGTCACACGGGGTTCGTTATTTGCTGCGGTTGCACGCACCTCACGACGAGTACACTTCCGGCCAATTTATTTGACACCAATTGTTATAAACTACATCGTTTCTAATTATCTGGTAAGTTACAAATCAATTTATGCGAATTTATTATTAATAAATAAATATTCATTCATAAGCCGTGTAGCGACGGCTTAAGAATACATATGTCGCTACCCCTTCTTCCAGTGGGTGTCGTAGAAGTCGACTAATGGAGTAAAAAATGCACCGAACACCTGTGCGAGAGAAGGAAAACTCGGAAAAAAACCCTCTATCAACCCGTCTGGCCAGCGTGATAGCAGTAGGCTAAATTCCTCTATGTGCAGAACGATCTCAGTGGCGTGCACTTGGAGAGGCCTATGTCCAGCAGTGGACTGCGATAGGCTGATGATGATGTGATGTAAATATTCATAGTTTGTAATTATGCCAAATATATTTTTCATTCATCTATTTTATTTCTTCAAAAGTGTATTGGAGAAAGTTTATCGATACACGTTTATTATTACTAGGGCTGCCATTCGTCCGGGTTTCCCCGGATTTGTCCTCGTTTGGAGCCCGTCCGGGGGCCGTCCGGGCGGGGTTTCAAAAAGTGTCCGGGGAAAACCCGGACACTTTTAATGTAAGGAATTTAAGTATATGGGAATAGTAAATGGATCAAAAATTAGGTCTTGTTTTGTTTTAATTTTTTTCGGCTTCGTCCGGGAAAATATGCGGTTTACGCCAAATGTCCGGGTTTTTTGAATTTTTGTCCGGGCTATGCGAAATTCGAGATGGCAGCCCTAATTATTACACATTTGTTATTACTGTTCTTGGTAGTAACCAATATACCTATACAAGCTGTTGATTTGCATCCGTGCCATAGTCAAGGACGTAATTATACTAATGATTCTCAACCCAAATCAACAAAAAAATTGGTACAAAAATTTTTGGTTTTTTTTTTTTCGGAAATCCGTCAATGTCATCTAGCCGTATTTAAACTTGGCGCGTGTGTTACTGGCCTTAGAACCGTGCTGCGCCCTCACACAAACGCAAACACAAAGCATACGCAACGATTATTCATAAATTTCATTCATAAAATTGGATTACTTCTGAAATACTATGACATAACAATGACAAAAAAAGCAGTGCATATTAGCTATTTCCCGTCTACTGTAATTCCAATCGATTATTTACGTATTTTAAGTTCTCCTCCTGAAGTATGGCACAAATGCAAATCAACACCTTGTATAGCGAGTATGGTAAGTTGTATATTATTCTCGCCGCTCGTGTGAGTATCTCGCCTCGGATGCAATATAGTTATCGGTACGGATAATGAGCCCTCGGCGGGAGAGTGGGGATCGCTTTGCGCACCGTACACTGATGGCAATAAACCAATAAATCACTTCTGCGCAGTCAGGGCTCAATATCCTAGCCGATGATTATAACAAACACTCCCGACTTCTGTTTCTCTTCTTTATCGAAATGTGCTGTACTTTAATAAAGCTTTTATTTTGTACAATTCATGTTTATTTAAATTCTTTTTAGGTATAAGATGCCAAAAATAAACACCGTTTTAAATAGTCAAGCCAGAAAACTGGTTTACCATGTAAACTGTTTTATGAGAAAAGAGGCTGAAGAAGGAACCAGAAATTTAAAACAAGTTCAAAAAAGAACAGCGGAGGCTACGAACACATCTGTTGCAACTGTGAAGCGAATTCTGAAAGAAAGTAGTGAGTTTCTTTATGTATTTAGAACACCAGGAAAAAAACGACCAAGAGCAAAACCTGTCACAGGTGTTGATAATTTCGACCAGGGTGTAATAAAAAGGTGTATACACAATTTTCATATCACGGAAAGAGAATTGCCTACTGTAGCAAAATTGCGAAGAAAACTGCAGCAAGATATAAATTTTCAAGGCTCTGAACGAAGTTTGGGGAGAATTATAAAAAGTTTAGGCTTCAAGTTCAAGAATACGGAAAATAATAAGCAGGTGCTCATAGAGTCCTCAAATATTCGATTAAAAAGAATTGAATATTTAAAAAGAATGTGCCAGTATAGACATGAAGGAAGGCCTATAGTGTATACGGATGAATCATATGTAGATCCTTCTCATTTGACTCCCAAAGGGTCAGATGAGTCAACTAAAGGTATTAAAAAACTCATTCCAAAAGGACAGCGGGTAGTCATAGTTCATGCCGGGTCCGAAACAGGTTTTATTCCAAACGCATTACTTTCATTTAAAGCAGTTATTAAGACAGGCGACTACCGCGACAATATTAATTTTGATACCTATGAGAAATGGCTGCGAACTCAATTAATACCTAATCTGCTAAGTAATTCCGTCGTGGTAGTTGACAACGCTCCCTACCATAATGAACAGCACGACCCGGCACCAACATCAGATGCGAAAAAATCAGAACTTCAAGCCTGGTTAACGGAAAAAGGCATTGAATTTAGTGAGGATATGTTGAAACCGGAGTTATACGACCTTGTAAAATCTAACAAATACAAGTATAAGAAATTCAGCGTAGACAGATTATTGGCAGAATATAACCATGAAGTAATTCATCTACCTCCGTATCATCCAGATCTCAATCCTATTGATATGGCATGGGCTACGATTAAAGAGTTCATATCCAGGAACAACGTTACTTGTCCCACCAAAGAAGTGACTGAATTAATTAAAGAAACTGTAGAATTAATGGGTGCAAGCGAGTGGAGTATGTTCTGCGAAAAAGTAAAAAATATTGAAGAGGAGTACAAACAAAGTGATTATGTTATTGATAGTTTAACAGAGGAATTGATTATTAATGCCGACTCCGATAGTGATAGTGACTTTAGTGATAGTGATGACGACGATAGTGATGATGATGGAAATCCAACTGCCAGTACCTACTAGTTTAATTGTGGAAAGCGATTTAATGGAAGCTGTCACACCCATATCACCGTAGCGTTCCGCCACTAACCGACTACGAAGCGTATAATTTTTAATATCTCATAAAATACATTTTTCTTTTTATAAAAAAATGTTTTTCATTTCATAAATAAATAAATTAAATTCGAGTTCTAAAATGTTAACAAAAAACGTAGGTACCAAGGTACGTAGTAGTTTTTTTTGTATTATTTGTCAAACTAGATTTAACCGAAACTTTAAATTAGAAACACTTGATTACCTAATTCCATCCCAATTTCCATTTCTCAATTAAATAAATCATTATAAAATCTTTCTTTAAATCATTGAGCCAGTATGAAATTACGTAGGGAACTTAGGAAAAAATAAATAATAAAAGGGGGTGTTCTTCCGCCGAGCGCTCAAGATCCGTGCCGGTATCTGTACTTATATTCTCCCATATTTTATTTCGTTTTAAATATTTAAATTATGTTCTGACATGTTTTTGTATAAAACTACTTGTCTACAACTAGAACTGAGACTAAGTTTAACCTCGTGACTATTTTGCTTTATTAAAGACTAGCCGTTTTCCCGCGGTTTCACCCGCGTCCGCGTGGGAGCTTCTGCCCGCACCGGTATAAAATATAGTCTATGTTACTCGCAGATAATATAGCTTTCTAATGGTGAAAGAATATTTAAAATCGGTCCAGTAGTTTTTGAGTTTATCCATTACAAACAAACAAAGTTTTCCTCTTTATTATATTAGTATAGATATAAAAAAGAAAGACTTAAGCTTTCACGTGAAAACTACTGCACCGATTGAAATAAACTTAGTTACACCGATAGTTTATATCTATAGTCAGAGAATGGACATAAACACATGGCTACTATCTTCTATTCTAGAGATGCCGAAACTGCTGCAAAACGGCTACTTTCAAAATAAAACACAATATTTCACAATAATTTTATTACAAACGTCCAGTTTATTTTGCGTACATACAAAACACAATGTCCTTATCATTTCTTATAAATATATCGGGCGTGTCATACCTAATCACATTAAATCCTATCCTTTATGATATTCTATGGCGAATTGTAAACAAAATTAACCTAATCCCTTCAGTGGTTTGGCCACAGGAGTCAGTTTTCGTTTTCATAATTTACAACATCATGTGTAAAGCAGAGATAAAGTTAAGAGTATCGAATGTTTTGACCGATTGGCAGCTGTCAGTTTTCACGGGAGAATTTCCGTTGTTTGTACTGACTGACTCTTATATGGTGTTCTTATTCTCGCACATTTTTATTGTATTTACTTTATTTGATTATTTTTATTTATGTCAATGAACATATAATTAACGTATTTAATTTAATGTGATTAGGTATGACACACTTTGTATATATAATATGTAAAGAGTTTATTTAACTCGCTTCTGTTGTCTCTGGCGGTAGATATCATTGGCGGGCGGCGCCACGCCGAGTTCCTCCTCATCTGAATCCTCACCCATTTTCCTTCGACGAGCCTGGGGAAATTAAAATGTAAATTAATCACAATCCTACTCTTCCGTAAGTAGTAATACACGCGCAATTATCAGCGGTACTTAGTGAAAATATAATAATTTTATATTATTTGGATTTCACTACATTAGTGACGTGTCGTTCCGTTCCGTTTTCGCTTTCAATCCTACTTATATTATGTACACGACATTTTTTAAGCATTTATGTGTGTCTATATGTTTGTTAGGCCCAAATACACCGACAACTTAAACGTTATTTTCTTAAAACAACCGTTTAATATGAATTTTTACGTTCAAGTTTCATATTCAAAAGTCGTTATCAAAAAACAGACACAATGTAAACAAATCACCGACATTGTAAATAACATTGTCGGTGAATTTGAACTTAAATGGATTATGATGAAACTTGGCAGCGATATACCTTACAGATCACCATAACATATTATAGGCTACTTTTTATGTATATAAAGGAAGAAATTCTTTGGGCCGCGGGCAAAACCGCGGTTTAAAATTGATAAGGCTGGTATAAACATGAGCTGCCATATTGTGTCATTTCTAACCAATACTAGCGACACGCTCCAGCTTCGCACGGCGTAACAGTATTTCCCCACTATTTGATGTATGTTATTGTACATATAAACCTTCCTCTTGAAACACTCTATCTGATAAAAAAAACCGCATGACAATCGGTTGCGTAGTTTTGAAGATTTAAGCGTACAAAGGGACATAGGGACAGAAAAAGTGACTTTGTTTTATACTATGTAGTGATGTTCAAATTTTATTTAATAAACATCATCTGCCATTTTCTAACTATGTTGGGGAATGCAGCTGTATGGTCATAAATTAATAAGTAAAATGAAGAAGTAAACAAATTAAATTATTCACCTTGCTAGCGACAGTAGTGATTCCCTCGTCGTCTACGATCCAGTGCACTGAGCGCGCTAAGTCGAACAGTTTCGTGTCACAGCCGTTCTCTTGCGTCGGCGCCGGCGCTGGAGAAAAACATGCAAAAATTCATATTTAATAACTGTAAAGGGAAAGTAAGTACCAAAAAACATTGTTAATATTAAATTGGACCAGTGGCGGATTTACAAATTTGCCGCTAGTAGGCCATTAAATTTTTGCCGCCTGTAATGATTGTGAACTTAATGATATTTCTGTCAGTTACTAGATTATTTTTGCAACCCTCTATGTACCGAAGAGTTAAATGTTAACAAGTTTATATGACAGCGACTTTGAAGCGTAAAACCTCTGTAACTTTTAAACGGCTCAATCAATTTTCATCGCCCGTAAGGCGATTGTTCTTAGACACCTGTAGTAAAAAAAAAACTAAATTGAAACCGGTTCATTCGTTCGGGTGCTAGTGGCGGTGTAGCACCGGGTGGCACCCGGGGCGGACTACCTATTGAGCACCCACCCAAAAAAAAACGACAAATGTAAAAACGTTACTGCTCCAAAACTCAACAATTTTGTACCAAAACGAGATTTTAAAAAAATTGCCGTAAAGTGAAAAAGTCGCGAGCGAAGCGAGCGCGAATTTTTTTGTTTTTGGGACACAAAAATACCTACCCAAACAAGTGTGGAAAAAAACCACTCCAAAGAGAAGAAGCCGCGAGCGTAGCGAGCGCGAAATTTTTGATTTATGGATCGCAATAATACCTAAAGAAATCCGAAAATAGTCACTGTCAAGTGAAGGCGCGAGCGCAGCGAGCGCGAAATTTTTTGAGTCTTGGAACACAAAAATACTCAAACAAGTTTGAAAAAAAACCAGTGTAAAGTGAAAAAGCTGAGAGCGCAGCGAGCGCGAAATTTTTTGAGTTTTGGGACACAAAAGTGCTCCACCTCATAAACAGCTTTGAAATCGTCAGTGTAGAGCGTCAGTTGTTTTTGCTACTTCGGTGCTTTAACTTTTTGTTAGATTGAGGACTCAAAGAGCGCAGAATAAACCAGGAATTATGATTATGATGAAGAATGATTATATGATGGAAGGATGATTTTTTATTTTATTTTTATTGAAACGCTATTGGAATATTTAAAAAATCATGATCACGTAACTACCTAAGTATATATTACAGTGCGTTTATTACTCGTTTATTTATACATGGATTGTGTACTCATATACTTAATTATAAAAAAAAACCTGTAAAAATATAGCTAAATTTGCCGCCCCTCTAAATCTGCCGCTCTAGGCACTGGCCTACTTGGCCTATTGGTAAATCCGCCACTGAATTAGACTAAACAAACTAAAACAGGAGTAGCAATTTTGTTGCTGGGGAGTTTGTTCCACCACTTCTTCTTCCCAGCAAAAACACATAGGAAGTGGTGAACGGCGGGCGTTTTGGGGGCTGTCTTTTGTAAATTTTGACGTTCGAAAAATGCTGATTTTCAGCCTACTTTGAATAAATGACTTTTGATTTTTTAAATTCTTACAGGACCTAGCCTGTAAATAGGTTCAGAGCCATCACTTTTTTCATGATTTAATGGTGCCCCGCAATTTACGTAGTAGTAGGACGTCCACCAACAAGATGAACCTTAAAAAGAGAAAGAGACAAGACCTTATAAAGGTCGTCGGAAGACGCTGGATGCAGGTCGCCTCCAACAGGTATCTGTGGAGATCTAAGGGGGAGGCCTATGTTTAGCAGTGGACATCCTATGCCTGAAATACTGCAATCAGTCTCGTCATGGACATTCAGCAATATGTAGATTATTATTGCAACTCTTTGTGGTCCAAGTCCAGCGACATAGCCACTTCAATGTAGAGGACATATATTTATAACTATAACGTATATATTTTAAACACTATATCGGGTGTGTCGTTCACAATCACATTAAATGAAATGCGTTAATATACTGGTTAATATATGTCGATTAACACAAAGAAACGGCTGGCAGGAGCTGGATGCGAGAAGCCGAAAATAGATCTCAGTGGCGTGCACTTGGAGAGGCCTATGTCCAGCAGTGGACTGCGATAGGCTGATGATGATGATGATGAACACAAAGAAAAAAGAAAAATACGTAAATATAAAAAAATGAATCTTTCAAACAAAGTAAATAGAATAAAAATGTGCGAAATTTAGAACACCATATAAAAGTCAGTCATTACAAACAACTGAAATTCTCCCTTGAAAACTGACAGCTGTCAACTGATCAAAACACTCGATACTTCTAACTTTATTTCTGCTTTACACATGATGTTGTAAATTATAAAAAACAAAAAATGACTCCTGTGGTTAAACCACTGAATGGATTAGGCCGCCATAGAATATCATAAAGTATATGTGGTAGGATTTAATGTGATTGTGAACGAAACACCATGTATATAGTACTCACGCTTGTCCGGCAGCGAGATCCTGTTGAAGAGCTGCATGAGTCGGTCGACGGCGACGAAGGGGCCGCGGTAGGACGGCGGCGGCGGCATCAGCGTGCACAGGTGTGCTGCCGCCGGGGGCATCGGGAATGTGCCGCCTGGGGGTAGGGTAGATAGATTAGTTATAAATATGAGGGTAGAAACACATTGACACAAAAAAAAATTCAAGACCTCCTCTTTTTTGGGAAGTCAGTTAAAAACTGGCCAAGAGCTTATGGGGCCACTTAGCCAACACTGAGCAATGCATCTCTTTCTAGGACAGGGTTTTATTTTCTTAAACTTTTTACAGTTACGAACCACAAACAATTCCACGGATCCGCCAAATATATTTTTGGAAATAAAAAAATAACCTTCGTACCTTCGCCACGTCTCGTCGAGTTTACTACACAATTTCTTAATATATTTATACACTCTCTGCAGACAGTAAAAGTCAACTGCGAACCTCTTATACTTGTGACCTCACTTTGAGAAATCTGAGCAATCATCTAGGGGAACCAATTATTGTAAAAAGAACAATTTACGTCTAGTCTAGTCCAGTTGAGCTAAATTCCATACAATCTGTCCATTGTCCGTTACAAAATTTTAGAAATTTTCACGTTTTTAATCGTTACCTGGTATAGGATGTTCCCCGGGCAGCGGGTTGACCTTGGGTTTGTAGGGTATCATCTGACTCGTGTCCGGACGAGCTATGTCTTTGTTGGGGTCGTTATCTCTGCAACAACACATATACATAAGTGTAAAATTTTGAATTTTGAGGATGTGAGATAGTGAGGAAGCGAGTGAAACCGCGAGAAACAGCTATTTACATAATTGCAAAAATAACTCTCTCAGCATCCACGCCAAAACTACTGGATCAATTTAAATGAAACTTCGTACACAGATAGTCTAGAACCTGAGAAAGGAGAGGCTTTTATACGGTTAAGGAAAGTAGTTCCTTCGGGATGCGAGGAACAGCATTTATCACACAATATAAGTCAAGTCTAAGTCAAAATTATAATAAAATCATAAATTATCATTTCCTAAATGATAAGAAGCAATATTTAGTTTTAAGGTAATTTGCTTCGCCCTCACAGGGTGGTGTGTTTAGTTGTAAGGAATTCTGTAACTTTGTGCATTATGCAATAAACAAATAAGAAGTAACATACTTCTGTCCAAGTATAACGGCGGCTAGTTCAGGCGATATGCCCGCTAGAGGTCCTCCCAGAGCCCAGGACTTGTTCGACATTGACGCCACCTGTTATACGACAAACAAAATTAATTATTTAGATATGGAGAGAATCTGGTTTTGGGGTCGATTTTCTTCTAAATACTCAGGACGGAGAGGCTACACCAAAGCAGAGTGGAGAAGTTTTTAAACAAGCAATAGAATTTCTCCGTTCAGAAATACAAATTTTGGGTGCCATTTTAGTGGGCCTAAACTAAATTTAGTAAGTCGAAAATTATGCTGAAGTCATCTAAATAATTATCATAAAAACTGTATTATTATAATTTTAAAAATAAACTACTGCATAAAATAGTGATTCGATGGATTAAGTAATTGTTAGTATTGTATTTGCATAAACTTTTAAGTTTCATTTTATAATAAGACAACAAATAAAATGACAAGATTTTTGTCTTTAGATAAATGGAGTATAGTATAGAATAAATACTAACCTCTGTATACCCAATAGATTTGAGCTCAGCAATGCTGCAAGGATACAAATCCAGAAACTTATATCTGTCCACCAGTTGAGCTGTCTCCTTGCCTTCAAACTCTTTAATCTATAACATAAAAGAGAAGAAAAACGAAGTTAGTCAACTTTATCTTAACTGCATGATGAATTTGTGATTTGTGAGTAATTTTAGTTTATTGCGAGCGAATATCTGTAAACACGTGGTGGCCTAGTGGGTAAAGAACCAACCTCTCGAGTATGAGGGTGTAGGTTCGATTCCAGGTCAGGCAAGTACCGATGCAACTTTTCTAAGTTTGTATGTACTTTCTAGGTAAATCTTAGACACCAATGGCTGATAAAAAGGTGAAGGAAAACATCTTGAGGAAACCTGGACTATAAAGTCTGAAATCACCAACCCGCATTGAGCAAGCGTGGTGATTAACGCTTAATCCTTCTCGTTGTGAGAGGAGGCCTGTGCCCAGCAGTGGGACGATAAAAAGGCTGTAACAGTAACAGTAACAACATCTGTAAACAAAAAAGATTTTTAAGAAAGTCTGTAACAAATAATATGAAAAAGAAAATATTTTGAGAAGAGCTCGTGGCTAAGTAACACCCGCACTGGTCAATCGATCGTAAGGTTGACCAATGTAGATTGGTGACCTGATCATAACGAGTTCCTCCGTCTTTTGGAAGATATGTTAAATAGCAGCCGGGACCAATGGCAGTCATTGGAACATCTTTGGCAGATGTTACAGGTAGTCAGTAGCCATAAAGTCTGACAACCAGTCTTACCAAACAGTATCAGTTTTTCCCAGTAGCTGGGTTGGGCTGAGGAGGTCAGATAGGCAGTGACTCCATGTAGCACACTGGTACTCAGTTGCTGCACAGACTAGAAACAAACTCCAAAATAGTTGGAAAAAGCCTAGTCATTCTTCTTATAATGAAACCCACCTTCTTCAGCACAGCCTGTCTTCTCTTCTCGACCTTGACAATGCTGACCAGGTCTCCGATATTGGACTCGAACTCCAGGAACCGGTTCCATATGTCCACCTGACTCTCCGGTTTCAGACTGGCTGATGATAGCACTCGCTCCAGTCAGAAGCCAGTAAGTCTGACAACCAGTCTTACCAAGGAGTATCAGGTTGCCCGGGCAACTCTGTTGAGACCAGGATGTCTGACAAGCAGACTTACCAAGAGGGCTGCCCGGGTAACTGAGTTGAGGACTTCAGATAGGCAGTCTTTCCGTGTGGCACACTGGTACTCAGCTGCATCTGGTTAGCCTGGAAGCCAACCCCAACATAGTTGGGAAACTGCCAGTCACATTAGAAACTTATAGTTAGACCCACCTTCTCCAAAACAGCCTGTCTCCTCTTCTCGACCTTGACAATGCTGACCAAGTCTCCGATATTGGACTCGAACTCCAGGAACCGGTTCCATATGTCCACCTGACTCTCTGGCTTCAGACTGCCTGATGATAGCACTCGCTCGAACAGAACCCGGGTGTTGTTGTCCTCTGAAAAAATGAGAAGAGTTATGTTAAGAATGCACCTAACTTTGACGTTTCGAAAGAGCTTTTAAAGGGCTATTTGAAATAAAAAAAATTGAGTTTGAGTTTAAACAATCTATAAGTACAAATATATATTTGTATCTTTTTGTAATATATTGTAGTTTCGCCAGTGAAAACGCGGGAAACAGCTGGATATGCTCAATTTAAATAGGAAATAAATGTTTTATTACAGGCAACTAGGGCCCATAGTTGTAGACCCCATGTTGGCATCGGCTTCCAGTCTAACCGGAAGCAGCTGTGTACCAGTGTTTTACAAGGAGCGACTACCTATCTGACCTCCTCACTGGTAAGACTGGTTGTCAGACTTACTGGCTTCTCGCTGCCCGTGACGACTGCCAAAAATGTTCAATAACACATCTTAATGGTAACTGTGATTTACCCGACTTCAAAAATAGGAGGTGCTTAGTTTTCTAAAGTCTTGCCTACTTACTTGGGTACTAGGTTGTACGGGTAACTGGGTTGAAGAGGTCAGATAGGCAGTTGCTCCTAGTGGCACACTGGTACTCAGCTGCATCCGGTTACACTGAATGCCGACCCCAACATAGTTGGGCAAAGGTTCTGGAGATGATGAGTACCTGATGATGATCATGGGAACCTCCTATTGTTGAAGTCGGTTAAAAATAACAATATTTTTGAAAATAGCTTACCGTTAAGATGCGACAGATAGTCGATGTAGCACAGCACATACTCGGGTATGTGCGAGAACTTCTTCAAGCCCAGCTCGAAGATACGGAACGCTATGTTCTTGTCTTTGGAACAGTAGTACTCCATTAACGCTGCAGCTACGAACACGTGGTAGCGAGATCTGAGGAAGAAATGGTGGATTTTATCAAAGGGTAAGGACCGATAACAAAAAAGCTAATTTTATTGAGGCCCAGCTTCACTGGCTACTAGTTACCGATAAAGGTCAGTTAGTTATCCGATAATGAACCTCTTCAATGCCGCTAATTAGAGAACAATAAAAAATTAATTGTGTCTCGCGTATATCTGCGCACCGGCATACAAGGGGTTAATCCTATCTGGCTGATAAAAGCTGCAAATAATTTCTGCCACTTATCTGTAAAACCAAAACTTCCTGAGAAGCTATCAGAGACTTTATGTGGAGATTTGAGTAAATAAAGATTTATGATATAATCATAAAATTCTACTTATATAAACTATATAATATAACTAGCTTTCGCCCGCGGTTTCACCCGCGTCCCGTAGCTGGATGGTGACAAAAACTATCCTAAAACCTTCTCCCGGGTCTAAGTTATCTCCCCTCTAATTTTCAGCCAAATCGGTGTTATGTCGTGACAACGGAAAGCTGGTTTCATTTTTATATATGTTACAGCCATAGTGATTAAATGTATATTATACATAATCACTGGTAATTATATATATGACTTTATCCAAATTGAGTAGATATTATAAATAATAGCTAGATAATATGTATAATATGAGATTATTACTTTGGCTGTAACATATATATAGATATAATATAATAATGTGTTAGATAGCCCATTTATCGAGAAAGTTTACAGGCTACTTTTTATCCGGATGCATAAAGTAGTTCCCCCGGATCGCTGGTAGAAGCTAGTATTACTAATATTCCCTCACCTCGGGTCCTCTCGTGCCCTCTTGAAGACAGTCCGAGCAGACTTGATACCCTCCGCCCTCCGCGCGAACTTCATGTACTGCACATACGCTAGCGTGGGGTCAATGTCCTCGCTGTCCAAGTAGCGGGTGTATACTTGATGTACCTACAAATAAAGACCAAGAAAACTAAGTTTGTAACTGTGTCTGTATGTTTGTTGCTCAAATAGCTGAAGGAAAATAGATGAAAATTGGCAATAATATGGCTCAAACATCAGAGTAACATATAGTAATTTTTTTATCCGGGTGCGAGAAGTACCTTCTTCTCAGGAAACTAGTGCAATCACTTATCCATAAGGCTATAGTTATCGGCACGAATCTTGAGCTCTGACCTACATCTGCGCAGAAGTAATTTATTAGCAAAGAACCAATCCCGAGTGACGGCTATGACGCGATGCACTGCGGGCCAATCACCGCTTTAGCCCGCCCCCGCGCCTCACTTCATACCACAAAGGGACCCAATAAATTACTTGTGCGCAGGTGAAGGTCAGAGCTCAAGATTCGTGTCGATAACTATACCGCAATATTGTTATGCCACGGGGTAAGGAAAGATGAGCGGAGATGCCATTAGGCAGGTAAGTCAGGCACCGTCTCGTAGGTCAAGTAAAGTAAGGTAGACGTGATTAGGTACTAGAACTAACGAGGCCTTTGAGTTCTTTCAGACATCAGCCAACGATTTTTAGTATTACAAATAATGGGCGGATTCCAAAGGTGTATAAGCGCGGAGCCAGTAACGTTCCTCGTCCCCCGAACACCCGCATTTTTGCATCGGTTCTTTCTTAGGAGATTTTCTGTTATGGCACCTAAGCACAAACATAATAATACAACATTTAAATCTATACTAATATTATAAAGCTGAAGAGTTTGTTTGTTTGTTTGAACGCGCTAATCTCAGGAACTACTGGTCCGATTTGAAAATTTCTTTCAGTGTTAGATAGCCCATTTATCGAGGAAGGCTATAGGCTACTTTTTATCCCGGTACGGGAAGTAGTTCCCACGGGATGCGGGTGAAACCACTGGTAGAAGCTAGTAAGACTATATAGGTACTTAATCAAGAGTCCGTAGTATGTAACAAAGATGGCGTATATATTACATTACCAATATGCTCACCTTATTATAATGTAGTCTACTCTCTTCATAATCAGCATGTGCGAAATGCAACAATGTGCTCTGCTTGAGCGGGCCGCTAGTCGCCCGCTCGTACACCGCCGCCGCCTCATCCGAGAACAGGCGAGCCGCGTTCGAGTCCTGGACGAGGCAACATATATTTAGGGAAGAAAATAAAATATGGAGACCTTCATTATACAAGGTGTTGATTTGCATTTGTGCCATATTTCAGGAGGAGGACATAAAATACGTAAATAATCGATTGGAATTACAGTAGGCGGGAAATAGCTACTATGCGCTGCTTTTTTTGTCATTGTAATGTCGTAGTATTTCAGAAGTAAGTAATCCAATTTTATGAATGAAATTTATGAATAATCGTTGCGTATGCTTTGTGTTTGCGTTTGTGTGAGGGGCGCAGCACGTTTTTAAGGCCAGTAACACACGCGCCAAGTTTAAATACGGCTAGATGACATTCGACGGAATTCCGAAAAAAAAAAAAAACATTTTTTTTGTTGATTTGGGTCGAAAATCATTAGCATAATTACGTCCTTGAATATGGCACGGATGCAAATCAACAGCTTGTATAAAGTTGCCGGTGGTGAGTTGGGTTTGTCATTGTTTGCAACAGTTTCAATGTATGAGGGGAACATTTGACATATCATAAAAAAAAAACTATTCCCTCAAACCTCAACCCAAAAAATTCAAAAGTTCAGCAACATTTCCTAAGGTCCAGAAGTGGATGGGTGGCGCTCAAGCATATCATCAGTAGGAGAATCTTATAATAAATGAAAAACTTACCACCCATTCAATGTGTGTGTTTGTTTACTTCTTCACGCGCAAATGGCTGAACGGATTTTGATGAAACTTGACAGTAATATTTATTTAAATTTCATATAATAAAAATGTTACTTGTGAGATCACGGCAGATAG
This sequence comes from Helicoverpa assulta, assembly GCA_963856015.1. Lineage (NCBI taxonomy): Eukaryota > Metazoa > Arthropoda > Insecta > Lepidoptera > Noctuidae > Helicoverpa > Helicoverpa assulta. Next base: position 1,784,875 of record CAWLCW010000003.1, read on the forward strand.
AAGAGTATGGAAGAAGAAAATATGCTGCGCCAACAAGTAATAAAATTGGGACAGGCAGGAGGATGATGAAGATAATGATGAAACAATTTTTTATGTATATATTTATACAGGGTGTGTCGTTCACAATGATTGTGAACGACACACCCGATATATAAACAAATCTATTTGTTTTATCCTCAGGAGAAGCGTGCAACTTACCACCCTTTTCATCATAGCAACACTTCCCAAGGTCTAGAAAAAGATGGGTGACTCACCCCTTTCTCCTGCAGCAGCTTAGCAGAATGGTCCAGGAACTGAGCAGCCTGATGCCATACATCAGGATGATGAGCCAAACACAGCAAACACTGTTCTATGGCAAACATGACCCGACGAGCTACTAGTGCCGTGTCTTCAGAACGTAGGGGATTAGAACGCTCCCAGGTTATGTATTTCTTCCATAATTCCACCTGCAAATATTTTCATTTTTAAAGAAAATAATAATGGTGTGAAAGGCCGGTTCTCATATAAGGAGATCAGCTAGTTGCGCAGGACATATTATAGTGCACGAGCATTTGCGCAGACACAGGTGCACTCACTATTCCTCCACTCTCGTAGTCCGATGGGACGGCAATTCGACACGACCGGAGAGAGATCAGGCGCAGAACCGACATTAACGTGCTCTCCGATGCACGGGTGTATCAATCACCAACTTCTGAGTTGAAGAGATCAGATAGGCAGGCTCTCCATGTGGCACACTGGTACTCAGCTGCAACCGGTTAGACTGGAAGCCAACCCACACAACCCAACATAGGAATAGGCTATGCAGATGATGATAAACTGTTAAAGAAATATACCATCCACGGATATCTGAAACCGGTTTCTGCGCAAAGGGTGCGTCTACACGGTGCATGTAGCTGGAGCAAGTTAACATGCGCAAGTGACAAGTGACAAGAGCACGCGGGTGGACATGTTCCATAATGCATGTAACCTGCGAATGTCAAACAACCTGCAAGTCGTGGTGGCCTAGTGGGTATAGAACCAACCTCTCGAGTATGAGGGTGTGGGTTCGATTCCAGGTCAGGCAAGTACCAATGCAACTTTTCTAAGTTTGTATGTACTTTCTAGGTAAATTTTAGACACCAATGGCTGATAAAAAGGTGAAGGAAAACATCTCGAGGAAACCTGGACTATAAAGTCTGAAATCACCAACCCGCATTGAGCAAGCGTGGTGATTAACGCTTAATCCTTCTCAATGTGAGAGGAGGCCTGTGCCCAGTAGTGGGACAATAAAAAGGCTGTAACAGGATAACAGGAACCTGCGAATGTGCCTCAACATGCGCAAGCTACCTGCACCGTGTAGATGCATCCCAAGTCCCGTGACGTCATATAGTTTGGCGAGAAGTATAGGTACCTGTTTCATTTCCTCTCGGTCGGCCGTAGGTGGTGTGGCTGGCATGTTCCTGTTAAGTCCTCGGGTCACTGTTTCTAACTCTTTGGCAACTCGACGCGCGTTCATGTACTCTCGAGATCGCTCCATTGCCATTCGTTCGGCTGTTGAATTTTATTATCATGTTATACATATATAATATACAAACCACTGGGATATAAATAATAAATTTTCATTGGGATTTAGGTACAAGTCGTGGTGGCTAGTGGGCAAAGAACTAACCTCTCGAGTATGAGGGCGCGGGTTCGATTCCAGGTCAGGCAAGTACCAATGCAACTTTTCTAAGTTTGTATGTACTTTCTAAGTATATCTTAGACACCAATGACTGTGTTTCGGATGGCACGTTAAACTGTAGGTCCCGGCTGTCATTGAACATCCTTAGCAGTCGTTACGGGTAGTCAGAAGCCAGTAAGTCTGACACCAGTCTAACCAAGGGGTATTGGGTTGCTCGGGTAACTGGGTTGAGGAGGTCAGATAGGCAGTCGCTTCTTGTAAAGCACTGGTACTCAGCTGAATCCGGTTAGACTAGAAGCCGACCCCAACATAGTTGGGAAAAAGGCTCGGAGGATGTGGGATATAGGTAGGACTCTCGAAGTCGTGGATGAGTGGCAAAATAAACTGAAATAGTAATAAATAGACACTGACTTCCAGAGTCGTCAATTTTTATTATTTCCCTTTTAATGTTTTGTGAAGAATATTTTTATTATTTTGTAAAAAAACGTTTTAAGCGAATCGAATGGCGCGTTGTATTCCACAGTAATAATTGATTTTCTGACGCCAATAAGACTTCAAGTGAAAAACTGGTTAGTTTAGACTGAAGCCTGCAAGGTTTCAAGAAACCATTCGTTCTTCTCGGGTTTTCCTCTTTTGGCTAATATAAAAAAATGATTAACAACTTACCAATAATAGTATTGATGCTCTGCTCAAAAGCTATGTAGTCTTTCCATAAAGTTTCTATTCCAATAATGGGTGTGATAACTGCTCTTTGATACACCTGAAATACAAACATACAATTATATGTACAGTTCACGCCAAATAACATTGCATTTCTGATGTTACTAGCTTCTGCCAGTGGTTTCACCCGCATCCCGTGGGAACTACTTCCCGTACCGGGATAAAAAGTAACCTATAGCCTTCCTCGATAAATGGGCTATCTAACACTGAAAGAAATTTTCAAATCGGACCAGTAGTTCCTGAGATTAGCGCGTTCAAACAAACAAACAAACAAACTCTTCAGCTTTATAATATTAGTATAGATGACTCCTTGCTCATTTCTTCGTACAGATATTGTCGAGAAGCTTTACTTCTCCGAAGTAGCTAGTATTAACTTCACTGTTGTCCAAAAATTGAAAAAAAAAAGCACACACTTCGACAGGCGTCAGCTTGAGTATTGCAAAGTTAATTGGCGGGAGCTGTATAACTATAATGTAATGAAAAGAGCACGTGGCCAAGTAACAGCCGCATGGGTCGATAAATCATAAGATTAAGCACCGCTTGGCGGTCTTTAGATGAGTCACCATCTTTCATGACGAATTCCTCCATGTTTCGAGAAACACGTGAAATTGGACTACCATTTGAACATGTTTAATAGTCGTCACTGGTAGTTAGAAGCCAGAAAGTCTGACAACCAGTCTATCGGGTTACCCAGGGGACTGGGTTGAGGAGGTCAGATAGGCAGTCGCTTCATATGACACACTGATACTCAGCTGCATCCGATTAGACTGGAAGCTGGCCCCAACATTGTTGGGAATGTGCTAGGCAGGTGATACCAGGGGCCCGATTCTCCTATTTTACTTAAGCGATATACGATTCACGTTTGACTCGGTTCGACTAAGATCCAATCCCGACTCGATTACGATTGAAGCGTATGTGGCATTCCGCTATTTTTTCTTTGAAATAAACGTTTTTATCCTTTTCTGTCATTCAATAATGAATCATTTTGTCTGCAAATGATTTACGATTGCAAAATGAATGTAGATCAAACTACCGTATAGACCAAAATCACCAAAATAACAGACCAATCGCAAACCAACCGAATGTCGTTGGAATCCGATTGGTCTTATGTTAGTAGCAGACTGCCCGATATGGTTAAAACTGCTATTACGATCATATTGCGACTCGATTTCTATTCGATTTTGACATTATTAACTTAGGAGAATCGGGCCCCAGATATTTACATAGATGATCCATTACCTTTCTGACAGCAGAAATCTTCTGGTTTTCAGCATAGGATCCGATAGCTTCAACACTCTTCAGAAACGTTATGTAGTCATTCCATATTGGGTACGCGTGGATGTCGAGACCAATTTTGTCGAGGGCGAAATCGTACGCCTGGGCCATTTTTTCCCTAGAAAATGGGGTCTTAAATTAGGATTTTTTTACTGATTAAAGTCTTCTTCTTATTAGCTGCAGGTTTAATCACCTAACGAGCCCTAGTGTCAGAGTTTTCTCAAGTCCACCTGACGGCCTCTGACGTGGAATTGTAACAACGACTGCTGCATAGTGTTTTGCGAAACCAATTTTTGGACATAGTCTTTATATTGTACAATCTGATAGATAGTCATTAAGTTACATTAAGAGTAGAATACCTAGGTTTATTTACTTGCATACTAGAATCTACCCGCGGTTTCACCCGCCGTTTCATTGTAGGAGCGAAAAAGGAACCAATTTACATGTAATTTTTTTATTATTTATTACTTAAAATATACCTCTAAATAAGTTGGTTGGTTCATTTTGGCTTCAAAGCCGAACAAAAACAAGAAAGTTATTTTCGCTTTTACAATATTGATAGGATTTGTAAAGAAATATACGTACTTGTAAGTAGGCAGCATGCACTTGGTTTCTTTCACGTAATTGAGATACAGCCTCCATAGCTCAATGTTGAGGATTTTCATTAAACACCTCTGGAACAACTGTTCGGCGAAAATGGTAACATGTCATCATATAAGCTTTTGTGACACTGCTGAATATGGGCTAACTACCGTTTACCCAGAAGACTTGGACGAGAGAGTGGACTGAACGTTTATACCCTAAGCAACTGTAGGTACTATTGGGGACACTCCTGCCTGACCAGCACTAGATTCCTTTTTGCTTATTAGAAAAGAAAACCCTTTCTTGTTTTGCCCTAATGAACACTGAAACTCTGGTCAGACAAAACGGGGTTCCTTGCCGGTTAGTCTTCTATAAGAATCTTTGGAACCATAACTTTGAATTTGAGAGAAGCAGAACTAAGCTGATGTAGTCTGTAAACCATAATTGGTACTCAAGCTTCAGGCATGCCTAGTTTGGAGTCAATTGTTACACTTCTTTGACTGCCTCGTTGGTCTAGTGGTCGCATGCGCGGCTGCTGTGCTCGAGGTCTCGGGTTCGATACCCGGGTCGGGCCGAAATCGCTATGTGGGTTTTCTTAAACTTTCACAAAGCAGCCCGTAGTCTGGAAGTTGGTGATTGATTCACCCGTGCATCGGAGAGCACGTAAATGTCGGTCCTGCGCCTGATCTCTTTCCGGTCTTGTCGGATTGCCGTCCCATCAGGTTATGAGAGTGAAGGAATAGGGAGTGCACATGTGTCTGCGCAAATGCTTGTGCACTATAGTATGTCCTGCGCAGCTGGCTGATCTCCTTAAATGAGAACAGTCGCCGTGGCCGAAATCGGCCGTGGACGCCATTAATTTATTTTCTTTACATATACTTTTGATAATGTACTGGCCGTTTTCCCGCGGTTTCACTCGAGTACCTTGGGAACTACTGCCCGGATGAAATAGCCTATATTACGCGGTAATAATGTACCTACTCGTAGCTTCCCAACCAACGGCAAAAGAATATTTTAAATCAAATAAAATAAAAAACAAATAATTCTTCTTTATAATAGCGTAGGTAGATGATTGACTTTTTTAATACTAACAATTAAGTGTGTGGGAAATCAATCGAATGGAGACAATACTTAAGTTTTCTAGGATTTTGATTGGTCCTATTTCATAGCTGCCAACCTTCAAGGATCCCACAGTTGCTTCCTCTGTTTCAAGAAAATGGTTAATTTCGTAAAGGTATTTAGTATTAATCAGTCCACTTTCTATGCTGTATGTATATTAAACTAATGAACTTTGGCCTTAGTAGGTACATGGCAAAAATGTAATAGGATGGTCTGTATTTTGTGGCCTGAATTTTATAATTTTGGACATTCAAAAATTACTCTCACTAACTTTCATGTCAGTAGTATCTATAGTGGGTATATTTTGGGATAGCCCTATATTCAGCAGTGTATTACAATAACTAGATACAGACGTCTTCAATCATACTTACTTTTGTGGATCTGCCCTTAGGGGCTAAACTTACCTGAATGATTTGAGATTTGTCTTCAAATATTTTATTTTTAGTCAAAGAATATCAAAACTAGAACCATAATAATGATCCCTTGTTCTCTTTTATATCTAGGTATGTATAAGAGATCATAATTAACTGGTATATAAATATTTTAAAATGGTGAAAATGGCTGTTTATTTATATTTGTTTTAGAAAATTATTGGATCAGAATTTAGTATTTTACCCCAACAATTAATTAATACAAAAAAATCTAAGTGTTGTGTTACATATTTTGGTAAATAAATACATAAATTAGGATTATGATAGGTAAGGATGACGCAAAAGGGTTTTTTACATCTCAAAAGCGAGCTTTCTTTGCAAATGTTAAAAAAAAATATATATTCAAAATAGAAGTGAAAAAAAAACATGTCTTTTTTATTTTTGATACAACATTTACACAAAAAAACTCGCCTCCAAAATGTCTGAACACATTATCCCTATCCGAAAAAAAAGATAATATTCAATTGTTTCCGTTTTATTTTCAATATATTCTAACTTACTTACATAACACTGTCTTGTGACAATTTTGATAACCATCCTTCTAAAAATTGATAAGTCAATAGAGTTATATTTTATTTTACTCTCACCTATAATCTCTATTAACTTTATTAGCCTAAAATATCACAGTTAACTCAATAAATACTCTTATTTTTAACCAACTTACGCTATAATTTACTAACCTTTTCCACTTTTTCGAAATTCCTTGCTTTCATCTGTAAGAGAAAATTGAAAATTACGTTATGGGAGAACATTGTTTTTCAAACTCTAGACTCAGTCTGGTTTTCTGCAGTCTATTTTTATCAGTATTGGATTGCCTGTGTATCTAGCTAGATTGAAGAGGTCAGATAGGCAGTCATTATCAAGAATATTATTGAAGACTAGATATTTTCCTGTGGACAGACAACCTTATAAAGGTCACCGGAAGACGCTGGATGCAGGTCGCAGATGCAGGTATCTGTGGAGATCTAAGGGGGAGGCCTATGTTCAGCAGTGGACGTCCTATGGCTGAGATGATGATGATATGTTTTCCTGCGGATTCACTGCATCCTATGGAAACGAATGTCCGTACTGGGACAAAATATAGCCTATGTCACTTGGAAAGACTAGCCTTCCAACAGTGAAAGCATTTTTCACATTGGTTCACTAGTTCCAGAGACTTTTTAGGGTATGATTAAAGGGCTTATTACACTTGAGTAAATTCAATTAGGTTCGTCTAATTCGTTTTCTAAATGTATTAATGAAACCTACCTTCCTAAATCCAATTACATTTGTCTGAATTTAGTGACTGAATCATTTAGACGACTGAATTTAGTCAAGTGTAATAAGCCCTTAAAACTATGTTTCCTCTTAATTATTTTAGTATGGAAGTATTGATTAATGATTTACCAACCTCCTGCTCAATATAAATCTTCCAATACCGGCCCGTAGTAGGGAACGCAGTTATCAACTTCTCATACATGGGCCGGACTTCATTGATAGGCCTCGTTTGAGCCTCACGAATGAGGAGGGACCAGGAGTCCACATCATAAGTGTTGGCTTCCACTGCACGTTGGGCTCGGCTTAACCTTTCGTTTCCCCAGTCCTGTTTGAAAAGGTAAATGCAAATATAAATGCAGAGATATTGACTTAACTTTAACAAGTTTCTAGTGTTTATACGAAAAATAATTGTGTCATGGTTAAAATTGCCATATCATCTGAGAGCTAGTTAAAGCTTTTCATGGAAATATTAGATACATTGTGTTCTTTTTTAAGGGAAGAGAAGAGCTTCATAAAAAAAGTTGTCATAAGTAATCAGGAACAGTTTATAGCCAGAAAAATATCGTTGATAACTCCGCCCCTAAGACGACCCACTGACCGTATGCTCTTATTTGGGGCGATGTATATATGACATTCGAAACGTGCAGTTATTTACTTTTACATGGTGACAATTACTTACAATTTCGGTAGTTTCTTCAGTGGTTGTCATTTTATCGGCACTTAATTTATAGGTTATGTCTAAATAAATATTAATACGCGAGTTAACTATTTTCGGGTCAGTTATATTCTTAAATAATCTAAGTACAAACACTATAATGCTTAAGTTAAGGAATAATAAAAACCAATAATAGGTACTACTCTACTTTTTATTGATACAGTTAACAAAACAAAAGATGGGACGATTGGGACGCCATTTGTTAACCGTGGCGTAGTGCGGTACGATAGCTGTTTGTGGGCCTTACACGGCGTTATTTAGTCGAATTGATCGATTAATAAAATATCGTTTTGTCTTTTAGAAATATTTATTGAGTGGTGTAATTTATTGTGCCAGATAAGATCATTTGGTAATAAATAAATTAGTAAAAAATATTATCTTCTACATCCTGATTTTGCCTGATTTTGTTAGCGGAGTTTATACCTTACTTTTTACCTTTTTTCAGGGACAGTCCAACTCCTCGAATTTCCTAAGTGGAATTCGCATTATTTTCCTTATCTTCCTTAGGTACGAAATTTTATAACAATCGTGAAAGTAACATTCGCCTAAACTGCACTGTTTATAAAATCAATCGATTCAAACGTATTATTTACTCGCCAAAATAAATAGTTGATAATATTTTTAACCTGATAAAAGCTTCTTCATGAATTGACAGTGACAATAAGTGACATTTTCTGATTCTAAGCAATCCAAGCCGAATTGAGGCGGTTTAAAAGTTTTAGTAGCAAAATAAACAAAAATGTTGTTCTATTCTTTCTTTAAATCACTCGTCGGCAAAGATGTGGTAGTGGAATTGAAGAACGACCTTAGTATATGTGGCACGTTACATTCAGTTGACCAGTACTTGAATATAAAGTTGTCTGATATAAGCGTCATTGATCCGGAGAAATATCCTCACATGTTATCAGTTAAAAACTGTTTTATCCGAGGTTCTGTGGTTCGTTACGTGCAGCTGCCGGCAGACGAAGTTGATACCCAGTTGTTACAAGATGCTGCGAGAAAGGAGGCCACAGTTTCGACAAGATAAATACTATAACCTCTTTTTGTGAATTTTCGGTGTTTTGGACCCATGAAGTGCGTGTACATACTAATTTAAGCATAAATTTCGCAATAAAGTTGTAATGTGAGCCTTTATTAAGTTTTTTTTTATTGATTACATATCCTTTAGCATTTTATCAAAACATTTTTCTACCCTCTGGGCATTAGAATGAAAATGATTATATAGTTACCTAGATTTCACATTGATGAGGGTTGTGGTTGAACATTTAATAAAATATACAACACTTACAGTGATCTTATACCAATCACAATACTGTAATAAAATTACTTGAATGAATTGGTAACCAAGAAGCTGACAATTTATGTATTTGATTTTTTCTTTTTTGTCTAATTTAATTGTTTTTAGGGTTCCGTAGCCAAAATGGCAAAAACGGAACCCTTATAGTTTCGTCATGTCCGTCTGTCCGTCTGTCACAGCCGATTTACTCGGAAACTATAAGTACTACAGTGATGAAATTTGATGGGAATATGTGTTGTATGAACCGCTACAAAAATATGACACTAAATAGTAAAAAAAAGAATTGGGGGTGGGGCCCCCCATACATGTAACTGAGGGATGAAATTTTTTTTTTCGATGTACATACCCGTGTGGGGTATCAATGGAAAGGTCTTTTAAAATGATATAAAGTTTTCTAAAAAACATTTTTCTTAAAGTGAACGGTTTTTGAGATATCAGCTCTCAAAGTCGTAAAAAGTATGTCCCCCCCCTCTATTTTTATAACTACGGGGTAAAAAATTCAAAAAAAAATAGAGGTGATTCATGCTAATTAACTCTTTCAACGATTTTTGGTTTGATCAAAGTATCTCTTATAGTTTTTGAGATAGGTTGATTTAACTGTAATTTACGGAACCCTTCGTGCACGAGTCCGACTCGCACTTGGCCGGTTTTTTTTTAAATTTAATTTGTTAATAAATATTTTACCTTTTATGGGCTATACATGGTCCATAACATTGATGGTCTATGCTTGGCAAAAGCAGTAAGTTAACATAATAAGCAAGTTTTACTTTTCAATCAAACTAGCTTCTGCCAGTGGTTTCACCAGTGTCTCTGGTAACTACTCCATGCACCTGGATGAAACGTGGTCTACATTAATTTAATTAAATATTTCCCAGTAGTTCCTGAAAATAATATGCCCAAACTTAAATTTTGTAACAAATAGAAATTAAATTAGGTAGTAGTTAGTACCTAGTTTAAAAATGTTTAAAAACTTCAGAAGCATTCTTTATTCTTTCATAATCGACATTGGTAAACGAATAGTTAAAAAATATTGTTGGATATAAATAATTTAAGAAAAAGAGTAATTATTTTATTTTAACCTTTCGGTTGACGACCTCCGTAATGTGCTGTTTTTAGTTTAGTATATTGATTTGCTATATCAGTCTGCGTAAAACGTAACGCAGAGCTTTCTTTTTGAAGTTTTTTTGTTTTGCTACAGCAGCGCCATTTTTGTTGCCAACCCTGCAGTTTTTCTACCAAATAAGTATAAACTTAATATGAAATGAGAAACTTGAACAACTAACCGAATTAACGTTATTTATTTTTTATACAAAAGTCCAGAAATATGTATTAACTTGTGTAGTGTGAGTAATTTTCATAAACGTTTATTTTGGTTTTCACGACCGTTTTGAAACAATTCTATCACTAATCATGAGACTTCTGTATCCATATCATTTATACATTAGGAAACCCACTAGAATTTAGTTAATGTAGTTTTCCATTTTCGTATTCGCTCGACTAGCAGCTATCATGTAAAATTAAACTTTTTTTTACAGGTTCCTTCATAACAGAAAGTGAATACTGGAATAAGGAAGTACTTAATGAAATGTAACTTAATTCAAAGCACACCACATTATTATAACGTTACTGAACTTTACTCAAATCCACTTTCTATTGCATCTAGAGAAAAACTACCATCGAAGGCTCTACTTCGTGGTAGAAATACAGAAAAATAATCTAGCAACCCCAATCTCGATTCATTCAACTTTTCTAAGCTTTTCGCCCTTCGCGTTTGGTGTTCGCCACTTTGCCCGCTGCGTTTTATAACTATCTTTATTATTGTTCAGTTAGCTACATAAATTGCAACTATATATCGTCTCGCGGATTCACATCGCGAGTGATGCATAGTGTTCATTCTACTTCATCTCAGAAACGAAAATACACTCGTTCAAATTCAGTGTTTTCTAACATGTGATTACAAATGTAAATAATTAATTGAAATTATCGCACAAAATGGACGTGAAAGGTTGTAATCGTGGGTGTAATGTGTGATTACTTTATTCCTGTTGTGTTTTCTTGGTTTTTGTGAGTGTGAAAGTGTATTTTTTCGAAGGATCTTGACGTTCTCCCGTTGGGTTTCGCTGCCAAAAATACATGTAAGTTTATTTATCAATGTTTACGTTTAAAGTCTTGTAATAATCTTTTTGAAGCCTACATCTGTCTGCAATATGCTTTATGAGTCACTCGAAAGTGCGGCAGAAAAGTTTTTTGTTTTGAACCTAATTTAATGGTGTTCTTGTAGAAATTAGCTTCAATTATCGCGAGTCGGTCGCGAGTGCATTTGCATCGTTTTATTTTGATGTTTATTTTTAGATGCGACGATGTTTTGTCTGGACTGTGGAGATGTCTTTACTGGATCTTGAATGAAAATCTGTTAAATGTGCTATTGAGAGGATTTTGAATGTTCTAGATTCTAGATAATATAGTATTTATTTTTACTGATACATAGATTACTAAGATTTAGGATGTTTATGAAAGTTTTAGCCTAAAACAGCTTGCATGATCAGAATTATATATTTCTGCTAATTTTTATCAATGTGCAAGAGATAGTTCTCTCAGGATGAGGGTAATACAGTGGGTGGAAGCTAGTATGACAATGATAGAACCTTACAAATAATGACTTTGACTGCTATCAAAATTCAAATTAAAATATGTATCAAAATAAGCAGTGAATTCATTAAGAATATCCTTTTTAATTCATGTAATGAAATCCTTCTCTGAACTTCATCATCCTCCAAGCCTTTTTCCCAACTATGTTGGGGTCGGCTTCCAGTCTAACCGGATGTAGCTGAGTACCAGTGCTTTACAAGGAGCGACTGCCCTATCTGACCCCCTCAACCCAGTTATCTGGGCAACCCAATACTCTTTGGTTAGACTGGTGTCAGACTTACTGGCTTCTAACTACTACAACAAAAAAAGATTATTTCTACAAGATAAGTATTCTTTTTATAAAAGTCTTTCATTAAAGTTTCCTAAAATGCATTTATGGCTAAGTTGATGTCATCTTAAGCAACATTTTATACTTGTAACAGTCTAAAATGGGCATGCATATAATTTCACAGAGAAATCATATAGAAAGATCAAAAGTTAGTTATAATCATCGGCAAGGATATTGAGCCCTGACCTTCACCTGCGCAGAAGTGATTTATTAGTTTATTGCCTTAAGTGTACAGTGCGCAAAGCGATCCCCACTCTTCCGCCGAGAGCTCTGATTTATCTGTGCCGATTATCTGTGCCGATAACTATATCTAAAAGTACTATCACACTACCAATTAATACTATAAATATGTAAATGATGTTTACTCTAGAACAAACATTATTTAAGGGATTTTGATACTCAACATTAGCATAGCTCAGCTGAATAATATCAGCTAAAATAAGATACTAGCCAATCATTCTTTTGTGCATTGAATTCCCCCAAGACTTGGGTGACAGCAGGGAGATCAGCCAGTAATTTTAATAAAATAATACATCCTGTTCCTCTGTGTTTCACCTGTGTTCAGTTGGAATGACCTACTCCCTGCACTCAGGTAGAAGTCCATTCTCAGGCTTTAGAGAAGCCATGTATCAAAATTTATTTGAACTGGTTCAGATTTTTTGTTTTGCAAGCTGAATAGACAGGGTAACTTTCGCATCTATCTATATATATAAAAATGAATTGCTGTTCGTTAGTCTCGCTAAAACTCGAGAACGGCTGGGCCGATTAAGTTGATTTTAGTTTTAAAATGTTTGTCGTAGTCCAGGGTAGGTCTAAACGGTGAGCAGATAATGAAAAAAAAAATTGCGAGTAAGATTCCCGGGACGGGAGTGATTAGACAAAAACCAACTTACGGAATGCCGCAGAACCACAAAAGTAAAGTACTAGGACAGCATAATTCACCTTAGTAAAGTATACCAATAACGAAATTTCGATGCAACTGCTCACCATGTACCAGGGTAGCATAACTTATCACCATGTACCAGAGCGGCAAAAAATACACCGGGCGCGGGTAATACCGCGGGGAACGGCTAGTAAATTATAAAAATTTAGATTGTATGGAAAAGTAAAATATTTTTTAACTTTATTACACCTGTGTGTAAGACAAAACTGAATTTACAATATATTTTTAAATTATTACATTAAATATTGACACTATACCCAGTCTATGAATGTAAACAATGTAATGTTTACATTAGAATCACTATTGTATCATTTCTATGTGTTATACAATTAAATATAAATATAGAACAGGTTTTCAAGCTTGTTATAATATCACTAAGTTATAACTAAGTAACTGTGCCCCCTGTAAATCTATACTAATATTATAAAGCTGAAGAGTTTGTTTGTTTGTTTCTTTGAACGCGCTAATCTCAGGAACTACTGGTCCGGTTTGAAAAATTCTTTCAGTCTTAGATAGCTCATTTATCGAGGAAGGCTATAGGCTACTTTTTATCCGGGTTCGTGCAGAGGTTCCCACGGGATGCGGGTGGAACCGCTGGCAGAAGCTAGTCTATACTAATATTATAAAGCTGAAGAGTTTGTTTGTTTGTTTGAACGCGCTAATCTCAGGAACTACTGGTCCGATTTGAAAATTTTTTTCAGTGTTAGATAGCCCATTTATCGAGGAAGGCTATAGGCTACTTTTTATCCCGGTATGGGAAGTAGTTCCCACGGGATGCGGGTGAAACCGCTGGCGGAAGCTAGTTGAAGATAATAGATCAACCCTTACAGACTGTCAAATTCATAATCTATAGAGTTACTAAGAAAGATTTAGTTGTTTGTACACTGAAATCTCAAAAACCATTGAACCAATTTTAAAAAATTATTCCGCTGATGGAAATCCATACTATTCTCAAGTAATAAGGGCTATTTTTTATTTAGGTACGGGACCAAGTTCTCCTGGGATGTGATCTGAGTGAAACCATGGGAAAAGAGCCAGTGTTTTGACAATATTTTTATTTTATCTCTTTAAAATTATGCAAATATCAAATATGAATATTCACTTACGCAGTTATAATGGGAACGGAAAGAGTATTCACATATGTAATTGTTACATAACAATTTTAATTATTTTTGCTTACTTCTCATTAACCAGTGAAAGTGCCTACATGCTAAATGAAATAATCTAAGCTTTGTTAAGATTGTATGATAAAGACAATAGCAGCATAGAAAGTTTCTCCTACATGCCTATATATTCCACCGAGCCTTTTCCCAACTATGTTGGGGTCGGCTTCCAGTCTAACCGGATTCAGCTGAGTATTAGTGCTTTACAAGAAGCGACTGACTATTTGACCTCCTCAACCCAGCTACCCGGGCAACCCAATACCCCTTGGTTAGACTGGTGTCAGACTTACTGGCTTCTGACTACCCATAATGATTGTACAGTTTAACGTGCCATCTGAAACACAGTCATTGGTGTCTAAGATATACTTAGAAAGTACATATAAACTTAGAACAATTGCATTGGTACTTGCCTAACCTGGAATCGAACTCGCGCCCTCATGCTTGAGAGGTTGGTTCTTTGCCCACTAGGCCACCACGACTTCTTCATGCCTTCACCTACATGCCTATATGAGATTAGTAAAAATATTCACATAACTAACTTCACGGTTCCACTTGCTTTAATGAACTACTAACCACACTCGGTAAAAAGCAGCCTAGGGCCCTATGTGTGTCTTATCTAGGAGTATTGGGTTGCCCGGGTAACTGGGTTGAGGAGGGCAAATAGGCAGTCGCTCCTTGTGGCGCACTGGTACTCAGCTGCATCTGGTTAGACTGGAAGCCGACCCTAACATGGGTGGGAATAGGGTAGGCAGATGATGATATCATATCTAGTTGCATGTTACTGTTACTGCCTTTTTTTTTTTATGGTCCCACTGCTGGGCACAGGCCTCCTCTCACACGGAGAAGGATTGAGCATTAATCACCACGCTTGCTCAATGCGGGTTGGTGATTTCAGACTTTATAGTCCAGGTTTCCTCAAGATGTTTTCCTTCACCTTTTTATCAGCCATTGGTGTCCAAGATATACTTAGAAAGTACATACAAACTTAGAAAAGTTGCATTGGTACTTGCCTGACCTGGAATCAAACCCGCGCCCTCATACTCGAGAGGATGGTTCTGTACCCACTAGGCCACCACCACTTTACGTTGTTTAGTTGCATGGTAAATATAAATAAGGAAATTGCAACTTATGTAAATGTAGACTTAATTATCATTGTTACTACACAATTAATAAAAACAAACAAGCTATGTATTAAATAATGAGCTGTAATTATTAGTAGGTATTAATTATCATGTTTGCATTCATACAGATGTGAGTGCATTCTTCACTACATAGTATAAAACAAAGTCGCTTTTTCTATCCCTATGTCCCTTTGTACGCTTAAATCTTCAAAACTACGCAACGGATTTTGATGCGGTTTTTTTCAATAGATAGAGTGATTAAAGAGGAAGGTTTATATGTATAACTAGCTTTTGCCCGCAACTTCGTTCGCGTGGAATAGTGACTACCAGCAGATTTTTGATTTGACCAATAGATGGCGCTACTTATATGTCCGGAATTTTTTTTTTTTTTTTTTTGTAATAAAAACTATCCTATGTCCTTTCTCAAGTTTCAAACTATATCTGTACCAAATTTCACACAAACCGGTTCAGTAGTTAAGGCGTGAAGAAAAGACAGACAGACAGACAGACAGACAGACAGACAGACAGAGTTACTTTCGCATTTATAATATTAGTAAGGATAACATACATTAAATAGTGGGGAAATAATGTTACCCCGTGCGAAGCCGGAGCGGGTCGCTGGTAGTTAATATAATAAAATAACTTCTACCTGCAGTTTTAGCTACGTCCTGTGTGAACTACTTCGCGCACCAGGATAAGACGTAGCCTATAAGTTCCGCGATAGATGGGCTACCCAAAATTGAAAGATTTTTCCAAATCTATACTAATATTATAAAGCTAAAGAGTTTGTTTGTTTGTTTGAACGCGCTAATCTCAGGAACTGCTGGTCCGATTTGAAAAATTCTTTCAGTGTTAGATAGCCCATTTATCGAGGAAGGCTATAGGCTACTTTTTATCCGGGTCCGTGCCGAGGTTCCCACGGGATGCGGGTGAAACCGCTGGCAGAAGCTAGTACTAACTCAATAACTAGTAATTACTAAGTATTAGTATAAATGTTGGGAAGTTTGTCCACCACTTCTTCACAGCAAAAACACGTAGGAAGTGGTGAGGGTGGTTTTGGGGGCTGTCTTTTGTAAATTTGACTTTTTTTTTATCTTTTTAACGACGTCAAAAATCATCAAACGACCCCTTCCGCTGTGGGTTAGCAGCGGAGAGGGAGTGTCAGACTCTTACTGACTAAAAACCGTCGTGTTCCGTCATAGGCCTTTTATGTACCAGGGCCGCGGTATCTCTTTCGAACAACCCGCAGTTGTAAATTTGACCTTCAAAAAGTGCTGAATTTCAGCCTACTTTGAATAGTACCTATGTCTAGGTACACAATATTTTCGCTTCTTCTACTTTACCCATTTGTAACTCCCTATTAAGGATGCGCAATCCCCCCTTTATAAAAGATGTTTATATAAGCTGTTATCACTTCCTATAGAGTTAGTGACAATGACCTCTTATCAGTGTCTCGGTATGACTGTTATCGGGCGCCGCGATCGTAAATATTGCGCTGATATTATTATTATCTATTGGTATTCAGACCTTGAAAATTAGTACTGTGAGAACAGCAAACAGTTACATTATAAAATCTTATAGTTATCGGCACGGATATTGAGCCCTGACCTTCACCTGCGCAGAAGCGATTTATTGGTTTATTGCCTTATGTGTACAGTGCGCAAAGCGATCCCCACTCTTCCGCCGAGAGCTCAATATCCGTGCCGATAACTATACAAATGATATAACAATGACTTGTTGTGGTCATAATGTAACCCACAACGCTATCCACAGGTAAACATAGTTCAGAAGTTAAATAAATACATAGGAGTAGGTACATATTTGTATGTTACTAGTTGGTACCTAGTTACTACCTATATCTAGTATTTGTTTAATTATGTAATACTGGCTGGTAACGTCTCAGGGAAACCCTTGACCGTATCGGGATAAAATAAAGCCTATGTTACTCAGGGATAACGCAGCTTTCCAGCAGTGATAGAATTTTTCAAATCGGTTCCGTAGTTTCGGAGACTTTAGGGTACAAACAATAAAACCAAAAAAAAAACTTATTATTATTGTAGTATAGAAGTATTACTTGTTTTATTTTTACCTGGCTATGCCCTACTATTTCAGCCGTGTCCAATGACAACTTGCGACCTTGGACAGGACTTTCATTTATCTCAGTGCTAAAAGTCGTTCCATCAGTATTTCCATGCAAGGAAAACATCTTGAAGAAACAGGAGGCACTCGTAGAATTCTTTATAGAACGGCGAATTAAGGCCATGATAAGAAATTGTAAACATTAATTTAGTTTTGGTTGCTTTGCTCGAAAGATAAGAATGAAAACAAACTTTGAACTGGTTCATTAGATTGTGATTACAATTTGTTTTGAAGTTTTTTTTCTTTACAATGCTTATCAGTACTAGATATACCACTGGGGCCATTTCTAGCGTAATTTTACGGGAAAATGGTACCTATTTCTTAATCCCACGTATATTTTATCTAACTGTGCCTCACGGTTCTGCCTGTGTCCCGAGGGTACAACTTCGCGGATAATTAATTAATAGCCAATAGTCGGTTTCAAATACTTATATGTCCTACGGAGGTATTCCACGAAGCGCACCCAAACGAAGCACACCCAGACGAAGCACACCTAAAGTATTCCACTTAGCACACCCGTAGGTGGGCTTCAAATAAAAAAAATAATTAATTAATTTCCTATTCCACGAAGCACACCTAAGAATATCACTCGCATAGTGCGGGGACTAAGGAATAAAAATAATAGTTTAAAAAAAAACTAAAAAACACGCTTTTTATAGAAAAACGAACTAAAAAATAGAAAATAAATTTTAATGAATTTAAATTAAGAAAACAGTGTTAAAAATTTCAATGAATATAAATTAATAATAGTCTGAATACAAAAAATATATTTAAAAAAAGCGTGGGGTGCATGGTATCAATAGTTATAAATATTTTATTGACAGATATGAATACAGTGATTTTCATTTCGATAATATCTTAAAAAGCACCCCACGCTTTTTTTAAATATTTTTTTTTGTATTCACACTATTATTAATTTATATTCATTGAAATTTTTAACACTGTTTTCTTAATTTAAATTCATTAAAATTTATTTTCTATTTTTTAGTTCGTTTTTCTATAAAAAGCGTGTTTTTTAGTTTTTTTTTAACTATTATTTATTTTCTACTTTTTAGTTTGTTTTAAAACTATTGTTTGTTTTGTAGAATTAAAATTCTCTTTAGTATACAAAAATTTGTCAATATTAGAGAAAACGGCTAAAGATAATTATTGGAAATGAAAATTAACATCGAGTCCTGCCTTATCGACTGTAGAGAAAAATTCTAGAAAATTTTAATTAATTTTCTTACCTTATCAACTATAGATGAAAATTATATAAATAACAAAAATCATATTTTGCAAATTGAAAAGCCTAGAAGTCGGTGTCTAATGGATGTTACTACGTTAATTTTGCCACCGACTTCTAGGCCGATGCACCTAAAATTAGTTTTTTTTTTTTGCTTTTTAGTGTTTTGGGAAGTCGGTTTAATTTTTTTGTAAAAAGGTTATTTATTTAAACCTTTTCAGTGATACGAATAGTTGTCACTATCCATACAAGTGGGAAGTTCTCATCAATACAAAGAATATAAGTCCAAACGAGGTATTTTACATATTCAGTTGTCGAGTTCCCTCGACTTTCTCTGGTCTCCATCATCAGGTCAGCTCCAAACCTTCACTGTTGCAAAGGTCTTGTCAATACAAATAATTTAAGCCCAAACACGAGGTAGTTTACATATTCAGTTGTCGAGTTCCCTCGACCCTCTCTGGTCTCCATCATCAGGTCAGCTCCAAATCTTCACAGTTGAATACTGCTTTTAGGCGTACACCTGAGTGTCAAGTTTTTGCCCTATGTTTGCCTACAACTTTTGAAGGTTGCCCTCAATTTCTCAGGGTTTCCATCATCAGATCCTGACCTGATGACTATGGGACCAACTGGCAGCTATTCCGAGTCGAACAAAAAAAGAATCACGTAAATCGGTCTATAAACCTCGGAGTAATCGATGTGTATGTGTAACCTCCTCCTTTTTGGGAAGTCGGTTAAAAATGGAATAATTTTATCAAATTAGTGTATTGTCATCGGTCCTCACTAAATCTACAAAGTTTGAACGAAATCTGGCCGTTTAAAGTGGGTCAAAATCGCGCCCAAAGAAGTCGGTTACAAACATACAAACATACAGGTGAAGCTAATAAAAAGCGTGTAAAAATGTCGACAATAATAATGTGACACAATATTTGTCATTTTTGTAATCTTACTATTTAAAATCACAGATTATTTCATAATTATTAGCTGAATCCGGTTAGACTGGAAGCCAACCCCAACATAGTTGGGAAGAGTTATGCCCAATTCATCATTTTAGTGATTTGGCATCCATAAAAACGTGTCTCAGTTTGTCATTCGATAAAATATTTTATTTTGCTTAGTTTCAATTCGTCATCCGTACTTTATTTTGTATGTTTTTTTCCGAATATGGCAAGACGCTATTAATAAAATCGCGATTTCAACGGGGCGTCACACAACGCACGGCCAAAACCAAAATACCAGGATCGCATAAATCAGATGAGTAATATACCAATCAACGAGTGTCCATGGAACTGCCCACCGTGAACTAGGACCGCATAACTTACAGAAGTATAGCAGTCAAGAGTGTCAGGATTATATGTTTTATATATACTAATTGTAGATAAGCATACCAATTTACACCATGTCGATGAATTGTATTTTATGTATGTCAACCAATTTTTTGAAAATCCCGGTATAATTTATTTTATATATAAAATCAGGTAATAAAACAGAAGCCTTTTGTTTTCTAGAAAGAGACAAAATATAGAAGAAGGGGCAAAGTATGGTCCGGTTTCTATTGTTTTGTGTAACTATTTACTATTATCGGTATTAGCAAAAAAACATGTGGTGTAAATGCATTATTAGTTGGTTGTTGAGTGCCCTGGAAGTGTAACACAACTGCTGACTATATTCAAATTATTTTTGTAAATTAAATTTTATATTTATTTTCTTGTTTGTGAATATTTTTATGTATACAATCTCTTTGCTAGTTATGGGCTCCTGGTACTTTTGTAACCGGTACAAAAAGTATCGAGTCACATTTTCGGGTTTATAAAATGCCCATGTTGTCTTCACCTGTGTTTTTTAATGGAAATTTTATTAATTTATTATATTTATATGAGAGCTATTAAAACCTTTACCTACATCGAAGTTTTTCATTTAAAATGCTCGGCTAAATTCGGGTTGGCTCGGGAACCTAGTGGCTGGCGCACGCGTTTACTATTAGCGCATCATGTATACGTTTTATCTATGGGATTTATATTTGAACATTATGAAAATTACAAGTATTGTATTACATTATTATAATGTAACTGAATGGTGTTAGAAATTTAAGTTAGTCTTTTAAATAATAAATATGTTCTTCTATCGACATTTTTATTCCTTAGTCCCCGCACTATGCGAGTGATATTCTTAGGTGTGCTTCGTGGAATAGGAATTTAATTAATTTATTTTTTTATTTGAAGCCCACCTACGGGTGTGCTAAGTGGAATACTTTAGGTGTGCTTCGTCTAGGTGTGCTTCGTTTGGGTGTGCTTCGTGGAATACCTCGTCCTACGCAGCTGGGTGATCTTATGTGGCCGACAATCAGCTAAGAAGCCATTATCTTTATACGGTTCAGTTTTGGCTTGAAAGCTCGACAGAGAGACTTTCCCATTTTATAAATGTTAGCGTAAGAGTAAAGATTAAAATCGGCGTTAATGCTTTCCTGGGAGGTTTTGCGGTACGGTAGCCAACTTGATGCAATACATAATCCGTGAAATCCGAAGTTAGTACGAGGGGAATATTGTTAGGGTTGCGGAATTGTTCTCTCTAGTTACCGCGGCCTTGGTACATTTAGGACTCCAGACGGAACATGTGTGGGTTTTAGGGTGCATGTAGCTTGCGCATGTCGAGGCACATGCACAAGTTACATGGATTTAAAAAACGTGCGGGTCCAGCGACTCGCGCATGTACCAAAGCAAAATACCCACCCGCGTGCTTTTGTCACTTGCGCATGTTAACTTTCTCCAGCTACATGCACCGTGTAGACGCACCCTTAGTAAGAGTCTGACTACTGCGCCCACAGTGAGGGTTCAAAAAAACGAAATGAAAAGGGGAACAATATGACCTTTAGTATGACATTAGCCACCCCTAGCTGTGCATTCAGTGTGCATTTTCAATCAGTGCGCTAAAGGGCACTTCGACTCAGTAATTTTGCCAGTTCAGATGTGAAAAGGGGTAGTAAGTAAATGCTCTTTATACTATGTAAATGCGAACCATTTTTTTATCCGCGTGTCTTTTTTGTCTTTTAATACGACATCGTCTCAGAAATATTAAGTTTTTTTGCTAAAATAAGGCGATCATAATCTGTTGTCGTCTATTTATTCAGCTTTTAACTCCAATAAGTCATAAGGTATTATCATTTCTAATATTATGAATGCGAAAGTAAATAATTTCTCTGTTTGTCGCGCTTTCATACCAACACTACGTAACCGTTTTATTTAAATGTCATTTTTTTGCACCTACAGATACATTATTTTGAGGAAGGACATAAGCTACATTTTGTAAAGTAGTTCACCCGGGAATTGGGTGAAACGCGACGAAAATCTGATATTTCGATTAAACGTAAAACAAGAGAATGCGACATTTTTTGCTAAACCTATCAAGTTTTGTTTTCCAAATGGTTTGCGGGGGTGGAAATTCGATGCAAGACCTTTTTTCCCCTCCGTACACCGGTACTTAGCTGTTATTGGCTCGTATACATTTACACTCGATTCGCGGAAGGGGTGTAATTTTTTTCGATACCTTGGTATTTTAGGGTTCCGTACTCAAAGGGTAAAACGGGACCCTATTGTTTTCGCTCCTCTGTCCGTCCGTCCGTCCGTATGTCACCAGATTGTATCTCATGAACCGTGATAGTTAGAGACTTGAAATTTTCACAGATGATGTATTTCTGTTGCCGCTACAACAACAAATGCTGAAAACTAGAATAAAATAAATATTTTGGGTGGCTCCCGTACAACAAACGTGATTTTTTTTCTCATTTTTTTTTTATATCGATAACGGCAACAGGTAGATGCAGTTCTATAAATAATGGTACGGAACCCTTCGTGCGCGAGTCCGACTTGCACTTGGCTGGTATTTATTATGTGGCTTAAATAGGGGTTTTATTTTGGTTTAGGGTTTTAAAATTTTTATATGTATGTTTTTTTTTTTTTACAATGAAGCGACTTAATATTTTTTTGGCATTGATGCCAATTTATCACCAAAACAGCTAAAACAATTTTAATGAAACTCCCGCTAGTAAAATACTGCATTTAAATGAGCAAAGATTACAGCCGCCGCGACTAAATAAAGTAAAAGAATCTTTCTTCCATATTATGAAATACAGTACTTTGCATATTGTTATCGCTCTTGAATTAATAATTACATTTCACACAACATAATAGGTTATTGACTTTAAACTTAAATTAAAAACCTAAAGAAATATCACCAAAATCATAGATACAAAAATCAATAGATGGGACTAATCTGCCAAGTTAACTATCAATCTGATTGTCAAATATTTCTATGACAGTGTTGAAAAAACAAAAAAGGTTTTTGACAGCGGTGGGATTCGAACCCACGCCCTTTCGGACTGGTGCCTAAAACCAGCGCCTTAGACCGCTCGGCCACGCTGCCTTGTAAAGTAGCGCTGAAATAGGCGTTCAGGTTCTATCTAGAATTTTAGTACTTTACCATGGTAAAAATGGTTGGTATAAGTTTGGTACCTATCTGCGGATTGTAATAAACGATCCATCTGTTGTCCTGAGATTGGATATTGAATTTTGACATTATTTGTATAGGGCTAGTGTCAAAATACAAACCTAAGTAGGGAAATCAATAAATGGATATTATATTGGGAACGACGTTAAATGATTAGGTATTATCTCTTGGTAATCTATTGTTATGTATAAGATAAGAATAAATTGAATAATTAGAATTAACTATCTATCTACATCTTAATATATTTATCCGACTATCAAGAAAGTTTATGTTTGTTGACTTTTATAACTTCCGTTTTTGTTGCTTACTCTCTTAGGCCAAGTGCACCGACAATATAATCGTCAGTATTCTATAACAACAAAATCAACTGTTCACTATTAATTTTCAAGTTGCACTTCAAAAAAAAGTAAACAGTTTTTTTTTTAATAAAAACAGGCGTTTATACTAGCTTCTGCCAGCGGTTTCACTCGCATCCCGTGGGAACCTCTGCACGAACCCGGATAAAAAGCCTCTAGCCTATAGCCTTCCTCGATAAATGGGCTATCTAACACTGAAAGAATTTTTCAAATCGGACCAGTAGTTCCTGAGATTAGCGCGTTCAAACAAACAAACAAACTCTTCAGCTTTATAATATTAGTATAGATGTAAGAAGTGGCCTTAGAAGCAATATGAAATCAAAACTAGCTACGCTGAACATATACTCACTTTACATGTATTTCCATCTAAAATATAGAAATCAATACCTATACAAGGTTTTCCCATTAAGTTAAATTCAAAATTAAACTAGGGGTGTTTAAATGACGAATTTATGTATAATCGTATTGCAATAAACCCGACGCCAAAGTAATTGTTCATGACGCTATGAAATATTAAATTTAAACGTCATAACTCGTATCGAGGGGAGAACTTAGATGTTAAAAGGTATTGGATGTGGCATTTTAGAATTGAAATTTTA
The DNA here is from genome assembly GCA_963856015.1 of Helicoverpa assulta. Taxonomy (NCBI): domain Eukaryota; kingdom Metazoa; phylum Arthropoda; class Insecta; order Lepidoptera; family Noctuidae; genus Helicoverpa; species Helicoverpa assulta. The sequence continues at coordinate 1,808,954 of CAWLCW010000003.1, forward strand.
TGGTATACTAGATATTTGTCAGCGGTTTCTCCCGCGTGTCGTCTTCTACCCATGCCGGAATGAAAAGTCGCCTAGGCCCTTTTTCAGGCTATAAACTTTCAGGGTGTAGAATATTTTGAATCGGATCAGTATATTGGTGAGAAAGCGCGACAGATAAACAGAGCTACTTTTGCATTCATAGTTTTAGTAAGATCAATGTCATGTCATGAAATATATTACGTTTTCTACTATTTTTTTTTTCAGACTGAATATAGTTACATATGCCTACCATGTTCAGCGACTGATTAGACCTTATTTTGAGCCTTATCATGAGATTGTGACCTAAACATGAAAAATTATTTCGCGAATTATGTAGATTCGATAAGTCATTAGTTCAAGCGAATTTCAACCACTTCTATGTTAGTTAATCACCCTTAACGCATCCGTACACATGGACGCCAGGGGTCGGGGCTTCACCGGGTCGTCGACACCCCTCTGCCAAGAGTGGCTCCCAATCAATACGTGACGTCACTGTCTGGGAGGTCTGGCTGATTATTATGATGATGATTCAAGCTAAGACCTCACATTGCGAGCTACTGGACTGTTCACGCGAGTTACCGCGGCCCTGGTACATAAAGGGTCTAAGAAGGAACATGATGGCTTTTAGTCAGGAAGAGCCTGACATTCCCTCACGCTGCTACCCACAGCGGGAGTGGTCATTTTGATGATGAAAAAAAAAACTAATTTTCCGTGTGTTGATTAACTAATCAGCTCTTCACCCTTAACGCATCGAACATACATGGGCGGTAGGGGTCGGGGCTTCACCGGGTCGCTGACACCCCTCTGCCAAGGGTGGCCTGCCAATCAATACGTGACGTCACTGTCTGGCAGGTTGTATTAGGGGTAGTTTTTGAAGAGTTCAAGGTTGGTGTGTGAATTTTTGAGGGTTTTTTGCATTAAGTTACCTATGTATAATTTTGTTGTGGTGTGAAATTCGTTTTAAAAAGACTCTACTAAATGAATGTTTAACTGGGTATGTAAAAAAAAAATTAATATTAACAGTTTTTGTTAGTTTTGTTTGAAATCCAAGTGCACGATACTTCACTATGATAGTAAAGAAACCTATTTCTGCAAGATATTTACGCTTAGAATTTCGTCAAATAAGTTGAACCGCTTACTAGCAAGGAAGTTTTTTTTTATTGTTTTCTGAATGTCATTACTAACCTATAATTCTATTGTTTCAGAAATCGGTGGCAAAACTACTGGTATGTTACTTTCTATCTAATATAAACAACGTAATACTATGCTAAGGCCCATTTTCACTCACAACATAAGTGTAAGTTTTCTTAAAACAACTGTTTACAAAAAAAAAATCACGTCGTCGGTGGAATTCATAAAAAAAATCTTTTGCCTTTTACGCGAATAATGTTGGTGGAATCTCGCTATAACATTACTTCATCAGCTGTGAACCGTTGGTACAATAATCTTCTCAATGAGTCATATAGGAAGAGCTTGTTACGATCGTTATGACAACCAACAAGATCAGTGTCTCACCATCTGACTTGAGTATTACATATCTTCAACAATTTTTGTGTACCGTCTTTGTTATCGCCGTCCCATCGGGTTATGAGAGTGAAGGAATAGGGAGTGCGCCTGTGTCCAAGCAAATGCTCGTGCACTATAATATTTCCTGCGCAGCTGGCTGATATCATTAAATGAGAACAGCCGTCGTGGCCGAAATCGGCCGTGGACGCCATCATTATTAAGTGCATATTTTTTTCATCTTTAAGGGCCTGCCAAAAGCCAATGCCCTACCTACTAGGTCCATACATTGGGTCATTCATTCATGACGTCAAAGACGTTCTGTCAGTACTTCTGACGTCATCCAGACTCAGACTCATTGATAAAAGCTGTCTAGACTGAAACCGTCTAGAGGTCTAACACGTGACCTGTGCATGTCATATGCGAAGTTTAGATAAGTGATATTGATAGGAATTGAAAAGATTTCCAATGGTATTTGATGTTAGGAATTTTCTATATTACTATAATCCATTTGATCAGATGTTTCATGGAGTCTTCTGCTAGCCTTTTTCCAATTATGTTGGGCTCGGCTTCTAGTGTAACGGATAGCAGTTTAGTGCCAGTGTGCCACATGGAGCTACTGCCTACATGACCTCTTCAACCCAGTTACCTAGGTAACCTCTTGGTAGGTATATAGGCTGTCAGACTTGTCTTCTGACTACCCTTAATGACTGCCAGAAACGTGCCTTCTAAGACACGTAGGAATTTGCACCAAGAGCCCAAAATCTGTAAGTTAAAAATAAAACTACAAAAATTTCAAGAGTTTGTAACTCAGTTTACTTCAAGTCTAATAAAACACTTTTCACGTTACACTAACTTAACCCATACCTACGATAACTTGATACAATAAACCACGGTTTAACGTAACCGTTTTAGTTAAAGTTCGTACAGTAGCATGCTTTATCAGCTATTTACAATCCTGCACTGGATAGGACTTTGCGAAAGTTTCTCTGCTGGTGCAGCAAAAATGTTTTGCCGTTATTGAAATCCTTGCTTTGTATGTGAATGTTTTTCTATATAGCTTCTGTTTAAGGGGATCCTTTTCACATATTAAAAAAGGCTGAAGTACTGAGTGGTTATTAATTGTCCTTTGATTTTGAAGCATCGGTGGTTATTACATTGATGTCTATAAGTCCTATAGGCCCTGTAAATTGCAGGTTAAACGGTCGGCTCGAGTTATTGTTTGTCCCTTTATTTTGAAGGTGAATGTAAGTGGTAAATCCAATCAGACTTTTTAGTCTGTCGTTCGTACACTAGCATGTTTTATCAGCTACTAGCTTCTGCCAGCGGTTTCACCCGCATCCCGTGGGAACTACTTCCCGTAGCGGGATAAAAAGTAGCCTATAGCCTTCCTCGATAAATGGGCTATCTAACACTGAAAGAATTTTTCAAATCGGACCAGTAGTTCCTGAGATTAGCGCGTTCAAACAAACAAACAAACAAACTCTTCAGCTTTATAATATTAGAATAGATTTACAATCCTGCACTGGATAGGACTTTGCGAAAGTTCCTCTGCTGGTGCAGCAAAAATGTTCGCCGCGTTATTGAAATCCTTGCTTTGTATGCATGCGTGAATGTTTTTCTGTGTAAGTTCTGTTTGAAATGGTGTTTTTTTTTCATATTTAAAATGGGTAAAGTACTGACTGGAAATTAATCATTTTATTATCCTTTGATTTTTTATGAGATTGATTTGTCTAACTCAACCGGCCTTGCTTATTGTGAAGTTCATGGTGAACCAAATAAAACCTTTACGTCTGTCTGGAACCGGTCAGGTCATTGTAATTTGCGCAAATTGCTATATACAGATTTGTGAGCTCGATCTAACTATGGGCCGGTTAAAAGTTTGCTGTATGTGAAGGCTCGGATTTCAGGTAATGTCCCGAGTATACTACTTCCCGCATATGGTTAGAAAAGCCTAATATGTTATAAGCTTTATATTCTTCTTTGGAAGAGGAACAAACATTCTTACATACCTACAAACTTTTGCCTTTATATTATTAGTAGGATAGCCACTAGAAATGGAACAGTTAGTAGCAATAAGGACCTTTGATCATATGAAGCATAACCCCCGGTTATAAATAGATGTCTTCCCGTATTAGGAAACGGGAAGACACTCATGAAATTAATTCAATAAGTTAAGATTAGGCTCACTCAACTCTTGGTGTAGTGCAAGCTACACCAAGTGTTGAGTTTCTTAGCTTGCGCTGTTTTTTTCAAGGCCTACAGTTTAGACGAAAAGTTGCGTGTTATTTATTTTGTTTGTTTAGAATGAACCTACTATTAGCGTTTTGAAATTACGTGTTTATGATTTTTGAAACAAAAATATTATAAGTACACGTTGACTTGAGAATCTCCTCCCTTTTTGTCGGTAAATAAAGCAAGAGGATTTTTGTGTCAAATATGTGGATGGGGTACATAAACTCTGTAAGTACTTAATTTGAAATTGTGAATCTTAATTAATTAACAAACTTTGCTCGTAAAAGGTGTCGCTGATCTATTGTGAGGCAGGGGCCCGATTCTCCTAAGTTAATAATGTCAAAATTGGATAGAAATCGAATCGCAATATGATCGCAATAGCAGTTTTAACCATATCGGGCAGTCTGCTACTAACATAAGACCAATCGTATTCCAACGACATTCGATTGGTTTGCGATTGGTCTGCTATTTTGGTGATTTTGGTCTATACGGCAGTTTGATCTACATTCATTTTGCAATCGTAAATCATTTGCAGACAAAATGATTAATTATTGAATGACAGAAAAGGATAAAAACGTTTATTTCAAAGAAAAAATAGCGGAATGACACATACGCTTCAATCGTAATCGAGTCGGGATTGGATCTCAGTCGAACCGAGTCGAACGTGAATCGTATGTCGCTTAAGGCGACGAATTGGTCAACAATAATTCCATAACCGGCACGCGCATCTAAGGCGCCAAAAGGGGTCGGAGCGTCTGAGCGGGGCGAGGATAACAATACGCGCGCTAGCTTATAACTAAAAGTCGTAAGCGACAAAATGGTTTTGTAATTTTATTATTTAGAAATGATAATTTGATAAAAATACCTTCTACAATTTTAAAGAGTATGTACCTATATACTCAACTACTAAAAAAGTTTAGAGGCTTAAATCGGTCCCGTTTGCCCATAATATGTGAATCTCTTTTTAAAAAGAGGTATGTTTGATATATTTTTCTCTGTTATAAAAGTTACCTAATCAAGTTTTGATGTCTAACAAAATAAGGTTTATATCATGAACTTTCAGGTAACCAAGTTGTATTTTGATCCGTTTTGTATTTACTGAGAAAAATTGAGATCCTTGGCGCCAAAAATTCCAATTCGTCCTCTTAAGTAAAATTAGGAGAATCGGGCCCCAGATGATCTACTGACTAAAACTTATTTTGTCCCTTCTGGAGCTCTATGTATCAAAGTCAAGAGTAGGTTCTACAACAAGAATTTAATATAACTAATTTAAAGATTAGAATTTTAATATACTTCAGACAATTCTATCTTCATTTAGAGATTTTATTACCTTTTCAGATGCTAATTAAATATATATATATCTTTCTTGACATTGACTTTGCCAGTCTCACAGTCTGGGTCGTCCTATTGGCACAATGACACCACATAATCCAGTATTTAGCAATCGAGGGCGTCCTAAGGAGGTCTGGATAACCTCGATTGCACCCAGACGGGCAAAGCTCTACTGACCCTGTGCAAACTTGTTCAAGGTCATTTGGGACTTAATTTGCTGGAGTGAATAAGGTGTCATTGGCTTTGAAATTTAACTTACAAAGACTTTCCTTCTTAGAGGTCTATTTCTCGCAATAATTTTGTAGACAGTCAAGGCGTGGTGGACAAGTCACTAAAGCACCAGCCTCTCAAGTATGACCGTTCGGCATCGCTTCCAGGTCAGAACAGTACCAATACAAGTCTTAGGACACCATTGACCGATCAAAGGTGATGGATGTCATCTCTAGGAAACATCATCATCATCATCATCCTCAGAGCCTTTTTCCCAACTATGTTGGGGTCGGCTTCCAGTCTAACCGGATGTAGCCGAGTACCAGTGGTTTACAAGGAGCGACTGCCCTATCTGACCCCCTCAACCCAGTTACCCGGACAACCCAATACCCTTTGGTTACACTGGTGTCAGACTTACTGGCTTCTGACTACCCGTAACGACTGCCAAGGATGTTCAATGACAGCCGGGACCTACAGTTTAACGTGCCATCAGAAATCGAACCTGCGCCCTCATACTCGAGAGGTTGGTACTTTGCCCACTAGGCCACCACGACTATAAAGGAAACATGGACTATAAAGTCTTAAATCATCAACGCGCATTGATCGCACGTGGTGATTTCTTCTCTGTATAAGAAGAGGCTTGCACCCAGCAGTGGGACAAAAACCCTGATGATAAAAGGTCATTGTCTTCCAAGACTTTGTAAAATTGCACCTACAGTCGCCCACGCCATATAAAACGCATAATATAGGAAGTACATATAAGGCTGTGATGCAGGAAAGACCCTGTAGTAGCTAGCTTGAAATACTAATGATGTGAGGTTTAGGCTGGTTACAATAACTTACAATGTTAAGAATAGGTTTTTGTTCAATATCAGAGTTAATTTGTAAGGCGTATTTTGAAAAGTTGTTTGTTTTCATATTTTAAAATTCAATGGTAGGTCTGGTCCTCCTGTAATCTAAAACGAAGGTTAATGTAACATGTTTCTTTGTTGGTAAATGTATTTTGAAAGTACATATTTACTTCATAGTACATAATCGATCTCAGTGGCGTGTACTTGGAGAGGCCTTTGTCCAGCAGTGGACTGCGATAGGCTGATGATGATGGTGATGATGATATTTACTTCAGAAACTATGTATTTAAAGTTTTATAGATATAATAATTTTATATCTCCATCAAGAAAATATACTATGATGCTTTGTAAAGAAAACCAACTATCAGAATTATCTTATTACCCAATGACCAGTATGCTTTTCTCATTGGAAACGGACAAAGAATTTTTACTATTCATAATTTAATAGATATCACGACTAAGATAAAGTATATAACAAGCCTAAACTACAATAAACGCTTAGTATTGCGATTTGCTATTACCGATGATTACCAACAAAAATAGATCAAAAGGTCACGTACAGAATTTGTAATGGCCACTTAGATTTTAATCGTACGTGACGAATATAAATAGTTTTTAACATTCTTTCTAACCATATCGACTTTCACACAATATACACATCGTTTCTTTAGTCGTCTCTTTCCACGGTATGCACATTCATGCTCGTCACCTTTCCCACGACATGATCCTCAGTCCTCCACATCACCTATCTAGCTTATGTCCAACTATTTGGTCTTCCAGTGTCACTGAATGAAGCTTAAAGATGTTTTATCTCATGAAAGCGGGCCAGCCATACTTGTATGTGTAAAAAGCACACTTACGTTGTCTTTGTATGACTCGGCGACTCGACCACTACTGACCGCTCCCGAGCTCACGCATACAAAGACAACGTGCATGTACATTTACACACACATGTATGGCTCACCCGCTTTCGTAAGATGAAACATCTGTAATTATTACAGGAATAGGTTCCTCTTAATGTTGTGTAATATCTAAACAGATTGTCATTCTACGAAATAATCCTCGCGTTTCTGAATTAATCACGCATGGCTGATCTTGGGGGGATATTGAGTAAATCCTTACAATGCGATTAGGAGAATAATCCGCTTCGGTATTAATATTAAATAATTTTACGCCTTATTTTCATGGATGGGTAGGCAGAGGTGCTATTTGTATCATCAAACTGAAGAGTGGGCTTCTTTGTATGTCTAGATTGCTTGAACGCGCAAATTTCGAATCACTGGTCAAAAAATATTTTTGCGTCAGATAGCCCGGAAATGCTGATGCTGCTTTTATCCAGTCGCTTAAAGTAGTTCCCCCGGGACGCGAGTGAAACCACGGCGAAATCTAGCTTCAAATAGACCTACCCCAGGATCTTATGATACGTCAAAGCATCTAGGTGCACCGTATATTTAATACCACCTATAAAATCCTCAATACTAAGAAATAGCCTATTGGATTTGTAATCAAAATAGTTGGCACCTGCTGCAGCGTCTCTGGTATAAATATTTGTCGATGCAGTAATCTGTAATTTAATATGGCGTCCAAAAATAACGTAATGCTACATACTGCAGTTGAATTTGAACCGTGTGTAGCTTTCAAGAGCTCGTGGTTAAGTCAAAATCGTAGAGATCAACCAATCTATACTAATATTATAAAGCTGAAGAGTTTGTTTGTTTGTTTGTTTGAACGCGCTAATCTCAGGAACTACTGGTCCGATTTGAAAATTTCTTTCAGTGTTAGATAGCCCATTTATCGAGGAAGGCTATAGGCTACTTTTTATCCCGGTACGGGAAGTAGTTCCCACGGGATGCGGGTGAAACCGCTTCATAAATATATATAGTAAAAGTTAAGTAACGCTTGACGAGGTCAGTCCGTGGATGGGTGACCATTTTGCTGTAACGAGTTCTTCCGTTTTTCGGAAGGCACGATGAACTGTAGGTCGCGCCTGTCATTTGAACATCTTTGGCAGTCTTTACGAGTAGCCAGAAGCCAGTAAATCTGTGAACCAGTCTTACCAAGGGGTATTGAGTCAGGTCACGAAAGTCGTCTTTGGTCCTCGTGGCCCCTCTCTAAAAGGCAGAAGACGACACAAACGCTGAGGTTTTAGTGGGTGCAAGCCCCACATAACCTCACCGTCTCCCCGGGCGGTGTGTGTATGCGTCAGGCATTTTCCTCAGCTGAAACAAAAAAAAAAAAAAGGGGTATTGAGTCGCCCGGATAATTAGGTTGAGGAGATCCTTGATAATACTGGTAATCAGCTGCATCCAGTAAGACTGGAAGCCGACCCCAACATAGTTGGAAAACGGCTAGGCAGATGATGCGTCCAAAAATAGCGTAATGCTACATACTGCATTTGAATTTGAACCGTGTAAGCTTTCAAGAGCTCTTTCATGTAGGTCGGAATCTTTTTCAGACTGCTCGGCGTGTAAAAATGTTGCTTTACATTGCGATATTCCTACTGAAAAAAATGTTTTTTTTTTCTGCCTGTATAAAATACTAGCTTCTGCCGCTTTTCACCCGATTCCTGTGTTAACTACTTCGCACACACGGGTGCAACTAGCTTATAGGATCCCTTTAAGTTTCAATGGACTATTTAACACTGAAAGATTTTTCAAATCGGTTTAGTATCTAAGCCTGACCCTTTAAATACTTCAGTCTAACAAAACGCAAAAGAGTCCTTTTGGACCATACAAAAACTGCAGCAGGTTTTTTTTTTGCCAAAAAGCGCAGCATTTTTTTTGTCAAAATGCGCTGCATTTCTGCCTTAAAAACCCCCTCGTGTTTCTTTCACAAAAGATACTAGGTCACAAAACATTCCCCACTTGAAAGATACGTCCTATTTTCAAACAATGGCCGACCAATATTCCCGATGTGTCGATACACGTTTGTCTGTTCAAAGCATGGAGAATAAAATGACTAGCGGAGGCGCCATAACGGAAAATCTTCTAAGAAATTGGTGTGCCAAAATGCGGGTGTGCGTGCGAGAAACGTTAGGGTGCATTTACACAGTGCATGTAGCTGGAGTAAGTTAACATGCGCAAGTGACAACTGATAAGAGCACGCGGGTGGGTATTTTGCTTTAGTACATGCGCGAGTCGCTGGACCCACACATTTTTAAAATGCATGTAACCTGCGCATGTACCTCAACATGCGCAAGTTACTTGCACCGTGTAGATGCACCCTTACTCTCTTCGCGCTTATACGTTTTTAGACCCGATCATCAAAGAACCCGAACGCCTTCATAGATCACTCGTAACTGATCGTTTTGGTCATATCCACCGTACGTATTTGAGTTAGAAGGAGGCGCCTGACCTACCTGCATTACGGCATCTCTCATCTTTCTTTACTCCGTGGTTCAAAGCCTCACTGTGCTGTCCTATTTGTTACTGTCTGAGTGTCTGGTTCTGAGCTCTAGAGATCGATATCCTATATGTCTGGCTTATTTATACAGAAGCTGCTTAGATTTATCTAGGTTTAGAGCTGACTGCGTTGAGAGAACTTGGCTTGATTGTTTGAAAAAGAAAAATGGTTTAGAAGACCTTAAATTGTAAATGCTCGGTTATAGAAGTTGCCACGAGAATGGGGCTGGTGTCTCAGGATCTACTAGTTGAATTTGAAAACTTATGTCAGTGTTAGGTACCCCATATATTGAGGAAGGCCACAAGGTACTTTTTATTCCGGTGCAGGGGAAACCGCGGACAGAAGCCAGTAGATAATTATATATGTTTCTAGACATAACATCACGATGGTTGTCTCCAAACGGTCAAGGATTAACTTATAAGCCTCCGGAACGAGAGTCGTATCTATAACTATCCAAAGGGCATAAGTTAAGAGCAGTTCGTGTATATTTGTGTAAAATATTGAACTTAGCGAGATGGTATAGATGTTATATCTCAATAAAGCGGGTGAGCCCTATTTAACCAATTCTTTATTGTGTTCCATATTGCAGTGTACAACAGTTGATATGATTTAAACAAAGTATAAAAAACGATAACGGACCCTGTCGAACATAGCAAAGTTAGTTTTTACAGAGGAGAGGATGAATGAATCTACCTCTATACTTTGATCCCCGTTGCGATCGTAGCAGAATTGTCAAAAAGAAAAGTGTAAAATTCGTCCTTGAGTCCCTAATTGGCGAAACGTTGACGAAGTTTATTTTTACATAACCCTTCAGGGAGAACAGGTGTGATGTAATAGGTATTACGTAAGTATGAAGTACCGATTAATTAATTAGGGCTAAGTGGTTGCCTAAATTAAGAGTTTCGCTCTGTTAAAGGTACTCGGGGGTGTCGTTAAACACACTTTAGTTACATGAAGGTGAGAATATATGGTCCTTATTAATGTACTAGTTTTTGCCTACTTATAGGTCTTGTACCTGCAAAAGTCATGTGTTACCCCTGACTTTGGCAAGTAAGGGTATAAATATTTTATACTAACAATAGTGTCTCTGCGTAAAAAATATGTGGCAGACCCTCTTGACAATGCGTGCAAGGGTCTACCTTGGTCCATCCGTCTAAAGAGGGCCTCTTTACGTGGGAATCGAGGTTTTTGGCTATCAAGCTATGGTTAAAACGACTATCGGCACAATGACTGCGGAATGCACATGTAAATTTTTGAGAAGCTTCTCCTTTTTTAGGAATTTTGTTGAAAAACTTTTATACTTGTGTAAAACAGTTTCTAAATCGTCGAGAAAATACAGAACACTGTATCCAACCTCATCCCCCGCATCTGTTTTATCTCGTCAATATTGATGGAGGCAACAGTATGCTAATGAGGCTATCTTGGCAGGAGGACACTTGCTTAGCCAATCAAATCGTGAGGCAATTACTGCGCGATCGACCGTTGTTCTATCAGCTATGTTGTGGAGTTAAGATTAGCTGGCTATTAATGGCCTTACTACAAAAACTTAACCACCTGTTTTACACTCGTCTAAAAAAATTGTGGCTGCAAAATGAACCATATGTCAACGTCATAATTTGTCATTTTTTTAGACAAGTCTTAAACTGACGTTTAAAAGTTTTTGTGGTAAGACGGTAAGGGTTTAAAAGTTTAAATAGTCAGCATCATCTACCTAGCATTTTCCCAGAGTCTGCTTCCACACACTTGTCACATGGAGCGACTTCCTATCTGACCTCCTCAATCCAGTTATCAACCTGTATATACCGGATAAGACCCGTGCTAAGACTGGTTATCAGACTTTCTGGCTTTTGAGTAGGAGCCGATGAATTGCGTAATGAGACTGTCAATTTGGATCGCCATTTTTTTTACTGCGTATTTGAATGTCAGTAAGGTGCTCTTTTAGAGGTATGCAGCTATAATAATTAATCTCTTCCCTTCAAAGCGAAGATATAGCGACTGTCATTGTATCATCATCATCCTGGTAAATTGAAACCACGATCTCATGTGCAGTCTAACATGAGACTATGTACTATAGATAAAAGAGACTGTTTAAGGCACCAGAATCGTTTATCAATTTCAATATGGCCAATTTACGTTTCAAATCTGGTGGAAAATTTCAGTGAAACAACCCTTATAAAATGCCCTTTGTAAATAAATAATACTTGCTTTTCAAACATTGGATAAGTTTCAAAAACTCTTGTATCCAAAGAAGTGAGCACAAAAGGAATAACTGATCGATACTTTGCTGAACTTTTGTTAGCGTTGTCGCCTAAGAACAGTTGAAAATCACAGGGTGTATCTCAAGGGTGTAGATGACAATCTCTGCATAAATATACACTGTACACTGTTAAAAACTTGATTAGATTGACATTCGTCAGTAGAACTGGAAAAGAAACTGGGACAGGCAGTTTTATAACTTTTAGTAAAGGCGATCAAGATGTATATTTATAATGGCCCATAGCTGTAATCTTAACATAACTTCTACAAGGCTACATACATAGATTTACAAAATATAGACAGCGAAAATAAAAAACAAACAACTTTACTACTATTATTTACTTTAATATAGGTCCATTTTATGTAGAATCGCTTAACAATAAAGGTCACGTCCCAAACGCCAGAGCCTGCCAACTGCCAACCCCAAGTCAGAACTTAAACAAGACATAACAAGTTGCGGCTGAGTCAGATAGTATGCCGCATAAGCAATGAATACTGCACTGACTTAGACAGCTGAAACTATTTTGAACTTCAATGATGTTGCTGAATAGTTATTAAGTATAAGGTGGGTTTAAGAAACTTTAACAGAGCAGTCTAGAGCCTGGAAGTTGGTGATTGATACGCCCGCCCGTGCATCGGAGAGCACGTTGCAGTCGGTCCTGCTTGTGATCTCTCTCCGGTCGTGTCGGATCGCCGTCCTATCGGGCTATTAGAGTGAGGGAATAGGGAGTACACCTGTACCTGTATACTAAGCCATTAATACTACACTGACTTGTACAGCTGAAACTATTTTTAACTTCAATGATGAGATTGGTGAATAGTTCTGCTGAAATGAAATGGTGGAATAAGAATTGATATGCTAATTCTTGGTCAGCAGTTTTTCTGTTAACATATGTATGTACTTTTAAGGCAGTTATAGGAAAAGTATTTTAGTACATAGATGCTGGTGTATGTAATGAGGCCGAATAAGTAAAGATCAAAATTACATAAAAAGTCCCCTAAACCAGTCGTTTCTTTCTTTTTGTGGGTTTTTGCTGAGAAAAACTGGCGTAATGAACTCTTTTTGTGTAATCAAAATATTGTTATTTTTGCTGAAGAGTTCGTTACGTCAGTAATAATCAGATAGAAGAGTATTTTGAATCCAACTACAACCCGGTAACCAACATGTACTATAAATCAAACAAACGCATCAAAGGCATATTTGCATCACGGGATTTTATTCCCGTCACAGCCCAACTGGACTGAAAACTGCTGACATTGCGTTTTAAATTGTAATAATTAGGCGAGTTACGTAAGAGATAACATATATTTTGCTGTATGTATAGTTTTATTTGGCTCTGAAATAATTAGCGTGCTCTATGGAATTTTCAAGTAAGAAGATCCCTTAGAAGTGACAATAACAGCCGCACGGGTCGATAAAGTTAAGCAACGTTTGGTGCGGGCGCTCCGTAGATGATCCGTGACCATTTTTTCACGGTTATGGGAAGTCAAAAGCCATACAGAAAGTCTGACAACCAATTTTACCTAGAGGCATTTGGATGCGTAGCTGAGTTGAGGAGATCAGTCGGTCCATGTAAAACACTAGTACTTGGCTGCATTATGTTAAACTGGAAGTCGACCCCAACTTTCCCAGTTTTAAAGTTTAATCGCTGTCAAGGAAAATTACTCGCGCTATTAGATTTCTATCCAAAATTACGGCCTATGTCAAGAAGAAGTAACGGAGTAATCTAGTTTGACCAATTTATCCTGATTTCGGAAACGAAGACGACCTTAGCATACATAATGAAGCAACGGATCAATAAATAAAAGCAGATGGGGGTACAGTTATAATTTATTTTTGTAAATAAACCTGTTAAATAAAAACCGCTATCCGATTTGAACTGAGATCCTTAAGAGGTCTCATCACGTTCTCGACTTTGCTTTAGAAGGTTAGCGAAAACTTTGCTGATTTTTTGGGTTCGGTAAAAAACAAAAATGTTTGGGTAACAAGTTAGTGTTCTAGGAATAATCACTGTTTCGCTGTTAACAAGACAATTCATCATCATCACCGTAGGAATAAAATATAGGCAACTTTTTTGTTCAGGTGCATGAAAATAGAAGTTAGTTTGCATATTAAAAACATTACTTATCGGTCTATCTTCGCTGCATCAACTTTTTCTTCAACAGTTAAATAACCTTCCCTTCCGAGCAGTTTGACAAAAAAGATCATTCATCATTTAGCACTTCCTATACCACGCAACCCCTTAACTAATCCAGCTCACACTTGACCGTTTTATTTTCATTCCTTTTTACAAACATTTGCAGACAGTCAGTAGGTACGAGGTTGTAGGTGGCTACGTGACTTGAGTGAGACCTAGTTCGTAACATTGCTATTTGTTGTGCCTGGATTTTGTATGAAAATTGATCACATAAGTCCCAATGAATCTTATACTTTCTGAGTATATATCTTGACACCAATTGCTGGGTTTAGGCGGAGGAAAACATCTTGAGGAAACCTGGACTCATCACTGAATTGTTGAAAAAGCTTGTCTACTAACGCTAAATCCTACTCTGTATTAGTTTCTCTATGCCCTGTATCGGGACCTACCTGAGAAAAGGCGACGCAGAAGATAATGTAGAAGTTCCCGTACCACGCAACCCCTGCTCTCCAAAACCAGCTCACACTTGACCGTTTTATTTTCATCTCTTTTTTACAAATATTTGCAGATAGTCAGTAGGTACGTGGTCGTTGGTGGCTACGTGACTTGAGTGAGACCTAGTTCGTAACATTACTATTTGTTGTGCCCTGGCAAAATGAACAGGATTTGATTTGATTGTTTGGACCAGGATTTTGTCTGGAAATAAGCTGTGAAGACAATTCTTGTGAAATGAAAGTCTGAAAGTTACATAATCTTTTCTACTATTAATATTACAGGTAAATGCAAAAGTATGTCTGTGTTGAGTTTTTCGTCCGTACGTTTGTAATACATATGTATATACTCAAATCAAACATGAACATATTTTTATAACTGGAAATAAAATAAGTTCAGATTTGGTAGAGCCTAGAGCCTGATAAACTGCGGTGATCAATCAATACATAATATGGCAAATACATAATTTAGATTATAACAATGATGAGAACAAGCAAAATAAGTTTAACAAAATAAACCTAATATTTTTTCAGCGTGACACAAAAAGGAACAAATTCCTCCACTTAAAAGAGACAAAATACTTTGGGATTCCGTGTTGATCCGATAAGGAAAATTTAGATATTAAGGTCAAGGTTGAAAGGAATGCGAAAGCTGGGAACACGAAACGGGACAAATGGTCCCTTTACGTAATCGAATTAGACGGGGGAAATATTAGCCAGTGTTACTTAGTGTTGGATGACTTGTTAGAATAATATCCTTTGTTAATGCGTAAGGAACTGTTTGGTGGGTTTTCTCGCCAAAAGTACAAAATCGATTTAAATGTTCAGTACAAAGATAGCTAGAGCTTGGGAAAAGATATCGGCTAGTTTTTACTCTTTCGCTATTTCCCGGGACGGGGGTGAGGCATTGGGGAAAAGTGTTTTTATTGAAGCCATTTGACTTCTGAAATGAGGTAGGACAATTTAGAAATGTTCACCTTTGTACGCTCGTTCATAGTATAAGAAAATGAGGCAAATTCGTTGACAATGTGAATTCCATTGGACAATATGTACCTAGGCGTATTGTTTTCATATACCTTTCGTGAAAACGGAGGCATAAAGCATCATAACCCGTCTTGGCAGTCGAGTAAAAAATTGATAACTTTTGCAACGAATCATTTTGATTTTCGACAAGGCCAGTTCAGCGAATAAATATTTTCAACCAAATTGATTTGCGTTTTTCTAATTTATATCAGACGATCCAATTACGCATTCCAGCAGTTACAGCTTAACTTAACGGAAAAGTCTGGTAGTCACGTAATCTGTAACTTAAGTTAGATCCGTGACTTCGGAATGCTGGTGAATATTTTATCTTCTGTACGATTTTGTATTCTAGGTCTTGAGGAATTTTGAAGTTAGGGCTCTGAGATTGTTGACTGTTTGGGATCTGATTTTGTTGACTGTTTGGGATCTTGTAAGTTTTTTGAAAGACTGTTGATTTTTAATGTCACGGCAGAATCCTGATGGTAATGTTGGATTCCACACTGTTTATTTTCACTAGTCCTTTCCTTTGCCTTTCCATCCATCTACATTCATACTTAACATTAGCTTTAGATTTGGTTTGCCTATGTATCTGTATTTAGATGGTCAGAGTGGCAGTCGCTTCATGTAAAGTGTTGGTACTCAGCTGCATCTGGTAAGACTGGAAGCCGAATCCAACATAGTTGGGAAAAGGCTAGGCAGCTGATTACTAACCTGCCGATTACCGCGTTCCTGGTACAAAAAAGGCTTAAAAAGGAACATGGTGGGTTTAAGTAAGTAAGAGTCCGACACTCCCTAACGCTGCAAAAAAAAATGAAGACTACTGAGCGATGAAAAGGTAATGAGAAGATAACAATTACAGCTCTAATAGACACGTATAACAAAAGTACATGCATTCTAAATCAAGGAAAGTGTAACACTACCCGACCCGCAAGACGGACTGTTTCCTGCGGGCGCAATGAATTTATCATTGTTACCGGAAGATGGACGTTAGTAGGTCATGTGCTCAGAATTAGAAATGTGAAATGAAATGTAGAAAAGGCAGAATTACTTTCGCAATCATAATATCGGTAATTATTATGACATGCGATATCACACTCCAAACATACAAATAGAAGTAGGTATCTAAATAACAACAATAACAAAATTGAGTATCCTTTTCCGAACAAATCAAATCATTTATTTATCATTTACAACAATAATAATTAGATACATTATCGCAAAATGTCGATAAACCTATCGAAAATAGATTCCATTTCCACTATATACAGAAACATACTCCTACATTGCTAGATGTGTCACGGTACTCGGAACAGCTGATAATAGCCTGATGAATGTCCGGATAACACAATAAATCAATCAGAAATGTGACAACTTGTCCCTGGTTGTGTCGTGTTTATTGTGAAGCCTAATTTATGTGGTCGATGTACTTGATATTGCTCTTCTTGTCTTTTATTTCTCTTTTGTATTTAGCGCTGTTTTTTGAACGACTTCCCAAAAAGGAAAAGGTGCTCAACTATCATTTTTGGTTGTTCTTTGGGCTATGTTTTATAAGGATCTGGTGGTCTTTTTAACTTAGCATATGCCTAACATATTCCCAACTATGTCGGGGTCGGCTTCCAGGCTCGCTGCAGCTGAGTACCAATTGGTCACAAAGAGCGGCTGCCTTTCTGACCTCAACCCAGTTATCTGGGCATCCTTATACCCTTAAGTATTAGGTCTTATCAGGTTTTAGACGGTTTGGATATATAATTAAATACCAATTACCAATTCTAGACGAAATTAAGAAATACAAGAATATATCCCAAACTGCTTATCATTCTTCTTCGCTAACAAATAAATATCCAATTTCAGTAAAACAGCTTATAGCTAGCCTCCCTCGTTCTCCTATCTTTGTGGGCTATAAAACAGTATTTTATTGCGATTTTTCTTCCAAGGACATAGAATAAGTTACATAGTTTATCGGTAGTGGTTTTGCCAATAAATCTCCTGTCGTAAACTCCTTGGATTGGCGTATAAATATCGAGAGTAAGGATGTTGGGGTTGGTCGAAATAACTAAACTAAATTATGTAGATGTTAATGCTTCTTATTATATCTATATTTTTTTAACCATTTATTTTGTACATAATAAACACATGGCAGAAGAATAATCTATACTAATATTATAAAGCTGAAGAGTTTGTTTGCTTGAATGCGCTAATCTCAGGAAGTACTGGTCCGATTTGAAAAATTCTTTCAGTGTTAGAGAGCCCATTTATTGAGGAAGGCTTTAGGCTTAAGGCTATACTTTTTATCCAGGTTCGTGCAGAGGCTGCCACGGGATGCGGGTGAAACCGCTGGCAGAAGCTAGTATAATATATAAGTAATATAACATAGACTAACACAAAGGTACTGATTATTTCTAATCGTATGCTTCTATGCTTATTGCTTGTCTCTTCCAGTAGACCCGTAGGAGCAGAGTTAGTATTCTCCTCATCGTGGAGAATATCGTCCTGTAAGCCCTCGTGTCAGAGTTTTCTCAAATCCGCTTGACTAGGTACCTCTGATGTGAAGTTGCTACTTTTTCCCTATAATAAATTATCACCGTTTCTACGGTGGCTTTCTACAAAATAAATAAGAGATGTATCGTCAATGAGAAAGAAACAGAAATAACACGTTTCCCTTTTATAATAATAGTTAAGATCATGACCGTTTTTGAACAAGCTTCCTATGGGAATTAGTTCATCTTAAACCACCAACATGTCTGCTTAAAACATAACCATTAAACGTGACAGGTTGCTAACCCATATTTTACGATTTCCATAGTGTGTTGAACTCCACATGATAACCATTGTATCTATTTTTGTAAACACTACCACGTGTTCACTAGCCATACAATTTCAGACCCTAATCTCTTCAGCATAAAGTCTAAATTCATTTGTTCACTACATTTACTTTGGTATACAAACATGTGGTGTCTATTTTGAACCCTATTTCATCTAAACAAAGTCTACAATTGTTTTCCTCCGCAGCTATTTTTAAAACGCACGTTGTATCTTCTGACAACTGAATTTGAACCCTATCTTGTTGAAGATGAGTTGTAAATTCTTTTGCGTGGTAGTTTTACGCAATATTAAAATGCTGGTTGTTTGATTATTATGGCAGGAGTTGATGATGTAAGGTACGGTGCTGATATAATCCTTGATGTATTGGTTTCATCATCAAGTACTGTGGGTTATGGTGTAGTGCGTATGCTGTAGGTGGAATATATTAAAATGTGCACGTAATATAATGCAATGGTGTTGGGTAGCTTAGATTTCAACGTGTTAGGTCATCTTTGTTGTCATTATAAGATTAATTAAGGTTCAAGAGTACGTGGTACTAAGACAACAAGAAAATATAGGACTGATTTAAAAGTGTATAGTGCAATAGGACATAGGGAACACATTGAGGGTTATTGTGAAGAATTCATGTAGAGTTCTTAAAATCCCAATGAAGATAATATTCAAGTTCGGATTTTCAGCTCATTTAAATTAATTGTTGGAGAAACTCAGCTGGTTGAGGTAGTATTTTTTCAAAAACTGAGTTAAGATCACTAACTGTCACTATTAAAGCCTTTTTATCCGTCCCACTGCTGGGCACAGGCCTCCTCTCACACGGAGAAGGATTGAGTATTAATCGCCACGCTTGCTCAATGCGGTAAATTGTTACAGATGCACTAAATTGTTACAAATTTTCAACTAAAAGTAGGTTAAAGGTTTACTCTTCTGTCATCATCATAATCTAGATTCCAAAGAATATCATCTATACTTAAAGCTCCAAAAATCTTGATGTCTTTAAATAGACAGTCCGCCTGTCACATCAAAATTTATGCCATCCCAGCACCCAAGACATGTCTCAGCATAAATTGTGTTAGACAAACCCTTTGGCCTTGAAGGGAAAACATTTCTCAATAGTGATTAATATTGCTAAAGGTTAGGTAAAACAGAGTTGGATTTTGGGTCTGATGTAATACAGTTATAGTGTATTAAAGTGTCGGCAAGTCGTTATCAGCATTTTTATTACCCAAAGGGTAAAACGAGACCCTATTGTTTTCGCTCCTCTGTCCGTCCGTCCGTATCTCATGAACCGTGATAGTTAGAGAGTTGAAATTTTCACAGTTGATGTTTTTCTGTTGCCGCTATAACAACAAATACTGAAAACTAGAATAAAATAAATATTTTAGGGGGCTCCCATACAACAAACCCTTCGTGCGCGATTCCGACTCGCACTTGGCCGGCTTTTGTCCCACTGCAGGACACAGGCCTTTTCGCATACAGCGAAGGCGTCAATCGTCACGTTTGCTCAAGTTGGATTAGCGATTTCAGACTTCATAGTCCAGGTTTCCTCAAGATGTTTTCCTTCTCCCTTACTCAAGTTATTGGTATCCAAGAGGTACTAAGTACATTTTGTAACTTAGAAAAAGGTACATTGGTACTTTCTTGACATGGAATCGAAACCCACACACTCATTCTTGAGAGTCTAGGCCCTAGACTCTAGGGCATTAACCACTAGGCCTCCAAGACTTTTGTCGTTATGCTGTAGGCGATAGCGAGTCAAAAATATTAATAGCAGCAACAATTTCAATGCAAGCAACAGTTGCTTTTTAATTTGCATTGAAGAACTGGGCCAACCCTAATAGAATTAAGACAATGCACTCACTGACAATGGTCGAGTCTACAGAGCTGTGAACGATAGCTCACTTGCTATTGTCGTGGCTCATTTCCTTCGGCAGGTGGTGATGCCTGCGGCTGTTTTATATAAAATTGACGTTTTGCTTCCTCGTCGGTCTATTTTAGTGGTAATATATCAGGTGCACTCTCTATTCCCTCACTCTTAAAGCCCGATGGGTCTGTCAGTCTGACAAGAACGAAGAGAGATCAGGCGCAGGACCAACATGAACGTGCTCTCCGATACACGGATGTATCAAAATCTCTTCTATCTTGCTGTGCCCATCAGGGTCCATAATTGTGACTATAATTTTTTATATTCTACCTAATGTACATTATGGAATGCAATAAACGATATGATATGATATGAAGATCAACTTCCAAACTTCGAGCTGCTTTGAGAAAGTTTCTTATAGTCAAATTAATGGAACTCGAGACCCTTTGAGACTGCAATAGTCGTGCTCTGCGACTACTCGAATGATGATGATGATATAATACCGAAAGATATTCAAGATGTCTTTCCTTGAGGATAGATATGGACTCATTTGTTAACGGGGCGTGTCAATAACCTGATGATTTCCTTACTAGAGAACATTGATTGTGAGAGTCTAATATAAAAATTCTATTTCTAGTTAGAAAAAAGTCGTGGTGGCCTAGTGGGCAAAGAACCAGCCTCTCGAGTATGAGGGCGCAGGTTCGATTCCAGGTCAGGCAAGTACCAATGCAACTTTTCTAAAGTTTGTATGTACTTTCTAAGTCTATCTTAGACACTAATGACTGTGTTTCGGATGGCACGTTAAACTGTAGGTCCCGGCTGTCATTGAACATCCTTGGCAGTCGTTACGGGTAGTCAGAAGCCAGTAAGTCTGACACCAGTCTAACCAAGGGGTATTGGGTTGCCCGGGTAACTGGGTTGAGGAGGTCAGGCAGGGCAGTCGCTTCTTGTAAAGCACTGGTACTCAGCTACATCCGGTTAGACTGGAAGCCGACCCCAACATAGTTGGGAAAAAGGCTCGGAGGATGGATTCTAGTTAGAAAACCCATAGAAAGATTATTGTTTTTTTTTGTTTACCAAGCGCCACTATTCTTAGCTTTTGTAATAAATTAGCAAAAGCTAATAAAATAATCGCTCAAGTCTGTTGTCACAATCAGCAAAACAAACAGGCGATGCGTGGGGTCTTTATTGTTTTCTTTTACGAGCGAGCCTTCATTATGTCGCGTATTTATAACTTTTTGTCGAAGCGAATTGCTTATTCGCGAAACGTACTACTTGTTTTAGGGTTGATAGTTTTCTTTTTTTATATTTGTGATTTCTTTATTTTCTGATGTGATGGTTGTTCCCGCTGTAGTCTTAGGGTTAAGCAATGCTTGGCGCGATCGATCCGTGGGTGACCATCTCGTCATGACGAGTTCTTCCGTGTTTCGGAAGGCACGTTGACTTGGTGGGTCCTGGTTGTCACTTTGACAGTCGTTGTGGGTCAGAGCCGGAAAGTCGACGAAACTTGCCAAAAGGTGCCGGGTTGTTTGGGTAACTGGTTTGAAGAGGTTATATATAGGTAGTGGCTCCATGTAATACATTGGTCTCAGCTGCATCTCCTTAACCGACCTTCCTGGAAACCGACTTCTACATAATTGGAAACGACTAGGCAAATGATATTTGCTTGATTGTAGCGGTAGAGAATTTTTTTTCAGAACTGATACGGGAAGTATTTTCTGCTTTCCGTTTCAAGCGGCAGCCCTGGTAAAATATGAATAGCGTAGGCGAGGGCGCCCTCTCATAATTTTCAGCTTAATATCTACAAATGAGGATGTGGTATGCTTGCTCGCGTGCCCAGGGTATATAGGAAGATGTACCTGTATATAGTACAGGCTTGTTTGGTTTGACTGATGATTAAGAGGTTCTTGCTGTGGTAGAACTTGATAGACAAGAAAATTGAAAGGGAGAAATCCAAGTACATAGATGGATAGAAATCTTGTTTGGTTTGATGGTTTGAATGACGATTAAGATATTCTTGCTATCATACATGAATTAAGAAGACCAGATGACGTAGTTGGTGTATTAGCCTGCCAAGTTAAAGGTCGCGGGATCGAAACCCACATGGGTCCAAATACTTGTTGGCGTGATACATGGATGTTTGATTTAGTCTGGGTGTCCACATATTATACATATGAGAAACATGTAATGTATGCATGTAATGTAACTATTTTTTGGAAATAAATTATTATTATTTATTTGTAACTATTTGTAAGTTACTGCCTGACCCGGAATCCAAAACACACCACTTGTACTTTAGAGGCTTGTGATTTACCAGGTCACACGACAACAATGGATCAAAGATGAAATACATTTTACGGAAATTGAGGGTCCCGTGATCCTTTTGTTGTATATAGAGCACTTAATTGCCCTATTACCCGCATATGGGTATACATTACTTTATAATACGATAATCTATTATTTTCATTATTAGCTAAATAGAGGGAACTACTTCCCGCACTCGGATAAGTGTAACCTTCATCGAGAAGTGGTCTATCTAACACTAACAGAATTTTACAAATCGGTCCTGTAGTTCTTAATATAAAAATTAAAAAATAAGCAAACTCTTTAGCTTTATGGATGATCTCAATTTCTCTTGTTGTGGTTTTTAAATTGTTAAGTTAAAGTTATCCTTGCATCATCACCATACCTTTTAATTGTCCTACTGCTGGGCACAGGCCTCCTCTCACACAGAAGGATTTGCTTTCCTTCCTTGAATCCTTGCACTATATAATATTTAAAACATTACAAGGTAATCATTCTGACCGCTCTATTTTATTTATGAGCGTGCAAGCGTGTGTGGGATTAAGGTCATATCGTTGGGTTAAGCCTAATTTAATTGTATGTAAAATAGATGTAGGTGCTGTCTGTTTATTTAAAGGTTTATTATGATATGAGAGGTTTTATTTGAGTATGTAGTATAATTAATGTGGTATAAATATATTTTCTCTAGCACAACCATCCTCCTGCCCCTATCCCAATTTTGTTTCTAGTCGGCTTCGTCGTGTTTTTTCTTCCATGATCTTTTATCTGCCGTCATCTCACAAATAGCATTTTTTCTAACCATATCGACATCAAATCGTCTTTCACACCATCCATCCATATCCATAGTTTTTCTGGTCGTCCCCTTCCACTATAAAATATCCATCCACATTACTGCTCATCACCTTCCTCACAACATGATCCTCATTCCTCCGCATCGCCTGTCAATTTGTAAAAAATAATTTTGTATGAGAAGGACCCTAGATTTAAAAGGACAACATCAGCAATAAAATCACTTTCAAAAACTCGACTGAAGTGCTTACCTACGTTCACTTTACAACTAATTATAAAAAAGCAAGTTTTCAACTACTAAAAAGTATTCGTTTCGACTCAACAAACCACTCCTATATTCATATTATTTCATATCCTTCCGCATTGAGCCCGGGAGAGTGCTCGAAAACTCGCCGAATACAGGAAACGTAAAAATAAACTTTTATGGCTTATAATTCGTGAAAGTGCATCAAGTACTTTGTTTTATGGTGTTGGTTCACTATGATTTTTTATTGTAGCTAGCAAGATTCGGATTTGTTTTTTAGTGTCTTTGGATTTTCTTACCTGTTATTTTGCATAAGACACATTTCTTGGTGCCATGAAACTAGTAGCTGTGCTAGTAGGTTTTCGATATTACATAAAAGCTTGAGAAGGCTTAAAAATCCTTAGTAATATTATAAATAGTACGAAAGTCACCGTTTGCCTATCATGGTTTCAAGACCAAGTTGTACCGTGTGTCTAGAGCCTGGGATTTGCCTACTTTTTATCCGACTCTTGGAATAGTTCCATCGGAAACTATGTCTTACTCAATAATCGGGCTATCGTATTCTATGTAGAATATTTTCTTTTCAAATCCATGTATCAGTTCCATTTTTCAGCGATTTCAAATAAATCTTAAATCCTTACATACGACTGTAGGATCGGATATGAAGATACGCTCCCATTCCTTCTGAAGGCAATATATTAGCCTTTAAATATCTCCCTTTGATATTGATACAAACTTCCAATATTCTGATATTGACATTATGAGTTGATATTCATTTTTTCGTTTCAAGGTCATGGAAGATATTTCTCGCAGCTATCAATACCTCTTTTTATAGTTTCCGTTAGGGTGCGTCCTATGTGTGATTTGGATGCGAAGAAGATGCGGTGCGAAAACAACACACAGTCGACACCCGAACGAAAAGAACTGTAATTTCCATGACAATATTATTAACAACAGGGGACTACAGCTAGTGTCCCGCGGTTTCACCCGCCTCCCGAGGGTACGTATTCCCCGCACCGGGTTAACTATAGCGTATGTTACTCGGGATACTGTAGGTTTGCAATAGTGAAAGATTTTATGTCAAATCGGTTCAGTAGTTTCGGAGCCTTTGGCGTATAAAAAAAATCCTCTTTATTATCTTCTTCTTCTTCTTCCGTTGGCTCTACAACCCTTTGTGGGTCTTGGCCTCCTCTACAATCATCCTCCAGTTATCACGAAGCTTGGCTGTTCTTTTCCAGTTGGTAAACTTTCCCATCTTTCTAAGGTCTTCTTCGATGCAGTCGCTCCAACGCTTCTTAGGCCTCCCTCTTGGTCTTTTTTGTTGCGGCGTCCACCTCGTCATTATTTTTGTGGCCCTTGTATCCGGCATTCTTTCAAGGTGGCCCGCCCATCTCAGCCTCTGCGACTTGCAAAATCTGATGATGGTTTCCTGCCCAATAAGTGCGTCCAGTTCGTGGTTCATGCGTTGACGATATCGACCATCTTGCTCTCGTACTGGTCCATAGATTTTGCGCAACACTTTTCTCTCGAACACTGCAAGTTTCAGCTCATCTCTTTGGGTTAAGGTCCATGTTTCACATCCATAAGTCACAACAGGTCTGATGATGGTACGGTAGATGGTCAGTTTAGATCTTATACTGAGCAGCTTATGCGCTAAGAGTTTAGTACACGAGTAGAAACATTTGTTTCCAGCGACTAATCTACCCTTTATCTCTTCCTCTGTTTTGTTTTGGGAGTTCAGCATCGATCCCAGGTACTTGAAGCTGCCAACACCATTAATGACTTTATTGCCAACGGAGATGTTTTGTGGCCGCTGATACTGCCTCGAAGAAGCCATGTACTCGGTTTTGCAGCTGTTTACATGCAAGCCGTATGCTGCAGCTTCTCTTTCAAGTTTAAGGCAGTGTTCGATCATCTTATTTCTTGACCTACTCGATATGACTATGTCATCTGCATAGGCAGCCAGTTGGGAGGTATTATAGTCAATCAGGCCATTGATGCCTAACTTACGTGTGGCAGCCTCAAGTACGAGGTTGAAGACTACGGACGCCAGTGCATCACCCTGCTTGACTCCTGTACGAATGTCGAAAGGTTCGGATACATCGTTCTGTATAGCAACAACAGATTTAGATTCCTTCAGTGTTGCTTCGACGAGTCTTACCAATTTGCTCGGCATACCAAGTTCAAGCATGCTGGAGAGAATTTGTTTGCGGTTTACGCTGTCAAATGCTTGCTTGAAATCGACAAACATGTGATGCAAATTGATGTTGTATTCATATGCTTTTTCTAGTGTTTGACGCAGGAGGTGTATCTGGTCCACGGTGGAGCGATTAGGTCTAAAACCGCATTGGTACTCTCCTAGGATTTCTTCAGCATATTTACATACTCGATTGTACAGAACTCCTGAAAAGACTTTATAGGCTGCAGAGAGTACCGATATTCCTCTGTAATTACTACATAAACTTTTATTCCCTTTCTTATGTATTGGCACTATAATTCCCAAGTTCCATTCTTGCGGCATTCTTTCTTCCTCCCATATCATAGTAACGAGCCTGTGTAGACGGTATTCGATGTCATCTCCTCCCGCTTTATATAGCTCTGAGGTAATAGTATCAAGACCCGGTGCCTTATTATTCTTCAAACTGCGTATAGCGCGCTGCACTTCTGCCAGACTGGGTGGTGGTAAGAGTTCCTCAACGTCATAGTAGGTAGATGTTATGACTTGTGATGCTTCGTCAGCATTAAGTAGGTCATCGAAGTGTTCCCGCCACCTTTTTAGCACATCAGCACGTTCCGTTAGGAGTGTTCCTAATTTATCCTGACATGCGCTGGTTTTCGGTTGGTATCCCTTACGGAAGCTATTTATTTCCTTGAAAAAGTGCCTGGTGTTATTGCGGTACCTTAGGTGTTCCATTCTAATAAATTTGTCCCTCTCTGCTTTTCTCTTCTTACATCTTGCCAATTTTCTACATCTATTTCTCTCTGTCCTATAGAGTTCTTTGTTTGCGTCATTGCTATTTTGAAGGCAGATAAGTCGCGTTTTATTCTTTTTATTTAATGCTTGCTCATAGTCCCCATCAAACCATTCTCCATTTCTTGTACGTTTCGCTTCTCCTATAGTGTTCTTGGCTGACTCTATAACGGCCGCTTTGATACTCTGCCACTCTTCGTCTATATTGCTGGAAAGGGCAAGTTTGTCAAGTTGTTTGGTGACTTCTCGTTTGTAGAGCGCTGCGGCGGCTGAATCTTTAAGTTTCTCTGTAGCCCATTTAACACGCTTCTCACCTTTGGTGTTTTGCACTCTACAGGTTTTATTTTTTACAGCGGCTATAAGTAGAAAGTGGTCCGAGTCACAATTGGCACCTCTGTACACTCTCACGTCTTGTACGTTTGAGAGTCTGCGCTTGCTAACTAAGATGTGATCAATTAGATTGTATTGGTTCTTGCCAGGCACCTTCCATGTACCTTTATGGATGTTTTTATGCGGGAATTTTGTTCCACATATAAAGAGGTTGTTCGCTGCGGCGAAGTTGCAAAGCTCCTCTTTATTATATTACTATAGATAGAATAGATGTTAACTGACTGAGGTTATTTGCCCCAATTTGTACCCACATAGGACATAGACACCCTGCGCCGCGTCGCGATTCGTCCCATCGCATCGCTTCGCATCACGTTCGCGTTGATTCGCCCACGTGGGACTTGCCCTTAGATAAATATTATGATGCACAACATAATGGTTGACTGGCGTTTTCTCAGTATTGACGTCAGCGACGATAAATATACTTTTGTGATAGTATTACTGACATACGATACAGTTATGCTCACTTGAAACTTAGTAACCTTTATTGATACACTAGCGACCCGCTCCGGCTTCGCACGGGGTAACAGTATTTCCCCACTATTTGATGTATGTTATTATACATATAAACCTTCATCTTTAATCACTCTATCTATTAAAAAAAACCGCATGAATATCGGTTGCGTAGTTTTGAAGATTTAAGCGTACAAAGGAACATAGGGACAGAAAAAGCAACTTTGTTTTATACTATGTAGTGATTATTGATATGTTAGCTTCCGCCTGCGTTCCAAAGGAACCTGGATACAAATTAGCCTATTTTATAGTATATATTGCGTTAATCCCTAATATAATTGGGAACGAGGCAAATAGAAGAAGCCTTAAGCGATAAATGGGCTATCTAATACTGAAGTACTTTTTCAGATCGGTCCGCTAGCTCCTGAAATTAGAGTGTATTAACAAACTCTTCAGCTTTAAAAATCATCATCCTCCGAGCCTTTTCCCAACTATGTTGGGGTCGGCTTCCAGTCTAACCGGATTCAGCTGTGTACCAGTGCTTTACAAGAAGCGACTGCCTATCTGACCTCCTCAACCCAGTTACCCGGGCAACCCGATATCCTTTGGTTAGACTGGTGTCAGACTTACTGGCTTCTGACTACCCGTAACGACTGCCAAGGATGTTCAATGACAGCCGGGACCTACAGTTTAACGTGCCATCCGAAACACAGTCATTGATGTCTAAGATATACTTAGAAAGTACAAACAAACTGCATTGGTACTTGCCTGACCTGGAACCGAACCCGCGCCCTCATACTCGAGAGGTTGGTCCTTTGCCCACTAGGCCACCACAACTTTAAAAATATAGAATTAATTTACTAGCTTCTCCAGCGGTTTCACCTGCGTCCCATGGAAACTTCTTTTTACACCTGGACAAACAGTAGCCTATGGACTAACTCAATGAATGAGCTCCCTAACGGCGAAAGTCTGTCTAGTAGTTCCTGAGATTACCAAGTTCGAGCAAACAAACACACTGTCAGCTTTATTATATTCGTTTATATTGACTGTTGTGCGTGTCTGAATGACTAATAAACAGCATAGTTTTTGTGTTAGTAATAAAAAATGTCTGCGGTCAACTGAGTCATCAATTTAACATAATAAGACTGATTATGAAACATGAGAAACTTCGCTGTTTACTTGTATTATAAGTTGGCTTTGGAATTTCTCTGGAGATGAGTGCATAAAATCTCTCGTTTCGTCAAGATGTTTTCCGTTCACCTTTTTATCAGCCACTAGCCGTTTTCCCGCGGTTTCACCCGCGTCCCGTGGGATCTACTGCCCGCACCGGGATTAAATATAGCCTATGTTACTCGCAGATAATATAGCTTTTTAATGGTGAAAGAATATTTAAAATCGGTCCAGTAGTTTTTGAGTTTATCCATTACAACCAACCAAACAAACAAACAAAGTTTTCCTCTTTATAATATTAGTATAGAAGTATAGATTGTGTGAAAGTAGATATGGTAAGAAAGAATGTTACTTGTGAGATGACGGCAGATAGAAGAGTATGGAAGGAGAAAACATGCTGCGCCGACCCCAAATAAAATTGGTATAAGGGCAGAAGGAGGATGATGATGAAGTATAGATTAGTGTCCAAGATATACTTATAATATATTATTCAGAATAGTATTGGTGTTCATGAAACGTGTCTAGACTTCTAGAGCCTGGAAACAATTTTCCGAACCATACAAAATTGTCGGCCCATTCGGAGTACAGACACTAACAAAAGGAATTTGCTGAATATTTCAGCGTTCGCGAGAATTTGTTACGAGAACAGCTGGGAAGCGTGGGCTGTGTTAAGCTAGTCTACATGACACAATACACCCTAATCTAGTGTAAATAGTGTCTGTATAATCAAGCCCTTTTTAGGCTTCTATACACTAAGGGAAAAACGGGACTAATACTAAATATTCGATGTCCGTCAGTCTGTCCGTCTGTCACCAGTTGATAGTTGAAAATTTTGCAGATGGTGTAATTATTGTTGCGGCTGCAATAAATACTGAAAACTAGAATAAAATATTGTTTCCCTTTCGGTAAGAAATCTTAAAATTGCAATGTCAAAAATAAAACGAGTTTTGGGAATTGTATTTCAGGAACTGAAAGTAATAAACAACATGTTTTTCATGGAAATAATCAACAATCCAGCATTCTAACATCAATTAAACAATTTACGACAACCTATATTTAACTCTGTATCGTTCAAAATAACGTTCAAAATACATTCATCTTACGTTAAAAGGGCATTTCTTCAAATAATTAAATATCAGGAAATCCTCAAATGTGTGCTCGATTTCAATAACAAAGCTTACCAGTAAAAAGCACTCTATTTTTCTTACATTAAGGTGTATTTTTCTTAAAAATATTGGCACACGAAGTAACCACAGACCTTAACAGCAAAAAGTGTTCTATTTCCCTTAAAATAAGGTATATTTTCTTTAAAGTCTTGGTATACAAAAGAACTTCGCGGCATTTATTTTCCGCCCTCAATTGAGTGGGTCTTAATTGGTGTATGAATTACGGGTAGTTGGACGTTTTTTTGTATGTATAAAGAAATTTCAGGATTGCTAACAAATAGCTTTATTACAAGCTTTTGTGTTTTTAACTAGCGACCTGCCTGAATTAGTTTGGGTGTAAATTATATACCTACCTGAAGCTTTTTTCATGAATCACTTCATCTATTGGTGAAAGGTTGAAGATTTAGTAGAATTTATAGTGAACAATCAGTATGGGGATGAAGAAAGACATTGTCAATACTAATATTGAGCTGAAGAGTGTTAATTTGGTTAATTTGGTTGAATGCGCTAATCTCATTAGCTACCGGTCAGATTTAAAAAAGTCTTTCTTTTATGTACCGATTATCGAGGAAGGTTATATGCTTCTTCTTATTCAGGTGCGTGAGATGGTTTCCACGGGATGCCATGCCGGTGAATTTATAACGTAAATTACAGTTTGCGGATTCTTAGTAGATGATATTCCTTGGTTTCTGACTTCCTATTGGGTAGCATGAGTTCAATATAAACTTTACCTCCACAATAGCTAAATCAAGACCAACTTTAGTCTCTATGACCGATTTAATCAAAATTTTGATTAAACCGCAAGCATCTTCGACAGCTGTTATACCAGTATAGTGTTCATCTTCATTAATTGTTTTATTGTACAATTAGGAATATTGAGTAACATTCAAATTGGTAACTAAGGTCAGCTGAGGTTCAAACGTGAGGAATTTTGCTTGCTACACGGACATGTTATGTATAACAACAAACATAATGAGTAAATGATGTGTAGCAGGAGACTCAGCTATACGCTGTGCATGCAAGCACAGCACTGGTTTTCAGCTGACTCCTGACAGTTGAGTGCTTCACTCTCATAGTCCGATGGGACGGCAATCGGACACCACCGGATAGAGATTACAAGACCTCTACGAGCTCTGTATCCTTCATCTTTTTCCAACATTATTTTGGTTGGTTTATTACATTTTTAGGGTTCCGTAGCCAAAATGGCAAAAACGGAACCCTTATAGTTTCGTCATGTCCGTCTGTCCGTCTGTCCGTCTGTCCGTCTGTCACAGCCGATTTACTCGGAAACTATAAGTACTACAGTGATGAAATTTGATGGGAATATGTGTTGTATGAACCGCTACAAAAATATGACACTAAATAGTAAAAAAAAGAATTGGGGGTGGGGCCCCCCATACATGTAACTGAGGGATGAAATTTTTTTTTTCGATGTACATACCCGTGTGGGGTATCAATGGAAAGGTCTTTTAAAATGATATAAAGTTTTCTAAAAAACATTTTTCTTAAAGTGAACGGTTTTTGAGATATCAGCTCTCAAAGTCGTAAAAAGTATGTCCCCCCCCCCTCTATTTTTATAACTACGGGGTATAAAATTCTAAAAAAAATAGAGGTGATGCATGCTAATTAACTCTTTCAACGATTTTTGGTTTGATCAAAGTATCTCTTATAGTTTTTGAGATAGGTTGATTTAACTGTAATTTTGGTTAAGTTATTACGGAACCCTTTGTGCGCGAGCCCGACTCGCACTTGGCCGGTTTTTTTCTCATGAAAACTGGTGAGCTGTACCTATGTGTGTATGTGTTTGTGCATCGTCTTATAGTGGCATACAAGTTGGCAAGTCATACAAAAGCATGACAGGCTCATCAGCTTTCGCGGGATAAAACAATATCTACATCCCTTTCATCAACAGGTTCATCTATTTTAACTTCTAACTAGACACCCGTGTCAGTTGTTAAAGGTCTTCCAATGACAACATTACCCAAAGGCTTAACACCGACCCACTCGGATCCCTTTAAAATAATATTTCGCTCACGTGTCGTTTCATACAAAAATTGACGCTCCATTTTAAGCAGCAAACCTTAAATACCTCGTAGGGCTCAAAAGGTTTAATCCGTCGCTTGAAAGGGTAACCCGGGTTGTTAGGGCTACCTCATCAACGCACTTTTGTTTTTCGCCTTCCCAAAGAACTTTATGTGTAGGTAGGAGAGGTTTTTTTTTAATGTGCGTTTGAGGGTAGGCGTGTATTTGTGGGAATATTCCGAGGAGTGTGGTAATATGTTTGATACGGTAATGGGACATTCAATTAGTGTGTAGATGAAATTGCCTACGAATTAATTAGGGGCACCTCGTTAATCGTGTGCTGATTCCTTTTTTTTATATTTTGGGATATTTTTGGACCTCTTCCCCACCGTTTGAGCATCACGTGATTAATGGATAGCCCCTTAAAAGTTGATTTAAAATTGTTGATGATAATGATTATAGCGGCTATGTCATGTATGTTGAAAATTCGTGCTTAAATACCTAAATTTTGTGTTAGCTTAATACAATATGTTACTCTCATATACTTAGTTGTAAGTAAAACAAATCGATCATGTTACACACGAGTGAGTTAAGCTAGCGCTAAGTAGTTCAGAAGTTCGTGGTCGGATAATCGAGCGTCTGACCTCCATTTCTTACATCGGAACTCAATTATGCCGCTTAAGCGAACCCAATTCTTACTTGTGACCTTTTCTAATACATATATTTCTTTCTTTGTTACAGAATTACGTCAAACAAAATGGTGCAAAAGAAACTGAATCGAGGAAAAAGCAAAAACTAAATGAAGAGGAGGGTTAAAGCTCATAATGACCTAGTTTGTGATAATACATAGCCAACCAATTCAAATATAGGCCTATTTTACTATTAGAAAAACTTAAAAAATCCCGGGTTCCTGTAGTCATATAGAGTCAATTAGAAACCAAAGCAACTCATTAGGTCATAACCAGTAGAAAATTTGAATAAAAAAGCAAATCTATATTTTCGAACCAAAGCTAGTCTTTTAAGCATGTCGAATCAAATACCTATATATAGCCAGGTTGTTCCAAAATCTCAGTATAGGGCAAAGAATTCGAAGGTTAGTAAGAGTCAGAATCCGCAGAGGAATGATTTTGATCCTCTGAATTTTAACAACGGTGGCAATTTCGCTATGAGTACTCCTCTTGATGGGAAGGAAAAGGAGAAGAAGGAGGACAAGCCGAGGAGGGTTAAAGAGGACTCTGGGAGGACGAGGAGGGTGAGGAATGAAGGCAGCGAGGGTAAAGTGGAAGCGTACCTCAGGCAGTACCAGGTCAGCATGAGGCAACAGCAGCATCGACATTCTGCTGTCAGACAGGCTGAGCATCGTGTTAATCTCAGGTAATTGTCAGTTTTATTAATGTTATCGCATATGGGATGTCATATTTATGAATCCATGACAGTAGGCGTGGGCATGAAAGATGATGGATATAGAGGAAGAGGACGACCAAAGAAGCGATGGATTGATTTTGTGAAAGTCAATATGGCTAGAAAGAGTTTTACTTGTGAGATGACAGCAGATGGAAGAGCATGGAAGTAGAAAACATGCTGCGCTGACCACAAATAAAGTGGTATATAAGGAAAGGAGGATGATGATAATTTTATGATCAGTCTTTTTATATTGCCTTGTCTAAATGATAAATAGGTACCTTCAGCACTAAGCCATCCTTATTCATATATTATAATATTCCAGATCACTTCCTCTAAACGATGTGGCGACTGCTCGTGGTCATGATCGAACACCAACGGACCGCCATCGAGGCTTCCCCGAGAGGGACCGGGAGGGCAGAGAGGGATCCAGGGAACATCGCCGCGAACGGGAACGGGATAGGGAACGAGATAGAGATCCTTTTGATTTTGATGGTGAGTTGAATCTTTAATTTGTAGATGTTCTACTCTTTTTTAGAGAAATGGTTGGACAGCTTTCAGAAACATAAAGATATGTATGTTAAGGCATATGCAGAGACGAGATTCCACCTGTGGGTTACTTCTGGTCTAGCAAACGATAACAAATTGTGTGCGAACCTTTCTAAAAATTTTACAAAGAAATAGGCCAGTAATTTTCTTTTTTGTTTGTGTCCATCTTGAAAATCTATATCATCCATCCTCCGAGCCTTTTTCCCAAACTATGTTTGGGTCGGCTTCCAGTCTAACCGGATGTAGCTGAGTACCAGTGCTTTACAAGGAGCGACTGCCCTATCTGACCCCCTCAACCCAGTTACCCGGGCAACCCAATACCCCTTGGTTAGACTGGTGTCAGACTTACTGGCTTCTGACTACCCGTAACGACTGCCAAGGATGTTCAATGACAGCCGGGACCTACAGTTTAACGTGCCATCCGAAACACAGTCATTGGTGTCTTGAAAATCTATATCACTGGTATTACTAACAGAATTGCTAGAAATCTAGGAACTTGCATACGATGCACCAATCTCCAAGGAATGCAACTATACTGATTTGAAAGCCGACATACATAATTACGTTTGCAACTTTCTGCCCAAAGCTCTGAATCGCGGATCCCAGTTGGCAAGTTATACGAGTTAACAGTTTGTGCTTAATCCACGGAGAACAAAATAAATAGCGGAGATATCATAACGGAAAATCTCCTACGGAAGTAGCGCGCAAAAATGCGAGTGTGTGGGGGACGAGGAACGTTACTGTCTTCGCCCTTACACGCCTTATTTATTTATTTATTAAACAATTTATGTACACAGTTACACACACAGAATACAGACAAGAAGAAAGAAAAGAACAGATCGTACAAACGCTCAGCTTATTTCGTGAGAAATCTCTTCCAGAAGGTCCGTTGTGAGAGAGTTAGAATAAAAAGAGATGCAGATAGAGTGTGTAAAAAAAAAGAAGTTTCTTTGGAAGCCCTTCCTTGGACCCAACCATTTTTTTTATTCCCGAAAATCGTTGACAGATGTCTCAAATGCCTCGTTGGTTCACTCGTAACTGATCTTTTTTGTTCATGCTCTCCGAACGTATTTGAGCTAGAAGAAGGCGCCTGACCTACCTGCATTAAGGCATCTCCGCTCATCTTTCCTTACTCCTTGCCGATCCGATGTAGCTTAATATTTAACTGTTGCTCTAATTGTAGCAGGAAAGTTTATCCTGTTTTCTGGTTAAACCTGATGTTTGGGAGTTCATTTGGGGATTGTTATTTTGTTTTTAGTAGCTTTGGTTCATGTTTTTGGCGGTTTTATATAAGTATACAGTTAAGGTCAGTTATTGAATTAACCTGTTGTATGTCGGAGTCGTTGTATGTTTTATAATCTAGACACACGGCAGTGTGTCCGCCAAGTTCGAGCAAAAAAGCGACACACCGGCCGTGGGTTATATTACACGAACCATTTCGGGCCAAATTCGACCCCCCTATAACTCAAAATCTATTTTATTTACGCATATCAAATTTCTAGTATCTTTTGAGACCCCCTCACTTATCTAAAATACAAAATTTCATTAATATACCTATTGTAGGTCTTGAGATATTGACATCAGAAAATCGCTATTTTTACTATACACTCACTGACTGACTGACTGACTGACTGACTCACTCATCAAAAACCTAGACCACTTCCAATGGTCGTATTGACTTGATTTTTGGCATGGAGGTAGGTCTTTATGTCAAGGTAAAGGAAAAAATCTGAAAATGGCCAAGTGTGAGTCGGTTTCAAAATAATGAAGGTGTTTACACCTTCATTATTTTGAAACTTTTCATTATTTTGGACTGAATTTTGGGTATAAATTTACACTGAGTATTTTAATACTCAGTGTAAATTTATACCCCTAAGGAACTAAAACGAACTAAATTTATCTATATTTGGGCGATTCTCTGTAAGCTCGTAATCGGCTGTCCGGACCGATTTTTTCAATAAATAGTTTAATTCTTATTTAAAAAATCACATTTTATGAAACTTTAACCCCGAAGCTTCACGGGCCCTTTGTTTTTATAACCATAATTACTTTAATTTTTTTTCTATACGTTTTAGAAGCTCGAAAAATACAGTCCCCTGGCTGTCCCTTTCACTGCATTCACACCTAGAAATGCGATTTCCGAAAAACTTGATGAAACTACTTTCACTTAGCAGTTAATATCACAAACAAAAATAATGAAATTATATTATTTTCGTAAAACAAGCACTCATTACAACTTTATTCATTTTAATAAACTCCTGTAAACTTTGTCCTGAGAATTTTAATACAGTCCCCTGCCAAAAATTTAAATCAATATTTAAAAAAAAACTATAATATTTTACAATCGTTTTATTAGTGCAACGAAATGCAATTGTTGTGAAGTTGGCAAACTTATCAAATGCGGTAACGATACGCCATTCTGTTTAGTGTTAGAGCGTCATTTGTGAGGCGAACAAGCGTTTGGGCCGCTACCACACACAGGCCTCTGGTAAATAATTGTATGTAATTTAATTACTTAAATTATCTCTATTTATAGTTAATTGTTACATTATTTGTGCCTTAATTGATCGGTAGGTTCTTAAAAAACTATAAGACATCGGTTTCATAAATATTGTGAAATCTAACTGAAATACACAGTCCTCTGGCAACAGTCCTTTGCCAAAAAACGCAACAGGGGACTGTTTAACAAAACAGGGGACTGTGTATTCTGCGTATTGGTTTAATAGTTTTCATGAATTGTTTGTGTAAATTTATTCGCTAGTCTCTTTTATTAATTTAAGAATCAAACTATCATTGCATCGCATTATTTTTTTCCTTTATGTACTTGAATTATATTACACAGGCTGATC
The DNA here is from genome assembly GCA_963856015.1 of Helicoverpa assulta. Classification (NCBI taxonomy): domain Eukaryota; kingdom Metazoa; phylum Arthropoda; class Insecta; order Lepidoptera; family Noctuidae; genus Helicoverpa; species Helicoverpa assulta. The sequence continues at coordinate 1,845,399 of CAWLCW010000003.1, forward strand.
GAACGCACGTGATATGGCTCCTAAAAAGAAGAAGCTATCCCGAGAGGAATTACAAAAAAAGAGAGAATCAGAGCGGCAAGAGCGACTGCCCTATCTGACCTCCACAACTCAGTTACCCGTGCAACCGACTTTTTTTAACGACGCTAAAAATCATCAAATGACCCCTCCCGCTGCGGGTCAGAAGCGGTGGGGGAGTGTCAGAGTTTTACTGACTAAAAATCCGTCGTGTTCCGTCGTAGGCCTTTAATGTACCAGGGCCGTGGTAACTCTTTCGTACAGTCCCGCAGCCCCAGAGGCCCTATGCCCTGCTGGGCCTCGCTAGGGTTGCTGACATCAACTTGAGGAGCGCGTGGAACTACGCACGCCACCGACACGGGTCTGTTGTCTAAAAAGACGCAGGAACGATGAATCATCTGAATTCATCGCCCACAGACCCAGGCCTACGGTGGCCGGGAGTCGTCTCGCGCAACCCGGCGCCCGTGGTGACTACCTGGTCCAGCCGGGATGAGAGATGCGAACTCTCTGTCGTTCCGCCGCCTACTTCTCGAGCATGACTGCTTCGCAGAAAGAGGCGACGGCATCCCATTCCTCTCACCCCGGACCATGGCATAAACCAGGCCCGGACGCCCTCGACGAGGATCCGGCGGTGTCCTTCCCATGCAGGGCACTCCTGGACTGTGAGGTCCATCGTGTCCTCGAAACTGTCCGCACAGTGGTGACACCCGGGCGCCACCTCAGGACCTGTTCGATATTTCCCAAAACAACCGTGTCCGGTGAGGACCTGCGTCATGCGGTAAATGAGGGCGCCGTGACTCCTCCCGAGCCACTCTTCAAAGAGGTCCCCACTATGGTGGCGTGCCCTAACCCTGTACCCCTTAGTTCGACTGGTGTTAGACTTACTGGCTTCTGACTACCCGTAACGACTGCCAAGGATGTTCAATAACAGCAGAGACCTACAGTCTAACGTGCCATCCGAAACACAGTCTTTGTTGAAAAGTTGCATTGGTACTTGCCTGATCTGGAATCGAAGCCGCGCCCTCATAATTGACAAGTTGGTTCTTTACCCACGAGGTCTACCACGACTTTTTCGCCGGCGACGTCATTGGTAAGCAGTTGAAAGAAATGGGTTATCAAACCAAACGCTCAAAATGGCGAAACACGTCTTTGTATAGTTCACAGCCACATAGACATGAAGCTTAGCGCTCTTCATACTGCTAACATATTAACTTACAACAATCACCAGGAGTTGCTGGAAGATCTACATATGTTGCGACGTATCAAGATCTATGTCGTGTCATGCTTGCGGTAATAAAAACCCGAAATATATGGCTTTTGATCATAGAAAAGTCATAAAATGTGGGTTTCTGTTCACATTCAAAACAGTCCCCTGATGCCTCAAACAGTCCCCTGTCATGATTTTTTGGAAAATCGCTAATAACTCGGAAAATAGGTACAATTTCAGTGGGCCTCCTTGTCTAACTAAATAAATAGTTAATTTTCTTTGGCATAGGACTACGTTTTTTGTCAAATTAAAAAAAAAATTGCCAGGACAGAATTTGTATGGAGCTGAACGAGCTTACAGAGAATCGCCCATTTATATAATATATCTTCGAATGGTCGTACCGATCTGAAATTCGTTACAAAGGTTTGTATTTAGTCAAAGTAAAAATCTAAAAACGGCCAAGTGTGAGTCACTTTCGAAAATAACGAATGTGTAACTTTGATCCACGAACATAATATATGATAACATGTCATGTCAGTCAATTGGTAAATCTAATCCATTTAGTTAATCTAGTTCATTTCTTTGTAAGAAGCATAGTGCATATTCAAAAATCTGAAAGATAGTATAAATGAGACATGTCCTTAACTAACTTAATCATAAGAAAAAAATAAAATAAACAACCTTACAAAAATAAATGAAATCCCACCCAAAACAAAAATGTGAAAGGGTGCCAAGTTCGATAATATGGAAATCCTTCGCCTATAAAAGAAGTGAGATCTGAATAAGTACCAAGTTCCATACACATACCTCAGTTAAAAATAGTTACTTTTTAATAATGTTACTTGGCAAGTTTTAATAGAAAATTAAATACTTGATTCATTGCGTTTAGTAGGTTTATAACAAGGTGTGTGAAAACTTGCCAAGTAACATCATTAAAAAGTAACTATTTTTAACTGAGGTATGTGTATGGAACTTGGTACTTATTCAGATCTCACTTCTTTTATAGGCGAAGGATTTCCATATTATCGAACTTGGCACCCTTTCACATTTTTGTTTTGGGTGGGATATAGGTAACTAGCTTCCGCCCGCGGCTTCGCCCGTGTAGAGTTCGGTTATATCGCGTTTCCAAGAGAATTCTTCAACAGTCCGGTATAAAAACTATCCTATGTTCTTTCTTAAGGTCAACTCTATCTCTGTACCAAATTTTATTAATATCAGTTCAGTGGTTTAGACGTGAAAGCGTAACAGACAGACAGACAGAGTTACTTTCGCATTTACAATATTAGTAGGGATTAGCGACATATAAGCGGTTAATAAATAGTTACATAGTTACCCAGGAATGCACATAGTAACTCAATGGCTTTTAAAAGGCAAATGATGAAAATGATAAATGACATCAATATTCAAGGCATTGAAGGACAACATACTTTTCTCTCATAATTGGAAAGAAAGAGAGAAAAACTATTTATTCTTGCGCAGACGCACACGTATCACACATAATGAGAAAATAAAAAGAAAATTACAAAAACAAAAAATACTAAAATAATCTATACTAATATTATAAAGCTGAAGAGTTTGTTTGTTTGTTTGAACGCGCTAATCTCAGGAACTACTGGTCCGATTTGAAAAATTCTTTCAGTGTTAGATAGCCCATTTATCGAGGAAGGCTATAGGCTACTTTTTATCCGGGTCCGTGCCGAGGTTCCCACGGGATGCGGGTGAAACCGCTGGCAGAAGCTAGTTTACTAATAAAACGCCCCAGTTTCAGTCTATGGTCCACAGTGTCGCTCACTATCACCATAGACTTTTATCTAATTCTAAGTTAGTACCACCAAAATGTTTAACACATCCATTTCTGTCTTCTTTCAGGTACACCACTAAGTCCGATAGCATCCCGTGCCCACGACAAAGACTCGCGCCCAGTCCGCAAGTCCTCATCAGCTCACAAGGTTACGGAGACCAGCATATCGACCGACAAGAGGCGGTTCTTCTGCAGGGAGTGGGCTTTCCAGAAGATAGCTCATTGTTTAGAGCAGAGGCCTGTTAGCAAGACCTGTGGCGCTCTTATATTGGGTAAGTTAGGTGTCTATAAGACCTACAAGAAAACATCCACTGTTAGCCAAAGGTTTCCCCCAAGCTAGGTATTGACCATACTCATCGCGCTGGGCATGCGTGTTGGTGAGCGCAGTGCGGGATACTTCTAGCTTTGGAGACGCTCCTGCTCATCTCTGAGCAAGGCATTTAATATCCCACTTGATGCTACGCCAGTCGGTCATCAGAGCCTCTTCCGTTTTTCATCAGTGTGTACCACGGGCATGTGAGGTGGGCAATTTGGGCAGGACAGGCAGGATGTTGCTTTGCCCCATTATATCCTGATATAGTGTTTTAAATATGAAGAGAATGAGTAGAGAGCGAGAGGAAGACCGAAGAAAAAATGTATGGTATTGTTTGAAAGATGACATGAATAAGAAGGGAGCACAAGCCAGCTTGTCAGCTGACAGTTAGAATGGGAGCGGAAAACAATACATAATATAACATGTTGCGACTATGTACCTAAGAACCTAAAAGCAGAAACCATTACATATATAATTTCCTTCTTCCAGGTGATGCAGGCAGTGGTAAGACAGCCCTTTGCCAAGAGTTGAGTGAGCCTGGTCAAGGTCCACAGGCGAGGCAGCAGAGAGCGCTCAACAGGAGACTGCTGGCTAGACACTTTCTGCAGGTCAGTACCTATTTACTTCTCTTCTTCCAGGTGACGCAGGCAGTGGCAAGACAGCCCTCTGTCAGGAGCTGAGTGAGCCTGGTCAGGGTCCGCAGGCGAGGCAGCAGAGAGCCCTCAACAGGAGACTGCTGGCTAGACACTTTCTGAAGGTCAGTATTTACTTCTCTTCTTCCAGGTGACGCAGGCAGTGGCAAGACAGGCCTCTGTCAGGAGCTGAGTGAGCCTGGTCAGGATCCTCAGGCGAGGCAGCAAAGAGCCCTCAACAGGAGACTGCTGGCTAGACACTTTCTGCAGGTCAGTATTGCTACAGATAGACTTGGAATTCCATCTATTTCTTTTTGAAATAAGTTGTTATATACAAATTGAACTCTTTATGTCATACATGGTCACCTATAACGGAGCGACGGTGCCAAGCGTTGCTTAGCCTTTGATGAACCCGCGCAGTAACGTAGCCATGATGCCTACATTATATTTTTCTATCCATTTCAGAGTCACACGGAGAGCAGCTTGCGACCCGGTGAATTCGTCCGCACTCTAGCTATGCAAATACTCAGTCATTCCTCGCGAAGACCGAGAGCTGATAACTCGGACCTATCGCCCAGGGATCCTGATACTCCTCATAGTTATAGGTAAGGTTCATAGAAATGTATTTATCTATTTATCTCCACAAAAGTCACAATTTCATTTACAAACACAATTTAAAACAATTTGTAAATCTATACTAATACAACAAAAAGGAAAAAATGATTTCTTTGTGCTGTTTTTGCCCTAAAGGCTTCGATAGGTACTGAACCAACCTGAAAAAGGGTAGCTAGTTATTTTGTCCATGTACAGAAGAAATTCCGCTAGGACGCAGTGTTCCCCACAGATCTACCCGCATCGAATTACTTCCTACAACTTCATACAAAGAAGACTATATCCTTGCTCTGTTTCTAGACTATCGATGTGTCAATTATTTTCCATTCTGTCTCTCCCCTCGCCCCCCTTTAATAGTAAACACACTTTTTTTTTAACGACGTCAAAAATCATCAAATGACCCCTCTCGCTGTGGGTTAGCAGCGGTGAGGGAGTGTCAGACTCTTACTGACTAAAAACCGTCGTGTTCCGTCGTAGGCCTTTTATGCACCAGGGCCGCTGTAACTCATTCGAACAATCCCGCAGCCCCGGCAGATAGTAAACACACTGGACTATGTTCTGTGCTAATATTTATGTTATTTGCTTTCTAGACGTAATTCCGAAGAGGAGAGGTTGATCAGCCGGTTTCGTGAGTTGGGTGATGATACCGAGGAGAGCTCCAAACCACTGCTGGCTGATAGCGAAGGTATGTGGTATCAAAAAATAATTAATACGTCTTTTATAATTATTCTTGAGGAGATTCCACCGGAAATATATCTTCTGGTTAACTCGCTCTAGGAAACAGTTACAAATTGTGTGCGAACATTTCCAAAACGACAGATTTTTAATTCAATGTAAGCGTGATTCGGTCTAAATAAAATAAACCGAAATATTTTTGTAATATTTTTATTTCATTATACAAAGTTTCAATAAGAAACTTCTAAAAAACTTAGTCGTAATAAGTAAATTAAATAAATCTATAAAATACAGCTATAAAAACTTGATATAAATAAAAGGTATCAAAAGTTACTTAATTGACAATATTCTATCTTTTGTGGTAAAAATTACCATTCAATAGGTTTAATCTCTGACTTTTCTATTAGGTTAGGGGTATTCGTTGACCAATAGTTTTGGGCGAAAGTATGGCTATATTTATTTCTATCCTATCTTAGATATCGGCTATCTGCTTATTTATTTTGCACAGGGGCTATAGCGGTATTGTATTACGTCAGGTTTATTTAAAATCAAAAATAGCGGGTATGCTAAAATGCTCGAACTTGCACTGAAAAAATACGCTATTCTGAATTCACCCTCAGTGTTATGTATTTCATCCGCATCGCTTCTTTATTTTCTAGCGTCATCTAATATCTTCTTAGATGCTTTGATAGATAATATTTCAGGCTTCAGTGGTCCTTTTCATCCCCAATTGTATAGTTCTTTGCTGCTTATCATCATCATCTGCCAAGCCCTTTCCCAACCATGTTGGGGTCGGCTTCCAGTCTAACCGGGTGCCAGCGGAGTGCCAGTGTTTTACTAGGAGCGACTGCCTATCTGACCTCAACCTAGAGAACCCCAAGACTGATTGTCAGACTTATTGGCTTCTGATTACCCGTAACGACTGCCAAAGATCTTCAAATAACAGCCGGGATTTACAGTTTATCCTATCATGTTTTCCTACAGTATTTTCCGAAAACGGAAAGTAGGTGACCATTGCTTTACTTCAAATAATACTTAGAGCAAAGAGTTGCTTATGTACTCTCATTTCGTCTTATCCTTCTTACCCGTCTTATCCGGCTGCGCAGGTTTATTTTTCCCGGTCTTATCCAACTGCGCAGAAGGGGGCCTTTTCCCGAGTCTCTTCTTAATATCATCTAACTCCTTCTTAAGGTACTCATATTCTTCAGGCAACTGTTTATCTCTTTCAGTTTTCAGTCTTTCAGAAAGAGAGGTTACCGCGTTATCTATAGTTTTTTCTAGTTTTTCTACCGGCTTGTTTTCTACAAGGGGTTTGGCAGACGTTTCTTTTAATTTGTCTTTTGTGCCGCCCCAAAGGCTTTTGACTGCGGGCTTGATTTTTTTTAGAGAACCTGCAAAAATAAATGGGAGTTTTTTTTTTATTTGTGTGAGAAAGGCCCTGTGTACGAGTCGGGTTATGAAACACACAAAATATATCTAAGAATTTTGTTAACCACATATCACAAAGTCGCTCTAAGTATAATGTTTCAATTATTGAACTTTGCAAAAGATTGTAATTAAGTTTCAAGCAATAGGTAGAGTATTCAAAAAATTGTTAAGTCGCTTTGAAGCTACTAAACTGATTTTGATAATTCTTCCATTATCATCATCATCATCATCATCATTATCAGCCTATCGCAGTCCACTGCTGGACATAGGCCTCTCCAAGTGCACGCCACTGAGATCGATTCTTCCATTATATAAAAACCATTTTATTGCACTGTATATTTGCGACTTTCATTTACTAAAACATACAACTAAACTATATTACTAAACTATATATAACTATATTTTGGTTGTCTATAACCGAAGTACACACTTTTTATAAATATGAATAAATACACTTATTTCATACCTAATGCTAAGTCTAATGCTTTTCTAGCTATTCTCTTTCCCGCCATTTGTCATAAGTTTAAGCTTTTACATGTAAATATTATTATCAAAACAACAATTATTACGACAATAGTCGTGTATATTTGTATTTACAAGAACCATTGTCAGTTAGCGGATTTGTTGGAATTGACACCGTCATATTTGTCAGACTTGTCAGAAAGAAAAGAAAAACGAATGGGGACTTTTTGGTTTCAAAAAGTTTTGATGTTCGGTTGACAATCAAATTGAATGTATGCGTAGATGAATTTCAAGATATTTTTGCCTTTTTTAGGGTTCCGTACCCAAAGGGTAAAACGGGACCCTATTGTTTTCGCTCCTCTGTCCGTCCGTCCGTCCGTCTGTCACCAGGCTGTATCTCAAGAACCGTGATAGTTAGAGAGTTGATCACAGATGATGTATTTTTGTTGCCGCTATAACAACAAATACTGAAAACTAGAATTGAATAAGTATTTTGGGGGGCTCCCATACAACAAACGTGATTTTGTTTGCTAATTTTTGCTCGATATCCATAAATACATATAGAATATTAGTTTGGATGGTACGGAACCCTTCGTGCGCGAGTCCGAGTCGCACTTGGCCGGTTTTTTGAATTATTATTGATATTAAGCTGTAAACCCGTCACTGCTACCGGACTACATAGAGCGCAAAAACAATTTCTATAAGAAATGTATGGTATTTGCAAGAATATTCTACATAAGTAAAAAAAATCGACAGAATCGGATTAGTCAAACCCAAAAAAATCGCGGGCAAATATAAATTCAAACCGATAACCTATAATTTTTCTTTAGTCATTTAACAAAACAATATTTTATTGTAATGCATGAAAGTCTGAAAATCGGCGCTAAAAGTATTATACGACGCTCTTTACCGAACATGCAACTTAAATAGCTCGTGGAAGAAATAATATTTTTCGTTTATCAAAATTTTTGAACTATTAACTCCCGAAACTTAAATTTAACGCTTTATATATAATACTTGTAAGTTTAATCGATGTTAAAACCTAACTTGTATTACCAGACCAAAAACACCTTATTTTAAAAATACCTATTAGAATATTTATTTTTATAATGTAATTCCTCCCTGCAGACCAGCGCACAGACGACGAGGACACGTCGGCGCGGCGGCCGCGCACCATACAGCGCATACACGAGAAGGAGGACTACAAGGATCTGCACGCTGATGCCCCGCTCACTACGCTAGACGATGTTAGTATTGTTTATTAGCCTTTATCCCTAGCAAGTTGAGTTGAGAACCAAGGTCATCGACATAGCCCACCGAATCAGCAAGCTGAAGTGGCAGTGGGCTGGCCATATTAGCCGAAGAACCGATAACCGTTGGGGTAAACGAGTTCTAGAGTGGAGACCACGCCTCGGCAAACGTAGTGTAGGACGTCCTCAGGCACGGTGGAGTGATGACTTGCGCAAGACGGCTGGCAGGAGCTGGATGCGAGAAGCCGAAAATCGATCTCAGTGGCGTGCACTTGGAGAGGCCTATGTCCAGCAGTGGACTGCGATAGGCTGATGATGATGATGAAGTTGAAAAGAAAAGATGAAATCCGCTAAAACCTCCTCTTCATTACAAACACGTAAAGAAATGTTAGTATATCTAATTTAATCATTTGCCTAGTCTTTTCCTATCTTAGGGTCGATTTTAAGTCCCACCAGATACAGTCATGTACCAGTATTTTACCATAGAGCGACTGCCTATCTCACCTTCTCAACCCAGTTACCCGAGCAAGACGATGCTCATTGGTTGTAAGACATTCTTCTGGCTTCTGACTACCCGTAACGACTGCCAAAGATGTTCAAATGATAGCTGGACTCCACCAATTTAACGTGCTTGTCAAAATACAGAAGATCTCATCATGACATGAAAGTCAGCGACCGCGTAAGCATTATTTAACTTTATGATCGATCGACCCCGATATCTTACTTAGCCACGAGCACCTTTAAAATAAATAAGTAGATAGATAGATTATGCTTTATTGTACACCAAGAAAATTAACAACACAGGACATCACAATACACAAAGAAGAGTACAAATGGCGGTCTTATCGCTAATCAGCGATTTCTTCCAGACAACCTTTGGATGGAGTTTATCTGGAGAATACCTAGAAATATATTGAAATATTAATTAAATCTCTATTATCTATTCCACAGTTGCCAGAAATCTTGCCAAGATCATCAGTGAAGCCGACGAACCCGTTCGTGTCGGACGAGAAGGACGATCTGCGATTGTACGAGAATCACGAGAATTTGTTCTTGAGAAATATCTCGCAACGACAGTCGAAGGAGTTGCGGAATTCCAGGTATATAAACTAGCTTCTGCCAGCGGTTTCACCCGTATCCCGTAGGAACCTCTGCACGAACCCAAACAAAAGCCTATAGCCTTCCTCAGTAAATGGGCTATGTAACATTGAAATAATTTTTCAAATCGGTCCAGTAGTTTCTGAGATTAGCGCTTTATAATATTAGTATAGATATTTTGTTGTGTCTTTAGTGTTTTATGTCCAAGGGGTAGAACGGGACCCTGTTATTGAGATTTCGCGGTCGTTCTGTCACCAGGCTGTGTATCCTGAGCCGTGATAGCAAGCCAGTTGCAATTCTCCCAGAAAATGTATTTCTCATGCCTCTACAACAAAAAATACTGAAAAATAGGATAAAATCAATATTTTCCCATACACCAGACATATTACAAAATAAGAGGAAGTTCTCAAGTTGCGTGTTATTTTTTTGCATTTTTTCAATTCTGATGATAAGTGCTCTTCTATCTTTTAATAATATGTATTAACTTACTTTTAGATATTAATGATATACTGACTTTTTCTCTTCAAGGTTACTCCGTCAATCTTCGGAGCCGCTCTCGGAGAAGAAAGGCCACGTGCTACAGAAGAGTTTGTCTACTGAACAGAAGAATGATAGCTCCGGTGATGACAAGAAGGTGGAGAACAGCCCGCCCAAGTCTAGAATACCTGTCGCAAATTTTAGGTAAGTTTTTATACATAAAGTCATCATCTCCCGAGCCTTTTGCAATATCACTGTGCAAATTACCTCAAAATAAAATATGCCGGCCCTTGCTTAGTAAAATCATACAGTAGTCAGTTATAGCGCAACTAGCTTCTGCCAGCGGTTTCACCCGCATCCCGTGGGAACTACTTCCCGTACCGGGATAAAATAGCCTATAGCCTTCCTCGATAAATGGGCTATCTAACACTGAAAGAAATTTTCAAATCGGACCTGTAGTTCCTGTGATTAGCGCGTTCAAACAAACAAACAAACAAACTCTTCAGCTTTATAATATTAGTATAGATTGAACAATAACATATCACAAAATAATATAATTAATGTCGACATCTTTTCACACACGGTCGCTTAGCCCCATGCTAAGTTATTAATTAACTTGTGTTATGGGTGCTAACACAACTGATAAACTACATATAGCTACACATATACATATTTATAAATACATATTGTAACACCCAGACCACGGCCAATAAGCATGCTCATCACACAAATGTTGACCGAATCGAACCCGGGACCTCAGGTTCGGCAGTCCATATGTGTGAGTATGTATGTTGTATGGTGACTATTGCACCATCGAGGTCGTCTTAAATATTTAATACATTTTCATAATAATAATACCCCTCAACACTAAAATCTAAGATACACACGCTACTAAAATTCCAGGTACCCCAACAAAAGTGACTTACGTTCAGCCGAGAACTCGCCGATCAAAAAGCCAGAACGGCCACCTTCTCCAAAAGAAGAGTTGCCAGAGTACCAGAATATCCTCAAAGCTGAGTCAGAAGAGACAGAGAAGATAGAGAAGGTGCAGAAGGGGAAAGAAGAAGATGTGCCACCGCCGATACCCAGTCTGCCGATTAGTCCTAGGACTCTGATAGCGAATGCGTATTATGATAAGCTTCTGTCTGAGCCTGAAATTCAGCAGGTAATTGTGATATTTTTTATATATTTGACTAGTTTTTCTCGTAGTTACTTCCCATACCGCATAAAAATAGCCTATATGTTATTGTGATGTTATAAGCTGTATTATGTTTATTATTACTGCCAAATTTCATCAAAATCCGTTCGAGGTTTTCCGTGAAGAAGTAACAAAAATACAAATACACACACAAACAAAAAAGTTTTATCAAAATCTGTTCAGACGTTTATGACGAACGCACATATTTACAAACTTTCGCCTAACTATAATATTAATGAAGTCCCCCTTTATACAAATTCATGTAACTTCCCTATGTGTATACTCCCTAATACACTACGCTTATGTACTCCCTCTCTGTTCAGCTATATGGTGCATGTGCCCACAACATTTTTTAATCTGCCCCTGTATACCACAAAAAGTTTGTACCAACTTCCCAACATTTCAAAGACTTCTACGTTCTTCCCAGGCGCTGTTGCCCCAGAATTTGGAGAAGAATCCAGACGAATGCTTCAAGAAGGCTCTGCTGTTCCCGCTGCTGGAGATAGACCCGCCCAAACAGTGTCTGTTCCTGCTGGTCGATGCTATTGATGAAGGAGTAGCAGGAGGTAAGTCTGTAAAGATATTTTGTCATAAAGTTAGTCGTATGTAATATACAAGGTGTTGATTTGCATTTGTGCACTAACTCAGGATTTTGACATAAAATACGTAAATAATCGATTTGAATTACAGTAGGCGAGAAATAGCTAATATGCGCTGCTTTTTTTTGTCATTTTAATGTCATAGTATTTCAGAAGTAACCCAATTTTATGAATGAAATTATTGAATGATTGTTGCGTACCTATGCTTTGTGGTTGCGTTTGTGCGCAGCACGGTTTTAAGGCCAGTAACACTCGCGCCGAGTTTAAATACGGCTAGTTGACACTGACGGATTTTTGAAAAAATAATTTAAAAAAGTTGAAAAGTTGCGGTTAGTAGGAAGCCAAAAAGTCAGACAACCAAATTACGAAATCTTATCGGGTTGTCCGGGTAACTGGGTTAAGGTCAGATAGGAAGTCACTCCATGAATTATGTTGGACTACTGTACATGATTGGATTGGAAGCCGACCTCAACATAGTTTGTGAAAACAGATGATGATGAATAAGTTTCAACTATAACGCTAGGAAGTGGTGAAAGGGGGGCGTTTTGGGGATGCTGTCCCTGTGCTGCTAAAAACTAGCCTAGTTTCAATAAACGTTTTTGACCTTGGCTTTGACTTTGAACTGGATTAATTTACTCATCATCTTTTATATTCTCCAGGTATCTGCGAAGATCGAGAAGGCACAGAAGGTTCGACGAGCGTCGCCAGTTTGCTGTCCCGCCACCAGCACCTGTTCCCGCAGTGGCTGCTGCTCGTTTGCACTGCTAGGAAGCACTGCAGAATGTTCACCAGGATGTTCACAGGTAACTCAGGGCTCTTTTCACACAGAGAAGGCACAGAAGCGTACATAAGGGAGAACATGAGGTAGTACATAATAATGGCGTCCACTGCCGATTTCGGTCACGGCGGCTGTTCTCATTTAAGGAGATCAGCCAGCTGCACAGAACATATTATAGTGCACGAGCATTTGCGCAGACACAGGTGCACTCCCTATTCCTTCACTCTCATAACCCGATGGGACGGCAATCCGACACGACCGGAAAGAGATCAGGCGCAGGACCGACATTTACGTGCTCTCCGATGCACGGGTGAATCAATCACCAACTTCCAGACTACGGGCTGCTATGTGAAAGTTTTTTAAGAAAACCCACAAAGCGATTTCGGCCCGACCCGGGAATCGAACCCGAGACCTCGAGCACAGCAGCTCGAGCTTTAGAGTACATAAGGGCGTACATAAGGGATTACATGAGGGAGAACATAAGGCAGTTCATAAGGGAGTACATAGAAGTACTAACACAAGGAACGAGTAGCGACTTGTTGACGGGGTAGCACGCCGCGCACTCGCCTCCTCGCCGAGCTCGTTCATCATACACAGTGCACAATGTACTCTGGCCATTTTATACAATACCTAGACAATCAAAGACTATAACCACTTGACTGCGCATACAGTGTCCTGACGCTCGCCAAACGTTAGTGATTTTGCGCGTACTATACGGCTACGATCAGTACGATCCTTTAGTAGCGACCAAGTCTATGACCTGCGAACACGCTAAATTATTGAGGATTTTATTTAGTAAAAAATTGAAAAAATGCCTACATGCGCGATGAAATGGTGCGGGAAACAATCCAGGACATCTAGTTACAAAAAGGATGGCATTGGCAAGTATCAATACCAAAATTTGACTTTGATTTAATTATATTACGAAATACCACAGGGGTCTATTTAAATTGGTGGTTGGTGAACCGCGCTCACGCTCGTTGATGTCTTTTGGGAAAGTCCCTTTCTTTCATTAAGAAATTCTAAGACGTTCATCTCTTTCTTGCCCTTTGTATTCCTATCGATGAACTTTGGGCTGTTACATTTAAGGTTGAAGTGGATATCGATAACACTGGTCAACAGCATTTTTGGTGCAGAGGTGAAATATATTATTTCTTATAGATCATTTGATACGTGATCGAAGTCCAGAACATTAATTTGCACTAGCACGTAGGGATTTAGAGATATACCCCTCCTGAAGTACCAAAAACGCCTTTTTAACGATATTTGACGATTTTTTTGAAGGACAGCAAAATTGTTTTTTAGTTTCTATCTATAGCATTATATAGTACTACTCTTCCCGATTGAAATCCATTTTTATTTTGAACGCTAAGAGTTTAAATTTTCATGAAATATGTATACAGCTACGATAGTTCGATCTTCCCTACATTTTATTTGGCCTGTTAGTATGAAAAAACTCCACTTTAGTTACAAAATGGTATATATAGGGAAATATAACTCGCAAAAATATAAATTAAAATGGGGTTAATGCGGGGAAAGTAGTACTATATGATGCTTTAGTTAGAAATTCCTAGAAAATTCTGCTGTCCCCAAAAAATTACATCAAATTTCATAAAAAAACGCGTTTTTGGTACTTTAGGAGGGGTATATCTCTAAATCCCGACGTGCTAGTGCAACTTTATGTTCTGGTCTTCCATTACGTATCAAATATTCTACAAGAAATTGTATCTTTCACCTTTGCACCAAAAAAAATATATAATTTGTTGACCAGTGTAATAGTACATTTACATTAATTAAAAAATATGTTTTATTTTGGCTAATGAGTTAATTAACTGACCATAGTGACGTTAGAGGCAGCTATTCCTGGTGCCTCCACAAATTACTTTCGAAAGTTAAATGTTTAATGTAATCGAAAGAAGATTTTTGAAGATTCCAGAAATAAAAGAGAAGTGGATATACCTATACTATCAATGGGGAAAATTGGTCCCCAACAAGTAAATATGTAGACGCTCGATTATCGTTTTTTACCAAAAACAATCAGGACCCTAAAACATTAATTCGAAAAACTTATACTAAATTAAGAGCGTGTACGTCAACTGCGCGCCATTTGGCCTAAAAAGGTACTTTTCAAACCACTGTTTCTCTTTAACTGCTTATCCTATAACTATGTAAATTTTTAATAACGCAAGGTAATTTCACCGTCTATATAGTTAATTGAACATAAATTTCAATTTGTGTAGTTTAAATACATAAAACCCATAGAACGTAACAGATGTTTTATAAAATTCCCGTTCAGCGTCTATTTCGAAGCTTAAATTCATGTGAAAACAGTGGCAAATCTAATCATATTTATTTTTTTACTCATAGACGAAATCCCCATGCCTATAGTTAATTGAAAACATTTTTTGATTTAGGTCTCTATCTTTCAGAAAAAAATATTTTAACAGTGTGAAAAATTGAGAATTTCAAATGCTTTTTTTACCTACCTATCTTACTTAATTTAATATAACAATTATTTACTACAGTAGTAATATAACTCTTTCTTTAAAACATAAACTTTATATTATAATTTAATCTCTCGTTTTAATTTTTTTATAAATTATTTAAAAACTACTATAAAACGCTGCACGCGAGTCAACTCAAACCAGTCCGCCGCAAGGCTTCCCAGAGAGAGGACGTGTCGCTCCGTCACATCGCGTAGGGTGAATAACCTCTGCCGTGGATACCGAGAATAGAGTATATTTCAAGCGCGACCAACAAATCTTGATACATTAATATTTTATCCCACCCAAAACAAAAATGTGAAAGACTGCCAAGTTCGATAATATGGGAATGCTTCGCCTATAAAAGAAGTGAGATCTGAATAAGTACCAAGTTCCATACACATATGTACCTCAGTTAAAAATAGTTACTTTTTAATGATGTTACCTGGCAAGTTTTTACATATACCTTGTTATAAACCTACTAAACGCAATGAATCAAGTATTTAATTTTCTATTAAAACTTGCCAAGTAACATCATTAAAAAGTAACTATTTTTAACTGAGGTACATATGTGTATGGAACTTGGTACTTATTCAGATCTCACTTCTTTTATAGGCGAAGCATTCCCATATTATCGAACTTGGCAGTCTTTCACATTTTTGTTTTGGGTGGGATTTCATTTATTTTTGTAAGGTTGTTTATTTTATTTTTTTCTTATGATTAAGTTAGTTAAGGAAATGTCTCATTTATACTATCTTTCAGATTTTTAAATATGCACTATGCTTCTTACAAAGAAATTAACTAGATTAACTCAATGGACTAGATTTACCAACTGACTGACATGACATGTTATCATATATTATGTTCGTGGATCAAAGTTACACATTCGTTATTTTCGAAAGTGACTCACACTTGGCCGTTTTCAGATTTTTACTTTACTTTGACTAAATACAAACCTTTGTAACGAATTTCATATATTATATAAATATAGATAAATTTAGTTCGTTTTAGTTCCTTAGGGGTATAAATTTACACCTTCATTATTTTGAAACCGACTCACACTTGGCTATTTTCTGATTTTTTCCTTTACCTTGACATAAAGACCTACCTCCATGCCAAATTTCAAGTCAATACGACTATTGGAAGTGGTCTAGGTTTTTGATGAGTGAGTCAGTGAATCAGTCAGTCAGTGAGTGTATAGTAAAAATAGCGATTTTCTGACGTCAATATCTCAAGACCTACAATAGGTATATTAATGAAATTGTGTATTTTAGATAAGTGAGGGGGTCTCAACAGATACTAGAAATTTGATATGCGTAAATAAAATAGATTTTGAGTTATAGGGGGGTCGAATTTGGCCCGAAATGGTTCGTGTAATATAACCCACGGCCGGTGTGTCGCTTTTTTTTTGCTCGAACTTGGCGGACACACTGCCGTGTGTCTAGATTTAAAGCTCAATTTTGAAGCATATTATTTTATCGATTGAGTTGAAATTTTGTTTGAACGTTCAGTTTTAATGACAATGTATGATTCTATATCCGATATGGCATGGCGGTATACCCAAGATGGAGAAAAAAATGTTTTTAATGCATTCCTACGATATGGGTATCAAATGAAAGGGCTTGCTATGAATAACTCGAAAAAAAAATGTGTCGCGAGTCTTAATCCAATATGGCGGACTCCTTAGGCTAGAAATCACTTATTGCAGATGTATGTTACCAATCGAGCTACAATTTTATTTATATGTTCATTTTGGATGAACCCAAATTTTGTCTTTTGATCCCGAATAACTTTTGAAGCATATAGGAACGATGACTTTGATGAAACTTAATTTGCAATGGTAAACGCAAGCTCTTCACAAATATTTAGCTTTCCGGCAATTGTTGTTATTTGACCACAATTTTTCGGTCTGGATGGACTGGACCATTCATATAAACAATCAATTTTTCAAATCGGTCCAGGCGTCTTTGACAAATCGAGAACAATCAAATTGTGAACAATCACAAAACAATCTAATTGAAACCTCCTCCTTTTTTTTGAAATCGGTTAAAATACAGAAACTCTTAACATTGTCATTAATCATCAGTCGACTATTTAGTACTGTTGAAAATTGTATGTAATATACAGAAAGTCCTCAAAACCAAGGTTTTCATAGGTGCCCGATTTTTTTGCTAAAGAGTGTAAGTATTAACGACTTATTTTCATGCTTTCATATTTTAATCATCCATAGACTTACACTATTTTCTCGCTATTAACTATTTACTAAATAATATATTTTTTGTTCTACCAATTTCACTCGAAAGGATCAAAATGGTTTGTGTGACTATACGTGAAGTATGATAGGCACGCACACAGCCGCGACGCTAGTCTGCGCGATTTTTTGCGTTGAATTACCTAAAGTTGACATCGCGCGGCGAGCGTACACGCTCTTAACACATTTTAAGAATCAATAATTTTCTTGTACGGAGTTCTTTTTTGTAATAGACTGATTTTTATTAAATAATTCTTATACGATTTTTATTGAGTATTTATTACTACGATGAAATACATTTTATCGATATTTTTTAATTGAAAGAGAGCCATCCCTTGCTGGGCGTACTCATGCAACTCGACCTTGAACTGACCAATAGTAGCCGCGAATTATGCCGCGTCCCCCGGCCCGCAGCGGTGAGTCGTGTTCATAAAAGAAATTGGCGAGTGCGCTCTCTAGTGGTTATTTTCTTTATGTAGACAATGTATGAAATGAATCGTATTATACACATTGCCTAAACCTTTTAGGTTTTGAGTGCTGTCAGCATCTTAATTATCCTCCGAGCCCTTTTCCCAACTATGTTGGTGTCAGCTTCCAATCTAACCGGATGTAGCTGAGTACCAGTGCTTTACGAGGAGCGACTGCTCTGTCTGACCCCCTCAACCCAGTTACCCGGGCAACCCAATACCCCTTGGTTAGAGTGGTGTAAGACTTACTGGCTTCTGACTACCCGTAACGACTGCCAAGGATGTTCAATGACAGCCCGGACCTACAGTTTAACGTGCCATCCGAAACACAGTCAGCCTCTTTATATGGTATTTAATATTACAGGTTTCCGCAAGATAACGCTAGACGAGTTACAGCGCGCTCACGTGTCGGCTGATGTTCAGAGATACGTACTAGCTCGGCTGGACACCGAACCTAGGTTACGGTAAGTTTGTTATTATCTAAATACTATCTAACATCACCCGGATAAATAGCCTTCTTCGGTAAATGGACAAGAAAAAATATTCAAATTGGCGCTTGATTTTTAATATAAAAACAAATGAATTTTTATTTGCATACATAGAGCACGAATATCTTTTCTTATGTCAAGATTTTTTTTTTATTCTTTTCAAAATTAGTTTTCCTTATAAATGTGTGCTGTACCAAAGATATATATATACTAACAGATTCCTAGATAGATATTTTTTTAAAATAATAAAAATAAAATAATAATAATTAATTTGCCTTAAGTGTTGTACAGAAGGAGATCTTATAGGTAACAAGTCATGTTTCAAACACTTAGTCAAAAAAAATAGACATGCAAATATCTGGTAGGTAGTCATTATAGATTATAAATGATGTAGGTATACAGTTGAATTATATTAACTGGAGACAAAATTCATTAATCGATGTGAAATTTTAAAATGTCAAATAATTATAAAATGGAATAAAATTAGTTACTTATTTACGATTGCTATATTCACTAACAGAGTAGAAAGATTGGTTAATAAGCCATTTTTTAAATTGACTGTTAAACGATTTGGTATTTTTTTATGGCATTAGGTACTTTGTTATATATTTGGCCACACATGTAATAACATTTTTTTTTATATAAGGTTGTTCTTAAAATTCTAGATTTAAAATTTTAGATTTTTGCAGTTCGATCAGAAAAACTAATGGAATAGGTGAAAAAATGGGCGGTTTTCACTAAGAGCAATCTCTTCCAGACAATCTTTCATATAATAGAATTTACTTTATTTATTTAGATGTCCTTGTTGAATGTTTTTCTATGTATGTATGCTTATATTTACAGAGCGCGAGTATCAAGCGATTCGACAGCAGCGGCGGCGGCGGCGGCTGCACTCGATCATCTACGAATCAAAAGCGATGGCTGTCTACTGTATTTGGAGAAGGTAACATTTACCTCATATCTTACACTAGCTTCTGCCAGCGGTTTCACCCGCATCCCGTGGGAACCTCGGCACGGACCCGGATAAAAAGTAGCCTATAGCCTTCCTCGATAAATGGGCTATCTAACACTGAAATAATTTTTCAAATCGGACCAGTAGTTCCTGAGATTAGCGCGTTCAAACAAACAAACAAACAAACTCTTTAGCTTTATAATATTAGTATAGATAAGATTTTGGCCATTTCCACCAGTTACTGATAAAGTCTCTGATAGCCTATTAGGAACTATCAGTCAGATAAACTATAACTTTTGGTATCACAGGTTCTGAATAACAAGATCCGGTAGATATAATAAGCAGCCTTTATCTGACTGATAGCAGTAACTGTCAGATAATTGACACTTTATCGATAACCAGTGAAAGCAGGCTTTACCTCCTGTTTTATACAGGTTGTCCTAAAAACTTATTGATAAACTGATAGACAAGGAGGTATCAAGCACTGAAAAAAATAATCGAGAGTAAAAAAATCTTTTTAAAAAGCTTTCAAGAAATAAAAAACATCCATAGTTAGAGAAATTACGTTGGTGGTGGAATTAAAATAAAAAAATGTGATAAATTAACCCTCAAACCTACCATTTTCAGGTGCTAGACGGCGTGGCGGACGGTTTCATAGCTCTGCGCGAGATTCGAGAAATACCCGGCACTCTCAACGGACTGTATCTGTGGTTGGCTCAGAGATTGTTCCATGGACGGAGGTTTACTAAGGTAAGACATATATATATAATAGTTATTTCTTTTTTATACTCAATCCATCCAAAGGTTGTCTGTAAGAGATCGCTTTTAGCGATAAGATCGCCCATTGTGTCACCGACTTTTAAATCTGTACATTAGTGTTTTGTTGTTGTTTTTTTTAATTGGTGTACATAATAAAGAGTATATCTATCTACTAGCTTCTGCCAGCGGTTTCACCCGCATCCCGTGGGAACTACTTCCCGTACCGGGATAAAAAGTAGCCTATAGCCTTCCTCGATAAATGGGCTATCTAACACTGAAAGAAATTTTCAAATCGGACAAGTAGTTCCTGAGATTAGCGCGTTTAAACAAACAAACAAACAAACTCTTCAGCTTTATAATATTAGTATAGATTAAAATATTTTGTATTCCAGGTCCGTTTACTGCTAGATGTCTTGCTAGCGGCGCGATGCGGCGTCACAGAAGAGATGCTGTACAAATGTCTGCTCACTAAAGAGTATAGCGTTACTCGAGAGGATTTTAATAGACGACTACATTTGTTACGGAGGTCAGTTCTATTTTAGAATCATGTTATTTTGTAATTTTACCATGTAAATAATATCTTAGTTAATAATAAAGTCCTTTCTCAGGGTCTTATACAGGGTGTTAGTGTGAACACCGTTATCCTTGAAACCAGAGGTTTGGTTTCACTTATAGAACGTAAATTAACTTCAATTAAGGCAAAAAAAATAACTTAAATTTTCACTCGTCAAGCTACAGTAGTAGGTATTTTTGTCTGTCCTAAGCCAGGAAAAGTATGAAGGGAAGTTACATCACACGTTATTTGTTTGTGTTTTAAACGGAGTGATGCAGGTCACCGCTCTTTAACTCGCACGCATAGTATCCATAAATTTACGGACAGTGTCGGAAAGAAACTTATTAAAAATTTTAAATGAAAGAAACGTTAATTTATTTTTAAATTCAGATAAATAAAATTATAATCAAGTCAACTACCTATGGTTTCAAGGATAACGGTGTTCACACTAACACCCTGTATACCAGGTTTCATATAAATCTATTCTGTTGTTTTGGTTTGAAAGAACGGCAGACAGAGTTACTTCAGCGTCAGCGGTTTATCCAGCATAATCAGTTCCCACCAGCCACTATTGTTAGCTATATTACTCTGAAGTTTCATCAAAATCAGTAGTATTTGAATGAAAGAATAACGAAGATGCATGCTTTTCTTTACGTCAATGAGGCATACATCCTTATTACTTTATTTATTTACTAGCCGTTTTCCCGCGGTTTCACCCGCGTCCCGTGGGAGCTACTGCCCGCACCGGGATAAAATATAGCATATGTTACTCGAAGATAATATAGCTTTCTAATGGTGAAAGAATTTTTAAAATCGGTCCAGTAGCTTTTGAGTTTAACCATTACAACCAAACAAACAAACAAACAAAGTTTTCCTCTTTATAATATTAGTATAGATTGCAAAAAATGTATACAGATGCAACCTTAGCCTAGGTATACATTACCCTGTTAGGGCGCAGCAAATTAACTTAAAACTAGATAATTGTATCACAATATTTACAAAATAATACTATTTAATTTAATTCTTTACTAAACTTACATATAAAGACAAATTAAAGTAAAACTTACATAAAAGAAGAATTCTACTTCCGTATTTATAATATGATTTTGCTTTCTGTCTCTACGTTCTTAAGAAAAAGTCTTAATCACCCCAGAGAAAACAGCCGCCGTGGCCGACAATCGGCCAAGATCATTGTTGTCACTTTTCTTAGTTTCCTCGTCATCTTCTGAGCCTTTTCCCAACTATTTTGGGGCACTTTTCTTAGTTTAAAACAATAATTTTATTTCTCTTTTTCAGGATTCTAGTAATGGAGCGTTCAACAGGCTTCCTTTCAATGTTCCACCACTCGTTCGCCAAATGGCTAGTGGACGTCAAGCATTGTACCAGACGTTACCTCTGCTGTCCCACTGACGGACACGCTGCCATCGCCATGTATTATACTCTCGATGCTAAGAGGTGAGTTCATCATCAACATCATCATCATCAAGTGGCTGGTGGACGTCAAGCATTGTACCAGACGTTACCTCTGCTGTCCCAATGACCCGCTGTGGTTTGGCAGCGTGAGGGAGTTTCAGACTCCATCATCATCCGCCGAGCCTTTTCCCAACTATGTTGGGGTCGGCTTCCAGTCTAACCGGATTCAGCTAAGTACCAGTGCTTTACAAGAAGCGACTGCCTATCTGACCTCCTCAAACCAGTTACCCGGCCAACCCGATACCCCTTGGTTAGACTGGTGCCAGACTTACTGGCTTCTGACTACCCGTAACTACTACCAAGGATGTTCAATGACAGCCGGGACCTACAGTTTAACGTTCCATCCGAAACACAGTCATTGGTGTCTAAGATATACTTAGAAAGTACATACAAACTTAGAAAAGTTACATTGGTACTTGCCTGACCTGGGATCGAACCCGCGCCCTCATACTTGAGAGGTTGGTTCTTTACCCACTAGGCCACCACGACTTTTCAGGGAGTGTCAGACTTTTACTGACTAAAACTCATCATGTTCCATCTTGAGCCCTCTTTGTACCAGCGCCGCGGTAACTCGCGTGAGCAATCCCGCAGCCCCAATGATCGAGCCATGCTTCTGTTACTTAGCCACGAGCCATCTAAGTATTAACCCAATTTCTTTGATTTCGTTTCAGATTAAGCGCTTTGGAGATTCATAACTACGTGTTTCATATGACTAGTTTAGAACAACATATGGCTTCGCAGAAGAAAACTAAAAATATGTAAGTGTTATTTTATTTAATACTAGCTTCCGCCAGCGGCTTCGCCCGCGTGGTGTGTTGATAAAAAGTGTGTTAATCCAGGATATCACCTATCTACATACCAAATTTAAACCAAATCGGTCCAGCCGTTTTTGCGTGAAAGAATAACAAATATACATCCATACACTGTCACAAACTTTCACATTTATAATATTGGTAGGATTAGAAAAGTACTAGTGATTCCCCGCGGTTCCCCGTACTCTGACTCTAGGCTATCTATGTACCATGAATTCGGGAAAAAATACCCAACAATTCCTTCGGTTTCTTTCAAAAGGAACTATTTCTTGCATACATTAAAAAATACCCGTAGTTAGTACCATGTTGTACTAGCCTTCTCCCAGTAAAAGTACTGTCAAAGTCAGTTAAACCATTTTATAGATAAGCCAGATTCAAGGACAAATATTGATAAAAATAAGTTTTGGTTAATGTACAGTGTATTCAGTTAAAATTGATTTAATACTTAAGACTGTTATTTTGTTTATTTATGTTCTGATTAGGTAAGGATTTTTAAAATTCAATATTTTCAAAATTAAAACACAATTTTAAGACTGCAAAACTATAACACTATCATAGTTAAATTATATTTATGTTACTATATTTTCCAGAGAACAAAAAGAAGATGAGTTAGATCTGCATACTTTAATACTCCTCTGGGTTCTGGACTCCGGGTGTGACGTGGAGTCTGCTCTCCGAAGGGAGAGTGATACTCAGAAACAGTTGCAGAGTGAAGAAACACAGGTAAATGTCTTGTATAATAAATAATATCAAATCAAATGTTTATTTCACAGAACATGGTACATGAGGTGTCACGGTAAAATTGAATTGTACAAATCTATACTTAATATTATAAAGCTAAAGAGTTTGTTTGTTTGCTTGAACGCGCTAATCTCAGGAACTACTGGTCCGATTTGAAAAATTCTTTCAGTGTTAGATAGCCCATTTATCGAGGAAGGCTATAGGCTACTTTTTATTCAGGTTCGTGCAGAGGTTCCCACGGGATGCGGGTGAAACCGCTGGCAGAAGCTAGTAAATAAATAAAATCTTAACGGAATTAGGAATGTTAACATGGGTACATGTATTTCTTTTTTTCTCCCACAAATAACGAAGATAAAAACTATGTGAGGGATCGGCTTCCGGTGCAACCAAATGCTGCTGAGTACCAGTGTGCCACATGGAGCGACTGCCTGTCTGACCCCCTTAACCCAGAGACCCCTTGGTAAACAGGTTATCAGTCTTTCTGGTTTCTGAATACTCTTAACGACTGCCAAAGATGTTCATGTGACAGCCGGGATCCCCTAATTTAAAGTACCTTCCGAAACGTAGAGGAACTAGTCTTGACCACCCATCCATGGACGGACTTGTTACTTACCTCCCCACTCAGAGACATTTAATGATTACTTAAGTCACTCCTTAGTGACGGAATGTCATACAAATCCTTCACTAAGGAATGGCTTAAGTAACCATTAAATGTCTCTGAGTGGGGAGGTTAGCCACTAACTCTTCTTTTTATTTGAATTTTCTAAAATGATTGAGGTTCTGAATTCGTCGGAGTATTTACGCAAATGTTTATGTTAATAATAATTTGTTACAGAAACAAGACGTGAAGGCTGAAACTGTAGACGGTGATCCTGAATCTGAAAGTAAGGATTCTATATCTGGTGAGTTTTTTAAATTAAGTTTATGTGCATACGAAAGCACATCAACCTACCTTTTTATGGTTCCGTACCCAAAGGGTAAAACGGGACCCTATTGTTTTCACTCCTCTGTCCGTCCGTCCGTCCGTCTGTCACTAGACTGTATCTCATGAACCGTGATAGTTAGAGAGTTGAAATTTTCACAGATGATGTATTTCTGTTGCCGCTATAACAACAAATACCGAAAACTAGAATAAAATAATTATTTTGGGGGGCTTCCATACAACAAACGTGATTTTTTTTTGCTCATTTTAAATAATGGTACGGAACCCTTCTTGCGCTAGTCCAACTCGCATTTGGCCGGTTTTTTTAACGACGTCAAAAAATCATGAAATGCCCCCTCTCGCTGTGGGTTACGCGCGGTGAGGGAGTGTCAGACTCTTACTGACTAAACACCGGCGTGGTCCGTCGCAGGCCGCGTGTGTACCGCCGCGGTAATGAGCGCGAACAATCCCGCAGCCACATCAGCCTACATCAATCTGTCAAAATTTCTTCAATAGATTTTTAACTTTACCACAATCTTCTTCCTCCTGCTCTGTTCCCAATTTTATCTGGGGTCGGCGCAATATGTCTTCCTCTTCCATTTTCCCCTGTCACTCGTCATACTGACACCCACTCCCTTCCTATTCATGTCATCTTTCAATCGCAATAGCAATTTTAACCATATCGGGCATTCGACTACTAATATAAGACCAATCGTATTCCAACGACATTCGATTGGCTTGAGATTGGTCTGCCATTTTGGTGAATTTGGTCTATACGGTAGTTTGCTCTACAATCATATTGCAATCGTAAATCATTTGCAGACAAAATGATTCATTATTGAATGACAAATGAATGAAAAGAAGAATGAAATTGTTCTGTTTTCAAAAATTCTTTCAATTTTCAGACATTCTATCGAAGGATCACTTGCGGGAGCTAGTTAAAAATATTAATATCATATCAAATGAACTTTGACATAAGCTAGGAAAAGTACCTTGAAAATATATTAATTAAATAATACACACGTTGTATTTCTTATTTTCATATTTAATTGTTGGTGATAAAACAATAATATGAATATTAGTTTCCTGGTAATACTAGTTTTCCTGTAACCCAGTTTATTGTATTATGTTTTTTTTAATTACCAAGTGCGCTCGAGGGCATGTATAAATGTCCATAATTAGGTATTAGGTTTATTATGTTTTTTTTGTCGTCGCGAGAGAACTACTTCTCGCACCCATATAAAAAGTAGCCTTTCTGTTATACAGGAATGCATTTTATCCAGTGCGCAAACTTTGTCAACTTATAGTTAAATAAGTTTTATAGATACGTATATTTTTATTTTGTCGTGCTTCAGTACAAAAAAGAAAAGTTATTGATAATATCGAAAGATGTTTATTTTGTAACCGATTTGAACCGGCACGGCGGCAACGCGAAACCGGTTTACTGACGCGAGCGCTGCTCCAAGCGCGTAAGAATAGTTGGTATCCATATTTTGCTGATTTTAGGGCGGACAAAAGAATGAAAAAAAAAAAAAAAAATTACTGATGATGCAGATATGTTCTGTTAATAATTCTGGACCACCAGTTTTTTTTTTGTGCACTGCTTAAAATTACCAGGGTCCATAATATGTACCTAGGTTTAAGCCCCTTGTAACATCTTTATAACTTTATGGTATGCAAATAAATATGAATATGAATATGAAAAATTCATTCCTGTATTGATGTATCATCTAATAAATTGTAAAGTTTCATAAAAATCCGCTCATTCGTTTTAAACTGAACCAAACATTCTCAAATCTGAACTTTTACGTTTATGATACACTGGCTGTTTCACCCGCGTCCTGGGGTTTCCTTCCCGTACCCGATCAAAATATAACCAACGTTACTCGGAGATAGTCTTTAGAGTCGTTTCGAAACCCTAAGAGCTCTGCCTCATTAGGACGCCAATGGCGACGTCGCCGGCTACGTATCCAAGCAGTTAATATTGAAATGTATGGTATAGTTATCGGCAGGGATATTGAGCTCTCGGCGGAAGAGTGGGGATCGCTTTGCGCACTGTACACATAAGGCAGTAAACCAATAAATCGCTTCTGCGCAGGTGAAGTCAGGGCTCAATATCCGTGCCGATAACTATACTTAATTCACTTGGCGACGGTTTGACAACGTCACCAAATTGGAAGCGTGGCCACGAGCTACAGTTCTCTACGTGGCTTTTGGTTACTCTGGCAGCTTGGCGGCGATGCCATGGTTGCCACTATAATGTACACGGTACAGTGTACCTCGCTCACTCAGTCGCTAGTGTGGTCGCCAGTCAGCGTGCGATTTCTTCAGCGACGACGTAAACAATTGACTGTCGAGACGCCATGGCCACTCGACTTGTCAACCTTTGGATGCCAGAAGTAGCCAGGCTTGCGCCGCTGGCGACGTCGCCATGGCGTCTTAGTGAGGCAGAGCTCTTAGGGTACAAATCTATACTAATATTATAAAGCTGAAGAGGTTGTTTGTTTGTTTGTTTGAACGCGCTAATCTCAGGAACTACTGGTCCGATTTGAAAAATTCTTTCAGTGTTAGATAGCCCATTTATCGAGGAAGGCTATAGGCTACTTTTTATCCGGGTCCGTGCCGAGGTTCCCACGGGATGCGGGTGAAACCGCTGGTAATTAATATGGCGACAAATATATTACAAGTATCCTGCACGTTGTGTTTCCCTATACCCCAGATAAGTCATTTTTACAGCTAAATCCACCGGTCATTGTATATGAGGAAACGAACGTCAAATTATAATGAAATAAACGATGCACTTGTGGTTTTTGATTAGTCAATTAGTGTAGGTGTCACCTGTATTGGGTGTTATTTATTTATTTACTAGCTTCTGCCAGCGGTTTCACCCGCATCCCGTGGGAACTACTTCCCGTACCGGGATAAAAAGTAGCCTGTAGCCTTCCTCGATAAATGGGCTATCTAACACTGAAATAAATTTTCAAATCGGACCAGTAGTTCCTGAGATTACCGCGTTCAAACAAACAAACAAACTCTTCAGCTTTATAATATTAGTATAGACTAGCTTCTGCCAGCGGTTTCACCCGCATCCCGTGGGAACTACTTCTCGTACCGGGATAAAAAGTAGCCTATAGCCTTCCTCGATAAATGGGCTATCTAACACTGAAAGCAATTTTCAAATCGGACCAGTAGTTCCTGAGATTAGCGCGTTCAAATAAACAAACAAACAAACAAACTCTACAGCTTTATAATATTAGTATAGATTGATCCGCGCGACATAGCCCCGTGTTCTTCACTTTACTAACTTAACTAACGAGTCAATTTAAAACTTGTCAAATATTATATTAGTGTGAAAGTATGATAAATCGATAGGCATTTTTTGTTAAATAATAATCATTTGGTGGATTCTTTTGAATGGCTTATATATTGCAGATAAGATAAACAAAGTATTTACTATACATACTAATTGTTATACAGGGTGTAGTTATGAGGCTGCAGAATCTTAATGACTAATGACATTAAAATAAATAAATATTTGAACGTTATCATCACTGATATTATCCATTTCCTTTTTATTTTCTTCTCGCGCAACGGCTGAACGGATTTTGATAAATTTTGGCAGTAATGTCATATACATCCGAATAACGTATTATCTACTTTTTTCCGGGGCGCTAGCTACTATAGTATAAATATGACAAAATTATTATCCTCCTGGTCTGTTCCCAATTTTATTTGGGGTCATCGCAATATATGTCTTCCGCTTCCATTCTTCCCTGTCACTCGTGATACTGACACTCACGCCCTTCTTATTCATATCATCTTTAAGGATTTTTTTTTAGATTT
The DNA here is from genome assembly GCA_963856015.1 of Helicoverpa assulta. Lineage (NCBI taxonomy): Eukaryota > Metazoa > Arthropoda > Insecta > Lepidoptera > Noctuidae > Helicoverpa > Helicoverpa assulta. The sequence continues at coordinate 1,873,688 of CAWLCW010000003.1, forward strand.
TATTATTTCAAAGAATTACCACCCTGTATACAATTTACAATCACATTTTATCAATGTAACTGACCTGACTGACTGTATTCCTTCGAACAATGATTGCAATAATTATTATGTTTAATTTTATTATCATATCCTGTCCGGTGTATTGAAAACTAGTTGAATTCCGCTGGTTTTACCGTCTTTTTTTGAGTTGCTACAGTTTTACATTTGATAAAAAAATTACCTAATTGAAAATTAAATTCTAATGGACATCATGGGGCTTGCACTAAATCATATTTATTGCAACTGTTTTATAAGTATTACTGAAATACTTATTAGTAGTTTCTGAGATAGGCGCATTGATTAGATACTTTTGTATAAAATATATACTGATTTACCCGGGAATATATCTAGCTTCCCAAAAGTGAAATATTTTTAGGGTTCCGTACCCAAAGGGTATAACGGGACCCTATTGTTTTCGCTCCTCTGTCCATCCGTCCGTCCGTCTGTCACCAGGCTGTATCTCATGAACCGTGATAGTTAGAGGGTTGACATTTTCACATATGATGTATTTCTATTGCCTGACTGAAAACTAAAATAAAATAAGTATTTTGAGGGGCTCCCATACAACAAACGTGTTTTTTTTTGCTCATTTTAAATAATGGTACGAAACCCTTCGTACACGAGTCCGACTCGCACTTGGCCGGTTTTTCTAATCGGTACAAAGAAACAAACAAAAAAAAATCCTGTTTATTATATTAGTTTATTAACTAACAAACAGACGATCCAATAAAATATTAGCATCTAACAACAATTATAACATAGTAGTAGCTCTTATCGCCATACAAATAAAGTCTAAATTATGACTAATTAGTTCTCAGGAAAATTGTAGCTACATACATTCAGTTGTTCACTATATTTTGTGTTGTAAACACCTATAGTATGTTCCAAGTGATTTTAATATAAAATATTATTATTTCGTATTTAAAAGGATATTTTTTCAAAATTATTCAAAGTGTAGACTGAAAGTGGATCTGTAAAGTCAGTTAGTTTGATTACCAGTCTTACCAAGGGGTATTGGGTTGCCCGGGTAACTGGGTTGAGGAGATCAGATAGGCAGTCGCTCCTTGTAAAGCACTGGTACTCAGCTGCAGCCAGTTAGACTGGAAGCCGACCCTAACATAGTTGGGAAAAGGCTCGAGAGATTATGAAAAGTTTTTCGTACTTAAATTGGATATTTTTTTTTAATATTTTAATGTGAAGATTGGAAGTTTTATTTATTAAAATTGGTTGTTCAATATATGTGTACATGTTAGTTGATTTTGGAGTTTTAAAGTGAAATGATTTATCTAAGTAGAGTGTAAATAGTTTCCTGTGTGTGTCATATTTGTTCTTCTTAAAAGATAATCTGTTTGTGATAGTGATAAAAGAAATGACAAAACTAAAGCATTTACTTACTCTGTAAAATATCAGAGTTTTAGCTAAAACGAGTTCTAATGTGATATTAGTGATATTCGTCAGTGGATCGTCTTAGGGGCGGAGCCTTTACATAAATTTTTGGACCTCAAAAAACCATATACATATTTTTAAAGTGGTTGGTAAACGACGTGTATATTCGCTAACAAACATACAATAATCTGAATTGGGAACCACCTTTTTGTGAAGTCGGTGAATTACTTTTAGTGTCATAGGACAGTGTAGTGAAAATACCTTAGTTGTCGATTTCAATTTGAAGTTTAACTATTGAATGTTAACCTCGATGTTAACCGACATAGAAATAATGTACAGTAATATAATGTCGAATGTGGAAAATATGGAGTATTTGTACTATAATCATTATCAACAATTATTGGGTGAGTAGAAATGTTACTAAGATAAGTTATCGTTTATTTGTTAATTGGTTTTACCACGTGTTTTTCAATGGTAGAACATATAAATTTTATTGTCGGTGGGAAATCATCAGATTACCTCTCGCTGTTTTACTTACTTAAACTAGCTTCGTTCTTTTTGGAGCACTCTCTATATATGTATTAAGAGTTCTTGGCTATGTAACAGCTGTATGGGTCAATCTATACTAATATTATAAAGCTGTAGAGTTTGTTTGTTTGTTTGAACGCGCTAATCTCAGGAACTACTGGTCCGATTTGAAAATTTCTTTCAGTGTTAGATAGCCCATTTATCAAGGAAGGCTATAGGCTACTTTTTATCCCGGTACGGGAAGTAGTTCCCACGGGATGCGGGTGAAACCGCTGGCAGAAGCTAGTCAATCATAAGGTTAGTAATGTTCGGTGCGGTCGGTCCTTGGATGACCATCATGTCATGACGAGTTCCTCTGTTTTTCGGAAGCGTTACATTCGTGGGTCCCCGCTGTCACTTCAACATCTTTAGCAGTCGTTAAGGGAAGTCAGATGCTTGAAAGTCAGACAACCAGTGTTACCGACGGGTATCGGTTTGCCCGGGTAACTATTATACAACGCCGGCTTACAGCTATTGGAAAACCCTATTAGTTAAAAACGAAGAATTCTCTATAAATAGCGAGCTATAGACGTATTCTTCCTCCTTTTGCGTGGTTATTTACCCGACCGATTAAACTATTGACGCGAATAACAATATTACTAAACAATTACTGACGTATTTTGCAGATGTAAGGGGGACATGCAATATTGCTGAAATTATTATGGAGAAAACAAAACACTTTTCCGACAAAAAATAAGAATAATTTATTTAGGGATTTTAAGGATATTTTTCAATGCGAAAATAACTCTCATCAGTCTGTCGCTCTTCCACGCCAAAATTACTGTACCGATTTAAATGAAAGACCGCCGATTTTATTTATGTTTTATTTATTAAGGGATAGCAAACAGTAACAATATTTATGTATTTTCACATAAATCTTATATAATTTGTAATCAACCAATATTGTAGCTTACCACATTATCCTCATATCAACAACTAGCTTCTGCCAGCGCTTTCACCCGCATCCCGTGGGAACTACTTCCCGTACCGGGATAAAAAGTAGCCTATAGCCTTCCTCGATAAATGGGCTATCTAACATTGAAAGAAATTTTCAAATCGGACCAGTAGTTCCTGAGATTAGCGCGTTCAAACAAACAAACAAACAAACAAACTCTTCAGCTTTATAATATTAGTATAGATAAAATGAATATAAGGTAAAATAAGCCAGTGAGTCTATTCTCTAGAGTAGTCTAGACCCTATGAGAAAGAACATAGAATACTTTTTACTCGGTAATAAATACTTCTTTCTACATTCGCGTTTATTATACTCAATCAACAGATTGTCTTTACATAATAACAATGTGCATTAAAACTAGTTCAAACAGTTATTATCAATATTTTTGCATTTCACTTCTTATCAATGAACATATCTTATTACAAGATTGTTATTTAAAAGATAACGCTATTTTATTTTTAGGTCAAATAGCTTATCTGATGGATTTTGTCTCATGTAATACGTTAAAATTAGGATATGTTATCAAATCATAATTTATTGTATCACGTGCGGGTTCCGGCCTCTTCTCATACAGAGAAGGGGAATGAACTGTAATCACCACTTAAGGCGGAGATGATTTTAGAGTCTCAAGTCTTTAAAGTCCAGGTTTCCTCAATATGTGTGGTGTTTTCAACAAACTTGCAACACGAGATTTTAACCATATACCTACAAATTAGTATATAACAATTACGGGGTAAGAATTGTCCGTACCATAAAGTGCATAAAAGAATTACCAAATATACATGAGGTCGACTCTTCTACAAAATATTGGAACAAAACCATTTATCTTGGATCAGTATGCCAAAATTAACCATAATTTTGACCCGTAAACAATTTGACCATACTGTGATGGTGACGCCCTATTGTATCTCATTAAGAACGTAGGGCTTCGAAAGACTCGTGACATTCTTAATAACACTTCTATTTCTTACACAGCAGACCCAACGGCACTCGAAGCCATAATGCCAGAGTTGATAGCCGGTGAGAGCACTACTCACTGGCCGAGAGACCGACGCGTGCTGCGGGCTCTGCTGGAGCTGAGTCGAGCTGACTCCGTGCCTCCTGAAGCTGAGCAACAGGAGATGATGGTGAGTAGAGTGCATAATGCCAGAGTTGATAGCCGGTGAGAGCACTACTCACTAGCCGAGAGGCCGAGATTATGGTGAGGATCCTTAGATATATGTACTTTCTGTGTGTATAAACTTGCTGTTCTGTGTTCACCCGTCTTCACGGTAAAAAAAATCGCCCGTTGCTATACTGCTGCCTCCTCCAAGCTAGGCTAGTGGTGGTTCATGTCCGTTTTCCAGTAGATTGTTCCGAGGAATTGTCCCCATACGCAACTAAAATACTTGATAAAGGGTATAGGCAACCATCCGGGTACATGTACGTAGTAGTTACAACGGGACTTAAGTGAAACCCGGGGATTACCTTGTTCTTAATATGTTTATACCGGCTTATCTTTAAAACTATAGAATCGACTTTAACGGGACTTTCACTGGCCGATGTCATAAAAAGTAACACAGGCCACTTTTTACAGAATAACCACAACATCTTTTCCACAGCTATCAACAGACCAACCTTTAGAGAACGAGGATGACACCACGACTGCCAAAGAACAGGATGAAGAAATACCATTAGATCCCAACACAGTACATGAGTTAGCTGCCAAAGGTGATGAAGAGACCTTGGCTGCGCTGTTGAAGGTAGGAGATTTTAAACCTTGATTTACGATCTGGTAGAATATGTACGGAATATATATGGGTCTCTGTAATGTGTTGTATTTTTATCTTGTAAAACAATAAAACTTGGCCTATGTTTATGTAGTTATGTTCCTTAAATTTTGTTTATTTTCAACTTATAGTAATTTATTCAAACTTCGCTGCAAAATGGCCCATGTCATTTTGAACGACAAAATTTACAATAGAAAGTCCCTAAAATGTCGACCCTTCACCACTTCTGAGACTCTGGTATTATAGAGATACCTAGGAGACCTACCTATTTGTTACTTCCTATTTATTTTGATATTTCTCTGAATGTCCAATACATATATAGAAAGTTATAGTTAGATAAACAGTGACCAATCTATAACTATCTTATCCCCCAGCGTTACCCCGGGCTAGTAGACGCGACAGACGCTACAGGGGGCACGGCGCTACACGCGGCGGCACGCGGCGGCCGCGCCCACGCCGCCGCGCTGCTGCTGCGCGCGGGCGCCAGGCCTGACGCCGCTGATGCTGACGGCTGGAGCCCGCTCAGGGCTGCGGCCTGGGCTGGACATACTGAGGTCAGTAGTAGAGTAGATGGTTATAAGCAGGGCTACATGGGAAGAACAGTAGAGAAGGCACACCAAACTAACAAGCCAGTCTTCCAGCGTAACTGCGTGCAGCTGAGATACCAGTGTGCCACATGGTACAGTTGCCTATCTGAACTCATCCAACTAGATATCTGTGGCAAGACGGATACCCCTTGTTAAGACTGGCTTTCAGACGTTCTAGCTTCTGACTACTCGTAAAGACGGCCAGGGATGTTCAAACGACAGCTAGTATCCACAATTTAACGTGCCTTCCTAAACACGGAAGAGGTCGTCATGACGTACATGGATGTTGTGGTTTCAGGTGCATAGGGTGGTTCAAAAGTTGTCGTCATGCGTTTAGATCACAACAAAAATTTCGCGTGTAACAGTGTAGACTAACGCGAATACAATCTATTTTTGCTAATAAAAAAACTGCTTTACCGACCTATCAGGTTGAGAACATTCTGGATTACATCCAAACTAATATTATAAATGCGAAAGTAACTCTGTCTGTCTGTCTGTCTGTCTGTCTGTCTGTCTTTCTGTCTGTCTGTCTGTCTTTTCTTCACGCCTAAACTACTGAACCGATTTGTGTGAAATTTGGTACAGACATAGTTTGAAACTTGAGAAAGGACATAGGATAGTTTTTATTACAAAAAATAAAAATAAAAAATAAAATTTATTACGGACATACAGTGCCATCTATTGGTCAAATGTCGAGCTGTTCCTATGCTCCGTAGATAGATGTCGTTAATCGCGCAATGGTGTCATTACACGTGTTCGGTTCATGTTATTGTTTTAATTCATCGGAAAATCCATCAGAAAAATGTAAATAAACAGTAAAAAGGTGATATAATAAAAGTTTTACTACAAAGAAAATGCTCTAACGGAGTATAGATAATTCTATTAGTACTACGCGCAATGGTGTCGATCGTTACACGAGTTCGGTTCATGATGTTTTAATTCAGTAATTTAATTGAGTATAGATAAATAATCCGAGTTGTCACTATGCTCGATAGATCGCGTTGGGATCGAAATAGATCGCGCTATGGTTTCGTTACACGCATTTGGTTGGGTATCGGCCGAGCGCTTCGGTACCGTCGTGGAAAAGTTGTATTGTCGGTTGTATGGTCGTTTATGTGGATTGGTCCTGTTTCGTAAATTCTAAATTGGTTCCGTTGTATTTGTCGCGGGCAAAACTACCCATGCTAAAAATGCGATAATAACTCTGTCTATCTGTCTTTCTGTCACGCCTAAACTACTGAAACGATTTAGATGAAATTTGGTACAGACAAAGTTTGGAACTCGAGAAAGGACATAGGATAGTTTTTATCCCAAAAATCCTGCGGGAGCGGGAACTTCTCAAAAATCCCGCGAGATCGGGAACTATGTGGGTAAAACCAAAAATCTGCCGGAAGTCACTATTCCACGCGAACGAAGTCGCGGGCAAAAGCTAGTTATAAACATATATTTGTTGTTCTCAGGTGGTGGAAGTTCTACTGGAATTCGGCTGTGACGTTGATTGCGTGGACGCAGATAACAGGACTGCTCTAAGGTAAGTTTTTTTATTAGAGTTTATCAAATAATTAATTGTTTTCCAATTTTTTACAGAATTAAAATGTTTTTTTTTTTAAATAATTATTTTTTATAGAATTATATGTTTTTCAGTAAAGTTCAGTGAAGAAAAACTCTTTAGTTACTCACTAGTTACAAAATGATCCATTATTTCTTTTCTTTCGCGGTTAGTCTAGCAGTGACATTTCGATTTAAAATTATAACCCTCTCGCGATTTAACGGGCATTCTTGTAACACCATGTACTTATAGGTTTCTGATGATGCGAAGAATGTGATAACTGTCTCTTTATCTTTAAAATTCGCTCTTTCTTACCCAGAGCGGCAGCCTGGTCAGGCCACGAGGCCGTGGTCTCCCGTCTCCTAGCCGCCGGGGCCGACCCCGACAAAGCGGACGCGGAAGGCCGGACCCCCCTCATAGCAGCCGCCTACATGGGCCATGCGGACATCGTGAGGGCCCTGCTAGATGCTGGGGCCGAGATCGATCATGCTGATGATGATGGTGAGTAGTTAGGGGGTCTTTGCAGGCCTCGTATTGTCTACGAAGCCGCGTGCGTGGCCCTCGTGGTTAGGTTAGGAAGTTCTTAGTGGGTTTCACGCGAAATACGAGGCCTAGTTTATGGCCAATATGGTTCAAAATTTGAAACAAAATACTTACAAAATCCTCGAATTGACCTGATTTGTTTTCCATTTCAAATTCAATTCCATTCCATGAAGGAAACTTTCATAACAGGAGGAAGTTCTATACTTTGTTTAGAAATCACTCACTAATTAAACACAACATAATTCCTAATTCACCGACTATTAAAGAGGTATTCTTGATATTTGAAATTTTATTCTGCTTCCTGCAGGTCGTACAGCGCTATCCGTAGCCTCTCTCTGCGCAAGTGGCTGCGCCTGCGCCGCGCTGCTACTAGAGCGAGGGGCGGACGTATCGCGAGCTGACCGCGACAGAGCCACGCCGCTGTTGGTAGCTGCTTTTGAGGGTCATACGTATGTATTGTATTTTGTTATGTACTTTGGTTTTGATTGATTGGGGTATGTCATTAATTGTATGTTTGTATTCTAATGAAAAATAGTTTTTTTGTTATTTGGTGGTAATTTTTTAATGGTCCTCTTTGATCTTCTGTTAGCTTTACGATTTTAAACTTCACATACTTCTCCTTCTTTCGTGTCGATGACATGTCTTATAGTGAGACTACACTTTGTCAGCCCAATATGCCGCCACAGCGAGAGCACGGCCGGATGCGCTCATTAGGTCCTTCACATACTGTAGGAGTGTAGGTTCCCATACAGGATGAAAGCGAGTAGCCGGTGCCGATCTGCTTGCGCTTATCGACGCTAGTCCAATTTGGCAACACTTACATTTGCTTCACGTTGCTTCAATCTGTTTCCTTTATGTAAACGTTGATAAATATAAGTGCTTGCTTTAAGTGCTTTGAAATTTGATGTGAGTTCCACATAATCTTATTCAGTCGCGGTTTAGCGCTTGAACGGATTTTGATGGTATATAACTGCAGTACTACAGCATAATAATGTATTACTTTTTCTCCGTGTTTAGAAAGTTCTCTCGGGCTCTTCCAGTATTGAATTCTTATGATTTTTTTTTCTGTAGCGAGATCTGCGAGCTCCTATTAGAGGCAGAAGCGGACCCGGAGGCGGGCGACGCGGCGGGCCGCACGGCGCTGTGGGCCGCCGCCGCCGCCGGCCACGCGCGGGCGCTGCGCCTGCTGCTGTTCTGGGGCGCCTGCGTCGACAACATGGACGCTGACGGACGCACTGTGCTGAGCGTGGCGGCGGCACAAGGTGAGTGTGTAGTGAACTGCGAACTGCCTCGAGGCAGAGGCGGACCCGGAGGCTCGAGAAGCGACTGAGAGTTCGCACCTCTAATCCCAGCCACTGTGGTGAACGTGGAAGACACCACGGGCTTGGGGTGTCGCGAGATGACTCCCGGCCACCGTAGGCGTGGGTCTGTGGGCGGTGAGTTCGGGTGGCTCATCGCTCATGTCTATTTTTAGACGACAGACCCGTGTCGGTGGCGCGCGTTGTTCCACGCGCTCCTCAAAGAGATGTCAGCAACCCCAGCGGGGCCCAACAGAGCCAAGGTCTGCCGGGGCTGCGGGATTGTCCGAAAGAGTTACCGCGACCCTGGTACATAAAAGCCGTACGACGGAACACGATGGGTTAAAACAAAAAAAAAAAGCCTCCAAAACGTCCACTCTTCATTTCCTATCTGTTACAACTGAGAAGAAGAGGCACAACAAACTCCCCAGCAACACACGGGTCCCATTTTACTTTTGGTAGCGGAGAACCTACAAGATACATTATAATAATCTCTTTTGTTCCCAGGTAACGTCGAAGTGGTTAGGCAGTTGCTAGACCGGGGTCTGGATGAACATCACAGAGACAATTCTGGGTGGACGCCTCTACATTATGCAGCTTTTGAAGGTAATATTGATCTTATAATTATATTGGTTACTAGCTTCTGCCAGCGGTTTCACCCGCATCCCGTGGGAACTACTTTCCGTACCGGGATAAAAAGTAGCCTATAGCCTTCCTCGATAAATGGGGCTATCTAACACTGAAAGAAATTTTCAAATCGGACCAGTAGTTCCTGAGATTAGCGCGGTCAAACAAACAAACAAACAAACTCTTCAGCTTTATAATATTAGTATAGATTTATTTATTTTATATTCATATCCTTTTATTTCTTGCAACAACTTTTAACAGGTGTTATTCTTTATATTATACCTGCACGATAAATGTAATTGTGTGAATAAATATTGAACTTGCTGCGCTAAACACTAGATAGCAAAAAAATAAATACTTTTAGGTGCATCGGCCTAGAAGTTGGTGGCGTATTATATACAACATGTAACGTAATTAACGCACACCCTCAAACACCCCAATTAGAATATTATGTTATAATCATAATACATACACTAAAATTTTAATTTAACATGTATATGCATTGTTATTTACTAAATTAGTTATACCAATTCTTGGAGAACTTTTTGGTCATACTACCTACTACGCACGCAACGCACTCGACTCGACACAACATAACGAAACTACGGAAAAAGCCGACAATACACGAAGTCTTATTACTTTGAGTTACGGTCTATTTGAATTTGTTTTGACTGTACAGGGTTAATATGACAATAATTTACGTAGTTTTAATTATTTTTGGGATAAAAAATTACCTATATTAAAAATGATATAAATCGATTCAGTAAACGATTCTGAACAAACTAATTTCAGGATGTGCGTTAATTAAGTTACATGTTGTATATCTGCATCCTCCGACTTCTACAACTTTAATTAGTGCTTTTAAATGTTTTTAAATGTCGTTTTTTTACGTTTTGTAGAAGAAAGTTTTTGTGTTCTGTGTCATAGTCATTTGAATAAAAAAGAAAATACCTATATTTTTTCTTCAATACAGTCAAATTCTGAATAAAATATACCCAATTTCCATTCCTACTTTTTCCTAGGCCACATAGAAGTCTGCGAAGCCTTATTAGAAGCCGGTGCGAAAGTCGATGAAGCCGACAACGATGGGAAAGGACCCCTCATGCTGGCAGCCCAGGAAGGCCACCACAAACTGGTGGAAATCCTCATAGACCAGTGGGATGCAAGGGTGGAACAGCGAGCTCATGATGGGAAGACTGCTTTCAGGTGAGGATATGTCTTCTGCCTAGATTCAGTTTGCCTAGATATTTCCATCTGCGTAGCCTGGTCCCAACTATGTTAGGATCGGCTTCCAGTCGAACAGTATGCAGCTGAGTACCAGTGTGCCACATGGAGCGACTGCCTATCTAAAATCCTCAACCCAGTTACCAAGGCAACCCTATACCACTTGGTAAGACTGGTTTGAAGAGGCCCGACAGGCTTTGGCCCTGGTCTAAGCAATCTTATATCTTGGCCTACTATAACCATCATATTATCTGTTACCACACAGACTAGCAGCACTAGAAGGCCACATAGAGACAGTGGCGGCGTTGTACGCGCGGGGCGCAGTAGTGGACGCGTTGGACGCGGATCGGCGCAGCACGCTGTACGTGCTGGCGCTCGACAACCGCCTGCCCATGGCGCGCTACCTGCTCACGCAGTGCCGCGCGCAGGCCGACACCACCGACAGCGAGGTACGGAGCTAGGCCGGTACCCATGGTGCCCGGACTCAGAGCATAGAATCAGGGCGGGTGCAGATCACAAACAAGTATCCAAGTCACATAGCTCATTCAAAGAAGTAGTACTTATAATAAAATTAAGAACATGAATGCTTAGACTTTGTTTTTTGAGGGGATCTAATGTGGTCAAGTACAAATCCGTATCTGATACTTCTTGCTGCAGGATTGACCATATAACATATCTAGCAATTTTGTCTATTTGTAATTGCAGCTAAACTTAACTGAATCATTTACATTTCGATTGTAAAACAATCCGTGAACAACACCATATCGTAATTCACGATGTTGTGTAAAACAATCTGAGAACAACTTCTTTAACACTCTGTATACCACCTTTTATATTTTATTTCCAAGCCCTCTTAGAAACCACTACCGTTTCAAATGATATAAATGTTATACAGTCGCGAATACATAAAAGGTCACATGGGGGCCCGCGTTAGAATTTGCTACGGGCCCCAGCACTTGCCTAGTACAGCCCTGGTTTACATTTAAAATCATCGAAGCCGAATGAAGTGAAGCAAATATCTTTTCATTATCTGAATACAAGATATGTGTTGTAGGAACTATGTATATTTAAACTAATATTTATTTATTGTTTTGGTATAGGGCCGAACACCTTTGCACGTGTCAGCGTGGCAGGGACATACGGATATGGTCAACCTACTGATCAAAGTTGGTGAGTTCAACTTTAATGTTACGATTTATTTATATGTTAAGCTTACAACAGGTACGTTAGGGCTGATGAATCTTGGCAAGTCTAGAGTTAGGTCCCGAGTAAAATGCAGCCTATATGTTATTCTGATGTATGTATGGTAATGTGATAAGAAAGTGTGAAACACATGCTATAAATAATGAATGTGGAAGGATGGAGAGGCAGAGGCAAACCGAGGAAAGATGGATTGATTGCCTGAAAGATGATATGTATAAGAAGGGAGTGGATGTAAGATCCTGAATAATTTGTGAAAAGGGAAGCAAGGAGATGTTATTCTGATGTTATAACCTATACCAATACCAAGTAGTATTAAAATTCGGACAGTAGTTTTTGCAAGTATCAAGTATCCATAAATCTACACTTCCAAATCTTCGTGTTTATAAATTACTTGGTGTGGTTTTCACACAGTAAGTCTGACACCAGTCTAACCAAGGGGTATTGGGTTGCCCGGGTAACTGGGTTGAGGAGGTCAGATAGGCAGTCGCTTCTTGTAAAGCACTGGTACTCAGCTGAATCCGGTTAGACTGGAAGCCGACCCCAACATAGTTGGGAACAGGGCTCGGAAGATGATGATGGTTTTCACACCTGTACAAACTGCTTCGGCATTAACTTTCCAGGGACGAAATATTCCCATAATTTTCTACAGCACATTATCTACTTCAGGTGGTGCAGCAGTAGACGGCAGAGACAGGTGCCGTCGAACGGCACTACATGCGGCAGCTTGGAGGGGAAGAGTCAACGTGCTGCGAGCGTTACTCGACCAGGGAGCGGATCCTGCTGCTGTGTGTACTCAAGGCGCTACACCACTGGGTAAGTCAAAAAAATTCAAAGCAGGCTGAAAACCAGCACTCTTCGAACGTTAGGATTACATGAGGCAGCCCCAAAAACGCCCACCCTTCACCACTTCCTATGTGTCATTACTGGGAAGATAAACAAACTCCCCAGAAAATGTCTGTCATCAAATCATTTATTCAAACTTGGCTGCAAGACAGCACTTTTTGAACGTCAGCAATGTACTATAGACAGCCCCCAAAACGCCCGCCCTTCACCACTTCCCAAGTGTTTTGTGTGTTTATACGATCCGTTTTATTCGCCGTCATTTTGGCGGGGAATAGTGTGCTACATGTTAATTTTACATACATTAACAAATAAATCTATAAATAAAGTAAATAATGATAATAGTCCATGAAGCATCACATGAAGGGGGACCTTCCCCTTTCACTCAAGCGAAAGCTAGTCGACATGTGTATCTTGCCCGTCCTAACCTACGGTGCACAAACTTGGTCTCTCACGGAGTGTCAGAAGTCCAAGCTCAAGGTTTGCCAAAGAGCAATGGAGCGTAGCATGCTAGGTATTAAGCGAACAGACCGGATACGCAATACCGTTATACGCTTCAAAACTGGAGTTTCCGATGTGGGCCAAAAAACAGCTAAATTAAAATGGGACTGGGCTGGACACGTCAGTCGTATGCATCCAGATAGGTGGGCCAACATTGTCGCCCAATGGATACCACAGGACGGCCACCGCAGACGAGGTAGACCCCGCAAAAGATGGCGCGACGACCTGGACGCCTACAACCCTAATTGGTGGGAGGTATCAAAGGATCGACAGGTGTGGAGACGAAGTGGGGAGGCCTTTGCTCAGCAGTGGGACAGTTCAGGCTAAGAATAATAATGATAATAATTATGTATCTACGCTTGTTCAGGTATAGCGGCTCAGGAAGGACATGAAGAATGCGTGTTGTGGCTTCTACAGCATGGTGCCGATCCATTGCAAGCTGATCATTGCGGTGAGTCTAGTATACACAAACTTCGGTATTATCAGGTCTACTTTATTCACCTTATTATAAAACATGGTTTTAAGTTCCCGTTTTAGTAATAGCTTTAGTCTACTGATTTTGTTCGGGACGGTTGTACAAAAGCTGGTACTTTTTTTAAACCACGTTTTGTAATTAGGTGGTAGGAGTTCTAGCATAAGTTGATATAATTGTGAATTTCATTTATACTTAGTGTCCTTCAATTGCAATTACCTACATACTGAAAAAAAAAACGACTTCAAGAGAATGAATGCGAAATGGATAACGTTCCGTTTCGGTAGAGTCTGAGCCTCAAGCTTTCTGTGTTTGAAGAGAGGCCTTTGCCCTGCATTAAGGGAAGAATAACGCTGATATTCAAGTTTTATGCAAACCCTTTTTTAGGGAGTGGATTTTTATAGGAATCAAGCCTATTATTTCTGCTACGCAGGCTGTTTTTTTTTTGGGGATTTTTATACGAACCAGGTCTAAATCATACTATTCTGTTACCCAGGTCGTACTCCAGCGAAGGTGGCGTGGCGAGCTGGTCACGCGAACATCTGCCGGCTGCTGGAGCGATGGGCTGCGCCCTCCGCCCCCGCAGCCGAGCTGCAGCCGCGCCCGCCCAGCGCTGGTACGTACTGAAGATACTAGAAGCTAGGGTTAGAGCGCCAGAGATATGGGACTCCAGAGATCTAGAGATAGAGGGCATCAAGGGCGCCAGGGATGTAGGAAGATCATCATCTTTCCGAGCCTTTTTCAGGCAGTTTCCAGTTGTAACTAGTCTTGGATACGTAGAACATAGATGGCGCCAGAGATGTAGAGAGATCTCTGCGCCAGTGATTTAGGATACTAAAGATTTTGGAGATGTAGCACGGCAGAGATGTGGGAGATCTTTTGCACCAATGATGGCAGGCGACAGGAATGTAGACAAATACTGTACGATAATAATGTAGTTACGAATGAAAGTTGCCGATGAGGTAAGTCGCCACACATGAAGACCGCAAGTAATGGAGATTATTAATAGCTTGTCAGTTTCATTTTAGCCTAAAGTAGTCCATTGCCATTGCACCTTAAATATACACTAAGTATAAGCTATCTAATATAACGTTTTAACGATAAGCCGCCTATTGTAGTTATTCATATATGTTTGTATTGTCCCATATTGTTTTTGTCTTAATTGTTTATAATATAGTGTTATTGTATATGTTGTTTGGTCAACTCTATCCCCTCTCGCCGCAATATGGTTGCTATTGTAATATGTAAGCTTTTTTATATTAACAATTAATTCTCGTTGCTCAAGTTACTTATTGTCCTAATATATATCTTATAATAAGCATAATTTCTTACCCAATTATTCTGTTATATCCAGGTTCACCGGAATACAAGCGTCGCAGCGTTCACAGCTCCAACTCGACCAAGTCGTCGTCCAACATGACCGCCGGCTCCGCCCGCTCGCACTCGCACCACGACCCGCCAGACACTATTACTGAGAAGGTTAGTTCATTTATACTCAAAAATCATTTGTTCAAACTTGGCTGCAAAACAGCACTTTTCGAACGTCAAAAATTTCAAAAGACAGCCCCCAAAACGTCCACCCTTCACCACTTCCTGTGGGTTTTTGCTGGGAAGAAGAAGTGGTGGAACAAACTCCCCAGCAACAAACACTTACATCCCGTGGGAACTACTGCCCGTATCGTGATAAAATATAACCTATGTTACTCGGGAACAGTAGTTTTTCAACAGTTACAAGGGCACAAGCTACTTTTTATTAGAGTGTGCGAAGTTTAAATCCTACGGAAGATGGTGATCTGACAAACAGATAAAAGAAGTAGTATGTCGTATCATTTAAATAAGTTAAAAATGTAATGTTGGGAGAATGAGAATTTTTGATTATTAGAAATTTTACGCTTCCTCTCGGATGAAATGTAGCCTATTTTACTTCCATGATACTGTTTATTTTGCATATCTATACTAATATTATAAAGCTGAAGAGTTTGTTTGTTTGTTTGTTTGAACGCGCTAATCTCAGGAACTACTGGTCAGATTTGAAAAATTCTTTCAGTGTTAGATAGCCCATTTATCGAAGAAGGCTATAGGCTACTTTTTATCCGGGTCCGTGCCGAGGTTCCCACGAGATGCGGGTGAAACCGCTGGCAGAAGCTAGTAAAAAATAAAGGTTAATATGATTTGTTAACTAGTATATAATACGTAGTAAATTATATGTAATTTTACCCCTATATTTTTGTTCTATTTACAGCCAAACCGCGCGAACTTATCGCTCTCGTTCGCCCAGCAAGTGGCGCGGTGCGGGCGCGGGCGCCGAGACATACCCGAGCACTCAGACATACCCGAGCATCACGTCGTCGAGAAAGACTCCAAGCTGAGGTACGTTATACCAGACAAATATCTAGGTCGCCAGACAGCTGTGTCACCAGACAGCTTTGTCACCAGACAGCTGTGTCACCAGTCGGCAATGTCGCCAGACAGCTATGTCGCCAGACAGCTGTGTCGCCAGAGAGACAGTACGCCAGAGTATAAGGCTACCAAAGACATGTGTCGTCAGGTATAGTCGCCAGACATGACGTTCACCAGTGAGGTAGGTAGCCAAAGGAGGTGGAGGTTGCTCAACCTGAGCAAAAACTTAGTACTAAAGTGTGACAGTTCTATTATATACAGTCATAGTTAAAATTTTTGGAACACTTACACACAACTTAAATGATAAACAAACACGACAATCACTTTTACCATCATTTTAATCCACAGGAGCTACCTAGCCAACGAACGCGACGCGGAACTCGTAACCTGGTCAGGGGCCGGCCGTCGCTCCAACTGGCGTGGCGACTGCTCGCCCCTCTACGCCAGTCCGCCGCGCACTCCCGTCAGTGACGTCACCTCCCCCACGCTGCCGTCACTTCCTACTGCTGTGCTGCAGCCTGTACTGACTGATACTCATTTCAATAGGGATACTCATATGAGGATTATATTGGGGAGGGATAGTAAGCCGCCGCAGGATCGGAGTGAAAGGTTTGTTAAAATTATTTTTGGAATATTTAGCAGGTCTGTCCTTCGATTTGCGGTAAGGGATGAAATTTTGTTTTTACTTGTATTGGGGCTAATATCAAAATTCAATATCTTATCACAAATCAAGGGATAGATAGATTATAAAAATCCGCAGTTTTCCATACCTAGAAAACAAAGCAGCAGATAGAAGCTTATTGAAATTGCCGGTCTAAATGAATGCCGGTCGGTCTGTGGATGTCCATCTATGTAGTGAGTGCTTCATGAGTACATGCTATGTATTTCAATGGTTTATTTATAAAATAGCATGTGCCTGAATTATCGGACTTTTATGCATATTTAAAGGAAATATACCTAAAAGTGTAGATATATGGGAATTACATAGATGATATTTGAATATGAAAGACTGGACAATAATGCTTTTGTAATTTGTTAAGTAACGCTAACATGTATATCGTTGTATGTTTGACGGATATTCGGCTTTCGGCTTACAAAACTATAGATGTTTTTTTTTCAGTAAAATTTTAAAAACTTTGATCATATTTCTATATCACAGAGTGTTAAGTATGAATGTGGATGGAGAGGGAAAGGTAGACCGAAGAAAAGATGACATAAATAAGAAGGGAGTGGATGTTAGTATGACGGCTGACAGACAGGAATGAAAGAGGAAAAAAAATCAACGATTAGTCTTGATGCAAATGCCGAATACCGTAGGCCGAAAGCGGAATACCAAAAGCCGAAAGCCGAATACCCGTCTTTTAACTATAAAGAACAAAACGCTATAGTAAAGTGTATGTGTAACATAGCGAGGTGTGGAAAGCGATGGGTCGCGTAGCGTACAACAGGCTTGTGGGCAGTTTCGGCCGCGCTAGAGGCCGAATATTCAAGAAGTGAGTTCATTTAGTTTTGTTAGAGGTGTGACTGTGGGTTTAAGCAAATATTGAGTATAAAAAAAACGAATTTTCTATAATAGTTATATTTTATATGGTTGCTCCATGTACAATAATGTTACTTCATCAGCTCACTTTCGTTATTTAACCGATTCTTTGAGCATAATGTTATTTTCTTTTAAAAAGTTTCTATGGAGTTTCTTGGTAGCTCTTCTCCATGAGACCAACTTTTTGGAGCCGTACAACTTGTGTGACGTTCCATAAGAGCCTGCAAAGGCGTATTTCAAATAAAATCATTTGACTTTGAAGTACTTGGATTTAGCTACGATTTGAAAACAGGTCGCAACTCTTTTGCTGTTTACAAATTCGCTAAACAGTCATATGCATTTGGTACCGAATTAGTACTTTATTTTTTAGTCATTTTTATGCAAATGAATTATATCTTTCTATAGAGCATCTCCCCGGCAACCAGTAATAATATTTTGATTAAATGATATAAAAATAGGTCATTACACAACCTCTTTTGAACAACAACTTCATAAAGATATTTACACCATCTAAAAAAATTAAAATAACTTGAATGAACTCACAGTCACACCTCGGGTGTTAGCTGGGATGGCTAATTGGCTCGTGGCTGGTGATTAGGTTTCGTACCTGGGCTTCATCATCATCACCATCTGTCATCATCTAGCTGCTTAGTGGTAGGATAGGATAGCAGTTCTTGTTAATTATGCTTCTGTGGGTCCTAAAATGTTATGCTATGTGTTCCGTTGGAGCTACTTCGCAAAGAAAAAGATAAATAGAGACATAATATTTCTGCAGTAAAACTGAAAAGTCTCTAGGTTTTTAAAGCGATCGTGTGGTACCTAAAAATTAAAAAAAACGACATTCTAGGTTGTATGAACAAATTGATATTTGTAATTATATTGCTGTACTTATAATAATATTATATTTCTAACGTATTAATTCCATACATTCATCAGCTTGGCAGCTTAACTAAAATCCACTAATTTGGTGGTTGGGTGCACGAATCTTAATATCACTAACACGGGTTTGCGAATTTATTTATGAGATTAGAATTAAAAGGCTATCTGTGTGTGTAAAATATATTTTAAAACGATCCTAAAATAATGTGTTATAACATTTGATGAGAGAAATCTGTAGGTCTCATCTTTTCATACGTACGTTTCTGTCTATTATAGTCTCCCCATAATTACTCGTTTTTATTAACGACTAGCCGTTTTCCCGCCGTTTCACCCGCGTCCCGTGGGAGCTACTGCCCGCACCGGGATAAAATATAGCCTATGTTACTCGCAGATAATATAGCTTTCTAATGGTGAAAGAATATTTAAAATCGGTCCAGTAGTTTTTGAGTTTATCCATTACAACCAAACAAACAAAGTTTTCCTCTTTATAGTATTAGTATAGACTAGCCGTTTTCCCGCGGTTTCACCCGCGTCCCGTGGGAGCTACTGCCCGCACCGGGATAAAATATAGCCTATGTTACTCGCAGATAATATAGCTTTCTAATGGTGAAAGAATATTTAAAATCTTTCCAGTAGTTTTTAGGTTTATCCATTACAACCAAACAAACAAACAAAGTTTTCCTCTTTATAATATTAGTATAGATAATATAACTATAGTATATTTAAATATATAATGTTAAAAATATCCATAAACTTTTGTAACTTTCGGCAGTTGAACTTAACGCTAATCTTAGTTTAAATAAAACTACTTTTACGGATTTTATAACGGTTATACTAATATTATTGATTAATGACCATGGATGCTGTAAAGGATCCGAAACGTCGGGATTAAACCCGTAAAAGTAGTTTTATTTAAATGTCTAATATTCGCGTAAGTGTTAGAAATCAATATGGTAATCTCAGTTTTCTCTCTACAATATAAATATACAAATAGAATAAAGTGTAGAATAAATTGGTATACCTTTTACTATTTTTATAATCCCAATACTAATAAATATTTGTATGTTCATAGCAAGAGTAAGAGAAACGGCATCGTCACAAATCCAGCGATGCGATTGGTCGCCAACGTTAGAAATGGACTTGGTAAGATAAATCTATACTAATATTATATAGCTTAAGAGTTTGTCTGTTTGTAAGCACTAGCTTGGGGAAATGTTGCTCTGGTTTGAGGAATTCTAATGGCCTTACTACAGAAACTTAAACAAGTGTTCAACTTGTCTAAAAAAATGTGGCTGCAAAACGGATCTTATTCCAACGTCATAATATGACATTTTTATAGACAAGTGTTCAACAGACGTTTAAAAGTTTTTGTGGTACGACGGTAACAGTTTTACCATGAAAGGCAAATTTTGATTTGTGAACGTGATGTAGTTAGAGACGCGAGTAAAACCGCCGAAGCAAGCTAGTATCTAATATTTACAGTAAATATATCGACAGTTCAGTGATTAATAAAATTACTCAATACTTTATTACATTTTGTTTTTTTCTGTGCGTAGTTGTACAACAGTTAGAAACAACAAAGGACCCAGCAAACGTTAATTCTATAGAAGAGATGATAACAAATTCCCTTATTTATGTAAAGACTATACCTTCTCAATATTGTGTAACATTCTAACACCAAAAATTCCATCGCAGACAGCGCAGCCGCCAACATACGCAGAACCGGCGTAGCCCTTGCGGCGAGCGCTAGCTCCGCGAACCCAGCAGTGAAAACCAACGCTTTTCAATGGCGGAAGGAAACTCCACTATAATTAGAAAACATGAAAAAACTACGGCATAAAGTTCAAAAAAACCTTCAACAAGGTAACTTGGTTAATTTTCGCGTTTAAAAAATCAAGGTCACCTTTTCAAGGTCAGATTTTCAAGGTCACTGATTTGAAGGTCAGGTGTGATGAGTATTGTTTAATCTAGCTTTTTGGTTTGAAAAGTTTGATATAGAATTTGTTTTTTTGTGATTGATTTGTCACTTGTAGATATTGCCAGTTTGAAAATGGGTTGTTTTTTGTAATGTGGCAATATTGAGTTTATTGATGCTTGTGTTTGTTTATATTCGATATTTTTAGAGGCCTACTCGAATATTTAGCATCGATTTAAAATGTATGTCTGTCTGTTTGAGAGCATATAAATTAATGTTTAACTTTTCAATTTATACATATGATTTGAAGGAATTATAGTTTTTTTAAACTTCCACAGTTTCGATGAATCCTAAGACAGACAGACATACATCTTACCTTTTTCTATATACCTAAGAAAATGTACATATTGGTACATAATGTATAGTTCATGATTATTATTAATACTAAAGGCAATATATAAAAATAACATGTATTATAGAAAGTTTAATTATTGGAAAAAGTAACGGTTATAGAAATTAATGACGCATATAAACATATATTTTTAATAATACAGAAAATAGTATTTTTTCTTTTTTGTTCTCGTCAATTAACTTTGCCGATCTGACGTCGGTCTGAAATGTCTTGCGTAGTAGTATTTTGATTTCAACTTCAGGACGGCAAACTTATATGACAAGAACTGTATATTAATGTTTCTTTATGGGCCTAAAACACATACAGTACTTTATACTCATAATGACGTATATCAATGATAATTTTCTGTATACGTAATCTATACTTACAAATAAAAGAGAAATCATTTTTTTGTTTGTTCTACATTTTTAATAATCTTCTATCTGGTTTCATCTATACATACTTTGACAGGTAATGCGATGCTATACGATTTATTTGAATAAAAAAAGAATAAATCAATTCTATGAAGGGTCTTCTTTGGGTATTTGACTGTATTTTTTCGTTAGATAATATCTTGAATTTCATGTTCTCAAGTTTTTGTAGAAAGATTCAATTTTCCTTTTAGAAGCCTCTAAGTTATTCCGATTTCTAGGCTTATGGTAACGTCAAGTTATCAAATTTCGTTCAGCCACACAAAGTAACACACACACACTCAAACAAACTTTTATAAAACATGTAAGTGTGATTTCTGAGAACATATTTTAATACATTAATATTTAGTAAAATACCCAAAACCTTCGCAATTGCTAAAAATATCTAGTCTTTAGGTGCTGGTGAAGCTATAAAAACTATATCTTTTGCATCGCATAGCTTTCAGAACTATAAATGCTTTACTTTTTAACCGACTTCCAAAGAAGGAGGTTCTCCGTTTATTTTTTACTATTTACTAATATTATATCAGTATTATTAACACATTAAAATGTATTGGCTAAATTATTTAGTTTTTTTTGCATTTTTTTTGATAAATCAAAAACAGTACAATTTTTTTGTATGTCCGTGTATTGTAATATGAAGTGTGAAAAAAGTAATAATTTGGTACATTTTTATTGTTGGTACTGGAACATTTTAAAAATATATATTTTTTTAATACTTTCGACTATTTCGCAAATTAAATCAAGTATTTGTGGAAAGTTGAAAAAGTTATTTGAAATATCGCACTCGAGAAAACAACTTCTCGCACCCGGATAAAAACTCCTCATAATGTGTTGATCGCAATCTATATTTGTGCCAAATTTCAGCTCATTTCGTTCAGCTGTTACAGCATGATTGCTGAACAAACATACAAACTTTAGTAAGATCAGCAATAGAAATGTACCTCAGAAAAGTGTCTGATCTCAAAACGAACAAACTTTTATATAAAAATAGATATCAATTAGTTATTTTCAGCGCATTTATTCATTTGTACATATATTTTGTTTATATACTAGTCTATATTTGTGTGGTTATTAAGTATGGAAGAAAAGATACTACGCCCAGACTCCATTGAAACGGAGCGGAGAGTTTCAAACTCGTCATCTGGCCAGCCTTTTCCCAACTATGTTGGGGTCGGCTTCCAGTCTAACCGGATGCAGCTGAGTGACCAGTGTTTTACAAGGAAAGACTTCTTAACTGACCTCCCCAACCGGCGGGCGGAGACCAGATCGTTGAATAGCAAAATTCTATTGGTTGTTTGATAATCGTTACGGGTAGTCAGAAACCAGTAAGTCTGACACCAGTCTTACCAAGGAGTATTGGTTTGCCCGGGTAACTGGGTTGAGGACATCAAATAGGCAGTCGGTCCTTGTAAACCTCTGGTACTCAGTTGCATCCGGCGATGGCTATTATTTTTGTATATTGTTTTTTAATCTATTTTGAGTACATAAACCAATAATTACTTCATAATTTTTACATGATTTCAAAAGTTATTTTTCCTCAAAAATAATGAACTGATGTATACCTACTAACATACGAACAAAAGTGCTGAACCGAAAGACGTACTATTGTTAGAAAACGATAGCTCAGGGAATCGGACAAAATTATTCCTAGCAATAATTTGTCATGATTAGAACTGTAGATATTATTACATATATGTAATAAAAAACCTATTTATGTATGTGTAAATGTAAAATAATATCGATCGATATAAGTGTAACTAAATGAATTTAGGTTATTTTACTTATGTTTATTTCTTGAAATACTCAAACGTTATTTAAAATTATGTGGCGTTTCAGAATGACCTATTAACCAAATTATTCTTCCATAAGTTTAATCTTCTTAATTTTTTCAAAGTCAAAGTTTAAGTCAAAGTAGAACCTTTTAATATTAAGACAAGATTTAACATAAAGAAAAATCAAAATCAACCTGTGGGACAACTTAATATAACCTAATATAAGTAAAATAACCTAAATAAAATAAAAAAGCATTGTACGTAGGTGTTGCCATCAGGTTTATTTCTTTTTTAAAGCCTCTCAATAAATAATTAAAAGGGGTATCGAATTTCCAAGAAAAATAGCATTTTTGGTACGGAATTACAGAATTATCAACTGCGCCAAAAAACAGTCGGACAATATATTTTTATTCGAGCATACGCCATTTTGAACTGAATTCTGGCAACACTGAAACTCGATTGAAAACGATTACGATTGTAACTAGGTATCGATTTAGTTGTATTTATTTTTTGTAAAATTGGAAAATAAATATTGTAACTAAAAGATGTTTTGTGGTTAAATAATGGTCGTTTTGTATTTGATATACTAGTTGTGCCATCATGTCTGCTTTGTGCTAATACATTCAATTTATTAGTAGAGAAAATTAGGAGATGGTGATTTTCAGCAATATAGGTATAGTCTTATATTCAAGTAAAAAGAAAGCGAAGGCTTCTGATCTTTTTTCAGTTGTAACCAATCCTTTTGAAGATAAAGGATTTACATATAGCACGAATTTACGAAACTGTTAAGAAAGGGTTCCTTCAAATTGAACTTATCCCACTTTGTTATAAAACGTGGTTTTAAAAAAGTACCAGCTTTTGTACCAGGTTTGAACCACCGTCCCGAACAAAGTTAGTGGACTCGCGGGTAGTTCTTAAAACCAGGTGGTTTGTCGTAACGTGAAAGCAATTGGACGTCCAAGTGTGATGTTATGAAAAAAAATCAAATTCAAACGTAAGTTCAGTTTGTAATTATAAAAATAAAATTTCTTATTTTTATTCTTGTAAATTATTTCATTAAAAAAGTTAAAAAAAAACAATATCAAATACGTAAATGACCATTATTATAACTTGTAAATTAGGCAGCCATTAGAAAAATATGATTAATTAAAAATAAAACTACAATTAATAGGAATAAAAAAATCTCAATGGTAGTTGTGTTAGGGTTTTGGAATTATTAGGTATTTAATTAATTTCAGTGAAATATTAAATATGTATTTTATTGTACATTAAGCAACGCCAATCTGTAAAATAATCTAGATCAAAAGTCATTTATTTAAAGTTGGCTGAAAATCAGCACTTTTTGAAGGTCAAATGTACAAAAGACAGCCCCCGAAACGCCCGCCCTTCACCACTTCCTATGTGTTTTTGCTGGGAAGAAGAAGTGGTGGAACAAACTCCCCAGCAACACATGTCTGTCTGTATGGTTTGAAGAACCGGTTCCATACAAAATATAAAAACATTATTATATAAATTGTATATTACCAATCAACATTGAACCTTATTATACATCACTACATAGTATACAACAAAGTCGCTTTTTCTGTCCCTATGTCCCTTTGTGCGCTTAAATCTTCAAAACTACGCAACCGATATTCATGCGGTTTTTTTTTAATAGATAGAGTGATTAAAGAGGAAGGTTTATATGTATAATAACATACATTAAATAGTGCCGAAATACTGTTAACTCGTGCGAAACCGGAGCGGGTCGCTAGTTAGAGATAAAAGTCAAAATTCATTGAAGACGTTTGACAGATTGTAGTAAGCTTAATGTGCAGTCAGTACTATGTTTATGTATTTCACTAAAAAAGTGTATCTGTGAGGCTGAGTCGAAATTATTATGTTACCCACATATTTTTTAAAGTATTTTTAAATGATATTTTCTCATTATTTTCGGTCTCTTTCTTAAACAGTTGATTAAAAGGTCACATTTTCAAGGTCAAAGGTCACGAACAAATTTTTTCAAGGTCAAGGTTATTTAGCAAATATTGACTTGAATACTCGAATTGGTATAAGTTTTAAGTTTTGAAACTTTTGACCGACAATTTAGAAGACTAATGATGGGTTGCACCATGTAACTATAACGATAACCAAACCATAACCAGCCGTGTACTTGCCGCGCATTGGTCACATCGGCGATTTGACAACTCAAAATGGTTTGGTTATCGTTATAATTAAATGGTGCAATATATTTTTATTTTTATATATTTAAAAAATATGTGGGGCATAAAATCAAAAACTGTATTAATATTATAATTTTCGCTGTGTCATATTCGAGGCTAAAATGTTTAAAATCTATGTTAAAAACCAAGTTGCGACTATTGTATTAATTGTTAACTAAATAATTATTTTATTAACAGTGATATATGTGTATATGTTTTGTTTGTGTCTGTCTGTATTAATATTATGAATCTGTAGTTTGTTTGCTTTTTAACGCGCTAATCTCAGGAACTACTGGTTCTATATGTAAAATACTTTCACTGTTAGATAGCGAGGAAGAAATATTGATGACTAGCTTCCGCCAGAGGTTTCACTCGGGTCCCATGGGATAAACATTTGCTTATAGCCTTCCTCGATAAACGGGCCATCTAACATACTTTTTCAAATCTGTTCAGCAGTTCCTAGGATTAGCGGGTTCAATCAAACAATCTCTTCAGCTTTATAATGTTAGTATAGTTTCTATAACCAGACACGATCAATTTCTTCATTGATGATAACGAATGAAAAAATAAATAACAATTCTTGCTATTATTCAAGTCAGTAATTTAGTTTTGGTAGCGTCATTGAGTTTTGATGGAGAAACTTTTTAATAAAAGTTCAATAAAAATTACTTGTTTCAAAGTCTTTTTTAACGGACTTCGCAAAGAGGGGGTTCTCATTTGTTTTTTGAAGAATATACCAAAAACATCCCTAAAGGCGAGATAAATGTCATTACAGATTATTGTTTTGATTTGGAATTTGACATTACCTGAACGGCGCTTATGTCTAAAATTCTATCTCTTGTCGCGAATAAACGGAAAGGTAAGTAAAAGAAAATCGCAGTGAGATTTTTTTTTGGGAGTACCGAATGTTCTGTGCCTAGTGCGAGTTTTGCAAGTTAACTTTTTCGATGCGAAGACTATCATACCATTAAATCACGTAGCACTTATCTTAGAATTGTTTATTTAATAAATACTGTCATAGGTACTTGATCGTATTACACTCGCGCTCACTTTTGCGGGTATAAACATTATTAACCGGCAAAAAGAATGAAGATGTAATATCTTAATCATGTGACGCAGCATACGACTCTTTATTTCAAGAGACTTATAATTACGTATCGAGTTGCGAATGCTCACAAAACTCGGAATCAGCACTCTGTCAGTTTTGGAAAATACCATTGTTTGTACTGACTCAATTGCAGCAAAAGCGGTCGGACTAACTATTATGTTATCGTTTTTTTAGTGCAGTTGACAAAAATGCAACTTGTATTTAAGAGATTTCTCCATCAAAATGCTTGGCATAGTAATAGAGCTTTGTAAAAACTTAGCAATATTTATTTATTAGACAAACGTGTGAGTTTACAATGTGATCTAAGTATATTAAGTGCGTGTGGTGTAGACGCCAATTCCTGAACAATATAATGAAATATATATAATTTCTCTTACGTTTTTGGTGTTTTATTTTGACTTTTACCCTTTTTTTTTAGTATTCAATAAAGATTTACGAATGATTTAGATTTTTTAATAACTGTCGCAAAAAGGCTGTTCTAAGTTTGAATGCTGTGTGTGTCTATCTGTAGCACCGTAGCTCTTAAACCGGGGGTCATGATTTATCAAAATCGACTCAGCTGACTTAAAAAAAATATTCGATATTTCACACAAGAGAAATTGGTAATCTTGATGACTTTGTATATAAAAACTCAGTTAAAACAAATGGTGCTAAAAAATAATGAATTATAAAAAATAGTTAATAAAATTGAATCATTATTTTAGGCAATAAGTGATTAGTTTAATATGAATTTGTGTAAAAAGTTCCGTCAAGATTTGGTAATCTGCGTTGAGAAAGCCTGGAGATCAATGCACATACCTTGATAACCAAAAAGGTCCCATAATCTTCAACTAACTTCGGAGAAGCAAAGTAATTTAGCAAGAACTGTACAGTAAGAATTCTAACTTCACAACAATTTACTTGAACTATCAAAACTCCAATTAGTACGCATATGAGCCGACAATTATAACAAACAAGTAGTGTTGGGTTACCCTCGTCTCACACACTCGGTCAAACCGAGCGTGAATACTGAATACATGCGTAGGGCTGGCAGTATTATAATCATAAATATATATTACAACTACAGTTCAAGAGTTTAGTGGTTGAAACTAACCTGGGGCCCGATTCTCCTAAGTTAATAATGTCAAAATTGAATCGCAAAAGCAGTTTTAACCTTAGCGGGCATTCTGCTACTAACAAAAGACCAATCGTATTCCAATGACATTCGATTGGTTTGCGATCGGTCTGCCATTTGCTCTACACGAGAGTTTGCTCTACAATCATATTGCAATCGTAAATAATTTGCAGACAATATGATTCATTATTGAAGCACAGAAACGGATAAAAACGTTTATTTAAAAGAAAAAATAGCGGAATGCCACATACGCTTAAATCGTAATTGAGTCGTGATTGGATCTCAGTCGGATGTGAATCGTATGTCGCTTAAGTAAAATTAGCGCCCCTGGTTTGGAAATAAACGAAATAGGTATTTTAAGTGGACCGTATTTTTGGTTAGAGGATGGTTGGTTATCGCCAAGAAGTGAACGAGCGATGTATATGTAGATCTAGGCAATCGGGGGAAAAAGCACGCGTTCCTGGCTCTCCAGCGTTGGGCTTTACAAGATGGTGGCTGGCAGCGGTCTTCCGGATCTCCACACAATTGTCACGTTCACACCCGCGGGCATTATCACAACAGTTCGCTATCCTACAGCAGAGGTGAGGCTGGTACAAATGCGAGCTTAATCCAGAGTTGGGTTCTCTGGAACAGAAAGCAAAGAAAGATTCGATACGGAAGAGGAGTCGTAACATTTTCATTTAAATATTCAAAAATATACAAGAGAAAAATATGATTATTTTTAACGCAAAAAAATGCGAGTTATTGATTTTTAAAGCAGGTACCAACTGTTACACTAACGTACCAGAAGTAACTATAGGTAATACTCCGTTAGCCCGAGTAACTAAAGTTAAGTACATGGGTCATTCATGGGTGACTGATGATCTTAATGATGAAGTAGATATGGAAAGGGAGCGCAGGGCGTTGGCTGTGCGTGCTAATATGTTGATCCGCAGATTTGCGCGTTGTTCCAAACATGTTAAAATAACGCTTTTCAGAGCATACTGTCAATCATTTTACACGTGCAGTCTGTGGGTCAGATACACGCAAAGGGCATACAACGCCCTGCGTATCCAGTACAATAACGCATTTAGGATGCTTATGGGCCTACCGCGTTTTTGTAGTACTTCTAGGATGTTTGCCGAGGCTAGGGTCGATGGCTTCCGGGGCTGCGGGTTGTTCCGGGGCTGCGGGTTGTTCGAAAGAGGTACCGCGGCCCTAGCACATAAGAAGGCCTACGACGGAACACGACGGCTTTTAGTCAGTAAGAGTCTGACACTCCCTCACCGCTGCTAACCCACAGCGGGAGGGGTCATTTGATGATTTTTTACGTCGTTAAAAAAAAAGGGTCGATGGCTTTCATGCGATTATCCGCAAGCGATGCGCTTCAATCCTGGGGAGAATACGCGATAGCTCGCACAGCATCCTGAATGCATTGTGCGATAAATGGGACAGCCCTATGCTAGCCCATTGGATACGTATACATAGTAATAATTTAAGTTATTTTAACTAACACTAGGTTAAGTATTATTTTACTAACATCTTATGGATTTTGTATTTTGGTCTGAAATAAATGTTTTATTTATTATATACTTTTCGTTGCAGCCCTAGATAAAAGTAATAGGCGCATAATAGGCGCGGTAAAAATCTTGCTTGTTTGTAACCCGAGCCGGCTCACCCCTTGTTAAACCGACCAGTTTGACTTGAATCCAACCTGCGGTTTGTTTTTACAGTTTTTTGTCGCAGTTAAGGAAGATAAGCTTTAGGAAATAAGGTGTAAGTATTCGTCCGACATTTTTGTCTCAAAGACAGAAAACAGTAATCTGAATTTGTAATCTGAATATTTTACTCTCATAAAAAGTTTTTAATAAATAATGTTAGCTGCCGCCAGTGGTTTCATCCGCGTCCCGTCGAAACTGTAGCTTTCCTTTCTTGGGCTATAAATGGGATATCTAGCACTGAAATAATTTTTCAATCGGTTAACTAGTTTGTAAGTTCAAATCGTTTAACAGAACTACAACAAATAGATTCATAATATGGAAATTTAAAATAAATATGTTTTAATTGCAAGTTTATAGTTATCGGCACGGATATTGAGCTCTCGGCGGAAGAGTGGGGATCGCTTTGCGCACTGTAGGTACCTACACATAAGGCAATAAACCAATAAATCGCTTCTGCGCAGGTGAAGGTCAGGGCTCAATATCCGTGCCGATAACTATACCTATATTAAGCGGTTAATGAACAAGCTACAAATTAGTTATCTGGGTACTTAAAAGCTTGAAGCTCTAAGGAAGACGCACTCTAAATGTCACCGTTTAAAAGAAAATTACTCAAAAAATTAAAACAAAAGACTTCAACATCCGTCGACCGTCTCCGAACTCTTCAAAACTAAACGGATGACATCTTTATCGCAAGTAGAACTCGACGTCAAAAATCTCCCTTTTGAAAAACAGGAAAGAATACAAAGAGCCGTTTTTGAGGCACCCTCAAGAAATCTGAGACGCGACACGCGCGCGCCGCGTGGCGAGTAGCGGAACTAAGCCCTCGATAATGGTCGACTTATGTTACAGAAAGGTTTAGAATTTGATTTCGTAAATAATGATTATTTTGTGTTGTGTTGTGTTTTATTTGCGTGTAATTGTGTTTGTTAAGCGGTGGGAATTATGGGTTAGTAGTTTGGTTACTGTTTCAGTTATGGTTTTTGTGTTGTTTTATACTATTGTTTATCTGAACTTAGGTAGGTAGGCGTATGGGTAAGGATGTAGACTTTGTAGATAAGCTTTACATTTAACCGCATCCGTAGTATTCATTTCAAATTGTGTACCTAAGTAATACCTATTGCCTACAACATACGTAACAATGCAGTCCTCAGACTATAAGCAAGGTGAGGACCATTTTTACGTACCTACCTGTAGCACCTCGCTCCTCGGTCTAAGCCGGCAGATATGTGTACGTTCACGTTACACACTAATACTATCCTATCATATATGTTTTGTCCATCAGAAAATAAGTATGGTCTGTCGGCCCTGGGATCTTGGGCTATATACATTAAAGTCAAAATAAAGGTATTACTGAACTGTTCGCAACGACAACCTGCATTTCACTACTTGCAAAATTAAGGTTTCACAACTTTAAGAACACCACAATACACCAAACATAACAGTATTACCAACAATATATCACAATAATAACATCAAAGCTACCAAAATCAAGTCGAACACTCACTTTCTCACCCCCATCAACTCACAAAAGAAATAATCAGACCTTAATAAAACATAAACTAATTACTGATCCGTACAACGACAAAGAAAATAAAAGCTTAATAAACATCATTATTATAACCATTATAACTTAACCCTAGTCTAAAACCAAAATCAAAAAAGTTATTCACATTTTGACAGTTCTCTTAACAAATATCGACGCCATGACGGATCAACTTAAAATGGCGGATCGCTCTATGGAATAGTGCATCCCCCTGTCAAATTGCGCGCGAAATTAAATTATAAACGTCAAAACATATTTTGTTAGCTAAATTGATGATTTTATTTGACGCACGTGGCCAAAATTATCTTCATCAAAGAGTTTTAGAAATCTGTGAGAGTAGAATACTAAGTGGTACTACAATGGAGGTAAAATTTGAAGGGTGGATTAATTCACCTTTGTGATAGCGTCAAAATATTTAAGTGAGAGGTATTAATAAAATGGTTCAGAGATTTTGAGAATCATACACAAGTTAGACGAAATGATTTAGATAAACATTTGAATAGTTAAACTTTCGGAGTTTAATTAAACAAAGACATCTTATTACTTTGAGGCATAATTATTATCACGAATGATAAGGTCAGGATTGTATTTAGATATAGGCTCCTTCCCAGGGTTGTAGCAACGATAAAAGTGTTAGGTAGGACGACAAGCATCGGGGTACCGTTCCGACGCTCGGCATCCCGCCACTTAAATTGCGATTCGGCAAAAGTCCGACAGTTTTTAAATTCAAAGGTCTCTCTAAATCACTTCGCCTTACGCCTGTGCGTCCCGACGCTTGGCATCAGCATCGGCGAATTCGATGCTCCTTACATACACTGTTGAGCATAGTAAGTTGCTTTATGCTTTTTAAAAAACAAAATGCATCATCATATCTTTTCTCAACTATGTTAGAGTCAACTTCCAATCTGACCAGGTGCATATATGTGTATATGTATACGCCAATCCATATATTATTCGATGTCTAGCAAAATACCTTTTGCTGCAATATTAGCATCTACACAATACATCTAAACATGAGTAAGTACAATCTACATTGTGTAACCAACAGGCGACAAATAACCGTGACGTATCTACAATCAATGAAGTACCACTTTGACACATAATTGGCACAGGGGGACCGAAGTACCACTTTCATGAGTGCTCAATTGACAAAACAGCAGTTTTGCTATCGTTCTGTTGAACAATTAGATTTTGAGATAAAATTAATGATTAAGTCATTTGAAAAATGGCTACCTAAGTAAGTATCATAATAATAATAGTGTAGAATATAGACAATTTGGTTGTAGTTGGGTAAAATACAGCACGTATAAATAACTAGCTTCTGCCAGCGGTTTCACCCGCATCCCGTGGGAACTACTTCCCGTACCGGGATAAAAAGTAGCCTATAGCCTTCCTCGATAAATAGGCTATCTAACACTGAAAGAAATTTTCAAATCGGACCAGTAGTTCCTGAGATTAGCGCGTTCAAACAAACAAACAAACTCTTCAGCTTTATAATATTAGTATAGATAGGTGCTAGCTAGCTGTTTCCCGTGGTTCCATCATTCTGAAAGAACGACAGCTAGATACAGAAGTCACCGATGTCCTTTCTTCAACTAAATAGTGCATAGGTACGAGTAGGTATGTATATTTATTTAAATCGGTTTTAGTTATTTGAGCGCGAAAGCGCTATAGTCAGACACTAGCTTCTGCCAGCGGTTTCACCCGCATCCCGTGGGAACTACTTCCCGTACCGGGATAAAAAGTAGCCTATAGCCTTCCTCGATAAATGGGCTATCTAACACTGAAAGAATTTTTCAAATCGGACCAGTAGTTCCTGATATTAGCGCGTTCAAACAAACAAACAAACTCTTCAGCTTTATAATATTAAGTATAGATTTAGTTACACCTACTTTTTGATAATATATTTGTAATAGTAATGATTTATGTAAAAAAAAAACCTGTAAATGTGTGTGTAATAGTTACCTAAGTATCTATACTAATATTATAAAGCTGAAGAGTTTGTTTGTTTGTTTGAACGCGCTAATCTCAGGAACTACTGGTCCGATTGGAAAATTTCTTTCAGTGTTAGATAGCCCATTTATCCAGGAAGGCTATAGGCTACATTTTATCCCGGTACGGGAAGTAGTTCCCACGGGATGCGGGTGAAACCGCTGGCAGAAGCTAGTATAAGATGTTTGTAACATTCACCGAAAAAATACTTGAAATAAATAATTATAAAGTACCTAAGTAAAACAAATTTCTTTAATTCAACCATACCCATACCTACCTAATTCATAACATTTTAAACGTTCCAACTTACAAAATTATCAAGCTTCGACTATAGACTATACCTATATTGTTCCCTCACGCCCTCAACAGCCAAGGGTGAGAGGTGCCACGCTAATGAGCTCCGAGCTTATCACCTCTCTCGTTAAAACCTTTGTTGTGACTAGCAGTGCCACTCTGCGTCACTCAGGTAAGCAAAATGTTGATTGTACGTGCTTTGTAGGGAGATAGCGTATCTCGGGAACTAGAGTCAGATGTGTTTTTTTTTGTATGTAAGAAGATTGTTAGTTGATTTAGTTGATTTTTTATTTATTTTTGTTGAGAGTTAGTAAGTAAGTAATCTGTGGTTAAATGCTTATTTTCTTGTGCGCTAGTGATGAAGTCTTTGAAAATTAAAAATGGTGAAAGAAAATTGATCGAATTGATTCGATTCGATTGAAAGAATAATAATTTAGGAGCGATCAGAAGTCAGTGAGGGCGAGAGGAGTTTTAAGGATACATCCTATCCCATGTTTATTGTGTTAGTGATAGGATTTAAGTTGCTTCACCACCCAACAGTTCACAAATGCACACAAAAGGGTTATCATGGTTTTACTTCGTCTATACTTCTAGAGGAGTATGATTATTACAAGACAAGTTTTCAATCAATAAATTGAAATCACTGTGACGCATACAAAATGTTTCCGCTGGTGTGCTCGCTCTAGGAAACAGAAGAACCTTTGTGCGCGAACACATGCTAGCGTTGGACTCGCGCCATAGCGTACCTACCTAAACATAATTCGTTAGTTAATTATTTTGGTGGCATTTCGCCGTCAATAAGAAGGTACAGTCGGCAAAACGGATAGGTATGCAGGCCACACAAAAAGAGCGGATCTAGCTTCGCGAAATGGGAGGGTCACACAGTCGTTGACCGTTGATTGTGTTTGTGAAGCAGCACTGATATTATAAATATGCGAAGTAAAACACGTTTTGCTTTACGCACACTAACACTGTATGTTTGTGTGTGTGTGGCCTGCATACCTAACCGTTTTGTCGAGTGTACCTACATAAATTATAATTACAATTACATATAATAACATACCTAATGTTGTGGGGTAGATGTAAAATTTCTAGGTATCTCTTGTTGGTAAGAACATCAAAGAATAAATTAATAGGATATTGAAATATGCCGACAGTTGAGCAAGAGTAAACCTCCGGTTAAACTGATTATTTCTTTAATGATTTACCTATAAGTCCTTAAATATCAATTTAGATGATGTGTAAAATCAGTAGAAATCCAATTACTGAAAGCCCGAATACACAGAATATAATTAAGAATGAATGAACAGACGAGTGCGTAACGTACCAATTCAGAGTAATAAATTAAAACAGGTCGAATCCTACTTATACTAATATTATAAAAAGGTTTACTGTACCGATTTAGATTTTTAACCGACTTCCCAAAAAGGAGGAGGTTCTCAATTCGTCGGGATCTTTTTTTTTACACCTACCTAATAGTTTTTTTTTACTCTTCAGTGTTTTTTTTTGGGAGTCGGTTTTATTTTTTTGTGAGAAGTTTTCTATTTGAGATAAGAAATTGTAATTAAAGTCACTTTATTATGTGGCTACCTAAGTAGGTAGGTAGCTAACCGCACGGATCTATAGATCATAAAGTTAAGCAACGCTTTCTCCATGGATTTTTTTTTTTTTTTTTTTCCGACATTAAAAATCATCAAATGACCCCTCCCGCTGTGGGTTAGCAGCGGTGAGGGAGTGTCAGACTCTTACTGACTAAAAACCGTCGTGTTCCGTCATAGGCCTTTTATGTACCAGGGCCGCGGTATCTCTTTCGAACAACCTGCAGCCCCGGAACAACCCGCAGCCGGATGGGTGACCACCTTATAAAGAGTTTCTGCGTGTTTCGGAAGGCAAATTAAATTGGTAGATCCCGACTGTCATTTGAACAGTTTGTCTGTGGCAGTCGTTACGGGTAGTCCGCATTCGGTTGGACTGGAAGACGACGCCAACATAGTACTTAGGGGAAAGATTGAGCAGATGATGTTAATATGACACACGTGTCATAGATTGTATTCAACACCTTTTAACATGGTAGCCTCTTCAACATTGTAACATTATGGAATGCTAATAAGTAAATATATTAATATGAAGTAGTCCTCCGAGGCTATCCTTAGCTATTCATACTTTATTTGTCTTAACTAAAATGATACCATAATCGTGATTTTTTGTGATACTAGGCAATGGGCGAGATTGCGCGAAAAAGTTACTGTAAAAGAATGGAAATAAAATTGTCATTCACATATGATTTATTACTTTCTGTTAACTCTCTCAAACTATAATCTAGGTACATGTATTTCTTCACCACATCTCCTTTCGGCTCTAACTTTACGTACCCAATCTCAACACCTCATGTTTTAACAATACCTCTGGTTTGTAAACATATACCCATGTTTTAACAAAATAAATTATCTTTTATCTCTTTTATCTTTTATCTTTTCGCATCTCCCTTTCGAACTCAAACTATAAAGTGTGTAGGTACATAAACTAAAAAAATACTAAAAATAAATAGTCAGACAAACCCAGGTATCGCTTCACTAGTCTATAATAACTGACGTTAACAAAACGACAAACGTTGAAATGTAACCCCAAATCGGCAAGCTTTTCTACCCTAATTGGCGGTCTCTGATTGGTCGAGGAGACACTCTTGCGCGCGTCGGCTGCTCTGATTGGTGCGTTAGGCGAGACCACGCCCCTAGTTAAGGATTAGGGTGGTAAAGTGGGGGGAAATGTTGGATTAACCGACAAATGGTCTTGATCGTAGGGATTAAGATTTTTTTTGCATTTTTTTCTTTTTTTTTAATGCGGTTTTCTGTTTGTTTGATTGCTTAGTGAAGATTTTTGTTTTTATGTTATTTTTATTATTAATATATATAATGCACTATTATTAGAAGTAAATATCTAGTTTATGGAATTGTTAATGTTAGCTTTCACGCCTAAGCTACTGAACGGACTTAAATCTATACTAATATTATAAAGCTGAAGAGTTTGTTTGTTTGTTTGTTTGAACGCGCTAATCTCAGGAACTACTGGTCCAATTTGAAAATTTCTTTCAGTGTTAGATAGCCCATTTATCGAGGAAGGCTATAGGCTACTTTTTATCCCGGTACGGGAAGTAGTTCCCACGGGATGCGGGTGAAACCGCTGGCAGAAGCTAGTTCGTCATATAGGTATAAGGTAGGTATCTGTGTAGGTACTATGACATGTATCTAGACTTAAAAAACGGGCATAGCTAAACTACTTACTTTTTAGTGGAAAAAAGAGCTTAATACGGTCTAGCGGAGTGTTTAGGAATGGAAAGTTATAGGTATGTAAGTATCGTAGATTTTAAAGCCAGAAGCTCGAAATTAGTACCTATTTTATAAAGTTGAAGAGGTTTCATGAAATCCCGCTGTGGATGCAGCGTGAGGGAGTGTCAGACTCTTACTGACTAAAACCCATCATGTTCCTTCTTGAGCCTACAGTGTACCAGGGCCGCGGTATAGTTATCGGCACGGATATTGAACCCTGACCTTCACCTGCGCAGAAGCGATTTATTGGTTTATTGCCTTATGTGTACAGTGCGCAAAGCGATCCCCACTCTTCCGCCGAGAGCTCAATATCCGTGCCGATAACTTTAACTCGCGCGAACAATTCCGCAGCCCCTACAGAATCTTAAGGCCCTGAATGTTACTTAATCACGAGCTCTTCTAAAAAAATAAATCCATAAAGTATCAAACACATTCAGTCGCGGTACGACATTTTGCATTCTAGGGATGATCCGAGTGGGTTACACCATCTTACATCAATTTAGCTGCCTATCCGACGTATAAAGGCGTATCTATACTGTATGTGTATGCGGGTATATATGCCCTTTAAGGCTGAGGGGACATCAGCGTCGAAACACTAGGCACTTTTATTAACACGAGACATTTTTAAAAACTTTGTAAAATGGGTATGTAACTAAATAGGTAATTAGTACATTAACAGATGATAACGTGGCAGAAATTACCACTAGCTTCTCATCTGGCCAGCCCTTTCTTAACTATGTATGGGCCGGCTTCCTGTCTAACTCGATGCAACTGAATAAGTACCAGTGGCTGAGTAGGTAAGTACTGTAGCGCGTGGCGCGCTAGGAACCGGGGATCTCAGGATATTTAATTAAAAGATTGCAAAAATAACTTCAGCTTTGCGTTTATTGTTTGGGCTCGAGAGGTGAAGTGACACACTTCAATATAAAAAACTTATTCTATGGAACAAATCGAATACATTTAAAATGATTGCCCGGTCAGTATTAATTTGTGACGAATAAAACCTTACAAATGAAAAAGTTTCTAACTACGTTACAGTACCTATCTGACCTTAATCCAGTTATATTATTACAACCCATGATACTTGCCGCGTATTGGTCAAATCGGCGATTTGACAACTGAAAATGGTTCGGTTATCGTTATATGCAGTTAAATGTTGCAACTCACCGTTAGTCATTTATTTATTTATCCTAATGTACACAGTAAATGCATGGCATAAGAAGTAATAATAATTTATAAAACAGTTCAAAGGTGCTGCTTATTTCTAACTAGCTTCTGCCAGCGGTTTCACCCGCATCCCGTGGGAACTACTTCCCGTACCGGGATGAAAAGTAGCCTATAGCCTTCCTCGATAAATGGGCTATCTAACACTGAAAGAAATTTTCAAATCGGACCAGTAGTTCCTGAGATTAGCGCGTTCAAACAAACAAACAAACTCTTCAGCTTTATAATATTAGTATAGATGAAATCTCTTTCAGCAGACCCGTAGTAGGAGAGTTAGAATACAGAGATGTACACATATTGTATTAGATGAAATCATTTCTTATTTAATATCAAAATGTCCTTATGTCTGTCCCTACCCTTATAGTAAATTCCTTCATCAAATTGGAGGAAATGTCTCGGTTTGATTCGGAATTCCCGTTTGATGAGAGCGAGATGCGAGCCATTTGTATCTCATACTTATATACTTTTGCTCACGTCTTATAACATGGGGGATGGCAGAGTTTACGAGGTTAGAAGATGGTAGAAATGTAAAAATATGATATGTCACTTTTACATTTTTTTTGTGATAGGTAGGTACTTAGTCCATTTATCGAAAGAGGTTATAGACTACTTTTGTTCGGGGCCATGAATCATTTTCTATTCTACAGGAAGTAGATGAAACAGCTAACACAGCGGATCATCATCATCCTCCGAGCCTTATCCCAACTATGTTGGGGTCGGCTTCCAGTCTAACCGGATTCAGCTGAGTACCAGTGCCTTACAAGGAGCGACTGCCTATCTGACCTCCTCAACCCAGTTACCCGGGCAACCCAATACCCCTTGGTTAGACTGGTGTCAGACTTACTGGCTTCTGACTACCCGTAACGACTGTCAAGGATGTTAAATGACAGCCACACACAGCGGATATTAAATCATTTAAAGTTTTTGAGTAGATACATTTAGAAGAGGTTATTAATACCCTGTCCAATGGCTCTATAAAGCAAAAGCTTTATGAGTAAGTACTCGATTCTGGGTTAAGTTCGAATTTGTAAATAAGCTTTTTCAAACATTCTTTAAAGATCAAACATATCCGAAAAAATGTGTTTAATTAATGTTATTTACGTAAAAGCAAATTTTATTGTGTTCTATATTTTGTTAAATCTGTAATTTTCTTTCTCAGTTTTTAGGTACCTACATTTTTAAAAATAAAACTCAAATCATTCACTCAAACGTCCTAATTCGTCCCAAATTTTTACTATAAGTAGGTTCATAAAATTTCGCGTTAATCTTCATAAAAATATTTAATCTTTTTTATAAGAAAATAAAACTAACTTCAATACCATACCAAAAACCTCTCGCTTCAGCCAAACGTGAAATAATCACACACACAAACATAGAAGTCAAAATGAAAACCCCCTCTTTTGAGTCGGTTAAAAATACTATAATTAACTTCTCATCTAATAACTCTGGATGCAATAAAAGTATTTTTTTCCATAATACGAACCGTAAGAATTTTAAATACTAAACGCTATTCTACCATCAGAAAAAAAAAATACGCTTTAAAAATAGAATCCGCGCAGAACCACCCAATAAAGAAAGAGGGTTTATTAAAAAAGTACACAGTTGTCCCCCATCCCCTCGCGAGGCGGCTCATCCCCTCACCACCCACTTTTCATCCCCCTACCCCCGTAACGACAGTTTATCACCGGGCTCCGCTCCATTCGGCCAGTTTCTGCCAAACAGTAAAGCGAGCGATTATTCGAATAATCGCCATCGATTTACGTAATCGGTAAAAAGTCGGATTGCAATCCAAGCTTTTGACAACGAATTTGGACCTTTTTTTTTTTGAAGATTGATTTTTTTGTGGTAGTGAGTGCTGGTTTTTTGGAGTGACGATTTTCTTTTTTTAAATTGTGGTGATTTAACTTTTCTTTAATGGAACTGTATTACTTAAAAAGTGATATGTTTTCCGTTAATACAAACTATAAGTTTACATTAAAATCACGAAATATAAGTTCAAAAAATATAAAAATATAACAGTGCACACATTGAAATAAAATCATTTCCAAACTAAATAATAAAATAATCTTTTGCAAAATGCTTAAAAAAACAATTCCTACATAAATAATCTTGTTTAATATTCTGATCTCTTCTTCTAATAACTATCGCTTAACAAAACAAAAATTAATAAAAAAGTGATTACCCAAAAATAACGATCGCTAAATAAAATCGACATTAACCAAACAAAGGGACAATAAAAAAAAACCTGGTCTTCAAATAACTATCGCAAAACATTATTTTGTTTTGTTGGTTGATTAAGAAAACCAATAAAGTGACAACCCCAAAACTACTAAACAAAAAATAACTACCACCTCTAAATGCAATAATCCAAAAAAAAAATGGATCCAGAAACTCGAAGCGATTCCCCATCGGACACGAATCGTCATGAACACTCATCAAAAACATCATTTCTCATCGAAGATATTTTATACCGGAGCCATGATAGTAGAAACTTCAAAACGCCCGAACAGAGAAGATTTGATTACGACAGGGACCCGAAACCTTTCTTTCCAGTACCGGGGGAAATGAGACCCCATGTGCCTGGCAGAGAAGGGTCCTATCTTCAAGTCGCTATGGGGGCTTTGGGAGCTTATTTGCATACTCCTAATACGTATAAGGCTGTGGAAACTCCGTATTTTCTTTCACAAGGTAAGAACACACCGTCATTTTCATTTTATTTATCTATTTAAAAAAACCTAACCGTCTTACCACAAAAACTTTTAAACGTCAGTTTAAGACTTGTCTAATAAAATGACAAATTATGACGTTGACATATGGTTCATTTTGCAGCCACAATTTTTTTAGATAAGTGTAAAACAGGTGGTTAAGTTTTTGTAGTAAGGCCATTAGAATTTAAACTAATTCTATAAAAAACTTTTTACGAACATCATCTGTCATTGCCTTTTTTTTTTTTTTTTTTTTTTTTTTTTTGTTTCAGCTGAGGAAAATGCCTGACGCATACACACACCGCCCGGGGAGACGGTGAGGTTATGTGGGGCTTGCACCCACTAAAAACCTCAGCGTTTGTGCCGTCTTCTGCCTTTTAGAGAGGGGCCACGAGGACCAAAGACGACTTTCGTGACCTCTCGGCAGTGGCTGGTCGCCTCCGTCTACTGGCGATCCATCTCAGCAGCAGCTCGTGCAATGCAGGTAGCAGGAGTTCCCCGGTCTGCTACCCACTGGCTGCTGCTAGGGCGGCATCTGGGCGGCGTAACGCGTCCGACGCCTGCCCACCCTCCGGCGACGAATTGGGTCCGCATGAGCGTCTGCCTCACGGACCCGCTCCGCCGCCTCCTTCTGCGATATTACTTGTTCGCAGAAGGTATCTACGGCTTTCCAGCCGGCCTCGCTGCCGATCATCACTCTCACCAAATTCGGCAGCGAGAAGTCCTGTCCGGTATAAGCCGCCAACACATTGCGCTGCTCGTCCCAGGCGGGACACAGCTCAATGGTGTGCTGCGCTGTATCCGGGCTACTACCGCACTGGTGGCACACGGGGGTAGGTTCCCGTCTAGCCACCTTATGCAGATAGTACCCGAAGCACCCATGGTTGGTCAAAATTTGGGTGGTACGGAAGGACAGCACTCCGTACCTTCTTCCCACCCACTCTTCGAGAATTGGCCCTATTGCCGCCGCAGTCCAATGACCAGCAGTAGGCGCCGCCAGTCTCTCCTTCCACTCGGACAGGACATCCTCCTGCGCCTGCTCGCGCCATCTTCTCACAAGCTCGGGCGGAGGACAGTCGCCGCTCGAGCGAGCATTAGCTCTCCGGGAATAAATCTCCGCGAGCACTTGTGCCTCTAGATCCCACGGGGGGGTTCCAGCCAGGGCGCATGCGGCCTCCGCAGAAACGGTCTTATATCCGCGGATGACTCTGTTCGCCATGATCCTCTGTGGCTTACGCAGTAAAGCCCTATTTGAGGGACTCCTCAAAGAATCAGCCCACACCGGTGCTCCATAGAGCGCCATCGACCTAACCACCCCCGTGTAAAGCCGCCGACATATCGCGCTTGGTCCGCCCGAGTTCGGCAACAATCGACCAAGGGAGGACGCAGCATTGATTAACTTTGGCTGAAGCTGTAAAAAGTGCTCGCGAAAGTTCCACAATCGGTCTATTACCAGGCCCAAGTATTTCATTTTGGTTTGAACTCTTACCCTTGTAGTCCCAAGGGTAAGGTGGGCCCCGGCAGGTGGACGACGCCGGGGTCCATGAAATACTAGGGCCTCCGTCTTCTCCAGAGCAACACGCAGTCCGAGCGCTTCAATACGGCTGACGACCAGGGACACGCACTGGATTGCCGATTGAGCTGCTTCGTCAAAAGTCTCACCCCGAGCGGTAACGAGGGTGTCATCTGCATAGCAAATTGCACCCTGCCCGGCGGTAAAGCCACCACGCAGGGCCCAATCGTATCCGATGTTCCACAGGAGTGGTCCCAGGACTGACCCCTGCGGAACACCGCACGTAACAGAGCGCCGTACCATGCGCCCGTCGCGTCCCTGGTAGCAGACGCTCCGTCCTCTCAGGTAGTCTGCCACTAGCTGCCTCAGGTATGTAGGCACTCCGTGGAATTGGAGCGCTTCACCTATGCAGCTGAATGGCAGACTGTTAAATGCATTGGCGATGTCCAGTGACACCGAGCCTTTTCCCAACTAAGTAGGTATCTTTAATCTTAAATAAATGAAAGTGAATATAATAAATAAATACATAAATAGTTTATTTCACACAAAGTTTACAATGTTGAACTATGACTATAAAAACATAAGGGTTTATTTAGGTCAACAATATGAGGTACCCTGACTCCTAAACTAGGTGTAGGCCTGTAACTTAGAAGTCAGTGATTCTCCGTAAAAAAGTCATGTCATATTAATAAGAGGACAATTAAGAAATAACAAATTAACAAAATAGTGTGACTAAACTATATGTAACGAAGAAAGAAAGTTCAAAAATTATGTTGGGGTCGGCTTCCAGTCTAACCAAATGCAGCTGAGTACCTACCAATGTGCCACATTGAGCGACTGTCTATCTGACCTTCTCAACCAAGTTGCCCGGGTAACCCGATACCTCTATACCTATGAAGCCTCTGTGACTACCCGTAATAACTGCCAAAGATGT
Organism: Helicoverpa assulta; assembly: GCA_963856015.1. NCBI lineage: Eukaryota > Metazoa > Arthropoda > Insecta > Lepidoptera > Noctuidae > Helicoverpa > Helicoverpa assulta. The sequence continues at coordinate 1,916,233 of CAWLCW010000003.1, forward strand.
TCAAATGAAAGCCAAGACCCACCAATTTAACATTCTATCTGAAATACGGACCGATCGCGCTATGCGTTGCTTAACCTTAAGATTCACTAGCTTCTGCCAGCGGTTTCACCCGCATCCCGTGGGAACTACTTCCCGTACCGGGATAAAAAGTAGCCTATAGCCTTCCTCAATAAATGGGCTATCTAACACTGAAAGAATTTTTCAAATCGGACCAGTAGTTCCTGAGATTAGCGCGTTCAAACAAACAAACAAACAAACAAACTCTTCAGCTTTATAATATTAGTATAGATAGTATAGATGCGGTTAGATTTGTATTGATCACTACATATTACAAAACAAAATCTGTCTGTTTAGAAATTCAAAAAAACTACCACCTCTGAATGACGAAGATATTTAATTTATGTGCGAAGGTATACCGGAGCTGTTTACCTTTCTTTTGAATAACTATTGGTGTAAACCGCATTGAAATCAATTGCCTTTTAAACGATCTAAGCAACGACCGACGGGAAAATACTTGTTATATAAGATGCAAATATCTAAAAAAAGCTAGGAAAAGGTAGACAATAGACATATGAAAATGCAAACATTACCCTCATCCCGTGGGAACTATCGCCTCAATAGAAATTATCTTATAATGGGCCATCGAACGCTGTTTTTTTTTAATTCGGTCCAGTTGTTACTGGGAACGAAAAATATACTCTTTAGGTATATAATAGGTTTATAGGGTTATATAAATAGGTTTTTAGGGTTCAGAAGATATAAAGTCAAAGTCAAGTATTCCGTAAGCAGACCCTTCATCAAATTCCAGCGCCCCGATTTAGATGGCCTTGTTAACTAATCTCCTGACATCGAACTCATCTTGGTTTACCTATATTTATATACTAGCCGTTTTCCCGCGGTTTCACCCGCGTCCCGTGGGAGCTACTACCCGCACCGGGATAAAATATAGCCTATGTTACTCGCAGATAATATAGCTTTCTAATGGTGAAAGAATATTTAAAATCGGTCCAGTAGTTTTTGAGTTTATCCATTACAACCAAACAAACAAAGTTTTCCTCTTTATAATATTAGTATAGATTAAATACTTTTTGCACATTTTGTACAACGGCGGACTGAACGCTTTTAGACGTTTTCTACCAGTCTACCTTAGGGTAGTGGTGAAACAGCATTGGTAGCTATAGGTAAACAGGTAGTACATATACATATCGCACGCTGAGAACGAAAGTGACTCAACTCAAAATTGCCAATTTTTGGGAATAGGCGAAAATGTGTCCGTCGTATTAAGCATTTTCTGTTCATTTTACAATAACGCTAACACATGGTAACAAAAGTTATGAATTTCTTTTGAAATATATTGTTGACTTAATAGCTTTAGATACATTATATAGTTTTTGCAAATAAAAAAATGATTTTCCCATATAAAATACGGTTGAGGGACAAAGAGACCGAGATATACCTCTATCCTTTTCTTACCTTTATTGGTCAGTTTTCTAATTTATGTATGATAGAGGATACTTTTTTGAGTCATTCTGTATACTTAACTCATTTTAGCAAAATTTTGAAATCGGTCACTTTCGTTCTCAGCGTGCGATATATACAGGGTTACTTGTAAGTAGTCCGCATCCTTTCATGAGGTGATAGTATAGGTCAATACGGACAAATTTGACCATGGGATACACTGGGCAAAAGTTAACCCGTTTCAAGATAATTGAATTTCAAGATCTTTTCTTTACAAGTCGTCTAGGTACACGTATAAATTTTTATTATTAGTCAAAAGTCTCGTTTTTGTGTGTTTTTGGATAGAAAGTGAATCACTTCATAATAACAAACCATAAAACTGTACAAATCACAAAGGAAATTTTAGCGAACAGCAATTACTTTTTTAGTAGCTATTTTCTTTGAAATATTACTCTTACTACTTATTACAAAAAGGCACAAAACACACAACAATCCACAAAAACGAGACTTTTGACTAATAATAAAAATTTATACGTGTACCTAGACGACTTTTTAAGAAGAGATCTTGAAATTCAATTATCTTCAAACGGGTTAACTTTTGCCCAGTGTATCCCATGGTCAAATTTGTCTGTATTGACCTATACTATCACCTCATGAAAGGATGCGGTCTACTTACAAGTAACCCTGTATATATATAGGTGTGTAGATTTTTCTGTGATTCTTACAGCCTCTTTTGGAAACCGTGCAACTAGCTTCTGAACTTGTTATAAGTAACTAGCTTCTGCCAGCGGTTTCACCCGCATCCCGTGGGAACTACTTCCCGTACCGGGATAAAAAGTAGCCTATAGCCTTCCTCGATAAATGGGCTATCTAACACTGAAAGAAATTTTCAAATCGGACCAGTAGTTCCTGAGATTAGCACGTTGAAACAAACAAACAAACAAACTCTTCAGCTTTATAATATTAGTATAGATTACCAATATCTTTATCGACATGGAAACTTTTGACGTGGAGACGCACGTTAAAATAGGAATATTGTATATCAGACCCGTAGCTCCTGTGATAGACGAGTTAAATCTAAACTCTCTGTCATGAAACCATCTGTCAAACGCCAAAGTCTGAACGTTTGACGTTTGTCGAACCTTCTAGACCATAGGACAAGCTTCAATCATCCCACAGACGAAACTGACAACATTTTGATAGATAGCATGTCCAAGAGTTGGCGTTATTCTGCCCATAGTGCAACTGCGTCTTCTGTGCAGTTGACAGCTGTCAGTTTTCAAGGGATGATAGCATTTTTTTGTACTGACTGACAGAAACTGTCAAACGCACCGAAAAACGGAAAGACTATATCTTGCAGTGACTGTGATGAGCCGACGCATCACAATGCTTAAGTAATGACTTTTTATTTAAAACCTCAGTTTAAAAATAAAATGGGGATAAATATCAGGGTAAATACAATAATAACAATTACATCTATACAGGAATGAATTTTATCCAGTGCGCAAACTTTGTCAACTTATAGTTACATAAGTTTTATAGATACGTATATTTTTATTTTGTCGTGTTTTGGTACAAAAAAGAAAAGTTATTGATATCGAAAGATGTTTATTTTGTAACCGATTGTACGGTCATAGTCGTCATAGTAGGCACGGCGGCAACGCGAAACCGGTTTACTGACGCGAGCGCTGCTCCAAGCGCGTAAAAATAGTTAGTATCCATATTTTGCTGATTTTAGGGCGGACAAAAGAATGAAAAATTTTTTTAACTGATGATGCAGATATTATCTGTTAGTGATTCTGGACCACCAGTTTTTTTTGAGCACTGTTTAAAATTCATTCCTGTATATATCTTCTATCTTCTATATCTTCTATATATATAAAAATGAAACCCGTTTTCCGTTGTCACGACATAACATGAAAACGGCTTGACCGATTTGGCTGTAAATTAGAGGGAAGGTAACTTAGACCCGGGAGAAGGTTTTAGGATAGTTTTTGGTCACCATCCGGCTACGGGACGCGGGTGAAACCGTGGGCGAAAGCTAGTATTTAATAAATACTTAGAATTATTATTTTAAGCAGCAGTGTTTTCGTTTAATATGTATTGAATTGTGTAATCTTATCAAGTTTTTGTGACCGGTCGGCGCGAGCGGTGCGTGGAGTTTTTGTGAAATAACGTCTTGGTTGTATTGTGATATTTTGTTTAATTACACAGTAATAAAGAAAATAAAACTATCGCAAAATAAACTGTGTTCTTTAGAGTATTGATTTCTACAGTTATTTTGCAAATATAAGGCAAATAATTTGTCATTTTATTGATGGGAACATGCGTAATGCACCGTTTTGTATATTGCGTCCGTTTTGTATTGGGTTGGTCAGTTTTGTGAAATGGCTCAAACATTGTAATCTGATTGTTATTGCATCTGCCGGACTCTCCAAGGTAGCCACTAAGAAAATTCCAGCCACTAAGAAAATAAATATTTAGGACTATCATGAATGCTCAAACACGTTTAAAAAAGTTTAAACTGCTTATTTACTTTAAGCGGTGTATGTTCGTAAAATAATGTACCCAAAGTAACCTATCATATAGAGGTGTTATGTACAAGCTTTTTTCTCGTTAATTATTCATTTAATTCTTATTTCAAACTTTATTTTCAGGCATCAGTGGCTCATAAATAAATACCTTAAAAACATACATCTATATATTATTTTATTATCTACTAGCTTCCGCCAGCGGCTTCGCCCGCGTGGAGTGTTGATAAAAAGTAGCCTATGTGTTAATCCAGGCTATCACCTATCTACATACCAAATTTCAATCAAATCGGTCCAGCCGTTTTTGTGTGATTGAATAACAAACATACATCCATACATTCTCACAAACTTTCACATTTATAATATAAGTAGGATATAAGTAGGATATATATAAAAGAAAGTCGTGTTAGTTACTCCACTTATAACTCAAGAACGGCTGAACCGATTTAGCTGAAAATTGGCAGGGAGGTAGTTTAGAGCCAGGAGAAGGACATAGGATAGTTTTCGTCACCATCCGGGACGCGAGTGGAACCGCGGGCAGAAGCTAGTATGTTATATAGGTACAAAATCTGTTAGTAATTACAACTATCCCCGTATATAATTAAAAAACATAGAAACTGGTGACGGATTGCAAGAAAGAGTCAGTTTTCAAGTACCTAGAATAGTAAGGACTTAGGTCACTTCAATAATAATGGAATCCAAACCGAATGTCGGCCACGGTGGCTGTTCTCATATAAGGAGATCCAGATCAGCCAATTGCGCAGGACATATTACCTCTATACTTAGTGCACGAGCATTTGCTTGGACAGGTGCACTCACTATTCCTTCACTCTCATAGCCCGAAAAGACAGCAAGCCGACGCCACCAGTACGATCCGAAATCGTCTTGTGGTTTAAAAAAAAAACATCCTCAAAACAAACCGGAGCCTGTTTTAGTGGTGTTACTCAGTAGCAGTCGTTGTTACAATTCCACGTCAGAGGCCGTCAGGCGGATTTGAGAAAACTCTGACACTAGAGCTTGTTAGGTGATTAAACTTGCAGCTCACTCGATAAGAAGAAGATTTAACAGTATATACTTACTTTAAGTCTGTTTGTATTGTTTCAGGAGTCCCATATCACGCGCTATTCACACCTTCAGAATTATCTTTATCAGCACTGAAACATTGTCGGCGGAGGAAAGCAAGAACGGTGTTCTCGGATCCACAGTTAACTGGTATGTAGCCCATGTTTTTTCTAAGTTCTAATGAATATAAGGTGCTTTAAACTCTTCTACAATGTTTTTATTTATTTATTTATTTATTTTTAGCCCATACTGTCCCACTGCTGAGCAAAGGCCTCCCCATCTTGTTTCCACACTTCTCGATCTTTCGACCGAGCCCACCAATCTCGACAATAGGCGTCAAGGTCGTCACGCCATCTCTTCCGGGGCCTACCCCGCCTGCGGTGTCCATCCTGAGGTGTCCACTGAGCGACGATAGTGGCCCATCTTTCCGGATGCATACGGCTAACGTGTCCGGCCCAGTTCCACTTTAATATTGCCGACTTTTGGCCTACATCAGCGACTCCCGTTTTGGAACGTATGTCGGTATTTCGTACACGATCAGTTCGTTCTACAATGTTATGAAAAGAAAATATCATAAAAGTGTTTACTCCTTTTATGTACATATTTATATTTATATGACGTAAAAATAAACTTATTTATACATATATACAACTAAAAACAATTATAAAATGGCATCAAAAAACTCCTCATCGCTGCCCACCGGGAGTGTACCCAAGAGGCTGGCAGCATTGCCACGTTGGATGGCAATGCTTAATTTTTGACCAAAATAAAAACCAGCCTTTGGGTCACTTGAAGTGTCAGCAAGTCGCTTTGCTAGATCTTTAAAAAGAAGTGTTTTATTTCAACCGATTTCTAAGAAAGGAGTAGGTTTTCAATTCGGATGTTTGTATGTATTTTATTTAATGACTAGCTTCTGCCAGCGGTTTCACCCGCACCCCGTGGGAACCTCGGCACGGACCCGGATAAAAAGTAGCCTATAGCCTTCCTCGATAAATGGGCTATCTAACACTGAAATAATTTTTCAAATCGGACCAGTAGTTCCTGAGATTAGCGCGTTCAAACAAACTCTTTAGCTTTATAATATTAGTAAGTATAGATTGCGTTTGAACACTATGCGGAATTATTGCTGTTAGCTCCCTCATCCCGTGGTTACTTACGTGGTAACCGAGTAGCCAGATAAAAAGAAGATGAGCTATCTTACACAGAACGATTTTTTCAAGTCGATTTTGTAGCTTTGGCGTTACAAAACATGAATAAGAAGAGAGTTGATGTTAGTATGACGAGTGATAGGAGAAATTGAAGCGGAAAACATATAACACACATCATAGCGCCGACACCAAATAAAATTGAGAAAAGCCCGACAGGAAAACATACAGACACATTTACTTTCGAATTTATAATAGTTACGATGTTTTTTATTGTTTTTTTTTGCAACAAAATTTTATTAATTATGTTTTTTATTAGATATTATATAAGCCAATTAAATGAGCCAATTTTCGCCCGCTGCTGAACATAGGAATAAAACGGCAACCCCCAAGAAACGCCAGCCATCCCGGTCATGGGCAGAATTATTTTTTTACTTATTATACAAGCTGTTGATTTGCACCCGTGCCATATTCAAGGACGTAATTATGCTAATGATTCTCGACTCAAATCAACAAAAAAATTGGTACGTATTTTTTTTTATTTTTTTTTTTCGGAATTCCGTCAGTGTCGTCTAGCCGTATTTAAACTTGGCGCGTGTGTTATTGGCCTTAAAACCGTGCTGCGCCCTCACAAACACAAAGCATACGCAACAATCATTCATAAATTTCATTAATAAAATTGGATTACTTCTGAAATACTACGACATTACAATGACAAAAAAAGCAGTGCATATTAGCTATTTCCCGTCTACTGTAATTCCAATCGATTATTAACGTATTTTATGTCCTCCTCCTGAAATATGGCACAAATGCAAATTAACACCTTGTATTAACGTATTTGTACGTATTTCAAACAAAAAAATATATTATTAGACGTTATAGGTAGATTTATTTTCATTAAAATTCTAATGACCATTTCCCTCCAGGTCTAGAAAAACGCTTCGAATCCCAGCGGTACCTCTCAACTCCTGAGCGCGTGGAGTTAGCTGGTGCCCTCAACCTGTCGGAGACTCAGGTGAAGACCTGGTTCCAGAACCGACGGATGAAGCATAAGAAGCAGATGAGGAAACAGCAGCAGCAACGAGGTGAGGATATTGACTATTAAGATGTTGCTCGTATATATGTCTCTAGAGTATAGGTACTTAATCTTTCCTCATAATAAATCCCTGTCTATATTGGTTGGTGAAAACCGCATGAAAATCCGGCGAGTACTTTGAGACCAGACGGGCGCGGTTTGGACTTAAGTATAAGATATTATGGTGAATCAATGCAACTTTCTAAGTATAGGTACCTAGATCTCCCTCGGTCTTGGACTGCCTCGTTGGTCTCGGGTTCGATTCCCGGGTCGGGCCGAAAACGCTTTGTGGGTTTTCTTAAACTTTCACAAAGCAGCCCGTAGTCTGGAAGTTGGTGATTGATTCACCCGTGCATCGGAGAGCACGTAAATGTCGGTCCTGCGCCTGATCTCTTTCCGGTCGTGTCGGATTGCCGTCCCATCGGGTTATGAGAGTGAAGGAATAGGGAGTGCACCTGTGTCTGCGCAAATGCTTGTGCACTATAATATGTCCTGCGCAGCTGGCTAATCTCCTTAAATAAGAACAGCCGCCGTGGCCGAAATCGACCGTGGACGCCATTATTATTACCTTGGAACTGAAGGGGGCTGCAGCCTAGCAGTCGGCTGATGATGTTTATAACATATTCTCAGTTACGCCTGCCAAAGACGTTCAAACGACAGCCGGGACCAATTTAACTTAACTTCCCGTACATGTCGGATCTCATCATGACACAAAAGCTGAGTTGAACGTATTAAAACATAATCCTTCTTTGCAATCGGTTAAAAAGTGTATTAACAATAGAACAAACACTTATAACATACGAAAGTCTTTTTGCGTGTATCGCGCTTTCACGAGAAGACCACATAACCGATTAAATTCAATAAAATATTTGTTAGGTACTTAGATAGATTGCTTACCCTAAGACCCCTGCCTCACTAAGACGCCATGGCGGCGTCGCCAGCGGCGCAGGCCTGGCTACTTTTGGCATCTAAAGGTCGCCAATTCGAGTGGCCATGGCGTCTCGGCAGTCAATTGTTTACGTCGTCGCTGAAGAAATTGCACGCTGACTGGCGACCACACTGGCGTCTGAGTGGGGAGGTGCACTTTACCGCGTACATTATAGTGGCAACCGAGCCAACGTCGCCAAGCTGCCAGAGTAGCCAGAAGCCACGCAGCGAAATGTAGATCGTGGCCACGCTTCCAATTTGGCGAGGTTATCAAACCGTCGCCAAGTGAGTTAGGTTCCATACATTTCAATACTAACTGCTTGGATACGTAGCTGGCGACGTCGCCATTGGCGTCCTAGTGAAGCAGGGCTCTAAGAAAAGACATACAACTCCTTCTTACCCAGTTGCATTAAGTAGTTCTTCCAGAACTTAGGCGAAAACCTCAACTCAAAAATAAGTTCCAATTTATACATAGTTTTCCATAACCAAGGAACACAAAAGGCATTCCTTGTACAAACTGCACGTAGGTACATGCATTCCCAAGAAACTTGATACCTATAAAGTATCAAACTTATTATATTCAATCAACAACCAATTTCACAAGTTCCAAGTTACTTGGGAAGTGTTCGAACATGTCTTGTTAAGGTGGGTACAGGCTATGTAACATAACATGTTATACGACATTGCTATATAACATGTTTCAGATAATGTGGACACTGAATGTTATAAAACATGTTATAATAACATGTTTTATAACTATTTATTGTCGACATTGTGGATAGCACTGAAGAACGATAAACGACAATGGTTATATAACATTGTTATATTGCAATGTTATTCTAATGTGTATAGTATTGTTTTATGTTGCAATGTTGAATAACAAGGTTACATAATGTGGACGTGTTATAAAACACAGGTTATATAACATATTACATAGTCTGTACTCACCTTTAGATGCAAGCATACTTCAAACTTTTAGTCGGCCGATAGTTTGTTTGGGCTAATAAATCGGTATGAAGATGAATGGTAGTACGCACGTTATAAATATCAGGGGTCAATTCTGTTGAATAATATAATCTGTCAATTGGAAATCTATCGAATCTAAATAGCAGTTTTAACCTTAGCGGGAATTCTACTACTCATATAAGACCAATCGTTTTCCAATGACATTCCATTGGTTTAGCATTGGTTTGCCATTGGTCCGAAGGGTAATGCTCTACAATCATATTGCAATAGTAAATCATTTGCAGACAATATGATTCATTTTATTGAATCACAGAAAAGCCGATTTCCGAAGAGGCTATAGTGCCATAGACCACATCCATACGCTGCGGCAAGTTATACAGAAGACCGAGGAGTATAACTTGCCATTATGCTTAGCGTTTGTGGACTATGAGAATTTTTGAATGCCACATTTATAACGTTATGGAACTCAAAGTCTGTGTGTATTAATTTTTATAATGTAATCATTAGTTTGTCAGAGACTGTTTGTTTCCTAAATAAATTAAATAACATATGCTTCAATCGTAATTGAATCGTGACTGGATCTTAGTTGGATATCAATCTCATGTCGCTTAAGTTAAATTAGTAGAATTAAGCATCAGACCAACTGAAAACTTTGATTGGAAACAAGATTTTCTTTTAAACAGTTTTGCCAATCGTCTAGTCAACCGTCGGCCAACTGTTTAGTCTGCTGTTACTTGTGAACTTGTAAGGCGAGATTCCACCGGTGTGCGACACTGTGACGCACACAAATGTATCTTACGTGTGTGCGAACACGTGCTAGCTGTAGACTCGCCGTCACGTAAATATTTTTGGTTCGCGAACAATTTTGGTGGAATCTCGCCTCTATGTAGCTCAAGTTATTGTTTCGACCTTAACGGCAAATGGTGAGAGGCTAACAAAGACGTACTCTATGAAGACGCTGCAAGTTACATGCCTCAAATAAAATATGTAGATATTATTAAGGGCTAAGTTTTCAATCGCCAGATAACTTTTATCTAAAGAATATATTTGACGTTTTGACAGCTTCTATTAAGAAAATAGTTCAAACCACCCCGTATTGAAAAATCCTACTTATACCTCTATTATAAATGTGAAAGTTTGTGAGAATGTATGGATGTATGTTTGTTATTCAATCACGCAAAAACGGCTGGACCGATTTAATTGAAATTTGGTATGTAGATAGGTGATACCCTGGATTAACACATAGGCTACTTTTTATCAACACACCACGCGGGCGAAGCCGCTGGCGGAAGCTAGTATACAATAATGTAAGTAAAACAAAATACATTTGAGGAGAGAAAAAAAATCAAGCAACGCTTGTTTAAGTGACTAAGGGTCCGTTCAGACAGACCGGCTCGGAGAGCAGAGCAAATTCTTAACACGTTGAAAATTGATTACTTAGTATTTGAAGTAAGGTTTATTTTTGCATGCGCACTGCTTTTGTCATTGAGAATGCTCGAATGCGCTCGGTGTGAAATACTAAGGGGAGCCGACCGGTTCCGATCGTGTATTTTTTCTTGACGTTTGGCTCCGTTTGCATGCTCTTTGATGCTCGCGCAGCCGATCGGCTCCGGTCTGTGTGAAAAGAAAAATGCGCGCCGATGCTCTCCGAGCCGGTCTATCTGAACGGACCCTAAGTATCTTCTGCCTATATAGCCTTTTCCCAAGTATGTACGTAAGTTGTTGGCTTCCAGTCTAACCGAATGCAGTTTTACAAGGACCAAAAGGAGTGACTGTCTATCTGGTTAAGGGTCCGTTCAGACAGACCGGCTCGGAGAGGAGAGCATATTCTCAACACGTTGAAAATCGAGTACTTCGTATTTGTATTAAGGTTTATTTTTGCATGTGCACTGCTTTTGTCATTAAGAATGCTCGAAGACGTGAAATAATAAGAGGAGCCGACCAGGTCTGGTCGCGTACTTTTTCTCGGTCTTGCAGACGTTTGGCTCCGATTGCATCTCATGCAGCCGATCAGAGCCGATCGGAGCCGATTCCGGTCTGTGTGAAAAGAAAAATGCACGCCGATGCTCTCCGAGCCGGTCAGTGTGAAACGACCCTAAGAGTGTTTGGTTAGTCAAACTGGTTGTCAGAATTACCGGTGTCTGACTACCCGTAACGACTGACAAAGATTTAGTTAGACATAATATACCACTTTTTAACCACGTTTCCCTCGAAAAACGGGTGAAACCACTAGCAAAAGTTAGTCTTGTTCAATGTACATAAGTCCATCGTACCAAAATCTTCCTGTCTTTGCAAATTGCCATCTGAAACCCACCACTTGAATTTAATCAACTCCCCGACCGCGTCTCAAGACGTTCTAAAATCAAATTACTGACAATATGGCCGCGTTGCTAGGCAACCGACGTCTTAGAACCATTGTCAAACCATTTTATAACTTATCTCTTTAGCATTTGGGTTCAAAATCGGTTGCTAATGTTTTTAGTGGGAGGGGTGTGTGTTGTGTAAGAGAATTTGAACTTTATATCGTTCGCCTAAAGGTTCAAATGGCGTGTAGGAGGGGTTTTGGTTCAGTTTCTTTTAGGGCAACGTCTTGGGAGTTTAATGATTTTTGTGTTTTCAAGATGGTGACGTCTGGGTATATAAGTCTATGAAAGATTATAAGAACCGTAGTTTCAAAGTTTATTTATCTATTTTTTGACGCGAAACTTGTATTTCATGAAAGCGGATGAGCCATACTTGTGTCTGTGTACTGTAGCGCGTGGCGCGCTAGGAACCGGGGATCTCAGGATATTTAATTAAAAGATTGCAAAATAACTTCAGCTTTGCGTTTATTGTTTTTTGGGCTCGAGGGGTGAAGTGACATACTTCAATATAAAAAACTTATTCTATTCTAAATCTAATCCATTTACATCATTGTCCTGCCAGGTATTAAATATAAAACACCAAAGAGTATCTAAGTACTACATCTCTACATCAGCTACGCCCTTAGGATAAAGTTGAAACTTTATCTCAAAAGCGCAGCCATAGGCGGACAATTATATAAATGTTACCTGCCTAAACCTATCAGAATATTACCTACGCACGGAATTAACAAAAACACGTCCCTTACAATGGGATAGTTAACGATAACATGCGTAGTCAATGATTTAATTGTGCCATGTTGCACCACAATAACGCACGTTAGCATTAACTCGCACGCAACAAAAACCGTGCGAAAAAGTTGCGCGGCGTGTTGCTAAAAGCAAAGGATATTCAAAGTGAACACCCGTCCTGAAGGGATTACTTTTCAATCGAAGAAAAACTCTGTATTGACAACTTACAACTTCGCCGGACGCTAACGTGTCAGATGAAGGGATAAGTCACCGTTATCAAAGTTTCTCACCTAGGGGAATTTAATAAATTTAATCTTATCCAATAATTATTTTTAAAAATTTTGGAATATTAAATAATAAATAAATGAAATATAGGGATCATAAATCTTCGGCAGAAACCATTGTGTCAAGCAAACACTCCTCGCGAGGCTATGCCCCTTATTGCGAAGTTGATCTCATCCTCAATTCACCATCCAAATATTTTTCTAAACCAAATCAAATAATAATTTTGGGATCAGATTTACAGAGCAATGTTAAAAAACTTATAAAAATAACACAAGCTTGACCACATTGGTTATCTTCATCTTCCTTCGTATTGAAGATGAAGCAATTCTGCCGTGGACATCCTCTTCTCACGAAGATGGTTTAGTTCACCACCTTATCCCTTCACCGGCAATGCTCGTACAACTCGTTCCAGGTACCATGTAATTACAAAACACGTATTAGAAACATTTAAATCAATCACAATTTTTCCTATATTTATATTTATTTACATTCTTTTTATTTAAAAATACTAAATTATTATTAATATTACGCAGAGGAATACGTTCTATAAACTGCGTGTCTATCCCCCCCTCTGAAGGATAAAAATAATGGTATTCATTATTTTTCTTAACATTTTTCCCATAACAATAACCAGAACCTACACACTTCTTATCATTTATCATCACCTTTGATGACGAGGAAGTCTTTCTAAACTTCGACACAACATGTTTGTTTCGTTTTCGCGAAACTTTACTCCGATTATTATTGACTTTCAGTTTATTTTGAGAATAAATATAATTAATTTTATTTAATTTGTCGTCAATGTCACATGTCGTGTTGTCATTATTTTTATCACTATGGTGACCCTTATCTGTCAGCATATTTGACACTAATCTATCTTTTCCTAAAATGTCAGTTTTAATAAATTTTGCAATAAACCTCGTTTTCAAAATTAAATGATTTTTGGAAAAATCTATCAAACAATTATTTTTACAAAGAAAATCTCTACCAAGAATTAAATTTTGCTTAATATTTTTGATAATTAGAAATTTGTGACTGAAAAAACACGAATTTATCAAAAGGTGAATACAGGTTTCGCCCAGTACATTTAATCGTGCACCAGAGACTGACGAAGCTTCATAAGAACTGTTCTTGATGTATTTAATGTTGAGTTCTGAAATGAACGCCTCAGATAAACAGGAAATAGACGCTCCTGTGTCGACTAACGCCCTGAACTCCTGTTGAGCAATCAACACATTAATATTTGGACCGGTCTCACCAGACTTATATTCTACTTCCGATCCAATCGCAAGCAGTTCCACAGGCTGCTCCGCATGCTGCTCCTCATCATGCTGTTCCATCTCCACATCTTTGCTGGGCGGTGCTTCTTTCTCCACACTAAAAGCATTATGTGTATTAACATGTGAACAAGGGGCACTTCTTTCATGTTCTTTGTCATAGAATTTCTTGTCATCATTCCTCGGTGGAATGACAGGCAAATTGATAATTTGATTTTGTTCTTTTCCGAACAAATATCTCATTTGCATCAGCGTTTCACGTAGCTCAGACTTGGTTGCATAAATCTGTGAGCTTAACATGGTCTTATACTTAAAAATAAGGCCTTTTAAATAAGTTTTTACAAAAATATCATCGTCCGTAACATTTGCTTTCATCTGTAAGCCACACAGACGATAATAAAATGACAACGGTTCTTCTTTTTGCTCCTGTCGAGCGTTGTAGAATTTTTCTACATAATTTACATTACAAGGGAATTCTGCCCTTAATTTGTCGCATATGGCCTTATATTCGATCCCATCGACGTAATTATATTTGTAAAATGCAAGAGCGGGACCTTGCAAATATGCACCTAGTAGTAGTGCAAAATCGTTTTCTTTCCATTTATTTATCGCCGCAATCGTGCGAAATTCGAAAAGAAAGTCATCGACTGATATGTCATCGACTCCGGAGAAAAATTTTATCTCTTCGGACATTTCTCCACATTGAATAAATAAAATTCCACTTAGCTCTTTTTATGATCCTTGTTCCGATATTCTACCAGAACTCGGGCCCAGGATTATTCTTCCAGGCTCTTCTCTCTTCCCGTCTTCGACGTGTCACCACGCCAATTTTTCGCGGTAATGACCTGAAAATTATACTGGGGCTTTGGCGTCGGCGCCTCCACCAAATTGTAGCGCGTGGCGCGCTAGGAACCGGGGATCTCAGGATATTTAATTAAAAGATTGCAAAATAACTTCAGCTTTGCGTTTATTGTTTTTTGGGCTCGAGGGGTGAAGTGACATACTTCAATATAAAAAACTTATTCTATTCTAAATCTAATCCATTTACATCATTGTCCTGCCAGGTATTAAATATAAAACACCAAAGAGTATCTAAGTACTACATCTCTACAGTACATTTACACACACAAGTGTGCATATTGTTTTTGTATGCATGTATGCATGTGCATTTACGCAAAATATTTTTATGTAGGTACTCAAATATCCTATGAAGTAAGAGGCTGGCCGAGCCTACGATATATGTATATCGTAGCAGCGTAGCACCGTAGGACCGTAGCGGCGTAGCAGCGTAGCACTAGCTGCGTAGCCTACAAAAAAGGACTTGACAGATTAAAGACGTTTTGATTTGGACTATTAGCGAGAAAATCAAATATAAAGTGTTTCTTTGATACTTTACCTAAATTAACAGTAGATATAAAGCCTTTTCCAAACTAAGTTCGGATCGGATTCCAGTCTAACCAGATACAGCTGAGTATCAGCGTGCCACATGGATCGACTGCCTATCTGACCTTCTAAATCAAGTTACCCGAGCAACATGATACGCTTTGATAAGACGGGTTGAGAATTTCTACTTTCTGAACCCATAACGACTGCCAAAGATATTCAAACGACTGCTGGGGCTCACCAATGTAACGTGCCTTCCGAATCATGAACCAGTGTGGCTCAAGTAGAACCATAAGAGATTTCATTTAATTAAGTGACAATTCAATTTCATTGTCTACAGGTGCGACGGCGGTCGATTTCACTACAAAACATTCAGCCACACACTCGGACAGTCGGAAGGTAAGATCTCATCAAAGAATGTTGAAATTTTTCCTATCTGCTATCCCTGCTTTTGCACAATATATGTGTCTATAGAAATATAACTACCTAACTCTTGTATGAAGCAAAGCTTTATTTAGGACCTATTGTTTTACTTAGCTATAAAACTTCATTTATAAATAAACACGGATTAAATTAAGTAACCAAGGAATAAAATAGGAATAACCATACATTTTCATAGGTTTTATTTGGATTTACTTTACTCCATTTAGGTCATTCGTTTTTGCGATTAATAACGTGAGTTGACTCAAACATTTAACCTCAAATTTAATTCTCAGGCCGAAAACTCAAGAATATCGACAGATTCGGACACGGAACACAGTGACAGCGACATCGATATTGTCGGCGAATCGACTTACGCACAACACTACTCTTCTAACAACACGTAAAGGGTATATTTAAACGTTAATATTGTAATAATAGTTAAGTATAAGTTACACCATTTAACTATAACGATAACCAAACCATAACAACGAATGTAACGACTGTAAAGGATGTGGTCGCCTATAACTGGGAGCGAACTCTGGACCTGATTTATAAGAAATGATTTAACTCATGTAATTGTGTTCATCCTGATGGCAATCCTTCAAAATAAATAACCAGCCGTATTATACTTGCCGCCTATTGGTCAAATCGGCGATCTGACAACTGAAAATGGTTCGGTTATCATCATCATCTCCCGAGCCCTTTCCCAACTATGTTGGGGTCGGCTTCCAGTCTAATCGGATGCAGCTGAGTACCAGTGCTTTACATGGAGCGACTGCCTATCTGACCTCTTCAACCCAGTTACCCGGGCAACCCAATACCCCTAGGTAAGACTGGTTGTCAGACTTACTGTCTTCTGACTACCCGTAACGACTGCCAAAGATGTTTTAGTGACAACCAAACATCGGCAATTTTACAACTGAAAATGGTTCGGTTATCGTTATAGTTAAACGTTGAAACTCACCATTAGTATAGTGTTGAATAGTTCGGTAAAATTCACTTTACTTTTGTGCTGGAGATATTGTTAACAAGAATATACGTATAATTAATATTTTTTCTTATGGAGTGAGCTGCAGGTTTAATCACTTAATAAGCCCTAGTGTCAAAGTTTTCCCAAATCCGCCTGATGGCCTCTGACGTGGAATTGTAACAACGACTGCTACTGAGCAGCATTCGGGGAGGCCGGTTTCTAAGAACCAAAGCAATCACGTTCCTACCTAGGAATTTAACCCTGGACCCTGGGCACTTTTCTTTTTCTTAATTTATATATTTTTATCAAGTCTTTGCTTTCAGGGCTAAGATATTTTATGTTTTTTTTTTGTGTTTTGAAAATAACATGTGAACGATCTCAATTTAAAATAAATTAAATAATAAAAATAAAACTAATACCTAGAATTTAAATATTAGCTGATTTTACTAAAGAACAAGTCGGATAGTTAATAGAACCTTGTATTGTTAAGTGCAATAATAGTATTATTTTGTATAATAATAAAAATAAAATAGTAATTTATGGATCGAGTCTTTAATTTAGTCATTTGAAAAAATATTGGAAAAATATTTTGAAAAAACTGATTCAGAGATAATAAAAAAAAAACGTAGTTACTAGAAATATTGTATATTAAGTTGTAAATAAATGAACTATAGTATAGGGAGGCTCAAAAATATAGTTTTAACTAAGAAAAATAGGCTGTTTTTAGGTACAATAAATATTTTCAGTTTTTCTAGCCATATTATATTACAGTGTCATTGTTCGTGAAATTTCTCACTACTGACTTGATTTTTTTTACTTAAATCGATGAAATTTGTAATTGCGATAGCGCGGTAACGCCCCTATTTTTCCCAGACTCGTTATATATTTTTGCTATAGTCAAAATACAATTTGCATACTACGAATCGGTCATTACATTTATTTAGAGAGGCAATAAATATGACAAATATTACTGAGAAACGATACTACATTTCGTTTGAATTCATTATTTTAAAATATCTAGTGAAAAATTTCACGAAAATAAATTGGACTTCATAGAAAAAACTATAGACTTCCGTTAAACGTTATACACGAAAGAAAAATGGATGATGGATGTTTGTTAGTTTTTGTATATAAGTATTTTTTGTCGATTCACGTTAACTCAGTATATTGACTTTTTAGGTTAAAAATGCATTGTCAAGTTACTTACCTAATAATTATCAATATTCTTTCAAACGTGTATAAAAAAAATCAAAACTTTGTTACAATGTTTTTTTGAAAAATGGACCTATTACTTATAAATTTAAAAACACATAGTTATCGGCACGGATATTGAGCTCTCGGTGGAAGAGTGGGGATCGCTTTGCGCACTGTACACATAAAGCAATAAATCGCTTCTGCGCAGGTGACGGTCAGGGCTCAATATCCGTGCCGATAACAATAAAATCTTCATTTTTCTATCGTGAATGACTAAGTCTACAAAGTGTTTACAATAGCAACTTTAGACAATGGTTTTTGCAAAATTAAAGTTAAGTTAAAGTCATAAGCAAAATGGAAGATAATTTTCAGTATTAAGTATAACAATAGTTTCTCGGACATAAAAGGCAAAATTCTACCGGTGTGCGATACTGTGACGCACACAAATATATCTTCTGGTGTACTCGCTCTAGCAAACAGTTACACATTGCGTGCGAACATTTCTACAATGTCCGCGAAACTGCAACCGCCCTGCGCGAACACATGCTAGCTGTGGACTCGCGGGCGAATAGGTATTTATTTTTGGAATCTCGCAAGAGAAGTAGGTAATACAATAATATTTCTCTTTTACAACGTTATGACTATATAATTTTCTTATTTCAGTGATAATTATCTTCTATTTTATTTATAACAAAAGTTAAAAATCAATAATAACTGTTAAGAATAATATTGTACATTCGTTTGTGATGTAGTTGTAAGTTATTTAAAATAAAAACTACTTGAAAAAAAAATTTTAAATTCTTTTATTGCCTGCCTAGACTTTTCCCTATAATGGTCGGATAACAGTCTAACCGGATGCAGCCGAGTTCTAGTGTGCCACACGGAGCGACTACCTATATGACCCTCCAACACAGTGACCTGGACTACCCGATATCTCTTGATGAAACTGTTGCTGGCTTCTGACAGCCCGTAACGACTGCCAAAGATGTTCAAATGATAGCCGGATTTAATTTAACGTACATTCCGAAATACGGAGGAACTCGTGATGACAGAATGGTCATCCATCTACGGATCGACTGCGCCAAGCACGGGTGCATAAACACCGTAATATTATGATCCATCGACCAGTAATAATATGTGCCACGAGCTCCTCATCTTTTTTGTATCATGTCAGGGTATATCTATACTAATATTATAAAGCTGAAGAGTTTGTTTGTTTGTTTGAACGCGCTAATCTCACTACTGGTCTGATTTGAAAATTTCTTTCAGTGTTAGATAGCCCATTTATCGAGGAAGGCTATAGGCTACTTTTTATCCCGGTACAGGAAGTAGTTCCCACGGGATGCGGGTGAAACCGCTGGCAGAAGCTAGTCATATAAGTATATACCTAAACTCACACAACTATTTAATTGTGAAAGATTTATCGCGAATAGACAGAAAGACGCGAAGGACTTCGTTTTAGAATAGGTATGTACTTAGTGCTGACTACAGAAAAACACGAGCAATCAAAACAACCCTCTTATAAAAATAAATACAATAAACTTCCCATAATTATCTCAATATTAAAGGCTAAGGGTGCGTCCACATCTGGCGAATGCGCCGCGAATGCGCAGCACGCGAGCCGATCGCGAGCTGTCCGCGAGCTGCGCGCGTGCATTTTTGTTCGTGCGCCGCTTCTGCGCCGCTCGCGCGCAGTTCGCGCGCGACCTAAGCGCCGCTCGCGCGCAGTTCGCGCAGGCGGCGCGAACCACGCGCGGCGAACGAATGATTATCCCTATGACAGTTCGTTAGTGCTTAACATTGCAGTGACGTCCTGCCACAACAAATCCTTTACAGGCCCATTAAAAATTCGAAAAAATCATAATTGTGTACCTACATTTTTAAATTAAAAAAATAATATTAACTAATTATTATTAGTAATATAATAGCTAATGATGCAGCAATTATATTAAAAACACTAGTGTCGTCTGACATCTTCGATAGTACTGAGCCATTAAACGGAACAGTAAGCGCTAGAACTGAGTGCGCGCAGATCGCGCGCTGCTCGCGCGCCGCTCGCGCGCCGCTCGCGCGCTCTATACGAGCCTTGCGTGAGTTGCGCTAAAGAGGCGCACCGAACTATTGCAGTGACTGCACGCGCGCAGCTCGCGGACAGCTCGCGATCGGCTCGCGTGCTGCGCATTCGCCAGATGTGGACGCACCCTTAGACAATTCAACCTACTGGACACGAAATTGATTGATTCCCGTTTGTCCAAAGAGGATAAATTCTTTTATTTGCTGCGGAACTACTGAACCGAATTGAAAAAATCTTATTTATTTATGCAACATGGAAGACTTACAGCTAAAATAACTAGGAATAACATAAGTTTAGTTAACAGGGAGCCAATGACAAGTCTTCACTTATAGCAATGGAAAGCTACACTCTTATCGAGTAACATACTTACTCGTAGACTATATTTTATTCCATGATGAGCAGTGACATATTACGAGCGTTTCCGGTTGGTAACATATTCTAAGAACGATAGAAATAACAAGTATAGTTAACAACAAACTTGGCAAGGGGTGCACACAATATAGAAATTAGTGACAAATTGTGCGTGAGATGTGACGCTTTAACAATGTTATGTCGGACGGTAATGTTGTTAAAGTCAGGCGTTTGGACAGAAATAATATGATTTCTTTGGATTTGTAGTGTTATTTTATTTGCTGTTAAAAGGGTGATGATAATATTAGAAGGTTGAAAGTGTTCATATGATACATTATGGATGATTATATGGATAACTAGCTTCTGCCAGCGGTTTCACCCGCATCGCGTGGGAACAACTTCCCGTACCGGGATAAAAAGTAGCCTATAGCCTTCCTCGATAAATGGGCTATCTAACACTGAAATAATTTTTCAAATCGGACCAGTAGTTCCTGAGATTAGCGCGTTCAAACAAACAAACAAACAAACTCTTCAGCTTTATAATATTAGTATAGATGGGTAAGTAACTTACCTATATACCTTCTTATCCTTTTTCCTTGGCAAAAAATGCCTAGATAATCATTATTAAATTTTTTCTAGATAAAATTCCCAAAGGAAGAAATACGCACTTAGATAAAAAGTAGCCCCTTTCTGAGGATCAAATTATCTATGTAGTTACAAATTAATACAAATCGTCTTTTGCTATGGAAGCGCATCAGACATACAGATAGTTACTTTTGTAGGTATAATAATACAATCTCTTTCCATACCCAGATAAAAGATAGCGTATGTTACTCGGGAATAGTGTAGCTTCCCGACAGTGAAATAATTATCCAACTCATCATCCTCCGAGCCTATTTTCCCAAGCATGTTGGGGTCGGCTTCCAGTCTAACCGGATGTAGCTGAGTACCAGTGCTTTACAAGAAGCGACTGCCTATCTGACCTCGTCGACCCAGTTACCCGGGCAACCCAATACACCTTGGTTAGACTGATTGTCAGTCTTTCTGACTTCTGACTACCCGTAACGACTGCCAAGGATGTTTAAATGACAGCCGAAACTACTGAACTAGTTTAAATGATAGTTTTCGATAGTTTCAGATAGTCTAGTTCCAATTTTACCGTTTCGGTACGGAACCCTAAAAAACTGGTTCTTTCTAGAATGAACTTGTTCGTCAGTAATCAAATCACGCCGATATTGAGCCCTCTGTTCGTGAATTAAAAAGAGTTCGAGTTGATCTCACCCCTTGACAATGTGTAGAAAGATTACAGTAGGTCAAGTCTGATGTGTTTTTCGAAAAAGGGGTAAAATATGCTAGGCGGAGTGTGATAGTTTATAAATTGACCACAAGACGCCGAAAATTGATACATTTACAAAAATATAGGCGTAAAATAATACAATTTATCTCTAGTTTGGAATCATGCGAAGGTATATTTTCCTAGTTATCATCATCATCTCAGCCATAAGACGTCCACTGCTGAACATAGGCCTCCCCCTTAGATCTCCATAGATACCTGTTGGAGGCGACCTGCATCCAGCGTCTTCCGGCGACCTTTATAAGATCGTCTGTCCACCTTGTTGGTGGACGTCCTACGCTGCGCTTGCTAGTCCGTGGTCTCCACTCCAGCACTTTTCGACCCCATCGAATATTTTCCTAAAAAGTTAGTAAATTCGTGGATCTTGCTATTTTCTGGTGACACAGCTTGGTGACAGACGACCAGAACGCAAACTCCTAATAGGATCCCGTTTTACCTCTTGGGTTTGGAGTCTTAAAAAGTATGAGTGTTTCAATTATTATTTTTTATCTACCAGTGTATAATTATCAGAGGTCGGAATTAGGTAGAGGTATTTATGTACTTACACTGATTTTAAACAGCTAAAGAATAAAGTGGATATGCCTCATATCCCGAGATTAATTTTAAAAAGCAGAAAAAAACCGTGTTTTTTTTAAATAAAAAGTTATTTACTTTTAAGACTATCAATAATTTGTATTGTGAATTAATGTGAACTAATAAGCATTGTATTTTAATTATCTTGGTTTTAATTGTCTATCTCTGACGTTCTTATTAATATTCAGTTGTAATATTGTTGGCCACACAGGATTATCCATTAGAAATCCCGGGAAGGTCCATATTAATATCAACATTTCGATGCAAGTACATAAATAACTCTACCTAATTCCGACCCCTGATAATCATAGGTCCTCGTCCTAAAGCTTTTTGTTTCTGACTTAATTCATCAGCCATTAAAAAACACATTAACCTTCTGTGCATTTTCTTTCACATAAACACCGAACAATCTCCGAAAACAGAACGTCCATTGTATCAATTTTTCCTGCCAAACAAAAAACATCACAAAACCGACCTTAACTCTTACTAACAAAGTCGAAAATCGCTTGACAACTCAAAATTAACTTGGCATCCAATAATTTGCAGTTATTACGAACCGGAATGCGTTGCTTTGATCCGGTTCGAAGCGGATTGAACCGGTTTTTAGGGTAGGTGCGTCAAAGGTAGAATAGATTTTAAAAGCTAAATATGATTATTTTAGTTTTGTTTGATGTTAGGGGGTAATAACGCGATTTAGACAAAGGTATAATTAGATTAAATTAATAAATGGTAAAAGGGTAGTGCGAAATTGTTTAAAAATGTTATGGTAGGTCAAGCACCTACTTTTGGGTGCTCCGTAATATTTTAAATGCGATAATAACCCTTTGTGTCTGTCTGACAGGTTTTCACGCCAAAACCTGTAATTATACGATTTATTATGAAAATAATGGGTGTAAGTGATATCCTAGACTAGACTAATACTTTCTGCTACTTTTCATTCTATTCACTTATATCCGTGGCGAAATATCGAGTTTCTATAGGTAACTAGCTTTTAGTCGTGATTTCACCTGCGTCCTAAGGAAACTTTCTGCACATATTTAGTAAGAAAAGTAGCCTATGTGTAATTTCACTGGGTAACGATTGGCCCATTTGTGGATGATTTTACTTGTAGCAATATACTTAGTTAATTATTAAATTACGGCTAGGTACCGTAAGTTGACCAATAAGCTAAAATTCAATGCGTTAAAAAGTACATTTCAACTGCCGTTTATTATTTTACGAGAGTTGATCAACTACCTAGAAAATTGATCAACTTACGAGTCTTGTTATTTTCCGGCGACATATATATTACCTAAGGCCAAGATTCAGCAAAATGCATCAAGCAGATTCAGCGAGTTAGAGCAATCAAATAAACATATTATATGTATACCTACAAACTTACGTTACAAAATAATACATATTAGCATTATTTAAATTGCTAGTAGGTAGTCAAGTAGCCGCGGGTGGTACCTACGTACCTCTATACATTAACCATTATTAAACCCATACGGCACACCAACTTCGCCCAGACGGTCTAATAAAAAGAATTAGCTTGCACTTGAAAGGTTAACAGCACCTAGGGGCGCGACATTTTGATAAAATCGCCATTTTGAATTGCCTGTCACCCCTTTTAATGTTAGAGAGAGCACACTGCAAACATTTAGTTGGCCGATAGTTTGTTTGGGCTCATAAATCAGTATGAAGATGAATGGTAGTACGCACGTCACAACGATCAGGTATTTGGACGGTATCAAACCGTATAAAAACTTTGATTATTATCAAGTTGGCAATGCTGCCAGCCTCTTGGTTACGCTCCCGGCGAGCAGCGAAGATAAGTATTTTGATGCTTTATCTATAGATACTAATATTATAAAGCTGAAGCGGTTTCACCCGCATCCCGTGGGAACCTCGGCAAGGACCCGGATAAAAAGTAGCCTATAGCCTTCCTCGATAAATGGGCTATCTAACACTGAAAGAAATTTTCAAATCGGACCAGTAGTTCCTGAGATTAGCGCGTTCAAACAAACAAACAAACAAACAAACTCTTCAGCTTTATAATATTACAATAGATAATAATGTAAATATTTCAATACGTAATAAATTAATCGATCAACCAAAAAAAATACTGTTTTCTTCCATCGGGTCAACTGCCGACTGTTTAGTCTCCAGTGTGCGGGTACTGAAAGGGTCACGAGTTAATAGATTTGAACATGTTTTTAATATAGGTTTACCCTCTCCAGGGATTAGGGTAATCATTGTAAAATGTCTGCTCAGGTAGACAAAAAATGTGCTTTTTTGGGTGCAGGGTTGTTTTATATTGTTTTAGTGCATTGATTGAAAAAATATTAGATTAAACCCAGTTTTGTGAAGATTTGATCTGAAAGATTACACAAAAAACCGATCAAGTGCGAGTTGTAGGGGTCCGTAATAGTCTACAAAATAATAATATAAAAATAATTATATATAATATAATAGTCAAAAAAAGTATATAAATGTCTACGAAACGGCAAAATAAACATGTAGGTATGTTATATGCGAGCCCCTAAAATATTTATTTTATTCTAGTTTTCAAGATATGTTGATTTAGCGGTGACATACAGACAGGGGATAGCAAAGTCATAATATTAGTGCCCCGTTACGCTTTGGATACGAAACTCAAAAAAAAACTACCTACATACCTAGGTATATTACTTAGTATTAGACCATACCTTATGTTTAAAATCGATTACATATTTAAACAAACTACCAAAAATAGACTAAATGGGACCCTATAATCATTAAAAACAATTAACATTAAATACGTCAGCAATCAGTACCGAATTACCGCTTTCCCCGTCAACGGGCGCTTAACGTCAATTATCAAGTGATTACGCTACTCGACGCTAGATGTCGCTGTACGGATTAACGTCCATAGGGACTTGTTAGGGCGTACAAGTACCAGTAAGAGTAACTCGATACGAAATCTATACTTTAATATAGTAAAGCTGAAGAGTTTGTTTGCTTGATTTCTTTCAGTGTTAGATAGCCCATTTATCGAAGAAGGTTAAAGTTTTCTTTTTATCCAGGTGCGCGGCGTTGATCCCACAGGATACGGGTGAAATTGCTGGCGGAAGCTTATTAAATGTATAAATCAGAATTAGACTGCGCGTTAGATATAGCTAAATATTGCATTCTAAAAAAATCATTAACAAAACAAGAAATCCCAAAAATAGATTAAAACAGAATTACCGCTTTCCCCATCAACGGGCGCTTAACGTCAATTATCAAGTGATTACACTACTCGACGCTAGATGTCGCTGTACGGATTAACGTCCATAGGGACTTGTTAGGACGTACCACGAAGGAAAGAAATAGCCGAGATGCCATAAGGAAGGTAGGTCAGGCACCTTCTTGTAGGACAAGTAGGCGTCATCATTTAGGTACTTGAACTAACAAAGCGTTCGGGTTCCTTGTCAAATCAAAATAAATGCTAAATCTGTCAATGATTGGTCTTGATTGATTACTGATTTTATTTTGAAAATACATAATGGGTGGGTTCCATAGAAGGCGTGTAAGGGCGGAGCTAGTAACATTCCTCGTCCCCCGAACACCCGCATGTTGTCGCGCTACTTTCTTTGGAGATTTTGCGTTATGACATCTCCGCTAGTCATTTTGTTCTCCATGGGGCATGCGATTGCCAACATAACTTGACCTATACACGAACTAATTTTCCTTTTTTCTATAGGTCTTTTAATACTGGATTCTATAGTTAATAAGTTTAATGGAAATTCGGTTTTTATTTTAATGAGTTAAGGTTGCTTTTTCAATGGTGGTAGTAGTAATTAGGTTTGTTTTAGACAATCTCTTCTGTTATCTACATTATCAGTGATAAAATGTTATTGATTGAGGGCGTGGAGAGAAACTAAGTGACATAAGGTTTTTGTAATGTATTTGTCGTTACTGTTTAAAGGTCAAATGATTTTGATTGAATAACGTAAGTAAGTACCTAAGACCATGGATTAAATATAAATATAACAATTATGATGATACCTAGGTGAATCCGGTGAGATTGGAAGCCAACCCCTACATAATTGGGAAAAGGCTCGGGAGATGATGGTGATTATTATGATACTAGCCGATTTCCCGCGGCCTCACCTGCGTCCCGTGGGAACTACTGCCAGTACCGGGATAAAATATAAAATAAATCAACAGTGAAATTGTTGATCATTTTTATTGTTTTACTAGGATAGTTTTTTTTTTGTGTTGTAAATATCTATGTATATAACTATGTAAATAAACAACAGTGAAATATTTTTTTCAAATCGGTTTGGTAGTTTCGGAGCCTTTGGAGCACAACAAACAAACATTTCCTCTCTATTATATAAGTATGGATTTATATATATTTTTATAAGTTGGGGTCGGCTTCCAGACTAACCGGATGCAGCTGAGTAGGTACCAGTGCTTTATAAGGAGCGACTGTCTATCTGACCTCCATAACCCAGTTACCCGGTGAGACTGGTCGTCAGACTTACTGGCTTCTGACTACCCGTAACGACTGCCAAGGATGTTCAACGACAGCCGGGACCTACAGGGGCCCGATTCTCCTAAGTTAATAATGTCAAAATTGAATAGAAATCGAATCGCAATATGATCGCAATAGCAGTTTTAATCATATCGGGCATTCTGCTACTAATATAAGACCAATCGCATTCCAACAACATTCGATTGGTTTGCGATTGGTCTGCTATTTTGGTGATTTTGGTCTATACGGTAGTTTGCTCTACAATCATATTGCAATCGTAAATCATTCGCAGACAAAATGATTCATTATTGAATGACAGAAAAGGATAAAAACTTTTATTTCAAAGAAAAAATAACGGAATGCCACATACGCCTCAATCGTAATCGAATCGTGATTGGCTCGCAGTCGAATGTGAATCGTATGTTGCTTAAGTAAAATTAGGAGAATTGGGCCCCAGTTTATCGTGTCCTCCGAAACACAGTCATTGTTGTCTAGGATAGTGAAGGGCGGGATAGTCTTTTGTTTTTGACATTCGAAAAGTGCTGATTTATCAGCCTGATTTGAATAAACGCGTTTGAGTTTGAGTATATTATATCGAAATGCTATCTCTAATCGCAATTCAACGGAAAAATATATTATAGAAATAAACTGTAAGACATTTTATAACTAAGGACAGTACATTTACACGCATAAAGAGTACAGTAGATACCTAAAAGTAATAAAATACAATATCTTATTTTCCTATATAAGTGTTAGCGTGAGTCATATCTTTTTACACCTTGATAACAAACGATAAGCGATAAGATAGAACGGCCGACATTTTGTTTTCAGTCTTCTAAACGTACTGGAGCAAGCGTATAGTGTGTTTCAACAAAGTTTTATCAAATATTGTTCATGTGTTTGTGAGATTTGGGAGAGAAAAGGTGAATAGATTTTTATTTTTGTTGATGTAAGATTTTGTAAGTTATTTTTAATGAATATATAATTTGATATATGAGTATTTCAAAGGTGCAATTCAAGTAAGGACAGAGTTACATATCTACTAAAAACTCTTATCGATAAGAGACCATTAAATTGGTACTATATAGGTGAGTATGTTAAATTATTGGAATTGCATATAAAGGTGTGTTATAATGTTATCTATAATAAGAATGGCGTCCACGGCCGATTTCGGCCACGGCGATCATTTAAGGAGATCAGCCAGCTGCGCAGGACATATTATAGTGCACGAGCATTTGCGCAGACACAAGTGCACTCCCTATTCCTTCACTCTCATAACCCGATGGGACGGCAATCCGACACGACCGGAAAGAGATCAGGCGCAGGACCGACATTTACGTGCTCTCCGATGCACGGGTGAATCAATCACCAACTTCCAGACTACGGGCTGCTTTGTGAAAGTTCAAGAAAACTCACGAAGCGATTTCGGCCCGACCCGGGAATCGAACCCGACATTTTTGTTTGTTTGTATGCATGTTTGTTTGTATTCTAAACGCCGCGAAACTATTGAACCAATTTTAATAATTCTTTCACTGCTAGGAAGATAGAATATTCCACAGTAACATCCCTACTAATATTATAAATGCGAAAGTAACTCTGTCTGTCTGTTTGTCTGTCTGTCTGTTACGCTTTCACGTCTAAACCACTGAACTGATTTTAATACAATTTGGTACAGAGATAGAGTTGACCTTGAGAAAGAACATAGGATAGTTTTTATCCCGGACTTTTGAAGAATTCTCTTGGAAACGCGTTATAACCGAACTCTACGCGGGCGAAGCCGCGGGCGGAAGCTAGTAGGCTATATTTTGTCCGGGTATCGAAAGAAATTCCCCCGGGACGAGGGTGAAACCATGGGAAAATAGCTAGCTTAACATCCCAGTGCTGCCATCTCGAATTTCGCCAAACCCGGACAAATTTAAAAAAAACCCGGACATTTGGCGTCAATCGCTTATTTTCCCCGAACGAGTACGATTTTTTTTAAACAAAATAATACATAATTTGTAATCCATTTACTATTAACATATACTTAAATTCAATGAGGTGCTTCCTTACATGAAAAGTGTCCTGGTTTTCCCCGGACACTTCTTGAAACCCAGCCCGGACGGTCCCCGGACGGCCTCCAAACGAGGACAAATCCGGGGAAACCCGGACGGATGGCAGCCCTAATCCCATAGAAACTAGATATGCCCAAAAAAATCTTGGTAAACATTTGGGTAAATATCTTTGTTTATACTTGCACAGGTACCTACTTTTTATATTTTAGGAGAAACAACGCACCTATTTAACTGTTGTGTCAATGTTATTTGTTTGACAACTACTTACTAGAGCAAAACACCTCTGACAGCCAGTTTCTTCATCAAAAGTAAAAGTCAAAGTAATGTCTAAAGTAAAAGTAACGGTCAAATTCGTTTTTTCAAGACTAAAGTAGCAGCAAAACTAATAGAAAAAAGCGAATTTGACCGTTACTTTTACTTTAGACATTACTTTGACTTTTACTTTGGCTTTTACTTTTGATGAAAAAACTGGCCGTGAATTGCTTTATTTAACTACAAATAAATGAGAATCGCTTTATAGTACTGTCTCTATGAAGAAATCTGACATTCTTTGTTGCTGTGTTTCTTATATATAGTTATCGGCACGGATATTGAGCCCTGACCTTCACCTGCGCAGAAGCGATTTATTGGTTTATTGCCTTATGTGTACAGTGCGCAAAGCGATCCCCACTCTTCCGTCGAGAGCTCAATATCCGTGCCGATAACTATACCTAATTAGTGTACATGTGAGTGTACATGTGAACAAACAAACATACAAACTAGCAAACAATCAAACTCTTCAACTTTACAATAGTAAGTACCTACCTAACTATAGAAGTTTGTTAAAAAAGGTTTCAAATAAGATTCTTTTACTTATCTGCAACACGATTTTTTTTTACAACTCTGATCTCATACATTTCCATTGAATCTGATAAAATAATTTAGAACTGAAGAACTGATAAATTGTTTATCTCCTAGATAGCCGGGAACAGTGTCTGCTAACTCGTACCTACCTATGTTTTGGTGAAATCTAGATATTGTCACTTTGTTCTTTTTGTAGAGTGTTGCAGAAACTCTTCGTATTTGTATTAAGGTAATTTTGAGAAAGGGTAATTTGTGCTAATAATATTGAAAGCTAACAAGTTAAGAGGACGAATTGGAATTTTTGGCGCCAAGGATCTCAATTTTTCTCAGTAAATACAAAACGGATCAAAATACAACTTGGTTACCTGAAAGTTCATAATATAAACCTTATTTTGTTAGACGTAGAAACATGATTAGGTAACTTTTATAACAGAGAAAAATATATCAAACATACCTCTTTTTAAAAAGAGATTCACATATTATGGGCAAACGGGACCGATTTAAGCCTCTTAACTTTTTTAGTAGTTGAGTATATACATAATCTTTAAAATTGTAGAAGGAATTTTTATCAAATTATCATTTCTAAATAATAAAATTACAAAACCGTTTTGTCGCTTACGACTTTTAGTTATAAGCTAGCGCGCGTATTGTTATCCTCGCCCCGCTCAGACGCTCCGACCCCTTTTGGCGCCTTAGATGCGCGTGCCGGTTATGGAATTATTGTTGACCAATTCGTCGCCTTAAGTAGTTTTTTTTTTTACTACGTGATCGGTTTGAAAAGTCTTTCAGGGTTAAATAGACCATTTCTCAATTTTTTGCCGGGTTATGGAAAGCGGTTCTCCCGGGTAGTGGGTGAAACCGCTGGTGGAAGTTGGTATGCCTATAACTTGAAACCTACCAACAAATCAAAACCGTGTTAAAACAACCTCTTATTCTATTCATAAGTGTTGTTTGTAAGTGGTATAAAAATTAAATATAAACATTAAAAGAATACAAGAATAATATCTATTTAAATATAAGTAAATGTTAGCCAAAAGACTGCCGTGACCACAGAATAATGAGCTTTGACTTTGCTGAAACGGTAGATAGGGTAAATACGCCAAATGTCGGCCCCCTTAGCGATTTTCTGACTGCGGTTCGCTATAGCACCGTCAGTTTCCAACGAAAGAAGTTTCTGATGCGTTTTTGGATAGTTTGATTAATCTATTTCATGTTTATAGGCATAAGATTGATATTTCTACGAAAAGAAAAAAGTAATAAGGCTTAGATGCGTCGAGAACAGAAAAACCCTAAAGTCGGCCATTCACGGCCCAAGGTCGGTCGCGTTTTTTCCAAATGTCGGCCGGGTATAGGGTGTTTTAAATTAAGGTGGTGACAAATATTATTAACATGATTTATTTTGGCAGAATTCTAATATAATACTAAGTATACATTTGTAATTGTATTTGTTTAATAGTAAAATATTTTTTTGTTTCCCCTAAACAAAAAAAGTCGTATTCACGACCAACCATTTATATTTTTTAAGCTAATAAGAACGGTTTAATAGATAGCAAATCCCAAACCATAAAGCTACCATAAACATGCCTACAATACTGTCAACTCCTACATTTAAACTTAACTTCTTTACAATATAATAAATTATAATAAATAAATAATTTCATTTTGAGAAAATGAAAAAATATAAAAGTATTTTTTCATCAGCCTGTATAGTTGCGCTTGAGTTCGAGGCTGGTCGACATTACGATTATTTACGATCTTTAATGTTTCTAATGTCGGCCCCTATTTCTTGTACCTTATTTCTCGAGATTCGACTAATATCACCCCGGCCGTTATTTGGCTATTAAACGTAAAATAGATCTATTTGCCTATAAGCTTTGCAAATTCTCTTGTTAAGCCAACGGAATTAGTACAATAGGAATTTATAAAATAGACTGCATTTACTTTAAGTCGGCCACGGCCGAGAATACGGTTTTAAGTCAAAACTGTTGTCCTAATGGCGGCCTCCTATTTTTCCTTGAAAAATATACGCAAAACGCTGAAAAAACTATCTTAAAATATAGTAAAAATAACCCATTAGTGATAATCAAGCTTAAAACAAGAATAAATAAATGTTTTATCGTTCTAATATCAATCCCCAAAATGTGAGTATTCACTTCGAGTAAGCTACTTTACATGCGAATTTGATGTTTCAACGGCGCAATCGCTACTGACGCTCAGTATGAGAAGAGTAAGTGACAGAATCGGATAGTAACGATTTGTACGTATAGAGTATAAACCAAGGTTTCAATTCGAGGAGCAAAACTGACACTTAATTACCTTTTGAATGAATGCAAGCTGAAAATGTACAGACGGCCGAAGTTTGGGGGGAGGCCGACATTTGGCATATTTACCCTACGTTTGTTATTATAGTAGCTACTTTATATCGTGAATAGATACATGTTATTTTAACGTAATCTGTAGCATGATGTTACCTACACACTTACGACATTTATTCACCGATATTTTCTTTGTTTTTCACAGGAAAATGGGAGGGCGCGTGGTAACGTCTGTCATTTTTGCGCTCCTAGCGATTGGCGTGAACTGTCAAAATGAAAGTAAGTAGCGCCATCTAGTAGCCAATAGAGCAAAACATTTGATTTTATTTAAGTGAAGTAAATGTTTCACTTGTTTAAATTATTTATTTAAATATAAATAATGTAAAGGAATTGTATAATTTCATGAAATGTAAATTATGTAACAATGATGCTAACTTAAAACAGCGCCATCTAGTATCGAATAGCGTTACTAATCGAAATACTTTTGCAGCAACGGTCAAGCCAGAGTCAAATGCAGTTGCAAACAATAATATTTGCAAACTTTGCAAATGTGCAGACAATAAGGTAGACTGTGTCGATCAGGGCATTGCGACATTCTTCACCACAGTCGAATGGGAAGGTAAGTTAGTATTTAATTCAAACCCAAGCCCCGTTCCTATAAAAAGAACCGATTCATTTTGCTCATAGATATATGTATATAGTCTAATAAAATTAACTTCGAAAGTCCGTAATGTAATCAAATCTTTACCTACACCAAGCAAAAGTGTTCAGAAAAAAATAAGTTTATGTCGACTGGCGAAAAATTTTAAACCGAAATGATGTGCGTTCACCATAACATGGGTACCTAATCATCATCTGTCTAGCCTTTTCCCACCTACAATCAAAGATGTTCAAATGACAGCTAAGATCCATCCACAAATTATCTTGCCTTCCGAAACACGGTCATCATGACAAGATGGTTATCCATTCAAGGAACGACCGCGCCAAGCGTTGCTTAACCGTATGATTATCACGAGCTCTATCCGTATGATTATTGATATTCACGAGCTCTCGCCTCACCATAAAATGCTTTAAAAAATTCCAGGTCTCATCGACTTCAAACCCGAAGTGGTAAACCTTAGCGAGAACCGTTTCACCAACATCACCATGATAGCTGACCTGACGATTGAAGTCCTCAACCTGTCCAGGTGTAGCATAGAGTTCATTGAAAACGCCAGCTTTAGAGACCTGCAAGAAATGAGGGTTCTAGACTTGAGCTACAACAAGTTGACAACTGAGAAACTGAGCCCCCATGCTTTTGAGGTAAGGTCCCAACCCCAAATTATATGTAGATCACAGAAATCTCCCAGTTTCTTCTGACACAAAGAAGATATGAGCGTTAATCCCCACGATTGCTCAAGGGGAATTAACGATATTGATTTCTGACACTTACGCGAAAATTAGACATTTAAATAAAACTGCTTTTACGGATTTTATCGCGGTTATATTGATATTATTTAATCCCGACGTTTCGGATTCCTTACAGCATCCAGGGTCACATGCAGACAATAAATAATATCAATCATACCCGCGATAAAATGCGTAAAAGTAGTTTTATTTAAAAACCTTAAGGTTCAGTTTTCCTCAAGATGTTTGCCATTGATGTCCAAGACATGCCAAAACAGTACAGTTTAATAAATAATTTGTTTTTTTTCAGGGTCGTTTCGCTCCTGAAGAGTATGAGCCTCTAGCTTCCATGAGAGTCCTTAATTTGGCCTACAACGACCTTCACTCGCTTCATCAGGACTTGTTTGAGCATTTACCAGAATTGGAAGAGTTGGATTTGAGTGGAAACCCCTTCACAACTATTGATCATGTCACTTTGATTGCCATTTCAAGTCTGCCTATGTTGAAGGTTAGTGACATCTGGTGTTGAGTAGCGGTAAACTTAAAATGTTTGTGAAAAAGATCAGTAGTAGCAATAAAAAGATCGGTACATATTTATTATAAAATAATTACAGTGTTTTAATAAAGATATTATTTTGGAATATAGATTGATTGTTAGTCGACAATATTTAAAGAGATTTTAAGGACAGATAATTTCAACTAACCAGCCCATTAACATGATAATTATGCTAAATTAAATATATGTTTTTTGAATAAAAAATATAATTACTTCATTTACAATACTTTTGTGTTAATTAAAACATAAAATATAAAACCACCAAACAGAGATCACGCTACTCACCAACAGATGACGCTGTCACCAACTTTAAAATATACCTTTCCAGTCGTTAAGAATGCGTTCCTGCCAACTCGCAGAGATACCAAGCAAGTTCCTCCACACCCCTCGTTATTTGGAGCGCCTGGACATCAGCGACAACCGTCTGTCTGCCGTTCCTCAAGAGCTGGATGAAGCCAAGAACTTGGTCTACTTGAATTTGAACCAAAACCCTATTATTGAACTGGATATGACGTCGGAAGATTATCCGTAAGTATCTTAAGTGGAAACTATTCATTTGAATTAAAATTTGCGATTTGCAAAACCCATCAGAATACCGTTCAATATTTTTTGACTTTATCGGTGACAGATAGATCTTAGACGTGATGGATTATCCTGGTGTTCCAGTCTAAATAGATGCAGCTGAGTACCAGAGTTTTACGTGAAGATACTGCCTATCTGACCCCTTCAGGGCAGTTACCTACCTACGCCTTAGTATGACTTATGTCAGATTTTCTGACTACTCGTGTAACGACTGTCAAATGACAACCGGGATCCACCAACTTATCGTGCTTTCCGAAACACGCACACCCAACCACGGACCAACAGCATATCTATCTATACTAATCTATACTAATATTATAAAGCTGAAGAGTTTGTTTGTTTGTTTGTTTGAACGCGCTAATCTCAGGAACTACTGGTCCGATTTGAAAATTTCTTTCGGTGTTAGATAGCCCATTTATCGAGGAAGGCTATAGGCTACTTTTTATCCCGGTACGGGAAGTAGTTCCCACGGGATGCGGGTGAAACCGCTGGCAGAAGCTAGTCATTTATGTTTAAAATCCTTTCTCAATTCCAGTGGCTTCCCCCGTCTCCGGAAACTCCAAGAGCTTCACATGTGCAATATGCCCAAACTCCGTCGTATTGGCATGGGAGCCCTCGCAGGACTGGAGTCAGTTCAGAAGCTGCACATCAGCTTCAACCCTTCTCTTAGTGAGATCGACCCTAAGGCTTTAGCTAGGCCTGATGATATTGGTGAAACTTACGACTGGCCTGCTGTTAAAGAGGTGAGTTTTTGTTTCCAATTTTTTTCAGCAAATGTTTGAAAAATAAAAATAGCCGTGGTTGAGTTACGTTTCTACTTATTGAATAGTTTTGTACCTAAATCTCTGTTTGTCAGCAACATAAAGTAGGTGCAAACTTGGTTTCGACCAAGTCCCGGGAGAACCAATTTCCGCAACTAAGTGCAAAAGCACTTAGTACAGTACATATATATAGGCTACATACTTTTATGTAGCCTATATCCATTCTCAGGCTCTAGACTATTTGTGTTTCAAAACATTATTTAAATCGGTATGTAGGCAGTTTTGGCATGAAAGTGCTACAGACATACATACATAGATAGCTAGTGTGGCATCTATACTAATATTATAAAGCTGAAGAGTTTGTTTGTTTGTTTGAACGCGCTAATCTCAGGAACTACTGGTCCGATTTGAAAAATTCTTTCAGTGTTAGATAGCCCATTTATCGAGGAAGGCTATAGGCTACTTTTTATCCGGGTTCGTGTAGAGGTTCCCACGGGATGCGGGTGAAACCGCTGGCAGAAGCTAGTTTATAATAAGTAAGAATTTCAATAAGTAACCAAGTACGAATAGAAAAAATCTACCTGAATTTAAACCCTTAACTAACCCAAAGAAAGAAACTTTGAAGATACCTAAAATACATTATCATAAAAACCACCTATTTCTATTTACAGTTGTACCTAAAATCCAATAACCTATCTGACGTGGATTCCCGCCTGATCTCTCGCTGGGACCTGTTGGAGAAGGTGGATGTGTCCGACAATCCTTACCTCTGCGACTGTTCCACTCAATGGATGGTTGATATCCTCACTCCGGTTGTGGAGACCAAGGGAGGAAATGCTTCTACCATGGTGTAAGTATTATAAAGGTCAAAGTCAAAGCATTTATCATCATCATCCTCCTGCCCCTATCCCAATTTTTATTTGGAGTCGGCGCAGCATGTTTTCTCCTTCCATACTCTTCTGTCTGCCGTCATCTCGCAAGTAACATTCTTTCTTACCATATCTACTTTCACACAATCCGTCCATCGTTTCTTTGGTCGTCCTCTTTCCCTATTTTATCGTATAAACTTTTATCGTTTGTTGCTTGTACCCTGAAGGCTCCGAAAATACTGAACCGATTTGAAAAAATATTTCACTGGTGGAAAGCAACACTCTTCCCAACAGCTAGTGTATAATATAATGATATCTATAGTACTATTTGCTACATAATATAACTGGCTTTTGCCCGCGACTTCGTTCGCGTGGAATAGTGACTTCCGGTAGATTTTTGGTTTGACCAATAGATGGCGCTTTATGTCCGGAATAAATTTTGTTTTTATTTTTATTTTTTTTTTGTAATAAAAACTATCCTATGTCCTTTCTCAAGTTCCAACCTATATCTGTACTAAATATCCCACAAATCGGTTCAGTAGTTTAGGCGTGAAGAAAAGACACACAGACAGACAGACAGAGTTACTTTCACGTTTATAATATTAGTTAGGATTAGGATGAGATGACGACAGATAGAAGACTGTGAACACATGCTGCGCCGACCCCAAAGCAAATTGGGATAAGAGCAGAAGGATGATGATGATGATATAAATCATCCTCATCCTCCGAGCCTGTTTGCCAACTATGTTGGGGTCGGCTTCCAGTCTAACCGGATTCAGCTGAGTACCAGTGCTTTACAAGAAGCGACTGCCTATCTGACCTCCTCAACCCAGTTACCCGGGCAACCCAATACTCCTTGGTTAGATGATATAATATAAATATATGATATTTTATTTCAGATGCCAGGAACCTATAGAGATGCGAGGCTACACGATGAAGCACCTTCATGAGATACACCGCACGATGCGTTGTGTCGATAAGTATGGTCACAGGCCCGAGAAAGACGGTGCTATATTGCTTGGAACTCTTATTGGTTAGTATAATTTTATTACCCGATTGATTCGCCCGTACATCGGAGAGCACGTAAATGTCAGTCCTGAGCCTGATCTCTTTCTGGTCGTGTCGGATTACCGTCCCATCGGGTTATGAGAGTGAAGGAATAGGGAGTGCACCTGTGTCTGCGCAAATGCTTGTGCACTACCTCTATAATATGTCCTGCGCAGCTGGCTGATCTCCTTAAACGAGAACAACCGCCGTGACCGAAATCGGCCGTGGACGCCATTATTATTTAATTTTATTACCATCAATCCTTACCGATATCGTAAATAGACTACATTCAAACAAAAAAAAGATTACCTATGTGAAAAGTCAAATAATGGGTCTTAAAAAAGAGCCTAAGTACAAAAAACTTGTAAGATAAAACTTTTTAAAAGAAATACTTTTCTCATAATCTGCCTAGCTTTTTCCCAACTATTTTGGTGTCGGTTGGCTGCAGTTGAGTACCAGTGTTTTACAAGGAGCGACTGCCTACCTGACCTCTACCCAGTGTCTGGCTTTTGACTACCCGTAACGACCTCCTAAGATGTTCAAGTGACAGCTGGGACCTATCAATTCAACGTGCCTTCTTAGAAACTGATTTTTACCAAAAGTATAGTTATCGGCACGGATATTGAGTCCTGACCTTCACCAGCGCAGAAGCGATTTATTGGTTTATTGCCTTATGTGTACAGTGCGCAAAGCGATCCCCACTCTTCCGCCGAGAGCTCAATATCCGTGCCGTTTTTGATGCCGTTTTCAGCATACTATTTATCACGCCTAGAAGGAGATTTTACGCATAAATTGAATATTAAAGTTCCTTCTATATCTATACTAATACTAGCTTTTGCCCGCGACTTCGTTCGCATGGAATAGTGACTTACGGCATGTTTTTGGTTTGTACCAATAGATGGCGCTATATGTCCGGAATAAATTTTATTTTATTTTTTTTTTTTTTTTTTTTAATAAAAACTATCCTATGTCCTTTTTCAAGTTCCAAACTATGTCTGTACCAAATTTCACACAAATCGGTTCAGTAGTTTAGGCGTGAAGAAAAGACAGACAGACAGACAGACAGACAGACAGACAGACAGACAGACAGACAGAGTTACTTTCACATTTATAATATTAGTTAGGATTATAAAACTGAAGAGTTTGTTTGTTTGAACGCGCTAATCTCAGGTCCGATTTGAAAATTTCTTTCAGTGTTAGATAGCCCATTTATCGAGGAAGGCTATAGGCTACTTTTT
This sequence comes from Helicoverpa assulta, assembly GCA_963856015.1. Taxonomy (NCBI): domain Eukaryota; kingdom Metazoa; phylum Arthropoda; class Insecta; order Lepidoptera; family Noctuidae; genus Helicoverpa; species Helicoverpa assulta. Next base: position 1,954,504 of record CAWLCW010000003.1, read on the forward strand.
ATCCCGGTACGGGAAGTAGTTCCCACGGGATTCGGGTGAAACCGCTGGCAGAAGCTAGTCTTCTAATAAATTTATTTATTTTCTTTCAGGTGTTTTGTTAGCAGTACCTATAATGTTGAGTTTGATGCTACTATGGCGTCACGGGTACTTCGCCTGGCTAGGACTTCGCCCCCCTGTGGACGTGTCCCGCGCTTTCTATAAGAGGGCACCCGCTGATGATAGCTACTAAACAGTTAAGGAAACTGGCTGATTGTAAATTCATAATTTTTTAGTTGTAGGCAAACGTTTTGTCGCTATTGAGATATAGCTAAACGTATTTTTTTTCTAACTTTTTTTTTTATTCTTCCTATGAATAATGATGAATTTATTTACAAATAACTTTTTACATAATCTTAATAATGAATAGGTATACAGGAATGAATTTTAAGCAATGCAAAAAAAAAGTTAGGTATTATCAAAATTGTACTGCCATTTTTTTTTATAACATGAAACCTCATAAAATCTAGTTTTTGAAAGTCGGTAAAGAATGATTAAATATTTCATAATGGTTTTTAAGAAATATTTTGTCTTCATAAGTTGTCAGTCAATCAGTCAGTCAGTCAGTCAGTAGATTCGTGAGATATCATAATTTTGTGATAATCTTAGAGTCAGTTTAGGTTAGTTTAACATTTTTTTGTATGTTAAGTTTTAACGTTAAGAGTTTATTAAAAGTATTTTTTATGACGTAAGAATATGTGTTGGTTTTTATTTTCCCCTGATTTGCATATCTACTGTAAGGCTCTAGACAGACAGACTGCAATCCAACTGCAAATTTGCAGTTCGGATGCAGTTTAAATGCAGTTGACACGACTGCAATAGAACTGCAAACCAACCGCGCAGTCCGATTGCAGTTGGGATGCAGTCGGCGTGCAGTCGTGTTCTGAAGTTGATTTGCAGTTCTATTGCAGTCGTGTCAACTGCATTAAAACTGCCCTTGAACTGCAAATTGCAGTCGGAGTGCAGTCGAAATGCAGTCCGTCTGTCTAGAGCCTTAGGAAACTATACAAACTACGCGAAATATTGGCGAGCTAAACTATGGGGTTCACACCGAAAACTACGGACAGACGAGCGACGGGCGGAACTTTTGAAGAAACCCATATAAAAGTGACGAATTATAAAAACATCTAGCTGTTTCGAGTGGATGAAAACCCACAGGAATTTCCTTCCGTACGTAAAAATATTACCTAAGATGTTATTCTGAAACAGGGAAGCTTTCCAATAGTGTAAGTATTTTACAAATTGGTTTATGAGTTTACTCATAAATATGTAGAAACTCATGTAGATACAAAAAAGTAAATACTATCACATTGGTTTCGAAAAACAATTAATGTGCCTTGTTGGCCGACTCTGAAACAAATGACAACTTCAGCACCAAAAAAGGCATTACTTTACGGTCAATCCACGCACCGACCGCGTTACTTAGATAACGTGTTACGTAATCACGCGCTCCTCTATTGTACAGATTTCTAAATAATTCTGATGATTCAAATTCCATATAAATCGATTACGTAAATGTACTGACAGTTCCGGTTTTAATAGGAGATTTCATATCTTATCATGTACCTAATACTGTGTTTGGTATAAAGATAGTCGTTTGCCGTGGTTTTACTTGCCTTATTAAGCTGAAGAGTTTGTTTGTTTGTTTGTTTGAACGCGCTAATCTCAGGAACTGCTGGTCCGATTTGAAAATTTCTTTCAGTCTTAGATAGCCCATTTATGGAGGAAGGCTATAGGCTACTTTTTATCCCGGTACGGGAAGTAGTTCCCACGGGATGCGGGTGAAACCGCTGGCAGAAGCTAAGTAGTATATATAATATATATATTTTATATAAATACCTACATATTACTAGGTGGACTATTCCTACTTAGTGATAAATTATGGAAAACATTGATAACTATGCCTTTCCTAAATCAAACTGAAAAATCCTGAAGTTTTCACAAACACTATTTCGAATGTAGATAGGTACCTATGTTCTTGCATCTCGCTTGTTATTGACTTTATTTTGAACAATATTGTTAACATTAGGGCGCGGGTTCGATTCCAGGTCAGGCAAGTACCAATGCAACTTTTCTAAGTTTGTATGTACTTTCTAAGTATATCTTAGACACCAATGACTGTGTTTCGGATGGCACGTTAAACTGTAGGTCCCGGCTGTCATTGAACATCCTTGGCAGTCGTTACGGGTAGTCAGAAGCCAGTAAGTCTGACACCAGTCTAACCAAGGAGTATTGGGTTGCCCGGGTAACTGCGTTGAGGGGGTCAGATAGGGCAGTCGCTCCTTGTAAAGCACTGTTACTCAGCTACATCCGGTTAGACTGGAAGCCGACCCCAACATAGTTGGGAAAAAGGCGCGGAGGACCTACATATTACTAGGTGTTCCGCGCGGTTTTGACGCCCGTAAACGGATAAAATGTAGCTTATGTTACTCGGGGGTAATGTAACTTCACAACAGTGAAAGAATTTTTCAAAACGGTTCAATAATTTTAGAGCTTTTACCCTACAAACAGACAGCAAAATGTTTCCTTTTTAATCGTACATATATTATACATTATACATTATACATTTATACATTTATACATTATACATTATACATTATACATTATACATTATACATTATACATTATACATTTATACATATATTATAAACGTGAATGTTTGTGAGAATGTATGGATGTATGTTTGTTATTCAATCACGCAAAAACGGCTGGACCGATTTGGTTGAAATTTGGTATGTAGATAGGTTATACCCTGGATTAACACATAGGCTACTTTTTATCCCGGTCAACAGGGATAAACCGTATTTTATTAATATTTTGTTAAATTAGTATAGACGGCCTCTTTTGAGTTTTGCTGTTTCTTTTTCTGAATCCTGTATTTTTTTTGTTTTTAGGGATCCGTACCCAAAGGATAAAACGGGACTCTATTGTTTTCGCTCCTCTGTCTGTCCGTCCGTCCTTCCGTCTGTCTGTCCGTCCGTCTGTCACCAGGCTGCATCTAAGGAACCGTGATAGTTAGAGAGCTAAAATTTTCACAGACGATGTATTTTTATTGCCGCTATAACAACAAATACTGAAAACTAGAATGTAATAAATATTTTGGGGGGCTCTGATACAACAAACGTGATTTTTTTGTCCGATTTATAAATAATGGTACGGAACCCTTCGTGCGCGAGTTCGACTCGCACTTGGCCGGTTTTTTTGATTTGTACGCAGGTTTCTATCCTTTTATCATGGATGCTGTCATAGATTTAGAAACCCACTACCGTTTGATAGATAGGCAATACGTGACACATAATTTTATGCGATAAGAGTCCAAAAACTGACCACTGTAGAGGCATGTAGCTGGCCCCCGAATGTGTTGAAGACAAATTTTAGTAACAAAACAAGCGATACTTTGAAAAATGGTTAACATTTTCTATGAATTGATTCCAAAAATTAAGAAACGCTATAAATACTAATACGTAACTCTAAATACTATAACTTCTACATAAAAAAGTGTGTTTCGTTTTTGGCTTCACCAGAAATCACATAATGGTCGATCTATCTACTGTTATCTATATCTATTGACAAATATGGCTATCATACTGCGCTTTGTCTGTCAGGGCCATTGGAATTTAACGAAATTCTCCATAATCCGAATTTTGCGGATATATGTTGTCGATTCAAAATCAATATTTCTTTATGTTTTGTTATTCATACCTATAAGGTTTCGATCGAGTCTACCGCACTCCTTGACAAAATCTTACTTTATATTATAAAAAATGTCAAAGTTTGTATGTATGGATATATGTTTGTTATTCAATCACGCAAAAACGGCTAGACAGATTTGATTGTTTTTTTTATTGAGATAGGTGGTACTCTGGATTATAGGCTACTTTTTATCCCGGTCAACAGGGGTAAAATTATTCAGCCACGGTCAAAGCGGCTCCATCTGTGGTATATAAAATACAACAAATTTGACAAAGCGGCAAGGTGGAAAGACATTAGCGGAACAATAATTATCATTTAAAGTCATAGATGGAGTTGTGCATTTTTTCATAAAAAAAATTGAGCTGGGGTTTTATTTTAGCTTATCTTCCATTAATGTGAAGGCTGAAAAGCAACTTACGTTAAATTAGTAGTAGTAAGTAAACCATAAATATTTTTTTCAAAACATGTAACGCTTATGGATCCTAGAAGAAAGGAGAAAAATTTGTCTTTCGCAAGCGCTGCTAAGCGTGAGTTAAGGTAAGTTTCTGTAGCTTTAGAAACAAGCCTAGGCACAAAGTGTAGATAGAAATACCCCTTTATCGCGCCTGAAAACGTACAAATTACGCGTCGCATACCAAAGACAAACTTGCTTTCATCTTCTGATCCTGATACACTGTTCACGATTACGAACAGTCACAGTCAGACCCGAGCTGAGTCTAAAAAAACACCTTTTATATATCTACGTTTACATCATTGATATCATTCAGTTACAAAGACAGAATTGCTATAAAACGTGTTTTCGCTAAATGTACTATTATTTTTTGAAAACATACCTATATTCCCAACTCTGATCTCATGGAGATGGCGCCCGGCTATCACCACTGTGTGGACTGTACGAACTATCGTACCCGGCCCTGATTCAAGCTGTCTGGGGTGAGAAGAAATGGGGTGACAAAGAATGAGGCGGCGGAACGACTGAAAGTTCCCACCTCTCATCTCAGCCACTGCGGTAAGACACCACGAGAGCTGGGTGTTGAGAGACGACTCCTGGCCACCATAGGCGTGGGAGATTAGTTTTGAGTTGGTCGTTGACCATCCGGGTCCTAGGAGACCCGTGTCTAACAGGCCCGTGTCAGCGATGCGCGTTATTTCACGTGCCCCTTTAGGAGATTAAGCAAACCCCAGTGAGGCCCACCAGGACCAAAGCCTAACACTCCCTCACGCTGCACCCATAGCCGGACCAGTGCAATCACATTGTCACTGACAGAAGACTGCATTCTCTAATGAACAAGTCAAACTGATGGCTGAGAATTACGTAACTTTCCAGGATGCCATGCAACGTGTTGCAAATGCCCAGGCCTTTGAAAGCTTGGTAATTGTTTTCTCCACCTTCACAAAAACACATAGGAAGTGGTAAAGGGCGGGTCTTTTGTCTTTGACGTTCGAAAAGTGCTGATTTATCAGCCTAATTTGAATAAACGTTTAAGAGTTTTTTTCACTTGAGTTTTATGGTACATGAACAAATTAGAATAGTAATGAATTAGTTTTGGTCGCGGGGACTTGGTCGTCTTCATTACGTATTTACCAACTCTTAGTGGTCATCATGCACTCCCGCTCTCTAACAATATTTGAAGGATCAACAAGATTGTTTTAATTAGTTTTATTGACTACGCTACTATAGCTCGCTGTCGAATCTTTTTACATCAATTCTGGAGAAGCTACATAATTATTAGTGTGAACACAGCCTTATGTTTCTTCTGATCTGCTGGCTCCACCAAGAAGTGACAAATTGCGAGCGCACATTTTGAAAAAAGGACTGCAGGCTTCAAGTACGAACACATTTCTTTTTTAACGATGACGTCAAAAATCATCAAATGACCCCTCCCGCTGTGGGTTAGCAGCGGTGAGGGTGTGTCAGACTCTTACTGACTTAAAAACCGTCGTGTTCCGTCGTAGGCTTTTTATGCACCAGGGCCGCGGTAACTCTTTCGAACAATCATCCCGCAGCCCCGGCAGACCTTGGCCCTGCTGGGCCCCACTGGGGTTCAAGTACATGAATTGGACTCTCACAGATAATGGCCTGTTCGTGAACTAATTCAAACATTTCGGTGGAATCCCAACTTACCATAGTGAATGAGTGCACAGAAAATCCTCAAGTGTTACCCCCTGTAGTGAAACTATGTGCCTGCCTAATGACATCCACCCAGCTATTTCCCAATTATGTGGCTGTTGACTTCCGGTCAAACCGAATCTGTTTGAGTACCAATATTTTACTTGGAGTGACTACCTTCATATATGATCCCCTCAACCCAGTGAACTAGACACCACGTTATCCATGGTAAGACTGTTTGACAGACTTTCTGGCTTCTGATAAGTCGCAGTTGCTGCAGAAAATGTGCAAATGGCAGCTTTATCAGACCTTTGTATGCTGTGAGAAATACTTACGCCCCATACGTAATCATTTTCCAAATCGGTTGACTAGGTCCAGAGATTTCCACAAAGTCACAAACTTTACTTCTTTCATTTAAATATAAATGGTCACACGTGAGAGACGACGGCAGATAGAAGAGTATTGAAGGAGAAAACATAATAACGACCCCAAATAAAATTGGGATAAGGGCAGGGGATGATGATGATGATCAATGGCCGCACATACATATACCTACACACAATACACCTACGAGATAAATAGTATTTTGACAATTCTATATTGCCCACGCAGACGAAATCGCGGGCAACAGCTAGTATTATATATTACTATAGATTTGTATTTATCTATACTAATATTATAAAGACGAAAACTTTGTTTGTTTGTTTGTAATGGATAAACTCAAAAACTACTGGACCGATTTTAAATATCCTTTCACCATTAGAAAGCTATATTATCTGCGAGTAACATAGGCTATATTTTATCCCGGTGCGGGCAGTAGCTCCCTCGGGACACGGGTGAAACCGCGGGAAAACGGCTAGTGTGTTATATCTACAGAAATAGGCAGACATGTTATGTAGATTTATCAATAAATCATTTTGCTACTGGCACGTGTAAGAAGTAAATACTTCCTAGCTGATATATCTATATCTACCTACTTCTTAATAATTATAAATCCCAATATCTGTTTGTCAAACTGTTTGTCAAACTTTGAAAATGAAAGCAACAAATTGTAGATGGGGCGATAACCCAACTGAGTACCAGTGTACTAAATGGAGACACTGCCTATCTGATATCGTCAACCGTCAACAACGTTACAGGAGCAACCCGACAGCCTTTGGTAAGACTGGCTGTCAGGGTTTCTGGATTCTGACTACCTGTAACGACTGCCAAAGATGTTCAAATGACAGCTGGGATCCACCATCCCGAAACACGGAGGAACTCGTCATGACAAGTTGGTCACCCATCCACGGACCGACCGCGCGATGTGTTGCTAAACTTTACAATCGAGCCCCTACAGGTAGGCTTGCCAACATTTCATCAGCGAAATATAGTATTTTCCAAAATAAGGGTATAAAAAATATAGTACATTCAAAAAATATACAGTATTTCATGGAAAAAGCCTCTCAACAGTTAAAAGTTACTGTAAAGGCGCATTTTTTTGTGAAGGATTTGTTTGTTAGATTTCGTTGGAAAAATATAGTATTTTTGCGTACTATATATTTTTTAAACAGTATATAGTACCCAGAGCCGAAATATAGTACAATACTATATATTATAGTACGGTTGGCAACCCTACCTACAGGGTCAAGCCACTGCAGTATATTATACTAGCTTCTGCCAGCGGTTTCACCCGCATCCCGTGGGAACTACTTCCCGTACCGGGATAAAAAGCCTATAGCCTTCTTCGATAAATGGGCTATCTAACACTGAAAGAAATTTTCAAATCGGACCAGTAGTTCCTGAGATTAGCGCGTTCAAACAAACAAACTCTTCAGCTTTATAATATTATAGTATAGATATACCTACTATATGTATATCAATGAAGTAGGTATTTGTGTATGTTTATCATAATTTACAGATTTTTATAAATTCGTGTGGTTTTATCTTGAGATAAGCTATCGTCTCTGCAAAGATTTGGTGTGGTTGCAGAAAGGTATATTCTTTGGTTTTCGACTTTTCAGGTACCTACATTCTAAATATTTTAAGGCTTTGTAAAGAATTGTAATATTTTTTTAACATAAAAGTTTTGTTAATGGTGCTTCATAATCGTTATTTACCTCTAGAAAATGCAAAAGTATCTCTGTTTGTTCGTCTGGCCTAGACGTCAAAAAAGTACAGGATTTTTTATTCAAGTAGAACCGCGGTGAACGTCTAGTCCAGCGGTTCCCGAATCCTTTTGGCTTCGGAACCCTTTTCGTTTCACCATTTTTCGGCGGAACCTTAGCTTAAGTAAGAAGTAAACTAAAGACGTAAATACACTTAGGTACGGCTCGTAGCGCGTGGTAGCGCACCAAATGGTTATATGGTTAGAGACATATTCAGTATACTCAGGCGTAGCATGGCTATCTGCCACACGGGCCAGAAAACAATTTAGCCTTGACTTTGTGTATTATGTGAATAGTTTTCAGTTTGAAGACTGACAAAGTAAACGCAAAAAGAAATAGATTGGGTTTGTACAGGTGCGAGGCGAGCGAGCGCGATTTTTTTTAACTAAAAGAAGAAGTTCCAAGCACCCGCTAGCATTGAAAGACATTCAGTGGTATCCGGTATCGCGAGCGAAGCGAGCGCGAATTTTTTTTTAGTTTAAGTACCTACACAAAATAAACAAAACCACTGTAAATTAATAAGGTCTCAAAAAGTACAATATCCACACAAAAAAGCAAATGCAAATGAATAAGCAGCTAGCGAAGAAAGCGCTATTGCTTTTTCTGAACCAGAGGAATAAAAAATAAACATCAAGGGAAACCTCGACGGAAGAGCGTGAATTTTTATACTTGAGCAATTAAACGAACAGAAAAGCATCACACGTAACATGGAGTCGCGAGCGAAGCGAGCGCGAAATTTTCGGATTTGCGGAGGTGCAAAAATTGGAAATATTGTCACACTTTGATTCATGGTAAAAATAGCCACTGGAAATACTCGTATGCCGTGTCATTTCACGTCCTGTCAAATGTATGAAAACGTATAATCCTGGCTATGAAGTAAGCCTAAAAAATGCGGTGATTTTTGGCCGACTCGCTACCTAGTTTTGCCGATTGCCGAAAACCTGGAGGTATTAAGTTAATCTACAATTTGTAAAAAACGGAATTAAATTATCTGCTGCCGTGGCCTTAACCCGCCACTTGTCGCGAAAGTACGAGACTTACACTCCCGAGTGGTACCCACCTACATGGTGCCTAAATGGAATTTTGGAATGCAACATTTAAAACAGTTTAATTGAAAATGAATAATAATTAAATATTGACAAAAGTGAAACGATTTACCATACGGAAATCTTGAATTTTTTACGGAACCCCTGAGGGCCTGTCACGGAACCTCAGGGTTCCGCGGAACCCCATTTGGGAACCGCTGGTCTAGTCTGTGAAATAAGTACCTATTTTATCCTGCTATTTGACCAACAAGGAATTAGCTCCATCTATTTTCTTCCTCTTGGAGGCTGTCGTGTTTTCACGACGTAGCTTGCACTAAAGCTATAGGCATAAAACCCGCGTTTTACACAAGACACCTCTGTTTTTCTATAATCTTTGCCCCAAATATCTTGAGGTAATATCGTTTTTGTATCGTTTATCTTGTAACAGACGTTTTCAAGTTCTTATCAAATAAAATTCAGTTATATTTTGTTCAAAATAGTGCGAGGACGCTTTCGCAAAATGTTTCTGTTTAACTTATTTAGGTTAAGTGCAGTTTTAGTTATTTTAGTGACAATTAAGTTAAGTTTAACTCAGGAAGATGTTGGTAAGTAACTTAGTTAAGTTACTAACTTAAGTTAGTAACTTAACTTAATATTAATAAGCTTAAGCTTATGATCTCTCTCCGGTCGTGTCGGATTGCCGTCCCATCGGACTATGAGAGTGAAGGAATAGTGAGTGCACCTGTGTCCAAGCAAATGTGCGTGCACTATGATATGTCCTCTGCAGTTGACTGATTTGCTTCGAGAATGACCACCGTGGCTGTAAATTGGCTTGGTCGAGATTTTTATTCCAATCAGTTTTTTTTTCGCGGTTTGTCCTGCTTTTGCGCGGTCTCCACGCATCCATATGCAGATATGTACTTTTACCGTTGTCTATACTAATATTATAAAGAGGAAAACTTTGTTTGTTTGGTTGTAACGAATAGGCTCAAAAACTATTGGACCGTTTTTTAAAATTCTTTCACCATTCGAAAGCTACATTATCCACGAGTAACATAGGCTATATTTTATCCCGGTACGGGCAGTAGTTACCACGGGACGCGGGTAAAACCGCGGGAAAACGGCTAGTTTTAAATACTTTTAAAGCTAAGTTAAAATTTTAGCCAGATATTAATGGAGAATACAAAATGAAATAACATTTTTTGCCATCTGGCCATTATCTATACTAATATTATAAAGAGGAAAACTTTGTTTGTTTGTTTGGTTGTAATGGATAAACTCAAAAACTACTGGAACGATTTTAAATATTCTTTCACCATTAGAAAGCTGTATTATCTGCGAGTAACATAAGCTATATTTTATCCCGGCGCGGGTAGTAGCTCCCACGGGACGCGGGTGAAACCGCGGGAAAACGGCTAGTTTTTGATATGAGAGGTAGCAAACTTTCAAAATACCTAAAAAATGAGTCTAAAACGTAGGTGTTCATAGATCTGCCGGGGCTGCGGGTTGTTCGAAAGAGATACCGCGGCCCTAGCACATAAAAAGGCCTACGACGGAACACGACGGTTTTTAGTCAGTAAGAGTCTGACACTCCCTCACCGCTGCTAACCCACAGCGGGAGGGGTCATTGGATGATTTTTGACATCGTTAAAAAAAAAAAAGGTGTTCATAGATATGGCTTATAAATATTTCAAGAGATTTCATAATACGATACATATCAGATACATGAAGGACATTTGTGTTTGTTCCAAAGTTTAGTGTTTTGTAACAGATAATAAGTTATTGTATTTCTATACAATTTTCACAATATTAATTCTGTCTGTCTGACTGTCTGTAATATGCATTTTGCACATGCACAGGTGCACTCCCTATTCCTTCACTCCAACTTCCAGACAAAGAAAGTTTCTTAGAGCTACGAACAAAATTCAATACAGGAGCCGTTTTCGCTTGAAATTCTAACGAAGAAACCCACTTTTGGTATTATCAAAAAGGGAAATTTTGACAATAGTCTACTATGTTGGGGTCAGCTTCCAGTCTAACCGGATGTAGCTGAGTACCGGTGCTTTACAAGGAGCGACTGCCCTATCTGACCCCCTCAACCCAGTTACCCGGGCAACCCAATACTCCTTGGTTAGACTCGTGTCAGACTTACTGGCTTCTGACTACCCGTAACGACTGCCAAGGATGTTCAATGAAGTTTTGACAATAGTATTACGAGGTTTATAATTTTATAAGTTGATCCGACAGTCAAACTGCTTTTACAGTTTTGTGGGACATTGTAATTAGTTCTTAAGTTTACTCTGTATTTTAAAAAAACCCTAATTATTATATATGCGAAAGAAACTCTGTGTGTCTGTCTGTTACGCTTTCACGTCTAAACCACTGAACTAATTTTAATAAAATTTGGTACAGATATAGAGTTGGCCTTGAGAAAGGACATAGGATAGTTTTTATCCCGGACTTTTGAAGAATTCTCTTGGAAACGCGATATAATCGATCTCTACGCGGGCGGAAGCTAGTAAATGATAAATATCTTTGACATTTTCAGGTACAGAAACAACAGACGCGCCAAGTACAACGATATGCTCGCTATGTGCCTGCGCAGATGGCGTTGTCAACTGCGCCAGTCTAAATGTTACTTCTCTGTTTGAAATACCTGATTGGGATGGTGAGTAGACCATAAATTTTAACAACAAATATTAGGTATTAGGTATTCAAATGCTAGCGACCCGCTCCGGCTTCGCACGGGATAACAGTATTTCTTCTCTCTCCCACCTAATCGCATGGCCACTGCGCCCTGAAACTTGCTCGCGGGAGGACTTAATGAGCGCATTCAGCTGACATAGTGTAGTCTCAATATATGACATGTCATCGACACGAAAGAAGAAGAACAGTATTTCTTCACTATTTACTTAATGTATTTTATTATACACTAGCTTCTGCCAGCGGTTTCACCCGCATCCCGTGGGAACTACTTCCCGTACCGGGATAAAAAGTAGCCTATAGCCTTCCTCGATAAATGGGCTATCTAACACTGAAAGAAATTTTCAAATCGGACCAGTAGTTCCTGAGATTAGCGCGTTCAAACAAACAAACTCTTCAGCTTTATAATATTAGTATAGATATAAACCTTCCTCTTTAATCACTATACCTACCTTTTAAAAAAACCGCATGAAAATCGGTTGCGTAGTTTTGAAGATTTAAGCGTACAAAAGGACATAGGGATATAGGGACGACTAAATTTAGAACTGGCATCATAAATAGTATGAATATAGGTAGGTAATTAAGTAACCACAAAAAAAAATCTCCTTCTTTGTCCTTGCTAGAATCAAACTTGGCTGCATCATCATCCTTCGAGCCTTTTTCTCAACTATGTTGAGGTCGGCTTCCAGTCTAACCGGATTCAGCTGAGTATCAGTGCGTTACAAGAAGCGACTGTCTATCTGACCTCCTCAACCCAGTTTCCCGGGCAACCCGATACCCCTTGGTTAGACTGGTGTCAGACTTACTGGCTTCTGACTACCCGTAACGACTGCCAAGGATGTTCAATGACAGCCGGGACCTACAGTTTAACGTGCCATCTGAAACACAGCCATTGGTGTCTAAGAGATGCTCAGAAAGTACATACAAACTTAGAAAAGTTGCATTGGTACTTGCCTGACCTGGAATCGAACCCGCGCTCTCATACTTGAGAGGTTGGTTCTTTGCCCACTAGGCCACCACTTGGCTGCAATAGAATGATATAAAGTGATCTTTATAAGTATGGCTTAAGTTTCATCGATGTTAGTAAAAAAGGGTCCAAAACGACGATCCCTTCATATTTTTTATTATCTTAGGAACTTGTCAATATACAAATACAAACATTTCAATCTATACTAGAGGTAATATTATAAAGCTGAAGAGTTTGTTTGTTTGTTTGAACGCGCTAATCTCAGGAACTGGTCCGATTTGAAAATTTCTTTCAGTGTTAGATAGCCCATTTATCGAGGAAGGCTATAGGCTACTTTTTATCCCGGTACGGGAAGTAGTTCCCACGGGATGCGGGTGAAACCGCTGGCAGAAGCTAGTATAATATGTAAGTATTATTTCTCATTTCAGCACTCAAAGATTTCAACCCAATCACAGTGAATCTAAGCTTAAACCCAATTACCGCTGTAACCAGAATAAGCAAGCTACCTATCCAAGTGCTGAATCTATCGAACTGCGAAATTTCATCATTGGAGGACGGCAGTTTTCTATATCTTGAAGATTTGATGGTTTTAGACTTGTCAAATAACAAGATTTCCACTGCAGCCATTAATAGGAAAGTGTTTGTTGTAAGTATAAGTTTTCTGAAGTTTTCTATTCCATATAAAGGCTGCTTTCAAACCAGACTGACTGTCAGCCGTCTAATGAGAGCGAACGTTACGCAGTTTATTGTACTTCCGTACATATTCACTTTATCGTTCACATCTAACCTACGATACGTTAATACATACAGGGAGTGTCGTTCACAATCACATTTAATCCTATCGCATATTCTTTATGATATTCTATGCGGAATTGTAAAAAGAATAACCTAATCCATTCAGTGGTTTAGCCACAGGAGTCATTTTTAGTTTTTATAATTTACAACATCATGTGTAAAGCAGAGATAAAGTTAGGAGTATCGAATGTTTTGATCAGTTGACAGCTGTCAGTTTTCAAGGGAGAATTTCAGTTGTTTGTAATGACTGACTTTTATATGGTGTTCTAATTTTTGTACAATTTTATTCTTTACTTTGTTTGAAAAAAACATTTTTTTACTTTTGCGTATTTTTCTTTTCTCTTTTTGTTAATCAACATAAATTAACCAGTATATTAACGCATTAATTTAATGTGATTGTGAACGACACACCCGATATACTATAAGGCTAACAGTAAGCCAATTTGGTTTGCACGCAGCCTTAACCAGGGAGTGTAAGGGGGTGAACCCTTTAGGCCCCAATAGTCAACCTCACCTGCCTGTGGTGCACCCTGCTGAACAACGGACGAGACTCTGGCGACCGACTGGTGGCGGTATAAGCACACAGTACCAAGTGCGATATTAAATGCCTTGCTCGGAGATGAGCAGCAGCATCTCCGATGCCGGAATCATCCCACACTGCGCTCACACGCATGCCCAGCGAGGGGAGTATGAGCGACCTTCCAAGTGGTTTTCGTGTGAAAGAGGCACAAACGTAGATTGCAACTGAATGCCAATTTTTGTATGTAAATAAATCCCACCATTGACCACAGCATAAATAGAAAAAGACTAATTTTAAATTCTGCTTCAATTTTCAGGGTCCTTTAACCGGTGGAGGTCCCGAAGACTTCAAAAAGATGCAGTCTCTAAGCCTCGCGAACAATGATCTTCATACATTACCGCAAGATATATTCATGTTCATGCCAACTCTTACCAGTTTGGATTTGAGTGGAAACCCCTTGGCGTATATAGACCAGGTTACTATGGGGTCCATATCGGATTTGAAGAATTTGAGGGTGAGTTTTTTTATTTCTAGATTCGGGATCTCGTGGTAAATTCTCCCTGCACCCAGTTAAAAATCCGGCCAAGTGCGAGTTGGACTCGCGTACTAAGGGTTCTGTACCATCACTACGTAGTATAAAACAAAGTCGCTTTTTCTGTCCCTATGTCCCTTTGTACACTTAATGGTCGCTGCACACAGCGGGCGCGGCGCGACGGGACGGGACGGCGACGCGACGCTGAGCAGTTGTAATGTACTAGATATTACGGACGACATCACACAGAGCCGTCCCGCTCGGCGCGACGCGACGCGACGATCTAGTACATTGCGTCGCGTCGCCGTCCCGTCCCGCCGCGCCGCGCCCGCTGTGTGCAGAGACCATAAATCTTCAAAACTACGCAACCGATTTTCATGCGGTTTTTTTATGAGATAGAGTGTTTCAAGAGGAAGGTTTATATGTATGTACAATAACATACAACAAATAGTGGGGAAATACTGTTACGCCGTGCGAAGCTGGAGCGGGTCGCTAGTTATTTATAAAACGGACAAAAAAGTCACGTTTGTTGTATGGGAGCCTCCCAAAATATTTATTATATTCTAGTTTTCAGTATTTAATGTTATAGCGGCAACAAAAATACATCATCTGTGAAAATTTCAACTCTAACTATCATGGTTCATGTGATACAGCCTGGTGACAGACGGACGGACGGACGGACGGACAGAGGAGCGAAAACAATAGGGTCCCGTTTCACCCTTTGTGTACGGAATCCTAAGAAGTAGCCTATTGTCACCACCGATAAATGGGCTATCTAAATTTGAAATAATTTTTCAAATTGGCGCAATAGACTTCTAATAACCCTTTGTATACGCGAGACACAATTGATTTTCTATTGTTTTATTAGCGACATACAAAAGGTTGATTATGACCACGGAGGACAAAAGATTCTTTTTTCCTTCGTGATTAGGACCTAATTTCATATATACATATACCTGATTGTGCATGCAGAGGACAAGAAGACAATTTTGTTCCTAAAATATTCTAAAACACGATAACTACTAAACGTATTTCGAGAGAGACAGATTCTTGAACATGATCCAGCTTCGGTTTCACTCTGATCTCATGGGAACTACTTAGGTACTGTTCGTACCTAGATAAAGTACTGTCTAGGGAATAGCGTAGCCACCAAATAGTGAAATAATTTTTCAAATAAATTCATTAGTTTTAAAGTACAAAGAAACAAAAACAAGATTCCTCTTAAGTATAGTTATCGGCACGTATCTTGAGCTCTGACCTACATCTGCGCAGACGTGATTTATTAGCAAAGAACCAATCCCGAGTGACGGCTATGACGCGATGCGCTGCGGGCCAATCACCGCTTTAGCCCGCCCCCGCGCCTCACTTCATACCACAAAAGGGACCCAATAAATTACTTCTGCGCAGGTGAAGGTCAGAGCTCAAGATTCGTGCTGATAACTATAGGTATGTAAGTATAAATTGAACTATGACGAGAGTGGTTGGTAACACAAAATAATTAACAACTTATGATTCTTTACAGGAGCTACGCCTCAGCGGGTGTGATCTAGAAACATTACCAGATGGTCTGTTACGAAGACAGAGGAAACTCCGTCACTTGGACCTCAGCAACAATCGGTTCACTACAATACCCTTAGTTCTGAGAGAAGCCTTAAACTTGGTCTACTTGAATCTCGACAGAATACCCATGCAGACTTTGGAAGCGAACACGTAAGTAATTTAAACCGAATTCCCAAAACGGAGGAGGTTGTCGATTTCGATGTTTATGCCTAGTTGGTCTACTCGTCGCATAGCGTGAAGGAATCCGGTTCGATTCCTGGTTCGGACAGAAATCGCCTTAGAAACTTTCACAAAGCAGCTTCGAGTCTGGAAGTTGGTGATTGATACACCCGTGCATCAAAGAACACGTAAATGTCGGTCCTGCGCCTGATCTCTCTTCGGTCGTGTCGGATTGCCGTCCCATCGGGCTACGAGAGTGAAGGAATAGTGAGTGCACCTGTGTCTGCGCCAGAGATTGTGCAATGTGCACTATAACAAGTCCTGCGCAAAGAACAACCACCATGGCCTGGACTTGTTTAGTTTCGGAATAAGTTCCTTTAGAACATTATAAGGGTCCGTTCAGATAGACCGGGTCGGAGAGCATCGGCGCGCATTTTTCTTTTCACACAGACCGGAGCCGATCGGTTGCGCGAGCATTAAAGAGCATGCAAACGGAGCCAAACGTCAAGAAAAAATACACGATCGGAGCTGGTCGGCTCCTCTTATTATTTCACACCGAGCGCATTCGAGCATTCTCAATGACAAAAGCAGTGCGCATGCAAAAATAAACCTTACTTCAAATACTAAGTACTCAATTTTCAACGTGTTAAGAATTTGCTCTGCTCTCCGACCCGGTCTATCTGAACGGACCCTTAAAGTACACAACAGCAGTTTTTAGTCAATTTCTTTGTTCCACTAATTTATTATTTCCACAATTTCAGAGCCTTATCCAACCTGACGAAACTACAAGAACTAAGTATGAGTCGGTTGAGCAGATTACAGAATATTTCTGCTGGTGCCTTGGCAGGGCTTTCAGATTTAACCATACTACGTCTTAACTATAATCCAAGGCTGACTAACCTGAATCCTGACTTCATGGTGTGGAAGAATGAAGATGATGAGGAGATGTGGCCTAATATCAAAGAGGTGAGTTTGGTTACCAAAATGATCCGAACATAAATCTTAGGGTTTAGGAGTCCTCCTGCCCTTATCTTAATTTTATGCGTTGTCGGCGCAGCATGTTTTCTTCTTCCATACTCTTCTATCTGCCGTCATCTCACGAGTAAAATTATTTATAGCCATATCAATTTTCAGTTTTCAGTTTCATTGGTCGTCCTCTTCCTCCTAAATCCATCCATATGCTCAAAACCTTCCTCAAACATTACATGACATGATTTTAGCATTGAAGGAATATGGTTAATAATATCGAAATAGCTTTTCCATTACTTTCCCGAGGGAATCACTTCCGCGCAATCGGATAAGAAGTAGCACTACCTATGTCCTTTCTCAGGCACTAGTCTGTGTACAAAATATAATTTAAACTAGTCTGCAGTTTTAACGCAAAAGCTAGAAATAGAGTTCCTTTCGCTTTCACGACATTTAAAGCATTTAGAAAGGGTGCTAATTAAACAGGCTTCTTTTGAATATCATTATTTGCCCCCAAAAATGTATCATCATCATCATCATCATCTCAGCCATAGGACGTCCACTGCTGAACATAGGCCTCCCCCTTAGATCTCCACAAATACCTGTTGGAGGCGACCTGCATCCAGCGTCTTCTGGCGACCTTTATAAGGTCGTCTGTCCACCTTTTTGGTGGATCTGTCCACCTTGTTGGTGGACAGAAAATTGTATGTTGCCTTCTAAATTACTAAGTCAGCCACAATTAACGAGCTTCTAAATAATACTATCTTAGCCACTAGTTATCTTCTAAGTAAACCACTCTAAATACAACACAGCATGATGGTTATTTTTTAGCATCTAAATTTGTAGCATGCATTCTAACAGTAAACTTCTAAAATACTATTTAAATGACATCATAAAATATATTTATTTAGCTTCTAATGTTTCGTTTAAAATGTAAGCAAGCAACATGCAGCAAGCATCGCTTAAATTCTGTCACGGCTCCGGCGCTGCGGGGCTCCGGCGGTCCCATGCGAGCTTATCGTCGCAGATGGTTTTCACGCTCACCAGGCCGCCTCGCGCCCCTCCGCGCCTACGCGGTTTTGAATTGCACTCTAGGGGTAGGGAGTCGGTTTTGCAGCGATTCGTTTTCGTCACTAACTTCATTAGTTTATTAGAGGTTTATTCATTTCCCCGTTGCTTAGTTATAAAATTAGAAGTTTAATCATGTGTCCAATAAATAATTTTGTGGCTAGACTTATAATTTCCCATTTAGAAATATTAATGCATTTTTTTGTATGGAAGTTTTTCAACAACAATTTTTACTTTGTTTTCTCTTCTTCCAGCTATATTTAAACAACAACAACCTATCAGGTATAGACTCCGGTATCCTAGACAGTTGGAAGGACCTGGTAACTGGTGATTTTTCAACAAATCCCTATAACTGTGACTGTAATAACCAGTGGATGGTCGATGTCTTAGTTCCTCTACTCAGTGGCATGCCTACTAACGCTACTATTAATAGTATGGTGTGAGTATATTAAAGTGTTTTTTTAATAAGCCGACATTGGTGAAATACAAGGTGTTGATTTGCATTTGTGCCATATTTCAGGAGGACATGAAATACGTAAATAATCGATTGGAATTACAGTAGACGGGAAAAGCTAATATGCACTGCTTTTTTTGTCATTGTAATGTCGTAGTATTTCAGAAGTAGGTAATCCAATTTTATGAATGAAATTTATGAATGATCGTAGCGTATGCTTTCTGTTTGTGTTTGTGTGAGGGCGAAGCACGGTTTAAGGCTCGAGCAGACCGGATGCGTATGCGTAGACGTAAGACAACGCGAACGAAGTAACGACGTGCACGTCTACGCTACGCAAGCGGTGTGGCCGGTCTCATACATTTCCATACATTACAACTCAGTGGTACGTGCACGTCTACGCTTACGTCTACGCATTCGCATCCGGTCTGCTCGAGCCTTTAAAGGCCAGTAACACACGCGCCAAGTTTAAATACGGCTAGACGACATTGACGGAATTCCGAAAAAAAAATGACGTACCAATTTTTTTGTTGATTTGGGTCGAGAATCATTAGCATAATTACGTCCTTTAATATGGCACGGATGCAAATCAACAGCTTGTATAATGCATGGCCATTTAAGGTAGATTGCACCATTTTACTATAACGATAACCACGCCATAAGCACCCGTCAAGACGGCTGGCAGGAGCTGGATGCGAGAAGCCGAAAATCGATCTCAGTGGCGTGCACTTGGAGAGGCCTATGTCTAGCAGTGGACTGCGATAGGCTGATGATGAAGCACCCGTCGCAAATCGACAATATGGCCGATGGACAAGTATAGGGCTGGTTGTGGTTTGGTTATCGTTATAGGTAGTTACATAAAAGGTGCAACTTATCCATTAGTTATTTATATTAGTTTCGCAAAAGTAGGTGGTGTAGGTATTTTATTTTTTATTTCCCGAAAGCGGGTGAGCTATACTTCATCATCATCATCTCAGCCATAGGACGTCCACTGCTGAACATAGGCCTCCCCCAGATCTCCACAGATACCTGTAGGAGGCGACCTGCATCCAGCGTCTTCCGGCGACCTTTATAAGGTCGTCTGTCCACCTTGTTGGTGGACGTCCTACGCTGCGCTTGCACTCCGTGGTGTCCACTCCAGCACTTTTCGGCCCCATCGGCCATCTGCTCTGCGAGCAATATGGCCTGCCCATTGCCACTTCAACTTGCTAATCCTGTGGGCTATATCGGTGACTTTGGTTCGTCTACGGATCTCCTCGTTTCGGATTCGATCACGTATCCGAAACGACTTTGAGCTTTGAGATGAGGCCGATAGTGAGCTGTACTTGAGTGTAAATTAATGTAAATGCTTTGTACCTATACGTAACTTTGGTAGCACTTAATTGTAGATGAGTCGCCAAGTCATACGAAGTGCATGTACATTGTACATTTACATACAAGCACGGCTTACCCGCTTTCGTGAAATACAATATTTTTATACCCGCATCTTGACATCATTATTTCATCTAAATATACCTACATATACTTACCATCATTTTTAACCCCGACGCAAAAACGACGGGGTGTTATAAGTTTGACGTGTCTGTGTGTATGTGGCATCTTAGCTCCCCTGTCGGGGCTGTCGGGGGACCGCTTTTTACATTCAAAAATACTTACATAAATCAAATGATACCTACCTAATTACAACATTCGTATAAAAAAACACATATCTAAACAAAATTATATACAAAGTTATAAGTAGTAATAATGTAGTAATATATAATTACTTCTAACGTTAGGCTAATAAATTAGAGCGGTCCCCCGACACGACAAAATTTTGTTTAGTCTGACATGCTTTAGTTGGTACAAAAAAGTTATTTTTTGCTTTTTATAGGGTTTAGCGTTTTTAAACTTTTGTCATAATAATTGCGTACTTTTTTTGGGTCGGTGGTTTTTTTAAATGTATAATTTTTTTATGTGAAACTGTAATATAATTTTCTTACCATTTCAGATGCAAAAAACCATCAGATCTTAGAGGTTTGACCTTCGCCCAGTTGTACAACACATCTAAAATACTCGTGTGTCCAGAATCTGAGAGCATATCGGACCTCCCAATGATCTCAAATATGGCTATAATACTGGGAATTATGATCGGTAAGGTTTCCATAATTATCAACAAAAACACTGGTACTCAGCTGAATCCGGTTAGTCTGGAAGCCGACCCCAACATAGTAGGGAAAAGGCTCGGAGGATGATAATGAACCAAGTGGAGAAAAGAAGCCACTTCTCATTACAAAAGAGATCATTGTGGCTAAGCCATCGTTGGATCCTAAGATTAAACAACTCTTGGTGCGGTTGGTCTGTGGGTGGCCATCTTGTCATGACGAGTTCGTCCCTGTCTCGCATTTGAACATCTTTGGCAGTCGTTACGTGTCCTTATTAAGGGGTATGGTACTCAACTGCAGCCGTGACTGATTCTCATAAAAAGGCTTTTATATTGAACTGATCTCTCTCCAGCGGTGTTGGATTGTCGTCCCATCGCGCTATGAGAGTAAAGGAATAGTGAGGGCGCCTGTGTCCAAGCAAATGTGCGTGCACTATAACATGTCTTGCACAGCTGGCTCATCTCCTTATATGAGAACCGCCGTGGTCTGGACACCACCTACTATTTATTTGTCAGCTATATAATAACTCTGAAATCTAATTTCTTTATTTCCAGGTATTGTAGTGACATTCCCAATAGTATTAGTACTAGTACTACTTTGGAGGAAAGGTTATTTCTCCAAGATGCGAGGGACCAAGTATCATTCAGATGATGAAAATGAAGATTTATGATAATTTAAGCCTAGATTATAATAATTGAATAGTTAAACTAAAAAAATACGCTAGTCATGTATTGTCATCAAAACTCAGAGCGTGTGCAAAATTTCATCCTAATCGAAGACCGGGAAGTGGGTCAAATTAAGATTCAAAATTTTCTTATAAAGTTACAAGTGAAGCTAAATATAAGCGTGTTAATAAGAGATTAGCTACCGCCAGCGGTTTCACCCGAGTCCCATACGTACTACTCCGCGTACCTGGATAACAAATATACAGTGTGGCCTACAGCCTTCCTCGATAAATGGGCTATCTAACGCTGAAATATTTTTTTCAATCGGTCCAGTTTTTCCTGAGATAACTTCGTTCAAATAAACAAACTCTTCAGCTCTACAATATTGTAGGTATAGATTATTATAAATAAGGAGATGTTTTTTTATAATGTAAAAGATTTGTACTTACAGTCAAAGAAAATATTAAGAGAAGTGCCAAAAACTAAAAATAAAACATGTGTTTTTTTGGACAAAAGTGTATTATCATTTATTGAACATTTTACATATTTTTTTTTAATACTTATCCGTGAGTCGAAAGTAACATTTTGGCTATGACTTGAACGATCTTCCACAACCTTGTGACACCTTGACTTTAGGGTAATCGTCATCTATGAAAAGAAACGACCAAACTTAATGGCCAGTTGTGGCCATTCTGCCGTATACACTTATTGCTAAATATGGTCTTGGAGCTTAGTGTTTATTGGGGTCTTAGAGTTAATTGGGGTCTTGGGGTTAAATAAGGTCTTCTTAGCGTTAAAAGGGGTATCAGCATGGAGAACAAAATAACTAGCGGAGATGTCATAACGCAAAATCTCCTAAGAAAAGTAGCGCGCCATAATGCGGGTTACTCAACACTTTTTACATGCTTTCTATGGAACCCGCCCGTTATTTTCAAAATAAAATCACCAATCTTTGACGAATTTGTTTTGATCTGTCAAGGAACCCGAACGCCTCGTCTCGTTAGTTCTAGTAACTGATCACGCCTACCGTACGTTACTTGACCTACAAGAAGGTGCCTGACATACCTTCCTTATGGCATCTCCGCTATCTTTCCTTCCACCGTAGATATTAGTGTTAATTGGGGTCTTAGGGTTAAATGGGGTCTGGGGGATAATTGGGGGTCTTATGATTGTTCAACCCTTAATAAGGAAATTTAGGTGAGTTTTAAGGTGAAATAGTATTGAAAACTTAACTCTGGTGCTAATAATTCGGTTACAAATAAAAAAATGAAGTAGATACTTACTTTTGCAGATTAAGGTTCTGATACATTGCGGGGCTATAAAGTTTTTAATCTTATTTCTATAGCATGCCAGCCTGAAAAATTGCAACCACATATTAAATATAAGGATTAAAATAATAGTTTAAAAACCAAAAAAAAAAACACGTAAAAAATAAACTTAATATCCGAATTATTTTGTATTGTTTAAAAGCGTGTTTTTTAGTTTTTAAACTATTATTTTTATTTTGTATTTTCTCGTTTTCCTGACAGCAAACCCTTTTGTTTGATAACTGGCTGACTGGCTATTTGAAATCCACCCCCATGCGTATATCACGGGGGTGGATTTCAAATAGCCAGTCCGCCATTTTGGGAAGGCCGCCATATTGGATTTGTAATGACGTTTATGCTAGTCATCAGAACTACGAGTGTGAGCAAAATTTCACCCTAATCGGAGACCGGGAAGTGGGTCAAATTGAGATTCCATGGTTTTTTTACAAACATGGTTACAAGTTAATCTAATATACTTACGGCCAGTTTCTTTATCAAAAGTAAAAGCCAAAGTAAAAGTCAAAGTAATGGCTAAAGTAAAAGTAACGGTCAAATTCATTTTTTCTATTAGTTTTGCTGTCACTTTAGCCTTGAAAAAACGAATTTGACCGTTACTTTTACTTTAGACATTACTTTGACTTTTGCTTTTGATGAAGAAACTGGCCGTTAAGCGTATTAAAAATATACCCTTTGTCATCTGAGGATAGTGTAGCCTTCAAACAGTGAAAGATTTTATCAAATCAGTCCAGTAGCTTCGGAGGCTTTTAGGTACAAACATCTAAACATTTTTTTTATCGTATTTGTGTTGGTAAAGACAAATAAGAGGAAAGAATATAGATACTAATATAATTGAATTCTGCCATTAGTCCCATACGAGTAATGTTAAACTTCTATCTCTAGTACCTATTCTAATCAACAGATAGTTAGATTATTGGGAACAATCCCTATGTAAAAGTTCAGTAACTTACTCGCTATTTGTAGGGCCAGCTAACTTCATAACATGATCTCTCATGCAGCGGTAATTATGTGAACGTCTATAATGTTTGCATCTAAAAAAACAAACAAAAAATCACAAATGTTTTATGTCACGACAGCGGGTGAGGCATACTTGTGTGAGTAAATGTACGTGCACATATGTATTAACTGCATTGTTGGTCTAGTTGTCGAGAGCGCGGCTGTTGAGCACGAGGTCTCGGGTTCGATTCCCGGGTCGGGCCGAAATCGCTGTGTGGATTTTCGAAACTTTCACAAAGCAGCCCGGAGCAAGGAAGTTGGTGGTTGATACACCCGTGCATCGGAGAGCACGTAAATGTCGGTCCTGCATCTGATCTCTCTCCGGTCGTGTCGGATTGTCGTCCCATCGGTCTATGAGAGTGAAGGAATAGTGAGTGCACCTGTGTGTGCGCAAATTCTTGTGCACTATAATATATCCTGCGCAGTTGGCTGATCTCCTTACATGAGAACAGCCGCCGTAGCCGACAATCGGCTAGGAGGACATCACATGCAGATTGTATTCGTGTGATTCGACGACTCGGCCACTACTGAGCGCCCCCAAGCTTACGCATACAAAGACAATGAACATGTACATTTACTCACACAAGTGTGGCTATACAGTTTTCGTGGAACGAAACACCTATTTGCCAAATAAGATTCGGTGTTTCGTAAAGCACGGTAATTTGGTGGGACCCGGCTGTCATTTGAACATCTTGGGCAGTCGTTACGGGTTGTCAGAAGCCAGTAAGTCTGACACCAGTCTAACCAAGGTATATTGGGTTGTCCGGGTAACTGGGTTGAGCAGGTCAGATAGGCAGTCGCTCCATGTGGCACACTTGTACTCAGCTGCATACGGTTAGACTGGAAGCTAACAATAACATAGTTGCGAAAAGGCTAGGCAGAATATAGTATACTAGTCGTTTTCCCGCGGTTTCACCCGCGTCCCGTGGGAGCTACTGCCCGCACCGGGATAAAATATAGCCTATGTTACTCGCAGATAATATAGCTTTCTAATGGTGAAAGAATATTTAAAATCGGTCCAGTAGTTTTTGAGTTTATCCATTACAACCAAACAAACAAACAAAGTTTTCCTCTTTATAATATTATATACATATAGGTACATATGAAATAATATTAAAATTGTTTGTTACCTTTGGGGACATTTACAATAACTGATATTTTGATCTCTGTAACAGAATAAGTAATAATATTTTAGTGTCATCTTCTTATCGAGAGTAAGCTGCAGGTTTAATCACCTAACAAGCCCTAGTGTCAGAGTTTTCTCAAATCCGCCTGACGGCCTCTGACGTGGAGTTGTAACAACGACTGCTACTGAGTAGCATTCGGGGACGCCGGCTCACGTCAAGGCAAGAAGAAAATTAAGAGTTTCATATTTATAATATTAATTAAGAATAAGAGACAAACTTACCTTAATTTTGACACTTTAGCAACTAACTCAACCCTGTGAAAGAAAAACATTATTTTGAAGTCTTAAAGTGTTTATATCATGGAGAACAAAACGACTAGCGGAGATATCATAACGCAAAATCTAAGAAAGTAACGCGACAACATGCGGGTGTGCGGGGGACGAGGAACGTTACTAGCTCCGCACCATTTTTTTTTTGATTAAGCAAAAATCGGTCAAAAATTAAATTAACTTCTCCTGTATATTGGTCAGTGAGAATGAAAGTCATGTTGTGAGGAAGGTTTTGGTCATGAACGTGGACGGATATAGTGGAAGAGGACGACCAAAGAAAACATGGATGGATTGTGTGAAAGTCGATTTGGTTAGGAAGAATGTTACTTGTGAGATGACGGCAGATAGAAGAGTATGAAAAGAGAAAACATGCTGCGCCGACAAGTAATAAAATTGGGATAAGGACAGAACGATGATGATAGTGTAGAATTGTAGATACGTCAATTAAAATAATACATATTAATATATAAATGTTCTTACCATCCCAATCTATGTGGTACCTGATTGCGGTTGATCGTTGAATATAATTTTTTGATTCCACGCCCTGAAACATATTATTAAGTATACCCGGGTGTTTAAGAAGCGCCCCGTGGGAACTACTGGCCGTACCGGGATAAAATATAGCCAATGTTACTCGGGAAGAGTGAAGCTTTCTACAAGTGAGAGAATTTTTCAAATCGGTTCAGTAATTTCAGAGCCTCTAAGGTTCAAAAAAAAAGATTTCTCTTTATAACATTACTTTAGTAAAGAAGTATAGGGCTGCGGGATTGTTCAAAGGAGTTACCGCGACCCTGGTAAGTAAGTAAGTCGTGGTGGCCTAGTGGGTAAAGAACCAACCTCTCGAGTAGGAGGGTGTGGGTTCGATTCCAGTTCAGGCAAGTACCAATGCAACTTTTCTAAGTTTGTATGTACTTTCTAAGTATATCTTGGACACCAATGGCTGATAAAAAGGTGAAGGAAAACATCTTGAGGAAACCTGGACTATATAGTCTGAAATCACCAACCCGCATTGAGCAAGCGTGGTGATTAATGCTCAACCCTTCTCCGTGTGAGAGGAGGCCGCAGCCCAGCAGTGGGACGATAAAAAGGCTGTAACAGTTACCGCGACCCTGGTACACAAAGGGCTTATGAAGGAACATGGTGGGGTTTAGTCAGTAAGAGTCTGACACTCCCTCACGCTGCACCCACAGCGAGAGGGGTCATTTGATGATTACTCACAAAAAAGTATAGATAAATACAATAGTTACATACTTTGATGTTCCACAATATCTTCATGTAAAAGACGTTTTATCCTTCGGAAAATGCTGCTGGAACAAATCATTGATATTAATATTAGTTACAGATAAAATATCTCACACACATGACTGCCTCGTTGGTCTAGTGGTCGCAAGCGCGGCTGCTGTTCTCGAGGTCTCGGGTTCGATTCCCGGGTCGGGCCGAAATCGCTTTGTGGGTTTTCTTGAACTTTCTCAAAACAGCCCGTAGTCTGGAAGTTGGTGATTGATTCACCCGTGCATCGGAGAGCACGTAAATGTCGGTCCTGCGTCTGATCTCTTTCCGGTCGTGTCGGATTGCCGTCCCATTGGGTTATGAGAGTAAAGGAATAGGGAGTGCACCTGTGTCTGCGCAAATGCTTGTGCACTATAATATGTCCTGCGCAGATGGCAGATCTCCTTAAATGAGAACAGCCGCCGTGGCCGAAATCGGCCGTGGACGCCATTATCTCACACACATTACCAACGGGTATTGGGTTGCCGGGTAACTGAGTTGAGGAGGTCAGACAAGCAGGCGCTCCATGTAGAACACTGGTACTCAGCTGCATCCGGTTAGACTGGAAGACCCCAACATAGTTGGGAAACAGCTAGGCAAATGATGTTTTGAATAAGTAAATTAGGTAAACCACTTACTTGGTCCGTTCATCATCAGAACTCGTAAGAACGCTAATACGTGAACTTCTAGTCAGTATATTCCTTTTAACTGAAATTAAATATAGATCAGTCAGAATGAGAGTCATATTGTGAGGAACGTTTTGGACATGAACGTGGACGGATGACCAAAGGAAAGATGGATTGTATGAAACTAGACATAGCTAGAAAGAATGTTACTTGTGAGATGACGACAGATAGAAGAGTATGGAAGAAGAAAATACGCTGCGCCGACCCAATACCCCAATACAATTGGGGTGAGGGCAAGAGGATGATGATGACTTAAATGGGAAGTCACTGATAGGAAAGTGTGATCCACTTTTGACAACATCATCGCATGTAGCTTAGAGCCCTGCCTCACTAAGACGCCATGGCGACGTCGCCGGCTACGTATCCAAGCAGTTAATATTGAAATGTATGGAACCTAACTCACATGGCGACGGCTTGGCAACGTCGCCAAATTGGAAGCGTGGCCTCGAGCTACGTGGCTTCTGGATACTCTGGCAGCTTGGCGACGTTGCCACAGTTGCCACTATAATGTACACGGTAACGTGCACCTCCCTCACTCAGTGGCCAATACGGTCGCCAGTCAGCGTGCAATTTCTTCAGCGACGACGTAAACAATTGACTGTCGAAACGCCATGGCCACTCGACTTTGCGACATTTGGATGCCAGAAGTAGCCAGACCTGAGCCGCTGGCGACGTCGCCATGGCGTCCTAATGAGGCAGAGCTCTTAGCCAGGATAAAACCTGGACCTGGACCTTAAATTTTTCTTCTTCATCCTCCTGCCCTGTTCCCAATTATATTAGGAAAGTAAGGCTTATTTACTTACAGTATTTTAAAGGTATCCTTAGTATGCTGCCGAGACGTCTGTCCATTACTCTTCTGGAATGAACAATATAATCATGTGTAATTTTTCTATTCTGATTTACGTAATTGACTTTTTGAACTCATTTAATCAAATAAATAAATAAATGAAGTCTAGTTAAGTATGTCTTTCTGTTGGTAAAAGTAAAAGTAACGGTCAAACTCCTTTTTCACGATTTTATCTAAGTATTAGTTTTGCTGCTGGGTTGAGGAGGTCAGATAGGCAGTCGCTCCTTGTAAAGCACTGGTACTCAGCTGAATCCGGTTAGACTGGAAGCCGACCCCAACATAGTTGGGAAAAGGCTCGGAGGATGATGATGATGAGTTTTGCTGCTACTTTAGCCTTGAAGAAACGAATTTGACCGTTACTTTTACTTTATGACATTACTTTGGCTTTTACTTTTGATGAAGAAACTGGCTGTAAGTCAATAAAGTTCAACAATGGTTTTTCCTATCAAATATGAAGGTAACTTACTTCCCCTCTTTATACTATCTATGGTAAAAAAAAGTGATAATCTGGCCACCACACATTGATTTTTCATTTTCACATAAGCCATTTTCACATTGGAAAATTGTATTTGAAGTCGTGGTGGCCTCAGTGGGTAAAGAACCAACCTCTCGAGTATGAAGGTGTGCGTTCGATCCCAGTTCAGGCAAGTACCAATGCAACTTTTCTAAGTTTGTATGTACTTTCTAAGTATATCTTGGACACTAAAGGCTGATAAAAAAAAAGGTGAAGGAAAACATCTTGAGGAAACCCGGACTTATACAGTCTGAAATCACCAACCCGCATTGAGCAAGCGTGGTGATTAATGCTCAATCCATCTCCGTGTGAGAGGAGGCCTGTGCCCAGCAGTGGGACGATAAAAAGGCTGTAACAGATTTGAATGGATATGCAATATGGATCTGAAATGAATATGGAAAATGGAATTTTGAATTATTGTACTTACCTCGAATTGTAATCAGACATGGTACCGTAATTCGAATCCAGATACTCTGAGCTGTCATTCAGATAAGTCATATCTGCCAAAATAATGGTAAAAACTATTTTTGGTTCCAAGTTCACCGACAACATATAAGTCAGTTTTTTCAAAACAACTTTTTAATGTAAAATTTTCTTTTTTTCACGTAAAATTATCATAGTAAACGGTTGTTTTAAGACAAACGGGCTTTTGTGTTGCTAAAAAGTCGGGCCTAGTGGGTAAAGAACCAACCTCTCAAGTATGAGGTTGGATTCCAGGTCAGGCAAGAACTAATGAAACATCCTTGGCAGTCGTTACGGGTAGTCAGAAGCCAGTAAGTCTGACACCAGTCTAACCAAGGGGTATTGGGTTGCCCGGGTAACTGGGTTGAGGAGGTCAGATAGGCAGTTGCTCCTTGTAAAACTCTAGTACTCAGCTGCATCCGGTTAGACTGGAAGCCGACCCCAACATAGTTGGGAAAAGGCTCGGTAGATGATGACATTCCATTACGTATTTACTTACATACAGGGGCCCGATTCTGCTAAGTTAATAATGTGAAAATTTAATCGCAATAGCAGTTTTAACCTTAGCGGGCATTCTGCTTCTAATATAAGACCAATCGTATTCCAATGACATTCGATTGGTCTGCGATTTGGTCTATACGGTAGTCTGCTCTACAATCATATTGCAATCGTAAAACATTTGCAGACAATATGATTCATTATTGAATCACAGAAACGGATAAAAACGTTTATTTCAAAGAAAAAATAGCGGATTGCCACATACGCTTCAATCGTAGGTAATTGAGTCGGGATTGGATCTCAGTCGAACGTGAATCGTAAGTCGCTTAAGTAAAATTAGGAGAATCGGGCCCCAGTTCAACCTAATAAAATGAAGTTAATATTAAAATATTATAATGACCTGATCGCATTCCTAACTCGTGTTTCAGTGTCGAAATGCCGGGCGAAGTTTTTTCTTGCAACCGACTGCTGTGAAAAGGGCATGGTTTGAAATAATTATGATAAATAACTGTAAGCTGTTTTATCCATAATTCTGATCACAGAGCCATCGAATACGCTGTGCAGTTGGAATAAAAAAGGAAGCAATGTTTTCAGTCCATCTATACTAATATTATAAAGAGGAAAACTTTGTTTGTTTGGTTGTAATGGATAAACTCAAAAACTACTGGACTGATTTTAAATATTCTTTCACCATTAGAAAGCTTTATTATCTGCGAGTAACATAGGCTATATTTTATCCCGGTGCGGGCAGTAGCTCCCACGGGATGCGGGTGGAACCGCGGGAAAACAGCTAGTAATTAATAAAAAGTAATAAATTAGTATTTTAGTGATAACTTTTTCCCGCACACGAATGAAATTTTTCATATGCTTATCTATATCCTTTCTCAGGCTCTAGACTATAAGTAGGTATACTAAATTACATTTACACATTTAAATCAGTTCAGCAGTTTTAGCGTGAAAGCTCGACAGAGCTATGTAAGGACGTTTTTCCTCACAGCTAAATTAAAAAAAAAAGGACTGTCAAATACATTTCATAATATTACTATTGTTATATCTAATTTGTGTTGTGTAATTAATGTGGGTTCGATTCCAGGTCAGGCAAGTACCAATGCAACTTTTCTAAGTTTGTATGTACTTTCACCAATGGCTGATAAAAAGGTGAAGGAAAACATCTTGAGGAAACCTGGACTATAAAGTCTGAAATCACCAACCCGCATTGAGCAAGCGTGGTGATTAACGCTCAATCCTTCTCCGTGTGAGAGGAGGCCGCAGCCCAGCAGTGGGACGATAAAAAGGCTGTAACAGTAACAGTATATCTAATTTCTCTATATTACTTAACACTCACTTAGATTTTATAATAACGGGCATTTCAGACTTCTTGCGGAGAGCCATATTGGCTATTTCTGTTGAAACGCCAAGTTCTGGAAAATAAACCCCAACAGCCTTACTACAAAGACTTAAACATCTGTTGAAAACTTGTCTAAAAAGAGTGTGGCTGCAAAACGGAAGGTCCGTTTTCAACGTCATAATTTGTTTTTTTTTAGACAAGTGTTAAAACGACGGCAAATGTTTAACTGGATTAGTTAAATTCATTGTAATGTAAAGATCTCGGTATAGTTATCGGCACGGATATTGAGCCCTGACCTTCACCTGCGCAGAAGCGATTTATTGGTTTATTGCCCTATGTGTACAGTGCGCAAAGCGACCCCCACTCTTCCGCCGAGAGCTCAATATCCGTGCCGATAACTATACCTAAATAACCAATTCGAAGATAGGTCAGTATAGTTAGTAATGATTGCGAAACCACCAAAATGTATGAATATAAATACAATTGCGCATGCGTCATTGAATAGCACCTGTCGGGGCTGCGGGTTTGTTCGAAAGAGTTACCGCGGCCCTGGTACATAAAGGGCTTAAGAAGGAACATGATGGGTTTTAGTCAGTAAGAGTCTGACACTCCCTCAAGCTGCATCCACAGCGAGAGGGGTCATTTGATGATTTCGCATAAAAAAAAATACTTAGTACTAATATTGAACAGCCAACTTAAGTCATTATAAGCGAAGTCATTTGACGAGGCATGTTTCTGATTTTATGTGAGATCGCAGATTATTGATATTATGATTATTGAAATTTTTTGATATTGAAAATTAAAGTTACAACATACCCGCCACTCGAAGATCACTGCAGATAGGTTTGTTTCTCTGGAAAGAGAAGAGATTATTAACGAAACAAAATAGATTGAATACACAGGACTTCAGGTATGGTTTAATTCCGAATTCGCCTTGGGCCTTACAACCAGTTCTACCTAATGGGGTATCGTGTTGCCTGGTGGGTCTTGGTTGTCATTTGAACATCTTTGGTAGTCGTTACGGGTAGTCAGAATCCGGAAAGTCTGATGACCAGGGGCCCGATTCTCCTAATTTTACTTAAGCGACATACGATTCACGTTCGACTCGGTTCGACTGAGATCCAATCCCGACTCGATTACGATTGAAGCGTATGTGGCATTCCGCTATTTTTTCTTTGAAATAAACGTTTTTATCCTTTTCTGTCATTCAATAATGAATCATTTTGTCTGCAAATGATTTACGATTGCAAAATTAATGTAGATCAAACTACCGTATAGACCAAAAACGCAAACCAATCGAATGTCGTTGGAATACGATTGGTCTTATGTTAGTAGCAGACTGCCCGATATGGTTAAAACTGCTATTGCGATCATATTGCGACTCGATTTCTATTCGATTTTGACATTATTAACTTAGGAGAATCGGGCCCCAGTCTTATCAAGGAGTCTCGGGTCGCCCGGGTAACTGGGTTGAGGAAATTAGATAGGCAGTCACTCCATCCATGTAGCGCGCTGTTAGTCAGCTACATTGGTTAGACTGGAAGCCGACCTCAACATTGGCAAACGGAGTATTTTTTTCAGGAAAATACACCGTGACTTTTTAGTCGTCTTACAAAGGTGGTCCACTCAATGTATCCGACCTAAAATACCACTAGACATGATTATTAATTTTATAGCATTAATTAAAATAATAGGTGCAAAGAAAAATAAATAATACATTAAAAATAAGAAACATCCTGTTAATAATGTTTACGTATCAAACGGTACAAAGTAGATACCTTCAAAGCGCTCGAGTCGAGTGATCGTTCCATCTCCATTTTTTAAGAGACAAAATTATCTACGTCATGCGTCATAATAATGAATTTATTTTTATTTTTGTAAGTATTCAAATCTCATAAATTAATAGTAAGGATTTAATAGTGTCCAAGTGACAGTAGAACACTGGCTCCTAAGTCACAGGCATTCCTAGTTTAGGGGCCAGGGTCTCGACATTTGTATGCCTTCAATTAAATTGTAATCCTGCTAGATATTAAGCATTTTGTAAGGATTTGCATCAATACAGCATTTATTTATTTATTTATAAATAACAATTTTTTTTATGAACGTTTACTAGTCATTGGATACATGAAGTTGGCTGCCGTTGTAAGACGACTAAAAAGTCACGGTGTATAGTCGGATGATAACTTACAACAGGTTCAATTATATGTTTAATTTCCTTCCTTCTATTATGACGTCTCCTTGGAGGTAAAATAATTTCTGGTGAATGCTTAGCCCTGGAAAGCAAGAAAAACATAGTAAAATTCTAATAGATCAAATAGCCGGGCATGTGTGATACCCTTGCTGTATTGGCTATGTGCTAAGCGAGTAGTGGCAGACAGATAACGACCGCAGCGCACAACACGGCAGACATTGGAAACAAATGCGGATGATCAGCTGTCAAATGTGTTGATTGCAGTACAAAATGCAACTGGTAGGAACATATCTTCGAAGTATCTTCCTTTAGAATATTTATTTTGAACAAATTGTCGAATACTAGGTTTGCCCCACTGTTGTTCATTACTGGTCTTTGACAAGCTGGTGGTGTTGTTAACATAGGATATTAAAGCACTAACATGCTTGCACTTGCCGCTCTGATTATAGACACAGTCACATTTTACATCAGTGACGACACGAGCACCATTGATCCGTAAAAAATAATAAGAAGGATAAGAAGCTTACAGTTAGTAAATTGGAAATGACTTAGGTACATGTAATATGATGCATTCTGGCATCACATAAACATTTCTTACGTTTAAACTGGTTTTGTATGGTGTTAGTGTCACAGATGTCTGACGAATTACGTGGGCTCGTATTAAGTAGCTCTGGCCGTTATGTCGCAGTTCTTCCACATTTCTTACATGCTCGGCTAATACTAATTTATTCCCTTTTGTCTCAGTTTGCGGTTGGAAACTAATATTATGTGTAATAGTTTCAAACCCGGTTTTTATTATTATATTCATTTTACAGTAAAACTATTGAATAAATTGCACTTAGATAATGTCAACAATACTATTTTAATCTTTGGTTTTATTTATATTTGCAAAGAAAATTATAATGTTTACATTGTTATTATTTGACAGCTTCCACAGATGTTGTAAACGCTACGCGTCGCCACCGTCGCGCACATAGTCAATAGGCATATGCAAGAAAGTACCTCTAGTACAACATCCTGCATCCGAGTCTCGATTTATTTTCTCGCGGAATTGTCGTGTTACGCGAATGGATAGAGTGAGGAATGAGTATATAAGAAGTTTGAAAGAGGTACCGGTAACAGAAAAACTGCGTGAAAACCGGCTGTCATGGTATAGGCATGTGATGCGATGAGGTTTTAAACATGAACGTAGACGGATATAGGGGAAGAGGACGACCAAAGAACCGATGGATGGCTTTTGTGCAAGTTGATATGGTTAGAAAGAATGATACTTGCGAGATGACGGCAGATAGAAGAGTATGAAAGGAGAAAACATGCTGCGCCGACTGCAAATAAAGTTGGGATAAGGGCAGGAGGATGATGGAAGTAACGCTACATGATTTTCCTAATATTTTATCCCACTTAGCGCTGTGTGGTGGTTATACCGCCACCAGTCGGTCGCCAGAGCTTCGTCCCTTCTTTAGAAGGGTGCACCACGAGTAAGTGAGGTTGGCATTTGGGGTGGAACAACGTTGGTTAGACCCCTTATACTTCTAGATGCAGGTACTTACTTGCAATCCGGTATAGGGCAGTTTATTTGTCTCAGTAATTCTTGAGTAACATTTGTTGTAGTTCCCATTTCTGAAAATTACAATCAAATGTTGGTATAGTTTTGTTCCGATAACTTCTTTGATCAGACAAAATAATACAAGCTGTTGATTTGTATCCTTGCCATATTAAAATAAGTAATGATGCCAATGATTCTCGGCCCAAATCAACAAAAAAATTGGTACGTAATTTTTTGTTATTATTTTTTTTTCGGAATTCCGTCAATGTCATCTAGCCGTAATTAAACTTGGCGCGTGTGTTACTGGCCTTAAAACCATGCTGCGCCCTCACACAAACGCAAACACAAAGCATACGCAACGATCATTCATAATTTTCATTCATAAAATTGGATTACTTCTCAAGTACTACGACATTACAATGACAAAAAAAAACAGTGCATATTAGCTATTTCCCGTCTACTATAATTCCAGTCGATTATTTACGTATTTTATGACCTCCTCCTGAACTATGGCACAAATGCAAATCAACACTTTGTATACATTTTTGCCACTTTGCCATTTCATATTTGCTACTAATGACTTACAATAAATTGCTTGGCGCGGTGGGTCTGCGGATCTGACCATTTTGTAATGGCGAGTTTTTCCGATTTTCGGTAGACACTTTAAAGCGGCTGGTAGCCGTCGTTACGGAAAGTTAAAAGCTGGGACTCCAAAAAGTTTCGGGTTGCCGGGTAATTGGGTTGAGGAGGTCAGATGAGCAGTCGCTCCATGTGACACACTGGCACTCAGCTGCACCTGGATAGACTAGGCAGGAATTACTTAACATTAATCTGAATTAGTATGAACGAAACACTATTGAGCATGCGCGATGCATGAAATGGCTAGGTTCAGACCAGCACAGTTGTTTGACGAGAACTGTAAGATACTGTTACTGTTACTGTTACAGCCTTTTTTTTCGTCCCACTGCTGGGCACAGGCCTCCTCTCACACGGAGAAGGATTAAGCGTTAATCACCACGCTTGCTCAATGCGGGTTGGTGATTTCAGACTTTATAGTCCAGGTTTCCTAAGAGAAGATAAGTAATTACATTTATTTAGTTACCTGTACTTTTCTTCATAATCTTGCACAGAGGCTGCAAATAAAAGCAGGTCTGAAATAAATATACAGTTTCTTGAAAGAAGAAGCTGTATTGTGTTCGTTTCAAGGAATCACTTCATAGTATAAAACAAAGTCGCTTTTTCTGTCCCTATGTCCCTTTGTACGCTTAAATCTTCAAAACTACGCAACGGATTTTCATGCGGTTTTTTATCAGATAGAGTGTTTCAAGAGGAAGGTTTATATGTACAATAACATACATCAAATAGTGGGGAAATACTGTTACGCCGTGCGAAGCCGGAGCGGGTCGCTAGTTAAAAAAAAACATCTTTTTGCGTTACATCGTCGTTTCGAGTTATAATTCGAGTTAAATTTCGAGTCGAAATTGAACCTAAGATTTCTCAGAAATAAAGACTCGGAATTCTCTGAAGAAACTGCCTGCTTGGTCTAATCGAAATCTAAAATATGCAAAACACGATTTTCTTACAAACATTTTCGACCTATGAACCGTTCTTAATGAATTTCTCCACATTTGCTATTATTTTATGATATTATAATATAACACTTACTTCTTGTCTTACTCGTTCAGATTGCAAAACTTCAGCAGGTAACGGAGTTTTGCTGAAACAAAAACGAGTTTTTAAATTATTGTTTTTGCCAACGCCCCAACGAAACTAGCCTAGTTTTAGCAATGCACACATTGCTAAAAAAGGCTCAAAGTAGCCTATATATTATTCTGAAATAATATGCTCTGTTGCTGCTAAGTTTCATAGTTCAGTAGTTTACACATGAAGAAATGACAAACATACGCACATTCACAAAATTTGCTTTCATAATTCATATTTTTTTCATAATTTTAGTGTCCTAGTGAGTTTTGATCTGATATTTACTTCTTATATCTCGTGTGTGTGTGAGGAAGTGTGTGTGTCTAAAAGAGTGTTTGTATGTACATACATATATGTAAAAGTGTTCGTGCACACACTCACTCATACATAGAGTGAGTGTGTGTATGTGAGTGTGTGAGAAATTGTTTATCTCTGTATGTGATGTGGGTGTGTATCGATGAGTGTTTGTATGTATAAATATGTGAAAGAGTTCTTACATGTGAGAGTGAGTGAGAGTGTCCGTGTGTCTCCGTCACACAATTTCAAAAGCGAGTTAATATATAGCGAGCGAATAGGAATCTCTCTCGCAACTCCCTCACCTAGTTTTCTCCTGCGTTTTCTTCTGTTCTTCGGAGTCAGTGGCGGAGCCCACCAGCACGGACAGCTCGATGACGCCGTCTCGGCTGCTGTCAGCTCTCCTGTCTTGACCCTTGGGCCTCTCTCTGTCGTGTCTGGGTAAATAAAGGCGAAAATAATTACGGAACACGATCGGAGGGAGCAGGATTCTCATTGTGACATATTCTTCAATAAAGCGGACTATAGAGGTAGTACTTGGCTAGTAGTGTTTTAAAAGGTATTTCATCGAATACATTCCGGCATTTACCTCGTGTGTTCATAAGTTTTGAGACAAAATAAAAGTTGCATATCTTTTTAAATAATAAACTTATATTTATAAAAACAATAGTAAACATTAAGTAAATAGTAAGTAAAAATTAAATATAATTATTATTCAAAATGACCACCCCTGTTTTTAATACATGCCCTTAGACGATTTGGCCAGTCATCAATGGCGGCACGAATCTTTTCCAGAGGAATTCGCTTCGCTTCTCGGACAAGAGCTCGCTTAAGTGACTCCAAGTTTGGGTGGGACTTTCGGCAGGCTCTGAGCTCTAATTCGGTCCATAGAGAATAATCCAGCGGGTTGAGGTCGGGGCTGGAGGAGGGCCATTCATTCGCCGCAATGAAGGCCGGCACATTTTCCTTCAGCCAAGCTTGAGTGGTTTTAGCCTTATGGGATGGCGCCGAGTCTTGCTGGAAAACCCAATACTTGTTATGGAATAGGGTATTAGACAGGGGTTTCACAACAGTCTCTAGAATGTCACTTTGATAATTTTTGGCTTTCACCTTGACGCCTTGTTGGCAGAAATGAAGCTGAGTCACACCTTCGTACGAAACTCCCCACCATACCATGACACTAGCCGGATGATGAGTACGCGAGACATTCCGTGCTGAAGCTGGGACATCCTTGGCATACACTTTATTGTTTTGTCGGTTGAACTTTTCTTCGACAGTAAAGATTTTCTCGTCGGTGAAGAGTATCTTCCTCGCATCGTGTCTCCTAAGCAGTATTGGACAACGTTCGCGTCGCAATTGACGAAGGCGATCGTTTAAAAAGTGTACTTTCCTACGGCTATACGCCTTAACCTTGAGATCATATTTCAGTATTCTGTTGACTGAAACGCGCGAAATATTGGTCTGCAGAGCGAGTTTCTTCTGAGTGCGACATGGATTTCGGCGAAGTCGCTCTCGGATGATTTTAATGTTCGCAGGCGTCCTCACAGAGCGTGGACGACCACTTCTTTGCCGATCTTGTAAAGAACTTGTCTCCTTGTATCGTTTAATAGTGTAATACACGAAGTTACGGCTCACACCAAAACTTTTCAGTTCTCGGAAAATGTCCATAGATTTTCTTCCCACCTTAAATAGTGAAATGACGGTCGCACGTAATTCTTTTGTTCCCTCCATTACGAGAAAATTTAAATAAAATAATCCGAAATCATAGATATTAAAAGTTAACATTCCAAATTCAAAATTAGAAAAAAGAAATATACAGCAGCCAGCAATTTTTATTTTATTTTTATAAGTAAAAAGTTTGTCTCAAAACTTATGAACACACGAGGTATTTATTCCGCTATGTTCCGCCCAGTTCAAATAGGCCCTGTTTTTGATAACAGCAAGCCACGTAAAAGCCAAGCTATGTTGCAGCCAAATGCGGCTGCGACATATACAAATATTATAAAGCTTATGCTTGTTTGTTTGCTTGAAAGTGCTTATCTCAGGATGCAGTCAGTCAGATTTCGAAAAGCATTTCAGTGGTATTAAACTCATTTATGGAAAAAACCGTGAGTAGGTAGCACGGGATGCGAGAAGAACCTTGACGAACAGGTTTCTCGGTAAATGGTCTATCTATGATTGACAGACAAGTAAAGGACAAACACTTATAAAAAACAAGTTTGTAGGTCTTGTAGTCTGAAATTTCGTGATTAATCAGCTATTTCTCTTCCATATAAGTATACAGTGATGTATAAACTACTTATGTGACTCAAACCTGGTCCTTCTTGAGCGACCACGCTTGGTCTTCGTCTTCCGAGCGGTGGAGCATCCCTGGAATATCCTCTGGGAACAGCTGGAGCAGAATATCACGCCCTTGAACACCGCCGCGTTTTGGAGATTGGTTTCGCTGCACACATCTGGAGTATAGTAGGAGCTTTTGGTTAAATGACCCAGACTCTAAGAAAGCAAAGAAGTTCTTGAAGCAACCATTGGAACTCTCTGGTCGGGGACACTACTAAAGATGAAGTAAGAATTTATATAACTAAACAGCGGTTTATCCGTAAATAAAGACCATCTATGTCATAACGAGTTCTTCCAAAAGCTCATTCAAAATAAAAATATGCCAACGTCGTCCGTCTGACTCCAGACTGGGGTCTACAAGTTGCTGGAGATACATCAGTGCATCGAAGAGCACGTTGCTGTCGGTACTGCGCCTGATGTCTCTTTGGTCGTGTCGGATTGCCGTCCCATCGGGCTTTGAGAGTGAAGGAATAGTGAGTGCACTTGTGAACTATAATATGTCCTGCGTAGCTGGCTGGGTTCCTCCGGAAAAACAGTCATCGTGCCTGATAATAGTTAATCTGGACGCCATTATTACGTCTACTGCAGTCTGTTAGAATTGGATCCAATCCTAATATAGTTTCGAAAAGGCTAGGCAGTTGATACTAACAGCACTTATGACATTTTCTGTGGTAGCTATACCCCTCAGGGATGGTGACCCGCTCGTCTTTCGGGACAGGATTCTGACAGTGCTCGCATAATTCGCAACTGGAAGATATATTATATAGATAGAATATTAGATAGATTATTATAAGCGTACATGTCTCGCCAAACTTAATGACGGTTCGTTACTAATTTCCATAATCTTATACTGTAATATACAAACTACATTGTATAAAAATGTATATATCAAACAATGTTTGAGGTTCTTCCAACCTAGGGCACGCCACCATCGTGGCGGTAAGTCCCTTCTTTGAGGAGTGGCTCGGGAGGAGTCACGGCGCCCTCACGTACCGCATGACGCAGGTCCTCACCGGACACGGTTGTTTCGGGAGGTACCTGCACCGCATCGGTCGTGAGGAGGGGCCCGGGTGTCACCATTGTGCGGACAGCCCCGAGGACACGGTGGACCACACAGTCCAGGTGTGCCCCGCATGGGAGGGGCACCGCCGGGTCCTCGTCGAGGCTTTGGGCG
Source organism: Helicoverpa assulta (assembly GCA_963856015.1). NCBI lineage: Eukaryota > Metazoa > Arthropoda > Insecta > Lepidoptera > Noctuidae > Helicoverpa > Helicoverpa assulta. Next base: position 1,994,692 of record CAWLCW010000003.1, read on the forward strand.
GCGGCGACCTCTCGCGTCCGGCCCTGGTTCAGGCCATGGTCCGGGGCGAGAGGGAATGGGATGCCGTCGCCTCCTTCTGCGAAGCGGTCATGCTCGAGAAGGAGGAGGCGGAACGCCAGAGAGTTCGCACCTCTCATCCCGGCCGCCGCGCTGGACCAGGTAGACACCATGGGCGCCGGGTGTCGCGAGATGACTCCCGGCCACCGTAGGCGTGGGTCTGTGGGCGGTGAGTTCGGGTGGCTCATCGTCCCTCTGTCTTTCTAGACGACAGACCCGTGTCGACGGCGCGCGTTGTTCCACGCGCTCCTCAAAGAGATGTCGGCAACCCCAGCGGGGCCCAGCAGGGCCAAGGCCTGCCGGGGCTGCGGGTTGTTCGAAAGAGATACCGCGGCCCTGGTACATAAAAGGCCTATGACGGAACACGACGGTTTTTAGTCAGTAAGAGTCTGACACTCCCTCACCGCTGCTAACCCACAGCGGGCATTTGATGATTTTTAACGTCGGAAAAAAAAAAAAAAAAAACACCAACACAACACACACAACACATGTCTGTCTGTAGGTTGGAAGAATCCAACCTACAGACAGACATGTGTTGCTGGGGAGTTTGTTGCGCCAATTCTTCTTCCCAGCAAAAACACATAGGAAGTGGTGAAGGGTGGGCGTTTTGGGGGCTGTCTTTTGTAAATTCCTGACGTTCAAAAAGTGCTGCTTTGCAGCCAAGTTTAAATAAAAGATTTTTGATTTCATACACCGTCTACTGATTGACTAGCATCACATAATTAACATGTAGGTACATATTTAAAAGAAAGTCGTGTAACTCACACTGATAAATAATTCAACTGCGTTTCTACCGATTTGGCTGACGAAGTTCTACACCGCTTCTGTTTGTGATAAACTCAAAATCGAATCAACTGATTTTAATGCGGTTTTATCGTCATTTTAGCTGAAAGAACCCTTCTTTGTGGGACGTCTTAGGGGCGGAGAAGTCAACTGCTGGACAAAGGAATCTACCCAGGTTCAACACTTTGCTTGTTCTAGTGGGGAGCCTGACCACGCTGCGTCTTACGGGTAGTGGTATTATAACAACATAAAATAAATACTTACGCCATTTTACACTTTTTTTTAAATACACTACATTTTTTCTTTACAAATATTTTATCTTTACTAGAGAATTTTAATATTTTTTAGTTTTTTTTTCGAGATTTTATAACAGTATTTTCTTTGACAGAATGAAATTTCACGATGACATGACAGAGGAAGGTATGAAAAAAATGAAAAAAAAAAACATAACAGCAAAAAGTACCTATTTAGATTTCGTAGGTAAGTATAGATATTGGTGATCATCATCATTATCTCAGCCATAGAACGTCCACTGCTGAACATAGGTCTCCCCTTTTTTTTTAAACGACGTCAAAAATCATCAAATGACCCCTCCCGCTGTGGGTTAGCAGCGGTGAGGGAGTGTCAGACTCTTACTGACTAAAAACCGTCGTGTTCCGTCGTAGGCCATTTATGTACCAGGGCCGCGGTATCTCTTTCGAACAACCCGCAGCCCCGGCAGGCCTTGGCCCTACTGAGCCCCGCTGGGGTTGTTGACATCTCTTTGAGGAGCGCGTCGATACGGGTCTGTCGTCTAAGTTGACAGAGGGACGACGAGCCACCCGAACTCACCGTCCACAGGTAACCCACCTACAGCCTACGGTGGCCGGGAGTCATCTCGCGACACCCGGCGCCAGCGCGGCGGCCGGGATGAGAGGTGCGAACTCTCTGACGTTCCGCCACCTCCTTCTCGAGCATGACTGCTTCGCAGAAGGAGGCGACGGCATCCCATTCCCTCTCGCCCCGGACCATGGCCTGAACCAGGGCCGGTCGTGAGAGGTCGCCGCCGCCTAAAGCCTCGACGAGGACCCGGCGGTGCCTTCCCACGCAGGGCACTCCTGGACTGTGTGGTCCACCGTGTCCTCGGGGCTGTCCGCACAGTGGTGACACCCGGGCGCCTCCTCACGACCGATTCGATGCAGGTACCTCCCGAAACAACCGTGTCCGGTGAGGACTTGCGTCATGCGGTACGTAAGGGCGCCGTGACTCCTCCCGAGCCACTCCTCAAAGACGGGACTTACCGCCACTATGGTGGCGTGCCCTGCACTGGGTTGCGACAGTCGCTCCCTCCAGGCCACCATGAGATCGCCCTGAGCTCCGCCCATCATCATCTATTTATTTATTTAACAATTTATGTACACACACAGAATACAGAGAAGAAGAAAAATAGAACAGATAGTACAAAGGCACAGCTTATTTCATTAGAAATCTCTTCCAGCTGGCCCGTTATGAGAGAGTTAGAATAGAAAGAGATGCAGATAGAGTGCGTAAAAAGAAAAGAAGCTATAACTAACATAAAATAATCACTAACTTAACCTAAATATGTATATATAAAATATATATATATATGTATAAAAATATATAAATACACTAAATACTACAAGCATCTATGATGACAAGGAAAGATAGTGTTCATCATCATCATCATCTCAGCCATAGGACGTCCACTGCTGAACATAGGCTTCCCCCTTTGATCTCCACAGATACCTGTTGGAAGCGACCTGCATCCAGCGTCTTCCGGCGACCTTTATAAGGTCGTCTGTCCACCTCGTTGGTGGACGTCCTACGCTGCGCTTGCTAGTCCGTGGTCTCCACTCCAGCACTTTTCGGCCCCATCTGCCATCTGCTCTGCGAGCAATATGGCCTGCCCATTGCCACTTCAACTTGCTAATCCGGTGGGCTATATCGGTGACTTTGGTTCGTCTACGGATCTCCTCGTTTCGGATTCGATCACGTAGAGAAACACCAAGCATAGCCCTCTCCATAGCTCGTTGAGCGACTTTGAGCTTTGAGATGAGGCCGATAGTGAGAGACCACGTTTCGGTGCCGTAAGTCATCACTGGTCACACATTGGTTGAAGACTTTCGTCTTGAGGCACTGAGGTATGTCGGACGAAAAGACATTGCGTAGTTTCCCGAACGCTGCCCAGCCGAGTTGGATTCGGCGGTTGACCTCTTCGGTTCGGTTCGAGCTCCGCCCGCTGCGCGACAACTTGCCTCGGCAATGGAGTTTCCCCCCGGCGCTGAGCCTCCTCACGCCAGTGGTACAGGCGCAAGAAGACTCTCGCCTCCAGATCCCACCGTGGCAGTCCGGCTAGTAGGCCGCTGCTTCGCGGAAGATCGTGCGGTACCCCCGGATTAGCCTAATGGCTATCACTCTTTGGGGCACGTACAGGTAGTGGTACGGCCCGCGACCGTACCGAACGTGCCCATACCGGGGCCCCGTAAAGGGCCATGGACCGCAAGACTCCCGCGTAGAGTTTACGGCAGGGGGCGTTTGAGCCTCCCGGGTTGGGCAGGAGCCGCTTGAAGGCAGCACCTGCCTTCTCCAATTTGGGGCCCAAACGTCGGAAATGCTCGACAAAGTTCCACCGGCCGTCGAGGACGAGTCCCAGATACTTCATCGCCCTCTCGACGCCGATGGAAACCCCTCCTACCGTAACTTGGGAACTTAAAGGTGGCGCATTCCGAAGCCCATGAAAGCACATGGCCTCGGACTTGTGCAATGCCACCTCCAGTCCCAGCAGCTGGATCCTCTCAATGACTGTCGCAACCCCGCGCGCCATTATGTCGGCCGCCTCCTGGTGCGACCTCCCTTGCGCCAGTACCAGCGTGTCGTCAGCGTAGCAAACTACGCTGACGCCGCTAGGGAGGTCGGCGCACAGCACCTAGTCATAGCCGATGTTCCACAAGAGCGGCCCCAGTACCGAACACCGCACGACATCTCTCGCCGGTTCCATTCCCCGTTGTGACCGGGGTAAACGATGTACCTATCCGACTGATAAGCCTCGACCACGCGACGAAGGTAAGTCAGCACCCGGTGGTACCGGAGTGCCTCCCTAATGCAACTCCAGGGAAGGGTGTTGAAGGCGTTGGCGATGTCAAGAGACACCGCCAAGACGCCCCCCCCCCCCCCCCCCGGACACAGCATCCCCCGTCGTGAGAGCTCTCACGCGCATGATGGCGTCCACTGTTGAGCGCCCCTGCGGAAACCCAGCTGGTTTTCCGCAAGGTCCGGCCCCATCCCCCCAAGGCGCACGACGAGGCGGTTTGCGACAACTCGCTCGAAGAGCTTGCCCACCTCGTCGAGCAACACGATGGGCCGGTATGCGGACGGAGAGTCCGCAGGGCGCCGCGGCTTCCGAATGAGGACCAGTTTCCCCGTCTTCCAACGAAGTGGGAACTGGCCCCTCCCCATACATGCACTGAGAAGCCCCCTAAGTCGAGGCCCGAGAGCCTCAAGGGCCAGGACCCAGGCCTTGCCAGGCAGGCCGTCCGGCCCTGGGATAGGTCTCCCCCTTAGATCTCCACAGGTACCGGTACCTGTGGTGATGGCTAGATAAAATTCGCACGGTTGGTTGAGGAGGTCAAAGAGGCAGTCGCCCCTTGTAAAACACTGGTACTCAGCTGCATCAGGTAAGACTGGAAGCCGACGCCAACATAGTTAGGTTAGAACGAAATAAGGTAAAATAAAAAAATATTTTTTTTCACAATTTTATTATGATTGAAAAGGAAAATATATAAGAATACAGCATTATGTGTATATAGAACCATGTTCCAGCACCATAAGGTTTAAATTCAAATAGTGAGCGATTTTATAAGTGAGATACATTTTGTTTAAATTATCATTTAAAAGCTTGGCTTTAAATAAATCTATATAATTTCAGAATTTATAACACCACTCTTTATAATTATAAAAATACTAGCTAAACAATAAAAGATCACAAATGTACATCATCCAATTTACTTAAGACCTTTTTAATATTTGAAAAGACGATAAATCGAGAAAAATACAATAATATCTCCCAAGAAAAAATAATACGCAAAAATAAAATTATAATGTACTATCTAAAAACTAAAACGAGAATATAATAAAGGTAAAAACTTATAATATACAAAATATTTCTATTATAATAAAATTAAGTTTGCATTTACGTTTACTGGCCGTTAAAATGCGTGTTTTATGATTATTTTGCTAAAATTAAGTACTGGTTTTTATTTCGTTTAAAAATTAATAATTCAAAGGGAAATTAATTTCAACAACTTCATCAATATACCATATTTATCTGATCCGTATTTATGTGTCCGATCGTCGGCCACAACGACTGTTCTCATTTAAGTAGATCAGGCAGCTGCGCAGGACATATTATAGTGCACGAGCATTTGCTTGAACACAGGTGCACTCACTATTCCTTCACTCTCTGCGCGCGATGGGACGACAATCCGACACCACCTGAGAGAGATCACAAGCAGGTCCGAAATTGTTTTCTGGATATGGTACAAATGAACACTAATACTTGAAAAATATATGAGATTCCTTCGATTTATTTATTTTTAAATATATATTATACTGAAAATATATTGTTAGTTACTGTTTTTTGAGATCAAATTCACATAAAAACGAATAAAGAGGAATACCAATTGAGATCATAAAAATATAGAAAGGTACAAAATTATTTAATCTACAGTAATTTTAGATTACTTTTCGAGAAATGTACATATGATTAAAATCACAGGTTTTTGCGAAAATTCTAATTTATCATAATTTTTGAGCTTTGAAAAAATATTTTTTGTCACTTAATCAAACTATTTACTTATTTATGTATGTATATTTTTCTAATTCTAATTAATTTCTGAAATACTGGCCCCCAAATAATTTCTTAATACTCTAATAATTTTAAAATTAAACTTACAAAAAAAAAACTTAACTTATTTAAAAATAACTAATTAAGTACATAAACATTTGAAACAAAACAAGTTATAATAATTCTATGCTTGAAAAATTACGAAAAATAATAAAATATTATTTATAGTAAAAATAGGATTTTTTTAAATTAACACTAGTATTGCCACTACTGCCCTGTATAAATTTAATTTATTAATACGGAACTATTTTTGAGCATTATATAAAATATAATATATTCGCTAACTATGACAAAATATATAGACAAAAAAATCATTATAGGTACTTAGCTACATGGTGAAAACTTTGCATGCTTTCAGATTTTATTTTTTCATGGTTGACAAAATCTCTAAAAGAATATCTAAAATTATAATCAAAACTCTGCACCAATTAATTGAAAGACTTTTTTAAGACTTGAAACATCTTGATATGAGATCCAATTAAAATAAAATACCTAATGTTCAAAAAAACATGATTTCACCAGAATTGTATAACGTGCACAATGTTTGTACAAAAGTGCACATTTGTTCGCGAACAAATTTGTACGCATCAGAGTGAGTCATTTTAGAAATGTTCGCAAGAAAGGAGATGGCCAAAAAAAAACCCAGAGTCGACAGAAACTTCGTATGTATGGTTGGATTCAGTATAATGTGTAGATTACAAAAAGTATTTCATATCATCTTAAAACCACGGGGTTCTCTTTTTACAAGGTTTTTTCGATGAAGATTTTAGTACATAAAAAAGCTTAACTTTTCTGATTGCTGTTCATTAGAAGTTGTGCATAGGGTAAAAACTTTACACTCAGGTGTATGTCTGTTAGCACTATACACGAGTGTAGGTTTAGAGCTGACCTGATGATGGAGAAGAGAGAAGGTCAAGGGAACTCGGCAATGGTAAATATTAACTACCTCGTGTTTGGGCTTATATTATTCGTATTGACGAGAACTTTTCACTAATGCGAATAGTGACTAAAAAGCTAAAAATAAAAAATAAAATAAAAAAAAATTACGTTTTTTTTTAATTAACCTTTGCCAGTTCAGAATGTTACATATAATAGGGAAACCTCTTCAAGTAGGTAAGGTCGGTACTTAATCGTATCTGGAGTGGTTCATGTCAATAGTGCAATGGGTGGGGGTCAAACTCAAGACCTTTTAATAACCAGGCAAACTCTGTAACTATGGTGATATTACTATTGGCATGTATAATGTTAATATACTTTATTTTTTATGGTCTTTTATGTAAATAATCTTTAAAATCAACATAACCTATTTTTGTGAAAATATGATATAGCTCCTATACCCCATGGATTTCAGACTGGAATTTTTGGCACCATCAAAGGTCTATCATAATGGACCATTTGGTACCCATTTCGTTGCTGTCGATTCTGGGTTTTTTTACTATGAAAATTTGGCCATCTCCTTTGTTAGTGTGGAATCTTGCCTTTACAATTACAAAAAAAAAACTCGAAACTAAATTAGCTCCAGGAATTTTGACATTTTGACAAATAAAATCTATGTACTTTATCTCACCTTATATTTAGTTGGTTTAGTTATACAGTTTTAAAGCTTCTTAATTTCCATTTATCATATTCCTGATTATTTTGCAATATATTTGACAAGTTTTCTTCAATTAACGGTCATAATATCAATAATTTTAACTATTTAATATATAAAAAAATAGTTAACTCCACTTGGATAGATATTTGTTCATAATATACCATATCTTCTTATCGAGTGAGCTGCAGGTTTAATCACCTAACAAGCCCTATTGTCAGAATTCTCTCAAATCCGCCTGACGGCCTCTGACGTGGAGTTGTAACAACGACTGCTACTGAATAGCAACTACTGTCTTTCTAAATAATAGGTAAGATATTAAAAAATATATTAAAACTATGTAAATTAATTAACTTATATGTAAAATTACTGGCCTTAATTGTTTAAGGATAATGCCACATTATATACTCACAATAAATTAGGAATAGGATTTTATGTGTTATCAAGAAAAAATATACCTACAGATTGACATTGAAAATACATGAAAAATACTTTCGTATTTTTTTTAGTCTTATATATCTCTTAACTTTCTGCTGAGTTATGGAAAAATACCTAATTGCATTTTTAACAAATTCTAAACATTTTTATAACAAATATAATATTTTGTAATAAGTTGTGTCACCTCGTATATCATTTTTCGTGATGTCTGCAATTTTATACAATAGTATTACATAAATACATCATAAATATGTATTCTATGCATTATGTTACTAGATCTGAATGAATCAAATACTTTCAATTTCCACCTGTATACATATTTGTATACAATTCAAATATAAAAGACAACAAATAAAATCCAAAAAATTCCCACATCAAAGTATCAAAATTAGTCGTGTTCAAATCTTCTAAGCAATGTGCTCTTAATATAAAAATACTTATAAGTACTAAAGTAATATTATTGTCATATAATTTGAGCAATAAATCACATAGGTAATGCCCTTGAGTTATTTATAATTGTTATTTAATAATAACAATTTTCTTTGTTTTTGTTGAGGAGTATTGAAATGGCTGTCGTAATATAAACTGTGTCTCATACATAGATTTGGGGTCCGTTCACACAGACCGGCTCAGAGAGCATCAGCGCGCATTTTCCTTTTCACATATACCGGAATCGGCTCCGATCGGCTGAAAGAGCATGCAATCGGAGCCAAACATCTGCAAAACCGAGAAAAAGTACGCGATCGAAGCCGGTCGGCTCATCTTATTATTTCACAAAAAGCGCCTTCAAGCATTCTTAATGACAAAAACAGTGCACATGCAAAAATAAATCTTACTACAAATACTAAGAACTCGGTTTTCAATGTTTCAAGAAATTAGCAGAATTGAGACCCTGGATGGCAATAACATGATATAGAGGTATAGCGCGATCTATTTTTTGTAACGGAATTTTGTCAACTTTGCCAATTTATATTACGACAGCTAATAGTCGATTCTTTATTATTTAATGTTTTGTCAGTATAATGTGAATCTTAGAAAAATATTTTGATTATGTATTTTAGTTAAGTATTTTCAGTTACATATAGAACGTAAACATGTAAATTCATACACATTTGGTTTTTTATTTATACAAAATATTACACTTGTAATGAGGAGTCATAATTTTTTAAATACATACATTGGAATTCACTCTTTCTTTTCTCGGTGAAATCTCATGAAGAACTTTTGGCATTTTTTTTCAAGAAAAATCCTAAAATATGCCTCATATATTAATTTATACCACTTATTGTTTACCAAGATGACAACATTATTCACATAACCAAATTACATCATTGTACTCAATTTTTTATTCTTCTTTATAACAAGAACTAACTGTCCAATATTTTTTTTATCAAAATCTAAAAGATGGATCAATTATAATCATTATTTTAAAACCTATAGTCACGATATAAACTCTACTGAGTAGCCATTACTCTGTTTGATTAAGCACTTAACTTAAGGTAAAAAATCTTGATATTTTTTATACAAATACATAACTTAACTATCCATCCTCCGAGCCTTTTCCGAACTATGTTGGGGTCGGCTTCATAATTACTTCACATAATTTAACTAAACATATATATCTATATATATAAAATAGATAAAATAATTGTTATTATAGTATTTATATAGATTTTTAACACCATTTTATTTTAACTGAGTTTTTAAACAAATACTTAATTTAATTGAACAAATATATGTATAAATTGATAAATTATTTAATATTTATAGTATTTACATAGATTTCTGACCGCATTTTATTTTTAAACTGATTTTAAAGTTTAAATAAAAATTCGCAAGTATCAAGATTGTTCACCTATAGTGAAATGCCTACTCAAACGGAGTACAATTTCAGACTTCCCAAGCTTATATTTTTTATGTCAATCAGTGTCTTCTCATATGCAATCCAAGATGGTCTGACCTGGCGAAGGATCGTCGGCACAGTGGACATGTAAACGGTCTGTGGCCTGTATGTTTTCTGGTGTGACGGGTCAGCTCGTCGGATCTGGCGAAACGCCACTCGCAGCCGGCCCAGCCACAGGAGTAGGGTTTTTCGCCTGGAAAATAAATAAATAATTATGTTAAGACACAAAAGTGCATCATCATTCTCTTGCCCTTCATCATCATCATCATCATCTCAGCCATAGGACGTCCACTGCTGAACATAGGCCTCCTCCTTTGATCTCCACAGATACCTGTTGGAAGCGACCTGCATCCAGGTCGCTTGCCCTTATCCCAATTTTATTTCGGGTCAGCGCGGCATGTTCTCCTTCCATACTCTTCTATATTCGGAATTTAACATACTGCAATTTACTTTGGCTTGAGTTTTACAGCTGACCGCATGCCTCACGCTTACCCTCCTCGGGAATGCTATTGAGGTGGTTTGTCAGCCACCTTGCGGGTAGCCCAAATTGCTGGTTGAATGCACTAGGCCTTAGATAGAAAGAAAGAATTAGTGATTATAATGACAACCACAAGAGTCGATCGATCATAAGGGTAAGCAACGCTTGGCGTAGTCCGTTGTCATTTGAACATCTTTGGCAGTCGTTACGGGTAGTCAGAGGCCAGTAAGTCTGACAACCAATCTTACCAAGGGGGTTGGTTATCCAGAAGCTCAGTTATTAACTGGATTGAAGAGTTTTAGACAGGCATTCGCTCCATGTGGCATATTGGTATTCAGCTGCGTCCAGTTGCACTGGAAGCCGACACCTATAGGCGATTCTCACACAGCCCCGCATGATGCAGCGTAGCGCGTGGATGCGTGTTTTTCCGTTTTTTGTAAGTGTCTCCGTTTGTATGGAAAACACGCACAGTCCAACACACTGAAAATGCATCCACGCGCGTTCATGCGGATCACGCGCATACACGCGGAGAAACATGCACCCCCGCGCGTAGGTGCGGGGCGAGACGCATGGTATGGCACACCGAATCCCGCAGTGCCGCGCGTGATTTTGAATGGGCGTGACGTGTGTGTTTGAAAATGGATCTCGATGAGAGCCGCCGTGCTTGAATCTACAAAACGCACCTACGCTCGTGAGTGCGCAAAAAACCCGCACGATGATGTAGATCTGGACTCCCACAGGAACGCGCGTAGGTGCGTCGACACGCAATATGCAGCATGATGCGGGGCAGTGTGAAGATCGCCATATAGTTGGGAAAACGCTAGGCTAAACAAAAAAACATCAAACTTACCTGTATGTGTTCTTTTATGCGCTTTCAAGTGCGAACTTTTCGTATATATCTTATGACAACCGGCCACATCGCACTTATGCAACCTTCTCCTGTTTGGAGAATCTTCGTTATTGTTTCTATATTCTTCTCCATTCTTCTTCAAGTCTTTTGATGTACGTTGAGTGAATTGGTTTAGGGAGTCTGAGAGAGCATTTTGTAACGCCGTGTTGAGCAGAAATGATTTGATTTGAGCGTCTGTGGTTGGTTTGTGAGGGGGGATGAAAGGGATTAGGGGTAAGTAAGGTTTTGATAGCTCTAGGGTTGGTAAAGGGGTTGGTTGTGTTTGCGTTGGTGGGGTTTTTAGTCTGAAAAAGAGAGAAGAGTCATATTAATTTTGGTTTTAAGTGGGCCCTTAATCACTTTACGGTAGAAGAAGAAGAAAAAAAAATTATTTGTAAGAATGTAGTACAATTATACAAGGTGTTGATTTGCATTTGTGCCATACTTCAGGAGGAGGACATAAAATACGTAAATAATCGATTGGAATTACAGTAGACGGGAAATAGCTAATATGCACTGCTTTTTTTTGTCATTGTAATGTCATAGTATTTCAAAAGTAATCCAATTTTATGAATGAAATTTATGAATAATCGTTGCGTATGCTTTGTGTTTGCGTTTGTGTGAGGGCGTAGCACGGTTTTAAGGCCAGTAACACACGCGCCTAGTTTAAATACGGCTAGATGACATTGACGGATTTCCGAAAAAAAAATAAAATCAAAAATTTTTTTACCAATTTTTTTGTTGATTTGGGTTGAGAATCATTAGTATAATTACGTCCTTGACTATGGCACGGATGCAAATCAACAGCTTGTAGGTGTTTTATACATATTGAGTGGAATCTCACACATTCTACCGAATTGGCGTACAAAATATTTGGCTTAGTTAATATCTACTTAACTACTTACATTTATGCGATATTCTATGTCTATAATAATTTTCTGATCATCAAGAAAATCTTTGGTGCTATAGTAACATTTATTTATTAAAAACTCAAATAATTTACTTTTGAATGATATAATGTTAACATTTTTAGGTTGTTTGGAAGCTTATTGTAAACTTTGACAGCCATACGATATGTACTTCTGCTAGGTATATAATGTTGTGCGATGGCTCGGTACAGATAATTTGTTAGGGAATCTACTATTTCTACTGGTTACAGAATTTTTCTTAGTAAAGAGAAAATATTGTTTTTAATTTTTTGAGTAGTTTAAAAAGCATCTCCTCAGCTCCGTTTTACTCCGTTTTCGTGGAGTCTGGGCCCTTAAGGGTTAACAAAAAGAGGAGCAGCTATTACCAGTTAAAGATTTCCATGAGTTTTGGAACTAAACTTAGCTTCCATATAGTGTAGCTAGTTTTATTTCATTTATTTATCGTCTAAATATTAGATGGAACTTACTTGTTCATTAATTGCTTAGGTCTTCTCGCGCTTCTGAGATCGGGGCCCATTTTTATTTTAGGCAATTGGTGACTTGAGCTGAAATTAAATGGAGTTTAAATCATTAGGTGTCTACAGTATGTAAATTATTTCTTTCTAATAAATGCGAAAGTTACAATGTAAGTCTATCGGGCTTTCATGCTAAAACTTCTCAACTAACTACTGTTTGTCCGTGTAGGGTGCGGGAAGCAGTTCCGCCAGGCCGCGGCGAAAACCACAGGCAGAAGCTAGTCATGTAAAACAGTATACTCACTCAAAAATTCCTTCGGTTGATGTGGTTTCTTCCTTAGTGATTTTAGATGAAGTAGGAATGGCTCCACCTGAAAATATAAAAAGGATACTGTTAACCTTCATGATCTAGTAATCAGCAAAGGTACTTATTAAACTCTTTTGCAAAAAAACGGGCACCTATGCGAAATCATGGTTTTAAGAACTTTAAGTGTATTTCAAAGGTTATTTTAATAACTGTAGTATGTTACTAGCATCAAAAGGGTTAGCCAAGCATGCGTGAGAGTGTATTCTAAATTTGAATTTTGATGAATTGCTAAGAAACTAGTAAAACCTTGTTTTGGACTAACTTCTGGTAGAAAGTTCGTGGGCGTTTTGAAAAGTTTTTAAAGTGATTTCCAGAAAACTGATAATGCAGTTTTATTAAATGAATAATGTACCTTTCTGTTACATCAAAACATTTTTGAAAAACTATGCGTATTTGATAAAATTTTCACCTGCTCTAAATGGTAGATTTCGCATAAGTGCCCGCTTTTTTTTGCAAAAGAGTGTATATAAAAATCGAAAATGAAAAAAAAAAAAAAACAGAATGAAATAATCAAAATCAAAAGTCATTTATTATAAGTAGGCTGAAAACCAGCATTTTTTGCACAAAAGACATCCCAAAAACACCCGCCTTTCACCACTACGTATGTGTTTTTCTGGGAAGAACAAATGATGGAACAAACTCCCCAGCAACCCAATTCCTACTGTAGGTAATGTGATGATACTAATGTAGGTTATTCTCAGAGCAGCACTGCGGGATTGTTCGAAAGAGTTACCACTGAGTGCCAGTGCGTCACATGGAACTGCTTATCTGGCTTCACCAACCCAGTTACGACCACTTCTGGCTACTGACTACCCTGTTATGAAAGGTGGTGAACCATCCACCGACCCGACCCACCAAGAGATGCGTTGCTTAACCGCAACGATGATGCGATCGATCGACCCTTACGGCTGTTACTTAGCCACGAGATTCTCAAAGTGTCGACGGTTCTACTTCATCATCATCTCCCTAGCCTTTTCCTAACTATGTTGGTGTCGGCTTCCAGTCTAACCGCATGCAGCAGAGTACCAGTGTTTCGACGGTTCTAGTTAAGGAAGTCAAAAGTTACTGCAAAAAGGGATCTATTAAAGTAAAGAAATAAATAATCCTTGCACACGATTAGCTAGTTTTTATAGCAGCCATAACGTCAATAAGTGAAATGCTTTAGTTTTTATATCACCGACGATCGACGCGCAAACGCATGGTCACGATATAAGACTGCGGAGAAGGTCCATTCTACAAAACATTCATTAGATTTTTCAGAAAAAAAAAATGTTAACGTACCTAATTGTATCCTTTATTTATTCATTTTTTTAGAAAAATATGTAGAAAGATAAGTTAAAACCGCAATCGGGTAATCTTCCAGCTACAAAGTATGTCATTTGTGAGAAGACGGCAGACAGAAGAGAATGGAAAAATAAAATATGCTGCACCGAGCTCAAATAAAAAATGTGATGAAAGCAGGAGGATGACGATGGTCACCTTTCAACAAACTTTGGTCTAAATTGAGCTTTAATTCATGGAAATATTTTACAGACCTTCTTTATGCAATTTTAAAGCTGAACAAATTCATTCCGTTATTTTCAAAATTGTTCAAAACATAAGTATCTGCAGGTCAAATAAATCTCATTGGTTTTCTGTATTTCTTATTCTGCGTGAGCTAGATTTTTTTTACTAAACGAACCTAATTCAGGTGCGTGCGCGCCGACGGCGGCGGTATACGACAAAGGGACTTCGTTTTTATTGGCAAATACCGCTTGCTGTTTAAATAGGGTTTTAGAATTAGATTTGGTTCAAAATTGTTTTGAAAACTTAGTGATTCAAATATATATTTTTCAAGGTTTTAGAATTTTCTTTCATAGAAAATGTTAGTCTGATTTTCACACCAAAACTACTGAATCAATTATTAGTCTGATACTAGTCGATTTTATCCAGGAGAGGGTAGTTCCTTCAGATGGCTGTTGGAGCCGCGGGGAACAGCTAGCTTGGTTTAATATCTAGGCTTTGATTATACCAAACGGATTTAGGATAATTTTTTTAGTGTATAATCAACTGCATCACATTTTGTTTTTATCTTTTAAATATTACGTGCATTTCTTTTGCTTTTTAGAAACTTAGTTAAACCTTTGACAACCCTAGCACCAACTAGAACTCGATAGAGCAAAAGAATCAAGAGAATGCAGTAAATGGTCTAGTCTATGGTTTAATTCGTGGCTATTTAATCTGTGATGTGATTGATGGAACTGCTTTTTTTTTTCTTTTTCTATTGCTGCCTTAGTTAGGTCGGCTTAAAATATACTCTCTTTACTGTCTGAGGCTTCCTTGCACTCAAAATAAAATATTCTATCTGTGTTATTCTTAATTATAGGTAAGCTATATTACTGTCGAGTTTCTTCAAAATCCGTGTACAATTAAAGCGTGGTTTAGCAAAGCCACAAAAATTCACAATATTATCAGGATCTTAATATCTCCCCGGTAGTGTGGGATTGTCGCTCCATCATGCTATAAGAGTGAAGGAATAGTGAGTGCACCTGTGTCCAAGCAAATGCTTGTGCACTATAATATGTCCTGCGCAGCTGGCTGATCTCCTTAGAGAGAACAGTCGCCGTGCCCGGCAATCGGACTGGACGCCATTACTATTATTAGTAGGATGTTAAGACTGTAGGTTCATGTTGAACATAGCCTTACATTTCTACTATTTGCTTGTCCACGCTTACCAGCAACACTTAAATCAGAAAATACACGCTTGTACCAGAATAGTGGTACATTAAAAGCTTGTAGATTTGTTGTGTTCATTGTAACTTTCTTTCTTATTTACAATGCGTTTCAGTGGTTCGTAAGGCCCAAAGACTCCTACATAGGTACTTAATGATGATGTAACACCTCCTTTCCGCAAATGGGTAAATAGTCTAATAGGTGTCCCGTTCTGATGTGGGTGCAGCGGGAAAGAGTGCCAAGACTTTTACTGACTAATCCCACCATGTTCCTCTGGAACTCCTTGCGTACCAGAATTGCGGTAAGTCTACACTTTTGTACGTATATTTTGGGAACCGAGAAATCTAGATACTAATTTTATAAAGCTGAAGAGTTTGTTTGTTTGAACGCGCTAATCTCAAGAACTACAGGACCGATTTGAAAAATTCTTTCAGTGTTAGATAGCCCATTTATCGAGGAAGGCTATAGGCTACTTTTTATCCGGGTTCGTGCCGTGGTTCCTACGGGATGCGGGTGAAACCGCTGACAGAAGCTAGTAAAACATAAATAACTTCGTGTATGTAGGCCAGTAATCTTTACCTTGTTAATATTATAAACGCGAAAGTAACAACTCTATCATGCTTTCATCCCAAAACCACTGAACTGAGAGGTACCTAAACAAATAGTCTAAAACTTGAGAATGGACACACAGTCTATGCTATTTTTATGCGAGTGCTGGAAGTAGTTCCCTACGGACGTGGGTGAAACCGCGGGGTAACAGCTACATACAATGTTGTAACGACAATCCGTAATTAGATTCTAATTGGTCAAGGCTGACACTGCAATTGTCAAAAACTGATTACAAACGGACGTACAGAATTACAAAATCATTAGGCCTATTAATTTAAAGGTTGTCGATATGAAATTATTGCTATAATTATGTGCTAATTAGCTGTTAAAAAAATTATTGGTGTCGGATATTTTAGTTATTAATATTAATGTGTTTGTAATATGTTTCGCTAAACGGTTTGGACGCGTCAAATGAAAAATAATTATAACACGTCCTATTAAACTTGACTGGAAGGATGATCAAGTGGCCTTTTTAATTATTAACCAATAATTAACTTGATAATTATGAAATACTAGCTTCCACCAACGGCTTCACACTCTTCCTCAGGTAACTGTTTCCGTCACCCCGTTAAAAAGAAACCTTCTACGATAAATGGGCGATCTAAAAACACTGAAAGAATTTTTCATAAATATATTCTTGCGATTAGTTAGTTTAGTTACTAATGAGTGAGATGACGGCATATATAGTCATCATCCTCCGAGCCTTTTTCCCAAACTATGTTGGGGTCGGTATCCAGTCTAACCGGATTCCGCTGAGTACCAGTGCTTTACAAGAAGCGACTGCCTATCTGACCTCCTCAACCCAGTTACCCGGGCAACCCGATACCCGTTGGTTAGACTAGTATGACGGCATATAGAGTATAGAAGAAGAAAACATGCTGCACCGACCACAAGTAAAATTGAAATGAAATCAAAGTATTTATCAAGAAAATCGGTACTTTTTGAATGTCAGAATTACAAGAGACAGTCGCCAAAAACCCTCCACCACGTCCTATGTGTTATTGCTAGGAAGAATAAGATAAGGCAGGGAGATGGAGTTCCTGCGATTACCGCATCCAACGAAACCAACTTTAAGCTTTATAACATCAGCATAGATATAAAATAAAACAAGTAAGTACTTTCACAGAACTGTAGTACAAGCATTGCAACACCGATGGTCATAACTTAGTTTCGAAGCGTCGTTGTGGCCCAATTCTCACGATTTACATATAACCAATGTGCTGCTGGACCGAAGAGATGGTGACTCGCTAGTTTTGGTCTAAAATTCTAGATCGACGGATTTAGGCTTGGGCTTGCGTGTGGGAATGTCTTGTTAAGGGATTGTAGAAAGTTATCTTGGTTACGTAGTTATGTAATAAGTAATTTAGTGGCAATTTCGAAAGAAATATTGATTATACATACATATATTGTTTTACTAATATTATATCGGGTGTGTCGTACCTAATCACATTAAATTAAATACGTTAATATACTGGTTAATATATGTCGATTAGCACAAAGAAAAAAGAAAAATACGTAAAAATATAAAAATGAATTTTTCGAACAAAGTCAATAGAATAAAACAATAGTAATTCTCTAATTCTCCCTTGAAAACTGACAGCTGTCAACTGATCAAAACATTCGATACTCCTCACTTTATCTCTGCTTTACACATGATGTTGTAAATTAAAACGAAAAATGACTCTTGTGGCCAAACCACTGAATGGATTAGGTTAATTTTTTTACAATTCGCCGTAGAATATTAAAGTATATGTGATAGGATTTAATGTGATCAGGTACGATACACCCGTTATACCTGAAGTTGTTTGTTTAAACTAATCTCAAGAAGTAAAGGTCCGATTTAAACAATTATTTCAGTGAAAAGTAGCCCATTTATCTAAGGAAGCTAAAGTAAACTAATTTATAAAGGTACGCGAAGAAATAAGTTTTTACTTGAATTATCTGCTTATCTGATTTTCTCCACCCAGTTACTCGGGCAACCTGATACCCCTCGATAACATTGGCTGTCAATCTGTCTGGGTCCAGACTACTCATAAAAGACTGCCATAGTGTCTAAATGTAACTACCCCTGGTACACAAGTGAAGGGCGATAACAGTCCAGTATGAACGCCTTTCTAATGGCCACACTGTGCACAGATAACATCCAAGCTGGATATGGCAAGAGATTCTATTAGGCCATATCTGCACAGGCAGGATGCTTGCTTAGTGCTTAAAGCCCAGTGAGTCATCTCGTACCTTGCTACAAAAACCAACACGTATGTTTAATGAGATGCTATGCGTCAAGCGCGCAGTGCGGTCTATCGTCCAGGTATAAGTATTTAAGGATGTTCGTTTTTACCATGGAAAGCAAAATGACTCCTTTCTTACACGCGATCTTCTATGGAACCCGCCGATTATTTTCAAAATATAATTACCAATCAATCAAGACCAAATATTTGACAGATTTGGCAGATTGGTTTTGATTTCAATTTCGATTTATTTCTAGTAACTGATCACGCTTACCATACTTTATTTTGACCTACATGAAGGCGCCTGACCTACCTTCCTTATGGCATCTCCGCTATCTTTCCTTCCTCCGTGGATATTACTAAGCTACTCGCTAGGTGACTCGCACGATAAACGATAAATGGGCGATCTAAAAACACTGAAAGAATTTTTCATACTTATTCTTGCGATTAGTTAGTTTAGTTACTAATGAGTGAGATGACGGCATATATAGTCATCATCCTCCGAGCCTTTTTCCCAAACTACGTTGGGGTCGGTATCCAGTCTAACCGGATTCAGCTGAGTACCAGTGCTTTACAAGAAGCGACTGCCTATCTGACCTCCTCAACCCAGTTACCCGGGCAACCCGATACCCGTTGGTTAGACTGGTATGACGGCATATAGAGTATGGAAGAAGAAAACATGCTGCACCGACCACAAGTAAAATTGAAATAAAATCAAAGTGTTTATCAAGAAAATCGGTACTTTTTGAATGTCAGAATTACAAGAGACAGTCGCCAAAAACCCTCCACCACGTCCTATGTGTTATTGCTAGGAAGAATAAGATAAGGCAGGGAGATGATGAGGTCCTGCGATTACCGCATCCAACGAAACCAACTTTAAGCTTTATAACATCAGCATAGATCTATACTAATATTATAAAGCTGAAGAGTTTGTTTGTTTGTTTGTTTGTTTGAACGCGCTAATCTCAGGAACTACTGGTCCGATTTGAAAATTTCTTTCAGTGTTAGATAGCCCATTTATCGAGGAAGACTATAGGCTACTTTTTATCCCAGTACGGGAAGTAGTTCCCACGGGATGCGGGTGAAACCGCTGGCAGAAGCTAGTATAAAATAAAACAAGTAAGTACTTTCACAGAACCGTAGTACAAGCGTTGCAACACCGATGGTCATAACTTAGTTTCGAAGCGTCGTAGTGGCCCAATTCTCACGATTTACATATAACCAATGTGCTGCTGGACCGAAGAGATGGTGACTCGCTAGTTTTGGTCTAGAATTCTAGATCGACGGATTTAGGCTTGGGCTTGCTTGTGGGAATGTCTTGTTAAGGGATTGTAGAAAGTTATCTTGATTATGTAATAAGATGTAATAAGTAATTTAGTGGCAATTTCGAAAATAAATACACACACATTGCGTCATTATATGTAAAAGTATAGATCTATCTACTCTTATTATAAAGCTCAAGTGTTAGTTGGCTAGTTTGAACGTGCTTATATCAGGAACTGCAGTCCAATTTGAAAAGTTCTGTTCGTATGGAGCCTATATGCTACTTTTTATACAAGTGAGAAAAAAAGTACCAGTATTTTACAAGGAGCGACTGCCTATGTAACCTCCTCAACCCAGTTACCCGAGCAACCCAATACCCCTAGGTAACACTGGTTGTCAGACTTAGTTAGACCCGTAACGATTGCCAAAGATGTTCAAAAGACAGCCGGGACCTACAGTTGATCGTGCCATCCGACACACGGTCATTGGTGTCCAAGATATACCTGAAAGTACATACAAACTTAGACAAGTTCCATTGGTACTTGCCTGCCACGCAAGACGCCACGCAAAGAACCTGCCACGCAAAGAACCAACCTCTCAAGCATGAGCTTGAGAGGTTGGTTGGAGAAGGCTTAATGTCACTACCCCATGTACACAAGTGAAGGGCGATAACACTCCAGTATGAACGCCTTTCTAATGGCCATACTGTGCACAGATAACATACAAGCTGGATATGGCAGGTGACTCTAATAGTGTAACACCTTGTTGGGTGTTTGGGAGATTGAATTGGATAAACGGACTTTTTCTGGTGTTGGTAAAGGAGAGGATAAGGAGAGGAAAGGAGATCTTATTAAAACCAGTGTTTTACAAGGAGCGACTGCCTATCTGACTTCCTCAACTCAGTTACTCGAGCAACCCGATGCCTCTTGGTAAGACTGGTCGAAGTCAAAGCAATTTTCTTTTATTTCAACAAGGCCTATAAGAGTCAAGCCAGTTGCACGGTTCCAAAGAGTGGGTCTCATGGAGAAGAACCAGCAACAAAATCCATAGACACTCTTTTCAAAAAAGAAGACTTTTAGAAGGTTGTCAGGCTTTCTGGCTTCTAATGACTTAAACAAGGCTAAATCTAGTTAGATTTGCATTGGCACTTGTCTGCCACACTCATTCTTCTTTATCCACTTGGAGAAGGCTTAATGTCACTACCCCATATACACAAGTGAAGGGCGATAACAGTCCAGTATGAACGCCTTTCTAATGGCCATACTGTGCACAGATAACATCCAAGCTGGATATGGCATGGGATACTATTAGCATAGTGTAGCATCTTGTTGGGTGTTTGGGAGATTGAATTTGTGTTGCTAATATGATAGTAGAGACTTTGTATGGTGTTGGAAAATGCGAGTTAAGTATTTTTCAGTGAGTGTAGATGTGATACGTATAGAAATACAATAAATTAAATTATCTAAATAAAATTATCTTCTCTACGTACAGGACCCGGATATATTTTATTATACGTTTCTTTTACTATTGTGTTTACATAATAATTAATAGAAATTATGTTGACAGTATAATTACTAATATTCAAAGCATGTGTAAATTGTGTTCTGTGGGTCAGTAAAAAAATCCTTGTACTACATGTTAACAAGAAAAATGTAATTAGACCGCTGCCGCACGCGGTTTTACCCTCCAAGAAAAAAAAACCTTTTTCCGCAACCCGGGTGAAAAGTTCCATGATCTGATGTTAAAGCTACTTAACTGCCTAGTTTTATCGAAATCCATTCAGCAATTTTTGCGTAAAAGAAAAACAAACTTTTATGCTTACAATATTAATCTGATCTAACACATCCAGTATTCTTTACATCTGTGTAACGCATGTTGACATATTCGAAGCAATATAGGTTTGTAGTGCATACCGTTTTGTCCAAGCCACTTAGCCACGCAACGGTTTGCCGTGGCTACAAATTAATGGTTAACCAGAGAGGTTAGTCCGTAAGAAACTTGGTAATCTGTAGTATACATATACAGCCATAAATCTGCCAAGGATTTGAAAGTCAAACTGAAAATTATTTTTGAATAAATGCTAAAATAAATAGCTTTGCAATTTTGATTTGGCTTCAAAACAACACTTTTTGACCGTCACAATTTACCAAAGACCGTTCCCAAAACGCCTACCATTCGCCACATTCTGTGTTTTTGCCGGGAAGAAGAAGTGGCGTGACAAACTCCCCAGCGACACTGCACTATGATGGGGTCGGCTTCCCGTCTAACCAGACGCAGCTGAGTACCAGTGTAGATACTATGCAGCGACTGCCTATCTGACCTCCTCAACCCAGTTACCCGGGCAACCCGATACCCCATAGTAGAACTAGTTACTACAGATTACCCGTAACGACTGAAAAAGATGTCAAATGGCAGCCGGAACACTACAATTTAACGTGCCATCCGAATTACGGAGGAACTCATAAGTAGAAAGGTAAATAAAGTGACCTAAGACGTAGAAATTACCTAGTAAAAGTTCCTTAAGATACCATATTAAATACAATCCTTTAAACAACAATAATTAAACCAAAAAATATATCCCCTTTAACTAGCACACATAAAACAAATACTTTAACTACCAACCGTTCTATTTCCCAACCAATAAACCTCAGTAACACGTCCGGGATCGAACCAGGAACGTCATCCAGTCTAATTTACTGAGATACTGTTAGTTACCATTGAGAACAAAATGACTAGCGGAGGTGCCATAGCGGATTGTTCGCACGAGTTACCGCGGCCCTGGTACATAAAGGGGTTAAGAAGGAATATGGTGAGTTTCAGTCAATAAGAGTCTGACACTTCCTCATGCTGCTAACCCACAGCTGGAGGGGTCTTTTGATGGTTTGAAAAAAAAAACAGAGGTTCCATAACGGGGGCTGCGGGATTGTTCGCGCGAGTTACCGCGGCCCTGGTACATAAAGGGCTTAAGAAGGAATATGGTGGGTTTTAGTCAGTAAGAGTCTGACACTCCCTCACGCTGCTAACTATTATAGCCGTTATTTGATGATATCCCATTAAAAAAAAAGGTACCATAGCGGAAAATCTCCTAAGAAAGTAAAGCGCCAAATTACGGGTATTCGGGGAACGTTACTGTCTCCGCCCTTATACGCCTTCGTTAGCGTCTCATTTTTGTAATACCAAAAATCATTAAATCTCCGTTAGTCTGTCCTTACTCCGTGGTATAGTAGCACACTTTCACTGTTCCACTAAGATGCAGATCTTGGCGATTTTAACGTTTACGCAGTTCGGCTATAAAGTAAGCGATTAAATTGTATTGTTATTCTTGTGTAAATATCTTCGTTTATTTATTAGCAGTCGTGGCTAAGTTATAGCCACACGGTTCAATAGATTATGAGGTTAAGCAATGCTTGGCGCGCGCGGTCGATCTGGGGATGGGTGACTATTATTTCCTACATCTTTGGCAGTTTTTACTTGTTGTCGGAATATCTGACCACCAGTGTTACCAAGCAGTATTGGTTTGCACGGACAGGACTAGAAGCCGGCTTCAGCGTAATTGAGAAAAGGTTAAATAAATTATTAGCATTTAAGTGAGTGCAAGTAGTGGGTAGTTCTTTGAAATATTAGGGGTTAAAGTATGAAATTGCCGTTTTATTCTAGTAGGTTTTTGAATTGCCATAGTCTTCATGGTTTGAGGTTTTCGAATGAAACTTTTTTCACGTGGTTTCTGTGATGTTCTTCTTTTAAAAAATGTGAAACATTTGATTATCGATGTTCAATTGTTTTTGTTATTCAACTTAAACAAGAAAGATGGACACTGCGAAAATTTGAGTAATTTTTGAATATGAATTCCGACGCGGAAGTAAACGGCAGAAACAGCCCGCAATATCAATCCTGCATTTGAAGAGGTGTCTGCTAATGAACGCACCGTGCGATTTTGGATTAAACGCTTTCGTGGTGGAAACTTCGACTTGAAGAACGAGCCATGAAAAAGACCGCCTGACAGGTGATTAACGAGAAATTAAGAGAGACGGTGAACGCCGATCCTAGTCAAACTACCCAGATACCCAGCCGAAAACCCAATAATGTTGAAAAAATTTGCAGTAAAACAGCCACGACTCATGAATCGACCTTCACCGTTATTGCTCCATGACAACGCGAGGCCTCATACAGCAAAAGAAACCGTTTTAACTCTTCAGGAACTGCAGTTGGAAACTATTCGTCTTCCTCCATATTCGCCAAACCTTGCTCTGACGGACGACCATTTTTTTTTGTGATTTGGACAATTATCTGCGTCACAAGAAGTTTCTTTCCAGGAGGCAGATCAAAATTCTTTCACACAGTTTGTGCAGTCTAGATCCTCAGAGTTCTATCGTAACGGCATAAATGACCTTCTTATTAGATGGCCGCAATGTATAGATAATAATGGCAACTATTTTGATTAAATAAGTTTGTTAAAAATTAAAAAAAAATATACAATTTAGATTTTCAGTACAAATCGGCAATTTCATACTCTAACCCCTATTATAAGTTATCGATTGCAGAGACTTCTCATATCAATTTTATGAATATTACAATAGGGGTTAAAGTATGAAATTGCCGTTTTATTCTAGTAGGTTTTTGAATTGCCATAGAGTCTTCATGGTTTGAGGTTTTCGAATGAAACTTTTTTCACGTGGTTTCTGTGATGTTCTTCTTTTAAAAAATGTGAAACACTTGATTATCGATGTTCAATTGTTTTTGTTATTCAACTTAAACAAGAAAGATGGATACTGCGAAAATTTGAGTAATTTTTTAATATGAGTTCCGGCGCGGAAGTAAACGGCAGAAACAGCCCGCAATATCAATGCTGCATTTGAAGAGGTGTCTGCTAATGAACGCACCGTGCGATTTTGGATTAAACGCTTTCGTGGTGGAAACTTCGACTTGAAGAACGAGCCATGAGAAAGGCCGCCTGACAGGTGATTAACGAGAAATTAAGAGAGACGGTGAACGCCGATCCTAGTCAAACTACCCAGATACCCAGCCGAAAACCCAATAATGTTGAAAAAATTAGCAGTAAAACAGCCACGACTCATGAATCGACCTTCACCGTTATTGCTCCATGACAACGCGAGGCCTCATACAGCAAAAGAAACCGTTTTAACTCTTCAGGAACTACAGTTGGAAACTATTCGTCTTCCTCCATATTCGCCAGACCTTGCTCTAACGGACGACCATTTTTTTTTGTGATTTGGACAATTATCTGCGTCACAAGAAGTTTCTTCCCAGGAGGCAGAACAAAATTCTTTCACACAGTTTGTGCAGTCTAGATCCTCAGAGTTCTATCGTAAAGGCATAAATGACCTTCCTATTAGATGGCCGCAATGTATAGATAATAATGGCAACTATTTTGATTAAATAAGTTTGTTAAAAATTAAAAAAAAAATCAATTTAGGTTTTCAGTACACATCGGCAATTTCATACTTTAACCCCTATTATTACGCAGCAGATGTTTAAATAATATATCTTCTAAGCTCTTTTGGCTGCAGAAAAATTATGACTGTTCAAACATAAATATATAATCGCTTATTTTGTGGCCTCATGACCATATAGTGTCCACTCCAGTTGCGGAGTTTGGCCGATAGAGGGCGACTATCGACTTGATTAGCTCGGCCGGACTTTCAATAGGGCTTAAGTTATAGGCTTAGAACGAATGATGGTTAAGAAATAGCAAATATTCATTACAGATGGCAATTGGAAATTTATTATCTACCTATTCATATAGTGTATGACATATAATCTTCAAAAATATATGACTGGCACCAGTAAATACATATGATTTAGGTGTCACACGGGTCAATCGATCATAAGTTTAAAAAACGCATGGTCGGTCTGAGAAGAGGGAACCATCTCATCTTAACATGACGAGTTCCTTCCATAGTTGGAAGAAACGTCATATCGATGTGTCTCGGCAAGCATTTGTACATATTTATAGTCGCTGTAGGTAGTCAGAAGCCAGAAAGTCTGAAAACTATTTGCAAGAGTTACCAAGTGATGGTGCATCCAGGTAACTAAGTGTGACTGGAAGACGTGAACGCCATATAGGCAGTCGCCCCACATGGCACGGTGGTACTCACCTGCACCCGATTAAACTGGAAGTCGGCTTCCAGTTTAATCGGGTTCCAGTTTAACCAACATAGTTGGAAAAGACTAGGTAGATGATGAAGTTGTCTACCGTAGTACATATTTCAGTTACATTTTAATCGAATATCTCTCTGTCGCTTTAAGGTTGGCTGTAAGAGAACCTAATTCTGGGTTAAGCTCGCCGTTGTACATAACTGTCTGCATCCCTTATGTAGTTAATGTTTAGTGTGCAATAAAGAATAAGAATGAATGGAATGCGACCCCAACATAGTTAAAAAATCTTGGCAGATGATGAGGTTGTTTTGCTGTACATTTACTTTTGTTTTTAGAAGTTTAAAATCGCTACAGCTTATAACACACAACACAAACAAACAGACTCTCACAGTGTGTAGTTACGCGCGAATTTATTCGCTCACAGACATTGTTACTGTTTGTTGCGAAATATAGGCTAGTTGTGCACTGTTAGCGACGCGATGCGATGCTTTAGATAGCGGTAAATTGTGGTAGGACGTTTTGTGGGAAACAGAATCTTTTTATAAATTCATAAATCTTAATTGACGTTCTGTGGTTGGCATCGAACAATTGTGCCAAAATCTTTCTATTGATCCCGCCTCCTTAGAAGTACAGAAATTATTATCACCCTTTTTATACCTTATATTAGACATAACTAATTATTTATGTGATAAAGCAAACTAGCATACGGATCGACGATGGTCTCGTCTTTTTTTTTTTTCCGACGTCAAAAATCATCAAATGACCCCTCCCGCTGTGGGTTAGCAGCGGTGAGGGAGTGTCAGACTCTTACTGACTAAAAACCGTCGTGTTCCGTCATAGGCCTTTTATGTACCAGGGCCGCGGTATCTCTTTCGAACAACCCGCAGCCCCGGCAGGCCTTGGCCCTGCTGGGCCCCGCTGGGGTTGCTGACATCTCTTTGAGGAGCGCGTGGAACAACGCGCGCCGTCAACACGGGTCTGTCGTCTAAAAAGACAGAGGGACGATGAGCCACCCGAACTCACCGCCCACAGAACCACGCCTACGGTGGCCGGGAGTCATCTCGCGACACCCGGCGCCCGTGGTGTCTACCTGGTCCAGCGCGGCGGCCGGGATGAGAGGTGCGAACTCTCTGGCGTTCCGCCTCCTCCTTCTCGAGCATGACCGCTTCGCAGAAGGAGGCGACGGCATCCCATTCCCTCTCACCCCGGACCATGGCCTGAACCAGGGCCGGGCGCGAGAGGTCGCCGCCGCCCAAAGCCTCGACGAGGACCCGGCGGTGCCCTTCCCATGCGGGGCACACCTGGACTGTGTGGTCCACCGTGTCCTCGGGGACGATGGTCTCGTCTGAATCTCAAATTATAAATATTAAGTAGAGGATTTTAATTTGTATTGCTGTATGTGTATTTTTTCGATCTTTTTTTCTTGTCTCCAGCTTTCTTCTTTTTCTTTTTTCAGATCTCCAAAGAAGTTCTGAGCCGGAGTTTTCTCAAATCCGACTGACGGCCTCTGACATGGATTTGTAACGACTGGTACTGAGCAGCATTCAGTAACACTTCGTTATGAAAATGCACCATTTATACAGCAGTCTCTACATCCTTATTGCTAATCATTAACTTCAACACACCATTTACGATAAGCATCACTACCACTTCGCACGCACGTTAAGATTTCCCATAAGATATGTATCGCTATACTTTATAGCGTATAGCTTGTAGTATCGCGACGATCGGCGATGTTAACCGAAATGCTTGTACGGTTAATGAGAGAATGTATAATGCTTTTAAGCTGGGAAGCTGTCGTTTTGGAGGTAAAGATTTAGTTTTTTGGTATGTATTTGTTACTTACTATTTCCCCGATCCGGATAAAAGTAGCCTATATTTCTATCTAGGGGATGTGTTAGCTATGTTACTGTTACAGCCTTTTTATCGTCCCACTGCTGGGCACAGGCCTCCTCTCACACGGAGAAGGATTGAGCATTAATCACCACGCTTGATCAATGCCGGTTGGTGATTTCGGACTGGATAGTCCAGGTTTCCTCAAGATGTTTTCCTTCACCTTTTTATCAGCCATTGGTGTCCAAGTAATACTTAGAAAGTACATACAAACTTAGAAAAGTTGCATTGGTACTTGCCTGACCTGGAATCGACCCCACGCCCTCATACTCGAGAGGTTGGTTCTTTACCCACTAAGTAGGCCACCACGACTTTTATATATGTTACTGTCTAAGTTAAAAAAAAAACCGTAGGAGAAAATATAAGAACAATGACTATAGAGGTACATCTATACTAATATTATAAAGCTGAAGAGTTTGTTTGTTTGTTTGTTTGTTTGAACGCGCTAATCTCAGGAACTACTGGTCCGATTTGAAAATTTATTTCAGTGTTAGATAGCCCATTTATCGAGGAAGGCTATAGGCTACTTTTTATCCCGGTACGGGATGTAGTTCCCACGGGATGCGGGTGAAACCGCTGGCAGAAGCTAGTAATGTATAAAATACTGGTACTCAGTTGTATTCGGTAAAGACTGGAAGTCGATCCCAACGAAGTTGGGAAAAGGCTAGACAGACGATGAACTATTCATACTTAACATGAAATGCGGAAATAACACTGTCTGGTGCGCTCATATGCCGAATTAAGTATATAATCAATTTAAATGAAATTGTGTACACAAGGGTTTCAGGTTACTTCTTATCCGTGTGAGGGAAGTTGTTCCCTCGGTACGAGGAGTTACAACGGCAATCACACAGCCCATGTAACTATATTGCAACAAGAAAACAGCCGAATTAAAATGCATGAGTTTCATTTAGTTTTTTGGCTATTACACATTGTTACAGTAAATTCGAGGAAACTAAGTGATGGCTGGAAACGATTATAGCTGGTTATCGAATTATTGTAAACTGTTCGTGTAAGGTGTGGTTTGATTAATCTATTATCTACAGAAAATGTGGAGTTTGGTGCACGCTTCGCCCTGACAGACACGAAGGATTTAAAAAAAAAGTTGAAAGCCCAACTCGGATTTAAGAATACACGTTGTACTTTTAAAAATCATCATCATCCTCCGAGCCTTTTTCCAACTATGTTGGGGTCGGCTTTCAGTCTAACCGGATGCGGCTGAGTACCAGTGTTTTACAAGGAGCGACTGCCCTATCTGACCTCCTCAACCTAGTTACTTGGGCAATTCAATACATTGGGAAAGAATGGTGTAAGGCTTACTGGCTTCTGACTACCCGTAACGACTGCTAAAGATGTTCAGTGACAACAGGGGCTTGCAGTTTAACGCCCCCTCCGAAAATAGTTATTCAGCAGTGCCAAACGCTGAATAATCCTACTTATATTATAAATGTGAAAGTTTGTGAGAATGTATGGATGTATGTTTGTTATTCAATCACGCAAAAACGGCTGGACCGATTTGATTGAAATTTGGTATGTAGATAGGTGATACCCTGGATTAACACATAGGCTACTTTTTATCAACACACCACGCGGGCGAAGCCGCTGGCGGAAGCTAGTTGTATAATACAGTAATGTACATAGTTGATAGTTGTATTAAAGTAGGTTTCCGATGGACATATTATTTTTATTTACCTACTAAAGTATTATTATCAATGTGTTATCACTCTTGTGTATTGGTGCAAACCGCGTGAAAATTACTTAATGCTTAATTTTTGAGTTTATCGCAAATAGACTAACAGACAGACGCGGCAAAGTGAACTAATATTACAACATTAATATATTAACCGCATAACAATTATGTAAGCAACTTAAGTTATCTAAGTAAGTCCTAAGTAACAAATGACCGTATTACAAATTCTAAGATAAGATATTTATTGGATTACAAACATTTAAGATTTGTGATCTCGTTGTAAAGTACTAGTTGACTTGCATTCATTAATGTTGAGACATCACCCTAGTTGTAGTGATCCGGGAATCGAACTTAGGGCAATATGGTCAGCAGTTTACATTAAGAGCCCTGCCTCACTAGGACGCCGATGGCGACGTCGCCGGCTACGTATCCGAGCAGTTAGTATTGAAATGTATGGAACCTAACTCACTTGGCGACGGTTTGGCAACGTCGCCAAATTGGAAGCGTGGCCACGATCTAAATTTCGCTACGTGGCTTCTGGCTACTCAGGCAGCTTGGCGACGTTGGCGCGGTTGCCACTATAATGTACGCGGTTACGTGCACCTCCCTCACTCAGTCGCCAGTGTGGTCGCCAGTCAGCGTGCAATTTCTTCAGCGACGACGTAAACAATTGACTGCCGAGACGCCATAGCCACTCGAATTGGCGACCTTTGGATGCCAAAAGTAGCCAGGTCTGCGCCGCTGGCGACGTCGCCATGGCGTGTGAGGCAGGGCTCTAATATTATAGTAGCTTCCGTCAGCAGTTTCACGCGTGTCCCGTGGGAACTACTCCGTAGACCCAAGATAGTCTCTTACAGCCATTTCAGGCGATGAATAGGATTTCATGGTACTACTGCACAAACGTTTCATCTTTATAATCTCTATATACCTACTGATACTGAGGGTATGCTTATACCTCTATATTGTACAACTGAAGAGTCTATCAAGAAAGGCTCCGACACTACAGAAACGACTTGAAAAATTATTTCACTGTTGGGAAAAGACACTTCCCCGGGCGGCTCAGGCTATATTTTTTTCCAGATACGGGCAGTAATTTCCACGGGACGAGGGTGGAATCACACAAAACAGCTATTATCAAATCAACTCCATACTGGCTAACAGTTAACCTCAAATCCTGACTATCCCTTCATACCTCGTAAACCAGGTTATAACGAAACATAATTCTGTCATCAAATCGGTTAATTATTATAAATTATAATTTATTATATTCGCCTAATAAGGTCGTGAGCTAGACTGGGTTATGGGCAGGACATAGTCATAAGCGTAAGCGGGTTTATATGCAGTTTTCTTACAGCGTTTAAGTGACAACTGAATTTTGAAAATTTTTTCATTTCATTCACGAATCAAGGAAATAATTTTTGCTTATGTTTTAAAAAAACTGCATCAGAAAAGTTCATTAAAATTTTCCTTTTCGCAGTATTTTTTAATAATTTACATGAAAAAATATTTATTTCCATGTTAAGCCGAGACGACACTACCTGTGGAAACCTGAAGTCTAAAATCGTCTTCGCCTTGAAGAAGCGTAGTGATTAATGCTCCTTCTTTCTACAGAGAATACTTCGCAAAAAATCCTGCAAAGTTTATCATCATCATCATCATCATCTCAGCCATAGGACGTCCACTGCTGAACATAGGCAAAGTTTATATATTTTGTTATTTGTTTTACATAATGATTACAGTTTTTGCTGTGTTAATTTTCTCCTTCTTCTATTCATTTTACAAAATCGCTCCTCTTTACTAAGACACCACCCTCTAAATCCAAGATTAAGTTATAAATAAACCCAGTGGCAGTAACAGCGACATAAGTTATATTTAAGTTAAATAAGCACGGGTGATGTCACTTAGGGCTACGTACGGTAAACGTTTGCCAATACTTAGCTAAGTTAGCTTTAAGTTACGTTTAAGGGTATAGGTAGTTTAGGGTTATCCGAGTGCTTTATAGATTAGCTGTATCGAGTGATTTTCGCGTTTATAATATTACTAGATTTTGCCAGAGGATGCAACTGCGTCTTGTGGAACCCGAAAAAGTAAGTATCTTAAATAGCTTTCCTCTATAAATGGGCTCAAAGATTTTTCAATTAAGTACATTACTTCCTAAGAAACTCATTCGGCAGATAAATCAGCACATGTCGTTATGAGTAGTAGTCAGAAGCCAGAAAGTCTGACAACTAGTCTTATAAACAAGTATCGGGTTGTCTGGGTAACGGGGTTGAGGAAGTCAGATGGAGTCTCTATAAGTGGCACGCTCCAACAGCTTAGCCTTGAATTTGACTATACCTATGTAATTGGTAAAAGGCTAAGTAGATGATGAAATCAACACTTTTTCCATGATATCGCCTGAAATCTTTCACTAATTCATCCGTGTTTTTGCTAGGATGAAGAGGCTATGACGAAAGCATGTAATTTTAGCCATATACCAAAACATACAGGATTTTGGCTTTATTTTCCATAAGCTTTAATATTTAGCCTTTCCGTTACTATGAGAAGTAATTTCGACTTCTGCCATCGACATACACAGACAAAAAGACGAGACATTTCCCATATTGACGAGTGCAATATGAATAAATAGCGCGCATCTAAATAAGCCGCGTGTTTGAGTAACATCGCTCGCATCTAGGACGAGATGCTGCACCCACTGTACGCTAGTGATGAACAGTTTTATCAATAAATAGTGAATTTTCACTTATAATACCACAAGAGCTTCAAAATTATCGGGTATTTTCCGATAGGTTCGTTGCAAACAAATGAAGGAGTCAAGTTTTTCAGGTTAAAAAATAACGAGCGCGAAGCGCGAGTGATTTTTCCTGAAAAACTTGACTCCTTCATTTGTTTGCAGGGAACCTTGAGGGAAATGCCAGATAATTATGAAGCTCGTGTGGTATTCGGGAGATTATTTTTCCGTCCCAAATGTCGGCCACAACCTGTCAGTTTGACGTAGCAACGACCAGAGAAAATATTCAAAAAATTTTCAGTATAATACCATGTAGGTTGTACCACGTGACGTCGAATGGTGCAATTCTATTGGTCGATATTTGGGTCGGAAAAATAATCGATAAAAAATTATGTGCCTGGTTGGCTCCTTAAATTTATCTATCTAAATCTTCGCAATGAAAGTCAGTTTATTTAGTTGTTGGTTTAATTTTAAGCACATGAAAACCCGCTCAGTTCTGTCTAAACAATTGCCAAAAAACGTTGTTAATTTTGAATTTACTCTCACAATTTAAAGGGAAAGCAAGTCGTGCTTAGAACAAATAGTTTGATGGACATATATAGATGAAAGACTCGATATTTCTCATATTTACGAGGGCAAGATGAATAAATAGCGCGCATCTAAATAAGCCGCGTGTTTGAGTACCATCGCTCGCATCTAGGACGAGATGCTGCACCCAGTGTACGCTAGTGATGAGCAGTGTTATCGATAAATGTTACAATGCCGATAATTTTGTAGCATTTTGTCTGTGATTGAACTGGCTTCTGAAAACTATGATGTACTTGAAATCAGTTTATTTAGTTGTTGGTTTCATTTGCACGCATGCATAGCACATGAAACCACTCACTTGTTTTCACCTGACTACCAAAAAGGGTCATGTTTGGTTTTGAATTTACGCTCACAGTTTACATACCGGGAAAGCAAGTTGCTTTTTTTTCATCACTAGCTGAATCTTTCAGTAACAGTCACATCTTTACACGAAAGCAGATGCACGAAGATAATCAGAAATTGATTCAACATTCATAATATCACTTACAATACATTGTTTTTGCTTCAATATATTTGAATAATCATAAAGCAAACCACATTAATATGAATAAAGTAATAAATATCCTTGTAATTACTTCAAAAAAGGGCTAAACAATCAAAGCAAGCGCCCGCAATTATCTTTGTACTTAATTTAAAAACAGTCGACAAACTGAAGGTTTTCCCGCGAAGTAATAAACACCGGTTTTCATAATTTAATGTTTAAATGAATAAAACTTCTACTTTCAGCTCACAAAGTACTGTTAAGGGGAATGTTGTAATGGGAAATTCAACTTCATCATCTGGCTAGCCTTCTCCAACTCTGTTGGGATCGGCTTCCAGTCTAACCGGATGCAGCTGAGTACCAGTGTTTTACAAGGAGCGCCTATCTGACCTCCTCAACCCAGTTACCCGGACAACCCAATAACCCTAGGTAAAACTGAATACCCATAAGGACTACCAATGTTCAAATGACAGCCGAGACCTAAAGTTTGGCGTGCTTTCCAAAACACGGTCATTGGTATCCAAGACATACTTAGAAAGTACATACAAACTTAGAAAAGTTGCATTGGTACTTGAATAGGGAATCTAACCCACACTCATACTTGAGAGGTTGGTTCTTTACCCACTAGGTCACCACGACTTTTTGATATATACCTACATAATACTAAAACATTTTATTTAGAATTTCTCGCGAATTATACGAATCAAAGTATTCACCTTAATATATAAATTAAAGATTACTCCTATCTAAAACTACGGTTAATAAATAACAATTACTAAAAGAGACCAAGAGTCGCGTGCTGGGACGTCATTATCTGATGATATCGATAAATCAATAGCGTAATTTGAGGTTGAACTCAAATACAAATTGTAATAAATCGATAGGTAATGGAGTTAGAAATCACTGATCACATACACTTTCTTGCGTAGGGGCACAATTTGGAAGAAAATTTCAAAAGTTTTGTTTTGATACAATTCTTTTCGAGCGGGGAAATCATCAAGTGTATTTGAAGAGAGTGTGGTTAACTATTCACCTCGTCCTCAAAGTTGTTTCTGCCTAACTGCAATGTCTGCCCGAGGTATACATATTTCCGAACAAGTTCGAGAACTTCAACTTCAGCAGTGGACTGCGATAGGCTGATGATGATGATGATGTGGTTAAACAAAATTAGAAAACTACAAAAATCACCTTTGTAACCTACATTTCAGTCCGTATCTTCGGCACAATAGTTTTCAGTTTTTTTTATATAAATAAACGAGGACCGAGCAAGTAGGTAAACTTTACGGCTTAGATAAATTACCTGCCCACAAAATTGTTTTTTCTTTAATTACTGTCTAGTTTCTTGCAGATGCTAAGTTCTTCGAGCTCCTTAATTTTTCTTTTAAGCTGAACTGTTTGTTTACTACTAAGACTACTGGCCCGCTTTAAATATTTCCATTTATCCATCGAAAAAGCTTGTACTTATGTCACTTTTTATCCAGTGTTCGAAGTAGTTCCCACGGGACGCGATTAAAACCGCTGGCGGAAGGTAATAGATCCATCATCATCATCATCATCTCAGCCATAGGACGTCCACTGCTGAACATAGGCCTCCCCCTTTGATCTCCACAGATACCTGTTGGAAGCGACCTGCATCCAGCGTCTTCCGGCGACCTTTATAAGGTCGTCTGTCCACCTCGTTGGTGGACGTCCTACGCTGCGCTTGCTAGTCCGTAGATCCATAATATGTACAAAAAGAAACCGATTTTTAATACAAATCTACTATTTATATAACCTTGAATTTAATTTAGGTCGATAATAACTAAGCGTCATTATCATAATGGCACTTTTGTTACGAAGTGGATATTAGGTTATTTCTGAAAACACGCCAAGCGTTTAACTATTTATATCTGTTCTAGAAAACCTGTAATGAAAGATATTTCTGTCTTTATCTCATTTATTATGTAACATAAATCAGCTATACTCAGTAATCTAAGGGCTCCGAAACTACTGAACCGATTTGAAACTTTCTAAACCAAAAAGTGAAGCACGTTGATTATATAGGAATGAATTTTAAGCAGTGCACAAAAAAAAATGGTGGTCCAGAATCATTAACAGAACATATCTGCATCATCCGTAAAATAAAATTTTTCTTTCTTTTGTCCGCCCTAAAATCAGCAAAATATGGATACTTACCAACTATTCTTACGCGCTTGGAGCAGCGCTCGCGTCAGTAAACCGGTTTCGCGTTGCCGTCGTGCATACTATGATGACTGTGACAGTACAATCGGTTACAAAATAAACATCTTTCGATATCAATAACTTTTCTTTTTTGTACTAAAACACGACAAAATAAAAATATACGTATCTATAAAACTTATTTAACTATAAGTTGACAAAGTTTGCGCGCTGGATAAAATTAAATCCTGTATAATTAAATTTTCGATTTTAATTTTGACACCCTTTCATATCTTTAATAACGGCTACTGATTGCAGGCCACGGCTGCTGTTATCTCTAAGAAGAGCTCTAGTAGCGCAGGACATATTATAATGCACAAGCATTTGCATAGGCACAGGTGTACTCTCTATTCCCTCAATCTCATAGCCCAAATAAAAATTAGATTATTCTTCTACAAAACATAAAGTTATATGGTTAACAGAAAAAATCTAAAGATTTCATGAAACAAAGACATTAAATTAAAACTTCAACACAATTTCATAGAAAACAAGTTGTTTTGAGCAAATTAGAAACATTATCATTTTAATTAATTTGTTGTTACTTACGTAAGATATTGGTAATTATCCTTTAATAGCGCTACTTATAAATAGGCAAATTGTTAACAATTAGGATCAATAAATCATTAAACACCCTCATTATTTCTAATTCGATAACTCATTAAAATTTTAAAATACTGTCGTTTTACGGCCGTTCCCAATATTAAATGTTTGTGTTTTTTAGTTACAGTTGTAGGTTATTTACCTCTATGGAAAATCTATACTTATTTTATAAAGCTGAAGAGTTTGTTTGTTTGTTTGAACGCGCTAATCTCAGGACTACTGGTCCGATTTGAAAATTTCTTTCAGTGTTAGATAGCCCATTTATCGAGGAAGGCTATAGACTTTTTATCCCGGTACGGGAAGTAGTTCCCACGGGATGCGGGTGAAACCGCTGGCAGAAGCTAGTATAAGATAAGCTGTTTGGAAATAGCATTTTTTTATTGAAAATTCAACTGAAAAATGTGGCCTTAACTATTTCAAATCAATTCAAAGTCGAATGAGTAATGATTAATATTGACGCTAAAAGACAAATTCGTCTCAAACATATAATGTAAAAACTTTTTACAAAAAAATAAAACCGACTCCCAAAAACACTGAAAAGTAAAAAAAAACTATTCTTAGGTGCATCGGCCTAGAAGTCAGTGTCTAATGGATGTTCCAGAGTTTATACGCCACCGACTTCTAGGCCGATGCACCTAAGAATAGTTTTTTTTTTACTTTTCAGTGTTTTTGGGAGTCGGTTTTATTTTTTTGTAAAAAGTTTTTTATTTTTGGCTTTTCAGTGACAAGCAAGTTGTCACTATCCGCATTTGTGGAAAGTTCTCATTAATACGAATAATATAAGCCCAAACACGAGGTAGTTTACATATTCAGTTGTCGAGTTCCCTCAACCTTCACCAGTCTCCATCATCAGGTCAGCTCCATACCTTCACAGTTGCAAAGATCTCGTCAATATAAATAATATAAGCCCAAACACGATGTAGTTTACATATTCAGTTGTCGAGTTCCCTCGACCTTCTCTCGTCTCCATCATCAGGTCAGCTCAAACCTTCACTGTTGCATAGTGTTATCAGACGTACACCTCATTGTCAAGTTTTTAACCTATGCATGAATACAATTTTCGAAAGTTGCCCTCGATTTCTCAGGGTTTTCACCATCAGATCCTGACCTGGTGATTATGGGACCACCTGGAAGGTATACCCTATCCAACAAAAAAAAAAATTTGCAAATCGGTCTAGGCGTCTTTGAGTAATCGGTGAACATACATAAAAAATAAAAAAAAAAAAAAAAAAAAAAGATCCCGACGAATTGAGAACCTCCTCCTTTTTGGGAAGTCGGTTAAAAATGGAAACTATCGACAAATTTTTATCGATACACGTGACGTGTCTCATCACTAATCTAAATTCAAAGAACGGTAACATCACGACGGGCGCGGCAGATGGACTGCACATCGATACGCGATTACATTACACATACAAACAAACCACAGAGAACAAAATCACTAGCAGAGGTGCCATAACGGAGGGCACGCCACCATCGTGGCGGTAAGTCCCCTCTTTGAGGAGTGGCTCGGGAGGAGTCACGGCGCCCTCACGTACCGCATGACGCAGGTCCTCACCGGACATGGTTGTTTCGGGAGGTACCTGCACCGCATCGGTCGTGAGGAGGCGCCCGGGTGTCACCATTGTGCGGACAGCCCCGAGGACACGGTGGACCACACAGTCCAGGTGTGCCCCGCATGGGAAGGGCACCGCCGGGTCCTCGTCGAGGCTTTGGGCGGCGGCGACCTCTCGCGTCCGGCCCTGGTTCAGGCCATGGTCCGGGGCGAGAGGGAATGGGATGCCGTCGCCTCCTTCTGCGAAGCGGTCATGCTCGAGAAGGAGGAGGCGGAACGCCAGAGAGTTCGCACCTCTCATCCCGGCCGCCGCGCTGGACCAGGTAGACACCATGGGCGCCGGGTGTCGCGAGATGACTCCCGGCCACCGTAGGCGTGGGTCTGTGGGCGGTGAGTTCGGGTGGCTCATCGTCCCTCTGTCTTCCTAGACGACAGACCCGTGTCGACGGCGCGCGTTGTTCCACGCGCTCCTCAAAGAGACGTCAGCAACCCCAGCGGGGCCCAGCAGGGCCAAGGCCTGCCGGGGCTGCGGGTTGTTCGAAAGAGATACCGCGGCCCTGGTACATAAAAGGCCTATGACGGAACACGACGATTTTAGTCAGTAAGAGTCTGACACTCCCTCACCGCTGCTAACCCACAGCGGGAGGGGTCATTTGATGATTTTACGTCGATAAAAAAAAAAAAAAAAAAAGGTGCCATAACGGAAAATCTCCTAAGAAAGTATCACGTCAAAATGCGGGTGTTCGGGGGACGAGGAACGTTATTGTCTCTACCCTGATACGCCTTCTTTGGACCCGGGCATTTTTTTGTACTACCAAAAATCGTTGGCACTTGTCTCAAAGAACACGAACTCTCATACACTCGTAACTGATCGTTTTGCTAACGTACGGATATAAATATCAAAGGTTTTTATTTCATACTAGCTTCTGCCAGCGGTTTCACCCGCATCCCGTGGGAACTACTTCCCGTACCGGGATAAAAAGTAGCCTATAGCCTTCCTCGATAAATGGGCTATCTAACACTGAAAGAAATTTTCAAATCGGACCAGTAGTTCCTGAGATTAGCGCGTTCAAACAAACAAACTCTTCAGCTTTATAATATTAGTATAGATAACCTGTTACAGGTGCCTAAGAAACGTTAAGCATGGTTCCAAACCCACTCGTCTTAACGAAGAACCAAGAAGAAACTCCATAGACACTCATTTATTCTCATATTTGAAGTAGAAGAAGGCACCTGACCTACCTACATTATAGCATCTCTGAATATGTATTTACTCCGTGATACAAACACATAGACAGTATGTATGTGTGCTGTTTGTAGGTTAAACTTTTGACTTAAACATAAGTTACGCGCCTATAAAGCTAAGAGGGATGGGTAGGAATGTTGTTTGATGCACCGACTTACGTAAAATGATGGAAAGCTTTTATATAGAACTAGCTTCTGCCAGCGGTTTCACCCGCATCCCGTGGGAACTACTTCCCGTACCGGGATAAAAAGTAGCCTATAGCCTTCCTCGATAAATGGGCTATCTAACACTGAAAGAAATTTTCAAATCGGACCAGTAGTTCCTGAGATTAGCGCGTTCAAACAAACAAACAAACAAACTCTTTAGCTTTATAATATTAGTATAGATTAAAATAAACAGTAAACTATTTGAAGAATATTTAGGCTTAAAGATATTTTGCTAGCGAAATCACGCTTTTATAAATGCACGTAAAGACGAAGTTCATTACAAGACTTTACTAACAAGTCCAAACACAGCACAATACGATGTTCCATTATGAAGTTCCAGTTCATATCTTCCGGCTCCATCATCAGATCAGTTTGACACATCAGGTACATTTGTGACATAGCAGCCCGCAGTCTGGAAGTTCGCGGTGTAACACCTCCGTGTCTGGGGGGGCACGTGTCGCCGACATCCCCGAATGCTACTCAGCAGCAGTCGTTGTTACAATTCCACGTCAGAGGCCGTCAGGCGGATTTGAGTAAACTCTGACACTAGGACTTGTTAGGTGATTAAACCTGCAGCTCACATATGTATAAAAAAGAAGATAGGTAAGTATTTTTAAAAGGCAGCATTTTAAGTACCTCATCGACCTTTTAATTTTAATAAACGTGTTAATTTTATTGTATAGGTACAATAAAATATTAATTAGGCACTAGGTACCGGTATAGCATTGATTTTAGTTGTTTGTATAAAGTGTTTAAACCAATTGGAATGGAAAACAACTATCTGTACTGTAATTATTATTTTATTTTTAAGAAGATGGGCCGGTTAAGATGTTTTTGTAGGTAAAGATATAATTAAGTTTTATTTTTACAAAGAACAATCGCGAAAAACAACTTTTAAAGGTATGTACAGACAAGATGTTCCAACGCACGCGTAGATACACCTATTTTTTAAAAGCATGCTATCTACAGGTATGCAGAACACCTAATCTGTTTGCAGCCTTAAACTTGTCCAAAAGTAGTAGCTAAGTCTATATAGTTATCGGCACGGATATTGAGCCCTGACCTTCACCTGCGCAGAAGCGATTTATTGGTTTATTGCCTTATGTGTACAGTGCGCAAAGCGATCCCCACTCTTCCGCCGAGAGCCCAATATCCGTGCCGATAACTATATCTATACCGATACTACCTTTTGCTACGCGTTTTTCATTCTCATAGTCTTATGGTGAAGTTGTGGTTGCCTAGTGGTTAATACACTAGCCTCTCAGCAACGAGGGTGCTGGTTCTATACCAGATTAAGCATTTACCAGTGTCACTTTTGTAAGTTATTATCACGGAGGAAGGAAAGATAGGTATTCTAAGTATATCGGGTGTGTCGTACCTAATCACATTAAATGATATTCTATGGCGAATTGTAAAAACTTTTACCTAATCCATTTTGTGGTTTAGCCACAGGAGACATTTTTCGTTTTCATTCGAACTCAAAATTTTAAATAGGCCTATAATATATAGGAGTATCGAATGTTTTGACCAGTTGACAGCCGTCAGTTTTCAAGGGAGAATTTCAGTTGTTTGCAATGACTGACTCTTATATGGTGTCCTAATTCTCGCACATTTTTATTCTATTTACTATGTTGGAAAAATATTTTTTTACGTACCTATTTTATTTTTTTCTTTGTACTAAGCGACATTTATTAACCAGTATATTGACTTAATGTGATAGGGTACGATACACCCGATATATTGGATAACAATGACAGAGTAACGGCGAAAGAAAACATCTAGAGGAAACCTGGACTTAAAAATCTGAAATCGCCAATCTGTTTCTCGCGCAAGTGGTGACTAACCCTCAATCCTACTCTGTATGAGGAGAAGCTTATGCTCTGCAGTGGGACATTAAGAAGGCTGATGATGAAGTCCGATGAGCCACAATCCGACACAACCGGAGAGAGATCAGAGTTCAGGCTAACGGCTTTTAGCAAAGGTGATTGGCCATTTCTTAGAACATTAAATTAAGTAAATATGCTTATGGTTCAACAGTTTTTATATGCAAAAACTGAATGACTGTTTAAAATCTATACTTCTTTACTAATATTGTAAAGAGGATTTTTTTTGTCCGTTCGTTCGTTTAAAGACTCCGAAACAGCTGAGTAGCAGTTCCCGATTGACATAGGCTATATTTTATCCTGATAAGGGCAGTAGTTCCCACGGGACACGGGGAAACCGCGGGAAACTAGCTATCTAGTGATATATTAATATAATGGCATCCACGGCCGATTTCGGCCACGGCGGCTGTTCTCTTTTAAGGAGATCTGCCAGCTGCGCAGGACATTTGCGCTGACACAGGTGCACTCCCTATTCCTTCACTCTCATAACCCGATGGGACGGCAATCGGACACCACCGGAAAGAGATCAGGCACAGGACCGACATTTACGTGCTCTCCGATGCACGGGTGAATCAATCACCAAGTTCCAGACTACGGGCTGCTTTGTGAAAGTTCAAGAAAACCCACAAAGCGATTTCGGCCCGACCCGCGAATCGAACCCGAGACCTCGAGAACAGCAGCCGCGCTTGCGATCACTAGACCAACGAGGCAGTATATTAATATAAAAAAGAGGCAACGTTGTTTTTACCATTAAGGTTCCGAAATTACTGGACAGATTTTAACCATTCTTCCACTGTTGGAGAGCTACACCCTTCCCTAATGAAACCGCGGAATAGAAAACGCAGGAAAAGAACTAATATGAAGGGAAGAAGAAGAAAGTAATACGTAAAATTGGGTGAGTAAAAATGAAACATGAAGGGGAAATATGCCTCAGTTTAGATAGTGACGCGTTTATCAGAAATCGCTATAAATATAAATCCCCTACACATATCCGATGACAAACAGGTTGTATCAGCCCTTGCCTTTCACCATCGCTAGTTAATTACCAGTGCACCATGTTAAGGGAAAGGGTTACACAACAGATAACACAACGGTTTATGTAAATAGCGAGTTTACTTTCAAAATGCTAGACGATATGTACTGTTACAGCCTTTTTATCGTCCC
Source organism: Helicoverpa assulta (assembly GCA_963856015.1). Classification (NCBI taxonomy): domain Eukaryota; kingdom Metazoa; phylum Arthropoda; class Insecta; order Lepidoptera; family Noctuidae; genus Helicoverpa; species Helicoverpa assulta. The sequence goes on from CAWLCW010000003.1 coordinate 2,036,668, forward strand.
ACTGCTGAGCACAGGCCTCCTCTCACACGGAGAAGGATTGAGCATTAATCACCACGCTTGCTCAATGCGGATTGCTGATTTCAGACTATATAGTCCAGGTTTCCTTCACCTTTTTATCAGCCATTGGTGTCCAAGATATACATACTTAGAAAGTACATACAAAGTTGCATTGGTACTTGCCTGAACTGAGTCGAACCTACACCCTCATACTCGAGAGGTTGGTTCTTTACCCACTAGACCACCACAACTTCCACCAAGAAGTATAGTAAGTTTAACTATAATGGCCTTACTACAAATACTTAAACATCTGTTGAACACTTGTCTAAAAAAGTTTAGCTGCAAAAAGGACCTTATTTCAACGACATAATCTGACATTTTGTGTTCAACTGACGTTTAAGAGTTTTTGTGGTACGACGGTAAGTCAAAGTTTGCGCACCGGTTAAAAATAATCCAGTGTAGGTTGAAATTCGTGGAAATTGGGTCATTAACAATATATTTTTTAAGTTTAAGTAGGTACAGTCACACAGCTGTCATTGAACATCTTTGGCAGTCGTTACGGGTAGTCAGAAGCCAGTGAGTCTCACCATCATCTTCCGAGCCTTTTCCCAACTATGTTGGGGTCGGCTTCCGGTCTAAAAGGATGCAGCTGAGTACCAGTGCTTTATAAGGAGCGACTGCCTATCTGATCTCCTCAACCCAGTTACCCGGGCAACCCAATACCCCTTGGTTAGACTGGTGTCAGACTGGCGTAAGTCTCAATATCACTAGTTAATTACCAGTGCACCATGTTAAGGGGAAAGGATTACACAACAGATAACAGAATGGTTTATGTAAATAGCAACTTTACTTTCAAATGTTTGCCGACATATAGGTACAGTGTAGTGCGTGGAAATTAGGTCAGTAACAATATACCTATATAATTATAAGGCGTTTTATTTATTCATTTTAATTAATGCAATTATTTTAATAAAAGCACTTCGTAAAGTCATCGCAGGCGGGGTAGGCCCCGAAAGAGATGGCGGGATGACCTGGATGCCTACAACCCTGATTGCTGGGAGGTCTCAAAAGATGGAGAGGTGTGGGGGCAAAATGGGGAGGCCTTTGCCCAGCAGTGGGACAGTACGGGCTAAGAAAAAAAAAGTCTTGGTGGCCTAGTGGTCGCCGGCACCGAACGGTTTTCGGTAGTTTTAAATGTGTTACCGAAAATCTATGTAATTCGTCATTTTGTAGAATTCCTTGGATATATGCTCAAGGAATAGAATGTAGTTTTGACATCAAACGAACACTTTCAGGCTTTAGAATACTCTTAACAGTACATAAAGATTGTTGTATTAAAAATCCTACGATTATCTTATTTGCAGTTTATATAAATGTCCCGTTTTTGTTGCACCGAAGTGTATCAACGTTTTGTAACGAATATTATTGAATGGCGTTTTCTAGTTAACGGCTTGTTGTGTCATAGTAGTTCATAGATTAATTGACGTGCTAGTAGATTATCCAAAATCGAGCTTTCACACGGGTCTCTCGAAAACTACTCTGCACATGAGAATAACAGCCTATGAGCCTTCTTCAATTAATAGACTGTTTCATCGAAAGAATTTGCAATCAGTCCAGCAGCTCCTAGAATACAGCGTGTTGAAACCCACAAACTCTTCAACATCAAAAAAAATGTCAAAGACGATATGATGTACGTAATATCATGTCTCCAGATATGAGACCTCAGATTCATGATGGTTTAAAAAAAACATTCTAAGTAGGCATATCTTGGACACCAATTATTTTTTAAAAATGTAGGGAAAACATCTCGATGAAACCTGTACCTACTGGAATCCAAATTCAGCAACCCGCAATTAATGTCAGGACATAATGTCAGGACACCTTTCCACACACGGTCGGTTAGCCCCATGCTAAGTTATTAATTAACTTGTGTTATGGGCGCTAACACAACTGATAAACTACAGATAGCTACACATATACATATTTATAAATACTTATATTGTAACACCCAGACCACGGCCAACAAGCATGCTCATCACACAAATGTCGACCGAACCGGGAATCGAACCCGGGACCTCAGGTTCGGCAGTCTGGCATGGTGACCATTGCGCCATCGAGGTCGTCAAAACAGCAATGGTCGGCAATGAGCAAACGCAGTGGTTTACGGTTAATCCTTCTCTGTGTAGGAGTAGGCCTGTGCCCAGCATTGGGAAGGTAAAAAGGCTGATGACGATGAAAGTCATTTTTAAGGCATGTAAAGATCTAGACGAGGTCTATCTATCGATCGATCAGTACGCCAGATAGTAGATAGATCGATCAGTATACCAAAAAAATAATCAATAAACAAATCAAATCTGTCGCTAGATCCGGGAATACATCCGTTTAGTCCTGTTGACCTCGAGAACGCTGTATATCAATTTGAGCATCGTTGAGTGGAGGCGACATTTCCGCCTATATAACTATGAATAATTCAAACACACGACTTAAAGTGGGTTCAAGTATAATGTAAGTAAGTTTACTTGATAACTAGCCGTTTACTGCGGCTCCACCCGGAGAAACTACTACCCGTACGGGATAGAATATAGACTACTAGCTTCTGCCAGCGGTTTCACCCGCATCCCGTGGGAACTACTTCCCGTACCGGGATAAAAAGTAGCCTATAGCCTTCCTCGATAAATGGGCTATCTAACACTGAAAGAAATTTTCAAATCGGACCAGTAGTTCCTGAGATTAGCGCGTTCAAACAAACAAACAAACAAACTCTACAGCTTTATAATATTAGTATAGATGTTACTTGGAAAGAGTGTAGCTTTCCAACAGTGAAAGAATTTTTCAAGTCGGTTCAGTAGTTTCGGAGCCTTTAATGTCATGCATGAACAAAGAAACAAAAAAATGTTTGGACCTTAACATACTTGGGAAAAAGACCAAATGACCAGAAAGCTGAGTGCCAGTGTTTTTACTTTATCTTACGAATCCTTAGTAATATCATAACATTATGAATGTCAATACTTTGTGCGTCTCTGAAAAGAAGATATTTACTTTTGCAAGCCTTCAAAAGATTCAAAATAAGTCGTCAATATGCAAAATTATTTACATATTTCGATATAAATACTTGATAATACAAGGAGCCTACACCTATTAAAACAAGTAGAGATCCGGCATGGTACATCCTTGTCGGAGTGTCCTCGCTACAACTATATCGCACGCTTAATAATATACTGACATAACTAAAAAAAGACGTTTTTCAAGAAATCGCTAAAAACGATTTAGCAAACCTGACTTACCTTACAAAATGGCTTATTACTCAAAGAAAATCACTTTATATTATAAAATAATGTATTGTAGGGATAGTTGATAAAGTGAGTTATTGTATCTGAATATAATTTTAAAGAAATTTAGATTTTTTTTACTATAAATAAATCGGTAAAAAAATTGTTCCTCAAGATGCGTCAGTTTAATATAAAATATATAGTTACATTGATTTAATACTGGTGACACATTGTGAAATGAGCCCGTGTTTTATTTAATACATAACTAAAGAATATTAATTATTAAGGTATGGGTCCTTATACTATGAAATATGATTTTCATACTGGTGACATATTTTGAAATGACTCCGTGTTTTGGTCAATGTATAGTAAGAACATATCTTATTATTATGATAATGAGTCATAAACTGATATCTGTCTCTGTCTCGTAAAAAAGTTTGCCGAAACAATTGAGTATGAAAGGGACAGATATAGGTTAAACTCCGCCTAGAAAAAAGATATCGAAAAAAATCCGAGATCGGCTGAAAGAGGGTGTTAAAATAAACTTCTTGGTACACTTATTTAAACTTTGACCGAAACACTAATCGGTCAGTATATGATTAAGCGTGCGATATATTTACAATCAACAGCCAATTTAAAAGGGAAGGTAATCGGAATAGGTATAGATAGGTACTAGAACTTTTGAACAAACATAAAAACTTCCTAATCGAGAACCTCCTTTGTGGAAGTCGGTTACCAAGAGCGTTCCCCTATCCTCATATACGAACGAGGATAGGGGAACGTATGACATACCTAATTAGAGCACTTGCAAAGAGAGCAATCTATGTAATCATCAAATAAAAGATGTTTTAGCAAAAATAGTGTGAAAGAGAATGTGGTTAGAAAAACCTTGAGAATGACGTCACATGAAGATGAAGAAGACATGCTGATCAGACTATAGAATAAACTGGGTCCAACCAGATAAATGCTTATTCTTTATATAAATAAACCTGTCAAAACACCAACTAAGCACAAAAGAAACATTAAACTAAAATCAACTGGCAAGTAAGTACGCATAATAGCGTCCATGGTGTAACAGTAATCTTTACCGTAACGAGGGCCATCATGGTGTCGCAAATGACCAAAACCGAGTACCAGCACTTATGTTCACGCAAGTTGTGACGTCACGGAATAGCGAAAGCTACTTCTGTATGCTGTGTCAAAACGCAATAATTTCCAGTAGGTACACCCGAATAATTCAACTAGTTATTTATACCAATGAAAGGCACTGATTCAATTTCGTATACCTGAACGACTATTTTAAGTGGTCGAATTAATTTAAGCGATGCTTTTTTAATAAGTTGTGCTATACCTTCAATATTTTTGATATTGCTCATGTAAAAATAAAATTAGAATTCTTACTCAATCTTCATATTTTTAGACCCAATTTTAAACAATAATATTAGTATTTTCACGACGATGCAATCAACAAAGATTCAGCGGAAGAAAATGTCTGTCTTTTTTTTTCTGACTAAACTGTACCAGTGCTGCGTTAACTCTTTCGAACAACCCCGCAGCCTACCGACAGCTATCTAGCCATTCTAAATTAACTAAATTCAGAAATTTAAAATTATTCAGTAACTTGGTCAATTCACATAGCTGAATGCGAAGCAATTTAGGTCTTCTAGAATCTAATGAAGTGGAAGGACTTATGCTACCGCCACTTACCAACTGTACGACCTCGTTTTCTAGGAGTAGGTGGTCGCTTGAGGCTCAGGTCTACTGGTTCCAACTGGATCGGTGGCACGCAAGCCTGAAACAATGAGACGGTCAATTTATCAATTTAAATACCTGTGCAACTACAAATGGAACAAGATTTGCAATTGTTTATTCTTCTCCTTTTTTCGTGTCGATGACATTTCGAATAGTGAGACTGCACTTTGTCAGCCGAATATGCCGCCACAGCGAGATATTGTTTATTATTTTTGTAAGTGACAGTCCAGCCGGAGCGATATTTGATCCTGTAAATAACTTCGCAGCTAATCTGACTTTACTGAAATAAGTTTTATTTTGTCGCGTTTCTCTGTGTTCATTATATGCTAAGCCTTTTCTTTGGCCTCCAGTCTAACTGGATGCAGTTGGGTACCAGTGTTAACCGGGCCACACGATACTCCTTGGTCGTACCTTCCTTCCGTTGCTTTTTTATGCTTAAGTAGTTATTTGGGTCATTCGACATAAGTTATGTATTTCAATTTATATCAGTAATCTATATGCATCTAATTCAGATATCCACGGTATCAGGTAAAGATTGAAAATGAATAAGGTTAGGTTAGGCCAGTGGTTCAATAGGGCAAGATGCTCGCGACCTTTACACCGTTCGAGACTCGAACCGCTGACCTTTCGACGGCTTATATCACTTTCTAGCATAGAAACCTACTAGCAGTGCCATTGATGAACTTTTTCCTGGTTTTTACACTTTACCACCATAACATTTAAAACTATGAGAATGAAAACCGCCTGTAGAAGTAGATCTAAAAATAACTGATTAGGCACGAACTGGGAAAAAATCCCATGTAACTTGCGACCCAATCCGGCTTCGCAAGACTATCCTTACTTACTAACATTATAAAGGTTTTTAAATAAAAGGTACACAGATAAGCGCAGAAAAAGTTCCCTCTGGCAACAGCTTGAAAAATAACATACGAGAGAAATCTTTCGCCTGCTCCCGTGAATCACAATTAATTACTGAAAGGCGGATGAAACACCGGTCAGTAGCTTATGAATTTAATGAAAACAAGCAGACAGCAGCGACGATTTTATGCTATGTAGTAATAGGAGCGTTGATTTTTTAGGAGCGTTGAAATTGGATACAGAACCCCGAATTAAGTAATGTTTTTTGGCCTCTTCCACATACGCCATTAAACAAAGCATGAACAAGCCTAGGGATAAATTATCAGTAACGTCGTTAATTGTGAAACTATGACGCTAAATATGAAATTTTCAACGATTACTATGAAAACGGCAGTTGTTATTAGGGTTGGCAGATTTTGTTTACTATCATTTTTATTCAGAAGTACTAGAATTATGATTTGTGTATTGTCTTTCTGCTGTGGTAGCGAATAGTGGATGGACGGAGGGGGAGAAAATATAAAAAAGAATATTTGAGATCGATAAAACGATACTTTTCATCCAGGTGCGCGAAGCTTATACAACGGCTCGTGGATAAAACCCGCTGGTAGAAGCTGGTTTTAACTTTATATATTGGACATTGTAGTAGAGTGTGTTGGAGTATATAATTTGAATTTTTGGGCATTGAAAGAATTTTTCAAACGGTTCCAGTAATTCCTAGATTCGCGCGATCTGTTCGGCTAATTAGAATATCAGAGTGCAAAATGTAAGTTTGTACGCTGTTACTAATGAACAGATTGATATGAAAAGCATGGGTCAAGAAGATCCTAGAAACGATTATAGGTAGGCCGAGAAGGCCCATACATCAGGGAATGCAAATGAAACTGCGGAAAACAACCACTAATTATGTAAAATTAATATTCAAATAGGCAACCCTAAAGGAAACGGAGTAAGTTTAACAACTGGTTTTAAACGTTTGAGTTTTTTATTAGTTTCGGATATACCTGTTTTTATAGTGCCGCGGTTGGTATTAATTTAAATGTTATTAACTTCAATTGGTGGAAATGCAGTATTACGGGAGTGGCTTCATAATGAGACCGAGGTTAAGCAGTTTTAAAGTGGTGGAGCTCGTGGCTTTATAACTAACAGCCATATAGGTGGATCGATCATAAGGAGCAACGCTTGACACGGTGGGTCCGTAGAGTGAACATCTTCTTATGACGAGTTCCTCCACGTTTCGGAACATACGTGGATCCCTGCTGCCATTTTAACATCATCGGCAACGGGTAGTTATAAGCCAGAAAGTGCGACAACCAGTAATCCGGTTGTAACTAAGTAATGTAGATCAGATAAACAGTCGCTCATTGTAAAACACTGGTACTCAGCTGCATCCAGTCAGACTGAAAGCCGACCCCGACATAGTTGGGAAAAGGCTCGGGAGATGACGGGAGCTGTACCCGATTAGACTGAACGCCGACCTCAACATAGTTGGGAAAAGGCTATGGAGTCAATGATGTAGGTACTTATAACTACATATCATATCATGCTGACTGCAAGATTTCAACCTAAAGAAACAATTAATCTGAGCCGCTAATAACACATAATTTTCTTGAGAATTATAACACTACATAGAATAACAGTTCGGCGTTGATCGTGCATCTTCGTGTGTGGTCGACGCTTGCGCATACATAGCGAATAGGGAGTGGTGTCAATGTTAGCGATATTCTTGATTTGAAATGTATAGGTATATAAGTTATTTCAAGTGGGTTTTATCTTCGGAACTTCCAAAAGCACAATCAGTTAAGAAATAAAACAATTTTGTTGAATAAGTACATCGATCTTGAAGTCTGTGGCAAAATGAACACAAGTTTGACAAAACATCGACATATAGAGCGATCTAAAGAATTTCAAAAAATACTCTTTTTACTTTCGTGTATGGATGTATGGAGATCTAATTTTCATTAACAGCCGTACTAGATTTTACTAATTTGTTTTTTTATATATTTTCAGGCCTCAAATGCTACTCAAAAGCAGTCGTTGTTACAATTCTCGTCAGAGGCCGATTTGAGAAAATACTGACACTAGGGCTTGTTACATGATTAAACCTGCAGCTCACTCGATAAGAAGACTTTCAAGTCAACAAGCTTAACTCAAGAAAAATTTAAATTGATATTATCTTTATTTTTTAGTGTAAAGGAATGTACCTACTTACTGAACTACTCTGATTTATGTAATAGACTTTTGTAGTCGTGTAAATCAAGTAAGTAAAAAAATTAATAAAATAATCCGCTATATAGCGGACCGTACTTAACGCAACGAGTTGCGCATACACAGCGAGCAGACACGCCCCTTCACACTTGTGTAACGTCACGATTTTTATCGATAACTACGTGAACAGCCCTAATTGTGTCGTGATTACATTGTCGTGGACATGTACAAATTAACTTGTCTGCGAAGGAAAAGGGGTCAATATTTTATTGTGGTTATAAACAAATATCATTAGCCCAGCCTTTTCCCAACTACAAGCTGTTGATTTGCATCCGTGCCATATTCAAGGACGTAATTATGCTACTGATTCTCGACCCAAATCAACAAAAAATTGGTACGTAATTTTTGTATTTTTTTTTTCGGAATTCCGTCAATGTCACCTAGCCGTATTTAAACTTGGCGCGTATGTTACTGGCCTTAAAACTGTGCTGCGCCCTCACACAAACGCATACACAAAGCATACGCAACGATTATTCATAAATTTCATTCATAAAATTGGATTACTTCTGAAATACTACGACATTACAATGATGAAAAAGCAGTGCATATTAGCTATTTCCCGTCTACTGTAATTCCAATCGATTATTTACGTATTTTATGTCCTCCTCCTGAAGTATGGCACAAATGCAAATCAACACCTTGTATATTGGAGTCAGCTTCACCGGTGCGCTTGAGTACCACTGCTTTACACGGAGTGACTGCCTATCTAACCTCTTCAACCAGCTTACTCGGGCACCCCATACCCTTTGGCATGACTGTTTGTCAAGACTTTCTGGCTTTTTGACTACCCGTAATGACTTCCAATGATGTTCAAATGAAAGCCGGGACGCATAAAAAACTTTATATGTATGTACCTCTAGGTCATGTTATGAGGAAAGTCCTGGGTATTATGTGGATCCGTTGTCTGAAAATAAAATGGCCACAAAGATGTCACTTGTGATAGAAAGATATGGTATGGTTATGAACCATACACCATATCAAACTAGACTGGCTGGAAGCTGACTGTAACATAGTTTAGAATGACCACACAGACGATGATGCTACGCAGACAGAAAACCATGAGGTTAGAATGCATGTAGGTAAAGTACCATCAAGAAGTAAAACTGATGGTAGAAAACACTATAATTGTTTGTGTGAAACGCCTTTAGATGGCGCCGACATCCGCTTATGAAATCAGCCGCGCCCAAGCACGCTACCTCAGCCGGTATTGTCAGTACTACTACTTAGTTATATACCAAGCGTTTTCCTAAACATAGTTATTTAGTTTCTTTACAGGTATGAATTACTAGCTATTTTCCTCAGTTTCACCTGTGTCGAGTGGGAACTACTTCCCGTACCCGGATAAAAGATAGCCCATGTGACCCGGGGACAGTGAAGCCTAAAGCCTAAAGTGAAATAATTTTTCAAATGATTGTAGAGTGGAACTACAATGACCCCAGTCCAACCAAGGGGTACTGGGTTGCCCTGGTAACTGGATTGAGGGGTCAGATAGGGCAGTCGCTCCTTGTAAAGCACTGGTACTCAGCTACATCCGGTTAGACTGGAAGCCGACCCCAACATAGTTGGGAAAAAGGCTCGGAGGATGGATTGTAGAGTGGAACTACTTTTTTGTCACTCATATTTTATTTGAAAACCAACATAACATAAGATTTCAATCGTACACACATAATACTGAGAAGCCAATATCTGTCTCCAGGGGGTACACTATCACCATACTAAAGTTTGAGTTCGATCGCCGTTTTAAAAAGTCTTTCGATAGCATTTTCTTAATCTGTACCTGGGTACTTATATTATGAAATTGAAGACTTTGTTTTGTTCATTTGAGGGCGCTCAACACAGAAGCCGATTCGAAGAATTCTTTCAGAGATAGAGCGCCTATTTGTTGAGGAAATCATTTTTTATAGAAATGCGTGGATAGAAAGTGGGACCTACGCCCACGGGACGCGGGTGAAACTGGGAAAAAGATAGACGCAATTTCCATTATATAAAACAAAAAGCACCAAAATAAACTACTTACATGAAATTACACCACTTCGTTTACTACAGTTCAGTTTGCGTAACTTTAGGATGTTACCGATGTACCAACGTTAGGAAACCGACCGCGCCTAGCTTGTACGTCATCATGATTTACTATATCGCTGGTTTCTTGGAGCATTTAATCAACTGGAGACGCCATTGGTATATATATCACATTTGTAAAGGAGTATGACGACAGACGTCGCGGCCGAAATCGGACTTGGACGCCATTATAAAGAGTCCATCTCTCGTCACATTCGTATCTACATTAATGGCATCCAGGCTAATTGTCGGCAACAGCGGCTGTTCTAATTTAAGGAGATCAGATGCACAGGAAATATTATAGTGTACCTACAAGTTTTTATGCAGACACAGGTGCACTCCCTATTCCTTCACTCTCATAGCCCGATGGGACGACAATCCGACACCATCGGAGAGAGAACGCACAGGACCGACATTTACATGTTCTCCGATGCACGAGTGTATCAATCACCAACTTCCAGATCCTGGGCACATTTGTGAGTTACCTAAACCCTCAAGACGACCCAGGTAACCCGGGAAGGAGTGTCAGACATTTACAGAGTAAAACCCAGCTTTGTTCCTTCTGAAGCCCTTTATGTACCAGGGCCGCGGTAACTCTTTCAAACAATCCCGCAGCCCCAACAATCTACTACTCCTGAACCAGCTTTCACTAGGTCACCCCGGCGCTAAATCTTAATTTTGAAAACAGAACCAATAAGGCACTTCGTTAGAACCTTACAAATAACATAAAGGCATTTCTAGCACAAATCCAATTTATATTACCTCATATTTTACAACTTCAGCCGCCTTAATTAAATTAATATCAGCATAAACTACCAACCATGGACAACAAAATGACTAGCGGAGATGTCATAACGCAATATCTCCTAAGAAAGTGGCGCGCCAATATGCAAGTGTTCGGGGGGGGCGAGGAACGTTACTAGCTTCACCCTTATACGCCTTCATTAGAAACAACCCATATTTTTCAAAACAAAATCACCATGCAATCATGACCAACCGCTGGCAGATTGGTCGTGATTTGACAAGGAACCCGTTATTTTTAGAAACTGATCGTTTTTATCACACCTTCTGTACGTTACCATGACCTACAAGAAGGCACCTGGCCTACCTTCCTTATGGCATCTCCGCTATCTTTCCTTCCTCCGTGCAACCAACCCACTCACACTACCTATAAAAGCCGAACTTTCCCGAATGGAACCCGAATAGAAAACGTTTCACAATCGCCCAATCCCGTCGCACAATCAGATAACTGACAAATCAATAGATCAATTACGATTGGTCCGTTCGAACGTTCCATATTCAAATCGGTGTATCGCATTGGTCCATTTAAATTTAGAATTTATTTGGAATGAATTTTGCAACGGTTGCATTTTGCTGTCTGTTGGCGATTTCCGATTCCTATTCGATATGGAATCGATTATCTAGTGCCTTATTTCATTGCTGTTGAGAATTCTGAGGGTTCCTATCGTTATGTTTATCTTCTATGCTTTTATAGGATATTCATGTGAATATAATGGCACTTAGACTACCCACACACTGTAGACTAAACAGTCGACCGACAGTTGCTCCGATAGTTGTCAATATATTTTTTACGAAAGTCTTGATTCCAATCAATGTATTCAGTCGGTCTGATACCGGCTAAGTACATGATCTTTGTAATGTGCGTGCTACCATTCATCTTCATACTGATTTATGAGCCCAAACTAACTATCGGCCGACTAAAAGTTTGTAAGTAGTGTGTACTCTTATGGCTAGTAAAAGTGTAACTCGGCTACTGGTGTTAAAGTTAGATTGGATTCAGTTATCGTCTTTACTGGTTTAACGGTAGTCTCTATTATAGGTTAAACTACTGTTATGTAACATACAAGTGATCTTCTAACGTAATGGAGATTCATTTAAGGTGTCGAGTCTTATACCCATATGAAAACGCTTTGCAAAGTTAGTGAGCATGAATTTGTACTATTAAAACATTAAGTTTATTTACTCTCTTAAGGGTTGATGTTCCGCAAAATCCTGTCTTAATGGTCTTCTGGTCTTTTGCCAACTATGTTAGGGCCGGCTTCCAGTCTAACTGGATATAGCTGAATACCAGTGTGCCACATGGAGCGACTGCTTAGCTGACCTCCTCAACCCAATTACCCAAGCAACCCAATACCGCTTGGAAGGTAAGACTAGTTGACATAGTTTTTGACTTTAGACTGCTGCCAAAGATGTAAATGACAGCTGGGACCCACCTATTTAACATGCTTTCCGAAACATGGAGGAACTCATGATACCCATGACAGTCACCCATTTTTAAGTTTTTTTGTTATTTATTTTTCATAAGGTTAGAGTATTTTAGAGGTTGTCTATATTCAAATTAAACAGATTCTACCTCGATAAAAACCTTTTTATGGCAAAAACAATTGCTCAGGCGCAATTTACACGTAATAATATTCTATGGAGACACGCCCATTGGCCATTTATTTCTCATAAAGATACTGGTTGGCCATGCAGCCTTGTTGACTTCTTCTTGATAGAATTTTCTAGGATATTTACCATTTTATAGATTTTGTTAAGCCACGATAAGTACTTCACAAATGGCATTTTTTGCAGAAAATAGGGAGGCCCGATTTTTGTACAAAAATAATTTCAGCTTTAAATAAGAAGTTAAGTGCTGTTTTTCTTAGTTCTTCTGGATCCCTTTAGAGCAAGAACCTTTTGTTTTTCCTTGTTATACGATTGGTATGTTATATTTTTTTTATCGCATGCTGTGTTCACCTACTAAAATCACACATTTCATCTCATATAATCATAGTTTTGTCGGCTCACTAGCTTCTGCCAGCGATTTCACGAGGGAAGGACTTCCCGCACCCGGAAAAAAGTGGCTTATATGTTAGCTATATTATTGCCAAGTTTCATTGGTTACTGAGTGCCTAGTGCGAGTTTTGCAAGTTAACTTTCTCGATGCGTAAATTATCATAGAACTTAACGACGTAGCATTAATTTTAGAACTGTATATTTAATGAAAGCTGTCATCGACACTTGGTTGTATTATAAACGCGCTCACTTGCGAAATAGTATACTTCATTAGCCGGAAAAATAAATGAACGTGCTATATTCTAATCCTGTCAAGTAGCATACGACTTCTTACTTCAGCCAAGTTATAATTACGTATCGAGCGCGTAAACTTACAAAACTCAACGTCGTCAGTCGTCACTTAGAGTTGTCAGACGTCAATACGTCAGACGGTATATCATGGTGAATAGATAGGGTCATCACCTGTGCCAATTCCCATAGCGATACGCCTTCAGAATTATTAGTAGGTTAGGTACGGATTGTGCCTATAGGTTCGAGTATACACTTAAATAAGCAAGCAAATAATGATAGCAAATACAAGCTGTTGATTTGCATCCGTGCCATAGTCAAGGACGTAATTATACTAATGATTCTCAACCCAAATCAACAACAAAAAAATTGGTACAAAATTTTTTGATTTTAATTTTTTTTCGGAAAACCGTCAATGTCATCTAGCCGTATTTAAACTTGGCGCGTGTGTTACTGGCCTTAAAACTGTGCTGCGCCCTCACACAAACGCAAACACAAAGCATACATACGCAACGATTATTCATAAATTTCATTCATAAAATTGGATTACTTCTGAAATACTATGACATTACAATGACAAAAAAAGCAGTGCATATTAGCTATTTCCCGTCAACTGTAATTCCAATCGATTATTTACGTATTTTATGTCCTCCTCCTGAAGTATGGCACAAATGCAAATCAACACCTTGTATGCTAGCTCTTAATGAGTTTTCCAGTGTATGCAAAATTAATTCAGTAGATAGGTAGTGAGTTAGTGAATTGGTTATACATTTCATTTAACACAGTCTGTCTACATCTGTTTTTCTTCTAACTCTCCCATAGCGGGTCTACTGGATGCGATTTCTTAAGAAATTAGCAGAGCTTTTGTACTTGATTGTTCTAGTCTCATTAACTATGTATATGTCGCAGGGATATGATAAAAATGGGGATTTGATCAATTCCCTAAGGGTTTTGATCGAATCACGGAGGATGTTAAAACAACAACACGATTTTATCTTTTCCCTAAACAAATCTAGTGAATTGAACAAATCCCTGAATTGGTTCAGTGAAATGACAAAAATAATTTTGATTTGATATTTTAAAGGTTAGTTGGTAAGATATACCTACATAATTATGATAATCAGGTGTGTGCAATACAAGGAAATATTGATATAAAAAATCACCATTACTCAGAACAATTTTTTTTTTGAAGGAATGAACAAAAATTTATTTAAAAAATATTTTAGTTGCGTTGCGTATGATATGCCTATTTGTAATAATCACTTATTAAAACATGTAGCTGATTTGTGGCATCGTGAATTACATAAAACATTATTTTTCTTAGAGGCACATCTATTCGTTTTGCATCGTGCGTGACAGACACCTACGGCTTGCCTAGCGTTTGCAAGCGCGACCCAAACAAGAACTGACATATTTTTTGTCATTTCACTGAACCAATTTAGGGATTTGTTCAATTCACTAGATTTGTTTAGAGAAAAGATAAAATCGTGTTGTTATTTTAACATCCTCCGTGATTTGATGAAATCCCTTAGGGAATTGATCAAATCCCCGTTTTTATCATATTCCTGCGACATATATAAACATTTAAATATATAACTAGTCGTTTTCCCGCAGTTTCACCCGCGTCCCGTGCGAGCTACAGCCCGCACCGGGATAAAATATAGCCTATGTTACTCGCAGATAATATAGCTTTCTAATAGTGAAAGAATATTTAAAATCGGTCCAGTAGCTTTTGAGTTTATCCATTACAACCAAACAAACAAAGTTTTCCTCTTTATAATATTAGTATAGATATGGGGTTCTTACCTCCATTGTAGAGGGCAGCACGGCGCCTCCGCGACGCCCCGCGCCCTCCCTCTCATCCTGAAACAAAACAATACCATTATTAAATACTGAAAAACATACAGATATATCATTTACATACTATACTATACCTTTATAGGTAATATTATGTTAATACTAGCTTTTGCCAGCGGTTTCACCCGCATCCCGTGGGAACCTCGGCACGCACCCGGATAAAAAGTAGCCTATAGCCTTCCTCGATAAATGGGCTATCTAACACTGAAATAATTTTTCAAATCGGACCAGTAGTTTCTGAGATTAGCGCGTTCAAACAAACAAACTCTTTAGCTTTATAATATTAGTATAGACTAGCTTCTGCCAGCGGTTTCACCCGCATCCCGTGGGAACCTCTGCACGAACCCGGATAAAAAGTAGCCTATGGCCTTCCTCGATAAATGGGCTATCTAACATTGAAAGAATTTTTCAAATCGGACCAGTAGTTCCTGAGATTAGCGCGTTCAAACAAACAAACAAACAAACAAACTCTTCAGCTTTATAATATTAGTATAGATTATAAAATTTGTTTTTTTTTTTAAGGCTTTGACTAGTCTTAGCAAGGGGTATCAGGTAACCCAGGTAACTGATTTGAGGAGGTCAGTTAGGCAGACGCTCTATGTAAAGCAGTGGTACTCAGCTGCATCTGGTTAGACTGGAAGCCGACCCAAACATAGTTGGGAAAAGGAGACAGATGAAATCATATGAAACTAAAGACTATCCGCGGATGGCATAGGCTTTCATTTATCCCGGTATGGTATATAGCTTTGACACGGATGAAAGACATTAAGGTAGTGTTTCATATATCCACAAAAAACTACAACCAAAACCGCAAGTCGGCGCTAGGCAGTAAATCTAGCATCGTAAAGATTGACAAGCTGAGCGCTTGAAGCGGTCGAGTGAAAGCGCAAAATGCTATGTTGTTCCCACGATACATTTGTTGAAGTAAATGTGTTCTGAGACTCACGGGTTAGATAGTTCGCGAACATGTTGGCCGTTTCATCATCAAGCCTTTTCCCGACGCAGCTGAGTACCAGTGTTTTACATAAAGCGAGTGTCTTAACATTATCAACAATTGGACTGTTTCACCAGTACTGATAAATGAAGTCTTTAATAGCCTATCAGGAACTCATAGTTTCGCAGGTCTCAGAAAGCAGTATCTATACTAATATTATAAAGCTGAAGAGTTTGTTTGTTTGTTTGAACGCGCTAATCTCAGGAACTACTGGTCCGATTTGAAAATTTCTTTCAGTGTTAGATAGCCCATTTATCGAGGAAGGCTATAGGCTACTTTTTATCCCGGTACGGGAAGTAGTTCCCATGGGATGCGGGTGAAACCGCTGGCAGAAGCTAGTCTAGCATAAATTATAAGCAGCCTTCATCTGACAAATAACAATAACTATCAGTGAGCCTGAATCTACTAAAGGTTTTTAAATTTCACGCTTTGGACAAATATTTATAGATCTGAATCTACTACCAAGAAGATTTCAGGCACGTACTATCCACTACAATTCAGTAAGTCTATGGCCTAGCTAGTGGTTGAACCACCAGCCTGTGATGTATGAGTTTGATTTGAGTCAATATAAAGGTTGCGAAACTACTGAACTGATTTGAAGAATTATTTTACTTCACTGTTTGGAAGCTGCCCTATCCCAGGGGTCACATCTATACTAATATTATAAAGCTGAAGAGTTTGTTTGTTTGTTTGTTTGAACGCGCTAATCTCAGGAACTACTGGTCCGATTTGAAAATTTCTTTCAGTGTTAGATAGCCCATTTATCGAGGAAGGCTATAGGCTACTTTTTATCCCGGTACGGGAAGTAGTTCCCACGGGATGCGGGTGAAACCGCTGGCAGTCTCACGGGACGACGGGGAAACAGCTAGTAAACTATACAGTACATATTACTGCCAAGTTTAGCCATTTTTGTGTTTAGATTTTTTTTTTCCAGCAAAAAAAACAACGTTGCTCAACTTATTTATCCGTGTGTATTTCGTTCCCATACAAGGTCAACTGTCATTTTACGTGTAGGCTCCATATTAAGCAGAACTATGTATGTTTACATGCATATGTACTACATTGTGGAAGACTAGTATAGTTTCCGGTTTAGTTACTAGTTGTAACATCTTGATGAGTTTCATTGAACTTATTTAAACTAAGGTATCGAAAAAATTAAAAATTTTGAAAAAACCCCCGACGGTAAAAATCTTATTGAAAAATAATAAAATAACTCAAAACCCCCGACTTAACCCAATTATATAGGAATATCCGTCGGGAGCTGCCATTAAACCAGCTAAAGGATTCTAGTGTCGTGAATACAATTATTGAAGAATTGTAGATGTTTAACGATGACATAAAATACACTCAATTAATTGTTGAAATTTCATATAGAAAAGGCAGCCCCCGACGGTTATTCCTATATAATTGGGTTAAGTCGGGGGTTTTGAGTTATTTTATTATTTTTCAATAAGATTTTTACCGTCGGGGGTTTTTTCAAAATTTTTAATTTTGCTTAATTTTATTTCAGACTTTTTAGAGAACATATACGAATTATAGTCTATATAATATGTTATTGCAATATTATTTTGCACCGATATTGTAGCGACCTCTAGTGAGTTACAGGCGTAATTTTTATTATTTGGGAACATGCATTAAGCACGTACACATTGCTGATGAAAACAGAATTGTAATCGGACGTTTTGATTATATTGTAACATTGTTTGGCACTAATATTGTGGCGCCCCCTAGTGATTAATAGCCATGACACCTATCTAAGAACATGAACACGTTGAACGCAAATCTGTTATTGAAAACCACATCAAAATCGGATCATTAGTTTAGAAGGTAGGTGGGAACATTACTTTGCTGTTTTGCACTAATATTGTGGCGCCCCCTAGTGAGTTACAGCCATGACACCTATCTAAGAACATGAACACGTTGAACGCAAATCTGTTATTGAAAACCACATCAAAATCGGATCATTAGTTTAGAAGGTAGGTGGGAACATTACTTTGCTGTTTGCACTAATATTGTGGCGCCCCCTAGTGAGTTACAGCCATGACACCTATCTAAGAACATGAACACGTTGAACGCAAATCTGTTATTGAAAACCACATCAAAATCGGATCATTAGTTTAGAAGGTAGGTGGGAACATTACTTTGCTGTTTGCACTAATATTGTGGCGCCCCCTAGTGAGTTACAGCCATGACACCTATCTAAGAACATGAACACGTTGAACGCAAATCTGTTATTGAAAACCGCATCAAAATCAGATCATTAGTTTAGAAGGTAGGTGGGAACATTACTTTGCTGTTTGCACTAATATTGTGGCGCCCCCTAGTGAGTTACAGCCATGACACCTATCTAAGAACATGAACACGTTGAACGCAAATCTGTTATTGAAAACCACATCAAAATCGGATCATTAGTTTAGAAGGTAGGTGGGAACATTACTTTGCTGTTTGCACTAATATTGTGGCGCCCCCTAGTGAGTTACAGCCATGACACCTATCTAAGAACATGAACACGTTGAACGCAAATCTGTTATTGAAAACCGCATCAAAATCAGATCATTAGTTTAGAAGATAGGTGGGAACATTACTTTGCACAAACGCACACACAAACACACAAACACACAAACACACAAACGCACATCTCTCACCCCAAACGCATATACCTGCTCCGTTCCGTCGTGGGTAAAAAATAATTTAATAAAATAATTTTTGTTTTTGTTTTAAGTTCATGAAATATCTCCGTGTGAGAGAAGGCCAGCGTCCTGCATTGGAGCAATAAAAAGGCTAATGATCTATGAAATATTTGCCCCAATTTAGCCGTTTCGGACGACAAACTACTTTTAACTTCTGATTCGATGTTTTCTTCTTGGGAATCTTCGTTCTTATTTTCCATATTTATGAACATAGGAGGCTTAAACTACCTGATTCACATACATACACGCCACTATCTGTATCTCGCATTTCAGACACGTCTCGTGAGAACTTCTCCCCGTAGACAAAATATAGCATGTTACTCGAAGCTAGTCTAGTTTTCCGACAGCGATTGTTTAGCAATATTCAAATTGAAACATTTTTCAAATCGGTTCAGTAGGTTCGGAACCTTCAGGGCACCAACAAACAAAAAAAAATCCTCTATTATATTAAGTAGTATGGATAGAAGACTACAGGAGTTTTGCGCAGGCGCATCGCCGCCATCTTGTTCGGCCTTCACCTAGTGGCGCCAACTCATCCTGTATAGCACAGTAAAGGCGAACTACTAATAACCTGCTTAAGTTTAGAATTAAAATGATAACATTATACTACCTCTATTATTCATTAGTGATTTGATTCGTACGGGCGTAAATGATATACCTAAACCTTCATCATGGATGGATGGAAATTGCATGAAAATCCGTTGAGTGATTTTGGTATCATGTATGTGTGAATTTATCAGGCACAGGACCGATATAAGACGTGCTCTGCGGTGCAATGTTGAATCAAACCCCAACTTCCAGATTCAGGGTGTCTTTCTGCAAATTTCTTGAAACGTAGAGCTATTCAGCCTTAATTATCAATCAAACCTGTAACCCCGTACACAGCAGTCACGTTTTGCGACTACTAGACCAACGTGACGAGAGACGAGATATAAACATGGTTTTCAAAAAGGAAGAGGATACACAGATGACCTCAATGAGTGTGTTACCTACGAAGGTCAGTGAAGAGGCTGAATCGTGGCTTGCGACACGATCTTATTAAGTGGATTAGTTTTAAAGGCGAGTCATAAGTGAAACGCCCACACCCTTCACCACATCGTATGTGTTTTTGCTGGGAAGAAGAAGTGGCGCAACAAACTCCCCGGCAACATAGCGATTTTCCACCAAAATTGTTCGCGAAAAATGTCCACTGTCTTCGCGCACAAAAATTGTAATTCCGCGGACAATTTAGAAATGTTCGCACGCAATTTGTTACTGTTTGCTAAGCGAGTAGACCAATATGTGCGTAGACAAATGTTTCTTCTGGTCTACTACGGTACATAACTTTGCAAGGATTTGGATTTAGTAATGGGTGTAAAGTTCGCGCATCATGCATATAGTGAATTTAACGTTAGATTAGATTAGATTAGATTATTCTTTATTGTACACCAAGACACAACACAGGACATTACAACATACAAAAACACAGTACAATCGGCGGTCTTATCGCTAAATAGCAATTTCTTCCAGACAACCTTTGGATGGAGTTTATCTGTAGAACACAGTGAAAAACGGGCTGTTTGGGGTGTACATACATATAGATTATACCTCTATATAATTGACAAATACCAAAGATATAAAAAAAAAGAATTAAAAAAAAATAGTCAATAAATGGAAAGTAAAGATAGAAGAATAAAGATAAAAGAATAACAATACAGCGATAGTAGTAGTTAACGTTATGATGAATGCAGGGAAGGTTAGTATTACTATATACAAACATGCTTTTCAAAAGGAAGAGGATACAACATGGCCTCAAAGAGTGTTACCTACGAAGGTCAGTAAAGAGGCTGAATCGTGGCTTGCAACACGATCTTATTAACTGGATTAGTTTTAAAGAACGCGAATCATAAGTGAAACTAGCATTGTTCTGTGACTTTGGCTGTGGTAAATTTAGCAATTGAAAGGTCAATATGAGAGAACTAGCTCCTGCGAGTGGTTTCAGCGTATAGCCTTCCTTAAGACGGTACCCTGGGCAAATGACCTTGAGCCTCTGCGCCATACAAACTCTGCGCAAGAAATACGTAGCGAGAACGCTCATATTTTGGATTAGAATGTTTATAAAATAAAATGTTCGTGTTTTGAAAAAAATAAAACTACCATAATGTTTGTTATTAAATTACCTATCTATTAGTTTAGGTAGCAAATAAAAATAATAGTTACTTTACGAAGAGATGCATCTTATTATATAGTGATTATTTCTCATTTCTGTGGTTTTGTTGTGACCCTATAATTAGACATTATTCTGCTTAAAACTAAAAAAAAAAATCTACCATTCAAGAGTCAAGAATGTTTACAAATTTTGTGTATTTTTTATTAGTTGGTATTTGTTTTAGACAAAGAGAAGTTGACTTCAAAAAACAGTACAATAAACGGCTTCCGCTGCGTTTTGCTTGGGGACGCGCCCAACACTGCAATATTCTTTCAAATCGGACCATAGATTCCCGAGACTACATATTACTAGATGGTACAAACAAAAAAAAACTCAACGTCGTACGGGTAATATCAGTGGAACTTGATATAAAGAAAATAAGAATTTTTACGTGTGATATTTAAAAGTTATATAGGACGAAAGAATTTCTGGTAAGGATAATATGGGATTATTCAAAAGAGTTATCGCCGTACACAAAATTAACCCTTAATTTGGCAAGCATAATGTTTATAAAATTTTATTAAAAAAATACTGTAGTCTAATTATTTGAGGTATAAGGAAATAGAGAAAAATATTATAAAAATGTTTTTTTCAGTAATTGCGCTGAAATAATATGTATCTTATTTTACACATTGCCAAATACGGAGGAATGTATAGTTTTTCGATAATGTATCCAAAAGGATACATTACCAAATCGGGGTTATAAAATAAAATAGTTAATTGGTAAGAAAATTTATTTTTTTACATGAAAATCGTAAAAACAGTTCCGTTGCTTAGCTAGACATAATCTCACATTACATTTTATCCGAATCCAGTGAAGATGTTAAGGAACTATTATAAGAATCATGTTGTATTCCATAAACTGGCAAAGATGTGTTATCTTCCTCATTGTCTGTTGTGTCACTGGCGTCCGATCGTGCATTTCCTGCAGGAATCAACGCTAGAATGCGCTTTGATCTTGCTCGTTGTAATACCTACGAACAAAAAAATTGCACATGCAACCAAACCAAACCCAAGCAAACTGAACACTGAACTTTTTATATGAAATTATGTCAAAAATTATGCAAAAAAAATCGAAATAAAAATTAATTTTATCCTACGGAACCTTACATGCTGTATGGTCTCACATGCGTGTAGTTAATATTTTTTTTATGTAAACATTACGCGAAATTAAACGTGCGATAATAGGTTAACTTTTGGCAATGTGTCTTTAAAGATACAATGTCGTATAGTCGACATTTGAGCAAAGTATCTTTAAAGATACATTGAGGTTTGACAACGTGTCATGGCTCGATAAATACATTTCTATGCCATAATTTCAGCTAAATCGTTAGTATATTACGTTACACACATAAAATAGTGAGAACCTGACATCATCACATATAAAAAAAAATAAAAATCAATAAAACTTACAGCTTTGTTGCTCTTCGTGTCCGTCATTTTTTCAGGTCGACGTAAATAGGGATGTCCAGTTGTTGAAAATGCAATAGACTTACTTTTCCTAGTGATGTCATGAGTCAAACTTTATAATTAAATCGATCGATTCAAAAAAATACAATTACAGAATGTTACAGATTTTTTTAAAGTTGTTGTATCTTTAAAGATACATTTTCAAATTAAGGGTTAACAAGAAGGAACAGGGTTGTGTTTTAGTCAGTAAAAGTCTGACACTCCTTTTCGCTCCTTCACACCTTCCATTTCTTCTACTTCTTTCGTGTCGATGACATGTCATATATTGAGACTACACTATGTCAGCCCAATATTATTCAGTCAGAGAATTCACACCTTTCATAGCGGGACTTCAATATCCGGGATTTTTTAAAGATTCTCAAAACATTACAATAAAGCCTGTTAGCAATTTAACAGCGAAAGTACATCAAGTTTGGATTTTGTAACCAAATACTATTACAGAAATAGGCAAAAAGGGCGTTACAATTATAACGCTCAAAGAAAATGACGAAGACTTACATTTCCAAGTACAGTAAGGTCGATAAAAAGGCATGTTCGTGTCCGAATGTATCAAATCGTGTGTTGCGACACGGCTTAGTTGATGAGCCCGTCTCGTAAGGCGAAGCTCTTAGTTCTATAACCGTAACTTTAGTTTCAAATATCATATAGGTAAAGTAGTATAATAATATTATAAAGAGGTAAACAATCCACCACCAGTCTAACAGCATGCAGCTGAGTTACAAGGAGCTTATGTTTATCTGACCTTAACGCAGTAATCAGTAATCGGAGCAACATAGACTCGATTTTTTTATTTTTGGCCCCTACTACAAATACACACTCCAAATCTTATTTCTTGTAAACAGAAACGATTAGAAAATAAATGATGGCAGTAACCATAACATTATGTGATAACAAGCCCTTTTTGTACCACCATTTTTTATATCATTACGCGATGATGCGTGAACTTTACCCTCATTACCAAATCCAAAATCTTGGCCTAGCAATATGCCAGCGACTGTTTCAAAATAACGTTAATTCGTATAATGTCTCCAAAATTGCGACGGTGGGGCGCGAACACAGAGAACTCGCGCCAACGAATACTTTTTGTTCGCAAACCATTTTGGCGAAATCTTCGCCATAAAGACAGCGAAAGATGTATAAAATCTTTATTTATTAATTCATTTATTGTAAAATGTATACAGTCACAGAAATGCATCCTTACCTTAGGTACTAGCTTCCGCCCGCGGCTTCGCCCGCGTAGAGTTCGGTTATATCGCGTTTCCAAGAGAATTCTTCAAAAAATCGGAATAAAAACTATCTTATGTTCTTTCTCAGGGTCAACTCTATCTCCGTACCAAATTTTATTAAAATCTATTCAGTGGTTTAGACGTGAAAGCGTAACAGACAGACAGAGTTACTTTCGCATTTATAATATTAGTAGGGATTACCCTGTTAGAGCGCAGCAAATTAGCTTAAAACTAGATAGAAAGAGGGTATAGAATTGTATTTGGTTGTACATTGCTTAAATCTTGCCCTTAAGTCAGACTACTAGTAGCGATGGTCGAGATAGCAAGGTCGGGCCATCGCCGCTCTATTTTGACACACTGCTTACCACACCTTCGGCGAATCTCCGCTCATTGGGCTTGTGTGGCATCTTTAGTTATAAGCACATTTAAAGTTAACTTGTGCTAATAAGAAGTCGTGGTGTCCAATTGGTTAAAGCACCAACCTCTCAAATATGAGTGTGTGACTTCGACTCCAAGATAGGCAAGTACCTAAACGCGGTAATCGAGAAAAGCTAAGGGCTATCCAAGTGTTAGGTACTTAGATAGCCTACTTATCAAGGAAGGCAGTAGGATCTTTTTCCGGGTGCGTGAACTTGTTTATGCTAATATTATAACTGTGTTTAGAAGGTCCAATCAATAAAAAATACATGTTAAACACTAGTACTCGGATGCGTTTGATTAGACTACTGCTTTGTGCGAATTCAGTGATAAATTTTGGCGAAATCTCGTCATAAAGACAGCGGAAGATGTTCAAATGACAGCCTAGAAATGGGACTAAATCTTGCCCTTAAGTCAGACTACTAGTAGCGATGGTCGAGATAGCAAGGTCGGGCGGCGGGCCATCGCCGCTCTATTTTGACACACTGCTTACCACACCTTCGGCGAATCTCCGCTCATTAGGCTTGTGTGTGGCATCTTTAGTTTGAAGCAAGTTTAAGTTAAAATGAAATGAGAAATTAAGCGCGAACCTTAAGACAGACATCTATGGTAGAACACTGTCGATGCCTTCTGCTACGTTTAGGGGATAGGACAATAATGTTAGAAAAACTTTATAATAAAACTAGCTTCTGCCAGCGGTTTCACCCGCATCCCTTGGGAACTACTTCCCGTACCGTGATAAAAAGTAGCCTATAGCCTTCCTCGATAAATGGGCTGTCTAACACTGAAAGAAATTTTCAAATCGGACCAGTAGTTCCTGAGATTAGCGCGTTCAAACAAACAAACAAACTCTTCAGCTTTATAATATTAGTATAGATGGGCAAAAAAAGTCACGTTGTTGTATGGAAGCACCGGTTGTTTTTTATATAACGGCATCAGAAATACATCATCTATGAAAACTTGAACTGTCTATCATTGATCACACTTATTCTTATATGAATTTTCATTTCTATTTAAGTATCTGAAGATGTGTCTCTTATTGGAGCATGTCTTTTCGTCTTTCTTATCTATTGCTATACCCCATCGACAGAGAACCCTAATGTTTAGGGAGATGTACTTACCATATAAACCATGAAACTCCTTTAGTACGTTCTTCACCTCACATGCTGTATTCGCGATCTGGGAGACAAGGAAACACCATTAAAATAATAATTTCAGAAGATTACTACATAGGTAGGATTTATATCAATCAAAACTATAGTTCGTTCTTGTCGTCACGGAATACTGCGTGGGTCGCAGAAACCACTTTTATGTATCTGAGTTTTAATTTTTAAAAATCGTGGTGGCCTAGTGAGTAAAGGATCAACCTCTCAAGTATGAGGGCGCGGGTTCGATCCCAGGTCAGACAAGTACCAATGCAACTTTTCTAAGTTTGTATGTACTTTCTAAGTATATCTTAGATACCATTGACTGTGTTTCGGATAGCACGTTAAACTGTAGGTCCCGGCTGTCTTTGAACATCCTTGGCAGTCGTTACGGGTAGTCAGATGCCAGTAAGTCTGACACCAGTCTAACCAAGTGGTACTTATCGGGTTGCTCGGGTAACTGGGTTGAGGAGGTCAGATAGGCAGTCGCTTCTTGTAAAGCACTGGTACTCAGCTGAATCCGGTTAGACTGGAAGCCGACCCCAACATGATTGGGAAAAAGGCTCAGAGGATAATGACTTGTAATTTTCTCTAATCATCAAAGTAACTTTCAGTGTGTACTGCTTTCAGAGTAACCAAAATTATTTTAAAACTTTCCAAAAAAGGTGGGGGTTCTCTATCTGGATGTTTGTAAGTTTTATTCCCAACTAGCTTCCACCCGCGCCTTCGCCCGCGTCGAGTTCGGTTATATCGCATTTCCAAGAGAACTCTTCAAAAGTCCGGCATAAAAACTACCCTATGTTCTTTCTCAAGGTCAACTCTATCTCTGTACCAAATTTTATTAAAATCAGTTCGGAAGTTTAGACGTGAAAGCGTAACAGCCAGACAGACAGAGTTACTTTCGCATTTATAATATTAGTAGGGATTTGTAACTCCTGCTAAATGTGCGTTCATGTTGCTAGTTAAAACTAAAATAATTAAAAAAGAATACTCACAAAGGAACGGTGACATATGCTCCATGGTAGAAACATAACTTAACTTTTAGCTTAATATTACATTACTGGCCTTCAACTAAGAAGTTTTAAAGACGATCACATACTTTATATAAAACTACATTTAAGTAAATACTGGCCTCTTTACAGTCATTTGTTATTATTTTAAACTTTTTTTGTCAAATCTTTTTTGTTGGCGTTGGCGTCTCATGCTTATAGTTGATGGATCTGAAACAAAAGAAAATAAATAAATTAGTATTTCTTCCAAAAAAGTATTTTATTTACAACTAGGTTGCTTTTTCACGGTTTCACCGGAAAACTACTGCTCTTACCGAGATAAAATATAGCTACCCAACAGTAAAAGAATTTTTCTAATCGTAACAGAAAAATTTTCATGTCAGTAGTTTCGGAACTTTTGATTCCTTTTTTTATTAAATAAATACATTGGTACCTATAGACTGGAAGCCGACCCCAACATAGTTGGGAAAAAGGCTCGGAGGATGAGTATCTATAGATAAGATAATATTTTTCAGTAATTTTCAATTGCCATAAAAAAGGCAGTACCATTTATTAGGATTGGCATTAATTATGCATACAGGGCGCGGTACAAAGGCGTTAAAACAAAGCAATGGCCCAAAAACATATTTAAAAAACACGCAAAATAAACAAAAACTGTATAACTACGTAAATACAGAAAAACACAAAAAACTAGCCAAGTGCGAGTTGGACTCGCGCATGAAACGTGCCAAACCATACTAATATTATAAAGCTGAAGAGTTTGTTTGTTTGTTTGAACGCGCTAATCTCAGAAACTACTGGTCCGATTTGAAAATTTCTTTCAGTGTTAGATAGCCCATTTATCGAGGAAGGCTATAGGCTACTTTTTATCCCGGTACAGGAAGTAGTTCCCACGGGATGCGGGTGAAACCGCTGGCAGAAGCTAGTACTAATATAAAAGGGAAAATTGAGGTAAAAAAATCTTTAAAAACAAGCTTTTATTTAAATGACCTAAAAAGAAAAAAATAAACTTTTACTGTAACTTTACTGTCAACTTAAAACGACAATTCAAATTTAACATATTTGACAGAATTTATATGTTTTAAAAGCTTGTCGCGAGATTTAAGTACTCGTATTTACTTTCTTAGTAAACCGCGACAAGCTTTTAAAACATATAAATTGTGTCAATTATGTCAAACCCGGGACCTCACGTTCAGCAGTCTGCCATGGTGACAATTGCACCATAGCTTTGTTTTATCCCAACTAAGTAACTTTTAGTATTGAATTTTAGTATATTAACTTTTTACTAGACTTTACGCTTTACCTGCATCCCAGAGAACTACTCTCCATCTATACTAATATTATAAAGCTGAAGAGTTTCTTTGTTTGTTTGAACGCGCTAATCTCAGGAACTACTAGTCCGATTTGAAAAATTCTTTCAGTGTTAGATAGCCCATTTATCGAGGAAGGCTATAGGCTACATTTTATCCGGGTCCGTGCCGAGGTTCTCACGGGATGCGGGTGAAACCACTGGTAGAAGCTAGTATAAAAATAAAATATGTAACTTTGCTTACTTATGACACCCAAAAATAAGTAGACCTTAAAAATTCAAACTTGGTACGTCCACATGGTACATCATGGAAGTTGCCCTCTAAGTCCCTCTGAAAATAATTCTGGTGGCATTCTTAAAGACTAAATTATACTTATTGCGAGTCATAAATTAAGCCAACCAAGAAACCAGAAAGAAACATAAATTTATTAATTCCTTTTGTAGTTGAATAATGGCATAGGAAATAATTCATTCAGCCTATAATTGCCCTTTTGTACATAATGATTGAACATGAGTTTCTTACAATCACAACTGGATGTCAGATTAATTTACAACCAAAATATTTTCTAAGGCCTGTGTTTCAGACGGCACGTTAAACTGTAGGGCCCAGCTGTCATTGAACATCTTAGGCAGTTGCTACAGGTAGTCAGAAGGCAGTAAGTCTGACAACCAGTCTTACCTAAGGGTATTGGGTTGCCCGGGTAAGCAGATTGAAGAGGTCAGATAGGCAGTTACTCTTTGTTAAACACTGGTTGTCAGCTGCATCTGGTTAGACTGGATGCCGACCCCAACATAGTTGGGCAAAGGCTCAGGAGATAATGAGTTTTTTCTATTCATGACTGTATGTCAGATTAAATTACGAGCAAAACATTTTCCATGGCTTAAATTCACCTTTCACATTTTAAATTAGAATAATTTTACTAGAATTTAAGTAACATAAAATAATTTATGTAGAAAAAACAGTTGTATCTTTGGGGTTCTTAATTTAAATCCATTTAGTAGTACCTAATGGTTTCCAACTTCAATTGTTTTTTTTTGTACCTAAGTTTAGTTTTGTTACCTAATGTAAATCCTATATTATTGAAGTAACTGGACTGATTGAACTGGAATAAGTTAATATTGCTGTTTATTATGCATTACACTACAATAATAACTGTTTCAAATACTGCCTGAACGTAGTGAACAATAAAAATATATTTAATTTTAAAAATTGTTAACTAACGATTGTAAAAATTCGTACACACCTCAAAATTGTAATCCAAAGGTTTACATTTATAACACATAACAACACACACTCATAACATGATTTTTTACAGCTTTTTCAAACAAAAAACAGTCACTAAACCATTACTTTACCATTTAAAAACTTATTCGATCGCAAAAAGTTTTTCACAAACGTCACGACACGTAAATATTTTCATTGAACTGTCAAAATTATATTACCCGATCGGAAAAAATGGAACACGGATACGGAACAGACATTCCCACAAACGCGGCCATACAATTTAGTTAGGTTATAGTTTGAAAAAATGGCGCAAAAAAAATTAAATGGTGCGTTTTGTTTTACATTTAGCATAGGATATCCAAGTTTTCTGTTTCGAAATTTTACGCGGCCGAGCCTGCTGTCCGGTTGCAGCGGCCTTCTAATACCTACTGTTCAAGAAATAACGCGAGATAGTAATGGCCGTTCGCCGTAGCGGCCGGTTTACGCACAGGTAATACAGGTACAATATACCTACAATGCCACAATAATTATGGAGACAATTACTGCACAAAATAGTCCCGCTACTGTTTGAGGTCGTTTGCGTGCTTTTTAATAGTGGAATGGCTCAATGACCTTATTTTAATAATGCTATGATCATAATCATGATTGTACTGTCGCGAGGGCCCTAAATACAGTGATATTGAGATTATAGGTACATAGTGAAAAACTTTTTGACGCTATATTTTTATAAAATGAAATCCCTGCTAATAATTATTATAAATTCGAACGTAACGTCAGGCAAGTACCAATGCAATTTTTCTAAGTTTGTATGTACTTTCTAAGTATATTTTAGACACCGTTGACTGTGTTTCGGGTGGCACGTTAAACTGTAGGTCCCGGCTGTCGTTACGGGTAGTCAGAAGCTAGTGAGTCTGACACCAGTCTAACCAAGGGGTATCGGGTTGCCCGGGTAACTGGGTTGAGGAGGTCAGATAGGCAGTCGCTTCTTGTAAAGCACTGCTACTCAGCTGAGTCCGGTTAGACTGGAAGCCGACCCCAACATGGTTGGGAAAAAGACTCGGAGGATGTCGAACGTAACTCAGTCTTGTCCGGTTTCCATGCCATAACTACCGAACCGATTTAAATGTTCGGTACAGAGATAGTCTAGCTAAGCTAGACCCTGAGAAAGGACATGAGCTACTTTTCTATCTGGATGCGCGGAGTTGTTCCCTCGGGACAAACCACTGAAGCGAGCTTAGGTTTACACCAGCACCTATTCAGGAAATGCGCGCGTTTTTGGAGAGATTTTTAATGCTGAGGTGTGTTTTAATTAAAAACAGATGTTTTTGTAACAACAAAATATATTTATTTACTATTTACATCTTCATTAGGATCAGCAATTTTTCTCTTCTTTCTGTAATGTTCAATTCTCTCTTCTAAGCTTGCTGTAACAAACAAAATATAAATATTTTAATAGGCTGGCATTTAGTAGGTACACAGACAGCCTAGTCTAGGCCCAAATAGCCTTTTAGGTGTTAGGTACCAAATAGGCTTTTTTTCTTTTTAGGGTTTTTAGGGTCCCAAAGGGTTTTACCCTTTGGGACCCTTAAGGGGACCCTATTGTTTTCGCTACTCTGTCTGTCCGTCCGTCCGGCCGTCCGGCTGTCACCAGGCGGTATCTCATGAACCGTGATAGTTAGAAAGATTAAATTTTCACAGATGATGTATTTTTGTTGCCGCTATAACAACAAATACTGAAAACTAGAATAAAATAAATATTTTGGGGGCTCCCATACAACAAACGTGATTCTTTTGCTCATTTACGGAACCCTTCGTGCGCGATTCCGACTCGCACTTGGCCGGTTTTTCTCATGCTCTCGTTTCTCTAAGAACTACTCATTATTATGTAGGTATGTAAGCGTTATTATCTCACGTTTGGCTGAACCGATTTTGATGCGGTTTTCAGCATAGTATTTGTCAGATATAGTAGAAGATTATAAATCAAATCAAATCAAATCAAATCCTTTATTTGCATAAAACATGGTAGGAGACAAGATGTTCAGTAAAATATTGTGTACAGCATGTCTTGCCGTGGCATACGGCGCGCAATAATCATATCAAATTATGAATTTAAACATTATACATTATAATCATATTAGTATTAAATAATTAAAAAATATATAAAAATAAAATAATAACTCTCAAATTAATTAGACATTAAAATCAATTATGCTTTAATTGCTTTCAAAATCAATTAAAGCAGATCAACGAAACATTATTATTATAGATTAAAGACAATTAAATATTAAATTTATCTTCATTCAAGAATTGATCAATACTATAATAACACTTATTGGCCAGAATCATTTTCAATTTATTTTTAAATACTTTGATATTACAATTTTTTATATCGTTAGGGATTTTATTATATATTTTTGGCGCCATACATAATACGCTTTTTCCTGCCAGAGTTGTGTTTGCCCTATGTAGACACAGTCTATTACTATTAAGTTTGCGCCTGTTCCTTTTTACCACATCAGATAGTTGTTCAAATAGATGAGAGTTTTTATGGACGAACAGTGCTATCTCTAATATGTATAGTGACGGAAGTGTCAAAATTTTATGCGACATAAAGAACGGTTTACAAGAGTCAGTGGAATCTAAGCGAAACATGGCTCGTATACAACGCTTTTGGGCCTTAAAAACCTTCTCATTATCTGTTGAGTTTCCCCAAAAGATTATCCCATAACGTAAGACAGAGGCAACAAGGCCGTGGTAGGCCATGAGTGTAGCATCGATGTTTACTATTGGAGCCAATCTGGACAGAGCATATGCAGAACTGCTAACTTTCTTGCATAATTTTGATATATGCGCCTTCCAATTCAGTTGGCTATCGATGGTTAGTCCTAAGAATTCCGCTGATTCTACCTCGTGTATAGGATTATTGTCGTAGTTTACATCAAGTTTATGAGGCTGAGCTCTTTGGCTGAAGTGCATGACTTGTGTTTTAGATAAATTTATTTTAAGATTGTTGTTATCAAGCCAGTTAATAATTGAGTCCAAGCAATTGTTTATCTCGTCTTGATAGAGTACCTTTGTCCGACATTGTACAGATACAGTACTATCGTCTGCAAATAGAGACATTGGGTGGATAGTACATTTAGGCAAATCATTTATATAAATGATAAATAAGAGTGGGCCTAGTACGCTGCCTTGTGGTACACCAAAAGTAATTTTACGCGACTCAGATAAATACGATTCTTGATGCGTAGTCATAGTATTAATCCTTGATATACTTGTCATCTGAGATCTACCAGAGAGATACGATTTCAGTAAATCTAGAATGTTGCCTCGAATTCCGTAACACTCTAATTTCTTTAATAGTATTCGGTGGTCAACATAATCAAAGGCCTGGGTCATATCGCAGTATATGGCACATATGGGAGTCCTTTTATCAACGTTTGTAAGCACTGTTTTGTAAAAATCATATATAGCTAAATTAATGCTTTTGTTTTTTCTGAATCCTTTTTGCTCATGACATAGTAGTTTATTAGATTCTAAATAGGCGTATAGTTGGTTATAAATATACTTTTCAAAAACTTTAGAAATAATTGATAACAGTGCAATGGGTCTATAAGCTTGTAATGATTCTTTGTCACCCTTTTTGAACAGTGGTTTTACAATAGTTGCTTTCAAATTATCAGGAAAGATACCATTACTAATGCATAAGTTTAAAAGATGACTCAGATGCCCACAAATATGTCGGTTACAAATTTTAATAATTTTAGTTGATATGTCATCAAAACCTACACTATTAGTTTTCTTCAGTTCAGAAATAATTTTATATATGTCGTTTGGTACACATGGAGCCATAAAAATAGAATTCCTCGTGCCTGCAATCCTCGATGTTACTTTATTGCCACGTCTCGATATGGGCTTTATTTTATCAATAAAGTAATTATTGAAAGCATTGGCTATAACTTTCGGATCAGAAACTGTATTATTATTCACTTTAATTTTATTTATAATGCCACGTGGTATATTTAATCTTGAATCATTTATTATTTGCCACGTAGCTTTACATTTATTATCGGAGGATTTAATTTTATAATTGTTTTGTGAGCGTTTTGTAAGTCTAATAATTCTTTTAAATAGTTTTGAATAGGTTATAAACCTGTTTTTTGTTTTAATTGATGGCTTTAATCTATATTTCCATAATAGCTGACGCTTTCTGACACTACATTTCTTTAATCCGCGTGATATCCACTTTTGTTTTCCATTGACATGTATATTTATAGTTTTGAATGGAAAACAAAGGTTATAAAAAAGTTTGAAGTGTTCAATAAAAAAGTTATATGCCCTGTTGGGGTCAGTTTCTGTGTATATCTCAGAAAACGAGTAATTGCTAAGACACTCAATAAATTTTTTTACGTTTTCATCACAAAAGTCCCGAGCTCGTTTTCTCCATATCTTAATTACAGGTATTTTCTTAATAGGGAACATCATCAGCTGCGCCGTATGATCGGACAAAGCCAATTCTAACACTTCCGTCTTACATTGGTTTTTGAAGTTGTGAGCAAAATTATCAATACAAGTTTTACTTATCAGTCTAGTCGGTTCTCTTACCGCTAAAGTCATATTGTACGTTAATAATAAATTCTCAAAATCGCATGTTACATTGTTTTGTTTTAACAGGTCAATATTAAAATCACCCGCAATTATACAATATTTATAGGCTTTTTTATTCAATCGTTGTAATATAGAATCTAGTTTACTGAAAAATATATTCAAATTCTCTGGTTTAGGAACCCTGTAAACACATACAATAACTATACTATAACTAATAAGTTCTATTGCGCAACATTCACACAAACCTGAAATCGATAGACTTTTTATTTCTGGTAACTCTTTCCACTGAGTCCCATTTTTTACGAGTATGCAGGCACCTCCACGATTACTGTGTTTCCTACCATAAAACGCTGCTAGAGTGTAGTTTGGAATCACTAAGTGATTTTCATAGCCTTCCATAATAAAGTGCTCAGTGATGCATAAAATTTCTACTTGTATATTTTTTTCTGTTAGTTCTTCCAAACATATAGTTAATGGGTCAGATTTATTTAAGAGACCAGCGATGTTTTGGTGTAGAATATAGATGTTATTGCAGACGAAAAAAGTCCGAGGATTCACTGCAGTTGATCTTTTGCTGGTAGGGGTTTGTAACTTTGTGTTTTATGTTATCATTAGTTTGTCCAATGTAGTTTTTGTTCAATAAACTCAAATCTACTAATATGTTATCCATTATTCGGTTATATATATTCCTTAGTCCACCTTTGTTAATTTTTCCAGTTGTGTTGGAGAACATTTCAAGGCTCAGATCATAATTGGTGTCAAACAGATACGCGTAGTCATTGTTTAGTAAGTCAAGATAAAGTAGTTTACCAAACATTTCTGCCTTAAAGTTGTAGATGGGAGCCCCCTTGATATATGTAGGGGCACATATAACTACATTAGTGTGCTTAATTTTCTGAAGTGACTCTTTTAACGCATTTATGGCGTTAATATGATTGCTCTCATCTCTAACATCATTCTGTCCTATAAAAAGAAGACAGTAGTATAGGTTTATTATTTTTTCATACTTACAACAGGTATCCCTTTTTAACAAAGGCTTATAAACTCTAGATTTCACGCCCTGAAGCAAACACTCTGTGTAAGCTATAACCCTGTCCTCTTCTCTCTTATTGCCCTCCGTATCTGTCATCTCGCTCTCGCATAGCTCGGAATATTTAGCTTCTAACTCATTTATAACGTCACGAATCATTGTTGTTCTGGAAATAGAAAATTAGGTTTATTTCATTTTATAAAGATGAAGAATTTGTTTGAATATACTAATATCAGAAACTGCTGCAACGATTCATTGTTAGAAAGCCCATTTATCGAGGAAGAATAACCTATGTTATTCTCAGCCAGATGCGTGAAGCAGTTTCTAAGGGATGCGGGTGAAACCGCTGGTGGAAGCTCGTCCCCATATAATTCTTCTGTAAGGCTGAACTCATTAACAGCTGTTATTCCCGATAAAATGGCTACCAAACTAACAATGAAATATTTTTTCTCATACTCTTTGGTAAGACTGGTTTTCAGGCTTCTGATTTACGTCTGCCCACAATGGCCAAACAACACAAACCAATTTAACGTGCCTTCCGAAACACGGAGAAGCATGGAATTCCATTAAATATGATGATATTTGAGCCTTTTTTCCGAGAGCCTTTCCCAACTATGTTGGGGTCGGCTTCCAGTCTAACCGGATGTAGCTGAGTACCAGTGGTTATCGGCACGAATCTTGAGCTCTGACCTACATCTGCGCAGAAGTAATTTATTGGGTCCCTTTTGTGGTATGAAGTGAGGCGCGGGGGCGGGCTAAAGCGGTGATTGGCCCGCAGTGCATCGCGTCATAGCCGTCACTCGGGATTGGTTCTTTGCTAATAAATCACTTCTGCACAGATGTAGGTAAGAGCTCAAGATTCGTGCCGATAACTATACTACATGAAGCGACTGCCTATCTGACCTCCTCAACCCAGTTACCCGGACAACCCGATACCTTTGGTGAGACTGGTGTCAGATTTACTTACTTGATATTATGTATAGTCCATTCGCTTTGTAATTGCGTCAAAACTTCAGATATCTCCTGTTTCTTATAAATCCATCTGCATCCCTCAGGTAAGTCATATGAGCAGTGAAATAAGTTTAATGGTAGGTCTAACGCCATGTTGTATTGAGGTTTCCTGTGAAAAAGTAAACAAATTAAGCATTAATACACTTTTGCGCTATACATACAGGAGGAAACACCAGCGTTCATCTAAAAAACAGCATCCAAATTGGTTTGTCCATTTAAGAGCTACGGTACCACAGACAGACATACATACATAACGGTCAAACATGTAAGACCACTATTATTGAGTGTGGAGTTAAAAGGAAATTTTGCGAACATAGCCATTCATCCTCCGAGCCTTATTTCCCAATCATGTTGGGGTCGGCTTCCAGTCTAACCGGATTCAGCTGAGT
Source organism: Helicoverpa assulta (assembly GCA_963856015.1). Taxonomy (NCBI): domain Eukaryota; kingdom Metazoa; phylum Arthropoda; class Insecta; order Lepidoptera; family Noctuidae; genus Helicoverpa; species Helicoverpa assulta. The sequence goes on from CAWLCW010000003.1 coordinate 2,072,523, forward strand.
ACCAGTGCTTTACAAGAAGCGACTGCCTATCTGACCTCTTCAACCCAGTTACCCGGGCAACCCGATACGGTTAGACGATATGGTTAGACTGGTGTCAGACTTACTGGCTTCTGACTACCCGTAACGACTGCCAAGGATGTTCAATGACAGCCGGGACTTACATTTTAATGTGCCATCCGAAACACAGTCATTGGTGTCTCAGATATACTTAGAAAGTACATACAAACTTAGAAAAGTTGCATTGGTACTTGCCTGACCTGGGATCGAACCCGCGCCATCATACTTGAGAGGTTGGTCCTATACCCACTAGGCCACCACGACTTTACACGCGAACATAACCATTATACCCTACTAATAAGAAGGTTATGTGTATTTTAATCTTATTTTTTTTTAAAGGAACATTTACTAAGACTTCTCTATCTGTCCTTACTTAATCAGGCTGTAACCCGCGGAGGTTTCACGGATGAAAATTACAAAGACTTGAACAACACAACACTTTAAAACATTCTAATCGTACTTATACATACCTAGGACACTTCTCAACATCCAGCAGCTCAGTGATGACGTCAGGTGTCTCCTTACCCTCGCCTATGAGGAGTAGCAGCCCCATGATGCAACGGATCTGATGCCAGAGGAAGGCGTTACCTTCGATGTTTAGGTAGTACATTGATGTGGCTGAAACAAAATGTAGGGTATTTTTGTTAATCTTTTTTCAGGCCAAAATTACTGATTTCGGATTAAGTACCGTCAATAACGGAGACTGAATTTTGACATTAGCTTCATATTCATTATGTCAATGTCTGATCGAAAAATAATCGATGGATCAGTTATTGCAAGCCGCAATGAACTGATTTGTATGAGTCTAGAACCTAAGGAAGGACTTTTTATCCGACTGCGGGAGGTTGTTCCCTCGGAAAGAGGAATAAACTGCGAGAAACTGCTAGTATTAAACAAATAATAGCTTGACTATGAATCTAGAGTTTGTTTGTTTTATTGAACGCTCTACTAAACTCAAGAACTGTTGGTTTTTCAAGAAATACTATAGGTTAAATTCTATCCATGTGCACAAAGAAGTACACTCCAGAAAACACAACCAATAAAACAAAAAGCCTAGCCAAATGAACCCATAAACCACCCAGACATGGGCAATTTTTTATCCCTGTGCCGGAAGTTGTCGAGGCACACCAAAACACACATTTATTCAAATCAAAAGCCTAGCCTCACTGGCATAAAATCACTAAATACTCACTGGCATCCACATCGCTGTTATGGACAGGTAAAACATGAGCGCTAATGATCTCCCTTGTAAACTGCAGGACGCCGTTACCGACATCCATCTTACACAAGTTACGGTAATCATTAGAACCTACAAGACGAGCGCAGCCACTGCGCATAGCTTGTATGTCTAAGTTTGAACGAGGAAAGTAGTATTTGTATTGGCGTTTTTTGCAGTCAAATCTGAAATTGGAGAGAGTATTTTTAAGTAAGAAGTCGTGGTGGCCTAGTGGGTAAAGGTCTGCGTCAGGACTGCTGTCACAACTTACCGCTCCTCTCGAAACACATATAGAGAGTTGCTACCTAATTGCTACCAGCTACCATTAGTTGCTTATTCAGCATCCAAAGGTGACAACCATTCTGATATCAGGATGGAAAGAAAGAAGAAAGAAAGAAAGAAAAGAAAGAAAGAAAATCCATTTATTTCAAACACACGAATGATGGCTGTCACTTTTCCCAGTGTGAAGAAACGGCGCAAAAATATTGAGTTTTTTTTTCACCCAGAGTTGCTACCTAATTGCTACCCTCCGGGATAAAATTTTAGACCACATCGATTCCGTGGATAAAAAGATATTAAAAAAAATGAGTTTTTGCACCTTGCAAAAATAAATTAGCAAGTTGGTATACATAAGTTAATATGACAGGTAGACTATAGATAGCAGCGCCTAACTCAAAAGTACTGTTTTGTATTGAACCGTCAACTTGCTAATTTATTTTTGCTAGGCGCAAAAACTCATTTTTTTAATATCTTTTTATCCTAGTTCCCTCAAGAAGCGGGTAAATCTAGTTATAAATAAAACCAATCACAACAATCATACCTAGCACTATATTCAGGCATATCTTCAGGTATCGGCATCCAAGCAACGGCTTTTATGTCTTTAGGTAGCAACCTGTTTAGTATCTTACAGTACTGCATCTCATTGTCTATGGCCTCTTGTGTATTTTGTTCTGAAGGTGGAAACTTACTCCGAAGTGATATTGATATGACCTGTAAAAGAATTTGAAAAGGATGAGTTATAACGATTACCAAACCATAACCAGCCGTGAAATTGCCCATCTGAACCCATCTGAAAATGGTACAATTATAGTTATATGCTGCACCTCACTGTTAAGCTATTATTTGCTCGGAAACAGTAAAAACATATGTAGATTGCATTTACACAAGTGTAGGGTATCAAACGGGTGATTTTGTAATGCCAAAGTTATTAGGTATAGTGTTATTTTCAATCATTCATCAATGCATTTTGACCAGAAGGCAAAATGTAGAAGTCATTAGTAGCCAACTCCTGTTACAAAGTTACTGTCAGTGAATAACTTTAAAATCTATACTAATATTATAAAGCTGAAGAGTTTGTTTGTTTGTTTGTTTGAATGCGCTAATCTCAGGAACTACTGGTCCGATTTGAAAATTTCTTTCAGTGTTAGATAGCCCATTTATCGAGGAAGGCTATAGGCTACTTTTTATCCCGGTACGGGAAGTAGTTCCCACGGGATGGGGGTGAAACCGCTGGCAGAAGCTAGTTGTAATATAAGCATAACATTAGTCAACTTCAGACAAGCAAAGCTTCTCGAGTTTCTTTACAAATTCAATGAGTCAAATAGCTAACTTCACAATTGCAAAATAAGTTGGTGTGAACTGTTACTGTTACAGCCTTTTTATCGTCCCACTGCTGGGCACAGGCCTCCTCTCACACGGAGAAGGATTGAGCATTAATCACCACGCTTGCTCAATGCGGGTTTTAGCAATTTCAGACTATATAGTCCAGGTTTCCTCGAGATGTTTTCCTTCACATTTTTATCAGCCATTGGTGTCTAAGATTACTTAGAAAGTACATACAAACTTAAAAAAGTTGCATTGGTACTTGCCTGACCTGGAATCGAACCCACACCCTCATACTCGAGAGCTTGGTTCTTTACCCACTAGGCCACCACGACTTGAGAACTGTAGTCAGGTCAAAATATTAAATTACCTGCCCGAAAGAACTAACACCCTTATCAGTGCGTCCGCATCGATGGTAACCAGACGTCTCTCTGCTTTGTATCAAACAGGACTTAGTTAACGCATGAAACAGATGGTGTTCGATTGTCTGGTTTGTGTCTTCCTGTACTGCTAGACCATTGTAGTCCCAACCGAAGTAGAGGATACGGAGGAGTACTCTGCGGAAGTGACACCTGGGAACATATAATTATTGTTTCTTGAATTATGACAGTTACTTAAACATGTTTTGCAATTGGTATGGGTTGTCGGAAGAAAGAAAGTCTGAAAACACGTCTAGAATTAGGCTGTCCAGGTACATACCTGGAGAGAGGGTCAAATGGGTTGAGGAGGTCAAATAGGCAGTCACTCAATATAATAGTGATCCCAGTTGCCTCCAGACTGGTCCCAACTTATGTAATTGGGAAAAGGTTAGGCGGATAATCTTTTTTGATTGTGTTAAAACTTATATTACTGAGATATACATATGTATGTAGCAACTCGATATTATATAGGTACCTAAGAGTATGTCTACTTATAGTTCAACTGTTAGCTACTATTGACTTCCAAACAATAATTTCTTTAGAAACTTACTTGCTAAAATCCAATGTATTTTTATGTTCCCTCTCATCTTTTTTAGTAGCTTCCGAAAAGTTCTTACTTATAATATTCTTTAGCTGTAAGTTATGAGCTTCTAACTGTATTATTCTTGCTATTAAATCCTGTAAATAAAATTAAAAAACTGTAAAAACCATACGAAAAGGTTATGTTTATGAAAAGTTAATTTATGAGTGTTACTTACATCTTTATCGAGTTGTGATAGCTCTTCTTTCGTTGATAATTCGGAGTTTTTCTTTTTTGGAGGCATTTTCTTTTATAAAAGTAACTTATTTTAATAAAAGTATTGAAATGTTTACGAAAGCTACGATAACAAAAACACGCATGACAGCTTGTAGTGACATTGACATACATACTTGACAGTGACGGAACGAGTTATTCTTTTTACATTTTCAGGTTTGTTAAGTGGTCTTTTGTCTCCCATGGTTTTTTTGTAAAATAGTCAGCTATGATTTCACATGCTATGCTGGTCTCTTATGCTGTTAATAACCTATAACGAAAGGAAATATTACGAAAACCTACAATCATGCGTCAATATTAGATACCTACAAAAAATAGTTTTTTTTTGTGAAATAACTTCATTAAGTATTATCATACTTCTTGTTATTCTTCTACCAAAAACGTATAAGTACTCAGAAAACAGGCAAATAAACATTACTTCTATCGACAAGTTCATTTTTAAAGAGCATGTTCCAAAAATACTACCAAATCAAATATTTACACAGTGGTCGCCGCCCGGTTATTTTGGTTTCACGACCAAAATATCAAATAATGATTCAATTTAAGTACTAGGAAGTAGTAAGTATAGAAGTTCTAACTTCCCTGTTACATTATTTTCGATAACCATACAATTCGCAAAGATGGTCTAACTTTAAGGCCCATTTTCGTAGAACAAAAGGTTCCAATAGGAAAACAGACAAACTGAAAGGAAATTTCCACATAAAAAATTAAGTTATAAGCACCTGCATCTTAATTTAGAACCACAGTAATAATATAGGAGGTAAAACCAAGAAGCCACTTAAATTAGTTTGACCTTTTCATATGTTTTCTGTTCCGAAACTATTTCGAATGAGGTCTAATTTTGTAGCAAACCTCTGTACTTTCCCATAGTTTAATCCCACGCAAGAAATCCGTGAAATATAATTATTTATGTACGAAGAAGCTCTAGAAACTACTAATTAGTATTGGGTCATAATCATAAGTTATTAAGTAATATGGGTGCCTTGCCTGTGTAGGTTTGAAAACTGAGTCTGTCTTCCCATGTCAGACTTTTTGTAGGACAGATAATCAAACTGATTTTTGTAGGATTTGTTTCCTTTTTGTGATGGGAAATCATTAAATGACTCCTCCCACTGCTGGTTAGCAGAAAGATCCATTAAAGTTAAAGCTTCTTTAAGTCTGTTGGTGACTCGTTCTTTGTCAATAAGATAAAAAGTGTTAGCAAAAGATTTAATGAAGCCTTAATTTTAATGGATTCCTGTGCAACAGTCAACGGCGGATCCAGGGGGTAGGTCACAAGGTCATGACCCCCCCCTGGGCCAGGTTCAGGACCTAAGAGGACCAATAATTGAAATGGTTAAACACGATGTTTTATGTTTTTGTTAGAAGATAATTTTTATTCCGAGTGAATAGGTAGATACCTACATAGTTACAGGTAGAGTAGTTTTGCTGAAGAATTCGTGCTCGCAACGCTCGCTCTCTATTATTTATACTCTTTATCCGTACCCAAAAGGAGGAAACGGGATCCTGTTACTAAGAATCCGCTGTCCGGGTTGTCTACATTACCTACATGCTGTATCTCATGCAGGGCCGTCTTAACCTATGGTGCAGGATGTGCGAATAACCCGGGCGCCTCGGTCTCACTCAGGGGCGCCGCGGGACGCCCCACCACCAGGAAATTTCGTAGAAATTACACCCGTTCGATAATGAAGTTCCACATTAAATCATGATACTAACAAAAAAGTCGCCTTGGCTTTGTTGGATTGATCATTTTGATTATTTTTAACTTTTAACATCCTCCAACTAAGTGAAAAAATTCTAGCTCGCTACGCTCGCGAGTAAATGACTATATCTGTACTGTATTTCTGATTGTTTATTATTTTTATTGACGCACCGAATCAACGAACACAAATGGCACTCGCTCTAATCACGGTTCCTTTTTATTTGTACGTAATTCCCAGTCTGATTGCTGAGTCTTCAAACAAATAATTTAAAAAAGTTCGCGCTCTCTTCGCTCGCGCATTATTACATATACCTTGCCTTGATAACTTCATAAGTCAAATATAGCAAAAAAAAATTTTAATGGAGTCCTCAAAAACAAAACAGTTTGCGCTTCCGACTGCTTGTTACTTTACAGCGCTTTTTGAAACTTATGAACTTTTTGTGTCCCAAAATTAAAAATTTTTACAATTACGTTGTCCTGTCTCGACTTTCATAACTTAAATCTGGCCAACAGTTTGAGCCTACCATGATTTGGATTTTTTTTTAAGTCCTTTACCTACCAAAAAAGTCACTTTCGTTCGAAAGTTTTTATTTATATTCCTTTTAAAGTACTTCGATCCATATGTACTACTCAAAATCTTTCAATAGATACATAGGTGGCGCTTGGGTGATGATTGCACCCAGGCGCTACATGAGCTAGAGACGGCTCTGATCTCATGAACCCTTACCAATAGTAAGACAATTGAAGTCTTCACAGACAATGTTTTAGGTACTTGGTGCAATAAAAACGTACGCGCCCTTTTCTGCGTACACAATACTTTTCAAACGTTTATTATTCAACCTGAAAAAATTCTCACGCTTTCTTGTATTTGTGCTGTATATTTGTTATACAGCAAGAAAGCGTTTTCATCTACTTTTAGTCCTCTAACTGAATAAAAAATTTCGCGCTCGCTTCGCTCGCGCCCTTTTCAATTTCGCATCTGTGATGATGTCCACGAAATCGCGTTCGCTCAGTTCGGACTATTTTCTACATAAAAACACTTTTTAACCTTAGTCCTCGACCTGAACAAAAATTTTCGCGCTCGCTTCGCTCGCGCTATTTTGTTTGGCTTGGTGTGTAGTATTGATACGAGAAATTGCGCTCACTCTGCTCGGGCCATTTTCTACATGAAAACACTTTTCTTAACATTCGTAAAAATTTCGAACTTGCTACGATCGCGCTTATTGTATTTATACTACTACTTTTAATATTAAAAGAAGTATACGCTACAATATAATATTTTTTGTGACTTGACCACGACTATGTGACCTCCCCCTGGCGCCGAAGCTGGATCCGCCCTTGGCAACAGTCGGATAGACTCTTACTGATTAAAACCAATCATGTTCCTTTGTAGGTATTTTATGTACTCAAATAAACCGCTAGACAGACCTTTTTTCTCAAAAACTTTCCTACGGAAAAATAACTATTCCTACAGCCCATTTCCACGAACAAATTAGAGCAAGTACCCTTCACTTCGTACTTATTGCGATGTCAGTTGTTGTACTGTCAAAATATTGACTATTGGCGCGACGGGGTTGATGACGTCATAACGTGAAGTGGGATACCTCGGACGGGAGTTAAGGGTTTTACTTTTTACTAAGTACTGTAGGGGTGTAAGTATTATGTTAAAGGATTGAGAAGTGGAGTTAGATTGTGGAAAAGATGGATTGGTTGACTGGAACTATGAATAAGAAGGCAACGGATGTAAGTTTGACATCTGAAAGAGAGAAATGGAAAAAAGTACATACCTATTGCGCCGTCTCCAAATGACTTGGGAACAAGGCATGAAGAAGAAGTACTTAACAATGGGTGGATTAGGTATGTGAAAGTCGATATAGTTAGAAAGAATGTTACTTGTGAGTAGACAGAAGATAGAAGAGTATGGAAGGAGAAAACATGCTTCGCTGACCATAAATAAAATTGAGATAAGGGCAGGAGGATGACGATGTTGCTTAAAAAGACCTGTCAGGTGCACATCACGGTCAAAAATAAATATTTTGTGGCACATGTTTGTGGTATAGAAAACGACAAAAACTTATCTGTATGATTAAGGGAAGGTTTATATGTATATCTGACCAGGGGCGTATTTAAAGATTGCGCGCCCTGGGCTCCTGGAGTTTTCCGCCCCCATCAAGGAATGAAAGAAAACAAAAAATTATATATTTTACATTTTTTTTTTCTGTGTACAAAATTCGTAACAAACTTGTTTATTACATCATCGTAATCAATTTTATTACCTAAATCAGCTTCAATGTTCAAAATTGCCAAATTATTCAGCCTTTCTTCGATAAGACTCGATCTTCAATAGTTTCTTAATCTTTTTAAAACTGAAAATGAGCGTTCTGCACTACAGTTTGTCACTGCAGTACTAAGAAATATACGCATCGCAATTTGGATACTTATAAGGAAATGCCACTTTTAAATCATTTTTAGGGTTCCGTACCTCATAAGGAAAAAACGGAACCCTTATAGGTTCACTTTGTTGTCCGTCTGTGTCTGTCTATCTGTCTGTCAAGACCCTTTATCTCAAGAACGCGTGGACGTATCAAGCTAAAATTCACATGAAATACTCAGGTCTATTGTCCCTTTAAGCAGTGAAAAAATGAAACTTCTAAGTTAAGGCGATCAAAAGATACAGCAGTTTATACCGACACCTTAGACGAATTTCCGTCACACGCTAGGGAATCAAAACCTACAAGGTGCTTCCCGTGAATTCAGAATCTTGAAATTCGGCACGAAGCAACGTTATATAGAACATATAAAGAAAAAATTGCGAAAATGATAAATTTGAAGTTACATAAAATATTAAAATATTATTTTTGCTTACATGACATAAAATATTTTTTTAATAAATATAAACTTACTACCTACCATTTTTCACATGAACGCGTAGAGATATTAAAGTTGAAATTCATATCAAACACTTCTTAAATACCTCGTGTGTTCATAAGTTTTGAGACAAACTTTTTACTTATAAAAATAAAATAAAAATTACTGGCTGCTGTATATTTCTTTTTTCTAATTTTGTATTTGGAATGTTAACTTTTAATATCTATGATTTCGGATTATTTTATTTAAATTTTCTCGTAATGGAGGGAACAAAAGAATTACGTGCGACCGTCATTTCACTATTTAAGGTGGGAAGAAAACCTATGGACATTTTCCGAGAACTGAAAAGTTTTGGTGTGAGCCGTAACTTCGTGTATTACACTATTAAACGATACAAGGAGACAAGTTCTTTACAAGATCGGCAAAGAAGTGGTCGTCCACGCTCTGTGAGGACGCCTGCGAACATTAAAATCATCCGAGAGCGACTTCGCCGAAATCCATGTCGCACTCAGAAGAAACTCGCTCTGCAGACCAATATTTCGCGCGTTTCAGTCAACAGAATACTGAAATATGATCTCAAGGTTAAGGCGTATAGCCGTAGGAAAGTACCTACACTTTTTAAACGATCGCCTTCGTCAATTGCGACGCGAACGTTGTCCAATACTGCTTAGGAGACACGATGCGAGGAAGATACTCTTCACCGACGAGAAAATCTTTACTGTCGAAGAAAAGTTCAACCGACAAAACAATAAAGTGTATGCCAAAAGTAGCAAGGATGTCCCAGCTTCAGCACGGAATGTCTCGCGTACTCATCATCCGGCTAGTGTCATGGTATGGTGGGGAGTTTCGTACGAAGGTGTGACTCAGCTTCATTTCTGCCAACAAGGCGTCAAGGTGAAAGCCGAAAATTATCAAAGTGACATTCTAGAGACTGTTGTGAAACCCCTGTCTAATACCCTATTCCATAACAAGTATTGGGTTTTCCAGCAAGACTCGGCGCCATCCCATAAGGCTAAAACCACTCAAGCTTGGCTGAAGGAAAATGTGCCGGCCTTCATTGCGGCGAATGAATGGCCCTCCTCCAGCCCCGACCTCAACCCGCTGGATTATTCTCTATGGACCGAATTAGAGCTCAGAGCCTGCCGAAAGTCCCACCCAAACTTGGAGTCACTTAAGCGAGCTCTTGTCCGAGAAGCGAAACGAATTCCTCTGGAAAAGATTCGTGCCGCCATTGATGACTGGCCAAATCGTCTAAGGGCATGTATTAAAAACAGGGGTGGTCATTTTGAATAATAATTATATTTAATTACTTACTATTTACTTAATGTTTACTATTGTTTTTATAAATATAAGTTAATTATTTAAAAAGATATGCAACTTTTATTTTGTCTCAAAACTTATGAACACACGAGGTATAATTGCCTTTAAACTGTGAAAAATTCTAAATCATTCAAAGGTCATTGGGCACCTTAGTATGGAAATCATACCCACGGCGGACACGAACGAAATATAGCCCAGTATAATGATATAAGGCTCTGATTTACTATAACATTAGTCGCATCAATGTGAACCATTAGAGAAAATCAGGTTTAAACATCAAATATTTTCCTAATTTCAATGGGGAATTTAAATGGTCGTTTAATCGTTTAAACGACCAAGTTTGACGGATTTGAGAAATCATTTCTTTGTAGTGAATAGTAGTGAGTATACTCGCCGTTTATTTCCATTGTCATCAGGTCAGGATCTGATGATGGAAATCCTGAGAAATCGAGGGCAACTATCAGAAATTGTAGGCTAGCATAGGGTTAAAACTTGATTCTCAGATGTATGTCTGATGATACTATCAAACAATGAAGGTTTAGAGCTTACCTGATGATGGACGTGAGAAAGTCGAGAGAACTCTTCAACGGTATGTTTTAGTTACGTCGTGTTACGACTTCTAGACCGATGCACCTAACATCTTCTTCCTTTCTTGTTTTTGTTTTCTTGTTACTTTTTTATATGTTTGAAGTTGGATTTGTTTGTAAAATGCTTTTTAAATTCATTTTGATAAAGACCATTATGACCATTACAACCCACCATTACAAGTTACGACTGGGAATGTGGGTATTGAGATATATAAACTAAATGAGAACTATTTACAAAATAAAATAAAGCCGACTTTATAAGACAAAGAAAGGGACAGAATTACACTTTTGTCAAGGCACTAGAAACGTAAAGCCAGCAGCCCCGAATCCTACTCTCTAGCAGTCGTTGTTACAATTCGACAGTTACAAGTCGTCAGGCGGTTTCGAAAAAAACCTGATACTGGGGCTCGTTAGGTAATTAATCCCTCAAAAATAAAAGATCCCATTCCTGCAATGGCTGCTTTAACCCAAGTTAGTAGTGAATTCTCATCACCTAAAATAAAATAAGCTTGTGTTGGACACAAGGTTACTGCTATAAATTGTAAAGGAGTTCCCATAACTATATCTGATCTTTGCTATCGATCCCGCAATGGCAGTCAAACCTATCTATGTGGAAAGTCTTCGCCAATACGAATTAAATAAGCCCTAACACGTGGTAGTTGCAACATACCGTTCAGGAGTTCCCTCGACTCTATGTGGTCTCCATCTCCAAACCTTCACTGTTTACCAGTACCCTCAAAAATACACTCACATGTCTGGTTTTGACTTGATGCGTGCCTACAATATTTAAGAGTTGCCCTCTTTATCAGGGTTTCCAGATCCTCATCAGATCCTGGTCATCCGAATTGGCATCTTCCTTCTTTATGAAAAGTCTTTAACAATAAAAACTAGCATTGCAACCTGTACATTGTACAATCCTCTGAAACTGCTTGTCTTTTATATTTTTTTAACTATGCTGGACATTCGTCTCCATGGAATTTTAATTAAATATTTATATTCAAAGAAACGTCATACTATTTTAAAACTACTTGTTTTACTACTCCACAATTTAAAACTACTTTGATTCATGTCCGCCACTTTTTGCAAAGCGGGTCAGATGTGCCCAATGACCTTTAAGGCATAATTAGTTATTTTCAATCAGATTTCTGAATGATGACTATAAAATGTTGTAAATAAATAACTTTAATAAAAAAACTTTTACAAGGTACTGGCCTACTATTCTGGTTACAAAAATATAACTATTTCGACTCTCACGAATTTACCATAACTATGATTGTTTTAACCCTTATTTCGAATTTGTCCGTACTACCGGACAAGTACTTAAAAAAAATCCACCACCCCGTCTATTTCTATTTTTGCAACAAAAAAACTACTAAGCTATTGGGAGGTCGTTAAAATTTTAAAAGAAAAATAAATTATACTTGAGACAATTATGAGTTTGACAATTGGCGAAAAAATGTCGGCGAAACCGCGCACTAAGAGAGTCTTTCAGGTAATTTATTAAAAAATATAATTTTTTGCTTATGTTGCGTAGATTTTTTATTTGTGTTTTGTGAATTTAGTGTTCTAACGTTCAAATAATACGATTTCATAGCTTTTGCCTACGTTATTCATAATAATTATCGATTTTTTACTTGTCCGCCACACCGGACCTCGTCGAAACACCTGTATTTATTGTGTCTTATAGCTTGTCCGTCACGGCGGACCTTGTCGAAATAAATATTCATTTTTCCAGCAGGAAACCAGCAACGGTTTGTTTCGATAATTTTTTTACATCTCTTGAACTTGTTTACTTGTTGCGTGAACATTATGGTATTTTTTCTGTAGGCACCATTAGAAGCAACCGCCTCAGAGGAGCCGAAGAAAAATTGAGTAGCGAAAAGGCACTGAAAAAGAAACCAAGGGGATCTTTCAGTCAAACCGTCTGTAACAAAAACAAGTTGTCGATTGTGAGGTGGCATGACAACAAAGCTGCTTCTCTAATCAGTTCCTATACTGACGCTGAACCAGTTAGCAGGATTAAAAGATATTGCAAGAATGCCAAGAGGAAAGTCGATTTTGATTATCCCAATATTGTGAAAGAGTATAACAAGAATATGGGCGGTGTAGACTTGGCCGACATGTTGATCGCCTTGTATAGAACTCCGTTCAGGAGTAAGCGCTGGTACATGGCGATGTTCGCACAAATTATTGATATTTGCGTCGATAATGCGTGGATCCTGTATCGCAAACATGCAAACCCCGCCACTAAATGCATGTGGCTGAAAGATTTCCGCTACGAAGTGTACCACAGTTTGATCAGCACAAACAAAAGTGTTACCTATAAGAAAACGGATGAAAGCACGATCAGGCATCTTTGTAAAACAAGACCAGCAAACAGTTCATGCTACGATGAAGTTTCACACTTTCCGTCAGTGAAGGAAGAAGGTCGCTGTATGCACTGCAATAAAAAAAACTACGGTTTACTGCCTGAAATGTGATACACGCCTTTGTTTTGTGAAGGGCAAAAATCCTCGCAACTGTTTTTTGAGCTTTCATGTAAAATAACAGGCCCTACAGTTTCCTTGTACTTTTATAAAAAATAAAGGCTTTTTTACTATTATATTCTTTTACTTTATATACTATGCAACTTCATTCTCGTATTCGATTAAGTCCGCTAGGACGGACAAGTCCTTTTAACACTTTTTTTATTAAGTTTCGATAATGTCCGGTGTGGCGGACATCGCTTTTCTCCATAAGGGTGGGGGGTGGATTTTTTTTTTCGTTTTTTGGAGGTTCAGAAAAACCATGGAAACTATGTTATACAATAAAATTTTAATAAGTTCACTATCGCCTTCTCTGTCGAAATAAGGGCTAAACTGAACGGTTTGCGCGAAAGTCACTTTTTATTTATATACAGGATTTGTACGGAACCCTCGGTGCGCGAGCCCGACTCGCACTTGGCTGGTTTTTTTTTTTCTTTAGATTTCCTTCAAAAAAATTAGGAGGTGGAAAAAAATTAGACTATTCCACCGGTTCAGAAAAGAACAAAGACCGGCTTTCATACTTTAAATCCTTAAGACATGAAATCAACATGTGGAAAGATGGCTCAGGGCCGTTCTAGGCTTACGTCCTAAAATATTGTTCTGTACTTTTTAATCCTCCAACCTAAAGCCCAAGGGCGGCCTGCCGGCCGCCCCTGGGCCGCCCTTCGCCGCCTGCCGCCCCGGGCTGTAGCCCCTTTAGCCCTAGGGTAAATACGCCCCTGTATCTGACGGAAAATGCGTCGAGCGTATCGTAAATGTGTGATCGACGCACTAACGCATCATCGGTTAGGAGTGAATGATCGAATGTTTTATCGTATACTAGCCGTTTTCCCGCGGTTTCACCCGTGTCCCGTGGGAGCTACTGCCCGCACCGGAATAAAATATAGCCTATGTTACTCGCAGATAATATAGCTTTCTAATGGTGAAAGAATATTTAAAATCGGTCCAGTAGTTTTTGAGTTTATCCATTACAACCAAACAAACTAACAAACAAAAAAAGTTTTCCTCTTTATAATATTAGTATAGATTAGTCTGTTTTGGCGTTACGCGACCAATACGCGACGCAAGTTCCGTCAGAATTGAACCTTCCTTAAAGGGCGATTTTAAAAAACTTGGCAAACACAACCCTTAGACACGTGTAAAACAGTCCACAATTTCCCGTAGCAAAACTCAGGAAAACACATCATGACGTTCTAAATAAATTTAACTTTAAGTACCTACGTAATTGGATCGAAACGGCCGTAATTATATACCTACATGCACATATTATAAGGTTAATAAAAAAATATCGATCCTATGATTGTTTCATATAATTCGTTCGGGAACTAAACAGCTGGCTGGCACTTTAATGGTACCTAATCAGTGGTATGTCCTCACTGTTATTTTAAAGCCATTGTTTCGATTTCACTGAATGACCTTCAGCATTTTACCAGCTTTTGGAGTCGACTTCCAGTCTACCTCCTCCTAGTCAACCTGATACCTCTTCTTAGAACATGTTGTCAGATTTTGACCAAAGATGGAGAAATTACAGACAACGTCAAAAATCATCAAATGACCCCTTCCGCTGTGGGTTATCAGCGGTGAGGGAGGGTCAGACTCTTACTGACTAATAACCGTCGCGTTCGTTGGCTTTTTATGTACCAGGGCTGCAGTAACTCTTTCGAACAATCCCGCAGCTACAGAAGAGGCCGTGAATTTAACAGGTCTTCCGAAACGCGGAGGAACTCGTCATAGCAAGATAGTCATCCACGGAGGTGCTGCCAAAAGAATTGCCAAATCTTTTGATCGATTTTATCTGTGTGACTATCACTTAGTACCCCAGCGGGGCACAGCAGGGCCAAGGCCTGCTGGGGCTGCGGGAATGTTCGAAAGAGTTACCGCGGCCCTGGTACATAAAAGGCCTATGACGGAACACGATGGTTTTTAGTCAGTAAGAGTCTGACACTCCCTCACCGCTGCTAACCTACGGCGCGAGGGGGATCATTTGATGATTTTTGACGTCGTTATAAAAAACTGTCACTTAGTTGTCACCTCATCTTTACTCGTCCTCCTCTTTTTAGTAAATATTTTTTTGTGACGGGGAACACAGAAATAGATGGTCTGTGAAAATTTCGACTGTTTAACTAACACGGTTCATAAAATACAGTCCGGATTGACCACCGAAGTCTTAAGGTTTGTTTGAAAGCCAGCTCCGATTTCAACTGCCCACCGCACATACCGCGACTGTATGAAATCGGCAGCAGCTGCACTACTGGGGCCCGATTCTGCTAAGTTAATAATGTCAAAATTGAATAGAAATTGAATCGCAATAGCAGTTTTATCCTTAGCGGGCGTTCTGCTACTAATATAAGATCAATCGTATTCCAATGACATTCGATTGGTCTGCCATTTGGTCTACACGGTAGTTTGCTCTACAATCATATTGTAATCATAACTAATTTACAGACAATATGATTCATTATTGAATCACAGAAACGGATAAAAACGTTTATTTAAAAGAAAAATAGCGGAATGCCGCACATATGCTTCAATCGTAATTGAGTCGTGATTGGATCTCAGTCGAATGTGAATCGTATGTCGCTTAAGTAAAATTAGGAGAATCGGGCCCCAGTGCTTTACAAGGAGCGACTGCCATATCTGACCTCCTCAACCCAGTTACCCGGACAACCCAATACCCCTTGGTTAGACTGGTGTCAGACTTACTGGTTTCTGACTACCCGTATATGATTACTATCATTGTGATTTTTAATACTTTCCTCTTTATATATAGCAAGCCTAACACCAAGAAGCTTACTCGCAATAAACCACACATGTTTTCTGACGCAAGCTTTAAGAAAACAATTGAATGAACGAACCATGACGTCATGACTCCTTGCTGACGTCACGTGAATTTACGAGGGAGTGTCAGTGTATTATTAACTAGTTAGAACGGGTTATAGTACGGTAAAGAGGTCTACTATATGAAAATCAACGAAAAACTAAAATATCGATTGATTATTTGACACATAAGAGAGAACGTAAGAGAGTACATAAGAGGAGAACATAAGAGGAGTACATAAGAGAACATAAGAGAGTACATAAGAGAGTACATGAGAGAATACATAAGGGGAGTACATAAGAGAGTACATAAGAGAGTACATGAGAGAGAACATAAGAGAGAACATAAGAGATAACATAAGAGGAGTACATAAGAGAGTACATGAGAGAGTACATGAGAGAGTACATAAGAGAGTACATAAGAAAGCACATAAGAGAGTACATAAGAGAGCACATAAGGGGAGTACATAAGAGAGTACATAAGGGAGTATGTAAGAGAGTACAGAGGAGTACATAACAGTACATAAGAGAGAGAGCACATAAGAGAGGATGTGCTTAGGTTCGATACACCCGATATATTCATTGACATATGGTATACCCCTTTGATATACGTATTGATTCGTAAAACTGAAATTAGGTTGATGTCGTCAGCCGATAGGGCCTCGAACTAATTAAATATTTGGACATTCCGTGTGAGGGTTTTATTTGGTTTTGTATGTCATTGTTGGTAAATGTCACAGTGGTAGATAGTTATCTTCAAATATTTTTCAAGAGGTATATCTAACGCCTACTCTAAACGTACCTATGTGTAACATTTTATTTATCTAACGTCTGAATAGTAATAATAAACCGACTTCAATAACATACTTACCTTAAACTTTCATCCTCCGAACCCTTTTCCTAACTATTTTGGGGTCGGCTTCCAGTGCCTGACCTGGACTCGAACCTGCGCCCTCATAAAATATGGTAAGCAGGTAAAAAATAAATGATCCCTTTTAAACTTTCTTAAGGTCCTGGACTACCAAGAGCGTAGCGGAAAAGTTTTTAGCAATTAGGTACCTAAGTAAGTAGGTACAGAGCTTTTTTTTTTTTTAACGACGTCAAAATCATCAAATACCCCTCCCGCTGTGGGTTAGCAGCGGAGAGGGAGTGTCAGACTCTTACTGACTAAAAACCGTCGTGTTCCGTCATAGGCCTTTTATGTACCAGGGCCGCGGTATCTCTTTCGAACAACCCGCAGCCCCGGCAGGCCTTGGCCCTGCTGGGCAGGTACAGGGCTTACGTATGCTTCCCACGGGACGCAGGGCAAAGCGCTAGTGGAAGCCAGGGGCGCGATTCTACTAATTTTACTTAAGCGGAATACGATTCACATCCGACTGAGATACAATCACGACTCAA
The DNA here is from genome assembly GCA_963856015.1 of Helicoverpa assulta. Taxonomy (NCBI): domain Eukaryota; kingdom Metazoa; phylum Arthropoda; class Insecta; order Lepidoptera; family Noctuidae; genus Helicoverpa; species Helicoverpa assulta. The sequence goes on from CAWLCW010000003.1 coordinate 2,089,848, forward strand.
TTACGATTGAAACGTATGTGCCATTCAGCTATTTTTTCTTTTAAATAAACGTTTTTATCCGCTTCTGTGATTCAATAATGAATCATATTGTCTGCAATTATTTACGATTGCAATATGATTGTAGAGCAAACTACCGTATAGACCTAATGGCAGACCAATCGCAAACCAATCGAATGTCATTGGGATACGATTGGTCTTATATTAGCATCAGAATGCCTGGGGCCCGATTCTCCTAAGTTAATAATGTCAAAATCTAACAGAAATCGAATCGCAATATGATCGTAATAGCAGTTTTAACCATATCGGGCATTCTGCTACTAATAAAAGACCAATCGTATTCGATTGACATTTGATTGGTGTGCGATTGGTCTGCTATTTTGGTGGTTTTGGTCTATACGGTAGTTTGATCTACATTCATTTTGCAATCGTAAATCATTTGCAGACAAAATGATTCATTATTGAATGACAGAAAAGGATAAAAACGTTTATTTCAAAGAAAAAATAGCGGAATGCCACATACTTACGCTTCAATCGTAATCGAGTCGGGATTGGATCGCAGTCGAACGTGAATCGAATGGCGCTTAAGTAAAATTAGGAGAATCGGGCCCCTGCTAAGGTAAAAACTGCTATTTCGATTCAATTTCTATTCAATGTTGACATTATAAACTTAGCAGAATCGGGCCCCTGTAGGTACCTACTTACATAATTAGACTTTTAAGTGATACTTCAATACCTACATGAATGTGGGAGTGAACAGGACACGCTAGCTATTGATATATTTTCACACGGAATAATAGTAATTAAGAACTTTTCATAACTAAAGGTTATACACAGTTCTTTGGTTATTTTTGTCGTAAGCCTAATGGAGTATGTGGTATGTGAATATTTTAAGTTTTATTTTGTCGATTAGGAGTAAAAATACATCATTTAATGTTGCTTTTCAAATATAGGTACTCTGATTCTGCAATTTAGCGTATTTTTTAAAAGCTTTTGTTTAACTTGCAATATATGAATCTATGTGTGTTCGGGTGGCATTTTACAACTCATTTTTTTTTTAGTATAGGCCCGGTGTGTTCTTATAATTTGATCTTGAGTGGTTTATATATCTAGTTTGGGCCAAAGTCTATAAGAAATCTTCTTGAGTATGTCTATAAGAGTGAATAAATGTGTAAGGAGACAAACGGTTTACTTCAAATCGCAAAGTTATGTGGCGCGTAGTGTATCTTAGTAGTTTCGTAAATAAGACCATTCTTAGAATAAGAGACAGTGCCATGGAGTAAGGAAAGATGAACGGAGATATCATTATGCAGGAAGATATCAAGCGCCTTCTCCTAGGTCAAATTCGTACGATGGGCATGACCAAATTCGGATTCTTTGAATAGGGAAGACATAAGAATCTGTCAACGATTTTTGTTTGAAAAAAAAAAATTGTCGGGTCCAAAGAAGGCGTATAAGAGCGAAAACAGTAACGCTCCTCGTCCCCCGCACACCAGCATTTGGCGCGCTACTTTATTAGGAGATTTCCCGTTATGACACCTTTTTTTACAACGTCAAAAATCATCAAATGACCCCTCCCGCTGCAAGTTAGCAGCGGTGAGGGAGTGTCAGACTCTTACTGACTAAAAACCGTCGTGTTCCGTTGTAGGCCTTTTATGGTGCCTGCGCGGCGGTAACTCTGTCGAACAATTCCGTACCCCCGGCAGGCCCGGCAGCCCGGCAGGCCTACTGCACACACAGCGTGACCCAGCAGGGCCACTGCTGGGCCACGCTGTCCGTTATGACACCTCCGCTAGTCATATTGTTCTCCAAGGAAAGTATCTATTTCTATACATAGATACTCATCAGCTGTATCATATCCTCATCAAAGTTGCAAGCTCTGCCGTCATCATGACGTCACTATCATACACGAAAGCTATCAATAATTAGTACAAATCATGCCACCCTTGGTTTTAAGTGTATGTGAGTAGTTGGTTTATTTTTGGCCTGTTTGATTTAATAAGACAATTATAGATTTTGTAGCTTTAACTAAGTTTCATTCGTGTCTCGAGGGAACAACTTTCCTAAAAGCAGCGTAAGAGTAGGTATAGTTATCGGCACGAATATTGAGCCCTGACCTTCACCTGCGCAGAAGCGATTTATTGGTTTATTGCCTTACTAGCTTCCGCCAGCGGCTTCACCCGCGTGGTGTGTTGATAAAAAGTAGCCTATGTGTTAATCCAGGTTATCACCTATCTACGTACCAAATTTCAATCTAATCGGTCCAGCCCTTTTTGCGTGATTGAATAACAAACATACATCCATACATTCTCACAAACTTTCACATTTATAATATAAAGTAGGATGTGTACAGTGCGCAAAGCGATCCCCACTCTTCCGCCGAGAGCGCAATATCCGTGCCAATAACTTATCCTGCAAACTTTTAATAGGTCGATAGTTGGTTTGAGCAATACAAAGGTCAGGTATTTAGCCTGTATCAAACCGACTGAAAACTTTGTTTGGAGTCAAGAGTTTCTTAGTCCAGGAGCTACACTTGCTATGTTCCCTTTCTTCTTGCTAGCGTTTGGGCTCGAGAGGTGAAGTGACATACTTCAATATAAAAATCCTAATCTACTATTTTCCATAGAACGCATTTAAAATGATTGTCCGGACAGAATCAAAACAATGAATAAAACCTTACAAATGAAAAAGTTTCTAACTAAATGCGTTACAATACCATAAGGAAGGTAGGTTAGACACTTTCTTATTGTAGATCAAGCAAGTGTTAGACATTATTACTTACCCGTGGAATGTAATTGTTAACTACTGTATGTTGTAATTTTTACTAGATATACAGGGTATTGTTATTATTGTCGTAGCATGTAGTTTACTTAATTTTTGTTTTAATATTTGTGCTGACAACACTGTTAAGAAATAATGTGATTTTTTACATCTGTCAACGCTAAGAGCTAGCTGGCGCGAGTGATGGAAGACGATAAGTAAAAGATTGTAATTTGTGATCACAGAGTACATTGTATACATATATACTGTTAGTGATAAGTTGTGTTAGATACGTAAATACAAGAAGTTATTGTGATACGAATTGACTTTTTATTTCTGACTAGCTTCTGCCAGCGGTTTCACCCGCATCCCGTGGGAACTACTTCCCGTACCCGGATAAAAAGTAGCCTATAGCCTTCCTCGATAAATGGGCTATCTAACACTGAAAGAAATTTTCAAATCGGACCAGTAGTTCCTGAGATTAGCGCGTTCAAACAAACAAACAAACTCTTCAGCTTTATAATATTAGTATAGATGAAGGCTAGGAGACCATACCCTACTAACGATGCGTTTAGGTTCCTTGTCAAATCAAAACCTATCTGTCAAAGATTGATTGGTGAATTTATTTTGAAAACAATGGGCGGGTTCTAAGGAAGGGTTAAGCTAGTAACTTTCCTCAGCCCCCAAACACCCGCATTTTGGCGCATTACGTTCTTATTACTTACTTACTTTTTAGGATATTTTGCTTTATGGCATCTCCGCTAGTCATTTTGTTCTTCATGCCCCATGCTCATAAAAACAAACAAGTTTATTGACCCTAAAACCTCACCCATAAAAGTAGGAAAAACAGAATAAATTAATCCACTTTGTCTAATTATATTAGTTGAGCACTTGGTCTAATGAGTTTAGCTCATTTCAAATATAGTTAGTGAGTATTTTCGGATATTACTGCGAAACACGGTAGATAAATATACGTTGTATTTGGGACAAAGCAACTGGTGTTTTAACTGTGCGAAAAGTTATGTTGCGTTTTATGTTAAAATTACTGAACCATACAGTTGAGCCTAGCCTTGGAGAGGCCTATGTCCAGCAGGGGACTGCGATAGGCTGATGATGATGATGATGATGATACAGTTGAGCCGATGGTTGTCAAAAAATATATTTTTAAGAATGAAATCATAGTTTTCAGTCAGTCTTATATCTGATCGTTGTTAGGGCTTATACTATTCAATTGAATACTGATTTATGAGCTCGAACAAACTGAAAAGCGACAAAAAAAAACCCGTTCAAGTACGAGGCGGAATCGCGCATGAAGGGTTCCGTACTGTTATTTATAAAACGTTCCATAATTATATGCCTTACATATTCTTTGAATATTTCAAGCATCTACCTGTTGCCGTTATCTATGTCGAGCAAATATGAGCAAAAAAATCACGTTTGTTATATGGGAGCCCCCCAAAATATTAATTCTATTCTAGTTTTCAGTATTTGTTGCTATAGCGGCAACAGAAATATATCATCTGTGAACATTTCAACTCTTGAACTATCACGGTTCATGAGATACAGCCTGGTGACAGACAGACGGACGGACGGACGAACGGACGGACGGACGGACAGAGGAGCGAAAACAATAGGGCCCCGTTTTACCCTTTGGCTACGGAACTCTAATAAGTCATTTAATCCGGGTTAGAAAGAGTTTCTTCGAGACCCGATGGCAAGATTGTCTTTTGTTTAAAATCACAGAAAATCTCTGTATTGCGGTTGACGGGTGAATCTTATGGGTCCGTTCAGATAGACCGGATCGTAGAGCATCGGCGCGCCTTTTTCTTTTCACACAGACCGGAGCCGATCGGCTGCGCGAGCATTAAAGAGCATGCAAACGGAGCCAAACGTCAAGAAAAAATACACGGTCGGCTCCTCTTATTATTTCACACCGAGCGCATTCGAACATTCTCAATGACAAAAGTAGTGCGCATCTATACTAATATTATAAAGCTGAAGAGTTTGTTTGTTTGTTTGAACGCGCTAATCTCAGGAAGTACTGGTCCGATTTGAAAATTTCTTTCAGTGTTAGATAGCCCATTTATCGAGGAAGGCTATAGGCTACTTTTTATCCCGGTACGGGAAGTAGTTCCCACGGGATGCGGGTGAAACCGCTGGCAGAAGCTAGTGCAAAAATAAACCTTTCTTCAAATACTAAGTACTAAATTTTCAACGTGTTAAGAATTTGCTCTGCTCTCATAGCCGGTCTGTCTGAACGGACCCTAAATCTACGGTTTATTTTATATTCATCTTGATAACATTATTATGTAAACAGGTTATCCTGATATCTTTATCAATATCTGAGAACGATAACTCCTCATGTGATCAATATCATCATCTACCTAGCCTTTTTCAAACTAAATATTTTGGGGTCGGCTTCCAATCTTACAAGATGCAGCTCAACACCACTGTTTCACAAGGAGTGACTACCTATCTGGGGCCCGATTCTCCTAATTTTAGGTACTTAAGCAACATACGATTCACATTCGACCGCGATACAATCCCGACTCGATTATGATTGAAGCGTATGTGGCATTCCGCTATTTTTTCTTTGAAATAAACGTTTTTATCCTCTTCTGTCATTCAATAATGAATCATTTTGTCTGCAAATGATTTACGATTGCAATATGATTGTAGAGCAAACTACCGTATAGACCAAAATCACCAAAATAGCAGACCAATCGCAAACCAATCGAATGTCGTTGGAATACGATTGGTCTTATATTAGTAGCAGAATGTCCGATATGGTTAAAACTGCTATTGCGATCATATTGCGATTCAATTTCTATTCGATTCTGACATTATTAACTTAGGAGAATCGGGCCCCAGTTGTTTTGAACTTTATTGTAAAGAGAGAGACTATTACCGACTTTCTTTTTGCTTTTGCCCGCATCCCATGGGAATAACACTGCGCACAACGCAACCAAAATAGCCTTTTCCAATACATTAAATTACATTAAACGCCTTCCTCTCTTCTAACTACATATTTGGCTGTGCCCATCAGGGTCCATAATTGTGACTACCTCTATTATTTTATATTTTCCACCAAATGTACATTATGGAATGCAATAAATGATATGATATGATAAATTTTCTATCCATATCTAACACTGAAAGAATTTTTCAAATCGGTCAAGTAACTCGCAATCCTTCGTCCGCTTTCAAACAAACACTTAAGTAGGTACCTATAATATTAGTACATATAGGTAGTTATAGTTATCGGCACGGATATTGAGCCCTGACCTTCACCTGCGCAGAAGCGATTTATTGGTTTATTGCCTTATGTGTACAGTGCGCAAAGCGATCCCCACTCTTCCGCCGAGAGCTCAATATCCGTGCCGATAACTATATCCTATTTAAAGATTTTCTTTTATACATACATCTACATAAATATAAAGTTAGTACACATATATGTCTGTGTATGCGTTAAATCGAGTATGTTCGTCACTTGGTAATCATGGACGTAGCGATGCTAGTGTCGTGTCACCAAATTACACGGTGCTCGACGTTTTGTGTTGTGGTGGGTGTCGATATCGATAAATTATAAATGTGATTGTGAGGTGCGAGGCATGTAGAAAATGTACCTACTCATATTCAATAAAATGAAATAAAGTTTTTCGGTGTAAGTCGGAATTGCAATGAGTGTTTTTTTCTTTTCAATTATCACTTACCTATTTAGTTTTCCTTTGTTTTCCTCTTCACTAAAAATCCTATTTTAACGCGGACAAAGTCACGGGCATAAGCTACGTTTGAGAAAATTAAGACTTAATGAACCTGAAATCCTATACACGAGATTTGAAATCAATGATACTTCTTTGTTTACAAAGACCTTTAATCTGCAGTGAGATAATTGCTTAAAGGTCAAACACATTTACTGTAAACATCCTTATTAAATCTAGCACTAGCTTCTGTCAGTGGTTTCACCCGTATCCCCTCGGAACTTCTTCTCGAACCCGGATCAAAAACTTATATAATGTTTTCCTAACATCATCATCATCATCTCAGCCATAGGACGTCCACTGCTGAACATAGGTAGGCCTCCCCCTTAGATCTCCACAGATACCTACCTGTTGGAGGCGACCTGCATCCAGCGTCTTCCGGCGACCTTTATAAGGTCGTCTGTCCACCTTGTTTCCACCTTTCCTAACATCGAATTTAAAAAAAAAAAAAACATCTACTATTATATCTACGTAATTATGTTGAATTGGGCGCAAGCTGTCACTTGAACATCTTTGACTTTATGTACGCAAAGTATTGTGCATTTCATGAATACACATTTACTTCTCTCTCTTGATCAAGTCCTAAAATCCATTTCTTATAGAAACAACAATGAGAAATCGGTACAAATATCGCAAGCATCATACGCTTTGAAGATCACTGAACGATGTTATTGCCCTAGTTTATATACCCAATATATTGCATTGCCTGTTATCCGCCACTCTTTCGACAAATTATCATTATTGTTATATTAGTGTACTTCATAATTGGCGTAATGTTTTGTATGATGATTTAATGTAATGTACTGTACGCTGTGAAGTTACCTATCATAAATAAATAGGTAAATAAATAAATAAATAAATATGTGAACCAATACCAATATATGTGAATATATATGTGCAAAATATATGTAAGTAATATGAACTTTATATACCCATATTTAAAAAAATTCTATTATATTATATTCTATTCGTTGTTTCAATGTAAAAGTTTACCATTTACCATTATTAAACGACATCATCTACGCACGTGTATGTTAAAAAAAAATATGTTTTTTTTGCAAGCTACATCTTCCCCTATTGGGGCCCGATTCTCCTAATAATGTCGAAATCGAATAGAAATCGAATCGCAATATGATCGTAATAGCAGTTTTAACCATATCGGGCATTCTGCTACTAATAAAAGACCAATCGTATTCCAACGACATTCGATTGGTTTGCGATTGGTCTGCTATTTTGGTGATTTTGGTCTATACGGTAGTTTGCTCTACAATCATATTGCAATCGTAAATCATTTGCAGACAAAATGATTCATTATTGAATGACAGAAAATGATAAAAACGTTTATTTCAAAGAAAAAATAGTGGAATGCCACATACGCTTCAATCGTAATTGAGTCGGGATTGGATCTCAGTCGAATGTGAATCGTATGTCAATTAAGTAAAATTAGGGGAATCGGGCCCCCGAACTCCTCAACCTACTTAACTGAGCAACTTGAAACTCCTTTATAAGACTGGTTGCCAGATTTCCTGGCTCCTGATTACCATTAACGACTGCCAAAGATATTCAAATGACAACCGAGACCCACTTATTCAACATGCTTTCCGAATCTCAATATACATACAACTGATAGTAGGTAAACAAAGACTATTTTAAATAAAACAGGTCACCGACGCTTGCAATACAATTTACTTCTCTCAATGCACGACCGTACCGACCTTGAAGATTTCACAAAAACAAACGCTGGTCGCGAAGCTTTTCCGTGAAGTTTTTTCTAAAGAGAGAACTATAAATAATGATTTATACCGTACCGACACGGAGTAAGGAAATTAGCGGAGATGCCATAATGCAGGTAGGCCAGACGCCTTCATCTAGGTCAAATACGTAAGTGAACATGACCGAAACGATTAGTTACGAGTGAACTATCGAGGCGTTAGGATTCTTTGAGACTTCTGTCAACGACTTTTGTTATTACAAAGTCAAAGTCAAAAAGTCAAAGTCAAAGCTTTTTAATCTGTGTTCATAGGTTAAAAAGGTGTTAGTACATAATTTCTTTATACTGTGATAATATTAAGTTTCAATATGCCCTGCTCGTAGAGCGTAATAATTAGTACCTAAAACTAGGTAAAATCTATATACATATATACAAAAAATGGTCTGGTCCAAAAAAGTCGTATAAGGGCGGAGACAGTAACGTTTCTCGTCCCCCGCACACCCGCATTTGGCGCGGTACTTTCTTAGGAGATTTTCCGCTATGGCACCTCCGCTAGTCATTTTGTTCTCCATGCTTGCGGATTTCTACAACAGCTCTGAAGAGTGTAGCCTGTAGATTTACCGACAGTTTGAATGAATAAACGTCAGTTTGATACTGAAAAAAGTGATACGTTCCAAATTGGTGTGCGTTTGAGAATGTTGTGGTGTCAGTTTCGTGTTTATTAGACTTTTGTATTATTATATACCTATTTGTATATTGTGGCCAGCTGTGAGCAGTGAAAAACTTTCTTTATAAACATTTTTGCTCTGATTCCGAAACTACTGAACCGATTTGTCAAATTCTTTCTCATTTAGAAAGCTAGAGTGTCCAAGAGCAACATAGGCTTTATTTTGCCCAGGTACGGGAAGATGTTTCCCCAGTACATGGATGAAATCCCTGGAAAAAAGGTAGTCTATACTAATATTATAATAAAAAAAATGATTGTTGTGTAATGGACAAACTCAAAAATTTCTGGACAGATTTTATAAATTCTTACCATTAGAAAGTTGCATTATCTGCAAGTAACATAAGCTATATTTTATCCCAGTAGGTACGGGAAGTAGTTCGGGTGAAACCGCGGGAAAACTGCTAGTATTAATAAAATACATACTTATGTAGACGGCTGTAAATGTGCAGCAGTTTCGAAATGGAGCATGAAAAATTTTATGTAACTATTTAATTTACCGTGAATCAGAGCCGTATGTTTCCAATAGAAACTATAATGCTTCTATGCGCTAAGTGCATTAGTGGATTATATTTTTAGTACCGACTGATTTAAAACTTCTTATACAATGTAGGTATTTAAAGAAGTAAATTACAAAAAAAGAATTGTAATCTAATAGAACAAAATAATGATCATCTATTTTTTTTATAAGTTAAATAACACATATAAAGGTAAATAACCTATATCTATGCGGAATAACGGATATAAGAGAGAAAAATAAATCATACACCATTCTGCCAAACAAAACAAAAACAACGGAAAATCTATCGACAGATTTCCCGCCGGCACATCACTACACATCACCTTGTCATTCAGGCGGCCATCTTGGATAGTTTATTTGAAAATCGAACGCCGGCGGAAGCGCGCGCTACTGTCATGGCGCGAGAGTTCTCGTAATAATAAAAAAACATTTTACTTACTTATAAATATAAATTCCTATTAAATGTTTTAAGTGTATTTATAAAATATGATTTATTGTTCAAATATTTATAAGTGGTGCTGTGTGGTGTTTTAAATGGACTAAAAACGATTTAGGTAAGATATTTTTTTGAATCGTAATTTTGAGAAAATTGCAGAAGTTATAAGAGCAAAACTTCTTATCGCTGGTTTATGTAAGAATGTTTACATAAGAAAGAATTTGTCACACTTCTAAAAGTGATTCAGTTTTTATACAAAAATCATTCATATTAAGAAAGGGATTCTTATTTATTTTAAATCGTGATAAACCATTTCATATAATAAAGAAAAAAAAATTGTTTGTTTGTTTGTAACCTGAAGGTTCTGAAACTGGTTCTTACCTGTTGGAAAGCTACACTCTTCCCGAGTAACATAGGCTATAATTTATCCCGGTACGGGCAGTAGTTGTCACGGAACGCGAGTGAAACCCTGGAAAACAGCTAGTTTTGTCAAAAAAGCTATTAATATTATATAAGTGGAAATACTTGTATTTTTCTGAGTGTATGTTATTTGAGTGTATGAATATTTATAATGAATAGATTCAAAAATTCTGAACCGATTTGAAAAATTCTTTCACTGTTGGGAAGCTACACTCTTCCCGAGTAACATAGGCTATATTTTATCCCGGTACGAGCAGCAGTTCCCACGAGACGCCGGCGAAAGCGTGATTTATTTATACTAAGTGTAATTCTAATTAAAACCTAAGTAAGTAAAATACACAAATCCAGTTTTTATCAGTTTACAAAAATGACCGTGAAAAAAAGTGGGTAAGTAACGATCTTGAATTTATAATGCATTTGATCTGGCATAAACAGTATAATTCCAATGATTTTTCCGGTTTTTATTTAATTATGCCAATATATGATGACACACATATTTACAAAACACGTGTCTCCCGTGGTTTCACTCGCGTCCCGTTGGTAAACTACTGCCTGTAATGAGATAAAACATAGCGTATGTTACTCGGTGTTAGTGTAGCGTCCCAATAGTGAAAGATTTTCATTTTCATTTTTTCAATGTAAAAAAGAGATTTTTTTTTTTGTTTGTTTGTGACCTGAAGGTTCCGAAACCGGTTTGAAAAATCCTTACCTGTTGGAAAGCCACTTTCTTCCCGAGCCTATGTTAAGGCTATATTTTATCCCGGTACGGGCAGTAGTTCTCTTGGACGCGGGTGAAACCGCGGGCGGAAACTAGTTTATAATGTTAGTAAGGATTATCTGATAATAACTAGAGGTTGAGAAGGTGAGATGTTAATTATAACATAGGTACATTAAACTTACATCTATTTATATTTAATCAAACATTTCGTTTATGAGTGATAATTAAATAGAAATATAAATATTTTACCGACTTTCAAAAGAAATAATGTCTTCATTTAACATTGCCTTTAGGGCCTTTACCCAACTATGTTGGCGTCGGCTTCTAGTCTAACCGGCAGCTGATTACCAGTGTTTTACAAGGAGCGACTGCCTATCTGACCTCCTCAACCCAGTTACCTGGGCAACCCGATACCCCTTGGATAGACTGGTGTCAGACTTATTGGCTTCTGACTACCCGTAACGACTGCCAAGGATGTTCAATGACAGCCGGGCTATAGTTTAACGTGCCATCCGAAACACAGCCATTGGTGTCTAAGAGATGCTTAGAAAGTACATACAAACTTAGAAAAACCCGGCCAAGTGCGAGTCGGACTCGCGTACAAAGGCTTCCATTATTTATAAAACGGACAAAAAAATCACGTTTGTTGTATGGGAGCCCCTCTCCCCCCCAAATATGTATTTAATTCTAGTTTTCAGTAGGTATTTGTTGTTATAGCGGCAACAGAAATACTTACATCATCTGTGAAAATTTCAGCTCTCTAACTATCACGGTTCATGAGATACAGCCTGGTGACAAACGGACGGACGGACAAGCGGACGGACGGACGGACAGAGCAAAAACAATAGGGTCATACCGTTTTACCCTTTGGGTACGGAACTCTAAAAAGAAATAATGTCATTTTACTATAGCCACGCAAAACCGCGGTTTAAATCTTGTATAACAATAGTTATTTGTTATACAAGAGTGCAAAGTTGCTTTTTAACCGCGGGCTCAATTTTTGATGACCGAGCAAGCGAAGGATTCTAAAATTTTAATTTAGGATTCTAAAATTTAGGATTAAAATTAATTTCTAAAATTTAATTTAGGATTCTAAAATTCTAGAATCCTGAGCGATAGCGAGGGAATCAAAAGAGCACAAGGTGAAAAATCTTTGCACTCGAGTGCAACACGTAACTTTTCATCCCACCTCATCGAGGAAATTTCTAAACTCAAAAAAAGAAAATGACACACACGTCACACATGGCAAATTAAAAAGATGTACCTACCTATTAAAATGTATTTATGCAAAAACTCAGTTTAAAAATGTAATGGGGTTTAAAATCGACCCTAAAACAATAATAAATAATAATTTCATCCCACTTCATCGAGGAAATGACTAAATGAAAAAAAAACAAAATGGCGCGCACATATGAGTATCAAATTAAAATGAAGTACCTATTAAAGTTCATTTATTTGTAAACTCAGTTTAAAAATGAAACGAGGTTAAAAATCGATGTAAAAATAATAATAAAAATTGTGTATTTATTACATTGTTATCGGCAGGTGCCATAGTTACCGTAGTTTCCCCATTCCTAGTCCACTAGCATCCCATCACAATAGCCCAAGTAGTTTTCATCCATAGTTAGCAATAGTTTAGCACAGAACCGGGGATTGTCCTTGGGTACATTTCTATAGTGTATACAGGGATAATCGTCGGTTTTGTGTCACCATTTCATTAAAGTTGTCTCAAAAGGGCTTCAGCGTGTTGGCTTTGGCCCCACGTTCGCCTCCCAAAAATCCGGGACTCTATAGTCCCGAGGTCTGGTAGAGACATACAATAAAAATTACTAAATTAATTGAATCATTATTTTAAGCAGTATTTTATTTGTTTAATATGTATTTGTTTGAAAAGTCTTATCAACATTGTCACAAATGGAGTATTGCACACGATGTTCTAAATTCAAATCACTTTGCCGCTCTAGAGAATAAAAACGGCTTTTGCGCTCAGATATCAAAGGGTAAAACTACTCTTTCCGAGATGGTGGGATGAAAAAGAAATTTCCTTTATTGTTTATAATTAACAATGACAGCGTAATCTCAAGAAAATCATTGTTTCTTTTCTGCATTGTCGGTTAAAAATAGAAATCCTTAAATACTTGACCCCGTTATTACAGTAAAATTAGATGGTCAATGATGGATTAGTAAATGTGTGTCGCGAATTCGACTCCCGTAGTGAGCAAATGTTTGTTACATGGACAACACGTATATACAGGGTGTGTCGTTCATAATCATATTAAATCCTATCGCTATATACTTTATAATATTTAACCACAGGAGTCATTTTTCGTTTTTATAATTTACAACATCATGTGTAAAGCAGAGATAAAGTTAAGAGTATCGAATGTTTTGACCAGTTGACAGCTGTCAGTTTTCAAGGAAGAATTTCCGTTGTTTGTAATGACTGACTACTACTATTATGGTGTTCTTATTCTCGCATATTTTTATTCTATTTACTTTGAAAAAATCTTTATTTTTATTTTTGTGTAAATTTTTTTTACAACATATGTATATTAACGTGTTTGATTTAATGTGATTAGGTACGAAACACCCGATATAAGAAAGCTGAAAAGTTCTTTAAACGCACTAGTCTCAGTGACTACTAAGTAAATGACCGATTGTTATAGACTATATATCCGGTTGCCCGAAGTAGTTCCCACGGTAAATGTGTGAGAGTGAGTCCGCTGGCGGAAGCTAATATAAATACTTACTTACTTCATTGATCGATATATCTGAACTAGCTTCTGCCAGCGGTTTCACCCGCATCCCGTGGGAACTACTTCCCGTACCGGGATAAAAAGTAGCCTATAGCCTTCCTCGATAAATGGGCTATCTAACACTGTAAGAAATTTTCAAATCCGACCAGTAGTTCCTGAGATTAGCGCGTTCAAACAAACAAACAAACAATTAAACTCTTCAGCTTTATAATATTAGTATAGATGTGCATCGTAGATAGGGCTGCCATTCGTCAGGGTTTCCCCGGATTTGTCCTCGTTTGGAGGCCGTCCGGGGGCCGTCCGGGCGGAGTTTCAAGAAGTGTCCGGGGAAAACCCGGACACTTTTCATGTAAGGAAGCACCTCATTGAATTTAAGTAGGTATATGTTAATAGTATATGGATTACAAATTAGGTATTATTTTGTTTACAAAAAATCGTACTCGTACGGGGAAAAAATGCGATTTACGCCAAATGTCCGGGTTTTTTAAATGTTTGTCCGGGTTTTTCGAAATTCGAGATGGCAGCCCTAATCGTAGAGCACGTTACAGTCGGTCCTGCTTGTGATCTCTCTCCGGTGGTGTCGGATTGTCGTCCCATCGCGCTATGAGAGTAAAGGAATATTGAGTGCACCTGTGTCTAAGCAAATGTGCGTGCACTAGTTATAATATGTCCTAGCAGTTGGTTAATCTCCTTATATGAGAACAGCCGCCGTAGCCGATAATCGGTTAGAAGGACATCACCATATCGGAACCAATTCAGCTGATTACCTGACGGTCCAGAAGGCTTTTCTCAGTTTGGGCTCATAAATTAATGTGAAGATGAATAAAATATTTGTAGTACGCACATTACAAAGATCGGGTATCTAGCTGGTATCAGACCGACTGAAAACTTTGATTGGAATCAAGATTTTCTTTATAAAACAATGCCAACTGCTAATAAACGTACCCGCACATTTTAAAGTTGACCCGATGTCAACTGTAAAATGTGCACCTACGTTTATTCATTAGGTAATTCATTTCTTTCATACTTGCGTGTTTTTTTCTGGACATCAACAGCAAAATTCCCTAACGTGAAAACCAAAAAACAATTTTCTTTTACAATATCCTCTTTACATAAGTAGGTAATTATCTTATGTATTTCTGTAACACCGCCCACAATAAGAAATATAGCTTCTATTTATATCAGGGATCTTACGACAAAAATATCTCAATCTTAGTACGGAGAGAAAAATATTTTTGTTATGAGGAAACGATAAATAATGCTACGATGGTAATGATTATCTCCGCTGTTTAATAATTAGTTATCTAAATGTGTGTATATTCTAGCTAGAGTAGGTACTTCTTCATATAAAGTTAAAGTTTCCTCGGAAAACCCACGGCTAAAACATGTTAAACCGCTTCAAAAAGCAGTATTATCTCAAAATGCTATATAACAGCTTAGCAAAAAATAATTATACACAGGTAAATTAACTTATACTTAACAAAGTTTTTTCGCTATCGTCTTGTAAATACATACTTACCGTTTTTGTGTCTCATCTATTACATACTTACATACTAATACAATAATGAGGAAACATTTTTTTGTTAGTTTGTACTTTAAAGCTCCGAAACTATTGAACCGATTTGAAAAGTTCTATCACTGTTGGAAAGCTACACTGTTCCCGAGTAACAAAGGCTATATTTTATCCCAGTGCGGGCAGTAGTTCCCACGGGACGAGGGTGAAACCGCGGGATACGGAAAAATTATGTTTTTTTTTTATTAAGTAGTTATTAACATAAATATACTGGTTTTTGTTACAAAAAGTTAAGTGCAAGGGCCAGAGAACATGTAATTTATATATTTCCTTATAGCTAAGTAACAGTTGCACGGGTCAATCGATCATAAGGTTAAGCAACGCTTGGTGCGGTCAGTCCGTGGATGGGTGACCATCTTGTCATGACGAGTTCCTCCATGTTTCGGAAGGCACGTTAAGTGGTGGGTCCCGGCAGTCATTTGAACATCTTTGGCAGTCGTTACGGGTAATCAGAAGCTAGAAATTTAGACAACCAGGGGCTCGATTCTGCTAAGTAAATAATGTCAAAATTGAATCGCAGTAGTAGTTTTAACCATATCGGGCATTCTGCTACTAATATAAGATCAATCGTATTCCAACGACATACGATTGGTTTGCGATTGGTCTGCCATTTTGGTGATCTTGGTCTATAGGTACGGTAGTTTGCTCTACAATCATATTACAATCGTAAATCATTTGCAGACAAAATGATTCATTATTAAATGACAGAAAAGGATAAAAACGTTTATTTCAAAGAAAAAATAAAGGAATGCCACATACGCTTCAATCGTAATTGAGTCGTGATTGGATCTCAGTCGGATGTGAATCGTATGTCGCTTAAGTAAAATTTGCAGAATCGTGTCCCAGTCTTACCAAGGATTATCGGGTTGCCATGAATCTGGGTTGAGGAAATCAGATCGGCAGTCGCTCCATGTGGCACACTGGTACTCAGCTGCATCCGATTAGACTGGAAGCCGACCCCAACATTTGAGTAAAGACTAAGCAATTGTTTTAAAACCAAGATATTCTTTTGTTTATCTTCAAAATATTTGTACTAATGTAATTCATTGTTTATGCGTCAAAGACATGCATTTACAAAATACCAGTAAAAACGATTGACAATTGTGTTTCCAAACATAATGGGGATTCTTTTCAAATATTATGAAATACAAGAATGTTCGCATACTCACTTACATTCATGGGTAAACATACTTACGTCATATTGTAGCAAACTTGGGAGAAAGACTCATTGTCATTTGTCTAGTTTTTTCCCAACTATGTTGGAGTCGGCTTACAGTCTAACCGGATGCAGCTGAGTACCAGTGCTTTACAAGGAGCGACTGCCTATCTGATCTCCTCAACCCAGTTACCCGGGCAATGCAATACCGATTGGTAACACTGGCTCTCAGACTTACTGGCTTCTGACTGACAATGTAATGGAATCTATGGTAACTTTGACCATCTTCCAACGATGATAGCGTCATGAAAATTGGCAGCCGTGTGTAGTTCTGATGACAATACAACATGGATCTGAGTGCTGATTCCGAGTTTTGTGTGCGTTCGCAACTCGATACGTAATTATAAGTCTATTAAAATAAAGAGTCGTATGCTACGTCACATGATTTAGATATCACATATTCATTCATTTTGCCGGTTAATAATGCTTACACTCGCAAAAGTGAGCTGGAGTGTTATACGACCAAGTACCGATGACAGACTTTATTAAATAAACAATTCTATGATAAGTGCTACGTGATTCAATGGTATGATAATCTTCGCATCGAAAAAATTAACTTGCAAAACTCGCACTAGGCACTCATAACTGATGATAGAGTCGAAAGATATGAACTGGAACTTCATTGTAGAACATCGTACCATAGCAGTGTCTGGACTTGTCAGAAAAGTCCTGTAAGTAATGAACGTTGACCATGATTAGTGTGCATTATAAAAGCGTATATTTTCGGGCAAGTACCAATGCAACTTTTCTAAGTTTGTATGTACTTTCTAAGTATAACTTAGACACCATTGACTGTGTTTCGGATGGCACGTTATACTGTAGGTCCCGGCTGTTATTGAACATCCTTGGCAGTCGTTACGGGTAGTCAGAAGCCAGTAAGTCTGATGCCAGTCTAACCAAGGGGTATCGGGCTTCCCGGGTAACTGGGTTGAGGAGGTCAGATAGGGCAGTCGCTTCTTGCAAAGCATTGGTACTCAGCTGAATCCGGTTAGACTGGAAGCCGACCCCAACATGGTTGGGAAAAAGGCTCGGAGGAAGAAGATAAAAGCATATATTTTAAGTTTTTTTTTTATTAACAGTTTTAAAAACATTAAAATCCATACTTTTAATTAGAAAACCTGTAAAACTTACTCAAACCATGAACACAAACAAATGAAAAGCCGACAATTTGAGTGCATTAACGCATCAGCCGACAGATTATATGTACGAAGGTCATACGGCCCCATTTTATAATAATTCAACCAGAAATAGTAGACCCTTAATTCTGCTCTATATTTAACCTACTTTGTCTTCTGAAAACAGTAAAAAAAATAGGTCCTTGTTGAAGTCCATCTTTCAAGATAGGTATGTATTTTTGGGTTTTATTTTTGTACAAAATTTTATTTTTCAAAAGGGTAGTATGGTTCAAAGCTTTTTCCATTATGTTTTTTTTCTATGCAACCTTGGGTCAGATACATAGATAGATAGGCCAGCACTAATGTGGGGCTGCGGAAGAATTTGGAATCCTGCGGCCCCGCGCCTACGTGCAAATGGTAGTCGGTAAGAGTCCGGCACACCCCTCCGCCTCTCCCCAGGCGGAGAAAGTCTATGAGGATTTCCCCAAAAAAAAAGATACATAGATAGATAGGTTGGGGTTTTAAATACCCCAACATAGTTGGGAAAAGGCTCGGGAGTTAATGACCCTTGGGTCAGATAAATAATTGGTGGTGTTACACCCGCCGTGCCTGGGAGGGCACGTGTCGCCGGCGTCCCCGAATGCTACTCAGTAGCAGTCGTTACAATTCCACGTCAGAGGCCGTCAGGCGGATTTGAGGAAACTCTGACACTCGGGCTTGTTAGGTGATTAAACCTGCAGCTCACTCGATAAGAAGACGTAGATGTACTTAATGATAGTAAATGCACGTTTCTTATTACTGAATTGAGTACCGCTTTTTTTAATCGGTTAAGTTTAACCGCCATCTCAGTTACAACCTTTTTATCGTTCCACTGCTGGGCACAGGCCTCTCTCATACAGAGAAGCATTAAGTATAACCTCCCTACAAACATACATTTGTCTATACCTTCTAAAACATATGTAATAGTAAAACCGGCCGTTAAACCAGGGTTCAACTTAAACTGGATTATAAAGCCGATCAGTCACGCAAGCCTAGCGGTTAAATTGTTTCTAACATACGTGAGAATAGTAGTTCTATTGTGAACATAACTTGCTCTGTAAATTCTTTGGGGTAAGCAGACATCATACTAATCTATACTAATATTATAAAGCTGAAGAGTTTGTTTGTTTGTTTGTTTGAACGCGCAGGAACTACTGTTCCGATTTGAAAATTTCTTTCAGTGTTAGATAGCCCATTTATCGAGGAAGGCTATAGGCTACTTTTTATCCCGGTACGGGAAGTAGTTCCCACGGGATGCGAGTGAAACCGCTGGCAGAAGCTAGTATCATATAATGTAGGTACTGTGTTTCGGAAGACACGATAAACTGTAGGTCTCAGCTGTCATTTGAACATCTTTGGCAGTCGTTACGGGTAGTCAGAAGCCAGTAAGTCTGACAACCAGGCTTACCTAGGGGTATTGGGTTGTCCGGGTAACCGGGTTGAGGAGGCTAGATAGGCAGTCTCTCCTTGTATACACTCAGCTGCATCCGATAACACTGGAAGCCGACCCCAACATATGTAGTTGGGAAAAGGCAACGCATATGATGATGGTACAGACCTCTAAAAACAATACTTTTTTTGTTGAAAATCATCAAATGACCCCCTCCCGCTGTGGGTTAGCAGAGTGAGGGAGTGCCACACTCTTACTAACTAAATAAAACCCACCATGTTCCTTCTTAAGCCCTTTATGTACCAGCGCCGCGGGAACTCGCGCGAACAATCCCGCAGCCCCGGCAGAAAAACATAAGACGACCACTGGCTGTCACACAAATCAATCACCTAACAGACAAATGTTGAATATAGGTAGGTATAAACAATAGCACTCTTTATTACGTACAGATGTTTTTTGTTAACCAAAATAGAAGCAGTTTTGTCTAACGAAGTTTGTTTTTTGAAATTAGAGGCGAACTACGTAGTAACTATCGTTTTGGAATCGGAAACAAAATTGTTTTTTGGTCAAACTATTGTAGAAAGTTCATCATCTGCCGAGCCTTTTCCCAACTATGTTGGAGTCGGCTTCCAGTCTAACCGGATGCAGCTGAAGACCAGTGTTTTAGAAGCACAATCATACTTTAAAATAACAAATATCTTATATTGTATCCTAAATATGAGAGTAGCTGTGACCCTCTGTCCGGTATTGAAGTTAGACCGACTGAAGCGATTTAAGTAAATGCAATCTGGTATCTAAACAGGGCCTAAAATAGCTGAAAATAGTCTATTTACATACATTTTATCTAAACCGGGACGCGATATAATAATTATAATATTATTGTAATCGACGGCTCGTTAACAACTAAAGTTTATACCTATATATAACCCATATCATAAAATAATTATTTTCCTGTTCAGAGAACCCACACACTGAAAACTTTAAGTCGGCCGATAATTTGTAGGAATGGAAGTAAGCATATAGCAACAATCAGGTACCTACCTGATGATGTCCTCCTAGCCGATTATCGGCTACGGCGGCTGTTCTCATGTAAGGAGATCAGCGAGGTTAACCAACTGCGCAGGACATATTATAGTGCACAAGCATTTGCTTGGACACAGGTGCACTCACTACCTATTCCTTCACTCTCATAGCGCGATGGGACGGCAATCCGACACGACCGGAGAGAGATCTGAGTGCTGATTCCGAGTTTTGTGTGCGTTCGCAATTCGATACGTAAATAAAAGTCCATTGAAATAAAGAGTCGTATGCTACGTCACATGATTTAGATATTACATGTTCATTTATTTTGCCGGTTAATAATGCTTACACTCGCAAAAGTGAGCTATATATATATATATATACGACCAAGTATCGACGACAGACTTTATTAAATAAACAATCCTATGATAAGTGCTACGTGATTCAATGGTATGATAATCTTCGCATCGAAAAAATTAACTTGCAAAACTCGCACTACGCACTCAGGCGCAGGACCGACATTTACGTGCTCACCTACTTATTTGGTCGGTATCAGACCGACTAAATTGAACAAATAAATATCGTGATTGAACAAATAAATATCGTGACACCTTCACACACGGTCGGTTAGCCCCATGGTAAGCTATTTATTAGATTGTGTCTTGTGTTATGGGTTTCTTAAATTTCGCCAAACCCGAACAAAGAATCAAAAAACCCGGACATTTGGCGCAAATAGCATTTTTTCGAAAATAATATGCGAAAAAACAAGATCCCATTTTCATATTATTTTTTCATTTGACCGAAAAATAGGTAGGTACTGTACATGAAAAGTGTCCGGGTTTTCCCCGGACTCGGACACTTTTCTTCAAACCCCAAACTTGGACAAATCCGGGGAAACCCGGACCATGGATGGCAACCCTAGTTACGGGTGTAAACACAACTGATAAACTAAATAAACTTTACATATATAGGTTTATATTATATATACATATTATAACACCCAGACCACGGCCAATAAGGATGCTCATCACACAAATATTGACCGTACCGTACTTGTGTTTCGGGTTATATTGGATGTGTTGTACCTAATCACATTAAATCCTATCACATACCTATATGATATTCTATGGCGAATTGTAAAAAAATAAACCTAATCCATTCAGTGGCTTAGCCACAGGAGTCATTTTTCGTTTTCATAATTTACCTACAATGTGTAAAGCTGAGATAAAGTTAGGAGTATCAAATGTTTTGACCAGTTGACAGCTGTCAGTTTTCAAGGCAGAATTTCCGTCGTTTTAATGGCTGACTCTTATTTATAGTGTTCTAATTCTCGCACATTTTTATTCTATTTACTATATTTAAAAAAAAAAAAAAACATTTTTTTTATTTTCGCGTATTTTATTTTTTTCTTTGCTAATCGACATATATTAACCAATATATTAACGTATATATATAGTTTAATATGATTAGGTATGACACACCCGAGACTTTTAACTAATAATAAAAATGTATACGTGTACCTAGACGACTTTTTTAGAAAAGATCTTAAAATTCTATTATCTTGAAACGGGTTAACTTTTGCCCAGTGTATCCCATGGTCAAATTTGTCCGTATTGACCTAAACTATCACCTCATGAAAGGATGCGGACTACTTACAAGTAACCCTGTATAAAGAAACGATGGATGGATTGTGTGAAAGGAAAACGTCCTGCGTCGTGTTTGTTTGCAAAAAGATTTGGATGTACAATTTTGGTGGAATCCATAAGAAAAATGCTATAAAAACTCTTGGCCGAAGACCACGAGATAATCTTATGTAAGCAAAGTCATTGACTTCAAACACGTAGTTATTTACCCAACAAATAAAATATTGGTAATCGTGAAAACTCTGTTTGCAATACAAAAGAATTATTTGGCACGTTTCATTTCCTACTCTAGTATTTGTATGAAAACGTTCAGAAGGCACAATACTAACTAGGTCCTTTGAACTGGCTTTCATTTGAACTTAATTTTCAGTCGTCACGGCTAGTCAGAAGCCAGAAAGTCTGAAAACCAATCTTACCAAGGGGTATCGGGTTGTCCGGGTAACAGGTTTGAGGAGGTCAGATAGGCAGTCGCTCCTTGTAAAGCACTGGGGCCCGATTCTCCTAAGTTAATAATGTCAAAATCGAATCGCAATATGATCGTAATAGCAGTTTTTACCATATCGGGCATTCTGCTACTAATAAAAGACCAATCGTATTCGATTGACATTTGATTGGTGTGCGACTGGTCTGCTATTTTGGTGATTTTGGTCTATACGGTAGTTTGCTGTACAATCATTTTGCAATCGTAAATCATTTGCAGACAAACTGATTCATTATTGAATGATAGAAAAGGATAAAAACGTTTATTTCAAAGAAAAAATAGGGGAATGCCACATACGCTTCAATCGTAATCGATTTGGGATTGGATCTCAGTCGAATCGAGTCGAACGTGAATCGTATATCGCTTAAGTAAAATTAGGAGAATCGGGCCCCTGGTCATCAGTTACACTGGAAGCCGACCCCAACACAGTTAAGAAAAGGCTTGGGAAATGATGAGTATAGATACCTAAGCTATAATGCTGCCAAAATTTTAATAAAATCCATTGGTCATACCAATTTTCACGTTTACTACAATTAAAGATTATGTATTACGTAAATATCTACTTAAACCACATTAACTTGCTTTCCGTGTCTCGTCATGTAATTTGTATGAGAAATTGCCGTGACATCTTTATACTCATACATATTAAATGCATACCGCAAAATGATTTATTCAATACTAGTAATCTTTTTAGTTATATGCTACGGAAAAGTGGTCAAGTTCGAGCTGGCTTATGTGGTATATGGTTTCGTCTTTTGACAGTAAAATATCTGTACTTAGGTACCTACTACATAATAGGTATTAGAAAGCTGAAGAGGTTGGTAGGACGCGCTCATCTTAGGAACTACTTTTTTTTTTTTTCCGCCGTCTAAAATCATCAAATTTTTATTTTATTTTTTATTTTATTTATTAAGGCAAACCAACAACATATTCACAAAAACAAGTATAGTTACAAAATTTCTTGCGTAAGTGTTTACAGTGTGAATATGTCACTTACAGGAATGCACACCATTTACAATAAGTTACAGAGTTATACTTATTTATACTGCAGTCAAAACTATGGGAAAAAAACAATCGGTATAAGTTAAATAATTAATACAATACAAATCTATACATATAATAAATCTGTAAAAAAACTGTGTCTGTACATTGAATATATTAAAAAAATAATAATTAGGTGGGGTTTAGAAACAGTAATGGAGCACAAATCCAAAAAAAAAATTCTGTCTGTATGTCTGTATGTCTGTATGTCTGTTTGTTTGTACACGCTAATCTTCCGAACTACTGAACGGATTTCAATGATTTTTTCTTTGTTGTATCAGTATTAAGCCTGGTCAACATATAGGCTATAATTTATCTTCGAAACTTGAAGACCTGATGCAGAACTCCAACAGACCAACAAAACTATAAGAGATACAAAAATGATGCCATGGCAAAAATTGTTTCATGTGATGAGCATTTTCAGCTGAGATAATAAATTTTAAGATCTGAACACCTGATGTGGAACCCCAAGAGCCCAGCTTCTCTGTACCATATACAGGTATGACGTTTTAGCAAAAGTTGTTCAATTTGATAAGCACTTTCTATTGACTTATACAAATTGAAGATCTAAACCACCTGATGTGGAACTCCGGGGGCCCAGCTAGACTATAGCATATAGATGTATGACGTTTTAGCAAAAGTTGTTCAATCTGATAAGTACTCTCTGTTGACTTATAAAAATTAAAGATGTAAAACACCTGATGTGGAGCTTCAAGAGCAATACTACACTTGAAATGTATAGAAATGAATGTTATGAAATAGGTATGGTGAATCAAAAAAAGTAATTAGTCCGTCTTTTAGATAGCCCTAAAATAATGGACACGTATTTTTCATTTCTCTCTCTCTCACAAACAAATAATAACGAAGATACAACAACGCTTGAATTTCGTGTTAAGTCACTGCTTAGTGCTACCTAGACGTGGCGTCACGAGCCCCCACTCTCCGACTTTGTTGCGTTATATCTCATTATTAGTTTGTATGTCTCTTCCAGACCTCGGGACTACAGAATTCCGAATTTTTGGGAGGCAAACGTGGTGCCAAAGCCAACACGCTGAATACGCCCTTTTGAGACAACTTTAATGAAATGGTGACACAAAACCGACGATTATTCCTTTATACACTATACCTAGAAATGAACCCAAGGACAATCCCCGGTGGACGTCGTTAAAAAAAAGACAATCTCCGGTTCTGTGCTAAACTATTGCTAACTATAAAGGAAAACTACTTGGGCTATTGTGATGGGATGTTAGTGGATGCCAATGTATTAGGTACATGTAAAAATGGCAGATGGAGATTCGCCACCTCACTTACTGGGCCCCCGGGAACCAGTCACTGAATAGCAACAAGAGGGCAACAGGGACATGAGCGGCTGAAGGGTGAGGATACCTCGGCGGACTTTAAACGCAGAATACGCGCTCCCTGTGCTTACCATGAGGCACCTACCCTCCGAGCAGGGCTACTAATCCTGCTCTAGCGACTCCACTCTGGACGGCCAAGCCAAGCCAGAGGCGTGAGACCTACCCCCGTCATGGTTCACTCCGACCGGCCGGAGATGGGGGACAGTATACTCTCCCTGGAGAACTCAGTATATATAGCCCCGCGGGGTCGTTACTCCCCGTCATCAGCCTCAGATGTCCTGCGGTGCCTATATCTCATCATTATTGTCGTTATTATCTCAAGAGCCTTTGTCCCAATTATGTTAGGGTCGACTTCCAGTCACGATGCAACTGAGTACCAGTGTTTTACAAGGAGCGACTGCCTATCTGACCTCCACAACCCGGTTACCCGCTCAACCCAACACCCCTTGGTAAGACATACTGGCTTCTGACTACCCATAACGACTGCCAAGAATGTTCAATGACAGCCGGAACCTACAGTTTAACATCCCCTCCAAATAACGGTCATTGGTATCCAAAATATACGTAGAAAGTACATACGAACTTAGAAAAGTTGCATTGGCAGGCACTTGCCAGACCTGGAATCAAAGACGCATGCTCATACTTGAGAGATTGGTTCTCTACCCACTAAACCACCACGATTTCAACTAAGTCACCAAGACTTTGTCATCTATTTAATGTTTTTTTACGTAATAATACGTGTAATAAAATTTTGCCACACACAACTTAAATGCGGACTAATTAGAATCACTACTTTTATCCCTATGGTCACGTCTATTGCGGTTCAGTTCTCAGCGTTTTGTTTAGTCTGCTGTGCTTTTGCCGTTAAAGTACAAATATATGGAACGTTTCTAATGGTTATGCGTACCTATTCCGTTGTTTTCAAGTCAACGGGCCCTTAAAATTCAATATCAGACTATTCAGATCTTTGATTTTGCTGACCCCGCGGCGTAGTCGCTGGCATAAGGGACAGGATCCGCGTACGAAGTCGCGGGCAGAAGAAGAATAAATTACATTAGAGATAATTAATGATATGAGTAGTCATACTTTTTGAATGTCAATAATAATAGAAAGTTATATATCACAGAAGTCATAATATAATAAGATTGGTCAAATTAATTTCGAGGCAGCCGCTTACAAAGTTAAGTTTAACGTTAGGATTTTTGATTTAAATTGTGTAATAGTGTCAAAGAATAGAATATGTCGATATCGTTGTTCTCTGCGCCTACTTTATTATATAGGGACATCATTCTATTAAGTGGTGCATGCTGACCCAGGTTTGTGCGACTAGATTTCACAGCAAACGTTCTGGTGGTTCGCGCCTGGCGATGTCGACGTCTAGGAACGTCCACATTTACTTTCAAGAGAAGGTCGGGAGTGGACAAAACGCCATTTACGATTTTGTATAGAGTAGAGAGATCGTGAAATATTCTCCGATTTATAAGTGGATCTAATTTAAAGTAACGCAGACGTTGCGTGTAACCAGCTCTAAATGGACACTGTTTATCTTTGAACCTTAGAAATCGCGTAAATGTTTTTTGAATTCTCTCTATACGGTCAATGTGCACAGCATAAGTAGGGTTCCAGGCTGGAGAAGCGTATTCCAAGACACTGCGCACTAACGTGTTATAGAGTATTTTTAATGAACATGTGCTCTTGAATTCTTTACCGATTCTTTTGATAAAGCCGACCATTTTCGTTGCCTTTTTTATAATATTATTGATGTGCGTGGTAAATGAAAGGTTACTGCTGAGTGTAACACCTAGGTCTCGTATTTCGTTGACCTGTTGAAGAGGAGTTCCGTTAAGAGTGTACATTGATGTTGTTTTGTGTTTCTTTCGCGTAAATGTTATATGGAAACATTTATTGGCATTCAAAAGCATCCCGTTTAACGCGCACCAAGTCTGTATCGAATTAAAATCTGCCTGTAGTAGGGCAATGTCAGTCTGGGAGTTTATGTCTCGATAGATTTTCAGATCATCCGCGAACAACGAAAAATGGCTGTGCTTAATATAATGTACTATGTCATTGATAAAGATGACGAAAAGAATAGGCCCGATATGAGATCCCTGCGGCACACCAGAGGTCGCTGTATATTCTGTAGATCGATACCCATTCACTACCACACTTTGCAATCTTCCGCATAAGTAAGACCTAAACCATTTCAGAAGTGGCCCATGTATACCGATAGCCTCCAGCTTCGTCAATAAGATTTCGTGGTTTACTTTATCGAAGGCACAGCTGAAGTCGGTGTAAATGGCGTCAACCTGACGTCCAGCGTCTACACTTCTGGAGATTTCATCAACATACGATACCAAGTTCGTGACAGTGGATTTGTTGCTGCAGAAACCGTGTTGCTGGAAAATTAGTTGTGATTTCACGTGCGATGTTAATATAGGACAGATCATTGACTCAAACAGTTTGGAGAATGTTGATAATATCGAAATAGGGCGATAGTTTTTAGGATCGGCACAGTCACCTTTTTTAAATATTGGAACCACGTTTGCTTTTTTCCATTCACTGGGAAATGTGCACGTTTCGAGGGATTTGTTGAAAATTAGGGTTAAAGGATAAGCTAAGTTTTTGGCACATTTTTTTATAAACAGGGGTGGGAGCTCGTCTGGTCCCGCACCTTTAGTTACATCGAGCTTTTTTAGCGATTTAAGAACTTCTTTCTCAGTAAAGGCTACTCTGCTAAGTGTGTGTATGGAACATTTTACGAGTAAGTCAGTTGTTGCTGCTGTTGGGGTGCTAGCAGACGTGGAGAAACTTGAGGAGAATTGAGTAGCAAACAGTGAGCATATTTCATCGCCTGTTGTAGCTACTAAGTCGTTTAATTTCATTTCTGAGGGTATAGAGTTAGGCTGTGATTTCTTAATCTTTACAAATGACCAGAATGCCTTTGGGTTTGCTCTAATGTTTTTTTCCACAGTATTAACATATTCTCGATAGCATTTCTTTATAGCCGATCGCGCTCTGTCGTCAAGTATTCTATACTCAATTTTATCGCGTGGGTTACTGTATTTTTTTAGACGTTGCCTTAACTTTTCCTTCTCCTTCAGGATTTGAATCAATGATTTAGAGTACCATGGCGGAAAACGATTATTGACGCGTTTCAGCTTGGGGATATTTTTGAGTATTATTGACTTTATGTTTTCGTAGAGAGTTTTTATCATTGAGTCGACATTTAGACATGGTTCAAAAAGTCCCTTCCAATCGATCTCATTTAGTTCGTTATTGACAAGTTTGTAGTCGGCAGCCTTAAAATTAAATGACAGTGTTTTCTTAGGTTTTAAAGTTACAAATGCTCTGATCTTAAAATTAATTTCTAAAGGGGGGTGGTGACAATCTATTTTACTTATAGGAGAGACAGGCTTTTTAACAGTAACATTTAATATGTTTGAGAAAACTAGATCTAAGGTTCTGTTGTTACTATTTTGTATAATATTATACTGATACAGATTATTTAGAGACATGAAATCGACAATAGAATATCCCAACAAGTTATTGTAGTTCGATGGAATTGCCGACGTACCGTTATTGTTGCAGTTATCCTGCTTCCATTCGATAAAACCAAGATTAAAATCACCTATAATTATTATATCTTCATCGACGGTTTCATTCACACTAGTTATTGAGCTCAAGAACTCGTCAAGATGCTGTTGCGTTATCGGTGGGGGCAGATATACAGCACAAATGTTTACTTTCTTTCCCTCATTTAGTTTAACGCTCACCCAAAGATCTTCAGAGTTTGTTTCCCATTGGCACGCTCGGACGGAATCATATGCCTTAGATACTGCAATGAGAACTCCTCCTCCTCCCTTGCCAGCGAGTGCACTAGAGGCCCTGTCTCTTCTATAGACAATATACTGCGAGTTAAATAGTTCGCCATCGCCTATATGGTCGTTCAGCCAGGTCTCTGTTAGCACGATGAGGTCATATTGGTTGATATTTACTGCCAAGTTTATGTCACTTAACTTTGTTCGCATCCCTCGGACGTTTTGGTAGTAGACATTGAATTTGAAGTATCAACTCACGGGTTTAAACTCGGTCCAACTTACAACATGTTAACGCTTTGTAGGCTTTTAATATGAATAGCGCGTGCACCGTCATCTTTGCGCACTAGTACGCGTCCATCGCGGACCCAAACGTATTTGTAACCTTTTTCTCGGGCGACTTTTCTGACTTGTGCATGTATAGATTTATTGAGGGGAGACAAATGTTCGGAGACGAAGACAGGCGACTTGGTACCAGCGTAGCCCAGATGTCTGGTGTTTAGTTTATCAGCGCTGTTGGTACGGTTGAACTTAGTTACTGAGGCGAGCACTTCGTCACGTTTCCTGGTGTTTTTTAATTTTACGATTACTGAGCGAGGGCGGCTGCTCCCTGAATCAAGTTTCTTGACCCGAGTTACTGAGGAAATATCGTCAGCTTGTATGTTGCAAGTTATAGTTTTTCCTAGTTGTATTACAGTTGTGATTAGGTTTTCAGCTTGGTTTTCAGGGATTCCGTTTAATTCTATGTTATCCTGGCGCGATTGCTGTTCTATAATGTTGAGCCTCACGGACAGATCAGTGACATTTGTTTTTAGATCCTCATTCTCTTTCTGCAATTGGGTAACAAGGTCTTTATTTTTGGACAGTTCCATTTTCATATCGTCGAAGTCATTGCTCATGAACTGAATCGAGTCCTTCAGATCGTGGACTAAGTTAGTCAATTCCAACATCTGAGTTTCGAAATAAAGTTTCAGCGAGGATTGTATTTGGTTAGTTACCACAGATTCTATGTCCTCTCGAAGTTTTGATAACAAGTCGATTAAATAAGGTTGCGTTATCGAGGTAAGATCGGTTAAATTATCTAAAATTTCAACTTGTTTTTTGTAGCTATCGGATGATTCACTAAGCCGTGGTCGCTTAGGGCACCTAACAGAAACATTCTCGTCGTCACCAATGCTAATATTGCTATTTTCCTCTGAAGTAGATGATGTTAAGTCAGGCTCCGCTGATTTGGGCATGGAGTTTTGCTTAACATTCGTTGGGGGCGAACGTTGCACGCGGGGCATCGTATTTAAGTGTTTACTAAATAATGCTCTAAATGGCACGTCCACCTGATAAGCCGGAACTATATTATGTAGATGCGAATTCGTGCTTTATTCCTTGACGTTTAACTCGTACAATAGTATGCGTCGACTGCTCAGGCGTCGGCGGTATGAAGAGCGGGCGCGCGGGAGGTATCGAGCGCTCCGCGGGTTGTCGTAGGTCCGGGTTCGTAGTTATTTGCAGAAATTTTTGGAATAGTTAAAAACTAAATTACCTATTATTATGCACCCAGGGGTTGTATAGGCGTCCAATTTTCGATTTTCAATAGTTCACTTCACCAGTAATGTAGTAGTAACACTTTTAAGTACAAATAATCACTATTTACAACGTTTACGAATTAAGTTTACGGAGCAAAGAAAAAACGATCTTTCTCGTTTGAGTGTCGGTAGTCAAATGATTCCTCCCGCTGTGGGTTAGCAGCGGTGAGGGAGTGTCAGACTCTTACTGACTAAAAACCGTCGTGTTCCGTCATAGGCCTTTTATGTACCAGGGCCGCGGTATCTCTTTCGAACAACCCGCAGCCCCGGCAGGCCTTGGCCCTGCTGGGCCCCGCTGGGGTTGCTGACAACTCTTTGAGGAGCGCGTGGAACAACGCGCGCCGTCGACACGGGTCTGTCGTCTAAAAAGACAGAGGGACGATGAGCCACCCGAACTCACCGCACACAGACCCACGCCTACGGTGGCCGGAAGTCATCTCGCCAGCGCCCGTAGTGTCTACCTGGTCCAGCGCGGCGGCCGGGATGAGAGGTGCGAACTCTCTGGCGTTCCGCCTCCTCCTTCTCGAGCATGACCGCTTCGCAGAAGGAGGCGACGGCATCCCATTCCCTCTCGCCCCGGACCATGGCCTGAACCAGGGCCGGACGCGAGAGGTCGCCGCCGCCCAAAGCCTCGACGAGGACCCGGCGGTGCCCTTCCCATGCGGGGCACACCTGGACTGTGTGGTCCACCGTGTCCTCGGGGCTGATCTTAGGAACTACTGCAGCGTGATTCTATAAGACTTCACTCTAAACTTCGTATCTGAATCCGCCGTGAGTTACTAGGTACACTAGCGCTACTCTTGCGAGCGTGTTTGCAAGTTGAACTAAATTAAACTCGAGATTTTGACAGATAAAGTATGAGATGACTTTTAGAACGTTTTGAACCGAATGCAAAGTGAGAGTGAATAGCGAAGTGAAATGCGAGTTGTTGTCTGAATTTTATAGAATCGACGTACTGGACGTGGTTGAAAATTATTTCAGTGTTAGATAAGTAACACATTTATCGAGGAAGGTACTTTTATCCACATGAGCGGATAATTATATGAAGAAGTTTTTGGATAGGTAGGTAATACTGTGAATTGATTATTTCGCCTCTATAGTAACGAACGAAATCACAACATTATTTCCATTTGTTAAAACGTTCATTCATTCATAAAAAACTAGCTTCTGCCAGCGGTTTCATCCGCATCCCGTGGGAACCTCGGCACGGACCCGGATAAAAAGTAGCCTATAGCCTTCCTCGATAAATGGGCTATCTAACACTGAAAGAATTTTTCAAATCGGACCAGTAGTTCCTGAGATTAGCGCGTTCAAACAAACAAACTCTTTAGCTTTATAATATTAAGTATACTTAGATAACCAACTTATGTTTCGTTTCAGCAGTTTAAGCCGTAAAAAAGCAGATTAATTACCTATTATTTACTTGTATTTGTTATGTATCCCTGAACATATAATTTACACAATTACCAAGCTAAGATAAGTCGTGGTGGCCTAGTGGGTAAAGGACCAACCTCTCAAGTATGAGGGCGCGGGTTCGATCCCAGGTCAGGCAAGTACCAATGCAACTTTTCTAAGTTTGTATGTACTTTCTAAGTATATCTTAGACACCATTGACTGTGTTTCGGATGGCACGTTTAACTGTAGGTCCCGGCTGTCATTGAACATCCTTGACAGTCGTTACGGGTAGTCAGAAGCCAGTAAGTCTGACACCAGTCTAACCAAGGGGTATCGGGTTGCCCGGGGAACTGGGTTGAGGAGGTCAGATAGGCAGTCGCTTCTTGTAAAGCACTGGCACTCAGCTGAATCCGGTTAGACTGAAAGCCGACCCCAACAGGATTGGGAAAAAGGCTCGGAGGATGAATTACCAAGCTAGGTAAAACTATAGATTAATCATATTTTATATTTGTTTAGAATTTATACTTATTAATTTAATAAACAACTCTAAAATTGCTGTTATTACGTACACTGTAATGGATTCTAAATGACAATATTTGATACTCGATATAATATTCATAACTTTAGTCCGACGCCTGCATAGAAACGTCCTTTCTAGTCGATCCTTGAAATATTCATAATCTTTCGCCAATCTTCCAATATTGCGAGTTTATTATGAAGAAATTCCCAATTCAAGCAATTTCTCGTGCATTTAAGAAATGCTCGCACGCAATTGTTATGAATTGATAGACTGGTGGAATGTCTTAAAATTACTGACTGACAGACACTACCTGACTGATTTTCAGTTAGATATATATTTTACTTTTTCTACCTCTTTTTTCTTCCCCGTTCCCAAGTTATTTTTTTTTTTTTTTTGAAATTAATACATTGAGGAGAAACGGACATTACTGGTATGTCAGCGCCTCTCTGCTGAATGATTTTGGGTTACAAAACCCGCAAGTTGTGGTAGGCTCAATATGTTTAAATCTAAACGTTTAAAAAGATGGTAATGATGGTGATGTCCCCCTAGCCGGTTGTCGGCCACGGCGGCTGTTCTCTCTAAAAAGATCAGCCAGCTGCGCAGGACATATACTTAATAGTGCACAAGCATTTTCTTGAACACAGGTGCACTCACTATTCCTTCACTCTCTGCGCGCGATGGGACGACAATCCGACACCACCGCAGAGAGATCACAAGCAGGACCGATATTAACGTGCTCTCTGATGCACGGGATCAAATAGAATATTAACTAAATATGTAATATCCAAGTCGCGTGTAGTTGTATGTTTCTATGCAGTTTGTAATTAATACAAACGTGACATATGTCCAGCTTGTTATCACAAATAGATAAATTCTTAGCAATATTGTAAATGCAATAGTAACTATGTTTAATGACTTCTGGCCTCCATATATTATGTGGTTTAAGAGATGTTCCACCCGCTTCCCGAGGGAACTCTTTCCCGTAACCGAACAAAATACAAGCTGTTGATTTGCATCCGTGCCATATTCAAGGACGTAATTATGCTAATGATTCTCGATCTAAATCAACAAAAAATTGGTACGTAATTTTTTTTTTCGGATTTCCGTCAATGTCATCTAGCCGTATTTAAACTTGGCGCGTGTGTTACTGGCCTCAAAACCCTGCTGCGCCCTCACACAAACGCAAACACAAAGCGTACGCAACGATCATTCACAATTTTCATTCATAAAATTGGATTACTTCTGAAATACTACAACATTAGAATGACAAAAAAACCAGTGCATATTAGCTATTTCCCGTCTACTGTAATTCCAATCGATTATTTACGTATTTTATGTCCTCCTCCTGAAATATGGCACAAATGCAAATCAACACCTTGTATAGCATATATAACTGTGGGATAGTGGAGCTTCCCGACAGTGAAAACATTTTTCAAATCGGTTCAGAAGCTTCGGGCCAGTTAAGGGTAAAAATAAAATACTTGCTGGCTTCTGACTACCCGTAACGACTGCCAAAGATGTTTACATTACACCCACCAATTTATCGTGCCCAACGAAACACGGTCATTGGTGTCCAAGATAAACTTAGAAAGTACATACAAACTTAGACAAGTTGTTCATACTTAGGTACCTGCCTGACCTAGAATCGAAACCACACTCAAACTTGAAAATTTGGTTCTTCCGAGGCTGCGGGATTGTTCGCGCGAGTTACCGCGGCCGTGGTACATAAAGGGCTTAAGAAGAAACATGATGGGTTTTAGTCAATAACCACCTTTTTATAAAACGTAGTTTTACGAGGTACCCGCTCTAGTAATAGGTTTAGTCCACAAACTTTGTTCGGGAAGGTGGTTTAAATGTAGTACAAAAGCTGGTAATTTTTTAATATAGTTATCGGCAGGAATCTTGAGCCTTGACCTTCATTT
Source organism: Helicoverpa assulta (assembly GCA_963856015.1). Lineage (NCBI taxonomy): Eukaryota > Metazoa > Arthropoda > Insecta > Lepidoptera > Noctuidae > Helicoverpa > Helicoverpa assulta. Next base: position 2,123,759 of record CAWLCW010000003.1, read on the forward strand.
GCGCAGAAGTGATTTATTACCAAAGAACCCCGAAAAAATCCCGAGTGACGGCTATGACGCGATGCACTGCGGGCCAATCACCGCTTTAGCCCGCCCCCGCGCCTCACTTCATACCACAAAAGGGACCCAATAAATTACTTCTGCGCAGGTGAAGGTCAGAGCTCAAGATTCGTGCCGATGATTATACCACGTTTTATAATAAGATGGTAAGAGTCTGACACTCCCTCATACTGCACCCACAGCGGGAGGCGTCATTTGAAGATTTCCCATAAAAAAAAGGTTGCTTCTTTACCCACGACTTTCTAAATAAATGGTTAAATATAAAAATATTCTTTACAAAGAATTCTGCCTACCCCTGACCGACTAATACGAAAGCAAATAAAAAGACACGCGGTCGGTCACACGACCACTAAACTATGAATTATTGAAACTGTATCGATCGGTTGTAACCTTTACTGGGAGTTAAACGGTTGGTAGATAGCCCTATGTCAAATGAGTGACGATCGGTTTTATTTCACCGACTTTATAAAAAGCTGTTTTTTCGGAGTTTGACCGACTTCAGTAAAACGAGGTTTTTAGTTTGATCTGTGTGTGTATGTTTATGCGTGGTTATGTAGTGTTTAGTTAGTTGAATCGATTTTGATGAGGTTTTCAGCATAGTATTTGTTTGTCAAGCTTAGGAAAAGTGTTATTACTAGGTAGTAAGCCAAGCTTGACAAAGTAGTTTAAAGTAGAAAAAAACATATTTAAAAAACTTCAAAAAGTACTGAATAATATATGAAACTAGCTTCTGCCAGCGGTTTCACCCGCATCCCGTGGGAACTACTTCCCGTACCGGGATAAAAAGTAGCCTATAGCCTTCCTCGATAAATGGGCTATCTAACACTGAAAGAAATTTTCAAATCGGACCAGTAGTTCCTGAGATTAGCGCGTTCAAACAAACAAACAAACTCTTCAGCTTTATAATATTAGTATAGATATGAACTGAATAATATTTCAATATATTATTTCTATTTTCATATTGTTTTGATGACAATAAATAACATATTATTATATTGTAGGTATGTGTTATTTAAGTCAATTTGTTTAATATCCAGCTTTTATCCTTTACCTAATATTTCAATATTCAAACTAATATTTTGTTAGTGCTTACATAAATCAATTAGATATTATAATACCTAGGTATTATATCTAAATTGAATTATCTATATATATAAAAATGAAACCCGCTTTCCGTTGTCACGACATAACATGAAAACGGCTTGACCGATTTAGCTGCAAATTAGAGGGGAGGTAACTTAGACCCGGGAGAAGGTTTTAGGATAGTTTTTGTCACCATCTGGCTACGGGACGCGGGTGAAACCGCGGGCGAAAGCTAGTGTAATAATAAAAATAATTTGTTAGTGTATTATATCTAAATTGAATTATGTAAGCACTAACAAATTATTTTTATTTATTAGTATTTCATTTCTAATTTTCTAAATGTCTGTAATTTGGGCTCAAGTTCATCGACAACATAAACTTCACTTTTCTTAATTAAAACAGCATCTTTAAGTACTATGAAACTTAGAAGGTGAAAATTCATATCTTGGGTTTACTATACAGGGTATGTCCTACCTAATCACATTAAATCCTATCACATATACTTTATAATATTCTATGGCGACTTATAAAAAAAATAACCTAATCCATTCAGTGGTTTAGCCACAAGGGTCATTTTTCAGCAGAGCATAAGCAAAGATAAAGTTAAGAGTATCGAATGTTTTGACCAGTTGACAGCTGTCAGTTTTCAAGGGAGAATTTCAGTTGTTTGTAATGACTGACTTATTAATATATGGTGTTCATCGAACATCGTATCATAGTTATGTTGGTTAGAAAAGTTAATGGAATTATTTGCGATAATTCTCGCAAATAATTCCATTAACTTTGTTTAAAAAATGCATTTTTTTTTATTCTTACGTATTTTATTTTCTTCTTTCTGTCTGTGAGAAGAATTTCATTTAAATCAGTAAAAATCATTACAAGACTTTTCTAACCAACACAGCTATGATACGATGTTCCATCATTGTGTTCCAATTCGTATATTCCAGTGTAGTTCAACAGTAGGTACCATATTATTGTATTGTCATCAGAACTACATATAGCTGACAATTTTCATAACGCTATCATCCTTTGAAGATGGTTAAATTAGATGGTACCTATCTATCTTAAATACGTAAGTCGTGGTGGCCTAGTGGGTAAAGAACCAACCTCTCAAGTATGAGTGCGCGGGTTGGATTCCAGGCCAGGCAAGTACCAAAGCAACTTTTCGAAGTTTGTATGTACTTTCTAAGTATCTTAGGCACCAATGGCTGATAAAAAGGTGAAGGAAAACATCTTGAGGAAACCTGGACTATTTAGTCTGAAATCAGCAACCCGCATTGAGCAAGCGTGGTGATTAACGCTCAATCCTTCTCCGTGTGAGAGGAGGCCTGTGCCCAGCAGTGGGATGATAAAAAGGCTGTAACTGTAACTAACTATCTTAAATTCCATTCCGTGTTAAAAAAAAGGATGAGAAACCGTGGGATGGAACTAGTCTTATAAATCCAGTTATTTGAGATCCAAACATTTGTCATAATTTTACTGATTGACTGGTTCATGATAAGAAAATATGTCTATGTCTGAATCGTGACAATAATAAATTGTTATAGAAAGGTAAACGGAATTAGGAAGGTCATAAATAAAACAAAAAGTTAATAGTGATATTATAAACTAGCTGTTTGCGTGCGGTTTCACTCGCCTCCCGTCGGGACTACTGCCCGTACCGGGATAAAATATAATAATTACTCGGGGATACTGTAGCTTTCCACCGTGAAAGAATTTTTCAAATCAGTTCAGTAGTTTCGGATCCATTAAGGCAAACGAACAAACATTTTACAGTAGAAAAGTTAAACAAACGCTGGGTTTAATAAATACCAAATACTGTGCTGAAAACCGCATAAAAAATCGGTTCATCCAAAGAGGAGATAATCGCAATATACATTACATATACATACATACAAGTTTCTAAAAACCTTCTTTTTCAAGTCGATTGAAAATAGACTAAACTTTAAAAATATAACAAGAACAATGGATTTGATTTACTTTTATTTATGATGTGTGATAAATACTTCTAATACAATTCAAAAATCGATTTTCGTAATGGAATTTTCATAATACGCATCTCACTACTTCTTCCGATACACTATTTTCTTTTATAACGTAAAAAACAAATTGAAATGCAAACTATGCTTATCGAGTGAGCTGTAGATTTTCTAAATCAAATCAAATCAAATCAAATGTCATCTATTCAAATTAGGCTGCAAAACAGCACTTTTCGAACGTCAGAAATTTACAAAGACAGCCCCCAAAACGCCCGCCCTTCACCACTTCCTATGTGTTTTTGCTGGGAAGAAGAAGTGGCACAACAAACTCCCCAGCAACACATGTCTGTCTGTAGGTCAGAAGAACCTAACGTAACAAGCTCTAGTGTCAGAGTTTTCTCAAATCCGTCTGACGGCCTCTGACGCGGAATTGTAAAGTTGGTGTGCACAAAATAATGTTCACTGTTGAGAAGCTACTCTAATGGCGTTCTCGGCCGATTTCGACCACGGCGGCTGTTCTCATTTAAGGAGATCAGCCAGCTGAGTGTCAGACTCCTACTGACTAAAACCCACTGTATACCTTCTGGAGCCCTTTATGTACCAAGGCAGCGGTAACTAGCGCGAAGTAAAAGTCAAGTCAAAAGTATTTTTTTTATTTCAAATACTTAGGCCTGTAAAAACTCTTCCAAAACGTTTTTCTAGTTGCATGGTTCCAAAGAGTGGGTCTCATAGAGAAGAACCGGCAAGGAACTACATAGATCCTTTTTTCGAAAAATCCCGTAGCTTGTTTACATGTATACTCTCATAAAAATGTAATGATGATCTTTTTCTACATTCCAGGAATCAAACCATGGACGATGGCCAATTCGAGGAAGCACCGATTAAAAAAGTCACAAGCCTCTTCGACTACCGCGCACCAAGACGATTAGACCATTTAGACCAACTTGGTGAAGACTTGAAAATCCTTGGCAAGAAGGTTGGCCAAAGGTTGGACCAAGTTGGGCCCAATCCTCTGCTGGATACTATTAGTTATGAGAGTGAGAGGCTGAAAACTAGTCACAGTGAGAATTCTTCTAGAAGGAACAGTGATGATGGTGGGAGGGCGAAGAGGGAATCACTTAGAGGAGGTGAGTTTTCTTCGTAATATTTACACTAACTGCTTCCATTAAGGAACTCTTTGCTGCACCCAAATAAAAAGAAAAAATTACAAGGAGCACCTATATATCTCCATGCCTTTTCCACCAATCGGTTTAACTGTTACACCAGGAAACGTAACAATAATAAATAGCCTCTGTACTTCATTCTCATGCACAAGCTTTAGTTATGTGAAGCTTTATCAAAACTGACCCATTCAGTTCAGAATGAAAAAGGAATATAACTAACTAGCTTCTGCCAGTGGTTTCACCCGCATCCCGTGGGAACTACTTCCCGTACCGGGATAAAAAGTAGCCTATAGCCTTCCTCGATAAATGGGCTATCTAACACTGAAAGAAATTTTCAAATCGTACCAGTACTTCCTGAGATTAGCGCGTTCAAACAAACAAACAAACTCTTCAGCTTTATAATATTGGGGTTAAAGTATGAAATTGCCGATTTGTACTGAAAAACTAAATTGTATTTTTTTTTATTTTTAACAAACTTATTTAATCAAAATAGTTACCATTATTGTCTATACATTGCTGCCATCTAATAGGAAGGTCATTTATGCCTTTGCGATAGAAATTTGAGGATCTAGACTCCACAAACTGTGTGAAAGCGTTTTGAACTGCCTCCTGGGAAGAAAACTTTTTGTCACGTAGATAATTGTCCAAATTACGAAAAAAATGGTAGTCCGTTGGAGCAAGGTCTGGCGAATACGGAGGATGACGAATGGTTTCCAACTGCTGTTCCTGAAGAGTCAAAATGGTTTCTCGTGCTGTATGAGGTCTCGCGTTGTCATGGAGCAATAGTGGTGGAGATCGATTCATGAGCCGAGGCTGTTTTACTGCTAGTTTTGCTAACATTTTTCGAAGTTCAGAACAATGGACATCTGCCGTTATTGCTTGACCAGATCGGAGAAAACTATAGTGAATAACACCATGCTGAGACCACCAAACAGTTACCATTACCTTTTTATTGGTGAGTTTTGCTTTAGGACACTGTTGTGGCGTTTGACCTGGGGTCAGCCATTGCATTTTTCGTTTACGGTTATCATAAAGAATCCACTTTTCATCACATGTCACAATTCGATCCAATATTCCTTCATTTCTGTGCCGATTCAACAAGGCAATACAAGTTTCAATACGCGTATCTTTCTGCAGATCAGTCAAATCATGAGGCACCCATTTTTCGTATTTTTTTATTTTATTGATTTGACGCAAATGAGTCAATATTGTGGGTAATGTAACGTTAAAATATGCCGCTAATTCTTGGGTAGTTTGACTAGGATCGGCTTCCACTATCTCTTTTAATTCCTCGTTATTCACTTGTGTGGGCGGTCTTCCTCGTGATTCGTTCTTCAAATCAAAGTTTCCATCACGAAAGCGTTTAAACCAAAACTGCACGGTGCGTTCATTAGCAGACCCTTCTCCAAATGCAGCATTGATATTGCGGGCTGTTTCTGCCGCGTTACTTCCGCGTCGGAACTCGTATTCAAAAATTACTCGAATTTTTGCAGTATCCATCTTTCTTGTTTAAGTTGAATAACAAAAACAATTGAACATCAATATTCAAATGTTTCACATTTTTTAAAAGAAGAACATCACAGGTACCATGTAAAAAAAGTTTCATTCGAAAACCTCAAACCATAGAGATTCTATGTCAATTCAAAAAACCTATCAGACTAAAACGGCAATTTCATACTTTAACCCCTATTATTAGTATACCTCTAGTAAAATACACTCACAAACTTTCTTACATTACTATGTCCATATTCACCTATGGCCCACGGGAACTACTTGCCTAGATTAGATAAAAATTAGCTTTTTATTAGATCCTCCCCTCGGTAAATGGGCTATCTAACACTGAAAGACTCTTTCAAATCGAACCAATAGTTCCGTGCAAGCAAACAAACAATTTCTTCAGCTTTCAAACACCATGAGTCATCTTTTCACCCCAAAATCTTCGCCAATTCCAGATGGAACCAGCTCAGAGCCGCCCACAGCCAACGTGACGAACTTCAACGCTTGGGGCGAGCTGAACAGCTCCACATCTACGACCAGGACTGAGCTGAGTCTCTCTGATGGGGGGGAAGAACAGGTATGTAAGGTAATGTATACTATAAGCCAAAATGAATCCCTCCCGCTGTGGGTGCAGCGTGAGGCATTGTCAGACTCTTACTGACTAAAACCCATCATGTTCCTTCTGAAGCCCTTTATGGACTATGGCCGTGGTTAAGTTGGCTTCAGCCAAAATTTATAGACAACAACACAGTTTATTTATTTATTGTGAAAGGCATCAAATGACCTTAGGGCTGAAAAGTTATTTGACAAAAGCTCTAGTGTTTTTATGTACATTTTGACTATGGTAAAGTCAATAGAAGCTATTTATTTTAATAAGACCTATTTAACAAAAAACATATGTGAGGATGTCAAAAAGTCCCGTCATAGGAAGATCTTCAGCACCCGTTACCGTTACAGCCTTTTTATCGTCCCACTGCTGGGCACAGGCCTCCTCTCACACAGAGAAGGATTGAGCATTAATCACCACGCTTGCTCAATGCGGGTTGGTGATTTCGGACTTTATAGTCCAGGTTTCCTCAAGATGTTTTCCTTCACCTTTTTATCAGCCATTGGTGTCTTCAGCATCCGTTACGATTATTCAGTAGCCAGAAAGTCTGACTACCATTCTTACTCTTACCAATGGGTCTCGTTTTACCTACATAACTGGGTCGAAGAAGTCAGGTAGGCAGTCGCTTCATGTAACACACTGGCTGACCTGCATCCGCTTACACCGCAAGCCGGTTATACACTTACAAGAAGGCTAGCCAGATGATCAAAGCTACACCTATTATTTCAGACGACAAAGGCCCGTCGTCGAAGCCACGAGTCAGCATTACCAGGCACTCCTTTACATCAGAAAGCTCCATGGAAGTCAGCTGACAGTCTCGTGCCTGAGTCGGCTTTCGGAACATCCTTAGCTGATATCATGGAAAGTCCTGCTAACAAGGTAAGTTGGACCTGGGGCCCGATTCTCCTAATTTTACTTAAGCAACATACGATTCACATTCGACTGCGATCCAATCCCGACTCGATTATGATTGAAGCGTATGTGGCATTCCGCTATTTTTTCTTTGAAATAAACGTTTTTATCCTTTTCTGTCATTCAATAATGAATCATTTTGTCTGCAAATGATTTACGATTGCAATATGATTGTAGAGCAAACTACCGTATAGACCAAAATCACCAAAATAGCAAACCAATCGCAAACCAATCGAATGTCGTTGGAATACGATTGGTCTTATATTAGTAGCAGAATGCCCGATATGGTTAAAACTGCTATTGCGATCACATTACGATTCGATTTCTATTCAATTTTGACAGTATTAACTTAGGAGAATCGGGCCCCTAGGCTGATTCATATTATGGGTTGCACCATTCAACTATAACGATAACCAAACCATAACCAGCCGTATACTTGCCGCGCATTGGTCAAATCGGCGATTTGACAACTCAAAATGGTTCGGTTATCGTTAAAAATAAATCGTGCAATTGAATATTTTCTTTCTTAGGAATATTTCTAAAGGAAAAAGTATAGAATATATATATATGTTACAGCCAAAGTAATAAGTCTGCATATTATACATATTATCTAGCTATTATTTATAATATTTACTCAATTTGGATAAAGTAATATATATAATGACCAGTGATTATGTACCTCTATAATATATATTTAATCACTATGGCTGTAACAATTAATTACAGCCTAATTTTACATTTTCTTTACACACTTTTGTCAATACCTTTTTCTGATTACAAACTGAGCATATTTTTAATCAATAAAATGATAATAAATATTCAATTTATTTCAATATTTTCAGAATATGCCGTTTGGTAGCTACGATGAGAAAAAGGTACTGTTTTGTTTAATTTCATAATATTTTTTTTTACAAAAAATCACTCTAGTACCGATTTTTTGCCTTCGAGAATATGAGCATTACAACGCTTTCACACTAGCAGATTTTCCGCTCGTTTTTTCTAGATGCGACACATTTCACGTGATAAAAAACCGTCACGCGATTCCAGGTATCATCAAACCGATAGTTGTCAATTGTTTACATTATTGCGTAGCGGAACATTGGCTAGTGTGAAAGCTCTGTTATTTACCACGCTTTTCCCTTCGTAAATGCAATTCAATTTGAATAAATCTTGTGATTTTCACCTCATTTTATTTATATTTCCGTTTATTTGATCTGAATGAACACTCAGCCTATTCTTGAAAATTTTATGCATATTCAATAAGGCATTTGAGAAGAAAATAGAAATAAATCTGTCTTTTAGATTAGAATCACTAATAAGTAGGCCTTTCGAATAAGTCAAATAATCTCTAATACCGATATTGACCTAAAATGTGAGAAATGTTATATCGCGTGACCTAATGAGAACAATTTTAAAGCTTAGTACACAATAACTGAATTTAAAAGAAAAAAGTCCAAATTAGCTAAGTCTTAGTAACAGCCGAACGGGTCAATAGATCATAAGGTTAAGCAACGCTTGGCGCGGTCGATTCGTTGATGGGTGACCATCTTGTCATGAGGAGTTCCTCCGTGTTTCGTAAAGCACTACAAAATGGGTGGGTCCCGCCTGTCATTTGAACATCTTTGGCAGTCGTTACAGGTAGTCAGAAGCCTGGTCTAACAACCAGTCGTACCAAGGGAGGTCATATTGCTCAGGTAACTGGGTTAAGTTTTTAGGTCAAAAGTGTGCACTATGCCTAAAGACGGCCTTGCAAATGTAACCATTCCTTAAACAATTGACCAACTTTCAGTTATATTACAGCTTACTTTTTGGTCAGTTTCTAAAAGTTATTCCATCTTATAACACGTAGAAAAAGAACCACTGCAAATTTTAAACTATTTTGAAATAAAACTTTAAAAACAATGACTGATTACAATCAAAATAAGTTAATAACTTCAGTGAAATTACGACACATTGATGAAATAAAAGTTCGTGCTGTTAGAACGGGTCCTTTTTGGGTGGTATGTATGTAAAGTTATCTTTAGTATAGTTATCGGCAGGGATATTGAGCCCTGACCTTCACCTGCGCAGAAGTGATTTATTGGTTTATTGCCTTATGTGTACAGTGCGCAAAGCGATCCCCACTCTTCCGCCGAGAGCTCAATATCCGTGCCGATAACTATACCTGGTTTTATTTCGTAGGTCACGTTAAACTGTAATTCCCGGCTGTCATTGAACATCCTTAGCAGTCGTTACGGGTAGTCAGAAGCCAGTAAGGCTGACAGCCAGTCTTACCAATAGGTATCGTGTTTCTCGGGTAACTGGGTTGAGGAGGTTAGATAGGCAGTCGCTTCTTGTGGCACACTGGTACTCAGCTGCATGCGGTTAGACTGGAAGCCGACCCCAACGCAGTTGAGACAAGACTAGCCTTTTCATTATTTGCCTAGGCAGCTGGTTACCGAGACCTAGCTGTCTGTCTGTCTGTTACAAATATGTATTTCATGATAGCCAGAGAGTTTTAATTTCACAGATGATATGATAATACATAGATATAGAATACTATTTAGGATCGTGAATCTCTTTGGATTTCCGTTGCCGCTATAACAATACTGAAAACTAGGATATCTGTAACAAATAAATTAGGAGGGGCCTAGAGCGCGAGTTTGACTCACACTTATAAATTCTTATCTTAGAAATTCTTAAAACTTACGGAAGAAACAAGTGTAAACAAGGGTGGTACAAGAAAACTAAATAAATAACAGTCCAGCCATATATTACAAACAAAATAAATTACAACATAGACACATTACAATAAAGATTTTAATCTCGACCTCAATTCGACATCAGTATTCGGTAACGTGTCCCTACGACGAGTAGCCGGTAAAACTTGCTTGATAGAAAAGAACACTACAATCAAATCGGCTACTAACAAAGTGCTTATAAACATAGGTATCATACCATTTACTATGGTATCAGGTGAATTTTTACTAACATGTACTGATAACACGGACACAGAGAGAGAAATTTCTAAGATTAACCCAATAAAGATGATGTACATTTGCAGAAATCTTGAAGCGTAACTTTTTATGCTTACTCCGGCTAAGAAGATCCCCAGACTTATGTATAGAAAGAAGATTGCAGTTGGGGATATTATATCGTGGGTTATGGAGTACTTCGAAGATTTCTCATGGTATCTCTCGTTTGCAAAATCACATGAATTTATAACCAAAATTAGGAAACGGAATTTTGTGGAAGCAGGTTCCTCAGTCATCGGATTTTTACATTATTAACACTTGTAACTTCAATTTTTTTATGTCTTTTTCGGTTTTGTTTGTTTGTCTGTGTTCTGGTCTGTTCAGTTTCATCAACTAATCATTATGGCTTTGTTTTTAAAATTTTGTAGCTTTTTTGTACAAATTCGATAATTTGTCTAGTTTTTTGACGTTTGACGTTACTAGTCAGTGGTTTGACGCAAAATTGACAGCGGTCTTTTTTAAATTTGTGTAAAATAGGTTTTACTTTTTTACAACAAGGTGGACAGACGACCTTATAAAGGTCGCCGGAAGACGCTGGATGCAGGTCGCCTCCAACAGGTATCTGTGGAGATCTAAGGGGGAGGCCTATGTTCAGCAGTGGACGTCCTACGGCTGAGATGATGATGATCATGATGAGGTTTTCGGTGCAAGTAACTTGCGCATGTTGAAAGCATTACATGTTACAACGCGGGTTACATGCATTGTAAAAACGTGTGACTCGCGCATGTACCAAAGCAAAATACCCACCCGCGTGCTCTTATCACTTGTCACTTGCGCATGTTAACTTGCTCCAGCTACGTGCACCGTGTAGATGCACCCTGAGTTTACCTACTTATACTCACCGCTGGGCATGCATGTTGGTGAGCGCAGTTATTTTAAGATAGAAGACCCCAAATAAAATTAGGAGAAGGGCAGGAGGAATACAATGAATTCCAAATTTCTCAAAAAGAGCTCATTAACAGTTTCCCCTTTACTTCCAGATCCACCTCCGAGATGACATCAAATCCATCCGCTCAGACAGCAGTTCCGAAGAGAGGAGGCCTAGAGGCTGGAGGTTCGTGAGGAATGTGACCTCGGCTGCTGGCGCCTTCACGGCTAAGGCTAAAGATGCTGCTACTGCGCTACCTGGTACTCCACAGCCGAGCTTTCAGGTACATGTGAAATTGGTGTACCTAATTAAGTTTATATCTATCTATTTACACATTATGGTGTACACACCTATCAGAATCGACCGCGAAATCATATGAAACCACGCACACTTGCCCGCGGCGGGTCCTCCGGATCAGGGAGAATCACAAATAATATGGCATTTAACAGAATTCGATTCCTTGGCCGCTTTCGTTGCAGTCGATTCTGACAGTGTTATTCCGCCTTCACCGTTAAATGCAATATTCTTAAATATGAGTCGTGGTGGCGTAGTTGCTAAATCACCAACCTCTCAAGTGTGAGTGTGTGGGTTTAATTCCTAGTTAATATCAATATAACTGTATAGTTTTCCTAAGTTATATGTACTTGTAAGAAAACATCACGAGTAAACCTGGACTTAAGAGTCGAGTTCGAAATCGACAATCCACCTTAAGTACACGCGGGGCAGTAGAAAAGAGTGATGTTATTATACAAAAACCTGCAGACAAACCTATTTTTATGTTTCAGTCAAAAACTGACAGCAAGGCTTCGGATTACGGCAAAGAAGATAAGAAACCATCACTACCTTCCTATCAGAATGAAAAAGAACAAAATGTGGGAGAAACCAGCCCTGAGGTATGTACAACTAATATTATAAAGCTGAAAAATTGATTGGTTTGCTTGAACGAGCTAGAGCTGAAACTACTGAACCAACTTCAAAATTCAGTGTTAAAACGACGCTTGGCGCGTTTTAGCCGAGGGTCTCAGAAAACACATTCAATTGGTAGGCCCCGCCTATTATTTGAACTATAGTTATCGGCACGGATATTGAGCTCTCGGCGGAAGAGTGGGGATCGCTTTGCGCACTGTACACATAAGGCAATAAACCAATAAATCGCTTCTGCGCAGGTGAAGGTCAGGGCTCAATATCCGTGCCGTTAACTATACTTTGGTAGTGTTACGGGTAGGTAGAAGCCAGAGATTTTGACAACCAGTCTTACCAAATGGTTGGGGAGGACAGATAGGCAGTCGCTCCTTGTAAAACACTGGTACCTTCTCAGTTGCATCAGGTTTAGACTGGAAGCCGACCCCAACATGGGAAAAGCTACGTAGATGATGAACTTACCTTGTTATTTTCTCAGGGTCTGGAGCCAGAATCCTTATTATTCAGAGACGGCAGAAGAAGGATAGACATGGTCTTAGCTTATGAAGAAGAGGACTATGGAGTCATGACTGAAAATGAGGCGAGGAAACGGGAACATAGAAGAACATTCCAGGTTAGATAAGATAATCAATTTTCACAAAAATAATAGATTCCGACGGATCGAGAACCTCTTTCTTTTCGGGAAGTAGGTTAATAAACTGGTCTGATCACACTTCACTTTTTATCCTTACTTAAAATTATATAATGAGAAAGTATCTTTATGGTTTTCATGCCTTAACTAGTGAACCGTAGCAGTAGTAGTCTTAGGTATCCAGATAGTCTAGAGACTGACGATGGACACATACTTAGTCCAGTTCCTCAGGAACCGCTGGAGGAAGAAGCTAGTATATACTAATAATAGAAAGCTGAAAGTTAGTTTGATTGAACGCATTAATCTCAAGGACAAGAAAGGTTCTTTAATTTATAAATATAGACTACAGTGGTAGGTGCTTTTTATGATGGTGTGGGCAGTAGTTCTCACGGGCATTTGGTGGAACGGCATGGAAGGGCTAGAAATTAAGTATAGCATCTGGATAGACTGGGTAGCCTACCCCAGCATACTTGGGAAACGGCTAGACAGCTGATGACACTAAAACTTCTCTTCGCAGGAAAACTTAGTAAAAGAAGGTCTAGAATTAGAACTAGAGAACAAATGCCTGTCTTTCGACGAGAAGACGTGGTTTCTGAAGATACACATACCTTGGAAGACGGAGATGAGACTGGCGGAGGTGATCGGCATGAAACTACCCACCAAACGATTTATTACTATTTCTGTTAGAGCTTGGGTGAGTACTTTTTAAATCTATAGCATTTTTATTATTAAAGAGCTAGACTGATATTGCTAAGAATTTCACAAGCAGACACCTCATTATAAAAAATATACAATAAGGCGAGATTTAAAACCAATGTTTGGCAAATATATTCTGATGTACTGGCTCTCTCAAACTGATTGCGTGCGAACATGTCTAATATGACCGTGAAATTGCAAACTTGCGCAAACAGTTTTGGTCGAATCTCGTCATTAGACTTCTTTAATTACGTATTTTAGCTGCCTGTACCACATGTAGCCACCTAATTAACTACAAACTTATTAATCTAGGTGAATAACATAATTCCAAACTATATTTAAGTCCAAGTAAGTTCTCCGACATCATAAACACCTGCTTAGTGTGAATTTTTACGTTCAATTTTCAAGGTAAACACAAATTTTGCTAAAACGGACGTTACATAAACGTCCGTCGGTAGAAATGGGATTAAGAATTCAAAAACTAAAATAACTGGTAAAAAAAATTACAGAGCGACGAAAAACAAGCAGAAAAAGACAAACGCTGGCACTCAAAATGGCGTCGGCGATGGAAACAGCTGTACGAATACGAACATTCTAGAATAGGACCCGAACCTTCCTTCTATGGCGCCACTGATCAGAGGGGTGCAAGGAGAGAGGAAATGTAAGTAACTTTATACTTTTGATCATCATCATTCATCGTTAAATGTAGTCGTGGTGGCCTAGTGGTGTGGACCAACCTCTCAAGTATGAGGGCGCGGGTTCGATCCTAGGTCAGGCAAGTACCAATGCAACTTTTCTAAGTTTGTATGTACTTTCTAAGTATATCTTAGACACCATTGACTGTGTTTCGGATGGCACGTTAAACTGTAGGTCCCGGCTGTCATTGAACATCCTTGGCAGTCGTTACGGGTAGTCAGAAGCCAGTAAGTCTGACACCAGTCTAACTAAGGGGTATTGGGTTGCCCGGGTAACATTGGGTTGAGGAGGTCAGATAGGCAGTCGCTCCTTGTAAAGCACTGGTACTCAGCTGAATCCGGTGAGACTGGAAGCCGACCCCAACATAGTTGGGAAAAAGGCTCGGAGGATAATGATCATTCATCATTAAATGACCACTGTTGCTAAGGGTGAATGGGATTGGCAGACTCTTTCGGAGTTTCACACTTTCACATTAGCGGACTTACAAGTCGGTTTTATAAGGACGACGGAACTCGAAGTGAAGTACAAATAAATAACCGCAAAACTCGCTAGTGGAAAGCGTTTCGATTAAGCCGATCCATGTTTAATTCGGGAGATTTCAAACAATTGGGATGTTGACTAAAACATGACTAACAGCCAGTTTCTTCATCAAAAGTTAAAGCCAAAGTAAAAGTCAAATAATGTCTAAAGTAAAAGTAACGGTTAAATTCAAATTTTCTATGAATTTTGCTGTCACTTTAGCCTTGAAAAAACGAATTTGACCGTTACTTTAACTTTAGACATTACTTTAACTTTAACTTTTGATGAAGAAACTGGCCGTAAAACGCTTAATTATGCTGTTTTAGTTTAGATAAAGATGCATGTGCCTTTTTTGCAGTTGGTAATTTTACCACATTAAATAAGTTGAACAAGATTTCAAACTACAAAGTTTATGTTCTGTACACATTGTGGAAAACCCTTGCAGTTTACCATTTTTTGTTGTTTTCAGGTTTTTAGTAAAAGACCGACACACACAATTTTCACCGGCACAAAGAAGTTTACTAGTCATGCAAATATTGCTTAGAGCTAAATATGATAACAACGAAACTAAGGTATGTACAAGATTAAGATCATATGGTCATCGTCATACAGTCCACAGCTTACATAGATTAGGCCTCAACCTGAACATTTTTGGCCTTACTACAAAAACTTAACCACCTGTTTTACACTTGTCTAAAAAAATTGTGGCTGTGCAAAATGAACCATATGTCAACGTCATAATTTGATGTTTTTTTAGACAAGTCTTAAACTGACGTTTAAAAGTTTTTGTGGTAAGACGGATAAACTTCCGAACTTGGCTGCGATTTAAAAGTAATAATTGCACTTTATCATATTGTCATACTAACACTCACTGTCTTCTTATTTATGTCATCTCTCAGATAATCCATCTTCCATTTTTTTTCGGTCTTGCTCTCCATCCATCCGCAATCATACTTTCTCGCATGCTTGTCATCCCTTCTCATACTATGCCCATACCAAAGGCCGATACCATCATATCCCTTGCCTTTCAATTTTTTAACTTTATTCCTCACGTTATCCATTTTTGCCATAGGTACATCCATCTCAACATTTCCATTACTGCTACATGTACTCTCTTCTCATGCAGTATAATCATCATTATGTCTAGCAATGAATACTAATAATGTCTGAAATTCAAGAAGGTATGCTGACAATTAGTGTTATTTTCAGATGGGTATCAGAAGACTGCTAAACGACGGTACATATACCGCGTGTTTTCCGCTACACGAAGGGAGATATGAAGTCGACATGTCTGATGGCAGTGTTACTGATAGAAGAGTAAGTCATTCTGTAAATCATATTGACACTCGCAACTACCCTCAGTTCTATTTGAAAACTAGCTGTCTGGTTGCCATACTCCACCAAAGTGTAGTAGACTAACTCAGTTTGTCTGTGTTTTCAACCAATTGGTACAAATTTAGTCTACTAAAGCCTGACAAAGAAGACAGGGGCCCGATTCTCCTAAGTTAATAATGTCAAAATCGAATAGAAATCGAATCGCAATATGATCGCAATAGCAGTTTTAACCATATCGGGCATTTTGCTACTAATAAAAGACGAATCGTATTCGATTGACATTTGATTGGTGTGCGCTATTTTGCTGCTATTTTGGTGATTTTGGTCTGTACGGTAGTTTTTGCAATCGTAAATCATTTGCAGACAAAATGATTCATTATTGAATGATAGAAAAGGATAAAAACGTTTATTTCAAAGAAAAAATAGCGGAATGCCACATACGCTTCAATCGTAATCGAGTCGGGATTGGATCTCAGTCGAATCGAGTCGAACGTGAATCGTATGTCGCTTAAGTAAAATTAGGAGAATCGGGCCCCAGGTTACTTTTTATCTGGCCGCGGAAGGTGGTTCCCTCAAGACTTTTTCTAGAATCCATGTTGAATCAGCGTTTTTCTTTTTCAATTTGTATAAAACTTATAAATTAAAGTTTATATTACCAGAATTTCCATTCAGCTTTAGGTACTACACAAATACAGTTTCGTCAAATTGCTTTACCGGTCTGAAATCAGCCATTTGTCGACTTGCGTAAGCGCTATAGGCGGTTTGTTCCTACATTTTGTTTTTTTGTTTGACTAAAACTGAACATAGACAATTTTTTTATGCATGTAGTTACACATACAAGTAAGGCGAACCCACTCTCGTAAAATAAAATTTCTCTAACAAAACTATTATATTATTTACAGCTACTATACTTAGAATGGGCGCGACCTTGCAAGTGGTACAAAAAGCAGCCTCTCTGGCTGGTTCGAAGGTACTTCGGTGATAAAATAGGCCTATATTTTTGCTGGCTAGGGTTTTATACCAAGATGTTATATGCCCCTGCTATAGTTGGAACCCTCTGTTTTCTATACGGTTTAGCCAGTATGGATTCTCAAGATAATATACCTAGGTAAGTTTTTATGCATATTCCTAGCCTTTTCAAAAGTATTTTGTGTTCAGTCTTCAGTCTTGCTAAAACCAGTTGTGTGCCAATCATTACCTTCGATAACGCGACCACTGTGTATGTGGCCTCAGGTTCGATTCCTGAATTTGAGCCGACGTTGGTTTGTGGCTTCAAGAAAATTTCAAAAAACAGCCTGAAATGTATAAGTTGGTGACAGATACACACGTGTATTAGAGGGCACGTTAATGTCAGTCCTGATTGTGTTCTCAATCCGGTGGTGTCGGATTGTCGTCCCATCGCGCTATGAGAGTGAAGGAATAGTGAGTGCACCTGTGTCCAAGCAAATGTGCCTGCACTATAAAATGTCCTGCATAGCTGGCTGACCTCCTTACATGAGAACAGCCGTCGTGGCTGACAGTTGGCCTTGGACGCCATTATTACCTAAAACGTTCTATTAAGACTGACAAATACCATGCTGAAAACCTCATCAAAATTGGTTTAGCACACCGTAAGACAATTGCGCACTCAAATGCTTACATACGTACAGATAAAACTGACAACCTCCGTTTTTTGAAGTCGGATAAAGAATCTTCTATACACAAAAGTGTTATGAAAAATTAAAAAATTACTCTTTTCATCCTCAGCAAAGAGATCTGTGACTCCAAAGGACCTGGCAACACGACACTCTGCCCACTCTGCGACAAAGCTTGCAAATATCAGACTCTATCAGACTCCTGCCTGTTTGCGAAGCTCACGTATTTATTCGACAATCCTGCTACCGTGTTCTTCGCTATTTTTATGTCTTTTTGGGGTGAGCGTATTGTTAAATGAGTTTTTACAAAAATATTATTTACCTATTAAAATTTTACCTTTGTAAAACTTTACTTGACGATCCATCAAGTCTGTTTTTCTTTTTTCTATTGAGAAAGGCTCATTAGATTCCGTGTCGTATGCTAATTACTGGTTGGCGCAACATATTTTCTTATTCCATACTTTTCTATCTAGCTAGACATAGTAATATTCTTTCCAGTCATATACATACTTTATCACACAATTCATCCATCGCTTTTTTCTTTGTTCTCTACCCACAACCTTCTTCACAACATGATTCTCATTTCTCCTCATGACATACCCATACCATAAAAACCTTTCTCCCCATATCTTAACCTGTAGAATATATTTTAAGTTTTTTTTTTATTTCCTCTAGAATTGAATTGTATTTGTCTCTAAAAAAATAATTTAAACCAATCTTGAGTGTCTGATAATATTTTATAACATTTTCAGCAACTACATTCCTAGAGCTTTGGAAGCGCAAGCAGTCAGTTCTAAGGTGGGAGTGGGATATGGGTGGAGTTGATCAGGTAACTTCTTCCTGTCCTATTTCCAATGAATTTGAGCTCAGCCCAATTTGTTTTCTACTTTCATTCTACTTTGTTAGCTATTACATCTATACTAATATTATAAAGCTGAAGAGTTTGTTTGTTTGTTTGAACGCGCTAATCTCAGGAACTACTGGTCCGATTTGAAAAATTCTTTCAGTGTTAGATAGCCCATTTATCGAGGAAGGCTATAGGCTACTTTTTATCCCGGTACGGGAAGTAGTTCCCACGGGATGCAGGTGAAACCGCTGGCAGAAGCTAGTTTGAAATTCTAAAACTACACATGAAAGTTTCGGTGGGCTGATAGTTAATATTTGCTTCTTCCCTGTAACCACACATCCAAATGTAATGGTAAGGAACTGCATTTTTAAAATACAGACGTTGCCTAGTTCAGTAGGCAAAAATTCATGGTGACTACTGTTGGTTCAGAAAAAAAAATTGACAGTCGACTATCGGTTGATAGATTGCAGAGGCCCCAAAACTTCTCTCACCTCATAGTTCTCTTACCTCCAAACCATCCCTTTTCCATCAGGATGAAGACCCGAGACCAGAGTTCGAAGCATCAGTAAAGACATACAGGACCAACCCAGTGACCAGAGAAAAGGAACCATATCTACCTACATGGCAGAAAACTATGAAATACGTAGCCAGTAGCTCTGCAGTACTGTTCATGGTATGAATTTAATATGTACAAATCCATTGTTTAAAAATATAGATAACGCGCTTTTAATAAATGGTTATTGACTTGTGAACACAGTTCTATGATACGATGTTCCTCTTCAAGTTTCAGTTCACATCTTTCGGCTTCATGCTCCATCATCAGATCAGTACGTCGATTCTATAAAATTCAGACAACAACTCGCATTTCACTTCGCTATTCACTTTCACTTCGCATTCGGTTCAAAACGTTCTAAAAGTCATCTCATACTTTATCTGTCAAAATCTCGAGTTTAATTTAGTTCAACTCGCAAACACGCTCGCAAGAGTAGCGCTAGTGTAGTTTGAGAATGCCAATCACGAAACTCACGGCGGATTCAGATGCGAAGTTAAGAATGAAGTCTTACAGAATCACACCACAGTTCGATAGTATCATATTATTGTATTGTCATCAGAACTACATACAGCTGCCAATTTTCATGACGCTACGATCCTTGAAAGATGGTTAAATTATTTACCTTAAATTCCATTTTAAGTTAATACAAGTCGACAATCTTGTCATGTCGAGTTCCTCCGTGTTTCGAAAGTCACGTCTTCGTAGGTCCTCGTTGGTATTTGAACATCTTTAGCAGTCCTTACGGTTTAGCAGTCGTTAGGTAGTCAGAAGCCAGAATTTCTGGCAACTAGACTTAACAATGTATCCTGTTGCAAGTAACTGGGTTGCGAAGATCAGATAGGCAGTCGCTCCGCGTGGCACACTTGTACTCAGCTGTATCCAATTAGGCCGGCTCCACACGTTGGTACCAACGCTCGTTCCAACGTTGGACTGCAAACTCGGTGAGGCGTACACACGTTGGCCAATAAACTAGTTCTGTCCCGTCAGAGCCAATGTGAAGATGTCGCGAAATGATGAATGCTCTGAATTTTTTATCTTTATGATCCTTTCAAGTTGCGTCCCATATTATGGGGTGTGCTTGATAAAGTTCGATAAATTGTAGGTATAACTTTTTCATTTGTCCATGCCGGTGGCGATTTGCTGGATGAGAAAGCCATTGTCACTCGACGTACGCACTCGCTGCGTGTTGTATCAGAACTGAGCAAAGCGCCAACGTGTGGACGGATCGCGAACGTTGGCGCGCAGATTCCTTTGATGAAACCGACACGAGACGGCCAACTGCCAACGCTCGCCCCAACGTTGGGACCAATGCCATTTTATAGATCCACACGTTGGACGAATAGCGTTGGAACGAGCGTTGGGGCCAACGTGTGGAGCCGGCGTTAGACTGGAAGCCGACCCCAACATAGTTGGGAAAAGACTAGACAGATGATCTTATTTCTTCTTTCAGATAGCCATAGTAATGGGAGCGGTGTTAGGCACCATAATATACAGAATATCCATGGTGTCAGTAATCTATGGTGGGACTGGCTTCTTCATACAACGGCACACGAAGATATTCACTACAATGACAGCTGCTATCATTAATTTAATCATTATTATGATACTGACTAGGGTAAGTTAATTTAGCAATGTGAATTTTAAATCCAATTAACCGACTTTCAAAAAGGGAGGAGCGAAAATCAAAACATTGAAGATTCCGTTCAATTGAAAACTTCCTCCTTTTTGAAGTTGGTTAAGCCTTTTGACGAAAAAAAGATGTCAAAAGTTGAAGCCTCATATATAATGTCAATGTGTATAGCATTTTATATTTAAACAAACTTTTCTTCGCGGTTGTACCCACGTCCCGTGTGAACTATTTCCCGCAAATGGATAAAAAGTAGCCTGTTTCCTTTTTTAAGGTGAGACTATCCTTTTGTACCCTTCATTTCAATCGGTTCAGTATGGTTAAAGCCGAACAGACAGACTGTAACTTTCGTATAAATAATATTTGTATGCATTTCTCACACCACATTTACAAATCTCTTATTTCTTTAACCCTGTTGTCAAATCCATTTTTAACCGACTTATCTATAGAAAAAGGTTCTCAATTTAGATGTTTTTTTTTCAGATATACGCAAAAGTAGCTGTGTACTTAACTAATATGGAGAATCCACGAACTCAAACTGAATATGAAGATTCGTACACGTTCAAAATATTCTTCTTTGAATTCATGAACTTCTACTCTTCTCTAATATACATCGCGTTTTTTAAGGTAAGACTGATTCTTAGATAATGTTTTGCCCCGAACTTGGCATTTTTTTTTTGTATATTTTTGCTTTTAATTTTCTTAAAATTATGTCCTCTCTTAGGTACTCTCTTGTTTACTACCCTTATGCCGTTTTCACCAACAATCTCTTAATCTAAGTGCCACTTAGAATAAGGGCTCTCCCAATTTTGACATAAATAACCATGTATAAGGGACACCTAAACTTTGGTGAAAACGAAATTCTTATTAAGTGTTCCGTAAATGCTCTTAGGGGATCCCTAAATTTAGGTATTTGTTGGTGAAAATGGGCATTAAACTTACATACTCCTCCTATAGATACCCCTATAAAACCCCTTATATACTATCTTATCCATCCATCCCTATACTTACATTTGATTTCCTCTATGTTCTTCCCTATGTACCCTCATATGTATAACTAGCTTCTGCCAGCGACTTCGTCCGCGTTAGATTCGGACTTTGTGCAAAGAGAGGAAGTACATAATAATAATCACCAGCCTATCCAATTATCTAAATCTATGCGTACCTAGCCTATTACTACTTAGCTTTAACCACTAAGGCTGCACACGTGACGAAAGCTTAAAAAATGGAGTAACTTCTCCCGTTTTCCCAACATTGCTCTGCTCTTATGAGTATGAAGAATATTTATGCTAAGTTTCATTAAAATCCGTCAAGTAGTTTTTGTTTCCATAACGAACATACAGACAGACAGAAAGACAGACAGACAGACAAAATTTTTACTGATTGCATTTTTGGCATCAGTATCGATCACTTATCACCCCCTGATAGTTATTTTGGAAATATATTTAATGTACAGAATTGACCTCTCTACAGATTTATTATAAGTATAGATTATAGTCTCTTAAGAACTCCCTTATAATTTCTTTTCTGTTCTTTCTTAAGTACTTCTCCTATGTGTTCCCTTTAGACTCCCGCAAGAACACCCCTTATCTTCTCCCTTCTGTACACCCTTATGTACACTCTTATGTATCCCTTCCTCAGTCAGTCAGCCGTTCCTTGTACTTAGCTACACTCCGTTAGACTGGAGGCCGGCCCTAACATAGTTGGGAAAATTCTAGGCAAAAGACTCACCATTTATGTACTCTCCCTGTCTACATATTGTCATGTACTCCCTTATTCACTTCCCATAGATATGTTCACGCATGTTTTTCCTTCCAGGGCCGCTTCTACGACTACCCAGGCGACGACCAAGCACGCAAATCAGAATTCTTGAAGCTGAAAGGCGACATATGCGACCCAGCCGGGTGTCTCTCCGAGCTGTGCATACAACTTGCCATCATCATGATCGGCAAGCAATTCGTCAACAACTTCGTCGAGCTCGGATACCCGTACGTACGTGTGTGTGTGTGTATGTCTTTACACTAGGAAACTTTTAAAAATTTTTACTGACTCAAGAAAGGATCAATTCAAATAAGGGACAAAGTCGTTTAACCTGTTGTATGCCGCTAAATAGAAAATCAATTGTGTCTCGCGTGTAATGTGTATTTATATTGATGACTTGTTTGTGAGCGAAATTACTTATGGATGAAACGTGTTTATGACCCCTCCCGCTGTGGCTTAGCAGTGATGAGGGAGTGTCAGACTTTTACTGAAAAAAAAAACTATAAATTCGTAGGCCTTTTTTGTGCCAGGGTAACACTTTCGAACAATCCCGCAGTGGGTGAGACACGTTTTAGTTGATGAAATTGATATTTTTACATACAAACTTAAATGTTTTATGCTATCTGTTTCCATGTCTGTGTGAAGTGACAAACAAACAAACAAATCCGTTCCCGTACTCAATATTTTGAGGATGCTGTTGTATTTATAAACAAACCAATCAAAATATTTATTATTTTTATGTTCAAACAAAACAAACGTGTCTATTGTTTTGGCCAGTAGTTAAATACTGTAAGCAAAAAAAAAATACGAAGAATTTACACTTTCGCGAACGTATAAATAAAACTACTTTCACGGATTTTATCGCGTTTATATTAATATACTAGCTTCTGCCAGCGGTTTCACCCGCATCCCGTGGGAACTACTTCCCGTACAAAGTAAAAAGTAGCCTATAGCCTTCCTCGATAAATGAGCTATCTAACACTGAAAGAAATTTTCAAATCGGACCAGTAGTTCCTGAGATTAGCGCGTTCAAACAAACAAACAAACAAACTCTTCAGCTTTATAATATTAGTATAGATTATTTAATCTCGACGTTTCGGATCCTTTACAGCATCCATGGTCACGGGCAGACCAAGGTGTTGGTCGTCTTGATATTTTAGTTACACACAGCTACCCTACGTTTGTGAATTTGTACAGTTGTAGGTTATTTTTCTTTTTTCATATATCGAAGTGTGGATCAAATTGTTACTCTGTTTAATAACATACTGGCTCTTTTCCGTGGTTTTGGTTTACTAGGTACCCAGATAATATTTATTACGGTTAAGTATGTTAGTCGGGGATAGAATAGTTTCCCAATTATGAAAGTTTTTCAAATCGGTTCAGAAGTTCCGGAGCCTTTAGGATATAAACAAACAAACAACAAATTATTCCTCTTAGATTTGGATTTATATAAGTATGAGGGCGCGGGTTCGATCCCAGGTTAGGCAAGTACCAATGCAACTTTTCTAAGTTTGTATGTACTTTCTAAGTATATCTTAGACACCATTGACTGTGTTTCGGATGGCACGTTAAACTGTAGGTCCCGGCTGTCATTGAACATCCTTGGCAGTCGTTACGGGTAGTCAGAAGCCAGTAAGTCTGACACCAGTCTAACCAAGGGGTATCGGGTTGCCCGGGTAACTGGGTTGAGGAGGTCAGATAGGCAGTCGCTTCTTGTAAAGCACTGGTACTCAGCTGAATCCGGTTAGACTGGAAGCCGACCCCAACATGATTGGGAAAAAGGCTCGGAGGATGATGATGATTTGGATTTATAAAAATGCTTATAAATTCAGTTTTCTAAATGAGCAAATCATAAATCTGTTTTGCCGACGGCACAAGAATAATCGACCAATAAAAAAGTCATCAAGTTCATTTTCTGTCAACCAAGAGTCATCGTTAACCGTGTCACACGTTTATATTAATTTATTCGTATTAAGACGTTGAAAAAATAACTAAGCATGGGCTACGGAGAACTAAAAACTATCGAGTGTGAATTTCAAAAAAATTGCTGCATGATAATTGGGTATGATTATTATTCATATTATAAATGTGAGTCTGTCTGTTACAAAAATTAAAATACTTATATTACCTACACAGATAGTCTAGCTAGAACCTGAAAAAAGACAATAGGCTACTTTTCATCCCGGTGCCGGAAACAGTTGTTTTGGGACACGGCTGAAACCGCACGAAACAGCTCGTATATTTTTTTTTTGTATAACACTACTGGTTCTAATTTATAATTTTTTTCATATTATGAGAGAATAAATAGTGATTCTTCCCATACACGGGTAAAATAAACGTTATATCACCAGGAATGTAACTACCCAACAGTGAAATCAGTTCAATATATTCGGACCCTTACTATAATTTTAGTATATAGTACCCTCTATTAACCCAAAATCCTCTTCATCATCAGGAAGTTCCACAACTGGTGGCGGCAGAGGTCCCACAGAGCTGTCACCAGGGACCTGAGCAAGCCCCATATGGCATGGGAACAGGATTACCACCTCCAAGACCCTGGAAGACTGGC
This sequence comes from Helicoverpa assulta, assembly GCA_963856015.1. Lineage (NCBI taxonomy): Eukaryota > Metazoa > Arthropoda > Insecta > Lepidoptera > Noctuidae > Helicoverpa > Helicoverpa assulta. The sequence goes on from CAWLCW010000003.1 coordinate 2,148,731, forward strand.
ACTGTTTGATGAATACTTGGAGATGAGTAAGTATCAAAGTTTTGAAAGTCAAAAAAGTGAATATGTTTTATTTTAGGAATGCGGGTGAGCTATAATCTTGTGTGTTTAAAATTTCATGTTGCATGCTTTGTAAAGGACAATGCTCATGAAGTATGAGAATAAAACCCAGGCCCGGCGCAAAAGAAATGTAACTCAAAATGTAGGTAAAAATAAGTAATTAAATATTACATAGGGGGCATCATCGAAATCAGTGGCTATATGTGTGAAATTTCTATTTGATTTTACAGGGGTAACATGAGCACTGGGACTTATAGTTTAATTAAAGTGCTATCTGAAACAACAAACAAGTAATAAGCTTCTCCTGTATTCATCGGAGGAGAACATTATGCTGTTGCGCCCACATCATGAGCGTTTCATACTACTCAGGGTTTGGGTTTTTTTTTTAGCATTGTCCTTTCATGCTTGTATGTCATGTTACATAGTACCTAAATAGTTCTCAAAGGAATTAAAAACTGAAGCTTTTTTTTAACGACGTCAAAAATCATCAAATGAGGGTTAGCAGCGGTGAGGGAGTGTCAGACTCTTACTGACTAAAAACCGTCGTGTTCCGTCGTAGGCCTTTTATGTACCAGGGCCGCGGTAACACAATTTAATTAATAACTTACCATGAGGCTAACCGACCGTGTGTGAAAAGGTGTTCCGACATTTTATTTATTTCCAGTCCTCCAATACGGCTTTGTGACACTCTTCGTGGCGGCGTTCCCACTAGCACCACTTTTTGCTCTCCTGAACAACATTGCTGAAATACGCCTAGATGCTTACAAGATGGTCACTCAAGCAAGAAGACCTTTGGCTGAAAGAGTAGAAGACATTGGCGCTTGGTAAGTACTTTGTCATTAGCCTTTTTATTGTCCCACTGCACGTTTATTTTTTGTGTCCCGGGTGTCATTGAACATCTTTGGCAGTCGTTACGAGAGAGAAGCCAGAAAGTCTGTCTAACCTAGGTGTATTTGATTACCTGGGTAACTGGGTTGAGGAGATCAGATATGCATTCGCTTCATTTAAAGCACTCGTGATTGCTATTATTTTTTTTTTAATTTAGTACTCGTATTGTGAGACTTACAGCCAGTTTCTTCATCAAATGTTAAAGCCAAAGTAAAAGTCAAAGTAATGTCTAAAGTAAAAGTAACGGTTAAATTCAAATTTTCTATGAATTTTGCTGTCACTTTAGCTTTGAAAAAACGAATTTGACCGTTACTTTAACTTTAGACATTACTTTAACTTTAACTTTTGATGAAGAAACTGGCCGTTATAGAAACTTATCTTTTTTTCAGGTACGGGATTCTAAAAGGGATTACATATGCAGCAGTTGTTTCAAATGTAAGTAGATATGCATAACCATTTTGTAATGATTGAAACCAGATTTTGAAGACCCAAGAACATCTGGGTTGAGGGGTCACAAACGCAGTCGCTAAACGTGGCACAATTATACTCAGCTGGATCCTCCAAGACTCTAAACATACGACCTCAACATAGTTCGGAAAAGCTTAATTATTATTCTTTATTTTACACAAAAACATATAAAAGACACATACAACACAGAGAAGACATACAAAGGCGAGCTTAACTCAGAACTGGGTTCTCTAACAGCAAACCTTAGAGCGATATAGAGATGCGATAGGGAAGAGAAAATTTAAAGTGCACAACATTAAACAAAACAAAGATAAAACTACATAACATAAAATATATACCTACTAGCTTTTGCCCGCGACTTCGTTTGCGTGGAATAGTGATTTTTGGTTTGACCAATAGATGGCGCTATATGTCCGAAATAAATTTTATTTTTATTTTTATATTTTTTTGTAATAAAAACTATCCTATGTCCTTTCTCAAGTTCCAAACTATGTCTGTACCAAATTTCACACAAATCGGTTCAGTAGTATAGGCGTGAAGAAAAGACAGACAGACAGACAGAAAGACAGACAGACAGACAGACAGAGTTACTTTCACATTTATAATATTAGTTAGGATTAGGATAAATAAAACATAAAATATAATAAATAAATAAATACATACACACAAATAAGGTCATGTTGACAGGAAATGTTCTTTAATTCGTCTCTTGAAGACATCTAACCATATGCTGTCACGTATACTGTGAGGCAGAGCGTTCCAAAGCCTCACAGCGCGAACAGTGAAGGATCCATCATAACGGCTCGAAGTATGAAGAGGGATACGGAGTAAAAGAGATGAAGAGGAGCGACAGTAGAAAAGCTTCTTAGATAATGAATTTATTTTCCTACTTTTTTTTCCTTTCAGGCTTTCGTGATAGCGTATACCAGTGATTTTATTCCGCGCATGGTGTACAAATATGTTTACTCACCGGATAACACATTAGCTGGGTACATCGATCATTCTTTATCACGTAAGTTTAATATATAATATACTTTCTTCTTTTTTAAACTACAGATATGATCACCTCGTGCCGAATAACTTGGCAGTTTTATCAGCCATTTGTCTCCTCACATTTTTGGTCTTCGTGTTGACTTCGAAATAAACTAAAATATACGAAAAAAACACACCAGTTCATCTCTCCCCATCCTAACATTGTCTGGAAGAGATCGCTCTTAGCGAAAATACCGCCCATTTGGTCACCTATCCATGTAAAAATTGGTGTACCTGGTATACGACAAGTATCATAGAAACAAACTACCAGCCGTAAACAGAATGAAGCATATCTTTATTGAAACCGGGGAGAGGTTCCTTGAAAAAGAGGCCGTCCATAGGCCATATATATATCTCTCTATCAACACCATAAGAAACTGCAGGACTTAAAATTTTAAACAAAATTCCCCCAGTATTCAACACATCAGACTACCGCGAGGATTGGGGCGCTGATGAGAACGAGGAAGACGGAGGCTACAGGAACCCGCTTGACCATGCTGACCCTTACGACTTATCTCTTCACTCCTCACTACTCCAAAAAAACAATGAAACATTTTCTCTTCCATCATCATCAGTCTTTTTACCGTTCCACTGCACGGCACAGGCCTCCACTCACATGGAGTAGGATTGAGCGTTACCAATTTACTCTTTAGTGTCCTGTTTACTGCTAGCCGTCAGCAGAGCCGTTCTAGTTTATACGAACTAGCTATACAGTTACAGTTCAGTTACAGTTACAGCCTTTTTATCGTCCCACTGCTGGGCACAGGCCTCCTCTCACACGGAGAAGGATTGAGCATTAATCACCACGCTTGCTCAATGCGGGTTGGTGATTTCAGACTTTATAGTCCAGGTTTCCTCAAGATGTTTTCCTTCACCTTTTTATCAGCCATTGAACTAGCTATAATAGGTCGAAACAGGACCCTGTCACCACAGTCTATCAGGAAAGATTTGATTGTTTATTTGGTTTTGGCCCTATTACCACATTATTCCTCATCGCCCCTTTTCAGTATTCAACACATCAGACTACCGCGAGGATTGGGGCGCTGATGAGAATGAGGAAGACCCTCCCGTGTGCGCGTATCGCGGCTACAGGAACCCCCCTGACCATGCAGACCCTTACGGCTTGTCTCCTCACTACTGGCATGTGTTTGCTGCTAGACTGGCGTTTGTGGTTGTTTTTGAGGTAAACATAATATTCTCTTGTCATTAATTTACTCGTAACAGGTCGTTTTGGTCATGCCTACCGTACCTATCTATTGGACCTAGTAGGAGGCGCCTGACCTACCTACATTATGGCATCTCCGCTCATCTTTCCTTACTCCGTGGTTAATTAACACGGACGAGACGTTTTCCTTCACTTTTATTCAGTATATTGGTGTTCAAGATACAAAAGAACGGAATCTCTCCATGTGGCACTCAGATACTCAGCTGCACACAATTAAACTGGAAACCGAACACAAAAAATAATAATGGCGTCTTAATCGATTATTAACCTTGTATGTTGTTCTCATAATAATCAGGAGATAAGGCAGTCGCACAGGACTATATTTTATTACACAAGCATTTGCGCAGGCACAGATGCACTCACTATTCCTTCAATCTCATAGCGATGGTACGACAATCCGACACCACCTGAGAGAGATCACAAGCAGGACTGACATTAATGTGCTCTTCGATCAGAACTTGATAAAAAGGCTAGGCAGGTGATAAGTTCCTTTCTTTCCTTCACAGCATGTAGTCTTCGGTCTAACAGGCCTGATGCAACTCTTCATTCCCGACGTACCGAGTGAGCTGAGGACTCAGATGCAGAGAGAAGCCTTGCTGGCCAAGGAAGCTAAGTATGAACATGGAAGAAGACGGCTGTCCACAGAGTATAGACAGCTTATCACTCAGAAGAGTGAGAGTGGACCAGGTGAGGGTTAAAAGTCACAATTTTAGTCCATTTTAACCGACGTAAGGTCACTAAAGAGATCAGCCAGAAGGGCAGGACATATTAAAGAGCACAAGCGTTTGTGCAGACACAGATGCACTCACTATTCCTTCACTCTCTGCGCGCGATGGGACGACAATCAGACACCACCGGAAAGAGATCACAAGCAGGACCGACATTAACGTGCTCTCCGATGCACGGGTATATCAGTCACCATCTTCCAGGCTCCGGGTTGCTCTATGAAAGTTTCTTAAAACCCGCAGAGCGTTATTTTTTATACTATGAGTTTTATAGTTGTACAATATTTTTGTTGTAGAGGTTATTTCGCAATTTAATTGGTCATCTCTATGCCCCGTATGCATGGTAAACATTTGTTCAGCAACAATATTGAATCAACGTGTTGCGGACTTGCTGTCGACATGTTGCTGGCAACATTCTGTGCTGCAGAGTTCATGACAGCATGTTGACAAGCTCTCGCTCGATGAGCTTATCATGAATACGGGGCTTAATAATAATATAATACTTTGTATGTGTAGTTCCGGAGCGCGGCGTGGGCGGCGCGTGGCTGCGGCGCACGTCGCGCGCGTCCGACACGCTCGACGCGCACGTCGCCGTCGCGCAACGACCCGTATCACCTCATATCACGCACTGACAGTAGCTTATTATAGGGATTACACTTATGTATTGGAGACTTATAATTTTTTAAGCAAGAGTGATGTTAAACGTAACGGAAAAACTTTGTTGGTCCTTATTGTAATTCTCGGCATTTTTTTTGCTGTTGCCGAACGTTGCGCGAATCCCTGCCCAGGAACCAATTTTGGGTGTCAGGTATGGGAGAATGGGACACTTGTACTCTGAATTTAGTTATGGACTGACATTGTTTTTCTCGAAAACTATTTGTGAGAGAAAAGAAAAAATACATGTCCAATACTCACACAAAACAAAATAAACAAAACATACTTCAGTGTAAAATGACGAGACATTTTTAAATAAACAATATTTACTCGTGGCAACATTATGAAATTCTTTGTTTGTAAAAAATTTTGTAAAGCCCAAATTCACAATTCTTTACTTTAATACTTTGAAAATCGAACGTGAAATTCATAATAAACAATTGTTTCAGAAAACTGTAATTTATAGTGTTGGTAGCGTAGGCCCCCAGCAGTCGAAGCACCTGTGGCTGAAGTCCCCGAAAATTGCTTGTAATTAACCGAATCGCGGGCGTCGGCTACGAGTGCTTCGGCCGTCGGTAAACTTGGCTCTTAATGAAAATGTGTGAAAAATATGGAATAGTTGTTAAGAAAAATATGAAAAAATCGCATTTAAATGAATCTGTATCGAGTTACTATTATTGACTTCTCATAGTTGGTAGGGACGTAGTCGGGTATCAGAGATTTAAGACATATACGGCACTTTTGAGGGTCCAATTACTTAGTAGGATAGTATGACTATATCATTGTAGAAATTAAATAAGAAAGAAATATACATATAAAATATGTAGGTATAAACAAATGTATAAAAAAAAATTAAAAATGTTTTTTTTCTTAAAATGAAAAATATCGGCCATTCTTTATTATTTTTTTCTTTACTAAAGATAATTTTCGAAATATACTTTTGAACTGATAAAGAAAATCGGAAAGAAAATGTCTAAAAAGTCATACTAGCCTGAAAATAGTCTTAGATAGTTAATTTATTTATTTATAAAATAAACTTAAGTAGGTTATTTAAGATCGAAGCCAAAGTTAATGTAAATAAAAGTTAATATAATATTGTTTAACTTTTCCAACCTAACTAATAAGAAATGCTTAAGTTAAACAAAATTATTTTCTTTCTTATATATTTTTGACATTAATTTTGGCTTCAACGATTAGTTATTAAGGAGAGACAAAAATAATTTCGGTGACATATTGAATGTGCACAATGGCTCTACCTAGCGGCATAAATACGAATCTTTTTACTCGAAGTTAAATGTATATTTATTTATATCTTTTTTAATGAACGTTAGGGTTCGTTCAGACAGACCGGCTGGGAGAGGAGAGCAAATTCATACATAATACGTTGAAAATCGAGTACTTAGTATTTGTAGTAAGGTTTATTTTTGCGTGTGCACTGCTTTTGTCATTAAGAATACTCGAAGGCGCTCGCTGTGAAATAATAAGAGAAGCTGATCGGCTTAGATCGCATACTTTTTCTCGGTCTTGCAGACGTTTGACTCCGATTGCACGCTCTTTCAGCCGATCGGAGCCGATCCCGATCTGTGTGAACGGACTCTTATTGTTAATTATGCTGCCAATTAGGCATTATTTTTTACCAAAATAAGTTTCCGAGTTCATTATTGATTACCTTTTCAAAGAAAATAATTGTACTCACATACATATCGTCGAAATAACTAAAAAGATTGCAGTTTTTTTAGTAATGTCCAAAATGATGTATTTTTTTACAATTTCTTAATTTTTTAATAAAAATATGTGGTTTCAGGATAGAAAATGATCATTGTCAAATCACCTTCTGAAATATTCTGACTTAGGTACTTAAGAAATAATTTATCAAGTGTATGTCCCAAATATATGTGATATTAGTTATTTCAGTAAGCAGTAAGAGAATCTCTACTTAAGTATAGATTTATTGTTAATCTTTCTGTGGGCGAATACTCAATTCTTTTTTCAATTAAATTATATTGTTTCCAATTTGTCGTTTTCATTCAGGGGTACGATTCCGCTATTTTACTTAAGCGACAAACGATTCACATCCGACTGAGATATTGAATCTCATTGATGATTCATTATTGAATGGCAGAAAAGGATAAAAATTTCTTATAGTTTATTTCAAAGAAAAAATAGCGGAATGCCACATACGCTTCAATCGTAATTGAGTAGGGATTGGATCTCAGTCAAACGTGAATCGTATGTCGCTTAAGTAAAATAAGGAGAATCGGGCCCCTGGTTGGTATTTATAATCATCGGCAAGGATATTGAGCCCTGACCTTCACCTGCGCAGAAGCGATTCATTGGTTTATTGCCTTAAGTGTACAGTGCGCAAAGCGATCCCCACTCTTCCGCCGAGAGCTCATTATCCGTGCCGATAACTATATTTTATCTGTACTGTACATAATAAAAAGAGGATCATTTTTTGTTTTATTTGTACCTGAATGAAAGGCTCCTAAGCTACTGAACTGAATTGATTAGTCTAACCTATTCTCGAGTTACATAGGCTTCATTCTGAAATTTTAGTTACACAGATTGTTTATAATTTATAGGAATACTTCAACACTTTGAAATTAGAGCCTTCGAAACAATTTTTATTATAACAGTAAAGACAGAAGAAGTTTAGACCATTTTTTTCTTTACATTAGGTGAGTGATGATGATGATGTCCTCCTAGCCGATTTCGGCTACGGCGGCCTTTCTCATATAATAAGATCAGCCAGCTGCGCAGGACATATTATAGTGCACAAGCATTTACTTGGACACAGGTGCACTCACTATTCCTTCACTCTCATAGCCCGATGGGACGACAATCCAACACCACAGGAGAGAAAACAGAAAAAGTCAAATAAAAGTCAGCATTATATTTAAAAAATATCTATTTTCTCCAAAAATTCTCATTCATTTATCAATTTAAAACATTAGAAATAATTAATTCTTATCCTAATTAAATTAATTTTTACAACAATATTTATGACAAAATACTAACCTCTCAAGTATGAGGGCGCGGGTTCGATCCCAGGTCAGGCAAGTACCAATGCAACTTTTCTAAGTTTGTATGTACTTTCTAAGTATATCTTAGACACCATTGACTGTGTTTCGGATGGCACGTTAAACTGTAGGTCCCGGCTGTCATTGAACATCCTTGACAGTCGTTACGGGTAGTCAGAAGCCGGTAAGTCTGACACCAGTCTAACCAAGGGGTATCGGGTTGCCCGGGGAACTGGGTTGAGGAGGTCAGATAGGCAGTCGCTTCTTGTAAAGCACTGGTACTCAGCTGAATCCGGTTAGACTGGAAGCCGACCCCAACAGGATTGGGAAAAAAAAGGCTCGGAGGACCTATGGACTTTACTGGTAATGAAAGGTTTTACCTATTTCTATTAAAAAAGCGACTGAGCCAAAAACTATGACTTAATTTTCAGCTACTATTGAATTGTCAATTTCATTGTATATTTATTGATACAAAACGGTAAGAACAAGCAAGCTTTATATAAAAAATATTAATAAATGGTCCGTCTAGTCTAGTAATAAATTTATGTACCAATTCCTAGTGATATAAGTAGAAAATAGAGACATCTAGTGGTGAGTAGCATACCTATTACACATCCTACAGCAATATTTAGTCCGACTGTTTTTTGGTGCAATTAACAGGCCTGTTAGTCAGTACAGAAAATGTTACTTTCCTTTGAATTGTCAACTGCAGAAAACATTCGGTATGGTTTTACTTTTGACAGGAGATTCACATTCTTAAAAATTATGTTATGCCTACATAGAGTGAGTTACACCATTTAACTATAACGATAACCGAACCATAACCAGCCGTATACTTGCCGCCCATTGGTCAAATCGGTGACTTGACAGCTGAAAATGGTTCGGTTATCGTTATAGTTCAATGGTGCAACTTAACAATATTTTTTAAATAAAAAATAAAACTTAATAGTTAACGTTTAGCTATCCCGCCTAAAATCTATTTTATATTAAATTCAATCATTTACAATCAGATCACATAAGTTCTTACATTTCAAACAAAAACTATAAATATATAATATGTATAAAAGTATTTAACTAAGCAAAATAAACAACAATGTAATTGTTATTTTTATATAAAAATATGTCATTTTTGTTCACTTAAATCCTACTTTAATGTAGATATATCATTATATTACTAACCAATAAAAATATACATTATATATAAAAAAAACTTCTTGTCATAATGTTTTGGTATGAAAACAGATCTATTTCATATATAGAAACATAAAATATACCTATAATCCTACACAATATGCCTGCTATTGATAAAGATAACATTAAAACATTAATTAATTTGATTGTAATAAATAAAAATATATATAAATTGTATTTTCTAAGAGCTGTTTATTAACTAATTAACTGTTTATTAATTGATTAACTAAAACTTTTTTGAGGATTTTTTTTTTCAGAAGAATAAAAAACTTGTCTATGACTGGCTTCAGAATCTCATATACCTAACATCAATCTCATCATTCCCAATATTGCAACTATCTGTTGTTTAACAAACTAGAGATAGATATAAATTTTATAGTAGATACACTGAGTTGTATGGGGCTGAATCTGTTCAGATTTATTTCTCGTATAAAACATAACAAGCAAACACACTTTCGCATTTATAATATTAGTTAGAATTAAAAAGGCTCGCATTTGACTACCTCACTCGAGTTGACGGCCTTCATGGACGTTATAAATGCTTTTAAATCAATAATTATTATTTTAATCCGTAAAGTTAGTAGGTAGGTACTATCAACATTTTTACTATAGCAATATAGCAAGTAAATCGCAAAAAACATTAATTAATGACATACAAGCTGTTGATTTGCATCCGTGCCATAGTCAAGGACGTAATTATGCTAATGATTCTCGACCCAAATCAACAAAAAAATTGGTACGTAATTTTTTTTTTTTATATTTTTTTCGGAATTCCGTCAATATCATCTAGCCGTATTTAAACTTGGCGCGTGTGTTACTGGCCTTAAAACCGTGCTGCGCCCTCACACAAACGCATACACAAAGCATACGCAACGATAATTCATAAATTTAATTCATAAAATTGGATTACTTCTGAAATACTATGACATTACAATGACAAAAAAAGCAGTAAGTACATATTAGCTGTTTCCCGTCTACTGTAATTCCAATCGATTATTTACGTATTTTATGTCCTCCTCCTGAAATATGGCACAAATGCAAATCAACACCTTGTATATTCACTATTTAAACTAAAGCGTAAGAAATGTCAAAAAAAGGCGCCAAGTGATAATTCAATATGGCCACGACAATCTTTCACGGCGGATAACCTATCTATTTATAAATTCGCTTACTTGTTAGAAATTCGACATTACTGTATTAGAAAGGGGCTTATGTAAAGATTCCTATCTTTAACGACAAATTACGATATCCAATTTCTCCGTTTTAATCTTGTAGACACGAATTGACATTGAATTTTTACATTAGCTACATATAAATTATGTCGAATTTCAACCAACTAGTTTGACGTTTCGAAAGAGCTTTCATATGCCTATATGAAACAAAAAAAAAATTACTTTCAGCTCTCTAATTGCAAAATAACGGATGGATCCTTTATTGAAATCTACAGCCGATAGAAATGGTATTAAAATCGGCCGCTATAGAAATTTAAAACAGAAATTCATTCATACACTTAGTACAAACTTCAAACTTTCACAATCTCATGAAGCCTGACTTTTTAACTCAGTTTCCGTAGGTATTTTGACTTTTAGAGTAGCGCAAGGCTTCTGTTTTCTACGGGCGAAGGTGCAGAGCAGACATATGCCGGATCCTATGAATGCTACTACGCATATTACTGTGAGACCCAGCTGGGCTGCTGCTGTAGAGTATGTGCCGTGGTAGACGAGGGACCGTAGACTTTCTGGTAGCTCTTCCACACCCTGGAAATAAGATAGATAGGTATCTATACTTTATTATATGAATTTAGAACTTAGAACGAATAAAGTAGGTGACATAATTTGCGGTCTTATCGCTAAGAGCAGTCTCTTTCAGTAAACTTTCGGATGGATTGAGACGAGAAGGAATATATTATACGACAGGCAGGCAAGTATATAGTTATTAGATGTTGCTTACGAATATTATGTTTATTAAGGATTAAAATTAGCGTCAATATAATATACAAGAATGCATTTTTATATCAACTAGTTTCCCAAAATGTAGTAACGTCAAAAGTTTTGTTTTGATTCAAAACATGACCTATGAATTGCAGTTGACACTAGTGACATCTAGCGGCGAGTAGTATGACTTACCATTTCAATCCAGGCTACAGGCAATATGAGTCCTTGATCGAGATATTTCACAGATGTAAACATGTCGCTTTTCCTCACTTGTATGTTGATTTGAATGCTGTCAAAGAAAAACATTTTTATTAATTTTGTGTTCATGAACTTGGAATCCACTATCCAGGCCCCGCCTGCACCAATGCGGAACGAATCAGATAAGTTTTTAAACAACCAATAGAATTCGTCCGCTCAGGGATACTACTGAATTTATTAATAAAAAAATATAAAACAAAATTCTACTAGTGGTTTGTTGTCTTAATTTTAAGATCTATTGGCCACATTTATAAAAGAAAATGACTGTAGGCTACTTTTGTCCTGGTAAATAAATTAGTTCCCACATACTGAAACTGTAGAGCCTATTTGAAAAAACCGGCCAAGTGCGAGTCGGACTCACGCACGTAGGGTTCCGTACCATCCAAACTAATATTCTATATATATATATATATATATATGGATATCGAGCAAAACTGAGCAAAAAAATCACGTTAGTTGTATGGGAACCCCCCGAAATATTTATTTTATTCTAGTTTTCAGTATTTTTTGTTCTAGCGGCAACAGAAATACATCATCTGTGAAAATTTCAACTCTCTAACTATCACGGTTCATGAGATACAGCCTGGTGACAGACGGACGGATGGACAGAGGAGCGAAAACAATAGGGTCCCGTTTTACCCTTTGGGTACGGAACCCTAAAAATGACTGTAGGCTTCTTTTGTCCTGGTAAATAAATTAGTTCCCACAGACTGAAACTGTAGAACCTATTTGAAAAAAGCTTTCACTGTTCAGAAGCTACACTAACCCCGTGTAACATAAACCATGTGTTATCCAGACGCAGGAAGAATTTTCCACAGGACGTGGAATAAAACAGCTAGTGTCAAAGTAATCTTACCTAGATTTTCCACTAAGAGCGATGCCGAGCGTCGGATGCAAGTCAATGTAGGAGTCGTGCTTGAGAGGGTCAGGCTTCAGACCGATGACGTCTTCGCGGAGACGAGGGTCCGCCAGGTAGAAGTGAGGAAACGATACTAGTGCTGGGGCTCCTGAAATTACAAAAATGTCAAGATGAGTCACTGTTCTGCTTCTGTACAGGTTTATATTGGATGGTTTTTCGAATCAGATAAAAATGATTAAATAAAGAATCTTCAAAAAGTTACCAAAGTCTTTACTACCTAGATGTTAGTGTCAAAGTGAATAATAAAAGCACCTTCCAAAATAAATGTGCGTATGGGTGCATACGCATATGCATCAAAGATACATCACCTTAATTAATTGAGGCACATTAAAGAAGTATCTATCTATTTGCATCTTAACACTTAACGGCAAAACTGATTTACATAGATCCAATTCTTTTAAATTGAAAACTGGGTTTTTCCTTAATTTTTGACAGCTTTTAAGCACGTTGCATCTACCATTCGACAAATAGCAATTCAAAACAAATATTAGTTCCGCTACTCAATAACAGATGGCGTTGTACTAAATTTACCACTCTCTTTCAGACTTAGATAAACTTACCCATAGTACAATCAGTGACATTAATGACGCCTCTAGGAGGACAGGTGGCCGTGTCTATTTCACAGTAGCACTGGTTTTCAGGGTTGTGTTCCGGATCGTCGAATACGTCGAGAGGCATTCTGTAGCGATAGAGTTCTATGCCGTCTGAGATCTGTGGAAACGAAGGCATTGTTTAATACGGAGTTGCTTACTTTATAGCTCGAATGAGTTTAATTAAGGCTGACTGAAATTATATTTACATACATATATACAAACTAGCTACCGCCCGCTTCGCCCGCGTGCAGTTCGGTTATATCGCGATTCCAAGAGAACTCTTCAAAAGTCCGGGATAAAAACTATCCTATGTTCTTTCTCGAGGTCAACTCTATCTCTGTACCAAATTTTATTAAAATCAGTTCAGTGGTTTAGACGTGAAAGCGTAACAGACAGACAAACAGACTTACTTTCACATTTATAATATTATATTAGTAGGGATTTTACAAGTAGGTAAATAAAAAATAGTCAAAAAATAAGTAGGTGAGTATCAAAAAACTTCGCAAAAATACACATCGCTGTCAGCGGGGATCGTGCCCAAAAATCGTAGAAGTGCAAACTCAGGCCAAAAGTATGGGCTAGCCTTTTAGTTTGTAAGGATAGAAAAGTGCTAGTATTTGTGTACATATAAGTAATGGTACTATTTTTAGGCAATCTTGAATTTACTTGTAACTATAGTTATCGGCACGAATCTTGAGCTCTGACCTACATCTGCGCAGAAGTCATGTATTGGGTCCCTTTTGTGGTATGAAGTGAGGCGCGGGAGCGGGCTAAAGCGGTGATTGGCCCGCAGTGCATCGCGTCATAGCCGTCACTCGGGATTGGTTCTTTGCTAATAAATCACTTCTGCGCAGATGTAGGTCAGAGCTGAAGATTCGTGCCGATAACTACACCTTTGTTTTCTTTTACCTAATTTGATTAAAACCAAAATCAAAACTCATTTATTCAAACTTGGCTGCAAAACAGCACTTTTCGAACGTCAAAAAAAAATTACAAAAGACAGCCCCCAAAAAACGCCCACCCACCACTTCCTATGTGTTTTTGCTGGGAAGAAGTGGCGCAACTAACTCCCCAGCAACACATGTCTGTCTGTAGGTTAAAAGAACCTTTCAACAAAGTACAATGAGTATATTGCAGTATGCAATACGCAATATTGATGATTTATAAAATCCACCACATGCTAGCTAGCACTCACCCTACGTAATTTGTCTAACTCAAGCATTGAATTTTGATGTGAAAAGAAAATTATAGCCTCAAATTATTTATAATAGTATATGAGGGAGTGCCCACCTTCATGTGATATTCTATTGCAACCCTATGTAATGTACAACATGGGTAAGTAATGAATCTAGTAAATTGGACCGCTCAGCCAGAAAAAAAAAGTATATGAAAAGAGTTTACAAAATTATACTACGTATATAGTCAGTAAGACGACTTGGCACCACAAGCAGCCGTTCACGAGCATAACGCAAGGATCAGCCATCGCCCCCTTCGCACATTTTTGAGGGAGGGAGGCAAGCAATACCGTCTTAGGGATTTGTCATCATTCTTTACCTCAACGGTCTTTTCATATTGGAAAGGCAACCGTCTGCAAAGGTTGGGGTAGAATACATGCAGGGTCGTATTCCTGTCCAGTTGAGAAGGCGGGAAGATTGAACCGTCTGACGCCTCGATACTGAAATAAAAGACATTTTTATTAATTTACATGTAAAATCTGTAGTCTATACTAATATTATAAAGAGGAAAACTTTGTTTGTTTGTTTGTTTGGTTGTAATGGATAAACTTAAAAACTACTGGACCGATTTTAAATATTCTTTCACCATTAAAAAGCTATATTATCTGCGAGTGACATAGGCTATATTTTATCCCGGAGCGGGCAGTAGCTCCCACGAGACGCGGGTGAAACCGCGAGAAAACGGCTAGTATATAATATACATAGAAATTATAAATGAAATTAAGAGGATAAATGGACAAACATACTTAACAAAAAGTCATGGTGGCCTAGTGGATAAAGAACCAACCTCTCAAGTCGCAGGTTCGATCCCAGGTCAGGCAAGTACCAATGCAACTTTTCTAAGTTTGTATGTACTTTCTAAGTACCTCTATATCATAGACACCATTGACTGTCTTTCGGATGGCACGTTAAACTGTAGGTCCCGGCTTGGCAGTCGCTACGGGTAGTCAGAAGCCAGTAAGTCTGACACCAGTCTAACCAAGGGGTATTGGGTTGCCCGGGTAACTGGGTTGAGGAGGTCAGATAGGTAGTCGCTTCTTGTAAAGCACTGGTACTCAGCTGAATCCGGTTAGACTGGAAGCCGACCCCAACATGGTTAGGGAAAAGGCTCGGAGGATGATGATGATGAAATGGACAAACATACTTAGTTGGGTATTATTCACAAAAATTGTACATTTGCTTCCCTCTTCGCGTCCAGCTCGATTATTTTTAATTTGGTAATAAAATGTTAGCTAAATTTTATTCAACCTAATACTTAAAGTATAGAACTAAAATTTATAATACTCAGAAAACTTGTAGACAGAACAAAACATTCTAGTTTATCAAATTTTAAAATTGTGTCCACAGTAATTTCATAGAGAGGACTATTGTCCATTTTTACTTTAATTCACTTTAAAAAAATATATAAAAAAACTAATTGTTTTAGAACAAAACTTAATATTCCTATAGGATATTTATCCATTGAAAAAGATTTTTCTTTAAAATAAATTAAACAAACAGTACTAAAAACATTTCATTTACATATTTAATTGGAAGTCCAATAATCTACTCATATCCGTTTTTCATCTCGGTAACGGTGTTTTACAACTTTATTTCCAATTTGGAAATAAAATTATCTACTGGCAACATTACACCACAAACAGTTAACAGATGGCGTGACTGTAGATTCGCCCATTTTGTTCTTTCACTCAGTGCGATCCAGTTTAGCGCACGTCGGTAGAATTAGACATTTACTTGTTTCAATTATTTTTGTGGTTTATTTGAATACGGTAAGTACTTTTCAGGTTTTGTACTATTATGAGAAAAGAATCTTGGTAACAAAAGTGAAATTGGTAGAATGAATTAGTTAAAACTAATCGATGACGGGTATAAACTTTATTTTGTAGGTTAGACACGTGCCAAAATATTCATATATGTTACTTCTCCGTGTCATTTATCTGTTACGCAACAGATATGAAAGGTAAAGCTGAGTTTATAAGGTTTTATACTAAAGTTAACTTCAAGAATTTAAGGAGTCATTTAGTATACTTAATAAGTACTTATTTAG
This sequence comes from Helicoverpa assulta, assembly GCA_963856015.1. NCBI lineage: Eukaryota > Metazoa > Arthropoda > Insecta > Lepidoptera > Noctuidae > Helicoverpa > Helicoverpa assulta. Next base: position 2,164,977 of record CAWLCW010000003.1, read on the forward strand.
TAAATTATAATCAAAAACAAATATTGCTAAAAATATTGTTGCTGGTGGAGTTTGTTGGCTACTTCTTCTTCCCAGCAAAAACACATAGGAATTGGCATGGGCGGGCCTTTTGGGACCTGTCTTTTGTAAAATTGACCTTCAAAAAGTGCTGATTTTCAGCCTTCTTAGAATAAACGATTTTTTCTCTTTTTATCTTTATTTTACCATGATTTATTAATTTTAACACCAGAATACCTATTTTTGTGTAAATATAAGTAACGTAAATTATTTTTGTTTTAGGTAAAATGCCATTAACATCAGCGGAACGACAAAAAAAATAGAGAACTATTAAAGCAGAATAATCCTGTTAAATGGAATGAAGAAAAGTTAATTAAAATAATAGCGTTTTATTAGTATGTTGGATAAAAGTAATGACCAGAAGATCCATTAAATAATGTTTATTTTATGCGTATTATGCACTAGTCCTTACAATTCCTATTTGTTATCTTTTCTGTTACATTAAATTTCTTTTCATATCCGTTACGTACAATTATTATGAATAATACCCAGTTATAAGCATGGCTATATGCATACAAGAAAGCTAAATAGTTTGTTTGTTTGTTTGCACGCACTAATCTTATGCTATGAGCTGTTTCCCGTGGTTTGACCCGCGGTCCGTTGAATTAAACCACTTCCCGTAGGTACCCGAACAAAATATAGCCGGGCATAGCCTAACTTCCGAAAGAGAAAGAAGCATTCAAATCCGTTCATTCGTTTCTGAACCTTTAGGGTGCAAGCAAACAAAATAAAAAGTATGAAGTACAGATTATTTGGTCATGGAAAATTATAAGCTATTTAAATTAAACAATTATTGAAATTACACGATATTTTTAAAGTCTGAGAGGAGCTAAAGGCGCTTGCCTTATCGTCTCAGATAACCCATTGACTTGAAGATGTATGCGCATTACAAAATGTTGATAAGTCGTAATTATTTAGTCTCATTAACATGTAGCTAGTAGTCATTGACTTTAGATGATTCAAAGTTGCCACATTTCTTTGAAAACAAAAGAAATTCACATGATTACAGGGAATTTTCTCTAACCCAAGTAAGTAAATAAAAGAAAATCCCCTGAATAGCCGAAGATAGTTGAAATCACAATTTATGTATTTATTCATATCACCACTATAACAAATACAGAAAACTGTAATGAAATAAATATTTTAGAGAGAACAATTGATAACTGCAAAAGAGACTTTAAACATTGACAGAATGTTTGGTATAATACTTTAAAGTTAATAATTATATCAAATTGAGGGGGCCCAGACTCCGCCAACGCGGAGCGGAATTTTAACCCAGCATTACAATGGCTCATCTCCGCCCACTCTTAAGTACTCCTCAGTGGAAAAATACTATTGGTTATTTAAAAATGGAATCTGGGGTATAATATAGTTATAGTTATCGGCACGGATATTGAGCCCTGACCTTCACCTGCGCAGAAGCGATTTATTGGTTTATTGCCTTATGTGTACGGTGCGCAAAGCGATCCCCACTCTTCCGCCGAGAGCTCAATATCCGTGCCGATAACTATAACGATGGCTTACCTATTGCATTCCGTGCTGCCCCAAAACGACAGATGGTCGTGGCCATCAAATTCTTCAATGATGTTCATCCTGTCCTTATCATTCTCTCCAGTGTTGATTGTAAAGCGTTCAGATACAGTGCCGTTTTTCTGAAATAAATAAATATTATAATGAGGACTGAGGACAAAACTGCTGAATAGAAGCTAGAGGTACCTACACTATCCGCGGGTAACTATGTATATTTTTATATCCACAGACAGTGTGTAAAACCACGAACTTCTAGACTCGGGGAGGCTTTTAAAAAAATCTGAACACAGAAAATCAAAATGAAATTTCGGCCCAGGCAACCGAATCTAGGACCCGACGATTTTGTAAGAGAATCTCCACTTAAATTGAACTTTTTGACTTTGACTTTGATTAAACTTGAGAGTTATATACTTTTTATCCCTGTCCGGATAGTAGTTCCTTCAAAAAACTGATAAGCCCGCTGTTGGTAACTAAGAAGTAATAAAAAAAACTTACCGTAACAAGAAGACCAAATTTCTCAAACTTCAGCTGACCACCAAGACTTAGGAAGGGTTTCGCCGTGTCTATAATGCTGTCATCGTACCCCCATAGGAACCTGGATAAAACAAAACAATTTATTACAATAACTTTTTCATAGAAATACCATACATTTTCTAAAGGTGGGTACAGACTATGTAACATAACATGTTATACGACATTGCTATATAACATGTTTCAGATAATGTGGACACTGAATGTTAACAACTATTTATTGTCGACATTGTGGATAGCACTGATGAACGATAAACGATAATGGTTATATAACATTGTTATATTGCAATGTTATTCTAATGTGTACCAGTACCAGTATTGTTTTATGTTGCAATGTTGAATAACAAGGTTACATAATGTGGACGTGTTATAAAACACAGGTTATATAACATGTTACATAGACTGTACTCACCTTAACAAATACATCTTTACTAATATTATAAAGCTAAAAAAATATTTATCTGCTTGAACTCGATGATCTCAGTAACTACTGGTCCGATTTGAAAATCATTTCAGTGTTAGATAGTCCATTTATGGAGGAAAGCTCTAGCCTACTTTTTATCAGGGTTCGCGAGGTAGTTCTCATAAGACGCGGGTGAAACCGCTGGCGGAAGCTAGTAAATGGACAGAGCTGACTGTCTTGAGAGCCACCTCAGAGAAATAAGGCGCTCACCACAATCACCAACCCCCAGACTCCGGTCTGCTTGGTGAAAGTTTTTTAAACCCACAAAGCGACTCGGGAATTAAACCCGAGAACTCATGCACAGCAGTCGCGCGTGCTACACTAGACCAAAACGCGGCTGTTTATTAATATAAAATTAATAAATAGGTTTTGTTTTGTAGTGTAGTCTCAATATTCGACATGTCATCGACACGAAAGAAGAAGAAGAAATTTATTCTTCTAAACCTATACCTATACCTATTTAAGGTAAACAAATTAAAGAAATCTTCTAGACCAGTGGTTCTTAACCTTTTTGTCGTGAGGGACCACTTTACCAAAAGTTTATCATGCCGCGGACCACCTCATTGGTTTACCTAAATTGAAGGTTCTGTGATAAAGAATACAAGCACACTTTATAATTAGCACTCATTTCTTTATTATTGAGCAAAAAAACTAAAAGTTACAGATTTTTGTGACTGCATTCTCTTTACTATCTTCAGAATTCTTCTCTATTCTTTTCTAGGTAAGCAAATGTAAAGAAAGACCAACATATGCTTATGTAGTTTTCAAATGCGCGAGCGAAGCGAGCGCGAATTTTTTTCAGACTCAAATAATCATTACGTAAAATGTAGCCCAAACGCACTTAACTTTTTGTTTGTTGACAAATGCAAGAACAAGCGCATATAGCTTCTGAATACGCGAGCGGAGCGAGCTCGAATTTTTTTTTTTTTAAGGCTCAAAATTAAAATTACGTAAAATGTAGCATATCTTTTTTTCTGTTGGACAAAGAAGAAGGTTGGGAAGGGGGGATGGTCCGGACCCCGAAACATAACTTATACGTCAAAAATGTACGTCCATGCGAAAACCCCTGCTCACATAGATAAGTCGATAAAAATTAGTTAGGTACATTTTTGTGTCTGTTTTCTCTTTACTAATTTCAGAAATCTTCTCCATTCTTTTGTAGGTAAGCAAATGTAAAGAAAGACGAACATATGCTTATGTAGTTTCCAAATGCGCGAGCGAAGCGAGCGCGAATTTTTTCAGACTCAAATAAACATTGCGTAAAATGTAGCCCAAACGTACTTAACTTTTTGTTTGTTGACAAATGCAAGAATAAGGGCATATAGTTTCTGTATACGCGAGCTGAGCGAGCGCGAAAGTAGAGTATTTTTTAAGACTCAAAATTAAAATTACGTAAACTCATAGGTACATTTTTTACTGTTGGACAAGTAAGATGGATATTTTTTCTTTCTTTCTTTCGAAGCAAAGCTTCGCGGACCACTTGGAATGTCTCCAGGGACCACCAGTGGTCCGCGGACCACCAGTTAAGAACCACTGTTCTAGACAGTTCTCACCTGTGTACTGGAAGAGTCAGGAAGGCCTCAGGGTGGTTGGCCCAATTCAAGGCAGAACTCAGCGTTATTTGGCCAAAACTATTTAAATCCATGCTCACAGCTTTCGAGATTACACCCTGAAACAGAAGTTTAGCTTTACAACAACCTTATGGAAATTATAGCAGTATAAAGCCGCGCGAATCGGTCGATCATAAGGTTAAGCAATGCGTGGTTGGTCCGCGGATGGGTGACTTCCTTGGGTGACTTCCTTGGGTGACTTGTTTCGGAAGGCATTATAAACTGCAGTTCATCATCATCATCATCAGCCTATCGCAGTCCACTGCTGGACATAGGCCTCTCCAAGTGCACGCCACTGAGATCGATTTTCGGCTGCAGTTACCGGCTGTCGTTTAAACATCTTTGGCAGTCTTTACGCGTAGATAGAATCCAGTGAGTCTGTCAACCAGTCTTACCACGGGGTATCGGGTTGCCCGGGTAACTGGTTTGAGAAGATCAGATAGGCAATCGCTCCTTGTAAAGCGCTGGTACCTACTCAGCTGCATTCGGTTAGACTGGAAGCTGATTCGAACATACATTGGGAAAAAGGCTAGGTAGGTAATTTTTGTGTCATTTATAACCATCCTCCAGTCCAGTCCTTCTTCGAGCTGCAGGTTTAATCACCTAACAAGTCCTAGTCTCAGAGTTTTCTCAAATCTGCCTGACGGCCTCTGACGTGGAATTGTAACAACGACTGCTACTGAGCAGCATACGGGGATGCCGGCGCCACTGGCCCTCCCAGGCACGGGGGTGTTACATTATTTTTGCATGTAAAATGGCCTATCCGATTTCGATGAAGTTTCGATTCTCGACCACCAGGACGTGGGTAAGACAGCGTGAAATTAGTAGTGTTTTTTATGTTATAAAAACTTTCATATCGTCCGTTATTTTTGCAAACAACACAGCTGATAAGATAGGCCAGCGGTTCCCGAATTCTTCTGGCTTCGGAACCCTTTTCGTCTCACCATTTTTCGGCGGAACCTTAGCTTAAGAAGTAAACTAAAGACGTATATACACTTAGGTACGGCTCGTGGCGCGTGGTAGCGCACCAAATGGTTATATGGTTAGAGACATATTCATTATACTCGGCCGTAGCATGGCCACACGGGCCAGAAAACAATTTAGCCGCCCTTGACTTTGTGTATTATGTGAATAGTTTTCAGTTTGAAGACTGACAAAGTAAAGGCAAAAAGAAATAGATTGGGTTTGTACAGGTGCGAGCGCGATTTTTTTTAACTAAAATAAGAATTTCCAAGCCGAATTACCCTGTGGTAGCCGGTATCGCGAGCGAAGCGAGCGCGAATTTTTTTTAGTTTACGTACCTACACAAAATAAACAAAACCACTGTAAATTAATAAGGTCTCAAAAAGTACAATATCCACACAAAAAAGGAAATGCAAATGAATGAGTAGCTAGCGAAGAAAGCGCTATTGCTTTTTCTGAACCAGAGGAATAAAAAATAAACATCAAAGGAAACCTCGACGGAAGAGCGCGAAATTTTTTCGGTGTTGGATACTTGAGCAATTAAACGAACATAAAAGCATCACACGTAACATGGAGTCGCGAGCGAAGCGAGCGCGAAATTTTCGGATTCGCGGAGGTGAAAAAATTGGAAATAATGTCACACTTTGATTCATGGTAAAAATAGCCACTGGAAATACTCGTATGCCGTGTCATTTCACGTCCTGTCAAATGTATGAAAACGTATAATCCTGGCGATGAAATAAGCCCAAAAAATGCGGTGATTTTTGGCCGACTCGCTACCTACTTTTGCCGATTGCCGAAGACATGGAGGTATTAAGGTAATCTACAATTTGTAAAAAACGGAATTAAATTATCTGCTGTCGTGGCCTTCCCCCGCCACTTGTCGCGAACTCGTACTTACACTCCCGAGTGGTACCCACCTACATGGTGCCTAAATGGAATTTTGGAATGCAATATTTAAAACAATTTAATTGAAAATTAATAATAATTTAATATTGTCAAAAGTGAAACGATTTACCATATGGATATCTTGAATTTTCCACGGAACCCCTGCGGGCCTGTCACGGAACCTCAGGGTTCCGCGGAACCCCATTTGGGAACAGCTGAGATAGGCTATATATTGCTCAGTAAAAATTACAATAAGTATATGAGTACACAATATCTAGAATAAATTATCCTCGTTACTTAAAAGCTGTCATTGAACATCTTTGGCAGTCGTACGGGTAGTCAGAAGCCAGTATGTCTGACAACAACTGGGGGTATTGGGTAACACAGGTGACTGGCTCGAAGAGATCAGATAGGCAGATAGGATTGTTTTATGTACTGATACCTATTTTAAGTAGCAAACAACTTTTCTAAGTTTGTATGTACTTTCTAAGCATCTCTTAGACACCAATGGCTGTGTTTCAGATGGCACGTTAAACTGTAGGTCCCGGCTGTCATTGAACATCCTTGGCAGTCGTTACGGGTAGTCAGAAGCCAGTAAGTCTGACACCAGTCTAACAAAGAGGTATTGGGTTGCCCGGGTAACTGGGTTGAGGAGGTCAGATAGGCAGTCGCTTCTTGTAAAGTACTGGTACTCAGCTGAATCTGGTTAGACTGGAAGCCGACCCCAACATAGTTGGGAAAAAGGCTCGGAGGATGATGATCTTAAGTAGCAAACTGGAAACCAGGATGGTAGGTAACCCAGGCTGCAAAAGTACCTATTCAAAAAGGTTTTAGTATCGACCCTGGAACACAAAGGGCTTTAGAAGGAACATGATGGGTTTTAGTCAGTAAGAGTCTGACACTCCCTCACGCTGCACCCACAGCAGGAAGGGTCATTTAACGTCTTCTAAAAATAAGAGTTACATTCTAAGGAAATATCGAGGCAAATAAAGATTAAAACAAACTTACCAACAAAGGCAGGTTTGGCACAACGACTCGGTCAAAATGCGCGCCATTACTCTTGTCAGCTAGGAATTGAAAATGATTTCTCTCTTGAAAACTGAGTTTGTCCCCGTTGAATTGTATGTTCACTCGCTCTAACTGTTGTCTAAAACAAGAAGAAATACAGAGTGTTAAGTACAAAAAAAAAAAACATTTATAAAGCTAAAATTGAGTTGAATGGTCCCTTAGAAAGAAACCATTTCCTAAAATTGACCTAAGACAGGGATCGTGCAATCGCGAGCCTGCTCATGGTCACATGCAGCTAAATAATTTGGGCCTGTTATTAATTTCACATGTCTCTTGGTACTTACTACTTTTTGCATCCGGATAAAATAAAGCTTATTCAGGACAGATATATAATGATGGTCTAATATTGCAAGTTTTTGTACAGACACCACCACATGAATGAACCTACCAAAATCTGTCAAATTTCTTAAATAGTATTTTTTAACCTTATCACAATAGTGGAAGGTAATGTTCGATTGGTAAAAATTGACAGAATCGGGTAGGTTGACCTGCTGGCGTCTGCACATAACTAGGCATAAAGCAAAGGCGTGCTTAAGAATTTGACACATAAGCCACTAAGGCCCAAGTTTACCAACAAAATAAACGTCAGTTTTCTTAAAACAATTTTACTATGAATTTTCTTGTACATGTTTCAAAGTCAAAAAAGGCCGTCTATGTTCTAGGTGAACTTGGGCCAAAAATTCGTCAGCCACATAAAAAATCGCTATATATAGGTATTTACGATACTCCTCAGTACGTACTAAAATAACCAATATATCGTTATTTCGAGTGTTATTGGAGATAATAGACTGCCGAATATAATGTTTGTTATGGCAGCCATAAAGTTGATCATCTATAGGGGTATATTGCGTGGCGGGAGGCCGAATTTATTGATTGTAAGAACTGTTTCAGACTAGCGTTTTATATGCGCGTTTATCAAGAGCATTATATGAGAACCTTTTGCTAAAACTGCAATTTTTAAGCGGCATTGACGCGCTTAATAGCTCATATAAGCGCAGGAAAATAAGGAATCCACCATTACCGATTGAATGAGTAAGTGTATGTATGTCTCAGGTTTTGATGGCTGAAATTTAAAAAAAAAAAAATACGTGTGGCACTCGGGGACTGCCGCGGTAAAGCTATTGCATAGCGTACAATACGTCTAATCGCACGACACACAGCGCCGTGTCGAAGACTGCCGAACTGACACGACGTTAGGCGATGCACGGCCTTCAAGCCACACCTCCGTGCCCGTCGGAGTGGGGAGCGTGAGGTTTTTTCGTTACGGAATTTCTGGATTTGGTCCCCGCGCTCAAGGCCTGCGATAGAAGCAATTCAATAGCTTAACAACCCCACGATATTCACGCTTGTCATGTGTCGAAACAGTAGGCTTCTTATACACTGGCATGTTTTGCAGTCTAAATAACTACAGTCGAAAGGAGTCCCAATAACTATCGTATAATCATCGGCAAGGATATTGAGCCCTGACCTTCACCTGCGCAGAAGCGATTTATTGGTTTATTGCCTTTTGTGTACAGTGCGCAAAACGATCCCCACTCTTCCGCCGAGAGCTCAATATCCGTGCCGATAACTTTAAAAAAACTAATTGATTTTTGTTCAACCCAGTCTTATTTAAAATCGTTAACATCTGCCTTGCGCTTCCCAAATATACAGATCGACCTCTAGTTTCATTTTAGTATTTTACATGGAGCGACTGCCTATCTGACCTCCCCAACCATGTTATCCGATAAAAAGAGTACCCCTTAAGAAGACTGCTAAACTCACACTGGCTTCTAAGGGTCCGTTCAGATAGACCGGGTCGGAGAGCAGGGGCCCGATTCTCCTAATTTTACTTAAGCGACATACGATTCACGTTCGACTCGATTCGACTGAGATCCAATCCTGACTCGATTACGATTAAAGCGTATGTGGCATTCCGCTATTTTTTCTTTGAAATAAACGTTTTTATCCTTTTCTATCATTCAATAATGAATCATTTTGTCTGCAAATGATTTACAATTGCAAAATGATTGTACAGCAAACTACCGTATAGACCAAAATCACCAAAATAGCACCAATCGCACACCAATCAAATGTCAATCGAATACGATTGGTCTTTTATTAGTAGCAGAATGCCCGATATGGTTAAAACTGCTATTGCGATCATATTGCGATTCGATTTCTATTCGATTTTGACATTATTAACTTAGGAGAATCGGGCCCCAGAGCAAATTCTTAGCACGTTGAAAATTGAGTAGGTACTTAGTATTTGAAGTAAGGTTTATTTTTGCATGCGCACTGCTTTTGTCCTTTAGGACAAAACCCGTAGCGACTACCAAAGATGTTCTGGCAGTCGGGTCCCACCACTTTAGCGTGTCTTTCGAAAGACGGAAGACACGTCTTAATTAAAATCTAGACAGATAAGATAGGTATAATGTTTACATCCAGTAATTTGTGTTATCATGAAGTTTATGTAGTTTATACTTTGAATTCGTGACGTCACCAGGCTAGACATTGACGCTAGGGTAGACTTTAAAATTGACGTAACTTGGTGTACTTATATGCGTATTGTTTACATGGTGTTATTAGAATAAAACTATTAAAAAATACCCGTCATCTGCCTAGCTTATTCCTAATAACTCCAAGGGGCCAATTTACACAAAGTCAAAGTATTTATTACTAGCCGTTTTCCCGCGGTTTCACCCGCGTCCCGTGGGAGCTACTACCCGCACCGGGTTAAAATATAGCCTATGTTACTCGCAGATAATATAGCTTTCTAATGGTGAAAGAATATTTAAAATCGGTCTAGTAGTTTTTGAGTTTATCCATTACAACCAAACAAACAAACAAACAAAGTTTTCCTCTTTAGAATATTAGTATAGATTTGTAAAACATAGGTAAAAAATAAAATGTAGATCTTAAAATTAAAATAGTGCGCTATGTTCTGTCTATGGTGAGACGTACAAATGGTTTGGACTACGTACTAGAATTAAAATAATATTTTTTTACAAAAAAACTAGAATTAAATATCTAAATTAGTCGTTTAAGAACTCATTAACCGTGTAAAAACATTTCTCAATTATAATTTTTTGGAATGTTTTCTTAAACTTATGGAGAGGTAGTATTTTAACCTCATCGGGAATTTTATTGTAGACTAGCTTCTGCCAGCGGTTTCACCCGCATCCCGTGGGAACTACTTCCCGTACCGGGATAAAAAGTAGCCTATAGCCTTTCTCGATAAATGGGCTATCTAACACTGAAAGAAATTTTCAAATCGGACCAGTAGTTCCTGAGATTAGTGCGTTCAAACAAACAAACAAACTCTTCAGCTTTATAATATTAGTATAGATTCTCGGGGCGACCTTTTCCGATTTATGGAAAATTAATATTTAGGACGTATCGAGGTCCTCAACATAGATGGGAAATACTAGACAGATGACGATGATAATGGGTTCCCCAGGTATAGTTATCGGCACGGATATTGAGCTCTCGGCGGAAGAGTGGGGATCGCTTTGCGCACTGTACACATAAGGCAATAAACCAATAAATCGCTTCTGCGCAGGTGAAGGTCAGGGCTCAATATCCGTGCCGATAACTGTAACTGGGTTAAGAAGGTCACACTGGTACTCAGCTGCATCTGGTTATACTGGAAGCCGACCCCAACGTAGTTATAAAAAGACTTGGCAGATAATGAATTATACGTGTGAACAAAAATGTTACTAAACCATTTTTAGGGTTCCGTACCCAAAGGGTAAAACGGGACCCTATTGTTTTCGCTCCTCTGTCCGTCCGTCCGTCTGTCACCAGGCTGTATCTCATGAACCGTGATAGTTAGAGAGTTGAAATTTTCACAGATGATGTATTTCTGTTGCCGCTAGAACAACAAATGCCGCTATAAAAACTAGAATCAAATAAATATTTTGGGGGACTCCTATACAACAAACGTGATTTTTTTGCTCATTTTTGCTCGATTTCGATAAATATATATATATTATATAAAATATTAGTTTGGATGGTACGGAACCCTACGTGCGCGAGTCCGACTCGCACTTGGCCGGTTTTTTTAAAGTTGTGGTGGCCCCAGCTTCTCAAGTACCTATGGGAGTGTTCGATTTCAGATCAGGCAAAAACCAATATACTTTTCTTAGTTATATAAGTATATGAACTCGGACAAGTTGATACAATATTACTTTTCTGTATTAAGTTTTATGTATGTACTTTCTAATTACCTGTACCTTGGACAACAATAACTGAGTTAAATGTGAAGGAAAACATTTCACGGAAACCCTCGCACGTGGTGATTACTTAACGCTCAATCCTTGTCTATGATATGATAATTATGTATTTGGAAAATCCTTTTATACTTAAGAGACGTAACATTAATTATGATGAAAGTAATTAGAGTTTGCAACCGACGTAAAATGCAAAACTAGCAACAATTGTAGACTTTGTTCACTAGCTAGTAGATAATAGAATCTCTTATTTATGAATGAAAACATTACATTATGCGTATCGAGTGTTTATTAGGTCAATTAACTACACGCGTGCTCTCATATACCTACACTAGCTTCTGCCAGCGGTTTCACCCGCATCCCGTGGGAACTACTTCCCGTACCGGGATAAAAAGTAGCCTATAGCCTTCCTCGATAAATGGGCTATCTAACACTGAAAGAATTTTTCAAATCGGACCAGTAGTTCCTGAGATTAGCGCGTTCAAACAAACAAACAAACTCTTCAGCTTTATAATATTAGTATAGATTCACTTTTTATCAAGCTAAGTACGAAAGAGAGAAAGAAAATACATTTGTTTACAAGAATATGATGGATAGATCTACAAGAGTAAGATAAAAACAATAAAATAAAACCAAGTAACAGAAAGTTGGGATAAACGAGTTCTAGAGTGGAGACCACGCCTCGGCTAATGTAGTGTAGGACGTCCTTAGGCACGGTGGAGTGATGACTTGCGCAAGACGGCTAGCAGAAGCTGGATGCGAGAAGCTGAAAATAGATCTCAGTGGCGTGCACTTGGAGAGGCCTATGTCCAGCAGTGGACTGCGATAGGCTGATGATATTGATGTTGAACAGAAAGACAATAATTTGGACATAAAAGAAGAAATAATGAAAACATGCTTTACAGACAAATCTACAACCCGCATCTCTCGCACGTGGTGATTAACGCTCAATCCTTCTCTATGTGAGAGGAGGCCGCAGCCCAGCAGTGGGAAGATAAAAATGTTGATGAAAACTCCTCAAGATGTTTTCTTACATTTACTCAGTCATTGGTGTTCAAGATATAAGGTAAACGTCCCAGTAACCGTTAAGTTTTGAACTTCACCAACTTTGCTGGTATGCTATGCTAACACTAGAAGTCTTACAAAAAAAATAATTACATGACTAAAGAGACAATTTAAGCTAGTTTTATTGTAATATGCTTTTTTTAATTTTATTTTGAATTTTCTTTAACAAAGATTGAAAAATAATAAAAAAAGGGCTAGTTGTACCAGTTCCTGGTAGATTTGTACTAGTAAACGTTAAATTGTCCCAGAATCCGGTAATTTTCAACGCAAATTTGAACTCTACTGGCTTACGATAAGGTTCACAGAAATACGACTTTTGCGTTTCTGTGTAAAATATATAAAGAAGGGCAAAGAAAAAAAGTTTTTTCTTTTTTTATGTAATTAGATAAATAAAATTATAAGTAATAGTTGACATCACGAATTACAATAATTTTGGTTTCACCTTTAGATGTAACCGTTACAATGGAGCAGTCTATAGAATAGCGGCCGCGTAATTTATCATCTAACGACGACCGTGGGATACCGTACTGCCTGGTTGTCGCTGAAATGGAGGCACTGTCTCCGTGGTAAAGGCCACGAAGATATGGTCTTCTGCCTATCAGTTATGGCTGTCTGAAAAAAAAAAACTTCTAAATTCATATCAATAGGAAATCCCACTGTGGATTAGCAGCGGCGAGGGAGTGTCAGACTTTTACTGACCAAAATACCATCGTGTTCCTTTGCAGACCTTTTATGTACCAGGGCCACGGTAACTCTTTCGAACAATCAGCCCCGGCAGGCCTTGGCCCTGCTGGGCCCCGCTGGGGTTTGCTGACGTCAGGTACTTCATCATTCGCTGAACGCCGATGGGAACCCCTTCCACCGTGACGAAAGTGAAAGGTAAGGTGACCCATCCCGAGACCCATGAAAGCATATGGCCTCGGACTTGTGCAAGGCCACCTCCAGTCCCAGCAGCTGGATCCTTTCGATGGCTGTCGCAAGCCCGCGCGTCATTTTGTCGACCGCCTCCTGGTGCGACCTCTTTTGTGCCAGTACCAACGTGTCGTCAGCATACTACACTGACGCTGCTTGGGAGGTCGGCGTGCAACACCCAGTCGTAGCTGATGTTCCACAAGAGCGGCCCCAGAACCGATCCCTGGATCCCGCCAAGACGACCATCCCCCCCCTCCCGGGAAACAGCGTCCCCCGTCGTAAGAGCACTCACGTGCATGATGGCGTCCATCGTTGAGAGCCCCCTGCGGAAACCACGTTGGTGGTCCGCAAGGTTCGGCCCTGTCCCCCCAAGAAGTTTTACGAGGCGGATTGCAACGACTCTGTCAAATAGCTTGCCCATCTCGTCGAGCAGCACAATGGGCCGGTATGCGGACGGAGAGTCCGCAGGGCGCCCCGGCTTCCGAATGAAGACCAATTTCCCTGTCTTCCAACTAAGTGGGAACTGGCCCCTCTCCAAACATGCGCTGACCAGGCAAGCCATCAGGCCCTGGGGTGATATTTTTGGTTTTCAGCCTGGCTACCGCCACTCTCAGGTCCACCCCAGTCACCTCGGGGATATCGTCGTCTTCGGGTGTGTGGTCCAGTGTTCCCCGTGCGATGGGAACAGAGCGCTAACCTCCTGCTCCACCATCTAAGGCCGAAGACTCTAAGTCAGCGGGGGGCCCATGGGTGGAGCTTGCCCCGCACCATTTTGTATGGGCGCCCCCACGGATCTCTGTCCAGAATACCCAGCAACTCCGCATTGGGCAACTCCTTAGCCTGGATGATGGCCAGTTGGAGGGCGGTGTTCGCAGCTCTACATCCCTCGTACAGCTCTATATCCCTCGTACAGCTCTGTTTCCCTGGCCTCCGCATCCGGAGGGCGGATGTGAACGACGCACGCCTTTCGAAGAGACTCCAGCTCGCTAGACAACCAGTACATCTGGCGTCGGGCGCGTCCTGGCAGGACTCGGGGCATGGCCTATGCGGCATCGGCATACGGCCTCGGACATGGTCTCCCGGGAGAAGCGTCATATAAATCATCATCATCATCATCATCTCAGCCATAGGACGTCCACTGCTGTACATGGGCCTCCCCCTTAGATCTCTACAGATACCTGTTGGAGGCGACCTGCATCCAGCGTCTTCCGGCGACCTTTATAAGGTCGTTTGTCCACCTTGTTGGTGGACGTCCTACGATGCGCTTGCTAGTCCGTGGTCGCCACTCAAGCACTTTTCGACCCCATCGGCCATCCGCTCTGCGAGCAATATGGCCTGCCCATTGCCACTTCAACTTGCTAATCCGGTGGGCTATATCGGTGACTTTAGTTCGTCTACTGATCTCCTCATTTCGGATTCGATCACGTAGAGAAACCCCGAGCAAAGCCCTCTCCATAGCTCGTTGAGCGACTTTGAGCTTTGCGATGAGGCCGATAGTGAGAGACCACGTTTCGGTGCCGTAAGTCATCACTGGTAACACACACTGATTGAAGACTTTCGTCTTGAGGCACTGAGGTATGTCGGACGAAAAGATATTGCGTAGTTTCCGAACGCTGCCCAGCCGAGTTGGATTCGGCGGTTGACCTCTTTCTCGAAGTTGGACCTACCTAATTGGACTACTTGTCCTAGGTAGATATATGAGTCAACAACTTCGAGTACCGAGCTTCCAACAGAGACTGGGGTGGGCTCAACATGGACATTTGACATAATTTTCGTCTTGTCCATGTTCATATTCAGGCCCACCGGTTGTGAAACTCGGTCGAGGCCATCGAGCATCATACTGAGTTCCTCCATCTACTTTGCCATGACTACGATGTCATCGGCAAACCGAAGGCGTCTTCCGTTGCGGCGGTAAACAGTTTCGGGGAGATAACGTCCCCCTGTCTTACGCCTCTTCTCAGTGGAATCGGCTTCGTGCTATGCTCCTGTACTCGGACTGACGTGGTGGCGTTATTATACAAACACTTCAACACCTCGATGTACCGATAGTCAATATGGCATCATTGGAGTGACTCAAGTACCGCCCATGTTTCCACCCAATCGAAGGCTTTCTCATAGTTCACAAATGCTAAGCATAATGGCAAGTTATACTCCTCGGTCTTCTGTATAACTTGCCGCAGCGTATGGATGTGGTCTATGGTACTATAGCCTTTTCGGAAAGGATGTAATGGGTCTGTAAGTAGTTCTTCAATAGGCTGTCATATAAATACTTACTTTAAAAATATTTCTTGTGACTGCAACCGGTGAAATAGGTAATTAATAAATAAAATATAATACTGAAATTTGTATACATATATGTATAATATTTACACATATAAATTTACACATTAATATTTACATTTCAATGTTTTGTCGCCTGAAACCTGAAGGAACGAGAGGTATGACATGGATTTCTGACTCTGAGGGTCCGTTAGGGCAGTATAATTAAAAATAATGCCTCAAATGTCGGAAACACGGTGATAAATGACTTAATTAAGAGTATTATATGACAGAAATTACACATACAAACAAAATTGTAGTGAATCGAAGGAAAAGAGAACTTAACAAAAGGCAATAAGGACGAAGTCGGGTTTTGCATGCAACTTATAATGCAAGTCCCAATATCCGGCATTACATTCGACGGTTCCAAAGGAAAATGAGACCTATTTCAAGGTATTAAGTACACAATAACGGGTTTCGGTACAACGTCTACTACCGGGTTCATCGTGTACCAATAACCGGTAAAAAAACTACGATTTTAACGGGTACTGGGTCAAGTAGGGGTTTGTTGGTACCAATAGATGTGAACGGCAAAAATAGTTATTTGTTATACAAGAGTGCAAAGTTGCTTTTTAACCGCGGGCTCAATTTTGATGACCGAGCAAGCGAAGGATTCTAAAATTGCACTCGAGTGCAACACGTAACTTTTCATCCCACCTCATCGAGGAAACTAAACTCAAAAAAAGAAAATGGCACGCACGTCACACATGTCAAATAAAAAAATGTACCTATTAAAATTTATTAATGCAAAAACTTAATTTAAAAATGTAATGAGGTTTAAAATAAAATCGACCTCAAAACAATAAAAAATATTAATTTCATCCCACTTCATCGAGGAAATTAATGCAAAAAACAAAATGGCGCGCACATATGAGTTTCAAATTAAAAAGAAGTATCTATTAATGATAATTTATTTGAAAACTCAGTTTAAAAATGAAACGAAGTTAAAAATCTATGTAAAAACAATAATAAAAATTACTTAATTAATTGAATAATTATTTTAAGCAGTATTTTATTTGTTTAATATGTATTTGTTTGAAAAGTCTTATCAAGATTGTCACAAATGGAGTATTGCACACGATGTTCTAAATTCAAATCACTTTGCCGCTCTAGAGAATAAAAACGGCTTTTGCGCTCAGATATCAAAGGGTAAAACTACTCTTTCCGAGATGGTGGGATGAAAAAAATATTTCTCAGTTAGATTCAGCACAATTTATAGGTTACATCGAAAAATAATATATTCAAATATTTGCAAAAATTAACACTCTTACTTTAAAGTTATCCGTCTCAGAATGGCTAGCTCATCAATGCGACGTGGTAGTTTCGAAGTTCACTGTCAGAACTTTAATTTTTCACATAACAAACTTTTGTCACCGTATATTTTCGAAGATATTAAACTTATTGGACAATATTGCCTTTATAATAGTACAGAATATTACTGAAAAGGTAATGCCATACGCAAACTTTACTTAATTGTTGGTAGAAAAATGCAATAAGCAAAAAACTGACTTTTAACGGGTACTGGTACCTTAACGGAAATAGGTGCTTTTCCCTTACTTAGAAAGTACTCATTACTTAGAAAAGTTACATTAGTACTTGCTTAACCTGGAATCGAACCCTCACACTCATACTTGAGAGGCTGGTTTTAACCACTAAGCAGCCAATGACATTGTCACATTGACAAAAGCATTCCCCCAGCTTTTAGGTAAAGTTGCACCATTTAACTACAACCATAACCAGCCGTATACTTGCCGCCCATTGGTCAAATCAACAATTGTCAACTGAAAATGGTTCGGTTATCGTTATATGTAGTTAAATGGCGCAACTTATCTACTAAGCTACTAACTGTCTCCCAAGGGGGCTCAGTAGAACCAAGGCCTTCCAGGGCTGCGGGATTGTTCGAAAGAGTAACCGCGGCCCTGGTACATGAAAGGCCTACGAAGGAACACGATGGATTTTTAGTCAGTATAAGTCTGACACTCCCTCAACGCTGCTAACCCACAGCGGGAGGGGTCATTTGATGATTAACTAACTGTCAAGACATTGCCAACAAATAAAACTAAATGGCGTGATTCTAGTAAAAAAAATACTTTATCTGTAACTCTTATCGAAACGAGACGAAACATGTAATGGTCGCGTGATTGGAGATCACATACATTGTCAATACAACAGTAGATATTGTAAAACAAAGCTAAGTACTCTACGTTTGTCTGTCTAAACGCGATAAACTTGTAAACTGCTGAGCTGGTTTTTACGTGCTTTTTAAGGAGTGATGCGGTTTAATTTTCACTACATAGTATAAAACAAAGTCGCTTTCTCTGTCCCTAAGTATATCCCTATGTCCCTTTGTGCGCTTAAATCTTCAAAACTACGCAACCGATTTTCATGCGGTTTTTTTTTATCAAATAATGTTTCAAGTTCAAGGTTTATGTGTATAATTACATCCATTAAATTGTCTAGAAATGCTGTTACCGTGCGAAGCCGGGGCGGGTCGCTAGTAATATTATAAACAAACTTCGTTTGATTGAACTCCCTAATATATGTGAGACTATGAGACCGATTAGAAAAAATCAGTGCTACATAGCCCATTTACCAAAGATGGCTTATTTAATTTTTCTCCGGATGCGCGAAATATGTACCTAGTTCCCACGGAAGACGGGTTACGGAAACTAGTTCATATACATGGAATCCCGGATTGCTCGCTATTAGGTACCTAATTTAATTAATAACAATTCAGATACTTTGCAGTGATTTTTTAAATCATGATTTGCGTTTCTTGAACTTGTTTCTGAAATAGAGACAGGTATAGTATCTAAGTATGTATGGTTAACGGAAAATTTTATTTTTTGTCTAATTTAAGCTGCGTTATACGGAATGAATCTATTGCACAATATTTTGTTATTTCTTCTTAGAATTTTGGTTTTAGTACCTTGCATTTAAGATATACATATGTAGGTTAAAATATAAGGTAAGTAATTAAAAGTCGTGGCTGCCTAGAGGGTAAAGAAACACTTCTCAATTATTAGGGCGTGAGTTCGATTCCAGGTTAGGCAAGCACCAATGCAACCTCAAAGTTTGTATGTACTAGGCCAATACAACTTAAAAATACTAGTACAAATAAATGTTGAAAAATGGGCGTGGTAAAGACCTTTTGTTATAGATAAAGACTATCTTTATAAATAGGTATTATAATCTGTCTAGCTGAAAAATACAGTCACCTCTCTTGTCTGACGATAAAAGAAATATGTTTATATTAAATTGATTACTTTCAATATTAATTAAAATATTTTAAGATAGTAATTGACATTCAGTTTATCTAAAGACTTTGAAAGAACAAAAAAATAAAACTTATGTAAGTACCTAATAATTTTTTTGAAAGAATCATTCTTTCATTTCAAAAACTAGATTTTAGGCGCTGTTTTGCCCGCATGTCATGAGAACTACTTTGCGCATCCGGATAAAAAGTATTCTATAGTCTTTCTCATTAAATGGGCCATCTAACGCTAAAAAAAATTTTCAGATCGGTCCAATAGTTCCTGAATTAAGCGCGTTCAAGCACACAAACTCTCGAATTTAATAATATACATATTATATAAGAATTTATGACTTCCATGTGGATGTTTTGGACCGAGCATGATAAACTATTATTTATTTGCAAGTACATACTTAAGTTGAAATAAAATTAATAGTTTTACAAATTAAAAAACACGCTTTAAGCACCCGTATTTTTTTTTAAATTACATTTCTTAGGTAGTCATGTCTTATTGTCATCCGAACTCAGAGCGTGTGCAAAATTTCATCCTAATCGAAGACCGAGAAGTGGTTCAAATTGAGATTTTAAGATTTTCTTACATACATAGTTACAAGTGAAGCTAATATAAGCGTGTTAAAAACACTTTTTCACATCAATGAGCACATATTCTGAGCTCTTTTTGATTTTTTTCTCGTCTTCTGCAATAGACTACTTACTTAATCACAATTTAAAAACCTTATGAAAAAATCGCCTAAAAAAAACCTTGGCACAATTGCTTGGACTTTACACTGGGAAAGCATCGAACCCGGGAAATTGCGATATCTCTTCCGCTCGATATGGCACATTTCAAGGCTAATATTGAACATATGATTTTTGTTTTAATTTGCTTTGTTTACGTAGTTATCAATGTTGTAGAAATACTAATTCATCATCATCCTCATCCTCCGAGCCTTTTCCCCAACTATGTTGGGGTCGGCTTCCAGTCTAACCGGATGTAGCTGAGTACCAGTGCTTTACAAGGAGCGACTGCCCTATCTGACCCCCTCAACCCAGTTACCCGGGCAACCCAATACCCCTTGGTTAGACTGGTGTCAGACTTACTGGCTTCTGACTACCCGTAACGACTGCCAAGGATGTTCAATGACAGCCGGGACCTACAGTTTAACGTGCCATCCGAAACACAGTCATTGGTGTCTAAGATATACTAAGAAAGTATATATGTCACCGTAAGATTACAAACATCGTTAGATTACAATCTATCTCGAGAGATTGTAAACTGTCGAATTATTGTGAACCGTAACATCTGATTGCAATTTAACGTACCTATTATTTTTCGCTATATTATAATCTATCAATGTAAAGCGGTCAAATTGTCAACTGGCGTAGAACGGAATGCATCTTGCGCGCTGATTGGTAGAACGTAATGTGCCCCCGCCACTCCGGTATTCGCCATTTTGTTTGTTTATTTCGTTTGTTGTCGATTGTGTAAACAACTGTGTTTTCGTGATTATAAATTGATTTCCTGTTGAAAATAACTTATATCTTTAGAATTAGTTATATAAAAGTGTTGAGGATATAAAATTTATCTGTGATTAACCAAAGAAAAGCAGTTTGAACGATAAACCAACAAATTAGCCAAATTAGTGTTAGTTTCCGAACATAACCTAAATTACATTAATTTCTCGTGTTTTAATATTTGTATATGCGTGGAAATTGTTCTCATTAAATAATATTAGCCATGTCGGATATTGAGCCTGGTCAACAAAATAACTCAGAAAAAAATTATATTGTTAATCCAAACGAATTTACCATAGAGCTACAAAAATATTACAGTGGGCATAATGAAAATAGTAAAAAATTATATTAAATTAAATATAAATTTGTAACGTTATTTTAATTTGTATTAGAGGACAAAGTAACCATTTTTATATTTTTCATTTTCATTTGAATTGCAGGATAAAATGATTGTTTATTATTTTAAAGTTTTTTTTTATAATTGTCCAATTTAAATTGTTTGAGGACAAAATTAAGTACCCTTTTTTATATAAGAGGCTTTTATTTTTTTAAATATTTGTTTGTGTTTGAAGACAAACTACCTAATTGTTTTGTTTTTTTTTATAAAAGTTTCTTATAATTTTCCAATTTCAATTTGTGTTTGAAGAATAAATATTTCGTTACAATTTGTTCCCTCCATATGTCAGGAATATTAGTTACATACTCGTACTAAATAATAAATACTTGAAGAATTTTTGAAGAGCATTTATTTTATTTAACTGACACCTCTATTTCATTCCTAACTCTACGGGAACTCCATGGGAACAGAACGACTGGTCGTGATTGGTCGATCTTACAAAAAGACTGACCAATCAGGGAGAGCTTTCGGACAGTTGACAATTTGACAATTTCTCATCGATAGATTATAATATAGCGAAAAATAATGCGTTAAATTGCAATCAGATGTTACGGTTCACAATAATTCGACAGTTTACAATCTCTCGAGATAGATTGTAATCTAACGATGTTTGTAATCTTACGGTGACATATACAAACTTAGAAAAGTTGCATTGGTACTTGCCTGACCTGGGATCGAACCTGCGCCCTCATACTCGAGAGGTTGGTACCTTGCCTACTAGGCCACCACGACTTACTAATTGTTATATTCCATTTTATATACTGCTAAAGTACATCATCCTGGCTACCGCAAGCGGTTTCACCCGCGCCTCGAGGTAAATGCTTTGGCCTTAAAAGAAGCCTCAAGCCTTCCTGAATATAAATACGTTTTCTAACATAGATTTTTTCAAATCGGCCTATCGTGTACGAGATTAGCGCGTTCAAACAAAATAAACTCTTCAATATTATAATATTAGCAGGTATAGTTATCGGCAAGGATATTGAGCCCTGACCTTCACTTGCACAGAAGCGATTTATTGGTTTATTGCCTTATGTGTATAGTGCGCAAAGCGATCCCCACTCTTCCGCCGAGAGCCCAATATCCGTGCCGATAACTATACGTATAGATAAGAGTTTTCATTTTTTCTTCTCCTTGACTACATTCAAGGCTCGTTTAGGTGAACCCGTTAAAAAATTCTCAATTTTCCCAAAACTCACCAAAAAAAAAAGTATTTAGTCCCCATCAGCCCATAGTAAACAGTTGTTTTAAGAAAACTGTCATTTTTAATGTTATCAGTCCCTTCAATCCGCGCGTTTTTCCAAACCACCATAATCTTTTGCGCGGATCTTTTGCGAATATAAAACTTAAAACAAATAAAGACCATAAAAAAATTGCTCCTCATCACTACACAATAAGTAAGTAAGTCTGACACCAGTCTAACCAAGGGGTATCGGGTTGCCCAGGTAACTGGGTTGAGGAGGTCAGATAGGCAGTCGCTTCTTGTAAAGCACTGGTACTCAGCTGAATCCGGTTAGACTGGAAGCCGACCCCAACATAGTTGAGAAAAGGCTCGGAGGATGATGACTACACAATAAACTATAATGAAATACTTACGAGTAGATATAAGGCCCGACCTCCTGCACCTTCAGTTTATCCTCCTTCCGATCCTTAACTTGCTCCCAATTAGTATAGTTGAAGAGGTAGACTTTCATCAGCGGCTGGACATCAGGCCGCCTCCAGATCTTGTACGCCAGTGAATTGTTGCGGATTACCATGCTCTGAGGAAGAAATATTGCTTTTAATTGTTATGTTTGGAGGGTAAGTTAAATTGGTTGGTCCCTTGAACATCTGTGGCAGTCGTTATAGGTAGAAAGAAAATATGGTAACCAGTCTAACTAATGGATTTTGGATTATTTTTATTATTTATTTTTTTTATTGTGAATATTATTTAGAAAAAAATTATTCCTTTGATGTACATATTTACATGACGTAAAAATAAACTTATTTAAAATACATATTATATACAACTAAAAACAATTATAAAATAGCATCAAAAAAGTCCTCATCGCTGCCCACCGGGAGTGTACCCAAGAGGCTGGCAGCATTGCCACGTTGGATGGCAGTGCTTAATTTTTGACCAAAATAAAAACCAGCCTTTGGGTCACTTGAAGTGTCAGCAAGTCGCCTACATAATTGGACTAAGGAGGTCAAATAGGCAGTCGCTCCGTGTAAAACACTGATACTCAGCTGCTTCTGGTTAGAATCGATCCCATAGTTTCCACATAGTTGGGCAAAACGTCTTATAATGAAGGCCAATAGTAAGGATGTAGGTATGGATGTCTGTTACTCATCATCCTCCGAGCCTTTTTCCCAACCATGTTGAGGTCGGCTTCCAGTCTAACCGGATTCAGCTGAGTACCAGTGCTTTACAAGAAGCGACTGCCTATCTGACCTCCTAAACCCAGTTACCCGGGCAACCCGATACCCCTTGGTTAGATTGGTGTCAGACTTACTGGCTTCTGACTACCCGTAACGACTGCCAAGGATGTTCAATGACAGCCGGGACCTACAGTTTAACGTGCCATCCGAAACACAGTCAATGGTGTCTAAGATATACTTAGAAAGTACATACAAACTTAGAAAAGTTGCATTGGTACTTGCCTGACCTGGAATCGAACCCGCGCCCTCAGACTTGAGAGGCTGGTCCTTTACCCACTCGGTCACCACGACTATGGATGTCTATTACTCATTGGCTCAAATGTTTTTGATGAAATTTTGCAGGCCTATAGCTTATGATATATAAGCTATATATAGTTTACTTTTTATTCGGATCTGGAAGTAGAGAGAGTAGAACTAAAAACATGCTATGATGAACTGTATTAAGTATATGAATGTGGATGGAAGACAGAGAGGCAGGCCGAAGAAAAGATGCAATTGATTGCCTGAAAGATGACAGGAACCATTACCTGCGGTTTCCCGCAGTTCCCTTAAGGGAAAAGAAAGGGAAAGTTCCCTTGAGACTCGGATGAAACCGCAGGTAATGGTTCCTGTCATCTTTCAGGCAATCAATTGCATCTTTCTTCGGCCTGCCTCTCTGTCCTCCATCCACATTCATATACTTGATACAGTTCATCATAACATGTTTTGAAGCTGTAAACTAATCAATAAAATGATATACTTACAGACAAAATAGCATCGTTGATTGTGTTCGTAAAACAGAAGAATATCGTCCCAATCATACTCAGCACGAACGTTGTAGATATTAACAGTAATACTGAAACAAAGAAATAAATATATTAAACTAGCTTACGCCAGCGGCTTCGCCCGCGTGGTGTGTTGATAAAAAGTAGCCTATGTGTTAATCAACCTGCCTACATACCAATCAAATCGGTCCAGCCGTTTTTGCGTGATTGAATAACAAACATACATCCATACATTCTCACAAACTTTCACATTTATAATATACTAGCTTTCGCCCGCGGTTTCACCCGCGTCCCGTAGCCGGATAGTGACAAAAACTATCCTAAAACCTTCTCCCGGGTCTAAGTTACCTCCCCTCTAATTTTCAGCTAAATCGGTCAAGCCGTTTTCATGTTATGTCGTGACAACGGAAAGCGGGTTTCATTTTTATATATATATAGAAGTAGGAAGTAGGATATAAGTAGGATTATAAATTATGTGTCATATGTAAAGAAATCAGAGTTTAGTGGATCCAGAGATTACACCATAAAATTCACAAATCCTCATCATCATTATCTGCCAAGCTTTTTCCCAACTATATTGGGTTCGGCTTCCAGTCTAACTAGATGCAGCTGAGTACCAGTATGCCACATGGGGCTACTGCCTATCTAGCCACCACAACCCAGTTACCTGGCCAACTCGTTGGTGAGACTGGTTGTCAGACTTTCTGGCTTCTAACTATCCATAACGACTGCCAAAGATGTTCAAATGATAGCCGGGACCTACAGTTTATCGTGCCTTCCGAACACGGAAGAACTGGTCATGACAAGATGGTCATCCATCTGCGGACCGACCTATGATGAGGCTGAATAGCTTTAGCATAAAAGTGCTTAGCAGATGAGATTACTAAATCCTAACTAATATTATAAATGTGAAAGTAACTCTGTCTGTCTGTCTTTCTGTCCGTCCGTCTGTCTGTCTGTCTGTCTTTTCTTCACGCCTAAACTACTGAACCGATTTGCGTGAAATTTGGTATAGACATAGTATGGAACTTGAGAAAGGATATAGGATAGTTTTTATTACAAAAAATAATAAAATTTAATATCGGACATATAGCGCCATCTATTGGTCAAACCAAAAATCTGCCGGAAGTCACTATTCCACGCGAACGAAGTCGCGGGCAAAAGCTAGTAATTACTATAAAGCTGAACAGGCTGAACACACTTGTCTTAAAGCAAAATTTATTTCAATGTTAGATATGATGAGATTCAATGCTCATGAAGCAAAGAAGGCTGTAGGCTAGTTTTTATCAAGGTGCGCTAAAGATCGACATATATAACTATGGATCATAGCATCATAAAAATTGGCAACTGTATGAGTTCAGCGGGGCCCAGCAGGGCCAAGGCCTGCCGGGGCTGCGGGATTGTTCGATAGAGTTACCGCCGCCCTGGTACATAAAACGCCTACAACGGAACACGACGGTTTTTAGTCAGTAAGAGTCTGACACTCCTTCACCGCTGCTAACGCACAGCGGAAGGGGTCATCTGATGATTTTAGACGTCGTAAAAAAAAAGTTGTATGTAGTTCTGATGACAATACAATAATATGGTACTGTCAAACTGATCTGATGATGGATCCGGAAGATATGAACTGGAACTTCATGATGGAACATCGTATCATAGCTGTGTTTCGAAAAATTGTTATGATTCTAACGTGCATTTCTTCTCCATAAGACCCACTCTTGAACCGTGCAATTAGCTTGAAATTTTAAAAGAGCTCTCACAGACATATTTGAGACAAAATTTTGACTTTGACTTATCATTTTGTTAGTTACCTACTTTAAAACCCGGAACAGTATTCAAAAAATTATAATCTAGTGTCCAAAGAGCAATTCGGACTAAAGTTTCATATTATTTACATTTGCTTTGACCTTCAGCATTTCAGCTGATAAAAAATAGTCGTACGATATTGTTTTTATAAGTAATTACCCAGACCAAGGGGTATCAGGTTGCCCGGGTAACAGGGTTGAGGAGGTCAGATAGGCAGTCGCTCCTTGTAAAGCACTGGTACTCGACTGCGTCCGGTTAGTCTGGCAGCCGACCCCAATATAATTGGGAAAATACTAGGTAGATAATTATTGTTTATAAGTAATATTGTTTAATTTTGTTATTATTTAATGGCGCTTGTAACGATTATTTTACTTGCAACAGTTTTTATCAGTGGTAAGAAAACCAATTTATCTACAACCGTTTTCAATATTCTATATAAGTAAGTACCTATATTTTGTTTTTCTTAATAGAGATAGGAATTTGATATTACTCGTATGAGACTGATGATAAATTTATCTAAAGTATAACATCAAATTAGCAGAAATTAGTATTCATCTTTTTTTTTCCGTCGTCAAAAATCATCAAATGACCCCTCCCGCTGTGGGTTAGCAGCGGTGAGGGAGTGTCAGACTCTTACTGACTAAAAACCGTCGTGTTCCGTCATAGGCCTTTTATGTACCAGGGCCGCGGTATCTCTTTCGAACAACCCGCAGCCCCGGCAGGCCCCGGCAGGCCCAGCAGGGCCCTGCTGAATTAGTATTCATCTAAAATTCTAAACTAGTAACATGATGGAGAGGAAACATTATCGTTTGTTACCCTAAAGGCTCCGAAGCTACCGGACCGATTCGAAAAATTATTTCACTGTTTAAAAGCTGTACTATCCTGGAGTAATATCTAAATAAATAAAAATTAATGCCACTTTTCGTTGTAATTTTATCCAAACCAAATGTTTAGGCTTTGTTCAGACCATTTAAGTAGATGGCTATGTGAAGTTTGCACGAAATCGGTCGAGTGGTTCTTCATTTATACGTAGCGAAGTCGGTACGGATCGCTGATTCCTATTAATATTATAAATGCGAAAGTAACTCTGTCTGTCTGTCTGTCTGTTACGCTTTTAAGTCTAAACCACTGAACTGATTTTAATAAACAAAGATAGAGTTGACCTTGAGAAAGAACATAAGATAGTTTTTATCCCGGACTTTTGAAGAATTCTCTTGGAAACGCGATATAACCGAACTCTACGCGGGCGGAAGCCGAGAACGTGAAAGAAGTCCGTCAAACGCGTGTAAAACTTCATGAAACCACAAATATTCACGTTATTATGTTTTTCAAATCAAATCAAATCATTTATTTCATTTAGGCCTTTACAAGCACTTATGAACGTCAAAAAGTATAAATAAGGTTAATTCTAGTTGCCCATTCCAAAAGTAGCTTCCTATGGAGAAGAACGGGCAAGAAACTCCATGGTTATATCGGTTATATATTTTGATAGCTAACGTTACAAAAATAAAGTAATTGGAGTTTATTGACATCGCTGCGTCACGTGGTAAGTCAAAGATCATGTTTAGCATAAGTAAACGCATTCATTTAGGGCTGTCTTAATTTCTCTGGATGTGAGGAACTCAATAAACGAAAATTTGTTTTTTTTTTTCCGAAAATATATAAATAGTAGTCGAATTTAAGCTACCTAGCTCCTTTGAATGACTTTTTCGCAGCTATGTTGGGGTCGGCATCGTGGGTAAAGGACCAACCTCTCAAGTATGAGGGTGCAGGTTCGATCCCAGGTCAGGCAAGTACCAATGCAACTTTTCTAAGTTTGTATGTACTTTCTAAGTATCTTAGACACACCATTGACTGTGTTTCGGATGGCACGTTAAACTGTAGGTCCCGGCTGTCATTGAACATTCTTGGCAGTCGTTACGGGTAGTCAGAAGCCAGTAAGTCTGACACCAGTCTAACTAAGGGGTATCGGGTTGCCCGGGTAACTGGATTGAGGAGGTCAGATAGGCAGTCGCTTCTTGTAAAGCACTGGTACTCAGCTGAATCCGGTAAGACTGGAAGCCGACCCCAACATGGTTGGGAAAAAGGCTCGGAGGAGGGGGTTGGGGTCGGCATCCAGTCCAACCAGATTCTGCTAAGTACTAGTGCGCCATAGAGCGACTGCCTATCCGAACTTCTCAATCCAGTTACTAAAAACAGTTCTTGTCCTATGACTTTGCTCCTCTCAAGACATCTGAAGTCCTTTGGATACCTGACTTCCTCTAACGACTGGCAAAGATGTTCAAATGTCAGCCGGGACCTATCAATGAAACGTGCATCCCAAATTACGGAGGAACTCGCCATGACAAGATGGCCACTCTCCGGAGCGACTGTCAGTATTTCATCCTATTTATTTTGGTCAGGAGTTGTGGTGTCGTGGTGGCCTAGTGGGCAAAGAACTAACCTCTCAAGTATGAGGGCGCGGGTTCGATTCCAGGTCAGGCAACTTTCTAAGTATATCTTAGACACCATTGACTGTGTTTCGGATGGCACGTTAAACTGTAGGTCCCGGCTGTCATTGAACATCCTTGGCAGTCGTTACGGGTAGTCAGAAGCCAGTACGTCTGACACCAATCTAACCAAGGGGTATCGGGTTGCCCGGGTAACTGGGTTGAGGAGGTCAGATAGGCAATCGCTTCTTGTAAAGCACTGGTACTCAGCTGAATCCGGTTAGACTGGAAGCCGACCCCAACATAGTTGGGAAAAAGGCTCGGAGGATGATTTGGGTCAAGAGTTATTATTTACAAGTTAAGCGATGGCAACCCTAATTTAATTCAGTCCTAACTCGGATTACACAGTAACCTAATTCCTTTGTTTGTCAACATTATGCTTGATTAATGAAATTATCGTTGATTTTTTTTCGGCGAGGAAGTGTCAAATAAACTTAGTTTAAATACTAATACTGGCACTTGGCAGTCCTCAGCTTATCATCATCCTCCGAGCCTTTTCCCAACTATGTTGGGGTTGGCTTCCAGTCTAACCGGATTCAGCTGAGTACCAGTGCTTTACAAAAAGCGACTGCCCTATCTGACCTCCTCAACCCAGTTACCCAGGCAACCCAATACCCCTTGGTTAGACTGTTAGGCAGTCCTCAGCTTAGATACACGTTATTGTTAAGTTGCATCAGTGACAATATGATCTTCTATGTAACGCTTTCTCGGTTAAACGGATGAATCAATTAAGATGCGATGTCTTATGGAGATACTTTTTACTATAGAGATGTCACATAAAATTTCACCCAGTTCATTTCAGTCGTTTTACAGTACAAGTCCAACAAATACTGACAGTTACATTTAAGCTTTCCTCATAAAACACTATCCATTGATGAACACCGCATAAATACATTCTCTTTAGTAACTACTAGCTTCTGCCAGCGGTTTCACCCGCATCCCGTGGGAACTACTTCCCGTACCGGGATAAAAAGTAGCCTATAGCCTTCCTCGATAAATGGGCTATCTAACACTGAAAGAAATTTTCAAATCGGACCAGTAGTTCCTGAGATTAGCGCGTTCAAACAAACAAACAAACTCTTCAGCTTTATAATATTATATTAGTAAGTATAGATAAGCAGAGAAGATGAGTGAATCATTCTAATGCTAAAAAGAGATGTAGATATATCTATCTGTATTTCTCTTACTCCCACGTTTCATCGGAGTTGTTCAAACGGAATTTGAACCCACGAACCTAAACCTACGATAGTTAACTTTAACTACTGTGCTATCTTAAGTTTGCATATAATTAACTTGTACTTAGAAATCATTGCTTATCTACTTCGTAATTTATTACTAGCGGTTTTACCCACGGCCCGTGCGAACTATTTTCGTACCCAGAAAAATGTAGCTTTAGCTTTTCTTGATAAACGGGCTATCTAACAATGAAACACTTTTAAATACAGTAGTTCCTGAGATAGTCCCGGCTGTCACTGAACATCCTTGGCAGTCGTTACGGGTAGTCAGAATTCAGTAAGTCTGACACCAGTCTAACCAAGTGGTATTGCGTTGCCCGGGTAACTGGGTTGAGGGTAGGGTTACCATATCTCAGGATTTGTCCTGAGATTTCAGGATTTTTCGACTCTTCTCAAGATTCCGGCCGGATTTAGCAAATCTAGTGATAGCTCAGGATTTTGAATAAAAAACTGGTTACATTTAAAGATCTCTCTTATTAAACTACTAAAAATAATCTTCTTTCGGTAACAATTGTAGTTAAAATCAATAATTATGTATTAATTTAAAACAAACTTAAAATAATCTTCTTTTGGTAACAATTGAATTAAAACGCGTGCGCAAGATCCGCAGTGTATACAACGATAATAATACGTTTTTGAGAGAAAATTCTCATCTGTAGAAAATCTCAGGACTTTTCCATGGAAATCAGGCCTTTTCTCAGGACTTTTGATTTTTTCATCTGGTAACCCTAGTTGAGGGGGTCAGATAGGCAGTCGCTCCTTGTAAAGCGCTGGTACTCAGCTGAATTCGGTTAGGCTGAAAGCCGACCCCAACATAGTTGGGAAAAAGGCTCGGAGGATGATGAGTAGTTTCTGAGATAAGCGCGTTCATGCAAGCAAAATAATAAACTCTTCAGCTTTATAATATTAGTAGGTATAGATAGATTATTATATTAAGTTTATTTACAAATAACTTTTTACAATATCTTAATAATAAATATATATACGAAAACCTCGTGAAAGCTGAGAAAGAGAAACAAATAAAGTTTACGGCCAATGGTCTAATAGCCAAGAGCCTCGACCAACACCTCAGGAGGCTCTCGTTGGGCGGCTGGATCAAGGGACTGATTCAAAAGGCAGTACTCCTTGATACGGCGCGTATTGTGAGGAGGTTTCTGTCTCTGGGACCCTAACCACCGGTACCTTGGACCCTGTGCCCGATATCGGTGGCCATCTATATTTAAATGTTTTTTAAACGGTTTTATTTTATTTTTATACTCTAATATTAAAAAATGTAAATAATATGTTGTAAAATAAATGAATGCACCAATATATATACAACTTGTTACCTAATATATACATCTTGGGTACACTCCCGGTGGGCAGCGATGAGGAGGAGTTTTTTGATGCAATTTTTTAAACATTTGTATTTATAGTAAGTGTATATATTAGATAGATTATATGTAATCTTACTGCAAATAATAAGTATGTATAAGGTCTTAAATGAAAAGCTTTTCTGACCATAAAATGCTGTCATAAAACCAAGTTCATAAAACGCACGATTAATTTTGACATTCCAGAAATTATAACTGTCATAATAATTATAACTAGCTTCTGCAATCTCTGCACGAACCCAGATAAAAAGTAGCCTTCCTCGATAAATGGGCTATCTAACACTGAAAGAAATTTTCAAATCGGACCAGTAGTTGCTGAGATTAGCGCGTTCAAACAAACAAACAAACAAACTCTTCAGCTTTATAATATTAGTATAGATTATTCGTATTACCTAATCCCACTTCCTATTACTTACCTAATATTTAAAACGCTTAAGTTTAAATAAGTTTGTTACTCTTTCACGCTAAAACTGTTGGATGGATGTTGATGAAACTTAGCAGGTTACTGATAAAGTCTCTGATAGCCTATCTGACAGATAAACTACAGCTCTCGGTTAGCAATATCTGTGAGAAGTTTTTTTTTTTTTTTTTTAATAATAATAATAATCTTTATTTATAGAAAAAAACATACAGAGTTTGACTTACAGTTTGAAAATTACCTTCATTTAAAGTTGTGAGTTCTGTACAAAAGTAATACAAGCTAGGGTATACCTGTATTTTAAGAGGTAGTTTGCGGTCTAGGGTTACAGTATTGAAACAAAACTAATCACAAGTGGACTGTGTCATTCTACTGTATGGTACACAAAGAGTAAAACAAAAAATTTTGTTATGTGCTTAGTTATAAACAGCCTGTCTGGCAGATAGCATTGACTATCGGATAACTGACTGACACTTTGTCAGAAAGTGTGTTGTGAAACCGGCTAAGTATTTGATTGTCGTAGGTTATGTTGTATAAGTGTTTTTAATAACTTAATTGTTGCACTAGAAATATGACTTGCACATTACAAGAAGACATCTTAAACCATTCGTCATCTCCCGAGCCTTTTCCCAACTATGTTGGGGTCGGCTTCCCGTCTAACTGGATGTAGCTGAGTACCATTGTGCCACATGGAGGGACTGCCTATCTGACCTCCTCAACCGACGTTATCCTGGGTAACCCGGTACCTCCTCTGATTAAGTTAAATATGCTATTTTGGAGTCGATTTTTGTCAATAATGCAATGTCAATTCAAACAATGCCGTTAAGTACCACTTTTGTGAACTAAAATGCAAGGGCGGATCCACCGTTGTGGGCACGATGGGCATGCCCACAACCTTAATAGACTTGTGACGTCACACTTTTACGGTCCTTTGAGATCGAAAGGCTGATGATAACACAAGGGAACAAAATAATACTTTTTTTTGTTGCATAAAATTTTATGACTGTTGTTTACTAATTCGAGGTCTCCATTTTTTTTTTAACAGCTTTAGTTTTCGAGGTACTTTCGTGTCCCAAAACTCGAAAAAATTCGCCATCGCTACGCTCGCGGCTTCTGCACTTTGCGGTCGTTTAAGTTAAAATTTATCCCACCCCCATAACGCTCTCTTTCAGCACTTTCTGGTTAAGAAGAAGCGGTGAAGAACAAACTTCCCAGCAAAACAGCTGTCTATTTTAATAAAATTATTATTAAGTATGTCGGAGATGGTCAATAGTACGGACACTAAACGAGACGCAAGCGCGCCATCTGGTGGCATTTCCGGTGAAACAACATTTTGGCGCGCTTGGCAGAGTCGTGGTGGTCGGCGTGGCGTCCGCGGAGCTCAGTCTTCGTTGAGTCGCCGTGTGGCACACATCTCGAAACTGCCTTACGTCACGTCTAGTGTACCTAGTGTTATTACTTAGTGTTGTAGTACCGTTGTAGAACCATATTGTGAAGTGCTAAGATTATTGTAACGTCTATCGTATGGTAAGGTTCTTCTAACCTAACAGACAGACATGTGTTGCTGGGGAGTTTGTTCCGCCACTTCTTCTCCCCAAGCCAAAATACATAGGAAGTGGCGAAGGGCGGGCGTTTTGGGGGCTGTCTTTTGTTCTGACTAATTTGAATAAACGTTTGAGTTTTGAGTTCGTTTGAGTTTTGAGTTTCTTTGAGTTATCTCTTTGCTCGATTACCCTAACTGATGTCGGACAATAGTGCCATCCTGATGTTTCGCCCCGATCCGACATCAGAAGTGGGATGTAATCCAAATGCCCACATGTGTTAAGGATTGCCATGCCATTGTTCAAAAAGTGAAAAAGTGATGTGCTCGTTTGGAGTGATGTGTGGCGGCCGTTGGTGGATTAGTTTCGAGAGAATTCGCCACGTGAAGACAAACTTTCTGGATTTCTGAGTGCACGATAGGCACATGCTGAATACCATGTTTTCCAGTAGGCAGAAAACAAAATAAGGAAACATCAGAATTTTAATGGTAGAAAATTGAATAAGAACTTCAGCGAAGGTACAAGTATGGTAACCACGGTTATGGTAATGGTATCGATTTCCATTGTGACATCTCAAACTAGTTATTGAAGGTACGCTGGAAAATTAACCGATTTATCTTCTCATTTTCATGTTTCAACAATGACGGTGATTATTGTGCAATATGGCGACAAAATGGAGCATCCCAGCTGGAATCGGAGCCTGACGTGCGATCGTGAGGTCGGAGTGTTGGTGCATCTCCGTGGTGTCTGTGAACGTGAAGCCTTGCTGAACTGCGCGCCATAGCGATGTGCGATCGTCACACATGTTGAGTGGAAACCCGGTGAGACCGATCCATTTTTACTTTATGTTGAGGTTATTTGTCTTACGACATTTATAAACTTGAGAGGCAGTTTCAGTCTCGTTGATTAGTGGGAGAGCTTAATAATTAGTGCAATCGTAAATAATCAGAATCAGAAACCATGAACCTAGGTTTGATCCCAGAGTCCTATAGTTAGTTTCTGCGTCATTGATTGATTGAATTGTGCATCAGACTATAGATTTTGGTAAGGTGTTACATTCACCTACTCTGTGATTTCGTTGCGCTAAGTTGTACCAATGATGGATACCGGGGTGACTTGGAAAAGACCCGTTGGCCTGTGTGATGGCATCGGGGTGACCAAGAAGAGACCTGTGTAAAGTCTGCGGTTCTGTTGTTTTTATCGTGTTAAGCTGTACCTATGATGGGTATCGGGGTGACTTGGAAGAGACCCGTTGGCCTGTGTGACGGCATCGGGGTGACCAGGAAGAGACCTGTGTGAATCTGTGGTACAGCTGGTGTCATGTCACTGTGGTTGTGGTTGTGGTCCCTAGGAGGCCAGGATGAGCTGAGAGCTCGGCTAAGGGACACAACGGTCATGTGAAGCCTAGCGAGTAGAAGGCGTTGATGTGAATGACAATCGTAGCTGTAATGATTTAGTAATTTACAAGTTGAGTCTGACTAGCAATTCGATCTTTCTTTGATTTCGTGCTTAGCATTTAATGTTTCTAGTTTCTTCATTTAAATAGTGATTGCCATTCTTTAAATCTGTAACATGTGTGTAGGTCTTACTATCTTGCGTAACCAGAAGGTCAGTTGCTGACCCATATGTTGTCAATTTTTGATCGGCTGCCTAAGCACTTTCTATTTCTGGCTTAACAGATATCATCTTAGGTGAACCGAGCCTGGAGAACAGAACGAGGTCGACTAAGAGGGCGCCGTGTGAGGTGTTGCTGCACATGCTGCGTATGCTGGCTTCGTCTGCACTTCTAGAAGCCGAGACGTCGCTTGACACTGCAATGGTAACGTCCACGCTATGGTGGACAGTTGATGGGTTTGTGGCTGAGTTGACAAGGTTTATCTCTACGTCACGATCAGGTGATCTGTTTTGTTATTATTTATGTAGTATGGAGACGGGGAGAGAGAGTGAATGTGAACCTTGTGGGTTTACATTACTACTGTGACTTCTAATGTAACTAAGGACTTAGGAGGCCGAGATGGTGGTTCACGACCATGGAATTTAGAAAGCATCATGTGATGATGACATTTACGTTGACAATGACGATTTTGTGGTTTACGTATTTTGACAAAACTGATTGACGACTAACTTGACCGTTACGGGTTAGGTGGACTGTGGGGACTGACTCGTAGGGCCGATGTTCCATGACATGTGACATATCTTGGGGACCGACTCGCAGGGCCGATGTCGTGACTATAGTGTGACTGGTGAATGACTGATTGAATGACAGGGACTGGCCCTCAGGGTCGATGTTCCACGACGTATTTTAACTGTGACTGACTTTCGTGTGTGCTCGCTGGGACGCTGTAGCACGGCATGGGGGTCATATTAAGAGCTGGCCTTAACTGGTCGTAGGTTCTGGTGACTCTACCCATGTCGCTTAGCACAGTCCAGTGGGACTTGACTATTTGACTTGGCCGCGAGGCGGCGTGTGTGGCCATGTGAGTTGGCGTTGTGAGTTGGCCACGAGGTGGCGTGTGTAGCCATGTGAGTTGGCGTTGTGACTTGGCCGCGTGGCGGCGTGGACAGAGATTGATGACTGAGAATAAGAGACAGACTTTGACGATAGGGTGACAAAGGACATGACGTCTACTTAACTATGTTGGCACATTGAGTAAGAAGAGTAAAACAAAGATCGAGAGTTACTGTTGTGGTCAGGAGTGGCCGAGGCAAACGTACTGTGCTGTGTTTTTGTTGTTGCAGATTAAACCCACGAGGACGTGAGTATATGCAGGATGGCCGTGTCGGAGATGGTCAATAGTACGGACACTAAACGAGACGCAAGCGCGCCATCTGGTGGCATTTCCGGTGAAACAACATTTTGGCGCGCTTGGCAGAGTCGTGGTGGTCGGCGTGGCGTCCGCGGAGCTCAGTCTTCGTTGAGTCGCCGTGTGGCACACATCTCGAAACTGCCTTACGTCACGTCTAGTGTACCTAGTGTTATTACTTAGTGTTGTAGTACCGTTGTAGAACCATATTGTGAAGTGCTAAGATTATTGTAACGTCTATCGTATGGTAAGGTTCTTCTAACCTAACAGACAGACATGTGTTGCTGGGGAGTTTGTTCCGCCACTTCTTCTCCCCAAGCCAAAATACATAGGAAGTGGCGAAGGGCGGGCGTTTTGGGGGCTGTCTTTTGTTCTGACTAATTTGAATAAACGTTTGAGTTTTGAGTTCGTTTGAGTTTTGAGTTTCTTTGAGTTATCTCTTTGCTCGATTACCCTAACTGATGTCGGACAATAGTGCCATCCTGATGTTTCGCCGCCTCCGACAAGTATTTACAATAGGCGCTATTTTTTCATTTTTTTTTGTTGTTTTGGTACTTTTTTGTTTCAAAACTCAAAAAATTTCGCGCTCGCTAAGCTCGCGGTTTTTTCACTTGGCAGTGGCTTTTTTTTTACTTGGTTGGGTGATTTCGTATCCCAAGACTCCAAAATTTTGCACTCACAACGCTCACATCTTCTTAATTTCACAGTACTTTTTTATAATTTCTTTAGGTATGTTTGTGGCACAGAACTCAAAAATTTCGCGCTCGCCTCGCTCGGGCAACTTTATACGGTTTTATGCTGCGTCTTCGCTTTTGGTTTTATAACTTGGTAACTACAACAAAATCTAAAAATGTTCCGGATTACTACGCTCGCGCAAAAAAAAACTAGGTACTCACAATCTTTCCATACATAGGGGTGCTTTAGTAATGA
Source organism: Helicoverpa assulta (assembly GCA_963856015.1). Lineage (NCBI taxonomy): Eukaryota > Metazoa > Arthropoda > Insecta > Lepidoptera > Noctuidae > Helicoverpa > Helicoverpa assulta. The sequence continues at coordinate 2,201,537 of CAWLCW010000003.1, forward strand.
TTGCACCCGGTACATAAGCTAGAGACGGAACTGATGGTGAGCATAATATGCGTTTAGATATATTCCTAAAAAAAATAATTAAAAAGAATACGTCAAATATCGTCAAAAATCGCGTTTTTAGCATTATTAGATTGGTTCGTAATTTTATTTTGTCGTTTTTTTTGGGGTGCTCAATAGGTAGCCGCCCCGGGTGCCACCCGATGCTACGCCGCCACTGGTAAAAGTTGAGAAGTGCACCAAATGCGTCAAACCCTCCCTATATTGGCTTATTGGCTACTAGAAAAAAAGAAAAAAATATGAGTTATTGATTGAAATAGTTTTGGATTGAAACTGGCTATGTAATTGTTTAAAATCGGGTCCGACTTCCTCCTAAGTTTATTTCCATTCCTAATGCCAAAGTCCTGATGCTCAGAAAAAAGGAAATAATCCAATTCAAAAGTTTATAATCGACTTGCATGATTGTTAATGAGCATGTTCATGCTCCGACTCGTACTTAGCCGATTTTCTAGTAGCTGTGACCACAACCTTTTTTGAAGGCTGGATCCGCGCTTGCTAAAATGGACACGAAAATAAAACTTAAATAAGTATTATTTCTAACAAGCTGTTTACCGTGGTTTCACCCGTCTCCTGTGGAAACTAATTCCTGCACCTGAATAAATTATAGGTACTTATATACTTTAGTAAATAGTGTAGTTTCCCAACAGTCACAAACAAATAAATATACAGAAAAGGGTTGCCCCTTAAGTACATTCGTAAGTAAATATACATCCGTATCTTCAGAACCATTTAGTAAGTACAGTTTTGACGTTTAAACATTACTTTGTATTATTGTATCGCCAATAAGGACACTTAGACCTAATAATAATAACGTATACTCGCTGGCAATAAATTAGGGTCAAATATAACAACTTATGGTTCACTTAGATATGTAATACCGACTGATACCCGATATATCCCGTGTTATGGTCAGTCCCAATACTCTATCTATCTATTGACTTGCTTACTCATCATCCTCCGAGCCTTTTTCCCAACTATGTTGGGGTCGGCTTCCAGCCTAACCGGATGTAGCTGGGTACCAGCGCTTTACAAGGAGCGACTGCCCTATCTGACCCCCTCAACCCAGTTACCCGGGCAACCCAATACCCCTTGGTTAGACTGGTGTCAGACTTACTGGCTTCTGACTACCCGTAACGACTGCCTAGGTTGTTCAATGACAGCCGGGACCTACAGTTTAACGTGCCATCCGAAGCACAGTCATTGGTGTCTAAGATATAGGTACTTAGAAAGTACATACAAACTGTTGACCTGTTTACCAGAGATAGGATTTCAGACATAAGTCGCGTATATGCACTATGATACAAGTAATGTCAAATTCCTAAATTTAGTAGAAGATTAGAATATTGGTAACGTTAATAGTTTTGAACCTATTTGATTGGTTAAATCTAATTTTTTAAACATTTAAATACTTGACTCGACTTTCATACAGTTTTAACAGTCTCAAAAAAGCGGGGGTTCTCAATTTGACCTGTATGGATATTTGTGCACATTTATCTCACGTTTGGCTGAACCGATTTTGATGCGGTTTTCAGCGTAGTAGTTTAGTTATATGGACCATAAACTTTAATGTGGTTTATCTTTAAAAAGAAACACAATTAAACATGAGAACATCCTTATTTTTCAACTTAGTTACAAATTGGTAAATTACGTTCTGTAATGAACCCGAAACTGTTTAACATATTTACACCACAAAACTTAACATCTATCAAAACTGACCCAATTTTCACAACTCCAAGTGTATATTAAAAACAAAAAGGTACTTACAACAATAATACTTCTTTTCCGGCTGTTTCCCCCAACATAGAACCGACCACTGACTTTTCACCCCTCCACAAGTAAACTGACTCCTACCACATCCCGCACACCCGTGCAAATTCGTCAAAATCGTATCCTCCCTAATCAAAATCTTCCCCACCCCATTACTAGGGGTAATAATCACCATTTTTTCATCACCATTCTCTTTAGGCAGCATAGGAGTCGAAGACATCGTCTTATCTAAGTTATTGTGTTCCATTTTTCGCGAATATTTTTAGTACATAATTTTTAATACGGGTTGGAGACGTGTGTTCGCGGCGGAGGCTAGAGAGCTACTGGCGATAAAAGGGTCATACAGTTGGGTTATCAATATGTAAACTTTACTTATTTTTTTGTTACGATTTAAATGGGTTATCTGTGCGCGGGAGTTTTTGTACAGATTTTGGTCATTTACTTAATTTTAGCTAAGTATTTATTGTTGATTTGACATGTGTTTTTCTTTGGGGAATTTGCAGAAAAAGTCGTGGTAAGAAAATTTTTGATTATGCAAATGTTGTGTTTGTCTCAAGCCCTTGGCAAGTGAAGGAGTTTGGGTTTGATTCTCAGGTCAGTCTTTTGTGTTAAAATGTTAGTGTTTTTACAAAGTCTCTGATTTTTAAGGCGAGAATAATCATCCACTAATATTATTCTACTGAAGAGTTTGTGCCGATGGTGACGGATTTCAGACCCATCGGGCTATGAGAATGCACCTGTGTCTGCCCTCTTGCACGTGATCTCTTCCACTATCCTGCGTAAATATTGATAGCTGTGCAATATTACCTATATTATGGCGAGATTCCACCATTATTGTTCGCGCACAAATGTCGCAATTTCGCGGATCTTTTAAAAATAAAAATGTACTTATTTATCACATCACAAAGTAACTTCGCCCTTACAGATACCTACTTAATCTAATTCGACATAGTACTTACAGAGTATGTTTCCTTAACTAAAATGTTCGCATGCAGTTTGTTACTGTAAAACAACTGTTTACTATGAATTTTCATTTTTCAGGTTTCAAAATAAGCAGTTGTTTTAAGGGTTTTTTTGTTTGGTGTAAATGCCTAAATGGCCTTAATCAGCCGCTGGATTTTTGAGTCAAAATATCCTCAAGATAATTTCATTGTTTTGTCAGTTTACATGTTAATTAAACATTTTTGGGACAATAAGATGAATGTAAACAACAAACAAAATACGCGGTTGTTGTGACCTTTCGATGACCAGATGAATAGATAAGTCTATTCATGAAATCGGACCATGGTTTTTAATAGAAAAAATACACAGATTTGGGCCGGTATTTAAGGTAATGTAGTAGCATTAGATATTGTTGATTTATTTATTTATCAATTTATTTCTTCAAGGCCAATATCAACATGTAGGTATAGTACTTACTATATTTATATAAAAACTTATGGCGTAAATAAGTTATGGGCATGAGATGATATTTCATGCAGTAACGGGACTGAAACCACTGTCAGGCTTTTTATATACCACTAGCTTCTGCCAGCGGTTTCACCCGCATCCCGTGGGAACTACTTCCCGTACCGGGATAAAAAGTAGCCTATAGCCTTCCTCGATAAATGGGCTATCTAACACTGAAAGAATTCTTCAAATCGGACCAGTAGTTCCTGAGATAAGCGCGTTCAAACAAACAAACAAACTCTTCAGCTTTATAATATTAGTATAGATATAGATGACATTTGAAAAGTTAAAAATACATTGGTAGTAGTGAAGGGTGGGCGTTTTGGCGGCTGTCTTCTGTAAATATTGACGTTCAAAAAGTGCTGTTTTGCGACCAAGTTTTGAAAAATTGTTTGAGATGGAACAAACGAAGTAGCCGCACATTGCAGGCTAAATCTATACTAATATTATAAAGCGGAAGAGTTTGTTTGTTTGTTTGTTTGTTTGTTTGAACGCGATAATCTCCGAAACTACTGGTTCGAATTGAATAATTCTTTTTGTGTTGAATAGTCCAGTTATCGAGGAAGGCTATAGGCTATATAACATCACGCTACGACCAATAGGAGCAAAGATATAGTGGTAAATGTGTAAAAAACGGGAGAAATTATTTCATCTTTGAAGCCTTCCGTTGCGTGCGCCGTGAAAACGGTTCAAGATACACAAAAAATATGTATTAAAGAATAATAGCTCTTTTAATGATCTAAAAAACAGTCCGCGACAGTGTATGTCTATCTTTTAAGATTAACTCACAAAAACCGTTTTTATTACATCTATGTATATAAAAGAAAGTCGTGTTAGTTACTCCACTTATAACTCAAGAACAGCTGAACCGATTTAGCTGAAAATTGGCAGGGAGGTAGTTTAGAGCCAGGAGAAGGACAAAGGATAGTTTTTTTTACAAAAAATAAAAATAAAAAATACAATTTATTCCGGACATACAGCGCCATCTATTGTTCAAACCAAAAATCTGCCGGATGCCACTATCCCACGCGAACGAAGTCGCGGGCAAAAGCTAGTCTATACTAATATTATAAAGCTGAAGAGTTTGTTTGTTTGTTTGAACGCGCTAATCTCAGGAACTACTGGTCCGATTTGAAAATTTCTTTCAGTGTTAGATAGCCCATTTATCGAGGAAGGCTATAGGCTACTTTTTATCCCGCTACGGGAAGTAGTTCCCACGGGATGCGGGTGAAACCGCTGGCAGAAGCTAGTCTTCAAATAAAACTTTTAAGTCGGTCTGATAACGGCTAAATACCTAGGGCCCGATTCTCATAAGTTAATAATGTCAAAATTGAATAGAAATTGAATCGCAATAGCAGTGTTAACCATATCGGGCATTCTGCTACTAATAGAAGACCAATCGTATTCCAACGACATTCGATTGGTTTGCGATTGGTCTGTCATTTTGGTGATTTTGGTCTATACGGTAGTTTGCTCTACAATCATATTGCAATCGTAAATCATTTGCAGACAAAATGATTCATTATTAAATGACAGAAAAGGATAAAAACGTTTATTTCAAAGAAAAAATAGCAGAATGCCACATACCTACACTTCAATCGTAATTGAGTCGTGATTGGATCTCAGTCGAATGTGAATCGTATGTCGCTTAAATAAAATTAGGAGAATCGGGCCCCTGGTCTTTGTAATGTGCGTACTACCATTCATCTTCATACTGATTTATAAGCCCGAACAAACTGTTAGCCGACTAAAAGTTGCCTAGATTCACACGTAAGACGTTTCTTAACTTGACGAATTATTGATCTAAGTGCATTTCTAGATATTAATGGTTAGAACCGACTAGCAGGATGTAACAATTTATCCTAGTGCATTGCAATAGACCAATGCGTGGCGGTGGTCATTAGGGCATTGACCGCTACTTGAGTTAAAATATCGTCCCGGCTGATTGTCGGCCAATGCGGCTCATCATCATCTGCCGAGCCTTTTCCCAACTATGTTGGGGTTGGCTTCCAGTGTAACTAGATGCAGCTGAGTACCAGTGTTTTCAAGTAGCGACTGCCTATCGGACCTCCTCAACCCAGTTACCCGGGCAAGCCAGGAAAGGCTGGTCGTCAGACTGGCTTCTGACTACCCGTAACGACTGCTGAAGATGTTCAAATGACAGCCGGGACCTACAGGTTTATCTAGTGCTTTTCGAAACACGGACCCCAGCTGTTTTCTCTAAGAAAATCAGCCAGCTTCTTATCGAGTGAGCTGCAGGTTTAATCACATAACAAGCCCTAGTGTCAGAGTTTCCTCAAATCCGCCTGACGGCCTCTGACGTGGAATTGCAACAACGACTGCTACTGAGTAGCATTCGGGGATGCTCATACATTATTTTATATGCTGCTTAACTGGCTGATAAATAGCAGAAAGTAGATGACTATACGTCGTGGTGGCCTAATGGGCAAAGAACCATCCTCTCGAGTATGAGGGCGCGGGTTCGATTCCAGGTCAGGCAAGTACCAATGCAACTTTTCTAAGTTTGTATGTACTTTCTAAGTATATCTTGGACACCAACGGCTGATAAAAAGGTGAAGGAAAACATCTTTAGGAAACCTGGACTATAAAGTCTGAAATCACCAACCCGCATTGAGCAAGCGTGGTGATTAATGCTCAATCCTTCTCCGTGTGAGAGGAGGCCTATGCCCAGCAGTGGGACGATAAAAAAGGCTGTAACATTATACTAACAGATGACTATAGTAACTGCCCCGTTCAAAACAGTGCTCGCTAGTGCACTGGGTTCCGGGTCCGATTCCTGGATCAGGCTAGTTTAGAAACATTCACAAAGCAACCCGGAGTCTGGAAGCAGGCGGTGTTACACACCCGTGCCTAGGAAGGCTCGTAAAGCCAGCGTCTTCAAATGCTACTCAGTAGCAGTCGTTACAATACCACGTCAGAGGCCGTCAGGCGGATTTGAGAAAACTCTGACACTAGGGCTTGTTAGGTGATTAAACCTGCAGCTCACTCGATAAGAAAACTGCGGTGTCCTTGGGAATTTCTATAAAGTCCTGCTTAGTGCAGTAACTGTTCCTCAAAGAGATGTCAGCAACCCCAGCGGGGCCCAGCAGGGCCAAGGCCTGCCGGGGCTGCGGGTTGTTCGAAAGAGATACCGCGGCCCTGGTACATAAAAGGCCCACGACGGAACACGACGGTTTTTAGTCAGTAAGAGTCTGACACTTCCTCACCGCTGCTAACCCACAGCGGGAGGGGTCATTTGATGATTTTTGACGTCGGAAAAAAAAAAAAGTTCAGTAACTGTAATATAAGCTATTTAAGTAACATTTGTGCCAAATTTCACGGTTTTAGACCTAGCGGATTAAATGTTCGGTAATCAATGTCATGCCTAGTTCCTCTAACTAAACAATAGATGATTAATTTGCTTATGAATGTTAAATAGTTTTTTATTGCTTCTATGTGGCTTTACCTATAAAATATTTTCGATTTTTTCAGCATTATTTCATTCGTATTTAGAAGATTACTAATGTCTATTTGTTTTCCCGCGGTTTCACCCGCGTTCCGTGGGAACTACTGACCATACTAGGTTAAAATATAGCCTATGTTACTCAGAAAGAATGTAGCTTTCCAACAGTGAAACAATTTTTGAAATCGGTTCAATAGTTTCGGAGTCATTCAGGCACAAACATACAAAATGTTTTCTCTTTATTATTCAGGAATGAATTTTATCCAGTGCGCAAACTTTGTCAACTTATAGTTAAATAAGTTTTATAGATACGTATATTTTTATTTTGTCGTGTTTTAGCACAAAAAAAACTTTTTTACAAAAAAATATAACCGACTTCCCAAAACACTAAAAAGCAAAAAAAAACTAATTTTAGGTGCATCGGCCTAGAAGTCGGTGTCTAATGGATGTACGGCCCTGAGTTAATTTTGCCACCGACTTCTAGGCCGATGCACCTAAAATTAGTTTTTTTTTGCTTTTTAGTGTTTTGGGAAGTCGGTTATATTTTTTTGTAAAAAAGTTTTTTATTTTCAGCTTTTCAGTGAAACGAATAGGTCACTATCCACATAACTAGAAAGTTCTCATTGATACGAAGAATATAAGCCCAAACACGAGGTAGTTTTCATTTTCAGTTGTCGAGCTCCCTCGACCCTCCCTCCCTCTCTGGTCTCCATCATCAGGTCAGCTCCAAACCTTCACTGTTGCAAAGGTCTCGTCAATACGAATAATATAAGCCCAAACACGAGGTAGTTTACAGACTCAGTTGTCGAGTTCCCTCGACCTTCTTTGGTCTCCATCATCAGGTCAGCTCCAAACCTTTACTGTTGAATAGTGCTATCAGACATACATATGAGTGTCAAGGTTTAACCTTATGTATGCTTACAACTTTCGAAAGTTGCCCTCGATTTCTCAGGGTTTCCACCATCAGATCCCTGACCTGATGACTATGGGACCAATTGGCAGCTATTCCGCGTCGAACAAAAAAAGAATCACGTAAATCGGTCTATAAACCTCGGCGTAATCGATGTACATACATAGAAAAAAAAAAAAAAAAAAAAAACATACCGGCCGAATTGAGAACCTCCTCCTTTTTGGGAAGTCGGTTAAAAAAGAAAAGTTATTGATATCGAAAGATGTTTATTTTGTAACCGATTGTACGGTCACTGTCGTCACAGTAGGCACGGCGGCAACGCGAAACCGGTTTACTGACGTGACGCGAGTGCTGTTCCAAACGCGTAAGAATAAGGTCATTTCGCCTGTTCGCGTCCATCGCCCAGTTCGCGTCCATTTTGCCGATCTCCTTTTAAAAAACTTCGAAAACAAGATAATTAACACACCAATCAAACGAAAGATCATTACCGCTAATACGTTAATGTATAAGAGGCACGCACAGATAGACAAAAGTTCTGTGCGTCCAACCAATCATTTTAGAAAAAATAATTAGTCTAGGCTCTTCAACAAGAAAGCGCAAACACGCTGAATTTTAGATAAAAATTAGTGTGCAGCGGCGTGTTTGATGGTAAGTTTTATATTGTTTTATGTGAATTTTAGTATAGATAGCTATTTCTACAGTTTAATGATGAATAAAGGTATAATGTTTTTTATGAATTTGGTAATGTTTTTTATATTTAACGAATAAAATAAGGTGGACGCGAATTACTACATCGAATTTTACAAAACTTCCACTTTGCGTCCACAATGGACGCGAACTAAAACTATCCTCTATAATAATAAACCAAATTGCGTCCACTGTTTTCGTTTAATACTTGCTTATAAAAAATAATTAAAACATAGGTACTGTTTAATATATTAAGATTAAACAGTACATTTTTTATTATTTTAAATTAAAAATCAACATTATCATCATTTAAAATTCACTTTAAAAAATAAAAATAATTCTTCTCAACATTGGTTTAAGTAACTTAAAATTAGGCAATTAATTTTGCAACTTGAAAAATAAACAGTAATCAGTTCTGTTAATTTTACCCTAAAATCACAGGGAAAGACCCGCGTTGATTATAGTAAGTTTTTGGCCAATATAACAATTTTATCTAAACATACAACTAAAAGAATTGTTGAGTCAATAAATTATCAGACAAGGTAGCATATTCTTTGCATATTTTTTTATCGATTTATTCTTCTCTCGAATATCATTTAATGCTTTCTTTAAATCTTCTTCTGTGTATGTTGTCTTTTCCTTCTTTTTTCCTGTATCCGAAGAACTTATCTTAAATGAAATTACTTAATATATTAAGATTAAACAGTAATTTTTTTTATTAAGACATAATTAAATTATATTTTTTTATTAAGATATATACGTGGTTCTAATTAAATTATAATTTTTCTATTTTTTTATTAAGATATATACGTGGTTATAATTAAATTATAATTAAATATTTAAATTGTATATATAATTAAATGATATTTCTTAAATATTTATAAATATTTAAATTATAATTTAAATATAATTTAATTATAACCACGTATATATCTTAATAAAAAAATGTACTGTTTAATCTTATTTTAAGTTACTTAAACCAATGTTGAGAAGAATTATTTTTATTTTAAGTGAATTTCAAATGATGATAATGTTGATTTTTAATAATTAAGTTTATTGTTAAATAAATAAATTGATCAAATACAATCTTTCTTTATTAATTCTTAAAAATTTCACCCCTATATTCCTTTTCTAAGCTACTGGACGCGAACTGGACCATGGGTGGACGCGATTTGGATTTTGTGGACGCAAACTGGGTAAAACGCCTAATTCTGAGGTTTACCTATTTAAATAGAAAACGAAAGATATTTCTTATACAACTGAAAGTTAATCTTAAAATAGAGTATATAATGAATACATTACACAAATTTGTCATAGAAATGAGTGCTGGGGCATTTTTATTATCGCCGTCAAACTTGCCAACTGCACTAAATGGACGCGAACAGGCGAAATGACCCTAGTTGGTATCCATATTTTGCTGATTTTAGGCCTATGTTCAGCAGTGGACGTCCTATGGCTGAGACGATGATGATGATGAGGGCGGACAAAAGAATGAAAAAACATTTTTTACTGATGATGCAGATATGTTCTGTTAATGGACCACCAGTTTTTTTTTTGTGCACTGCTTAAAATTCATTCCTGTATTAATACAGAAGTGTAGATTACTTAGCAGTAGGTATATTTATTAACTCTTACAATTTCAACATTATTAGTTTATAATAACAAATATATCTTGTTTACACATAAAGTTGCAAACGCCCTGACATCGACTGGGAGAGGGCCTACTTCCGAACTCTTATCTAATCATTTGTCGGTTAGTCCGTCATTCATTCATCGAATGATTATGTTCACGCTGTTGTAAAACGGTACAAAACCTTTGTGGACTGTAACAATGTTTGTTTATTTCATTTTATAAATTAGGTACTTCAACGACCTATCCACTATACAATTAATCGAGGGTTGTTTCACATGCATCACATCATGGTGAACAAGTCACTTACAGAAGTACACAGCACTTACATACAAAATTTTACAAAGCTACATAATTTGAACACTTTCAATCATGCATGTTGAAGGTAATGGACAATTAACAATTAATCTAATTTATTTAAAAAATATGTATATATATATATTTAGCAGTAGGGCCTGATAATGACTGCAATAGTAATTGGTATGAAAATTTCAATTGGTTGGCTTGGAATATAAGTCTATAAGTATAAGTAATTAGTCAAGTCAGTTATTTTTATTTTTAGTTTTTATTTTTAGCTAGTAATAAAAGTTTACTCCGTTGTTTAGGCCTTGCAGGACTGTGTTCGTGTTTTGAGATATACCCGGTAGTTTTTCGTCTTTAATACGTAATTACGTGTGTTCAAAAAGAATTATCTGCGTCTTTTTAGCTTCAGTTACTATGGAACTAATGAACAAAATTAAATTTCCTGAAGAATCTGAAAAAAATATTGTTCTTTTTTTTTAAAAAAAACGTTTATTCATATTATATAACGACATCGTTTACATAAAATGACTTAATTCTTTAATATTGAGGACAAGAAATATTGTTTGAAAAAGGCTATTTTGCTATTGCAAAATAAATATTTTTAACACATCGAAAATCATCATCATCATCATCTCAGCCATAGGACGTCCACTGCTGAACATAGGCCTCCCCCTTAGATCTCCACAGATACCTGTTGGAGGCGACCTGCATCCAGCGTCTTCCGGCGACCTTTATAAGGTCGTCTGTCCACCTTGTTGGTGGACGTCCTACGCTGCGCTTGCTAGTCCATCATCAGTTACATCGAAAATAGCTTAGGAGATTATTAGAGATAACCCTGAAAACAGCTGTAGCTTTTCAATGGTGTACCAATTAGCACTGGGGGTGTAAGCCACTGACCTGATTAAACCTGCAGCTCACTCGATAAAACAATTTTTTTTTAAATAATGCTTAGGTACATACTAAGTCGTGGTGGCCTAGTAATGTCGTGGTGGCCTGGTGGGTAAAGAACCAACCTCTCGAGTATGAGGGTTTGGGTTCGATTCCAGGTCAGGCAAGTACCAATGCAACTTTTCTAAGTTTGTATGTACTTTCTAAGTATATCTTTTTTTTTTTTTTTTAGCGACGTAAAATCATCAAATGACCCCTCCCGCTGTGGGTTAGCAGCGGTGAGGGAGTGTCAGACTCTTACTGACTAAAATCGTCGTGTTCCGTCATAGGCCTTTTATGTACCAGGGCCGCGGTATCTCTTTCGAACAACCCGCAGCCCCGGCAGGCCTTGGCCCTGCTGGGCCCCGCTGGGGTTGCTGACATCTCTTTGAGGAGCGCGTGGAACAACGCGCGCCGTCGACACGGGTCTGTCGTCTAGAAAGACAGAGGGACGATGAGCCACCCGAACTCACCGCCCACAGACCCACGCCTACGGTGGCCGGGAGTCATCTCGCGACACCCGGCGCCCATGGTGTCTACCTGGTCCAGCGCGGCGGCCGGGATGAGAGGTGCGAACCCTCTGGCGTTCCGCCTCCTCCTTCTCGAGCATGACCGCTTCGCAGAAGGAGGCGACGGCATCCCATTCCCTCTCGCCCCGGACCATGGCCTGAACCAAGGCCGGACGCGAGAGGTCGCCGCCGCCCAAAGCCTCGACGAGGACCCGGCGGTGCCCCTCCCATGCGGGGCACACCTGGACTGTGTGGTCCGCCGTGTCCTCGGGGCTGTCCGCACAATGGTGACACCCGGGCGCCTCCTCACGACCGATGCGGTGCAGGTACCTCCCGAAACAACCGTGTCCGGTGAGGACCTGCGTCATGCGGTACGTGAGGGCGCCGTGACTCCTCCCGAGCCACTCCTCAAAGAGGGGACTTGATGACCACGATGGTGGCGTGCCCTTTCTAAGTATATCTTAGACACCAATGACTGATAAAAGGTAAAGGAAAACATCTTGAGGAAACCTGGACTATACCTAAAGTCTGAAATCACCAACCCGCATTGAGCAAGCCTGGTCATAACGCTCAATCCTTCTCCATGTGAGAGGAGGCCGCAGCCCAGCAGTGGGACGATAAAAAGGCTGTAACAGTAACAACAGTAACAGTAACTTGGTACTTAGTTCAATAATTAAGATAGCAACCGATGAGAAAAATCTTCGGTTTTTAAATGATGAATGATGGCAAATAATCCCTTCTACGTGATAACTGCTTACAAAGACTGACTTAGCTTAATAAGCGGAGATGACGCTACAAATTTACTGGACCTTGTAAAAATTACACCGCTATTAATGGTTAAGTATGAGAAATAAGCACTTATGCAATATGTCCCACTGTTTTGAGACGATTTAAAAAATAATATTGGAACCGGCTTTCATTTGGCAGTCGTTAGGGGGTCAGAAGCCAGAAAGTCTGACAACCAATCTTACCAAGGAGTTTAGTTGCCCGGGTTGAGGTCAGATAGGCAGTCGCTCCTTGTAAAGCGCTGGTACTCAGCTACATCCGGTTAGACTGGAAGCCGACCCCAACATAGTTGGGAAAAGGCTCGAGAGAATTATGAATGTACCACCAATTAATTAATTATTAATTTGGACAAAGCTATGCAAATGATTGTTAAACTCAACACAAAATAATTTAAACAGGTTGAAGATTAAATACGTCACATCATCTTTCTTATCCCAATTTTATTTGGGGTCGGCGCAGCATGTTTTCTCCTTCTACACTCTTCTATCTGCCGTCATCTCACAAGTAACATTCTTTCTAACCATATCTACTTTCACACAATCCATCCATCGTTTCTTTGGTCGTCCTCTTCCACGTTTATGCTCATCACCTTCAACTCTTGAAGGTCTTAAGGTACTTCTGATATAAGAAAATTTGGTCTATTATTAGTGAATAGTTCTTATTAACTTACGTATTAACTATTGTGTATTTCTTATGTCGTGTTTGTGTACTTGAAGTTGTTATTTTTTGGGGTTCCGTCGGATGTTCTTGGGTAAGAACAGCTCACAGCCTCTACACTCCATTTGAGTAAGTAGATACTTATAATCATCGGCAAGGATATTGAGCCCTGACCTTCACCTGCGCAGAAGTGATTTATTGGTTTATTGCCTTAAGTGTACAGTGCGCAAAGCGATCCCCACTCTTCCGCCGAGAGCTCAATATCCGTGCCGATAACTATAACTAAAAACAAACAATCTTCATAGGACTTTCTACATAAATACTAAACAAATAAACTGCTGCTTGAACCCAAGTATATAAACTTCGAGGTCGATTTTCTTAAAAACAACTGTTATGCTATGCATTTTCACGTTTTTCATCTATACTAATACTAATACTAATCTATACTAATATTATAAAGCTGAAGAGTTTGTTTGTTTGTTTGTTTGTTTGTTTGTTTGTTTGTTTGTTTGTTTGTTTGAACGCACTAATCTCAGGAACTACTGGTCCGATTTGAAAATTTCTTTCAGTGTTAGATAGCCCATTTATTGAGGAAGGCTATAGGCTACTTTTTATCCCGGTACGGGAAGTAGTTCCCACGGGATGCGGGTGAAACTGCTGGCAGAAGCTAGTATATTATAAAGCTGAAGAGTTTGTTTGTTTGTTTGTTTGTTTGAACGCGCTAATCTCAGGAAGTACTGGTCCGATTTGAAAATTTCTTTCAGTGTTAGATAGCCCATTTATCGAGGAAGGCTATAGGCTACTTTTTATCCCGGTTCGGGAAGTAGTTCCCATGGGATGCGGGTGAAACCGCTGGCAAAAGCTAGTAGTAGATAAACAGTTGTTTTAAGAAAAATAGACGTTATTGACGATGAAAATGGGCTTTAATATAGTGATTCAATTCATTTAGTTATTGTTGTTACCTATTGCATAAACATAATTTTTTTGAAGCATTTTATTTTCATTCTGTGTTCTTAAGTCATATCAAAATTGGTTATTTTTAGTTAGATAGGCAATTATTATTGAAATGGAGCATTTTTTTTAAATTTAGTTAGGTACCTATCTATCTTTATTTTTAAGTTTCTTTCTTAAACTTATTTTACCTGATTTATGTTAGGTAATTCATTGAAATCTTTTGAAGTCATGCAAATCAATCAATAAAAAAAAATACGGTTGAATTGAGAACCTCCGCTTTTTGGGAAGTTGGTTAATAAATGAAATTGAATCGATCAGATCCCCAAGTACGAATCCGACTCGCTCTTGGCCGCTTTTTTAAACCGAGACGTAATTCTTCTACTATGACGCGGACAAAACCAATACACTTAACTTAAGTACCTATTAATAATATGACATAATGAATGAAAAACTTAAACGTTTAGGTAATTATTTTAAGATGATTTTACATTGTAACCTCGCGAATTTTTGAGGTTGATATGCTTGCTACGGCCCCTAAATGCGTGGGTAATCGTTTTCAGAAGAACTATAGTCTGTTTTTTAATCTCGTAGACTAAACTGACATTACGAGTGTGGTCAGTTCATTGCAAATTCTTAAATAGTGATGTGGCACGACCGAAACTTAGCGTTAATAAAATCAAGTAAGGTGCATTGGGGCAATTTCGAAAATGGGTATATTCCGAAAATGCAAAAAATCTACCAAACACAGCAATATATTCCAGCCGGCAACATTAGGCCAAGCGCCATCTTAGATTTACTTGTGGCGACAGACGTCGCGAGCCGCTCGCGCTAACGACACGTGAGTATCGTCAAATTATTCAAGAGAAGTGATTTCGCGCCAAAATTTAGTGATTCGTAATAACCCCAACATCGTTTTCTCGAAATTCTGGTAAGTTATTTCAATATTTGTTTGTTTCTATGATAGGTTGTTGTTTTTTCCTTAATAATATTCGGAATATAAGGTTTTAACTGTGTTTTTTATTTTTTTTCTGATTTAACCCTCCGGGTTTATTTGACGTGATTGTTTCGCAATAACCCCAATTATGTTTTTCGTACCGTAATTCTCAGGAGTTCTCAAACTTTTGACCTCCAACGCAAAAATAACGAGATGTTATAAGTTTTAAGTTTCTGTATGTGTGTGAGGTGTCTGTGGCATCATAGCTGCCCAACGGCTGAACCGATATTGTTTTTTTCTTTGAAAGGTGAATTAGTTGGGAGTGCTTTTAGCTATGTTTGCTGTAACTTCGGTTGGGGGTTAATTAAAATTCTTAACTTTGTTTTGTACCATAATGGCGGCGATACTAGTTATATTTTTGCGTTGGGTTTTCAAATTTCTTTCCATAATAGGTGGTTGTGAGAGGTGGGGGGTGGTGATGGAGTAAATCACAACCATTTCCCCACAAACAAAAAAATACAGCACCACGCCTCTCACAATCTTCTATAATGGATACCGATTTCAAAACCACAGTTTTTTGCTCAGTTATTGCTTGGTTATTGATTTTTTTGTGTTGACAAAAGTTATTTCGTTTTTCAGTGTTATCATGCCTCGTACTTATTTAAAAAAGAAAAATAAGACATACACTCCTCAAGATTTAGCCACTGCCATACAGCAGGTAAGAAACGGGGAGCTTACCGCATATGCTGCTGCACAGAAGTACAAGATACCAATGACCACTCTTCATGACCATGTCAAAACTAAAGACACTAGGCAGAATGCAGGTAGACCCAAATCATTTAAAGCAATATGGGATGCAAAACTGGTAGAGTGGCAGAGAAGAAACGTTGGTACGAAAATGCCAAAAAACGTTTTCGCACAAACTATGGCAGATACTTGGCAACAAACGAACCCCGAAGTTATAAAGAGTGGATTTAAAAAGGCTGAAATATACCCTTTTAATGCACATGTCATACCTATTGACAAATATGATCCAGACGCGTATCAAAGATACAAGAAAACTTTGCTTGCCCGCACACTCAAACAGCCAAAGTCACTCAAAGAAATATGCATTGAATCATTCAACAATCAGTTTGCAACAGTTAATGAAACTATTGAAATAACAGGCAATAATTACGTTGCCTTGCTATCTACACAATCAAGAAATAATGCCCAAATGATGCCTTTTGAAGCCAGACACCCGAGCCAAGTACCAGCATGTTTGCAGAATTAAATATAATATCAAACATAGTCATAAAGGAAGCATCGCAAGTACCACTTCAAAACCCATTTCAACTCAATCCAACAGCCTCATTTGAAGAATTATTGCTGAGGAAAATTCAACAGGATAAAAAGAATAGTGATCCAACAAAAAAAAAACGTGTTACAAAAGGTGCGGAAGTGATAACTGCAGCCATAGGAAAGAAAATTCTAGAAGAAGTGAAAGAAACGAAAACTAAAACCAGTAAAGCGAATGATAAACGAAAACGTAAACGGGACCCTTCCTCTGATACCACAAGTATATCCGATATTATCAGCAATCATAGCGATTCTGATATCATTGATTGTATCGATTTTGAAGACTTGATGGAAGACGAATATAATTTTAATTTCTACCAGGAGGAGACAAGTTTACAGAAATCAAGAAAAGATAGGAAGTGTGTTATGAAGATGAAGAAAAACGATAAAAATATCACCAGTGAAAAGGCACTCGCTGACAAAAGTACAAATAATGCATGTTCTAAGAAAGGCAAAGGTGTTGGGAAGAAAAGCAAAGGTAAAGAAAATCAGATAGACAAAAATGAAGGAATCAGTTATTTTGCAACAGGTGAAGAAGACGTAAATGAGCAGATTGCAGAATATCCTAAACCCAAACCTGTAAATTACAGCCACCAGGAACAGAGAATAAAGAATTAGCATGTGGAATTCCAGAAAAGTGCCCCGTTGTAAGGGAACGTTATGATTTAAATGATACAGTGCTTGTCAGGTATTTTATAAGAAACAAATGGAAATATTATGTTGGGTTCATACAAAACATAAGCAAACATGAAGAACAACTGTACTTTATCGACTTCTTAAAAACGTCCAGAAGAAGACCAAGTTCCAGAGTCATTAGTAGTAAAGAAAATAGAATTACAGAAAAAACGAGATCAAGACAAAGAATATTACTTGACCCATGATGAAGACACTATATATTTCGACTGATTTTATACCAAAAAGTATCTACCTAAGGAAAACGTCCGCCTTCTAGATTAGTTGCATACCTACTTATTGATTTCTGACACGCGAATATTAGACATTTCAATAAAACTACTTAAATTAAGGACTTTATCGCGGTAATATTATTTAATCCCGGCTTTTCGGACCCTTTACAGCATCCATGGTCACGGGCAGACTTAGATGTCAGTCGTCTTGATATTTTATTTGCAAACATCAAATATCAACAAAATGGATCAACTGATAATCAACAAAATTTAGGGTAGCTGTTTGCAACTAAAATACCAAGACAACCAACACCTAAGTCTGCCCGTGACCACGGATGCTGTAAAGGATCTGAAACGTCAGTATTAAATAACATAACCGCGATAAAATCGGTAAAAATAGTTTTATTTAAATGCATACCTACTTCTTTTTATTGATATTATGTTTTTATTATGTTATTGTTGCGATGCCTAACTGTAGTTGGCTTCAAATAACATTTGTGTTTTTATTTTTTATTTTACTACCGCAAGATTCTGAAGAGTAGCCAAAAATTATCAAAAAGTCTTTGATTTTTATGTGATTTAATCATCATCATCATCATCATCATCAGCCTATCGCAGTCCACTGCTGGACATAGGCCTCTCCAAGTGCACGCCACTGAGATCGATTTTCGGCTTCTCGCATCCAGCTCCTGCCAGCCGTCTTGCGCAAGTCATCACTCCACCGTGCCTGAGGACTGTGATTTAATAATGTTACAAAAATTGTTTTTGTTTTAATAATTCTAATTGTTCCCCACATTACTCAATGTGAAGTTACGTACTTATTAAAATTAAAGTTGATCTCACTGAGTTATTGTTTTATTTTATTATTGACATTCTATAAAATACATTAAGAAAATAAGTATGTACCTAAAAATAACTTTGTTTATCCACCATGCAATTTTAAATTTCCTAAAATCTCAAATGATATGTTGAGAACCACTGTCACATATGTCTGAACACATGGGCGTAGCCACACTGGGGCAAGCTGGGGCACTTGCCCCACCCTGGGCCCTGGCTCTGACCTATAAGGTGTCTGATTAAACAATGTTTTTTTTTACTAACTCTAACTAACAACATCAACAACATATGTAATATCCGTAAGCAGTGGCGGGGCAAGACCTAAATTTGATGTGGGCAAGACAAATTTCGCGAGGCCCTGTTCTATGGCGACCTGAAGACGGATTCTTTAAAATAATAAAAACAAACAAAACAATTAACACTGCCAAGTTTTTATTCATAAAAATACAAATTAGATTAAAGTCGCTAGAAGCTAGTATTGAATAACACAGTTATACGTTTAAATTTAGTGCCGATTTTAACTCTACCAGCGCCCTGGGCGAGATTTCTACGGCGCCCTCCAAATCAAAATTCAAACCCATAGGAAAAACTGAGACATATGCAGTTACCGATTGCGCGAGCGAAGCGAGCGCAAATTTTTTTATATTTAAGAAGTCAAAGCAAAAATTACGTAAAATGTAGCCCAATCGTACATAAGTCATTGCTGGTTGGTGAAGGCAAAAACACGGGAACATAGCTTCTGATTACGCGAGCGAAGCGAGCGCGAAATTTTTTGTAATATTTTAGAACTCAAAACAAAAATTAGGTACTTAAAATGTAGCCCAAACGTACGTATAACTCTTTGTTGATGCCTATGTATTAAAATTTTGGGACTTAAAGTAGTACCGTAAATAAGAAAGTTCATATGGAAACTGTAAGTTACTTTCTTATTAATAAAATGACTTAAAAACGACGTTACCTTTTTGTTAGGGTAGACTAAAAAATATTGACACTGGCAATAAAAACAACTGTAAAGTGATGCAAGCCCGAAAATTTTCGAGTTTTGGATCACTAAAAGTCCTAAACATATATAATAAAAGGCAACTGTGAAGTGAAGAAGCCGCGAGCGAAGGGAGTGCGAATTTTTGTGAGTATTGGGATATTTAAAGTAGCTACATGTGATAAAGAAATTAAGAGTAAAGTAAAGAAACCGCGAGCGAAGCGAGCGCGAAAATTTTTGAGTTTTGGGACATACATGTTTGTTCGAGAATTTCTCAAATTATGCGGAATTAAACACAAATTAAAAGAAACCGTGACTGGATCGACAGTCAGCTGTGTTTCTTCGGTGCTCCAACTTTTTGTTAAATTGAGAACTCTAAAAGTAAACGTAGAATACATTAGAAATAAAGAAGAAACCGCGAGCGAAGTGAGCTCATTTTTTTTCGACGTCTTTGCTGTCTATTTGACATTTTACAAAGTTAAACTTCCATACAACGCAAGCAATCCCATGTTTATTATTTTTACGGACTAGGAATTGACTTGGTTGGTGGTTTTAAAAATTGTATTTGAGGCGCGAGGCCCCATGTACCGCGAGGCCGTAGGCGGTGGCCCACGTCGCCCACGCCTAGCGCCGCCTCTGTCCGTAAGTTATTGCACAAAAAAATTGTCGACTTTGAATAGAGCGCGATCAAAACAAAATGCACGCTCGAGTTCCCGAACGTGCGCGGTTCGCGCGTCCTTTGAAGGCGAGCCGTATTCCCTAAAAGAATAGTTGCTATGTGGCGTAGCGAGCCGAGCCGTCCATCTAATCCAAAAAATAATGCGTTGAAGGAGATGGAACTGGTAGATGTGATCAAAATTTCGAAAATGCAATTTTATCCTAGTGTAAAAACCGCGCTCGCTATTTTGCTTGCCCAGCCATGTACGACCTGTACAATAGAACGATCGTTTAGCACAGTGGTTATAACCGGTGGTCCGCGGACCACTGGTGGTCCCTGGAGGCATTCCGAGTGGTCCGCGAAGCTTAGCTGCGCGACGTTGCTATACGTTATCTAACTTTATTTTTATCGACTTATCTATGCGAGCGATGGGGTTTTCGTATAGACGTAAATCGGCTGTGTCATACCTAGTCCCCCCATTGATGAAAATGTATATTTGGGCGACATTTAACGTACTTTTTTTGTTTTGAGTCTTAAAAAATAATTAAAATTTCGCGCTCGCTTCGCTCGCATATTTAGAAACTATATTATGTTTGTATTGGTCAGGAAACAAAAGGTTAAGTACGTTTGGGCTAAATTTTACGTAATATTTAGTTTAAGTCCGTAAAAAATTTCACGCTCGCTTCGCTCGCGTATTCAGAAACTATATGCCCTAATTTTTGCATTTGTCAACAAACAAAAAGTTAAGTACGTTTGGGCTAAATTTTACGTAATGTTTGGTTTGAGTCCGATAAAAATTTCGCGCTCGCTTCGCTCGCGTATTCAGAAACTACATGCCGTTATTTTTGCATTTGTCAACAAACAAAAAGTTAAGTAAGTTTGGGCTAAATTTTACGTTATATTTGGTTTAAGTCCATTAAAAATTTCACGCTCGCTTCGCTCGCGTATGCAGAAACTATATGCCCTTATTTTTGTATTTGTCAACAAACAAAAAGTTAAGTACGTTTATACTAAATTTTACGTAATATTTGGTTTGAGTCCGATAAAAATTTCGCGCTCGCTTCGCTCGCGTATTCAGAAACTACATGCCGTTATTTCTGCATTTGTCAACAAACAAAAAGTTAAGTACGTTTGGGCTAAATTTTACGTAATATTTGGTGTAAGTCCGATAAAAATTTCGCACTCGCTTCGCTCGCGTATTTAGAAACTATATGCCCTTTCTTTTAGCTTTTGTCCTGTGTGTGATTGTTTATTTTCTGTACCTGAAAATATAAACCTCTCAAATTAACAGATTAACAATCTTGGAAACTGACTGCTGCCCCACCCTGAGCCCAAAGCTGGCTACGCCCATGTCTGAACATCAAGGCTTTTCTGGGTAATTCCGAAATACAAAGTTATAAGAATTCAAATTAACGCTTATTATTTAAAAAACTTACGATATCAAAATCTACGGGGTAATAACGATGGAAAATGAAATGTACACTCTAGCTGAAATGCAATAAAGGCGACTTTTGAGCTCTTCCGGAATTACCCCGCAATACTTCGCAATTATCCATATGACCCAAAAATATGGTTCTTCATTTAAAACACTTTCTTTAGCAAATCCACTGATATATTTAAAAATATAATGTAATCTTTTCAAAGGCTTTTCAATATGTATGCAGAACTAAAACAATAAGACTCGTACAATAGAGCGTTCCCGAATAATCAAGTGAAATGTTCATCTCTAGTCATCTTGCAGAAATTTCTGTTGGAATTGCCCCAATGCACCTTATCGTTTTTTTACAATAAGTCATCCTGAAATAATGGGCTTATTCTTGACGTTTACGCATGGCGTTGCGTGGTCAGATATCCCTGGCAGTTTGTAGCACGTCGTGCAGTCGTGTGTACGTACGTGAATTGTAAACATAAAACTTTGAATGAATATTAAATTCGTCTATTATAGATAAAAAGTTACGATTCAACAAACCGGTATCGTTAGTACAGCACTGCACAAAAAAGCTAGCAACATTATTTGCTAGCTCTTTTGAGATTAAAAAAAAACAGACTATAGCCGTTTCTACGGCCATTCGTTGCTGCACATGCGTTTCGTTCCTTGCAGTAACCTACTTAGTTAAGCGACATCTAGCCAGCAGCTTGGAAAAGAATTAAAAAAAATAAAAAGAAAATCCCTCTTTGACTTTTAAAGTCGTGTGAATCGAATAAATAATAATAGAAAGTAGCCCTTATAAATATTCTACTCTCAAGTTTTATCAAAATCCATCCAGTAGTTTTACTCACATATAGTTATCGGCACGAATCTTGAGCTCTGACCTTCACCTAAGCAGAAGTAATTTATTGGGTCCCTTTTGTGGTATGAAGTGTGGCGCGGGGGCGGGCTAAAGCGGTGATTGGCCCGCAGTGCATCGCGTCATAGCCGTCACTCGGGATTGGTTCTTTGCTAATAAATCACTTCTGCGCAGATGTAGGTCAGAGCTCAAGATTCGTGCCGATAACTATACATATACATGCTTGCCTACATCCAAACTTTCACGTCGTACCTACTAAGTAATATCATAAATTGAAAATTTTGTAAGTAGGTATATTATATGGGTTTGACTGTTTGTAACTCTTTCAAGCTAAAACTACTCGATGGATTTTGATGAAACTTAAAGTTGTATAAAGCTGAAGAGTTTGTTTGTTTGTTTGTTTGTTTGAACGCGCTAATCTCAGGAACTACTGGTCCGATTTGAATATTTCTTTCAGTGTTAGATAGCCCATTTATCGAAGAAGGCTATAGGCTTTTTATCCCGGTACGGGAAGTAGTTCCCACGGGATGCGGGTGAAACCGCTGGCAGAAGCTAGTACATTATAATGTGATGTAAACGCAGCTTTAACAATCACGTTCCTAAGTTTAACGTTCGGAAACCTTACTTACCCATACCTACTTTTTTGTTTTCACTACTACGAACAACTAATTAGTATTTACGTGGTATTTTCGCTAATTTATTATTAACAGAGGTCGTAACATAGGACAATAATAGAGGAAACTAGAAAAACATTGTATTTGACAATTTTTTTGACAGTTCACGTGTCACCACGTGAGTTTTGAAATTGAAATAGATAAGAAATAGGTACCTACGTACGCAAAATGATATCCTGACGAGATTTGTTTTTGGCACTAGTTTGTTCCCTTAATCACCTGTCTAGCCTTTTCCCAACAATGTTGGTGTCGGCTTCTAGTCTAACCAGATGCAGCTGAGAAGGTACGGTAGACTGCACATCAGTGGTAACTGTCATGCACCTTAACTCAATGGTAATAAGTACGATTTTCTTATAAAACTGTTACCACTGAACTGAAGTTGACTGTACCAGTGTGCCACATGCAGCGACTGCCTGTCTGAACTACTCAACCCAGGCAAAATAATATAGGTACATACCTTGGTAAAACTGGTTGCCAGACTTATCGGCTTCTAACAACTCGTGGACCAACAGGGGCCCGATTCTCCTAAGTTAATATCTAATGTCAAAATTGAATAGAAATCGAATCGCAATATGATCGCAATAGCAGTTTTAACCATATCGGGCATTCTGCTACTACCTAATATAAGACCAATCGTATTCCAACGACATTCGATTGGTTTGCGATTGGTCTGCTATTTTGGTGATTTTGGTCTATACGGTAGTTTGCTCTACAATCATATTGCAATCGTAAATCATTTGCAGACAAAATGATTCATTATTGAATGACAGAAAAGGATAAAAACGTTTATTTCAAAGTAAAAATAGCGGAATGCCACATACGCTTCAATCGTAATTGAGTCGGGATTGGATCTCAGTCGAACGTGAATCGTATGTCGCTTAGGTAAAATTAGGAGAATCGGGCCCCTAGAATTCTACAAAAAAAAATATTTTACAGGGTTGGTTGTATTACTTGTATTAAACGATGTGAATAATATTTTCGGTATCTGGTAAAGTTATTAAAAAAAAAAAACACGAGACTTCGAGCCGAGCTGCATTTTTTTTAATAACTTGTTCAAAAATTTACCTAGGTAAGTTTAATTTTCGATGTTTACCTACCAATTTCTTCTTTTCATTGGGGTTAGGAGCAGAAATCGTATAATATGTCGGGGGGGTCATATTATTTAAACCATTATGACATTGTCTCTCTAATTACCTATTCACAGGAGACAGAAAAATATAGTTCAGTAACCCACTAATTCTATAATATTTCGTTTAGTCAAAAAACAACAAATAGGAAACGTGATTTCCTAAAAAATATTTCTTCGTATTTCAGATAAAAGTTTTTACAAACGACAGATTATAATTGCGTGAAACAGATAAATTAATGATAAATAATTTGACCTCCTTAGACCCTGTGATACGCGACAATTTGTAATTTATGTCTGTCTTAGCAAAACGCGGATAATTCGTAATTAGGTACTTGTTTGACAAATCGTTATTATTTTTTTAATAATATAATCGCTTTTAGGTATCTATTATTTTGTTTATTAACGGCCAGTTTCTTCATCAAAAGTTAAAGTTAAAGTAATGTCTAAAGTTAAAGTAACGGTCAAATTCGTTTTTTCAAGGCTAAAGTGACAGCAAAATTCATAGAAAATTTGAATTTAACCGCTACTTTTACTTAAGACATTAGGTACTTTGACTTTTACTTTGGCTTTAACTTTTGATGAAGAAACTGGCTGTTAGTCTATAAATTTAGGAGCCTATTTATATGTGTAATATAATACCTAAATACGTTGTTGGTGTCCCTTGCTTGTAATAGTAAATGAAAGTCTGACGTTCTTAGGTGTCTATGAGGGCTACCGCGTATGAAATCGCCGCTAGAGGCGCTTGTATAGCGTGAGGTCTTCAAAACGTCAAATGCCACTGTTTGTTTACGCGCGAGGGTTTATATTTCTATTAATTAAATTAATATTGTGAATATTTAACAATACTTTAGATTAATTATGGCAAATACAGATCAGGGTTCTATAAATGTCACTGCTTTGACACTCTTTAATCTTTCGGAAACTTATGTTCGCATTTCTTTTTCGAGCAAAACGGCACTGCGCCACACTGTGGCATCGCCAATACGTTCACACTATAGTTCTATTGTATTACATATGATCTAATATAATCATCTAATGTAGATATAAGTTTTAGCGCTCATAATACGAACTTTGATTGCCAGTAGTTTTAGACCTCACGCTACAGTTGCGCCATCTGGTGAAACAAAAAACGGTAGCCCCCATTATGAGCTCACGATTTTTTTTATAAGCTGTTCGCCGTGATGAGCATTAAGTTCAATTATACACTTAAGTTAACCAATTAAAACCTGACAACTACCAACTACTTATTAATTACTTACCAATATAAATATCGACTTCTTATCAGTGAATCACAATGGAATACACACTAGCAAAGACAGGGTCGGACTGGGCCGGAAGGGCCCGGGTGGCTGATCACAATCCCGAGGCCCGAGACTAGACCATGGTGATGGGATACTATCGAAAAATACTGAGATACACAAATTGAGATAAACAAACTATAAAAAATTTATTACTATACTAAAATACAATAGTAAGTAGGTATTTACTTAGAACAAATTATATAAAGCTAGCCAATCAACATTTTTTTTTAAAGAGGAGAACTTTCAGCTAAGCAGTTAATGACTCGATCGTAAAAGCTGTTGTTTTCGTCATCCTTGATTAGATCCGATTCTGTATTTAATATAATCAACGAATCCAACAGTTCTTGCCCCAGTAAAGAACGAAGTCTCGTTTTAATGCGCTTCAATGCTGAAAATCGTCTCTCACAAGTCACTTGCGTGAATGAAATTGTGAGAATTACAACAACGATTCAAGGAGCAGCGAACGCACGCGTCGGGGATTCCCCAAACCACAGACTCTTTACTTGCGTAATGCGTTCCGTTTCATCAAAATTATGAGATGAGAGTGAATAAATACGTTACGTTTCTTAATTGTTATTTATAAATGTTGCAGTTCCGAATTCATCGAGTTTTTAACCTCTATAGCCCTAGTGTATGCTTGGCGCCCTGCTAGCTAGATCTAGAAAACCGCGTAAATTGCGAATTTTACGCTTTTTTGCCGCGACCTTACAACAGCAAAAATGTCTCAGTCCTTCGAAATCATGACCGATTCCTGTAGGGTTTCTTGCTTTAGTTTATTTTATAAACGGCGGAATAAACACTATTATTATTGATAATAATAATAACCACTATAATACTTACATAAAAGAAAAGAAATAAAACTCCCATAATTTTCCGGCAATTTTAGCCCATTGAAATGTTACCTACAATAGGGTTGTTTCCTAGTATTCAATCAATTAAAAATAGGTATATGGAGTGAAAGTTCACAAAACTAGAAACACGATAAGCTATATTATATTATTTATAACTGACCACATAATTTTTAAACAATTTATGAATTTTAAAGTCATCGACTATTACGTCACGCCCTTGAAAACGGCGAATCGAGTCCGATGTCGTCACTTTACATTGACAATGACAAGTATTTGACAGTGACATTCTATGACAGGTATAACCTGAGAATTGATGTGTTGTTTTCTTTAGTTTTTATTTGTGTTTGAGCGAAAGAAAGTTAGGAAAGAATTATGGCGAAAGGATTTATGAAAGCTGATAGTTTTATTGTCGCTCAATTCTTTGCTAATAACCACGATGACACAAATATAACCTCAATAAAAAACACAAACTTTACGTTCCTTTGCACAGTTTTATTTTACCGCGTACACAACTCAAAACATTACAGGTAGGTACTTTTTGTGCCCAATGTTTAAAAATAATTTAAATGTTTAAAATATTTGTTTTTGTATCTATATAATAAGAATACATTATTGAAATTTAAAAATCAATAAGTTTTTTCTAATTAGTTTCTTCTCTTTAGATGTGCGTTAAAGTGTAAAGGAACACATAGTACATGTTGACGTCACAGTCACGTGATCGAGCGTTTTCTGGGCAATGTTTTAAGAAAAATAGAAAAAAATCGAATACACAAAAAAGTAAAGAGATTTAAGACTCAAAATTTTAGGAGGGGTGATCTTTAAATTATTTAGAAGCTATTTAAATAGATTTTCGAAAATTGGAAACAACCCTATTTAAGGACAGAGTATTGCATTTATTACAGGATGCAATTTTATTTTTGGGACATGTGTGGGGGGTCAATAGAAGCTTAATCTCAAGTTTGTGGGGTCGCCACCCAGGTCCCCCGGCCGCCATTTTGAAAAAAGGGGTGAAAACACTTTTTTCGCGATATCTCGTAAACTATGCATCTTACAAAAAATTCGTCAAGTCATAATTTGTAGCAAATTGTTTTGTCTTTCAAATTTTTTGTAAGACGCATAGTTTACGAGACATGCACGCGGGCAACCGTAGCACAGGGGGCACGCTGCGCCCCCCCCCCCCCCCCTGTGCTGAGGTTGCCGCATGCCTCTCAACCCAGGCCTGTGGGGGGGCCCGTGCAGGCTGGGGCCCGGCTGGCAAATGCCACCTCGACTGTATGGCCAGTCCGACGCTGAGCAAAGATATAATTAGGTATTAGCTATTGTATTTAATAATTGAAAACACGGAAAGCTGACATTAAAATTATTTTCTATAAAAAAGTATTTGAATTATAACCGAGGAATAGCTAGTTATTAGCATGCAGATAATTTATTATTGTATGGAGGTTGGTAATTATTGTAAACACGGAAAACCGGGATCCGGGATTATATAAGATTTTCTATAAAAAAAAATCTTTACCCCATTATGGAAGTAAACCATGGAAAACTTTCTATTTAAATTACAGAGATACCGAACTTTAAGAAGTGAGCGAAAAAAAATCTAACAGCGCCATCTATTGTCGAGTAGCTAAACTATTATTTTAGAAATTGACGCTTGATCGCAGCCCTATTTACTTTGCAAGTCCTTTATCCAAATAGAGAAGAGTACATACTCGTTATGTATCTATCGCTGCAGCATTTACTTAGCCACAAGCACCTCAAAAGTTGGAGGCTACTAGTGTCTTCGCGATAGTCAAATACTAACAAAACTACCGGAGGCATTGACTTGAACAGCAAGGTTATTTGTCGAGAACTGCATTGTATTGTAAGTTTAGACGAAGACTAATTTCAGCCGCCTACAAATAACGGCTTGTAGGAAAGGGCATTTTGAGGTTGAAAAGGGCTTGCCACCGATGTATTTATACAATAAACCAACCCCTATTTAGGCGGCTGAAAATAGTCTTTTAAGTAAACGTTCTCTAGGTATAAGTTAAGTAAAAACGCAGTGGTTTAATTAAAAAAAAATATATTCATTTAAAAATTGAAAATGTGATATTAGCAGCTGAGAAATACTGAAGAGTTGTGATAGTAGCTTCGACACCATAATCCTCCTGTAAAACAAAATAATACATTAATAAATGTGATATTTAAACATTTATTAACAATGTGTATTATTGAAATGATTTCAGTCAAAATATCAAAAGGGAACAAGATTTTTCATCAGGTATGTATCATTGCGAGCTAGGTGGATCATCATTATAAACATTTTATATAAAAAACATTTGATGTTTTAATTGCCACCAGAATTTTTCAAATAGTAATATAACAATAGTTTCTTTGAAACTAGTCAAGGGTCAAAAAATCATTTTTTTCCTAGGAATCATGGAGTTACAATCAAAAATTGTCTATTGCAAAGCTAATTAGAACTTTTTATACAGTAGCGGACATTTCAAGTCACAAAATTCTGGCGGCAAAATTCAAAAAAAGAACAACGAAAAACAAATGCTCACCTTTTCCAACATGGCCGCCAATATGACTACAGATACAAAAACGAGAAATAAAACGCATAAAATTCAGTATTTAACGTATATTAACTTAAACGCTCTCTTGGACCGGAGGTTCGTAGCCCTCGGGGCGTTCTGACTTATCGCCAGCCTCGCCCCTCTTGCCACCACCACCTTCTCCGTGAAGCTCCATCAACTTGGAGATCTCGAAGCGAGGCCTCTTCAGTACTTTGACCTGGTGATTAAGGGTTACTTTAGAATGGTGATTGATGCGAGTGGTGATTATAAGTTGGGGGGTTGTTTTCAGATAGAATATCAAAAGGGAACAAGATTTTTCATCAGGTGTGTATCATTGCGAGCTAGGTGGATCATCATTGTGGTTGAGTAGTGTTTGTTGAGTTGACAAGTCTTGCAGATTCCAAAAAAGTATCTACTTATGCAAAAAAGATATTTTATCTCACGAAAGTAGGTGAGTAAATGCACATAGTTTTTGTATGACTCGGCGAGTCGACCACTACCGAGCTCTCCAGAATTTACGCATACAAAAGGCAATGTGCATGTAAAACACAGAAGTAAAGTCATATGTTATGTAGTTCTGATCGTTAAAACTATCTGCCAGATAAAGTTTATTTGTTACACAAGTTCCTGATAGGCTTTCAGAGACTTCTGACGAAACTAGCCAACAAAATAGCAACTTATCAACCCAACACAAAACACAATGGTCAAAAAAACTTCCAAAAATATTGCTAAAACCTACCTTCCTAATGCAGACATCCCTCAGTGGGTAGATGCCGTGACAAGCCTTCTCGATATCCTTGGCAATGGAGTCGGGGATGAGCTTGTTGACAACCTCACGGAGCTCAGAGTTGGTCACGTCACGGGTGATGATCTCGCACATCTTCTTCCTGATGGCACGGACCTGGATAGAATAGAATATGTGGTATATTCGGGTATGCCAACTTGGAGTTTGGTTTTGAAAAATTAATAGAGTAAGTGACATATTTTGGTGAGTTGCACCATTTGATTATAACAATAGCTGAACCGTTTTCAGTTGTCAAATCGCCTATGTGACCGATGGGCGGCATGTATACGGCTGGTTATGGTTAGGTTATCGTTGATAGCCTAATATGGGGGCAACTGGAATATGGCAATAGAATTATCTTCGACAAGATAAATTTAATGATTGCCTTTTAGCAGGTCCGATTTTCTAATATTAAAATTTTTAGTTTTAAATGTAGTTTAAAATAATTTTCTGTCTTTAAATATAACACAGAGATCTTAGTACCTATTAAACACTAGCTTCTGCCAGCGGTTTCACCCGCATCCCGTGGGAACTACTTCCCGTACCGGGATAAAAAGAAGAAATGCTATAACTCCTTTTATTTTTTTAGGAAGTACAGTTTACAAAAGACATGTGCATGCAAAATAAACTTTATAACATAATATTAGAGAGGGTGTTTGTACCAAGACCACGAATAGCCAACAGACAGACAGACCCGAAAGCCGCGATCGTGGTCTTGAAAACCCCAATAATGTACGCAGCGGCGGGATGCAGTTATAAAGAGCAAGAATGCGACCTAGGCCCTTTATAGTGCAGACTGCGAAAATCCTCCTAAAGTTATGAAGTCTTCAATGCGCTAATCTCAAATACTGCACCCTTATAGTGCAGACTGAGAATATAATATCCTCCTAAAGAACTATTAAATCGCCTGTCTAACGAAAAAGCAAAGGTATCTCAAGGTATGCGGGTGAAACCAGTTGGCGGAGCGTATACTCCATTTGAGTAAGCTTTTATCTAAAGGTAAACAATATTGATATGACTTTTTAACAAGAAACTCAGTTTAAAAATAAAATGTGGCTAAAAATCTATGTAAACACAATAATAACAGTCATTTTATTTATTTACTAGCCGTTTTCCCGCGGTTTCACCCGCGTCCCGTGGGAGCTACTGCCCGCACCGGGATAAAATATAGCCTATGTTACTCGCAGATAATATAGCTTTCTAATGGTGAAAGAATATTTAAAATCGATCCAGTAGTTTTTGAGTTTATCCATTACAACCAAACAAACAAACAAAGTTTTCCTCTTTATAATATTAGTATAGATTTATTGTCAATTCAATCAATATTTTAATAAGTAGTTTACATGTTTAATATGTATTTGTGTAAAAAGTCCTATCATGATTGTTAACCTTCAGATAAATGCTACTCAGTGGACTGGTGATGTTAGTTACTCCATTTGAGTATAGACTAACTAAAATACGCTTCTCGCACACGTGGTGATTAACGCTCCATCCTTCACTGTATGAGAAGAAGCCTGTGCCCAGCAGTGGGACAGTAAATAGACATGATGTTCAACCTACCTGAGTGTGCTGAGCATAACAGGTCTTGCGCTGGCTCAGCGAGTCCTTGTTGGTGAATCCAATGCAGAAGACACGCAGCAGGTAGCCGTCGGTGGTCTTTACGTCGATGTTGGCCTCCACGAGGGTCTGCCATTTCTTGACCATCCATCTGTTGAGAAGGAATTTGTAAATACATATTTTTAAGGAGGGTTGATGAAGTTATAGATGTAATCTCTGATAGAAGGTACAGCTCATCATTGGCATGTTATGAAAAATGGCTCTGAAAGTGTTTGTAGTTTATGCTAAGCCTTTTTCTTTTCATTGGGTTTTCACCATGAGAACAACTCTTTTGAACTGTGCACCTAACTATTCACATTTCATAAGAACTAATATTTATTTGAAATATAACAAGATACTGAATTCTCAATAGATGTTTGTAGCAACGACACAAGGTACCAAAGTATACAAAATACAGAGGCGCTTTAGTGCGGCAGCATATGCTCTCTGCAGACTAAAACGATATGAAGACCATATGGTATTCCTTCATATAGCTGGACTGCAGTATACGCGCCAAACATAATGGCGGTGCCTACTATCTTCTTAACACAGTTATTTGCTGTATGTAGCTTTTTTTTTATTTATTATATCTATGGTACCCAAAAATTGGTTTTTGCACATTGACTTGTGCAATTCAGTTTGACTGGCATTAAACAAAGTAAACTATGAATCTACTAAAACACCCGACTAAAAATATAACTTTTCAGAAAGAAGTAATTATGGTGTTGTCTTCCAAGAAATGCAATAAAAACGATTTTACGAAAACTGCATCTCCAAAGTACTCAATCGTAAGAAAACGATATGGAAACAGTCTACCTTATTTCTCCATGATAAGTCATTCATAGGGCCTAATTTCAAAAATTATAAGAAAAAATGGTACAAACCTGAGCTTGTCAGTGGTGAGGTCCATACCGTGGAAGTTGCAGAGCACATTGCGTCCCTGAACATCCTCAGCGATCAGACGGAACTTGCGGAAAGACCTGACAAACAATAATTGAAAATTATAGTATGTGGTTACAGTTGTATAATGGCGTCCAAGGCTGATTTCGGCCACGGCGGCTGTTCTCCTTAAGGAGATCAGCCAGCTGCGCAGGACATATTATAGTGCACAAGCATTTGCGCAGACACAGGTGCACTCCCTATTCCTTCACTCACTTAACCCGATGGGACAGCAATCTGACACGACCGGAAAGAGATCAGGCGCAGGACCGACATTTACGTGCTCTCCGATGCACGGGTGAATCATTCACCAACTTCCAGACTATGGGCTGCTTTGTGAAAGTTTAAGAAAACCCACAAAGCGATTTCGGCCCGACCCGGGAATCGAACCCGAGACCTCGAGCACAGCAGCCGCGCTTGCGACCACTAGACAACGAGGCAGTCCTGTACATATATAGTATGTTGTATATAAACAGTGCATTAATAATAATAATTGTATCTTATCCTGGTCTATTGTCAACCATGGCAGTCTTGAATTATTGGGTTGTAGCAACGACACAAGGTACCAAAGTACATAAAATACAGAGGCGCTTTAGTGCGGCAGCATATGCTCTCTGCAGACTAAAACGATATGAAGACCATGTGGTATTCCTTCATATAGCTGGACTGCAGTAATTTTAACTCAAGAAGTAGTAAGTTATTGCAATTTTAGACTTGAAACTCATCTCTTGTTCTTCTTGCAAGTAAATAATACACTATATGCTCCCATTTTGTGAGTAATACAAGTGTTATTTTCCTCTATGGTTTTTATTGAAAACTGAAAATGTTCATTGATCAGTAGTGTTTGTCTAAACTGAAAATCATTCATTCAAACGAGGCTCCACAACAGCACTTGTTACACAGAACACTTCCTGTATCATCCCAGCAAAAGCTGGGATGACATGGTGCAACAAACTCAACAGCAGCACATGTCAGACTAGGTTAGAAGGCCCCTTTCACAAATGTTTCCTTATACAGAGGTATACTACCACAGGCAGATCAAAAAGTTACAGAAATGTAACAAATAAGTACCTACCTCTCCGCATCAGTATCAGCTTGAAGATCGGCCAGCGAGACTTCAAAAACACGGCCCTTCAAACCCTCAGAGGCGATTTTGGTTCCCTAAAACAAAATTAATATACTCTTTAGTACATTTTTAACAATATTTTGTTTTTTTGGGAAGTATTATTAGGATTTTCAGAAGTAAATCAAAAGGGAACATAAGTTTTCATCAGATATTTATCATTGCGAGCTAGGTGGATCATCATTTTGGTTTAATAGTATTTTTTTTGTTTTAGACTGTAAAAGTACATGTTTGAGCTGTTGCACTGGCTTTTTGATAATTCCCTTGATGATTATTTTAAATACCACATGTTTAGGTTGATAAAACAATAACAAGTACCTACCCTACCAGTTTGTTTGAGAAATTAAAGGACACACCTCTTTTCTGTTTTCTCAAGAAAAACTTGGTCATCTATTTTATAAACAGTAAACTTTATAGATTTGAAGGCTATGCACTAGCTAAGGATGAGGTTATATTATACCATGTTATTATAGGCTATATGAACCGTTTCAACCTTAAAAGGCACATGTGGTATTAAATACAATCAAAAATATTAGTTTTAGAGCACGAAAAATGAATTTTGCCGCCGAAACGACCACAGCTTAGCACTTTACTTTCATCACCGGTAACAGCACAAGGCATGAACTCTTACAGCCTAGGTCAGAGGTTAGAAAAGTTTACATACCTGAGTACGGTTGACAAGGGTGGTTCCCACTTGTCTCTTGGTGAACATAGACGGTGCCTTGACATCGTACCAGTCTTTACGGGTGAAGGGATCGACACTGAAAACGAAAAACAATTTAACATAACCTCAAACTATACAACTACAAAACTCAACACAATGTACAAGAAATATATACTGCTGCATGCCATTTTCTTTACAACACGAGGAATAACTCAGGAAATACACTGTAATGAGTGCACCACTAATAAAACCACGGTGTAATATGAAAACATCCTGACACGAGACATGGAACTTATATCCGAAAATATTTGTAACATCACATTTAACACAAGTCTGGAAATAATTTTAACCGAAAGATTAATATATTGCGTGCTTAATTTGAAGTTTATTGTACACTTACATCTTCTTCTTAACACCCTTTTTACCGCCTTTCGAGAGGCCTTTATTTTTACCAACCGCCATGTTCACTATCTAACTTTAGAAAGACTTTATTTTGTTTATGGATGCGCGAATGCGAGTCCTAGAGCACCAAAGATAATATAGAGTGCTCAATGATTTTAGTCGATTTAGTTTTGCTTAACTACTATTTTTCAAAGTTATAGTCGACTTACGATTCTCTAGGTGGAAAATAAACTATTTTCGTGACAACGGACAACATTCTTTCGTTATTACTAGAAGTACATATAGTTAACCTTATTATTCAATTTTACTTATACAAAATGGTTTAAAAATGAAACTAACGTTAATTCAAACAAGGTCATGCTTACAAAATCCACAATAGTCGTAAAAACTAATAACAACATCTCACCTTGCTCCTCACTCTTGAAAATCTGCGGGAACTTGATATAAATAAGAAAATCTTACGGAACTTAGGTTTTCAGGGTTTTCATCGTATTTTTTGCACGATTAATCAATTAATCCTATCAATGATTGACGTAATGACGTCTGTTATTTTAAAACAGTAGCATGTAGACATACAAAAGAGGTGTTAATTACAACTTAAATACATTATCAAACTATTTTACCGACTTAAAAAAAGGAGGTTCGCAGTTCGACCTCCATGTATGTTGTGTACGTGATTAACTCGTTGGGCTGAATCAATTTTTGTTTTAAACAACACAGTAACAATTTGTTAGACATGGAGAAAGTTTTATCTATACCTACTTCTATACTAATATTATAAAGCTGTAGAGTTTGTTTGTTTGTTTGTTTGAACGCGCTAATCTCAGGAACTACTGGTCCGATTTGAAAATTTCTTTCAGTGTTAGATAGTCCATTTATCGAGGAAGGCTATAGGCTACTTTTTATCCCGGTACGGGAAGTAGTTCCCACGGGATGCGGGTGAAACCGCTGGCAGAAGCTAGTAGCTATATATCAAGCCACTGAAAAAGCTAACAATTTTAATCTTTAAAAAGAAAACGACTTCCAAAAGCAAAAAAAACAAAAAATACCCTTACTTGCATCGGTCTACAAGTCGGTGGCGAAATAAACATAGCTGCATCCTCTAGACACCAACTTTTAGACCGATGCACTTAAAAGTTTCCTTTTGAAAAGGAAAGTTCTTGTTTTATAGTAAAACGTGAAAAATAATGGATCGCATCCAGGGTCATCGACCTATTGACACAAAACCATGACCCATGGCACAGTTTTGTCAAGGTTGTCAATGTCAACTACCAATTTCTTTTTCTCTTGATATAGACATCAATTTTTAATGAGTTTTTCTTCTTCGAAACGAAATTATGGGCTTTCGTTTATAATGTGGATAGGATAAACTAAAATATAGACTTATTAATGATTCATTTCCCAATCAACACCTCCTTGCGATGATCGCTCGCTCTCGCTCTTCACAGTTCATTCATTTCCGCTTTTCATTCTTGTACATGACATACTATTATTCAGTCAATTCATTCAATCAATCAACCGCGGCGACAGAAAGCTGTCGTGTCTCGCATGAATTTAATTCACAAAAAAGCTATAATTTCGTGCTAAACCGTCTCCTTATAAATTTATAGGGTGACGCTTAAAATCGTGCGCGGTGTGATGTTAAACTAAAGTTCTAGAAGCAACAGTATCGTATAGTGTATCAAAAATGGGTGCCCGGGTTTCCAGAACTGATTTTGAGTGGGTTTACACAGAGGAACCTCATGCGAGTCGCCGGAAAATAATCCTAGGTACGTTATTACGTCACGTATCATATATAGAAACTATTTGAATGCACGTACATCATGTAGTAATGAGCGACTTACTAGGCTGCCCGGCGTTGTCTTGTGTAGTTGACGAAATCTATGAAAAAAAAGGTCACGGCCTAAAATTTTGGTCGGCAACAGTTTTTACTACTAATATTTCGTAGTTTTATCATTTCTAATGCACTGAACTAACTGAACGTTCAATTACTATTTATGAATGGTAGCTACGCCCCTTTACCGAAATAAGAACTAAAATTAGTTCCGTACGATGTTTAATTTGATAAAACATTGTGTAATATTGACATAATAGTTTGCATACAATTATATTCTTTATCACTTTGACCCTGAATTCATGTGAAATCTATACTAATATTATAAAGCTGAAGAGTTTGTTTGTTTGAATGCGCTAATCTCAGGAACTACTGGTCCGATTTGAAAATTTCTTTCAGTGTTAGATAGCCCATTTAGCGAGGAAGGCTATAGGCAACTTTTTATCCCAGTACGGGAAGTAGTTCCCACGGGATGCGGGTGAAACCGCTGGCAGAAGCTAGTATATAAATAAATATGTGATAATATGTCCTGCTTTAAAGACATTTTGGATAGCAACTTAATATTAACAAAAGTGATAGCATGTATATGATAGATATTATATTAACAATCAAATGAAGATGTTGCGTCTGTACCCAAGTTTCAATCTATCTAAATCTGAAGATATAATTTTGACATTCGCCCCATAAAAGTAATGTCAAATCAAACAATGGATAGAAAGATTATTAGGAACAGTCATGGATATATACTGCCCAGTACCAGGATAAAGTATAGCTTATGTTACACAGGAAAAGTGGAGCTTTCCAACAAGGAATTAATTTTTCAGATTGGTCCAGTAGAATTCTGACCATTTAGAGCAAAAAAAAAACATCTTAAATAGTGTGTGTTATGTTTTACCAACTTCTGACATGTTTTATGTATGTTCCTATGTTTTTGAACCGTTGTAAAGTAATAATGATGGTTCGAAATGAATTTTTATATCAGTATTTTACCAATAATTTTTGATACATTTTTCTTTTGGCAAACACAGCTCATGAGCACATCTTACCATCTCAATAGTCTATGTTCTAAAGTAACCAAACAGGTTTGTTGTACCATAAATGTGAGAAAACGTCATTAGCATTTTATCAACTACTTCATAAATAAAATTGATACTTATCAGACTTCCATATTATCTTATTTAAAATGATTCTCAAATGTCTATTTTAGAATACAACTTTTATAGCTGTTTTCTCACGGTTTCACCGACATCCCATGGGAACTACTGCCCATACCGGGATAAAATATAGTCTATGATACTCAGGAAGAGTCTTTCCAATAGTGAAACAATTTTTCTAATCAGTCAGTAGTTTGGGAGATAAATAAAAAATGTTTCCACTTCACATTATTATATTATAATTTATTTATTACAAAATTTATTCTTTAGCTAGTTTAAGGGTTTGTTGTTTAGCATAAAATAATAATACACTTGAAAGTCGTCCTCATGACTGTCTGTCTGTTCATGATAAAATTAAAAACTACTGAACTGATTTTCATGCAGGAATGTTTTGCATATCCTTCCGATATCTGGTGATTCAAAACTTAATTAGTTATAGATTCAACCCAATTCGAACCTGTACTATCAAATACATCACAACCGGTTCAGCAATTAAACTTAAACTTGTAAAAAACAGATAAACATAATTTCAGGAATAAGTGAAGATATGGCTCCATGCCAAGCAATTCTATGCAAATACATTAATTATCAATACAGAAAGATAGCTAGATATTATCCCAGTAATTTACATACAATTTGACTGTGGGTGGCTACAACATCAGATTAGATTATAGGAGACATTGGTTATTGAACACAAACAATAAAAAATATTTTTTTTTTTTATTAAAATCAGTTCAGTGGTTTAGACGTGAAAGCGTAACAGATAGACAGACAGAGTTACTTTCGCATTTATAATACTAGTAGGGATTTCAGTATACCTATAAGAATAATTTTATTGGATTTTTAATTTTTTTAATTCTTTATTCAGCAATTTCAGCTTCAAAGTCACACATTTAACCAGTATAATATCAGTAAAGATAAAGGTGATATTTGGTAGTTTATTTAAATTTCACACATAAAAAATATTTATCATTAAGTATTTTCAGACGTTACAGCCATATGAATGAAGTAGAAAAAATAATGAATCATATAGTTTTTCTCACAATTGATATCTATACTAATATTATAAAGCTAAAGAGTTTGTTTGTTTGTTTGTTTGAACGCGCTAATCTCAGGAACTACTGGTCCGATTTGAAAAATTCTTTCAGTGTTAGATAGCCCATTTATCGAGGAAGGCTATAGGCTACTTTTTATCCGGGTCCGTGCCGAGGTTCCCACGGGATGCGGGTGAAACCGCTGGCAGAAGCTAGTTGTACATAAAATTGTTTTGAAATCTCAAGTTTACATAGTGTTTATTTTTTAAAGATAAGTCTTTGCAATAGATAGATGGTCTCAAGTATAGATGTTTTATTTCACTGAAGTAGGTGAGCCATACTTGTGTTGTGTGTGTAAATGTCAAATATGTTTGTATGTGTAAGCTCGGGAGTAGTGGTTGAGTTTCCTATTCATACAAAGACTGTATGCATATGAGAAAGAAAGAAAAAATATTAATCGACATAGATTATTGACAAGCCATACATACACATATGAATAAAAAATATAAAAGTAACAAAAGGTTGCACCAAATAGGTCAGCATTATATGCAGATGTTGGTAGGTCAACCTGCCCCGAATCTGTCAAATTTTACCAAATCAACATTAAATCAAAAATCATTTATTCAAACTCGGCTGCAAAACTGCACTATTTGAACCCAAAAAAAAAATCACAAAAGACAGCCCCCAAAACGCCCGCCCTTCATCACTTCCTATGTGTTTTTTCTGGGAAGAAGAAGTGGTGGAACAAACGCTCCAGCAGCATTAACCTTCCACTATTGTGATAAGGTTGAAAATCCATTGAAGAAAATTGACACATTGAGGTAGGTTGATGTACTATGTTCTGTACATTCACACATATAAGTATGGCTTGCCCGCTTTCATGAGATGAAATGTGTATAACAGTGAATCATCATCCTCCGAGCCTTCTTCCCAACTATGTTGGGGTCGGCGACTGCCCTATCTGACCTCCTTAACCCAGTTACCTGGGCGACCCAATGCCCCTTGGTTAGACTGCTGTCAGATTTACTGGCTTCTGACTACCCATAACGACTGCCAAGGATGTTCAATCACAGCCTGGACCTACAGTTTAACATGCCATCCGAAACACAGTTATACACATTTCATCCCATGTGTATACCTGTGAATAATGCTCTTAATTAGCTGTTGGCTTCTAATTGTCTTTTATGAACTTGTTACAAGCAAGTAACTAGTTAGCTACTGCTTAGTAAATGTGGAGTAATAACATTAGTCATGCTATTTGAAGCTTGGGGTACATTGACTCTTAGTAAATAGGATGAAATTGTCTTCATCTTCAGACTTTATTCAATACTAGCCGTTTTCCCGCGGTTTCACCCGCGTCCCGTGGGAGCTACTGCCCGCACCGGGATAAGATATAGCCTATGTTACTCGCAGGTAATATAGCTTTCTAATGGTGAAAGAATATTTAAAATCGGTCCAGTAGTTTTTGAGTTTATCCATTACAACCAAACAAACAAAGTTTTCCTTTTTATAATATTAGTATGGACTATCTATTCTCCTCGGTTTCTTGGGGAAACTTCTGTCCGTACCGGGATAAAATATAGCCTATGTTACTCGGGGATAGTGTAGCTTTCCAACAGTGAAAGAATTTTTCTATTTGGTTAACCTAGTAGGCATAAAATGTTTCCTCAACACTAGTATAGATTTAGGGATCCGTATCTTGAAGGGAAGAAACAAAACAACAAATTCGTTCGCCACGACTGTTCGCGTGACTCAAAAACTGGTGTGTGGTTCCCCTAAAGTAGCACTACCCTTGAGTGAAGACACACTGTAACTACTTTTCCTTGGCATAATTTGAATAATTGCTACATCCTTTATACACTAGCTTCTGCCAGCGGTTTCACCCGCATCCCGTGGGAACTACTTCCCGTACCGCGATAAAAAGTAGCCTCTAGCCTTCCTCGATGAATGGGCTATCTGACACTGAAAGAAATTTTCAAATCGGACCAGTAGTTCCTGAGATTAGCGCGTTCAAACAAACAAACAAACCCTTTAGCTTTATAATATTAGTATAGACTAGCTTCTGCCAGCGGTTTCACCCGCATCCCGTGGGAACTACTTCCCGTACCGGGATAAAAAGTAGCCTATAGCCTTCCTCGATAAATGGGCTATCTAACACTGAAAGAATTTTTCAAATCGGACCAGTAGTTCCTGAGATTAGCGCGTTCAAACAAACAAACTCTTTAGCTTTATAATATTAGTATAGATATGTTTGAAGTTACAACTAAATGAGATAAATGAAGTAAATATGTAGCAATTATTGAAGGAATACATTTCGGGAAATTGCGCGCTTGACTTTGAACTAGGTAGTGACCAGCCAACCAAACGTCAGAATGGCTGGTCAAAAAAAAAAATCATTTCTAGATATATATCCTACTAGCTTCTGCCAGCGGTTTCACCCGCATCCCGTGGGAACCTCGGCACGGACCCGGATAAAAAGTAGCCTATAGCCTTCCTCGATAAATGGGCTATCTAACACTGAAAGAAATTTTCAAATCGGACCATTAGTTCCTGAGATTAGCGCGTTCAAACAAACAAACAAACAAACTCTTTAGCTTTATAATATTAGTATAGAAGTATAGATGTAGCAATTATGTATTATATGTAGCAAATATAAGCAATTTTGTAGCAATTTTTGAATCAACTCTCATAGCCCAATGCCACAGACAACCAGCCATTCTGACGCACACCAAAAACTGCTGAACAGCTTTTCATGCCTTTTATCACTATTTATGACTAACTGATGCATGAGGAAGTTACCTATTTATTATGTTAATTCTCTAGTCGTCGCCGTCACAGTTTAAAAAAGTTCAGTGCTAAACTACTGTGTGGACTTGTTCTGTATAAATCTGGTTCTTCTAACCTACAGACAGATATGTGTTGCTGGGGAGTTTGTTGCGCCACTTCTTCTTCCCAGCAAAAACACATAGGAAGTGGTGAAAAGTTTTGGGGGTTGTCTTTTGTTTTTGACGTTCGAAGTTCTAAAGGTAGGTACAGACTATGTAACATAACATGTTATACGACATTGCTATATAACATGTTTCAGATAATGTGGACACTGAATGTTATAATAACATGTTTTAACTATTTATTGTCGACATTGTGGATAGCACTGAAGAACGATAAACGACAATGGTTATATAACATTGTTATATTGCAATGTTATTCTAATGTGTACAGTATTATTATATGTTGAATAACAAGGTTACATAATGTGGACGTGTTATAAAAGACAGGTTATATAACATGTTACATAGTCTGTACTCACCTTTAGCCTAATTTCAATAAATGTTTTTGAGTTTTGTGTATCATGAATCATGAGCGCAGTGTGGGATATTTTCAGGTTTTTCTAGTACTTATCCACTTACCTATCTCAATAGATAATTATCAGGTGGTATTTAATTGTTATAAGAATGCTCTATCAAAACGTGACTACATATCTTCTGTATCAATAATATAGGTAATTAATGACGCGTTTGATAAAGATGGCGCATAAATGACGATTATTGGTTTTACGTGGTCTAATTTATTATCCTTATCCCACTATCGAACGTGACTGCCCCGTTGGTCTCAGTAATCCTAAGCAATGCCTGGTTCGGGGTCCCTAGTTCGATTCCTAGGTTGGGCTCGTATATATTAAATATCGAAACCTTTCTCCACCACCCAAGACAGACTGGGAGAAAACGCCTAAGGCATTAAGTCCGTCATTGTACATAATGTGCAGAAAGTATTAAATAAATAAATATTTGAAGGAATGTTCGTGAAATCCCTTTGCAGCTCTCTCAATAAAAACCGGCCAAGTGCGAGTCGGACTCACGCACGAAGGGTTCCGTACCATCCAAACTAATAGTCTATATATATTATATATCATCATCATCATCATCAGCCTATCGCAGTCCACTGCTGGACATAGGCCTCTCCAAGTGCACGCCACTGAGATCTATTTTCGGCTTCTCGCATCCAGGTCCTGCCAGCCGTCTTGCGCAAGTCATCACTCCCATGGGCGTAGCCACCCTGGGGCAAGCTGGGGCACTTGCCCCACCCTGGGCCCTGGCTCTGACCTATAAGGTGTCTGATTAAACAATGTTTTTACTCAGAAGAACTCTAACTAACAACACTATTACCGCGCTATTTTGCTTGCCCAGCCATGTACGACCTGTACAATAGAACGATCGTTTAGCACAGTGGTTATAACAGGTGGTCCGCGGACCACTGGTGGTCCCTGGAGGCATTCCGAGTGGTCCGCGAAGCTTAGCTGCGCGACGTTGCTATACGTTATCTAACTTTATTTTTATCGACTTATCTATGCGAGCGAGGGGGTTTTCGTATAGACGTAAATCGGGTGTGTCATACCTAGTCCCCCCATTCATGAAAATGTATATTTGGGCGACATTTAACGTAGTTTTTTTGTTTTGAGTCTTAAAAAATAATTAAAATTTCGGGCTCGCTTCGCTCGCGTATTCAGAAACTATATTATGTTTGTATTGGTCAGGAAACAAAAGGTTAAGTACGTTTGGGCAAAATTTTACGTAATATTTAGTTTAAGTCCGTACAAAATTTAACGCTCGCTTCGCTCGCGTTTTCAGAAACTATATGCCCTTATTTTTGCATTTGTCAACAAACAAAAAGTTAAGTACGTTTGGGCTAAATTTTACGTAATATTTGGTTTGAGTCCGATAAAAATTTCGCGCTCGCTTCGCTCGCGTATTCAGAAACTACATGCCGTTATTTCTGCATTTGTCAACAAACAAAAAGTTAAGTACGTTTGGGCTAAATTTTACGTAATATTTGGTGTAAGTCCGATAAAAATTTCGCGCTCGCTTTGCTCGCGTATTCAGAAACTATATGCCCTTACTTTTGGCTTTTGTCCTGTGTGTGATTGTTTATTTTCTGTACCTGAAAATATAAACCTCTCAAATTAAGAGATTAACAATTTTGAAATTAACGGCTCAAGATACAAAAAATCGGAGGGCCCCCGCCCTCCCCCGGGGGATAGGTTGACTGCTGCCCCACCCTGAGCCAAAAGCTGGCTACGCCCATGATCACTCCACCGTGCCTGAGTTTTCAGTATTTGTTGTTATAGCGGCAACAGAAATACATCATCTGTGAAAATTTCAACACTCTAAC
This sequence comes from Helicoverpa assulta, assembly GCA_963856015.1. NCBI lineage: Eukaryota > Metazoa > Arthropoda > Insecta > Lepidoptera > Noctuidae > Helicoverpa > Helicoverpa assulta. The sequence goes on from CAWLCW010000003.1 coordinate 2,244,784, forward strand.
TATCACGGTTTATGAGATACAGCCTGGTGACAGACGAACGGACGGACGGACAGAGGAGAGAAAACAATAGGGAATATAGGGATATTGTTTTCTCTTACGGAACCCTAAAAAGAAGAATGTCGGGCAAAGCTACATTACGGCTGGCGCTGGCATGTAATATGGAGATCCAGGGCTTCTCATCGTAAAACTATTATAGTTAGTAATTCTTGTCGGTACACGGTCAATACGGTCTAAAAGCAATTAATATGTTGGCATGTGCTCGCTTGAATCATGACACAGGAACTAGGAGCGCCAACATGTTACCTACGTCTTTTTTTCATGGAAAATCATCAAATGACCCTGCTGTGGCTTAGCAGCGTGAGGGAGTGTCAGACTCCTACTGACTAAAACCCATCACGTTCCTTGCCGGTGATTTCTATGCATAGAGCCTCTGTCCACTGCTTGTTACCAATTTAAAGGTACATACTTCAAAAACGCAAATTTAGGAGCCAATCTATACTAATATTATAAAGCTGAAGAGTTTGTTTGTTTGTTTGTATGAACGCGCTAATCTCAGGAACTACTGGTCCGATTTGAAAATTTCTTTTAGTGTTAGATAGCCCATTTATCAAGGAAGGCTATAGGCTACTTTTTATCCCGGTACGGGAAGTAGTTCCCACGGGATGCGGGTGAAACCGCTGGCAGAAGCTAGTCGTACCTAAAATATTGTTGTTTTAAAAACCTACAGTATTTCGAAATTATTTAGCTGTCAACTGTACCTAAAACAATGATGTTTTAAAAACCTAAACTATATCGCATAATTTGGTTTAGCAGACATGATAGCTTATTAGTAAGTACCATCATAATCTTAAAGATAATACTTATCAGTTATTTGCCTATGAGTCATGAAGCCATCGCACCTGCGTAATATCTATAGTTTAGTCGTAAATAATAAACAGTATGGTGGTTTTCCTGTGAAAATGTCTGAGTAATCTATCCTAACTAATATATAATATTATAAATGTGAAAGTAACTCTGTCTGTCTGTTACGCTTTCACGTCTAAACCACTGAACGGATTTTAACAAAATTTGGTACAGAGATAGAGTTGACTTTGAGAAAGAACAAAGGATAGTTTTTATCCCGGACTTTTGAAGAATTCTCTTGGAAACGCGATATAACCGAACTCTACGCGAACGAAGCCGCGGGCAGAAGCTAGGTCAAAATATGTCCACGTTATAGGTACCTACAATTATATGAACAAAAGTGATAATATTGTTGTTTTTAACTGTGTTGATTACCTTATAATAAGTCTGCGTCATTGTGATGATACTATCCATTTTCTGTAGGTCAGGATCTGATGGAGGAAACCCTGAGAAATCGATGCGCTAGGGAAGTTTAGGGAACTCCTTAACGGTTGATAGCTTCTACCTAGCGTGTCGATATTTATTCAGATTGACAACTAATATAAAGTTGAAACAATTTTTTTGTTTCTTTGCTTTGCTTTTAGGGTAAAAGCTCCGAAACTACTTATATGATAAAAAAAAAACTGTTAGAAAGCTACACTCTTCCCGAGTAACATAGACTATATTTTATCCCGGTACGGGCAGTCGTTGCCACGGGACGCGGGTGAAACCGCGGGAAAACGAAGTATTTGATAATACATACATCGAAAGGTGTGTAAATAACAACAAAATAATATCGATAAATGTCTACGTGATTGATGACACGTTAAATAATCAATTTCGATAATAATCGGATAAAAGTATTAACGACAATAGCGTTGTAGGCTATACAGGTGTATACCAAATTTTATTTAAATCGATTCAGTAGTTTTTGTGTAAAAGCGCCACAGCAGACACTTTCGCATTTATAATATTAAAAAGGAGATATGAATATAATAAAGCTGATTCTAAAAAGAAACATCATCCTAATTCATCAATTATTTGAAATCTTTTAATCGAGAAAACATTTTTTGTTTGTTTGTGCCCTTAAACCCCTGATACCACTGGACCGATTAAAAAAATATATTTTAAGGTTGGGAAGCTACACTAAATCTATGATTTTCATCAATTTTCCGTGTAAGTCGAATAAATAAATAATCTATTAAGATTCGTTGTAAGCTTCTACAAGCAAATAAATACAGCACAGTTAAAGATTTTACCACTTAAATTCTGCTAACTGATTCTCATTTAGAATAATTAAAGTGACTGTAGTAAGTAATGAAGTATTCTGTGTAGCTAATTAGTAGTGCTACGAGAAATATGCTAACTAATGTTTTGTTAAGAGACAAAGGTGTATGTTGTAACAGGGGTCGGTTGTATCATGTGACAGATTGACGTCAATCATACAAATAAATATGGTTGTTATTTCATGATTACTAGTCTTACCAAGAGGTTTTGGGTTGCCCGGGTTACTGGGTTGAGGAGGTCAGATAGAGAGTCGCTCTTTGTAAAACACTGGTACTCAGCTAGATCCAGTTACACTGGAAGCCGACCCCAACATAGTTGGAAAAAGCTAGGCAGATGAGCCGCCCCATCGAGCTATAAGAGTGAAAGAATAGTGAGTGCACCTGTGTCCAAGCAAATGCTTGTGCACTATAATATGTCCTGCGCAGCTGGCTGATCTCCTTATAAGAATAGCCATGGTCGACAATCGGCTAGGACGCCATTACATAACACGACCGTAGATTCAGCGAATACCCTGGACTAAAACTTAATATACATGGGCTAATTTGCTGATAAAAGCTCCAAGAAGATAACTCAAATATTTTTTTATTATATCATGAGTTGACAAAGCCGATATTATGTAATTCTTTTATCGTACAAAATATTATCTTTATTAACAGTTCATGTACCAATGGAATGTGCGATAGAGGATAAAGTAGGTCATTTCAATTAAAGGACACGATAACTTATGGGTTGGTGATCGCCAAATGTTTAATGGAAAGTTTTGCTATTGACTTGCCTTCAGCCAGCAATCAATCAAAAATAGTTTTTCTCAAAGTTGGCTGCAATTAGGGCATCCAGTATCGGAAGGTTTTCAATTCCGGAGTTAATTTACGATATTGGGCTTTCAACTCCGGAATTCCGGAATTCCGGAACTGGATCCGAAATTATTAAAAACAAAGTACAAAAATACCTTGGGTAACTTTTAATCATTTTTAACATTAGTCTTTAACGAAGTCTTGATACGACATTGCCAGTTAACTTTGAGTAAGCCAGTTAACAATATCATTAAAAATAGGAAAGTATAAACATTTAAAAAATTTAAAATTTAACAATTTGAGAGCCTTAAAATATTAGTCAAAAATAACAATTAAATTAACACAAGAAATATCACGCTTTAGAGTAGTTTGGACATTACTAGGTAGTTAACATCAAAATATTAAAATGAGCATTTTAGTTTCTCCTCAGATTTACCATATTTAACAGCAATCTTGACATGATATACCTAATCAGTTCACAATTCACATCACAATCAATAAAATTAAACAAGTCTAATTAAACTTCTTAAAACAAATCAACAAATTAAGGGCTCAACAGCAAATAATATAATTAAAATTATCACAAGAAACACTTAAACATATGAGAACTCACTATCAAGAAAAGCGGTCTCCTCTATGTGCTACGCTGTTCTTGGTAATGAGTTCTCAAGAGAATTAACGAATCTAACATTTTGTCAGAGAGTGAGCTTCGTATTCGGTTACAAAAGTAACCAGCAGCGCTTGAAAATACCCGTTCACTCTCCACACTCGTGGGAAGTATGATATTTAAATAATTATAAGCTTGTGTCAGATATACACCTCGCTCTCCACCATTATCATACATTGCTCAAGTTTGACAAATCCAGAAAGGTCAAAATGTTTAGTTGTATGTTTACGGGGCTTTGTCTGGCATTTATGTAGCTCTTTATCAAGCTGTTCTTGTAGTGTTCAATCATCAACTGCAACGTCAACATCAGAAACAGAAGACGAAGAGTCATCTTGATTTTCTGCATGCTCAGCGGTAGTTGTAGTGTAGGTCAAACACTCGTGCAACGACTGACTAGCCGCTGGGTGAGGGGGATGCGCGGGGGCGGTGCCGGTGCGGCACTATAGGGTAGTCTAGTCACTCGTCTAGTTAGTACATGATACACGCGCAGGAACAATTGCGCGTAAAACGATGAGTTGAAAAATTAAACACATTTTTAAATTAAAAATAATGAATATCGAAATACGATAAATTGAGCCCAATTCCGGAGTTGAAATATCGGAAAAACTATCCGGAATTCCGGAGTTGCGAAATTCCGGAATTCCGGAATGGATGCCCTAGCTGCAATACAGTATACCTCTAGTTATCGGCACGGATATTGAGCGGCGGAAGAGTGGGGATCGCTTTGCGCACTGAACACTTAAGGCAATAAACCAATAAATCACGTCTGCGCAGCTGAAGGTCAGGGCTCAATATACTTGCCGATGATTATACTTTTTGAACGTCAAAAATTTACAAAAGACAGCCCCCAAAACGCCCACCCTTCACCACTTCCTGTGTGTTTTTGCTGGGAAGGTGAATTGACACAACAAACTTCCCAGCAAAACACAGTCCAGCTACGCAGGACATAATAGTGCACAAGCATTTGCGCAGACACAGGTGCACTCGCTATTCCTTCACGCTCATAGCCCGATGAGACTACAAACCGACACCACCGGAGAGAGATCACAAGCCGGACTGACATTTACGTGGTCTCCGATGCACGGGTGTATCAATCACCAACTTCCAGGCTCCGGGCTGCTTTGTGAAAGTTTCTAAAACTCATACAGCGATATCGGCCTGGCCCGGGAATCGAACCCGAGACCACGAGCAAACAGTCGTGCTATGTAATTGCTAGACCAACGGAGCAGTTGAATCGAGTTTTTTTTTTGTATAATACCTCTATAATAGACCAAAAAATTAGTGTGAAGTTACATTAATTCACAAGAAGCTGAAAATTGGTAAATTGAATGTGAATTTTTGTGAAGTGAATTTATGTAACTTGTAATGTCTAAATTGACTGGACTATAAAGTACGTAATAAAATGCTAGTGTTATAGTATTTTTATAGCAAGGCTGTAAAATATACGCATTATGGATATTTTATGGAAGATACCAATAGTTACTTTTCTTATTGTTCTTGAGTGATCCTGTGTTCAATCATCTGTCTAGTTTTTTCCTGACTATGTTGGGGTCGGCTTCCAGTCTCACTGGATGCAGCTGAATACCAGTGATTCATATGGAGCGACTGCCTATCTGTCCTGAACCCAGTTACCTCATCCTCCGAGCCTTTTTCCCAACCATATTGGGGTCGGCTTCCAGTCTAACCGGATTCAGCTGAGTACCAGTGCTTTACAAGAAGCGACTGCCTATCTGACCTCAACCCAGTTACCCGGGCAACCCGATACCCCTTGAGACTGGTGTCAGACTTACTGGCTTCTGACTACCCGTAACGACTGCCAAGGATGTTCAATGACAGCCGGGACCTACAGTTTAACGTGCCATCCGAAACACAGTCATTGGTGTCTAAGAAATACTTAGAAAGTACATACAAACTTAGAAAAGTTGCATGGGTACTTGCCTGACTTGGGATCGAACCCACGCTCTCATACTTGAGAGGTTGGTCCTTTACACACTAGGCCACCACGACTTCCTGAACCCAGTTACCTAATACCACGTAATAAGAGTGGATATTATAACGTGCTCTCTAAAACAAGAAGGAACTCGACCTTACAAGATGGTCCATTCACGGACTGCGTTGTGCGTTGCTAAACCTTAGGCTAAGCGAGCACTACGAAATTTTGCCTGCCGGGGCTGCGGGTTGTTCGAAAGAGATACCGCGGCCCTGGTACATAATAGGCCTACGACGGAACACGACGATTTTTAGTCAGTAAGAGTCTGACACTCCCTCACCGCTGCTAACCCACAGCGGGAGGGGTCATTTGATGATTTTTAACGTCGCTAAAAAAAAAAAAAGCGCTACGCAATTTATTCGTTGCGATGTTTAAAGTGCGAAATAAAATCGCAAACGAAAATAATTACTACGCGCACTACGATTTCAAGATCGCAAGTCGACTGACCGCTATGCTTGCGATTTTTTCCGCAATCCGGGTGTCGGTACCGCTTCATAGGGCACAAAATATACATACGATTTCGCATCTGCTATTTTAAATCGCAAACGATTTATTTTCGCAGCGTGGATTGTCATATATTTCTATTGTTCACAGATGTGCGATATTTCTTCGTAACGATTTTTTATCGTGGTGCGCGCTTAGCCTTATATCGACTCGTGCGGCTGTTATGTAGTTAGCCACGATTTCCTCCTCTTATCCATCTTCAGAATGGTGAAGTTACTTGAATTGATCTGCAGTGTTCTGTGCATTTTTAATCATTAAACCAGCCAACTTCAGAGCGGCAAAGACATTTTACGAGAACTATTACATGGCTAGTCTATAAAGTACCTAACCGTTTTTTTCTTTGTCCACAGAAAAATACCCACAGATCAAGAAGCTCTTCGGTTACGACCCGAACTTCAAATGGGTGGTGACCGCCATGGTCCTCATTCAGATCATCTCCTTACCCTTCGTGGTGCAGCTCAGCTGGCCCGTGATGCTGGTGGTGGCATACTGCTTCGGAGGAGTTATTAATCATTCACTTATGTTAGGTAAGTTTGAAGCTCTTGGTATAAATGTTAAAATTGCAATTTTTTTTTTTTTATAGAAATCTTCTCTTTGGTATTTCTTGTACCTTTGGTATTGTACCTAGTAAGCTGTTTTTTCAGCCCCCTAGTTACAATTCGCTGTTCGCACTGCATAACTTTGCAATGCTAAAGGTAGCTATTTGAGGATCGTATATAGGGATAGCTATATGAGCTGTAAGTTAGCACTATTTGAGGATCAATTTTACATATGACAGGCCCCAAAAGAAACGACCTTCATCACTTGAAATATGTTTTTCTGAGAAGGAGGAATGATGAAACATACTCAGCAACACATGTCTGTCTGTATGTTTTTACAATACACATACATAGTTAATTGTTTGTTGGCCCGGTAGTTCCCCCAAGACACGAGAGGAATAGCTATACTCTATGACAAAACGTCACATTTTTGTGCAAAATGTTCGCAGTATCTGTGATTTTGTGTGTGTCATTCTTTGTTTACCTTTTAGCTCTTGCTTCCGTGGATAGAGTATAGTATTAAAATTTGGTTGTAAAGTAGGTTTTAAGTGTCCATAAGCTATTTGCAATGTGTACTTGAAGTATTAAGATTCCCACTAGGAAAGGACTAGATATTCATACTTCATTCGTAATCAAGTAATCGTGGTAATCATGCCACTTGAAGTGAAACACCGGCCATATCTTATCTGTACCGTTTGGAGAGGAAATAAGCAGAATGAATACTTTAAAATGTGATAATGATGGTATTTGCTTCAAAATACTTGAAATGAGTAATGACATACATAATGTCCTCAAGTTGCGTCTGGAAGTACGTACAAGTGCAATTATCATTTATTTAGCTTTTTCTACCTACATAAGTTGGGGTCGGCTTCTAGTCTAAATAAATGCGTGCAGCTGAGTACCAGTGTCCACATGGAGTGACTACTTACTTGTCCACCTCAACCCAGTTACCTTGGCAATCTACTACCCCTTGATAGCACTTAAAATTTCTGGCTTCCAATGATGTTCAAATGACAGCCGGGTCACACCAATTTATCGTGCCTTCGGAAACAGGGAGTTGTTCAATGTTCCATAGGCCTACCGCGCCAAACATTGCTTAAGGCGACGAATTGGTAAACAATAATTCCATAACCGGCACGCTCACCTAAGGGGCCAAGAGGGGACGGAGCGTCTGAGCGGGGCGAGGATAACAATACGCGCGCTAGCTTATAACGAAAACTAGCGACTAGCTCAGTGATTCCCAAAGTGGTCCAGGTGGACCCCCAGGGGTCCACGGGAGACTTGCTGGGGGTCTACGTAGGCGTGAACAATAAATGGGGGTCCATAAGATGTTAATGGGGGTCCACGAAAATTTATCTGCTTTTGATAGTAAAGAGCAAAAATGTAAGCATAGTTTTTATAAGGGCCTACCCACATTGTTTTAAGTACCTATCTAAGCAGATAATATTTTAATAAGGCAAGCGACTGTTACTTGTCCAAACTTGCGTATTTGATATTACGTACAATTTCGTGTACAGACTTGCAAAGCGCTATCCGCCCGACAATGCTTAATGCTTGTTCAGACATGAACTTGGTCACCACTATTAATACTTGATGCCAAAGGCAAACGTTTCCGGAATTTCGAAAAAAAGGCGGAATTTGGAAAAAAAGTTGTGAGAAAATTTATATCTGTGTTTGCTAGTGCCGGAGAAAAGTGAGTAACCTACCTTTTTTTTGTTATAGTACTTAAGTATTTTGTTTACGTGTACTAGTCGGTTGATCACAATGGCCTGTATAGATAGGTAACTTAGTAACTTACAGATATTTTAATTGTCCTCTTTCGATTTGAAGACAAACAGCACGTTTTATTCAATTGTTTTTTCACGAGAGAAGCACTGCCTCTCTAAAAAGGCCGAATAAGCAATATTGCAGAGCAATTAATTTTGTAATTTTTCTTGCAAATAACGAGGTATTCCATGAAGCACACCCAAACGAAGCACACCTAGACGAAGCACACCTAAAGTATTCCACTTAGCACACCTGTAGGTGGGCTTCAAATAAAAAAATAAATTAATTAAATTCCTATTCCACGAAGCACACCTAAGAATATCACTCGCATAGTGCGGGGACTAAGGAATAAAAATGTCGATAGAAGAAGATATTTAAAAGACTAATTTAAATTTCTAACACCATTCAGTTACATTATAATAATGTAATACAATACTTGTAATTTTCATAATGTTCAAATATAAATCCCATAGATAAGACGTATACATGATGCGCTAATAGTAAACGCGTGCGCCAGCCACTAGATTCCCGAGCCAACCCGAATTTAGCCGAGCATTTTAAATGAAAAACTTCGATGTAGGTAAAGGTTTTAATAGCTCTCATATAAATATAATAGATTAATAAAATTTACATTAAAAAACACAGGTGAAGACAACATGGGCATTTTATAAACCCGAAAATGTGACTCGATACTTTTTGTACCGGTTACAAAAGTACCAGGAGCCCATAACTAGCAAAGAGATTGTATACATAAAAATATTCACCAACAAGAAAATAAATATAGAATTTAATTAACAAAAATAATTTGAATATACCTCTAGTCAGCAGTTGTGTTACACTTCCAGGGCACTCAACAACCAACTAATGATGCATTTACACCACATGTTTTTTTGCTAATACCGATAACAGTAAATAGTTACACAAAACAATAGAAACCGGACCATACTTTGCCCCTTCTTCTATATTTTGTCTCTTTCTAGAAAACAAAAGGCTTCTGTTTTATTACCTGATTTTATATATAAAATAAGTTATACCGGGATTTTTAAAAAATTGGTTGACATACATAAAATACAATTCATCGACATGGTGTAAATTGGTATGTTTATCTACAATTAGTATACATATATAAAACATACAATCCTGACACTCTTGACTGCTATACTTCTGTAAGTTATGCGGTCCTAGTACACGGTGGGCAGTTCCATGGACACTCGTTGATTGGTATATTACTCATCTGATTTATGCGATCCTGGTATTTTGGTTTTGGCCGTGCGTTGTGTGACGCCCCGTTGAAATCGCGATTTTATTAATAGCGTCTTGCCATATTCGGAGAAAAACATAACCAACATAAATAAAAAAAAAACATAATTACAATATTGTAAAACTTTTCTTGTTGACGGTACTTTTTACAAAATAAAGTACGGATGACGAATTGAAACTAAGCAAAATAAAATATTTTATCGAATGACAAACTGAGACACGTTTTTATGGATGCCAAATCACTAAAATGACGAATTGGGCATAACTCTTCCCAACTATGTTGGGGTTGGCTTCCAGTCTAACCGGATTCAGCTAATAATTATGAAACAATCTGTGATTTTAAATAGTAAGGTTACAAAAATGACAAATATTGTGTCACATTATTATAATGAAACTAAATGGTGTTAGAAATTTATGTTAGTCTTTTAAATAGTAAATATGTTCTTCTATCGACATTTTTATTCCTTAGTCCCCGCACTATGCGAGTGATATTCTTAGGTGTGCTTCGTGGAATAGGAAATTAATTAATTATTTTTTTTATTTGAAGCCCACCTACGGGTGTGCTAAGTGGAATACTTTAGGTGTGCTTCGTCTGGGTGTGCTTCGTTTGGGTGCGCTTCGTGGAATACCTCCAAATAACTACTAATTTTATAAAACAGTAATTTCATAATCATTTTAAATTGATTTTGAAGTAACTATTTTATCAAAATTATTCCTTTTCGGAAAGAGCGAGCGGTGCGCGGGCGACGGGAAAAGGGCGGGGCTTGAACTTCGATGCCAGTTTGTCACGTTTTAACAATGAAGCCGCAGACAAAAAATACGCAAATACACAGAGCGCGTGAACTCATTGATTTAATAAAATGTTAGTTATCGTTTTTATGGACAATTTTGGGATTTCGACTTTTATTTTTTTATAATTTTTATTTTTTGGCGACTTTAAGAATGTGGTAGAAATGTAGCAGCAGGGGGTCCACCGAAACCAGTAAAATTTTGAAAGTGGTCCACGAGAAAAATAAGTTTGGGAACTACTGGACTAGCTTAAAAAGACGTAAGCGACAAAATGGTTTTGTAATTTTATTATTTAGAAATGATAATTTGATAAATATTTCTTCTACAATTTTAAAGAGTACATATGTATATACTCAACTACGAAGAAAGTTAAGAGGCTTAAATCGGTCCCGTTTGCCCATAATATGTGAATCTCTTTTTAAAAAGAGGTATGTTTGATATATTATTCTCTGTTACAAAAGTTACCTAATCATGTTTTGAAATCTAACAAAATAAAGTTTTTATCATGAACTTTCAGGTAACCGAGTAGTATTTTGATCCGTTTTGTATTTATTGAGAAAAATTGAAATCATTGGCGCCAAAATTTCCAATGCGTCCTCTTAACCTTATGATCGATTATGATCGGCTAGTCTGAAACCGCTGTTATGCAGGTGTTTTCAGTCCTGATAATAATATATATTTATTTGAAGTGAACTATTTCAAGCGTACTACAGATAACCATTACGATGACTTTATCAGCTAAGTAGATCAGGAAAGTCGTGGTGGCCTAGTGGGCAAAGAACCAACCTCTCGAGTATGAGGGCGCGGGTTCGATTCCAGGTCAGGCAAGTACCAATGCAACTTTTCTAAGTTTGTATGTACTTTCTAAGTATATCTTAGACACCAATGACTGTGTTTCGGATGGCACGTTAAACTGTAGGTCCGGCTGTCATTGAACATCCTTGACAGTCGTTACGGGTAGTCAGAAGCCAGTAGGTCTGACACCAGTCTAACCAAGGGGTATTGGGTTGCCTGGGTAACTGGGTTGAGGAGGTCAGATAGGGCAGTCGCTCCTTGTAAAGCACTGGTACTCAGCTACATCCGGTTAGACTGGAAGCCGACCTCAACATAGTTTGGGAAAAAGGCTCGGAGGATGATGTATCAGCTAAGTAGATCTCAATGGTGTAACTTGCACGTTATGGGCAAACAATGTGTTTGCACACAAAATCTTATGTTTTTAATGGACTAGGAACAGTGCCTTGTATTCTACAATAGCTGTTTCGGCCCTCGGTCTCACCCGTGTACAAAGAATCTACTCACCGTATGTAGATAAAATTATAGCCTATGTAACTCGGGAGTAGTAATAGAGGTATACCTCTATACTGGGTGTCCCAAAAGTCCTTTGAAATTTAAATTTCGAATAAAATTGGAACGTTTTACCGGAGCGGACCGTGCTTTTTGTGTGCGTGAGTTTTATCACAACAATGATTCGGCCACCATTGCGCGGCGTATCTTTTAATTCCGGTATTAACTAAAACGTTCCATGTCGAATGAATTCCGAAAGACCGTTGGTGCTACCCCCGCACCCCGCGCGCCATTCTCGCGCGCCATTTGAATTTTATTCGAAATTTAAATTTCAAAGGACTTTTGGGACACCCTGTATAATAATATTTCAAATCGTTTCTTCGCTTCTTTTGGGTACTATTAATGTGCTAAAAATTGTTCCTTTTTATAATACTAGAATAGATAGTATATATAAGACATAGATTTGGTATTACGAAGTAGCATCTTTCGTTGAGCGGTAGGGTGTTGCGACGTGTCATTGCTGGCCAAACCCAAATATGGACAAATATGGATATATTTGTCCTGGAGCCTTCAAACAACTCCTCAGCAAGTTTGACCTTCAGTCCGGTTGTTGACTCTGTGCAAAAAAATGTCATATTCATCCATAGTATGTATGCGCCCCTTATCTCTTTTATCTCAGCCATCTGAAAGCTAGATCCGCCTTGAATATACAAAATCTTGAACGTGCGCGTATCTTATTGAAAACTATCTGTATCCGCTAATATGTCTTTATAATCTTTAAGTTGTCAAAATCTCTTACTAATACATATATCCGATGTGTGATCTCATCAAGCCAGTTAAAATGTTGGAATCAATCGTTTGTTTTTCTGATCCAGTAACGAAAGCATAGCCTTGAATAGGAATGAGAATCATGTTATGTTGAAGGAGATGGGCGTGAATGTGGATGGATATAGCGGAAGAGGACGACCAAAGAAACGATGGATGGATTGTGTGCAAGTCGACATGGCTAGCATGAATGTTACTTGGGAGATGATGGCAAATAGAAGAGTATGGAAGAAGAAAAATGCTGCGCCGACCACGAATAAAACTGGGATAGGGGCAGACGGATGAAGAGCATACTCTAGGAACCATGTCAATCATATAGGTAGATGATTCATATCAAATCAATGATGAATTTCCGAGGATACCAGGTGTTCATAGATAGCCTTATCTATATACGGCCTTGTTGACGACCACACTTAACACAATATACATTTGCTCATTCATCTTCCATCCTGACTATTAATACATAAAAATTGTTTAGAAGATCATCATCATCCTCCGAGCCTTTTCCCAACTATGTTGGGGTCGGCTTCCAGTCTAACCGGATTCAGCTGAGTACCAGTGCTTTACAAGAAGCGACTGCCTATCTGACCTCCTCAACCCAGTTACCCGGGCAACCCGATACCCCTTGGTTAGACTGGTGTCAGACTTATTGGCTTCTGACTACCCGTAACGACTGCCAAGGATGTTCAATAACAGCCGGGACCTACAGTTGAACGTGCCATCCGAAACACAGTCATTGGTGTCTAAGATATACTTAGAAAGTACATACAAACTTAGAAAAGTTGAACCCGCGCCCTCATACTTTGAGGTTGGTTCTTTGCCCACTAGGCCACCACGACTTAATTGTTTAGAAGATACCCACCAATTAAAAGGGCCTTCTAAAACACAGTGAAATTCGTCATGATGAGATGGTCGCCTAGCCACAGACCGCCTTGCTTAACCTTATGATCAATCGACCCGTGCGGCTGCTTCTTAACCATTAGCCACGAGCTCCTTAGTATACCTAAGTCTAGTATTCATTCACTATGCGTGTAATAATACCATCCATGACTCTTCAAGGTCACTTTCTATGTTTCGTGCATGGAAACCATTAAGTCCAGCAGTTTATCGTATTTCTATGGTTTACACTATGTACCTATATCAGTGTTTATAACTACTGAAATAGTCACTATGTCACCGTTTTTACTAGCTATCTTACTCACATCCTGATTTAATTCATATGAATTTGGGTCTTGACCGATCCGATGTAGGTCTTATAATGAAGTGTAGGTTTCATCAGATAAGTTTGCCTCTCCGAAGTTGGCTGTGGGTGCAGCGTGAGCGAGTGTCAGACTATTACTGACAAAATCCACCATGTTCCTTCTGGAGCCCTATTTTTTTGGGCTGCGGAACAGTAGACAGTTGAAATCTTTACTGATGATGCGTTTCTGTTGCCTCTATGATAACAAATACGGAAGACTAGATAGAAATAAACATTTTAGAAAGCTCCCATATAATATATATGTTTATTTTTCCTTATTTTATACAAAGACTAGCCGTTTCACCCGCGTTCCGAAGGAATCACATAATATAGCCTATTGTACTCGAAGAGTGCAGATTACCAACACTGAAAGATTTTTTTTAAATTGGATCAGTAGTTTCGGAGCCTTTACATCATTAGTATATAATTTAATGGTACGGAACTCTTCATACGCGATTCCGACTTGTCTTTAAACAGTCTTTTAACAGCTATTCAATTTATCTGAAAATCAACGTCTGATATTGCAAAATTTTCCGCTGTTGACATTTCGAAGCAAATTAGTACGTACGCTTTCGTCTAGCGCAAACGTCGTTACAAGGTCGCTTGAATTACTCATTATGGTGTATGACTGATGCGGCATAACGTTTTTACAAGTTTGTTTTGTTAAGAAAAAAGTAGTAATTGAATACCATTGTGTAGGACTAGCCGTTTTCTCGCGGTTTCACCCGCGTCCCGTGGGAACTACTGTTCGTACCAGGATAAAATAGCATGTATGACTCGGGAAGAGTGTGGCTTTCCAACAATGAATTTTTAGTTTTGAGTTTATCCATTGCAAACAAAGTAAAATACAGATTTTTCCTCATTATAACATTAGTATAAAAATACAGTCAATGTATGCCATTGTTTAAGAAAACATTATTGATCTTTTAACCTACAGACCATACATGTGTTGCTGGGGAGTTTTTTGCGCCACCTCTTCTTCCCAGCAAAAAGAAAAGGGGAAGTAGTGAAGGGTCTTTTCTAAATTTTGACGTTCAGAAAGTGCTGTTTTGCAGCCAAGTTTGAATAAATTATTCTGAGTTTGAGTTTTCAATAAGGTTTGTTTGTGTTAATTGTGTGGTTATTGGATTTATTTTTAGATGGAGTTTCCAACCAGTTTATAATTAGAACTATAATATACTAGCTGTTTCACTCGTAGGAACTATTCGTACATATGTACTAGTTACAAAGTAGCCATCATGTTATTCTGATACATAAGCTATATCACTGCCAAGTTGCATGAAAATACATCTAGTAAATTTAACGTCCTAGAGGAACAAACACCCATCCGTCCATTCATACAAACTTTTACGTTTATAATATTAATGGCGTCCACGGCCGATTTCGGCCACGGCGGCTGTTCTCATTTAATTAGATCAGCCAGCTGCGCAGGACATATTATAGTGCACAAGCATTTGCACAGACACAGATGCACTCCCTATTCCTTCACTCTCATAGCCCGATGGGACGGCAATCCGACACGACCGGAAAGAGATCAGGCGCAGGACCGACATTTACGTGCTCTCCGATGCACGGGTGAATCAATCACCAACTTCCAGACTACGGGCTGCTTTGTGAAAGTTTAAGAAAAAAAAGCTTTGTGAAAGATACCGCAGCCCTGGTACATAAAAGGCCTACGACGGAACACGAAGGTTTTTAGTCAGTAAGAGTCTGACACTCCCTCACCGCTGCTAACCCACAGCGGGAGGGGTCATTTGATGATTTTTGACGTCGTTAAAAAAAAAAAGCAGTGACTCCATGTGGCAAACTGGTACTCAGCTGCATCCAGTGAGTCTGGAAGCCGACCATACATAGATGATGATGACTTACGCACAAGATTTAATAATTCTTTTTGTATTTGTTACAGCAATTCACGAGATAGCCCACAATTTAGCCTTCGGTCACAACCGACCTTTAGCTAACAGGCTATTTGGCTTCTTCGCGAATCTACCCATAGGACTGCCAGTTTCAATCAGCTTTAAGAAATATCATTTAGAACATCATAGGGTGAGTTTTATAAAACCACTAGCTTTTGCCCGCAACTTCGTTCGCGTGGAATAGTGACTACCAGCAGATTTTTGATTTGACCAATAGATGGCGCTATATGTCCGGAATATTTTTTTTTTTTTTTTTTTTTTGTAATAAAAACTATCCTATGTCCTTTCTCAAGTTTCAAACTATGTCTGTACCAAATTTCACACAAATCGGTTCAGTAGTTTAGGCGTGAAGAAAAGACAGACAGACAGACAGACAGAGTTACTTTCGCATTTATAATATTAGTAAGGATTCACCATTCAACCAATTGTTGCGTCTTCTCGGTAAAGCGGCTGAAACAATTAAAACTGGTGTGGTGGTAATAATAATTCTTTATCTTCAGACATTTTTATTATACAACGTGTTGGCTGCGGAATCTTCTCGTACGGAGAAGGAACTTTAATCAACAGGTTAATGATTGTACTTCAAATTTCAGGCTTCCTCAGCATGTTTTCCTTCATCTTAACTGTACCCACCCAAAACAAAAATGTGAAAGACTGCCAAGTTCGATAATATGGGAATGCTTCGCCTATAAAAGAAGTGAGATCTGAATAAGTACCAAGTTCCATACACATACCTCAGTTAAAAATAGTTACTTTTTAATGATGTCACTTGGCAAGTTTTCATACACCTTGTTATAAACCTACTAAACGCAATGAATCAAGTATTTAATTTTCTATTAAAACTTGCCAAGTAACATTATTAAAAAGTAACTATTTTTAACTGAGGTATGTGTATGGAACTTGGTACTTATTCAGATCTCACTTCTTTTATAGGCGAAGCATTCCCATATTATCGAACTTGGCAGTCTTTCACATTTTTGTTTTGGGTGGGATTTCATTTATTTTTGTAAGGTTGTTTATTTTTTTTTTCTTATGATGAAGTTAGTTAAAGAAATGTCTCATTTATACTATCTTTTAGATTTTTTAATATGCACTATGTTTCTTACAAAGAAATGAACTAGATTAACTAATCATCCTCCGAGCCTTTTTCCCAACAATGTTGGGGTCGGCTTCCAGTCTAACCGGATTCAGCTGAGTACCAGTGCTTTACAAGAAGCGACTGCCTATCTGACCTCCTCAACCCAGTTACCCGGGCAACCCGATACCCCTTGGTTAGACTGGTGTCAGACTTACTGGCTTCTAACTACCCGTAACGACTGCCAAGGATGTTCAATGACAGCCGGGACCTACAGTTTAACGTGCCATCCGAAACACAGCCAATGGTGTCTAAGATATACTTAGAAAGTACATACAAACTTAGAAAAGTTGCATTAGTACTTGCCTGACCTGGGATCGAACCCGCGCCCTTGTACTTGAGAGGTTGGTCCTTTACTCAGTAGGCCACCATGACTTTTTTTTTTACTAGATTAACTAAATGGACTAGATTTACCAACTGACTGACATGACATGTTATCATATATTATGTTCGTGGATCAAAGTTACACATTCGTTATTTTCGAAAGTGACACACTTGGCCGTTTTCAGATTTTTACTTTACTTTGACTAAATACAAACCTTTGTACCATTCGAAGATATATTATATAAATATAGATAAATTTAGGTCGCTTTAGTTCCTTAGGGGTATAAATTTACACCTGGTATAAAACACCTTCATTATTTTGAAACCGACTCACACTTGGCCATTTTCAGATTTTTTCCTTTACCTTGACATAAAGACCTACCTCCATGCCAAATTTCAAGTCAATACGACCATTGGAAGTGGTCTAGGTTTTTGATGAGTGAGTCAGTGAATAAGTGAATCAGTGAATCAGTGTATAGTAAAAATAGCGATTTTCTGACGTCAATATCTCAAGACCTACAATAGGTATTTTAATGAAATTTTGTATTTTAGATAAGTGAGGGGGTCTCAACAGATACTAGAAAGGATGATGGGCAATTTTGTATGAACCCTGGCCTGATAACCAATAAAGTTTTAATGTATATTAGATTATAGCTTATACCCTACAGTTACTGAAATAAAACAGTTCATGTCAAGAATCGACCGGAAATAAGTACAGTCGGGCACAAAAGAGTTATACTTTTTGCACCCATTTTTTTTAGTTAAAATAAAATCTATAGTAGAAAAATTAATTGTATGATGCATTTTCGACAACTTATCACTTATTTAAATAAGGCTAGGGTACACTATCAATAAAAATCGGTCTTAACTAGGCATAATTGTTTAAAAGCAAAACAAAACATAAAAACTTTTACTTCTACCACCGTATACTATTTCCATTATTGGAGATAGCATTTCCTCGTTCTGCGGCACCAGGATAGTCGGCCCTGGGTTGTCGAATTGTTAGTCCACATGGATGATACAGGGGGGTGAAATAGCCGCGAAATGCTTCGAGAAAAAGATGGTACGGCCGTGCCCGAATCAAAATCCGTTGCGTAGTTTGGAAGAGTTAAGCTTTCAAAGGGACATAGGGATATAATGACTGAAAAAGCGACTTTGTTTTATACTATTTAGTGATACACAAATAGTAGATAACCAAACGGGTGGTCAGGTCCGCAAGGATACAGGGGGGTTTAATCAGTAGAATAAAGTTATTTAAGTTGTTTGTCAGCTTTCACAGAGTTCTCATCATATGGCACATCTGGCTTGTTAGCCAGGACAGTTGACAGTCATTGGTAATGATAGATTGATGCCAGCACACCTCCAATTCCACAGGATTGTTTCAAAGCAAGATGTATTATCCTGGCCATTAGATGATGTCTGTGCAAATGGGCTACGAACTTGCTTGACTGAACTGATTTGAAAAATCTTTCAGTGGTGGAAAAGCTACGTTATTTATAATAAGAAGATAGGTTTTCTTTATATAACATACGTGCCAAAGTGGTTTAATTCCATAGGCAGTCGTAGGTTTACAGGACTGATATCTTTTTTCCCCAGTGGTTAACAATATTCCACCCATAACAAAAATTGAAGTTTAGGGTATCAGCTATCATTTGATGTGCAAATGGATATTATTGGTTATGCCGGTTAGACTCACTGGAACGGCAGAATACGTACACCTTACGTTGTGAATACTAACTGTTATTTTTTTTTTTTTATATGGACACATGCACCTTCTGTGACACGTCCTGACTGATATTGACAATAATACAATGCACTTAAACATCCCTCCCATACAAAATGTAGTGGTTCAAATCCATAGGCTGTCCTATGCTATCAAGTGTCATATCTTCGTTCTCCGGTGGTATACAATGTTTTGCCCATAATAAAAAATGAAGCTTATGACATAAGCTATCATTTGATTTGAAAATGGTTTTTATTGGATATGCCGGTTAGACTCACCGGAATGGCGGAATACGCACACCATACGTTGTAAATACTACCTGCTAAATAATCTTTTTTTTATAAGCTTGGAAAATATGGGCACTGACACCTTGTGTGATACGTCCTGACTAATATGGACAATAATATAATGCACTTAAACATCTCTCCCATACAAAATATGTAGTGGTTCAAGTCCATAGGCTGTCCTATGCTATCAAGTGTCATATCTTCGTTCTCCGGTGGTTTACAATGTTTTGCCCATAATAAAAAATGAAGCTTATGGTATAAGCTATCATTTGATATGCAAACAGTTTTCATTGGTTATGCCGGTTAGACTCACCAGAACGGCGAAATACGTACACCATACGTTGTAAATACTACCTGCTAAATAATCTTTTTTTTTTCAATAAAATTGGAAAATATGGACACAGACACCTTCTGTGACTCGTTCTGACAATTATTGACAGTAAAAATGCACTTAAACATCCCTCCCATACTCAATGAAGTGGTTCAAGTCCATGGGCTGTCCTATGCTATCAGGTGTTGTATCTTCGTTCTCCGGTGGTTTACAATGTTTTGCCCATAATAAAAAATGAAGCTTAGGGTATAAGCTATCATTTGATATGCGAATGGTTGTTATTGGATATACCGGCCAATTTTACCCATCATCCTTTGATATCTATATCTATACATATAATAAATCTGTAAAAAAACTGTGTCTGTACATTGAATATATTAAAAAAATAATAATTGGGTGGGGTTTAGAAACAGTAATGGAGCACAAATCCAAAAAAAAAATTCTGTCTGTATGTCTGTATGTCTGTATATCTGTATGTCTGTATGTCTGTTTGTTTGTACACGCTAATCTTCCGAACTACTGAACGGATTTCAATGATTTTTTCTTTGTTGTATCAGTATTAAGCCTGGTCAACATATAGGCTATAATTTATCTTCGAAACTTGAAGACCTGATGCAGAACTCCAACAGACCAACAAAACTATAAGAGATACAAAAATGGTGCCATGGCAAAAATTGTTTCATGTGATGAGCATTTTCAGCTGAGATAATAAATTTTAAGATCTGGAACACCTGATGTGGAACCCCAAGAGCCCAGCTTCTCTGTACCATATACAGATATGACGTTTTAGCAAAAGTTGTTCAATTTGATAAGCACTTTCTATTGACTTATACAAATTGAAGATCTAAACCACCTGATGTGGAACTCCAGGGGCCCAGCTAGACTATAGCATATAGATGTATGACATTTAGCAAAAGTTGTTCAATCTGATAAGCACTCTCTGTTGACTTATAAAAATTGAAGATGTAAAACACCTGATGTGGAGCTCCAGGAGCCCAGCTAGACTATAGCATATGAAGATATGACGTTTTAGCAAAAGTGGTTCAATCTGATAAGCACTCTCTATTGACGTATAAACATCGAAGATCTGGAACACCTGATGTGGAGCTTCAAGAGCAATACTACACTTGAAATGTATAGAAATGAATGTTATGAAATAGGTATGGTGAATCAAAAAAAGTAATTAGTCCGTCTTTTAGATAACCCTAAAATAATGGACACGTATTTTTCTTTTCTCTCTCTCTCACAAACAAATAATAACGAAGATACAACAACGCTTGAATTTCGTGTTAAGTTACTGCTTAGTGCTACCTAGACGTGGCGTCACGAGCCCCCACTCTCCGAATTTGTTGCGTTATTTTGTATGTCTCTTCCAGACCTCGGGACTACAGAGTTCCGAATTTTTGGGAGGCAAACGTGGTGCCAAAGCCAACACGCTGAATACGCCCTTTTGAGACAACTTTAATGCAATGGTGACACAAAATCGACGATTATCCCTTTATACACTATAGAAATGAACCCAAGGACAATCCCCGGTGGACGTCGTTAAAAAAAAGACAATCTCCGGTTCTGTGCTAAACTATTGCTAACTATGAAGGAAAACTACTTGGGCTATTGTGATGGGATGTTAGTGGATGCCAATGTATTAGGTACATGTAAAAATGGCAGGTAGAGATTCGCCACCTCACTTACTGGGCCCCCGGGAACCAGTCACTGAATAGCAACAAGAGGGCAACAGGGACATGAGCGGCTGAAGGGTGAGGATACCTCGGCGGACTTCAAACGCAGAATACGCGCTCCCTGTGCTTACCATGAGGCACCTACCCTCCGAGCAGGGCTACTAATCCTGCTCTAGCGACTCCACTCTGGACGGCCAAGCCAAGCCAGAGGCGTGAGACCTACCCCCGTCATGGTTCACTCCGACAGGCCGGAGATGGGGGACAGTATACTCTCCCTGGAGAACTCAGTATATATAGCCCCGCGGGGTCGCTACTCCCCGTCATCAGCCTCAGATGTCCTGCGGTGCCTATATCTCATTATTATTGTCGTTATTATCTCAAGAGCCTTTGTCCCAATTATGCTAGGGTCGACTTCCAGTCACGATGCAACTGAGTACCAGTGTTTTACAAGGAGCGACTGCCTATCTGACCTCCACAACCCGGTTACCCGCTCAACCCAACACCCCTTGGTAAGACATACTGGCTTCTGACTACCCATAACGACTGCCAAGAATGTTCAATGACAGCCGGAACCTACAGTTTAACATCCCCTCCAAATAACGGTCATTGGTATCCAAAATATACGTAGAAAGTACATACGAACTTAGAAAAGTTGCATTGGCAGGCACTTGCCAGATCTGGAATCAAAGACGCATGCTCATACTTGAGAGATTGGTTCTCTACCCACTAAACCACCACGATTTCAACTAAATCACCAAGACTTTGTCATCTATTTAATGTTTTTTTACGTAATAATACGTGTAATATTTTTGCCACACACAACTTAAATGCGGACTAATTAGAATCACTACTTTTATCCCTATGGTCACGTCTATTGCGGTTCAGTTCTCAGCGTTTTGTTTAGTCTGCTGTGCTTTTGCCGTTAAAGTACAAAAATTAAATATATGGAACGTTTCTAATGGTTATGCGTATTCCGTTGTTTTCAAGTCAACGGGCCCTTAAAATTCAATATCAGACTATTCAGATCTTTGATTTTGCTGACCTCGTAGTCGCTGGCATAAGGGACAGGATCCGCGTACGAAGTCGCGGGCAGAAGCTAGTGCGTAAATAAAATAGATTTTGAGTTACAGGGGGGTCGAATTTGGCCCGAAATGGTTCGTGTAATATAACCCACGGCCGGTGTGTCGCTTTTTTTGCTCGAACTTGGCGGACACACTGCCGTGTGTCTAGATCAGTGGTGTCTAAGTATACTTGAAAAAAGTTAAATTGGTACTTTCCCGGCCTGAAATCGAACACGCTCACAATTATGTTTCTTTTTTATTTAATTGTTGGAGCTGTTGCTCTTATCTTGATAATCTTGATGGAGTTACACTTGATAAATGAAACTTGATGCCTTGCAGAAAATAAAGTAATTTAATTAAACTCTAAACTTGATATTAAAATAACTTGTGCGCACACTTGTACGGTCAATTGAGAACTGGCTGCTAAGTACCTCTAAAATGTAATGTCTTTGCAATATGTAGCAAAATGCAATTCAACAAAATTATTTAGGTACTTTGTACACCAATATATGTATTTCCCCATTATCCAGGACACTGTTGTTACCATAAATATAAGCCTACACTATATATACAAAACCGAGAATTCGTGGTGGCCTAGTGGGCAAAGAACCAACCTCTCAAGTGTGAGGGCGCGGGTTCGATTCCAGGTCAGGCAAGTACCAATGCAACTTTTCTATGTTTGTATGTACTCTCTAAGTATATCTTAGACACCAATGACTGTGTTTCGGATGGCACGTTAAACTGTAGGTCCCGGCTGTCATTGAACATCCTTGACAGTCGTTACGGGTAGTCAGAAGCCAGTAAGTCTGACACCAGTCTAACCATGGGGTATTGGGTTGCCCGGGTAACTGGGTTGAGGAGGTCAGATAGGCAGTCGCTTCTTGTAAAGCACTGGTACTCAGCTGAATCCGGTTAGACTGAAAGCCGACCCCAACATAGTTGGAAAAAAGGCTCAGAGGATGACTATACATACAAAAGCGAAACTAATAATTTCCTCTAATAATATAAACCGTTTTATTCCAGTACCAAGGCGACGAAGTAATAGACACTGATCTACCAACGTTATTAGAAGCAAAGTTATTCTGCACAACCGGTGGCAAATTAGCCTGGCTGTTCCTACAGCCCTTCTTCTACAGCTTCAGACCTCTGATAGTCAGACCTAAGCCCCCCACGCCTATGGAGCTCATCAACTTGGTCATACAGTTGTTCTTCGATGCTATCATTATTAAGCTGTTCGGTGAGTTTTTTCTGCAATATTTGTACTTAAAAAGATAGTCAGACTTAAGGCCCCCACGCTGGCCTGGCCTGGCAGCCTGGCTGTTCCTACAGCTGTTCTTCTACAGCTTCAGACCTCTGATAGTCAGACCTAAGCCCCCCACGCCTATGGAGCTCATCAACTTTGTCATACAGTTGTTCTTCGATGCTATCATTATTAAGCTGTTCGGTGAGTTTTTTCTGCAATATTTGTACTTAAAAAGATAGTCAGACTTAAGGCCCCCACGCTGGCCTGGCCTGGCAGCCTGGCTGTTCCTACAGCTGTTCTTCTACAGCTTCAGACCTCTGATAGTCAGACCTAAGCCCCCCACGTCTATGGAGCTCAATAACTTGGTCATGCAGTTGTTCTTCGATGCTATCATTATTAAGCTGTTTGGTAAGTAATTTTTGCAATATTAGGTAAAAAGATGAGTAATATTTTTCCTCCATTTGAGTAAGCAGTTAGGTAAAGATACGCAATCTTGATATGATTTTTTATAAATTTGTTTAAAAATCATTGTAAATCCAAACTAATATTATCCAAACTAATATTATAAATGCGAAAGTAACTCTGTCTGTCTGTCTGTCTGTCTTTCTGTCTGTCTGTCTGTCTTTTCTTCACGCCTAAACTACTGAACCGATTTGTGTGAAATTTGGTACAGACATAGTTTGAAACTTGAGAAAGGACATAGGATAGTTTTTATTACAAAAAATAAAAATAAAAAATAAAATTTATTACGGACATACAGTGCCATCTATTGGTCAAATGTCGAAATGCTGTTCCTATGCTCCGTAGATAGATGGCGTTAATCGCGCAATGGTGTCATTACACGTGTTCGGTTCATGTTATTGTTTTAATTCATCGGAAAATCCATCAGAAAAATGTAAATAAACAGTAAAAAGGTGTAAAAAAATTAATATTAATATAATAAAAGTTTTACTACAAAGAAAATGCTCTAACGGAGTATAGATAATTCTATTAGTACTACGCGCAATTGTGTCGATCGTTACACGAGTTCGGTTCATGTTGTTTTAATTCATCGGAAAAAAGTAAATAAATAGTAAAAAGGTATGAAAAAAATAATAACAATATAATACTACTTTTAGTACAAAGAAAATGCCCGAACGGAGTATAGATAAATAATCCGAGTTGACACTATGCTCGATAGATGGCGTTGGGATCGAAATAGATCGCGCTATGGTTTCGTTACACGCATTTGGTTGGGTATCGGCCGAGCGCTTCGGTACCGTCGTGGAAAAATTGTATTGTCGGTTGTATGGTCGTTTATGTGGATTGGTCCTGTTTCGTAAATTCTAATTTGGTTCCGTTGTATTTCAAGTCGATTTGGTACAGACATAGTTTGGAACTCGAGAAAGGACATAGGATAGTTTTTATCCCAAAAATCCTGCGGGAGCGGGAACGTCTCAAAAATCCCGCGAGATCGGGAACTATGTGGGTAAAACCAAAAATCTGCCGGAAGTCACTATTCCACGCGAACGAAGTCGCGGGCAAAAGCTAGTATGCTAATAACAATAACTTAATTAATTAAATCACTATTTAAGCAGTGGTTTATCTGTTTAATATGTATTTGTATAAGAAGTCTTATAGTTATCGGCACGGATATTGAGCTCTCGGCGGAAGAGTGGGGATCACTTTGCGCACTGTACACATAAGGCAATAAACCAATAAATCGCTTCTGCGCAGGTGAAGGTCAGGGCTCAATATCCCTGCCGATGATTATATCAAGATCCCTAGTAGTCAAATAAATGTGGGTAATACTCAAATGACTGCTAGGTATAGGTAAATAATTAAAACCTACGTAATTAATACTGTCAGAATATTAAATTTTTTGATATAACAAGGAAAAGTTTACCCGTTACTATCTTATCGAACAAATATTTTAATGTAGTTGACGTTATAAATATTACATCAAAACTGATATTTTTGTTAGTAAAGATTTCATTTCCTGATAATAGTCTGTTTTGCTTTGGGGGATTTCTCAGTAATAAATCTAAATCTATGTATACCTATGTTACAATAACTTCACTGTCCCATGACTAGGGATTGCAATCCGGTATCATTTTCAATCCGGCCGGATTTTGCCGGATTCGCGCAAATCCGGCCTGATCCGATCGGATCCGGCCGGATTTGAAAATTATTTAGAGCCCGGTATTTAATGATAGTTCTTCTACTTTAAACGAATAGAAATTAGTGTTGATTAATTAGCATTCATAAGTTAACATTTATTTTGTGTTACTATTAACACTTGAAATGTTTTAGATTATTCGCTTTTATCTAGAGTAGAATTCTGACACATGTTAAAGATTTAAGAGCGCTATTACAAAATCGAATCGCTCAGGTTTAGGTAAATTAGACGATAGCCGGCAGCACTTGCGCGCGTGTGCGTCTAGTGAAATACGCAATGCACACCTGCGGACCGCCACGCGGCACAAACAAACTTGAGACTTTGCCACTTTTATTTTCGAAATAGTTTATTGGTTTTATAGTTTATGAAATATTATTTGTACCGATGAATTTTATAACCTAGAATAGCTCGATTGAGTTACAATAAACAAAATCGTTTACAATTTTTAAATTATTTAATCGACAACCAAACTTTTCACCATGTTTATCAATTAGGTATAAGTAATTGATTTATAAAAAAACTAAAATCTATAATTCGTCTTCCATGTATTGTATCTTCATTTTCCTGCAACAATAAAAACTAGGAATGTAAATAGTTTATTAAAACAAATATGTCTGTTGCGAGTGACAAAAAATACTTACCATATTTGTACTGGTATCCGATTGAGTCTGATAATCTGAATTAAATATGCTTTCATTATCCTGCAAGAATCAAAGATATCCAATAATATTATTATGCAACAGCGAAACTAACGACGATGACATTTACGTACATATTTCTATATAACCAACATCAAAAAAAGAGAACCCAATCTATAACATTTTCGCATTAGAATATCATGGGCTAATACTTATGTATATTACATTTCAATCAGATCATTATAACTAATAAATAAAATAAAAACTCACTAGTATCAAAACGTGTTAGATGCGTAGGTTGCGCTATATTTTTCGAACTCCGGCGAGTTTACGCGGCGCAACAGCGAGCGATACGTCCCTCCTCGGTAAGCGCTTGGCGCTGACTAAAGTTGAACACCGCGCGTCACAAGATTTATACTGATTCTTTGCATTGCAAACAAAAATTATTTTAAAATATTGTTTTACTTTTAAATAGGCCATTTTTTTTTTCAAGCTTTATAACAATACCACCTTAATTATTAAATATTTTTTATTTGAATTTGGATTATACTTTCATAGATAAAAAATATAGTTTTGTACGGAAAATTGTCAGTAACTCTCAGTTTTATAGAATTATTTTTGGTGTATTACTGTATGAATTGTAATAAATTGGTGTAAGCAAGCACAAGTACAAGATATAGTTGTATCTTGATCATTTTTATAAATGGTTAAATTGCTATATCCTCGTAGTACTGAAGCATCAAAAGATTCCCAAAAGCAACATTTTATGAAACATCCTTTGCAGAGACAAAGATTTTACCGATGTACGTGGACAAATTAAAATATTTATTGAAAACAGACCCAAGATAAATGATCAAACTTTCTTAATCTTATTTTTGTTTTTTTTTGTGACTATATCCAAAGCATAATGACGCATCAAAACTCGTATAAAACTCGAAAATTTGTGATAGCCCTCTTAACACATTTTTTTTGTGTTGAAATTCAACACAAATATTGTGTGGACCGTTTTTAACACAAAAAAAAAACCTTTAAAAACAAGCTTTTATTTAAATGCGGTAAAAAGAAAAAAATAAACTTTTACTGTAACTTTACTGTCAACTTATAACGACATTTCAAATTTAACATATTTGACACAATTTATACGTTTTAAAAGCTTGTCGCGTGATTTTTAAGTACTCGTATTTACTTTGTTAGTAAAATCGCGACAAGCTTTTAAAACGTATAAATTGTGTCAAATATGTTAAATTTGAAATGTCGTTATAAGTTGACAGTAAAGTTACAGTAAAAGTTTATTTTTTTCTTTTTAGCGCATTTAAATAAAAGCTTGTTTTTAAAGATTTTTTTTTACCTTAATTTATTTTATACTTTTTAGTTTTCACCTGGTAAGTTCCTAAGTCTAAATTCTGTAGCGGCGGTCATCTTAGATTTTGATTCGGTAAAGTGCTCTTTATTCTACTTGTCAAGCCCTGTCATTGGATACACATATGGATGGGATTGAAAAAAATAGGTTATTCACCATTTTGTAGGGGCGGCCATCTTGGATTTTTATTTCGTAAAATGCAATGTGTTCTACTTGTCAATCCCTTTCATTTGATACCCATATTGTGTAGGTACCTTAAAAATAACTAGTCCGCCATCTTGTATATTTAGCCATGTTGGATTTAGGATGACGTCACATAGCTTAACATGCATTGTCATCCAAACTAAACATGTATGCAAAATTTCAGGTCAATCGGTTAAGGGCAAGTGCCTTAAAATTGAGTTGTAAAATTCCACCCGAACACACATAGTTACATACATACATACATACATACATACATACATTGCAAGTTAAATAAAAGCTTGTAAAATTGTGTTAATTTTGCACAATATTTTTTACTGTGTGCATAAATGCAAATCCGCTTAGACATTTACATAGGTATCCACAGTTGTTGGGAACAGGGCAGGAAGAAGAAGAAAGAAGTTACATAAACATGAGTGTCAAAATCACTTCCTTCTTTTTGGCTTTGCTCTCGTCGTGGTCGTGTAAAAATGAAGTAGCAGTGATTGAAATTATTATAGGTATAAAACGCATTGCATAACAAAACAAACAACACACACTACTAGCTAACCTAACCTTTTAATAATTCAAATACCTATCTATATTATTCAATGTTTTTTCGTCACATAACCACTAACAAAACATTTTAATACTTATGTTTAATAATAGGTAATTAGGTAAACAAAGTGTTTGTCAATTTACGGTTTATCTCGGCAAAATAATATAATCAATGACACACACCTATTCGATGTCAAAGGTCAAGCGACGATTGGCAAGAACAAGTGCCAGCCGATCGGCAGCGGCGGCGGCAAGTCTAGCGATTTCGCAACGTCGCGCGCGCGCGGAGTTACAGCGCGTAATTCGAATTTCGATTTGCTTTTTGGACTCCTTTTGTTTTACCGGATCCGATACCGGATCCGAAGCGGACCCACCGGATCCGATAGGTTCAAAAACAGGTCGGATCCGCCGGATTACCGGATCCGCCGGACCGGATTGCAATCCCTACCCATGACTCATATGTGATCACGGAGTAAGGAAAGATTAGCCGACATGCTACAAGCTGTTGATTTGCATCCGTGCCATAGTCAAGGACGTAATTATACTAATGATTCTCGACCCAAATCAACAAAAAAATTGGTACGTAATTTTTTTGTTTTTCATTTTTTTCGGAATTCCTTCAATGTCATCTAGCCGTATTTAAACTTGGCGCATGTGTTACTGGCCTTAAAACCGTGCTGCGCCCTCACACAAACGCAAACACAAAGCATACGCAACGATCGTTCATAAATTTCATTCATAAAATTGGATTACTTCTGAAATACTACGACATTACAATGACAAAAAAAAAGCAGTGCATATTAGCTATTTCCCGTCTACTGTAATTCCAATCGATTATTTACGTATTTTATGTCCTCCTCCTGAAATATGGCACAAATGCAAATCAACACCTTGTATAATGCAGGTAGGTCAGGCGCCTTCTTCTAGGTCAAATACGTACGGTGGGCATGACCAAAACGATCAGTTACGAGTGAACTAACGAGGCGTTTGGGTTATTTGAGACTGTGTCAACGATGTTTGTTATTACAAAAAATGGGCGGGTCCCAAGAAAGCGTACCTATAAGGGTGAAGACAGTAACGTTCCTCGTTCCCCGAACACCCGCATGTTGTCGCGATTCTTTCTTAAAAGATTTTCCGTTATGGCACCTCCGCTAGTCACTTTGTTCTCCATGAATACAAACCCTTACTTTAAGAGTACTTTTGTTTTTTTTTTTTTTTTCATTTATGCCTTTTATTTTCAGGATGGAAAGCGCTCGGCTATCTTATATTTGGTGCTGTGATGGCTATGGGCGTTCATCCAGTCGCAGGTTCGTACTTAATACCGGTCAACAGTTTAGCAAAATAGTCAAATAAATAATAAAATAAGATGGCTCATGGTGTCTCAGGACGCTAAAATACGGGTGTTGACAAATAGACAAATTAAATACGAGAAAAAAGCTGACTTCAGAGATTTTTCTTCTTTTTTTATCAAGCCATATTGCTTAAGTACATATTATCAATTTAAAAAAATTGATAAATTTTCCATCGAATTGATCAATGCAAGTGACTATGATAAAGAATTTATTTTTATCTAGTCAACCAACTATCCATTTCACTGACTTCCTAACTTTTAAAAATATGGCAGAAAAAATACATTCCTTATTGCAAAGTATGCGATAGATATTTTTCTTTATTATAAATATATTTATCTGTCTTCCAGGTCACTTCGTAGCTGAACACTACATGTTCAAGAAAGGGTACGAGACATACTCGTACTACGGGCCGCTGAACTGGATCACTTTCAACGTGGGCTACCATAATGAGCACCACGACTTCCCGGCCGTGCCTGGCAGTAAATTACCTGAGGTGTGTATCGGTTTTAAATTAAATAATTATTTATTTCAGGAAAATGCCAACCAATTCAAGAAAATGTATAAAGTAGACACATAAAAATAATAAAAATTAATAAATGGTGATGCACTCTTTCGATTTTAAATAATTATATCTATCTTCCTAATTTTGGAGGACTTTGATGCTTTGATGATTTCAGTGGCAGATCTATTTTTATCCTGTCACGCATACTGCTGTGAAGTAATAAATAGAAATGAGAAAAACAAACTTTGTAAATGATAAAATCACCAAGTTAATTGCATTTTTTTTTCATGTTTTTATACTTTTTGTGCACCCAATAAATAATGATCAATTGTTAATATACGGTATAACTAAAACAAATCAAATATGTAACAAAAAATATAACTTGTTTACATAGAGATTGACGCTACTGAATCTATAAAAATCGGTGAAGCGGGGCAGCCATCTTTCAATCGGCAATTCCAATTTCATTTTCCTTGCCGACCTATTCGATATTATAAAACAATCTACGTGCCTTATCTTAAGGCTGCGGTTCCACTGAGGCGGAGACGCACGGAGCGGAGAGGAGACGTGTGGGGATCGACCAATCACATTACATGAAGTCCACATCTCGTCTTTTGCATGTAATGTGATTGGTCGATCCCCACACGTCTCCTCTCAGCTCCGCTCGTCTCCGCCTCAGTGGAACCGCAGCCTTAAGCCCAAGCACCATTTCCTCACAGTTTTAACATATTTCTTATTTTCCCAGGTACGCCGAATTGCGCCGGAGTTCTACGACAATTTACCCCACCACGACAGCTGGTCTAAAGTCCTATACGACTTCGTAATGGACCCCGACATCGGACCTTACGCCCGAATGAAGAGAAAACACAAGGGACTCGACAGTTAAGTTGGCAACATTACTTCTGTTAGGTGGGCAACACCGGTTTGTTGAGTCTGTGGTTTTTTGTTTTTTGGATGTTGGTAGACGGCGCTTGCGATGTTTTTTAGGATAGTGACATCTGTTGATGGGAATTTGTATCTTTTACGGCAAAAAAACAATGTTTTGGATATAAGAGCTAGTTTTCTAAAATTTTGTATTATGTCTATAAGCTATAGAAATTGCATACTTTGCTAATTCCTACATTTTATGATGAAAGCCGCATAGAAATCCAAGTAGGTTTTGAGTTTATCATGAACAAATGTTTGAAAAGTATTGAAACTACATACTTTACCTCTGTAATTAATCATGAAAATCTATGTAGTATTTCAAGTTTATGACGAACAAACAGACGTGTCTGCTTTCAATTATGTGTATGAATGTATGGATTCAATAACATGTATGTTTCATTCAAAAAAAATATGTATTTCGCATCGCCAGCGCCATCTATGAACTGCAAACAGTAATTCTAAATGTTGATCTTGTTTTTTTATTAAATTATGGATTTGATTAGAACGCTATGTATTATTATTTTAAAGTAAGTTGTAATTGTATAGAAATACATTTGTTTTTTATGATCATAATATTATGCAGTTTTTTCTTGTAAGAATACAAAGTTTTTTTTTTTCTATGTAGAACTACTGTGGATATTAACTTATCATTATTTTTCTACTATTGTAAATCTGTATGCTTTGTCACATTTTTATATGAACTGAAAAATTGGGGGCAAATTTCAATGAATATTTTGGGAGTCAGAAAAATATGATAGATATAAATTGAAAGCATTTATACAAATACCCATTGAACAAATTTAAAACAATATGGTAAAGTAGGTAAAAATACAGGAGGTCAGATAGGCAGTCGCTTCTTGTAAAGCACTGGTTCTCAGCTGAATCCGGATAGACTGGAAGCCGACCCCAACATGGTTGGGAAAAAGGCTCCGAGGATGATGGTAAAGTAGGTAAAACGGTACATTTTGGAAGCATACCTTTATGTCATTACATTATGTTACATGTTTTACATGATATTAATTTTATCTTAGTATATAATAATATATTTTATATTAATTTCTAATACTACAATATTTCATGTATTTCCCTTCCATACCTAAGAATTAAGTATGTGGGTATATCTCACCCTAACAAGTTAGCTTTTATATAACCGTGCTTAGTCTATCCTTGAATTAGCATACTACAGGAATATGGGTATTTAATTAACCCGGTGATAATAATATTGTACATTTGAATATTGTAACTTGTTATACATATACAGAACTATGTAAAAATATATATATTATAGTACTAGCTTTTGCCCGCGACTTCGTTCGCGTGGAATAGTGACTTCCGGCAGATTTTTGGTTTTACCCACATAGTTCCCGATCTCGCGGGATTTTTGAGACGTTCCCGCTCCCGCAGGATTTTTGGGATAAAAACTATCCTATGTCCTTTCTCGAGTTCCAAACTATGTCTGTACCAAATCGACTTGAAATACAACGGAACCAAATTAGAATTTACGAAACAGGACCAATCCACATAAACGACCATACAACCGACAATACAATTTTTCCACGACGGTACCGAAGCGCTCGGCCGATACCCAACCAAATGCGTGTAACGAAACCATAGCGCGATCTATTTCGATCCCAACGCCATCTATCGAGCATAGTGTCAACTCGGATTATTTATCTATACTCCGTTCGGGCATTTTCTTTGTACTAAAAGTAGTATTATATTGTTATTATTTTTTTCATACCTTTTTACTATTTATTTACTTTTTTCCGATGAATTAAGGACGCGTTTGCAAAATTGATAGGCATGAAATCGAACTACTACATTGACACGGCCCACTCACACAAATGTAGGCATTGTTAGCTGCAAGAATATAGTCAAATAAACAAATTTTGAAACTTGGATAATTTATTTTGTTTTTTATGTACTCAAGTACTTATCTGCGTTTAGATAACCATAAAAATTTTACTGGTTTTGTTGGTTATGTATGATGACTATGATGAAACTTTACCTCCGGTCTTGATGGAGTGACCTGAATGTATATCGTCGGTGTCTGCTACTGGAACTCCGCGACGAATAGAGTTAGGTGTACCGAGTTTGGGCTCGTTTTGTTAGCTATGATGAGACCTTACCACCGGACTTGATGAAGTGACCTGAAGGTATACCCTCGGTGTCTGCTACTGGAACTCCGCGACGAATAGATCTAGGTGTACCGAGTTTGGGCTCGTTTTGTTAGCTATGATGAGACCTTACCACCGGACTTGATGGAGTAACCTGAAGGTATACCCTCGGTGTCTGCTACTGGAACTCCGCGACGAATAGATTCAGATGTACCGAGTTTGGACTCGTTTTGTGTGTTATGAAGAGACTTTACCACCGGACTTGATGGAGTAACCTGAAGGTATACCCTCGGTGTCTGCTACTGGAACTCCGCGACGAATAGAGTCAGATGTACCGAGTTTGGACTCGTTTTGTGTGTTATGAAGAGACTTTACCACCGGACTTGATGGAGTAACCTGAAGGTATACCCTCGGTGTCTGCTACTGGAACTCCGCGACGAATAGAGTCAGATGTACCGAGTTTGGACTCGTTTTGTGTGTTATGAAGAGACTTTACCACCGGACTTGATGGAGTAACCTGAAGGTATACCCTCGGTGTCTGCTACTGGAACTCCGCGACGAATAGATCTAGGTGTACCGAGTTTGGGCTCGTTTTGTTAGCTATGATGAGACCTTACCACCGGACTTGATGAAGTGACCTGAAGGTATACCCTCGGTGTCTGCTACTGGAACTCCGTGACGAATAGAGTCAGGTGTACCGAGTTTGGACTCGTTTTGTGTGTTATGAAGAGACTTTACCGGCGGACTTATGGAGTAACCTGAAGGTATACCCTCGGTGTCTGCTACTGGAACTCCGCGACGAATAGATCTAGGTATACCGAGTTTGGGCTCGTTTTGTAAGTTATGATGAGAATGAATAAATATATATTTTATTTAATACAAGTGATGGTTTCATGTGAAATAAAAGAAGGTTTTGGATTCATTTTAATTTATTCACAAATTTTTCAGCCCTAGAATATTTTTTTTTAAGTGCGAGGAATGTACCCTCAGCTTCATATTCCGTGACATTCTTGGGTCAATCAATTCTGGAAGAAGACAATTTTGGTAAAAACTAATTAAATTTATCTCCATTTTTTCCTTCCAAAATTGTTCATCTCTTTGTATGTACTCATATTTGACTTTGCCAGGGCCCGTCCAAATAGCAAACACGCAAGTGTCTTGCCTAGTAATGCGTAGCTGTCCTTGTATTTGGTAATACCATTTATGTTTTTTGTTTACCGTAAATAAATTATCACTAGGCAACCAAAAATCAACTTTTTTGAGTTTAATGGCATCGTCTGGCTCCAAACCATATGCCGAAGATGGACATTTTATTTCTATTATTCCAATCTCACACTTTCCGTCGGGGGTTGCTCCAAGAAAGGGAAATTCTCGGTCTATGAACAACCCGCACTTTTCAATGGGCATATTCAAGATCGCTGCAAGTTCGCGGATGGCAGTCGCTTCATTGCTTCTGCCATGTTTTATTGACGGGATATTGCTTAAGTCTTTCTGATACAATATTTGTTTTATTAGTGGTCCACACTCAGTGGTTATGCGACGTTTACAGACTGCTGCGAACCACGACGCTGTCAGCAGTTTCCTTCTAGTTTCTAGCCATAATGTACTGCCACTCTGCAAAACTGTGTCCCTTTCTAAATTTACCTTTTCAGTCTCCGAAAGTTCTAATGCATTTAAAAATTTATTTTTGGCCTCTTCAAATTCTTCCTCGTTCATGTCCACCTTTTGGCAACTTTCACCATAATAGGCATCTTTAGATGCAGATGGCTTTGGATTCTTTTTCTTTTTAATTTTTCTGTTGTGCCTTTTTTGATTTAAATTTTGGCGTAATTTTTCTAGCCGAACAATTTCGGGATTGGCATCTGTGCCAAAAATATATTTGTGTACTGCCGACTGAAGGACACCCGTGTTATAGGACACCACGGCTGCAGCACAACGAGCAAGATAGGACCCCCGCTGGGTAAAGTTCACTCTTTTGCCTCCTATAAATTTTGCAACTCGTGCATTAAAACTTTCCACTGCATTATTTGTTTCATTGTAAACAAAACTACAGGAATGCAGTGAAAGACGTTGGGCCAAATCTTCAACTTTTTGAAAGACCCCGTAAGCTGTCAGTTCTGGCACCATATTATTCACGTTGCGTTTTTTGACGTCATCACTACAAAAATAAGTTGCGCAGTTGGAGTGATCACCAAATATATGATAGGGACCATTTATTATATCATTTTTGATACCTCTTGCCTTTTCTTCGAAAGCAACGTTTTTATTGGACCAATATTTGACGCTACTATCAATGCCCCAACGTATACGCAAATAATTTTCTTTCAGAATCTTTCGGCCCCTTATGTGGAAAGAAGTATTACTACAAATTGCTAGCAGGCCTTTGCAGTAATTTCTTAGTAAATGATTTTTACATTCGATTTTACCCACAGTTATGTTATCATAAGGCCTTGCGTTCCTAATGCTAGCATAAGTGCTTGAATCACCATCTGCTATAAACTGGTGGTAGATAAGTCCATGCATACCAATGGACTTTTTGAAGCCCTCTGTTATTACAACTGCTTCTATAGCGGTAGAAGGACCTTGAAAATTTTTAAAACAAGCATGTTTCCTAGGTAATGCCCCTTTATTTTCTGCTCGTGCACAGATATTGCAGAATTTATTTTTGACACCATAATATAATACTTTTTTTGAGTGCATGCCTACGATTGCACCAACACCGGAGGAAGCACTGTAATTGGTTCCATAAGAGCGCTTGGACCAACATGCATCACCCGATACAGGTATCATAGCTAACCCATCTGTATTTACACTTCCAATAGCTAAAGCATTGTCTTTCTCCTCTTTACCCGCCTCGATCATGTAGTGCTGCGCAGCCTTTTTCCACCACCGACTTATTATGTCATGCTTAGCTTGGTACAATCGTACTGACATTGGTGGCATATTTACATGACACAAAACAGTATTAAGCTGTGTAACCCCAGCACCAATCGTCATTATACCAGCGACAATTTCTTCATTCACGTCCATTTTATTTTCAGTTTTTTTGGATGATTCTAACGTGAATTCAGCACCACACATTTTGCATTTAATTGAAAAGGTCGAGTGAAGCCCAGACCTTTTTTCACTCAATAGTTCAATTGTACTCAAATTACAATTAAACATAGACTTATGATTGCTGATTCCTTGTAATTGCTCCATAAAATAAGCCATTTCAATAAGCCTTCTTCCTGAAATCTGATAGGTTACTTTTTCTTCATCCACAGCGGTCTAGAAAAAAATATTTAATTTGTCATTTGTACCAAAGGACGTTAGCAAAACACAATAATAGTACATGTACAAGTCGTAGTAAAGAAATATGATAACTTACGTAAGATGTCTCCAAGTCATTGTTATTGGAAGTACTACAATCTGTTTCTTCTGAATGCACCTCACTTATGTCACTAGAATTGCGACTCACTTCTCGAAGTCTGTGAAAACAAACGAATTAATTTGACAGTTCTCAATTATGATGAGCATTCCATAAACAAATGATTACCGTCTTATATTTTCCAATGCATTTTTTCTGGAAAGCACTTGTTTACGAGAGCTTTTGCCAAACGTTCGACTTCTCGGCATCTATAACAACAATTGAATATTCATAGTTATTATGTACTCAAACATTTTATTATAAAAAAAAAAAAAAAAAATAATAAAAAAACGAGTCCAAACTCGGTACACCTAACTCTATTCGTCGCAGAGTTTCAGTAGCAGACACCGAGGGTATACCTTCAGGTCACTTCATCTAGTCCGGTGGTAAGGTCTCATCATAGCTAACAAAACGAGCCCAAACTCGGTACACCTAGATCTATTCGTCGCGGAGTTCCAGTAGCAGACACCGAGGGTATACCTTCAGGTCACTCCATCAAGTCCGGTGGTAAGGTCTCATCATAGCTAACAAAACGAGCCCAAACTCGGTACACCTAGATCTATTTGTCACGGAGTTCCAGTAGCAGACACCGAGGGTATACCTTCAGGTCACTTCATCAAGTCCGGTGGTAAGGTCTCATCATAGCTAACAAAACGAGCCCAAACTCGGTACACCTAGATCTATTTGTCACGGAGTTCCAGTAGCAGACACCGAGGGTATACCTTCAGGTCACTTCATCAAGTCCGGTGGTAAGGTCTCATCATAGCTAACAAAACGAGCCCAAACTCGGTACACCTAGATCTATTTGTCACGGAGTTCCAGTAGCAGACACCGAGGGTATACCTTCAGGTCACTTCATCAAGTCCGGTGGTAAGGTCTCATCATAGCTAACAAAACGAGCCCAAACTCGGTACACCTAGATCTATTCGTCACGGAGTTCCAGTAGCAGACACCGAGGGTATACCTTCAGGTCACTTCATCAAGTCCGGTGGTAAGGTCTCATCATAGCTAACAAAACGAGCCCAAACTCGGTACACCTAGATCTATTCGTCGCGGAGTTCCAGTAGCAGACACCGAGGGTATACCTTCAGGTCACTTCACCAAGTCCGGTGGTAAGGTCTCATCATAGCTAACAAAACGAGCCCAAACTCGGTACACCTAGATCTATTCGTCGCGGAGTTCCAGTAGCAGACACCGAGGGTATACCTTCAGGTCACTTCACCAAGTCCGGTGGTAAGGTCTCATCATAGCTAACAAAACGAGCCCAAACTCGGTACACCTAGATCTATTCGTCGCGGAGTTCCAGTAGCAGACACCGAGGGTATACCTTCAGGTTACTCCATCAAGTCCGGTGGTAAAGTCTCTTCATAACACACAAAACGAGTCCAAACTCGGTACATCTGACTCAATTCGTCGCGGAGTTCCAGTAGCAGACACCGAGGATATACCTTCAGGTCACTCCACGTTAGCAGTCACCAAAGTACTTCATGATCACGTGCGATGAAACGTTATTTTTTAGTGAAATATTTACAATATTGCATAATATTTTGGTGTAATGATAAAAATCAATAATCTTACCTTAGAAGGATCAAATTTGGTTAGTCGAATATTTTGTATTTATACAGCGATCTTTTTCAACACGAGCAGCTGGAAACGAGCGATACAGTGTCCTCTCACGACGGCGGCCGAGCGCAGACTCATGGGGATGCAACTGAAGTACAATAATTTTCTGAGGTTTTTTTTTAGAAATGCGCCATCTAGTGACGGATGCCCCGTAACTTGGGTATTTGTACTTCGTTTTAGTCACTAGATGTCACTGCACCTTAGACCGATATTTCATCGATTTAATAACAAATCTAAAAAAAGTTTTGTGATTAGAAATATTAACAAATATTGTAATTAAATAATTTTATGATTTATTTTTAATTCTTTTTTATCTATGAGGACGTCTTAGTTAATCACAATAATCACACTACTTGAAACCACTTGAAACACTGACGATTGACATTGACAGTCGACCATACTTTTAAATTAAACCGTTTTCCGTTTTCTAACGTGTTGGTTTATTCTGAGTGTTATTTTCTGGTTTTTTTATTACGATTGTTGCGTGTTCCTGGACTCTGATACTGACTGCTTCTGTGATTGACCTGGCTTCGTATTTTGGACCTGTGATCTACTGCATTTTCATTGACCCGGCTTTGTATTTTGGAACCTCGATCGACTGCTTTTACATTGACCCGGCACCGTATTTAGGACTAGAAAATGCGTCCAGTGGATCGTCTTAGGGGCGGAATGCCATCAACGTCAAGATATAAGTGCTACTTTGATTGTGACAATGACGGTAAGTTCAAAACTTTTAACTTTATAATGCACGTAATTTATCTTTTGCTGATAGGCTGCACAATATCCATTATTGTCATCCGTGCAATCTGTGGTCATCATAGTCCTTGAGTCATCAAAAATCTAAGATGCACTACCACACACACTCCTGTCCTGACCCTACACAAACAATTGAAACTGCACATTAACTTTTATATCCAATCAAAAGACTCGGAATCTACGTATAAGACAAAGCCCGCTCTAGACGACCCTCTGACCAAATAACTTCATCAGGTTTTAAAACTATGATTTTACAGTGGCGTAGCATGGGATTCCGCCGCCCGGGGCGCAGGTATATTTAGCTGCCGGTCAGTGGGTAGTCTTAGGGGCGAGCCCCCTTATTTAGGTACTTATTTAAATTCAAATGACTACAATTTAATAAAATTCTAAAGATGGTTTTGGCAAGAAAGAATTATTATTGATATCGACTCATGACCAGGTGCGGTCTCAGCCCATGATTTTGGGATTCACTAGGGTGCTGGAAGGAATACTTTCAGAAATTGTTACTGGCTCTCTTTGATATGTAGTGCAGCAGTGTGAAAATTTTAGCATCCTACCTAGGATTTTGTTGATTCATACACTAATGATCTATGTATAACTTTGTCGATTCATACAGCATGCAACAATATTTTTTGCAAACTAGGATATGTTAGATTTTCCTTTAAAGCTCAAAAAACATAAAGCCTTGTGTGGACTAAGCATTTATTGTCAAATTAAACGAAAAACAAGCAGATGTAAAAATTCAAGAGCGAGTCGAAAAATTTAGTACCCTGCCTGCCTGATAGGTTAGATCTTCTTTTAGTAGACAAGAAGTTATTGGGAGGTAGGCTAGAAGTATAGATAGATATCTATCTATCTTGTTGTATTTGTTATGGTGGTGGTGGTGGTATCTATACACACTATGTACACCATAACAAATTACAATTTAAAACTTAATAACTAAAAGGGGTGTAACAATGGGTGGTCTTATCGCTAAAAGCGATCTTTTACAGACAACCTTTAATGTATAGTGACTCTTCTCAAGAAAATTGTATTATGGGGTGGCATAAATAGGAACTGACAATGTAAAGGCGGCAAAAAATGCCTTTGCCTCTACTGTCAACGCTATCAGCTTCTACTTGGCTTGATGCTGCAGCTAGGCGGCGGTGCCGGCCCCTAGAGTAGCGCCACCCAGGGCCATGGCCCCCTCGGCACCCCCATGCTATGCTACTGTGATTTTATTTACTTCAACTGTGGTGTTCCTGTTCTAGTACTGCTAGACCTCAGCTATTATTTCTAGTGTTAGATTAATATTCAAGGATGGTATCACAGTACATTACTAAAATTTTATACATATGATGATGATATCTATTACGGTATTTTAATGAGAGTGAGTTGTTCATGTATAAAAACTTCTTGATTTCAGGCCCATTGCACCGATTTCCTAAACCTGAATACCCACATTTGGAAAAGTTTAACTCGTGGAAAAAAGTACTAGATAAAGCTTTACAAGAGAAAGGCGACATCTACATTTATAACCAAATTCGATTTTGCGACAGACATTTTGAAGAGTGTTACCGTTCAGCCAGTCACCGACTTACTCCAAATGCAATACCAACTCTAGGTACCTACTATTTAGATGTCTTATGTTATTTAAATCTTAATAGAAACAAAACCACATTTCTTTGCCTTCGCTGTAATAACAAAATTGTTCCTCAAATATTAAATAAAATTTTCTACTGAATAATCTAATCCTAATTAGAAGAAAATAAAATGAATATTATATACCAAAAATAATTGATGCAACATGCTATCTTCTAAGAATTAAATGAATATTGTTCTATATTCTACATAATTATACAGTAACTATAAATAATTTCATCCTTTTGCAGATTTATCTACATTACCAGTTGGTCAAACTCTTGAAGGTCCATCGGGACATGTCGAGGCAGACATGTCGAATTTATTAAACATTTCGCAAGATAAACTTGCTGTCATTGAGCCATCCAGCTCTACCCACTATCATAGTGATGTACAGAATGCATTACAGACAGCTGAACGCCCTAAAGGTAAATATTTTTATTGACAATTGACCTTTGACTTGTAACATTAGGTTTTTCTTTCCATCATCAGGATTCCAATTTGTTTCCACTGTAGGGTCATAAAACTTCTTGCAGAGAGAGAGAGTGGGCATTTAAGCGTACATAGGGAAATAAGGACAGAGAAAGCGACTTTGTTTTATACTATGTAGTGAAGCCTATGTGTTATTACATTTTTTATAAGCTATATTACTGTAAAGTTTCATCTAAATCCGTTTAGTAGTTTTCGCGGGAAAGAGGAACAAACATCCTCACAACATTTATAATATTAGTACTAGTATAGGATTATTTCATACTAACTGCGTCCCGCGGTTTCACCCGCGTATACCGGAATAAAAAATAGCCTATGTCTAATTCCAGGGTATAAGCTATCTACATACCAAATTTCATCCAAAGCCGTTCAGTAGTTTTTTCGTGAAAGAGTAACAAACATCATCCAAACTTACAAACTTTCGCGTTTATAATTTTAGGTAGGATTATTTCCGCACTTGCAGGAATCAATAAATGTAAGACAATAACAAATCTCCGAACTTGTAAACCTGAATTAAATGGATTAATAATAATAACTTGATATAATCCTACAACTTATGTGTCATAATAATTATTCATCCAAATAGCTAGTTCTAACCATCCATACCATTTTTTTTCGTTGGTAGAAAAGGCCCAAAAATGTATGGAGTCTGAATGATCTTCTTTATATCCATTTTTGTTTACCCATAAAATCCCCATAAAAAATATTTATCAAGCTTGTATCTGCTGTTGTAGGGAAGTCTCCACTTTTTGTATCTGTTCCTCGAAGCCTACCTATTCCAATCTCTGGTCATAATATAATAACAGAACAATATTATGTAACATATTTTTATCACAATTCTATTAAAACTTTGTGTAACACTATTTCTTTGATCTGAGGTGTAACATAATTTAAATTACAGGTTCTAGGAAAAGAGGGACTTGTCAATATTTAAAACGAGTCGTCACCTCCAAAGAGAAGGAGATAATAAAGTTAAAACAGAAAGTATTGAAGCTGAAAAAGAAATATAAGGAACAAAATAACAAGAAACTCTCTGCAAGGAAAATTTCCACATCAAAATCATTTTTGAAAGAGTTAAATAAAATGCCTGCAACAATAAAAATATTTACTTCCCTCCAAATGAAATGGAAAAAGAAACCACGAGGCAGGCGATTTACATTTAACGAAAAAATCATGGCATTGACCATTTACAAACAGAGTCAGAAAGCTTACAACCTCATGCGAAAAATGTTTGTCTTGCCATCAAAGCGCAGCCTACAAAAAATGTTGAGTAAATTTGAACTGAAACCAGGCTTCAATCCTGATATATTTAAAAATTTAAAAGCTACAGTAGCAAAATTGCCGGCAGAAAAAAAGTTGGTCAATTTACTGTTTGATGAGGTATCATTGGCTCCGGGTGTTTTTTACAACCCTGCCCTAAAACAGATAACTGGTTTTGAAGATTTTGGGCACAGACAAACAAAAAAACTCGCAGATCATGCCTTGGTCTTTAT
This sequence comes from Helicoverpa assulta, assembly GCA_963856015.1. Lineage (NCBI taxonomy): Eukaryota > Metazoa > Arthropoda > Insecta > Lepidoptera > Noctuidae > Helicoverpa > Helicoverpa assulta. The sequence goes on from CAWLCW010000003.1 coordinate 2,287,493, forward strand.
GATCAAGGGTATAAAAAGCAAAGTGAAACAACCTTTATGCTTTTCATTTTGCCAAGGTGCCACGAAAAAGGACGATTTAAAGAAGCTGATCAAAACAATAATAAAAGAAATCTCCAATACTGGATTGATAGTTATTGCCACTATATGTGACCAATCAGCCACAAATATTTCTGTGATAAAAAGTCTTCAAGAAGACACAAAACGCAAATATTTACAAGAGGGTAATGAATATAGGACCCAAGCCTTCGAGTTTGAAGACCAAAAGGTCTTCCCATTATTTGATCCTCCACATCTTTTAAAGGGAATGAGAAATAATTTACTCGCCAAACATTTGAAATTTGTACAAGATGGGAAAACAAAGTATGCAAAGTGGGAACATTTGGAGATGCTGTTGAAGTTAGATGTTGGGGATGATGAAATTAGGCTTGTTAATAAATTAACAGAAAACCATGTTAATAAAGAGAAAATTCCAAAAATGAAAGTGAAATATGCTGCACAAGTTTTCAGCCAAAGGGTATCATCAGCATTGAGATTCTTAGCAAGTAAGTATGCTTTTTATTGTTCTCATTATTTTCTCTATATTTAAAAAAAATTGCTATTAATTTACTAAATTAGATTTTTATTTTTAATTTACATGTTTTTAACCATCTTCATTCTCCACAGACAAATTAGAAAGTTCATTATTTTTCTTTAAAATAATATTAGATGTCCTGGCTACATTTATAAGTTCAAAAATATTTAAAAACAAACAATTGAGATGCTATTTCTCTCGATAAAATTCAAAATAAAAATACAATTCATATCTAATAATTTATCTAAAATTGGCTATGTCAATATTTAAGATGCATAAGATATATTGTTGGAATAACATTATAAATTGAAATGAAATAATAAATTAAAATTATCATATTGAAATAAAAATTTGAGACATTATGAAACTACAAAATATAGTTTAATGTTGGTTTCTTACTAATTATATTTACACCCACAACTATTTACTGAACCAACTGATAAAGACGCACAGTAAATCGTTACTGCCACTTTAAAGTTTGTAAGTTTGTGCCTTTTCGACACAGCCGTGAGGCACACCGTTTAATTTTTTAATTAAATTTTTGTATTTTTGTTTTTTTATTGTGTCCCCTAATCTGGGTCGAATAAATGTATTTTCTTTCTTTTTTCTTTAATTTCGGTCCACAATAGCAAAAAAGATTGATATGAACTGTATTCTAGTACTTATTTAATATATTGTTTCAGAACACAACCTTCTTCCGGCGGAGTGCGAAGAAACTGCTGATTTTCTACTCATTATGGACAAACTATTTGATTCTTTCAATGGACATTCATATACAGGTGATCCAAAAATTTTCAAGGGGTGTGTAATGAATAATTCTCCTCATTTTAGATTATGGACAGAGGTAGTTCCTATATTGGATTCAATGACTTTTAAAACTATAAAAAAAAAACGGGATGGTACAGAAGAAGTAAGATATGAAAAAGTGCCATCCCTTCAAAATTGGATCCACAATATTAAAACGTTTAAAGAAATGTGGGAGTTTTTAAAAATCAAATATAAAGTTACTAGCCTTTTAACCAGAAATTTCAATCAGGACCCTCTTGAAAATTTTTTTTGTAACATTAGAAGTAATGGGATACGAAATGTTAATCCCTCGTGCCTACAATTTATTAATGCGTTCAAAACTTTGTTACTTAATAATTTAAATTCGCCCCATTCTGTAAGTGCCAACTGTGAAAAAGATGAAAATAAATCACTGCAATCTTTCAAAGATCTTCTTGCTGAAAAACAAAACAATGAAATTGAATTGGTTAGTGGTGATTTTCCTATTGATTCTTTAATTAATACAATGAACCAAATTAAATGGAATGACTCGATTTTGCATGCCGAATCAAAAAAATATGTAGCAGGATACATTGTAAAAAAATCGAAATGTAAAGTGTTCAAAAAATGTGGAACATGTACTAATGATATATTAAGAAAGGAAATTGATTTTGAATCATTTAATTATGAAATAGATTATACGAAAAAATCCTTATTTAATGCATGTGATGATTTTATAAAATTATTAAATGAAATATATTATATGATTGTTGCATGTTTACGAGATTCACCTGAAATAAAATATCTGAAAGAAAAAATGAAATTTTACATCAATTGCCATTGTGATTTTAGTATAATTACTTGTATAGTTCATAAAAATAAATTAATTGATTTTATAATTAATATGTCAATTAATTTAATCATTCACAGTTGGTGCACCGGGGTTAATAGAATAATTAACGGAAAAATAACAAATTTCGATGTAAATGATGAAATTAAGTTACAAGCATTTAAATATTGTAATACACATAAAAAAAGGAAATAAAATATACTTAGCCGATAAATGTACTCTTTATCTTTTGTTTTTTTATTATCTCCCATAATATTATTGACTAGACTAGAAGTTGGAAACTGAAAACTGGAAACTGGAACTGGAAATTGAAATCACTGTTTTAAATTCAATTTACAGTAAATTGAATTTAAAACAGTGATTTCAATTTTCAAATTTAAAAACATATTTAAGAGAACTCTTGAAAAGCGCCATCTACCCTAACCATACATGAAGTAACCACGCCATCTTGTGACGGGGGCCCGTTAACTTTCACGCTAGTAAGTTGTTTTGAACGATGAGTTGCGTATCTATCTCTATATAGTGTATTATCTATGCGCAGACTGACTCAGAATGAGGCTTTCGCACAATCGTGGGTCGGAAGGAATACAAATAAAATAACCCCTATTTCAAGCTGTTAAGACTCATCGTTAGTAGCAAAATATGTGAAAAAAATTGGTTTTGTTTTTATTTTTTCTAACCTTATTCATAGCACAATACTGTATTTTTTTTCCTCACATTTAATCTTGACTATGTTTGCCTATTTACAAAAAATAAATCAATATTAAATTACTTTATTCTTAGTAGAAAATTGTACCTAAACTTGACCCGGAATCATGAATTTTGTAGAAAGGGGTTACGAAATAACTTTTTTATGATATCAAAAATTTATTTTTTCAAAAAAAACCTTCCTCGCGTTTATAGTTGAAGACCCAAGCTATAACTAGGAGTTATTTGTCATATTTGATTTGGCTTGGTTTAGTCGCAAAATGTACCGAAAAACAGCTTAATTTTGCTCAAACTGCAAACGCGTCCTTAAAACAACATGAACCGAACTCGTGTAACGATCGACACAATTGCGCGTAGTACTAATAGAATTATCTATACTCCGTTAGAGCATTTTCTTTGTAGTAAAACTTTTATTATATTAATATTAATTTTTTTACACCTTTTTACTGTTTATTTACATTTTTCTGATGGATTTTCCGATGAATTAAAACAATAACATGAACCGAACACGTGTAATGACACCATTGCGCGATTAACGCCATCTATCTACGGAGCATAGGAACAGCATTTCGACATTTGACCAATAGATGGCACTGTATGTCCGTAATAAATTTTATTTTTTATTTTTATTTTTTGTAATAAAAACTATCCTATGTCCTTTCTCAAGTTTCAAACTATGTCTGTACCAAATTTCACACAAATCGGTTCAGTAGTTTAGGCGTGAAGAAAAGACAGACAGACAGACAGAAAGACAGACAGACAGACAGACAGAGTTACTTTCGCATTTATAATATTAGTTTGGATAATATTAGTTTGGATTTACAATGATTTTTAAACAAATTTATAAAAAATCATATCAAGATTGCGTATCTTTACCTAACTGCTTACTCAAATGGAGGAAAAATATTACTCATCTTTTTACCTAATATTGCAAAAATTACTTACCAAACAGCTTAATAATGATAGCATCGAAGAACAACTGCATGACCAAGTTATTGAGCTCCATAGACGTGGGGGGCTTAGGTCTGACTATCAGAGGTCTGAAGCTGTAGAAGAACAGCTGTAGGAACAGCCAGGCTGCCAGGCCAGGCCAGCGTGGGGGCCTTAAGTCTGACTATCTTTTTAAGTACAAATATTGCAGAAAAAACTCACCGAACAGCTTAATAATGATAGCATCGAAGAACAACTGTATGACAAAGTTGATGAGCTCCATAGGCGTGGGGGGCTTAGGTCTGACTATCAGAGGTCTGAAGCTGTAGAAGAACAGCTGTAGGAACAGCCAGGCTGCCAGGCCAGGCCAGCGTGGGGGCCTTAAGTCTGACTATCTTTTTAAGTACAAATATTGCAGAAAAAACTCACCGAACAGCTTAATAATGATAGCATCGAAGAACAACTGTATGACCAAGTTGATGAGCTCCATAGGCGTGGGGGGCTTAGGTCTGACTATCAGAGGTCTGAAGCTGTAGAAGAAGGGCTGTAGGAACAGCCAGGCTAATTTGCCACCGGTTGTGCAGAATAACTTTGCTTCTAATAACGTTGGTAGATCAGTGTCTATTACTTCGTCGCCTTGGTACTGGAATAAAACGGTTTATATTATTAGAGGAAATTATTAGTTTCGCTTTTGTATGTATAGTCATCCTCTGAGCCTTTTTTCCAACTATGTTGGGGTCGGCTTTCAGTCTAACCGGATTCAGCTGAGTACCAGTGCTTTACAAGAAGCGACTGCCTATCTGACCTCCTCAACCCAGTTACCCGGGCAACCCAATACCCCATGGTTAGACTGGTGTCAGACTTACTGGCTTCTGACTACCCGTAACGACTGTCAAGGATGTTCAATGACAGCCGGGACCTACAGTTTAACGTGCCATCCGAAACACAGTCATTGGTGTCTAAGATATACTTAGAGAGTACATACAAACATAGAAAAGTTGCATTGGTACTTGCCTGACCTGGAATCGAACCCGCGCCCTCACACTTGAGAGGTTGGTTCTTTGCCCACTAGGCCACCACGAATTCTCGGTTTTGTATATATAGTGTAGGCTTATATTTATGGTAACAACAGTGTCCTGGATAATGGGGAAATACATATATTGGTGTACAAAGTACCTAAATAATTTTGTTGAATTGCATTTTGCTACATATTGCAAAGACATTACATTTTAGAGGTACTTAGCAGCCAGTTCTCAATTGACCGTACAAGTGTGCGCACAAGTTATTTTAATATCAAGTTTAGAGTTTAATTAAATTACTTTATTTTCTGCAAGGCATCAAGTTTCATTTATCAAGTGTAACTCCATCAAGATTATCAAGATAAGAGCAACAGCTCCAACAATTAAATAAAAAAGAAACATAATTGTGAGCGTGTTCGATTTCAGGCCGGGAAAGTACCAATTTAACTTTTTTCAAGTATACTTAGACACCACTGATCTAGACACACGGCAGTGTGTCCGCCAAGTTCGAGCAAAAAAAGCGACACACCGGCCGTGGGTTATATTACACGAACCATTTCGGGCCAAATTCGACCCCCCTGTAACTCAAAATCTATTTTATTTACGCACTAGCTTCTGCCCGCGACTTCGTACGCGGATCCTGTCCCTTATGCCAGCGACTACGAGGTCAGCAAAATCAAAGATCTGAATAGTCTGATATTGAATTTTAAGGGCCCGTTGACTTGAAAACAACGGAATACGCATAACCATTAGAAACGTTCCATATATTTAATTTTTGTACTTTAACGGCAAAAGCACAGCAGACTAAACAAAACGCTGAGAACTGAACCGCAATAGACGTGACCATAGGGATAAAAGTAGTGATTCTAATTAGTCCGCATTTAAGTTGTGTGTGGCAAAAATATTACACGTATTATTACGTAAAAAAACATTAAATAGATGACAAAGTCTTGGTGATTTAGTTGAAATCGTGGTGGTTTAGTGGGTAGAGAACCAATCTCTCAAGTATGAGCATGCGTCTTTGATTCCAGATCTGGCAAGTGCCTGCCAATGCAACTTTTCTAAGTTCGTATGTACTTTCTACGTATATTTTGGATACCAATGACCGTTATTTGGAGGGGATGTTAAACTGTAGGTTCCGGCTGTCATTGAACATTCTTGGCAGTCGTTATGGGTAGTCAGAAGCCAGTATGTCTTACCAAGGGGTGTTGGGTTGAGCGGGTAACCGGGTTGTGGAGGTCAGATAGGCAGTCGCTCCTTGTAAAACACTGGTACTCAGTTGCATCGTGACTGGAAGTCGACCCTAGCATAATTGGGACAAAGGCTCTTGAGATAATAACGACAATAATAATGAGATATAGGCACCGCAGGACATCTGAGGCTGATGACGGGGAGTAGCGACCCCGCGGGGCTATATATACTGAGTTCTCCAGGGAGAGTATACTGTCCCCCATCTCCGGCCTGTCGGAGTGAACCATGACGGGGGTAGGTCTCACGCCTCTGGCTTGGCTTGGCCGTCCAGAGTGGAGTCGCTAGAGCAGGATTAGTAGCCCTGCTCGGAGGGTAGGTGCCTCATGGTAAGCACAGGGAGCGCGTATTCTGCGTTTGAAGTCCGCCGAGGTATCCTCACCCTTCAGCCGCTCATGTCCCTGTTGCCCTCTTGTTGCTATTCAGTGACTGGTTCCCGGGGGCCCAGTAAGTGAGGTGGCGAATCTCTACCTGCCATTTTTACATGTACCTAATACATTGGCATCCACTAACATCCCATCACAATAGCCCAAGTAGTTTTCCTTCATAGTTAGCAATAGTTTAGCACAGAACCGGAGATTGTCTTTTTTTTAACGACGTCCACCGGGGATTGTCCTTGGGTTCATTTCTATAGTGTATAAAGGGATAATCGTCGATTTTGTGTCACCATTGCATTAAAGTTGTCTCAAAAGGGCGTATTCAGCGTGTTGGCTTTGGCACCACGTTTGCCTCCCAAAAATTCGGAACTCTGTAGTCCCGAGGTCTGGAAGAGACATACAAAATAACGCAACAAATTCGGAGAGTGGGGGCTCGTGACGCCACGTCTAGGTAGCACTAAGCAGTAACTTAACACGAAATTCAAGCGTTGTTGTATCTTCGTTATTATTTGTTTGTGAGAGAGAGAGAAAAGAAAAATACGTGTCCATTATTTTAGGGTTATCTAAAAGACGGACTAATTACTTTTTTTGATTCACCATACCTATTTCATAACATTCATTTCTATACATTTCAAGTGTAGTATTGCTCTTGAAGCTCCACATCAGGTGTTCCAGATCTTCGATGTTTATACGTCAATAGAGAGTGCTTATCAGATTGAACCACTTTTGCTAAAACGTCATATCTTCATATGCTATAGTCTAGCTGGGCTCCTGGAGCTCCACATCAGGTGTTTTACATCTTCAATTTTTATAAGTCAACAGAGAGTGCTTATCAGATTGAACAACTTTTGCTAAATGTCATACATCTATATGCTATAGTCTAGCTGGGCCCCTGGAGTTCCACATCAGGTGGTTTAGATCTTCAATTTGTATAAGTCAATAGAAAGTGCTTATCAAATTGAACAACTTTTGCTAAAACGTCATATCTGTATATGGTACAGAGAAGCTGGGCTCTTGGGGTTCCACATCAGGTGTTCCAGATCTTAAAATTTATTATCTCAGCTGAAAATGCTCATCACATGAAACAATTTTTGCCATGGCACCATTTTTGTATCTCTTATAGTTTTGTTGGTCTGTTGGAGTTCTGCATCAGGTCTTCAAGTTTCGAAGATAAATTATAGCCTATATGTTGACCAGGCTTAATACTGATACAACAAAGAAAAAATCATTGAAATCCGTTCAGTAGTTCGGAAGATTAGCGTGTACAAACAAACAGACATACAGACATACAGATATACAGACATACAGACATACAGACAGAATTTTTTTTTTGGATTTGTGCTCCATTACTGTTTCTAAACCCCACCCAATTATTATTTTTTTAATATATTCAATGTACAGACACAGTTTTTTTACAGATTTATTATATGTATAGATTAAACCTTATGATTTTTGATGGGGTAACCCGTGACCCCACAAACCAATTGTTTTTAAGCTTTCCCCTTTTTTTATATTTTTGTAAATATTTTCTGAATTTTTCGTTTGTTAATGTACATGATAGATTCTTAGAGCCTACATAAAGGAAACCTCATTACATTTATTGATTTATTCACAAATAGATTTCATAAGACATCATTTAATATGCTTAGGTAACTAGTGTCGTTTTTTTTATATTTTACACGTAATTTATCGATACAGAGAATGTACTGCGCAATTATTATTGACCAGAGAAAAAACGATTTGGAGTAATGCAAAGTGAAAGAAAGAAAGAAAAATTATTTTATTGGCACAGTACAAAAACAAATTAAAAGTAAAACAGATGATAAAATATAATAGCAACTAAATAACTATTAACTAAAAATATGCAAAATCGTTTGATCGATTTTGCATATTTTTTTTAGCGTTGCCTAAATTATTCGTGGGTGGGTATTTCCGAAGCCTGGAAGACGACACCAACATATTTGGGAATGGGCTAGGCAAATGAGATGACAACACCGGTCCAGTCTACTTTTATCTCCCACACTTTAAACTGGGTATATTTTGCTAGTTCTCTGCTCAGTCCATTCTCTGGTATGGTAACACAAATTATTTTAGTATTCTTCATAAGTTAATCTAATTTTATATTATCATCAATTCCAAATAAATAGCATTTAACGAAATACCTGAATAGTCAACTAAGGTATTAATAATATTATCTAAAAATCTTTGCTTTTCCCAATTTTTGTCATTTGAACATCTTGGCAGTCGTTACTGGTAGTCAGAAGCCAGTAAGTCTGACACCAGCCTTACCCAGGGATATTGGGTTGCCCGGGTAACTGGGTTGAGGAGGTCAGATAGACAGTCGCACCCTGTAAAACACTGGTACTCGGCTGCATCCGGTTAGACTGGAACTCGACCCCAACATAGTTGAGATCGGCTAGGCAGATGATATGCGCATGATATTTCTCTGCCATAAGATTTTTTTTGAAATGTCACAGAAGCGGGAAAATGCTTAGATAGAAGTTTTTTGTACTATGAAGAATTTTATTTGTGTGATAATTAAGATATTATTATTTTTTTAAAGAAATAAGGAAGAACGATTTAGGCCTAAGTATACCGACAACATAAACTTCAGTTTTCTTAAAAAAACTGTTGACAATCAATTTTCACAATTTTTTTGAAAATTGGTGTTGCCGGTGAACTTGGGATTAAATGATTTCAAATATTCAATGCTTTTTGCTTAAATTATTAATTTCTTTTAGACACTTTTGTGTGCAGTCGATTGGATGAAAGATGGATTTTTATTTATCATTAAGATCTTCAGCTAAGAATTATTTTCTGAATACTTCTAATCTAAATTGAAAATTGACGAAAACAAGCGCAAATGATTGCATGAATCCCTATTGTAAAAAGATCTATATTTCTGAACGTGAATTTATGTAAATTGTTGTAATAAATATATATTTCATTATTTTTTGTTTTATTTACCATTCTGTAGTAATGATACATTCAATGTACCTATCCATATCCAAGCGTATTTTTTTATGGGAAATCGTCAAATGACCCAAACCCCAAGTACCTCTCTACTTTCTCATTTCATTAGGTCAGTTTATTACAGGAAATAGATACTGAATATATGCATGCAGTAACGGATTAGCCTGCGCGGGGCCTATAGCAAATTCGACTAAGGGGCCTCAGTTTCAGTATGAAAAAACATTGCCGAAAATTATGATGGAAAAAAGGCGCGAACGAAGCGCAATTTTTTCTTCACTCTTCCCGAGTAACATAGGCTATATTTTATCTCGGTACGGAAAGTAGTTCAAAGGTAATTAAAGAAAAACTGATACTTTTTAGTTAAAAATTTATTCCACACAATATTTAGCTATAATATTATTTATAGTAAAGTAAAAAATGCTCATTGGACGGAACTTAGTCAACTATTCTACATACTAAATTAGTCAGAAATGTTACATTATGTAAAAGCTATGTTACAATTTGCTGCCAGAATAAGACGAAATAATTTCAGGTTTTCAGAAATATTATTATTTAGGTTAATTGCAGCGCACTTATGTGGAAAATTTATATAAGTTTACAATTACTGAGTGATTTGATTATGATAACCCGTGTAACATTACAATAAAAATTAGTGAATGAACAAATACTCAGTTACCACTCAATCGTTCCATTAAATATGTCTTTTCAAAATACATACAAAAATTGTGCTTATATTCAAGACACTATATAAAAAGGCACAAACAGTGATTGTAATACTTTTCTTTTTATGGCATAGAGGCAGTCATTATTACACACAAATTATTATTAATTAGTTTAACATTAATGAGTTTCATCATTTAACTATAACGATAAACAAACCATAACCAGCCGTATATTTGCCGGTCATTGGTCAAATCAGCGACTTCAACCCAAAACCCCTTGGTTAGACTGGTGTCAGACTTGCTGGCTTCTGACTACCCGTAACGACTGCCAAGAATGTTAAATGACAGCTGGGATGGATGATTGAAAATGGTTCCGTTATCGTTATAGTTAAATGATGCAACTCACCGTAAATGTATTATTTTATTGCTAAGGTGCGTTCTATAGAAATCTTATCGCTTATTAAAAATACAAATTTTGCTATTAGATAGAATACTCTTTATTGTATTGTAAAGAGTATTCTATCTAATAGCAAAATTTGTATTTTTAATAAGCGATAAGATTTCTATTGTTCAATTTAAAAAAATTACATGATATGAGTTAATTTTGCATTTATATGCATGATTTCATTATTTCAGTCGTAAAATGCATTTTTCTCTTACAACAAAAATCTGATTCTAAATTCTTTAGTTTTAAACAGAGATAAATCTACTACAGACTTATTAATAATATGCATACTCGTTACATAAAATGTATTTCTTATGTTTATACAAATATAAAAATAATATAATATATATAAACAACATCACATAAAGACTAAAATATACATCAATAATAATGAGATTCTTAACATTAAAATATTTCGAATAAGGGCCGATTTTTCAATCATCACTTAACTTATATCTGAGGAATATATATGGAGAATATATATTTCTATACAAAATATATGAGGAATATATATTTCTATACAAAAGCTGTCAAAACGTCAAACATATTCTTCAACCAAAAGTTATCTGGCGATTCAACAATCGGCCCTAAAAATAAACTAATCATAAAATATAGAAGGACGGAAAATCTATACTAAATAAGGGCTTTTTTGAAAAAACAATGAAATATAATATCAGAATACCTTTTTAATTTAAAAGGCAGAAATGTACCTTTAAAACACCCAAAAATTACTAACTAGCTGTTACCCGTGGTTTCACTCGCGTCCCAGGGAGCTACTTCCCGCTATCGGGTAAGGGTCCGTTCACACAGACCGGCTCGGAGAGCATAGGCGCGTATTTTTCTTTTCACACAGACCGGAGTCGGCTCCGATCGGCTCCGTGTGTTGCAATCGGAGCCAAACGTCTGCAAAACCGAGAAAAAGTACGCGATCGGAGCCGGTCGGCTCCTTTTCTTATTTCACACCGAGCGCCTCCGAGCATTCTTAATGACAAAAGCAGTGCACATGCAAAAATAAACCTTACTACAAATACTCAGTACTCGATTTTCAACGTGTTAGGAATTTGCTCTCCTTTCCGAGCCGGTCTGTCTGAACGGACCCTAAAAAGTAGCCTATTACCTTTTTTAGGCTCTCGACTATCTGAGAACCAAAATGTAATTTAAATCGATTCAGTAGTTTTGCCTTAATAGGTGCCAGATAGTATTTTTGACGATATTCATACATAGAGTATATTTTGATCATAGATTTAAAGTTTTCTTTGCTTATACTAAAGTTACAATTATTATAAGATTAAGTTGCCATGCTTGGACCATTCAATACCCCTTTTAAAACATCCGAGCGAATTGTTAGTTAAAGAAATTACTTTATTTTCGCCACAAAAAATTGCATTTTGAATAAATAATTTGCATTTTACTGAGATTATATAATAATACAATAACGTTGCGCAATACAAATAGTCGCAAAAAGTCATTGCGCAATCTCCAATAGTAATTCAATACCGGTAAATTTTGCACAATAGGTACGTAATTTTGCGCAATATAATTCATCGTCTAAAGAGCGCCTTAGAGTGTTTTCGGACGAGCAACAGAGGGTCTGCGATCGTAATACTTTAAGTTTCTGTCGCTGCCGGTCAAAGATTTTCGTACCTACGTACTCACAAGTTTTGTTGACCTTGGGCAACTAATACTCGAGCAGTCGCAGCAGGTCCACTGTCATCCGTTAACACCATAACATTTTTGGATGCCAAAATTTAAAAAAGTACAAAAGGACGATGGGCGATTCCGGTCCAAATGTCCACCACGAAACAGGACATATATGGCTAGATAGCCCGTTAAATATAGAACATTTTTTGATAGGAAAGTAAAAAAAAATGTAACGCCAGAAAAAAGTTATAGCAAAATCAAATAAACCATTTTATAGATTTTTTCAATTTCATTTTTTCAATTACTTTTCGTGATGTTCGATTTTCGTACTTTCTGTAACTTCTGACAAAATAGAATTGTTCATTATTAGAGAGAAGACACCACCAGTTACATCGAACTTTCTTAGATCCAGGAACCGCAGAGTATATTCAAGCACTTCTGGCGCCTCAATTGGTTAGTGATTCGTACATCCATCGGGCAAAAAAATATGGGCTGTTTATATGCAAATGTGTCTTACTCATCTTAGTTTTAGATAAAGTGCGGAAATGGAAGTGGAATAAAATAAAAAATAATAATTATAACATACAAAAACTACCAAAAATTAAGAATACATTTTTGGTTATAACTTTTTTTTGGCATTTTTTTTTTTACTTTCTTAGTAAAAGTTACTCTAAATTAAGTGGACTATTTAATTATATAGGTCTCGTTCATGGTGGACATTTGGACCAAACTTCATACATTCTTGCCCAATCTCCTTTTATACTTACGTGATCTACTAAGGCGAGCAGTTTCTGCCAAAGTATTACAGTTATTCAACATGCATGAATTTTCTACTGAATAACTATTTATCAAAAGTTTATATTTCAAATTGTAATGCTTAGGGCTGATTTTTGTATATGTAAATAACTTTTAAATAAGAATTGAATCAGAAAGATATTTAAATACGACGGGAGTCCACTGCTAGCATGATTGTGTTTGCGTACAAAGGTTTTTAACAATTTGTTACTGTTAAAAAATCAGCCTAATCTTTGTTAGTATTTTCCAATAAACTATACCTATCTTTCTCCAAAATTCACACGGGTGTCTCAAGGCCCCCCTCGTGCGCGTGTGCGAGGGGCGTGGCCTCGTCCGGGGGGTCCGGGGCCTCGCATCATATCTGCGAGGCCGGCATGGTGGACACCGTGCTGTGCGGGGTCGTGGGCCGGGACCCTGCCAGCGACGCGTTTAGAGATGCCATTGTGCCCATCTGTGAAGAGAGAAAGAGGTTTGAAAATTTGTTAATGGGAGTTTTTTTGTGTTAGTATACCAATATTGTAAAGCTAAAGAGTATGTTTACTGGATTTTATGAAAAATAGTTTAACGATAAAACGACAAACTAAAATTTCATCGAAAGGTTGAAAAAATATTTTTTTATTATTATTTATTGGATACCAACATCATTACATGGTGGAAAAGATACAAAAAAACAATTATTATTAAAAACTGGTAAACACATCTATACTAATATTATAAAGCTGAGGAGTTTGATAGAAACGCGTTCATCTCTCATTCTTTGACAATAAAGTTAAGGCGCTTTGCACATGGAGCAACTATTGGAGCAACTGGCAACTAGCTGTTTACATATATTTCGATTGAACCGCGCACACATAGCAACTCGAGTTTCGAGTTCCGGTAATCGTCAACAGTTTTCAGTTGCTGTAATCGATGACTAAGATAGTTCCTAATTGCCGCAACTAGCAACTGTTAAATATTATTCCGTCTTTGTTGGCACCGTCGACGGCGACGACGTAATAAAATGAGAGCAAGTGCTGCTTCTTCGATATCCACTGTCACACTGAACGCTGATCGCTGCGTAGATTTAGCAACTCGGCTATGAAAGTTGCTCACAGATTGCCGTAAAATTGCGGCAAACGTAAACGTTATAGCAACTATCAACTTTTTACAAGAAACTTTTAAAATGTTGATAGTTTCCTCAACTTAAGTTGCTCCATGTGCAAAGCGCCTAAATCAACATAAGAATCCTCCTTGGGATTGTTCGCGCGAGTTACCGCGGCGCTGGTACATAAAGGGCTTAAGAAGGAACATGATGGGTTTTAGTCAGTAAAAGTCTGACACTCCCTCACGCTGCACCCACAGCGGAAGGTATCATTTGATGACTCCCCATCAAAAAAGAGAACCTCTTTTTTTGAAGTCGGTTAAAAATACACATGAAGATTTTTAAACTTACCCTCAAATGAGCCAAATCCTCCAGTTTCGTTAAATCAGCTAGCTCCAAATACAAGCTATATACCAGGACCCATCCATACATGCCGACTGCACAGAATATTATCCAGCACAAACACATTATAACATTGTATGCGAATATCATGTCGTTCACTATGGAGGCGAAGATAAACGCTATGAGACGGAAGATTATGAATACTCCGAATGTGTAGAGCCATGGGACTATGCGTTTTTCGTATTCCTGTAATGAGAAAATATTGTTTTTAGTAATTTTGTAAAATAGTGTGTATTGTAAAAAAGTCGTGGTGGCCTATTGGGTAAAGAGCCAACCTCTCAAGTATGAGGGTGTGGGTTCGATTCCAGGTCAGGCAAGTACCAATGCAACTTTTCTAAGTTTGGACACCAATGGCTGATTAAAAGGTGAAGGAAAACATCTTGAGGAAACCTGGACTATATAGTCTGAAATCACCAACCCGCATTGAGCAAGCGTGGGTGATTAATGCTCAATCCTTCTCCACGTGAGAGGAGGCCTGTGCCCAGCAGTGGGACGATACAAAGGCTGTAACAGTATTGTAAATGATAAAGTTAGGATGTGTGCATGGTCCCATAGATATAGAATACTAGATAGATCAGGAATCGAGTAATTTTAGTGTAGCCAAAAATGAAATGCATCAGTTGAGTGACAGTGTGAGTAAATATGTGCTAGTGTTTTTGATTTTGCACATAAAAATATCAAATGTTTATTATCAAAACATTTATTCAGGTTTTGTTGTAAGCATTTCTTAAGATACATACGGGGCCGTTACAGGCCTCGTTTGTGTTAGTTTTTAATATTTATTTTTCACGCATTGCCAATCTATCAATCGGTAGTGGGATCCTAAATCTATGGTAAGTATACTCCATCTTAAGCAGTAGTTTATTTTCTTTAGTTAAGTTAAGTACCTACTCAAGTGGAGTATAGGTATGTTTGTGACTCTGTCACTCTAAAACTACTAGACGGATTTTGATGAAACCGGGCAGTTGCATAGCTTCTATTCTATATCAGTATAACAATTAAGCTACTTATTTTTCACGTGCGAGTAGAGTAGTTTTCTCGGGAAGCGGGTGAAACCGCTGGCTTTTCGATAATAATGGTTAGGTGCAGCACTTACCTTATTTTTACCTTGCATTACTAACTACAGGATGTCCGCATGAATGGTGAACGAATGAATGAATTAGTGAATGAATGATATGAATATATAAAATGTTTTAGTAAGATTTAATAATAAAAAAAAATGCGGTGAAATCTCGCATTCACGAAAATTGCAAAAATCAATTAATAATAATTTGTGTAAGTTGTTAAGAAGAAATAATCTGTAGGTACTTACTATTAATTTATATGTCGTTAATAAATATGTAATTACCTTTCTAAGAGCATTGATGAGTATTATGCTCGTAACGAGTACGGCTACGGAACCAAGCCATGAAAACAGGGCGAATATTATCAGCACGTTGCGGACTGAAAAAAAAAAAACATATAATTCGTTAACTGCATTGTATAAATCTATTTTAATATAATAAACAGAAACGTTTTTGTTAGGCTTCAAAACTACTGCACCTATGTGAAAAATTCTTTCACTCTTAGGAAGCTAGACTGTCCCGGAGAAACAAGTTATTTTGTAAGGAAATTTTGTTTTCTTTCTTCTCTTAAATTATTTAGCATTATTATATTACTAACTAGCTGATCCCGCGAACTTCGTATCGTTCAAACCTTCCCTGGACTTTTACAATCATTTTAAAACCAAAATCAGCTCAATCGGCCCAGCCGTTCTCGAGTTATAATCAGACTAACGAACAACAATTCATTTTTTATTTATATAGATAAGTAGTAAACACCATACAGTATACACCATCACACAGACATACACACACACACACACACACACCCCCTCAGTCACACATATACCTACACACAATCACACACACACAGACACATAAAAAGTCTTTCACATGTTGACAATTGATATAATGTTATTAAGTGGGGGGCCTGGAGATCTATAGTACAGGCCTCGGCTTAGTTTAGACTCCAGATCTCCCACAAATTACAAATTTTCCGACAATTTGTCTTGTCAACTCTATAACTTGTTGTAATTTGTGGAGATTAAATAAACTGATTTTATTTATTATTTGTATGGGTACAAAAATAAGTTTTCTCAGGGATGGAGGGATTACACAGATAACTGGGTTAAGGTGGTCATATAGGCAGTCGCTTCCATGTGGCACTCTGGTACTCACGTGCATCTATTCAGACTGGAAGCCAACCCCAACATAGGTAAAGGCTATGCATATGCTGATAGACAATGTTTTTACTATTGCTCTAAAAAATATGAAAACTAATAAAAATATTTACCAGGTGGACTTCCAACATAGACAAATTGGTAGCTGATGACATAATACCCGGTGTGAGTGAACCCTGGTGTTGCCATGTACAAGCAGTATAAATCGAAGATGCTCTCCGCAAATGTGAATAATGCCATGAACTGGAATATAAATTAATTGAATTAATTTTAACAACAGCAAGCATCATCATCCTCCTCCGAGCCTTTTCCCAACTATGTTGGGGTCGGCTTCCAGTCTAACTGGATGTAGGGTTTTAAAAACAGCAAGCATATGATTTTTAACATTTCTTTTACATACTGTGAGGAGGAATAGAATTAATTTGCTATGTATGAAGGTACAAAAATATGGCGTTAAGTAAAAGTAGAATCCAATACAGAATGAGTGAAGTGTGATGAATGCACTTTTTTTAATTAAAAATTAAGTATGATATCAAACTATTAAAATAGTCCAAAAGTAAACTTTTAATTTGTATGCTATTTATTAGAAGTTTATTTTAAGTGTTCCGTAAATATGTGTGCACTTGTTTATGTTCAAGAAAAAGTTAATAATAATTAGTCAACAAATACAATATCAGTAAGAGAGGAAAAGAGTCTCAGTCATGTATTTAAGACAACCAGAAACAACGGATTGATTATGTGAAAAACAATATGTCTAGAAAGAACATACTTAAGATAATATTAAACAAAATTGCAAGTTAGTTCAAACATACCAGCGTAAAGAACCCAGTAAGAAGCGATCCTCTCTGAAGATCTAAGAAGAATGCATCATGGAGTATTGGCTTCTGATACCACGGCAATCTTAGCGATCTCACTGACTTCGATGAACGGAGGTTTGTTGAAGATCTGAAAGAAATATAGAGATATAGGCTACTTTTTCTGTATGCAGTAAGTAATTGAGAATAGGAGTGGAGAAATAGGACTATTACCTACATTGTGTGTCACTTTTTTAAACAACCATATAAAAATTACACTTGATTTAAGAATGGTATGCTAAGTATGAATGTAGATGGATGGAGAGAAAGAGGAAGACCTAAGAAAAGATGGATGGATCGGCTGAAAAATGACATGAATAGTAAGGGAGTGAGTGTCAGTATGACGAGTGACAGGGGAAAATGGAAGAGGATGACATATTGAGCCGACCCCAAATAAAATTGGGAACAGGGCAGGAGGAAGAAGATTTAAGAACGCTATGAAATATTTTCAATTACATATACAAATAAACCAGCTGTTTTTCACGATTTTCCCTGCATGCTGGGGAGTATTTACCATACCTGGTTAAAATATTATAGTCTATGTTATCCATTGACAGGGACATATTCAAAGTGAAAGATTTTTCAAATAGTTACAACAGATTTGGACACAAACAAGGCACTAATTCGAATTCTTTATAATACTAATTTAGAAGTTTATATTTTATTTATTTATTTCGAAGATAAACTCTGACACCAGGGCTTGTTAGGTGATGAAACCTACAGCTCGATAAGAAGAAGTTTATACAGAGTGTGTCATACCTAATCACATTAAATTAAATACGTTAACATACTGGTTAATATATGTCGATTAGCACAAAGAAAAAATTAGATACGTAAAAATAAAAATTTCAAACGAAGTAAATAGAATAAAAATGTGCAAGAATTAGAACACCAGAGTCAGTCATTACAAACAACTGAAATTCTCCCTTGAAAACTGACAGCTATCAACTGGTCAAAACGTTTGATACTCCAAACTTTATCTTTGCTTTACACATGATGTTGTAAATTATGAAAACAAAAAATGACTCCTGTGACTAAACCACTGAATGGATTAGGTTAGTTTTTTTACAATTCGCCATAGAATATCATAAAGTATATGTGATAGGAATTGATATGATTAGGTACGACACACCCGATATACACAGTAAATGTAGTTTTTACTTGTATTTGTACTGAAATAAAGATAAAGAATCCTGTTATCACTATTTAAGTATAATGCTTAGCATTATGGCCACAACAATTGTCACAGCACAAAGTTTCTATTGTATGTCTTTTATTCTTCATTAGAAGTACAATAAAGGCAATAAACAAATGAACACTCATTTTAATCTATATATATAAAAGAAAGTCGTGTTAGTTACTCCACTTATAACTCAAGAACGGTTGAACCGATTTAGCTGAAAATTGGCAGGGAGGTAGTTTAGAGCCAGGGGAAGGACATAGGATAGCTTTTATTATAAAAAAAAAAAAAAACAAAAAATCAATTTATTCCGGACATACAGCGCCATCTATTGTTCAAACCAAAAATCTGCCGGATGCCACTATTCCACGCGAACGAAGTCGCGGGCAGAAGCTAGTTTATATTAATAAGAAAGTTTGTTAAGTCATGGTGGCCAAGTGGGTAAATAACCAACCTCTCAAGTATAAGTGAGCAGGTACGATTCCAGGTCAGTCAAAGAAAATCTTGGATACCAATGATCGTGTTTCGGAGGATATGTTAAACTGTAGGTCCTGAACTCCTGGCTGTCATGTAAAATCCTTGGCTGTTGTTACAGGTAGTCAGAAGCCAGTAAGTCTGATACCAGTGTAACCAAGGGGTATTGGGTTGCCCGGTTAACTGGGTTGAGGAGGTCAGATAGGCAGTCGCTTCTTGTCAAGCACCAGTGGGACTGGAAGCAGACTCCAACATAGTTGGGAAAAGGCTCGGGAGATGATGAATAAATTTTGTTGATACAGTTATGTTAAGAAATCTTATGATTAAAGTAATATCAATACACTCTACTGTTCCCAAACTAGGTGTTGCCTGTAACTCAGGGAACTGTAGATTTAGTTTTATAGATAACTTACTTCTTTCTTAGATTTAGAGCTACAAAAAGAAGGGTAAGTAATATATCTATTTATATTAAGAGTTCAAAGAGTAAAATAGATAAAAATAATTCGTAAAATGACAACATAAAGCGTTCATTGAACATTCGTAATAGTTAAAAAGTTACGATATTTGTACCGGGTATAATATCGGTAATTAATAACAGTTATTATGATTTTAATGTAGCATTCAACTTTTAGAAGTTTGAAAGAAACTTTCAAAACAAACTCGGGCTGTCGTACTATGACAAATTCGTTACGTACCGAGCAAGTTTCTAATAAGAAGTTTCTATATAACTTTTAGCTTAAAATACTTACTTCCCGGTATAATGTGAATATACCGAGGGGGTCGATCGATAAGTCGAAGGCGTTTTTCTTCCGTACATGTTTAATTTTCGTTTATTACTACTGCAGTCGACGCCCTATTTATTAATGTATTCAGACACTAATATCACTGTGTTTTCACCATTTAGAACAATCCTTGTTTAATATCCAGCTAAATTAGCTAGCGTATGGCTTATTTAAGACACGATTTAATTCATAATTATCTGTTTTCTTGTAAAAAGCCACGCCTGAAAATTGTTTGTTGCTACTTTCCGTTGTCAACTCGCAATATTACGCGGAAAAACGTATAAAAAGTAATATTCAAAATATTGGCGCTAGTAGTAACGGAAGATGCATAAGTTAGAAAGAGAAGTCCGAAATAAAACTTATCCATGCAATTTAGTAGGATTATACTACAAACGTTTATAAAGATAGCAATGACCAAACCGTTTATTATCAAAAGTTTGATTTATGAAGAATGCTTTAAAGGTATTACTACTATACAACACAGGTACTATACAAGCCGTTTATTATTTCTTATTATTTTGTTAAATAAAAAATACGCTACTTATTTGACAATTTGAATTAAACTGTCAATTAACTTTCAAACTGCTGGGCGAAAGCATACATTTTTCAGATTATATTTTTTAGTAAAATGGAAGAAATAACTTCTCAAGACGTACGAAGCAACGTTAAAAATGAAAAGGATGATAAGATTTTGTATAATAACTATAGGACAAATTGTGGATTGTGCTGTTAGTATTCTTAACAACTACATACAGTGGTTAAAAAGATATTGATTGTGCACGATGTGAATCGATCGATTTAAAATTGGCAAAATCATTCCGGGAAACATTCTCACCGTCTACTGTCCACCTCGCTATCCATTATTACGGGTATGAAAGCGCGATAGACAGTTTTGCATTTATAGAAAGGCTGGCTTTTCATTTATAAGTATAAAGAACTTCTTACAACTTACCTACAGAAGTTACTTATAGGTTTATTTATTTTATTTATTCCTTTATTTCAGGCAACTAGGGCCCATAGAAATACACATATACTATAGTTTATTTAGTTTTATTTATTATAGTTTAGGATAGGAGCAGTTCAATTCAATTCAATGTATTTATTTGTGAGCATAGGTATACAGAAAGGTCTTAAAATTAAACATGTTAGAGCTCTATGTTCTACCAACTTGGTCAAATTTATTTAAATTATTTTTTACAAACGTAAAAAATAATTTAAATAATTTCCGGTATCTCGGTTCGCTTATTCAGGGCGATGGCGAAATAGATCGGACAGTTACGCACAGAATTAACGCAGGATGGATGAAATGGCGGCAGGTAACGGGAACAACTTGTGACCCTCGTATTCCCCTTAAACTTAAGGGGAAACAAGAGTATGGTCAGGCCTGCTGTCTTGTATGGATCAGAGTGCTGGCCCACAAAAGCGACGAATGAAAGACAATTGCATGCGGCAGAGATGAGAATGTTAAGAGGTATGTGTGGCGTTACGCGAATGGATAGAGTAAGGAATGAGTATATAAGAGGAAGTTTGAAAGTAGCGCCGGTATCAGAAAAACTGAGTGGAAACCGGCTGTCGTGGTATGGGCATGTGATGCGGAGGAATGAGAGTCATGTTGTGAGGAAGGTGATGAGAATGAACGTGGACGGATATAGTGGAAGAGGAAGACCAAAGAAACGATGGATGGATTGTGTGAAAGTAGATATGGTAAGAAAGAATGTTACTTGTGAGATGACGGCAGATAGAAGAGTATGGAAGAAGAAAACATGCTGCGCCGACCCCAAATAAAATTGGGATAAGGGCAGGAGGATGATGATGATGATGATGATGATATTTTTTACAAACGTGCTTGTTTCGTAAATGTATAGTGAGGGCATTGTTAATATTTTTAAATTCTTAAAATGCATGTAGCAACTGTCGGTAGATTTTAGATTACAGATGCTTTAATGCACCTTTTTTGACACTTGAACACCATTTCTTTATCCGTTGCGTTTCCCCAAAACATAATTCCGTACCTCAACGTCGACGCTACTAAACCATGATACGCCATTAATACTGTTTTTCGGTTTGCCGTTTTATTTAACATATGGTAAAAAAAAACATTACCCTCCTTCTTTGGCAGTCGGGTAATAATTTATTTAATTTCGCAGGTGTGTGCCATACGCCTCCTTCTCACTCAAGAACCTACTATGGCCACATCTTCTGCACCGATTGCTTCTACAAGTACATATTTTCGCCCAGCAAGACCGACTGTTCCGGAGACATAACAAAGCTAGAGATTCAAAGGGAGAATCCAGAAGATTAGACACAAAAGATGTATTTTTAAGTTATGTTTTGAGATGGTATTTCTGTCCAAAAGTATGTAAAAATGGTAATGTTCGAAAAGTAATAAACATGTCTTGTATATTATTGAGTTGTTTTTTGGTGTTGGTGACGGTATGTGCCGTTTTGACTCTAGACAAACGGACCGCATTTCAACTGCAATCCAACTGCAAAGTGCAGACGATTTCACGCCAACTGCACGTTTTGTAGTTCTATTGCAGTCGTGTCAACTGTATTCTACTGAACATGAACTGCAATGGGCAGTTGGATTGCAGTTTTAAGCTAAGCGTCCACTTGTCGGTATCGTACGCAACGGACGTATCGCAAGCAACGGATCGTAGTATTATTTATATAGAAACTCATATAAGTGCGTCCACCTGTCCGCAACGTACGCATCGCACATCGACAATGCCGACACCTATGCTCCGAGAGGCAACTTTTGAGATGCCTGCCGATGACGTCATACGTAATGCCGATCAGTGGACGCAGTCCGCGCACTCGGTCTGTATCGTCAGTCGAAAATATTGGAAGAACTTTGTGTCGTCGTTTAACAAATCAGGAAATAGGGTGTGATATTCTCCTTGTTCCGATCTCTTCTTGAATATGTTGTGTATAGATAGTATGTTTTCTTTTGTTGGCTTTTTGTTCTTCATCGCTTTCCTCCATTCTCACAGAGTCCACACGTGCGTTCACTATGAAAATCCGAATGAACTGGCATCGTCAATCCGTATGCTGGTACTCACCGTCGGTAATCCGTACGCTGCCGGTACAGTGGACGCACTGTGAAATATTATGTCCATCAGGATTGAGGAGCCACTTTTTGTATCTTAATGAAATTTTGTACATATTTAGTAGTAAGTTAAAAAGTATTGTAGGCTCAATCTTGGAATTTGTAGTATAATAGTTCAAAAGTTATATGAACACAAAGGTGGCTCCTCAATCTAAATATTTGGACTGAGGAGCCACGTTGGAACACAGAAAGTATACGATGTACATTCTTGAAAATTTTGTATGATTTAGTAGTAATTGAGCGCAATGCGTACTAAAAATTTAATTCCAGTACCTTTAATATTTAAGAAGAATACAATACTTTTAATGTGGCACCTTAACCCATACAATGAAAGTGTGAATTCCCATGAATCGTAAGTGGCAAATCCAAATTACACCCCATAAACATTTAGTAGTAAGTGTGTCTGAATTTGTAGTACATAAACAAAGTAGTAAAACTGAGTGAATTTTGTATAAAAACGTATTTTAAGTGGCTCCTCAATCCTGACGTTTCTGAAATGAGAAAATGCTTGAGTTACCTGAAATCGGAATAGAATAAAAAAAATAAAGACACCAACATTTAGTAGAAATTTCTACTAAATATACATGCACAAATGAAAATTGTATGTATTCAATATCTGATAAAAAATCATCTTTTCCATATTCCTTAGGACGTCGCCATTAAGGGTGACCATGTAATATGAATAAAAATCAGGATAAATTGCCGCCAATTTTTATTAAACCTCTGTAGGCAAACGCATTTATGGCTATTCCGCCTCGTGAATGACAAAATATTATTAAATACGTAATATTATTAAGTATTTAATAAACTTGCTTTGTCATTCAACATTGCTGGAGCGGTGTAAGGTTCCAAATTCAATAAACGCGCCTGGTTTTTTTTGCCCTTAGGGCAGGCTAAAGTGTTACGACCATACTGCCTAGTATTTCGTAGTGGCAATGGATTTGATTTTCATTGTCCGTAAATTCGATACTTCGCATTTTTTTTAAATAATGACAGCATTACATATGAAACAGATATTCGCTGCGTTGTTGTAACCGACTTTAAAAAAAAGGAGCAGGATCTCAAGTCACTTGTTATTTTCTTTGTTACTCGCTTCCTCGAAGACGCCTGGACCGATATGATTTTTTTTTCTTTCTACTCACAGGTTTGTCCCATAGCTAACAGGTTATTCGTGATATAACCATGAAGGTTTGGATCTTACCTGATGATGGAGGCGACAGAAAATCAAGGGAACTCCGTATCAGTATATAGCAACTGCCAAGTGTTTGGGCTCATTGGCTTCGTATTGACGAGATCTTTACACCGAATTATGTTAGGGTGCGTCCACATCTGGCGAATGCGCCGCGAATGCGCAGCACGCGAGCCGATCGCGAGCTGCGCGCGTGCAGTCACTGCAATAGTTCGGTGCGCCTCTTTAGCGCAACTCACGCAAGGCTCGTATAGAGCGCGCGATCTGCGCGCAATCAGTTCTCGCCCTTACAGTTCCGTATATTGGCTCAGTACTATCGAAGATGGCAGACGTCGCGCGCCGCCTGCGCGCCGCTCGCGTGCGGCGCTTAGGTCGCGCGCGAGCTGCGCGCGGGCGGCGCAGAAGCGGCGCACGAACAAAAATGCACGCGCGCAGCTCGCGGACAGCTCGCGATCGGCTCGCGTGCTGCGCATTCGCGGCGCATTCGCCAGATGTGGACGCACCCTTATGAGTAGGTACCATATCAGACATGACAATGAAGACAAAGTGCGTTTAGGGAACTCCTTAACGGTTGATAGCAGCTACCTTGTGTTAGGCCATATTTTATTTATATTGGTAAAGAGTTTCCACACTGCCACTGAGGGTATTTAAAATACACTCTTTTGCAAAAAAAGCGGGCACCTATGTTAAATCTTGGTTTTAAGGACTTTATGTGTGTTTCAAAAGGTTTTAATGACTGGAATATATTACTAGCATTAAAAGGGTTTGCCAAGCATGCATAGGTATCTATTCTTAATTTTAATTTTGGAGAATTACTAAGAAATTTGTTAAAACCTCGTTCTGGACTAATTCCTAGTAGAATTTTGTCGGTGTTTTGAATAGCAAGTTTTCCAAGTGATGTTCAGGAAACTGATAGGCAGTTTTAATTTAATAACTGATTGATGAACATTTTTGCTACATCAAAACGTTTTAGAAAAATCATGCACATTTTGTAAAATTGTCAGCTGTAGTAAATGAGAATAAGATCATACAGAGGAACTCAGCACGACGATTGACGACAAATGACTAGAGATAAAAAATAATAAAGAATAAAAAAAAATTGGCGGCAAAGCTGAGAACTACCTATTTATCCTGATTTTTATTCATATTACATGGTCACCCTTAATGGCGACGTCCTAAGGAATATGGAAAAGATGATTTTTTATCAGATATTGAATACATACAATTTTCATTTGTGCATGTATATTTAGTAGAAATTTCTACTAAATGTTGGTGTCTTTATTTTTTTTATTCCATTCCGATTTCAGGTAACTCAAGCATTTTCTCATTTCAGAAACGTCAGGATTGAGGAGCCACTTAAAATACGTTTTTATACAAAATTCACTCAGTTTTACTACTTTGTTTATGTACTACAAATTCAGACACACTTACTACTAAATGTTTATGGGGTGTAATTTGGATTTGCCACTTACGATTCATGGGAATTCACACTTTCATTGTATGGGTTAAGGTGCCACATTAAAAGTATTGTATCTTCTTAAATATTAAAGGTACTGGAATTAAATTTTTAGTACGCATTGCGCTCAATTACTACTAAATCATACAAAATTTTCAAGAATGTACATCGTATACTTTCTGTGTTCCAACGTGGCTCCTCAGTCCAAATATTTAGATTGAGGAGCCACCTTTGTGTTCATATAACTTTTGAACTATTATACTACAAATTCCAAGATTGAGCCTACAATACTTTTTAACTTACTACTAAATATGTACAAAATTTCATTAAGATACAAAAAGTGGCTCCTCAATCCTGATGGACATGAAATATTTATCCGTTTTGTACGATGCGTCCGTTGCGTACGATACCGGCAAGTGGACGCTTAGCTTTGCGGTCAGATCGAGGACGCATCTGGTATTGTCAACGATGCGTCAGTGCGTTGCGAAGCGTCGTCGCAACGGATCAACGCGAGTTGATCACACCTACGTTGGGTTTGCACTGACACCGACAATTTCAGCTTTCGATAATTTGTCTGCCCAGTAGGTTGAAAGAAGTCATACAGTGCAGTTTTCATCGCACATGCTGCGGGGCAAATTCTCGAGAAGGTAATCCTATGACAATAGTCGTGTGCGTAACGAATCCCTGACGAATAAATGAAACGATTAAGTTAAAGATTGACACCACATTTTTATTCATAAATCTCTCCACAACAAACTTCTTTTTGCAAATAATCACTGTTTACATAAATAGGACCACACTGCCACAAACACTTAGGACAATCCAATGGGGCACTACGCTTTGGCTCTTGTAGGTCTACCCATCGGCAATACGAATGCTCTTCATAATCGGAGCCATTCGAAAATTTATCATTCTCATTGAAGTTTTGCCATTTTTTCATGAGTTTTTCTGGTCCACTTAAACCTCTCTCGTGAAGATATTTTGTCAGCTTTTCGATTTTTTCTGCTGCAGACACGTTAGAATTTTCCACGTTTGCTGATTCGTCAATGGCTTGACACGATTCGGGCATATCCGAGACTTCGGTCCGGTTCTCGAACGATAAGTCCCAGGTGCCAAACGAAGCTTCTCCGATTGATACGGCGGGTGTTGCAGCTGAAAATTTTTCATATTCAAGTCTTACGCACCTAAAAGGGAGATTGTTTTTATTATCAGCAAGTTAACTTACTACCTCTACTCCTATGAAGCTGGTGACTTGAGGAATTAACTAAGAAAATTAAATGTTTGATTTACTACGAGTACATACTTTGCATAGTACTATTTTCACGCTCGTCTTCGGATAAGGGGTGAACTGTACTGGCGTGCACAAGGCCTACAAAAACAGACAAGCTTCAATTGACAAGATTTGGTATTAAAATTAACTAAAGGATATGGCCGGCAAAGCCAGTTCATAGTTCAGTAAAGACAGGTCATATCAAACTTTCAAAATAACTAAGGCTAAGAAAGGGGAACAACGTACATTTCTTTGGCTCATTATTCTGAAACCAATCCTGGGGTCCCGTGCCACATCGGCAGAAAGGCGGCTGCTGTCCTTGCATCATGAATATAAAAGGCGCGCTCTCCTTATTCCCTGCGAGGAATTCCCTCATATTCTCAGCAAACTGAGTATTATTCTGCCATTGCTCGAAGCAGTTCTTAAAGAACTCTGAAGGGTTGTCCTTATTTCGGTTCAACACGTGCTTGTTAAAGCACTCTTCACAGAAAACTTGTCCGTAGTATATCTTGATGTTGTCCGTCGGGATCGTGTGGCAGAAGTCTGGAAATAAGGATATTGTTAGGTAAATGCTTCTTAAATAAAATGGGTTAAAATTCACTAGTGATTTAAAATATTGATGTAAATATGTCATTTTAAGAACTGAGCACAATACTTTGTAAAGAGAGACTTCCCGGCAGTACCACAGTTTAGATATATTCTGTTGTAAACTATTGTGAAGCTACGTACTAACGCTCGACAATTTCACACACGCATGTGCTTGATGCATGGCACTCGGTACTCACAGCACCGACAAAATACCGTCGATGCACATGCGTGTGTGAGTGACATCTTACGAACGTTGGTAGGTAGCTTCACACATGTTTACAAGAGAATATATCTAAACTGTGGTTGTATAGAAAGAAAACTGGGGAAAACAGCCAATATTAGGTCTTGTGGTTCCAGAAACTTCGACGAATACTTACAGCACTTGGCACACTGAGGGTGGAAGCTCTGCCCGCTGATGTTCACCTTCTCATTCTCGTCGACGCTCTGCAGGCATCGCGCGCAGATGCATTTCTTCTGTGGCTCTTCTGGTGCTGGCTGGTCTTCGGATCTCGTTTCTGGTTGAACAAAGCATATAGCTTAAGAAATTCGGAAATAATGTCAGTTAAATTTTGAATTTGAGTACCTACCTAGTGACAGTTTATCTAAATATATAAGAGAGGAGTGGTAGCTTAGACCTTTGAGAAGAATATGGAATAGTTTAATAATTACTTTAGTCAGTGGGTAGGGAATTACAGTACAAAACTCCATTACCCTTGAAAAAAGATTCGGGACCCCTATACTACCTTTGCTCTCATTTTGACAGTTAGCCTCTTGCGGCTTCGTGCCAGGCGCCCACTGCATCCACCAGCTATTGGAATGCATGCGGGGATTGTCGCCCCTGAATCGCGATAGCACGTGCATCTTAAAGCATTCATTGCAGAACACGTGGCCGTAGAACATTTTCAGTGATGGAGGAATCGTTCGGCAGACGCCTGGGGAACAAAATTGAAGAATATTAGTAAATAAACACAGATTAGGAGCAATAAGCCCGGAAGCCATGTCTGGAGCTCTCACGATACTTATTGCATGCAAAGACCAGGTTTAACGAGCGAAAATATAGAATCTGAACTCCATAGGCCCGATTCACCGACAGCGTAAACGCCAATTTTCTTAAAGCAACCGTTTACTATGAAAATTGAACGTGAATTCGATTGTTTTAAGAAAACTGACGGTTTAAATTGTCGGTGAATTTGGCCGTTTACTTACAGCACATGCTGCAAAGCCTGTGGAAGCTTTGACCTTCGATATCGACCCTGTCTTCAGCTTCGACGGGAAGAAAGCACCTCGCACAATAACATTTCTTGGGTGGCTCCTGTGTCTTATCCATATTGCTAGGATAAGAGGCTAACGAATTAATTTTGTTAAGTAAAAAAATTATAAAATTTTTAAAACTGTAAAATATTCTTGAGGAATCAGCAATTTTATTCCATGGCAGTTGGTTGGAAGGTGGAAAATGAGTTAATAATAAAAGAACATCGGTTCTACGAGAACGGAAGAATAGATTTTGAATTCTGCTATTTTTTCTAGGCTGACGGTAATATTATTTGCTGGCGATATTGAGAACTTTTTACTCGGAACACTACAGAGGATTGTAATAAATTACATACAATCTTTTTGCAGAAAAATATACACTGAACAGCGTATTGAAAAAAATTGCGATTCGCGAATATTTTAAGTATTTCTAGTTAATATTCTAAAAGCTATATTACCGACCTCCCCCTTATATCTTAATAAGCCGAAAGCGAGTTAGATTTTCAGAAAACAAACGATGAGTTTCAATAAGTGTTAAATACACACTCGGATAAAGTTTAATGATCGATCTAACACTGAGAGTTTTTCAAATCGCTCCATTCCATCCAGACATTCCTGAGACTAGTGCGTTCAAACAAACAAGTATTCAGCTTATAATATTAGTATAGGTTTCAGCAATCTTGTACATAAAAATGTTGCTCTTCTTGTTATGAAAATAAATAGTAGTACAGCGTGTTAGTTTCCATAAATATACACAGATGTCATTGTTACCAGTTTGTCGAATTCACATTGAGTTACATCACTAAACAAATGACGAATCTCATCTCGATTGTAAAGAACGTAGCGCGTCACTATTGTGTTGCATATGTGTGTTGTACGGAATTGTTTGTGTTATCTATCATGTTTTTATCAAAAAAGTGATGTTTGTGAACTTGTATGGATATAAATCTACGCTTATTTAGTGGTAAAGTAGATCTATTATCTTATCTTCATCAGTTAGTTTGTTTAGAAGTTGCTAAAACAGAGTTAGCATAGGTTATGACGGACGTTAACCGTTGTGAATGTACCAGCTCATGTTTTTACATTTTTATGATTGAAAAACGAACGTTTGAACGCGGATGGAGTGTTTAACTGATAAATCATTGTCTCAGTCATTGTATTAATTACTTATATAGTTGTTTGAATTGATATTTGAGTAAATAAATGAGTTTGAAAATCGCTGTCGAATTGTCAAATGTAAGATGGGCTAAACTTTTTTTTCTGTTGAGATGACCCCGATGTTTACGGTTTGGGGCCTTCGACGATGAAGGTGCTAAATGTATTGTCTTAATGTAAAAAAGTTTTTAAACCTTCAAGAGTTTTTGTTTATTTGTTAGAGAGAACAAGAAAATAAATTAAAAAAAAAACATTAAATACCATAGTTTTTAAATTGTTTGAATAAATTAACACATTTTAAGATTTAAATGTTTTAAAGCTAAATTAATATTATGCTTGTCTTTCAAAGTAGGTGAGTGACTGATTTCCCCTTATCAACTACATTTTTGTTTGTTTTCATTGAAAAAGTAGGCCAAAATCTCATTGTTTTAGATCTATTTATCAACATCAAAATTAGTTATTATCTACCTTACTGATATCTTTACATAGAACATTGATTATAAAAAGGCCATCCATTAGTTGATACTTGATTGTTGATTTGAAATCCACTCAGCAGTTTTTGAGATTATTATACAAATACATATTAACAGAAGAAAACAACTTCGAATCAGTGTTATTAGCTACGTTTTTTATGAAATATGGTGTGCCAGGTGTTTCTAAGTAATGTTTTAGCAAAATCAGCTCAGCCGTTTCACAAACATGTCCCATATGTTTTGCCTGTTTCAAAAATAATATATTATTTATAGAAAACAATGCATAATACTTGTTGATCTAGTTTTAATATTAATCTGGTTTATTTTTATGTTTTACACACCTTTAGCACTACTCTGCACTCCCAGTTATAATCATCGGCAAGGATATTGAGCTCTGACCTTCACCTGCGCAGAAGTGATTTATTGGTTTATTGCCTTAAGTGTACAGTGCGCAAAGCGATCCCCACTCTTCCGCCGAGAGCTCATTATCCGTGCCGATAACTATAAAAACTATAGATTCCCTTGATAAATGGACTATCTACCACAAGTAAATTAAGTAAATTTTTTCATATTATCCCAGTAGTTCTTGGGAAACAAACAAATTCTTCAGATTTACTAAAAATTGAGTGCTGCACAGCATTTTTCCATACTTCTATGACTGACACCGAGCCATTTTCCAACTATCCAGTCCAGTCTAACCGGATGCAGCTGAGTACCAGTGTTTTACAAAGAGCAAATGCCTATCTGACCTCCTCAACCTAGTTGCCCGGGTAGGGCAAACCAATACCCCTGGGAAAGACTGGTTGTCAGACTTGCTGGCTTCTGACTCAGGCCCGCCGTAAGCGGGCGTGCAGCGCGTGCACAGCACGCGGGCGGCACGTCCTGGGGGGCGGCAATCTAGCGAGTTATCACGTAATATTTAAAAAATGCAATATCTTTTTACTAATGATTTGATTTCAATATTTCCGAACACAGCAATAGCGCTAGGAATATTACTTACACTGCCGGTTTCAGTTAGGTACATCTGTTGAAAGGACATTTTCAAAATTAAAGATTCTTTAAAACGATTTAAGATCGCTATTTAGGGGGCGGCAAAATTAAACCAAAATTAAATTTCAGAAAAAGCCGCCCTAGCTTTGGTCGTCTCCTATAAATTTTGACTGTTTCACCCTTTGCATCCCCAAAAAAATTCGCGCTCGCTGCGCTCGCGGCTCCATGTCAAATAGCGCATTTTATCTTTGTTTAATTGTTGAGGCATTCAATTCCGAAAAAACATTTTTCGAGCACGTATGTTATGGCTTTTTATGATAGGTTTACTTCATGAAAACTCTAAGGAAAAAATCGCGCTCGCTTCGCTCGCGGCTTTTGCACTTCGCTTCTGTGCATATCTTAGTTTTTGACTTTGCTTTGTTAATTTACAGTGGTTTTTATTTGTTTTGTGTCCTTAGACTAAAAAATTTTCGCGCTCGCTCCGCTCGCGCTTCCTTACATATGTGATGTATCCTATAAGTTGACTTTTCAACGGGAAACCCACCAAATAACATATTTTACTGACTTTAAACATTGTTATATGTATATATTTAAGTGCGTTCGTTAGTTTAAGTTAATCACAATCTTTCAATACATAGGGGCCACTTGGGTAATGATTGCACTGCATTGATGCCCTAAGCAATTGCTTAGTTTGATTATGAGCTAACCCACGACTGCTTAGGTTACTCTGAGCATTTCAAGTAAATAAAAAGTTATGTGTAATGTATGTTATGTATTGCAATAGTTATTTATCCAAAAGTAGGTGGGTTTTCTGCAATCAGAGCGGTGCATGTACATATTTTTTTCTGTTGGACAAGTAAGATGGATATGAATCGCGGACCCCTGGATCCCCCCCCCCCCTTATATATTTTTTGACAAAACGTATGTAGTCGTAGGGCGGCATAATCAGTTTTGCACGCGGGCGAACAAACAGCTAGCGGCGGGCCTGTTCTGACTACCAATAACAACTGCCAAAGATGTTGAAAAGACAGCTACAAAAACTCTAACTAAGTACGCATATTTTGTTTCAGAATGGTCCATCTGGATGTTAAAAAACGAAAAATGTCCCGCCATGAGAAAGCAAAGAGCGGCTTTGTAAGTAAAAACCTTTTTATAACATATACTGTAAATGTTAGGAAAATATTACAGGAATTAAAATAGAGTTACATCACTTACCAAAACATAAGCCATCTACCACAAAAACTTTTAAACGTCAGTTTAAGACTTGTCTAAAAAAATGACAAATTATGACATTGACATATGGTTCATTTTGCAGCCACAATTTTTTTAGACAAGTGTAAAACAGGTGGTTAAGTTTTTGTAGTAAGGCCAAAGTAGTCTGGCAGGAGGCCAGGAGAAAGAACTGTGTTCTCATATATTAATATTACTTAAAGATCTTGGTCTTATTTTGCTTTTTAACTTATTAATAATATAGTCATTAGAATCATCCTTAATATATTGCTTGCTGGCTATTTTAATTTAATGATTAATGTCATTATTACTTGATCAAATCTTGGTATTCTAGTTGGACCAAGATACGTCCTAAAGTGCTACAAAATGATAATTTAAGAGAGAGAGATGATTTTTTAAAAATAAATATTTACCTACACGATTTTGTTAAACTTTCTTTGTGACTGTCAAAAATGTTTGCATGTCTAGACTAGACATTTAAGTTTGGAAATTGCTTGCTTTATTATTTATTATGTATAAACATGAAAAGTGAGGGATGGGCAATGAGTTAAACGAGGCTCAACCCTCTGAAATCCAGTCATATGTAAAATGATTCAAAATTCTAGACTAGGGCTTATAAAGTTGGTCCTGTCTGTGTAAAAGGGATTGAGACTTGGCTGAGGCACTGCCATGCCCCCAGATCAAAATTGTATTGCCTAAAAGATGCTTTTACGTTGTCTCTAAGGATTTCTATATCCTATTTTTAATAAGTCATTAATGGCCTCTTGAGATGAGTCAGGCAAGTTTTTAAAATTCTTCAAGCAAGCTTCATCCAGAATATTCATCTGTTTGTGTCTATATTGCTGCCTAAAGTCTCATGCCCGTTTTCACCAACAATCTTTTAACGTTTCCCTAACTAAATGTCACTTAGAATAAGGGTTTCCCCAATACTTAAAGGTTATAAGGGACACTTAAGTTTTGGTGAAAACGAAATTCGTATTAAGCGTTTCCTTAATGTTCATAGGGGATCCTTAAGTTTAAGTATTTGTTGGTGAAAATGGGCATCAAGGCCTAAGTTAACTGACAACATAAATGTCCGTTTACTTAAAACAACGTTTTTCTTCTCTAACGATTTAAGAAAACTGACGTTTAAGCCTATTATCGGTGAACTTGGTCCAAAACAATACTAAAATTGACAGTACAAATGTTTCTATACATAATAGGATTTATGACATGAATGTACCTATGTATAATTGTATACGTATACATTAGTGCGCCATTCAACCGTGTTAACTCTTAGTTCATGTATTCAAGATGCCGTGACATAGTCGGCTAGAGGAAATATGTACAGTCAGAGTAAAAATATTCTGTTTTTGCTTGTATACGAATATGCACAGATAGGTCCTTGTAGTAAGTATGTGAAAAAGGGGTGGGTGCTTATATTATTTTCTTTTAGATGGGCATGTAGCTAATGCAACCCCTATTTGATAAGTATAAGAATTCCAAAAGGAAACCTATTTTCCCAATGAAATCGGTGGGATAAACATTTTCCAGCATTTTATTATCGAGTCGATTACTTATTTTAATTCGCGGGGTCAACTGTTCTAAAATATTTATTCTTAATTTTTTTTTTGTCAAAAACTTCTCATATCTCTAATATATTCAAAAGTTTTCAGAAGTAACTCTAACAATTATATTTATAAATAAAAAAAAAAAGTAATTGGACCTCGCCTCCCACAGCTTTTCCCTAACACATCAACTAAAACCTTTCAAACAGAACTACTAAGCTCTTAAACAACTCATTCATTAAACCAATTGAGTTAACCCACATTACACACACTAACTCGCCGCTAACCCATCTGACAAACACAAAAGTTAAACTACATATCAGTTAGTAACGTGGGCTTGTTTCAATAGTTCGCGTGTATCTGTCTCGTTGAACCGCGTTATCTATACATATAATAAATCTGTAAAAAAACTGTGTCTGTACATTGAATATATTAAAAAAATAATAATTGGGTGGGGTTTAGAAACAGTAATGGAGCACAAATCCAAAAAAAAAATTCTGTCTGTTTGTCTGTATGTCTGTATGTCTGTTTGTTTGTACACGCTAATCTTCCGAACTACTGAACGGATTTCAATGATTTTTTCTTTGTTGTATCAGTATTAAGCCTGGTCAACATATAGGCTATAATTTATCTTCGAACTTGAAGACCTGATGCAGAACACCAACAGACCAACAAAACTATAAGAGATACAAAAATGGTACCATGGCAAAAATTGTTTCATGTGATGAGCATTTTCAGCTGAGATAATAAATTTTAAGATCTGGAACACCTGATGTGGAACCCCAAGAGCCCAGCTTCTCTGTACCATATACAGGTATGACGTTTTAGCAAAAGTTGTTCAATTTGATTAGCACTTTCTATTGACTTATACAAATTGAAGATCTAAAACACCTGATGTGGAACTCCAGGGGCCCAGCTAGACTATAGCATATAGAGGTGTGACGTTTTAGCAAAAGTGGTTCAATCTGATAAGCACTCTCTATTGACGTATATACATCGAAGATCTGGAACACCTGATGTGGAACTTCAAGAGCAATACTACACTTGAAATGTATAGAAATGAATGTTATGAAATAGGTATGGTGAATCAAAAAAAGTAATTAGTCCGTCTTTTAGATAACCCTAAAATAATGGACACGTATTTTTTCTTTTCTCCTTCTCACAAACAAATAATAACGAAGATATAACACGCTTGAATTTTGTGTTAAGTCACTGCTTAGTACAAATTTTACATACCTAGACGTGGCGGCACGAGCCCCCACTGTTCGAATTTGTTGCGTTATATCTCATTATTATTTTG
This sequence comes from Helicoverpa assulta, assembly GCA_963856015.1. Classification (NCBI taxonomy): domain Eukaryota; kingdom Metazoa; phylum Arthropoda; class Insecta; order Lepidoptera; family Noctuidae; genus Helicoverpa; species Helicoverpa assulta. The sequence continues at coordinate 2,323,029 of CAWLCW010000003.1, forward strand.
TATGTCTCTTCCAGACCTCGGGACTACAGAGTTCCGAATTTTTGGGAGGCAAACGTGGGGCCGAAGCCAACACGCTGAAGCCCTTTTGAGACAACTTTAATGAAATGGTGACACAAAACCGACGATTATCCCTTTATACACTATAGAAATGAACCCAAGGACAATCCCCGGTGGACGTCGTTAAAAAAGTGTTTTACAAGGAGCGACTGCCTATCTGACCTCCACAACCCGGTTACCCGCTCAACCCAACACCCCTTGGTAAAACTGGTCAGACTTACTGGCATCTGACTGCCAAGAATGTTCAATGACAGCCGGAACCTACAGTTTAACATCCCCTCCAAATAACGGTCATTGGTATCCAAAATATACGTAGAAAGTACATACGAACTTAGAAAAGTTGCATTGGCAGGACGTACGCTCATACTTGAGAGATTGGTTCTCTACCCACTAAACCACCACGACTTCCACTAAGTCATCACGACTTTGTCATCTCAGTAACATTTAATGTTTTTTAACGTAATAATACGTGTAATATTTTTGCCACACACAACTTAAATGCGGACTAATTAGAATCACTACTTTTATCCCTATGGTCACGTCTGTTGCGGTTCAGTTCTCAGCGTTTTGTTTAGTCTGCTGTGCTTTTGCCGTTGAAGTACAAAAATTAAATTATGGAACGTTTCTAATGGCTATGCGTATTCCGTTGTTTTCAAGTCAACATATCAGACGATTCAGATCTTTGATTTTGCTGACCCCGTAGTCGCTGGCATAAGGGACAGGATCCGCGTACGAAGTCGCGGGCAGAAGCTAGTAATGATAATATAGATGTCCTCCCAGCCGATTATCGGCCACGGCGGCTGTTTTCATGTAAGGAGATCAGCCAGCTGCGCAGGACATATTATAGTGTACAAGCATTTGCTTGGACACAGGTGCACTCACTATTCCTCCACTCTCATAGCCCGATGGGACGACAATCCGACACTACCGGAGAGAGATCAGGCGCAGGACCGACGTCTCTCCGATGCACGGGTGATGATAATATATAAGTCTTACAACCAGTTTCTTCATCAAAAGTAAAAGTCAAAGTAATGTCTAAAGTAAAAGTAACGGTCAAATTCGTTTTTTCAAGGCTAAAGTAACAGCAAAACTAATAGAAAAAACGAATTTGACCGTTACTTTTACTTTAGACATTACTTTGACTTTTACTTTGGCTTTTACTTTTGATGAAGAAATTGGCCGTTAATAAACACAGCAGTTAATCTGCTGTGTCATCTAACGTGGGCGTCCTTCAATAGTTTGCGTGTAGTTATCTTGTTGGACCGCGGTTATAAAGATAATCTACTGGTTAAGGATGGTTGTAAGGATTGTGGGTACAATATAGTTGTCTAGAAGGGAAATTCAAAATAAGTAGATATATAAGAGAATCTTGATTCTTGCTCATACATTTATTTATTTCTGACTAACAGTGCCTTTGGTGGCTGGTGACTTACGGCACCGAAACGTGGTCTCTCACTATCGGCCTCATCTCAAAGCTCAAAGTCGCTCAACGAGCTATGGAGAGGGCTAAGCTCGGTGTTTCTCTACGTGATCGAATCCGAAATGAGGAGATCCGTAGACGAACTACAGTCACCGATATAGCCCACCGGATTAGCAAGTTGAAGTGGCAATGGGCTGGCCATATTGCTCGCAGAGCGGATGGCCGATGGGGTCGAAAAGTGCTGGAGTGGAGACCACGGACTAGCAAGCGCAGCGTAGGACGTCCACCAACAAGGTGGACAGATGCAGGTCGCCTCCAACAGGTATCTGTGGAGATCTAAGGGGGAGGCCTATGTTCAGCAGTGGACGTCCTATGGCTGAGATGATGATGATGATGAATAGTGCCTTTCGTATTTCGGAAAGCACGATAAACTGTAGGTCCCGGCTGTCATTTAAACATCTTTGGCAGTCGGTAGTCAGAAGCCAGTTAGTCTGACAAACAGCCTTACCAAGGGTTATCGGGTTGCCCGGGTAATTGGGTTGAGGAGGTCAGATAAGCAATAAGCAGTCGGTCCTTGTGGCACACTGGTACTCAGCTGCATCCGTTTAGACTGGTAGCAGACCCCAACATTGCTCCTTGTGACACACTAGTATAGTTATCGGCACGGATATTGAGCTCTCGGCGGAAGAGTGGGGATCGCTTTGCGCACTGTACACATAAGGCAATAAACCAATAAATCGCTTCTGCGCAGGTGAAGGTCAGGGCTCAATATCCCTGCCGATGATTATACTCAAATGCATCCGGTTAGACTGGAATCCGAAAAGCCTAGCCAGATGATGATGATGAGTACTATAAAAATAAACGTATATGTATCTATTATCTTCTGCCAGCGGTTTCACCCGCAAACAAACAAACAAACTCTTCAGCTTTACAATATTAGTATAGATTACGCAATTTTCACTAAATATCTTTATCTATACTAATATTATAAAGCTGAAGAGTTTGTTTGTTTGTTTGAACGCGCTAATCTCAGGAACTACTGGTCCGATTTGAAAATTTCTTTCAGTGTTAGATAGCCCATTTATCGAGGAAGGCTATAGGCTACTTTTTATCCGGGTCCGTGCCGAGGTTCCCAAGGGATGCGGGTGAAACCGCTGGCAGAAGCTAGTCTATACTAATATTATAAAGCTGAAGAGTTTGTTTGTTTGTTTGAACGCGCTAATCTCAGGAACTACTGGTCCGATTTGAAAAATTATTTTAGTGTTAGATAGCCCATTTATCGAGGAAGGCTATAGGCTACTTTTTATCCGGGTTCGTGCAGAGGTTCCCACGGGATGCGGGTGAAACCGCTGGCAGAAGCTAGTCCTAGTATATTACGACATACACATAAAATACTGTGCAAATATTAGCTTTATTCTGCTATCGCTTCTATACGATAATGAGTTGGCTGTTACGACACTTTTCAGTTAGTTTTCAGACGTTCTGTGTAACAGTGATTTTTTCAGTTACAGTGAAGTTAGGCTGTTGAGTTTTTAGCTTCTTTTGTGATGGTTAAAGTTTAGCCTGTTTATCAAAAGTGGACTCACTGTATTCTTAGGGTTGGTTTCAAGAGAGTTGTGAAAATAGTTTTGTTTTTGTAATATTGAAAATGTTTTTGTGTAAGGACTTTTATTTAATATCAGAATTGTGTATGTTAAAAGTATTTTGTTATATGTTTGGGGTTTTGTTTATTCGGTTTCTGGCATTATATGGCCATCTAATCTTTTCATCTAAATCAATATTAAAATATTATAAAGCTGAAGAGTTTGTTTGTTTGAACGCGCTAATCTCAGGAACTAATGGTCCGATTTGAAAATTTCTTTCAGTTTTAGATAGCCCATTTATCGAGGAAGGCTATAGGCTACTTTTTATCCCGGTATGGGAAGTAGTTCCCACGGGATGCGGGTGAAACCGCTGGCAGAAGCTAGTCAATATTAAAAAGAGGGATTTTTCTTGTTAGTACGTTAAATTCTACTAAATAACTGAATCGATTTGAAAAATTCTTTCACTGGTAGGTAACTACACTATCCCGGGTGAGATCTGCTATTTTTTCCGTGAACTAGCTTCTGCCAGCGGTTTCACCCGCATCCCGTGGGAACTACTTCCCGTACCGGGATAAAAAGTAGCCTAAGTATAGCCTTCCTCGATAAATGGGCTATCTAACACTGAAAGAATTTTTCAAATCGGACCAGTAGTTCCTGAGATTAGCGCGTTGAAACAAACAAACAAACAAACAGCTTTATAATATTAGTATAGACGAGAAGTAGTTTCTCAGAGATGCAGGTGAAACCGCGAAAAACAGCTAGTAGATATAGATTTGACATCGATTCTAGTAGTTATTGACTCCAACTGCGGATTTCAATAAAGGATCTTAGGATTCTTAGGCGATTAGAGATTGTATTTTGACAGTAACTCCATATACCTCTAAACTCTACTTTTGTTTTTCAATCTCTAATCGAAAAACAACGGATGGATTATTGGAATCCGCAGCTAAGCACGTTACTGAAACATTAGTCATGCTTATTCAAACATTCTATTTGTTCTAATGTTTATTACGTATTGTGGGTGAACTCGTGCGCAGTATTTTGTCGATTTTGCTATCAAAAACCGCGAGTTTACCACAATCTGTTATTTAATATTGCGGAATTTGTATCCGGCAGATAGAGCTGGTTATGTTATCCTGACACGGGAAGTTGTTCTCTCTGGAAGCGGGTAAAACCGCGAGGTATTAGCTAACTAGATAGATAATGTTTTTTTTTGTCAGAAACAGTCCATTTTCCATCTTTAAGCGGCAAAAAAACGCGTTGGTTGTATCAGAGCCTCCTAAATTATTCGGGTTCGAAGTATTACTTGTTATAGCAAATAGGTATCTACTATACTACATCATCTTTGAACATTTCAATAGTTTAACTATCATATCACAAGATACAGCCTATTGTCAGACGGACGAACTGTAAAGTCCTGTTCATCCCTTTATGTAGATACTGCTGAACCCTAAAAAATGGCAAAACTACAATAAAATCACTATGTTCGTAATACCTAGTTATTACATCATACATAATACTTCTAAAACGCAATCAGAGGGTATTAAATTAGTCTAGGTTACGTGTTAATTATATTTTAGTTAAAACTAGCTGTTTTCCCGCGGTGTCACCCGCGTCCCGTGAGAACTACTACCCGTACCGGGATAAAATATAGCCTATGTGACTCGGGAACAGTGTAGCATTCCAACCGTGAAAGAATTTTCAACCGATTCAGTAGTTTCAGAGAGCCTTTGGGGTATGAACAAATTAGTTTTTTTTTTGTATTAATACGTATAGATATAATAAAATAAATAAGATATTAGGTATTTTTCAGTAACGCAATCAGTGGGTATTACATTTGGCTAGGTTACGTGTTAATTACATTTTAGCTAATATATCCCACGCCCTTTGCGTGTGAGCTAAGACAGGGTTGGGCAAATGGTCATAGGATTATGAAAAAAATATTCAGTAGCTCATTGCGTGAGGATTATTTCGGGTGTCTGTAATAACTATTATGTGTATTTAGGGCTGCCATCTTGAATTTTGCCAAATCCGGACTAACATTAAAAAAAACCCGGACATTTGGCGTAAATCGCATATTTTCCCCGGACGAACCCGAAAAAACAAGACCCAATTTTTAATCCATTTACTATTACCATATACCTACTTAAAATCCATAAGGTGCTTCCTAACAAGAAAAGTGTCCGGGTTTTCCCCGGACACTTCTTGAAACCCCGCCCGGACGGACCCCGGACGGCCTCCAAACGAGGACAAATCCGGGGAAACCCGGACGGATGGCAGCCCTATGTGTATTAAATAAATTTTAATACTTCTTGCATATAATGTACAATAGCGGACTTAACGCCTTAGGCGTTCTCTGCCAGTCTACCTTCGGATGGTGGAGAGAAAGCATTGATATATGTAGTATTAAATAAAATCCTCCACCGCGTTTGTGCCTGTGTGATAAACTCGAAAATTATAGTAAACGCATTTTTGTGTCGTTATACCAAGCGGTTCGCAAGTCATACATGCATTTTGATTATCGGTCTAAATACAAATTCTTTTTAAAAAATGGTTTAAAGTGAGTTTTTTTCTGTTTGTCACCGTGCTCCTAAAACTACAAAGGGAGAAATTACTGAGGCTGTGGGATTATTCGAGACAGTTACCGCGGTCGCGGCCCTGGTACACGAAGGACTCTAGAAAATAAGAACAGGATGAGTCATTTGAAGATCTACATTAAATTGAGTTTAAAGAGAGTGGCACAAAAATTATGATGTCACTGTATGATTTCCCATCATAAAGAAGGTCCTTGAGTAATCGAAATATCCCATTTTGCCAAAAAAAAATCTACAGATAGGCTGTAGTATATACCGACGGGATGTGATCGTAAACGCGCAAAACAGTATTCTGAAAAAGGTCTCATACTTAGGTACTGAAAATTACGAGATGTTGCTTGAATGTTTCATCGTGTATCTAGTACCCACAGTTGATAATTACAAGAGTAATGTTGATGTCAACATGTTATATCATCTTGTGCTCACACGCTTATAGTAACGCGTACATAGGTTTTAATAAAGGCTTCTGCATAATGGCTACTATTGAAATTAGCATCATCATCTGCCTAGCCATTTTCTATGTTGGAGCCAGCTTCCAGTCTAACAGGATGCAGATTAATCAGTGTGCCAGATGAGTGACTATCTATCTGATCTTCTGAATTCAGATTCGCTGGGCAGCTCGATATACCTTTGGTAAGATTAGAATTTGAAACTTTCTGCCACCATTTTCCCTCTATTATCTTCTTTCCTTATTGTAAATTGGGTTTTGTGAAATACCCCGAGAATTTTCTTAAAAATACTGGTTATATTTCGAAGTGACTGCCTTGTTGGTCAGCAGTGGGTTTTGAATTTTCACAAATCCATCCGGAATTTGGAAGTTGGTGTTGATATTCTCTTGCATCGGATATGTCGTAAATGTCGGTCCTGCGATGATCGCCAGATCTCTCTTCCATGAAGGAGTAGGGAGTGCACCTGTGTCTGCGCAAATGCTTGTGCACTATAACATGTCCTGCGCAGCTGGCTGATCTCCTTAGAGAGAACAGCCGCCGTGACCGTGGTCTATGACATTATATTCAGCTGCGTCTGTCCAGGCCGTTGAATGAAAAAATACTAGATAAATGATTGAAAAACGTTAACGTAAACTGAGAATTCTCCTATTAGATATATGAAGTCCTCCTTAGAAATATGGATATTTACAAAACATGAAACTCAAATAATACTCTCCGTCCATACCTTACGCAATTATCCCGTCATACAGTAGATTTGTTTGTAAATAATCTAGGTATAGGCCGAAAACTTAGATCAAAATAACGTTCCTGGGGATCGGTAGTGTGTACGGTAACGGGCTAGACTTTTCCTGGTAAAACCTCCTCGTTTTTCGGGAAGTCGGTTAAAAACTATCCTTTTTACGCAGTTTTTTTTTTATAGGAATTTAACTGTTCTACTTCCGTGTGTATAACAGTTTTTGTGTGATTGTTTTTTTTTCCGGTAATTTTGGTAGTGACGTAATTTTGTGTCTGTATTTGTGGATGTGAAATTCAATAGTGGTTTTTTTCTTCTATTCTATTTAATACGCTCAGCTTGAGATTGGATTTTGAACACGAAAATTTATGGAGACTTATATTTAACGAGCTGAGACCTGAAGTTCCCCGTTCCGAGGGAATTACCTCATTTACTCGGATAAGTAGTTTTGTCCTTCCTCAAGCTCTAGACAGCCTTTGTACCAAATATTATTTACATCGATTCAATAGTTTTGGCGTGAGAGACAGATATAGTAGTAAAGAATTTTTATATTCTGACGTTCAAAAAGTGCAATATTTTGTTTTTTTTTTGTACTGGCTAAAAATGCAAACAGAAAATCCTTATCGATAACAAACACAAGAATTTCAAATTAAAATACCTGCTTTAAGTACGTGTGACTTTATCGTTTTATCACCCAGATAAGGACAATCGCGGTACACTCCATTTTTGTTATGGATTTCAGTTCAATACGGACGCGTTGAACAAAATAAAGTTTTTTTTTAATAACCTCTAGTGTTTGAAGATTAGTCTCTGAAGGGTCAGTGATTGTTCAGACGTTTTTAAAAACAGTGTGTGCAAATCAGTGGGTTATAGTTTTACAGTTTGGAATACAATTGATATCTATGTCAATTAGTGTAAAGTCTTTATTATCAATTTAGTGCCGTTCAGTGATATATGGTTATTATGATCCTTTTACTGGTTTAGTGGTATAACGACCTTTTTTGAGGTAGGAAATCAGCAGATGTTGACGTGGAGTGAAAGAGAGTGTCAGACTCCTACTGAGTAAACTCTGTTTCTTCTGGAACCATTTTTTTTTGTATCAAGATTGTGGTTAGTCTTTCGAACAATTCCGCCAACCGGACAGGGTTTGGCCTAAGGCCTAAAGGCACCTAATTTATCAGTCCTTTTGTTTCTTTATTAATAAGGGTATAGCATATGTCTTCCTACAGGAACCTCCATATGAATGGGTTCTACCTCTACCTACCTACCAATCATATATGGGTTCAGCAGTTTTAGCGTGAAAGCGCGACAGACAAACTGTTATTTTCGCGTAATAATATTAGTAGTATGAAAAAAAATATCCCTGTAGTGGTTAGTCATTGCTTGTTCGTGATCGTTAATTAATTTTAAGTGCAGTATTATGTTTCAAGTATCAAGATTGTTTATGAGGATTTAATCATCTGCGTTTGTGATAGTTATATCGTGTAAATGATCGTTCTTGCTATGGTTAATAATACAGGTACGAGATTTCTTTGAATAGCTTCCTATTGTGGTCTAATAGAAAGGACTATTATACTCCTATTGATTATTTCTTATGTGTTCTTCTAGAGCTTATGTTTAAGGAGGGAAATCATGACATCATCTCTCAGAGTGTCTTACTAACTGACTAAAATCAACCTTTTTTTCTTCTGGAGCCGTATGTGTAAAAGGGCCGGTAACTCTTCCGTATAATTCCTCCGTGTGTGTTTCTTGATCGTCCTCTACAGTACTATAATGTGATCCATAGAAGTCTCTTATATTTTAATAGATCGTTTCATCACCATCTTCGTAACGAAAACAATTAACATTAAATTACAAACTAACTAATTAAGACCTAACAAACAGGTTTTCGACTAATCTAGTATACTTACTTAATATTTCTTCACAATTCGACTGTTTACTCTAGCCAAAATGCAACGTGTTCGCAACCAAATAACATTTAAAGACGAAAAACTGAAAATGAGTGCTGAATAGTGTAGTGGTGTTAAAATAAGTGAAATGTATAAAAACAGTGAGTCAAAATGAGTGAAAGAAACTACAATAGTTTGCCGCGGCTGAAAAGGAAGGAAACATGGAGAAGAAAGGGGGTAAGCTGTAATGATAGTTAGTGTTGTCCGTCCAAGCCTTGGAGAACAAAATGACTAGCGGAGGTGCCATAACGGAAAATCTTGTAAGAAAGTAGCGCGCCAATATGCGGGTTTGCGTTGACGAGGTACGTTACTATCTTCGCCCTTATACGCCTTCTTTGGATCATTGACAAATGTCTCAAAGAACCCGTAGTAACTTGTCGTTTTCTTCATACCCTTCGTAAGTATTTGAGGAAGAAGAAGGATCCTGACCTACCTGTATTATGGCATCTCCGCTCATCTGTCCTTACTCCGTGGTCCAAGCTTTTGATGTAGTGATTGTTATGTGGTCGTTTCACTAATGTAAATGGTTGTTTTACTAAAATCATTTGTATTTACACTGCGTTCGAGTTCCGAAGTGTCTCGTCATATAAATTTGCCCCTCTGATGTTCACCTCAAGCATTTCTTTATTAACTGTAATGTCAGGACACCTTTCCACACCCGGTCGGATAGCCCCATGCTAAGTTATTAATTAACTTGTGTTATGGGCGCTAACACAACTGATAAACTACATATAGCTACACATATACATATTTATAAATACATATTGTAACACCCAGACCACGGCCAACAAGCATGCTCATCACACAAATGTCAACCGAACCGGGAATCGAACCCGGGACCTCAGTGTCGGCAGTCTGGCATGGTGACCATTGCGCCATCGAGGTCGTCGTCGTTCTTGCCTCGCACATACAATAGTCTCTCGTAAACATTTTGATTGTCGAAAGACAAAAGTAGCTAATTTCAAAGCGGTTAAGTTATTTATTGAGAGGCGTAGCAGATTGACAGATAGCTAACTTCAGTCTAGTCAAGATACAATTTTCGTCAAGTAACTATGCCGCTACGAAGTTGGCTACACTAGTGACAACTGACATCACGTTAGTCCGACGCAACGTCATCTCATAAGTAACATTATTTTCGGCCATATGGATTTGACAGATCATCGTCTGCCATAAAAACTTATAATAAGATGACTCAATGTTTCTAACAAAACCTGCAGAAATATTATAAAGCTGAAGAGTTTGTTTGTTTGAACGCGCTAATCTCAGGAACTACTGGTCCGATTTGAAAATTTCTTTCAGTGTTAGATAGCCCATTTATCGAGGAAGGCTATAGGCTACTTTTTATCCCGGTACGGGAAGTAGTTCCCACGGGATGCGGGTGAAACCGCTGGCAGAAGCTAGTCGTGTATAAGTAAAGCCATAAAGCAGAGATCAAATATTAACTAGATGAGGTCACCTTATGAAATCACCGTAGGTCAGTGTCGACCGGTGCTGGAATTTGTTTTTATACAAGTTTCTTTGATCCGACTAAAATGAATAAGGATGTTTTTTATATGACATAAACTTTTATCTTACTCATCATTTGACTAGCCTTTGGTCAACTATGTTGGGGTCGGCTTCCAGTCTAACTGGATCCAGCGTTTACCTGTATCTCCTCAATTCAGTTGTGTGGGCTACCTGACAACCTATGAGTTTGACAGACCTTGTGACTTCTGACAAATAATAGTTAGGAGGATCCACCCATTTAAAGTGCCGTCCGAAACATAGAAGAAGAAGCGTTGCTTAACCACATACCTTACGGCTTACGGCTGTTACTTAATAACGATACACTGTTACAGCCTTTTTTTTTTATCGTCCCACTGCTGGGCACAGGCCTCCTCTCACACGGAGAAGGATTGAGCATTAATCACCACGCTTGCTCAATGCGGGTTGGTGATTTCAGACTTTATAGTCCAGGTTTCCTCAAGATGTTTTCCTTCACCTTTTTATCAGCCATTGGTGTCCAAGATATACTTAGAAATATATTTAATAACGATAAAACAATAAATATTAAACCAAAGGTCTGATAAATACTATGCTAAAAAACTCATTAAAGTCGGTTCAGGTAAATGTGACATATGTAATCGCCCACAGCATATACATATTATGAAACAGGTGAAACTGAGAGCCTCTTCTTTTTGAAGCCCGTCTAAATATCTATTGACAATGGCAATAATTGACATAATTTACTCATCATTATAATTGACATAATTTACTCATCATTGCCTAGCCTTTTTCCGACCATGTTGGGTTCGGCTTCCAGTCTTACCGTATGTATCTGAGAACTAATCGGTAATCCCTTGGGAAGACTGGTTGTCAGTCATTCTGTCTTCTAACTACCCATAACGACTGCCAAAGATATTCGAATAATAGTTAGGAGGACCAGGACCCACCCAATTAAAGTGCCGTCCGAAACATCGGACGAAGAAATCGTCGTGACAAGGTCACCTATCCACGGAGCGCCATAAGCGTTGCTGTTACTTAATAATGATAAAACTTTTTTTTACAAAGAAAACCGTCTACTAAGTCTCACGAATAGAATACTGTTCTAAAAAGCGCATCAAAATCAGGTTCAACAAAACGTGAGATATGTAATCGCCTACAGCGTATACATATGATTTTGAAGCCTGACTAAATATCTATTGACAATAGCAATAATAGACATAACTTTTGGAATGTGGTCCGCCCTAGCCATCGACCTTCCTCGCCAGATGTGAGCAGAATACTGATGTTCTACTCATATGGTTGCCTAGGCATTATTGTGGGGAATCTAGGCCAAGATTGGTTTTTATTAGCGCCACTAGGTTAAGCTGTTGCTGGGGTCAGGATTTGGATTAGGCAGGATTTTTAGGTTGTGTTGTTCTGGAAACAGTTTTTAGGGAGATGTTGAATAGTAGTATTTTATATGGAGCCACTTCGTATCACACTTTTTAAACTCAGTTATGGGGTAAAAATATAACCTAAGGTTTATAAAGGTAAATAATAAGTTTGTTTGAATGAGCTGGATTTGAAAAAAAATCAGCGTTAGATTATAGCCCATTTATTGAAGAAGTCTATAGGCAGTTTCTACGGGATGCTGGTTCACCCCTGGCAGAAGCTAGTTCTTTATTTCCACTTCTGTTGACTAAAACATAACTTTATTCCTTCTGAAGCCCTTTATGTACCAGGGTCACGGTAACTCTTTCGAACAATTCCGCAGTCCCAGCAGGCTATGGATCGTCAAGAGTGTCTAAAAAGATCGTCTATCGACAGCTATATATATTTATGATTGATCTGTCTCCATTCTTGTTTTTATAGACATGTCTAGTTATCAATATACTTTTTGTGCCAGACCAGTTCGTCATCTGGTTGCAATTTTTTGTACTTCGCTTTGACTCACGTGAGCTGTTGAGGTTTTGTGGCCGTGTTTCCTTTCTATCCATATGTTGATTTGCTCACTAGAGATAGGAATTCGACAGCACTTGTATTGGGCTTTTTTTTAACGACGTCAAAGATCATCAAATGACCCCTCCCGCTGTGGGTTAGCAGCGGCGAGGGAGTGTCAGACTCTTACTGACTAAAAACCGTCGTGTTCCGTCGTAGGCCTTTTATGTACCAGGGCCGCGGTAACTCTTTCGAACAATCCCGCAGTATTCTTCTTTGACTCATGTCAGGTTTTGAGGTTTTCCCAATTATATATTTAGAGACTAGCTTCTGCCAGCGGTTTCACCCGCATCCCGTGGGAACTACTTCCCGTCCCGTAAAAAGTAGCCTATAGCCTTCCTCGATAAATGGGTTATCTAACACTGAAAGAAATTTTCAAATCGGACCAGTAGTTCCTGAGATTAGCGCGTTCAAACAAACAAACAAACAAACTCTTCAGCTTTATAATATTAAGTATAGATGAGAATTAGACATTATTTTCTGCCCTGCTCCCAATTTTATTTGAGGTCGGCACAATGTCTTCCGCTGGAAGCGCGCTCACTCCTTTCATATTCATGTCATCTTCCAATTATATTACTTGTATGGGCCTTATGTCAAGATTCTATGTCTAGTCAGCAAATAAAAGATAGATATAATATTGAAAAAGCCGTTAGTGTACCCGTTTAGTAGCAGTATTTGTGGTTTGTAGTTCTAATCGACTGAAATTATTTAGCGTAATTTACAGAGTGTTTAAAATAAGGAAAATTGATTGTATACGTATTGGTACAGGGCTTCAGTAGTTTCCGCATCGTAATGATCATAGAATAGTGTTATCGTGCCAATAACCAAGGCCCAGTTGTTTGATTTTTTCACATAATTACATTTTGAAACTAAGTGTAAACAAAAGTTGTAGTCGTTTTTATTACGTACAACTTTGCCGGATATTTTTTTCTCCCTGACTTCCTGACCTCAGATCTCATCATCATCATCATCATCTCATCATCAGCCTATCGCAGTCCACTGCTGGACATAGGCCTCTCCAAGTGCACGCCACTGAGATCGATTTTCGGCTGCTCGCATCCAGCTCCTCGCATACAGAAGACCGAAGAGTATAATCAGCCCCTGTGTCTAGCATTTGTGGACTATGAGAAGGCCTTTGACTCGGTTGAAACCTGGTCTGTTCTGGAGTCCCTGCAGCGTTGTCAAGTAGATTGGCGATACATCCAAGTGATGAGATGTCTCTACGAAGCCGCTACAATGACCTCAGATCGTCCTTAATTTATTTCTTCAGTTATTTTTGTCGTATAATTTTCCTTTTTCAACAGGTTTCATCGTCTTTAGTTTAAGGCTTCTGCACTTGTCTAACAGTAGTCGGAAAAGGTCATTTTACGACAAACCCGAGAATGTCAGTAAATAATTAGTACAGTTTCTTGACATTATCCACAAATACCCCTTTCGTCGGTCAGTGATTATTGGAAATTATCCTTTTTTTGGGATCTGGTCATTAAATATTACTGTTACTGTTACAGCCTTTTTTATCGTCCCACTGCTGGGCTGTGGCCTCCTCTCACACGGAGGAGCATTGAGCATTAATCACCACGCTTGCTCAATGCGGGTTGGTGATTTCAGACTTTATAGTCCAGGTTTCCTCAAGATGTTTTCCTTCACCTTTTATTAAATATTTTTTTAAATATTGCCTAGTGAAAATCTGAGACAGTAAGTTCGGCAAATCGCAATGTCGCCTCCAACAGGTATCTGTGGAGATCTAAGGGGGAGGCCTATGTTCAGCAGTGGACTTCCTGGCTGAGATGATGATCATGATGATGATGAAGTTCGGCAAAGGCTTGTTGCAAAAATTATTTGATAGATATTCCTTGACCTCGAAAAACAATTCAGAAATAATTTTAGTTCAGAAGGAAATATGAAAATAATTTATCTGAGTGTACCACTTCAAGTGGATATAAATAGTGTTTACTGTTAGGTATTTGGCTTTGACCCATTTCTCTATAATATTATTATTTTGCACTATAACACACAACAAACACTGAAAACTAAAATAAAATGAATGCTTTACATGTGATAGCTCCCATACTAAAAATTGATTTTTTGCTCGTTTTCTAGCTAGATAATGGCACGGAACCTTTCATGCGCGATACTGACTCGCACTTGGTCAGTTTTTTTAATTCTGTTGAAGAGTATTTAGATGATCATCTAAAAAGATGAAGATAGCGTACATCCTATTTATATTCCTTCTTACTTTTTGTGCAATAAAAATATATCTGAAACTGTTTTTTGGCATATTTTTTAGTCATATTATTATAATACTAGCTTCTGCCAGCGGTTTCACCCGCATCCCGTGGAAACCTCTGCACGAACCCGGATAAAAAGTAGACTATAGCCATAAATGGGCTATCTAACACTGAAAGAATTTTTCAAATCGGACCAGTAGTTCCTGAGATTAGCGCGTTCAAACAAACAAACAAACAAACTCTTCAGCTTTATAATATTAGTATAGATTACTAGCTTCTGCCAGCGGTTTCACCCGCATCCCGTGGGAACTACTTCCCGTACCGGGATAAAAAGTAGCCTATAGCCTTCCTCGATAAACGGGCTATCTAACACTGAAAGAAATTTTCAAATCGGACCAGTAGTTCCTGAGATTAGCGCGTTCAAACAAACAAACTCTTCAGCTTTATAATATTAGTATAGATTCGTCATGTATTTATTCAAACATAGATAAAACCATAAAGAAATTAAAGTTCGGAGTTAGTAAATTCGGAAGTCAATCGGAATGCAGTTTGGCAGCATATTAACAAAACTAGGTAGCTATTAATATTTTATAATGTTTCTATTATATTATGTACTGTTTCAAACTAGTTTGGTGAACTTGAAAGCTTTGTTATTAGTTGACCTTAGATTTGTCACGAGTTTGTAAGATACCATTTATAGCGTTTTTATAACATAAAAAATACTCCACCGATTTGAAAAATTCTTTGACTGTTGGAATGCTGGACCATCCCCGTGTAACAGGCGACATTTAGTCCGGAACCGAGGGGTAGTTCCCACAGGACGCGAGAAAAATAGCTAGTAGGCTATATTTTTACCAGTAGCGGGTACGAGTGATGATTTTTTTTTTGAGATGGGAAATCATCATTTGTACTACTGTGAGTGCAGCGGGAGGGTGTCAGACTTCTATTTAAAAAGTTCTATTTAAAAGGTTTTTGTCTATAAAAACCCCTATTTATTCCTTCTGGAGCCCTTCTTTTATTTACCTGGGACACGTCAACTCTTTCAAACGAACCTGCAGTACCAAACACCTAACAAAGGTGTTTTCGCACATACAAGGTGTTGATTTGCATCCGTGCCATATTCAAGGACGTAATTATGCTAACGATTCTCGACCCAAATCAACAAAAAAATTGGTACGTATTTTTTTTTACGGAATTCCGTCAATGTCATCTAGCCGTATTTAAACTTGGCGCGTATGTTACTGGCCTTTAAACCGTGCTGCGCCCTCACACAAACGCAAACACAAAGCATACGCAACGATTAATCATAAATTTCATTCATAAAATTGGATTACTTCTGAAATACTACGACCTTACAATGACAAAAAAAGCAGTGCATATTAGCTATTTCCCGTCTACTGTAATTCCAATCGATTATTTACGTATTTTATGTCCTCCTCCTGAAGTATGGCACAAATGCAAATCAACACCTTGTATAGGCATTTGACCACTTCAGTTTATCGCCATCATTGAGCACCAACCTCAAGCAGCGATTTGATAACGGTTTCCGTGTTAGCTCACCAGATAATATAACAATGCGCTTTGGTATGCACTGAGATTACAGATGGATATTACTAATTTATAGTAAGATAGCTTGGTGTCCAGGCCACGGCGAATGTTCTCCTATGAGGAGATCAGCCAGCTGCGCAGGACATATTATAGTGCACAAGCATTTGCTTGGACACAAGTGCACTCACTATTCCTTCACTATCATAGCGCGATGGGATGGCAATCCGACACCACCGGAGAGAGATCACAAGCAGGACCGACATTAACCAGCTCTATGAAGTCTTCTTTGTTCTGTCTTTTCCTCGTGCATATCAGTGACTTATTTCTATGATACGGTTCCATATGGTCACGATTTTTACATCAACTATAATAGAAGGTCGTTATTGTATATTAAAAGTAGGTACCTATTTTAAATATCAATAATAATGATATTCTTTTACCATACCTGTCACGCTTTTTCGATTACCTATAGTTTTGTTGTTTCAATTTCTAACTAGATTTTGTCCGTGACTTCGTTCGCTTTCTGAAGGAAAATTAGTAGCCCATCTCCGTCTACAGGGTCAAATTATAATAATATTATAAAGGCGAAAGTTTGTGTTTGTTACTTCTCCTGCTTCAGGCGAGAACGGCTGAACGGATTTGTATAAAACTTGGCAGTAATAATTAGCTATTTTCCTCACTTTTATAGCGCCAATGTCATCTAAATTATAACCACATAAAGTAGGTTTATTTAAACACGTAATTTCATAGTTATGTTGTGGTTGGATTTACATAATATCTTTACACATAGGTCACTGTGCCACGCTTTTGCCTCTAAAATAGTTGTCAAACTAGTTTTTACCACTAGATTAGAAATAAACAATATTTTATTAAGATCTATTTATAACAATGATTGGTATTGATTGTGACTCAATCCTTCCTAATTATATATGTTTGTCAAAAGTCTTCAAATCCATGTAATTGTCTAGAAGTTTTCCCCTTGTTTTCAGTTTTTTTTTCTTTATTATGTGTGTGTACAAAAATTTGTAAATAAATAAATAAATATTCACGTACGTCCCGAAGGAACTCCTTTCGCATGCGGATAAAAGTTAGTCTATAGCCTTCCTCGATATATGGGCTATCCGACACTAAAATACTTTTGCAGTGTTTCGCGCGTTCAAACATACTAACAAACTCTTAGCTTTATAATATAGTAGGGATTTTATTCTCAACTAGCTTCTGCCAGTGGTTTCACCCGCATCCCGTGGGAACTACTTCCCATACCGGGATAAAAAGTAGCCTATAGCCTTCCTCGATAAATGGGCTATCTAAAACTGAAAGAAATTTTCAAATCGGACCAGTAGTTCCTGAGATTAGCGCGTTCAAACAAACAAACAAACTCTTTAGCTTTATAATATTAGTATAGATTATAAAGCTGAAGAGTTTGTTTGTTTGTTTGAACGCGCTAATCTCAGGAACTACTGGTCCGATTTGAAAATTTGTTTCAGTGTTAGATAGCCCATTTATCGAGGAAGGCTATAGGCTACTTTTTATCCCGGTACGGGAAGTAGTTCCCACGGGATGCGGGTGAAACCGCTGGCAGAAGCTAGTATTAGTATAGATTTCCAATCAAGAAACTAAGAAGTATTATATTATTTGAGTATAGAACAATTGCACAAAGGTTGACGTAATTTTTTCTCTTAAAATGGAAGCTTTAGGCCAAAACCTCAATTAATTGTCAATCAACTGCAAAATTAGTTCGTTTGTAATTAATTTCAAATTAATAAATCGTTAGTCAATATAGTGATGTCGCAATATGATCGGATTATGTTTTACAAGCCGTCGAAGTAGATTTTTATCTATACTAAACTAACTAACTAAATTATAAAGCAGAAAAGTTGGTTTAGACGCGCTAATCTCAAGAACATAACATGGACCGCTTTGAATAAATCTTTCATATTCATATTGTTTATTTATTGCATTCCGTAGTGTACATAAGATGAAAATCAATATAAAGTGGTTGTCGCAATTATGGAACCTGATGGTTACAGCAAAATAGTATACCTACATGTAGCGTTTTAATTAATTAATTTATTTATACAGCATTAATATTAAGTAAGAGTATTTAGTTTACAGTACATACCTATGACATACTTTTTCTTTTCAATAATGGATAGCCCATAGCCCGAGGAAGGCCATAGGTTATTTTTTTATCCGAATAGGAGAAGTAGTTCTCACGGGCCGCGGGTGAAGCCGCTGACAGAAGCTAGTGTATAACGTACTCAAATTGCCTGAAGCCCACATGTGGTCACGTTTTTGTTATGTAAACAAAACTGTAGTACTTAATTATAAAATCTGCGGGAGATATTGACCTGTATATTGAAATTGGCAGTTGTGCCGTAGCCGAAATTATCTTGTAAAATAAAATATACGATTAGCATATGGAGTAATGATTGCAGGAATTGGGAACTAGCTTTGTGGTTTTACATAATATTAGACTAGCTTCCGCCAGCGGTTTCGCCCGATTCCTGAGGGTACTACTTCTCGAACCCTGATAGAAGTTGCCACTCTGATGGATAGGCTACGCCATTCGGATGTATAGGTTACATTACTGCCAAGTTTTATTTAAATTCATGTAGCTTTTGCATGATAGTGGAACAAACATTTATACATTCAAAATGTTGCTTTATAATAGAAGTGTGATTTAAGAAGTTATAACCAGAAAATTTATAAGGAGGCTATGTTATCACTATATTGTCCGTAAAACGACAAATAAAGTATGCATATGCATAACTCATTACGATTTGCCGTAATACGTTTCATACTATGGTATATTCCAGTCGCTGACCCATAGGAAATTCGCTAGTTATGTCATGTTTGATTACACTGAGTAATTAAGTTGCCCCTCAATACTCATTAGTGGGGTCGTATCTATAGTCGCGTGAGTCGACTTTTGTGAAACTCGGATTTTTCGGAAACGGTCGTCAAATTACGTCACAATTTATTGAGATGATTCTATTCTTAAAATAAACAAACTGTGATTTTTTTTCGCTAAACTGTGACCAATCTTTTTGCGAGTATTGGCTTTATTATTACTCACAAATATTGCATAAGTACATAGTGACGTCACCTATAGTTTTAGGATGAAATGAGATTTATTTTATTTATTTATTTAGTATTAAGGCACATCAACATCATAAACACAAACATTTACAAGAGACACGAAACAGAGACATATAGCAAGTGTTTACGACAATTACAGACGTGCACAACATTCAAAACAAAGTAGAAGAAAAATACAGTATTCACGTTGCAAATAGATTAACAAAAATATAAAGAAACACAAAAACAACTACAATTTACACAATATTTATGGCACTTAATTTCTTAATTATATTATATAGCTTTTGCCCGCGACTTCGTTCGCGTGGAATAGTGATTTTTGGTTTGACCAATAGATGGCGCTATATGTCCGAAATAAATTTTATTTTTATTTTTATATTTTTTTGCAATAAAAACTATCCTATGTCCTTTCTCAAGTTCCAAACTATGTCTGTACCAAATTTCACACAAATCGGTTCAGTAGTATAGGCGTGAAGAAAAGACAGACAGAAAGACAGACAGACAGACAGAAAGACAGACAGACAGACAGACAGAGTTACTTTCACATTTATAATATTAGTTAGGATTACTATAGTGACCTACACATTGACCCCTACATTGGCTTGTACTACCGCTTCTGTTCTTCCTTCGTTTATGATCTTTGATCTAAAACGTGAAGGATGGTCGTGAAAGATATCCAAGTCATAAAGATTGCACCATTTATTGTATGTTGACGTTAATCTTGCTATGGGAGAATTCATACCCAAATTTGTTCTACATCGAGGGACTTTGAAAAATGTCAAGTTTTTCCTCCGAGCATTAAGTTTAGGTACGTTTATTTCAATGCGCTCAAGTAATCCATCAGCTTTGAAGGCACCGCTGACAATGCTCTGCAAGCACATCAAGTCTATCATGCGTCGGCGTAGGCGCAAGCTTGATATACGGAAGAAACGGAGTCTTTCGTCATACGAGCACCTTGAGCTGATGCCAGTAGCAAAAAAAGCAAGTTGACGCGTAAAAGATCTTTGTATAGACTCGATGCGATCGGAATGAACCATATAATAAGGATTCCATATGACACTTCCAAACTCGAGTACACTACGTACAAAAGCGTTATAAAGCACAATTTTGGAGGTCATGTGTTTAAAGTCCTTCGTGTTGCGCCTGATAAAACCTAACATTTTAGCAGCTTTTTGAGTAATGTTATCGCAATGTGGAACAAAACTTAACGTAGAGTCGAGAATCACTCCCAGGTCACGAAGTTGGCTAACTACAGCAATCCTTTCGGTATTTATGTAGTAACCAGACTCCAGCACCTTTCTCTTCCTTGTGAATCGAATATGTTGACATTTAGTAGCGTTAAGCATCATTTTGTTAGCACAACACCATGCATGGATACGGTCCAAATCTGCCTGAATCAATTCCACATCTGTCCAGGAGTCAACCTGCCGGGAAATTTTCATATCATCCGCAAAAAGAAGACAGTTGCAGTGATGCACACAGTCAACAATGTCATTTATAAATAATAGAAACAAAATTGGTCCAAGATGGGATCCTTGTGGTACACCGGAAGAAGCGATATATTTATTTGATTCATAACCAGCAAGGACTACAACCTGCTCACGACTATCTAAATATGATCTTAACCAGTCCAAAATTACATTACTTATACCGTACTGGTTCTGGAGCTTATCAATGAGTATTTTATGATCAACGAGATCAAAGGCACTAGCAAAATCTGTATATATCGCATCTATCTGCTTTTTATTGTCTACCCCTTCCATTACTGGAGTTATGTATGACATAAGATTAGTTATAACTGATTTTTTCTCTTGAAAACCATGTTGTTCCTGCCGTATTAGGAACTTGGTATGTTTTGTCAGAACGGGACAAACAAGACTCTCAAAAATTTTGGAAAACGATGATAATATTGATATAGGTCTGTAATTTTTTACGTTACTATTGTCTCCCTTCTTTAATACCGGAACTATACGTGCCCGTTTCCATTCTTGAGGAAAAACACCACACTCCAGAGATTTATTAAATAACAACATGAGCGGAAAGGATAGAAGCGAAGCACACCTCCTAATAAAAAGTGGTGGAATTCCATCTGGTCCCGCTCCTTTATTCGGATTGAGACGCTTCAAGCAAGTGTACACGTCTTTTTCACAAAAACTTAGGGTTGATAGCATACTATATCTTGTCTCGCTACAAGACCTTGCCTTGCTTAATTGTGTTGAAGTTAAACTGTCTTTTGCGCTGGTGTATACATGACTAAACTGTGATGCAAATAGGTTTGCTATGTCAGAACCATTTGATGAATAGTTTTCGTTATCATTGTGCATCACTGGCGGCAACTTGTTACTAGAAGATTTTTTGTTTTTAATGTAACTCCAAAATGACTTTGAATTATTTTTTAGATTATTTTCAATAGTACTTATATATTTACTGCGGCAGGTATGCAGAAGTCTGTCACATGTCTTTCTAATGTCTTCGTATTCAAGTCTGTCTCTAGGGTTATTAAATTTACGACACTTGAGCCTTAATTTGTCTTTTTTATTTAAAAAAAATTAAACCGACTTCCAAAAACACTAAAAAGCAAAAAAAAAACTAATTTTAGGTGCATCGGCCTAGAAGTCGGTGTCTAATGGATGTTACTAAGTTAATTTTGCCACCGACTTGTAGGCCGATGCACCTAAAATTAGTTTTTTTTTGCTTTTTAGTGTTTTTGGAAGTCGGTTTAATTTTTTTGTAAAAAAGTTTTTTATTTACTGCTTTTCAGTGATACGAATAGTTGTCACTATCCATATAAGTGGAAAGTTCTCATCAATACAAAGAATATAAGCCCAAATACGAGGTATTTTACATATTCAGTTGTCGAGTCCCCTCGACCTTCTCTGGTCTCCATCATCAGGTCAGCTTCAAACCTTCACTGTTGCAAAGGTCTCGTCAATACAAATAATATAAGCCCAAACACGAGGTAGTTTACATATTCAGTTGTCGAGTTCCCTCGACTCTCTCTGGTCTCCATCATCAGGTCAGCTCGAAACCTTCACTGTTGCAAAGGTCTCATCAATACAAATAATATAAGCCCAAACACGAGGTAGTTTACATATTCAGTTGTCGAGTTTCCTCGACCCTCTCTGGTCTCCATCATCAGGTCAGCTCCAAACCTTCACTGTTGAATAGTACTTTCAAGCATACACCTGAGTGTCAAGTTTTTACACTATGTATGCCTACAACTTTCGAAGGTTGCCCTCGATTTCTCAGGGTTTCCATCATCAGATCCTGACCTGATGACTATGGGACCATCTGGCAGCTATTTCGCGTCGAACAAAAAAAGAATCACGCAAATCGGTCTATAAACCTCGGAGTAATCGATGTACATACATAGAAAAAAAAAAAAAACATACCGGCCGAATTGAGAACCTCCTCCTTTTTGGGAAGTCGGTTAAAAAGATGAACAAGTTTGCGGGTGAACCAAACTGGATGAGATTCACGACCAGGCTTACGTTTGGGTACATATTTGTCAATAATACGATTAATTATATCGTAAAAATTTGACACCATATCATTAACGCTCACGGAACCGTTGAAGGCTTTCAACCAGTCGACATTTTTCAGATCCGATAATATTGCAGTATAATCAGCCTTAAAAAAATTATAGTCTGATCGAGGTAAATATGTCAACGTTGGGGTCAATGCCAAGTCTAGTACAATTTCAAGCGGGGGATGATACGGGTCTACTTTACTAACAAAATTAGTTGAGGCGACACTGCAGTTCATATTAGTTAATATTAAGTCTAATATTTTATTTTCGTGATTGACAATTGAGTTAATTTGGTGCAACCCCGATACAGCTATGAAATCCGTAAGAGTAAGCGCAAGACGACCGTTATAGTTATCTGAATTTAGGCTCGTGTTATTACTGGGAATCATGTAAGGCATGTCACAATCTTTGGTCCACTTTATACAACTCAAGTTAAAATCTCCAATAATAATGATATTATCAACTAAATCCATTATTCTACTTACATTCTCCAAAAAATCTCGAAGTACATCCGTTTTAATTGGTGGAGGCATGTATATTAAGCATATGGCAATTTTTAAAACTTTACTGTTTTGAACCAGATCCAAGGTGATCCAAACATCCTCACATTCACTTTCCCACTTGTACATTCTGTATGAAGGTATAAGTCTTGATACTGCAACCAAGACGCCGCCACCATCCGTTTTCGAAGTTCGAGAAAGGTCGCGATCTCTTCGGTAGACTACATATCTATTGTCAACAATTTCACTGTCCGTGATATTTGAATTCAACCAGGTTTCACAAAACGTGATGATTTTGTAGTTGCATTGGAGAATATTATTGTACACATCATTGGTCTTAGTGCGCATTCCGCGAAGATTTTGATAGAAGATATCAAGAGTATTGAATTTTATAATGGTCTCTATGAGGCAATTCGGGTTCTCATGTAGATAAATTATGAGCTTTTCTTAAGTAGATTTAAGGTATCAATGCTGCGAATGTATATAGCCTGGCTGGTTTCATTCTGTTTGGCGTAAATCCGGCCATCACGAACCCAGACGAACTTGTATTCAGCCTGTTTAGCTTTTAGCCTCGTCGCTGCGTGCAGGTGTTTGTTGTGAGGACTTAAATGTTCAGACACATAGATCGGTTCTCGCTTGCCGCCCATGCCAAGGTGTCGTGACGATCATTCTAACATGATATATTGTTTGAAATATGTGTGTACTGTGTGTAGTTGCCAAATTAATGTTATTAACATGTGGTTAACTTGTTTGTAAATATAACAATTCCGATTGGTTAAATTTAGATTTTGACGTAGGAAAAGAAGGAATTTTCAAATATCATCATCTTTTGTGGGAAAGCCTCTAATGATTCTGTTTGTGCAGTGGGAATGTCAAGTTTTTAAACCCACCTTTGTCCCTTTTGGAGCCTGTGCTGTCGCGAAACAGTAACTCTTTCGAATGATTCTGAAGCTCAAATATCGTGGCATCGGGTTCTTCTCATACAGATAAACAAGGAATGCTTGCTTCAGCTAGATGACGATATCAAACAAGTAGGTGTTTGATTTGATTTATTAAGTTTCACAAAAACTATATTTTTTCGAATAATTCCGAGATCCGCACTATAAATACTCATAGCTTGACTGGCGCCAACGCATACATGAATCATCTTGCAGTACCCGTTCTTAATTCAAAAACATCGGTCGCGATCCCGATTCTAATTGGACTGTTCGGGATACGTAACGGTTTTTGTGACGTCATTATTTATTAACTATAAACTAGGATTACCTACGTGGTTAGATTAGCACGGGTGAAACATTAGAAACAAATATTTTTAAGGTGAAAATGATTTCGGTATAGATAACCCATTTATCGAAGAAGGCTTATAGGCTACATTTTAAAAAAGTAGTAGTTCCCTTAGGATGCGAGTGAAAATGATAGCAGAAGCTAGTTTGTCTTAATATGGCGTAATTAGTATTTAGGATGTTGATTGTGATCCGTTATCTTAACGATGGTTTCCCGCTACTTTCAACGCGACAAATGGCTGACTTCAGAGCGGCAAAGCTCTTTGACGTATTTGTAGGTAGTGTGCCTAAACGAGCTTCGAGGTCTGTTTAGCTGATTTTCTGATTACGAAAATTCGTAGTGTTAAATCCCAAAATATCTTTTGAAATGCTTATGAATGCAGCTCAAACTCAATATACTCATCCTCCGAGCCTTTTTCTCAAACTATGTTGGGGTCGGCTTCCAGTCTAACCGGATGTAGCTGAGTACCAGTGCTTTACAAGGAGCGACTGCCCTATCTGACCCCCTCAACCCAGTTACCCGTTACTCAAACTCAATATACTCCTAACAAAAATATACACAGGAGTTAATTTAGTTAATCAGCAAATAAACACATCTCTTTAAACACGTACATTTTATTACCTTCGTACTCAGTTTGAATATCTACGCCTCTTATGCTTGGCTTCTCGCCAGGAAAGTCAGTAATGATGTCATTATGACGTATAGTTTGAATCATACCTGATCAAGGTCCAATCTCGCCGATAAAAACGTCAGTTTCCTTAGAACAACTGTTTACTATGAATTCTCTAGTTCAAGTAGAAAGAATTATTCTTTATTGCACACATAAATACATTTGACACACTGAAAACAGAGATATTATGTACAACGGCGAGCTTAACCCAGTGTTAGGTTCTCTTACAGCCAACCTTAGAGTGAAAGAGTGATTTGATGGGGTAAGACAAATGTGCAAAGAATGTCACTTGTGAGATGACGGCAGATAGAAGAGTATGGAAGAAGAAAACATGATGCGCCGACCACAAATAAAAAAGGGGATAAGGGCAGGAAGATGATATAAGTTTCTTAACAGTTGTTTAAAAAAAAATAGACGTTTATGCTAATACATGTAGGGCATGCAATTCCGGTAAAATAAAAATTACCGGTAAAAATTCGGTAATTAAAATATTTTTACCGGTAACCCGGTAAAACGGTAATTTTTGTATTTTTTTTTAATGTGATATTATATCAATAAGATTGGTTAGTCCAAAAGCAAAAAATAATTTAAAATACAAGGTATAAGGTGGTAAACATTTTTTGGGATGTGGGCCGTAAAAAAAAACATGTCAGTACCATCCGAACGCGATGTCGTCGACAAAATCCAAGAGAAACGGCTGCGATGGTTCGGCCATGTAAAAAGGAGACCACCTGAATACATCGCCAATGTTGTGTACTCAATCTCAATATACCCGGTCAAAGGCGCAGAGGCATTCCGAAACGGTGGTGGTTGAGTGTCGTAATGAATGACATGAAAATCTACGAACTCGAAGAGGGAGATGTCCTGGATAGAGCGAAGTGGAAGAAGAAGATACGGAAAGCGGACCCCGTCACAAGACGGGATAAACGCTAGGAATTACCGTGAAAAAAAAAAACATTTTTTTCATTGAAGTGAAAGCACTTTTTTATGGTAAATCGTGGGCATTTTATGGACCAGGGTCGCGGTAACTCTTTCGAACAATCCCGCAGCCCCGGCAGGTTTTGGCCCTGCGCGTGGAACAACTCGGGACGCCGACACGGGTCTGTTGTCTATGCAGACGGAGGAACGATGAGCCACCCGAACTCACCGTCCACAGACCGAGGCCTACGGCGGCCGGGAGTCGTCTCTCGACACTCGGCGCCCGTGGTGTCTTCGGTCCACTACAGCGGTTGGGATGAGAGGTGCGAACTCGCAGGCGCTCCACCGTCTCCTTCTCGAGCTGACTGGGAGAGACTGAGAATGACTGTTTCGCAGAAGGAGGCGACGGCATCCCATTTCCTCTCGCTTCGGACCATGGCTTGAACCAGGGCCGGACGCGAGAGGTCGTCGCTGCCTATTGGCTCGACGACGACGCCGCGGTACCCTTCCCAGGCAGTGCACACCTAGACTGTGTGCTCCACCGTGTCCTCAGAGCTGTCCGCATGGTGGTGAACTAAAAGCCCTTGCTCAATAAGGTCATAGAGTAAGTAAAATAAGCATAAGCTACATTTTTACCTAATAGGAACTGACAGCTATGAGGAAATTCAGATTAACCGAATGAATAAAATTTGTTTAGATATTATAAATTAAGATGAGAATGAAGATTTGTATCTAACCTAGAGATAGTTAAGGAGCCACATAAGTTTACTTTCCTAAAAAATAGCAACTTTAACACTCTTACAATATGTAATGTCTGCAATATTAGATTATGTTCAGGCTACATAATGAAGATTTGACGTTAAATGAACAATTGCTATATATTATCACAAAAACGTAAAAACCGGTAAATTACCGGTTACATATTATTTTTACCGGTAAATTAAAAATCGCGAAAATGGGCGGTTTTACCGGTAAAACCGAAACCGGTAAACCGGTATTGCATGCCCTAAATACATGTCGGTCCTGCTTGTGATCTCTCTCCGGTGGTGTCGGATTTTCATCCCATCGCGCTATGAGGGTGAAGGAATAGTGAGTGCATCTGTGTCCAAGCAAATGTGCGTGCACTATAATATGTCCTGCGCAGCTGGCTGATCTCCTTAAAGAAAACAGAAGATCATTGGACGATTAGAAAACTTGACCCAAGAAATGCATTTGCTTCTGATGGTTTCCTAAGTCAATGGTGTCCAAAACACTCAAAGAAAGTGCACTAAAATAAATTACAAATATCGGATATTAGTAATGTTCTTTGTAATGGTACATTTGACTCATATAGAATCCATTAGAGTCCATTAAAGAGCCATAACTCGGTGCCAATGACCTCAGAAGTATAGTATACAAATGAAGGTGACAGAAATAACATTGTCAATTGGCAATGTAGTTATTATTTTTTGTTAGTTATCCTTAGTATAATTATGAAACTATAGGTATAGTTATCGGCACGGATATTGAGCTCTCGGCGGAAGAGTGGGGATCGCTTTGCGCACTGTACACATAAGGCAATAAACCAATAAATCGCTTCTGCGCAGGTGAAGGTCAGGGCTCAATATCCGTGCCGATAACTATACTAATGTTATAAAGCCGTGAAGAGTTTGTACGAATGCGCATATTGTAGGAAGTCCTGAACCGATTTGCAAAGTCTAATTGATCTTTCAGTGATAGATAGTCCATTTATCAAGGAAGATTATAGGTTAGTTTTATACCTGTTTCTTGAAGTAGATCCAACAGGACGCCTGAAACCTCTGGAAAAAAGCTTTATTAATGATTAAATCTTATTATAATAATACACGAATGGTGATTAAGTCACAAGGGTCCTTTGTCACGCTTTTTGAAATGAACCTTTTCAGAAATCAAGGGTGAGTGAGAAATCAGACTTTAGTGGGAAACAGCAACAAAAATAGTCCGCCTAATATGTATTTTGTCAACTACAGAAATAAAGTCTAAGGTTTGTGACACACGCGCGTTTTAATGACTCAAGAAATTATTGTTTATTTGTTGCTCATGGTATTTTATAGAGACGTTTTTGAACATGCTTTTAAGTTAGTTCATAAAGTGATAGATGACATTCTAGGAGTATCATGTATGTATCATGTATGCATCAATACATACAAACTGTAATACCAATTATTTTTAAAAGAGTAACCATGGAGTTTCTGGCCCGTTCTTCTCCATAGGAAGCTACTTTTGGAATGGGCAACTAGAATCAACTTAATTTATATTTTTTGACGTTCATAAGTGCTTGTGAAGGCCTAAATGAAATAAATGATTTGACTTTGACTTTCATAACATATAGAATCTCAATACTTTTCAAAGGTTCTGAAATTTGGACACCATAGATTAATGGAGAAGGAAAACAATCGTGAAGGAACTGGTACTGTATTCCTTCTCTGTATGAGAAGAGGCCTGTGCAACTGCAGTGTGACAATATAAATAGAAGAATAGAGTAGAATGTGTCTTTATTTACTTACATATTAATGGTAATCGTGTATGCACAGTTTATTTCGGCATAAAGTCGTGAGTGTGTAAAAGGCCTTAAGTACTTGGACAGGTGTCAAGTGGTCATCTACTTTAAATAAATATGTAAATATGACAATGATCACATTGTTTATATATTGTCCGTGAAATAAGTTTGCAAGACAAAGATGAGAATATTTAGCTGAAGAAGTTATTTCGTACCTGTATGTGGACTTAAATACAATATACATTTTTTATTGCAAAGAACACTTTTTTAAAACAATTGTTTGCTTTGAAACTTGTACGTGATAATTCATAGGGAACAGTTGTTTTAAGATAACTGACTATGTTTTGCTTTAACACTATCTCCAGTAACTTAAAAAATATATGGTATCGGTTCTCTAGGTTAACCATCTTGCCAAGCTACATCTCAATCAAATATTGTAAGCACTTCTTTTTTTTACGTTATTATCGTATGTATCAATACATACAAACTGTAACACCTATTATGTTTTAAGAAGAGTAACCATAGAGTTTCTTGCCCGTTCTCCTCCATAGGAAGCTACTTTTGGAATTGGCAACTAGAATCAAACTTATTCATAATTTTTGACGTTCATAAGTGCTTGTAAAGGCCTAAATGAAATAAATGATTTGACTTTGACTTTGAATCGTTACACTAATTTATCTTCAAACCCTGGCAGAGAAACAAACAAACTTCGCACTTAAAGATTATGTACATGTACATACCAGCGGTTTCACCCGCATCCCGTGGGAACTACTTCCCGTACCGGGATAAAAAGTAGCCTATAGCCTTCCTCGATAAATGGGCTATCTAACACTGAAAGAAATTTTCAAATCGGACCAGTAGTTCCTGAGATTAGCGCGTTCAAACAAACAAACAAATTCTTCAGCTTTATAATATTACCTCTAGTATAGATTATAATTATCCCACAATGTCACAGCTGATTTTATGCACAATGACGCCATATATTTAAATACATAAGTACTAAACAAAAACACTCGGTAATTTCTCATAGCGTTACTTTTCAGTATTAAAATGTTCCCCGCTTCGATCGGTAGTGCGAATAGTGTACTTTGCCTGTTTTACGAATTTCGTCTTAAGGGTTAAGTGGTTTAAGGTGCATTTTTAAATGTAGTGTTTGTTAGTGCTAAATTGTAGGCGGGGAGTTTTTTGAATCTTGTGGTGTTTAGTTTTGAATACTGTTTTGTTATTATACCGTGCGAGTGCTTTTGGTTAGTTATAGTTATCGGCACGGATATTGAGCTCTCGGCGGAAGAGTGGGGATCGCTTTGCGCACTGTACACATAAGGCAATAAGTAAACCAATAAATCGCTTCTGCGCAGGTGAAGGTCAGGGCTCAATATCCCTGCCGATGATTATACATAGGGTTGTTAAATGCGGATTTCTATAACCTATCAATTTGCTGATTTATTTACTAGAGATAAAAAAAATACTTATAGAGGGGTTATTAAAAACCACCCTGAGCTATAGTTAATTTGTTTGGTCTTCTTGTTATCTACTGAACTGAACACAAATGGCGGACTTTGCTGCGCCTCGGTTCGTGGCAGTCCACTTGATACAGGCATATGAACGATGCACTGCTTTGAATAGCGTCATGTCGACGTGATACACAAACCCCCCAGCTAGGCTGTGACGAATGTGAGTGGATTTAGAGCAGATCCACCCCGAGTACTACCTTACTGCGTAGAAACGGACTCCCCCGTAGATTATCTACTGAAGGTCTGAAACCTAACAAGCCCTAGTGGCAGGAGTTTCCAGGATTTCCCTCGTACCGCGGGAACTTCTCTGCGCACCCAGTAAAAAGTAGCGTATAGTCTTCCGAGATAAATAGGCTATCTTACACTGGATTATTTATTAAATCGTAATCAACAGTTTCTTAGATTTTAGTATTTTAGTTAATACTAGCTTCTGCCAGCGGTTTCACCCGCATCCCGTGGGAACCTCTGCACGAACCCGGATAAAAAGTAGCCTATAGCCTTCCTCGATAAATGGGCTATCTAACACTGAGAGAAATTTTCAAATCGGACCAGTAGTTCCTGAGATTAGCGCGTTCAAACAAACAAACAAACTCTTCAGCTTTATAATATTAGTATAGATATAGATGTACTTTCTAAGTATATCTTAGACACCATTGGCTGTGTTTCGGATGGCTAGGTCCCGGCTGTCATTTGACATCCTTGACAGTCGTTACGGGTAGTCAGAAGCCAGTAAGTCTGACACCAGTCTAACCAAGCGGTATTGCGTTGCCCGGGTAACTGGGTTGAGGAGGTCAGATAGGCAGTCGCTTCTTGTAAAGCACTGGTACTCAGCTGAATCCGGTTAGACTGGAAGCCGACCCCAACATAGTTGGGAAAAAGGCTCAGAGGATGATGAGTTTCTTAGATTTTAGCACGTTCAAACAAACTCTTCAGCTTTATAATATTAGTAGGTAAGTACCTATAGATATATTTAGTTTTCATTGTCTATCTTTTGGATGAATATAATGCACCACATGATGATGCAAATAAGATGAGCTCATAATGCGATTTACATAGACAGGCTATATGCACTTTATTTACCGACCATACTTAAGTAGTTTTGAGGAAAACTTTATTTTAAAATATACATAGGTATTAAGAATGATTTTGTATTTAAAACTGATGAATCTGCCTTGAGCCATGTAACTGTTCTCGTCAGATATCTTTGCCGCTCCGAAGTTGGCCCGAATAAAACACTCCTGTGCATGCATGAGGCGTTAAATGATAACTTTTTCAAATCGGTTCAGAAGTTTTATAGCCTTTAGGGTACAAACGAACTAAAAAAATCTTATCTCTTCTTTATTATATTAGTATAGATAATTTATCTCTTTTATATTTGTCAAGCATTTTTTTTGTGTAGACTATCCAAGTAAATGGTACAAAAAACAATATATTAGTTTTCTCGAGGCTAATAAGCACGGTATAATAACAATTATTTGCTATACTCCTAGACACCCAAAAATAGCAGTGTTCAAAAAAAGTGGTTATATTAATAGTGAAATGGTGTAAATAAGTGTTGAACATGGACACTATCAAAAGCATGGGGTAATATATTGGAGGCTTTTCGGTAAGTTTAACAAAAAAAGTCTTCAGGAATGTTGTAAAGAGGTTTATAGTGGCTCATGTCTGGAACTGTTTAGATCTGGATGCCTAGAGATCAGAATCTCAATACTCAATACCTTTATTGCATGCAATATTTGTAATAATAAAAGTTGCACAGTTTCTGATCTGTGTTTTGGAAGGTTCGTTAAATTGTGTTCCTATTTATTATTGAAGACAGTAAGTCTGACACCAGTCTAACCAAGGAGTATTGGTTTGCCCGGGTAACTGGGTTGAGGAGGTCAGATAGGGCAGTCGCTCCTTGTAAAGCACTGGGCCAGTGGGTCGTCATAGGGGCGGAGCTACATCCGGTTAGACTGGAAGCCGACCCCAACATAGTTGAGAAAAACGCTCGGAGGATGATGATATTATTTTGACCCAAATGTATGAAGTACAGCAGAGTAGTAAATAGGCATATGATGATGACCTTTATAGTCACACCAAAATCACTGCTTTTATGTAAATATCCACCCACGGTTTCTTCAAGAATATCTCGCATAATACACTTAAAGGCGTGTCATATACACAAGGTGAATCCTATTCTCAATGCAAAGCGATGTGATGACAAAATAATGACATCACACCTCTTTGCAATCGGTTTATAACGACCTTGTACCCGCCAACGTATATATATAAGTTCATTGTTTATTTATATACTGATATATTTGCTGAATCACACATGGAATAAGTGCGGTTTCTATACGTCTTTGATGAAATTTCTGCAGGTGACGAAAATATTGTAGCTTTTGGTTTTTGATGATGTCGCCCAAAATTTTGTAGATGACAATTAATTTTTCGTTAGGTTTTTGATTTTATTTCATTTGTTGGATATTTCAACTGCCCGAAAGTCTAATTATACCTTCTAAAATATTTTTAAGGTTTTCAAACGAAGTTTTGTACCAAAATAGGTATATTTATTATATCCAACGGTCTTTCTTGAGAATTAATTTTATGAAAATTTTATTGGGAAGCGATTAGGGGGAGTTTTTTGACGCAATCGTATTTAGGTGTTTTTATTTTTAGTATGTAAACATAGAGTAGGTTTAATTATCTTGTGTTATCAATCAACTTATATAAAAGTCAGTTCTATTAAAATTTCACACCACACATTGTCCGACATATTCCATAAACATACTATAGAGCGTACTATTAATAAAATTAAGTAATAGCGCATCGCCATTACATTAAAAATACCCGCACACTGAAGACTAAATAGTCGGCCGACAGTTGACCCGATGGCTATCAAATTTTTTTTATTAAAGAAATCCTTGATTCCTCTCAAAGTTTCCAGTCGGTCTGATACCGGCTAAATATTTGATCTTTGTAATGTGCGTATTACCATTCATCTTCATACTGATTCATGAGAAAAAGACATGGTGGCCTAGTGGGTGAGAAGCAAGTGTGAGTGTGGGTTCGATTCCAGGTCAGGCAAGTACCAATACAACTTTTCAAAGTTTGTATGTACTTTATAAGTATATCTTGGACACCAGTTCCTGTGTTTCGAAGGGCACGTTTACTGTACTTAACTGTATAGTTTACTGTAGGTCCCGGTTGTCACTGAACATCTTTTGCAGTCGTTACGGTTAGTCAAATGCCAGTAAGTCTGATAACCAGTCTTACCTATGGGTATTGGGTTGCCCTGGTAACTGGGTTAAAGAGGCCAGATAGGCAGTCGCTCCTTGTAAAGCACTGGTACTCTGCTGCATCCGTTGAGACTGGAAGCCGACCCCAACATAGTTGGGAAAAGGCTCGACAGATGATGATGATGTAATGAGCGTACTACCATTCATCTTTATTTATGAGCCCAATCAAACTATCGGCCGATTAAAAGTTTTCAGTATGCACTTTGAACGATCATTGCGTATTGTCCCATTGTATGACTTGTAAGGGCGTCAATCGATTCTTTATTGTGTACAAACCGAATTGTAATCGATTATGCTAGTAACCGATTCTGTGTCAGTGTGACCGACCGTTGCGAAAATGCTTACCCAAGGTTTTTCTAATTGTTTATCTTTTATTTCGGATGGTTTTATCAGTGTTGGTATTGGTTTATTTGATTTTGTGTGCTTGTGTGTGTGTGTGTTTGCATGTTTTTTTCGTAATTTTTTTATTGATTTTGATGTTAAGTTTTAAGTGTGGTGATATTTTTAAAGCTTCTTTAACTTAATTTATTTATGTCCTCGACAATTTTTGTTACGGGGATCCCAAATTATTCAAACATTTATATAGGACCCTAAAGACATCTTTGCCTAGTTTGCAATTAGTGGCAAGACTTGATTATGGCTTAAGTCTTTCAATATTTACATTAATTGTTCATAATAGAATTACGAATTTATTGCTGTACTTAGTGACATATTATAAGTCTCTCCAGGCCCTAGATCACTGACAATATCAACGTCAGTTTTCTTAAAACAACTGTTTAGGCCGTTTCCCCGGGGTTTCAGCCGTGTCCCGTGGGAACTACTGCCCGTACCGGGATAAAATATGGCCTATGTTACTCGGGGATAGTGTAGCTTCCCAACAGTGAAATAATTTTTCAAATCGGTTCAGTAGCTCCGGAGCCTCTTCATGTCAAACAAATTATAATATTAGTGTAGATTTCTAATATGAACTTTATACCTTAATTAATAAAATCCCCTTTTCCTTGTTACAGCTGGACACATGGTTCGGGAGGCCGAAAAAAGGTGGGGGGCAGATCGAGCGTGGCTACGATACGGTACCTCGAGGGACGGAGCCGAGGGCTGAGGATGACGAGCCCTCGGCCGCTGCGGAGTACACCAGCAAGATAGACGCTTTAGATGACGCTCAGCTGCATCGGCGGTTTGAGGAGATGCTGGTGAGTTTATGAATGGCTGATCGCGGCCACGGCGGTTGTTCTCTCTAGAGGCTCAACACACAATGCTGGTGGCAGAAGCGGGACATTATGAAGCTGCTTGTATATGTAGCTTGCTGCTCGGTATACTGTGGCACCCAGAAGTACTGCCGCCGGTCGAGATAAAAGATAAAGAGATCAGCCAACTGTGGAAATGTTATAGTGCACAAGCTTCTTCTCTATTCCCTCACTCTCATAGCGCGATGGTACGATAATCCGACACCATCGGAGAGAGATCAGGCGTAGGACTGACATTTACGTGTTTATCCGATGCACGGGTGTATCATCACCAACTTTCAGACTCTAAGCTGCTTT
This sequence comes from Helicoverpa assulta, assembly GCA_963856015.1. NCBI lineage: Eukaryota > Metazoa > Arthropoda > Insecta > Lepidoptera > Noctuidae > Helicoverpa > Helicoverpa assulta. Next base: position 2,357,912 of record CAWLCW010000003.1, read on the forward strand.
GCAAAAGTTTCTGTATAAATATATGTATGTGGCAAATGAACCCATACATACTGCACTCTGAAGAGTAATAACATTTGTAAATTGCTAATATGTAATATGTTTTCTTTACAGGCGGACATGAATCTCAATGAAGAGAAGAAGGAGCCGTTAAGAAAGTACCCTCGTGATCAGAAGAAGAAGATGCTGGTTGCCTATAAGTTTGTTAATACGCAGGTTAGTTTTTGTTGTAGTTATTTTGAAGATAAATAGTTATTATCCCCTCAAATACAATTTTGGTCATGCATTTTGCACGATAACAGAACCATCTAGTCAGTGAAACGTGTGTTAGACTTCACAAAAAAAGACTATTTATGTTATACAAAAAAGAAAAACTGTTTATTTATAAATAAATCAAATTAATAATAAAAAAACCGGCCAAGTGCGAGTCAGCATGGGAGGCCCCTTCTACCTCTATATTCATTTTATTCTAGTTTTCAGTATTTGTTGTTATAACGGCAATAAAAATACATCTGCACAACTGTCCTATTATCATGGTTTACATCATAGACGCATACCGAAGTCTCAGTATTAGGGTCCCCTTACATATATACCCACCTACATCGGAGGAGTGCTGACTTGCAGTGAATGTGGACGGACATTCACTGCTAAAATTGGTTTTGTCAGTCACTGGAGAGCGCACCAGCGAAGTTCTCAAAATTAAGCGCAGATCCAAGTCGCTGTGGCCGAAATCGGCCAGGATCAATATGTAGGGTCCCGTTTATTCCTTTGGATAGGAACCCCAACAACTACATATTTCGATTAGCAAAAGTTTCACGCTAACAAATTATTTTCAGGAAGGCCGCTCCAAGTTCGAGAAGCCATCAGACTATGTTACATACTTAAACCAACCGGAGCTCTCAGTTGGCAAACTCCACGGATGCTTAGAGAATCTGAGGATATCGCTCACCAACAACCCGCTGTCCTGGATTGAGGACTTCGGCACTAAAGGCATTGAGAGTCTACTGACTACGCTTAACCAGTGTTATACCAAGTAAGTATCTTGGTGGATTTTTTTCATAAGCACGGCGAATCCTCCTCCTCTCCGAGCCTTTTTTTTTTGAAGAAACCGTGGGTGGATATTTACATAAAAGCAGTGATTTTGGTGTGACTATAAAGGTCGTCATTATATGCCTATTTACTACTCTGCTGTACTTCATACATTTGGGTCAAAATAATATCATCATCCTCCGAGTCTTTTTCTCAACTATGTTGGGGTCGGCTTCCAGTCTAACCGGATTCAGCTGAGTACCAGTGCTTTACAAGAAGCGACTGCCTATCTGACCTCCTCAACCCAGTTACCCGGGCAACCCGATACCCCTTGGTTAGACTGGTATCAGACTTACTGGCTTCTGACTACCCGTAACGGCGAATGAAAAATTTAATTATTCCGTCTTTTAGTTTAGATAACCCTGGAGTTTTTTTCTTAATCTGAATAGGCATGACGATTGACAAAAAGTAATTAGTCCGTATTTTAGATAATCCTAGAATAATGGACACGTATTTTTTCACGTTTTTTTTTATATAAAATATACATGCCCAATATTTTTCTCCAATCGAAAATCCGGACTAAAGAATCATTATTTTGTAACTCTGTATACACGCATATTGTCCCACTGCTGGCTGGGTAAAGGCCTCCCCATTTTGACTCCACACCTCTCGATCTTTTCAGTGGTCCCATCAATCAGGGTTGAAGGTTTTGTTGGATTAGAAGTAATTATTTTTAACCGTCTGCCCAAAAAGCAGGAGTTAATCAATTCAGATTTTTTGTTGCCAAGAGCATTCGGAAGAGTCGATAATTTATTAGGTTAAGCAACGCTTGGCATGGTCGGTCCACACACAGGACCATCTTGTCATGAGGCATACTAATGTATTACATTAATTACAAAGAATTTTAGTATCTACTAGCTTCTGCCAGCGGTTTCACCCGCATCCCGTGGGAACTGCTTCCCGTACCGGGATAAAAAGTAGCCTATAGCCTTCCTCGATAAATGGGCTATCTAACACTGAAAGAAATTTTCAAATCGGACCAGTAGTTCCTGAGATTAGCGCGTTCAAACAAACAAACAAACTCTTTAGCTTTATAATATTAGTATAGATAAAAATATAACCAAAAACATGAAAATAATATAAACTTTCGGGATTTGGTCTTAATTATTTTTGTATTTATTTAGGAATCTTTTAATTCGGATTGCTCGCAAATAAATAATAATTCAATGAACTGTCATTTCATGCTTCTAGTGGAAGTGGATTTTATCGGTAAGTTTTTAGACGGAACTACATTAAAAAAGTATCCTTCTGATCCAGTAGTTTCAGCGTGAAAACGTAATATACACGTATCAATACATAATATCATAGTATAATATGAATATTTATCGTTTACAGCGATTCCCGCTACGACAGAGTGCAATACGAGTGCATCAGATGCCTCTCAGCAATCCTAAACAACACGGTCGGCATCCGCACCATGTTCGAGTGCCGGGAAGCGCTGCCGGTGCTGGCCAGGAGTCTCGACGCCAGGAAGCCGCACTGTGCACTCGAGGCCGCCAAGGTAAGCAGTGTTGCTGTGCATCAGGTGCCGCTCAGCGGTACTGAACACATTGAGGAGAAAGGGACACACAGGTGCCGCTAAAGTTACCGAAAACTCCTATAATATAACATGGTTTGTGTCAACTTTTACCTTGATAAAAAAAATAGTTTGATAAGTATGTTACGGCCGAACACTGAAATGCCATAAAATTTTACAGACAGTTAAACATCAATATGTCTCGTCACAATTACGCATATTGCTGCGCCACAAATATTGTTAGGAAAGATTTTAAAAATTGAGTGTTATTTCAGTTTTCATCCAAAAACTAAGGAAATTATGTTATTTAAAAACCTATATTCTCCTTTCAGGTGCTAGCAGCAATATGTCTGATCCCCAACGGACACGAGAAGGTACTCGAAGCCATCACGATGGCTGGCGAGTCGAGTCGAAAACCTCGGTTGCTGCCCATTATTGAGGGTTTGGAGACGAAAACACCTGAGAGTTTGAAGGTATGGACTTCGTTTATCATCAGGATTTGAAAGAAAGTTTTTTTTTTTAAGTTATATATGAAGCATTTTTTTACAATACTCAATATTTTATTGCACGCTATAAGTTTCACATAGGGTATTTTGGTACATCATGGACCCCGTAGGGCACGGCAACGTAGAAAAGAGTACAATAGTCGAAACATTTCACCAAAATCTTATGAAGACAATGAGATGAGATGATGACATTACATTGTAGTGCATCGCCGTTTATAAGTGACGATTTGGTCGAAGACGGACCATGTTTGCCTACATAGTGCCTATTTATAAGATGTTAGGTGTTACACGCGGTTTCACCCGCGTCCCGGAGATACTTCTTGGGGAGTCCGTTTCTACGCAGTAAGGTAGTACTCGGGGTGGATCTGCTCTAAATCCACTCACATTCGTCACAGCCTAGCTGGGGGGTTTGTGTATCACGTCGACATGACGCTATTCAAAGCAGTGCATCGTTCATATGCCTGTATCAAGTGGCCACGAACCGAGGCGCAGCAAAATCCGCCATTCGTGTTCAGTACCAATCAAGCAAGCAATCAAGCAATCTCTTCACTGAGTCAAATTACCTTCTACTCGTACCCGGATAAAACATATTCAGCCTATTTTCAGCGTAGATAGTGTGCCTTCCTAACAGTGAAATAATTATTCAAATCGGAGCCGCGATCAGTCGAAGTATTTCCCTTAATTAAGAAAAGGTGGAGATTAACGTCCATGATAAAATATACTCTATTCCCATAGCAATAAGGTAAAATATCCTCCATCAAATTGCAGACAGGCTGTATGCAACTTATGAACGCGATAATCACGGAGCCAGAGGAATTGGAGTTCAGGCTACATCTGCGCAGCGAGTTTATGAGGACTGGACTCTATGATTTGATTGGTAAGAGTCATTTTAGTCTGCTGAGCTTTTAAGATAGTTCAATTCTAAAAAAAAACATGCTCTACTGCATAGTCAAATAAGTATGCTGATTTGAAGTTGGCTAATGCTGATTTCACTATGGTCAAAACGTACTGATGACTAATACACACCTACATATTCATGCGCGAGGCGTCAAGGGACTGATTTCAGAAAGGAAAAGGTATTTGACAAAATTCAAGAACCGTGTTATGTGATTTATGTAGTTAAGATTATTTTTTTAATAAAAAAAATGATACAGTGTATTATGCGCCTTCTATTAATAGATTTTACGCAGTTTTCAAATAAATTTGTTGCTGTTATATTTAAACTAGCTTCTGCCAGCGGTTCCACCCGCATCCCGTGGGAACTACTTCCCGTACCGGTATAAAAAGTAGCCTATAAGTAGCCTTCCTCGATAAATGGGCTATCTAACACTGAAAGAAGTTTTCAAATCGGACCAGTAGTTCCTGAGATTAGCGCGTTCAAACAAACAAACTAACAAACTCTTCAGCTTTATAATATTAGTATAGATAAATGACCGGTAATTTTATTTGTCAGTTACAATGATGATATCTTATAAACATTTATAGATTTTTTTTTGTTACATAGGGTTGTATAAAAATATAGTATTTAAAACAAGTTGTTTTTTTTTTTTAATATAATTTAATAAATAATGAAATAATGTATTGTTTGTACACAGACGAGCTCCGCGCGGGCGCTGAAGGAGCTCGGCAGATCCAGATGACGGTGTTCGACACCCACGCCGCCGCCGACCAGGACGAGTTCCTCGCCAAGTTCGACGACGTCAGGTACCTTCAGCATCATCAGCATCACCATGTAGTAACATAGAGAACAAAATGACTAGTGGAGATGTCATAACGCGGGCTGCGGGATTGTTCGCGCTCATTACCGCGGCGGTACACACGCGGCCTGCGACGGAACACGCCGGTGTTTACTCAGTAAGAGTCGACACTCCCTCACCGCGCGTAACACACAGCGGGAGGGGACATTTCATGATTTTTGACGTCGTTAAATAAAGCTGTCATAACGCAAAATGTTTAAAGAAAGTAGCGCGCCAAAATGCGGGTGTTCGGGACAAGGAACGTTACTAGCTCCGCCCTTATACGTCTTCTTTGGAACCTTATCTATTTTCAAATAAAATCACCAAAACAATCAAGACCAATCTTTGACACATTGGTTTTGATTTGACAAGGAACCCGAACGTCTCGTTAGTTCTAGTAACTGATCACGCCTACCGTACGTTACTTGACCTACAAGAAGGCGTCTGACCTATCTTCCTTATGACATCTCTGCAGTCTTTCCTTCCTACGTGGAAATCACATTTTTATTATATAGTATACCTACTAGCCGTTTTCCCGCGGTATCACCCGCGTCCCGTGGGAGCTACTGCCCGCACCGGGATAAAATATAGCCTATGTTACTCGCAGATAATATAGCTTTCTAATGGTGAAAGAATATTTAAAATCGGTCCAGTAGTTTTTGAGTTTATCCATTACAACCAAACAAACAAATTTTTCTTCTTTTTAATATTAGTATAGATTATCTTTCATCCGGTAGTTTCTCCGTGAAAGAGGAACAAACATTCGTTCGTTCATTACATTCGTTTATATGATGTACATGAATATTTAATACAAACCTTTTAAAGTATAATTTATTGTTTTTCAGAGTGGACTTCAACGATGTGAACGAATGCTTCGAGCTGGTGAAGAATTTGGTGATGGATACACCGGCGGAACCTTATCTACTGTCTATATTACAACATTTGTTGTTCATCAGAGATGATGAACTTATTAGGTAAGGAATTACATAATTATTTGCTTAGCATTTTGATTTTTGTTATGTGTGTGTGTCGGACCTACTTGAGAGATCTTGTAACGAATTTTAACGACGAATTTATGAAAGCGTGTTTTTCTAGTGTTTTTAAATTCGTTATTTATTGTCTGCAATATCTAGTGGTAAGATAACTGTAAGCTAAAAATAAATAATGATCTTGTAAATTCACAAAAACTGCTTAACATTTATTAATTTCTCCCGCTAATCGCAAGATTCCATCACAATTGAGCTAAATCGGTTCAGAAGTTTTGAATCTTACCTTAAAAACACTCGAACGTTTAGGTTCTACTTAACAGTATTTAGTATATTACAGAATGATGTTTGAGCAGTCCTTAAAAATGAGTGGCGTTCCAGTATTCGGATGTTAGACGTTGCACGTTACACAAATATGTAGTTTTAAAAACTGGCTAAGTGCGAGTCGGACTCGCGCACGAAGGGTTCCGTACCATTATTTAAAATGAGCAAAAAAACACGTTTTGTTTTTCAGTATTTGTTGTTATAGCGGCAACAGAAATACATCATCTGTGAAAATTTCAACTCTCTAACTATCACGGTTCATGAGATACAGCCTGGTGACAGACGGACGGACGGACGGAGGAGCGAAAACAATAGGGTCTCGTTTTACCCTTTGGGAACGGAACCCTAAAATTGATTAAAATAATTAGACAAAACTAATTTCACTATTATGTGCATACATTTCAGGCCAGCATACTACAAGCTAGTTGAAGAATGTATAACGCAGATAGTCCTACACAAGAACGGCTACGACCCCGACTTCAGAGCGACGCAGAGATTCAATATAGACGTGCAGCCGCTTATCGATGGGCTTATTGGTGAGTTTTATTCTTATAAAGTTACATATACACATAAAAATATCGATTTTAAGCTGACTCCTTCCATAGTGTAGTGTTGAAAGATTTTTATCGAAACTGACAGTGTCTTTTCATTGATTAAGATCTTTCAAATCAAATCAAATCAAATCAAAACTCATTTATTCAAACTTGGCTGCAAAACAGCACTTCGAACGTCAAAAAAAAATTACAAAAGCCAGCCCCCAAAACGCCCACCCTTCACCACTTCCTATGTGTTTTTGCTGGGAAGAAGAAGTGGCGCAACAAACTCCCTAGCAACACATGTCTGTCTGTAGGTTAAAAGAACCTTTCAACAAAGTACAATGAGTATATTGCAGTATGCAATACGCTATAATATTTTTCTCAAAACGAAAGAGTAATACATGGTAATCGGAGGGTAGAGCATATTTTATATTATTAAAATGTATTTTTTGTTGTTAAAAAAAAAAACAATTGGCAAATAAGTGTAGGTACAAGATAAAGTACTTTTTCGACGTATGCTGCTCTCATATGTATGAGCTTATAATAATAATGCATTTATTTCATGACTACAATGGTCCAATTGTTAGTAACTTATCAACTATAACTTATCGACTAAGGGTTAGTAATACCTAAAAGCTAAACGTTTGCCTAACAAGCAGCTCCATCCAATGTCTAAGCACCGGAGCATCATGCTTGTCGGCCAAGACTTGTAGGATGCTGTTAGCGCTGGACCTAGATCTGCTTAGCAACGAGGCAGCCTTCTTCCTCATGAGCGCATAAAAATCATCCACCCGTGCTTCAGCGAACATGCCCGACGCACTGCAGTATCTAGGCAGCCCCAACAGCACCCGGAAACCATTATTATACTGTACCCGCAGAGCATCTAGAGCCTTCCGCGTACAGTTAACCCACAGACCTCCCGTGTAGAACGAGGTACAAAAAGCTTTGAACAAAGTGATCTTAACTCCTCTGCTACAACGAGCAAATCTCTGAGCCAACATGTTGCATCTAACTGCAAGAGCCCTGCGTTCACGTTCAATGTCTACTTGATCTTTGAGGTTTGTTGTCTGTCGCTTACCTTGAAAATTTATAAGAGTCATATAGCGGTTTTACGCCTGAAAATTGTCATATTTAATAAGAGGTTGTTGGTTGCTAAAAACCTTCCAAGGTTATTTAGACATGTTTATCCAAAACAATATATCATTAAAATTAATATTTCCCAGAAAAATCACGAGCAGAAGAAGAGAAGAAAGTCGAAGAGTTACGCACTAAGTTAGAAGCCGCCATCGCAGCCCGACAGGAGGCCGAAGCCCGAGCTGCACACTTAGAGGAGAGGCTTAAAGCCGGACAAGCTGTAGGACCCGCCGGTCTTACTCATGGGAATATCGCTGCTATTGCTAAGGTAATACAGTGCAAATTGGATTGGAAAGGTCATTTAAAAACAGGGTCAGGATTGCTTCACACGTAAGCGGGCCAACATTGTCGGTTCAGTGTATGTCGCATACAAAGCCGACCCGAAGCAATTACTATATTGGCTAGGATTCATCGGCTTTTGTTTTCCGGGAAGTTCGAAAGGAGTCGAGAAATCATTCGATTAGGCAGCATTTGACAAAAAATAAGCTGATCCGTACTACAACTACTATATTATTACGTTCGGCTTCATCGGTTTGTGCTAATTGAGACATTAGTGAAACAAAATTGATGACTAAAAGCCGAAAGCTACGGCAACGGAGCGCATAGTCATTCCTGAACATTCAAATTCATATATTCAGTTTTACCACCCGGCTTGTCGATTAATGCCGCCTCTAGCGGCGTTTTCCCCGAACTTTCATCTACATACATATTTGGTTTTATCGCCCAGATGTGCCGAATAATACCGGCCCACCTATGTGAATAACAATCCTAACTTAACGGTATCCAGGTCACCTGTAATATCCGAGATTAGCGCGTACAACCAAACTCTTCAGCTATAGAAATTAGTATAGACATGATAAAATATATTTTACAATAAGGAAATGATTATTTCCAGGTGATAGGCAGTCCCGGAGGCCCGGCGCCTCCGCCCCCACCACCCATGCCTGGAGGTCAGTATATACTATGTATTTACTGTTTTTATATACCTACACAAATACTTATTAATTAATACATTGAATGTTAACACAAGTCACCAATAGTAATAATCACTTTGTACTTTTGGGTAATATCTGCATTGTGATAGTAAATATATTTTGGTCAAGAAAAAAATAAAGTTTAGTTTTATTACATGTTTCTCACGGTATTCGGATAAAATAAAGTCGTAGTATTCGATAAAGAAATCACTTTATTCGAACCAGCTTCACTTTATTTATTCCAAACTTATCAATTTTTTACTGTGTGATATGTATTAGTATACTTAGATACGCATAATTTTGTTGAATCAGTCTGAAAACAGTCATATCAATCGTCGTCAATGTCAAATGTCGCTGAGGGATTCTGTAAAAATCGTCCAATTAATAATAATTTGCTACGATTTGGCGAACAGAAACATTACTTCTCAATTTTTTTTTTAAATTTTTATTCCAAAATACGTTCTATTTTAAAATAAATCACTCACAAAACAGAAATTAACCCACAAACGTCACTTTTCTCCCACAAACTGACACTACTATATGTATCGCACACGGCATGTTGTATAACTGTGTCTGGTGTGGTCCGTAGGGGCCGGCCCGCCGCCGCCGCCGCCGATGCCGATGTCAGGTTTGTTACCTATGTATTCTATTCTATCTACATGTAAATAAATAATCCTAACTAATATTATAAATGTGAAAGTAACTCTGTCCGTCTGTCTTTCTGTCTGTCTGTCTGTCTGTCTATTCTTCACGCCTAAACTACTGAACCGATTTGTGTGAAATTTGGTACAGACATAGTTTGGAACTTGATAACCACTTGAACGTCCACGCCGCGAACTGTCAATGCACAGAAACGTCACGATGCGAGTGTCAAATTTTGCGCTATAAATAGGGTTGTTTCCTAGTATTCAGTCAATTAAAAATAGGGATATGCACCGAAAGTTCACAAAACCAGAAACACGATAAGCTATATTATATTATTTATAACTGACTACATAATTTTTAAATAATTTATGAATTTTAAATTTATCGTCTATTACGTCACGCCCTTGAAAACGGCGAATCGAGTCCGATGTCGTCACTTTACATTGACAATGACAAATATTTGACAGTGACAGTCTATGACAGGTATAACCTGAGAATTTATGTGTTGTTTACTTCAGTTTTTATTTGTTTTTGAGCGAGAAAAAGTTAGTAAAGAATTATGGAGAAAGGATTTATAAAAGCTGATAGTTTTATTGTTGCTCAATTCTTTGCTAATAACCAAGATGACACAAATATAACCTCAATAACAAACACAATCTTTACGTTCCTTTGCACAGTTTTATTTTACCGCGTACACAACTCAAAACATTACAGGTATTTTCTTTTGTGCCCAATGTTTAAAAATAATTTAAATGCTTAAAACATTTGTTTTTGTATCTATAATATAAGAATACATTATTAAAATTTAAAAATCAATGAGTTCTATCTAATTAGTTTCTTCTCTTTAGATGTGCGTTAAAGTGTAAAGGAACACATAGTAAATGTTGACGTCACAATCACGTGATCGAGCGTTTTCTGGGAAATGTTTTAAGAAAAATAGAAAAAAATCGAATACATAAAAAGTAAAGAGATTTAAGACGCAAAATTCTAGGAGGGGTGATCTTTAAATTATTTAGAAGCTATTTAAATAGATTTTCGAAAATTGGAAACAACCCTATTGCGCAGTGACTCTTCCGATAAAAACGTTTGTCAAAAGAAAATTAGACAAGCTATATTAAAATTAAAAATACCGTAGCATAGCCTAATGTATACACAATATGATTATTTAAAAGTATATGCTCTAAACCCTGATCACATTACTTAAAATAAATAGAGAATCTTAAACAGTACACATTTTTCTCTCATATTCCGAAATTATTGTTTATTTATAATAATTCCAGGCAATTTGTAACAGTTAGAAATACGGTGAAAGAAACTAGATTATATTTCCATGAAAACGATACCAACATATTAGTATTTGATGCATCATAACTATTTTTAATTAATGAAAGAAAAGAGGTCTGGTTATCGCGATTTTCGGAGCAAGCGCGAGACCTTGAATGAGCAAAATGGCCGCCCGGGGCTGTACAGACGAGATGCATTTTTGATTACCTGCCTAGTTTGTCACTTATTTTATTTTGCAGTTTTACTTTCCTATATTAGTGAATTATATTATCACTTTAATTAATGTTCTTTAAAAACATGTTTAAAAATATTTTTTTTATATTTTAACGTAAAATAACCTCATATGGAAAAAGTTTCGGAAGTCAGTGACGACAAAAAATATATGAAATCGGAACCTATTAATTTCAAGTGTTTATCTATTCAACAAACTAAAATTTGGAAAACAAAAATCCGACACCGATAATATCTCGTCTGCACAGACCTCGTACATGTAAACGTTAGAGTACACTCCAGTGTCCGCAGGGTGAGCGCATGCCGTCGCCGTGTTTACTTACTTTGAATTTGCATGTAATCACTGTGTAATACATTAATTGTATTAAAAGTATATATTTATACTAAATCTAGATAGTATAATTAAACGAATGGCATAAATTTAATCACAAAATATGTGTTCACTTATGTTTTATCGCTTAAAATTTGCAGCCGTTTTGACATACGACGGACCATCTCCAATGTAATACAACATTTTTTAAACCATGACGCCAATGAAACTATGATTATTTTATATCATGGACACGAGCAAATCTTAAGGAATATCTTGATATAATACACTATACGATCTAACTAATAAGAAAAAAGAACTTAAGACATAACTGCGGACAAGCCTCGTCGTGACGCATACACAACATCATTCAAACTTCAACCTGAAGTATAAATACAGATTAAAAAGATTTGAACTGTTTATACATGTCAGTGCCAACTACGTTTAGTTCCGCGTCCGAAATGCCGGTAATATTGCAAAAAGGAGCTTTATTAAAGCCGTATAAAGCTGATTTTCGCTAACTCCTATAGTCGACACTGTAGTGTACCCTAACGTAAGATGACAAAAACTTTTTGGACACTCAAGTATTTCCAGACGTTCAAGTGGATAAAGGACATAGGATAGTTTTTATTACAAAAAATATAAAAACAAAAATTTATTCCGGACATATAGCGCCATCTATTGGTCAAACCAAAAATCTGCCGGAAGTCACTATTCCACGCGAACGAAGTCGCGGGCAAAAGCTAGTAATTTGTATAAATGGAGAACGGTAAAAACTCGATTCATATGGTATTACGTCGGTAGTACTTTTAAGTATATTTGATTAAGTGTCAAGGTTTTAGGGTGCATGTATTCTGCATGCAACTAATACATAATAATATTGGGGTGTTTATACATTTTATAAACGTATTACGTTTTTATAGAAATTGCCAATATTCTAGTTTAGAATATTAGGAAGAATAGGCATTATCTACAAAAAAATTATACTTGTATCGGCCCGCAACTTTCACTGTATGAAAATGAAAAAAAAAAAAAAACTGTTTGAAATCCTCGTGTCGTAGTTTTTGTCGGCCGTATATTTTTTTGCTAGATATCTCAGAAAAAATATGTAATTCAATAAAATATAACTTATAAAAAATAAGTTTCAGTAATAATTACGATTATTCTTAAATTCCTGCTAAAAATGCATGTTATTCAAAACTCAACAATAACACCAAACTCTTCCACACCTACCACGCATGTATATCCAATAACCCTGGCTGCGGTACTGTTTGTAGGTGGCACGGGCGCACCTCCGCCGCCGCCCATGCCGACAGGTACGTTCGTACACGCACTTACACCTTCTAGTCATGCTTTATCTGTGGTTTATTCGTGGTTTATTAAGCTGTCCATGTCCGATAAATCGGTGACCGATTTTTTGTAGGAGGAAAATGTTCGCTGTTAGCAATAGTGCAATGCTCATGTCCTACTAAAAGTCAGGCAGAATGTCCTACAAAAAATCGGTCCGATTATATTTTGTCCTACAAAAAGTCGGACGTTGGCGGGTAACCTTATCAAGCTTGGCTACGGTTATTGTTAAGTTTATCAAGGGGGAATGGTTATTTTGCGATTTTTATAGTGGAATTTGGTATTTATTTTGGGTAAATATGATAGAGTTCCATACTAAAACCAGTTATTTTATTAGTTTTAACTTTTGAACGAATTTTGGTTTTTATTAGACGCCAGGATTATTTTTAGCAGAAATTAGGAATGGTTGTATTTTTTATATGCAACCCAGCTTAAGCCATAAACCCATGAAAAAATATATAAGATTAAATGAAAAATACAGGGAACAGCACTTATCACACCTCACATTTCACGATCATCAAGTTTTGTGCTAACTTTTACTGTCACCCGTTAAACTGTTTGTATGTATATCCTCAGGCAATTTTCTGAAATATCGGAAACGTGGCAATTCTACTGTCAATGAAAAGAAAAGGCCTATGTTGTTGTGTATGTTCAGTTTGTCAAAAATAATGTAGTTTTCATATAAATTACTAGCTTATGCCAGCGGTTTCACCCGCATCCCGTAGGAACTATTTCCCGTACCGGGATAAAAAGTAGCCTATAGCCTTCCTCGATAAATGGGCTATCTAACACTGAAAGAAATTTTCAAATCGGACCAGTAGTTCCTGAGATTAGCGCGTTCAAACAAACAAACAAACTCTTCAGCTTTATAATATTAGTATGATAGGCTTACAATGGACATGTATTCATTATTATTATTTTTGAACTAAAATCAAAGTAATTGTTTATTTAAGAAGCAAATCTGGTTATGGTGTTTGTGATGTTGAAATTCATAGTATAGAATGGTGTTGGTTTCATTGTAGAAAAATAGTTAACGATTTGTATTATAGTTAGACTATACATTGTATAAAATATAATTTCATTAGTAAGTATTTTATTCTACGCCATCATTATCAGAAACTTTCATTTGGTATATCATCCTCGAAATTTTGGGTCCCTTCTTTGAGATACCGCTTTTGCGCTTAGTAGGGTAGAGTAGAATAAATAATACTTAAAATGGACTATAATTTGGTAAAGGTAAATGTAATGTAACCTACAGCAGGTGGAGGTCCTCCACCGCCCCCTCCGCCGCCCATGCCGGGCGGGCCCCGAGGGCCCCCGCCGCCTCCCATGCCGGGTATGGGTGGACCCCCACCGCCTCCTATGATGGGTGGGCCCAGGCCACCGCCGCCGCCGGGCGGTCTTATGATGCCGAGGATGGTGAGAAATTTAAGATTAATTTGTTTTTAGAAGTGGTTGATGGTGGCAGGAACATGGGCGTAGCCATACTGGGGTAAGCTGGGGCACTTGCCCCACCCTGGGCCCTGGCTCTGACCTATAAGGTGTCTGATTAAACAATGTTTTTTTTTACTAACTCTAACTAACAACATCAACAACATATGTAATATCCGTAAGTTATTGCACAAAAAAATTGTCGACTTTGAAAAGAGCGCGATCAAAACAAAATGCACGCTCGAGTTCCGGAACGTGCGCGGTTCGCGCGTCATTTGAAAGCGAGCCGTATTCCCTAAAAGAATAGTTGCTATGTGGCGTAGCGAGCCGAGCCGTCCATCTAATCCAAAAAATAATGCATTGAAGGAGATGGAACTAGTAGATGTGATCAAAATTTCGGAAATGCAATTTTATCCTAGTGTAAAAACCGCGCTCGCTATTTTGCTTGCCCAGCCATGTACGACCTGTACAATAGAACGATCGTTTAGCACAGTGGTTATAACCGGTGGTCCGCGGACCACTGGTGGTCCCTGGAGGCATTCCGAGTGGTCCGCGAAGCTTAGCTGCGCGACGTTGCTATACGTTATCTAACTTTATTTTTATCGACTTATCTATGCGAGCCAGGGGGTTTTCGTATAGACGTAAATCGGGTGTGTCATACCTAGTCCCCCCATTCATGAAAATGTATATTTGGGCGACATTTAACGTAGTTTTTTTGTTTTGAGTCTTAAAAAATAATTAAAATTTCGCGCTCGCTTCGCTCGCGTATTCAGAAACTATATTATGTTTGTGTTGGTCAGGAAACAAAAGGTTAAGTACGTTTGGGCTAAATTTTACGTAATATTTAGTTTAAGTCCGTGAAAAATTTTACGCTCGCTTCGCTCGCGTATTCAGAAACTATATGTCCTTATTTTTGCATTTGTCAACAAACAAAAAGTTAAGTACGTTTGGGCTAAATTTTACGTAATATTTTGTGTAAGTCCGATAAAAATTTCGCGCTCGCTACGCTCGCGTATTCAGAAACTATATGCCCTTACTTTTGGCTTTTGTCCTGTGTGTGATTGTTTATTTTCTGTACCTGAAAATATAAACCTCTCAAATTAAGAGATTAACAATTTTGAAATTAACGGCTCAAGATACAAAAAATAGGAGGGCCCCCGCCCTCCCCCGGAGGATAGGTTGACTGCTGCCCCACCCTGAGCCCAAAGCTGGCTACGCCCATGGGCAGGAAGTATATAGGCGAATCTTATAATTTTCTTTGATGGGGTTTGATGTTGAAAGGTAGTTATCGAAGAGTTGTTTAGTAGAATGAGTATATTATAGAAGATCATTAAATGCCGGGTGTCATTTGATCGTCTTTAGTGTAAGAAACTATTTATTTTCTAAAAGGTAATGAATTTGTTGCAATACATTTAGATTATTTATGAAATATACTTTTCAAAAATCATTCCCTATACTTTAAAACAATAATCCTTTTGT
Source organism: Helicoverpa assulta (assembly GCA_963856015.1). Lineage (NCBI taxonomy): Eukaryota > Metazoa > Arthropoda > Insecta > Lepidoptera > Noctuidae > Helicoverpa > Helicoverpa assulta. The sequence goes on from CAWLCW010000003.1 coordinate 2,373,437, forward strand.
AGTCTGGATTTATTACAATTTTTAGCCGCTGTAAGCTTATGTTTGTGAGTATGTTTGTGTCTTTCTTAGTATACAGTAAACTTAACATAGTCATAGAAAGTTTAGTGTCTTTTTACGTCCATCATCCTTCGAGCCTTTTTCCCAATCATTTTGGGGTCGGCTTCCATTCTAACCGGATTCAGCTGAGTACCAGTGCTTTACAAGGAGCGACTGCCTATCTGACCTCCTCAACCCAGTTACCCGGGCAACGCGATACCCCTTGGTTAGACTGGTGTCAGACTTACTGGCTTCTGACTACCCGTAACGATTGCCAAAGATGTTCAATGACAGCCGGGACCTACAGTTTAACGTGCCATCCGAAACACAGCCAACGGTGTCTAAGATATACTTAGAAAGTACATACAAACTTAGAAAAGTTGCATTGGTACTTGCCTGACCTGGGATCGAACCCGCGCCCTCATACTTGAGAGGTTGGGCCTTTACCCACTAGGCCACCACGACGTCTTTTTACGTACATATTTATTTATTTTCTTTATGTTCGTAGCCCCAACCCGACGTGTTACCTCACGGGCTGAAGCCCAAACGTAAGTGGGAGGTGGAAGGACCTCTAAAACGGGCCAACTGGAAGACTATAGTGCCGCAGAAGATGTCAGAAAAAGCTTTCTGGGTTAAGGTAATTAATTAAATATGTGTTACTAATATTATAAATGTGGAAGTTACTCTGTCTGTTCACGCCAAAACAAGATTGTTTGGAGCCTGAGAAAGGCCCGGGTGCCCGAAGAAGTCTGACGCGGGTGGAACAGCGGGAAACAGTATATATATATTTTTTAATAAAAACACAATAATTTCAAATACAGTGCCAATCAATAATTGTACACGTAAAATAAATACATATGTATATTCGTAACCCAACCTTTTCCTTTTTGGGAAGTTAATTTGGTATTAGTATTCAATACATACGAAACCAAATAAATATCCAACTAAAAGTGCTGTCAAAAAATTGATCGTTTATCTTTTTTATTGTCTTTGTGTTTGGTCAAGCTGAATTTCTCTGGGTATGTAATTTCGTCTATGAATAAAAAAAAGTCTTGACCATGTTTACTAAAAACATTTATTTTTAACAGGTACAAGAAGATAAGTTAGCTTCACCAGACATTTTAAGCGGTTTAGCGTTAAAGTTCTCGAGCAAACCGGTCACTAAGAAAAACGAAGATGCAGTAGACAAGTAAGTTTCATTCCATCATCAAATAAAGATTATTACAGAAAATTCATCTTTTTAAAGTAGATTGAAAATAAGCACTTTTTGAAGGTTAGTGTAACAAAAGACAACACTCAAAAACGCCCACCCTTCACCACTTCCTATGTGTTTCTGCTGGGAAGAAAAAAATGGCCCAGTAATTGGATCTACTTGACGAAATTGGATCCGATAAACCCACTGGCTAAGCTAGTTGATTATATTTGTGATAACTTGTGATCTTTCTCCGGTGGTGTCGGATTGTCATCCCATCTCGCTATGAGAGTGAAGGAATAGTGAGTGCACCTGTGTCCAAGCAAATGTGCCTGCACTATAATATGGCCTGCGCAGCTGGCTGATCTCCTTACCTGAGAACAGCCGCCGTGACCGACAACTGGCTAGGACGCAATTATTATTTAGTTACGTTATATTTTTCCTTCAAATATATTTTTTAACCACATTCCTCATTTAATTTAATTATTTATTGAAACAAAAGCCAACATGGACCAATTACAAATTATAGCATAAAATAATAATAAATATACATAAAGTTCAAAAATAACAATACAAATACATTTAAAATAATATTTCCACGTTAGCCCGTACATGTACCATGTCACAGTGATACACGTACAGGCAGTCGAAACGCTCTGCAAATGCGCTCAGGACACTATTTGGACTGACCCGCACCCTGCGCACCAGGGATGTGCACCGCTTGCGCATGGTTGTATAAAAACAATCCACGCGCGCTTCGGCGAACATCCCCGAAGCGCTACAGAAGTGAGGCAGCCCCAACAGCATCCTAAATGCATTATTGTACTGGACGCGTAGAGATTTAGATTATATTCTTTACTAGCTTCTGCCAGCGGTTTCACCCGCATCCCGTGGGAACTACTTCCCGTACCGGGATAAAAAGTAGCCTATAGCCTCCCTCGATAAATGGGCTATCTAACACTGAAAGAAATTTTCAAATCGGACCAGTAGTTCCTGAGATTAGCGCGTTCAAACAAACAAACAAACAAACAAACTCTTCAGCTTTATAATATTAGTATAGATACTAAATACTAACAACAAAATCAAACTAACAAGCCTTACAACAAAGGTTCTCTTCCAGGGTCCACACGTTAAAAAAAGTGAAAGACTTAAAGGTGCTAGATAGTAAAGCCGCTCAAAACCTGTCTATCCTACTCGGCGGGTCGCTCAAACACATGTCGTATGAGCACATCAGGACGTGTGTGCTCAGATGCGACACCACCGTGCTCACTGCCAACGTGCTCGACTTGTTAATACAGGTACATTGTCATAACCTATCGCGTGCAAAAGCAATATTAAAGCATTTAAATAAAAAAAACAGGTAAGGTTTTGACTAATAGGGTAGATGTTTCGGAAGTCATGGACGAAGGAAATTATTGTAAAAAAAAAACAATAAAAAATCCGTTTATATTATTTAAGAATATTTTACTTACATATGTAGTAACAAACTGTATGTGAGCTGTAAAAATCATAAAAGTCATTAGTCGAAACACTTCGCGTATTTTATTGTAGGAAAATGAGTAAAATAATAAATAGTATGTATTTATTAAGATTTAAGTGTCGAAAATATTTGAACAGTTACTCCTAAAATTAAATGTTACCTCTGTCATGCTTTGGTTAAACATAAAGGGCATCCATCCATCTTAGGTTAATAAGATGGAAATCAAATCGTATATCAATTAGTTTAACATGCAAACAATTTTATTTCCAGTACCTACCCCCAGCGGACCAGCTCAAAAAACTAGCTGAACTAAAAGTGAACAGTGAGGAGTTGACGGAGGCGGAGCAGTTCGCGGCCACCGTGGCTGACATCAAGCGCCTGGTGCCCAGGCTCAGGAGTCTGGCCTTCAGGGAGCATTATGCTGAAGTCATCTCTGAAGTTAAACCCGTGAGTACACTTTAAAGCGGTTAAGGAGTCAAAATGGTGTCAAGGAGTCAAAATGGTGTCAAGGAGTCAAAATGGTGTCAAGGAGTCAAAAAGGTGTCAAGGGGTCAAAAAGGTGTCAAGGTGTCAAAAAGGTGTCAATGAGTCAAAAGGGTGTCAAAGAGTCATAAGGGGTCAAGGAGTCTTAAAGGGGTCAAGAGGTTTTATCAAGTTACCGGGGGTGAGGTGGTCAGATAGGCAGTCGCTCCATTCGACACTGGTACTCAGCTGTATCAGGTTAGTCATAAAAGCTAGCCGAACTAAAAGTGAACAGCGAGGAGTTGACGGAGGCGGAACAGTTCTCGGCCACCGTGGCTGACATCAAGCACCTGGTGCCCAGGCTCAGGTGTCTGGCCTTCAAGGAGCACTATGCTGAAGTCATCTCCGAAGTCAAACCCGTGAGTATAACCTAACAAGGGCTCAAAGAGTGATAAAGGGGTCATGGAGTCAAAAAGGGGTCATAAGGGGGTCAAGGAGTAAAAAAATGTGTCATAAGGGGTCAAGGAGTCAAAAGCTGGTCAGGGTGTCATACAGGGGTTCATAAAGGGTGTCAATGAGTCAGTGATGTGAAAGGTCAGGGGGTCTTATCAAGTTGCTCGGGTTGAGGAGGTCAGATAGGCAGTCGCTCCATACGTCACACTGGTACTCAGCTGCATCAGGTTAGTTGGAAAAAGGCTACGCAGATGATTAGCCGAGCTCAAAGCTCACAGCGAGGAGTTGACGGAGGCGGAGCAGTTCGCGGCCACCGTGGCTGACATCAAGCGCCTGGTGCCCAGGCTCAGGTGTCTGGCCTTCAGAGAGCACTATGCTGAAGTCATTTCTGAAGTTAAACCCGTGAGTACACTTTGTTTAGAAAGGCACGTTAAATTGGTGTGTCCCGGCTGTTGTTTGAAGAGCTTTGACAGTTGTTACGGGTAGTCAACAGTTAGAAAGTTGACAACAATTCGCATCATGTGGCACACTGGTATGAACTCAGCTGCATCAGGTTAAAATGAAAGCTCTTGAACAACCTTTTTTGAACAATTGGTTACCATTAATTAAAGTAGGTTACCAAGTTTTTGCTGTAACCTAATTTAATTTTACTGCTGACAAAAAAAAAACTTGTTATCCTAATTTAATTAATGGTAACGTTACTTACGTAAGTGTTAAAATGGTTACAAGCATTACCCACAAAAATGTTTAATTAATTAAAGTAAGAAGATGGATCAAAATTGCCCCACGTCCTATAACAAAGTGACGTATCTCAAAAAAAGATAATAATATTTAAAAAAATATGGCATATACTCTCTAACTTAATTTTTTTACACCTTCATTTGAAAAAAATGCTCTAAACATTGTTTAGGCGCTGTTATGAAATCAGCGTTCACAGGAGTATTTATGGACCATTTTGAATTTTTTTTTGTTTGATAGGGTATACCTTAGAGGAGGTCTCATAGTCATTAGGTTAGGATCTGATGGTGGAAACTTTTCTTTTTCTTAATCTTTTTTTTGAGATACGTCACATTGTTATAAGACGTGGGGCAATGTTGTATGGATTGTGATCCGTCTTCTTTGGTTTTGTGATATTTGGAATCATTTTTAAATCTCATTTGCTTAAGAAAATAAGCCTTAAGCCTAAGCGTTTAAAAAAAAAATACAATCACGTCACAAATATTCAGATGTTTAGAAACCGGTGAAGATTCCGTTACATACATACCTTCCTACCTACAGCCCAAGCTTATAAAAACATGTTAAAAAGGTAATGTTTATAAATACTAATATTTTGTTCACAGGACATAGTATCAGGCACGGCCGCGTGTGAAGAAGTGAAGTCCAGTGAGAAGTTCGCCAAAATACTAGAATTGCTACTTCTATTAGGAAACTATATGAATTCCGGGTCCAATAACGCGGGCGCTTATGGCTTCGAAATCAGTTTTCTAACTAAGGTATGTTTAAATATTGTTTTTGGAATAATCACACATATTGTTATCATAAAAATTATATATTATCCTATTATTATCTAAAATGAAATGAATTGAAATTATATAAATCCATATATTTGTACATAATTACAATATGGCATCGAAATTCGGTTTTATTGTTGAAATATAATGTATGTCTAATTTATTGAGGGAACTATTTCACATACATGGATAAATAATAGCTTTTGTGTAATTCTAATGTTAAACTATGTTATTACCAAGTTTCATCAAAATCCTTCTGATAATTTTAGCGTGATAGAGATTATAACTATACCCACATACATACATCTTTTTACCATATAAAACTCCTTAAAATTAAAGAAATAATAGGTATTTTTTATTTATAATTATTTTAATAAGAATCATTTGGTAAGTATTTTAATATGTAATTAGCACGAATGTTAAGATTATGGCAATATTAAATGATGTAACATGATAAAATGTAAACTTTGGTATTTGTATTTACCATTTCTCTGTGATTAAAGATTTTAATTTAGATTTTTTTCCGTAACATCTACCTTAATAACAAAAATGTATAAAGAGAAAAATCTCACTCCTATTTTATGTCCACAGTTAACAGCGACGAAGGATCTAGAGAATAAACAAACGTTATTACATTACTTAGTAGAAACCATAGAGAATAAGTTCCCCGAAGTATTGACGTTCGCTGAAGAAATGCCTCATGTCGACAGGTAAATGTTATAAGTGTAGTTAAAAAGCTTTTTTTTTACAAAACAATTAAAATCGGCATGGTGAATGAAAAAAGTAATAACTATCTATACTCCATTCAAAATAACATTAGAAATTTAAGTAAACCTTTTTTACTGTTTGTTCAACCGATTTTGACTTCTATTCCGTAGACAAAAGAACGGAATTGAAAGCAAAATCGTGGTTACCATACCAAGTATTTACTGCAGCCGCCATTAATCATACTACTAACGCAATAGAAGTCAAAATCGGTTGAACAAACAGTAAAAAAGGTTTACTTAAATTTCTAATGTTATTTTGAATGGAGTATAGTAATAACGAAGGATCAACACTTTATTTAGAATTTTACGATACGTCACTTTTAGTTAAAAAAAAACCGTCGTTACAAAAAAAAAACTTTCAAATGTCTGTTGAACACTTGTCTAAAAAATTCAGATTATGACGTTGAAATAAGGTCCGTTTTGCAGCCACACTTTAGACAAGTGTTCAACAGTTGTTTAAGTCTTTGTAGTAAGGCTGAAAATGTTTTGTTTTAAAATAAAAATACTTAAAATACTCGTAGTATTAGAAAATACATAATATTAATAACATTAAATGGTCTATCGAGCACTGACGAATTCTTCAAATCGGACCAATAGTTTCCTGTGATAACCGGCTTCAACCAATCAAACAGACTATTTCAGCTTAACAATATTATTCAACATTATAATATTCTTCTCCACAGAGCCGCTCGGGTGTCGATGGAGAATCTCCAGAAATCTTTAAAGAAGATGGAGAATGATATCAAGTCGTTGGAAATGGATTTGAATAACTCCAGAGTGCCTCAGTGTCCAGACGATTTGTTTAATGAATCTATGAGTGTATCCTTTTTATTGAAAGATTATATTTTAACCTACGACGCGAAAAGAGGGGTGTTAAATTAATTTGTGTATTTGTCGGTGACATCTGAGCGTTCAAAGGAATGAATCGATTTCTTGTTAACTTTTTTTGTCATAGTTAATTTTATCCGAAGGGTTTTAAACCATGTTCCATGAATATCGCCTTTGCCGATTAATGGTCTCTGCACGGCGCGGGCGCGGCGCGACGGGACGGGACGGCGGCGCGACGCTGAGCAGTTGTAATGTACTAGATATTACGGAGGCCGCCACACAGAGCCGTCCCGCTCGACGCGACGCGACGCGACGATCTAGTACATTGTGTCACGTCGCCGTCCCGTCCCGCCGCGCCGCGCCCGCGCCGTGCAGAGACCTTTAAAGTTATACGCTGTTTTATCAACAACGGAAGCTCAATTTTGTTATATCCTTGTAAAAATTAAAAAAAATAAATCACAACTTAAAAAGCCCACAGAAAAAATGCTATACTTTCCTGTTGGGGTACCGTCAAGTCGAGTAAAATCTTAAAATGTGTCAATTTTAAATCCTGTGGCTTTAAATTTACCTTACGTCAAAGTTGAACACCTGGTATTATGTTTAACTTTTTCTTTTTTATCATTTTTATCATCCAGCTATTTCTTGCGTTTTATATGTCACAGCCAACTAGTTAAAATGTATATGAATACAATGTATATACAAACCTTAACTCTTACACCAGTCGTTCGCAATAGAAGCCCGCGGACAATGCGACCTCCTACACTCGATGTTCCGCAAGATGGAAGCACTATACTCGGAGCTGGCGGAGTACTACGTGTTCGACGCGCACAAGTACACGCTCGAGGAGTTCTTCTCCGACATCAAGACCTTCAAGGACTCCTTTATCGTGAGTCGTTTGATATATAGGTGTTTTTTGTGTGTTAAATTAGGTTACTGGGTTTTTGTTGTCAATAGTCGTCATCATTCTGCCCTTATCCCAGTATTTTTTTTTAAATTAGATTACCAGGTACGGGCCGTCAACAATAGTATTGTTTAAAATTAGACGGTTTTTTATCGTCGGCAGTATTTTGTTTTTATTAAGTTAGGATAACAGTTTTTTATCATCAAAAGAGTTAAGGCTCGAGCAGACCGGATGCGTATGCGTAGACGTAAACGTAGACGTGCGCGTAGACGTGCACGTACCATGAGTTGTAATGAATGGAAATGTAAGAGACCGGCCACACCGCTTGCGTAACGTAGACGTGCGCGTCGTTTCGCAAGCGGTGTGGCATGTCTCATACATTTCCATACATTACAACTCAGTGGTACGTGCACGTCTACGCTTACGTTTACGCATACGCATCCGGTCTGCTCGAGCCTTTAAGTCGTATATACTTTTGTGAAATAAATATTTGTCTAGCTAGCGAATTGACTACCAGGAAATAAAAGGAAAAATAATTTCAGATTCGTGTTAGTGGTCAGTTTTCGGTTATATAACAGTTGTCTGCAGCTATACTTTATCTATCGGTCGTGGTACAAACGCCGAAGGAATATAATTCGAGGCATATCTCGCACATCTACCCGAGCCGACTGTGCCGACAAATTCGATTCTTTTTACTTTATTACACCTGTCATACGCAAATGACGGTCGCATTTAATGTGCTGATGTCATCAGAATTCGTTTGTAATTTCTGGGATTCTTCCAGATACGAATGGTTTAACCAATACGATCCACTCAATTGTTCATCAGGGTTTCATACAATAATTTTTAATCGATCTTATCAATCAAGTTTTGATGTACAAAAAAACGTTCAGTTTCTTTTATATTATATCTGTGTATCTTCTATTAGCCGTTTTCCCGCGGTGTCACCCGCGTCCCGTGGGAGTTACTGCCCGCACCGGGATAAAATATAGCCTATGTTTCTCGCAGATAATATAGCTTTCTAATGGTGAAAGAATATTTAAAATCGGTCTAGTAGTTTTTGAGTTTCAAACAAAGAAAGTTTTCCTTTTTATAATATAAGTATAGATTTACACGTGCATGGTCCCCAGGCGGCGCACACGGAGGTGTCGGCGGCGCGCGAGGCGCACGCCCGCGCCGCGCGCGCCCGCAGCGCCCGCGCGCAGGCCGAGCGCGAGCGCCGCGACCGCACGCATAGATACAAGCAGCTGCTCGACATACACCAGGCGCAGGACGGGGTCATGGACAGGTCTGTACTTCACTTGTCTGTCTGTTATAGCCTTTTTATCGTCCCACTGCTGGGCACAGGCCTCCTCTAACACGGAGAAGGATTGAGCGTTAATCACCACGCTTGCTCAATGCGGGTTGCTGGTTTCAAACTGTATAGTCCAGGTTTCCTCAAGATGTTTTCCTTCACCTTTGTATCAGCCATTGGTGTCTGAGACAACTCTGACGCTAGGGCTTGTTAGGTGATTAAACCTGCAGCTCACTTGATAAGAAACAGAAGACTTGTTCAAATGATTAGACTCTTTAGTCTAAATTCACTCACTTGTCTGGATAAATGGTCTAAATTGACTCACTTGTCCGGATGGATTGTCTAAACTCACTCACTGGTCCAGATAGATAGTCTAAACTCACTCACTCGTCCAGACAGATAGTTTAAACTCACTCGCTTATCCCGATAAACAGTCTAAACTCACTCACTTGTCTGGATATTGTAGTCTTCTACCTGCATCCGGTTAGACTGGAAGCCAACACCAAATACCTCTAGTTAGGAAAATTCTACACACTTGATGTTATATATAAAACTAAAATATTAATATATTTATTCCATTACAGTTTGATGGAGGCTCTACAAAGCGGGTCCGCGTTCAGTCGGGAACGGCCTAGGAAGAAAGCTAATCCGAGAGTAGCTGGAGGTAAGATGTCATTTCTAATTTGAAGATTTTTTTAGTAACACTTTTGGTGATGCGTTTGGCTGATTTGATTAATATCGATAATGTAAATGTCAAAAAGATAATAATTGAGTTATTATTAGTCGATATTGTGTTGGTAGATTAATGCTTGCGGTCGGAATTTGAGTGCGATTTTAATAGTAATAGGTATAACTAACATTACAATGACAGCCAAAATTCGATTCCAATAATAATAAGTAATCGATATTGATTAATTCAATGTTCTTTATGTACTTCAATGTTCATTTTGACACTTATTAATTTGGATTATTTACCCTAGTACTACTTATGATCTTAAGTCAAAGTTTAATATGTTTTTTTTTATATCTGTAAAATAAAATGAGAATATATTTCTCCCTACTTTTATTTAGAACGCTATAAACATATGTCAATATTCAATAGAAATAAATAATTGAATGTTGCCTTACTTAATTAGAATAATGTTCCAAAACAACCAAAAAAATAATCTACCATTTCACCATAAGACTGGGGTAAATTATCTCATAAATTGCTAAACCACAAACGATGTTCGCACACGCACCCAGAGGATATAGACGATGGAGAAGGATTGGTGCATGCTATATTGCACCGGTTGCAAGGTATGTCACTTTCAAAGTGCAATTAGCTGTGTTAATATAGCTTACGGTTACGTAGATTGAGCTCAAATCGTAGATAAACTGAAATTTTAATTCCTAGGAAATGTAATACACATCTATACTTATAATAAATCTGTAGAGAGGTCAATTCTGTACATTAAACATATTTCCAAAATAACTATCGGGGGGTGATTAGTGATCGATACTGATGCCAAAAATGCAATCAGTAAAATTTTTGTCTGTCTGTCTGTCTGTCTGTCTGTATGTTCGTTATGGAAACAAAAACTACTAGACGGATTTTAATGAAACTTGGTACAATTATTCTTCATATTCCTGGGCAGGTTATAGGATACTTTTCATCACGCTACGATAAATAGGAGCAGAGCAGTGAAGGGAAAAGTTGGGAAAACGGGAGAAGTTATTCCATTTTTGACGCTTCCGTTGCGTGTGCAGCCTTAATGGTTAAAGCTACATAGAAACCATGTATGACGGAAATGTTCTCCTTAAAATTATGTAAAAAATATACCTCAACAGCATATGTCTATCTTTTATGGTTGGCTCACAATAACACGTGTAACTTTCGATAGCTTAGCAGTTTGGAGCTTTCTGATTATATTTGTCTACTATTACGTTTATAACACCCTCACGCACGCTAATTTAAAAAAGTAATATTAGATAATTGGATAAGCTGGTGTTTATTATGTCTTCTCTTTGCACGAAGTCCGAATTTAACGCGGACGAAGTCGCTGGCAGAAGCTAGTTCACAATATAATATGTTTGACGGACAGCGCGCATATTTAAAGACGTAACACTTTTAAAGAAGTGCATATTAGTTACCCAACAAACGAGTAAATAAAATTTTCAGCTTATAATACATATGCAAACCTATAAATATGCTCCACAAGTAACTTTGGGGCCGGACCCTAAAAGCAAAAAAAAGTAGCAGCCTACACTATTTTGCAAATATCTTGCACAATCCAGAGTGACTTTATTAATATACCATTAGGAATATGAAGCTAGCTTTTAGTCACCGGCTTATTCAAATAGTAGGTATTTTATTTTAGGACTGATTTTTCAATTTGAGTAACAGTCTTTACCCAAAATATTTCATTTACAGAATATATTTAAACCCTGGTATCCATTGATCAAATATATTTCTTCAATAATGCAGGACTGCAGGTTATTAATATAAAATATATATATTTACAGCTGAAAGAAGAGCACAGTTAAGTCGGTCGAGATCGCGGTCAGGTTTAACGGGCGCTATGACTACGAGGGAATTAACTAAGTGAGTATAATATAATAACTAATTACAATGATGTAAAAAATATCACGATTTATTTTTATATTAGTTTGATAAATGTCATGGGTTTGACAAATATCATCATTAGTTTCACAAATATCATAATTGGTTTTCGAAATGTCAATATTTTTGTGATATCAACGTAGAGTATTTTTGCAATACCCTATGTATTGAAATAAAAAAAAACAGCCCCAAAAACGCCCACCCTTCACCACTTCCTATGTGTTATTGCTAGGAAGAAGAAGTGGCGCAACAAACTGAAATTCCTGTATTAAAGTGTTTCTTACAAAACATATCTTTAATTATTTGTTTTTTTTTTCTTTCCTAGTGAATTGCTGAGCAACGCGTGATGAAACTCACACCAAGTGATATTAGGAACTTAATATGACATTGACATTCGATTTTTTTCACAGCAAATTATTGTCTCTATACATATTAGTAAAAGCCCCAGATAGGTTTAATTTCATAAACAAAATATTAAAATTTTTGTAGGGCAGAACTTGTAGCTTTGTATTTTTCAAAGTTGTATAAAATGGAAACTAGCAAAATATATTCTTTTTAGTTGAAATATTTTTATTGAAAATTTTGAGATTTGCTGTGAATATTTCGAGTGTTTAATTGGATTTATATTGCATGAATGATGGCTCTTACAATATTTTTATTAAATTTGTAATAATTTTTCGTCAATCAGGACTCGAACTTACGGCCTATATCTCATCATACGTAACAAGTACCACAAACTGACGAAAAAAACTGTTGTTAGTTTAGGGCCCAAGTTCACCGACAGAAAAAACGTCCGTCTTCTTAGAATACGTTACTTTTGAATTGGACGTGAAAATTCATAATATCATTAAACATCCTTGGCAGTCGTTACGGATAGTCAGAAGCCAGTAAGTCTGATACCAGTCTAACCAAAGGGTATCGGGTTGCCCGGGTAACTGGGTTGAGGAGGTCAGATAGTGCAGTTGCTTCTTGTAAAGCACTGGTACTCAGCTACATCCGGTTAGACTGGAAGCCGACCCCAACATAGTTGGGAAAAAGGCTCGGAGGATGATGACAGTTGTTTTAAGAAAACTGACGTTTACGTGTCGGTGTAGGGTCCAAAAGTTTGTGCAATATAAATTCGATAGCACATAGCAAATAAGTATAAAATAATAATATTATTTTGTAAACTTGAAAGCGTAAGATACTTGCGTTCAAATAAAAAAAAAACGATACGAAATTAATGCATAGATATGTCATAAATAAATAAAAAAGACTTTTTGTACTAGTTTTAGTAAGTTGGTACTTTAAAATAGCCTAATGTATTAAGCCTATTTTGATTTGGGCTAAAATACCTATTTCACTATTTTTCTCTCAGTAATAAAACTTATCTACTAGTGAAAATCGTCCTCAATTCCTGTACATAAAACATGATATTACTACTAACTTGTTTGTAACTAAATTGTTCTTTTTTTTCAATTTCATCATTAAAATAAAAATACCCATAAATAAGGCATCTCTATAAAAAATGGGTATTTTAAAGTACCAGGTTATTAAATTATTTAATATGCGTATACATATGAATTGTCCATTTATGTCTGTATATATTTGCTATTTAATGTGGTAATCAGTACTGTAAGTAGATGCTAATTTTTAGTGTCAGCCTTATTAGCTTATAAAAATCGCGTCCTGTCGTCCCCACTCCAAATTTTACAATGAGGGATGTCCTTTTTCAACTTTTTCTAGCTGATGCCTAGATGGCGCTGATCTTGGTACGTTACTAAAGGGACCGAGCGACAATTAAATATCTTATCAACGTCATATAATTTTCAGGTCTTATAACGAAACGTACTTATGTCATCAACAATAAAAAAATGAAAATAGGTTATATAAATGGAATAATAGGAGAAAATAAGTCGGTCAGATTATTATTCGAATGTCCCGAGAGATTTTGAAAACAATTTGTGCAGAAATCTGGATTTCTTGAACCAAGCTACTTAAAGGACTCGACTTTTGATATTGACGAGCTAAAATTTCTCCACACACAAAAAAATACCGTTAGTCGAAAAAATGTGGCTTTTATACATATAAAACTATGGCCAAGTGATGATGCGAAGAGTCTGTTTATGTTCATGGCCCAGATTTGATTGATGTGTATTTAGGTTACGATGGGACTGACATACGCAATGCGATTATAAATGTCCCTTAAATAAATTAAGAAAAAAAAAAAAAACTATGGCCTGAATTTTTAATGTTGCATATAATGACAGCTTTCAACTGTTGGTGTATAGGATGAATGATCCTATTTCATAATGTGAATGCAATAATAATATGTCTACAATTTGATAAATATACAATTATCTTAAACCCCCCTTTTTAAACAGCTCAAATTTATTTGTATCCCTCATCAATACGCTTTATAAATAAAAAACAAATATTTTTTCCGACAATTCACAGAAAACAAGGAAGTATCATTTTGTGAACAGCCATTTTTGTCCCGTCGAGCCGTCCTTTAATATGGTAAATTTCTTTATAGATTTTGACCTTAACAAGCATATTCAAATGTCTCGCTACAAAGGCGTCAAAGTATTCGCTTATATTTGTAAAGAAACATCAATTATTTTTATTTAGTTTTAATCTGCATTTGTTTCAATTTCACACGAAAAACGATGTAAATGTAATGTTTTTTTTTTTATTTGATAAATATTACAATTAAGTTTTTTTTTAATGTGTATAGGTGATAGGATAATACAATCAGCGTCATAATAATTTAATTGTCACTCGTCATGTTATTTCGTCACAATTTACTTAATTTTTCTCATATTTGTGACCTTTGTCACGAATTTGACAAATGTCATAAGTTTGACAGATGTCATAAATGTGACTTTTCCCGTCTTTTAAATAATTATGTAATGTACGTCTTATTTATTGAATATATTCGTCGAAAACGACAAAAATACATCACTTTGGCCCCAATGTCATATTTTTAAGACATCTTTTAGCACAAAATGTTTAGCTTATATTTAAGACAATATTGAATTGAGAATTCTTGAATCTGTTCGTAGCAATGTCGCTGACTGTACCTAGTATATGTATACATGTAAATATATTTTTGTAAAATGTTACATTTTTACTTAATAATAATGTTTTTAAAACTATTCACTCGTTTTATTTCCTTACCTAGCTAACTTCTGACAGCAGATCCAACCGCGTCGTGTGGGAAGTAGTGCAAAAAGTAGCTTTCTCAATAAATGGGCCATCAGATGTTGAAATATTTTTTCAAGTCGCTCCAGAAGTTCCCGAGATTAGTTTCAAACAAACAGGCATACCAACACATAAACTCTTCACCTATGTAATTAATTTTAAACAAGAATCAAATCATTACCGTAAGATGTCCTATAATTTATGCTACTCATATGCCTAGCCAACTCCCCAACCATGTTGGGCTCGGTACCAGTTAGCCCCATGGAGCGACTGCCTATCTGACATCCCCAACACTCGGTAAGACCGGTTTTTTATTTCTAACCACCCGTAACGTATGTCTCGCTTGGGTTTAGAACTTTACATGTTAGAAGCCTTAGTAAACAAAGTAATTTATTAATACACTAGCTTCTGCCAGCGGTTTCACCCGCATCCCGTGGGAACTACTTCCCGTACCGGGATAAAAAGTCAATAGCCTATAGCCTTCCTCGATAAATGGTCTATCTAACACTGAAAGAAATTTTCAAATCGGACCAGTAGTTCCTGAGATTAGCGCGTTCAAACAAACAAACAAACTCTTCAGCTTTATAATATTAGTATAGATATAGTCACAAGTATCAAGCAATTTATTATAACATCAAAATATTGCTATATTTATGACTAGCCGTTTTCCCGCGTCCCGTGAGAGCTACTGCCCGCACCGGGATAAAATATAGCCTATGTTACTCGCAGATAATATGGCTTTCTAATGGTGAAAGAATATTTAAAATCGGTCCAGTAGTTTTTTAGTTTATCCATTACAAACAAACAAACAAAGTTTTCCTCTTTATAATATTAGTATAGATAAATAGTATTTATAATTTATATGTGAATGTAATAAATTAATCTGCAAATAACTTGTAGCTTGATGTTGTGTTGATGCCAGGAATTATGAATGATTTCATGTATATAAATCAAATGTAGCCTAAATAAATACCTAGGTCTACCTAGATAGATTCCAACGTTATAAATAATGGCTCATATTATATAAATGTACTTTATTTAGACATGAAGCAACGTTGTTATGCTTATCCCGGAAATAATAAAAAAAACCGGCCAAGTGCGAGTCGGACTCGCGCACGAATTGTTCCGTACTGTTATTTAAAAAACGTTCCATAATTATAACATTCCATATTCTAACTCCCTTTTGTACTTACCCCATTTACTTCCTTATGTAGATATCCTCCCCATATGCTCCCTTATATACTTACCCCATAAACTCCCTCATGTATTAGGTTGTAACATAATAATCTGACAATTTTTGCGAGACCATTCTAGATTTTTTCACAGCTTCGAGAAAATTCTATGATTGTGAGTATAAATACAGTTGAGCGCGCTCAGTTCATCAGTGCAATAATTGTCAACGCAGCGAGTGGCATTATGGAAAAAATTGATTTGAAAAGACGAGACATCCGCGTCCTTCTACTTTACGAGTTCCGTTTGAAACATACAGCTAAGCGAGCGGCACAAAACATATGTCAATGTATGGGAGAACATGCAGTCTCTTATCATACAGCAGTAGATTGGTTTCGACGTTTCTCGAATGGCGACTTCGATCTTGAAGATAAACCTCACGAAGGGCGACCAGTTGAGGTTGATGTTCATCGCCTATTGCAGCTCATTGAGGAAGATCCAAGGAGGCCTACTCGCCAACTTGAAAAGGAACTCGGATGCTCCCATACTACCATCGATCGACATTTGAAAGCGATGGGTAAAGTATACAGGCACGGTCAATGGGTACCCCACGAATTAATGGAGGGACAACGGATGATGCGAGTAGCGATTTGTACACAATTACTGACTTTACATCGTACTTTTGCGTGGCTTCGTTATCTAGTTACTGGAGATGAGAAGTGGTTACTTTATGTTAATCATAACAATAAGCGACAGTGGCTTAGCGCGGGTCAAAGAGGAGTACCAACGGTTAAATCTAAAATGACTACGCAGAAGGTTATGTTGAGTGTTTGGTGGAACATGCACTGAGTTATCTACTGGGAACTATTACCGCAGGGAACGACCATAAATAGTGAAAGCTATTGTGCTATGTTGGATAAAGTAGCCGATAATCTTAAAGGAAAACATGGCAATGTGTATCTCCTCCACGACAATGCCCGACCTCACACCTCATCGATGACCTGTAAAAAAATTAAAGAGCTAGGCTGGATTTCTTTAGCCCATCCTGCATACTCGCCGGACATTTCTCCATCTGACTACCACTTGTTCCGATCGTTACAGGCTCACATTAGCGGAAAATCTTTTGATAACCGAGATGCATTAGAACAGTGGTTGACAGATTTTTTTAACTCTCGTAAGTCCAGGTTTTACGAGAATGGTATTATGTCGCTTCCCCAATGTTGGCAGGAGGTCATAGATAATGATGGACTATACATTCAATAAAATGTTAAGCTTAATGTACGAAAAAAATAAAATAAAGTTTCTTAAAACATTATCAGATTATTATGTTACAACCTAATACTTACCCCATATACAGCCCTATGTAGGTACTCTAAAAAGTGTTACATATATTTTTTTTTTTCAAATCAAATCAAATCAAATCAAATCAAATGGTTTATTTGTGAAACACGGGTATGGTACAAAGATCTTAAAAAAATATATATATACAATTGTTCATGCCGTGATCTGCCACATGAGGCATACAAATATGGTACTTACTAGCTAACTATAATTGTATAGATTTATCCAAATTACATAAGCATGTTACAGATTCTAAATATCTATGATAATAAGCACTAATTATTTTGATAGAAAATCACTAATACAATAATAACAGTTGGTTATCAAAAGGTTGGACAATTTATGTTTAAAGATGTTAACATTATCACAATCCCTTATATCTTTAGGTAAATTGTTATATACTTTAGTTGCCATAATAAACACACTTTTTTCATACAGAGTTGTCTTGAATGTTCTGCTAACGTTATTATATAATCTACTTCTATTGCGAGATCCAGATTGTAAAGTAAATAATGTAGGATTTTGTTTTATAAATAGAGCCAATTCTAATATATATATTGAAGGAACTGTAAGTAAGTTTAATTTCTTAAAGTATTCTTTACAACTGTCTGTCTTTTTCAAACCACACATGGCACGAATGCATTTCTTTTGACATTTAAAAACTCTTTCCCAATTAGTATCATTGCCCCAAAAGATTATTGCATATTTTAATCTGGAAACAACATATCCATGGTATGCAACCAGAAGAGTGGGGAGGCTTACTTTCTTGGAGAGGAGGTAAAGGCTGTAAGAGCATTGTGATATTTTTTTGCATATAAAATCAATATGAGTTTGCCATTTTAAATTGCTGTCAATGTGAACTCCAAGAAATTTTGTAGATGGGGTCAGTTTTACTTCTTTTCGCGAATACTCTATTTTTGTATTTAATGTATAACTAGTTTTCTGTCTGAATTGCATTAATTTTGTTTTATCCAGGTTTATTAATAAATTATTATTATTTAGCCATTCAATTATGGAAGATAAGCTGTTATTGATTTCATTTTCATCATTATAAACGACTGTACAGTCATCTGCAAATAGGACCATTTTATCATTGGTTGACGTAGGAAGGTCGTTAATATAAATTAGAAAGAGCAATGGACCTAGAACACTGCCCTGTGGGACTCCGAATTTAACTGTTCTAGGACTTGATCTATATTCTGTTTCATTTTTAGTATTGGTAGAGATTTTGGTTATTAGTGTGACTTGAGTTCTGTTAGTAAGGTAAGATTTTAATAAATCAAGAGCGTTTCCCCTAATTCCATACATCTCTAGTTTGTTTAATAAAATTGAGTGGTCAACAAAGTCGAAGGCCTTTGTCATATCCATAAATAAAGCGAATGAAGGCTGCCTAGCATCTACTCTAGGATATATCATACTTAAAAAATCATATATAGCCAAGTTTGTGGACATATTCTTCCTAAAACCTTTTTGCTTATCAGAGAAAATACGATACTTATCAAAATAGTTATAGAGATTAATATAAATAGCTTTTTCAAATATTTTTGAAAATATGGGGATAAGGGCAATCGGTCTGTAATTTTTCATATCTGATTTAGTATCTTTTTTATGGATTGGTTTTATTATAGTCATTTTTAGAGGTGATGGAAAAGTACCTTGTTCAAAGCAGAGATTTATAATGTAACTGAGTACGGGTGAAATTAAATTACTAACTAGTTTTATGACAGACATGGATATATCATCATATCCAGTGCTTTTTGTATTTTTTAAATTATTTATTATGGAAAGAATGTCAGATGGGTCAACTGGACTAAGAAAGAAAGAATTAGGAGAATTATATGTGCAAGTTTGTTTTTTAAGGGAACTATTAGTTTGCTCAAGTTGAACTAAGTCGACATAGTAGTTATTGAATGACTCTGCTATTTTAATAGGATTAGTGATTTTAATCGTATCTTTTATCAGTTCTTTGACATTATCAGCTGGGAACTTAGGTGTGTTACTTTTAATTATTGACCACGTTGCTTTAGACTTATTAGTAGAGTTGAGAATATAATAATTATTTTGAGATTTTTGCGTTAAATTTATAATTTTTTTGTATCTCAGGGAGTATGCTTTAAATTTGATTTTATCTGCCGGGCTCTTGGATAGTCGATATTTCCATAAAAGGCAGCGTTTATGCTTACTACATCTTTTAATACCATTTGAAAGCCATTTTGGTCGCATTTTAATTGTACGTTTTATTCTAATTGTTGGAAAGCATAAATCGTAAAATGTTTTAAATTCATTGTAGAATAAAGTAAAAGCTTGTTCAGCATTCTTTGTTTCGTATACTTCTGTGAATTTAATCTCCTGCAAACATTCTTTAAATTTTAATAAATTATCATTTGAATAATCTCGTTTAAATGTATACCAGAAGTCAAATAAACATGTCTTTTTTACTGGACAAGACAAGTACTGAGCTGTGTGATCAGATAAACTCAGTTCAAAAAGATTAGATTTAGCGCCACGTACGTTGTGTAAAATGTTATCAATACAAGAGCCGCTGATAGGCCGCGTGGGTTCTTTAAATGCCTGCTTTAAGTTAAAACCGTAAATCAGATGTTCAAATTCAGATGCATTTTTGTCCTTTTTTAACAAATCAATATTGAAGTCACCACATACAACCACTTTTGTATTGATGTTTTTTGTTAAGACAGTAAGAATATCATTTAAATTATTAAAAAATATTTCAAGGTAATGGTTACAGTTCTTACTTTTTGGTACACGATATACACATAAAATAATCATATTATGGTCTAATAACTCTATAGCACAATTTTCAAATACGTTCGGGATGTTGTACTTTTCAACTGCCTTAATTACTGAGAATTTAAGATTATGTTTAACGAGAATGCAGGTTCCCCCTCTACGATTATCACGACAAAAATAGGAAGCTAATGTAAAGTTAGGAATATGCAGAAAATCAATATCATCTTTTATCATATTGTGTTCAGAGAAACATATAACATCAACATTAGTACCTGAATCGTTCAGATTATCTAAACAGACAGTAAATAGATCAGACTTAGAGATAAGTCCACTAATATTTTGGTGGATTATGTTGATGCGGCTATAGACGAAAAAGAGTGTTTTCTGTTGTTTCAGTTGGTTGGGTTTGTCCAATATATCCATCCGATGAATGCTGACAGTGATTGCTTAGTTCCTCCTCAACTATTTCAGGTTCTTGTGACAATATCTCATTGATGTATAGCTTGATATCCTTGAAGATCACATCCATCCCATTATTGTTCACGCTGCTATTATGTCTATTAAACATGTCATAACTGCATTCCAGATTTTTATTGGAATCAAGGAAGTAAGCATATTCATGTTGTAGAGTATCTAAGTATAATAAGTTGTTGAAGTGTTCTACTCTCAGATTGTACAGATTTGAGTAGTAACCGTATTTGAATGTTGGAGAACAAATAATTACATTGGTGTGTTTAACTTTCTCCAAGGTTTCTCTTAGGTTTAATACTATAGTTAAGTAGTCATTAGTGCTTCTAAAATCCTCTTCACCAATCATAATAATGCAAAAGTCGAGAAGAGTAAAGTCTTGTAATTTTGTTTCTATGTTGGATAAAAGTCGCGCAGTATTACTATTTGGCATCAAGTAATGGCATATTTCGTAATCTTCACGGAGAATATTCTCAGATATATAAGGCGGCCAACTTTATAGTAAGTCAATGCGGGACACCCACCCCTATCCACAATAAGAATTAGGATTTGTTGGAATTGTTTATTGTAGGACGACACTCCATCTAGACATTTATACAGGGTTACTGGTAAGTAGACCGCATCCTTTCAGGAGGTGATAGTATAGGTCAATAATACGGACAAATTTGACCATGGGATACACTGGGCAAAAGTTAACCCGTTTCAAGATAATCGAATTTCAAGATTAGTCGTCTAGGTACACGTATGAATTTTCATTATTAGTCAAAAGTCTCGTTTTTGTGGATTTTTGTATGTTTTTGGATAGAAGATGAATCACTTCATAATAACAAACCATAAAACTGTACAAATCACAGAGGAAATTATAGCGAACAGCAATTACTTCTTTAGTACCTATTTTCTCAAAAATATTACTCTTCATTTTTTTGTGCAGAATACTTAAAAAAACATCTACATTTATCTAGCTATCCAAAAAGGCACAAAACACACAAACATCCGCAAAAACGAGACCTTTAACTAATAATAAAAATTTATACGTGTACCTAGACGACTTGTAAAGAAAAGATCTTGAAATTCGATTATCTTCAAACGGGTTAACTTTTGCCCAGTGTATCCCATGGTCAAATTTGTCCGTATTGACTTATACTATCACCTCATGAAAGGATGCGGTCTACTTACCAGTAACCCTGTATAATCAAAGACTATTGCATACACTAGCGCTCTTTGAACTTGAGCCTTTTTTGTCTCTCTCTCTTGCACTTGGCGCGCGAAACAAAACAATGAAAACTCCGGGAAACTCACGTAAACGCATGCGGCATGAACACACGGACGCACGCGCGCAGCCGTACACACACACACACACACACACACGCTTGATGATACACTGCCTGCGGTAGCAACGGCGCCGCGCCGCATCTCGTCATTCGTATTTTGATGTGGAAAGCGATGGGAAACGAGGAATGCGGGACATGCGGGACGCCTTAGACGATTTGCGGGACTATTTTATTAAATATTGCAATGCGGGATTGCAACTGTCATTACGGGACGGTCCCGCAGAATGCGGGACGGTTGGCCACCTTACAGATATAGATAATATTTTATTATTAGTATTGGTACTTAATATTTTTATTTTGTGTTTGGTAGGTTCTATTTTGTTGCTGTTAGTCCTTACATTGGTATGTAGTATGCGTGCTTTCTCTGTAGTATATTCTTCGCTAATGTTTGATGAGGATCGAGTCTGTTCTTTACACTGTGTACATTCAATCAGTGTAGTCTTGCATTTTGACTTACTTGTAGTATTTTTCTTATTTCCTTCACAATTCTCCTGTTTTAAAGTCGATTTCTCTAAAGTAAGTGGAGTATATGTAGTCTCAGGTATAGTTAGTTTTATTTGTAGTCTTTCAATTTCCTTTGTAAGATTTGTTATCTCTTTGCTTACTTCATGTAATTGTTTCTGCAATTCATTTATGTTTTTATGTAGGCTAGCAAGTGTATCATTTTTAGTATAAGGCGTCGATGTTGGTGATGAAGGTAAAAAGGACACGTCGCTTTTTGGAGTAAGGACAAAACGTTTTGATGTTTTTTTCAGACTATTTAACTTTACGGGAGTCGTCGTGGAATGGCATAGTGATTTTAGAGCGGAGATTTGTGTAACAAGATTTTTATTTTGGGTTCGCAAATCATTATTTTCTAATATGACG
The DNA here is from genome assembly GCA_963856015.1 of Helicoverpa assulta. Lineage (NCBI taxonomy): Eukaryota > Metazoa > Arthropoda > Insecta > Lepidoptera > Noctuidae > Helicoverpa > Helicoverpa assulta. The sequence goes on from CAWLCW010000003.1 coordinate 2,396,071, forward strand.
TTTTCTAATTCGCCCTGTATAGTATCACGCTCTTGAATTAGTGTTGAGATTTTGTCTTGCATTTCTGAGTATGTTTCAGTGTTAATCATAGTGCCGTCTATAGTCGTGGACAGTTGTTGGTTTGAAGGAAGTGGTGACGAATCAGTCGGAGTAAGGTATGAGACGTCCATGTCGATTTCGCTAATATTGAAATTTAGTCTTCGTCGCTGTTGTGTATTAACGTTATTGAAGCTCTCCATGTTTAAATAAATTAAGGATGCAAACTTTTTTCGGATTCAAAAAGTGTTATGGTTTGGCAAGGTTCGAACCATCGACTCAATGTTTCCGGATCAGAGGTCTCTTCCACTGGGCTAATGCCACGATATTATAGAGCACTCAAATTGCGAACCACTAGAACTGTAGTGCACTTAGATATGTTTTTATTCAATAGATGTCGTTAGTTATATATTGTGGCGTTTTAGGTAAACACACGTGTTGTATACGCTCATAATAGATGGCGTTGTATTCACTGAATGGAACAATGATTTGCTAATTTTGATATTAATATTTTAAATATTGTCACTTATATCACTGATTTAGAAACTTTGGACTATTGTTATACAGTAAGCTATAATAGTTTTACCACGCAATAGAGTTTTCTCTTGTTTTGGAGCACAATTTCAAATATCACTAGTTGCCGTTATTTTTTGTTTTTTGTAATATTTCAAATGTTACACACTTTCCACTTTGTACTTCACCTTGTTCGTATCTAGGTCAGTTTTACACACAATATTTAGCACAGTTACGGTACATTTAAACACGTTTACTATTTTTAGAACTCAAAATTACGCGGACACGATGTAAACAATGGCACAGTGGCGCCACCCTCCCTTTTTCGGACAAAGGACGATGGGCGTTTTGGTACCCAGTCCAACAGTGTTGATTCTAGTACCATTGCGTAGGTCTTGGCAAGGCAAAAATGTTTACTATGACTACTATGACGACTAGTCCCAAATCCTTGTCCATTTCGCGTGATATCGACTAATAGAATGTGTAATGTTCATAAATCATCAACGCAGATGTAGTTCCTAAATCCAACTGTATCTAATAATGACTAGTAAAGTAAGAAACAGGATAAAAAAGATAGTGTAAAAAGAAACAGGATAAAATTTTTTCGTTACTGATAATGTTAAAAATAATAACCTAGATCCTTCTAAAAACTCCGATAAAAGTATAACAGATTATGATATTAATAACTCAGTAATAATTAACAACATAAAAAATAATGCAGCGGATAAAAATAAGGAAGCCAATAAAAGTCACTCGGATGATTTTAGTAATATAAATGATAGACAGAAAAAACAAAATGATAGTGCTCTGAACATTCTTCACCAGAATATAGCGGGGTTTAGAAGTAAGAAAGAACACCTGGAAATAACAATTGACACGTTTAGTGACAAAAATAAAAACATTAATATTTTATGTCTAACAGAGACTTTTATTAAAGCTGGCGATGAGAGCAACGTCAACTTAAGGGGATACAAATTAGCTGATTGGTTCTCTAGGAAAAATAAAAAGAGAGGAGGTGTTTGTGTATTTTGCCAGAACTTTGTTGAATATAAAGTCATAGAAAAAGTAAAACAATTCGCTAAGGAACAAGTTTTTGAGTGTTGTGGCATTGAACTGCCGCAATACGACATTTTAGTAATTGTCCTCTACCGGACGCCAAACTCAAACCCATTTACTTTTCTAAAAACATTAGAAACGATGTTGTGCAATCTTCGTTATAAATTTAAGAAAAAAATAGTATTACTAGGTGACCTAAATATAAATATACTAGGTAATAGGAAGGATGGGAAACACGACAGTGTATCTGAACTGAATAGAATAGCATTAAATTTTGGTCTCCAGTTGCACATACAACAACCAACTAGAAGACACGCATGTCTGGATCAAATTATTAGCAATATAAAAGACTCGTCTTGTGAAGTCATTCCATTAGGACTATCAGATCATGAAACGGCCCAGTTAATATCAGTGCCGATTGAGACAAAAATCGAACCAGATCGATTCAGAAAAATTACGAAACTAGACTTTAGCCCCGAAAATAAACAAAAATTTTATTATTATCTATCTAATTTGAATTGGTCTGAAATATATAATGAAAAAGATGTGAATAAAGCGTTTGATAACTTTCATGAAAATCTTATGTTATTTTACCACCTTTGCTTTCCTAAAATAACAATAAAAATAGATGTAACTAAAAATAACATGAAATGGATAAGCAAGGGGATAAAGAAATCGGCTAAAACTAAAAGACTCCTTCGCCTTCAATACTATCGTATGCCTAATAAAGAAAATAGATACAAATATACTAAATATAATTATTTAATGAGAAAATGCATACAAAAAGCGCAAAGACTAAGTAATACTAAATATATAGATAAAGCTAAAAATAAATGCAAAGCAACGTGGAACTTAATCAGGTATAATACAAATAATGAAAAACATATAACACACAAATTCAGGAATTGGAAGTAGATGGAACAACTATTAATAAACCTATAGAAATAGCGAACCATTTCAATAACTATTTCATTAAATTAACTAATAAGGAGTTTGATAGTAAAATCAACAATTACAAAATTAATCAAACTGACTCAAGTATATTTTTACGGCCCGCCACTAGTTATGAAATACTTCGAATAATAAAATCACTCAATGATAGTAACGCAACCGGATATGACCAGATAAACACACAGATCATTAAGTTAGCTGCGCCAATAATAACCCCGATACTAACTCATTTAATAAATCAATCTATATCAGATGGTGTATTTCCTGATAGACTAAAAATATCCGTAATCAAGCCAATATATAAGAAAGGTGATAAAAGGAATGCTTCTAACTATAGACCGGTCGCTTTGATTCCTATTATCTCCAAAGTTTATGAGAAAGTTATGCATTCAAGAATACTACACTTCATAAATAAATTACAAATACTAAAAAAAGAACAGAATGGTTTTCAGAAAGGTAAATCTACTACCCTTGCCGCATTTTCATTGATCAGCAAAGTTATCAAATATATAGATGACAAAATACCAACCACCGTAGTATTCTTTGATATGTCAAAAGCTTTTGACTTCGTATCACATGACCTACTATTAAAAAAGTGTGAGAAATATGGCTTACGTGGTAACGCTAACAATTGGATTAAAAGCTATCTCACAAACAGATCACAATTTGTTGAAATAGAAAGTAAGGGCCACGATATAAATTGCTCGACGTGCCAAAGCACGCAAATCGAAAATAAATTCGGGGTTCCGCAGGGTAGCATTTTAGGACCATTGCTTTTTCTTATTTATATAAATGATCTCCCAGACGTAACCAACTATACCTGCACACTTTTTGCTGACGATGTATCGGTAACTATACCTAAATTAGAGAAAAATTATGAGGATGAAATCAACTGTACAATAAATGAAATAGCCAAGTGGATGGAAAATAATAATTTAAAACCTAATGTAGACAAAACAAATTACATACAATTTTACAATAAAGATGAAACTAAAACGAGCTTAAACTTAAAATTAAATAACAAACCATTAAATAAAACGGACAAAACCACCTTTCTAGGAATAGTTCTCGATGAACGATGTTCGTGGAGCGGTCATGTGGAAAAAGTGTGCGGAAAAATCGACAGATTTGCATATGCTTTGTGGCGATTAGGTAATGTTTCCACAAAACAGGCGACTATGCAAGCCTACCATGCATATGTCGCATCAGTATTAAGATATGGTATTTTAATATGGGGAAACTCGGTGCATGTTGGCAGAGTCTTTATCTCACAAAAACGGTGTATTCGAGCTATTTGTAATGTGGATAATTTGACATCATGCAAACCGCTTTTCAAACAGCTAAAAATTCTAACACTTGCATGCATTTATATAGAGGAAGTTTGCAAATTTACAAAATTATATGAAGATATTATGTTTAAGAAACTTGGTGATGATTGCACATTTAACTGTCGATTCCCAAAGAAATTAAATTTACCATTTATGAGAACCGAATTGTACCGTAGAAATTGTTACCCAATGTGCATTAGAATATACAATAAGCTACCATCACGCATTAAAGACCTACCAATGAGTAAATTTAAGAGATCCCTCAGAAATTGGCTTATTGATAAATGTTTTTATACAGTCAAAGAGTACCTAGAGGAGAAATAGTTATAATGCAAAATGATTGCAGGTACTTTCTTAGCTATTAGATAATAGAACTTAAGATAAATATTTGCATGACTAAATTGTAAGTCGAATATAGTGAGACCATATTTTTTATTGTATCGACCATCACATTGTACCTATATTCTGGCAAATAAATAAATTTCATTTCATTTCATTTCATTTCAAGAAAAAAATGGAATTTGGTCTTCTTAGAATGTTGGCTTGCAGGCTGCATTAATAAAAGACTGCAAACCTGTGCAGTTCAAGTTTTTTAACCGACTTCCCAAAAAGGAGGAGGTTCTCAATTCGGCCGGTATGTTTTTTTTTTTTTTTTTTTTTTTTTTCTATGTATGTACATCGATTACGCCGAGGTTTATAGACCGATTTACGTGATTCTTTTTTTGTTCGACGTGGAATAGCTGCCAGTTGGTCCCATAGTTATCAGGTCAGGGATCTGAAGATGGAAACCCTGAGAAATCGAGGGCAACTTTCGAAAGTTGTAAGCATACATAGGGTTAAACCTCGACACTCATATGTATGTCTGATAGCACTATTCAACAGTGAAGGTTTGGAGCTGACCTGATGATGGAAACCAAAGAAGGTCGAGGGAACTCGACAACTGAGTCTGTAAACTACCTCGTGTTTGGGCTTATATTATTTGTATTGACGAGACCTTTGCAACAGTGAAGGTTTGGAGCTGACCTGATGATGGAGACCAGAGAAGGTCGAGGGAGCTCGACAACTGAAAATGAAAACTACCTCGTGTTTGGGCTTATATTCTTCGTATCAATGAGAACTTTCCAGTTATGTGGATAGTGACCTTATTCGTTTCACTGAAAAGCTGAAAATAAAAAACTTAAAAAAAAAATAACCGACTTCCCAAAACACTAAAAAGCAAAAAAAACTAATTTTAGGTGCATCGGCCTAGAAGTCGGTGGCAAAATTAACTCAGGGACATCCATTAGACACCGACTTCTAGGCCGATGCACCTAAAATTAGTTTTTTTTTGCTTTTTAGTGTTTTGGGAAGTCGGTTATTTTTTTTTGTAAAAAAGTTTTTCGCATTCATATTTTCGTAGCACATATTTTTTCACGCGAACATATTTAAATGTCCGCGAAATTGCAACCTTTTTGTGTTGTAAACATACCTAGGTATGTAACATGTTAACAAAGTTCTCAATACCCACTTATATTCCGTATACTTATACTTACCGTTACTGTTACTGTTACAGCCTTTTTTATCGTCCCACTGCTGGGCTGCGGCCTCCTCTCACACGGAGAAGGATTGAGTATTAATCACCACGCTTGCTCAATGCGGGTTGGTGATTTCAGACTAAATAGTCCAGGTTTCCTCAAGATGTTTTCCTTCACAAGTGTCCAAGATATACTTGGAAAGATAAGAAATACTTATACTTACTCATACACAATTATTTCATCATCGACTATACTTACTTACCTGCCTGAAATCCTATTTATGTGTGTTTAGTTAATAGTTTGAAGGCGTGGCCGCTACAAATAATATACAAAATATTGCTACCGTCACATTGCAGTGTGTAGATTTATTTACAGAAGAACAGACTAATTTTTTAATAAAAACTAGCATTTATAAGATCGTCTGTCCACCTTGTTGGTGGACGTCTTACGCTGCGCTTGCTAGTCCGTGGTCTCCACTCCAGCACTTTTCGTCTTATGATTAAACCCAAAGAAGAAAAACAAAACTGAAACTGAACATACTGCAAATAATTTGTACAGTAACGAAAACATTACAGTGTTTCTGTGGGCGGGGCGTGTCGTGTGCCAAGCCACGCCCACCCGCGCAGACGCACGCTTCGCCGATCCCATTAGTTACGGTCCCATCTCTCGAAATAATCTTAAGGTTAACTAAGTATGTATGTATGGAAAACGTATTTTATTCTGTTTTTTCTTCGGTTTTTGGGTAATTATACTTTATCATCTCCATAGCCTTGTTTGTTCCAAATATGTTGGGGTTACCTTCCAGTCTAACCGGATGTAGCTGAGTACCAGTGTGCCACATGGAGCGACTGCCTATCTGACCTCCTCAACCCAGTTACCAGTTGGGTAATTAAAATAAGGTGAACAAATATTTGAACTGGGAAAAGATTAAAAAAAAAGAAACATTATCAAATAATACAAGATCTTTTTAATCTCAAATATTGAGCAAATATTGGTACATAACTAAAATATTTTAACCTATCTAACTAAAAATACAAAATTCACATAATTTCAATAGTTTTATAAATAGCGATTTTCCACCTATTCGCCTTATTATACATAAGCTTTTTTGTTTTAAGTAGGCGAGTAGGTACCTATTTCTGCTTGTCTATTCTGATCAATCCTACTTATGTGTTTGGTTATTCCATCATGACTTCAAAATCTAATAAATTACATAAAATAGGAACAATACAGACTCCACAGGGCATAGATGACAGATTGAAATGTCACTTTGACATAAACTAAAACACAGGTGTCATGGCGTATCTTTAGAGTTCGAATTATTAGAGAGAGCTTGTACAATGCATCGTAATCTGGCTAGACTGTTCACTCCACAAGTTGGGCTGTCATCTGTAACAAATACACAATTATTATAGCGGCTGGATCAAGGGACTGATTCAGAAGGCAGTAGGTACTCCTTGATACGTCGCATATTGTGAGGAGGTTTCTATCTCTGGGACCCTAACCACCGGTACCTTGGACCCCGTGTCCGATATTAGGCACCTATTTTTAATATATATATTTTGTATATTAAATAAATGACATAAAAGTACAGAGAGTAGCCGTTTCACGGGTGGAAATTTCTTCCCTAACCCGGAGAAAATACGGCCTATGTTGTCCATAAGTGAAATAATTTGGAATTAAATACGAACACTTCATTTATTCGGATAAATCCTTACTGATCCTCATTAGTTTAATGCAAAATTAACATTATCACATCTGTCTGTCACGACTAAACTACTGAACTGATTTAAAGGTTATTTGGACCACAGATAGTCTAGCTAGAGCCTTCCCGGTAAAAGGACATGTTACTTATAATTCCGGTCTGGAAAGTAGTTCCCTTGCATCGGAACGCGAGTGGAACCGTGGGGAACAGCTTGTATTAAATAAGGTACACTTACTGCTTAGAAAAGGTTTCTCTTTTTCCGCTTTAGTCTCTCTCGTGTCATACGAACGCTGTGACGTCACCGGTGACTCCATGTAGCTCTTACAGTTTTCAGACTCCAACTGTAACAAAACAGATATACCTATTGAGAAGATTTCCTTAATAACTGGTAATGAATCATAGAGGGAACCAAAAGCAATTGGCGATATGGTTACTTATGAGATGACGGCAGTTAGAAGAGAAAAAAAATAACTAAGTGGCTAGTAGGCAAAGAAGGGTCGATCGTCATTCGTTTAAGTAACGCAGGGCGCGGTGTATGCTTTCGGGAGAATCTCAAAATTGGAAGGCTAGTTAAACTGTTTGACAGTCGTTACGTTAGGGCAGAAGTCCGAAATCTGACCAGCAGTCTTACCAAGGCTTATAGAGTTGCCCTTGTAACTGGGTTGTGGAGATCAGATACGCAGTCGCTCCATGTGGCAAAAGTACTCAACTGCATCCAATTAGACTGGAAGCCGACCCCAACATAGTTCAGAAAAAGCTGACCAATTAATTTAAATTCATTGATTGTTTTATAGAACTTAAAAATAGACAATACAGATAGTTTTGTGAACGCTAGATCAAACGGTGAGCGTTAAGCCAAGCTATTCTATCGCTGAATCAAATCGGAATGTACAATAAGTAGAGTAAAACTATACAGTTCAAACGATTAATCCCTTTCTGAGATATTGTCGGGTATTATTTGTGTAGACCACACATTTGAATGTGTTAAAGCGATTTTCTGAACGATGTTTTTTTGTACATTTTAGGGTTTTGTTCCGAAGGGATAAAATGCGACCCCACTATTACAACTTAGCTATCTATCTGTTTGTCTGCCATCAGGCTCATAAACCTGATATGATAATTGAAATCTATACTAATATTATAAAGCTGAAGAGTTTGTTTGAACGCGCTAATCTCAGGAACTACTGGTCCGATTTGAAAATTTCTTTCAGTGTTAGATAGCCCATTTATCGAGGAAGGCTATAGGCTACTTTTTATCCCGGTACGGGAAGTAGTTCCCACGGGATGCGGGTGAAACCGCTGGCAGAAGCTAGTTTAATATAAGTATCTATAATGTAAGTATCGTAATACATTATCTGTGAAAAACAACTGTCGATCTATCACTGTTCCTGAGATGACTAACGGACAAATGGACAGATTTTTAATAATAATAGGTCGGCCTATTTTTTTTTCTCTTTGGATACTGTCGGAACCCTAAAAAAAATGTTCCGATACATTGACAAGTGCCGAATTACCGATCTTAGCGTGTATTTCACAAGCATCATGTAGGTAACCGCTAAGTCGTGTATTTCAGGCTATTTCAGTGCGTGACGCCTCGACGGACATGTCAGATGTCCTGATGCGCTAACATAGAACGACACCTGCTTTTAATTACTTCAGATCGCTTGAGACGCTATAATGTGCTCTGGTTTGATACTTTGATTATAATTATACTTTTTTCTCTTTAGTATATTTCTAGGAAATTAAGGTAAACGCGGGTGAAGTCGTCATGCCCCAATAGTCGTCAATTAATCTAAAAACATTTATTTATTTTTTCTACTGAACTTAAAATGGGCCGGTTTATATGTCAACATATTGCTGATAAAATACTGCACAATTGAAATGACAATACGAGGTTTTAACAGTCATGGCATCGGAGATATGTTAGTCGAAACGTGTGTGCCCTAACAAAATCATTTTTTCGTGAAGTTCAGCTGTCAAAAGTGAAACTCAGCACGTGGTTTTGTGTTTTGATTTACATAACTCCAGTGGGGTCTGTGGTATGTTTCTTTGTTTAATTGGATAGATAGTTTATTTGCTAACGATGTAACATGCAATTTTGAATACTTTTAACATAGAAGATATATTTTTTTAATGTGACATCTATTGGCACTTTAAAACTCCCATTTGACCCAAAACTCGTCAATTTTAGAATTATTATGACGACTACTGGGACATGCTCAAAAGTTGCACCTAAACTCGTCATAATGAGGATATTTTGTGTTTTACAGTACAAATTGTGAATAAATAGCTAATATCGGGACTTTGACAAAATTGTTAACTCTCTAGAACAAACATATTTAAGGTTTAGACTTCATTTGTTGATAGAACTGAGTTTGAATAAAAAATTGTATAAAAATTATGTCATTCAACTAGCTAACTGTTTTGACGCAAAAAATATTTAAATCAGTTTTAAAACTAAGATGACATAGCTTCCAGCGCTGTCACTTCTTTGCTTGTCGTATTCGATATTGATGGGTAAAGAGTAATCTTAAGTAAGATTTTTTTATTTAAAATTTTATGTACCTAGTGATTGCATGATCGTAATTTTAATAGCAGATCATGACTGTAAGAAACTACAAGCAAGAGGGCCTTTTAAAAGTCATAGAAGCTGTTTAGAATAGAATAATGAAATTCTAAACCACCGTGGAACGCCGGCTTAGAATTGCGTTCCCCCAAATCATCCCGTGGGTGTCGTAAGAGGCGACTAAGGGATAAACCGGAGGTCGGGCAGCAGCGCTCTCCGTGTACCGCACACCCTCACTGCGATCGCCAACCCGCCTGCCAAGCGTGGCGATTAACGGCAAATTATGATTATGATAGGCACAGAAACCAGGCCCCCAGTCCCCGGCAGCTCCGCTATCCCTGGCGCGGGTAGCGGTCAAGGTAACGGCGGAGCAGGGGGTGCTAAGAATCCCCGGAAGAGATCCGGCTACCCACCCCCACGACGACTGGCCCTGGTAACACACAACATACGCAAATTGAGGACTGACGAAAGGGTCTGCGAGCTGGAAGAGGAGTTGAGCAAGTTATATTGGGACATTATAGAGTTATGCGAAGTCCGTAGAGAGGGAGAGGACACCGTAACCCTGAAGTCTGGTAACTTGCTCTACTACCAGGAGGGCGACCAACAGTCCCAAGGTGGTATCGGGATTCTCGTTCACAAGTACCTCGTGAGCAACATAACAACCATCGACAGTGTGTCGAACAGGGAGGTATACCTAATACTCAGAATATCCGAAAGGTATTCGCTGAAGGTCATTCAGGTGTACGCACCGACCTCGTTGCACTCCGATGATGAGGTGGAGACTATGTATGAGGACGTAAGTAGAGCCATACATAGTTCCAAAACCCACTTCACTGTTGTTATGGGGGACTTTAATGCTAAGTTGGGAAAGAAAAGCGGTGTTGAGAGTGGAGTAAAATGAGTTGAGAGTGGGGCAATTTGGTTATGGGCAACGGAACCCTGCGGAACAGGGGCTGGCCGACTTTCTGGAAAAAGAGGGACTCTTCATGACTAACTCTTTCTTCCAGAAGCCGCCTCACAGGAAATGGACCTGGTTAAGTCCCGATGGTTTCACGAGAAACAAGATAGACTTCTTCATGACCGACGACCGAAACGGGTATTCAGCGACGTCTCTGTGATCAATAGGGTAAAAACCGGTAGCGATCACCGAATCGTAAGAGCCTCGCTGAATATTAATGATAAACTTGAAAGGTCCAGTCTGATGAAGTCTACGCTCCGACCTACTCGGTCCCATATTCAAAACCCAGAAAGCTTAAACTCGAGCTCTCTAATCGCTTTGCTTGCCTTGAGAACCTAGCATCAGTGGACGAGATCAATAACGGGCTAGTGGAAACTGTCCGTATGGTAGGGTCTAAGTGTTTTAGACTCTGCCGTAAAGATAGACCTCAAAAACTGACCGACCAAACCTTAAACCTCATAGCTGAACGACGCTTGCTACAGTTGCAGTCTTCCAGCGACGCGAAGTCATATAGGCAGCTCAATAGACAAATATCTAAGTCCTTGCGACACGATCTGCGTCTCTTTAATACAAATTGTGTTAAAGAGACCATACAGCGAAACCAAGGCTTGACGCCTTCAAGCTCCTGGAATGGAAAGTACTTGGCATCAACATCAACGGGGAATACATCACTCACCTTCGGTTTGCCGATGACATCGTAGTCATGGCAAAGTCGATGGAGGAACTCAGTATGATGCTCGATGGCCTCGACCAAGTTTCACAACGGGTGGGCCTGAAAATGAACATGGACAATACGAAAATTATGTCAAATGTCCAAGTTGAGCCCACCCCGGTCTCTGTTGGAAACTCGGTACTCGAAGTTCTTGACTCATATGGACAAGTAGTCCAATTAGGTAGGTCCACTACACCACACACTTCGAGAAAGAGGTCAACCGCCAAATCCAACTCGGCTGGGCAGCGTTCGGGAAACTACGCAATGTTTTTTCGTCCGACATACCTCAATGCCTCAAGACGAAAGTCTTCAATCAATGTGTGTTACCAGTGATGACTTACGGCACCGAAACGTGGTCTCTCACTATCGGCCTCATCTCAAAGCTCAAAGTCGCTCAACGAGCTATGGAGTGGGCTATGCTCGGGGTTTCTCTACGTGATCGAATCCGAAATGAGGAGATCCGTAGAGGAACTAAAGTCACCGATATAGCCCACCGGATTAGCAAGTTGAAGTGGCAATGGGCAGGCCATATTGCTCGCAGGGCAGATGGCCGATGGGGTCGAAAAGTGCTGGAGTGGCTACCACAGACTAGTAAGCGCACGCAGCGTAGGACGTCCACCCACAAGGTGGACAGACGACGTTATAAAGGTCGCCGGAAGACGCTGGATGCAGGTCGCCTCCAACAGGTATCTGTGGAGATCCAAGGGGGAGGCGTATGTTCAGCAGTGGACGTCCTATAGCTGAGATGATGATAAATGAATGTGGCTTTTATTTTTATTGAAAACTGATTATTTTATTTTACGATTTAAATATTTTAATAGTAATAATTTTACTCGTGCTACATATGTACATGACTGCATTTATTATGATTAAGAAATATAACATAATATGTATATTATACATATTTTATAGCATGATTTTGTGATTCCAAGCGTTTGATAGTTAAGAATATAAATTAAAATGCAACTATGTATCTGTTTCATTGAATACCTGCTCTTCTAACAGATTATGACCTGCTATTTTAAATAGGGATTTGATTTTCTATCTATCTACCTAATGTTTCAAAGGCACAAGTATTTTTAACAAATTCAACCACAAAAAAAATGTACATAACTTGAACTTTATGTTCAAGAGCAAAGAGTTTACATTAGCATTAAAAGTTGACGAGTACTGGGAACATTTGACGAGTATCCGTACAAATCAGACGACTATTGGTACAAATCACCCTTTTTTTACTTTTGCCTTAATAAGTACATAAACCCATAAAAATAATTAAAAAAACATTAGTTACTTAGAATAACGAATAAATACTCTATCACGTCATGCAAAAATTATCATTTTCTATTGAATATTTAACACACAGTAGCGCTTCAAAGTCAGTGATTTCCGAAATCCGACGAGTATTGGTACTTTTACCTTATTGTTTACTAGCTTCTGCCAGCGGTTTCACCCCCATCCCGTGGGAACTACTTCCTTTACCGGGATAAAAAGTAGCCTATAGCCTCCCTCGATAAATGGGCTATCTAGCACTGAAAGAAATTTTCAAATCGGACCAGTAGTTCCTGAGATTAGCGCGTTCAAACAAACAAACAAACTCTTCAGCTTTATAATATTAGTATAGATTTAGGTTTCAGGCGAGAAAAGTCAAATATCCTATAATGTATTTTTTTTTTAATAAGAAGGTCTATAAACCGATTAACTTTTGTATAAACTCTTTAGTTTAGGTAATCACTAGAAGCATCGGGAGACGGCGTGAGTACTAACTTCAGTTTCAGATAGCCAATCACCCCACAACGTGAGATGGGATCATAATAATATACCTAATTACCTACCTAATTATCTATACTTTCTATACTAATATTATAAAGCTGAAGAGTTTGTTTGTTTGTTTGTTTGAACGCGCTAATCTCAGGAACTATTTGAAAATTTCTTTCAGTGTTAGATAGCCCATTTATCGAGGAAGGCTATAGGCTACTTTTTATCCCGGTACGGGAAGTAGTTCCCACGGGATGCGGGTGAAACCGCTGGCAGAAGCTAGTAATAGTTCCTGAGATTAGCGCGTTCATACAAACAAACAAACAAACTCTTCAGCTTTATAATATTAGTACTTATAGATTATCGGTGATAAAATATTAAAACTTCAAAGTAATTTTTGATTGTTTTGTATCTTATTTACGTTTTCGTATCTTCTAAAACTTAAAAAAACTTTTTAAAGCTTTCGAGAAAGATTTAAAGTGAGAGAACTTTTGGACAGCAAACATAAAACAGCCACATCCGATCAAAGACCCTCTTCATTTTCTAAAATTGGTTAGGAAAAGAATTCTATGCTACACTTGTAGGACAATTTAATTATCATGACAAAACTATAAATACACAACAAAGAATCATCACAATTTAATTCGCATCAAAAATAAAACTATAAGCGCGCGCACACACATACGATTTCACGACGCGATTACCATTCTATTACAAACTACAAACTATACACACATATTATTATATCTACGATTCTATCGCATTACACGTTCGTGTCGCGATGTTAAATTGTCATCTATCCACGTCCACAGATTATTTATTAGTACACGTGCGCCCGGTCTTAGAATAGAATTACACGGAGTGGCTTAAACGTGGACCATCGTTTTAATTGCGAACGATATTTTGTTTTTTTTTTGTACGTTTTATAGTTCGTGGAAAATGTATAGATAAATATTGAAATTGAGATCATTAACTGCCTAGACTTTTCCTAACTATGTTGGGGCTTCCAGTCTGACTGGATGCAGCTGAGTACCAGTGTTTTACAAGGAGTGACTGCCTATCTGACCTCCTCAACGGGCAACCCCGGGCAACCCAATACCCCTTGGTAAAACTAGTCAGACTTACTGTCTTCTGAATACAACTGCCAAAGACGTTCAAACGAGAGCCAGGTCCCAAAACATGGAGAAAGTCGTTACCTCCCAGGCAGCACACAAGTCAGATAACTGGCCAAGAATTTAACTCTATGCAGGGTTAAGATTTATTATATATGAATATAAGCTGAGTGAATTACGAAATTATGTATTAAAGTTATTTTTTGCTATAATAATGCTATCAGCTGAATTAGTTTAGTAATTTGCGGATTTTATTTCTTCAAACTGAATAATCATCATAAAAAGACCTGTTACTCAAGAGTTCGTGTAATCTTTTGTATAACATTGGTATAAAATTCCATTATCAAGCATGATACTGGATAAGCTATATTCTGTTTTCTTTTAGTTGTATTACACAATACACCTTGACAGTTATTCAGCTGCTGTATAAAATAGGCGTTGTTTCTGTTATGAAGCATATAGTAACTTAACAGAAATAAAGATAGCTGTTGTAACTACTTTATGACGCTTTAAGTACGAAATTACCGTCATGTGCAGCTAACTGTAGTTAAAGCAATATTAACAGATTCTGATGCAGAAGTTTGCTGAGTATTCATGAGAAGTAGACATTTTTAAGCTAGAAGAGCTGTTCTAGAACGTTAGTCAGCATTTAACCGGCTGACAGTGCTAATTGTTTTGTAGTGGTTACTACGTGAAAATGCATCGCACGTTTGTAGTAGGTATAAAGTACCTACTATGCTTATTTATTTGTATCGTACTATTATGAATTCTGTACTACAATGATTAGTTATAAATTAAGTATGTAATTTTTCGTATCGTAATATTTTTTAACCGACTTCTAAAAGAATGAGGTCTGAATTTGATAAGAACTAAAAAGAATAAATAATATAGCTTTCCTATAGTGTGGGTTTTTATTAATTTATGACTGAATCCTAATTGTTTGATTTACAGTACGAATGTGTGTTATTATAGAACAGTTGTCGAAAAATGTTTAATGCAGTCCACTTTTAACCAGAGCACAACTTGATAAGTGGACACTTATGGTCTGTTATGCATACATTAGACGATAAGCCGCTGTGCAATCAGATTTTATTCAGAATGTGCGTCGCCATTACCGAACAACATAACCTAATTATAATGATGTGGAATTTTATACTCAAATACTCAAGTTTAATAACGAAATAAATATAATATTCTTAAAAAAGTTTTACAAGGTTATTTTTGAACCCATACATTGAAATAAACCAAAAAAATATTTTACACGTAAAAAACATAACTAGAAGAAATGTTGTTTATTTCTTCAAAACCCGGCTTATCAGGAAGCGCGTGAAAAATTTACACGAAATATATATATATATACACGGTAAAGTTGCATGCGCACCTACAATTTCTTTCATCAAGCCTAAATAAGGGTAACATTTACTTAATTACGATAGGTAAAATATTATAATACGAATATGTATAACTCTGTTCGGATTTGTCAATATTTAATTTGATCAACTTCTTGCTAAAATATACCTGAAATAAGCTAAACGCTGTGTATGATCTGAATATCTGAGCTTTGAAGGACTCAGTCAATTATAATATGTTCATTCATCATTCACTCATCATCTGGCTAAAAGAGCTGTAATACTTGTGTTAAAGAACAAAATCTTTTTATGCAGAAGATATTCAGCTTGTCGTACAATTATTCAAAACTTATTCATCTTTTACGTTGTTATTACATAGCTAATAGCAGTATAATTTTGTGCCCAAATTGCTTGAATAACGTCTGAGTAAGCGCCATATCAGCTATTTACAGTAGTTTTTTTCTGCAATTAGCTTCTATGACTGCTGTTAAACAAAAATTACTCAAAAGGTTTGTGCTGGCTGGGCTATATGAGGGTAACCAATCTAGTGACCGACGCCGCCATATCTGTGCGTCAGTTTTTGCGTGAAAGAGGAACAAAGAAACATACAAACTTTCGCATCATGTAGGTAGGATGCCTTTCGTATTTAGGTATGTAGGACTAGCTTCTGCCACCCGTTTCACTTGCATCCCGTGGGAACTTCTGAACGAACCCGGATAAAAAATAGCCTTAAGTAAGCCTTTCTCGATAAATAGGCTATATATCACTGAAAGAATTTTTCTAATTGGACGAGTAGTTCCAGAGATTTCATTTTTAAATAATTTCTCATAAAAATTGCTTCATATTCATTTTCAGCACTTCCAACAGGTATCTGTGGAGATCTAAGGGGGAGGCCTATGTTCAGCAGTGGACGTCCTATGGCTGAGATGATGATGATGATGATGATGATGATAATGATAGATTTTCAATTGGTTTCAGCATGTTGGCTTCGGCTCCACATCTACCTTCCTACTAATATTATAAATGTGGAGGTTTGTGAGAATGTATGGATGTATGTTTTTTATTCTTTCACGCAAAAACGGCAGGTCCGATTTGGTTGAAATCTTGTATGTAGATAGGGATACCCTGGATGAATACATAGGCTCAACAACACACCACGCGGGCGAAGCCGCGGGTGGAAGCTAGTAGGATAATAATGATGCTTAGATGCTTACCACAGCAGCAGCCCTCAGTGCAGCTTGCAGCCTCTCTATATGCTGTATAGCAGCTCGCAATATCTCCAGCTTCGGCAGTCGCCCGCTACCGGCGCGCGCTCTGATGCGCAGCTCTTCGAATGCTGCGTTGACCTGGTGAGGGAATAAGGGAATTGGAAGTAGGTATGTATTGGCAAAAAATCTTGTCGGTTTCGCGTGCAGAGGGTTATGAATGAACTATTCGTCTAACAACAGGATCAACTGCAAGCAACGAGGTACCTACTGATGAACGAACTTAAGTAGGTGTTTGTGAGATTGAAGGAAATAATTCTTGGATGTAGCTGCCTATGCACAATACTAGCTGTGACTCGCCATTTCACCCGCGTCCCGTGGGAACTTCTGCCCGCAAACGGATAAAATAAAGCCCACTAGCTAGGGGAAGTTGTAGCTTCCTAACAAAAAAATGTTTTTTTTTTAATCGGTTGAGTAGTTTCGGGGTTATATGTACGTTAGTACAGAGTAAATAAAAAATAAATAAATATGGAAGCAAATTAATAAAGAGGTAATATTGGGAGTAGTTATATGAGTTTGTACCTACGTGGTAATCTCTAGAACTGGTGAACCGATACTTATAAAAATGTATGTAAGTTGTAAGTATTACCAGAAGAAAACCATGTTCTTTGTGCGTGTCATAGGCTATATTTTATTCTGTTACTGAAAGTATTCAGTTCTCTACGTGGGTGAATCCGTGCAAAGTGTTTTATTTATCAAATGGGTACTTTATTTCCGTTCAACAAAAACATAGGTACAAAATAAAAAAACAAACATTTTCAATTAGTAGCATATTTATACATGAAAAACTGTGAAAGCTACATAATTTATGATTTCAGTACAGAGTATAGGCTATTAGTGAACCGCCATCTTGGATTCATGTCGTAAATAAAATGTACTGAAAATGTACGCGAATTAGTTGTTAAGGGCTAGTGCATACTGACGGATATAAAACAAATTGTTGTAAGTTTGTTTGAAACACCTTTAAGGGTAGGTTCATATCGGACGGAACATACGTCGCGTATTTTCGGTCGCGTAACGCCAAAACAGACAAATACTTATACGATAAAATATTCAATCATTCACACCTAACCGATGATGCGTTAGTGCGTCGATCATACATTTACGATACGCTCGACGCATTTTCCGTCAGATATGAACCGACCCTAACTTAGATATTTTTTCTTTTTTTTTTATTTAGTCCATAGAAACATTTACATTTCAATTAAAATACAAAATTGCTACTATTATTACTACTAACTATTCTAGTACAAAACCTAAAACTAAAAAGCATCAAATAATTTTATGATAAGTATATGATATAGGTACATTAATATTTGTGAGTATATAATTTCTAGGAATGGATATCTTTACAAATCTATACTAATATTATAAAGCTAAAGAGTTTGTTTGTTTGATTGTTTGTTTGTTTGTTTGTTTGAACGCGCTAATCTCAGGAACTACTGGTCCGATTTGAAAAATTCTTTCAGTGTTAGATAGCCTATTTATCGAGGAAGGCTATAGGCTACTTTTTATCCGGGTCCGTGCCGAGGTTCCCACGGGATGCGGGTGAAACCGCTGGCAGAAGCTAGTATTCAATATTCGTTCATAACAGCTGCTTAGGTGGTTTTATTCCATATACTACCTTTCACCCGCGAATCTTGTGAACTATTTTGCGCACTCGGATAATATGTACCTTTCAGTCTACCTCGGTAAATGGACAATGAAATATTTAAATAAAAAATCGGACTCTAACGAGATGGACGAGATATTAGCGCACTTACCTACAAAATAACGAAACATCTGCTTTATAAATATAGCTTTTATTAAAATTGGTGCCCAATACTTTAAAACTTATTTTCCAAAACTTCTTGTACTGTAAGCTTGGAAAATAAACAATTTTGACTCAATTTCGTCGAAATACGTCCTTATACAACAGCGAAGAAAGTACCGTCACTCTAAACTAGGTTTTAACCGCTAAAAATAGTTCTCTCACCAATAAACTCGACAATATACGACTTACATCTTAATTTCACATAAAAACGAATTTACTGCGTCTCTCTAAGGCGACACGATTTATTTTTATATTCAAACGGTTGTACTAGCAGTGTTACCAGCCTTAAATATTACGATAGTGTCACATAAATCTGTCAAATGAAATGTCACTTTGACGTTTTGTTGTTTTTTTTTTGTTTTTGTTGCTGATTGAAGTATTTAATGTTGCTTTTTTTGTGGATTATGCGTAATTTTGAATTTGCTTATTTTCCTACTTTCCTTTTCTTGTATATAGATTCCATTGGCAGTATGATCTAGGTCTAGGTATGCATACACTTAATTTCCCGATAAAAACCTGAAATGATTTGTAGTATTTTGACAGAAATTTCCAGGTTTACTGAAAATCATTGGATTTTAGAATAAGTTAAACCAATCACGAAAATAAAAAAATCGGAATAAAAAATACAATGATCCAAATCGAGATCCTCCCATTAGGAAGTCGGTTAAATCAAACAAATTGTCTGTTTGATACGATTTCACAATTTCCAAAACTACTGAACCGATTAAGTTAAATGCAATTAGCAAGAACTTCCTACTTTCTACTTGGCTACGGGATGTCCTTCTACTGGGCCGTTAGTAAAACCTTGAGGAACTCGAATTTCAAAATAAACTGAAAAAAAAGTAGCTATAAAAGACTGATACCAAATTACATATCTTTTAAAACAAAAACTCGTAAAAAAGCAGTAAACAAATAAATCAAAGGGATATGCCTAAAATAATATCCGTAACGGTTAATTTTATACAACCCGTGCTTATTAGGCACGAACCATTGACAACAACCGACCCGTTTGCTGAAAAATAAAAAACAGCTAGTCTTTGGTTTATAAATATAATCAAAGAGTTATTTTGACTGGGGTGACGTATTGTTAAATTAATTGAGATTGTAAAAGATATTTTTGTACGCTTTTATAGTTTTCGTGTTTGAGACAAAAAATATCATTTAGAAAATACAAAATTATAAATGGATGAACCGAATAGCACTCTGTCTTGTCCGAGAATTAAACTATCATATAACTATATATACATATATCTTATGTTTGCGTATTGGTATTTTTTATACCAAAAGCAGGATGTCTGTTAGGTACCTCATCCACTTTATTTATGCCTTCCGCGATAAACAGGCCATCTATCGCGGATTTTTTTTACAAAAAACTTACCACTTACATAATGTGACTAGGTAGGTATAGGTACCTATGCCCGGCTATGCTACGCGTGACATAAAACTGACACTCTGATAGCACTGTGAAAATTTTTTTTGTTTGTTTTTAAAGGGTCCAAAATCACAGAAACGATTAGAAAAAATATTTCACTGTTGGAAAGCTACACTCTTCCCGAGTAACATAGGCTATATTTTATACCGGTACGGGCAGTAGTTCCCACGGGATGCGGGTGAAACCGTGGGAAATAGCTAGTAGATTCATATAACTTAACACATAAGTACCTACAAGCTTTTTTTATAGGAAATCATTAAATGACTCCTCCCGCTGTGGGTGCAGCGTGAGGGAGTGTCAGACTCTTACTGACTAAAATCCATCATGTTCCTTCTTAAGCCCTTCATGTACCAGCGCCGCGGTAACTCACATAAGTACGAGCTTGGCTAATGTATACTAGACTTTTTTTTTTTTTTTTTTTTTTTTTTATTATCAAAACATAAAAACATACAATTTTCTGTTACAATAGCACAAATAAACCACTGAGGTTTGTCCTTATGCTACGGAAATCGGATCTCAATACAATTGTTGACGAATTATACAATAAAGAATTACAGCACAATCAATAGTAAGTGTGTGAGAATTGAATAGACAAGTACATCACCACGTTCCAATCCCCATGTCATCCAACAGATGTTTTTTGAGAACAGATTTATAATTA
The DNA here is from genome assembly GCA_963856015.1 of Helicoverpa assulta. Classification (NCBI taxonomy): domain Eukaryota; kingdom Metazoa; phylum Arthropoda; class Insecta; order Lepidoptera; family Noctuidae; genus Helicoverpa; species Helicoverpa assulta. The sequence goes on from CAWLCW010000003.1 coordinate 2,416,797, forward strand.
TTTTTTGTTATTTTATTTCGCAAATCAGAGGGTAGTTGATTAATTAACCGGGGAACCATATAGCAAGTAGTTCTTTCTCCGAACGTATTATCGGCTCGCACTGTACATAACTTGTTTTGAGCGATGCTTCTTGTGTATACAGAATGTTCTTTTTTTGTGAATAAGTATGAATTAAAAAACTGTTCCTTTAATAAATTTAATTTGAATTGGAGGTGGACTGGTAAAGTATTACAATGTTTAAAAAGGCCTAATTCATTATCTTTGTATCGTAATTTAGTTTTTGGTGACACTATTCTCTTTAATATTCGTAACTGAATTTTATAAATTTTGTTGAGGTGTGTGTTATAGGTACGACCATAACTGCTGAGGCAGTATTGAACATGTGACTCCGCCAATGAGTTGTATAGCATTAGTTTAACCTTATATGGAATACGTCTGGTAAGTATGGTGATATTTGCAAGGAACTGTCTCAATTTATTACAGACATGTTCAATATGGTTGGTCCAATTTATCTTGTCATCAATGTTAAGTCCCAGGTAGGTATGTGAGTCAGTTAGTTTAATAACAGGGCAACAACAAGATGAGACAGTGTGTAGGCAACTGTGTTCGTGAGCTGTTATATGACAGGTTAACGACTGTTTAAGGTAAGGCGACCTGATATGCATGAGTTTCGTTTTGTTGGGGTTAAGCACTAAACCATTGTCATGACACCACTTACTTAGTGTATTGAAGTCGGACTGTAGTAGCTTGCATGCTTTATTTGGGTCTTTGTCGGCCACCAATAAGCATGTGTCATCAGCAAACTGATAACAAGTACAATGTTCTAAGTAACTGTTCATGTCATTTACGTACGTCAAGAAGTGTAAAGGGCCGATTACTGATCCCTGTGCCGTTCCTTCAGTAGTGATAATAGTGTCACTACGTGTATTTTCGATTTTGACTTGAAAGCTACGGTCGCTAATGTAACTGTTACACCATTCTAGTAGAGGACCGCGTATACCACTAGTCTCAAGCTTGTTTAGGAGTTGTGTGTGGTTGAGGGTGTCAAACGCGCGAGAAAAATCTATGAATAGGGCTAGCACGTGATTTTTATTATTCATGTGTTCATTGACTTGATCGGTAAAGCTAGATAGCAATTCAGTAGTACCTTTACCACGTTGAAAGCCAAACTGATTACGGTGTATAACACCATGGTCACTATAAAACTTGTGGATTTGTTGACACACGTACTTTTCAACGATTTTATCTATTGTTGACAGAATAGTTATTGGTCGGTAATTGTTGAAGTCGTTGCGTTTACCTTTCTTGAAAATAGGTCTGACACAACCCTTTTTCAAAGATTTAGGGTACATACCTGTTCTAACACTAATGTTAACAAGGTTCGCTACTGCTACTGATATTTCTTTATTAATTACTTTTAGATCTGAGACTTTAATAGCGTCGTCGCCAGGAGCTTTATTGGAGTCAAGGTTTTTAATAATTTTCTGTATTTTATCAGTTGTGGCTTTCTGAAACATTATAGATGAATTTACGGGCTTACAGTCGTTCAATGGGTCTAATAATTTCAAATTACAATTCGGAATTATTTCTTTAACTGCTTTATCAAAACCCCGTGCAAAGCCATTTGTGATTGTCTTAATGCTTAATCCTTGTGCATCGAAAGCTTTCAATATCGCTTCATCGACTGATAACGTTACCCGGCCAAGCATTTGGTTTACAATTTGGTAGACTTTTTTTGTATTTTTAAAATTATGTTCTATGTTTTTTGTATAATATAAATTTCTACTTTTCTCCAATAACCTATGAACTTTATTTCTAGTTTTATTGTAACTTAATCTTATATGAACGTTTGTTGGATTGTTTTTCCACAATTGGAATAGTTCATCACGCTTGTCACAAAGGTTTTTAATATTTTTATTCATCCAAGGTACTCGAAATATTTTACGACGTTTCTTGCAAATACTCTCCGTATATGATTGGTTGCGTGCAAAGGTAAAAGATTTGCAAATAAAATTATAAATTTCATTTGAGGACTGCATATCATTTGTTAGAGTCCAATTAACCTTACTTAACTCGTTATAGAATTTATTATAGTCTATGCTGACTTTCGAAACATGCTGTATCTGTTTTAGAGCAGTATTATCTACGCAGGTAAGTATTACCGCACGATGATCGGCCAGTACTTTATTTATTTATTTATTTATTTAAAGGGACACCAACAGCTTCTGTGTACAAATTAACAAAGGGAGGTTTTAAGGAGTAAAAGGCTTACACAGTCGCCAATTACAGGTGAACCAACATTCACGTACTTAAGTGGTAATCAAAACATGAAACATACTATAAATATAACAGAATCAAAAAATCAATCAAAAAATGGAAAAAAAAACTAATAAACATGGTAAGGAAAAACATGAGATCAAATTTTTGACTTAATCTTAAAAACTAGCAAAATTACAGATAAAGTGGTTGCATGGTACATATAGAGGTATATATAACACACAGTTGATACAGTTAATCTTTTGGGATTTTATGATTTAAAATGTGGGCTTTAAAGATTGTCATAGAGTTCTGGTATATGTCAACATCTGGGTTTGATTTTGCATGACTATTCATCACTTTACTAAGTCTATTGAGAGGGGAATTTTCTCCTAAATTTGTGTTGGAAGTTTTAGTGTGAAATAAATTGGTTATGGGGTATCTGGGTATTCTATAGGGGACTTTTAATCCTATTTGTTCAATCAACTTTACGCAATCTAATTTATTGTTGACTAATTTGTAGAAAAACATAAGATCCTGTACCAGTCGACGGTCGCGCAGTGTGATCGTTTTGTAGTGACGTATTCGTTGTTCGTATGGACACCGAGGAGATACACCACCGAAGGTATACGCTAGGTGTTTTGTGAAGGCCCTTTGAATACTCTCTAGTCTTTGCGAGTGTACTACGATGTTTAGCGCTGTACAGTACGATGTTTAGCGCTGCCGAGTACGGGTCTAATGTGGGGAGACGAGCAAATATATGGTCAATACAAGTTTTCGTGATAAGATCTTGCTTTGTCTCAATTCTCGTGTAATCCGTGATTCCACACATCAATCCGCGCCCGTGCAGTGTTTCTAAATACGAGTTTTTATGAGATGACATGGATTTTAGGTCGATGTTTGTGTCCCCTACCAAAATAAGATTAGTTTTTGAATCAAACTGAGAGATGTACCTGCCTAATTCATTTACAAAGGTTGTTTTATTCGAAACTGGTGGTTTGTATATGGAACACAATACAATGTCTTGATTACGTCCTATTTTCAAAATTCCTGTTAAATGTTCAAAAGTAAAACTTTTGTATTGGATCGGAGTAAACTTTAAATAATCTTTTACGTACACAATTATTCCGCCACCTTTTTTATTCGCTCGAAGTTGTGAATATGTATTGTAGGTAGGTATATTATACAACTGAACAATGTTATCAGATATTCCAGCCTCCGTGAGTACAATGATATCTATAGGAATTGGGCAGTTATGAATGATTTGCAGTAGTTTTACAAAGTTTTTAATTAATGATCGGATATTTATATGTATACAAGAGAAATTTAGATTTTTTGTGGAAGGTAACTGTTTAAAAAAAGAGTCTAACGAATTACAATCAATAATTTCTTTAATATGAAGTTCTTCCATAGAGAGTACTAAAATGTAGTTTGCAAAGGGAGGGATATAGAAAACTTAAATGCTAATGGGGCTGATTATTATGATTACTTACGATTTATTTTCTTTTTTAATTTGATCGATATCTTGTACAGACTGGATAACATATGTTTTACTATTATCGTTTTTTTTTACATATACTTTTCCGTCTTAACACCATATATACTGAAATGATTCACGTAGTTGTTGCTTAGTATTGTATAGAAGAGTCTTGAAATGCTTTGAGAGTGCTTCTCTAATGTAGATACGTTTATGAGCTCTGTCTTCGGCGACGTCTTGGAATATTTGTCCCACCGTCATGTTCTTTTTTTTGCTAGCAGCGATCCATTGATTTCGTGCGTTCTTCGATTTCATTTCGGCAACGATTGTACAGGGTTTGTCTTTGTTGCCGGGGATTCGATACGAGAACTGAATGTCTTGAACATCTAATTCAAGTTTTGTGCCAACAGTTGCTAGTACATCAGGAACATCGGGTGGTGAAATTTCAGGTAAGCCGGCTACTTCTAGTGTTAACGAGAGCGTATTCTGTTCAATTTGTTTTATATCCTGTTCTAGTACAGCAACTCGGAGTTCCAAGTTCTTGTTTTTGCTGTGAAGGTCTTTGTTTTTATTTTCAAGTTCTTTGATTCGAGTGTCTTGGTGTTTAACGGACTTTTCCATAGAATCTATTTGCTCACTTAGGAATTGTAGTGAGGACTGTAGGCCACTTATCTCTTCGCGAAAGGTTTTCTTTAGTTCTCGCGATATGTCTTGTGCCAGTTTGCGAGGGTCAAAAGTGGCCTTCGCATTAACGACGTGGTCAGAATCAGAATCCTCTTCGCCTTCGTCATCGGGAACGAGAAAAGATGACCTACGTGACAAGTTTAGCATGCAGTCTTCACAGCTCCATTCTATACCTGTAGAGTTGCGTAGGGTGTTCAGCTGCTTGTTGGACAACTTTGCGCAAGCTGAGTCAGCATGGACTGTTTTGTTGCATCTACTGCACTCTAATCCTGGCGCCTTTTTCGTAATATTCTTCTTACACACAGCACATTTACTTAAAACCATATTGTAAGTAGGTGGGTAGATTGATTATTATAATTACGAGAGTGACACACAACCGTTCGTAACAACTGCTCGAGCCGAATTAATTTGAAACATTCAGAAATACAGAGAAATCAACTTGGATTTAATTAAGAGCGGATGTGTCCTGTCAGAATGTTAAAAGGATTATTTATATCTTGAGTTTAGATAGATTACTTACGAACATTTCAGTTTATGACATTTCACATTTTTTATTGGAAGGACGTTTATATATGCATGTGCCTATATGTCTGTTTTGATCGTGGTTATTTTCTTTTTCTTAGGTTTTTTCATCAATTTCTTTCAAATGGAACAATTCTTCTGGTCGTGAATTTAGTCGCTATTTTTTAAGTTATCCAGAATGGGTTTTTTTTCAATTTATTTATCAATTAGCCTCATGCGGTTTCTGCCGCGTCCCGATAAAATATAATACACAGTTACAGTATGTTACAGTTTGTCTACACAGGAAACAAGAAGAACTACTGAACCGATTTGAAAAATTCTTACACTGTTGGATTGGAAAGCTACACTCTTCCCGTGTAACATAGACTATATCGCTGCTTTGCACGAATAATCACACAATCCAAAAACACACATTTTACAGGGTAGCTATTTGAAAATTAAGTACCTAAACAAAATATTTACTGTCATAACTTTTCATGATTTTAATCATTAGAAGAGTAGAATATATAAATCAAGGGCTGATCGAAAGGAAGGAATGAATGTGAGTCTTACTGACCATAAAATACGGACTATTTTGCAAGTGACTGTGTTATAAACCAGTATTTTGGTTTGTCCGGGTATTCATGCAAAGCAGCGATATTTTATCCCGGTATGGGCAATAGTTTCCAAGGAACGTGAGTGAAATCGCGAAAACTGCTAATTCCTTATCCTTTTTCAAGCCTATTATATTACCATAGAGTAGAAATATGTATGTACCTACCTACGTACATAGCTAGAAATTGTAGAGACCTCGATATTAAAAAGGTATACGACCCCTACCACTTAGTAAGTTACCATTTTAACTCCAAGAACTATATTTACCAAAACATCACGCGATTGGAAATCTATAGTGACAGTTACTTTAAGAGCGTTAAAATGTCGCTTCATTTTAATTGAGCTTAAAGTGAAATGGATCCCTAGGGAGAGCTTGTCGCGGCATATTAACGGCGTCGCGCGCGCATATGTTAAATCACCCTTTTAATTTTGGGCGAGTTTTGGGCGTTAATTTAGTTAGTAATTAATTGGTCTTAAAAGACTTGCATGTGGTTGGTGGGTTTGAGTCCCGTGCAAAAATGACTATTTTTTATCGTTTTTTTTTTCCATGAAAAAAAGTACAGATCCCTTGAAGTATGTAGTAAATCAAATATGACAACGTAATTTCCAAATTATGCAAAATATTTCGAGAAGTACTTAAGTGAATTGAAAAAACTTTCGGCGTTAAAGAAAGACGTATAAATACTTAAGGCGAGGAATTGGTCAACAATAATTCCATAACCAGCACGCGCATCTAAGGCGCCAAAAGGGGTCGGAGCGTCTGAGCGGGGCGAGGATAACAATACGCGCGCTAGCTTATAACTAAAAGTCGTAAGCGACAAAATGGTTTTGTAATTTTATTATTTAGAAATAATAATTTGATAAAAATTCCTTCTACAATTTTAAAGAGTATGTATATACTCAACTACTAAAAAAGTTAAGAGGCTTAAATCGGTCCCGTTTGCCCATAATATGTGAATCTCTTTTTAAAAAGAGGTATGTTTGATATATTTTTCTCTGTTATAAAAGTTACCTAATCATGTTTTGACGTCTAACAAAATAAGGTTTATATCATGAACTTTCAGGTAACCAAGTTGTATTTTGATCCGTTTTGTATTTACTGAGAAAAATTGAGATCCTTGGCGCCAAAAATTCCAATTCGTCCTCTTAGGGTCAATTCCCACTGAAAGAGCAGCGGCCGGCAGCGGCCGTAAGAGCAGTGGACAATGTAAGAGCGCGGCGCGGCGCGGCGCCGCGCGACGCCGCGCGGTCCGCCGCGCTCGCGCTCAATCACTTGCATTTACGGCCGCTGTCGGCCGCTGCCGGCCGCTGCTCTTTCAGTGGGAATTGACCCTTAAACGCAAGTGATTAATATTTAGCCCGAATGATCGATAAGATGCATTGTAGATAATGTACCTACCTAATTGTATGTAGTTGTATATAATATACCTTAAGTAAAATATCCAAAAACCATTTCAGATACTATCTACCTCAAACTGCTTGGAGTTTGCCATGCCGGGTGCAATTTTAAAGTACCTAGGTATGAGAAAATTTCACGAGGCAGACACAGAAATAAAACCTACAGTTTATAAAAAAATACCAACATACACATGCAAGCAATAGTCTTAAAATTAACTCGTTTAATCTCGTGTGACAAGTTTCTTCGAGTATAATATAAATAAATACCGCGGCGTCGCCCGTTAGTCACGTCGCGAGGATTACTGGATTTCGGATACACGGTGAGACGCAGATTTTGGGTTTAGATGGTAATTAGATTAGTTTTATGTTTTTCTTAGAGAATTTGTAATGGTTGAAATACGATTTTATAATTACAATAGGTACATATACCTGGGTGCTTAAAAATGTATGTGACACTTACGCGACTATTAGACATTAAAAAATGCGCTAAAAAGAAAAAAAGAAACTTTTACTGTAACTTTACTGTCAACTTATAACGACATTTCAAATTTAACATATTTGACACAATTTACTTATACGTTTTAAAAGCTTGTCGCGAGATTTAAGTACTCGTATTTACTTTCTTAGTAAAATCGCGACAAGCTTTTAAAACGTATAAATTGTGTCAAATATGTTAAATTTGAAATATCGTTATAAGTTTTTTTTTTTTTTTTTTTTAACTTGGCTAGTCGCTATATGCGCATTGCCACCGACAAAAACGGGGAAACTTGGTAGGAATGAAATAAAATTTAGGTAACGGAATTAGGATAGGTATTGGATAGGATTATTCGAAAACTAGGATATTAAATACGTATATTATTCAGAGAGATAAATGCTACTAAATACATATATATATTAGGATCTTTAGTTGCTAGCAAGACAGGGATAGAGGTAGGAAAAGGAATCTTATAGGATAAAAGACTTGAAATAAAAGGTTCGTGATCGAGAAGAGGACAGGAAAAAAACATGTGGTTTAAATCGCCAATCTCACCACATTCGCAAAGGGCACTATCAACGATCTGCAGTCGGGCGAGGTGAAGCTTGGAACAATTATGACCTATTCTCTCGTTATAAGTTGACAGTAAAGTTACAGTAAAAGTTTATTTTTTTCTTTTTAAAGCTTTTTTAAGCTTGTAATAAAACTATTTTACAGATTTCATTTATCGCGGTTAAATATTCATATTATTTAAATCTGACGTTTCGGATCCTTTACAGCAGCCATGGTCACGGGAAGTTTCATATTCATATTATTTATTTGCATTCCACAATGTATAAAGTAGGTGTTACAGTTAGGCTTAGAGCTAGGTACAATTGTGGACCCTGTAGGGCACAGCAAAACAAAAATAAAACTTACATCTAAAATAATAATTATTAAATCTACCTATAGAAAAAATTATATAAAAAATTTTACAATTGACCATAACATTATTAAACATTTGCATTTGTTTATGTTTCGTATAGGAACAAGAGTGCGACTAGACAATTAAATAACAGGTATTTGCTAAAAATATAAAAGACAAAAAAAAAACTGTAAAGTCGGAATGTGTGATGTGTTGTTATGTGGTGTGTTGTGTGTATACTATATCTTTATCATTCATGTATTCGGTTATCGAGTAGTAGGCTTTGTTGATGAGGATGTTTTTGAGTGCGCGTATGAATTTAGTTTCGCTACTTAGTTTCATTTTTTAAAGAATCTGGTAATTTGTTGTATATTTTGATAGACATTACATAAGGGCTATTTGGTGTGAAGTGTCATATGTGAAGAGGGAAGCGTTAACATGTTTTTGTGTCTAACTGGACGATCATTATGTTTATTTCCACGGGTTATGAAATTTCATTTTAATGCTTATTAAAAGTGCTGTAAATATCAAGTTTTTACTCAACTGCAAAGATGTTTTTTTGCTGTATGCTGTAGGTACTTTTTTTGGTGGGAAATCATCAAGTGACCCTGCCCGTTGTGGGTTAGCAGCGCGAGGGAGTGTCAGACTCATGCCGACTAAAACCCAGCATGTTCCTTTTGGAGCCCTTTATGTACCAGACCGCGGTAACTCGCGATTATAAACCTACATATAATAAGCCTGAAGGTTTATGTATAGTTATCGGCACGGATATTGAGCTCTCGGCGGAAGAGTGGGGATCGCTTTGCGCACTGTACACATAAGGCAATAAACCAATAAATCGCTGATGCGTACCTAGTGCCTATATAAATTAAACAACTATGCCAACGTTAACTGCCCAGGATTCAGATAGGATTTTACTGGTTATCCAAGGTTACTTTCATACCAAAGGCTGGAACACAGCTTTCACAAAAACACACCCAAATCGGTTCCTCCGTTTAAGAGCTACATCGCCACAGACATATAAGTAAGCGTCAAACTTATAACACCCCCTTTTAGTGTCGTCGGCAAAGAAATGGTCACTACAGTAAAACTATCGTCTCGACTATTGACTCGTCTATTGACTGCCTCGTTGGTCTAGGGGTCGCAAGCGCGGCTGCTGTGCTCGAGGTCTCGGGTTCAATTCCCGGGTCGGGCCGAAATGGCTTTGTGGGTTTTCTTAAACTTTCACAAAGCAGCCCGTAGTCTGGAAGTTGGTGATTGATTCACCCGTGCATCGGAGAGCACGTAAATGTCGGTCCTGCGCCTGATCTCTTTCCGGTCGTGTCGGATTGCCGTCCCATCGGGTTATGAGAGTGAAGGAATAGGGAGTGCACCTGTGTCTGCGCAAATGCTCGTGCACTATAATATGTCCTGCGCAGCTGGCTGATCTCCTTAAATGAGAACAGCTGCCGTGGCTGAAATCGGCCGTGGACGCCATTATTAAAACTATCGTCATTCAACTCGTCTAAAAAACCGGATAAGTAAAAACTTGTCAAATAAAACTTTTTATGAAGCAATCGTGAAAAATGCGAATCCAATACATTAAAACTCCAAGTCGCACAAACTTATATCTAACTTAGCTTTCAATTTAACTTAAGTAAGTTAGTGGTTAAAGCCGATCCCAATACCCTATCTATCTTTGATTTGCTTCCTCCTCCGAGCTTTTTTCCCAACTATGTTGGGGTTGGCTTCCAGTCTAACCGGATGTAGCTGAGTACCAGTGCTTTACAAGGAGGGACTGCCCTATCTGACCCCCTCAACCCAGTTACCCGGGCAACCCAATACCCTTTGGTTAGACTGGTGTCAGACTTACTGGCTTCTGAATTCCCGTAACGACTGCCAAGGATGTTCAATGACAGCCGGGACCTACAGTTTAACGTGCCATCCGAAGCACAGTCATTGGTGTCTAAGATAGACAGAAAGTACATTTAAACTTAGAAAAGTTGCATTGGTACTTGCTGACCTGGAATCGAACCCGCACCCTCATACTCGAGAGGTTGGTTCTTTGCCCACTAGGCCATCACGACTATCTTTGATTTGCTAACTAGAGATATAATGTTGACCTAGTCAGTCGCTCCTTGTAAAGCACTGGTACTCAGCTACATCCGGTTAGACTGGAAGCCGACCCCAACATAGTTGGGAAAAGGGCTCGGAGGATGATGATTAGGTGGCCTAGTGGGTGAAGAACCAACCTCTCAAGTCTGAGTGTGGGTGGCATTCCAGGTCAGGCAAGTACCAATGCAACTTTTCTAAGTTGGTATGTACATTCTAAGTACCTTTACATATCTTGGACAACAATGACCGTGTTTAGGAAGGCACGATAAACTGTAGGTTCCGGCACTTATAGAACGTCTGGGACAGTCGTTACGGGAAGTCAAAAGCCAGTAAGTCTGACAACCAGTCCTACCATGAGTATTGGGTTGCCCGGGTAACTGGGTAGAGGAAGTCAAATAGGCAGTCGCTCCATGTAAAACACTCGTACTCAGCTGCATCCGGTTAGACTGGTAGCCGACTCCAACATAGTTGGGTACTTATAGGCTCGGGAGATGATGAGATATTATTTTGTCACCACATACAAGTAGTCTATAACTTCTATCTCTAGTAGGTAAGCGAAACAACAGATAGATCTCATATTGGGACAGGCTTATAACTAGAAATCAATAGTAACTGAATGTAACCTACTTTTCGTAACCGCCGTCGCTCGCGTAGTGTTGCCGCTTTCCGTCGGTCGACTGCCGCTGTTTTTCTTTTACAAGCTTTACAAGCCCAAGCTAAGCACCTTCTACTTGGACCCAAAACATGTTGTACATGGCTTTCCCCCTTTTCCTCACTAATCTCCCCGCTTTTGTGCTCGTTTTTAACTTGGCAACACTGTTCGTTGAGTTTTTCGTCTTTTTGAAATTCGAACTCTTTGTAATTGTTGTTGTTGTAGCTGTCGTAAATTGTTTTGTAGCTCATTGTTTTTGGTTAGTTTCAGTGTCTACTAATATTATTTCTAAATACGTTTTGGTTTTTGATCACTTGGTTAACTAGGTTCACGTTTTGGTTAACTTTTTAGTCACTAAGAAAAATATTCCCACACTAAATATTTTTATAACGAGTTATTTTATAGGAACTTTCGGTTTTGTTTCAGTCGCATTTAAAAAGTCTCCAATCTGTAAAAAAAAAACTATTTATGTTGAGCAAACAATGGTTTTCTAATTTCAAATAAACGAATCGTTTTTTTCTTATTATGGCTGTCACTTCTTAAAGCTTTTTTATGTTCATTTTACTTAATACGTTTACTTTAATAATATCACTTTAATTCACTAATATTAGCACATATTCACTAATAACCACCACACATCACTACACAAAAACAAAAAAAAAAACTATTCTAAATTCAAAACGCGCGCCAAATCTGACAGTTCGGAGTTGCAACTTTTTTTTTCGGGTGACGCTCCCGGCGACACGGGCGACACTGAGGGTTGATCGCAGTCAGAGATTTACAAAATATGTCTGCTATTAATAAACTGTCTAGCTGTGTAGCTCTCTCGTCGTTGAGAGATGCCAATTTATTAGTGTTTGGATTGAAATTGATGCCGGCAATATATTCCCTTTAAATTTGTTGCGACGAAAGCGTTGAGACATTTTTATTTTTCATATGCACCTCGTTTTCGTATTCCAAATCGATTTTTAATGTGATTTTTCGTTTTTTTTAAGTATATACATATTTTATTTGTTTATTGGCTTGTTATTTTTTAAGATGATTATTACTGTGAAAGCGTGGAGATGATGGAGAACAAAATGACTAGCGAAGGTACCATAATGGAAAATCTCCTAAGAAAGAAGTGCGCCAATATGCAGGTGTGCGGGGGTACCTACAGGAACGTTACCGTCTCCGCCCTTATACGCCTTCTTTGGACCCGACCATTTTCTGTAATACCAAAAATGGTTGACAGAAGGCTAAAAGAACCCGAACTCCTAGTTAATTCACTCGTACGTATTTGACTTAGAAGAAGGCGCTTGGCTTACCTACATAATGGCATCTCCGTTCATTTTTCCTTAATCCGTGGTTTATGGGCTTGTTATTTTTTTTAAAGGATGATTATGACTGTGAAAGCTTGATAATAAATCGCCTTGGTTCAATGGAGGTTGATAGGTATATGAGTTGGCTGTTCATCTGTTAGCGAAATAAGATTTTATAGTGATATAAGTTAAAACATTCTTTAAAATTGTTTATTTGATGTTCAGAATAAAATGAACTTCTGTTATTTCCTAATTCCTGGTGAACATCAAAGATGGAAATATGAGAGCAAACTTACAACATACAAAAATGTCTAAGCATTTATATTTCCTCAATTCGTCTTTAAGATATTTCATTTTGTAACTTTTTTGTATCAACGATCTTAACTTTTGATTTCCCATTGATCTTACAACTATTGCTATTCAAATAAACGTAAATATGTTTCTTTTTGCATCCTTTAACGTGTAGTTAAAAGATCTAGCCAGGTTTGTATAACTTCTCCTAAGTAAGTATACTAACTATCCGTTGTTTCGCTTACCTACTCGATAGGAATTTGACATTACTTGCATACTTAGGGATAATGTCAAAATTCGATCTCTATTAAGCAAATTAACAAGAAAATGGACAAGACAAGCAATCTAGACCTACATGCTCTTTACCTTTGATTTCCTTGACGTGAATTTTACCGAAAAATAAGCAGTGACGTTTATGCTTAAAACTTATACAAGGATTACCATTGAGTCTTATACCTACGTAATGAATAAGAGAAAAAAATCCGTCTGTGGCTGTCGTTGAACATCTTTGGCAGTCGTTACCTATGGGTAGTCAGAAGCCAGAAGTGTGTTGCCCGGGTAACTGGGTTGAGGAGGTTAGATAGACAATCGCTTCTTGTAAAACACTAGTACTCAACTGCCTCCGGTTAGACTGGAAGCTGATCCCAACATCCCAACTCACAGGATCTTTAAGTATATATGTCTTTCTTCCAATCTATCTCTTTATATTCTTGCCCTTGTTAGGAAAAAAGCTGGGGTGATGACGTAAAACAACAAAATGAAATGCAAACAGAAAAGTTAGCTAAATAACACTAGGCTATATCATCACAATTTTAACACAATCAAATCAAACCACAAATTATTCGTTTTTAACCATTACTAATTAAATTAACCGCTATCCATTACCAACAGCGCCCCTAGCGGAATTTCCCGGAACTAGGACCGCAAGGGGCGCCAAAAGTGTCTCTGGTACTAAAGTTCGCGCATGCGTTGTGGACTCTAACAGAGAAGGTATAGAGATGTGTTAGGGATAAATATTTTAGTATTTATTTATTTATTTCTTTATCGTTTGGTGGAAATTGAATTGTGTCGTTTTTTTTCTGTAGAGAGTTGTTCATAGAAAATGATTATAGGAGTTAGTTGAGTTTTTAAGATAGTAATATATTTCGGCACTTCATTCTGAAAATGAATGTGTAATCTACAAGTATTATAAATACATCTAATCTGTAAATTAGATTAAAAAACGCGATACCTGTTAATATAGTAGAAGTAATTAAATCCAAAAAAAATAAAATAATATCTATGAGTAAAAAACTTTTGTGAAACTACAAGATAGGCAAATAGTCAATCGAAGCTTTCAAAAAAAGCTGCTAATTAAGTGACCTAATATTTACTTTTCAAAATACATTAACCTAAAGATTACCTTCACAAAATACGTACAACTTACCAACGCATATAAAAAATTCACCCCCAACACTTAACAATGTCATAAAAATATAACAACGTAATAACGACTCCATGCATTCCTTATTCCGTGAGAACAACATCCCTCGATTGGGGTGTGAACCGTTCTTAAGGACACTTATAACATTAAAATTAAACAAAATAACACTATTTACTAAATAAATAACAATTCAAAAATCAAAATAAACGTCAAACGAATATATTTTGATAGTGCAATATAAAAAAATTGTGGTTTTTCTGTGAAAATTCGGATCAAATGTGATATGTGAAAAATGTCCACGGTAAGTAAAGATTTTCTAGTCTAATATTATTTTTAAACGTTCTATTTTTGTGTTTGGATGTTCTACTAGCCATTTCATTGTTAATATGTCGTGTTTTCTTTGTTTTTGAGTGTAAATCTCTGATTTGTTTCTAAAACTAATGGGTTATAAATCGTTTTACGAAAGAGGTTTGACAAGAAATAGTTTTCATAGGTGTGATCCTATGATGCAAGTATTAAATAATATTGCGTGTCTTATTGCGTACATATTACCATTTTATGTTAAAAACCAGTGAAATATAAAGTAAATACTTTTAGATATATTTGTTTTTACATTTTTTTGTATAAAAATATAGATATTTGTGAATCTATAGGCATAAAATGTCACACTGTCTTGAAGCTAATCTATGTTGCCTAAAAAAAGTACAGGTAAGTCTTGTAATTACCTACAAAATTAAAATCTTAACATGTCACTATTATTTTTTACACTAAACTCTGTGGTTTTTGTACTAAATATTGTAAAAATATCGATTTTAAATCTAGATATTATTAGTTTAACGTAATAAAATCGAAATGGCCTGTGACCTATTTAACTTAGACATGACCTAGGTCAAGACCTGTCTAGGTGCCGTAATATTGCACTAAAATGTGCACCTCATTCTAAAATGTGCTTTGACTGGCATCTGTCCGTTTTCGTTGTAACTTTCAGACGAAAAATTTATTAACGTGAGTGCAATTTTTGGTTAATTGAATTTTTGAAAAAAGTTTTTTTCTTTGTTTGTTGATTGTTTCATTTTTTTGGTTTAATTAGGTTTTAAAGTGTGTTTTTGTCCATTTAACGTGATGAAATGTTTGAAATCTGTAAGTATTTTTTATTGGTTCTTCACCAAATAGTTTGACAGATATGTTATAATTCATTATTTTCACAGCGTTTTCACATTAGCGGGTTTTCCAAGCTTTAAAACTGAGCAAAATCGCCCATTTTGTCACAAACAATTGACAGCTAGAAAATGATGTTCGGAAATATCGAGCAGAAAATCCGCCAGTATGAAAACGTGAATGAACTCACGTAAATAAGTGTCAATTCCTTACAAAATAGTTTTACGTTACGAATCCATTCTCTATGGTGTTTCGTACCCACAGCCCTTTCAAGGCCGATATTTCTGGCAACTACTTAATTGGATTTTATTTAAGTAGTACCTATTATTTCGTGTAAAACATAGGTACCTATTTATTATGTCAACTTTTGACCTCATCATAAAGTTCGTAATTCCTTACTAATCTATACTAATATTATAAAGCTGTAGAGTTTGTTTGTTTGTTTGTTTGAACACGCTAATCTCAGGAACTACTGGTCCGATTTGAAAATTTCTTTCGGTGTTAGATAGCCCATTTATCGAGGAAGGCTATAGGCTACTTTTTATTCCGGTACGGGAAGTAGTTCCCACGGGATGCGGGTGAAACCGCTGGCAGAAGCTAGTAATAAATATGATCGATCTCAGTGGCGTGCACTTGGAGAGGCCTACGTCCAGCAGTGGACTGCGATAGGCTGATGATGATGATGATGATGAATAAATATGAGAAAATAACTGTGCCTGTTTGTCACGCTTTTACACCCAATCTGCTGATGCACGTACGAAGATATTTTAGAGCCTAAGAAAGGACACAGATTAAATTTTATATGATTGCGGGAATTTGTACCCTCGTGAAACGGGTGGAACCGCGAGTAATAAATTATAAAAAGTCTCTAAGATTAAATATAGGCAAAACGAGTGTTTCAGATCAAAATTTCATCCAGTCTAGGGCATTAACCCATTCCTAGACTGACCTTTTCAACCTAGGTCTAAGGGTAATGCTCTCAGGTATAATATTAGGACGAAAAAGGGTCTAAATATTTGTCTGGGAGCTTTAATTTGAAGAGATAGCAAAGTTATTTTGAGTGAACTGCAATGCTGGGTAAAATGAAAATAAAAAATATTTTTAATCAAGTATTTTTATGTAAAGAGCGCTTTCGCACTGGTGATTTTGCCGCTCGGTTTTTCGGCAACGTTTGTTGTGAACGTGCGTTGTCTTGCGGAAATAAGCAATTATTTGTTGTAGCAAGTATGGTCTCGTGCCTTTTCATATGGCTACTTGTAAGCACACGCTGTTTTGCCGTAAAAATAGACGTTACGTTTTGCCGAACTCATCTGCGGTTGTCAGTTTTGTTACGATAAAAACGAGCCGTGAAAAAGCATCGTGTTTTCTTGACGGCACGGCAAATTCCCTCATCGACCTAGCCTTTTCCCGACTATGTTGGGCTCGGCTTCCAGTCTAACCAGACGCAGCTGTGTAGGTACCAGTGCTTTACAACCAGCGACTGCCTATCTGACCTCCTCAACCCAGTTACCCGGGCAATCCGATAACCCTTAGACTGTAAATTCACTGTTAATTAAAAAAAAAGGTGCCGTGAACATGGAATAGTTTTAAGTATGTGCTATAAGTATTGAAAAAGTGTGTACGGTGTTTTTACCTAAGAAGTGTATGTAGGTACCCAATCTTTAAAACAAACCACTTTTTTAAATAAAACCTTACTTATTTTTAATATTAAAAAGCATCGCCCACAGTCTTGCCAACATAATCTTCCCGAATGCACGACAAAATCCCTGTTATTAAATTTCGCTGATAATATTCAAAGAGATTCAGAACGCTGGCTTTTGTAAATAACTTTAACTTCTCAGTTCTCTGGTATTTTAGCAAAATGGTTTGCGCTTATTCTTTTGCTCTTTTTTTTATCTTTAAAAGGTTAGGAGAAACTTTGAGTTAGAAGTTTGTAAAATATTTTTACTTAGTAACGCAACTTTTTATGGAATTCCAACTTTTATAGAATGCTAGCTTCCGCCAGAGGTTTCTATCGCTTCCGAACTAATTCATTCACGTGGATAAGTGTCAAATGTCAATCTTATCACCTGGTTTAATAAAAAAACCGCATGCAAATCGGTTTATAACCATTTAAGAGAGCAGTGCGACCACTACAGTCGACATTATAGTGGTTAAACATAATTAGATGGGTGCCTTCTTTTTGCACCGGCGGTTAAAAACCGAAAAAACATAACTCTTCAATTGCTACCTAAATGTAGAGAACACGTTTATTTTTCCCTAAGACCTGTTCACAACAACTTGTTCCCGTGAACTTATAGTAGATTTTCATGGCATAAACGTGCGATGTAGGTACAATTCCTCTAATTCTACCGTTAGGGCCTATGCACACCACGTTTTTTAAACGCGCCGTCGACGCGCGTTTTTATCCTGCAGAGCAGTCCTGACTTGCGTGCGTATCGCGTCTGTATCACTACAAACGTGGTGTGCACAGGCCCTTAAAGCTACCAGTAGGTAGCCTGTTATCACGGAAGTAAACACATACACAGGTAGGCATAGGAAAATCTCAACTGTCAGGTGGGCTATTGTCTGATAGACCGACCCATTTCACTCGGCTGACAGTTTGAGAGTGTGGACTTTATCTGACGATGTACTCGACACCTTGGCTTAGGTACCTACTTATTTACCGTACGAGATGAAGGGAAGAAGGAATTATATAGATATTTTTTAATCGACGACGCAAAAAAAAGGGATGTTAAAAGTTGGACCGCTATGTGTCCTTGTGACAGCGTAACTGATTTGGATGCAGTATTTTGTAGATGAAAACTGGTATTTCAATGGTGGTTCTTGGATATGTTTCATTAAACTCGGCTCACCCGTTGTAATGTTATTTATTAATGAAGAGGCTATTTTGTTAATGAAGCGATGCAAGACTTAGGTATATAAGCAATGTCGTGTTTGGGTACGTTTCGATTTGTAGTTTGTTGAGAATAATAGAACTTTTTTGTCGATCTGATACCGGCTGAATTCTTGATCATTGTAATGTGCGCACTACCATTCATCTCCATACTGATTTATGAGCCCAAACAAACTATAGGCCGACTAAAATTTTGCTGTGTGCAATCAATAATTTACGCTGTTATATTTACCTCTATGTACTAGCTTCTGCCAGCGACTTCGTCCGCGTTAGATTCGGACTTTGTGCAAAGAGGAAGAAATAATAAACACCAGCCTCCTATTAGGAATCTAAATCTATGCGTATCCACCACTACTCCACCTAAAAAGATACAAAATATGAACTACATATTAATAATTAAGGCTGCACACGCGACGTAAGCTTAAAAAATGGAGTAACTTCTCACGTTTTACAACGTTACAACAACGTTTCCCTTCACTACTCTGCTCCTATTGATCTTAGCGTGATAAAAAATATCCTATAACCTGATATTTTTTATCACGCTAAGATCAATAGAAGCACAATTATTTTTCATACTCCCTGACCAGGAGTATGAAAAATAATTGTACCAAGTTTCGTTAAAATCCGTCGAGTAGTTTTT
Organism: Helicoverpa assulta; assembly: GCA_963856015.1. Taxonomy (NCBI): domain Eukaryota; kingdom Metazoa; phylum Arthropoda; class Insecta; order Lepidoptera; family Noctuidae; genus Helicoverpa; species Helicoverpa assulta. The sequence goes on from CAWLCW010000003.1 coordinate 2,435,562, forward strand.
GTTTCCATAACGAACATACAGACAGACAGACAAAAATTTTAGTGATTGCATTTTTGGCATCAATATCGATCACTAATCAACCCCTGATAGTTATTTTGGAAATATATTTCATGTACAGAATTGACCTCTCTACAGATTTATTATAAGTATAGATTATGGAAATCATCAGTCTTACTTATAAACGTGAATTAAATAATAAGATATACTTAAGGGGTGTTTAAGAAAAAATCTTACTTATAAACGTGGCTTAACTAAATCACTTGCTTATCAATGTCTTAAATGAGCTGTCAAATTAAGTAGCCTCACACCCTTGTTTAACTCGCTAATTAGCAAAATGGCTCGATCTTTACCAGCTGATTTTTCATTTCCGGTTTATTGACAGCTCAACTTTTTAATTTTATATTTTACGGATGCCATTGTTGCCATTACACAACGTATTGATGACAAATATTTTTTAAGCTACCAACATTCAGGTAGTGCTGAGAAATTAGTATGTTTTTATGCCATTATCTGTTCATTACATAAGACATGCTTAAGCAACGTTTATAGGTATAAAAAATTTAATCACTACTTAAGGCTTTAAGTAGTAATTAGTTAAAACGGTGCTTAGAAGATGATTAATTGATTTTTATAAGTAAGGCTGCATATGTATAAACTTTTATGTAAGTTCTAATCAATATTCGTAACATACGTTGTTCGCTATATGTGTATCTATTAGTTTGACTGATTCTTCTTACGTTACGGTCATAAGTTTTATTCTTGGCTGATGTATTGTCAGTACATAAAGAACTACGTATATGTATTACTATTACAGGCTTATTTATCCCAAACTCAGTGATTGATGAATGTATTAAGAGTACTTGCTTTTGCTTTTGCCCTGAGGGTATTACTTCCTGCATATCTATACTAATATTATAAAGCTAAAGAGTTTGTTTGATTGTTTGTTTGTTTGTTTGAACGCGCTAATCTCAGGAACTACTGGTCCGATTTGAAAATTTCTTTCAGTGTTAGATAGCCCATTTATCGAGGAAGGCTATAGGCTACTTTTTATCCGGGTCCGTGCCGAGGTTCCCACGGGATGCGGGTGAAACCGCTGGCAGAAGCTAGTGGATAGATAAAAGTAGTCTATATATTTTTCTGATCAACATAAGCTATAGGTACCTACTACCAGGGGCCCGATTCTCCTAATTTTACTTAAGCGACATACGATTCACGTTCGACTAAGATCCAATCCCGACTCAATTACGATTGAAGCGTACGTGGCATTCCGCTATTTTTTCTTTGAAGTAAACGTTTTTATCCTTTTCTATCATTCAATAATGAATCATTTTGTCTGCAAGTGATTTACGATTGCAATATGATTGTAGAGCAAACTACCGTATAGACCAAAATCACCAAAATAGCAGGGGCCCAATTTTCCTAAGTTAATAATGTCAAAATCGAATAGAAATCGAATTGCAATATGATCGCAATAGCAGTTTTAACCATATCGGGCATTCTGCTACTAATAAAAGACCAATCGTATTCGATTGACATTTGATTGGTGTGCGATTGGTCTGCTATTTTGGTGATTTTGGTCTATACGGTAGTTTGCTGTACAATCATTTTGCAATCGTATCTAAATCATTTGCAGACAAAATGATTCATTATTGAATGATAGAAAAGGATAAAAACGTTTATTTCAAAGAAAAAATAGCGGAATGCCACATACGCTTCAATCGTAATCGAGTCGGGATTGGATCTCAGTCGAATCGAGTCGAACGTCGATCGATCGTCGCTTAAGTAAAATTAGGAGAATCGGGCCCCAGACCAATCGCAAACCAATCGAATGTCGTTGGAATACGATTGGTCTTATATTAGTAGCAGAATGCCCGATATGGTTAAAACTGCTATTGCGATCATATTACGATTCTGATGATTGATTTTGACATTGTTAACTTAGGAGAATCGGGCCCCAGGTTTCATCAAAATCCATTCAGTAGTTTCTGCATTAAAGAAGAACAAACACACGTACCTAGAGGTACATACTTTTCGCATTTATAATTTTAATAGGGCTCAGTGCTTTCTAAAACTACATAACAAAGCCATTCTACTGCCAACAGTTAGTCGCGAAAAAGCCGTGTCCCCAGAGAATTTATTATAGCGCTCCGAAGTTTAAAGTCAACTGAAAAATTCATTGTTGAGCAAGTTTTTGTAGGTCGGCGATACAATAGTTCATTTCTTGCATTATTTGTTGCAATTTAATCCAATGTGGGCTGAATAGTATCTTAGTATATTTGCGGTGAGTTGCACCATTTAACTATAACGATACCTAACTGAACAATTTTCAGTTGTCAAATCGCCGATTTGGCCAATGGGCGGCAAGTAGTATACGGCTGGGGCCCGATTCTCCTAATTTTACTTAAGCGCCATTCGATTCACGTTCGACTGCGATCCAATCCCTACTCGATTACGATTGAAGCGTATGTGGCATTCCGCTATTTTTTCTTTGAAATTAACGTTTTTATCCTTTTCTGTCATTCAATAATGAATCATTTTGTCTGCAAATGATTTACGATTGCAATATGATTGTAGAGCAAACTACCGTATAGACCAAAATCACCAAAATAGCAGACCAATCGCAAACCAATCGAATGTCGTTGGAATACGATTGGTCTTATATTAGTAGCAGAATGCCCGATGTGGTTAAAACTGCTATTGCGATCATATTGCGATTCAATTTGTATTCGATTTTGACATTGTTAACTTAGGAGAATCGGGCCCCAGGTTTCATCAAAATCCATTCAGTAGTTTCTGCATTAAAGAAGAACAAACACACGTACCTAGAGGTACATACAAATTTTCGCATTTATAATTTTAATAGGGCTCAGTGCTTTCTAAAACTACATAACAAAGCCATTCTACTGCCAACAGTTAGTCGCGAAAAAGCCGTGTCCTCAGAGAATTTATTATAGCGCTCCGAAGTTTAGAGTCAGCTGAAAAATTCATTGTTGAGCAAGTTTTTGTAGGTCGGCGATACAATAGTTCATTTCTTGCATTATTTGTTGTTGCATTTTACCCCAATGTGGGCTGAATCTGTTACAGCCTTTTTTTTTTATCGTCCCACTGCTGGGCACAGGCCTCCTCTTACACGGAGAAGGATTGAGCATTAATCACCACGCTTGCTCAATGCGGGTTGGTGATTTCAGACTTTACAGTCCAGGTTTCCTCAAGATGTTTTCCTTCACCTATTTATCAGCCATTGGTGTCCAAGATATACTTAGAAAGTACATACAAACTTAGAAAAGTTGCATTGGTACTTGCCTGAACTAGAATCGAACCCGCGCCCTCATACTCGAGAGGTTGGTTCTTTACCCACTAGGCCACCACGACTGAATAGTATCTTAGTATAAGTATATTTACGGTGAGTTGCACCATTTAACTATAACGATAACTGAACAATTTTCAGTTGTCAAATCGCCGATTTGACTGATGGGCGGCAAGTATACGGCTGGTTATGGTTTGGTTATCGTTTTAAGGTGTAGTGCAATGACTGTTTAAATGCATGTGGGTGGGTTTGTTTTGTATGTGTGTCAATGTTTTACAGTTTAAATCCTACCAACGTTAGGTTTCTCTATATACCTTTCTGGTGTTTTTTCTGTCGTGCGGTTTTCAATTGTTTGCTGTCGTGCGACACCGCCCTACGATCCACTTGGATAAACCGAATGTAAAATCCGCTAGTCCGCTTAAAAGCATTGTATGTAATTGTAATTATTGGAACCCTTCGCTTCCGTGCGCGACTCAGCAGTTGCAGAGATTATCCCACAGATAATAACACCTCATATTTATATTTTTCAGGTAATCAATCCGTGATCAGATGTGTGTCAGCAGTGTTGTAACAATGGATGTTATGGATCACTACATTTGTCACAATTACTTTTAATCTGGTGAGATTTTTAATTATAACTGTATTTATTATTTTAAACTAGCTTCCGTCTGCAGATTTAGGCTATTGGGGAGTATATCCAGTAACTAATATAATAAAAGAGATTTCATAAGGGAGTAGGTACATAGTAGATATACACAGGAGCAGTACATAATAATTTACTTCTCTATGCACTCCCTTATTTGTCTGGGCAGCCTTAGTATAGATCTGCGCTTGAGATGTCAAATTGTCAAATGTCAGTCTTCTAAAAGCAAAATTATTTCAAGTGACATGAACTCACATACAACTGTCTCTCTCTTTCGCAGCTACTCACCGCGCTGAGCGAGCGAGATAGCGCGATGCATCCAACTAGTAGGTGACGCTGTCGGCTACACCCGCGGAACATGTCATGGGACTCTATAGAGTCGCGCGACTTCCTAGGGTAAGTTGAAGGTCTAAAATTGGGTATAGTTGGGGTCCAAAATTAGGTTCACATTGAGGTCAAAAACTTTTACAAGTAAGGGTTCAAATAAAGCAGCAATGAGGTCCAAATGGAGCAAATGAACAACTCAGAAGTAAAAAAATTGACAAACTTCATATCTAAACAAATCATTCTAATCGAAGGTCGGGAAGTGGGTCAAATTAAAATACCAAGATTTTCTTACATATTAGTTACAAGCGAAGCTAATATTAGCCTGTTAATTAGCAAAACCAAAATTGGCTAACGTTTAGGTTCAAAACTAGAGATCCTAAATGAAGTTAGTATCCATCTTGGGGCTCCAAAATTGGAAGACGTTGGTGTACAAAATTGGGTAAAGTTGGAGCCAAATATGTGAGGTAGTTGGGGTCCAAAATTGGGTAACGTTAATGTCCAAAATTGCGGAAACTTGAGGTCCTTAATTTTACAAAGTTGGTGTCTAAAATATCTAAATTGACCCTGTCCTCTATTACAGCGGGGTGCCGGCTCACCAGCTGTCGGCGACACGTCTGCTGAGCTCACCTGACCCATCCAGACACCACCTCGAAGAGCCACAAGGTAAAGTAGGCCATTGTTAAAAAAAGAGAGCCTACATTGATATTCATGACCTTTCAAACACAGCTCATGACCTTACACTACAAAAATCGACTTATTAAATATGGTTTTCGAATTACAACATAAATCATCTGTCATAGGTAGGGCATGCAATTCCGGTAAAATAAAAATTACCGGTAAAAATTCGGTAATTAAAAAATTTTTACCGGTAAACCGGTAAAACGGTAATTTTTGTATTTTTTTTTTAATGTAATATTATATCAATAAGATTGGATAGTCTAAAAGCACAAGGTATAAGGTGGTAAACATTTTTTGTGACGTGGGCCGTAAAAAAAACCTGTCAGTACCATCCGAACGCGATGTCGTCGACAAAATGCAAGCAAGAGAAACGGCTGCGATGGTTCGGCCATGTAAAAAGGAGACCACCTGAATACATCGCCAATGTTGTGTACTCAATCTCAATATACCCGGTCAAAGGCGCAGAAGCAGGCCGAAACGGTGGTGGTTGAGTGTCGTAATGAATGACATGACGGGCCTGCTGGAAGAAATTTCTTTAGAGATAAGCTGTGCCCTTGTACAATTGTTTCTATTATTTATTCTTCTGTGTGTTTTTATGTGTAAAAAACTATTAAATAAATAAATAAATAAATGAAAATCTACGAACTCGAAGAGGAAGATGTCCTGGATAGAGCGAAGTGGAAGAAGAAGATACGGAAAGAGGACCCCGTCACAAGACGGGATAAACGCTAAGAATTACCGTGAAAAAAAAAAACATTTTTTTCATTGAAGTGAAAGCCCTTTTTTATGGTAAATCGTGGGCATTTTATAGACCAGGGTTGCGGTAACTCTTTCGAACAATCCCGCAGCCCCGTCAGGTTTTGTCCCTGCGCGTGGAACAACTCGGGCCGCCGACACGGGTCTGTTGTATATGCAGACGGAGGAACGATGAGTCACCCGAACTCACCGTCCACAGACCGACGCCTACGGTGGCCGGGAGTCGTCTCTCGACACTCGGCGCCCGTGGTGTCTTCGGTCCACTACAGCGGTTGGGATAAGAGGTGCGAACTCGCAAGCGCTCCACCGTCTCCTTCTCGAGCTGACTGGGAGACTGAGAATGACTGTTTCGCAGAAGAAGGCGACGGCTTCCCATTCCCTCTCGCTTCGGACCATGGCTTGAACCAGGGCCGGACGCGAGAGGTCGTCGCTGCCTATTGGCTCGACGACGACACCGCGGTACCCTTCCCAGGCAAGACACACCTAGACTGTGTGCTCCACCGTGTCCTCAGAGCTGTCCGCATGGTAGTAAAGTAAAAGCCCTTGCTCAATAAGGTCATAGAGTAGGTAAAATAAGCATAAGCTACATTTTTACCTAATAGGAACTGACAGCTATGAGGAAATTCAGATTAACCGAATGAATAAAATTTGTTTAGATATTATAAATTAAGATGAGTATGAAGATTTGTATCTAACCTAGAGATAGTTAAGGAGCCACATAAGTTTACTTTCCTAAAAAACAGCAACTTTAACACTCTTACAATATGTAATGTATGCAATATTACATTATGTTCAGGCTACATAATGAAGATTTGACGTTAAATGAACAATTGCTATATATTATTACAAATACGTAAAAACCGGTAAATTACCGGTTACATATAATTTTTACCGGTAAATTAAAAATCGCGAAAATGGGCGGTTTTACCGGTAAAACCGAAACCGGTAAACCGGTATTGCATGCCCTAGTCATAGGATGTGACCAAGAGGGTCTTTTTTCTTCAGTTCTATACTATACAACTTAATAGATAAAATATTTAAGGAGTTTTCTATTAACACTTTCACATCAGTGCATCTTCCTGTCGGTTTTTTACTCTAGAAACTATAAAAAGCCTGTCTATTTCACGTATCATCGCCAATTGTTTGCTGGACACAGAAGCCACTTGGAAAAAAATAAACAGAATAATTTGCTAGTGCGAAAGCGATTCTTTTTTTATTTATTTATTTCAGGCAACTAGGGCCCATAAAAATACAAATACATATGAGTATTATACAAAACAATAGTTATAAACCATTACATACAATACAGTACATACAATTTACCATACAACTTAATTCATCATTTTTGCAGAAGCCTACCCATTCGCAGAAGAGTACCGCGCGAACGCTGGCTCCGGGCGGAATGGCACGCTGGTGTGGGGCGCCCGCTTCGGGCCCGCACACCGCCCGCCCACAGCTGGCCTGCTCGACTGCTTCCGAGCCTGCAGGTCGAGGCTGGACCAGTATCTTGCACGGAGGAAGGTGAGGGTCCAAGATTTAAGGAGTTTCTGATATGGAATATGTCGTTCTCCTTCTATAGATGTTTTTTATGAGAGCTAGTGAGTTATACTTGTCTTCTTGAACCGACTAAACAATTCCGAGCTTGCACATACAAAGACACACATACACATGACATATATTTACACAGAAGTATGATTCACACGCTTTCGTAAGATTAAACATCTAAGTATACCAGAGTGACGCGAGGTAAAACTGCCTATCTGATATCCACAACCGCACCACATTTCGCTCCATATTTTCTATGCCACATTAAAAATATACGTTAAAAATCAATGTAAATACAATACTTACCAATTGAATCATAATTTTAATTAACCATTACCTAGTTTGTTTACTAATACTGTGTTTATGTAAAAAGTCCTAAGTATATGTAAGAACATTTCACCTTTAGCTCACTGAAATGGAGTACAAAATTTGGCCTTTTTTCCCAGATCGAGCGCGGAGTCCGCCTCTACGGTCAGAATGAACAACGGCTAGCAGTCAAGGTGTGGCTGTCGGCCCTCCGTGGAGTCAGACATAGGAGTGACAAGTTCGCGTTACTAGGCCACTTGTACCAGGCTTATATGGACTTCGGGAAGTATCGGTAAGTAAGAAACTGTTTCTAGAACTTTCCAAAGAGTTAGATGGTGGAATAAAAATATCTGCAACAGTTCTCGCAAAACAATATGGCGATCGGCAACTAAATTCTTGTTTAGACCGCAACTAAACAAGTAGTACCGTTCCCTAACACCGTCATTGTCACTTGTCAACAAACGGTTTTAAATACCAAAAAGTATCTAGGAAGCTGTGTTCGTTGAGGGAGGCCTACCTACAAAATTGGACGGCAATAGGCATGATGACTGAAAAAAAGTAATTAGTCCGTCTTTTAGATAACCTTAAAATAATGGACACGTATTTTTTATTTTCTCTCACAAACAAAAAACAACGAAGATATAACACGATTAAATTTTGTCTTACGTCACGTCTGAGTACATATTTGAGACAGACGTGACGTCACGAGCCCCCACTCTCAATCTTTGTCGCGTTATATCTTAATAAATATTTACTGTTTTGTGAAAATAAAAAAATAGGTGTCTAATATTTTTGATCGGTCTGAAATGCGGACTAATTAGAATCACAATTGTTTAACCCTGTCATCATGCCTATTAGCTGATATGATGATGATGATATTATAAGACGCAAGACGCTGATCTAGTATCGATACTTTTTATTATCCGTGAGCACGAAGTAGTTCCCGCGGGACGATGCGGGATAAACCACTACCTATGTGTATTATGTCTTGAGATACGAGATACTTTATTTGTATAAACATACTAGCTTTCGCCCACGGTTTCACCCGCGTCCCGTGCCGGATGGTGACAAAAACTATCCTAAAACCTTCTCCGGGGTCTAAGTTACCTCCCCTCTAATTTTCAGCCAAATCGGTCAAGCCGTTTTCATGTTATGTCGTGACAACGGGTTTCATTTTTATATATGTAGATGAGTGACCAACAAAAAATACTTCCGTACGCCCGCCACAAAATGTAATGTTGTCATTACTATAAATCGTTATTCTACTACGGATCGTCAACAGCCGTAGTTTGGCAAGTTTTCAAAAGAAATTCCCCGGTTATTATGTATATTAGTTTTTTTTCTGTTATTTGGGTGAACGCCAAAATAGTTTGGTAACGTAAAAAGTTTGATTTGATAGCTTTATTGTAGTCTGTGCTGTTAATTGTAAACATAACTGTTTTGAGTTGCTATGATACAAAGTATGTTTTTCTTAAATATATCGTAGGTAAATGTGTCCTACTTACTACATAATATTATTAATGTGAAAGTTTGCGTGTATGGATGTTTGTTGGTCTAGTGGTCGCAAGCGCGGCTGCTGAGCTCGAGGTCTCGGGTTCGATTCCCGGGTCGGGCCGAAATCTGGATGTTTGTTCCTCTTTCACGCAAAAACTACTAAATGGATTTTGGTAAAACTTGGCAGTGACATAGCTTATACATATATCGAAAAAACATATACGGGAGATACGAAGATATAAATGGACCACTTATTATCAGAGTGCAGGAAGTAGTTACCTCGGATAGCGTATGAAAACGCTGGTAGATTTAGTATGGCTATATTTTAACCGGGCATGGAGAAGAGTTCCCCCACGACGCGGGTGATACCGCGTGGAAGCCGCTGTAGTCTGTTTTTTAATCTCGTAGACTAAATTGACACTTGCAAAATGTCAAACTTACAAATAATGTTGCTAGCTCTTTGGTGCAGTGTTGTACTTACGATACCGGTTTGTTGAATCGTAACTTTTTATCTATAATAGACGAATTTAATATTCATTCAAAGTTTTATATTTAAAATTCACGTACGTACACACGGCTGTACGACGTGCTACAAACTGCCAGGGATATCTGACCACGCAAATCCATGCGTAATCATCAAGAATAAGCCCATTATTTCAGGATGACTTACTGTAAAAAAACGATACTTGATTTTATTAACGCTAAGTTTCGGTCGTGCCACATCACTATTTAAGAATTTGCAATAAACTGACCACACTCGTAATGTCAGTTTAGTCTACGAGATCAAAAAACAGACTATAGAAGTTAATAAAAACATTTTGTTCTCAGAGAATCACTGGAATTCGCGAACAGACAGCTGGGTATATCTGAAGAGCTGGATTCCGCGCCGATGAGGGCTGAGGCTTACTTGAACCTCGCTAGAGCACACCAGACCTTGGGAGGACTTGACAGGTAATTAACTGCCTAGGCTTTTCCTTATTACACTTGTTTTTTTACGCAATACTTAATAAATTTCGATAATAATGGTGTCGTAGTCTGCCACTCACGTGGCTGTTCTCACATAAGCAACTCGAGGAGCTGCGTAAACACAGGTGCACTAACTATTCCTTCACTGTGAAGAGTGAAGGCTTCACTCTCATGGCGCGATGGGACGACAAGCCGACACTACCGGAGAGAGATCACAAGCAGGACCGTTAATATCGGTCCTATCTAATGAACACATTCGTGACTTCTTGCCCACGTTTCCATATGATTTTCGTAATTTTACGAAATATTGTAAAGTTTGTTGGGGTGTACTTAATTGTTTTTCCTTGTATGTGGGTGATTTTTCGTAATCTGAATCGACCTAATAGTACCTTGTGTCCAAAGGGGCTTACTATCGTATAAATTACAGACCCTCCAAAACTTTTAGCAGTCATAAAAATCTATTTTCTTACAAAGTGAAAACCTCTAAAAAGTCTATTTCCCTTCCAGAGCCCTCTCCTACGCTCGCCAAGCGCTCTACAACGACTGCGGCGGCGGGTCCACAGCGGGTTGCGTACACTTAACTGTGGCAGCTGTCAGTTTAGAACTGGGAGCGTTTTCTAAAGCCATGGACGCTTTCCAAAAGGCTCTAGCTGTGGCTCAAGCGCAGAATGATAATACGCTGTTGTTGCAGGTAAGGTTCTCGTTACGGTAAAGTTCTCGTTATGGTAAGATGAGACTTTTTTATTTCATAATTTACACATATGTACATACACACGTGGAAGAAAACAAATGTGTACAAATTATATATATAAACTTTAGCTACTTTTCTTTTAAAATTAAAATACAAAAATAATGTAGATAAAAAAACATTAATTAAGCGTCCTTGGCGAAATCGTTCGATAACAAAACAAATTGTGAACGCGAGTCCACGTCTAACAATGTGTTCACGGACGTTTAAGAAAACTTTTTAGGCTCTTTTGTTGAGGACGACTGACGACGGCCCGATTTTAATGATGGGTGACATGCCGACGCGCAACGTTTAATAGGGATCCTTCTCACATCTTTCCCAATCTTTCTCTGTGTGAGAGAAAGCCTGTGCCGTGCAGTGGCACTAAAAGTGGAAGAAAGGCTGATGATGACGATAAATGCTTGTTAACGCTGGAGTATACCTGTTGCAACGAAACTCAACTTATGTCCCTGTCATAAAAATCGAACTGTCATATATATTTTTGTGGTAAACAAATGCTTTTTGCTTATAAATGACCTTCACACAACATCATCAACAAAATTCCCCAGGTATACGTAGGTCTCTCAGAACTGTGGCGTCGTCTCCGCGACGCAGAACGCGCAGTAGCATGTGCGGCCCGCGCCTGCGACCTGGGCCGCGGGCCCCGCGCCGCCGACCTCAACACCAGGCACCACCGCACCGCGCTATTGCAAATGGCCGCCGCTTTGAGAGCACGCGGCGAGCTGGGCGATGCACATGATTATTGTAATGTAAGTTTTTTATGGTAGTCTAGGTGGAAACAATGGTTTTTGACAGCATTTTCATACAGGGGACTTGACTCGCTTTGAATAATCGACAAAAAAATACCAGACCTAATGGGTAAAAAACCAACTTCTCAAGGTCTTCCAGGTCAGGCAAGTACCAAAGCAACTCTTTTAATTAAGTTTGTATGTACTTTCTAAGTATATCTTGGACATCAATGTCTGTGTTTGGATGGCAAGTTAAACTGTAGGTCCCAGCTGTCATTGAACGTTTTCGGCAGTCATTACGGGTTTCTGACTAGGTACCCGTAATGACTGCCAGTAAGTTGACACCAGTCTCACCAAGGGGTATTGGGTTGCCCGGGTAAATGGTTTGAGGAGGTCAGATATCGCTCCTTGTAAAACACTAGTACTCAACTACACCCAGTTAGACTGGAAGCCGACCCCAACACAGTTGGGAAAAGACTCAGGAGATGATGATGATGATTATTTACCTTTGTCTTTGCTATTGCAGGAGGCATTACGCCTGGCCGCGGTGGCGGGTGACCAGGGATGCTACGCGCGCGCTGTCCGCATCGCAGGCGATGTGTACCGTAGGAAATGTGACATCGGGAAGGCTTTAAGGTGTGTACTTTATTTATTATGTCATATTTTATGTGTTGTATTTGTGTACTTATGGGCAAATGTCTCAAAAAAAGAATTTAATTTATACCTTTATAGACCGTTACCTTAATCTGAATTGCAAAACCACTAGCCATTAGTTGACTTCGTGCTTCTTCAATATACATATACAATTAAAATTTTTTAAAATCTATCAATTGTATAGAAAAGCTCCAAATCTATTTTCAAAGTCATAATAAAAATTCTTGATTCTTTGTGTAATACTTGCCAAAGTGTCGATGATAATAATATAATAACTAGTGAAATGAAACCAGAAACCTTATTTTATCGATTAAGTACGTCCAATTTTTATGTTTGAAAACCCTTGATCTAATCATAACAAGGAACTGACTATTGGCGCCCAGTGTGGGACCACTAGTCCCAGTTGGGCGCCATTTTTTCTAATACCCTTATTGAAAGTTGCCTTTCTCTTTGTCTAGAGTACTATTTACCACGCTTTTGCGAAAGTAACAAATTAACAACCTCACTCAAGCGTTATATAAGTCATAATATAGTGAATTAAAATTACTAATTTGACTTCTAGACATTACGAAGTAGCAATGGGGGCAGGACAGGCACTAGGCGACCGCCTCGCTCAAATGGAAGCCATGGATGGGGCCGCCCGATGCCTCGAAGCTTTGAGACTGCAGGGCCGGATCTGTAACTGTAGGCCGCTGGAGTTCAATACCCGGCTGCTGGAAGTTGCCACTTCTGTTGGGGCTAAGGTGAGGAAATAGCGTTAAGGGTTTTTTAGGGTATTTATTGGAATACTCGGAGGGGGCGGAACAAAATTTGTTCTGATTTTCGGTGTAAGATGGAATTTGTTAATGTTTTTTTTACATTTTTTGTTTTAAGTGATTTTTTCTCTTCCAAGTGATGAACAAAAAAAATATTTCTTCCATAGTCTTTCTAATGCACCTCGTGGTAATTGGTTTATTTTTTGTTGATGTTGTCGTTTCTTTTTGTATTGACAATTGTAGACCCGAGTTTTCAGCATCCAAAAATTTAAATAATAGATTTTGGCATACTTCTCGCTGAAATACCCAACAAATAAAATCATCCATGTACACTTTTCCGTCATAGATGTTAGTACGCCGCGTACGTCTGCGCCTGGCAGAGATCTACACGGGTCTGGGCGACGTGGAGGCGGCGGCGCGGCAGAAGCGAGCGGCGGCCGCGTGGGCAGCCCCCGCCTGCGCCCGCTGCCGCTCCCCGCTCGCCGAGCGCGCCGAGCCGCTCGCGTCTCTGCCCTGCGCGCATATCGTGCATCACGCGTATGTATCTATATACAACTAGCAGCCCCCGCCTGCGCCCGCTGCCGCTCCCCGCTCGCCGAGCGCGCCGAGCCGCTCGCGTCTCTGCCCTGCGCGCATATCGTGCATCACGCGTATGTATCTATATACAACTAGCAGCCCCCGCCTGCGCCCGCTGCCGCTCCCCGCTCGCCGAGCGCGCCGAGCCGCTCGCGTCTCTGCCCTGCGCGCATATCGTGCATCACGCGTATGTATCTATATAAAACTAGCAGCCCCCGCCTGCGCCCGCTGCCGCTCCCCGCTCGCCGAGCGACATAGGATAGTTTTTATTACAAAAAAATATAAAAATAAAATTTATTCCGGACATGTAGCACCATCTATTGGTCAAACCAGAAATCTGCCAGAAGTCACGATTCCACGCGAATGAAGTCGCGGGCAAAAGCTAGTTACACAATATGTAATAAAAACTCTGTCCGACCCGAAAGAATAATAAAGTTTAGGCAATTACAAGATCTAAATTAGCTCTAAACTGCTGCAACTTTCCCAAAGTAACAATGTTGTTCAAATAGCGTTACCTTCGGTATTTATTTTATATAGGACTAGCGACCCGCTCCGGCTTCGCACGGCGTAACAGTATTTCCCCACTATTTGATATATCTTATTGTACACTAGCTTCTGCCAGCGGTTTCACCCGCATCCCGTGGGAACTACTTCCCGTACCGGGATAAAAAGTAGCCTATAGCCTTCCTCGATAAATGGGCTATCTAACACTGAAAGAAATTTTCAAATCGGACCAGTAGTTCCTGAGATTAGCGCGTTCAAACAAACAAACAAACAAACTCTTCAGCTTTATAACATTAGTATAGAAGTATAGATATAAACCTTTCTCTTGAAACACTATCTGATAAAAAAAAACCGCATGAAAATCGACAGAAAAAGCGACTTTGTTTTATACTATGAAGTGATGAGGCGACTATTATGTCTTAACGTTAATGGTGCCGTGATATTAACCATGAAAGTATTAAGACCAGTGTACATATGACTACACAGTTGCATGCCGGAGTCGTGGTCGCGTCGCTCGGGGCGCGGCGCGCAGCCCGAGTGCGCGGAGTGCGCGTCGCCCCGCGCGCCGCGCGCGCCGCCGCCCGCGCCGCCCGCGCCGCCGCCGCCCAAACCCAATGCTGGACAGGTATACCAACCTACCTACATGGTACCCTTCGTATTTTAAACCGGTTAAAGTCGCACGTATGTAGTTCCAATTCCAAGTTCATAGACAACAAAAACGTAAGTTTTCTTAAAACAAACAACGTTCACTATGAATTTTCACGATCAATTTTCTAAATAGATATACTTTAAGAAAAACGGACGTTTGTGCAAGCTTAAATCAACCAAAAATGATCATGAGTCCAATAAAAATTTTGTAGTCGGTTGTAAAACTACAAAATCAGCTATCGGCCGACTAGAGTTTACAATGTGTGGAAGCTTTAGTCATTGAAAAATCAAACAAATTCACCTCAGAAAGAATGTAAGTAGGTACACATTGAGAAAAATATAGGTTCCAATGAGTAACATACTAAGCATGATAAAAACATTATTGTAACACACATGCCACACTTTAAAAACAACAACAAACAACTTCAAATAAATTCGTCATACTAAACTTTAAGGTATAATTCAATGGTTTTCCAGGACTTCCCATTCGGAACGCCGCCAACGCTTCGCGAATCAGACCTGAACTCCATAATATCAGACCACAGTAGTCAGCAGGCTACATCCAGCGTCTAACTTATTTAATTCTACCATTTATTTCTACCAAAACGTTACAAAATTACTATTGGCAACACTCTCATTTTTTTAACAGTTCAAGCGATTTTAGACTAGCGTTTTCAAATGGAATGAGCATTGACGCGCTTAAAAGCTCATAGAAGCGCAAGTCTCTATATTAATTCGTGAAAATATGCGTCTTTTGAAAAGCAAAACTACGAAAAAACTAACTAACTACTAGAAAAAACGTTAGTCTGAAATAGTAAAATATAGATTGCTTTATAATTAAAACCTTGGCTGCTTTTTTAACCGTCTTCCCAAAAAGGAGGAGGTTTTATTATGGTTTCAATTGAACATGGAAATAATTCGGTATTCTTCTATAGTGCAATAGGGATGTGCCAAGTTGCACAGATGTTATCGATAATATTCTGTGCAAACTGGACTGTGCAAAATAGTCCATACTGATAATGACAACAGTTACATAGCAGTCAAAATTTTAACTATAAAATATTTAAAATGTTATTGTGAATTAACCATTTTTTTTTAATTATTTTTATCACCCGACTTAGAAAAAGTGCGATTATGAGTTGCTAATTTTTAAAATGACGATTGAAAAGATGATTAATATTAAAGAACGAAGATTTACTAATAATTATATTAATATTGAAGATAAAATTATTTGATCACGCTCGCTATGCGAAGCGGTATAAGTAGGAAAGTGTCATTTCGGTGCAATCAAAATAAAATATATTGATGTCTAAAGATTATTATATTGTTAATATTAAATTTAATTTATCATAAATATATAAATGTGTGGTTTCATTGACGTGGTTGGCAAATAAATTGGTATATTCTTTGCGATGCAAAATATTTTCGCTTTTAATTAAACCACGTTGTGAAACCATAAAAAAATGTTGTAAAAAAATTATGATATTTTGAAATGAAGACGAATGGAAATTATTGAAACGAGGGCCGTTCCCAATATTCAATCTATCTACTGACTAGAGATAGAATTTTTCATTAGCCCCATAGAACTAATATTATATTCCTCATCATCGTCCGAGCCTTTTCCCAATGTTGGGGTCGGCTTCCAGTCTAACCGGATTAAGCTGAGTACCAGTGCTTTACAAGAAGCGACTGCCTATAATATCATATTCCTATCTCTGGTCACCAAAACTATAGATGGATAAAATATTGGGAGCGGCCGTAAATGAACGAATGTCCATATCCTAACTGTAATTTCTATATATGTAATTATAAAGTTTGGAAGTCTGTACATTTAATGTTCGCTGTTGTGATTAGAGCGTTACAGGAACTTGAAAAACTTAAATATTAAAGAGCGAATAAATTTTCGTGCTCTTTTCAAATTTTGTTAAAGTTGTCAGTATTGTGGTCTCTGTCAAATCTAAAATACAGATAAGAGACAGAGATAATAACATGTAAAGATTATTCTCAATTTGTTCATTAATTCTACTTATAATGTTTCACCATTTCTGGATTAATCTGCTAAAAAAATATGTGTGGAATTATCTACCATAGTTTTCACAGATTATTTCGTGAAACGGCGAAACTGGTCACTGCTCTCGAAAAGTGTGACAAAAATTACGCTTAATTTAGTTTTATTATTACATACAAGGGATTAGATAAACAATGGCCGATTGCCATTTTAAAATTATAATTACCGCGTCTCTTTCTTACAAGTATTTAAAAAAGGGGATAACAGTATTATTTGTGCCAAATGATTAAGCAGGTGAATGTCAAAAACATTGACAGATTTGTCAAAAAAAAGGTTTTATTTAGTATGGAACTCGGTAAATTTAAAAATCTGTACATTAACTTGAATGACTAAAGTGGCCGAATCCACGGCAAAAAGCTAGTAAATAACTAAATAGTGTATTTAGGATATCGAATCCTTTAAAAATACGCTTTATTAAAAATGGAGAAAGTTTGTTTTTTGTACGAATTATAAAGAAAAATATAATTAATGAACGGAAATTGGTGTGTCGTGATGAATTTTTATTGTTGTTGGTCTGTATGTGAATGTGTTTTTTTTGTCCTTTTCATTAAAAAAATATATAAACTTTACTTACACTGTAATAAGATACAATGATAAAAATCGTTTACATATTCAATTACCTCCGTCATTTTTAAATGCCCAAAAAATTAGGAGCAATCTATCTACTCAACCAAAATGACAAAATTCTGGCTCACCAACTTTCTAAGTACTTAAAAATCAAACAGCAATAATTAATTGAAATGCGTGTTGTGTTGTGACTAGTATACAATATTGATACAAAGCAATCTAGCAATAAAACATAATATATAAAAAAATAATATCTTTAAATTGAATATGAAATTGGGAAGCCAGAACATTTTCCTTCGATAAGTCTCTAAACAAGAAAGATTTCAAAACGGTCTTAACTTCACTAGAAAAATACTAGACCAATTCCAAAAGTTCTCTCAAAGCCCTAACCTACATATAACACAAGCAACTTTTTTTTTCAACATCATCATTGCAGCTATAGGATGACAACAACTGTGTAATCTGTCATTGATCATCCAAGATATACTTAGAAAGTACCTACATAAACTTAGAAACTTACTTGCCTGACTAGGAATCGAGCCCACACTCGTACTTGAGAGGTTGGTTCTTTACCCACTATGCCCACGACAAAAATACTACTTTTTTTTGCTTTCACATGCAGACTAACATAAATGTATTGTGATTATACTTTTTTAGAGATGGAGTATATATATAAGCTTGTATAGCAAAGATATACGTTGCTGTTTATATACTATGTTATAGCATGTAGTTGTACATTTCTAAGTCTTACGGTAATGTGTGTAATTATTTCTACATTAAATAAAAAATTGTTGAAAAATCCCCGATGGCTGGTTGAAGATCTTTTATAAACATGATTCAGTTGTTTTGGGTCTAAATGAACTAGTTTTGTACCTATCAATTTAAAGTTAATGCTAAATGCTCCAAGTATTATTAAGTTTGAATTTCTTTCAAACTTAATAAAGATAGAAGGAAGATAACATGCTTTGGGTTAGTAATGGTGGCCTCTTTTAACAAAATCTATAGTTCTATATACCTATATTTTACGTTTTATTTGAAATTATATGGGTCCCGTTCTAGCAACTAAGTTCGAGATACCCTTAAAATATCTCAAAACATGCCATCGGGTTTCCAAACCGTAAGCATAGAATATAAATCTATAAATCAAAAATTTAAATTAATAAATCTGGAATTTACATATTCTAAATCCATAATTAACTGCCAAATTTCTAATCGTCAATTAAGCATAATAAATAAAAAATAAAGATCATATATAAACAGTATCTAATAGAAGCACTGGTTTGTTGGGCACATGAAGATGTAAAGGTGAGAGTGAAAAAAGCTACGTTTTCAACCGACTTCCCAAAAAGGTGGTTCTCAATTAAAATGTTTTTTTTTTGTAACACTTGGCTTGTATCATCTATTTTATATTTTGAAGTTTTCTTTAAGTCTTTGCATGATATTTTTAATTTAGTTGTAAAAACTGTCTTCCAATGTTACTAAACTTTCAAATATTTAAAAAGTTCTGAAATTATAAAACCAAACGTACTTTTTTCACTCTCATCCAGAAATTAAACACTGTTGAATAGATAATCAATCATATAGAAAATATTAAAAAATATATCCAAATAATAGTCCAAAGTCTATCGTCGTTACTTATTATAAGATTTATAACTAAATAATATTTTGTTTCCATTATACTTCACGTTTGTAGAAGTATTTCGTTTTGTAGGAACTAAAACACGTAACCAGATTATTTTTGCCCGACGGCAATCCGCAAAAGAGGATGATTTTATTAAGCAAATAAAGCACGAGGTACTAAGTTTGAGAAAAAGAAAAGAAAAACCTATTGGTTTTAATAACATTAAACGAAATACTTCTACAAATAAATCTATTTATAAAAACACTGAACTAAACCTCACTTCGTCCTAACAGCTATATATCTTATATTTTAGTTAGATAAACTGATTTAGACTAATATTTTAGTTAGGTAACATAGAAAAATTTATAAGTTCAAATGGAGGCACATTTATCAGATATTATCGAAAAAAAATAAAAGTATCGATAAAAATTTGAATGTGTCCCGTCACTATACAAGAGCATTTAGATAGATAGGAATTAAATTTTAGTTAGGCATTTTCGATGACGTCTCTAAAAGCAAGCTTAACTGTCTCTTTTTGGAAAATACGTACCATGACTTCGATTTCAAAACACGCTTCACTAGATAAATTAGGTACCAAAAACAAACTTCAAAACGCAAAATTATTAAATTTAAATGAGCACACAAAACACTGTTTTTAGGAAAATAATCACAATCATTTGAGGTCGTTAGTTAGTTATGTAAAAATAAAGTCATGCTACGAATTTTGCAAAAAAAAAAACTAATACTGAGAATTTTTGTGAGCCCTTTTTATAAGTAACTAAATCATTTCTATTAAGTCAGAATTCATCAGCGGACGTAAAATATACTGTAAGAACCGTTCAAAAGTTCATCGCATCGCAAAAAAAAAAAAACTATCAAATACCCTATGAAGAAAACGTGCATACCTACGTAACTAAAGATGGTACAGCTAAACCCAGAGAATAATGTTGTGTCTATTGGTTGACAAGGATAGAAAAAGGTAAAGTTCATTTTGACATAATATTTGCTTATAAAACGGGCTTCTGAATTCCAACTCACAAAATCTTTATAAAACTCACAGAAATATTTAGAAAAAAGATTATATTATTATAAATTATATTATATAAAATATAGTATTATTATATATCTTATCTTTATAATATTACGTACTTGCACATATGGCTCGGTTAACCTATTTTAGCGTCCATCGACAAAAACATATTATTTATTGCAAGAGTATCTATGACTTGTTAAAACCTGCTTTTGAAACACTATTTATTTATAAATCAGACGACTTTTAAAATAAATAAAAATAATAATATCGAAATTATAGGAAAAGTTGTTGATTTTAATGAACTTCAAAAAGTTATTATTTATTCTTAGGGGACATTTAATCTTAAATAAAACAACAACAATATTAAAAAAAAAACAAATGCAAATTTTGCCCAGTCGTATAATATAGGTACAAACAGCAGCCATTTTACACAGAGCCCATTGTGCACAAGGCCATTCTGCACAAAATAATATAAGGTAACACAAGAACCATTTAAGATACAAAAAGTGTCCTCTCTCAATAAATAACATAGAAAAAAGTCTATCAAAAAGAAATCTTAATATATATTTCGTTAAAAAACTGTCTAATGTTCCAAGAACTTAAATTTTCACACTAAACCTAGCTAAGCGTAGATAGATTGCACTCTATTTATTAGAATTTACAATTTTATTTATCTCATAAGTAGTAATAAGTATTTATCGTGGAATATGTACCAAAAATTGATTAAAAAAAAGGATATTGCAATAATTTTGTGTTGTGCTCGTGTGTTTATTTAAAAAGGTCGTAAGTCGTTTATTTTTGCTTGTTAATGAAAGTTTCCTTGACATACCTACATGTATTTAAAGCTGTAATTTATTTGAACAAAGCACTAGACTCAAGTATAGACAGTTAGAATCAATATAGCACAGACCATCATTTGGCTTACTGCGGATTTTATAAGAAATCGATTAAAACAACGGATGGATCGATTATTGAAGTCCGTAGTATATTGTGTATCTTCATAATTGATTATATTATATTAAAAAAAATATATAGGGTCATAACCATAGACGAGTAAAGACTTTACTTACGACCTTTTTACTTTGTCTACTACGCAATATTATTTTTAAAATGTATAAAAAAACTGTGCCAAGACATTCCCATTGTGATTCCAAATAATTATTGTTATACTGTAAAATAAATAAAATATAAAAATGTAGTTGTGAACATCGGCGTTGTGTTAATCAGTCATTTTTAGAATAAAGGTTGAGAGAATAAATGATTGCTCGTTATATTTTAAAGTTTTAATTGAAATATATTAATTTCAAAACAATATTGTTTTATTTGTCATCTTTATTATTTAAGATTCCTGAAAACTTAAAAAAATTGACTTATCAGAAACTACTGACCTGTTTTCCCGCGGTTTCACCCGCGTCCCGTGGGAACTACTACCCGTACTGGGATGTAATGCCTTTGTTACTCGGGAAGAGTACAATACTTTTGGCTGCTTATAAAATAAATTACAAAGATATAAAATGTTCTGTATAAAACAGCAGGTTCAATGAAATTACATTACTTTGAATCACCCGCTAAAATGTACAGCGAAGTTCAAATGTTTCCCGCGGAATCAAACTCACAGTGACAACCGCTTCGTTCGGAAACTCAGCTGTCATTTCAGTTTATTTTATTTCTTAATTTATTTAAATAAAACGTATTTTAATAAGAAAATAAAATACACAATACAATTAATGAGCTAAATATTAGAACTATCAATAAAATAAATATAAATACGGAGCACAAAAATAAGCTTTTAAATAAACATGACAAGTAACAGTGGCTGTATGCAGATGAGTTTTTGCCTGTCCTTAAAACTACAAAAAGTTGTTTATAAAAAAAAACTTGCATTTGTATTGATTTTCGCAGTTCTATCCCAGATTTTTCCCGTGAAAATACAGCTGCAGTTTGGTCCAAACATTTTTTTTTCTCTTACCGAAACAAAGAGACAGTGATTCTGTTTGCTCGGGACAGTTTTTATGGACATTAAACCTACTTTTACTGTGTAGCCACCCGTAACGTTATTTCTGAATATATTTTACATTCTTCTAGTGTTTTACTGAAAAATAAGGTGTTTTAGATCAAAATGAGTGCTATAGCGCAACAAAAAGTCCTTGTCAAGGAGGGTTTATTTCAGTTTATTACCAAACATATCCCTAGTGCGGATTTAAACGTAATTGATGATATTGTACTTACATATGTGATTTCGATACTTGAAGAGGCTTCCCAGGACCCCTGCTTTGACGTAGAAGGTAAGAATATTATTTGAATCCTTTAGAAACTATCGGAATATAATTTGATGAAGAAATATTTAAATTTGACCTAAATAAAGGTGTTGAAAATTACATCTAAGTTGAGTAGACATATCATGTTGTCCATTTTTCATTGTTTTTCGTCACTGTAGTGTTTCTTGATTCAAATTACGTGTTCGCATAACAAAACAGGCTCGCCTTGACAGATATTCATAATGAAAACAAAAGATTTCAGGCCTGGATGCAATAATAACATTATTATTCTGCTTATTTATTAGTTTTCTATAAGAATATTTACTAATTTAATTACTTAAACAAATGTAAATGTTTTGTTCTACAAACAATAATCACATACAACATATAATTAATAAATACAGTTTATTTCATGTTTTGATAGCTTATAAAATTTTAACGGACAATAATTCATCCATAACACTGGTCAACAAATTATATATTTTTTTTGGTGCAAAGGTGAAATATACAATTTCTTGTAGAATATTTGATACGTAATCGAAGTCCAGAACATAAAGTTGCACTTGCACATAGGGATTTAGAGATATACCCCTCCTAAAGTACCAAAAACGCGTTTTTTTATGAAATTTGATGTAATTTTTTGGGGACAGCAGAATTTTCTAGGAATTTCTAACTAAAGCATCATATAGTACTACTTTCCCCGCATTAACCCCATTTTAATTTATATTTTTGCGAGTTTTATTTCCCAATATATACCATTTTATAACTAAAGTGGAGTTTTTTCATACTAACAGGCCAAATAAAATGTAGGGAAGATCGAACTATCGTAGCTGTATACATATTTCATGAAAATTTAAACTCTTAGCGTTCGAAATAAAAATGAATTTCAATCTTGAAGCGTAGTACTATATAATGCTATAGATAGAAACTAAAAAACAATTTTGCTGTCCTTCAAAAAAATCGTCAAATATCGTTAAAAAACGCGTTTTTGGTACCTTAGGAGGGGTATATCTCTAAATCCCTACGTGCTAGTGCAAATTAATGTTCTGGACTTCGATTACGTATCAAATGATCTATAAGAAATAATATATTTCACCTCTGCACCAAAAATGCTGTTGACCAGTGTAATCATCATAAACTTATTGTAATGTAATATACATTACAATTTAATGGAGATGTTAAAATAACAAGGCATTCCTTTTTTATTTTGTCTATAATTTACATTCGTTTTCATTTACATTTCCATCAGTTCAGATAGGCAGTCGCAGTCCTTGTACAACCCCTACTCAGCTGCGTCCGGTTAGACTAGAAGCTGACCCCAACAAGGTTGGGAAATAGCTAGGCAGATGGTATCATTTACACCCCTGGTTTAAACAGCATGTTATTATTTAAATGAGAAACCTTTGCAGCCCCCTGACAGCAGCAAAAGGCTTTTCCACTTAGGCTGCGAGTTTGAGTTCTTCCAGCCGAAGCCAGTTATCATCTGCCTAGCCTATTCCAAAGGATGTTAGGAATGGCTTCCAATCTAACTGCATGCATCTGAGTACTAGTGTACCACAGGGAGCAACGACAAGACTAGTGGAGGCAGTCTTTACTTTCTTTATTCAAACACTAGCTTCTGCCAGCGGTTTCACCCGCATCCCGTGGGCTATATAACACTGAAATAAATTTTCAAATCGGACCAGTAGTTCCTGAGATTAGCGCGTTCAAACAAACAAACAAACTCTTCAGCTTTATAGCTTTATAATATTAGTATAGATATTCCATAGACAAGAATCAGTTCTTTGAAAATAATAAGTAAGCTCGCTCTTGCTGTATTCCTTCTATTGTAATGGTCAAATATTGAAACACCACTCTTTATGGACTGCTCAAACATTATTCAATATCTGTCATACTTATGTGACTGAAAAAAAATCAATAGGACTTAAAGTTAAGTAACGTTTGACAATTGATATGTGATAAGGGCTTATTTTTCTAGAAATTAGGCCCCTTGCAGTATTATATACAGGAATGAATTTTATCCAGTGCGCAAACTTTGTCCACTCATAGTTAAATAAGTTTTATAGATACGTATATTTTTATTTTGTAGTGTTTTAGTACAAAAAAGAAAAGTTATTGTTATCGAAAGATGTTTATTTTGTAACCGATAGTACGGTCACAATCGTCATAGTATGCACGGCGGCAACGCGAAACCGGTTTACTGACGGAGCTCCGCTCGGCGCGCGTAAGTAATAGTTGGTATCCATATTTTGCTGATTTTAGGGCGGACAAAAGAATGAAAAATTTTTTTTTACTGATGATGCAGATATGTTCTGTTAACGATTCTGGACCACCAGTTTTTTTTTGCGCACTGCTTAAAATTCATTCCTGTAGTTATCGGCACGGATATTGAGCTCTCGGCGGAAGAGTGGAGATCGCTTTGCACACTGTACACATAAGGCAATAAACCAATAAATCGCTTCTAAGGTGAAGGTCAGGGCTCAATATCCGTGCCGATAACTATAAACAAACTGTGTCAGCTCGCCGTCCCATCGCGCTACGAGAGTGAAGGAATAGAGAGTGTACCTGTGTCCAAGCAAGTGTGCCTTCACTATAATATGTCCCGTGCAGCTATTGATCTTATATAAGAACATCAATACAAAAAAAAAGTTGTGGTGGCCTAGTAGGTAAAGAACCAACCTCTCGAGTATGAGGGTGTGGGTTCGATTCCAGGTCAGGCAAGTACCAATGCAACTTTTCTAAGTTTGTATGTACTTTCTAGGTAAATCTTAGACACCAATGGCTGATAAAAAGGTGAAGGAAAACATCTTGAGGAAACCTGGACTATAAAGTCTGAAATCACCAACCCGCATTGAGCAAGCGTGGTGGTTAACGCTTAATCCTTCTCCGTGTGAGAGGAGGCCTGTGCCCAGCAGTGGGACGATAAAAAGGCTGTAACAGTAATACAAAAAAATGATGATCAAGCTAAAGTTGTCAAAACTTTGTGATCGAGAACGCTAATATAAAATAAAATATTATTTATCATGGCAGCCTACGTTTTGCAGTACATATTTATAGCAGTACCACAACATATTAATAGCAGTATTTGATATATTTTGCCAAATTCTAAAATTAATTTTGTTTTGATAATAACGTTCTCCAGACTAGAGAATTAAATTAATATACTTACTGTGAATTAATCTTATGTACTTGTTCACTATAAATAAACTATTCAACCGCTGTGTTGTTTGCTGTCTTGGCCAAAAACTGACGTTGTAAAAGATAAACTCTTTCACTCACAACACATATTTTAGTTTTTCACACTCATATGCGAGATTTCCTAAACTCTTCTTATGTAGTCGGTTCCTGTAAACAAGAAACAGTTTGATTTGCATGCGGATGGTAGTTTAAGAGCCTATGGGGATTGTATTAACAACTGTCTTTGAGAGCAAAAGAAGATTTGTCTTGTGTACAAGAACAAAGTAATAGTGGAGAAGCAGTTTTCTTCTTTCCATCCACTCATTTTGGAACCTCTCTTCTTATGCATATCAGATTGTAGGTTCCGTATCTAAAGGGAAAAACAGCAGGACCCTATCTACCTATTACTATGACTTTGCTGTCCAGCTACCTGTCTGTCACCAGCTATATCTCATGAACCGTGATAGCTAGAAAGCTGAAATTTTCACCGACGAAATATATCTGTTGTAGCTATTATATAGCAATAAATACTGAAAACTAATTAATAAATATTTTATCGAGTCCGAAATTTCGTCTTAGCTTTCGAGCGCGAGTCCGAATCGCACTAGGCTGGTTTTTGTCGTAGTTGTCAATTGTTTTAAACACCGCCCATACAAACTGAGCGACATTCGGAAACAACGCCCGTAGGAATTGAACGTTGTCGCTCAGAAAAACCGAGCGGAAAATCCGCCAGTATGAAACTCCTTTTTTTTTTTCCGACATCAAAAATCATCAAATGACCCCTCCCGCTGTGGGTTTGCAGCGGTGAGGGAGTGTCAGACTCTTACTGACTAAAAACCGTCGTGTTCCGTCATAGGCCTTTTATGTACCAGGGCCGCGGTATCTCTTTCGAACAACCCGCAGCCCCGGCAGGCCTGCTGGGGCTGCTGGGCCCCGCTGGGGGGTATGAAACTCCTGCTAACGTCACTTGAACAGATATTGATTGAATTAAAAATTCAAATAGCACTTATGTAACACCGTGTCGTACAGTTACGCGAACATAAATAAATTATGCAGTACCCCTTACTCATTTCATATGGATGACAATTTTTTGCATAATTGGGAATTTTAATACTAGAATTTGTGTCTAGATTGTTCGACTAGCGTCTAGAGGGAACTACTACCCGTGTCTTGAAAAAAGTCACCATCTGTCAAGACTCTTTTCTACTATGTGTGGGGTTGGCTTCCAGTCGCGATGCAGCTGAGTGCCAGTGTTTTTTAAGGAGCGACTGCCTCTGACCTCCTCCACTCAGTTACCCGGGCAACCCAATACCTTTAAGTACGACTGGTTGTCGGACTTACTGGCTTCTGACTACTAGTAACAACTACCTAAGATGTTCAGATGACAGATAGGACCTAGCCGTGCCCTTCGAAGCACGGATCGCGCACCCTGAAAAGAGACCTGTATATTTGATGAGATTTTTGATAGTCAGAAGATAGAAAGAATGCTTGGGTAACATGTGGCACACTGGTACTGCATAGGGTTAGACTGGAAGCCGACACCAACATAGTGGAGAGAAGGCTTGGCAGATGATTTATGTAAAGAAACAATATTAAAAAACAAATGGCCCGATTGTAATATATTTTTTAACCAGCGGTTTCACCCGCATCCCGTGGGAACTACTTCCCGTACCGGGATAAAAAGTAGCCTATAGCCTTTCTCGATAAATGGGCTATCTAACACTGAAAGAAATTTTCAAATCGGACCAGTAGTTCCTGAGATTAGCGCGTTCAAACAAACAAACTCTTCAGCTTTATAATATTAGTATAGATTTAAGATTGGTATGTAGTTGGTACGGACTAGCAAGCGCAGCGTAGGACGTCCACCAACAAGGTGGACAGACGACCTTATAAAGGTCGCCGGAAGACGCTGGATGCAGGTCGCCTCCAACAGGTATCTGTGGAGATCTAAGGGGGAGGCCTATGTTCAGCAGTGGACGTCCTATGGCTGAGATGATGATGATGATGTAGTTGGTATCTTGTATAACCAAACAGACACACATGTGTTGCTGGGGAGTTTATTGCGCCACTTCTTCCTAGCAATAACACATAGGATGTGGTGAATGAAGGGTGGGCGATTTGGTGGTGTCTTAATGTATTTTTTTGATGATCAAGAAGTGATGATTTTCAGCCTATTTACCTAAGGACTTATTTACCTACCTAGTAAATAATATTGAGTGAAACCAATCGTTATTGTACCTTTATTTCGTTACATGAGTTTCTAGGTCGCCTATGTAGGTCATCTGGGATATGCCCTGCTCGATATTGCAAAGCTCCCGGCAGACAACCTATTTTATGAATCGAGCTGTATTTTCAAAACCTGTTGCTGACGGAGTTGTTGATTTTAAGTTTTTAGTGGCAAAACAATGGTAAAGTTATCGGCACGGATATTGGGCTCTCGGCGGAAGAGTGAGGATCGCTTTGCGCACTGTACACATAAAGCAATAAACCAATAAATCGCTTCTGCGCAGGTGAAGGTCAGGGCTCAATATCCGTGCCGGTAACTATAATAGCTTTTACGCTAATAGCGGTTTTTTATCGTGTGCGTGGCAAAACCGAGCGTAGGTATCTATATGCGGCATATATTTACCAGCAGTTTGCACTCGTTTTCCATTTGCTTGATAGTTGAAAGGTTCTTCTATACTACAGACAGACATGTGTTGCTGGGGAGTTTGTTGCGCCACTTCTTCTTCCCAGCAAAAACATAAAGGAAGTGGTGAAGGACCATTTTGGAAGCTGTAGCTGAAGTGTTTTGACATTCAAAAAGTGCTGTTTTTCAGCCTGAGTAACTAATTCTGAGTTCGAGTTTGTTCAGCTCCTTCCTAATCCTCATAGCTTTCATTCACTTCTTATTCGCGTTTATTTTCTTAAAGCATCAAGTGACCCTTCCCACTGCGGGTCTATCGGAAGGCGTTAGTGTTACTGACTATCACTAAAACCCTGAGTGGTTATACCTGCAAACCTACAGCCAGGACAGATCACGTTTTTACACTACCCAACTAACCATGAAAAGTCGTGGTGGCCTAGTGGGTAAAGAACCAACCTCTCGAGTATGAGGGTGTAGGTTCGATTCCAGGTCAGGCAAGTACCAATGCAACTTTTCTAAGTTTGTATGTACTTTCTATGTAAATCTTAGACACCAATGGCTGATAAAAAGGTGAAGGAAAACATCTTGAGGAAACCTGGACTTTAATGTCTGAAATCACCAACCCGCATTGAGCAAGCGTGGTGATTAACGCTTAATCCTTCTCCGTGTGAGAGGAGGCCTGTGCCCAGCAATGGGACGATAAAAAGGCTGTAACGTAACAAACCATGAAGCAATAATTTCACCCATCCCCATCCCTCATCCCTCCTCCAATACAATATAAATATAACGAACATGATATCAATCTGCAAGCCAGACAGAATCACAGCTTCCAATCGATCGTTACTTTCGTAAACAAACGCCATCGAGTCGAGAGAGCAAATGAAATGATTCCGAGAATCGATACAGCCTTTGTGATGCTCGGTGCAACTGCCTTCAAATATGGAGCTTTGGAATCGAGTTTAAAGTGTGTCTTTGTAATGTGCTTATTTTGAAATGAGGGCATCTATGCTTAATTTTACAGACAGCAAAAATATAAAAAATAATTATTTTTTTGATGTCTCCTTTATTAGGAAAGCTATTGAGAAATTAGCTTCCATTAGCGGTTTCAACCGCATCCAGTTAGAACTACTTTGGACACTCTTATAAAAAAGTTGCATATAGCCTTTTTCGACACATGGGCTATACAAAACAGAAGTATTTTTTCAAATCGCCCCAGTATTGCTTGATATTAGCACGTTTTAAACCAAGACTCTTATTAATATTATAATAATACATGAGGGCCGTTCAAATATTACGTAAGCAGATTTATTACAATTATTTACCCCCCCATCCCCCTTGTCAGCAAAAGTAAGCAAAGCTTTTACCCCCTCCCCCCATGCTTACGTAAACATTTTTCAATTAAAAATGATTTTTTTTTTATATTATAATTATAATGTTATAGTATCCGAACAAAACAATACACTGACAGATGAAATTTAGACAAGTGAACAGCGCGCGGTAATTCCCCGAATCGATTCTAAGCCAGTGCCTAAACGTATGCGTGTATATTTGCGGGAATCCCCGAAAATGCGTTCGTTTCGTTTTCAAGCATAGACAATGTGAGGGTTGCCATTCGTGTAAAAAAGTAAATAACTATCGATGACGTAATCATCATCTGGACTACCCTACCCCCCATGTCATCCAAAATAAGCAGATAAAGACCCCCCCACCCTCCTATGGTGCTTACGTAATACTTGAACGGCCCCATGATATCAATCTGCGAGCCAGACATTCACAGCTTCCAATCGATCGTTAGTCTCGTATAAACAAACGCAATCGAGTCGAGAGAGCGAATGATATGATTCCGAGAATCGATACAGTCTTTGAAATGCTCGGTGCATTTGTTTGTCGTGTAATAATTTCATCCCTCTTTCAACGAATATGAAGCGAAGCTTTGAAAGCTGTGTCTTTAGTTGTTTTATTTAAAAGGATGTAGATTTGTTTTGAGAGCGTAAATTAACTGTCATCATCATCTCAGCCATAGGACGTCCACTGCTGAACATAGGCCTCCCCCTTAGATCTCCACAGATACCTGTTGGAGGCGACCTGCATCCAGCGTCTTTCGGCGACCTTTATAAGGTCGTCTGTCCACCTTGTTGGTGGACGTCCTACGCTGCACTTGCTAGTCCGTGGTCTCCACTCCAGCACTTTTCGGCCCCATCGGCCATCTGCTCTGCGAGCAATATGGCCTGCCCATTGCCACTTCAACTTGCTAATCCTGTGGGCTATATCGGTGACTTTGGTTCGTCTACGGATCTCCTTGTTTCGGATTCGATCACGTAGAGAAACACCGAGCATAGCCCTCTCCATAGCTCGTTGAGCGAATTTGAGCTTTGAGATGAGGCCGATAGTGAGAGACCACGTTTCGGTGCCGTTAACTAACTGTGACAAGCATTTTTTTCATTACTTCTACCAACCATTGATCAGGCAAAGTTGAGCGATTTACCTATTATAGTCAAAGGTTTATATATTTCATATAGACCTATAACAGATGCTTAAGTAACGTCAATAGCTAGGTACACCGTTCCAAAGAGTGGGTCTTATGGAGAAGAACTGACAAGAAACTCCATAGACTCTATAAACACTAATATGCTTTCTCTAGAATGATTTAAAGGTTCTCATGAAGATAGATGAAAAAAGTCGTGGTGGCCTAGTGTGCAAAGAACCAACCTCTCGAGTATGAGGGCGCGGGTTCGATTCCAGGTCAGGCAAGTACCAATGCAACTTTTCTAAGTCTAAATCTTAGACATCAATGACTGTGTTTCGGATGGCACGTTAAACTGTAGGTCCCGGCTGTCATTGAACATCTTTGGCAGTCGTTACGGGTAGTCAGAAGCCAGTAAGTCTGATACCAGTCTAACCAAGGGGTATCGGGTTGCCCGGGTAACTGGGTTGAGGAGGTCAGATAGGCAGTCGCTTCTTGTAAAGCACTGGTACTCAGCTGAATCCGGTTAGACTGGAAGCCGACCCCAACATGGTTGGGAAAAGGCTCGGAGGATGATGAAGATCGAGAAGCCGAAAATCGATCTCAGTGGCGTGCACTTGGAGAGGCCTATGTCCAGCAGTGGACTGCGATAGGATGATGATGATGATGAAGATAGATGAAAAACATGAGAACCTTGAGGTAAAAAATTCATTCACAAATTCACAGTAACACTATGTCCTTCCAGTGAATTCAACTGTAAATTCAATTCTGTTTGAACAACCAGTAGCTAACAGAAATAGGTCAACATACAAGTTCTGAGTTTTTAGGTCAAGGGTGAATTAGCTCCTGGTTATCCTGATCGATTATTTATTTTGTAGTTAGAGCTTTTGATTTATAACTATACTAATATAATGAAGAAGATGTTTTGGTTGTTTGTTTGTAACCTAATGTGTCCAAAAGTGCTGAATTAAAAGAAATCTTTAACTTTAACACGGGCTATATTTTATCCCGGTATATACCATCCCTATTTTCTTTGTATCTTTACCATTCCTTATCATCATCAGCCATTTGTTAAGAGCAATCCAAAATTATTTAGTCGCCTTGCTGATATAAGTAGTCGTACCCGCAGAGACAAAGACAAACTGAGCATTGTGCCATGCAACACTGCACTGATGCATAAAAGTGTATTCTGCCTAGCGCCTGTTTTATACAACAAAATACCAAAATGTATAAAGCAGCTACTATTAAATAAATTAAAATTAAAAGAGTTTCTTATTACGAAATGTTTTTATACACTTAGTGAATTCCTAAATGATGCCTAACACTTATATTGTGACGTTTCGTTTTGATATTCGCCACTTAATCAGTGCCTGTATACCTGCCTGCCTACTTATGTAAAAATTTTGTACTCCACTCACAGGCAAAACATGTATGGCTCTAATTTTACGTACCTAACCTCAACACCTCATGTTTAACAATACCTCTGGTTTGTAAACATATACCCATGTTTTAACAAAATAAATTATCTTTTATTTTAGAGTTCCATTCCCAAAGGGCAAAACGGGACCCTATTTCTAAGACTTCGCTGTCCGTCTATCACCAACTTGTATCTCATGAACCTTGATAACACACCTTGACATATTTAGCTGAAATTTTCACAGATGATGTACAACAAATACTTACTGAAAAATCTGTTTTATATTTTATTACTTCAAAATAAAAGATTCCGACACATTGAGAACATTCTCCTTCCTTTGAAGTCGGTTCAAAATGGAAGCCGTTTTGAAAATACATCGAAACATAGGGGTCTTTACAAAAATCCGAGCCTCAAAAGTAGAAGCCTATATTTAGCTTGAAGGGCCGTCGTACTCACAGTACTGTCCTTCATTATTAACGCAGTATTGACTCAGAAATGAGGACGCACTCACCAAACAGAGTTTTATTATTAGACAATGCATTAAAAAAGGCTGTTAGAAATCACATTTATTCAGTGAGCACTGTAGTTCCCGGCTGTTATTGAAAATCTCTGGCAGTCGTTACAGATAGCCAATAAATGAGACAACCAGTCTTACCGAGGGTTATTATGGGGTTGCCCAGGTAACCGGGTTGAGGAGGTCAGGTAGGCAGTCGCAAATCACTGCTATTAAGCAGTATGCGGTTACGGCTGAAAGCCGACCCCAACATAGTTGGAAAAGATTTTGGGAGATGATTGAAATATAAGCATTATTTTAAAATGTGAAAGCTATTTTGAAAAACATCGAAACATAGGGGTCTTTAGAAAATCCGTGGCTCAAAAGTAGAAGCCTATGTTTAGCTTGAAGGGCCGTCGTACTCACAGTACTGTCCTTCATTATTAACGCAGTATTGACTCAGAAATGAGGACACACTCACCAAACAAACGCTGGGTTTATTATTAGACAATGCGTTAGAAAAGGCACGTTTAAAAAGTTCAAACTTTTTCGAAAAGAAGACCAGTTATAATGTTTTCGGGGAGGAAATCTAAATAGGGCGCAGTTAAATATTGCGCATTTCAATTTATTGCGTACACTAGCTGCTTCTCGTATTTAACCCGCATCCAGTGAGACTTAATGCCCGTACCGGGATAAAATATAATACGTATAGCTTATGTCATTAGTAGTCTAGATTCTAGTCTAGTCTAGTTTTATTTATCAAACAAAATAATTTCCTCTACAAGCTGTTGATTTGCATCCGTGCCATATTCAAGGACGTAATTATGCTAATGATTCTCGACCCAAATCAACAAAAAAATTGGTACGTAATTTTTTTTTTTTTTTTTCGGAATTCCGTCAATGTCATCTAGCCGTATTTAAACTCGGCGCGTGTGTTACTGGCCTTAAAACCGTGCTGCGCCCTCACACAAACGCAAACACAAAGCATACGCAACGATTATTCATAAATTTCATTCGTAAAATTGGATTACTTCTGAAATACTACGACATTACAATGACAAAAAAAGCGGTGCATATTAGCTATTTTTCGTCTACTGTAATTCCAATAGATTATTTACGTATTTTGTGTCCTCCTCCTGAAATATGGCACAAATGCAAATCAACACCTTGTATATCCTATCCTTTAACTCCATTCCCTCCTCCTTAACAATGGATTTTCTATTGTTCTCTAATTAGCGGCATACAAGAGGTACAGAAACTTTCGAATCGATTTTGATGAAATTGGACAGTCATAAAGCATAAACATACCTATAACTACCTACCGAATACCTACCTTGAATCCGAATGAGGTAGTTCTCTAGGGGTGAAACTGTAACTGACAGAAGCTAGTTTAAAATGACTGAGTTTTTAAACGGTCTTTTGCACACTGCTATTTTTCTGCATACCCTGCCTGAATAACCAACCAAAATCTTAGGCGACCGCACCATGTTCACGCTTTCCATCTTATCCCCAGGTTTCATCGAGATGATGTCAGCATACGTGCCGCAGTTCGGGCGCATTGACGCAGGTCTGGTCTGCACCTGGGTGCTGGAGTTAGAAGCCGAGATCAACCAGAGAGATGACACCGATTCCTTGTCTAACCATGGTGAGTGGGATTGAAGTATCCTTTGAGTCTGTTGTTCTAGGTTCTCATATCGACGCTTGAAAGGCAAAAATGACTAAGCGACATTGAGTAAACTTTACATAAGAGTGATTGAAAAAAAGAATAATAAAAAAAAACATAAAAAATTACGAAATAGTCTGACTTATATTTTATTAACATTTTTAATTAATTTATTTATTTGTCCACATATCATTTACATTTTTAAATATTAAATTATAAAAATAAAAAAACATTTAAAAATATAAAAAATAGATGGCCACCGATATCGGGCACAGGGTCCAAGGTACCGGTGGCTAGGGTCCCAGACACAGAAATTGTTAACATCATTGTTATAGTATCTAAATCCGAATTTATTAAAAAAAACAGTTGTTTTTCACTTTAAATTGCACTTCTGTAAAATTTACTCAATGTCGCTTAGTTATTTTTGCCTTTCAAGCGTCGATATGTATAAAACGTGCTCTTGAAAAAGTAAAGACTCGTTAAATTGGTGATTCCCAGCTGCTATTTCAACATATTTGGCCGGCGTCACCGACGGGTATCGAGTTGCCGGAGAAACTTACTGGGTTAGGGAGATCAGATATCATGGTTAGTCTGGAAGGTGACCCCAACATGGGAAAAGGTTAGGCAGGTGTTCTTCTTCTTCTTTCGTGTCGATGACATGTCATATATTGAGACTACACTATGTCAGCCCAATATGCCGCCACAGCGAGAGCACGGCCGGATGCGCTCATGGAGTCCTGTTCGCAAGCAAGTTTCAGGGCACAGTGGACATGCGATTAGGTGGGACATCGTCTGCACGGCAGCCCCGCAGGTGATGATGATGTTTTATTAAAAGTATGAAGCCGGTACTTTTTAAAAGCACTGGTACTCAGCTACATCCGGTTAGACTGGAAGTCGACCCCAACATAGTTGGGAAAAAGGCTCGGAGGATGATGAAGATCGAGAAGCCGAAAATCGATCTCAGTGGCGTGCACTTGGAGAGGCCTATGTCCAGCAGTGGACTGCGATAGGATGATGATGATGATGAAGATAGATGAAAAACATGAGAACCTTGAGGTAAAAAATTCATTCACAAATTCACAGTAACACTATGTCCTTCCAGTGAATTCAACTGTAAATTCAATTCTGTTTGAACAACCAGTAGCTAACAGAAATAGGTCAGACTGGAAGTCGACCCCAACATAGTTGGGAAAAAGGTTCTGAGGATGATGACTTTTTAAAACCACGTTTTGTAATAAGGTAATACGGTGTATACTTATACAACGGTGGTAAGCTGGATAGCCATTTCTAAAACCGTTACTTCGTTTCAAAAATGTCATATCTAGACACACGGCAGTGTGTCCGCCAAGTTCGAGCAAAAAAAAGCGACACACCGGCCGTGGGTTATATTACACGAACCATTTCGGGCCAAATTCGACCCCCCTGTAACTCAAAATCTATTTTATTTACGCATATCAAATTTCTAGTATCTGTTGAGACCCCCTCACTTATCTAAAATACAAAATTTCATTAATATACCTATTGTAGGTCTTGAGATATTGACGTCAGAAAATCGCTATTTTTACTATACACTCACTGACTGATTCACTGACTCACTCATCAAAAACCTAGACCACTTCCAATGGTCGTATTGACTTGAAATTTGGCATGGAGGTAGGTCTTTATGTCAAGGTAAAGGGAAAAATCTGAAAATGGCCAAGTGTGAGTCGGTTTCAAAATAATGAAGGTGTTTTATACCCGGTGTAAATTTATACCCCTAAGGAACTAAAACGAACTTTTATCTATATTTATATAATATATCTTCGAATGGTACAAAGGTTTGTATTTAGTCAAAGTAAAGTAAAAATCTGAAAACGGCCAAGTGTGAGTCACTTTCGAAAATAACGAATGTGTAACTTTGATCCACGAACATAATATATGATAACATGTCATGTCAGTCAGTTGGTAAATCTAGTCCATTTAGTTAATCTAGTTCATTTCTTTATAAGAAACATAGTGCATATTAAAAAATCTAAAAGATAGTATAAATGAGACATTTCTTTAACTAACTTCATCATAAGAAAAAAATAAAATAAACAACCTTACAAAAATAAATGAAATCCCACCCAAAACAAAAATGTGAAAGACTGCCAAGTTCGATAATATGGGATTGCTTCGCCTATAAAAGAAGTGAGATCTGAATAAGTACCAAGTTCCATACACATACCTCAGTTAAAAATAGTTACTTTTTAGTGATGTTACTTGGCAAGTTTTAATAGAAAATTAAATACTTGATTCATTGCGTTTAGTAGGTTTATAACAAGGTGTATGAAAACTTGCCAAGTGACATCATTAAAAAGTAACTATTTTTAACTGAGGTATGTGTATGGAACTTGGTACTTATTCAGATCTCACTTCTTTTATAGGCGAAGCAATCCCATATTATCGAACTTGGCAGTCTTTCACATTTTTGTTTTGGGTGGGATATTTTAATAAACCAGCATGCCAGCGGTTATAGAAACAAGATACATAATTACTATTCTATTTCTTTTTGTGCATTTGCTTTTCAAAATCGATTGTATGCACTTTTTTGCGTTGTTTGTATCTTTGTTCTTTTGTAACGCTCTATAAAAATGAAATGGGTGATGCAACTTTTGTGACTTATTACGTCAGTCAATTCATCTTTATATATTACATAGCGAACGTTTAAAAAAATTTCCTCAAAGTGAAAATTTTCGGCTAAAACACAGATATAGGTCTCGCCAAACTTAATAAATAACGGTTCGTAGAAAATTTCCGAGCTCCGAGATGTGGGCATGTGGCCATATTCCTCGCGCATCTGAAAATTGCTTAAGCGCTATTAAGTTTGCCACGAACTGTGAGTTTTTGTTACCAAAAAAGTATGTTTATTTCAGATGACTCAGCCAGCAGCGATAGGCTCAGCCTAACTCTGCAGAACTTGAGCGAGATGCTGCCGCCATTGACCAAGAATAACCGGTAAGTAACCCTCAACCCATGGAGTTTCTTCATTTGGGTCTCACCATGGTGTCTGACTTTCCTTAAGAAGACTGCAAAGATTGCTGGCCCATACCAGTACCCACAGTAATACACAAAATAATCAGTAAACTGGATCATTAAAATCGCATTGGACACTATAGTTACTTGCCCAGAATCTGCAAGCCATGTAACACTTAAAAATTTGCTTATGGGGGCAAATGTTGCAAGCTTTATTTTTTGCACGTTATAACATAGATAGTGAGTCATCTACGGATCGACCGTCCGGGCGGCATCTGTCCTGTTCTTCTATACCAATAATATAAAGCTAAAGAATATGTTCGAATGCGCTAACCTCAGGCAGTGCTGGTTCGATCTGAAATATTCTTTCAGTATAGTTATCGGCACGGATATTGAGCTCTCGGCGGAAGAGTGGGGATCGCTTTGCGCACTGTACACATAAGGCAATAAACCAATAAATCGCTTCTGCGCAGGTGAAGGTCAGGGCTCAATATCCTTGCCGATAACTATATTAGATAGCCACTTATCGAGGAAGGCCACTCTTTATCTAGATGGGCGAAATAGTTAACATGGGACCACCTAAAATCACTGGTGATACCTAGTACTTTAAATGAGCTGCTATCTTGTCTCTAGGTCCCATTCTAACTCGGAGTCATCTGAGAGCGTGGAGGGCAACCGTCGTCCTTTGTTAGAAGAAGATGTTCATGCTGAACAGTGCCAGGCCCTTGCCGAAATGTTCCCTAACACCTGTGCTATGGAGGTAAGAGTATATGCCTTAGGCCTTAAAGGATCCTAAAGATATCATATAGAAAAGGCGAACGAGGTCCCTGGTAGAGAAAGTGTCTAAGGCAGATATCCGCTGAGATCTCTCCTAATACCTGCAGAAAACTAAACAGGTTCAAAAATAGGTACAGAGAGTTCTAGAAAAACTTTTTGTCATCAAGGATACACTGCGCAGAAGTTTGGCGGAACTATATTGTGAAAAAATCAGGAGGACATTCCGATCTTCGACCTTGCGATCTTTACGTTTATCTTACTTACGCTATGTCAGTAAATATTTTTAGCATACAAAATTCGTCACCGACACGCATGTTTTGAGGAGACAGCAGTTCAGCATTTTTAGCCTGTGACGAACGGCGAAATTTTTCGCATATAAAATGTACTTACGAATTACATGTCTATTGCAGATAAAACATTGCGTATCCATCGCCCACGGCGACGTAGAACGTGCTGCCGCGACACTCCTACACCGACGCGAACAGGGACAGTCGCTGTCCGCCGCCGCGCTGCACACCGCCTCGCGACAGCCGCTCTGCGACGACCACGAGCTGAAGAACAGGATCATTGCTCGGTGAGTGTGTTACACCGAAGTGTAAGTGACGTAGCGACGCTGCTACACCGACGCGAGCAGGGACAGTCGCTGTAAGACTGGTTGTCAAACTTTCTGGCTTCTGACTACCCGTAACGACTGCCAAGGATGTCCAAATGACAGCCGGGACCCACCAATTCGACTTGCCTTCCGAAACGCGGAGGAACTCGTCGTGACAAAATGGTCACCCATCCACGTACCGACCGCGTCAAGCGTCGCTTCTGCTGACCTGATGATTGATTGACCCGTGCTAGCCCGACTTAGCTACTAGCTCCGCATAAAAATAACTCAGTACAATTTTTAAGACCAACACTAAAACTAAACTTTAGGGTATCAGGTTAATTAAATTGGATCTATTTTTAGGCCCTAAACAAAGATTTCAGAAGAGAAAAGTGTTAAAAATTCTTTTTTCCCCATGATTTTCGCCACCTAATATCAAAACAACATCTACCTAAAAAAGTACCCAAAATAACATCAAACCTTCCTTCGCAGTTACTCCTACGTGGACAAGAACTCTGACCAGAAAGAGCACAAGCCTCTCGCTCCCAAAATCGAACCCAAGAAGATGGTCCGCTACAGGGACAACAAGATCGTCTCCCTCAAGGGAGAGAGGTACACTGAGGTACGTGTAGATTGCTCTAGAAACATACCCATACACACACACACACATATGTACATACATACATAGTCTTTCACCCGCATCCCGTGGGAACTACTGCCAGTATCGGGATAAAATATAGCCTATGTTACTCGGGAAGAGTATAGAGAGATGTAGAGAAAGTTCTAGAGATATTATAATTGTATTATAGTTACCGGCACGGATATCGAGCCCTCGGCGGAAGAGTGGGGATCGCTTTGCGCACCGTACACTTATAGCAAGAAAAAACACACACCCTTTTATTATTTATTTTTTCCTAAGTTCCTTGTGTAATTTCATACTGGCTCAATGATTTAAAGAAAGATTTTATATTGATTGATTTAATTGAGAAATGGAAATTGGGATAGAATTAGGTAATAAAAAGTGTTTCTAATTTAAAATATAGGTTTAGTCGTACCTTGGTACTTGTTTACATTTTTGACCTCGAATTTAATTTATTCTTTAATGAAATGAAAAACATTTTTTATAAAAAAGAAAAATATATTTCATAAAAACTGGTGTCAATTAAATTGGCCCGAAGTGTACTCGTCGTCCTGACGTACGTCAATCGCAGCAAAGAACCAATCCCGAGTGACGGCTTTGACGCGATGCGCTGCGGGCCAATCACCGCTTTACCGCGCCCCCGCGCTCACTTCATACCACCAAAGGGACCCAATAAATCGCTTCTGCGCAGGTGAAAGTCAGGGCTCGACATCCGTGCCGATAACTGTATCATACATTTGCCTAGCCTTTTCCCAACTATGTCGGGGTCAGCTTCCAGTCTAACCGGATGCAGCTGAGTACCAGTGTCTTACAAGTAGCGACTGCCTGTCTGATCTTTACAACCCAATTATCCAACTGGCAACGGCATACTACGTGGTATGACTGGTTAATAGACTTTATTTATTTTATTTATTTATTTTCAAATTTTTGTACCCACACATAATATAGAAAGAAGACAGGAAAGAAAGAATTTACAAAGGTAATGCTTTTGTCTTTCTGGCTTCTGACTTCCCGTAACGACGGCAAATGTTCAAATGACATCATTGGCCGCGACCAACCATTTATTGTGGCTTCCGAAACTCGGAAGTGAAGACTCCGAAACTACAAAACCGATTAGAATTTTTTTTTTAATTGTTAAGAAGCTACACTATCCCCGTGTAACATATACTGTATTTTATCGTAGTAAGGTAATTCCCACAATACACAGGTAAAACTTTGAGAGACAGCTAGTTTTTTAACTTACTTCTTAATCAAATTCCAGGTACCCAAATCTGGTGCCGACGAGGAAAACTTGAAGAAGCCCAAAAAACATCATTGCCCTTAACCATTAAGTGCATGTCAGTACAGTGGAGCAGCGGTGCCCGCCCCCCCACTCTCGCTGTCCCCCCCTCCCACTTCTATGCCACGCCCAACACCCCCCATTTCCCCCTTGACCAGTAACCTCGTATATCTTAAACTTGTCATTTTATCTACACTTCTAAAGTGTCTCTCTATAATCGTCAGTAGTAATTCGTCTAAACTAATATCGTATTATACAAATTTAGAATTTTCAAATCGCGTACAACTCACTGACCGCGTAATTTTCACTTCGAGTGAGTTGTACACGCGTTCAAAAATTGTAAAATTAAATGAATTAATTAGTCGCGTTGAAATACGCGTGTTGTATAACCTATTTGTGAATTTAATCAATTATTGTGATTTTTACGCGAACGTACGGAGTCGCGTACAACAGTGTCATGTTGACGTAAGTCGCGTACAATTGACATTTGGGCGTTCGTATATGTGTGTCTGTAGAATTAGAGTAGTCGTAAAAGTGCGTGATTCGTATAAACTTTATTTCGACCCGCTTGATTCCAGTACTGATTTTGAACAAGTATTTAATTTTGATACGTCACAATTTAAACTTATAGACTGTAATTATTTTATTGTAGTTAATAATTTAATTTCAATTGTATTTATTTTTAATTGTAGGCTTTTTAGGCAGCTGCACAGTATTAGTATGGCATCTGGTGAGAAATGTGTTCATGATAGGGATCGTAAGGTTTGGGTGACGGATGCCATAGTTGCGATGCGAGGAGCGCTAAAATATCGCTCGGATTCTAACTGTAATGTTCGTAGTATCGTCGCTGAGCGGCATCTTAGCGGCCCGGCCGGCCATTTTGGATTTCCAATAGTTTTAAGTAAAACGATCTGTTTACCTGTGATTTCGTACGTTTATTATAATTTTATTATCATTAAAAATGTGATTCCTAAGATAGATTTAAAGTTTTTACATACATCTGTGATTGTGATGCCATTTTTTTTAATATTTTACCCTTTAAGCGGTTTTTATATTAGTTTTAGTTTGGAAAATAGTTATGAGTGTCATTCGCTTCTTAATGAACGAATAGCTCTCTTGTGATGGTATTTTTATTTAGTTTAATCTGATAATTGGTAATGATTCAGGTTTAAAACACAGTAAAATGTACAACATTATACACAATAGTTAAAAACTATTTAATTACTAATATTCCATATACAATGATTACTCCCACAACTAAGTTACCGGGAAAACCCAATACACCTTGGTAAGGCTTTCTGTCTTCTACAGCCAAACAAGTTTTTCAAGATGTATCCATGCATGGGCTGACCCTGTTGAGGATAACTTAACCTGTTTGTATACATACATATATAAAATACTGCCACTAGTAAAAGTAATACGAAGTGATTTCATAAACATCATCATCATCTCAGCCATAGGACGTCCACTGCTGAACATAGGCCTCCCCCTTAGATCTCCACAGATACCTGTTGGAGGATATTTAAAAATTTAAAACAGCGACATCTATTGACAAAAAGAGTAACTAAATAATTTCTTGCCCTGTTCCCAATTTTATTCGGGGTCAGCGTATATTTTATGCTTCCATTCCTAAAAACTGAATCATTACCATTTATCTGAAGAATTAATTTAATAAATTATTTAAATAGGTTTGGAACAGACTGATTTATTTACAAATTATCTCATCGAATGAGATATATTATTACATATATTTTCATTTATTATTTTAACTTTTACAGCTAGGCTGTATCTCTGACTATTTAATGATAATTTTTAATTTCGCATACATTTCTTGTGTGATTATTTTGATATTATCGTCATTTTGCCAAAATTCCATAAATAAAATACTGAAAAAAAAAATTGTTTGAAAAACTAATAAACACGCTTTAGCAAGCGCAAAAATTACAAAATCAAAGATAGCCAATCCGCCATCTTGGGGAGAACGCCATATTGGATTTCTAATGACGTTTCTTAGCTAGTCATATATTGTCATCAGAACTCAGAGCGAGTGCAAAATTTCACTGTAATCGAAGGCAGGGAAGTTAGTCAAATTCAGATTCCAAGATTTTCTTCCAGATATAGTTACAAGTGAAGCTAATAAAATGGTGTTAAAAAGACTGCACTTGCAGCGACTGCATGAAATCGGTCTATATCTGAGGGCGACTGCACGTGTTGCGGCCAACTTCATGCAGTCGGCATGTGCGGTCGGTAACTAGCATTCAATATGTATCTTAATACCTTACTATGAAATTACCATACTTACCATCTTATTTCGAAAAAAATACGGTGGTATTTTATAAATCGTCTATATACAGGCTGATGTCGAAAATATGAATTTAATCACACAAGAACCAGCTTTATGATTTGGGCTTTTAATTAAATTAAATAATACTACTGGGATGTTTGATAATACTGTGAAATTACTGAACATTACTTACTTAAAGTATATCTCACATAAAAAATTGGGGATTAACAGCTATACCAATTTTCCCGTAATTGGTGGAAAAAATGTACGGTAGTGGAAAAATTTACAGTTTTGCTTTTCAAAAATCTTGCCAGGACTTAGAAGAGATAAACTATAGGCTATTCTTTGGTTAACATAAAATACATATTTCCTATATGTAGTTATTTCAAAGTATTATCAACATGAACAGTGTATTGAAAAATGATATTTCGCCAAAATTTGGTGCTAAATCAAATAAAAAAAAAATGAATTTGCCAAAATGCGATAGATAATTTAAAGAAAATCTCGATTTTAAATTGTTAGATCTTCTCTGTTAATATTTTGGGGCTTTGCTTATGTATTTCTTATACTTACTTTATTTATTGACGATATCAATTTTATTTACGGACGACTTTGAAAAATATTTTAGGAAAAAAAATCTATAGAAAAAAACTTGATATTTTCTGAAAAAATTCTTGACGTTGATAAAAAATAAATATTTAAATCTAATTTAATCTATCTCTGTATATAAAATGAATTCCTAATCCCTTGGTCACGCCATAACACGTAAACAGTTGGACCGACTAAGCTGAAAATTAGAGGAGAGGTAGCTTAGACCCGGGAGAAGGACATAGGATAGTTTTTGTTACCATCCGGCTACGGGTTAAAGGTGTCTCGGGACGCGGGTAAAACCGCAGGCAGAAGCTAGTTAATTAGATAATTTAGATAAATATTTTTAAACTTGTCCCAAAATAAAATTGATTGACTATTGTTGAATCTCAGAAAATGAATCGATATTTTACTTGACAGTATTATTTATTTTATGACAATATGATTTACAAACAAAATGAATTCCTAAACAAATTTGCAGCCAACTTTAATAATGTGGCTAAAAATGTATCAATCACAGATTTTTTTTTTAATTCGAACAAAATTTGGAATGAGAATAAGACTTAACAAAGGAGAACAAACTATGAAAAGGAGAAAATCTATGATTGATACAAATTAAAAATCAGAAAAACGCCATAATCACCAATATTGATCAAAGTTTATTAACAAAATTGTATAATATTTTTATTTTTGATTTTCTGTTTAAAATTCTTATTATAAATGGGAATTTTACTGTTTTTCGCGTTTTCACGTCAAAACTATTGAACCAGTTTCATACACACATAGTCTAAAGCCTGAAAAAGGTCATAGGCTACCTTTTATCTGGGTGAAGGAGGGTACTTCCCTCAGGACATGGGTCTTTTACATTAAAAAATACCAATCGACCATTACACAAGCCCAAAAGCCCGGCATGCCTTGCTAAAATGCTCAATAGACTCAATAAAGAATCAATATCAAACGCAAACTTTAACTTCGCGCGCTTAATAGGGTTGTTTCCAATTTTCGAAAATCTATTTAAATAGCTGCTAAATAATTTAAAGATCACCCCTCCTATAATTTTGAGTCTTAAATCTCTTTACTTTTTATGTATTCGATTTTTTTCTATTTTTCTTAAAACATTGCCCAGAAAACGCTC
Organism: Helicoverpa assulta; assembly: GCA_963856015.1. Classification (NCBI taxonomy): domain Eukaryota; kingdom Metazoa; phylum Arthropoda; class Insecta; order Lepidoptera; family Noctuidae; genus Helicoverpa; species Helicoverpa assulta. The sequence continues at coordinate 2,479,873 of CAWLCW010000003.1, forward strand.
GATCACGTGACTGTGACGTCAACATGTACTATGTGTTCCTTTACACTTTAACGCACATCTAAAGAGAAGAAACTAATTAGAAAGAACTCATTGATTTTTAAATTTCAATAATGTATTCTTATTGTATAGATACAAAAACAAATATTTTAAACATTTAAATTATTTTTAAACATTACCTGTAATGTTTTGAGTTGTGTACGCGGTAAAATAAAACTGTGCAAAGGAACGTAAAGTTTGTGTTTTTTGAGGTTATATTTGTGTCATCGTGGCTATTAGCAAAGAATTGAGCGACAATAAAACTATCAGCTTTCATAAATCCGTTCTCCATAATTCTTTCCTAACTTTCTTTCGCTCAAATACAAATAAAAACTAAAGAAAACAACACATCAATTCTCAGGTTATACCTGTCATAGAATGTCATTGTCAATGTAAAGTGACGACATCGGACTCGATTTGCCGTTTTCAAGGGCGTGACGTAATAGACGATAACTTTAAAATTCATAAATTGTTTAAAAATTATGTGGTCAGTTATAAATAATATAATATAGCTTATCGTGTTTCTAGTTTTGTGAACTTTCACTCCATATACCTATTTTTAATTGATTGAATACTAGGAAACAACCCTATTCTCATTAAAACAACACAAGTATCTACCTATTCCACGCCACCCACACAGTGACACAACACACACACGCGCATTTCTATCAATTGTATCATCTACATATAGCTATCTCGCTTACTCGTGCCGGCTTTTACCGGGCTTTCAAATACTATCTCCGTCACTTTCGCACTTATAGCGATGTGCCGTATGCGAGTTCGCGGTCTACAAGTCACTCAGTATGGCAGATTAAAGCCGAGCATGCGCGTGACGTTGGCGCGAGTCGTGAGCTTGTCAACGCTGCAGTGTTGTCGTTTTAGCTATTTTACATTTATTTGTGTGAGATCTGACAGATTCATTAGATTTTTTTAACTCAAATAGTCTATTAAATATTCAAGTCTATCCAATATCGTAAAAAAAAATACGATATAATTCTGGCTAGATTTTTAAAATTCGTAAATGACAACACTGCAATCTAGTTAAGTTTTTGACAGCCGAGCGCAATTCACTTCACTTTAGTTAGTTTCATTTGTTTGAGTGGGAAAAATTGTTTACATTTTTTTTGTGTATATTCTTAGATTTTCTCAGTGAAATAGTTGTTTTGGTGTCTTACAATGGAGGCAATTGTACCTTGTGAGGATTTAAAATGCGCCCAAGTTTTGATTGGCTAAGATAAGGTAAAATTTTTAAACTTTGCTCAGAAAAAACAGTTAATTTCTTCATTAAAACCGACGCCTGATCTGTCTATTTCTCAGACTAGTAAATCGCATAAACGAAAATTTAATAGATCAGTGTATAAAACTAGTTGGATTGTTATTGGAACCTAACCTAACCAGTAGTTTATGAAAAAATACTACATACATACTCAGTCGAAAATTGAACTTTCTTTTTTGAAATCGGTTAAAATTTTATTGGGCATGCGTTATTTTGAAACCCTAGGCACGACACTGTAACCTTCCACGATTGTGATAAGGTTGAAAATCTATTGAACAAATTTGACAGATTGACGTAGGTTGATGTGCTGTCGTCTGTACCATAAATGACATGTCAATGTAAATGACTGGCATGTCATTATTTTTACCTACATTTGAAACTTATAGTGTCTATATGAAAAATATTCAATTTAAAATCAAAAAGGTTAAGAAAAAATTATACAATTTTGTTAATAAACTCAAAATCCAAGATGGCGACAATCACAGATGCAATAAAAACTATATATCTGTCACCGCATTTATTTTCTATGATTTTTATTTTAATTACCTTAAGTGTAATTTTAATATGATTGTGTATAGTTTTAATGTTTTTTTGTTAATAGTGCTGGTTTTAAATCAACTTAAGTATTGTAACAAAATTATATGAACAAATATGCTATTATTTAATAATTAACTTTCTAGCATTTAAAATTCACGTTTTGCCCAAAACACAAACGCTATATTTGTCTCAACTTTGGGCGCCGTTACACATACTCCTATAATATATAAAATATATATATATACATAAAATTCCATCCTATAATATATATACATAAAATTGAGCATTTTTGACACCAAACACCACAATGGGGGGTTTTCTTATTGAGAATTTTAAAAAATTGTTTCCAAGAACTCGATAGATGGCGTTGTACACCTACTACATTACTCGGCCTTTGCCAAAATGCAAAGGCTAAAAAAACATTGCGGTAACGTACCTAGATCTGCGCCATCTATCCAGCCGCCGGGAAAAGAATTAAAAAAAATGTGAGCGATTTTGTGTGGAGATTTCTGACATCATCCCCAAAATCGGGGAATTTCTTAACTTGTCTAGACTTGGACATTTTTAAACAATATTTACTTATTAATTTTCGTGCTAAAGCCAGCACTATTGCATGCGATGATCGCGCTCTCGTTGTCATATCTAAGTCCAGTGTGAACAATTGTACTGAAATATATCGTTAATATCCCTAAATGTGGAGTTTTATTTCTATTTTTGCCTGTCCTAACCTTTTCACAGTAAGTTGGGGTCTGCTTCCAATCTATCTGGCTGTGATTGAACATCTTTGGAAATCATTACAAAGTCAGATGCCGGTAAGTCTGACAACCAGTCTAAGGGATGATTTATATTAGGCCGGGCCGTGCCCCGGGGCGTGTCGTGTACGTGGCTCGTACGGGGCATGGATATGAAACGTTACATACATTTGTATGAAGCAGTTTATATTACACATGATTCGTGGCCCGTCCGGGGCACAAACGACGCTCGTCTTTAGAATTTCGTAAAAGCCCGGACACGGCACGGCACGGCCCGGCCTAACATAAATTAACCCTTACCAAGGGGTATTGGGTTGCCCGGATAACTGGGTTGAGGTCAGATAGGCGGTCGCTCCTTAAAAAACGGCTCCGAAACTACTGAACCGATTTGAAAAATTCTTTCATTTTGGGATGCTTGACCGTCCCCGAGTACCATAGACTGTATTTTGTAATTCCCACGAGACTCGAGTAAAACCGTGGACAGCTAGTTAGTATATAAATAAAACAAAAAAAAAACTGTTCTTAACATTATTTATAATACATAATTTATTTTAATTGGCCTACGACCTAATTAAAGTAAAAAATAAATAGGTAACTTCTTACTTTTACATTATAATACGACATTTATGTTGAATTAAAATTATCCAAATTGTACGCAAAAAGGGACAAAACTACATCAATACTAATATTATAAAGAGGAAAACTTTGTTTGTTTGGTTGTAATGGATAAACTCAAAAACTACTGGACAGATTTTAAATATTCTTTCACCATTAGAAAGCTATATTATCTGCGAGTAACATAGGCTATATTTTATCCCGGTGCGGGCAGTAGCTCCCACGGGACGCGGGTGAAACCGCGAGAAAACAGCTAGTATTGTATATAGCTATATCTCTTTCTGACGTTGAAAAATTGATAACTTTAACAAAACATAAAATTCTAGAATCATTTTAAGGCGTGTGTTATTTACTACGGTCGAAAGGCGAAAATATTATCTACACAAAATTCATTATTATTGAAACTACAAACCTCAGATTGAGAACTGGTTAGGTAAACTTTGATTACAGATGTCAGTCAAATTCACATTCATTTGAAATTAATATTTCTTACGGGGTCTCATAAAAAAATCACCCTTGTAAAAATGGTGTCAGTTTTTTTTTCAAATAGCTGTCAAATTGAAGTAAAAATTTTACACAAAACATGATTTTTGATTGTAGAAAAACTTCATTTTAATGGAAAGAAACTTTGTTCTTCATACACAGGTCGATGTTATCTGAAAATTGAAGAAAATCTATTAATTCTTATTCATTTTCTTATTGTTTACTAATTAATCTTTTGAACGCCACAAAGATATTATAAAAGTATTTTGTAAGATACAACAAACTATCATATTTTTATCCCAAAAAATTTTTTGACTCTTAAAAAATATATATACTATATCAGTGGTTCTTAACCGGTGGTCCGCGGACCACTGGTGGTCCCTGGAGGCATTCCAAGTGGTCCGCGAAGCATTGCTCAGCGACATTGCTAATCTAATTTTATTTTTAACGACTTATCTATGCGAACAGAGGTTTTTGCATGGACCTATAAAAGATATCCATCTTATTTGTCCAACAGAAAAAAAAATAAATTTGGGCCACATTTTACGTAATGTTTGGTTGAATCCGAAAAAAAATTCGCGCTCGCTTCGCTCGCGCATTTGGAAACTAAATAGGTACATGAGTATGACAGTAGGTACTTGCGTTTTGTAAACGCAATGTTTAGTTTGTAAATGAAAGATTTAGTTAAAGTTATAAATACGCACGTGAGTTTTCGACGCTTCTGATTGTTAAAAACAAGCATAGAAATCTGTTGGATGCCACTGCCGACATGCGTTTAGTTTTGAGTAGTACTGAACCAAGAATTCAGAAGTCAGTAAAGAGAATGCAGTCACAAAAATCTCATCAAAATATGTAAATTTTTTTTTTTTTTTTTTTTTTTTTTTTTTTTTTTTTTTTTTTTTTTTTTTTTTTTTTTAGACAAATATAATATTATAATATAATATAATATAATACCGAGCCTGGGTTCAGGCTACTCTTCCCATTCGCATGGGAGGGCTTGGCGTCCGCAAAATTTCTAGTATAAGTTTACCGGCCTTTATATCCTCCGTCCATGGTACTGAGAAATTGACCAGGAAAATTCTCCCTTCCACACTGGTCAATTGCGAGGTACCATGCCTGGCTGAGGCTGTAGAGGCTTGGAAAATCACCTGCCCGAATATTGATCTACCCGCCAATCCATCCTCTCAGAGACAGTGGGATGAGCCGCTCTGCAGAGCTATATGGAATAATCTGATTAATACGTCAATTTCTTCTGCAGAGCGAGCGCGCCTTCTGGCTGTGGGCGAATGGGAGTCGGGTTTATGGCTTCTGGCACTCCCGTCGTCAAACATAGGCACCTTGTTTGACGACACCACTTTCCGGCTAGCTATTTGCTTGCGATTGGGTGCTCCGTGCTGCTCTCCTCACCGCTGTCCATGTGGTGAAGCTGTCAGCAGCCTTGGACACCATGGCTTGTCATGTAGCCGCAGCGCCGGCCGTTTTGCACGGCATGCGAATATCAATGACATAATCCGTCGCGCTCTTGTTGCCGTCGGAGTTCCAGCCATATTAGAACCCAGTGGTCTGGCACGCGACGATGGCAAGAGACCAGACGGTATGTCGTTGTTCCCGTGGAAGATGGGTAGGTCTTTAGTATGGGACGCGACCTGTGTCGATACTCTTGCACCATCTCACCTTCCTAGCTCGGCGCGATGTGCTGGTTCCGCTGCTGCGGCTGCAGAGGACCTCAAACGGCGCAAATATAGTACCCTGGTGGGTAACTATACGTTTGAGCCATTTGGGGTTGAAACCCTCGGGCCGTGGGGTCCAAGTGCTCATCTCCTATATAAGGATATCGCTAAGCGACTTGCTGACACTTCAGGTGACCCAGGGGCTGGTTTTTATTTCGGCCAAAAAGTAAGCATTGCCATCCAACGTGGCAATGCTGCCAGCCTCTTGGGTACACTCCCGGTGGGCAGCGATGAGGAGGAGTTTTTTGATGCAATTTTTTAAAATAGTAAGTGTATATATTAGGTAATAAGTTAGTTGTATATATTTTGATCATAAAAGTTAGCACTACCTTTGTATATATAATTTAGATATAGTTTTTTAAAATATTATATTTGTAAATTTTAATTATAAAGTGTGCTCGTATTCTTTATCAAAGAATCCTCAACTTAGGTAAACCATTGGGGAGGTCCCCGGCAAGACAAACTTTTGGTAAAGTGGTCCCTCATGCCAAAAAGGTTAAGAACCACTGTACTATATCTATATACACTCTTTTGCAAAAAAAGCGGGTACCTATGCGAAATCTTGGTTTTAAGGCATTTGAAAGGGTTTTAATAACTGTAGGATGTTAGTAGCATCAAGAGAGTTATCCAGGCATGCGTGAGAGTGTATTCTAAATTTGAATTTTGGAGATATGCTAAGAAACTGGTTAAACCTTGCTTGCGTTTTGAAAAGTTTTTGACGTGATTTTCAGAAAACTGATAATGCAGTTTTAATTAATGATTAATGGACCTTACTTTTACATCAATTTTTTTTTTAAGAACTATTCGTCTTTGATAAAATTGTCACCTGCTTTAAATGGTCTACAATGATGGTTAATGGCAATGTTAAGAGTTTCGGTATTTTTGTGTAAAGCGTTCTATTGTTTAGATATTGTTCTCACGCGGTTTAAAATATCCCTTTCTCATAAATAAACACAATTTAGAGGAGTCTCAATACTTTGGGCTGGGACAAAACCAATTTAAGTCATCAGTGCCGTTCACAACACGTCTCCTATCAGACTTTGACATTTAAAAAATACTGAATTTTGTGATAAATGTTAAATTAACCATATGAAAAATGTTGAAGAGGGTTAAAGCTATCCAAACAGTAAAATTATTGCCGCGTTGAAGCTCTCGATAACTCCATAGGTGTCGGGTTACTAAACGATGTTTTAGCTGAAAGGGTGTCGTGAATTCAAAATTATTGGCCGAAGGTATGTTTCTTAAGAAATGAGCAGGTAGCCAATTATTGTTAATGATTTAAGCAGGAAAGTTCTGTAGATACACGAAAACCTCGGCGCAGGTTAGTTTATTTAACAAAATGTCCGTTTGATGAAAACACGTTATTTGAACGCTCAGACTCCTAGATCTTCAGAGGTCTACGGGGTTTCCCCAGAGGCGAGGTTGTTTAAAAATCAGTGATTACGAGACCTTAAAACCTCATGCTTACAGTCTATCCATTATTTTCTGTATTTTGTAGAATTTCAAGGTTTTTCAAAATGTCAAAGTCTGATAGAAGATGAGTTAGTGATCGGCACTGCTAACTTTAAATTGGTTTTGTCGCAGCCCAAAGTATTGAGACTCCTCTAAATAGTGTTTATTTATGAGAAAGGGATATTTTAAACCGCGTGAGAACAATATATAAACAATAGAACGCTTTACACAAAAATACCGAAACTCTTAACATTGCCATTAACCATCATTGTAGACCATTTAAAGCAGGTGACAATTTTATCAAAGACGAATAGTTCTTAATAAAAATTTTGATGTAAAAGAAAGGTCCATTAATCATTAATTAAAACTGCATTATCAGTTTTCTGAAAATCACGTCAAAAACTTTTCAAAACGCCGACGAACTTTCTACCAGGAATTAGTCTCAAGCAAGGTTTAACCAGTTTCTTAGCATATCTCCAAAATTCAAATTTAGAATACACTCTCACGCATGCCTGGATAACTCTCTTGATGCTAGTAACATCCTACAGTTATTAAAACCCTTTCAAATGCATGTAAAGTCCTTAACCTTTTGAACGCCAATGTCGGCTATAGCCGACATGAGCAAGCGTGCCCTGTGCGCCAACGACGGCTATACTCGACAAAAAACAGGTCGCAGAAAAATACAAAATAAACCTATTAAATCATTACTTTTATGTATTTTATTGATACACCTTGAAAGCTGAAATTTTCGGGCTTGGCGTACAGGGCATAGGAATACCGATATGGCGTGGCGGTGAAAAGGTTAAAACCAAGATTTCGCATGAGTGCCCGCTTTTTTTGCAAAAGAGTTTATATAAAAATGAAACCCGCTTTCAGTTGTCACGACATAACATGAAAACGGCTTGACCGATTTGGCTGAAAATTAGAGGGGAGGTAACTTAGACCTGGGAGAAGGTTTAAGGATAGTTTTTGTCACCATCGGGCTACGGGAGGCGGGTGAAACCGGGGGCGAAAGCTAGTAAAATATGTAAGTTCAACCAAGAATTTAATAATACAGTTACCTGCTAGGTATATCTGAATTAAAAGCTGGTAAAAACAAAAATGTACAAAACTGTAGCGTTCAAAAGGTCATAAAAAGAAATAATAAAAATAAAAAAACAACATACCGTTAATATTGTAAGCATCCATATTAGTCGTTAGTATAAATTAAAAGAAAAAAATAATGCCTAACGGTGGGTACAGACTATGTAACATAACATGTTATACAACATTGCTATATAACATGTTTCAGATAATGTGGACACTGAATGTTATAATAACATGTTTTATAACTATTTATTGACATTACAACAATGTTATATAACTTAGGATTGTGGATAGCACTGAAGAACGATAAACGACAAGTTATATAACATTGTTATATTGCAATGTTATTCTAATGTGTACAGTATTGTTTTATGTTGCAATGTTGAATAACAATGTAACATAATGTGGACGTGTTATAAAACACATGTTATATAACATGTTACATAGTTTGTACTCACCTGTACAACAAAAAAATATATCAAGTTAATTTGTTAGGCATCTCACTGATAGCATATAAATATTGTAATCAATTCATAAAATTCTGGAATTTTCTAGAAAGTACAGACCAAAGCACATTAAGCTACTCAAATCTGTAAACGTTTCCCAAACAAAATTGAACCTTATGCTTCACTACATAGTATAAAACAAAGTCGCTTTTTCTGTCCCTATGTCCCTTTGTACGCTTAAATCTTCAAAACTACGCAACGGATTTTGATGCGGTTTTTTTCAATAGAGTGATTAAAGAAGAAGGTTTATATGTATAATAACGTACATTAAATAGTGGGAAAATACTGTTATCCCGTGCGAAGCCGGAGCGGGTCGCTAGTTTACTACTTAAAGAGACCGACCCTGACGACGTGCCGACGTTTGTGGCGAAGGACCTGAGCAAGCTCCCTCCCGTGACATTCGACCACGTCGACGTTACGTGCCTGCTGAAAGACATAGTCTTTCTTAAGGCTAGGTTAGCGGATGTGCAGAAGCAGCTGAATGCATCCCAAACTACCGTCGCCAGTTTGCGCAGCGAAGTTAACGAGTTGCGTAAATCGGTAACGGTAACTAGGTCACCTGTGGATGCATCGTGCAACGTGAACACGCGGCGCGGAGCGTGCCTCGATGTATCGGGTGCAAGTTTCGCGTCAGCAGTTTTGTCGCCATCGCCGCTGTCACCGCCGAATGCTGAGTCGGCACAGTGCGCGCCTCGTGCGCCCCGCTGCCCCGCTCCCGTTCCTGCGGCTCCTCCGCTCGCCGCCGCGACACCGCACGATCAGCTGCTCGTTTCTGCAGCCTCGGCGAAACCTAAAGGTGTTCGTCGAGAATATGCCAGCGTCGCCGGAAGCACAATTGGTGCAAAAATGAAGCCCGTGCCCGTAAAGGGACCGGATCGGGCTGATGACGATGGGTTCGTGATGGTGCAAAGGAGGAAGCGCCGTCAGCGAACCAACAAGAACCGCTGTGGCGCGGCTCCTGTGGAGCCAAACACAAAAATCCGTGCCGCTAAGCCGAACACCCCGGTGTATATCTCCCGCCTACACTACACCACTAAGGCGGAGGACATCGTGGAGTACGTGCGTCAGAAGCTGAAGTACGCCCCGAGAGTGCAGCTGCTGGAGTCGCGCCATAACGCCAACTTCAAGGCGTTCGTGGTGCGAGTGCCAACGTGTTTCCTGCACCTCGTGTTGGACGAGAACTTCTGGCCACAGGACGTGGTGTTCCGTCGCTTCCGCGGACAAGTGCCACAGAACCGCACGGAGTGACATAGTGCAAAGTGAAGTGTTACTAACATAGATTTAAGTTTTTTTTTTTTTTATATACTAACAGTGTTGTATAATATATTATGTATGTTAGTCTTTAAGGTATATATCTATGGGCCTATGCAGCCTGAGAATAAAGAGATTTGATTTGATTTGATTTGATTATACTAATATTATAAAGAGGAAAACTTTGTTTGTTTGGTTGTAATGGATAAACTCAAAAACTACTGGACCGATTTTAAATATTCTTTCACCATTAGAAAGCTATATTATCTGCGAGTAACATAGGCTATATTTTATCCCGGTGGGGGCAGTAGCTCCCACAGGACGCGGGTGAAACCGCGGAAAAACGGCTAGTTATATTAAAGTCATTTGACAGATTGTAGTGGCTCGACAAACCTCAATCTGTCAAATGTTTTCAATAGATTTTCAACCTTATCACAACAGTGGAAGGTTAAGGGTCGGTTCATATCTAACGGAACATGCGTCGCGTATCATTGGTCGCGTAACGCCAGGACTGACAAATATACGGTAAAACATTCAATCATTCACACCTAACCGATGATGCGTTAGTGCGTCGATCATACATTTACGATACGCTCGACGCATTTTCCGTCAGATATGAACCGACCCTAATGTTCGATTGGTAAAATTTGACAGATTCGGGTAGGTTGACCTGCTGTCTGTACAATAATTTGTAACTAAAAATTAAAAAAGCTATAAAAACCATTAAATAAAACACAAAATATAAATACATAGCCACCTGATTATATTTAATACAGTCATGCAAAGGGTGCCAAAGTCATGAAAAAGATGAAATTGCTAGAATTACATAATATGTATTATAAAAAATGCAATTGTTATTACATTTTATACTTACTGAATTGACTGACTATTTGATTTGGTTAGTTTATAATTTCGTTCCAAAAAAATATGAAATAAAGTAAATTATACAAAAATTGCATATAATAGACCAAGAGCCTTTAATTCTCAGACATTATTTATTTGCTAAGAAATAAAACGTATGGTGTATTCGTAAATCCCGTGTAGATGTATTTGTAAAACCTACGCATTCAATCAGGATTTAAAAGGGAACTATCGTTTTCGTTAAACTTTTTGTCGTCACAGTACATTGCACCAGTCAACAAATTCTATGTGTACTTATGCTCAAAATTGTGTAAGTTGAGGACAGTCGAGTTTTGCGAAAACTGTATCAGTATCTAAAAATAGGTAAAATAAAGACTAATTTTAACAAATTTAATGCTGACTTCTACCTGTTCCAAGAATATATTGTAAGAAATAAATATCGATTTTATTGCAGGCGGATACATTTACCAGACACTTACAAGGTCCCATTTTTTACCGCCTTATACCATATTGAGATTACCAGACAATATATAGTATTTTAAACCGCTTAACAATAGTAGACGAGCTCTAATTATTATTTGGTTCAATTAACGCTCATTATTTAATTTATAGCGGTTTGTAATTCTGTTTTTTTAACTGTCTGTAGTTGGTCTTATTTGCATACATTTAAGTATATCCCAGCGGGGCCCAGCAGGGCCAAGGCCTACCGGGGCTGCGGGATTGTTCGCGCTCATTACCGCGGCGGTACACACGCGGCCTGCGACGGAACACGCCGGTGTTTACTCAGTAAGAGTCGACACTCCCTCACCGCGCGTAACACACAGCGGGAGGGGGCACTTGATGATTTTTGACGTCGTTAAAAAAAAATATATAAGTCCGAAGGTCATCGGATCTTGGTCTAATATGATTGCAAATTATTAGTACATTAACATAGTGTTAAAAAAATATAAAAAAAAACGGATAAAATGTTAGTAATAATTCCCACGATTGTTAAAAATGAAACAGCTGGGCCTTCAGAGATAGAAGAATACGTAATGTATAGCTCCGTCTCTTTTCTGCACTAAAATTTTGATGCCTAAATTAATGTCACTATATGGCCCAAGATTATAACAGTAGATATATTGTAAGGGCCTTATCAGACTAGCGTAATTACACGTTCGTAACATTATGCAATGTTACAGTAAAAATATTGCGTGATATAAACCATTGCGCAATCTTCAACGTTGACCCTAAACATGGAGTAAGAAATGATGAGCGGAGATACCATAGTGCAGGTAGGTCAGGCGCCTTCTTCTAGGTCAAATACGTACGGTGGGCATGACCAAAACGATCAGGTTACGAATGAACTAACGAGGCGTTCGGGTTCTTTCAGTCAACGATTTTTGGTATTCCAAAAAATAATCAGGCCCTTGTACGCCACAAAGGCGGAGCTAGTAACGTTCCTTGTCCCCCTCGCCCCGCATGTTGTCGCGCTACTTTCTTAGGAGATTTTGCGTTATGACATCTCCGCTAGTCATTTTATTCTCTATGATAAAACGCTAGTCTGGAACCACAATTGGCAGTTGCCCACGTAGTTTCAACGTTTCACATAAAATACTTTTTGGAAAATTTTAGAAGAATTTCCTCCTCTTTACATCTGGTGTTCTTGAATTCCCTTTGTTTGTACCCTCTTCATTACTTCGTATACAATATATTGCATCTGATAAATAATATAATTAAAATCAGTTAACAAAAATATCTGTTCATCTATACTTCACTACATAGTATAAAACAAAGTCGCTTTCTCTGTCCCTATATCTCTATATGTATGCTTAAATCTTTACAACTAGGCAACGGATTTTGATGCTGTTTTTTTTTTATAGATAGAGTGATTGAAGAGGACGGTTTATATGCATTTCATGCAAGCATTGTATTCGTGCGAAGCCGGGAGGGGCGCTAGTATATAAATGTAATAAAGAAGAAACTTTTTTGTGCGCTAAAGGCTCCGAAACTACTGAACCGATTTGAAAAATTTCTCACTGTTGGAAAGCTACTGTTCCCGAGTTACATAGGCTATATTTTATCCCGGTACGGGCAGTCGTTGCCACGGGATGCGGGTAAACGGTTAGTTTAATATGTGATTATTCTGTTTAATTATAGACTAGTTGGTTCCCGCAGCTTTGCTTGTATTAATGAATGAAAAAGTCATTTTTGCGTACTGTTTATAGAAATATATACTATTTCTATGATACCAAACTATTTAAAACGGGGTTCTACTTAGTATTGCCAGATATTAATGCGTAAAAATACGTATATGTATAAAAATATGTAATGTAAGTCCTTATGCTAGAAAAGGTTTCAGAAAATATTATATCTGAAGAAGAAAACATATGTGCCTTTTCGACTTTCTTGCTACTTTCTCAGTTTTTAAAGAAATATACGAATCTGGCAACACTACTAACTACGAGACTAAAACAACACAAAAAAACAATACAAAAAACAAAAAAATAAAAATTACCAATTTATTATTTAAATAAGAAAGGACTACATTAAATAATAATTTACAAAACATTAACTACGGTTTAATACTTTTGTTTTTTTTTAATAAAAAAATGTAAGTATGAGAATCTATGGTACGGCTGAAAGTAAGACTTTTTTGTAATTTGTAAAACACATAACCCTCCTTTGTGTTGCACAGTCGGGTAAAAAATGAATTTATGTAAGTAATATGAAAATATATTTACATGGACAGATTACAATATTTTTTCTTAGAACATATTTTTTAAATAAAATCTCACTAGAGATATTTTTAGAGAAGATATTTTAATAATACTTTTTAAATTAAAATTGTTTTATTCTTGGTAACCATATGATAATCGATTAATACATAATATTAAAATTATAATAATAATTTTGAGCAGAGAAACATCATGTTTGTATTCCTATAATTAATTTAGGGATTTTAAGGAATTTTGAAGCTAGAGAAATTTTGGAAAAGAACGCACATTGAAGTTGGAAAATATTTCTAAACCTTGCATCCGAAAAAATTGGTAGATAGCACTTCAGAGTAAGGAAAAGTTATTTTGAATCTCTTTCTACAACTAAACATTTTGTCTTAAGAGAAGTCTATGTATTTTTAAGTCCTGAACAATTTTGGTATTAATTAATGTTACACCACCAATTATTATTTTTTGTTCGATTTTTACCTGTTTTTACCAATTAAATTAGTATTCAAAAAGTATGATGGTAAATGATATATTGAATAGCAGTCATAAGTTAAAAAAATATTATTTGCACCAATATATCTAAAAATACTTTCCTTTTTTAAAAAGTATTTTCACAATTCTCTTTTTTTTTCGCTCAATATAGCAAATAATATTTTTTAAACTATTATTTTAACTAAAAGCTGTGTGTCAACCAATGATAAGCTCAAATCTCTATTAGTGCTTCCAAAATTCCAATTAGTTAGAAGTGATGCCAATTAATTAAAAGTCTAGGCCAATTATTAGTACTTTACTTATTTGTACTTAATTGAGTTGTGAACGAGTTTTTTTAGTTGATTTCAAAGTTATAAATGGTTTTGTGATTTATACATTTATGTTTTTTATATAGTATTAGCTTTCGCCCGCGGTTTCACCCGCGTCCCGTGGCCGGATGGTGACAAAAACCTTCTCCCGGGTCTAAATTACCTCCCCTCTAATTCTCAGCCAAATCTGTCAAGCCGTTTTCATGTTATGTCGTGACAACGGAAAGCGAGTTTCATTTTTATATATATAGATTTTATTTTTAGTAAAGTAGTTTAAGTTTGTAAATATCGTGTACAAATTCTCATTTAAATCTGTAAATATATTTGAAATAAAAAAAAATGGTATGTGGTAGATATATAACTTTTTCAGTTGGGTACTTTGGAAAACATTTTTTTTATGTCTATTTGCTTGGACGCGCTAATCTCGGGCACTTTTGATCTATTTTTTTAATTTGTTCCCTTATTTCAGGCAACATTGAAAATTTGAAATTGGAAACTTTCTTTCAGTGTTACTTTTTATATGGCAATCTATATATGAAACCCGTTTTCCGTTGTCACGACATAACATGAAAACGGCTTGACCGATTTGGCTGTAAATTAGAGGGAAGGTAACTAGGTAGACCCGGGAGAAGGTTTCAGGATAGTTTTTGGTCACCATCTGGCTACGGGACGCGGGTGAAACCGCGGGCGAAAGCTAGTATGAAATCGTTCTCACGGGATGCAGACGAAGCTACTGGCAGAAGCTAGTATAAAAAATTACTCTACCAATATAACATAATACAACAGATTCTGTATATAACATAAGTATGCTAGTTTGTAAAGTATTTATCTATGGGCCATTGATGCCTGAAAATAAAGATGATTTTTTTTTTTAATATACCTACAAGCAATAAATCTAATATTTAATTTTAACTACAAAACCATATAATATACGAATTTTTTTTTCTCAAAAACCGTTCACAACCCAAAAAAGCACCAATTTTTAAAACCAACTACTTAACAACTGAAGACTGCTCAAAATCTCAATGCTTAAGATTACCAATGATAGCTTCCACCACTTGAGTAGAAGAAGCTTGTCCTCCAAGGTCCGGAGTCATGATGTGATCTTCGTTGATGGTCTTGTCCACGGCTGCTTTGATCAGGTCAGCATGGAAGTGATGACCGAGGTGCTCTAGCATATCGATGGATGCATTTATCATTGCTATGGGGTTGGCCACGTTTTTGCCTGCGATCGCGGTACCTGGAATATTTTGAAAATTTTTGTGTGAGATAGTCTTATATATCACAAGGCTAAGTTTGTATGTATGAATATTTATGATGGTGTATGATGGATTCTGATGAAACTTGGCAGTAATTTAGCTTACTGTTACAGCCTTTTTATCGTCCCACTGCTGGTTTCAGGCCTCCTCTCACACGGAGAAGGATTAAGCATTAATCACCACGCTTGCTCAATGCGGGTTGGTGATTTCAGACTTTATAGTCCAGGTTTCCTCAAGATGTTTTCCTTCACCTTTTTATCAGCCATTGGTGTCTAATATTTACCTACATACAAACTTAGAAAAGTTGCATTGGTACTTGCCTGACCTGGAATCGAACCCACACCCTCATACTCGAGAGGTTGGTTCTTTACCTACTAGGCCACCACGACTTCCTCTAAGTAATTTAGCTTATAAACCAGAATCATCATCATCCTCCGAGCCTTTTCCCAACTATGTTGGGGTCGGCTTCCAGTCTAACCGGATTTAGCTGAGTATAGTTATCGGCACGAATATTGAGCTCTCGGCGAAAGAGTGGGGATCGCTTTGCGCACTGTACACATAAGGCAATAAACCAATAAATCGCTTCTGCGCAGGTGAAAGTCAGGGCTCAATATCCGTGCCGATAACTATACCAGTGCTTTACAAGAAGCGACAGTCAAGGATGTTCAATGATAGATTTGCTTATAAACCAGAATAATAATAACAAATTAGCTAGTTTTTATCATGTGCGAATAATAGTTTCCACAGCAGGCGGCTTTAAGCTGCTGGCATGAGCTAGTTAAGCTATAAACATAACAATATGTGATGAATATTCTTTTATTTATCTATACTAATATTATAAAGAGGAAAACTTTGTTTGGTTGTAATGGATAAACTCAAAAACTACTGGACCGATTTTAAATATTCTTTCACCATTACAAAACTATATTATCTGCGAGTAACATAGGCTATATTTTATCACGGTGCGAGCAGTAGCTCCCACGGGACGCGGGTGAAACCGCGGGAAAACCGCTAGTATCCAATAGAATAATAATAAAGCATAATTTATTACAGATTTCTTGAAATACAATCAAAATCTATCCTCAGAATTGTGAAGTGCTTTTAACGTGATATTTTACCGGCATTAGAACTATGTTTTTGAGAATAGTAATTTTTATCTGTCGAGCCTTTTTCCAACTATGTTGGGGTCGTCATCGAGTCTAACCGGATGCAGCTGAGTATCAGCGTTTCACATGTAGCAACTGTCTATCTGATCTCCCTAAAAACCTAATTTCCTTAATAAGAATTGTTATCAGACTTTCTGACTTCTGACTATCCATTACCTTATCCCAACTATGTTGGGGTCGGCTTCCAGTCTAACCGGATGCAGCTGAGTACCAGTGTGCCACAAGGAGAGACTGCCTAATCCAACTAGTGGTGTTCAAAGTTGCTATGTGGCAATAACTTGCTATATGCGAAATGCTATAAATTTTTATCATGCTATTTTACTTGCTATATTTATAGCATGCTATTTTATGCGTAGGTTCACTAGGTAGGTGCGAATAAAGCAAGCGTAGTGACTGTTGGCTGTAGTTGCTTGCTAAGTTGCTATACAAGAATTTAAAAATATTACATCGCGTTTATGAATTCTTACGATAAAATGGAACAGTAAAAAACCAATGAACTTTCCTTCATACTTTTCAGTAGTTTTCAGGCTTAGGACTGTCTATAATTGATTTTACGCTATAAATTAATATTTTGTACTTAAATATATATTTCGGGCGTAAGTGTTTTTATGAAATAAACTAGGTATGTTATTAAAAGCAATTATAGGCGTATTTAAAAGTTCATGTTATGTACAAAAATCAACTATTTAGCGCGAGCGACCGATAGCAAACACAAGCATGCGACGACTGGCCGCCCCGCCCAGCGCCGCGCCGTGTCTGCTACTCCGCTAGTCTGCTATTGCTGCAATTGCGATTCATGCATGATGCGAGTTGCGACGCGCGACGGACAGAGACAGAACGCGTGTGATATTTTATTAGCAAGTTAGCAAGTAGCAACAAGTGTGAGCCACGATAGCATTTGCTATATGCTATGTATAAAAAGCACGGTGCTATATTTTGCTACCTCTATATGATATATTATCCACCACTAAATCCAACTACTAAAATAAATAAATAAAGTATTCCTAGTACCCGGCTCGAACTCAGCACAATGATCATCATAGTTCCTGCCGGGCGAGTCAAACTCAGAACCTCTTTTTTTTTTAAGTCAGTTAAAGTCACCACGTACCAGTATTCCTAGTACCCCCTAGTCAAACTCAGAACCTCCTTTTTTGAAGTCGATTAATCATAATTTATCACATACCAGTATTCCTAGTCCCCGGCTCGAACACCGCGTAGTGGTCGCCGTAGTTGCGGCCGGAGTGGATGCCGGCGCCGCCCAGGATGCCGCACACCACGTTGGACACGATGGAGCCGTACAGGTTCGTCATCAGCATCACGTCGAATTGTTGCGGCCTGGAATGTGGAAAATGGTTAATTAATATCATATTTATTTATTATCACATAGTTACTTTGCCATTACAGATAGCTTATTCTAATTCGACATAGTACTTATAAATGTTTCCTTAACTATGACTTAACTATATTTCCGTACATACTACACCATAAGTGGTAAATTAATTTAGTTGTAAATTTAGTGTTAATTTTTTTTATGATTTTTGTATAGTTATTTTGATTTCCAGTTTTGTTTTGTTTTGTTTTTGTGTTAGATTTAAGTTAAATTTTATTATTTTTGCATGTGTAGCTATGACATAGACAGTGTGTGTGTTTAAATAATTAAATAAAAAATAAATAAAATATTATGACGTTGCAACCAATATAAAATGTATTATTGTAACAATTAGTTTTTTTTTCCTGGATTTAAAATAATTCTAAATGTTTTTATTTTTCACAAGACACTAATATTATAAAGGCGAAAGTTTATAAGTGTGATGTTTGCTACTTCTTCAAGCTGATTCATGATTGGCTGAACGGATTTTATTGAAACTTTGCAATAATATGAAAAAAAAGAGATTTATGCAGATATGCGGATTCAGAAAAAATCTTTTAGAAGCGGGTGAAAATGCTACCGAAACCTGGTTGGTTTCTAATCCGTAAGCGGTTAGAAACCAACCAGGTTGGTTACTAACATACTTTATTAGGTACACCAATTTTATATTTTTGATCTTAATCTAGTTAAAGTAGGTGACATAATGGGCGGTCTTATCGCTAAGAGCGATCTCTTCCAGACAACCTTAGGATGGATTGAGACGAGAAGGAAAAGATTATACGGTAGGCAGTTAGGCAAAGTTATAAGTCGTCTGCCATATTTGGCATGCAAATATTTTGAACTAGCCGTTTGTCCGCGGTTTCACAGTATAACACTTACCTAGACACCAGCTGCATACAGCAGTTGTCAATGATGAGATCGTTGTGCTCGAGCTCGGGGTAGTCCTTGGCGACGCGTCTGGATGTCTCCAGGAACAAGCCGTCTGAGAGCTTCATTATGTTCGCTTTGTGGACCGTTGTCACCTGGAATTGGGAGAAAATACGTAGTTAGATACAGTAATATAATAAAGAGGAAAAAAATTTATGACTGGAAGGTTCTGATACAATTGGGACCGATTTGAAAATTCATTTCATTCTTTGGAAGCTAAACTATCATTGAGTAATATCCTACTTATATCCTAGTTTGTGAGAATGTATGGATGTATGTTTGTTATTCAATCAGGCAAAAACGGCTGGACCAATTTGGTTGAAATTTGGTATGCAAATAGGTGATACCCTGGATTAACACATAGGCAACTTTTTATCAACACACCACGCGGGCGAAGCCGCGGGCGGAAGCTAGTAGGCTATATTTTGTGCAGGTACGTGCAGCAATTCTCACGGAACGCGGGTGAAACCGCGGGAAAACAGCTATTAGTTCAGTAGTTTTGAAAGCCGGACATATAGTTACTTTCGCGATATGCTATGTAAAAACATATACTATGAAAAGTTTGTTTGCTTAAACAGACTAATCTCAGGAACTACTGGACAGATATAAAAAAATCTTTCCTATCCTCATTTATCGAGGAAAGCTATAGGCTTCTGCCTCATACCATCGGTAAGAGAATTGAATTTTATTTGTTATCTAGAGTTATTAATAATCAAAAAAATTACTAAATAGAATTTTTGCCCATATAAAGTTACTAGCTTCCGCCAGCGGCTTCGCCCGCGTGGTGTGTTGATAAAAAGTAGCCTATGTGTTAATCCAGGGTATCACCTATCTACATACCAAATTTCAATCAAATCGGTTCAGCCATTTTTGCGTGATTGAATAACAAACATACATCCATACATTCTCACAAACTTTCACATTTATAATATAAGTAGGATACATTTACCTTCTTCCTGCCATTTTTCTTGGCGAACTCGAATGCGAATCTGGCGACCCGCTCCGAGTTGCTGGCGGTGACCACCTTCATGGACTCGATGACTCCCTTCACTGATTCGTGCTCCAACATAGCGTACTCGCCTTCTGTGTTTTGTCTGTAATTTGTATTGGGGAAGTGTTATTTTGTTTTCTACATATAGATTGGGGTTTCGTACCCCAAGGGACAAATGGTACCCTACTGCTTGGACTATGCTGCTCATAAAAAGTAGTAAGAGCCAAGTTGACCAACATCACTAAAGTCAGTTTTCATAAAACCACTTAAAAAACTTTCAATTTCGTTTTTAGGACTATACAGCTGTTTTAAAAAAAAGGTTGTTCATGTTGTTGATCAAAATTCCACAAATGTATTATTGGGGCCACAATAAATACTGAAGTTAGAATAAAATTAATAAACATATTGAGGGCTCCCATAAAATAAACGTGATTTTTGGTTGTTGCGTAGATTTGGTGTGGAATCTTTCATGCATGAGTGTGACTCGCAGCAAGCTGCATTTTTTATTATTTAAAAATATTTAATAATAATAAGATTTAAGTTCTTTTACTGAAAATGAATAGCTAGGGAATATTTTAACAAATCTATACTAATATTATAAAGCTGAAGAGTTTGTTTGTTTGTTTGAACGCGCTAATCTCAGGAACTACTGGTCCGATTTGAAAATTTCTTTCAGTGTTAGATAGCCCATTTATCGAGGAAGGCTATAGGCTACTTTTTATTCCGGTACGGGAAGTAGTTCCCACGGGATGCGGGTGAAACCGCTGGCAGAAGCTAGTACGTAAATAATAGCACAGCTTCTTCTGGCCTCAAACAACCATCCGTACCTGATTATATGGATGTCAATATTCTTATGCCTGGTAGCAACTCCAGGGAAGGACTTGCAGTGCAGTACATACGCGTACATGTCCAATTCATTGCGTAGGGCAACATTACGGGACGTCACGTAAGCAGCCTCACTCTTTGTCTCGATATTACCCTGAAATGTGGGAGATTTTGTTTAATTCTGGGTGTTATTATGGTAGATTTTTCCACTATATGGGATGGGAATTTTTACAGAAATACATGCTACACAAAGAAACTACTCCTTTAAATAATGATCGAATTTATTATATAACTAGCTGTTGCCCGCAACTTCGTTCGCGTGGAATAGTGACTTCCGGCAAATTTTTGGTTTGACCAATAGATGGCGCTATATGTCCGGAATACATTTTATTTTTTATTTTCAATTTTTTTGTAATAAAAACTATCCTATGTCCTTTCTCAAACTCCAAACTATGTCTGTACCAAATTTCACACAAATCGGTTCAGTAGTTAAGGCGTGAAGAAAAGACAGACAGACAGACAGACAGAGTTACTTTCGCATTTATAATATTAGTAGGGATAGTTATTTACATTGGATTTTAGACGCGTTTTATATCGAAATTAGTTTTTAATTAAAAATTAATAATTCAAAAATAAGTTAATCTTTAGTTGAGTGCCTACTCGAGTGGAGTACAGAGAATTGTACTATACTATGTTGATATGAACGCGTTTGATATCTAACGATTATATTCATTGGTGCATGTTACTGGAGAATTATGAGAACTGCAAGTTTATAAATTTCCTAAAAAAATTATAAAACTTTCTCTGAATCCTAATTCTATAGTTTGTATTATTTTATGCCCATCTTTTTGCACGCACATTTGCTTGGACACAGGTGCACTCACTATTCCTTCACTCTCATAGCGTGATGGGATGACAATCCAGCACAACCAGAAAGAGATCACAAGCAAGACCGACATTAACGTGCTCTCCGACTAGTGTGTCAATCACCAACTTCCAGATTCCAGGTTGCTTTGTGAAACTTTCTAAAACCGATAAAAGTAATTCAGCCCAACCCGGGAATCGAACCCAAGACCTTATGCACAGCAGTTGTGCGATGGGAGGGCAATCCGACACCACCAGAGATAAATCAAAGAATTTACCTTCAAACAAACACCGTTCCTCTTAATGGTAGTGATGGCATACTTCAGATCATCATCATTGTCTGCATTGGGGTCAATGTCCACTATCTCAAAGTCTACCGGCGCTCCAATGTATCTGGAAAAATTAGTACATATGTTATCATTATCTGCTTGGCCGTCTTTCACTAAGATGGGCTTCCAGTGTAGCTGATTGCGTTACTAGTACAGCTACATGTAGCGTCTACCTATCTGACCTCCTCAATTTAGTGACTTCTGAGTACAAATGTCAAAGATATTCAAATAAAAATGCACACTATGGTTTTGTTACCAAAAACCAGGGACGACAAGCTTATAATCATCGGCAGGGATATTGAGCCCTGACCTTCACCTGCGCAGAAGCGATTTATTGGTTTATTGCCTTATGTGTACAGTGCGCAAAGCGATCCCCACTCTTCCGCCGAGAGCTCAATATCCGTGCCTTCTTCTTCTTTGTGTCGATCAATGTTGATCGAGATGACGCGCAGAGCGGACTTTGAGAGTGGACTGCCAAAGTTGTGAATTCTCTGACTTGTCATATATATTATCTGTGCCGAGAACTATAACTTATCTTCCAAAACATGGCAGAACTTATTACAGTTTTTTTTTTTAATTTAAAGGTTATGACAAAAGCTACTAACATAACATTAGCAGAGATTTATTATGTTTCTAAAGTCTGCATTTTATTGGCAAAACAAAAATATTGCATTCTCTTGTATGCATACCTACTTAGCTTGTTATGACTAATTGGTTCTCATAGCACTTTGATAATTACTATAGAAAGGAAATTGATAATGTTAATTAGCATTTATAATACACATGTGTAAAAGATAACCAGTATCTTTACAAGTTTTTTGTTATGTCTGGGACTGACAGACAGTCTAGGTACAATTCTTAGATAGGATGTAGTACTCTAAAGCTTTTGATTTTGTAATTTGGACTCTTTGTTAGCTCATGAAATGGTGGTGTCAAATTAAGTAATTAGGATGACTGTATGAGACTTAAAATTGATTAAGCGGATCCAGAAATTACACATTGCAAAGGCACAATTCACTAATTTTAACTTTTTATTGTATTAATACATAGAAAGAAGAGAAGCCTTGAGTTAAGCTAAGAAGAAAAGAAGATTATATTATGCAAGAAATAAATTGAAAAAATGTATAACAAGTCCACTATCCTTCTACTCAATTGTGTTTATATTAAATTGAACTAGGCATCTTACTAATTCTTGAAAGCCCTATAATGTAGGCTCAAATACATAATACATACTTTATGTGCCAACCTCTTTAATAATTCTGAGGACTGTTAATTTAATAAACCTTTATGCTAAATATGGAACTATTTTTCCCTTTAAGTCATGTGATAATTTCTGACGAATGATAAATTAAACGCAATTGTACTCTAGAAAACTCAGGTTTCAAATTACATATTGCATTAATTATCTAGGCTACACATATGACATAATTTTATATGTATAGCATAAATAATTTAGTAAGGAAAAATTTGCGAGGCAATTTGAAAATAAACACAGCTGATTTTTGGCAATCTCGTTGGCAAGACCAAAAAGGTGCTAAAAATGAGGTTATAACTTACTTGAAAATGTCTCTGACGTAGCCCATGCACTCGGGGCCGATTCCTCCACCAGGGAGCATGGTAACGGCGTGACGGCCTCCATAATGAGCCTTGGGAACTAGATGCACCTTCCTCACAACTGGGGTTTTATGCTGCACGTCGAAATCTGATAGCTGGGCCGGTGCAGCAGCAGAACTGAGGTTAACAACACCACGGAGTTCAGGCCGGACATTTAATTTCCTTAATAATCTTAGAGCCATCGTGAATTTTGTGCAATTTTTTTGGCCCAACTGTTAAATAACCACAGGAAGAGGAAAATGGGAAAATGGCAGATGGCCACGATTTTCTCCGTCAGGTGGCGCTGTTATGTCAAAGTTTTTGTATAGATGGCAGCTCTGGACTCCATTTGACAGCCCTGCTAACGAATTTTGTTTGTAAACATGAGAGGTTTTATACGTTATTTTTAATGAAAATACGGTTTATTGTTTCATGAAACTTACTTGTAACTACGATTGATTCGTAAAAAGTTATTTAAAAATATTTATATAATTTATAATGCCTTATTTTCATACAAATTAAATGAAAAACAACGGCGACGCTAATTTGATCATGGCAACATTTGGCAGTAAAGATTTTTTTTTTCTCAGTGACATGAGTGTTGCTTTTCCTTTCTCGGTGGAGTTTGCAAGTACGAGCGGGTGGAGAACGGGCGTCCATTTTGCTTCGCCATATTGAATTTGGTCGGACATCTTTGGACGCCATGTTTAGTCGGACATATTTTATAAACATTTTCGCGTAAATTTGAAATATTTTTGAGCCTAAATATCGAACTTTTTTTCACTGAAAACTGTGGCACTAGTTGTGATAAATATCACGTTGGAAAATTCCGTGCCAACGCATCTGTCCATATTTGTCTCCTGGGGGCCGTGGGTGCTTTTGTTACTGGATAAATACAGGTAAATTATTTCTTTCGAAAACATAGTACTTTTTGACGTATCGTAACAAGTGTTTTGCATTTTCTATGAAATTACGCGTTTGTCCGATCAATTGAGGGTGACAGAATGAAGGTCATTTTATAAGGTATCGATGTGTGTAGCGTTTGGCGTGGTCATTTTATAATTATCTAAAAAATCGTCGGGTGTCGCGGCCCGGCCGGTCCAGTTGCGCCGCCAGTAGCCTCGCACCTGCCTCAAGAGATAGTTGTTTGACTCCAATGCAGCATAATAAATAGTAAAAAAAAATATTTGCTCAGTGGGAGGCAACAAAATTCTCATTAAAACTTATATCAAACGAGTGACGTTCTTGTTCACACCATTTACGCTAAAATCACGACTGTTTACGTATACCATGATACGTTCTAAAAATAAAACATGAAAAACAAATCAATAGTACTGTATAAATGATAATAAAGTGTTTTATTTACATTCTCAATGTTTTTATCGTTAATCTATGGGTAGAAATTGTTGTTCTCTACTTGTCATCTTATCATGACAAAGGTATGTTCATTCTGCCCGATTAAATGCTTGTTTTTATTTAATTTAATAATTTTTTTTTGTACTCTATGTTTACAGTATAAACCAATTAAATTAAAACAGAAGAGTTTAATTGAGAGACCTCTTAATAACTGTTCTTTTGATAATTTGTAGTCTCTAATTAAACTGGTTTTAGTTTAATTTTCAGAAATTCAATTTGGAATATAATATGTACAATTGATATATAAAGCTTGATAGCAATGAACATACATAACACATGACTAATCTATTTTTATATCACTTGATTTTCCCACATACTCAAAAATGTACCCATGTATAAACACCTTTCATAGCAGAACTGATTATTATAATTGATTTATTTACAATCCAATTCTAATGTCACTTTAGTCAAAATTAAATGTTGCATTTTTATAACATTCCATTTAACAGAATGAAATAAAAATATACCAGAGCAGTTTTAGCCTGTTTCTATACTATCTAATTAATTATAGGTGTTTACTACACTATCTTTTGGCTATGTATAACTACATACTTATTATAAACATGTCAAGTTTATGACGTTGTAGTGCATTATCTATGGATCTACTAAACCAATTTTGAAAATCATAGACTACATTTGAACTGGATTTGGGAAGATGTTCCCTCTAGAAATCTAGATGCTGAGGAAACCATTGGTAACAGCTAAATATGCAATAAATTGGACAAACTAAATCCCCTTTTCAAAAATATTATCAAAACTAGTCTAGCACCTGTACATGCAAAAATGGATCCATTTATTTATTTATTATACTTATTGCACACATTAAAAAAAAACAATGTACAAAGGCGGACTTAACGCCTTAGGCGATCTCTACCAGTCAACCTTTAGGTGGAGGAGAAATTTCATGGCAGGTGCACTAAATGTATAAGACAAAACGAAAATATATATATGTACATAGACTTATTATACATACACATATACATATGTATAATATTGAAAACTTTAATACAAAGTATAATATATTTATACAAAGACGCCTACAACCCTAATTGGTGGGAGGTATCAAAGGATCGACAGGTGTGGAGACGAAGTGGGGAGGCCTTTGCTCAGCAGTGGGACAGTTCAGGCTAAGAATAAATAAAAAAATACATATATAAATTAAATGCACAGTTGTGTCAATTCTGCAAACTCTGGTGAAGATACTCACGAAGCTTCAATTTGAAAGTGAATCGGCTATTTACCATTCTAATTTCCGAGGGCAACTTGTTCCATAAAAGAATAGATTAGATTGGACAAAAAAGGAGGATCCATACCTATGTGCAATGTAATAGATTTCCAACTTTATATGTAACTACGGCTGCCATCCGTCCGGGTTTCCCCGGATTTGTCCTCGTTTGGAGGCCGTCCGGGCGGGGTTTCAAGAAGTGTCCGGGGAAAACCCGGACACTTTTCATGTAAGGAAGCACCTCACTGAATTTAAGTAAATGTTAATAGTAAATGGATTACAAATTAGGTATTATTTTGTTTAAAAAAAATTGTACTTGTTCGGGGAAAAACTGCGATTTACGCCGGGTTTTTTAATGTTTGTCCGGGTTTGGCGAAATTCGAGATGGCAGCCCTATATGTAACACCTGCAGTTTCACCTTTGTCCTGAGTTAACTGCTCTCCATAGCCAGAAGGTGAATCCTGTCCTTTTCCTGGGTCTAAACTTCCCCTCAAATTTTCAGTTTACAGGGTAATTTCTTGAGTAGTGTAACTAGAACGACTGTCTTTTATATAAATAGTGAGGAAGTATGATTTTCAATGTTGATTGGGAAAATTGTACAGATGGCATAGCTTGATGTGCTGGCATCTGAACTTACACAAAATGATAGCTCTATTAAAACCAGTTATGTTCACTCATGAAATCATTATTTTACACATTTTGAAAAAAATGAAACATTAATGAGTTTGGATTAATATTTCTCTATGTTAATCCATACATGCTTCTGCCTGCATCACCCTTGTGGTGGATTTATGATAACTTGTCTGTGTTGGTAAGCTATGTTACTTTAAAGATACATCAAAAACTGTACAGTAGGTTTTGCATGAAAGTGTAACAAACCATTTTTCACCCTCAAATAACTATAGTTTCTTATAAGCTTTTGTAGGCCTATTTATAAATAATGATATTGGTTCATTTTATAAACAATGGCCCATTAGTCCTTTCCAGTAATCTTAATACGACAGATAATGTAATTAAGGTATAAAATATGTGTATGAAATATATGAATAGAAATGGTTAATAAATTAGTAGATAGAAATCAGATTGCTGCAAAAATAATTTGTTGCTTCATACCAATTAGAACAGTTTTTGACATTTATTATAATTACCTGTATGTATGTACTCTCCAAATTAACATGCACTCAGCCATCACAATCATTAGATATTGTTGTTTTGGCCCAAAATTAACTTACTATTTGCGCGCTTCCAGTCTATGGAAGCACACAAACCTTTTGGAACAACTTGACAAAATTATCAGACACACATTATCATCAATTTTAAATGTGGCCCTAGACGACCGAGCCTGGGTTCAGGCTACTCTTCCCATTCGCATGGGAGGGCTTGGCGTCCGCAAAATTTCTAGTATAAGTTTACCGGCCTTTATATCCTCCGTCCATCGTACTGAGAAATTGACCAGGAAAATTCTCCCTTCCACACTGGTCAATTGCGAGGTACCATGCCTGGCTGAGGCTGTAGAGGCTTGGAAAATCACCTGCCCGAATATTGATCTACCCGCCAATCCATCCTCTCAGAGACAGTGGGATGAGCCGCTCTGCAGAGCTATACGGAATAATCTGATTAATACGTCAATTTCTTCTGCAGAGCGAGCGCGCCTTCTGGCTGTGGGCGAATGGGAGTCGGGTTTATGGCTTCTGGCACTTCCGTCGTCAAACATAGGCACCTTCTTTGACGACACCACTTTCCGGCTAGCTATTTGCTTGCGATTGGGTGCTCCGTGCTGCTCTCCTCACCGCTGTCCATGTGGTGAAGCTGTCAGCAGCCTTGGACACCACGGCTTGTCATGTAGCCGCAGCGCCGGCCGTTTTGCACGGCATGCGAATATCAATGACATAATCCGTCGCGCTCTTGTTGCCGTCGGAGTTCCAGCCATATTAGAACCCAGTGGTCTGGCACGCGACGATGGCAAGAGACCAGACGGTATGTCGTTGTTCCCGTGGAAGATGGGTAGGTCTTTAGTATGGGACGCGACCTGTGTCGATACTCTTGCACCATCTCACCTTCCTAGCTCGGCGCGATGTGCTGGTTCCGCTGCTGCGGCTGCAGAGGACCTCAAACGGCGCAAATATAGTACCCTGGTGGGTAACTATACGTTTGAGCCATTTGGGGTTGAAACCCTCGGGCCGTGGGGTCCAAGTGCTCATCTCCTATATAAGGATATCGCTAAGCGACTTGCTGACACTTCAGGTGACCCAAGGGCTGGTTTTTATTTCGGCCAAAAAGTAAGCATTGCCATCCAACGTGGCAATGCTGCCAGCCTCTTGGGTACACTCCCGGTGGGCAGCGATGAGGAGGAGTTTTTTGATGCAATTTTTTAAAATAGTAAGTGTATATATTAGGTAATAAGTTAGTTGTATATATTTTGATTATTAAGATATTGTAAAAAGTTATTTGTTAATTGTTAAACCCAATAAATATATTTTGCGTCATGGATAGGTAATTTAATTACCTGTAATTAAGGTGATATGATAATGAGATTTTTGCCTTCAAGAAACTCAAAGTAATACTCCTAGCTTTGGGCAAAACATAGAGACACTAAAACCTACTTGTAACATATCATATTGCTGTAATTTGACCTATGTTTACAAATAAAGCATTCTGATTCTAGCTTTGACTAGGTCTTAGACTTATCAGCCTAAAGCATAGCAGCATTATGGCAGAGGACTTTTCCATCAGTCAGCGATCACTCCGCTTGGACACTAGCCATAACTCACCATGTCCTTTCTGGAACCCTTCATTTACCAGGACCAGGGTAACTCCCGCAACCCCGGCAGGATTCGGCCCTAAGGGATTGCTGGATCCCATCCCTCATACATCCCTATATATTAGAATCGGTCATCCTGCCACTATTAGGATCCCTTTATTTACTATGCTATGCCGTGACATGCTACAGCATCAATTTGTAACGAATTTATGACGTAGTAGCTGTTTCTCCTCAGTTTCACCCGCGTCCCGGGGAACTTCTTCCCGTACCGGCATAAAATGATAAATGAAAACGCCTAGTACAGTAAACTGCACATTATTAGTAGTATCATCATCAATAGTATAGTATCATGCACCTTAACTCAATAGTAATAAGCACGATTTTCCTATAAAACTATTACCACTGACCTGAAGTTGACTGTACAAGCTAAACCAGGAAATAGTATTAAAAATAACTATTACACTTATCTTAGGCTATGTTTTGGAACTGAATTTGATAATTAGGCCAAAAATATAGGTACAAGGTAAAGTGCCATTCTACTTAATTTCCTTGTAATTAACATTTGTATGAATAATATGAATAGGATCACAGATAGGATTTTGTTTATATCTGTAAAAATATGCTGCAATTGATACATGATTATAACAAAATCATGCATGATTAACAGCATCGAACTATCATAAGTCGATCGATCAGAAGATTAAGCCACGCTTGGCTCGATCAACCCATCCACAGGTGACCATCTTGTCATGACGAGTTCCTCCGTGATTAGGAAGGCACTTAGGTCTGGGGCAATTGTTATGGGTGGTCAGAAGCTAAGAAAGCTTGTCAACTAGTCTTAGCAAGGTATATCAGGGGTTACCCGATTAACTGGTGTGAGGTCATGAGTGGTACTCAGCTGCATTTAGTTGGAAGATGGCTATTCAGATAAACTCCAGATGAGTTTCTCCTTTTTTATTGTTACACAAGTTACCCCACACCATATCAAAAACATTCAGGCCCAAGCTAATTTTAGTTGTCGTGAGCGGTAACTACATAATTCATGTTATTGATGACTAGCTTCTGCCAGCGGTCTCACCCGCATCCCGTGGGAACTACTTCCCGTACCGGGATAAAAAGTAGCCTATAGCCTTCCTCGATGAATGGGCTATCTAACACTGAAAGAAATTTTCGAATCGGACCAGTAGTTCCTGAGATTAGCGCGTTCAAACAAACAAACTCTTCAGCTTTATAATATTAGTATAGATGGGAAAGAAATAACAATTGATTGATTGATTCCTGCTAAAGGGTTGTAGAAAACGTGTCAATATTTTTATAGCTACTTTTCTCGACCACTACTAAGATTTTTTCAAGTAGAAATTTTTCCTACTAATAAAACCACTTTGTTTCAGTGAACAGCTATCAAGATGATGAACCAGGAGATAATGTGTGAAGTGGAGATAGGCACACATGGCTCCATGGTGGAGATCGAAGGAGACGATCAGGTCGGAGTTAAGGTATGACTTGCATTTTTATTTAAATCCAAGGTTTTAACTGAAAGGGCTGCGGGTTGTTCGAAAGAGATACCGCGGCCCTGGTACATAAAAGGCTTATGACGGAACACGACGGTTTTTAGTCAGTAAGAGTCTGACACTCCCTCACCGCTGCTAACCCACAGCGGGAGGGGTCATTTGATGATTTTTAACGTCGGAAAAAAAAAAAAAAAAAAAAAGGTTTTAACTGAAAAGGATTGTTTTTTGCAAAGAGGTCATTTAAAAATGGAATCTAAGCGGTTATTTCACGTGGACGAAGTCGCGGGCATAAACTAGCTAGGCATGTTAGCTTTGGCAATGACTAGCTTTCGCCAGCGGCTTCACCCGTGTTCGTTGAGAACTAGTCTTCCTCAATAAATGGACTACACTGGCAGAATTTTTCGAATCGAACTTAAGTTCTGAGATAAGTCAAAGTTTTAGAAATGAAAACTGAGTATCGGATTTAATCTATATTTCTACATATACTTGACATACATATAAAAGGGAATGTGTTTGTTTGCACCCTAAGGGCTCCAAAACTACTGGATCGATTTTAAAAATTCTTAGGTATGTAGTAGGTATGGTAGGTAAGAGTAACATAGGCTATATTTTATCCGATGGAACCGCGGGAAAACGCCTAGTCCAGCTGTTCCCAAATGGGGTTCCGCGGAACCCTGAGGTTCCGTGACAGGCCCTCAGGGGTTCCGTGGAAAATTCAAGATTACCATATGGTAAATCGTTTCACTTTTGACAATATTAAATTATTATTAATTTTCAATTAAATTGTTTTAAATATTGCATTCCAAAATTCCATTTAGGCACCATGTAGGTGGGTACCACTCGGGAGTGTAAGAACGAGTTCGCGACAAGTGGCGGGGGAAGGCCACGGCAGCAGATAATTTAATTCCGTTTTTTACAAATTGTAGATTAACTTAATACCTCCAGGTCTTCGGCCATCGGCAAAAGTAGGTAGCGAGTCGGCCAAAAATCACCGCATTTTTTGGGCTTATTTCATCGCCAGGATTATACGTTTTCATACATTTGACAGGACGTGAAATGACACGGCATACGAGTATTTCTAGTGGCTATTTTTACCATGAATCAAAGTGTGACATTATTTCCAATTTTTGCACCTCCGCGAATCCGAAAATTTCGCGCTCGCTTCGCTCGCGACTCCATGTTACGTGTGATGCTTTTATGTTCGTTTAATTGCTCAAGTATCCAACACCGAAAAAATTTGGCGCTCTTCCGTCGAGGTTTCCTTTGATGTTTATTTTTTATTCCTCTGGTTCAGAAAAAGCAATAGCGCTTTCTTCGCTAGCTACTCATTCATTTGCATTTCCTTTTTTGTGTGGATATTGTACTTTTTGAGACCTTATTAATTTACAATAGTTTTGTTTATTTTGTGTAGGTACTTAAACTAAAAAAAATTCGCGCTCGCTTCGCTCGCGATACCGGCTACCACAGGGTGCTTGGAACTTCTTCTTTTAGTTAAAAAAAATCGCGCTCGCACCTGTACAAACCCAATCTATTTCTTTTTGCGTTTACTTTGTCAGTCTTCAAACTGAAAACTATTCACATAATACACAAAGTCAAGGGCGGCTAAATTGTTTTCTGGCCCGTGCGGCCATGCTACGCCCGAGTATAATGAATATGTCTCTTACCATATAACCATTTGGTGCGCTACCACGCGCCACGAGCCATACCTAAGTGTATATACGTCTTTAGTTTACTTCTTAAGCTAAGGTTCCGCCGAAAAATGGTGAGACGAAAAGGGTTCCGAAGCCAAAAGAATTCGGGAACCGCTGGCCTAGTCTATACTAATATTATAAAGCTGAAGAGTTTGTTTGTTTGTTTGAACGCGCTAATCTTAGGAACTACTGGTCCGATTTGAAAATTTCTTTCAGTGTTAGATAGCCTATTTATCGAGGAAAGCTATAGGCTACTTTTTATCCCGGTACGGGAAGTAGTTCCCACGGGATGCGGGTGAAACCGCTGGCAGAAACTAGTTCATGATAAACTGTTGTTTTGCTTAACCCGTCTGTTATCTTATTGGTAAATTTGCCCCTTAGAGCAGTTAAAAAAAATATTAGTCTCAAGAAAATATGGTTATACTTTCAGTATGAAGAGATAGAAGCCGGTCAGTACGAGGAGTATATCACAGATGACCAGTATGAAGAAGTGGAGGAACAGGTCATTGGCATGCAGCATCTCGAAGAAGGTGAGGTTTTCATTCATTTGCCATAAAAAAAAAATGTAAGAGTCCACACCACGATTCAAGTCCGGCAGAAAAAATGGTGGAGAAAAAGAACTTTTGTATGTCATTTTCCAAAGGCAAATTGAACGTCTTTGGTAGTCGTTACGGGTAACTGTGTTTAAGGGGTTCAGATAGGCAGTCGCTCCTTGTAACGGTAGACACACATACGGTTAGACTGGAAGCCGTCCCCAACATCGTTGAGAAAACGCTCGGAGAGATAATGTAATTGAGGACCTCAGTCGTCTGCGGGTTGTTCGAAAGAGATACCGCGGCCCTGGTACATAAAAGGCCTATGACGGAACACGACGGTTTTTAGTCAGTAAGAGTCTGACACTCCCTCACCGCTGCTAACCCACAGCGGGAGGGGTCATTTGATGATTTTTAACGTCGGAAAAAAAAAAAAAAGGACCTCAGTCGTGGCGCGGACTCTGCAAATATATTTGTTTTTTAGCAGCTACTATGAACAATGTTGGACATTCATTGGCGATGATTTAAATTATTTTATACAATTTTGAGCTTTTTTGCAACAAACTGATTTGCTATTTGCATGTTATTAAATAGTTTTTGTATTATTATTTATCATCATCATAAATTCGAAATTCACCAAATGAATTATTTGCACCGTCTTTCACATCATTCATCCAATCATTTTTAGATATTTTATTTCTGCATTTTAATACATGTTTTTTTTAAAGCAACCTGCCTCATTCATGTCATTGGCTTTTATCATTCATTCACTCATATCATTCATTCACAATACTGTCATTATCCATGTCGGCTTGGCTGACAGACTATTTTAAAATTTCAGTGGGCAGTGAAGAGGTGATACTGCCCGGGATTTCAGGAGAAGAGGTACTGAACGCCAGTCCTGAAACACACTATGATCCGTTATACCCTGCTCCTGCGTCTACTAGTACCAGGTAATATTAAGAACTATATTTCCCCTATACAATTTATTTTTTTAGAAAGAAAAATAGAAGGGAAAGGCGGGTGTCCAAAAAACCCTCTATTTTTTGAGTAGTTGGTGATTGTTTTAACGACAACTATTATGGGATTTATTACACAGTCCGTCGTACCACAAAAACTTTTAAACGTCTGTTGAACACTTGTCTAAAACAAAATTAGATTATGACGTTGAAATAAGGTCCGTTTTACAGTCACACTTTTTTTAGTCAAGTGTTCAACAGATGTTTAAGTTTTTGTAGTAAGGCTGAGTATGACTGCTCTCTTACTAAATATAAGTCGTTTCAATCGATTCTGGGTTTTTACTCTTTGGTATAAACGCTGTACGTTTTTAGACATTCCCCCTTATTTACGAGAATATGACGCATATCCATAAGGAAGAAAAGTCGTAAATTAAGTAACATAAAGAACAGATCACGAGAGAAATTCATAAAAAACTAGAGTCACACTTGTAAAGTCAAATCAAATATGAATTAATAATTACTAGAATGTGACAGTCGTGGTGGCCTAGTGGGCAAAGAACCAGCCTCTCGAGTATGAGGGCGCGGGTTCGATTCCAGGTCAGGCAAGTACCAATACAACTTTTCTAAGTTTGTAAGTACTTTCTAAGTATATCTTAGACACCAATGGCTGTGTTTCGGATGGCACGTTAAACTGTAGGTCCCGGCTGTCATTAAACATCCTTGGCAGTCGTTACGGGTAGTCAGAAGCCAGTAAGTCTGACACCAGTCTAACCAAGGGGTATTGAGTCGCCCGGGTAACTGGGTTGAGGAGGTCAGGCAGGGCAGTCGCTTCTTGTAAAGCACTGGTACTCAGCTGAATCCGGTTAGACTGGAAGCCGACCCCAACATAGTTAGGAAAAAGGCTCGGAGGATGATGAATTACTAGAATGTTTTGTTGACATATTTTAACAATTTTGGTAACAAATAAAAGGGCCAGCTCCAAAATACTGAGAGCCTACAAGGGCACAGCAATTTCGTATCCAGTTGTTTAAGTTATCGAAAATTTCCACTACAAGAAGGATCGATAAAATACTGTGGTTTGTTTCAGAAGAGGTCGCGGCAGGCCCCGTTCCAATGCCAATAACAGCTCAAATAATATACAGCATTTGATGCCCATTGGTAAGTTATTAACTTTTTTTTACTAAAAAGAAGACGGATCACAATCCATACAAAATTGCCCCACGTCCTATAACAATGTGACGCATCTCAAAAAAAAGATAAAAATGTTTAAAAAAATATGGCATACTCTTTAATTTATTTTTTTTACACCTTCATACGAAAAAAATGCTTTAAAAATTGTTCAGGCGCTGTTATGAAAACATCGTTCATAGGACTATTTATGGACCATTTTTTTTAAATTATTTTTTTGTTTGATATGGTATACCCCACAGGTGGTCCCGTAACCATCAGGTCAGGTTCTGATTGTGGAAACCCTGAGAAATCCAGGGCAACTTTTGAAAGTTGTAGGCATGCGCAGAATAAAAACTTGATAATAAGGTGTACGTCTGATAACACTATGCATTAGTCAAAGTTTGGAGCTGACCTGATGATGGAGACGAAAGAAGGTCGAGGGAACTCGACAACTGAATATGTAAACTACCTCGTGTCTGGGCTTATATTATTTGTATTGAATAGACCTTTGCAACAGTGAAGGTTTGGAGCTGACCCGATGATGGAGACCAGAGAAGGTCGAGGGTACTCGACAACTAAATATGTAAACTACCTCGTATTCGGTCTTATATTATTTGTATTGAATAGACCTTTGCAACAGTGAAGGTTTGGAGCTAACTTGATGATGGAGGCCAGAGAAGTTCGAGGGAACTCGACAACTGAATATGTGAACTACCTCGTGTTTGGGCTTATATTATTCGTATTGATGAGAACTTTCCACTTATGCGGAAAGTGACAACTGTGCTTGTCACTTTTTTTGAAAAGCCAAAAATAAAAAAACTTTTTACAATAAAATAAAACCGACTCCCAAAAACACTGAAAAGCAAAAAAAAAACTATTCTTAGGAGCATCGGCCTAGAAGTCTGTGGGGAAATAAACTTAGGTACATCCATTAGACACCGACTTCTGAGGTAGTTTACATATTCAGTTGTCGAGTTCCCGCGCCCTTCTCTGGTCTCCATCATCAGGTCAGCTCCAAACCTTCACTGTTGCAAAGGTCTATCCAATACAAATAATATAAGCCCAAACACGAGGTAGTTTACATATTCGGTTGTCGAGTTCCCTCGACCTTATTTCGTCTCCATCATCAGGTCAGCTCCAAACCTTCACTGTTACATAGTGTTATAAGACATACACCTTATAGTTAAGTTTTTATCCTGCGCATGCCTACAACTTTCAAAAGTTGCCCTGGATTTCTCAGGGTTTCCATCATCAGATCCTGACCTGATGATCATGGGACCACCTGTGAGGTATACCCTATCAAACAATAAAATATTTTAATAAAATAGTCCATAAATAGTCCTATGAACGATGTTTTCATAACAGCGCCTGAACAATTTTTAAAGCATTTTTTTCGTATGAAGGTGTAAAAAAAAAAAAATTAGAGAGTATGCCATATTTTTTTACACATTTTTATCTTTTTTTTGAGATACGTCACATAGTTATAGGACGTGGGGCAATTTTGATCCATCTTCTTTCTCGCTGTATTTCTACAGGACATGGTTCACCCGTTCAAAATCTATACTAATATTATAAAGAGGAAAACTTCGTTTGTTTGGTTGTAATGGATAAACTCAAAAACTACTGGACCGATTTTAAATATTCTTTCACCATTAGAAAGCTATATTATCTGCGAGTAACATAGGCTATATTTTATCCCGGTGCGGGCAGTAGCTCCCACGGGACGCGGGTGAAACCGCGGGAAAACGGCTAGTATAAGATAAAATGGAAGCCTATGTCTCATAGATATAGCCTAGTTTTCCAACAGTGAATGAACTTTTCAAATCGGTCCAGTCGCTTCGGGGCCTTTAAACAAACAAAAAAACTTTATATTTTTAGTTATAATAGGAACTCTAAAGTCAAAGCCTGTTTCATAAGGTACGATAAATTTTTACCAGTATTACCAAGCTGTATTAAAATTGCGTAACTGGGTCGAGGAGGTCAGATAGGCAGTCGCTCCTTGTAAAACACTGGTAATCAGCTGCATACATGTACAGCTGAACCCAACATAGTTGTGAAAAAGCTGATGTGATGTCACAAGTATTCAAAATCAAAAAATCATTTATTCAAACTTGGCTGCAAGACAGCACTTTTTAACGTCAGGAATTTACAAGAGACAGCCCCCAAAACGCCCACCCTTCACCACTTCCTATGTGTTTTTGCTGGGAAGAAGAAGTGGCGCAACAAACTCTCCAGCAACACATGTCTGTCTGTAGGTTAGAAGAACCTTAAACATTGTTTGATATGTACATTTGTATACATTTTCCTAGCCTTAACGCAAAGAATTTCTCTTTCATAATATTTTGTTGATACAATCAGGCGAGGTGCCAGTGAGTCTGATGGATGGAGTCGCCGGCCGGGGCCCGGCGCGGCGCTGGGAGCAGAAGCAGGTGCAGATCAAGACCATGGAGGGGGAGTTCTCCGTCACCATGTGGGCCACGGGAGAAGATGATGGTGAGGAACCACATACTGCTGTTGTATACTCTCAACTCTTTTTCTTCCCCAATTTTATTTCGGACAGGGCAAGAGGAAGTTTATGTATACTATCAACTAATGACATTTATTAAAAAAAAAAACTACTTTAACGGATTTTATCGCGGTTTTATTAATATTATTTAATCCCGACGTTTAGGATCCTTTACCGCATCCATGGTCACGGGCAGACTTAGGTGTTGGTCGCCTTGATATTATAGTTACACACAGTTACCCTAAATTTTTTTGATTACTATTGACAATCCGATTCACGCAAAATGAGCTCACTTATTTCTTTATTCATTGATTTTGACTTGACTGTAATTTTCACATTTTTGTCTCCAATGCACTTACATACATAGTAACAAAATTACATGCCATATTCACAAATCAATGAAGGTGTATTGCTCACAGATGACGGATCTAACCCGGAACCGGATCCGGACTACACGGAGTACATGACCGGCAAAAAGAGTATCCTGGGCGCTGAGACTATGCCAGGTAAGATAATATACTATTTATTTATTTACAAAAATATTGTTTGTATTTGTTTATAAAACTATCAAAGACTTACAGCAATACAAAAACTTTATTAAAAAAAAAACATAGACAATAGATAGCCAAAGAAGAAAAAGGTATACCATAAATAATATGGACAATAAATATAAAGTTATATGTAGAAGTATTTACTTATAAAGATTTAGGAATATATCTATTTGAAAAATGCTTTTATATTAAAAAAAAGTTGTGGTGGCCTGGTGGGCAAAGAACCAACCTCTCGAGTATGAGAGCGCGGATTCGATTCCAGGTCAGGCAAGTACCAATGCAACTTTTCTAAGTTTGTATGTACTTTCTAAGTATATCTTAGACACCAATGACTGTGTTTCGGATGGCACGTTAAACTGTAGGTCCCGGCTGTCATTGAACATCCTTGGCAGTCGTTACGGGTAGTCAGAAGCCAGTAAGTCTGACACCAGTCTAACCAAGGGGTATTGGGTTGCCCGGGTTACTGGGTTGAGGAGGTCAGATAGGCAGTCGCTTCTTGTAAAGCACTGGTAGCCGACCCCAACATAGTTGGAAAAAGGCTCGGAGGATGATGATGAAAAATGCTTTTATATAACCTCCTAAATCCAGTTACCCAGGAAATAGCTACGTCTTAATAAGACTAGTGATCAGACTATCTGGCTTCTGACTACCCATAACAACTGCCAAAGATGTTCAAATTACTGCAAGAATTTGCATTTATTTTGTCAGTTTTGAAGCTGTCATTCAAAGGACAATGAGCGTTTTGGTCTACCTCTCCTCTAGCATTAAGTGATACATCAATAGAAAGCTTATTTCATGTAGAGTATTTTCTTGTATGGCGGCTACTGTCATTTGTTAGTATTAAGGAAGTTATAGTAAGTTCAACTCAGTCGTGCGCGCGGCCTTATGTGTGGGTAACCCTTGTACATATACAGTGGCTTTGTGTGCGTGACAAGAGGTACAGTCGGGTACAATACAGTTATTTAGGGGTTGTATACGGGTGTTTAAAGAAAAACAGTTATTACGTAATTTAATGTTTATTTATTTATAATGATTATGAATACCGCTACCTACTTGAAAAATTAAATGATGAATTTTCGGATTCGCTACTCTCCAAGGTGAATTATAAATTCTAACTCCATGTCAAAATGTCTATAGTATTCTTTTTTTTTCTTTTGTACATGTCGACAAGTATTAGGTACCCCACATCCCTTCATCAATTTGACTTAAACGTTCATTTATGAGTTTCATTATTTCCGTCTTATTTTAGTCGACATTATGTCGAC
Source organism: Helicoverpa assulta (assembly GCA_963856015.1). NCBI lineage: Eukaryota > Metazoa > Arthropoda > Insecta > Lepidoptera > Noctuidae > Helicoverpa > Helicoverpa assulta. Next base: position 2,518,874 of record CAWLCW010000003.1, read on the forward strand.
CAAAATAAGCAACATAATTTTTTTTTAATTCCCCACACATTTTGTTTACATTATTATATTAGATTATACCTCTTTTTACATTCTTAGTCCACACTTTTATTTATTGTCCGCGTACCCCGAGCTAGAAAATATGTAAGGAGTATTTAATTCTTAGATACTATCAATGTCAATTTGAAAAGACGTATGAGAAAATAATGAAAAACTATAATATTTAATAATAAAAAGCTTTGAATGTTGTTTCATTTTTTGAAACGCTTTACCTGACTCCTTAATAATTTCTCCGTGAATAACTAGTATTTTCGTAAACGACTGTACCCGTAACAAAAAGTGATAAGAACACGTCATGCTCGTACGACGTCACTGTCACACGAATGAAAGTTGTATATTTACAAGCCGACGCACACATAGGGCCGCGCGCAAATTTGAGTTGAACTATCTATATAACGTGTTTAATGAAATAATAACTACGTCTAAAATCTGCTCTAAGTTATAAAGTATTGACAATCAGTGGGTGTTATGTTACTACGAAATGTTGCATTTGGAAAGTCCTTTCGAATGATATGACTCATTACTACAGAAGGGATTTATTCAATTGAAAACACCTATCGATAATATAATCTTATTTAAGATCTAGCTTCTAAAGTACTAAGAATTGGTAAACGGTATGTTAAGACAGAATGTAGCGCTTAAAAAGACCTTTCAAATGATATACGACTAACATCCAAACATTTCGCCCATTCTCCTTTATTTATTGACTATAGATACATAATTCAATACAACCCTTGTATATTGATGATTTCAGGACTAGATTTATCAGATCCAAAGCAGTTGGCGGAGTTCGCGCGACCAGGACACAAGATAAGACTAAAGAAACCTATGCCTGAATCTTCAGACAGAACCATAGGTAAAAACATGTTATTTTCTACCATTCGTTAGCAGTTTCGCCAGTTTTTTGCGGGAACTACTTCGCGCACCTGGATATCAAAAATCAAAAATCAAAATCAAAATCAAAAGTCATTTATTCAAACTTGGCTGCAAAACAGCACTTTTCGAACGTCAAAAAAATAAATTTACAAAAGACAGCCCCCAAAACGCCCACCCTTCACCACTTCCTATGTGTTTTTGCTGGGAAGAAGAAGTGGCGCAACAAACTCCCCAGCAACACATGTCTGTCTGTTAGGTTAGAAGAACCTTAAACATTGTTTGATATGTACATTTGTATACAATTTAATTTGTATATTTCAATAGAGGACAATACAGTAAAAATAATTTATACACCACATGCTAGCTAGCACTCACCCTACATACCTTAACTAACTCAAACATTGAATATGTTTGATGAACAGAAAATTATAGCCTCCAATTTTTTACACTTAATAGAATATCAGGGAGTGCCCACCTACATGTGCTATTCTTTTGTAAACTAGTAAATTAATAAATTAGACCGCTCAGCCAGAACATATGTAAAATAAAAAGAGTTTACAAATAAAAACAAAAAAAAAAAACTAATATGTAGTCAGTAAGACGACCTGGCACCACAAGCAGCACCCGTTCACGAGCATAACGCGAGGATCAGCCATCGCCCCCCTCGCACATTTTTGAGGGAGGGAGGCAACCCGACCGCCGACGCTACCGCAAGCAGTGCCGTCTAAGGGAGCATGACGTACTCACTGCTACACAACTCAATATCAAGATTAAATTATCAGTTCCCGCTAAGTAGTATTATTTACTAAAATCCAAAACAGAAAATTAATACAAAGAATGTATCTTGTCAATAATGTAAAAACATTAAAAAATAATAAATAAAAATAAAATAAATGTCATTGAGTCAAGAGATTGAATCGGAGAAACTTAAATTATCTAAATAATATAGCTAATATAGCTGTCTTGCGTTCATCATGGCGACCAACTATTTTTATCATTCAAATAATCATTGATGGTGTAATATGCCTTTTTTATAAGAACAGCCTTAATTTGTTCTTTGAATTTATTAAACGGCAGTTCTTGTAAGGTCAAAGGAAGCTTATTATAAAAACGAATACCTAAACCCAGAAATGTGTCATGCACTTTATGAACCCGGTGATAGGGTACACACAGTTTATGCTTATTTCTAGTATTAATGCTATGGACTTCACTTTTTTTGGTATATAAATGTAGGTTCTGTCTAATATACATAATGTTGGCAAAGATGAACTGTGATGCTACAGTGAGAATACCAATTTCTTTAAACAACTCTCTGAGGGAAGTTCTGGTACCTAACTTGTATATTGCACGAATAGCACGTTTTTGTATAATAAATATATTCTCTATATCAGCGGCTTTGCCCCACAACAAAATACCGTAGGACATGACGCAGTGAAAATAGCTGAAATACACTAATCGCGCAGTGTCGACGTCAGTGAACTGTCTAACTTTTCTGACGGCATAGGCAGCAGAACTAAGCCTTCCCGCGAGGCTAGAAATATGTGAACCCCACTGAAGTTTTGTATCAACTGTTATACCCAAAAACACGGTAGATGCAACGGTTTGAAGAACCTCGTTGTTTAGGATAACATTAGGACCTAGGTTTTTTACATTAGGCAAAGTGAACTTAATGCATTTTGTTTTTTTAGCATTTAGTACTAAATTGTTTGTTGTAAACCAGTGCGTAACTGTTGAGAGTGCACTGTTTACGTCGTCAAATTGCTCTCTATTCCTGTCAACTTTGAAGATAAGAGATGTGTCATCTGCAAATAATACAACATCGCAGATATTTTTGAGGTGGTAAGGTAAATCATTAATGTACACTAAGAATAAGAATGGACCTAATATTGAGCCTTGTGGCACACCTAGCTGAACTGGAAGGCCCGATGATTTAGCACCATTTACATCTACACATTGCAATCTATGTTGGAGATACGATTCTATTACGTTTAGAGCTCCGTTTTGGACTCCGTAACAGCGTAATTTGCGTAAAAGTGTATCGTGATGGACGCAATCAAAAGCTTTGGAAAGGTCACAGAAGACCCCAATAGCATTTTGAGAATTTTCCCATGCATTATAAATGTGTTTTAAAAGGGCAACACCAGCATCAGTGGTTGAACGACCTTTTGTAAAGCCATATTGTTCAGTATGAAGGAGGCTATTTACATTGAAATATCGTAGCAGCTGCTTGAGTATCAACTTTTCAAAAATTTTACTAAACGCAGGTAAGATGGAAATAGGTCTGAAATTAGTAATGTCCGTCTTATTTCCTGATTTAAATAGAGGTATGACTTTACTGTGTTTCATGAGGTCAGGAAAAACACCAGTGTCAATGCACTTGTTGAATGTAATCGCAAGGTAGGGAGCAATAACGTCAATTATATTACCTAACAGCTTGATGGAAATATCCCAAAAATCACCCGTATTTTTTAATTTAAGAGTTTTAAAAACATTTAGTACATCAATTGGAGTAACGTGTTCAAAACTAAACAAAGAATTACATTGAGGCACACTAGCACGCATAAGCTGTTCAGCGTCTGTCGAGAATGAATTTAAGGAGCGAGTCGTGGTTACAGGTATATCCGCAAAGAACTCATTAAAAGCTTTAGCTACATCAGCCGCATTACTAACAAGTTTGTCATCTAATTTAATTTCCAACTTATTTCTATTGTTGACTGACTTGCCAGTTTCATTATTTATGATTCTCCAGGTTGTTTTAAATTTATTTGAGGAGTTTTTAATTGATTCACTTAAAAACTTTGATTTTGCAAAGTTACAGACCTTTTTAAATATTTTTGAATATTGTCTAACATAGTCCACAAAATTATCATCAAATTGACAAGTTTTCATACCGTATAACTCATATAGTCTCGCTCTACTTTTATAAATACCTGGAGTGGCCCATTGGTTGAATTTGGCCGAGGTACCTTTAATATTTAAGGTTTTGGTCTTGAACGTAGAATTGAACTCTTTCTGTATAACACCAAATAGAGATCCGTAAATGGCGTTAGGGTCATCGTTATCAAGAACAGAAGGTTCCAGATTTTTTGTTACGTTACTTTTAAATCTAACACAACGACTAGCTGAATAGGGTCTGCATTCTATTTTAAGTGGCTTAGTGTGAACTAACATGGGAAAACTAACTTTTTGTCCACAGTGGTCAGATGTGAGATGGTTGATGACTAAATCATTGGAGGCCTCAGTGTCGCTAAATATGTTATCCAAACAGGTAGAAGTTGCGGTAATGCGAGTTGGTTCAAAAAATAAGTTAACCAGGTTAAACGACTTGAATAAGTTTAAAAGTCTTATAGTTAAAGGAGAATCTTCCAAAATGTTAACATTAAAATCTCCACATATAATTTTACCCTTGGTGCTTGATTTTAATTTATTAAGTAAATCATCAAAAACTGATTCGAATTTATTATAGTCACCTAAGGGGGGCCGGTAAACGCAAACGATAATATAGCGCTCAAGTTCCACGCAAGACAGCTCAATAGTGCGCTCGATAGAAAGATTATCTAAATCAGGGCGTTGTTTACATTTTAACAAGTTTGAAACTAAAACTAAAGAACCGCCTCGAATAGCATTCCTTCTTACAAACGCACTTTGCACAGTGTAATTATTATTATTAATAAATGAAACTTCATGTTCTTTTAGCCAATGTTCAGTTAAGCATAGAACATGAACATTATGGTTCTCCAAAAATAAACTTAACTCTAATTCTTTGCCAGACAAGCCCTGCATATTTTGATGTACAACATTCAATAAATGAGGCCTATCCTTTGTCGCGCCTAATAGTTTAAACTACTGGGCGAATCAATAATTATGTTAGTATTACTACTAACAATATCCTTAGATACATTAGACATACCTGTGTCAGATTGTATAATATATGCTAAAAGATTAGCAATGAGTCTCCTACACCTAGCTGGTAAATACATTGAGTACTCTGTCAATTTAAAATCAAAGATATACTCATTTATATCAAAATATAAAATGGCGTTAACTAGTTGTATAGTCCTATTATAAAGGAGCATATTCAAATCAAATATGTGCCTACTTTGTTCAGTCGATAACCTATATGAATATATATAGGTAGATAAATAGGCTATCAACACTCAAATCATTTTCAAATTGGATCAGTTGTTCTTAAGATTATCGTTATTAAACAAACTAACTCACTCCCTCCCGCACGTTGATAAAAAATAGCCTTTATGTTGTGTTCTCATGTCAGTAAGACACTATTTTCAAAGTGTCGGACTTAAAGGGAAAAATGGGACCCCTATTTATAGACTTCGCTGTCCCACCAGGGGTCCGATTCTCCTAATTTTACTTAAGCGACATACGATTCACATTCGACTCGGTTCGACTGAGATTCAATCCGGACTCGATTACGATTGAAGCGTATGTGGCATTCTGCTATATTTTCTTTGAAATAAACGTTTTTATCCTTTTCTGTCATTCAATAATGAATCATTTTGTCTGCATTTGCAGACAAAATGATTCATTTACGATTGCAATATGATTATAGAGCAAACTACCGTTTAGACCAAAATCACCAAAATAGCAGACTAATCGCTAACCAATCGAATGTCGTTGAAATACGATTGGTCTTATATTAGTAGCAGAATGCCCGATATGGTTAAAACTGCTATTGCGATCATATTGCGATTCGATTTCTATTCAATTTTGACATTATTAACTTAGGAGAATCGGGCCCCAGGCTATATTTCATGCTATATTTCATGAACCATGATAGTTAGACAGTTATTCTCACAGATGATGTATCATTATTGCTGTAATTACAGCAAATATTCAAAACTAGAATTAATTAAATATTTTAGGAGGCTCCCATACAATGAAATAGATTTTTTGACCGTTTTGTAGATGCCTAGTGCAAAACCCTTCGCGCTCGACTCACACTTGACCGGCCTTTTTTTACTAGATATTATATAATACTAGCTTTTGCCCGCGACTTCGTTCGCGTGGAATAGGGACTTCGGCAGATTTTTGGTTTGACCAATAGATGGCGCTATATGTCCGGAATAATTTTTTGTTTTTTTATATTTTTTGTAATAAAAACTATCCTATGTCCTTTCTCAAGTTCCAAACTATGTCTGTACCAAATTTCACATAAATCGGTTCAGTAGTTTAGGCGTGAAGAATAGACAGACAGACAGACAGAAAGACAGACAGACAGAGTTACTTTCACATTTATAATATTAGTTAGGATTACATTGATGTATTATTCGCAGCGTGTCCACACAAAGGCTGCACGAAGATGTTCCGCGACAACTCGGCCATGCGGAAACATCTGCACACACACGGACCACGGGTACACGTCTGTGCTGAATGCGGTATGCTTGCTATACTTACTATTTGTAGTAATAGCTTCTGCCAGCGGTTTCACCCGCATCCCGTGGGAACTACTTCCCGTACCGGGATAAAAAGAAGCCTATAGCCTTCCTCGATAAATGGGCTATCTAACACTGAAAGAAATTTTCAAATCGGACCAGTAGTTCCTGAGATTAGCGCGTTCAAACAAACAAACTCTTCAGCTTTATAATATTAGTATAGATACTGGTAATAATTTATTTAGTTCAGAATACAATGATCCAATAATGGTAATACACGTACCTAGAGCACATGTCTGTGCTGAGTGCGGTATGGCTCTTATACTTACTATAGTCATCTATATATATAAAAATGAAACCCGCTTTCCGCTGTCACGACATAACATGAAAACGGCTTGACCGATTTGGCTGAAAATTAGAGGGGAGGTAACTTATAGGCCACCACAACCAAGGAAGGAAAACATTTTGAGTAAACCTGGACTATAAAATCTGAAATCACCAACCCGCATTGGGCAAGTGTGGTGATTAACGCTTAATCCTTCTCCGTGTGAGAGGAGGCCGCAGCCCAGCAGTGGGACGACAAAAAGGCTGTAACAGTAACAGTAATTCATCTTTATAATATAAATAATATAAATATAATATATTTCAGGCAAGGCGTTCGTGGAGAGTTCTAAACTGAAACGTCATCAGCTAGTTCACACCGGCGAGAAACCTTTTCAGTGTACCTTCGAGGGATGTGGGAAACGATTCTCCTTAGATTTTAACTTAAGGTAAGTATTGTCACTTAAATGTGAAGGTATAGTTGTGTCGGATACCAGTTTATTTATTGTTAAGTTATAAGGAGCTATTTCACAGTAATAAACTGTATTGCAGGTATTGCAAAATAATTTTTCAGACTAGAGATAAATTATATGCTAATGTGTATTAATTATTAAATGTTGAATGAAAGGTATTTTTTTTTTTTTATTTTTTTTATTTATTTAAATCAGGCATCAAGGCCCATAGCAAACACAATACATAAATATTATAACATTAAAAATCATATACTAATACATATTTTATATAAACAACTTAAAAACTAATGCACACGAAGTGTCGGCGTCGTGTTACGCTGTGTGGTGTCGCGTAGCCATCCTCGGAACCTCCGATAGACGACACCCTTCGGCCAAAACTCTTCCTTAAGGAATGTGTCGATGTGATGAGTTGGAACTCGCACCATGAGCGAATTGAAGTTCGTATTGTGACGCGAGTCCAACTTCGCCACCCTCAAGGTCCAGTTCGTCTTGGATCGAACATACTCCACGATCTGCTCCACCGTCGTGGTGTGATGTAGACGGGACACGTACAGCTGCGTCGTTGGTACTGCAGGACGCAGCAGGATATTGGGTCCAGTTTGTGCGGTACCGCACTGATTCCTACAAGGTGGCCTCTTTTTTCTCCTTTCTACCTTAATGAAGCCATCCTTGTCGCACGTGTCCTTCTTAGGACCAGTCTGTGGCTGTGATGTGCCACGGGTTTGTTTACCCCCTTTTGCTTTGGCCCGCTTTGTTTGCGTCACAGCGGGCTTGTTGGTGGCTGCTACTGCTGCGTAGGCGCGTTTAGGGGTCGATGTTCCTACGCAAGGTTCGGCCGCAGGTGTTGACACAGCAGCAGCGGCGGCGGCGGGGCGGGGTGCATCGTCAGCGACATCGGCGATCGGTGACGCACTCGAATTCGCCGACTCGAAACTGATGACGGACGCATTTTGCGCCCCGCGACGAGTGTTCACATTCAATACATCTAATGACCCACTTAAAGAAACAGCGTTGCGCAACAACGCCACTTCACCACGCAGGTCATTGATAGTAACCTGTGACGCTTCCATCTTGGACTTCATGTCTTCCAGGCTTGCCTTAAGACACGTTATGTCTTTCAACAGCCTGGTGACGTCGACGTGATCAAACGTGACGGGAGGCAGTTTATGTAAGTCCTTCGCCACGAATTCAGGTACGTCATCAGGATCCGTCCTCTTCAGCAGGGAGATGATGTCCTGCAGGCTCTTGTCGCCACCGTCCCTTCGGCGGGATGGCATCTGCTCGAGTTGTCCGAGCGACTTGTAGAGCAGCAGCTTTGCACTGCAAACCTCGTCCTCTTTGTAGGCTGATCTGCAGATCTGCACGATGCTGACCTCATCCATGTAATCGATGGCATGATTAATGAATGCCAAAACTTCGTTGGCGATGAGCGGTTTAGAACTCATCGCGACTAAGACGGGCAGCGGCTATTGCCGCGCAAAACGCGAATATAATATTCGTACTGTGCAGCGAAAACGCGACCGTTCTCGAGCGCGCATCGCACTGTAATGGTTATTAGTTACTGTTTTCCGCGTCCTAGGGGAACATCTCATACTCGGACGGTATAGCCTTATATTGCTTGGGGATAGTGTGAAACTTCTCAACTGAAAGAATTTTGGTCGAACAAAAAATGTTTCCCCTTATACTATTTTTATAGAAGATTATAGGTTTAATGGGAGGCCTTTGCTTTGCAGTGGGCCAGTTCAGGCTAACAAAAAAAACGATATTTAATTACTGCCAAGTTTCAGCAAAGCATTTCATTTTCAGTTTTTGAGTTAAAGAGGAACAAACATCCATCCACATACATTTGTAGGATTTCTTTTAAGATACACATAGATATAACCCAACCAGTTAGATACGACAAATATTTAGATACCTAATATCTGTGTATAATCTTTCCAGGACGCATGTCCGTATCCACACGGGCGACCGGCCATACGTCTGTCCGTTCGACGGCTGCAACAAGAAGTTTGCGCAGAGCACCAACCTCAAGTCGCATATACTCACGCATGCCAAGGCCAAGTATGTATATATTGTACCTATTAGAAGCTGTATCTGTATGAAAAGTAGCCTATATAAGTTTTGTTTCAGCCGTAAATTATATAATTGTTGTCATAAGTAGAATAAAGTATGTCAAAATACTTACCATGCTGTAAGGCGAAATGTATTTAAACATATAAATTTATTTTCCACCATATTTTCCACCATATTTTCTAACATAGGTACTGTAACGTAGTTAGAAACTTTTTCATTTGTAAGGTTTTATTCACTTCACCTCTCGAGCCCAAAAATTAAATGTCGTGATATCGAATCAGTTTTTCATTTTGAGCAAGATAACTTTTTCTCGGTACCACAGTACATTATTTACTAATTCTGTGATATATAGGATATCTGATAAGCTACTGCCTTCCGCCAGGGGTCTTACATCCCGGGAGAACCACTATAACCAGATGAGAAAAAAAACACCTTGTTGTTCGAAGCCCAACAAATTTTCAGCCAAATGAATCCAGTCATTTTTGTTTTGAGTTGTAAATAAAACATTTTTTAATGATGAAACTGTTACAATTCGTATTTACTTGAAACAAAGTAAAAAATATAAGTATAATTTTTCAGATCAAGAAATTCCCTCTCCCGTAACGGAGGCAATTCATACGAATCAGCGAGAACCACACCACAATACGTCCAACTAGAAATGTCACCCGACGACTCTAACCCACAACTAATATTCTACACGCACGAGTGAAGCAAGACAAGACTCTTGAACCAAGCAAGACTCGTGAACCAAGCAAGACTCTTGAACCAAGCAAGACTCTTGAACCAAGCAAGACTCGTGAACAGTGACGCAAGATTCGCTCAAAAGTGATAAAGTGATGCTAAGATATGAAAAAACAGTGTTTCTAAGTGATTCAAAGACACTCATTGAAAGTGCTGTGTTAGTTATGAAGCAAGAAATTTGAATAAAGCAAGACTGTTGAACAGACTTGTTTGTGATCAAGTGTAGTTATATTATGTTCTTTTTTTCTATTTTAGAAACTGCTTTGGAGTAAACCAAAGGTATTTTATGTTAAATAATTACATTAGTTCGGCAACACTTGTTTTTAAAGTTGTTTACTAACAAAATTAATTAGCAGCACCTTTTTTTAAGTTTTTGCACTATTTGCTACTTTTTAAAATGAATTAAATTTTCAGTATATGGTCACAGCTGAGAATTTTGATTATTATTATAAATTATACATATCAAAGAATATTAAAAATTAAAGTAAGACTAATTTTGGATCTATTAAACATCTAAAAAATCAATCACCAGCATTTTATGTAAATATTATGTTTCTCTATTACGTAAATACGACAAAAATATTTGGTGATGAGTTTCCTGTTAAGCTGTTTAATTAACTATTTTATTTATGATGCAATAATGAAACTATAAGCCGACAATTCTAAAATATGAATCAAGAATTTCGAAAAACAGTGGAAAAGTGGTGGTTTGAAAAACCCTCTGTAATCTGGCGCCCCTTAAAATCTCAATTCTGTAACTTGTTTGGCAAAGTATTGTCGGGATAGAAAAAAACCGTTGAAAATTCTAAGCTGTGACTAAAATAATACATTGAAGAACAATAATATAATACATTCTCATGTAAGCATATTATTTCTATCTTTATTTTAGTCTTATGACTTGGCGTGAAAAGTTAATCGCGAATATAATATCTCCTTTTTAAGAAAAACCTTTTTAGTAATAAGAAAAAAATATATAGGATGACTAGTAATTAGTGACCTATACTTGAAGACGTGATTAAAAGGCCGCCCTCTTAAGTATGAGTGTACCAATGCGACTTTTCTAAGTTTGTATGTATTTGCCATGTATATCTTGGACACTAATGACTGTGTTTTTGAGGGCACGTTAACAGTAGGTCCCGGCTGTCATTGAACATACGTGGCAGTCGTTGCGGGTAGTCAGAAGCCAGCTGACAATCAGTCTTACTAAGGGGCACTGGGTTGCCTGGGTAACGGCTGGAAACCGACCCCAACATAGTTGGGAACAGGTTCGGCAGATGATGAGGAAAGTTGTTTGTAGTCATTGGTACAATCACAAATTCAAGTATCTGTCACTATTTACCAGTCATCCTATATTTAAAAAGAGGTTTTTTCAAAATTGAGATGTCAATTTGTAAATTTTGTACCATATAAATGCCAAAAAATAATATTGTAATATAATTTTTAAATTAAATTAGAGGGGAGTTCATATGTTAGTATCACTACATAGTATAAAACAAAGTCGATTTTTCTGTTCCTATGTCCCTTTGTACGCTTAAATCTTCAAAACTACGCAACGGATTTTTATGCGGTTTTTTTTTCAATAGATAGAGTGATTAAAGAGGAAGGTTTATATGTATAATAATATACATTAAATAGTGGGGAAATAATGTTACCCCGTGCGATGCCGGAGCGAGTCGCTAGTTGTATACAATTTGTTTCGTAAAAGATCAATTCATCCATAGAAATAATATTCAATATCATCAATTATGTTGGGATTGGATTCCAGTATATATTGCAGTTGTTTCTAAACTTCATCATATTTTACATAGCACTTATTATAATCATCGGCAGGGATATTGAGCCCTGACCTTCACCTGCGCAGAAGCGATTTATTGGTTTATTGCCGAGAGCTCAATATCCGTGCCGATAACTATATATAGGTTATTCTCTTTTAAATGCATTGCTATTCAGAGTTTTCTATAGAACCATGGAGAACAAAATGACTAGCGGAGATATCATAACGGTAAATAATTTTCTAAGAAAGTAGCGCGACAACATGCCATTCTCGTGATATATTGTTTTAGCTACGACGTACGATTTTCCTTACATTACTAATTGGCATTTTAGAATGGACAAAATACATCATAAATGTAAAATGGTATATCTTGAGAAAGAAAACTCGTAATGATGTAAAGTAACTGGATTTGAATCGAGAAGAGCAGTACTAAATGATTCTTTAGTTAGAAATTACGAAAAAAATAGTGTCTGTAGAAAAATGGCTTTTAAATATCGTTAAAAAAGCGTTTTTAGGCATTTTCAGATTGTTTTTTCTCCAAAACTAGACGTGCTAGAGCAGTCCTGTGTTCTAGACTTCGATTCTGTGATAAATAATCTGCAAGAATTAATATGTTTCACCTTGGTTACAAAAATGCTGTTGACCAGTGTAATTAACTTTTCACAAATAGTTACACAATTCTTTTATATTTCTCTACAATATTCCTAGCAATACATGTGAATTCCCCTACAAATGTATGCACGCAAAAATATTAAATTAATTCTAACATGATCATCATCATCATCATCTCAGCCATAGGACGTCCACTGCTGAACATAGGCCTCCCCCTTAGATCTCCACAGATACCTGTTGGAGGTAGGGCATGCAATTCCGGTAAAATAAAAATTACCGGTAAAAATTCGGTAACTAAAATATTTTTACCGGTAAACCGGTAAAACGGTAATTTTTGATTTTTTTTAAATGTGATATTATATCAATAAGATTGGGTAGTCTAAAAGCAAAAAATAATTAAAAATACAAGGTAGTAAACATATAAGGTGGTAAACATTTTTTGGGACGTAGGCCGTAAAAAAAACATGTCAGTACCATCCGAACGCGATGTCGTCGACAAAATGCAAGAGAAACGGCTGCGATGGTTCGGCCATGTAAAAAGGAGACCACCTGAATACATCGCCAATGTTGTGTACTCAATCTCAATATACCCGGTCAAAGGCGCAGAGGCAGGCCGAAACGGTGGTGGTTGAGTGTCGTAATGAATGAAATGAAAATCTACGAACTTGAAGAGGAAGATGTCCTGGATAGAGCGAAGTGGAAGAAGAAGATACGGAAAGCGGACCCCGTCACAAGACGGGATAAACGCTAAGAATTACCGTGAAAAACAAATCATTTTTTTCATTGAAGTCCCTTTTTTATGGTAAATCGTGGGAATTTTATGGACCATGGTTTTGGCCCTGCGCGTGGAACAACTCGGGCCGCCGACACGGGTCTGTTGTCTATGCAGATGGAGGAACGATGAGCCACCCGAACTCACCGTCCACAGACCGACGCCTACGGTGGCCGGGAGTCGTCTCTCGACACTCGGCGCCCGTGGTGTCTTCGGTCCACTACAGCGGTTGGGATGAGAGGTGCGAACTCGCAGGCGCTCCACCGTCTCCTTCTCGAGCTGACTGGGAGAGACTGAGAATGACTGTTTCGCAGAAGGAGGCGACGGCTTCCCATTCCCTCTCGCTTCGGACTATGGCTTGAACCAGGGCCGGACGCGAGAGGTCGTCGCTGCCTATTGGCTCGACGACGACACGGCGGTACCCTTCCCAGGCAGTGCACACCTAGACTGTGTGCTCCACCGTGTCCTCAGTGCTGTCCGCATGGTAGTGAAGTAAAAGCCTTTGCTCAATAAGGTCATAGAGTAGGTAAAATAAGCATAAGCTACATTTTTATCTAATAGGAACTGACAGCTTTGAGGAAATTCAGATTAACCGAATGAATAAATTTGTTTAGATGTTATAAATTAAGATGAGAATGAAGATTTGTATCTAACCTAGAGATAGTTAAGGAGCCACATAAGTTTACTTTCCTAAAAAATAGCCACTTTAACACTCTTACAATATGTAATGTCTGCAATATTACATTATGTTCAGGCTACATAATGAAGATTTGACGTTAAATGAACAATTGCTATATATTATCACAAAAACGTAAAAACCGGTAAATTACCGGTTACATATTATTTTTACCGGTAAATTAAAAATCGCGAAAATGGGCGGTTTTACCGGTAAAACCGAAACCGGTAAACCGGTATTGCATGCCCTAGTTGGAGGCGACCTGCATCCAGCGTCTTCCGGCGACCTTTATAAGGTCGTCTGTCCACCTTTTGGACAAAATTATGTTTTATTAAATCTCATTACGGCAAGATTAGTAGAATAGAGTTTTTTTACTATTTTTTTTTTGTGAACATAAGTTTTTTCTTCAAAACAACTGTTTAAAAATTGAACATGAAAATTAATTCCTAGTTAACAGTTCTTTTAAGAAAACCGATCTTTATTTTATGACTTAACAAAAAATCGATTTAATATTTTTGCTTGCAAACAGAGTAATATTATAATTTCATTCTTATAAGTTAAGGAATTAAAAAGTCGACGCTTCCTCTTACAGATTATAAATGTAAGCAGTATTTTTTTATCATCGGATGTTTAAAAAATACGTATTATAATATTTTTTCTGTTCATTATTTTGGGTTTTCAATTGTGGCCGTGGGAACAACTTCGTGCACGGGGATAAAGTGTTCTTATAGCCTCGCTCTAAAAAAATATTTTGCAGATAGGTCATTTAAGTCGGACCAGTAGTTTCTGAGATAAACGAAGCATTCAAGCAAACAAACAATCCTTTCAGCCTTATAATATTAGTATAGATTATTCCGCCCTCACACTTGTAAGTTGCCTCCTTTAAAATTATGTAAGTCACCTTCAAGAAAGGAAGAAAATACTACAAATGGATCTTACGTTTGTAAAATCCTAAGTTGATTACGTGAGTGAAACTAACGAAATTGATCTTTATCTGTATGATATTAAAGTTTATTTTACAAAGTCAAAATACTGCTTACAACTATTCTCTGTAAATGTCTTGTATGTTTAAGGTTTTTTAAATAAACGACTGATGTGATTGTATATATACTTACTTATTATTTTCATGATTCTGTAAGTGAATTGCTGTGTTTGACTGAAATAGAACATTTTTAGATATAATATAGTCGAAATTGTGTAAAGTGGCTTGGCATTGAAAAATGTGTACTTAAGCCATTTTTGTGAGAATTAAGTGTTATTTTACAATTTTGAAGGTGGAGTTTTATCGATTCGAAAATTGTATGTACAGGGGCCTGATTCTCCTAATTTTACTTAAGCAACATACGATTCACATTCGACTGCGATCCAATCACGACTCGATTACGATTGAAGCGTATGTGGCATTCCGCTATTTTTTCTTTGAAATAAACGTTTCTATCCTTTTCTGTCATTCAATAATGAATCATTTTGTCTGCAAATGATTAACGATTGCAATATAATTGTAGAGCAAACTACCGTAAAGACCAAAATCACCAAAATAGCAGACCAATCGAATGTCGTTGGAATACGATTGGTCTTATATTAGTAGCATAATGCCCGATATGGTTAAAACTGCTATTGCGATCATATTGCGATTCGATTTCTATTCAATTTTGACATTATTAACTTAGGAGAATCGGGCCCCAGATCAGAGATAGTTTACCTTTAGTTTAAGTTCCTATTCGAATGGATGGCATAGTTAACTGGCGGGAACTGGATATTGATTTTGTGAAAGATAATTTAAAAAATCTTAACTGATACGAGAAAATTAGCTCTTGAATGTATTGAAATTAGTTAATTGTTTAATTTATGGTCAGTTTCAATAGTTACTGATGAAGTTTTTGATCTATCAGGAACTTATCTGACAGATAAACTGTAACTTTTGGTTTTACAGGTTCACAATATCTGGCAGATAGCATTAACTATCAAAAACTAACTTTATCGGTAACCACTGAAACCGGGCCTTAATATTCTTATAAAAAGAATACTGTTTTTTAACTAATCCAGCTTTAAAATTGTATTTTTACGCGAACAGTCAAATGACAGCAATCGCTTGAACGAGTGAGTTGTCCATCGAGATGTGACAAACGAATAAAATGTAAATATTTATATATATTACGTGTTTTATTTATTTTTGTTCCTAAAGCAGTGAAATATCAAGTTCAGTATCAATTTTATTGACTAGAATTTATTGGATTTTACCTCTGATCCTGCATTGCATTAACGTGGATCTTGCAGAGGTCACTCTGTAGGGCAAATAATCTATACATATAATAAAATGATAGGAAAGTCAAAACTGTACATTGAATATTTTTTTAAAAGAATACTTGGGGGGTGATCTATTATCGATTCTGAACCCAAATATATAGTTTTTAGAATTTTTGTCTGTTTGTCTGTTTGTCTGTATGTCTGTTTGTCTGTATGTTTGGTCTCACTGAACTCGAAAAGTACTGCATAGATTTAAATCAAATTTTGCATGAATATTACCTGGGGACCGGTTCAACATATAGGATATATATTATCACGCTATCACCTTCGGGGGATGAGCAATGACCGATAATTTCTGTTAACGTTTCTGCAACAGCGGGTGCAATAATGACACATATTTGAATGTTGAACTTTGTAAGTCTATCGGCCTATAATCTTTACACAGAAAATAACGCTGTTATAAGTAACTTGGGAGAAAAATTAAATTTTATAAAATTGTTAAGGCAAGGTTAAAGTGGTTCCATCTGTGGTATATAATATAAAATACATAAAATTTGACAAAGCAGCGAAGTGGAAAATAACATGTATTAATTACCGTTTAAATTCATAGATGGAGTTGTACATTTTCCGTAATTCGCCATATTGTAACTCTGGGTGTAATTATTCCATAGATATTTTAATAAGGGGATCTTCACACTGCCCCGCATCACGCTGCATCTTGCGTGTCGACGCACCTACGCGCGTTCCTGCGGGAGTGCAGATCTGCATCATCGTGCGGGTTTTTCGCGCACTCACGCGCGTAGTTGCGTTTTGTTAATTCACGCACGGCGGCTCTCATCGAGTTCCATTTTCAAACATACACGTCACGCCCATTCAAAATCACGCGCGTCACTGCGGGATTCAGTGTGCCATACCTTGCGTCTCGCCCCGCACCTACGCGCGGGGGTGCGTTTTTCTCCGCATGTATGTGCGTGATCCGCATGAACGCGCGTGGATGCATTTTCAGTATGTTGGACTATGCGTGTTTTCCATACAAACGGAGATATTTCCATACAACGGAAAAAAACGCATCCACGCACTACGCTGCATCATGCGGGGCAGTGTGATAATCGCCTTATAGCGAGATTTTGATGAGGCACGGCAAACTGACAAACACTATTAGGCGATTATCACACTGCCCCGCATGATGCAGCGTAGTGCGTGGATGCGTTTTTTTCCGTTGTATGGAAATATCTCCGTTTGTATGGAAAACACGCATAGTCCAACACACTGAAAATGCATCCA
Source organism: Helicoverpa assulta (assembly GCA_963856015.1). NCBI lineage: Eukaryota > Metazoa > Arthropoda > Insecta > Lepidoptera > Noctuidae > Helicoverpa > Helicoverpa assulta. The sequence continues at coordinate 2,536,164 of CAWLCW010000003.1, forward strand.
CGCGCGTTCATGCGGATCACGCACATACATGCGGAGAAAAACGCACCCCCGCGCGTAGGTGCGGGCGAGACGCAAGGTATGGCACACTGAATCCCGCAGTGACGCGCGTGATTTTGAATGGGCGTGACGTGTATGTTTGAAAATGGAACTCGATGAGAGCCGCCGTGCGTGAATTAACAAAACGCAACTACGCGCGTGAGTGCGCGAAAAACCCGCACGATGATGCAGATCTGCACTCCCGCAGGAACGCGCGTAGGTGCGTCGACACGCAAGATGCAGCGTGATGCGGGGCAGTGTGAAGATCCCCTAATTGTTATCTTGATGCAAGGAAAATTGATAAAACTAAGCCCAATCTAAAACAATGCCATCTAAATGGCTTTTTGAATATTAACGTCAAAAATTTCACGGAACCATTAACTATCGTTTAAAGTCATAGATGGAGTTGTGTATTTTTTCAAAAATTAAGCTGGGGTTTTGTTACTTTAGCTAATCTTCCAGGAATGTGGTGGCCTAAAATCAACTTTAACTTTGAATAAGTACTTTTGAGTAGACCTTCAATAAATTTTATTGTGGTGAAAAACATGTAACGCGTAAGGATCGTAGAAGAAAGGAGGAAGATTGATCTCTCGCCAGGGCTGCTGAGTGTGAAGCAAGGCTCCTGTAGCTTGAGAAACAAGCCCAGACATAAAGTGCAGATTAAAGAAATAGGACCTTCTCGATTTAATACCATACGCACGTTAAATACTTTATCGCCTTCGGAAACGTACAAATAACGCGTCGCATGCCAGAGAAATATGTTTTCATTCAACTTCTGATTTGTCAGATCCGAGCTTAGTCTAAAAAAAACGCCTTTTAAATAACTATGTTGGATATCATTCAGTACATAGACAGAATTGCCGTCAAACGTGTTTTGGCCAAATGTGCCCCGCCTGGGTAGAGCGCCGCCGTGTCCCCGTGGCGGCAATTGGCGCGGCTACCTCTCGCACCCGCCCCTGGTTCAAGCCATGGTCCGGCGCGAATAACGGGGTGCCGTTGCCTCCTTCTGCGTAGCAGTCATTCGGCGGCGGAACGACTGAAAATTTGCGTTTCTCATCGCAACCGCTGCTTTGGACGTGGAAGACTCCTCGGTAGCCGGGAGTCGAGAGACGACTCCTACGCACTAAATATGAAGAAGATGACCTTCACGCTGCACCTACAGCCAGACCAGTCATCTTCAGTAAAGTAAATGTGGTCATCTTCTTCATATTTACCAACTCATAGTGATCATCATGCACACCCGCTTCTCTAACTGAAAGATCAACAAGATTTTTTCAGTTAGGGAGTTATATTAACTACGCTACTAACATCAATATTAGCGTGTAATATATCGAATTTCCGTTTGTGCATAGCACAAAAACCAAAGAGTCAGCCTGCTAACAGCAGCTTTTAAACTAAGCAAGTGTAAAAATATCTTCAGAATTATATTCATCGTTGAATAATTGAACACATTTTCAGAAACCACAATAACAGTAGGAACTGTCATCTTCCATCCAGCTATTCTCCAATTATGTGGATGTTGGCTTTCAGTCAAACCGAATCTGTTTGAGTACCAATATGTTACTTGGAGTGCCTATCTGATCTCCTCAACCCAGTGAATTGGATACCACGTTATCCAAAGTAAGACTGTTTGACAGACTTTTTGGCTTCTGATTAGTCGCAGCTGCTGCAGAAAATGTACAAATGACAGCTTTATCAGAACTTTGTTTCCTATGAGAATTACTAACGCCCCCTTTTTTTTTAACGACGTCAAAAATCATCAAATGACCCCTCCCGCTGTGGATTAGCAGCGGCGAGGGAGTGTCAGACTCTTACTGACTAAAACCGTCATGTTCCGTCGTTGGCCTTTTATGTACCAGGGCCGGGGTTACTCTTTCGACCAATCCCGCAGCCCCGGCAGGCCTTGGCCTTACTGGGCCACGCTGGGGTTGCTGACATCTCTTTGAGAGGTGCGTGGAACAACGCGCCCCCAACACGCGTCTGTTGTCTATCTAAACATGAGCGATGAGCTACCTGAACTCACCGTCTCGCGACACCCGGCACCCATGGTGTCTACCTGGTCCAGCGCGGCGGCCGGGATGAGAGGTGCGAACTCTCTGACGTTCCGCCGCCATCTCCTCGAGCATGACTGCTTCGCAGAAGGAGGCGACGGCATCCCATTCCCTCTCGCCCCGGACCAGGGCCGGACGCGAGAGGTCACCGCTGCCTAAAGCCTCGACGAGGACCCGGCACACCAGGGCACTCCTGGACTGTGTGGTCCACCGTGTCCTCGTGGCTGTCCGCACAGTGGTGATACCCGGGCGCCTCCTCACGACCGATTCGATGCAGGTATCTCCCGAAACTGCCGTGTCCGGTGAGGACCTGCGTCATGCGGTACGTGAGGGCGCCGTGACTCCTCCCGAGCCACTCCTCAAAGAGCGGACTTACCGCCACTATGGTGGCGTGCCCTATTACTTTCGCCCATTACGTAATAATTTTCCAATCGGTTGACTAGATCCAGAGATTTCCACAACGTCACAAACTTTACTTCTTTTGTTTAGATAAATAGTCACACATCGTCGAACTACCTTGATAGATCAACCCGTGCGGCTGCTAAGTAATAATCCTAATTATACTGTCATGTGAATGGATACACCTACGGGATAAGTAGTATTTTCACGCAGACGAAGACGCGGGCAACAGCTAGTAATGAATAAGTGTTTAGGCTTGAGCGCCCTTTTACAGTACCAGATTTTGCTAGCAAACCTTCGGTTACGCTACCCGTCTGTACACGCGACGAATTCTGAGTATAAAATCGGTCGCCGCCAGCACGGTAAAGATATGGACAGTATGGAAACTAAGCCTGTTTGCGGACATAACTACCTACGCTCCGTTGAAGCAATAGGGTTGTCACTTTTAATGATATTAGTGATGTTTTTTTTTTTACTTTTTTGTTCTGTAGTGATCAATCATCGAATTTAATTAACTACCTAACTAGCTTACAATACAATTTAAATAGGTAATTTCATGGCTTTGGTTAATCTCAGCAAAAAACGATAGTTTGAACACGAAAAACATATAATATTTACACAACAACTTGTTATTACTAAATTATAGCTTTATATTAGATCTGTAACTTTTATAATTACGGTGGCGTAACTTTTGCAAGTTTTGGCGGGAGTAAGCGAGCCGAGTTTGGACGAAAATGTTTCGGGCGTTAGTTGGAGCGGGCGCGCGGTTGTCGCCGCACCACCTCGCGCGCGATGGCGCGCAGACAAGGCTCAAGGACTTTTTACACAAATACATAATTATCAAACAAATAAACTACTGCTTAAAATAATCTTCCAATTGATTAAGTAATTGTTGTTATTGTATTTACACTAATTTTTAAAGCTGTTCTTTATTCATAAACTGAGTTTTTCAAATTAAAAGTCTTTAGATAACTACCTAAAAAGCTGGAGTAGGTATAATAATTAAAAACCCATTACATAAAAAATACCTATTGTTCATTTATATCTACAACATATTAACAGAAAAATATTTTCGTCTGCTACGGCACGTTCGAAATTCTTTGTTTATTTATTATTCAATTTTGACTGCACTATCGTTTTAAGCACCCTCAAAAACCAGGAAAATAATACCCATGACGAAAAAAATTATAACTGTTGCAGCCGCCATCTTGGATTCATGTTTTGATTGCACTATCGTTTTTAGAACCCTCAAATACCATGAAAATGACACCCATGACGAAAAAATGATACCTGTTACAGCCGCCATTTTGGTTTTACGTTTTGACTGCACTATCGTTTTAAGCACCCTCAAATACCATGAATATGACACCCCTGACGAAAAAAATGATACCTGTTGCAGCCGCCATCTTGGATTCACGTTTTGACTGCACTATCGTTTTTAGCACCCTCAAATACCATGAATATGACACCCCTGACGAAAAAAAAGATACCTGTTGCAGCCGCCATCTTGGATTCACGTTTTGACTGCAGTATCGTTTTTAGCACCCTCAAATACCATGAAAATGACACCCATGACGAAAAAAATGATACCTGTTGCAGCCGCCATCTTGGATTCACGTTTTGACTGCAGTATCGTTTTTAGCACCCTCAAATACCATGAAAATGACACCCATGACGAAAAAAATGATACTTGTTGCAGCCGCCATCTTGGATTCAGGTTTTGACTGCAGTATCGTTTTTAGCACCCTCAAATACCATGAATATGACACCCATGACGAAAAAAATGATGGCTGTTGCAGCCGCCATCTTGGATTCACGTTTTGACTGCAGTATCGTTTTTAGCACCCTCAAATACCATGAAAATGACACCCATGACGAAAAAAAATATAGGTACCTGTTGCAGCCGCCATCTTGGATTCACGTTTTGACTGCACTATCGTTTTCAGCACCCTCAAATACCATGAAAATGACACCCATGACGAAAAAATGATACTTGTTGCAGCCGCCATCTTGGATTCAGGTTTTGACTGCAGTATCGTTTTTAGCACCCTCAAATACCATGAATATGACACCCATGACGAAAAAAATGATACCTGTTGCAGCCGCCATCTTGGATTCACGTTTTGACTGCAGTATCGTTTTTAGCACCCTCAAATACCATGAAAATGACACCCATGACGAAAAAAATGATACCTGTTACAGCCGCCATCTTGGATTTACGTTTTGACTGTACTATCGTTTTTAGCACCCTCGAATATCTTGAAAATGGGTGATGGGTGTCCTATGACGAAAAAAATTATACGTATTTCGGCCGCCATCTTTGATTTACATTTTCTACAACTATTATACTATCGGCTTTAAATATCCTCATAACCGCCGCATCACATTTAAAATATCGGGTGTGTCGTTCACAATCACATTAAATTAAATGCGTTAGTATACTGGTTAATATATGTCGATTAACACAAAGAAAAAAGAAAAATACGTAAAAATAAAAAAATGGATTTTTCAAACAAAGTAAATCAAATAAAAACGTGCGAAAATTAGAACACCACATAAAAGTCAGTCATTACAAACAACTGAAATTATCCCTTGAAAACTGACAGCTGTCAAGTGATCAAAACATTCAACACTCCTAACTTTATCTCTGCTTTACACATGATGTTGTAAATTATAAAAACGAAAAATGACTCCTGTGGTTAAACCACTGAATGGATAAGGTTATTTTTTTTACAATTCGCCATATAATATCATAAAGTATATGCGATAGGATTTAATGTGATTGTGAACGACACACACTGTATAATTATTTCGAACAACCCGCAGCAGTCAGTATAACAATAACAATAAATAAATCGTTCGCTCGCGGCATTTTCGGAAAAAAAAATAAAATTAAACTGTGCCGCCAGGCATCTTGCCACAGTTTAAATATATGTAGAGCAGTTCGGAAACTACGAACAAACGTCCGAAACGGCTCACTCACACAAACATGGCACACCGACGAGGCTCCGGGGGGATCTCGCGGTGCTCTCAGTAACGCGTGTCAAGACGAGTGGTCGCGTTTAATTTTATTTTTTTATTATTTTTTTTTCCGAAAATGCCGCGAGCGAACGATTTATTTATTGTTATTGTTATACTGACTGCTGCGGGTTGTTCGAAATAATTATACAGTGTGTGTCGTTCACAATCACATTAAATCCTATCGCATATACTTTATGATATTATATGGCGAATTGTAAAAAAAATAACCTTATCCATTCAGTGGTTTAACCACAGGAGTCATTTTTCGTTTTTATAATTTACAACATCATGTGTAAAGCAGAGATAAAGTTAGGAGTGTTGAATGTTTTGATCAGTTGACAGCTGTCAGTTTTCAAGGGATAATTTCAGTTGTTTGTAATGACTGACTTTTATGTGGTGTTCTAATTTTCGCACGTTTTTATTTGATTTACTTTGTTTGAAAAATCCATTTTTTTATTTTTACGTATTTTTCTTTTTTCTTTGTGTTAATCGACATATATTAACCAGTATACTAACGCATTTAATTTAATGTGATTGTGAACGACACACCCGATATTTTAAATGTGATGCGGCGGTTATGAGGATATTTAAAGCCGATAGTATAATAGTTGTAGAAAATGTAAATCAAAGATGGCGGCCGAAATACGTATAATTTTTTTCGTCATAGGACACCCATCACCCATTTTCAAGATATTCGAGGGTGCTAAAAACGATAGTACAGTCAAAACGTAAATCCAAGATGGCGGCTGTAACAGGTATCATTTTTTTCGTCATGGGTGTCATTTTCATGGTATTTGAGGGTGCTAAAAACGATACTGTACCAATTAACTTCCCTTCCCTTTTAACATATTCCTCCCCAGAACTGATCCATATCCTATTGGTCTTTATCCTCCAAAATAATATTAAATTGTAGACTTTGGTCAATTTAGGCCACTGTCTATGTGGTTGTGGTAAAAAAAAATATATATATTTTTTTTTTATTTCTGTATATTTATATATTTTTTGTTTTATATTTCTATGTACTAACAATATATATCAAGTTTATTTATGTGTTTGTTTCAGTGCCATCCTACTAACGCAACAAGTTCTACAATAAGTGCAAAGTTTTTTTTTTAAATTGTTATCGACGTTATCGTGCCTACTTGCTTCTCATATCACTTGTCAGTGGCAGAATCGTCGACATCAACATCGACGGCAGTGATTGCCAGAAAAAAAATAGAATAGAATAGAATACTGCAGTCAAAACGTGAATCCAAGATGGCGGCTGCAACAGGTATCATTTTTTTCGTCATGGGTGTCATATTCATGGTATTTGAGGGTGCTAAAAACGATACTGCAGTCAAAACCTGAATCCAAGATGGCGGCTGCAACAAGTATCATTTTTTTCGTCATGGGTGTCATTTTCATGGTATTTGAGGGTGCTGAAAACGATAGTGCAGTCAAAACGTGAATCCAAGATGGCGGCTGCAACAGGTACCTATATTTTTTTTCGTCATGGGTGTCATTTTCATGGTATTTGAGGGTGCTAAAAACGATACTGCAGTCAAAACGTGAATCCAAGATGGCGGCTGCAACAGCCATCATTTTTTTCGTCATGGGTGTCATATTCATGGTATTTGAGGGTGCTAAAAACGATACTGCAGTCAAAACCTGAATCCAAGATGGCGGCTGCAACAAGTATCATTTTTTTCGTCATGGGTGTCATTTTCATGGTATTTGAGGGTGCTAAAAACGATACTGCAGTCAAAACGTGAATCCAAGATGGCGGCTGCAACAGGTATCATTTTTTTCGTCATGGGTGTCATTTTCATGGTATTTGAGGGTGCTAAAAACGATACTGCAGTCAAAACGTGAATCCAAGATGGCGGCTGCAACAGGTATCTTTTTTTTCGTCAGGGGTGTCATATTCATGGTATTTGAGGGTGCTAAAAACGATAGTGCAGTCAAAACGTGAATCCAAGATGGCGGCTGCAACAGGTATCATTTTTTTCGTCAGGGGTGTCATATTCATGGTATTTGAGGGTGCTTAAAACGATAGTGCAGTCAAAACGTAAAACCAAAATGGCGGCTGTAACAGGTATCATTTTTTCGTCATGGGTGTCATTTTCATGGTATTTGAGGGTTCTAAAAACGATAGTGCAATCAAAACATGAATCCAAGATGGCGGCTGCAACAGTTATAATTTTTTTCGTCATGGGTATTATTTTCCTGGTTTTTGAGGGTGCTTAAAACGATAGTGCAGTCAAAATTGAATAATAAATAAACAAAGAATTTCGAACGTGCCGTAGCAGACGAAAATATTTTTCTGTTAATATGTTGTAGATATAAATGAACAATAGGTATTTTTTATGTAATGGGTTTTTAATTATTATACCTACTCCAGCTTTTTAGGTAGTTATCTAAAGACTTTTAATTTGAAAAACTCAGTTTATGAATAAAGAACAGCTTTAAAAATTAGTGTAAATACAATAACAACAATTACTTAATCAATTGGAAGATTATTTTAAGCAGTAGTTTATTTGTTTGATAATTATGTATTTGTGTAAAAAGTCCTTGAGCCTTGTCTGCGCGCCATCGCGCGCGAGGTGGTGCGGCGACAACCGCGCGCCCGCTCCAACTAACGCCCGAAACATTTTCGTCCAAACTCGGCTCGCTTACTCCCGCCAAAACTTGCAAAAGTTACGCCACCGTAATTATAAAAGTTACAGATCTAATATAAAGCTATAATTTAGTAATAACAAGTTGTTGTGTAAATATTATATGTTTTTCGTGTTCAAACTATCGTTTTTTGCTGAGATTAACCAAAGCCATGAAATTACCTATTTAAATTGTATTGTAAGCTAGTTAGGTAGTTAATTAAATTCGATGATTGATCACTACAGAACAAAAAAGTAAAAAAAAAAACATCACTAATATCATTAAAAGTGACAACCCTATTGCTTCAACGGAGCGTAGGTAGTTATGTCCGCAAACAGGCTTAGTTTCCATACTGTCCATATCTTTACCGTGATCTTGCGGAAAATATGTTAGTGTGAAAGCGTATTTGCTCGCTTCGCAGCCGCTTGCAAACCGCTAATTTATACTTTATTAGTACTAAAAGCCGCCGCTAGAAGCGCTCACATCATCTCCAATAGATCTATTATTTCAATAATATCCTCTTTTCTCTCAACCATTCTAACAACAATTGTTTTGGAGATTGTCATGAGAGCTTACCATAGATGATAGTTTATATTTGACATTCTTCTCTGGAAAATATTCAAAATAATGTTTGTGTAATTTTATTATTTTTATAATCATTTTTACCTATAAATAAGTAATTCCCTTGTGACCTCCCAAATAAATTACTTATAAGTTCATATTACAATGATTGAAGAAGGAAATTACTGAGAAAGAAGTCAAAATGGAAAATGCTAATCCAGAAAGCGAAGCGAGTCCGAAAAATCACAAAGTCACCAAAACAATAGTTTCGACTCCGAATTCTTACAAACCCGTTGGACCTTACAGCCAGGCTATTCTAGCCGAAAAGACCTTGTACGTATCTGGGGTTCTAGGCATGGATGCCCAGTCCCAGTTGGTCCCCGGTGGCGCGGAAGGCCAAGCAAGACAGGCTCTTAACAATCTCAAACAAATTCTCGGAGCGGGCGGAGCCACCATCGACTCAGTAGTGAAAACTACCATTCTACTAGCTAAAATGGAAGACTTTCAAGCCGTGAATCAGGTTTATTCGGAGTTTTTTACAAAAGACTGTCCTGCCCGCGCTACTTTTCAGGTGGGAAAGCTGCCTTTAGAAGCGGCCGTGGAAATCGAGGCGATTGCATTGAGTGGTGATCTGACTATCGCCGAAGTGGGACCTTGCCCTTGTGAGCCATCTAAAGTAAATTGATACCGTCGGACAATTTAACTGTTGTTATGTAATAAGTGTGGATGACCTGGCTAATATTTCTGTTGTTTTAAATACACATTTGATTATAAAATATGTATTTCATTAATTCACGTCCATCTACATTAGTGTAGGTACAAGATAGTGGCCTCCCTTTTAGCACATCGCATCGTCAAAATAATAGGGCTACGATATTATTCAATCTTAACCATTTCTTGCCGTGTTTTATAGCAATCCTCTAAAGTTAATCCAAAACGCTTTGTTGAAATTAATTTTTAAATTAGGGTTTCTATATTTTTTTGTAAATAAAATGTGTTTGATATCATCAAACTAAGATAACAAAACGCAACGCAATATTTTGACAGTGACATTTCATTATCGACTCGCCGTAAGTGACGTGTAAACTGTATTCGTCGGCACCCTATAATTTCCTTCTCGGAAGCCCAAAAAAGCTCAAAATGAGCTTCAAACGTGACAAAAAAGAGGAAGAAGATAGCGGCGGCAACCCCTACCAGAACCTGGACAAAACAATAATCTTACAAGAAGCGAGATATTTCAACCAATCGCCTGTTAATCCGCGAAAATGCTCGCTTATTTTGACGAAGATTTTGTATTTATTGAACCAGGGAGAGAAGTTTACTACTCAAGAGGCTACAGAAGCCTTCTTTGCGACTACAAAACTGTTTCAATCCAAAGATGTGATGCTCCGTCGAATGGTTTACTTATGTATCAAGGAATTGAGTACGCTAGCTCAGGACGTGATCATCGTCACTTCTTCGCTGACAAAAGACATGACGGGGAAGGAAGATTTATACAGAGCGGCTGCTATAAGGGCCTTATGCAGTATAACAGACAGTACGATGCTGCAAGCGATAGAAAGATACATGAAACAAGCAATTGTTGACAAGAATCCCGCAGTGAGTTCTGCAGCCCTGGTATCGGCGCTCCATTTGTCATCGACGGCGCCCGAGTTGGTCCGAAGGTGGGCGAATGAAGCTCAGGTTTGTATAATGTTTATTTTATGAGATAGATATGGTTTTACTAGGTACTATTTCATGTATTGATGAATAAAAATTGTATGCTCTTCCATATGGTTCAAATATTGTGGTAAGTTTTGTCTTAAACAGATGCATCAATCATCATCATCAATAACTATTATTTTTTGTACTAAAACAACAAAATAAAAATATACATATCTATAGAACTTACTTAACTACAAGTTGACAAAGTTTGCGCACTGGATAAAATTCATTCCTGTACCTCGTGTGTTCATAAGTTTTGAGACAAAATAAAAGTTGCATATCTTTTTAAATAATTAACTTATATTTATAAAAACAATAGTAAACATTAAGTAAATAGTAAGTAAAAATTAAATATAATTATTATTCAAAATGACCACCCCTGTTTTTAATACATGCCCTTAGACGATTTGGCCAGTCATCAATGGCGGCACGAATCTTTTCCAGAGGAATTCGCTTCGCTTCTCGGACAAGAGCTCGCTTAAGTGACTCCAAGTTTGGGTGGGACTTTCGGCAGGCTCTGAGCTCTAATTCGGTCCATAGAGAATAATCCAGCGGGTTGAGGTCGGGGCTGGAGGAGGGCCATTCATTCGCCGCAATGAAGGCCGGCACATTTTCCTTCAGCCAAGCTTGAGTGGTTTTAGCCTTATGGGATGGCGCCGAGTCTTGCTGGAAAACCCAATACTTGTTATGGAATAGGGTATTAGACAGGGGTTTCACAACAGTCTCTAGAATGTCACTTTGATAATTTTTGGCTTTCACCTTGACGCCTTGTTGGCAGAAATGAAGCTGAGTCACACCTTCGTACGAAACTCCCCACCATACCATGACACTAGCCGGATGATGAGTACGCGAGACATTCCGTGCTGAAGCTGGGACATCCTTGCTACTTTTGGCATACACTTTGTTTTGTCGGTTGAACTTTTCTTCGACAGTAAAGATTTTCTCGTCGGTGAAGAGTATCTTCCTCGCATCGTGTCTCCTAAGCAGTATTGGACAACGTTCGCGTCGCAATTGACGAAGGCGATCGTTTAAAAAGTGTACTTTCCTACGGCTATACGCCTTAACCTTGAGATCATATTTCAGTATTCTGTTGACTGAAACGCGCGAAATATTGGTCTGCAGAGCGAGTTTCTTCTGAGTGCGACATGGATTTCGGCGAAGTCGCTCTCGGATGATTTTAATGTTCGCAGGCGTCCTCACAGAGCGTGGACGACCACTTCTTTGCCGATCTTGTAAAGAACTTGTCTCCTTGTATCGTTTAATAGTGTAATACACGAAGTTACGGCTCACACCAAAACTTTTCAGTTCTCGGAAAATGTCCATAGGTTTTCTTCCCACCTTAAATAGTGAAATGACGGTCGCACGTAATTCTTTTGTTCCCTCCATTACGAGAAAATTTAAATAAAATAATCCGAAATCATAGATATTAAAAGTTAACATTCCAAATTCAAAATTAGAAAAAAGAAATATACAGCAGCCAGTAATTTTTATTTTATTTTTATAAGTAAAAAGTTTGTCTCAAAACTTATGAACACACGAGGTATATACCAGGGTATACATCGCTGCTTTGCGTGAATACCTGCACTAACCAAAATACTGGTTTATAACACAGTCACTTGCAAAATAGTCCGTATTTTATGGTCAGTAAGACTCACATTCATTCCTTCCTTTAGATCAGTCCTTTCGATTTATATATTCTACTCTTCTTATGATTAAAAACATGAAAAGTTACGACAGTAAATATCTTGTTTAAATTTCAAATAGCTACCCTGTTAAATGTGTTTTTGGATTGTGCGGTTATTCATGCAAAGCAGCGACATGTCTTCTTATTTTTTGGGCTCCTTCTCAAAAAAAAATTTCCAGACTCTTGCCTAGAATAATCAAGAAAAACCCAACATTATACTGTTTGCATAACAACAAAATATTTGATTAAGGCACCTCATTATTAACATGAAAATACAATGTTTGTATGGACAAATGATTAGTCACTCATAGATAAGTTATAGTTATAATTAAAACATTTTTATGTTGTGGTGATGATAACATGTTGGAATTTATCGTTTGATGGTATAATCGTAAGAAGGTTGGCAAAATTTTTAATTCTAGATTTGTTTTTTTAGAAACTGCATAAATTTAAAAAAGTAGGTATAGGTCTTAAAGAAACCCAATTCATGAATAGTTCAATATTTTTTACATGAAAACTATGTTAATCCATAAAGTAGAATAGAACTAATTAAGGTATACATTCTTCATTTAGAAATGAAAAATATAAATACCACAGCTGTTCAAATGTTCTGAAGAGTATATGTCAATATGTAAGGTTTGCTAAATTGATCATTTATTCAATGATATAGACAGTGTTTTCATATCTGTTAGCTATTTTTAAGAAACGTAACTCATACTTTTAAATGAAACTGGTCATTCCCCAGTTTTACCTACGTCCCTAGGGAACTCCTTCCCGCACCTTAATAAATGTAGGTGTTTATTCTGAAGTATAAGATATATAACCAAAGTGTCATTAAAATCAGTAAACAAACATCCAAACTTCCATATTTACGATAATAGGAGTCATATGATTGCATCAACCATTTACTTATCAGATAATCCAAAAAAATATTGCTTGATTGAGATCTTGATATTATCTAACATTTCTAGTCAAATGTCTTTTAGTATCATATATTATTATCTAAATAATCTATACTAATATTATAAAGCTAAAGAGTTTGTTTGTTTGAACGCGCTAATCTCAGGAACTACTGGTCCGATTTGAAAATTTCTTTCAGTGTTAGATAGCCCATTTATCGAGGAAGGCTATAGGCTACTTTTTATGCCGGTAAGGGAAGTAGTTCCCACGGGATGCGGGTGAAACCGCTGGCAGAAGCTAGTCTGTCATAAATGTCTTGTTTTATTTGTTTACATAACAGTGTCCTTATTTTTTTTAAACTGCGTCAAAAACGTAGCTTGGGGCTTTACTCTATAAATAGTAACAGATTTTTTAAAAGTTTCAGTATGGTTGAAAATCCAGACAACATATTTTTAGTGATCAGCACTATAAACCGATCAAGCCATGTCTCTGCCATAAATTAAGAAATAATGTATTTTTATGTATATTGTTGATGTACCCTATTAAATAAATAAATAAAGCCATTGCAATTTAATTCAATTTTAATATGCAACTTTAATTACTTATTAAAATATATTTTTTCTATTTCCAGGAAGCAATCAGCTCCGATAACGCAATGGTGTCTTATCACGCTCTTGGCGTCGTAGCCGGCTCCAGGAAGAATGACAAATTGTCCACCGTCAAACTAGTGACACGACTCGCTAGGGCTCCGCTAAAGTCGCCCTACGCTCTCTGTCTCCTAATCCGCCTAGCCGCACAGTTAGTAGAAGATGATGACTCGGATGCTGCCCAACCTTACATAGAGTTCATCGAGTGCTGTTTAAGACATAAATCAGAAATGGTGATTTACGAAGCAGCTCATGCCATTGTCAATCTTAGAAAGACAGCTAGAGATTTGGCTCCAGCTGTGTCCGTCTTGCAATTGTTCTGTGGGTCTTCGAAAGCGTCTTTAAGGTTGGCGGGAGCAAGAACTCTTGCGAGATTGACTGCGAAACATCCTACGGCTGTAGCTGCCTGCGCTGTTGATCTTGAAAATTTGATTTCTGATCCTAATCGCTCCGTAGCTACATTGGCAGTAACCACTTTGCTAGCTACAGGGGCCGAGAGTTCCGTAGACAGATTGATGAAACAAATATCCAGTTTCGTATCCGAGATTTCAGATGAATTCAAAATTGTGGTCGTAAGAGCTATTAGGAGATTATGCACGAAATTCCCGCGGAAACATCAGTCCCTTGCTGCATTTTTGGCGGGAATGTTACGTGACGAAGGAGGTTTAGAATATAAGGCTGCTATCGCTGATGCCATTATAGCTTTGGTTGAAGAAAATCCGGAAGCCAAAGAGACTGGGTTAGCTCATCTCTGCGAATTTATTGAAGATTGTGAACATACGGCTTTGGCTGTCCGTATTCTACATTTACTTGGTCGTGAAGGGCCAAAATCCCGTCAACCGTCACGGTACATAAGGTTTATTTACAACAGGGTTATTTTAGAGTCTGGTCCTGTTAGGGCAGCTGCTGTATCTGCGGTTGCACAATTTGGAGCCCAAAGACCTGAATTGCTGCCAAATATAAGAGTCTTACTTGCTCGCTGCCAGTTGGATGAAGAAGATGAAGTAAGAGATAGAGCTATTTACTATAGCGCGATCTTAGATACGGGTGATCAGCAGTTGATTAATGATTACATAGTTAACGTGCCGAAACCAAACCCAGTGCTTCTAGAAAAGGCTTTGCGAGACCACTTGGCTACTACACCAGATGATCCTTTCAACATTTTGACAGTCCCCGCCGAAGAAGACCAGAAGGAAAATAAAGAGGCGATAGTCGAAATTGAGGTTAGAAAACCAGTGCAAATGTCTATTGAGGAAATTTACGCTGAACAGTTGGCTAAGATACCAGGCATTGAAAGGCTGGGTCCTGTTTTCAAAACTAATCTGCCTATAGATTTGACAGAAGCCGAAACTGAATATAGGGTGCGGTTACTGAAACACGTTTATGCAAGACATGTTGTATTACAATTTGAATGTGTTAACACCCTAAGTGATCAGCTGTTGGAACAAGTCCATGTCAGACTTGAGGTTCCACCGGAATACGAAATAAAATCTATAGTTCCTTGCCCTAAATTGGTTTATGACAAGCCAGGAAGTGTTTTCGTTATTGTCGAATACCCCTGCGCTTTTCTAGACAGTTTAGGCACATTTGGAGCTACTTTAGAATTCGTGGTCCGTGACTGTGACCCTAACACGGGAATTCCAGATCAGGGCGAAGGGTATGCGGACTCCTATCCTTTAGAGGAGTTTGAAATGTGGTGTTCTGATCAGATCCGGGCGAGAGCTGGATCAGATGACTGGGAACAGACTTGGGATCGGGCGGCAAATGCTCCGGAAGCGAGTGACACTTTTGTCCTTTCCCAAAATGATATTAACGAAGCTGCTAGGGCAGTCTGTGAACATCTTGGTCTACCTAAAGCTGCCGTGGTAGGTGACGCAGTAAAGGATATAAGAGGTGGTGGGATTTTCAGGGGCGGAGCACCCGTCCTTGTTAGGGCTCGTTTGGCCGCCGCTAGTGGCGGAGTCACCATGAAATTAGCAGCCAGATCCCCTAGGGAAGATGTGGCACAACTGCTTTTGGCAGCAGTCGGTTAAAAAATACTTAATTCTTCCCTCTCTGAATGTATTAGGTATTATTGTAGATTTGTATGAACTACTTATTAGTTTTTAAGGCATTTCCGATATTTATAATAAGCCTAAGCAAAGAAACTATCAATATTTTCATTTATAAAATGTATACCTTAGAATTCAGTTTTAGAAACTTAATAACAACCTATGTAAATTTTTGAGATTCATAAAAAATATGTAGGTATGTACTAGCTTCCGCCCGCGGTTTCACCCGCCTCCCGAGTGAAAAACTACCATCTATAAAAAGGTAGCTTATGTCTTCTCAGGTCCTAGAATATCTATGCACCTTTCATTAAAAAAAAATCAGAAGTTTTAGTGCAAAAGCGCGACAGACAGTTAATTCTGCATTTATTATAATAGTAGAAAATGTTTTCAAAATCATACATTCCTTTTAAAAGCATTGTATTAAGTAACTGGTAAAAATGTGTAGCAATTATTATAAAATAATATACAGGAGCCAGCTCATTAAGCTTCTCCAATATACAACGTTATTTTTAGTATATGCGAAACCTGAATATAGTTTGTTCAGAATCAGTAACTGTATCGATTCCAATAGTTTTTACACCGAGTTATATTTTTTTTCAAAAACTATTTAAAAAAGTTTAAAGTTGGACAACGCCGCAATTAAGTGCAACACAGGTCACGGCAGGTCATATCGAGTATTAGGAAACAGTAAACAACTAGTAGCAAGTGCAAAAAACCCCTCAGTCCCCTTGAAGACCCGGTGACCTTGAATTTTTGCTGACTTTACAAGCTTATAACTTTGTTTTTTTATGATACAGTCGTGAAATTTTGTAAATAGATTCTTTACACAAAAATACTAGACAGGTGTATCACGTTTCGCATTAACAAAAAATAAGGTTGTATAGTAAAATAATAAAGTGAAATATTTTTTTTGTATGTTTCTACCCTAAAGGCTCAAGAATCTACTGAAAAGATTTGAAAAATTCATTCACAGTTGGAAAGCTCCCGAGTAACATAGGCTATATTTTATCCCGGTACGGGTAGTAGTTCTCACGGGACGCGGATGAAAATTTTCTCAATCAACTATGAACTTTAAGCTTTAGATATAAAGTTGAAAATTTATTAGACTTTGACAGATTGTAGAATCTTGATGTGCTACTCTTGTTCAAAATGTTATATTAAATCTCATACATAATACATTTAGGGCTGATTTTTCAATCATCAGTTAACTTCTATCTGAGGAATAAATATGGCGGTTTGACATATTTTCCATACGAAACCTGTCAAAACGTCAAACATATTCCTCAGATAAAAGTTATCTGGCGATTGAAAAATCAGCCCTAAATGGCCTATATTTAAAATTTTAGGTGAACAATATCTTGTCAAAATCATTAATATATTTTAGTTAATACCTAGTATAGTTTTGATATTTTGTATTAATCTCTATTCTATATTTAAATAAACATATTATGTAGTCAAGATCTTGCAATATTTATTTACTATCCTGCGACCTATGGGAACATTATAAAGGTAGTAAAAAAGATAACAAAAATCAGAAGCCAGTAAGTCTGACACCAGTCTAACTAAGGGGAACTGGGTTGAGGGTCATAGGGCAGTCGCTCCTTCTAAAGAACTGGTGCTGGGGTACATCCGGTTAGACTGGAAACCAACCCCAACATAGTTGGGAAAAAGGCTCGGAGGATGAAGATGAAAAGATAAGAAAAATGAATAATTAAATCTCTGTTTAATAAATCAACTGCTTACAAAAAACTGGTTCAACAATAATACTAAAACTTTAAAAAAATAACAAAAGATGCAAGACAAGGTTTTACTTGTTCTAGATTTTTTCAATTATACTTTTTTTGTGCAACACCAACTTTTTACAATATTAACTTGCTCCCATAAAAATTACGCAAGTAACTTACAGATCGCTGCTTTGCACGAATAACCGCACAATCCAAAAACACATTTAACAGGGTAGCTATTTGAAAATTAAACAAAATAATTTACTGTCGTAACTTTTCATGTTTTTGATCATTAGAAGAGTAGAATATATAAATCGAAAGGACTGATCGAAAGGAAGGAATGAATGTGAGTCTTACTGACCATAAAATACGGACTATTTTGCAAGTGACTGTGTTATAAACCAGTATTTTGGTTTGTGCGGGTATTCATGCAAAGCAGCGAGATGTAATAAAATACTGTAAGCGACTTACTTTTAATTTATCGTAAGTTATAGTTATCGGCACGGATATTGAGCCCTGACCTTCACCTGCGCAGTTGCGATTTATTGGTTTATTGCCGTATGTGTACAGTGCGCAAAGCGATCCCCACTCTTCCGCCGAGAGCTCAATATCCGTGCCGATAACTATACTTACGGCAGGAAAACTTAAGGTAAAAGCAGCTTAATACAGTTGGTTCTTTTATATGAAAGCAATTATTGACAAATGTTTTATTTTAGAATCACAATCAGAAAAAAATGCTCCTCTATCTCAACTTTTAAGTATAGTTATCGGCACGGATATTGAGCCTTGACCTTCACCTGCGCAGAAGCGATTTATTGGTTTATTGCCTTATGTGTACAGTGCGCAAAGCGATCCCCATTCTTCCGCCGAGAGCTCAATATCCGTGCCGATAACTATACCTTCTATTTACCAAAAATACTTAGTAAATGCTACATATTACCCTGTAATATTAAACTTTATTACAATGACTTAATCAGACTAGTCTTAACGAAGGGTATCAGGTTGCCTGGGTAACTGGGTTGAGGAGGTCAGATTGGCAGTCGCTCCATGTGGTACAGTGGTGCTCAGCTGCATCCAGTTAGACTGGAAGTCGATCCTAATGTAGTTGGAAAAGGCTAGGCGGACGTTGATATTTTAGTGTTTAATTTCTTATCTATAATAGGGATATTAATTATATTTTTATTTATGGCAATCCAGGTCAATAATTGCTGTATCAAAAATGTTTACAATGATTATTCAATTATATAATTGGGGCTTAATACTACACCGCTGGTTACAATCACAAGGACACAATCACAAAACTAAAAGTCACATAAGGTCACTAAAACACTGAAAATGCCTGAAAATTCAAGACACACGTGCTAACCCTAAGAATTTGATCAATCACTCAAGTACAATATACGTCATTATCTTAAATCTATTGCTGACTCTTTCTTTGTCAACAAGATAAAAAGTGTCAGCAATAGATTTAATGAAGCTTTAATTTTAATGGAGCTCTGTGCAACTGACGGTTTGTCTATGACAAAGTGCAGTTCCACGATTTTGGAATAAGAAACTATATATTCATTATACGGTCATGAGTAATAACATTTATGTACATTTGTCACTTCGAAAATAACAAGATCCATAAGTTAGTAATAAATTGTCTAGAAAAATTATAAACTTTGGTAGGACTCATAACATGAAATAAATTGTATTTTAAGAAATGTAAACAATATGGATTTGACTTTATCAAACACAAATAATATGCTTAACCTTGGTATCGAATATATTCCAAAATTTGTGGAATTTTATCACAGGCAACCGCATATTTAAATGCAATCCTTATTTATAATATAAAACTTAAAACTATAGATATTCTTTTAATCACAGAATAAAGGCAGCTAGCAAAAGATACTTTTAGGAATGTCCACTGATATTTATATTTTTATACAATACTATTTAATACACATATAATATACTGTATTTACCATTGAACTTTAACGATAACACATTGGTCTTCAGCATTTTTGCCCCAAAGGTGAAATACATGTCTTGTAAATATTTGATACGTAATCGAAATCGTAAAAAAGTCGTGGTGGCCTAGAAATAACCTCTCGAGTATGAGGACGCGGTTTCGATTCCAGGTCAGGCAAGTACCAATGCAACTTTTCTAAGTTTGTATGTACTTTCTAAGTAAATCTTAGACATAAATGACTGTGTTTCGGATGGCACGTTAAACTGTAGGTCCCGGCTGTCATTGAACATCCTTGGCAGTCGTTACGGGTAGTCAGAAGCTAGTAAGTCTGACACCAGTCTAACCAAGGGGTATCGGGTTGCCCGGGTAACTGGGTTGAGGAGGTCAGATAGGCAGTCCCTTCTTGTAATGCACTGGTACTTAGCTGAATCCGGTTAAACTGGAAGCCGACCCCAACATAGTTGGGAAAAGGAGGATGATGAATCGAAGTCCAGAACATAAAAGTTGCACTAACACGTCGGGATTTAGAGAGATGTACCCCTCTTAGTACCAAAAACGCCTTTCTTTTATGAAATTTGATGTAATTTTTTGAGGATAGCAAACCTGATTTTTTGGTTTCTATCTATAGCATCACTACATAGTATAAAACAAAGTCGCTTTTTCTGTCCCTATGTCCCTTTGTACGCTTAAATTTTTAAAACTACGCAACCGATTTTCATGCGGTTTTTTTTAATAGATAGAGTGATTAAAGAGGAAGGTTTATATGTATAATAATATACATTAAATAGTGGGGAAATACTGTTATCCCGTGCGAAGCCGGAGCGGGTCGCTAGTTATAGATATAGTACTACTCTTCCCGATTCAAATCCATATTTATATGTAATGCTAAGAGTTTTCATTTTCATGAAATACGTTTACAGCTACGGTAGTTCGATCTTCCCTATATTTTATTTGGCCTGTTGGTATGAAAAAAATCCACTATAGATATAAATTGGTATAACTTGAGAAAGAAAAGTCGCAAAAATATAAATTAAAATTCGTTTTATGGGGGGAAAGTAGTACTTTAGTTAGAAATTACGAAAAAATTTCGCTGTCCTCAAAAAATCACATCAAATTTCATTTAAAAAAACGCGTTTTTGATACTTCAAGAGGGGTATGTCTCTAAACCTGGACGTGCTAGTGAAACTTTATGTTTTGGAGCGCGATTCTACTAATTTTACTCAACCGACATACGATTCACATCCGACTGAGATCCAATCACGACACAATTACGATTGAAGCGTATGTGACATTCTGCTATTTTTTCTTTTAAATAAACGTTTTTATCCTTTTCTGTGATTCAATAATGAATCATATTGTCTGCAAATTATGATTGCAATATGATTGTAGAGCAAACTATCAATAGACTAAATGGCAAACCAATCGCAAATCAATCGAATGTCATTGGAATACGATTGGTCTTATATTAGTAGCAGAATGCCCGCTAAGGTTAAAACTGCTATTGCGATTCAATTTCTATTCAATTTTGACATTATTAACTTAGGAGAATCGGGTCCCTGGACTTCGATTACGTATCAAATATTCTACAAGAAATTATATATTTCACCTATGCAACAACAAAAAAAAAGTGTAATTTTCAGTTAATGATTAAGAAGTTTTTGGTAATTATTCGAATATATTTAAGTATCGAATACTGGAATTTACTGTTTCAGCACCCGATGACATTGCTTCATAATCCCCTAATGTAACCGAAACTATAGTTTTCAGAGCTTTTCTGAAGGTTAGCGCCTGTTCTAGTAATTTTTTCACAAGACTACTGAAAAAAAAAACACATTAAGCTGTAGTCATTTTCTTTTCTATAAGTCGTGGTGGCCTAAGTGGGTAAAGAACCAACCTCTCGAGTATGAGGGTCAGGAAAGTACCAATGCAACTTTTCTAAGTTTGTATGTACTTTCTAAGTTTATCTTAGACAACGATGGCTAATAAAAAGGTGAAGGAAAACATCTTGAGGAAACCGGGACTATTAAGCACGAAATCACCAACCCGCATTGATTAATGCTCAATCCTTCTCCGTGTGAGAGGAGGCAGCAGAACCATTTTCTTAAATACTAGCTATTTCTCGCCGTTTCTCCCGTGTCTCGAGGGAACAACTTACCAGGATCAAATTCTAATACTCATAGACGTGGTTTTACATTTGTAAAATCATCCACAAATGGGCCAATCGTTGCCCAGTGTACTATTTGACGGTACACTATTATCAGTCACTTAATACACTTTTCTCTGATTGGTCGACAGCATTCATTATAAGCATTTAGCAAGTGAAAGCACGTGAGTCTTTTGACCAATCAACGTACACCTCGCCTTTGTCGGATGATTTAACGGCAAGGCGCCGTAAATTAATCAACTTACTAAAATAGGTACATACGTTAAATAGTCCATTTCAAATGCCGTTTATTATTTTCCGAGAGTTGTTCAACTACCTAGAAAATTGATCAACTGAAAATTGCCAAGTAACAACCGCACGGGTTGATCGATCGGTTAAGCAACACTTGGCGCGGTTGTTCACTGGATGGGTGACTTGCCATGACGAGTTGCTTCGTGCTTCAGAAGGCACGACAAATTAGTGGGTCCTGGTTGTCATTTGAACAGTCGTGGTGGCAGAGAACCAACCTCTCGAGTATGAGGGCGCGGGTTCGATTCCAGGTCAGGCAAGTAGGTACCAATGCAATTTTTCTAACTTGGTATGTACTTTCTAAGTATATCTTAGACACCAATGCCTGTGTTTCGGATGGCTCGTTAAACTGTAGGTCCCAGCTGTCAATGAACATCCTTGGCAGTCGTTACGGATAGTCATAAGCCAGTAAGTTTGACAGCCAGTCCTATCAGGGGGATCAGTTTACCCGGGTAACTGGGTTGAGGAGGTCAGATAGGCAGTCGCTCCTTGTAAAGCACTGGTACTCAGCTACATCCGGTTAGACTGGAAGCCGACCCCAACAAAGATAGATACCTGTATCTTGTAATTCTTTTATCCATGGTAGCTTCAACTCCTGCCCTAAGTAATAATTTTTTTAATATTGTGTCCGGTTCCGACTCTCTTTTTTTAATGCTGTAACAAAAAAAAACATAATTAGCCGTTTTCCCGCGGTTTCAGTCGCTTCCCGTGACAACTACTGCCCGTACCCGGATAAAATATAGGTATCTATACTAATATTATAAAGCTGAAGAGTTTGTTTGTTTGAACGCGCTAATCTCAGGAACTACTGGTCCGATTTGAAAATTTCTTTCAGTGTTAGATAGCCCATTTATCGAGGAAGGCTATAGGCTTTTTATCCCGGTACGGGAAGTAGTTCCCACGGGATGCGGGTGAAACCGCTGGCAGAAGCTAGTAAGTAATGTACAGGAATTAATTTTATCCAGTGCGCAAACTTTGTCAACTAATAGTTAAATAAGTTTTATAGATACGTATATTTTTATTTTGTTATGTTTTTGTACAAAAAAGAAAAGTTATTGATATCGAAAGATGTTTATTTTGTAACCGATTGTACGGTCACAGTCGTCACAGTAGGCACGGCGGCAACGCGAAACCGGTTTACTGACGCGAGCGCTGCTCCAAGCGCGTAAGAATAGTTAGTATTCATATTTTGCTGATTTTAAGGCGGATAAAAAATGAAAAAAAAAAAAAAAAAACTGATGATGCAGATATGTTCTGTTAATGATTCTGGACCACCAGTTTTTTTTGTGCACTGCTTAAAATTCATTCCTATACAGGAATGAAAATGCAAAGACTATAAAACCACTTGACTGCGTATACAGTGCCCCGACGCTCGCCAAACATGGTGATTTGGTCTTACTATAAGGCGATCCTAGTAAAATGCTTTAGTTGTGACCAAACAATCCCTGCGTACAAACAATCCCGGACATCTAGTTACAAAAAAGATGGCATTACTTTTCATCGGTAGGTTACTTTTCATCCTTGGCAGTCATTACGGGTAGTCAGAAGCCAGTAAGTCTGACACCAGTCTAACCAAGGGGTATTGGGTTGCCCGGGTAACTGGGTTGAGGAGGTCAGATAGGGCAGTCGCTTCTTGTAAAGCACTGGTATTCAGCTACATCCAGTTAGACTGGAAGCCGACCCCAACATAGTTGGGAAAAAGGCTCGTAGGATGGAGGAGGCTGGGGAGTTTGTTCCACCACTTCTTCTTCATAGCAAAAACATATAGGAAGTGGTGAAGGGCGGGCGTTTTGGTGGCTGTCTTATGTAAATTTGACGTTCAAAAAGTGCTGATTTTCAGCCTACTTTGAATAAATGATTTTGATTTTGCTACAATACAATGACTGATGATGATGATGATAAGACTTACTTTTTCAATTTCTGTATGACAATGTTCATCATTTCTAATAATTTGCTAGCTTGATCGTGGAGAATATTCTTCCTTGTATCGCTTATTCTTCTCCCAAGAGCTTCATCAACAAACGATGTACTGCAATGAAATATTTTTTTTTTTAACACACGGTCGGTTAGCCCCATGGTAAGTTATTAATTAACTTGTGTTATGAGTACTAACACAACTGATAAACTACATATATACATGTGTACACACCCAGACCACAGCCAACAAGCATGCTCATCACACAAATGTCGACTAAACCGGGAATCGAACCGGGGACCTCAGATTCGCCAGCATTGCGCCATCGAGGTCGTCAAAATAGAAAACATATATAGGTTAAAAATATTAGAAAAACATCCTACTAATATTATAAATGTGAAAGTTTGTGAGAATGTATGGATGTATGTTTGTTATTCTTTCACGCAAAAACAGCTAAAACCGATTTGGTTGAAATTCGGTATTATGTAGAGCGGTGATACCCTGGATTAAAACATAGGTTACTTTTTATCAACACACCACGCGGGCGAAGCCACGAGCGGAAGCTAGTATTTTTATAAATGCGCGTGAAAACTATTACAAGACTTCTAGCAAGTTTCTAGTACTTATTTCAAAGTTATAACGAAACATTTTTTGTTTCTTTGCAAAGGCTCTGAAACTACTGAATCAATTTGAAAAATTATTTCACTGTTGGAAAGCTACACTGTTCCTGAGTAACATAGGCTATATTTTATCCCGGTACGGGCAGTAATTCCCACGCACGTTAAACTGTAGGTCCCGGCTGTCATTGAACATCCTTGGCAGTCGTCACGAGGAGTCAGAAGCCAGTAAGTCTGACACCAGTCTAACCAAGGAGTATTGGGTTGCCCGGGTAACTGGGTTGAAGAGGTTAGGTAGACAGTCGCTCCTTGTAAAGCACTGGTACTCAGCTACATCCGGTTAGACTGGAAGCCGACCCCAACGTAGTTGGGCAAAGGGTTAGGAGGATGATGATGAGCAGTAGTTCCCACTGGACGAGGGTGAAACTGCTGGAAAACGGCTAGTAGATGTACTTACATGAATTTGTAAAGTCCTTGCAAAGTACCGCTTACTTGGTTCAAAAATACTATGATAGCAGAATGTACGTAAGTGCTATCGTTTTCAATACCAGAATCGTTGGGGCTAACGGCCATAACTTGGTCTGATTTTTCGAAACTGGCGGTCCCAATTTCGGGATTATCGACACAACAGTCGTTATTCGACAAATTTTTATCAGTAGATTTATCATTGGTAGTTTTTTCGTCAATATTTTGTATAGTGTTACCAGTTTCTGATGAATGTTGCTGTATGTTTTCGTTTCCCGAGTTTGTGGGTAATGTATACGATTCTCCCTTATTTTCAGTTTTTGTGTCATCATTCGTATTGAAAATATTATCAAGGTTGTCTTCAGTCTGAAATATGGTCTCTAATAGTATGTTTTCTGTGACATTTTCTGTAAATATGTTGTTATAATTTTCAAAATTATTATTATTATTTATTTGTTTCTCTTCAATAATATCAAATTCTGGATTTTCGGCGACGGACGGTTCGTAAATTTCTGAGTAATCAAGTAAGTCCAAATCAAGAGGCTCTCTATTCTGTACTTTCTTCTCGTACTCATCTATTACTGTTGTATTTCTTACCATTTTCGGTCCATCTATTTCAGTGCCAGGATTTGATAAATCAGTATTTTCTATACATACAGTTCTTGTTATATTATTTGTCGTGGTGTCAATGTTTACAATTTCTTTTGTATCTTTGGAATGCAAATTATTTTCATCATTGATTTTCGAAATATTTTCGCTGTTGTCTTCACAGATTTCCGTCAATTTTGGTTCAGTAATTGCTAAATTACTATAAGATTCATTTAGTTGATTATTTTCTATTAGTCTAATAACTTTTGATTGATTTTTGTCATTGGCTGCATCACTTTCGGTGGGATTTTGAAGACAGATAGCTTTGTTACTGATGATTTTCACTAAATTTAGATTTTTGCCTGATGTTCTTAGTACTTTAAAGTCGGGACGCTGAAATATAAACGAAAGTCATTACTAATATTATAAATGCGATGTCTAAGCCACGGAGGAAAGAAAGATATATGCCATAAGAAGGGTAGGTCAGGCGCCTTCCTCTCAGTCCCGCCTCGATGTCTCGCGCATGTATTGTACTGTAGTAGTTTTGTTGAAAATTTGAATATTGCGCATCGACTGGTAGTAAACTTAGGTTTTGCAAATTAGAATGGCACCCTCTGTGACTTGTCCCTTCTGCCCGACATCCTGGTCGTGCAGAAAGTTTTGAATGACCGAGATGGCACCCCCCTAGACGTGGCACCCGGGGCGGACCGCCCCCCCCTTATGCCGCTACTGGGCGTGATCAGTTACTAGAACTAACGAGGCGTTCGGGTTCCTTGTCAAATCAAAAAGCCCAAAGATTGGTCTGGATTGATTGGTGCTTTTATTTTGAAAATAATGGGCGGTTTCCATAGAAGGCGTGTAAGGGCGGAGCTAGTAACGTTCCTCGTCCCCCGAACATCTGCATTTTGACGATAGTTTTTAGGGTTCCGTACCCAAAGAGTAAAACGGGACCCTATCGTTTTCACTCCTCTGTCCGTCCGCTCGTCTGTCACCAGGCTGTATCTCATGAACCGTGATAGTTAGAGAGCTGAAATTTTCACAGATGATGAATTTCTGTTATATATTCTGCCGCTATAACAACAAATACTGAAAACTAGAATAAAATAAATAGGTATTTTGGGCTACCATACAACAAACGTAATTTTTTTGCTCATTTTTGCTCAATATTGATAATGGCAACAGATGCTTGAAATATTCACAGAATATGGAGTGTATTATAATTATGGAACGTAAAAATAATAGTACGGAACCCTACGTGCGCGAGTCCGACTCGCACTTGGCCGGTTTTTTTTAGATGTTCCGTTATGACAAAAATATACTTACATTTGTCTCCTGAGTATTCAGAACTTTCTCAACACATTCCTCTTTACATGAAGCCCATTCTTTGAAATGTTTTTTCAAATAGTCTAATACATAAGACTTTTCTTTGTTGACTGAAAAATAAAATAATATTTAATACTAGCTTCTGCCAGCGACTTCGTTCGCGTTAGATTCGGACTTTGTGCAAAGAGTTATTCTGAGCCAACCATAAAAGATAGACTGTCATGGTATATTTTTTTACATAATTTTAAGGAGAACATTTTCGTCATACATGGTTTCTGTGTAGCTTTAACCATTAAGGCTGCACACGGGACGGAAGCATAAAAAATGGAGTAACTTCTCCCGTTTTCCCAACATTTACCTTCACTGCTCTGCTCCTATTGATCATAGCGTGATGAAAAGTATCCTATAACCTGCCCAGGAGTATGAAGAATCATTGTACCAAGTTTCGTTGAAATCCGTCAAGTAGTTTTTGTTTCCATAACGAACATACAGACAGACAGACAGACAGACAGACAAAAATTTTACTGATTGCATTTTTGGCATCAGTATCGATCACTTATCACCCCCTAATAGTTATTTTGGAAATATATTCAATGTACAGAATTGACCTCTCTACAGATTTATTATAAGTATAGATTGATTTATATAAAACAGTCGTCGTGGCCTAGTGGGTAAAGAATCAACCTCTCAAGTATGAGTTTGGGTTCGATTCCAGGTCAGGCAAGTACTAACGCAACTTTTCTAAGTTTGTATGTACTTTCTAAGTATATCTTGGACACCATTGACTATGTTTCGGATGGCACGTTAAACTGTAGGTCGCGGCTGTCATTGAACATCTTTGGCATTCGTTACAGGTAGTCAGAAGCCAGTAAGTCTGACACCAGTCTAACCAATGGGGTTTTTATTATTTTCATTGGGTTGCCTGGGTAACTGGGTTGAGGAGATCAGATAGGAAGTCACTCCTTGTGATCTCTCTCCGGTGGTGTCGGATTGTCGTACCATCGCGCTATGAGAGTGAAGGAATAGTGAGTGCACCTGTGTCTGCGCAAATGAGTGTGCACTGTAATATGTCCTGCGCAGCTGGCTGATCTCCGTACATGAGAACAGCCGCCGTAGCCGATAATTGGCTAAGAGGACATCACAATATATGTAGTTAATATTATATTATTTTGACGACCTCGATGGCACAATGGTCACAATGCCGGACTGCCGAACCTGAGGTCCCGGGTTCGATTCCCGGTTCGGTCGACATTTGTGTGATGAGCATGCTTGTTGGTCTGGGTGTTATAATTTGTATTTATAAATATGCATATATGTAGCTTATATGTAATTTATCAGTTGTGTTAGCACTCATAACACAATTAATAACTTAGCTTGGGGCTAACCGACCGTGTGTGAAAAGGTGTCCCGACATTATATTATATTATTATACTTACAAACGACCCTTAACTTATCAACCGTATCCGCCCGGCTCACGGAAGGTGTTCTCAGTGATTCCGGATCAATTTCATTGGCGTTACTTTCAATATCACTCAACAGAGCGTTGAGATTTAATTCAGCATCATTTAATTCATCTGAATTCGGTAAAATGGTCTGAAAATTAAAAATAAAATGTAGGTAAAAACAATTGGCGAGGTGTGTGTCGTACCGTATGTGTTTATTGGGTGTGTCGTTCACAATCACATTAAATGAAACACGTTAATGTACTGGTTACTATGTCATTTAGCACAAACAAAGAAAGAAAATACTTAAAAATAAAAATATTTATGAAAATTAGAACACCATATAAGAGTCTGTCATTACAAACAACGGACATTCTCCCTTGAAAACTGACAGCTGTCAACTGATCAAAACATTCGATACTCCTAACTTTATCTCTGCTTTACACATGATGTTGTAAATTATGAAAACGAATGACTCCTGTGGCTAAACCACTATATGGATTAGGTTATTTTTTTACAATTCGCCATAGAATATCATAAAGTATATGCGATAGGATTTAATGTGATTAGATATGAGTACGACACACCCGATATATGTACATATGTAAGTACTCATATAATAAATAAGACAATCTATACTAATATTATAAAGCTAAGGAGTTTGTTTGTTTGTTTGATTGTTTGTTTGTTTGAACGCGCTAATCTCAGGAACTACTGGTCCGATTTGAAAATTTCTTTCAGTGTTAGATAGCCCATTTATCGAGGAAGGCTATAGGCTACTTTTTATCCGGTACGGGAAGTAGTTCCCACGGGATGCGGGTGAAACCGCTGGCAGAAGCTAGTAATAAATAAGAAACTTAAAGATAATAAGAAAATAATAAATAAAGAAGATAATAATAAAGAAGAAACTTTTTTCGGTTGTACCTTAAAAGCTCCGAAAATCCAGACCCAATAAAAAAATGGAAAATACTGTAAACTATAATAAAATAAATATTTTTGTACAACAAATGTCATTTTTTGCTCATTTTATAGATAACTAGCCAGTGGTTTCAGCCGTGTCCCGTGAGAACTACTGCCCGTACCGGGATAAAATATAGCCTATGTTACTCGTGGATAATGTAGCTTTCGAATGGTGAAAGAATTTTTAAAAACGGTCCAGTAGTTTTTGAGCCTATTCATTACAACCAAACAAACAAACAAACAAAGATTTCCTCTTTATAATATTAGTATAGATTAATGCAGATAAGTATAGATTGTTTACCTTCAGAGCTGAAATAAGCATAACGCCATATCGAAACATTTTCATGAAGAATTCAGGACTTATGAAAGCTGTAAAATTACCTGAAAAAAAAAACGTGAATTGACTATCAAATATTTCTCAATAGGATTGTTTTTTTTAGAATTGTTTCAGTCGTGGTGGCCTAGTGGGTAAAGAACCAACCTTTTAATTACGATTGAGGATTTGATTCCAGAGGCCTGATTCTAATAATGTCAAAATTGAGTAGCAATAGCAGTTTTAACCATATCGGTCATTCTGCTACTAATATAAGACCAATCGTATTCCAACGACATTCGATTGGTTTAAGATTGGTCTGCCATTTTGGTCTATACGGTAGTTTGCTCTACAATCATATTACAATCGTAGATCGATTGCAAATAATATGATTCATTATTGAATCACAGAAAAGGATAAAAACGTTTATTTAAAAGAAAACTAGCGGAATGCCACATACGCTTCAGTCGTAATCGAGTCGTGTTTGGATCTTAGTCGGATGTGAATCGCATGTCGCTTAAGTAAAATAGCAGAATCGCGGCCCAGGTCAGGCAAGTACGGGGCTGCGGGTTGTTGGAAAGAGATACCGCGGCCCTAGCACATAAAAAGGCCTACGACGGAACACGACGGTTTTTAGTCAGTAAGAGTCTGACACTCCCTCACCGCTGCTAATCCACAGCGGGAGGGGTCATTTGATGATTTTTTACGTCGGAAAAAAAAAAAAAGGTCAGGCAAGTACCAATGCAACTTTTCTATGTTCGTATGCATGTACTTTTTAAGTATATCTTGGACACCAATGTGTTTCGGAAGGCACGTTAAACTGTACCACATAACTGTAACATATTAGGCAATAGTTACGGGTAGTCAGAAGCCAGTAAGTCTGACGGCAGTCTAACCAAGGGGTATTGGGTTGCCCGGGTAACTGGGTTGAGGAGGTCAGACAGGGCAGTCGCTCCTTGTAAAGCACTGGTACTCAGCTACATCCGGTTAGACTGGAAGCCGACCACAACATAGTTGGGAAAAGGCTCGGGAGATGATGAGGGATATGGGGACAGAGAAAGTGACTTTGTTTTATACTATGTATAGTTATCGGCTCGGATATTGAGCCCTGACCTTCACCTGCGCAGAAGCGATTTATTGGTCTAGTGCCTTATGTGTACAGTGCGCAAAGCGATCCCCACTCTTCCGCCGAGAGCTCAATATCCGTGCCGATAACTATAGTGAAGTAAGAATAGAATACCTTTACAAGCAGTACATTTGTCCAGCATTTCTGATAGTTTGTCTATGACCATCGCTTTTGACTGACAATCATAAGACATTTTCACATAATTCAATATGTCATGTAAGTTCAATGGTGCCAGCATGTCTTCCATACAAACACTGCTTTTCTGAAATATATATTAAAGAAAAATTATAGTTAAGAGGCTGAATGCACCCAAAACACTCTCTTTCTCTCGCGTACGTAAATACGTATGAGAGAGAAAGAGAGAAAAGCCTGTTGACGCGACGTTCGTAACATACATATAAATTAAGAGCTTTAAAAAAAACGGACTCCCAAAAACACTGAAAAGCAAAAAAAACTATTCTTAGGTGCATCGGCCTAGAAGTCAGTGTCTAATGGATGTTCCTGAGTTTATACGCCACCGACTTCTAGGCCGATGCACCTAAGAATAGTTTTTTTAGTGTCATCAGACGTACATCTCATTGTCAAGTTTTTAACTGCACGCCTACAATTTTTGAAAGTTGCCCTCGATTTCTCAGGGTTTCCATCATCAGATCCTGACCTGGTGATTATGGGACCACCTGGAAGGTATACCCTATTAAACAAAAAAGAATTTTGCAAATTTGTCCAGGCGTCTTCGAGTAATCGGTGAACATACATAAAAAATTAAAAATATCCCGACGAATTGAGAACTTCCTCCTTTTTGGGAAGTCGGTTCATGAGTTGAGTAATCAAAAATAAAAATTAACCAAGTTCTGTATTTACATATGGACTCGTTAATGTTACAAATTTGATCAATGTACGTTGATAAGTAATACAGATATTTTTGTTGGAAGATCATTTTAGAGGTAAGTTTACAATTTTTTTGTATCGAGAAAACTTTTCAAAAACGTGTTTTGAAATTAACAAGGTTCTCGCAAATATGTTCAAGATTAATATATTTTTTTTTCGTCTACAAAAACTTTATAGATTTGGCCAAAATTGTTTGAGACAAGCCAATTTCGGCATTCAGCCTATTAACTACCAGTTACTTGCTGTTTTAACCATTTTATTTACTCTAGAGCGGAGATACCATAAAACAGGTATATCAGGCGTCTTCTTTTAGATCAAATACATACAGTGGACACGACCAAAACGATCAGCCAAGAGTGGTGTAACGGGGCGTTCGGGTCCTTGAGACATCTGTCAAAATGGGCGGAGCTAGTAACGTTCCTCGTCCCCCGAACACCCGCATTTTGGCGCGTTATTTTCTTAGGATATTTTGCGTTATCACATCTCGCTAGTCATTTCGTTCTCCACAGGTCTATCTAAACGTAAAATTTAATTAAGACTTACCAGTAACATATTACTTAATACATCCTCCATAATTTGCATGAAACAACAAATCCATTCCTCTATCCTTGTGCTAATCTTCTCTCTCATAGCCGAACTCTTTACACAAAACTTCTTCACACTCTCCTCTATAGAATCTTTGTCTACGGTAGTTCGGATTTTGTCATTTAAACTCGAACTCTCGACGTTAGCGGACGTGTTCCTTCTAATTTTAAGCTGCAGCGGCTGAGGTACTTTGAAAATACCACTGTTATCGAATTCTTTTGTCGGATTATTAATTTCTGTGTTCAATTTGATGTTCTCAAATATTTTATTTATACGTGATTGAGAAGGATTTTTTATTCGAGTATTTGTAGCACTGATATTCAAAGATGTTCCAAGATTATCGAAATTAGTATTGGAATTTTTATTATTTTTATTATTGAATATAAACTGATCCAAATTAGAAACGGGTTTCGAAAAAAAATGATTTTCAGTGTTTTGGTAATTTTCGCACTGATTCGATTTTGGCACCGTCTTCTCGAATTCGAAATGCTTTTTCGAATTTTGACTTGCCTTATCAAATATGTAACTGTCAAAAATATTAGAATCTTGCATTGTATTCCCAAAATTAAACGCTTCTTTAACATTTTGCAGCAGAAACGGATTTCGATAAGAATTTTGGGGTTTCATAACATTTTTATCGATAATGTTCAGATTTTGCACTTCCCTACTAATGTCAGACGTAAAGCTGTCACTATCGGAATCGTCATTTTGGAAAAATTTCGGTTTTGTTATATTAATTAATTTATCATCACTATCATCGTTGAAACTCAGTTGTTTTTTAACCGTATCTACAGAACTTATGTGAGGTAACAAGCCTAACTTTGATTTGGTTTGTGACATCACTTCCGGTTTGATGTCGGCGCCATTTTTGATGTCGTTTATTTTGTAGGAGGGTATGTTTAGAGAGTTGGCTCTCATTTGTAAATGTGGGTCGTTTGATATTAAAACCTGGAACAAAACTTTTTTTTACACGCGTATATTAGCTTCACTTGTAACTATGTATGTAAGAAAATCTTGGAATCTTAATTTGACCCACTTCCCGGTCTTCGATGAGGATGAAATTTTGCACACGCTCTAAGTTCTGATGATAATACACGACTGGCGTGTTTTTTAGTTTTTAAAACTATTTATATAAATTATGTAAATGTTGTTAGCTTTTGAACATCTATTCTAATATAATAAGGCCGAACAGTTTGTTTGTATACTTGGACGCGCTAATCTCAGGAATTACTGGTTAGGTTAGATAGCCCATGTATTGATATTATATTTTTAATCCAGGTGCACGAAGTAATTCCGATGGTGCAAAATCATAATAATATAGTTTCGTAGAAACTACTCTGCGCTAACGGATAAAGGAAAAACCAGCCAAGTGCGAGTCGGACTCGCGCATGAAGGGTTCCTATCATTTATAAAACGTTCCATAATTATAATACATTTATAATATATCAAGCATCTGTTGCCGTTATCGATATCGAGCAAAAATGAGCAAAAATCACGTTTGTTGTATGGGAGTCCCTCAATTTTTTTATTTAATTCTAGTTTTCAGTATTTGATGTTATAGCGGCAACAAAAATATATCATCTGTGAAAATTTCAGCTCTCTAACTATCACGGTTCATAAGATACAGCCGGTACAGCATGGTGACAGACGGACGGACGGAGGAGCGAAAACAATAGGGTCCCGTTTTACCCTTTGGTCACGGAACCCTAAAAAGTAGCTTTCCTCGCGATAAATGTAACACTTAAGTAATTTTCAGATCGAATCCAACATTTCCTGAGATTAGTGCATACAACCATACAAAAAAACTCTTCAGCTTTATTATATTAGTACTAGCTTTCACCCGCGGTTTCACCCGCGTCCCGTAGCCGGATGGTGACAGAAACTATCCTTAAACCTTCTCCCGGGTCTAAGTTACCTCCCCTCTAATTTTCAGCCAAATCGGTCAAGACGTTTTCATGTTACGTCGTGACAACGGAAAGCGGGTTTCATTTTTATATATACATATAGATAGAAGTATAACTAATATTATTTCTTACCACATAATAATTGTGGTTCTTGGCATGTAGGCAACAATTCAGAATACAATCAGTAGTCACTATGATTTCATCCTTGTCTATGGGTGGTGGTTCAACTGTAGACAAACATTAAAAAATATCCGTCTTACCACAAAAACTTTTAAACGTCAGTTTAAGACTTGTCTAAAAAAATGTCAGATATATGGTTCATTTTGCAGCCACAATTTTTTTAGACAAGTGTAAAACAGACGTTTAAGTTTTTGTAGTAAGGCCATATAAGTTTTATGACAAAAAATCTTAAAGGGTCAGTCAATCAAAGGTTAAGCTGCGCCTAGGTAGGTCCGTGGATGGGTGGCCATCTTATCATGAAGAGTTCCTTCGTGTTTCGCAAGGCACTTTATTGGTGGGTCTCAGCTGTCATTTTGAACATCTTTGGCAGTCATTATGTATAGTCCGAAGTCAGTCTGACAACCAGTCTTACCTGGTATTGGGTTGCCCGGGTAACTGGGTTGAGGAGGTCAGATAGGGCAGTCGCTCCTTGTAAAGCACTGGTACTCAGTTACATCCGGTTAGACTGGAAGCCGACCCCAACATAGTTGGGAAAAGAAGCCAGCCATATGATGAACTGGCTCCGTCGCAAAATGTCCACTTCTCAAAATGTCCACTGGTCGCAAAGTGTCGTTTTCTCAGAATGTCTCTTTCGCAAAATGTCCACTTCGCAAAATGTCTCCTTCGCAGAATGTCCACTTCGCAAAATGTCTACTTCGCAAAATGTCCACTTCGCAAAAAGTCCCTTTCGCATATTGTCCCCTTTTTATTTCTGATTTTCTTTAATCATAATTCATTTCAGCAATTAGCTTTCACACATATCATGTTTGTCGTGTGTTTATTTGTATCGATATAGTAGAATAGGATACATACACAAATGAACGATAATTTCTCATAACCCCTTCTACTTGATATGACACAACTTAAATTATTTTGTAAGTACCCTCATTATACTTTATTGACATATTCTGTTTTACGTTTAGAAAAACATTGTGTTATAATAGTTTTTAAAATTGTATTAAAAAAAATATGTTTATTTTTATTGAAAATTGTTAATTATTCATTGTATAATATGTAATTGTATAATATGTAACAAATAAAATAGTACAAGGACATCATGCAGCGCCATCTAGTACACTAGCTAGAAATTAAATGTGGAGTCTTACGAGAACATGATGTGTGAAAGCTAATTGCTAAAATTAATTATGATTAAAGTAAATCAAAAGTAAAAAGGGGACAATATGCGAAAGGGACTTTTTGCGAAGTGGACATTTTGCGAAGTGGACATTCTGCGAAAGAGACATTTTGCGAAGTGGACATTTTGCGAAAGAGACATTCTGAGAAAACGACACTTTGCGACCAGTGGACATTTTGAGAAGTGGACATTTTGCGACGGAGCCGATGAACTTCTAAAAGGACCTTAAAATGGCTTGTGATTTAACTGATAGGCAGTCTCAATCCAGTATAGATCCAACATACTAAGGAAAAGGCTAGCCAGATAGTAACAGACCACCACGACGAAAAAGACGTGGTGGCCTAGTGGGTAAAGGACCAACCTCTCAAGTATGAGGGCGCGGGTTCGATCCCAGGTCAGGCAAGTACCAATACAACTTTTCTAAGTTTGTATGTACTTTCTAAGTATATCTTAGACTACATTGACTGTGTTTCGGATGGCACGTTAAACTGTAGGTCCCGGTTTTCATTGAACATCCTTGGCAGTCGTAACGGGTAGTCAGAAGCCAGTAAGTCTGCCGCCAGTCTAACCAAGGAGTCTAGGGTATCCAGGGTAACTGGGTTGAGGAGGTCAGATAGGCAGTCGCTTCTTGTAAAGCACTGGTACTCAGCTGAATCCGGTTAGACTGGAAGCCAACCCCAACATAGTTAGGAAAAAGGCTCGGAGGAAGAAGATAGTAACATACCAGTATAATGTGAAGGTGGTGTTGCCAGCTTTCTAGCAATTTGCCTAGCTTTCATCACCCGTTGTTGTCCGTGACAATTGCCAAGACAAAGAGATTCTATGTCTACTCGAACCGCATGAGGTATTATTAACTTGCATTTAGGATCTGAAAGTAAGAACATAATTATTATTATCACATTTTCTTAACCACCTCGTTACTGCGTCGTTGGTCTAGTGGTTGCAAGCGCGGCTGCTGTGCCCGAGGTCTCGGGTTCGATTCCCGGGTCAGGCCGAAATCGCTTTGTGGGTTTTCTAAAATTTTCACCAAGCAGCCCGTAGTCTGGAAGTTGGTGATTGATACACCCGTGCATCGGAGAGCACGTAAATGTCGGTCCAGCTTGTGATCTCTCTCCGGTGGTGTCGGCTTGTCGTCCCATCGCGCGCAGAGAGTGAAGGAATAGTGAGTGCACCTGTGTCCAAGCAAATGCTCGTGCACTATAATATGTCCTGCGCAGCTGGCTGATCTCCTTACATGAGAGCAGCCATCGTGGCCGAAATCGGCCGTGGACGCCATTATTATTATTATTCTTAATCAACGGTGCAAAAAGAGGGGTGTTATAAATTAGACAGATAACTGTCTAATTTCTGTCTGAAATGGTTGAATTCATTGAGATACAGTTTATCAGAAATTATACAAATCAAAATCAAAAATCATTTATTCAAATTTGGCTGCAAGACAGCACTTTTTGAACGTCAGGAATTTACAAAAGACTGCCCCCAAAACGCCCACCCTTCCCACTTCCTATGTGTTTCTGCTGAAAGAATGAATTTTATTCAGTGAGCAAACTTTGTCAAGTTTTAGTTAAATAAGTTTTATAGATATGTATATTTTTATTTTGTTCTGTTTGAGTACAAAAAAGAATAGTTGTTGATAGCGAAAGATGTTCATTTTGTAATCGATTGTACGGTCACAGTCGTCACAGTAGGCACGGCGGCAACGCGAAACCGGTTTACTGATGCGAGCGCTGCTCCAAGCGCGTAAGAATAGTTAGTATTCATATTTTGCTGATTTAAGGGCGGATTTTTTTTTTTAGCCTGAACTGTCCCACTGCTGAGCAAAAGCCTCCCCACTTCGTCTCCACACCTGTCGATCCTTTGATGCCTCCCACCAATTAGGGTTGTAGGCGTCCAGGTGGTCGCGCCATCTTTTGCGGGGTCTACCTTGTTTGCGGTGACCGTCTTGTGGTATTCACTGGGTGAAAATGTTGGCCCACCTATCTGGATGCATACGACTGACGTGATCAATCGTTGATGTTAATTTACTGGTTAATTTATTATGTCGTTTAGGGGGCTGTCTTTTGTAAACTTGACATTCAAAAAGTGCTGATTTTCAGCTTATTTTGAATAAATTACTTCTGATTTTGAAAAAATAAAAAAAAACTAACCTGTCAACACAAGATTATCAATTAACTCATAATCCAAAAGCAAGATGTCGGTGTCAGCGACAATGTACCAATTATTTTTTCTCACTGGCAACCCCAAATCTTTTGCTAATGACGATGTTGCCACTTTAGGAATTTCTGCTTCTTTAGTAAAAGGTTGATTTAAAATTGGACGTTTTGGTCCAATAAACGATGATGATGGCTGTAAGAAAAGATACCATAATTATTATTACATACATCAGTTAACTTAGACTTTAGTAAGTATATCTTAGACACCAATGGCTGATAAAGAGGTGAAGGAAAACATCTTGAGGAAACCTGGACTATACTATAGTCTGAAATTACCAACCCGCATTGAGCAAGCGTGATGATTAATGCTCAATCCTTCTCCATGTGAGAGGAGGCCTGAAACCAGCAGTGGGACGATAAAAAGATTGTAACAGTAACATCAGTTACTATAACTAACGAGGCGTTCAGGTTCCTTGTGAACGCGTTCAGGTTTTAAAATCGAAGGGCGAAGCTAGTAACGTTCCTCGTCCCCCGAACACCCGCATGTTGTCGCGCTACTTTCTTAGAAGATTTTGCGTTATCCGCTAGTCATTTTGTTCTCCATGTTTACACCCAAAATAAAGGGACGGGTGCAACAGCAGTGCAGAACCAGTACCCCAGCAGGGCCCACTAGAGCCAAGACCTGCCGGGGCTGCGGGATTGTTCGCGCGAGTTACCGCGGCCCTGGTACATAAAGGCCTTAAGAAGGAACGTGATGGGTTCTAGTCAGTAACTGTGTCTGTCAGTAACGAGTCTGACACTCTCTCACGCTGCACCCACAGCGGGAGGCATCTGATGATCTCCCATCAAAAAACAAGGGAAAAAGCCGGCCAAGTGTGAGTCAGACTCGCTCACGAAGGGTTCCGTACTATCTATACTTAATATCATAAAGCTGAAGAGTTTGTTTGTTTGTTTGTTTGAACGCGCTAATCTCAGGAACTACTGGTCCGATTTGAAAATTTCTTTCAGTGTTAGATAGCCCATTTATCGAGGAAGGCTATAGGCTACTTTTTATCCGGGTCCGTGCCGAGGTTCCCACGGGATGCGGGTGAAACCGCTGGCAGAAGCTAGTACTTAATATTATAAAGCTGAAGAGTTTGTTTGTTTGAACGCGCTAATCTCAGGAACTACTGGTCCGATTTGAAAATTTCTTTCAGTGTTAGATAGCCCATTTATCGAGGAAGGCTATAGGCTACTTTTTATCCCGGTACGGGAAGTAGTTCCCACGGGATGCGGGTGAAACCGCTGGCAGAAGCTAGTTATTTATAAAACGGACAAAAAAATCACGTTTGTTGTATGGGAGCCCCCCAAAATATTTATTTAATTCTAGTTTTCAGTATTTGTTGTTATAGCGGCAACAAAAATACATCATCAGTGAAAATTTCAGCTCTCTAACTATCACGATTCAAGATATACAGCCTGGTGACAGACAGACGGACAGAGGAGCGAAAACAATAGGGTCCCGTTTTACCCTTTGGGAACGGAACCCTAAAAAAGGGCACAACTAGTATGTATATTACACTTACTTGAAAATCGTCCTGTGAGCTAATATCACTTAGTGCCAATCCTTCACCAGTTTCCAAACCACTATCAAAAGTGACTTTTTTCTTAGGAGACGTAGTCTTAAATACACTGGTCTTAGGTTTCTTTTCTGAAAATAGTTTAAACTAATATTACAATTGTGAAAGTTATATATACAAACTTAAACTACTTATCTTTATACAAAACTAAAAATAAAATACTATATACAAAATATATATAAACATAAAACATATATAAAAGAAGAAAATAATTCTTTGGAAAAAGAATTAGCATTGCCATCCAACGTGGCAATGCAGCCAGTCTTCTGGGCACGTTTCCGGAGGACAGTGATGCGGAGGAATACTTCGACGCCTGATCGATGTTCTTTTATATATGTTTTATGTTTATATATATTGTGAAAATTTGTGTTTTTTACTCTTTTATGCAAAACTGTTGAAGAGATTTTAAAGATACGGAGGAAGCATTTTGTTTGTACCCTAAAGGTTTCTAAACTACTGAACCGATTTTGAAAAATACTTTCACTGTTGGAAAGCTACTATCTTAGTGAGTAACAGACTATATTTTATCATGGTACGGGTTGAGAGGCGGGTGAAACCATGAGCAAACTTTTATTATAGTTATCGGCACGGATATTGAGCTCTCGGCGGACGAGTGGGGATCGCTTTGCGCACTGTACACATTAGGCAATAAACCAATAAATTCGCGCAGGTGAAGGGCGCAGGGCGCAGGGCTCAATATCCCTGCCGATGATTATAACTATTTTCTTAATTTTAATTAAATATGTATTAAATCGTTTACATGTAAAAAAACCTAAAAGACTTGACTGTCAAACATAGAACCCTACTAAATTGTAAACCACAGATACTGCTAACATTTTATATAAAAATGTGACGTTTTGTCATTGGTCGGGTTATACCCGCCATCTTGAAAAAGTGTCATTTTTTGTTTACATTTTGGCTCACCGCTCGGTGAATAGGGTATAGAGTTTATTTCTTTGCTTGAACATACTAATCTCAGGAACTACTATTCAAATTTGAATAAAATCTTCAGAGTTAGATAGCCTATTTACCAAGGAAGGCTATAGGCTTCTTCTTATCCAGGTGTGCAAAGTAAGTTCCCAAAGAACGCGGGTAATAAGCTGGCAGAAGCTAGTTAAAATATTTACTTACTAGCTTCTGCCAGCGGTTTCACCCGCATCCCGTGGGAACTACTTCCCGTACCGGGATAAAAAGTAGCCTATAGCCTTCCTCGATAAATGGGCTATCTAACACTGAAAGAAATTTTTAAATCGGACCAGTAGTTCCTGAGATTAGCGCGTTCAAACAAACAAACAAACAAACTCTTTAGCTTTATAATATTAGTATAGATATGCCTTAGGCGTTCTCTACCAGTCTACCTTTGGGTGGCGGAGAGAAAGCGTTGGTAGGTGCAAACAAATCACAAAACTAGTATGAAACATATACCTACAAATATTACAATACACAAATAAATGAATAATAATAAATATTATACTTACTTTCTATAGTTTCAGTGGAAGCATCTATAGATTTCCTTCTTTTTGCTAGCAGGTGGAATCTCAAGTCAGTTTGGTCTAGATCTTTCACATTTTTTCCACTTCTTTGAAATGTTTGCACAACTTCTAATGTACTTTCAACCTGAGTGCCTTGACTTAAAGTTGCTTTTTCAATAACAGTTCTCACTTCTGTAGCTTTCGAAGCAACTTTTGGCAACTTAGAATCGAATTTCAAAATGGATTCCTTAATGAAAGATTTTGATTTTGCCACACTATTTTGGTTCTCATGCTTTTCAAAACTGCTTTTAGGTGTAGACGTTTCAAATATCTTCGGTTTATTAAGAATTTTGTTTCTTTTATCGAAACAAAGGATTGGTTTCTCATAATTTTTGAACCGTTTACACAGTGGTACATCACAAGTTTGTATGAATAATTCTCTTTCGATTTCCGTCTGAGTGACTTTATCCGACATTGGTTTCTTGTTTTCTGGACAAAACATTGGCAATTGGAGTGGTGCCCATACAATGTTGGGCATTAACGTCGGGTTGTTGGCCACATATTTTGGAAAAGCAAGTTGGCCAAACGTTGGCGGGCTTTGGTTACGTGGAAGGTTTCTTAAGTAGTCAGGTTTTTTGACATGGGCACTGATATCAGAGGCGGTTATAGAATTTTCATCCGGCGAATAGGTTGGTTCGGGATATTCATGTGATTTGTCTGCTATTTTATGTACTTGTGGTGCAATCTGCTTTACAAGGCCTTTTTTCTGGAAACATGTATTATTATATAAGAATGTTTTGTGTAATTTTTTTGAGCCATTTAAACTTAAGTTTTGGAGCATAAGTAAATTAAATGTGACAGGTATATACTAGCTTCTACTACGAGCTTCGCTTAGATGATAATGTCCTCCTAGCTGATTATCGGCAACGGTGGCTGTTCTCATGTAAGGAGATAAACCAACTGCACAGGACATATTATAGTGCACAAGTATTTGCTTGGACACAGGTGCACTCACAATTCCTTCACTCTCATAGCGCGATGGGACGATAATTCGACACGACCGGAGAGAGATCGCAAGCAGGACCGACATTAACATGCATAAAGTGAATCAATCAACAACTTTTAAACTCCAGGCTGCTTTGTGAATGTTTCTAAAACTCACAAAGCCATTTCGGCCCGTCCCGGGAATCGAACACGAGACGTCGCGCTCAGCAACGGCGCTTGCGACAGCTAGACCAACGAGGCAGTCGCTAAGATAGTTAAAATGTAATCTAAGAACAAAAATACTACTGACCATGCGCGACAAAGTTACTAAATGAGAACTTCAAGTAACTTGTTCCCGTATATACAGCTGCACTAAAGGAAACAAACTCGACGCGAAAAAAATGAATGAGTATTTATTTAAATAAGTTTAATGAAAAGTCAAAATTCACTTCTCAAGTACATTGCTATCTGCTGACAGCGTGAATACACACTACAATGTGTTTTTAAGTTTTGCATGACAAAAATATGTCAAAAATAAGTAAGATCGTAAGAAATTTGAACCGAAAGTTAGGAATATGTAAAATATTTCAAAAGTTTAGTGTCTTACGTACTTCTGGTTCACTGAGACTCCATGCGGCTTCACCATTTAACACATTGAAGTAATAAAACTTGCCAGGAAAGCTTTTCGAAGGACATAAAATCCAACCGTTGCTTACACCTATATTTTTCTTACCGGCGTTCATTATTAACGTAAAATAACTACTTTATTGAACGTTGTAGACATTTAACAAGGCCGAAAATATATTTATATGCATCGGAACTGTTAGGAAGCATGTTAGCAAAGAAAAAAGAAGTTGGTTAATGAAACACTAAAAAGTTATGTGAAAAATTTTGCTTACCCCCGCGAAATTTTATAACTTTCAAAGCAGGTAGCGCGTCGAGTGACAGCTTATGACCGCCATGAAATCAAAACAATGTTTTATTATAAAAAAATATTTGATACGTGACTGCATTTAAGCCAAAAGTACATTAATTAAGTTAAATTAGCACTCTAATGCAAATATTTAATTTGAGAGTATATTTAGGAAGTTCTATTGTGTTCGCATATTAAAAGTATTTTTGATACTTTTTGAACTGTCAAGCAGCGTTTTGTTTACAACTTTGTAACCGCATAGCCTAGGCGTTCTAGTAAGGTATGATTCCGGAGAAAGAGATTCAATTATTTTCTATTCAAAAATATTTGTATTTAAGATTATGTATATTAATAGAAGTTAATATGATATTGATTCTATTGTTGGATGTTATAATTTAACTTACAAATTCAAATATTATAAAAACAAAACGCTTAATAATGCCGGTATTTTTAGAGTTCTGTGTCCTAATAGAAAATTATGACCCTTTTACTAAGACTACTCTGTCCGTCTATTCATGCGGCTGTATCTCATAAAACGTGGAGGTTAACATTTTCAAAGATTGTTTAAGTTTTGTTGTAGATATGACAACAAAATCAATTGTTGTAACAATGTACTCCCCTACATATTCTCTTATGGACTCCCGCTATGTACTCGTCCAATGTACGCCCTCACGTACTCTCTTATGTACTCCGTCTAGCTCGTCTCCGAATCAAACCCGATACCTACTACTATGTGCAGTAGCATTTAGGTCCAATGTACCTATAGCACAGTCAGTGTATTGTCAGTG
This sequence comes from Helicoverpa assulta, assembly GCA_963856015.1. NCBI lineage: Eukaryota > Metazoa > Arthropoda > Insecta > Lepidoptera > Noctuidae > Helicoverpa > Helicoverpa assulta. The sequence continues at coordinate 2,579,397 of CAWLCW010000003.1, forward strand.
TTATTAGCACAGTCAGTGTAATTAAGAAAAATAGTTATAAAAAGTCATTGTAATTTAATGGTAGTCTCCTTTGATAGTTTTTACAGGCTAAATTGTATCTTGTAAAATAAGTCAAGAAAGTTTGACTTTTCTGCTGGATGTGGTTGTTATCTTCCTATTTGGTACTAACTTCTAAATATTAGCAAAGAAAACCAGGAAATTGTAAAAAAAACACACATTTTTAATTTTCACATTTATTTTATTTATTTAAAAATCTTAAATCTAACAGTGAGCAAAGTTTAACTATTTTAAATTAGGAACGATCACAGCTACAAGCTACCCCGAATGCATTAAATCTTATTAACATACACCTTTATACTAAAAAAATAATAAAAAATAAAAATTGGAGCTAAAAGAATAAACATAAGGCAATCCCAAGACGTCACAATATTGCGCAAAAATACGATACTGTGCAAAGGACCATGCGTCAATTTGAACCCATTTTTTTACATTGCCCAACAGTGGTGAAACCTATTCTAATATTGTAAAGAGGAAAAATGTAGTTTTGTTGGTAAATGGATAAAATCAAAAAGTACTGGACCGATTTTAAAACTTCTTTCACTGTTGGAAAGCTACACTCTTCCCGTATAACACAGTAGGCTATATTTTATCTTTATCCCATTACGGGTAGTATTTTTTCGGGACGCGAGTGAAGTAGTAGTAGAGTGAGTGAAGTAGGTAGTAGTAGAGTGAAGTAGTAGTAGAGTGAAGTGAGTTAGTAGCTTCGGAGCCTTTAGGGTACAAACAAATTAACAACAAATGTTTCCTCTCTATAATATTAGTACAGATATAATCATCGGCAGGCATATTGAGCCCTGACCTTCACCTGCGCAGAAGCGATTTATTGGTTGTTTTCAGAGTTTCATTAACAAAAACATAGGTCAAGTGCTAGTCGGATTGATGCACGAAGGTTTCCGTGGTATTATCCCTATAGTTAACGGCACGGATAGTGAGCCCTGACCTTCCTCTGCGCAGAAGCGATTTATTGGTTTATTGTACAGTGCGCAAAGCGATCCCCACTCTTCCGCCGAGAGCTCAATATCCGTGCCGATAACTATACACATGGTACAAGAAGTACAGATTGCACAATATTTTCACTTTAATATTGCGCAATGATATTGACCGTCTAGAGAGCGCCTAAGAAATACATTTTGTCATAAAAATAAATGTTATACATTCATAGAAGTAAATAGTAAAAAAAACTGGCCAATTAGACTAACTAGACATATTTTGAGTTCCGTATCATATGGTTTGCTTTTTAAAATCAAATAATTTTGCGCCTATGAAATCAAACTTAGAATACCTATCTATGAATCGCGGGATAGTCTATTTTTCTTCTTGTCTCATAAACTGAGTAGGTACATAGACTGTTAAATAAATAAATAAGTAGGTACATAGGTATATTAAACTGAACTTGAATTGATACAGATTTGTTTTTAACATTTAGATACGGAACTCAAAACATGCTTGATTGAATACATAATCAATATTCCAAATTATACAAAAAAAACAAAAGAAAGAAAAGGTTTTGGTATTTTTCTCGCAGATAACTTTTTTATTTTAAGGAAAGTTTTGAATGTCAACTGCCGACTGCATGAAGTCGGCCGCAGCTGCACTACAGGGGCACGATTCTGCTAACTTTACTCGAGCGACATACGATTCACATCCAACTGAGATCTAATCACGACTCAATTACGAATGCGAAAGCGTATGTGGTATTCCGTTATTTTTTTATTTTAAATAAACTTTTTTATCCTTTTCTGTGTTTCAAAAATGAATCATATTGTCTGCAAATAATTTACGATACTTTTTACTAGTCTGAGAAGCCAATCCATCGCAAATCAATGAAATGTCACTGGAATACGATTGGTCTTATATTACCTAGTAGCAGAATGCCCGCTAAGGTTAAAACTGCTATTGCGATTCAATTGTTGTTCAATTTAGACATTATTAACTTAACAGCGAGCCCCTGGTTTGTATGTATTTACATGAAACCGTTTTGGATCGAAGCGGCAGCAGCAAGTGCAGTGGCCCTCGATATCAATTCATTGCTTTTTTAATCGCGGCATGAAAGCAGTTGACAGTTGCAGTCGGCAGCTAGCATTTAAAACGTATCTTTAACAATATTTCTATTTTTTAACACTGAGGTAGATAGGAAGAAAGAAAGATTAAACATTAAAAAAATACTAAAAAAACATCATTTTTTTGTAAAATTTCGCGTTTGCTTTGGCCTTGTCATGAAAATTATGATATTCAGTCTTTATTATTTTACATAGTTTACCTTTTCTCCTAAATAGAAATATTCACAATGTCTTGAATCGAAGTATTTTTTGAAGGTTCTGCGAAAAATCTGTGTGACCAGGGGCCCGATTCTCCTAAGTTAATAATGTCAAAATTGAATAGAAATTGAATCGCAATAGCAGTTTTAACCATACCGGCCATTCTGCTACTAATATAAGACCAATCGTATTCCAACGACATTCGATTGGTTTGCGATTGGTCTGCCATTTGGGTGATTTTGGTCTATACGGTAGTTTGCTCTACAATCATATTGCAATCGTAAATCATTTGCAGACAAAATGTTTATTTCAAAGAAAAAATAGCGGAATGCCACATACGTTTCAATCGTAATTGGATCTCAGTCGAATGTGAATCGTATGTTGCTTAAGTAAAATTAAGAGAATCGGGCCCCTGTTTCAAGTGAAAGCGTATTTTTTTCCAAGTAAATAATCGTGTCCTAGCCAATCGGCTCGTGTCGGCCACGGCGGCTGTTCTCATGTAAGAAGATCAGCCAGCTGCGCAGGACATATTAATAGTGCACGAGCATAATTGCTTGGACACAGGTGCACTCACTATTCCTTCACTCTCATAGTGCGATGTAGGTAGGTACCTACGATTACTTTTCTAAGATATAAACAGGCACAAGTATCAGACCTTACGTTCTCTGCACGTTAAAAAAAATAAAATTAAATACGTAGGTACTAATCTTTGCTAAAAGCTATCAACTGTTTTATTTACGGCCGTTATCAATATTCTAGCTATCAATTCTTTTGCTCACTAACGATAGGAATTTGACATAACTTGTAAGAGGCTTCTGTCAAAAAGAAATTAACAGATACATATCGGGTGTGTCGTACCTAATCACATTACATCCTATCGCATATAGGTACTTTATGATATTCTATGGCGAATTGTAAAAAAAAAATACCTAATCCATTAAGTGGTTTAGGGTCCGTTTAGATAGATCATAGACCGGGTCGGAGAGCATCGGCGCGCATTCTTCTTTTCATACAGACCGGAGCCGATCGGCTGCGCGAGCATTAAAGAGCATGCAAACGAAGCTAAACGTCAAGAAAAAATACACGATCGCTTATTATTTCACACCGAGCGCATTCGAGCATTCTCAATGACAAAAGCAGTGCGCATGCAAAAATAAATCTTACTTCAAATACTAAGTACTCAATTTTCAACGTGTTAAGAATTTGCTCTGCTCTCCGATCCGGTCTATCTGAACGGACCCTTAGCCACAGGAGTCATTTTTCGTTTTCATAATTTACAACATCATGTGTAAATCAGAGATAAAGTCAGGAGTATTGAATGTTTTGACCAGTTGACAGTTGTCAGTTTTCAAGGGAGAATTTCAGTTGTTTGTAATGAATGACCGAATCTTGTTATGGTGTTCTAATTTTCGCACATTTTTATTCTATTTACTTTGTTTGAAAAATTCATGTTTTTATTTTTGTACGTATGTATTTCATTTTTTCTTTGTGCTAATAGACAAATATTAACCAGTATATTAACGTATTTAACTTACCTAATGTGATTAGGTACGACACACCCAATATATAAAATATTGGCAACGGTCGCTAAGCAAACTATAATGCGTAATGCGTTTACTAAACGCATTTAAACCGGTCCTCAGACAAATATTAAATTCGCAAAAATACGAACCTTAAAAAATACCGATTGAAAGACAATAAGTACAATCTATAAAATAAAAAAAAAAAATAATTAACTAGCCTTCAAAAAGTTTTCCTTTTCGAACTCCAAAACCTTATTGTTTGTTGCGTTTTTACTTTTCAATATTAAAATAGTTTTTAATATGTCACTTTCTAGATTACTTCTGTATAATTGTTTGGTTAATAAGTAGACGCCAAGAAGGGCCATTAAAGTAGAAATAATAATAGATAGAGGCGGTAAAATCACTCTTGTGAAGAAAACTGCCCGTCTTATTTTAGCTGGGAGACCTTCTTGGTGCTGAAACAAAAAAAAAAGAAGATATTAAAATTGCGGGTTTTTTAATCAAAAGAGTTCCCATCATTTCCCGAGCCATGCCCCAACTATGTTGAGGTCGACTTCAAGTCTAACCGGACGCAGCTGAGTATCAATGTGCCACATGGAGCGATTGTACGACGATGATTACAGCCGGACTTTACGAAATTCCTGAGGTACTCGTTATGACATGGGTGCAAAATTCAACAATAACTATTTAGGTTACATTACCGATTGAGATGACTCTTGGAGGGAAGTAAGAACCCTGAAGACTGTTAATCTGCTGTATAAGGTATTTTTATTATTACTTTTTACTGCACATACAATACAGAGAGATTATGTACAAAGGAGAGCTTAACCCAGACTTCGGTTCTATAACAGCAAACCTAAGAGCGATAGATAGATTTTTAACATTTTAACCGACTGCCTGAAGAAGGCGTCTTGATGATACTTACATATTCAGCCCAGAACAGAGGTATGACTGTATTGGAGAGCTTTGCAAACTTCTCGTCGAAGCCTGAGAGATCGTGGATTCTTAAGTTGCTCTGCATTCTCGCTACTGCTTCGAATGGCGTCCCTGTGTACTGGAAAAAAAACATTTTTGATTTATATCTAATTTTGCTATATGTACCTACGAAGGGTCCGTTCAGACAGACCGGCTCGGAGAGCAGAGCAAATTCTTAACACGTTGAAAATTGAGTACTTAATATTTGAAGTAAGGTTTATTTTTGCATGCGCACTGCTTTTGTCATTGAGAATGCTCGAATGCGCTCGGTGTGAAACAATAAGAGGAGCCGACCGGCTCCGATCGTGTATTTTTTCTTGACGTTTGGCTCCGTTTGCATGCTCTTTAATGCTCACGCAGCCGATCGGCTCCGGTCTGTGTGAAAAGAAAAATACGCGCCGGTGCTCTCCGACCCGATCTATCTGAACGGACCCTAATAGATGTAATAAAGCTAAAGAGTTTATTTGATAGCGTTAAGCTCAGGAACTGCTGGACAGATTTGCAAAATTCTTTTCTATGGCCGTTTATAGAGGAAGGCTGTAGGGAAATTTTTATCCAGATACGCGGGGTGACCACGGGACTGCGTCTTTAAGAATGAAATTTTGCACCTCGCACGATAAGTGAACCTTTCTTATTTCTTAACCATCATTCCTCCGGTGTTTCTCTACGTGATCGAATCCGAAACGAGGAGATCCGTAGACGAACCAAAGTCACCGATATAGCCCACAGGATCAGCAAGTTGAAATGGCAATGGGCAGGCCATATTGCTCGCAGAGCAGACGGCCGATGGGGTCGAAAAGTGCTGGAGTGGAGACCACGGACTAGCAAGCGCAGCGTAGGATGTCCACCAACAAGGTGGACAGACGACCTTATAAAGGTCGCCGGAAGACGCTGGATGCAGGTCGCCTCCAACAGGTATCTGTGGAGATCTAAGGGGGAGGCCTATGTTCAGCAGTGGACGTCCTATGGCTGAGATGATGATGATGATGATGATTCCTCTGCCCTTATTCCAATTTATTATTAAGGGTCGTTTATTTAGTTTAGGGAACGAGGTCCAACAACCAATTAGTTTCTTGCTAAAGGCTACTTTGTATTTATAATTATAATACTTACTGGTTCCAAAATAACGAAAGAGTTATGTTTGAGCCTGTCAGGTTTGAGACCGGTCACAAACTGGTCTTTAGGAACACCTCCCGTGTAGAAATGGGGGAAGGATACCACCATTGGAAAATCTGAAAGAACACGTTTAAAAAAGCTTTTAGTTATTAGCAGCAGGCATGAGTGTGTGGGTTCGAATCCAGGTCAGGCAAGTACCAATTCAATTTTTCTAAGTTTGTATGTACTTTAAGTGCACCTTTGACATCAATAATGACTGTGTTTCGGATGGCACGTTAAACTGTAGGTCCCGGCTATCATTGAACATCTTTGGCAGTCGTTACGGGTAGTCAGAAGCCAGTAAGTCTGACAACCAGTCAAACTAAGGGGTATTGGGTGGGTTGCACGGGTAACTGGGTTGAGGAGGTCAGATAGGCAGTCGCTCCTTGTCAAACACTGGTACTCAGTTGCAACCAGTTAGACTGGTAGCCGATCCCAACCTAGTTGGGCAAGGCTTGGCAGATAATGATGATGATTTGATGAAAATCCTGAGGTAAGTCAAGGAATACATTCTTACCAAAATAGCACTTAGAAGCATCGCTGAGTCCTTGATGTAGACTCGGTACGGTATCATAGCAGTCAGTACCGTTCGTCACACGGTCGAAGACATTTTCTGACAGGTTATACCTATATAGAGGAACGTTGTGCATCGTCAGCTCACCTGAAATGGATACATGGAGGTTTTAATGTCTTGGATAAATAAAAGAGAAGATGGCATACGGATAGGTACCATCCAGACACAGTTAGCCTCAAAGTAAGCCATGGATTGGTTTGTGTTATTATGGGTGTAACTCTCTCTAACCATATTTACCTACTTAATTAATATTTACATACTTATACAAATTATATATACCCAGACAAGTCAGCAAACATGACCATCACACTAAAGTTGATCGTGCTGGGTATATTGATCCTGGCCGATTTCGGCCACAGCGACTTGGATCTGCGCTTAATTTTGAGAGCTTCGCTGGTGTGCTCTCCAGTGACTGACAAAGCCAATTTTTGCAGTGAATGTCCGTCCACATTCACTGCAAGTCAGCACTCCTCCGATATAGGTGTATTGTATGGCCGCGGGTGGTCGGGCCTTCAGCTCATCTCGCTTAGCGTCGAGCTGTTCTCTCCGCCGGCTCTCAAACTCGCACACCTTGTCCTTAATAGTCCGCCTCCATTTGGTCCTATCTGCCGCCATAGCCTCCCAGTGTGACGGATCTAAGTCACATCTCTTCATGTGGCGTTTCAGCACATCTTTGTACCGCAGACGCTGACCACCCTGCTTACGCTTGCCAGTCTCCAGCTCTGAGTAGAAGACGCGCTTTGCTACTCGGGCATCTGACATCCGGGAGACATGACCAGCCCAGCGCAGCTGTCGACGCATTAGATAGGCCTCAATACCGCTGACATTAGCGCGTCTAAGTACTTCCGTGTTACGAACACGGTCCGACCACTGGATGCACATAATGTCACGTAGGCATTTTAGATGGAATCTATCTAATGTCCGAATATGCTCGCGGTATAGACACCAAGTCTCAGAGGCATATAGGAGATTTGGCAGAACTATTGCCATGTACACAGCTACTTTTGTAGAGAGCTTTATGTCATGTGAGCGGAACACCTTGGCACGAAGTCTACCAAAAGCTGCAGCAGCTGCTCCTATTCGGCTGTTGACTTCGTTATCAAGGAGACACCTGGATGTTATGGTGCTGCCAAGATATTTGAATTGGTTTACTTGCTTAAGCGAGACATCTCCGAGTCTAATGTCAACTGGGGCACTGTTCACAGTATCAAGTGCCATGACTTCGGTTTTCTTGACATTTATCTTCAGGCCAAATCTGCTGCATGCCTGCAGTAGTCTCGACATAAGCCTCTGCAACCCATCTGGGGATTCCGCCACAAAACATAAGTCATCTGCATACATCATCTCAGTGACAGTCGCGCGAGACACTCTTGTGCGAGCCTTGAGTCTATTTAGGTTGAAGACACCACCGCCATCGGTACGAAAACAAATACGGATACCTTCGGACAGAGTCTGCAAGGCTTCCCGAACGACAACTGCAAAGTACAGGGCAAAGAGAGTTGGAGCGAGCACGCAGCCCTGTTTCACACCGCAGCTCACTTTAAAGAACTCCGAGTCCTCGCCCTGCACACTGACACAACAGCGCATGTCATCATGCAGAAGTCGTATCATTCTTATAAACTTGTCCGTGCATCCAAGTTTCGCTAGTACCACCCATAAGGCTTTGCGCGGCACCGAGTCGAAAGCTTTCTCCAAGTCAACAAAGCAAAGAAACAATGGTTGACTCTGCTCACGACTCTTCTCTAGAAGTTGACGGATAGAGAAGATGGCCTCACACGTACCTCGATTCGGCCGGAAGCCAAATTGGGTTTCAGGCAGTATGTCTTCAGACAAGGGCATCAAGCGGTTCAGTAAAATTCGTGCAAAGGTTTTGCCTGGAGAGGTCAGGAGAGAGATACCTCTATAGGAGTTGCGTGCTGGGTATTGAACACAGGAACTTATCGGCAGTTCGGCACGATGCTATATTATTGAATATGATTCATTATTGAATCACAGAGAAGGATAAAAACATTTATTTAAAAGAAAAAATAGCGGAATGCCACATACGCTTCAATCGTAATTGAGTCGTGATTGGATCTCAGTCGGATGTGAATCGTACTATGTCGCTTGAGTAAAATTAGTAGAATCGGGCCCCAGAAGTCATTGCCGAAAATAAGTCTAGGAATTATACTCACTATAAGTCACTAGTCGTTACGGGTAGTCAGAAGCCAGTAAGTCTGACACCAGTCTAACCAAGGGGTATTGGGTTGCCCGGGTAACTGGGTTGAGGAGGTCATGCAGGGCAGTCGCTTCTTGTAAAGCACCGGTACTCAGCTGAATCCGGTTAGACTGGAAGCCGACCCCAACATAGTTGGGAAAAAGGCTCGGAGGATGATGAATTATACTCACTATCAAAATACAGCGGCATCAGTTTGCAGACGGTTTTTCTCCAATATTTCAATACATCTTGTTTGGTCAGGCGTTGAGCGTACATCACGCCTTCTGTAGAACCGAAGATGCGGTCAGGACATACCTGGAAAACAATATTATAAAACTAATTAATACAAAAGATTCCTTGATCAATGTAGCAAATATTAATGGCGTCCACGGCCGATTTCGGCCACGGCGGCTGTTCTCATTTAAGGAGATCAGCCAGCTGCGCAGGACATATTATAGTGCACAAGCATTTGCGCAGACACAGGTGCACTCCCTATTCCTTCACTCTCATAACCCGATGGGACGGCAGTCCGATACGACCGGAGAGAGATCAGGCGCGGGACTGACATTTACGTGCTTTCCGATGCACGGGTGAATGAATCACCAACTTCCAGAATCGAACCCGAGACCTCGAGCACAGCAGCCGCGCTTGCGACCACTAGACCAACGAGGCAGCAAATATTAGTAACTAGCTTGTGCCAGCGGGTTCATGCGTATTCAGTGGGAACTATTTCGCAGACCACTGTATGTTAAATGAGCTATCTAACGTTAAAATATGTTTTTCATATCGGTCCCGTAGGTACTGAACGTAGTTTTTGATTGCGACAATCTCAGAAACTGCTGGACTGATTTGAAAAAATATTTGTGTTAGACAGCCCGTTTATCCGGGCACCTATTATTTTTGACCGAGTCCGCTAGACTTGTGCTAGTTTAAAAGTACATTACAAATAACCACAGATTTCAGAATGCTTCACAGTATTAAACTTGCTATTACTTACATCAGGATCAAATCCAGGGAGCTGTGGTTCTCCCCTGAACCTGTCGATCTGGAAGAACTCTTTGTGACCCCACTGGGGACCTATTTTCACTGTCATCTCGTCTGTGAAGTCGGCGTAAATCTGAAAACAAACATTGTATTAGATAGAATTAACTTGGTCTGTCTGTCGCACTTTCACGCTTAAACTATGTATATTAAACGAAAGGACTCCACCACTCCATCCACTTATAACTTTTCTAATGTGGCTCAGTGATGATATATGTATGTCCTTGTAAAGCATGTTATTGAGCAACATTTAATAATTTAAAGCGCACACGAAAGCGACAAAAAAGAGAATAAAAAAAAAACTAATGAAACTTTAAATAACATGGAAGACCAATACACTAAAATTAAAAATTACACAATAGTATAAAAAAAAAAGAGCCGACTGACGCATGATTCATAGGTCTACTGCAATTTCTGCTGGATGCTGGAAAAAATTTCGAGTCAGATGTTTTTTCAAGGTACGGTGGGACATACTTTGACGAAGAGGAGGAGGCAGATTATTCCAGATCTTCGCAGCAGAATATTTAAAACTACCTTTGAATTGCGACGTCCTATGAGCTGGGATAACCAAATTGTTAGCTTCTCTTCTCCTTGTATTTCTATGCTGAACATCTTTCACCCATTCTAATTTTTCAAAAAGATATATCCTATGTAAAAACTTCTTCCTTTCCTTACCACTATCTATGTATTTATCTTTCAAACACGGTAGGTAAGCCCCACAGCAAGCTTGTGTTACGGGTACTACAACTGATATACTACATATAGTTACATATATAAATAGATGGATCTTTTTTTTTTTTTTAACGACGTCAAAAATCATCAAATGACCCCTTCCGCTGTGGGTTAGCAGCGGAGAGGGAGTGTCAGACTCTTACTGACTAAAAACCGTCGTGTTACGTCATAGGCCTTTTATGTACCAGGGCCGCGGTATCTCAATCGAACAACCCGCAGCCCAAATAGATAGATCTTACATATTATAACACCCAGACCCACAGTCAATACACATGCTGTTCACACAAATGTTGACCTTACCGGGAATCGAACCCGGGACTATCAGTTTGGCAGTCGGGTATGGTGACCATTGCGCCAACGAGGTCTCCTTAAAATTGATATTCAAAAACTACTCACTCTAGCCAGCATACCAGCATTATTGACCGGCACCAGCCCCGGAGCCAAGTTCTTGGACATATCCAACACAGGATCGGTGAAGTTCCACAGGTGTTCGTAAATAGTCTTCTTGACGAAGGGTTCTCGATTGTACATCGTCACCAGGGATCGAAGCAGGGTCTTCACGAAGTAGTTCGCGTCGTGGAGGTAGGAGAATATACCCTGGAAAGACGAAGGATATCTTATGTACCTGGCAGACCAGGGGCCCGATTCTCCTAAGTTAATAATGTCAAAATCGAATAGAAATCGAATCGCAATATGATCGTAATAGCAGTTTTAACCATATCGGGCATTCTGCTACTAATAAAAGACCAATCGTATTCGATTGACATTTGATTGGTGTGCGATTGGTCTGCTATTTTGGTGATTTTGGTCTATACAGTAGTTTGCTGTACAATCATTTTGCAATCGTAAATCATTTGCAGACAAAATGATTCATTATTGAATGATATATAAAAGGATAAAAACGTTTATTTCAAAGAAAAAATAGCGGAATGCCACATACGCTTCAATCGTAATCGAGTCGGGATTGGATCGCAGTCGAACGTGAATCGAATGGCGCTTAAGTAAAATTAGGAGAATCGGGCCCCTGGTAGTTATACCTATTGGTCTAATAAGAATGACAATGGCATCCAGACCAATTTATCGTCCGATGGCGGTTCTCTCTGAAGATACCAGTTAGCTGCGCAGGCCATATTATCTTTATATAGTGCACGCACATTTGCTTGGACACAGGTGCACTCACTATTCCTTCACTCTCATAGCGCGATGGGACGACAATCCGACACTACCGGAGAGAGATCACATGCAGGACCGACATTAACGTGCTAGACTCCGAGAAGCTGTGTAAAAGTTTCTTAAAAATCACAAACCGATCTCGGCTCGACCCGGGAATCGAACCGACTACTAGATCAACGGGTAGTATAGTAGGGGTCAATAAGAATGAAGAGTTGACTATGTATTATGTTCATGGTTTCTTAGCATTTTGATTACGCGGAAGTATATCTAAACGGTATTTTGATTTTAAAAATAATAGTGTGGTATATCCTCTTTGTTTTATAAACTTATTATTGTTTAAATTGTTTTCGAGTCCTTGACCATATTAGCATAGGTTAAGTACCTGTGATGGTTTATGTCTAGTAAAACACATAATATTTTGCGCAGCTATGCATTTTGAATGGCAATTTTATGGGTTTTCATGGTGTTGTTATTTTCCTCGTTTAAAGGTTAATATTAAACCTGCCCTTGATTTCTGCCCCTTTATTTTGCACCTCTTCATCATCATCATTATTAGCCTTTTTAATGTTTCACTGCTGGGCTCCGCTCACACGTAGAAGGGCTGAGCGTTATTCACCACGAGTGACAGATGCGGGTTGCTGATTTTACCCAGACCAGTCCAGTCATTGGTGTCCAAGATATACTTAGAAAGTAACTTGAAAGTACATACAAACTTAGAAAAGTTGCATTGGTACTGGAATCGAACCCACACTCATATTCGAGAGGTTGGTTCTTTACCCACTAGGCCACCACGACTTAAAACATAATTAATTTAACATCTAATTATCAGTTTTTTTTAATCCGGTCGTGGAATTGTAATGAACAACGACTGCTACTGAGTAGCATTAGGCACGAGGTACACCCCCGCCAATTTCCAGACTCCAGCATGCTTTGCGAAAGTTTCCTTGAACCGGCCCAAACGGGTCACAAAACCGAGACCTCGTGCACTTATTTTAGTGATGAATGATAAATAATAAATCTATACTAATATTATAAAGCTGAAGAGTTTGTTTGTTTGTTTGAACGCGCTAATCTCAGGAACAACTGGTCCGATTTGAACAATTCTTTCTAAAGTAAAGTAAAGTAAAGTAATCTTTATTGTATTGACTGTGTAGGTTACAGGTGTTAGGTACATAGTTATAGTACAACAATCAGCCCGTTTGGGCATACAATAATTAAAGCCCATGCGGGCAGCTACATTATTATTTATTACATTTAACAAATTAAATACATTACAATTTATCATTAAATCTAGAAATTTTGTTATTATTATAATTTATTACATACATTCTAATTACTTATTTTCTAAGAATTCCTTAATTGTATAATAACATTTTTCTGCTAATTTCAGTGTTAGATAGCCCATTTATCGAGGAAGGCTATATATAGGCTACTTTTTATCCGGGTTCGTGCAGAGGTTCCCACGGGATGCGGGTGAAACCGCTGGCAGAAGCTAGTGATAAATATAAGTATAGGTAGGAACATATTTTTTGTTGGAGACCCTAAATCTCTAAAAATTTTAAATATATCCCAAAAATATTGATTAATATAGTAAACCCATCCCGTACAGGAATATAAAAATAGTCAACTAAATGAAAAAAAAAATATGAACACCATGTAGGGCTGCCATCTCGAATTTCGCCAAACACGGACATTTGGCGTAAATCGCATTTTTTCTCCGAACGAGTACGATTTTTTTAAAACAAAATAATACCTAATTTGTAATCCATTTACTATTAACATATACTTAAATTAAATGAGGTGCTTCCTTATATGAAAAGTGTCCGGGTTTTCCCCGGACACTTCTTGAAACCCCGCCCGGACGGCCTCCAAACGAGGACAAATCCGGAGAAACCCGGACGGATGGCGGCCCTAACTGCATGACCTATTTTTTGTGCTCAAAAGTTCGTAAGAGTTCAATAAATTATTAATAAAAAGTCTACTTATAAATAAAAAGTACCTACTATATTTTATAAAAATCGAGTTTTTTTTTTAAACGAGCAGAAAAAACACGTTCGTTAACATCCCGTTTTACTTTTTGCGAACGGAACCTTAATAACAATTCAATATTTTCAACTATCGTGTAAAAAAACTATACCTAAGTAGGTCCTAAAAACATACATAATTGATGATGAAATAATGACACAAGTATGTGGGTACCTCATAAAAATACTGAAGAGTAGGTACCTACTTCAGTTGATTCAAAGTATTTGTTTTGTTTGCCATAACAAAAAAAAAAAAACAAATGATGACATTATTTTTAATTTGGGATTTTACCATGCTATATCCGTGTTGCTGTTTTTATCCGATTTTAATATAAAACTAAGGGTTAGGTATGTCTGACTTTTGGCTTGAAGGTAAATAAGTGCGTATATCGTTAGTGTTACTCACCAGTACAGCGACATTAGGCACTATAATGGTGGCGTTAAGGTCGATAGTGTTGTGCTCCGGCAGGAATATCGGGAACCGTCGCGCCGTGTACGTCATCGTGCTGTTCTCGTTGAAGTGCACGTTTGAATGTAGGAGCTTCTCTCTGGAAGAAGGGAAAAAATGGTTAAGGCGCGTCCCCGAGCAAAACGCAGCGGAAGCCGTTTATTGTACTGTTTTTTGAAGTTAACTTCTCTTTGTCTAAAACAAATACCAACTAATAAAAAAGCTTGTAAAAAATACATAAAATTTGTAGACATTCTTGACTTTTAAACTCTTCTTAAGCATATAGCTAGGTACTATAGTAAACATTATGTTTGATGCGCCAATTAATAATTTACAAAGTAATAAAAAATATGTAAGTACCAATTTATTTTTTAAAAAGCGGAGACTCTCTTATTCGGACTCTCAGGTTCGGAATCATATATTGGGGAAATTCAACAAATAGAGAAATCATTTTCAAGTCACAGAAACGATGCATCAGAGCTATGTTTGGTTTAAAACCCACAGATAGCTGCAAACCAATTTTCATTGAACACAAAATATTGACTCTGCCATCGCTTTTCATATACGAAGTAGCAAATTTTGTTCGGACCAATCCACATATTTTTAAAAAACAATCGGACATTGTAATTCGTAACCGTAGGAAAAATGATTGCCTCAGTATAGTAAGCTCAAAAACTACCCTGAAGAATAAAAGTGTTTTCTGTTTGGCGCCCAAAATCTATAACAAAGTACCCAAAGCAATAAAACAAATGCCAGATACAATGTTTAAAACCAATCTTAAAAGGTATTTAATAAATAAATGCTACTATAGCATACAAGAATTTTTAAGTGAGTGATACACACATATTTTTAAATTCTCTTTAGGGATTGTATTTATTTTGATCTCGTTTTTCTTTAATTACTTACATATTTTAATATTGTTTTTTTTTTATATAGAGTCAATTTTAATATCTTAAGCTAGCTTAAGAACCATCTGAAATTTTGTACGCCATCATAAGGCAAAACATGAGTTGATACTACTTATAACACCTATGCTTTGTACCATGTTTTTACAAAATAAAGTATCTTATCTTATCTTATCTACCTAATAAAACTCGAACTATCAAACACGGTAACAACAAGCAACCTTTTGGAGGGAAAACCACAAAATCTATGAATAGAGAATCGTGATCCAAAAAACCACAGAAATCGATGCACATGACGAAAAAATCTTCCCTTTTGAGGTAACCATAAATAAGAAAAAACTATCTGTATTCTTCTTGTGTAACTTCCTTATTTTTTGTTTGTATTATGAATACTATATTTGTTTTGATAGTATGGGGCGATGGTATAGTTAAAGCTAAGATATCGTCACTATATATCACGCTAGTATGGCAAAGGCGAAAGTTTGTGAGTGTGTGTATGTTTGTCACTTTTTTGCCCAAACGGCAAAATGGATTTTGATGAAGATTGGCAGTATATAGAACGAGCTTGATTGTTATCAGAATAATAAATATCTAAGCTGTTTAAGTTTTCTCGAGAATCGGGTAAAACCGCCTGTGCAAGATAGTGTAGCTTAAAAAAAGTCGTTCCAAAACTATAAAACTACACAACGTATTTTGATGCAGGTTTTTAAAGAGTTATGGAGTTATTCATGTCAGTAATTTCAAATGTAGAAGTATCTAAGTAAACCTAGGTAAGAACAGCTGGCTTGATTTTCACTGTACTTATTTGTTATTTTGCATTTCTCTCCTTCCCACATAGAAATAGAAAACATCTTTGCCCTTCTGAAGTCAGCCATGCACAATTTTTCATAGCTTATACTGGTCAAGAGCCTTAAACCTTAAACATTAGGCATAATAGAGTTGCATCACTTGCCTGACCTTAACGCTCACTGCCGTTATGTAGTACCTTGTAACTTTAAACCAGACGTTACTTATTGGGTACTTGACAATGAACGTTTATTTTAAACTAGCTTCTGCCAGCGGTTTCACCCGCATCCCGTGGAAACTACTTCCCGTACCGGGATAAAAAGCCTATAGCCTTCCTCGATAAATGGGCTATCTAACACTGAAAGAAATTTTCAAATCGGACCAGTAGTTCCTGAGATTAGCGCGTTCAAACAAACAAACAAACAAACTCACTTTATAATATTAGTATAGATAGAACATCTGCTGATTAAGGGTGAAGAAAGTGCACTTAGAAAAAAGGCTTTTGCTAGATTTCCTGTCTCATTCATTCATCTCCCGAGCCTTTTCCCAACTATGTTGGGGTCGGCTTCCAGACTAACCGGATTCAGCTGAGTACCAGTGGTTCTACTAGATTTCCTATCTAAGATACTAATATTTGAGAGAGATCAATATTAGAGTTTGTTTGAAGGCGCTTATTTCAGGAACCAGGGGCCCGATTCTCCTAAGTTAATAATGTCAAAATTGAATAGAAATCGAATCGCGATATGAATGGAATAGCAGTTTTAACCATATCGGGCATTCTGCTACTTATATAAGACCAATCGTATTCCAACGACATTCGATTGGTTTGCGATTGGTCTGCTATTTTGGTGATTTTGGTCTATACGGTAGTTTGCTCTACAATCATATTGCAATCGTAAATCATTTGCAGACAAAATGATTCATTATTGAGTGACAGAAAAGGATAAAAACGATTATTTCAAAGAAAAAATAGCGGAATGCCACATACGCTTTAATCGTAATCGAGTCGGGATTGGATCGCAGTCGAATGTGAATAGTTTGCCATGTCTTTATATCTTAGAATTGGCGGTCTTCGTTAAAAGCAATCCCAGTCGTTTCAAGCTACAAAACGAACTGATTCCCCGAAACAGACGAGACAACGGAAGGATATGCCTTCAGTCTGCAGGGACAGCCCTTATGCGCAGGAGTGTGTTCTGTATGGCTCCAACTATATTTAATACACTGCCAAAGAGCTGGAGAGCGCTGCCATTGCCACTTTTTAAAAATGTACTGCATAAGTTTTTAGCGAGTAAAGTATATTATAAATATTTTAGATTTCATAAATGAAAAAGACTTTATTATTCCTAATTATATTTTTCCTTGTTCTTCTTAATCCTATGTTCAATAATTTTGATTTATTAATATTATATTGCATGCCAATTGGTAAAATATGGCGGATCTTTTTACCCTTATGTAACAACATCATTGTAACCCGTATTTGCAAAAATAAATATCTTTTATCTTTATCTTTTATCTTTTATGTTGCATAAGTAAAATTAGGAGAATCGGGCCCCAGGAGTCTGATTTGAAATCTTTTAGAGATAGATAGCTCACTTATCCAGGAAGACTTATTTTTTATTTTATATCTGGGTGCACGGAGCAGTTACGGTAAGACACGGGAGAAACTGACGGAAGCTAGGCAACGCAAAGAATGAGAAAAATAGTCAAAGCAAAGATGCCTTTTTCATCACCAGCCGAAATTCTTTGTGGGTTTGAGAAACTTTCATAAAGCAGCCCGTGCCTCGGAGAGCACATTATTGTAGGTCCTGCGCCTGATCTCTCTTCGGACGTGTCGGATTGCCGTCGTGCTTGCGTAATATTGAAATGGCCACATGTGTGCATTTACTATGAAAAAATCTACTCAAAATCTGCTTAGCCAAGAACTCAACCTTGCCCTCTTAGTGACCTTGTAACGATAAATTATGCAAACAGACGCGATGAGCGTTTAAAAAGCAAGTAATGGTCCAAAATACTGCGTTATTTTAATACTGTCGAACCTTCGTAAGTCTTGGATCAAAGGTTAAGGCACCTCCTCCTAGTTCTGGTCAAATAATTCCTTCGAAAAAAAAAGTACTTTGTCACCCATGGCAACTGTTTTCATATAAGGAGATCAGTCAGCTGCGCAGGACATATTATACTACACGAGCATTTGTGTAGACACAGATCCATTCTCTATTCCTTCACTCTCATAGCTCGATGGGACGACAATCCGCCACCACGGGAGAGAGATTACAAACAAGACCGTCATTTACGTGCTCTCCGATGTACGGATGTATCAATCACCGACTTCCAGACTTCGAGCTGCTTTGTGAAAGTTTCTGAAGCACACAAAACTATTTTGGCCCAGTCAGGGTATCAAACCTGAGACAGTAAGAATGAGTTCTATCGGGAAGCAGTTGAAACTGCAAGGAAGATCTAGTCTTTCGTCTAGTCTAAACATATTTTCTTTCTTTCACAAAGTACCTGTGTATGTACCTATTCTAAGTTATGTAGGTAGGTAGGTAACTAGTTTTTGAAGTAATAATGGCGTCCACGGCCGATTTCGGCCACGGCGGCTGTTCTCATTTAAGGAGATCTGCCAGCTGCGCAGGACATATTATAGTGCACGAGAATTTGCGCACACAAAGGTGCACTCCCTATTCCTTCACTCTCATAGCCCGATGGGACGGCAATCCGACACGACCGGAAAGAGATCAGGCGCAGGACCGACATTTACGTGCTCTCCGATGCACGGGTGAATCAATCACCAACTTCCAGACTACGGGCTGCTTTGTGAAAGTTCAAGAAAACCCACAAAGCGATTTCGGCCCGACCCGGGAATCGAACCCGAGACCTCGAGAACAGCAGCCGCGCTTGCGACCACTAGACCAGGCAGTTTTTGTGGTACCTAAATAAATACTCACAAATAAACCACAGGTCCAATCTCCTCCACGTTGAGTTTATCGTCCAAACCCAGCAGGAACCTCTCGTGGTTGGTGACGTTGAATACATACGCCTTCAGCTTCACCTCATCGGGCGGGTCCGACCACCAGTCGTATGGTGGCATGCCTGGGAACAAAGGATATGTTTTAATTAGGAATATTTGATAAGGAAAGTAAGGAGTCGTGATGGCCTAGTGGGCAAAGAACCAACCTCTCGAGTATGAGGGCGCGGGTTCGATTCCAGGTCAGGCAAGTACCAATGCAACTTTTCTAAGTTTGTATGTACTTTCTAAGTATATCTTAGACACCATTGACTGTGTTTCGGATGGCACGTTAAACTGTAGGTCCCGGCTGTCATTGAACATCCTTGGCAGTCGTTACGGATAGTCAGAAGCCAGTTAGTCTGACACCAGTCTAACCAAGGGGTATTGGGTTGCCCGGGTAACTGGGTTGAAGGGGTCAGATAGGGCAGTCGCTCCTTGTAAAGCACCGGTACTCAGCTGAATCCGGTTAGACTGGAAGCCGACCCCAACATAGTTTGGGAAAAAGGCTCGGAGGATGAAGGTAGCTTAGCTTAGAAGGGACTAATTCCCATAAAAAGAAGGATGTTTTTTACGGGAATTAGTCCCTTCGAAATGTAGATGAAACCGCGGCTTAACATACTTGAAGCTAAAATACTACAGACATTTCTACATAGTTATTTTCTTAGTGTGTTTGATAAAATAACATTTACATATAAGAAAAAAACCGCAGAAAGGTAACTAATATTTTATTTGTTTAAAGAAAAGAAACGTCAAAAATAATATGAAGCGCTATAGGTACTTATTACATATTATAATACCTAATCTGTACAATAGGCATGGCGAATAAAAACAAGTAGTTAGTCCGTCTTATAAATAGCCCTAAAATAATGGACTCGTATTTTTCTTTTCTCTCACAAACATATAACAACGAGAATACAACACCATTGAATTTTGTGTTACGTCACTTTTAAGTAGGTACAAATTTTACATAGACGTGACGTCATCTTATTAAATATTGATGTTTTGTTGAAATAAAAAAAAATGCCCATTATTTTTTGCAAATCTAAAATATGGCCTAGAATCACTGTTTTAAGGCCTTTTTTTAACGACGTCAAAAATCATCAAATGGCCCCTCCCGCTGTGGGTTAGCAGCGGTGAGGGAGTGTCAGATTCTTACTGACTAAAAACCGTCGTGTTCCGTCGTAGGCCTTTTATGTACCAGGGCCGCTTTAACTCTTTCGAGCAATCCCGCAGCCCCGGCAGACCTTGGGCCTTCTGGGCCTCGCTGGGGTCTGTTTTAAAGCCTGTCTTCATGCGTTCTTGTCGTCTTTGCTATACTAGCGGAACCCAACTGCAGTCCTTTGAATCAGAGTTCTTGTGTCAATTTAACCAATAAATCCCCCTGTCTTGGCAAAGAGTTGTCTTTGAATGGATCGCGAGACGAAATTGATTTTTAAGTATCTAGGTATCCTCCAATGGCACAAGAAAATCCTAAAATTTTTAACACATGCTGCAGTCCACATTATTGCAATAATGTCCAATTATATCTCGTTTTTGCTTACCCTTAATATTTATTACTAGCCGTTTTCCCGCGGTTTCACCCGCGTCCCGTGGGAGCTACTGCCCGCACCGGGATAAAATATAGCCTATGTTACTCGCAGATAATATAGCTTTCTAATGGTGAAAGAATATTTAAAATCGATCCAATAGTTTTTGAGTTTATCCATTACAACCAAACAAACAAACTTTTCCTCTTTATAATATTAAGTTTCGCCCGCGGTTTCACCCGCGTCCCGTAGCCGGATGGTGACAAAAACCTTCTCCCGGGTCTAAGTTACCTCCCCTCTAATTTTCAGCCAAATCGGTCAAGCCGTTTTCATGTTATGTCGTGACAACGGAAAGCGGGTTTCATTTTTATATACATATATAGATAGATTATAATTTTGTTGATTACTTTAAAATCTATAAAAAGTTTAATGTCAGGATCCTTTGTTAATTATATTTACTCGCATCTCAAAGAAGAATTAAGTCATCGAAGAGGCATAGCTTGCCGGGTCCACCTTTGTAACCTAACCGGGGCTATGGATTTTTTCGACTGTTACCTACCACGGCGTTGGTACATGAAGGGCCCCAGAAAAAAAGGTCCATCAGGTTTCAGACAGTTTGAGTTACAAGATATTGAGTACAAGATACTTTGGGTTGAGGAGGTCAGATAGGCAGTCGCTCCTTGTAAAGCACTGGTACTCAGCTGCATCCGGTTAGACGATGGAAGAAAAAAAAAAGATTGGAAGCCGACTCCAAAATAGTTGGGAAATAGGCTCGGAGGATGATGAAAAAGGGGCTTTTTATCGTGTTTGCTAAAAAAAGCTATTTGTAGTTGGCGCAGCAATTCTTCTTCCATATTCTTCTATCTGCCGTCAAAGTCAAAGTCAAATCATTTATTTCATTTAGGCCTTTACAAGCACTTATGAACGTCAAAAATGGTAAATAAGTGTTACGTACAGGGGCCCGATTCTCCTAAGTTAATAATGTCAAAATCGAATAGAAATCGAATCGCAATATGATCGTAATAGCAGTTTTAACAATATCGGGCATTCTGCTACTAATAAAAGACCAATCGTATTCGATTGACATTTGATTGGTGTGCGATTGGTCTGATATTTTGGTGATTTTGGTCTATACGGTAGTTTGCTGTACAATCATTTTGCAATCGTAAATCATTTGCAGACAAAATGATTCATTATTGAATGACAGAAAAGGATAAAAACGTTTATTTCAAAGAAAAAATAGCGGAATGCCACATACGCTTCAATCGTAATCGAGTCGGGATTGGATCTCAGTCGAATCGAGTCGAACGTCGATCGATCGTCGTTTAAGTGAAATTAGGAGAATCGGGCCCCAGTTTGTATGTATCGTCATCTAACAAGTAACATTTTTCTAGCTATATTGTCTCGAAACCACATAGTTTTACTACTTGGTACTAAAGAACAAATAAAGTTTAGGTGATAATGTAAAGTTTAATCATCAAACAAATGGTTTTACCAATGTTGATTGAATCAACATTGACTTTGTAATGTTAGCTCATAAAATATAGGAAGCTTTGCATGTTTATATAATCAATTCACATGTGACATAAGTATCTATCTTTTATTTGCTTATGCGTAGGGTATTTACGCATCTTCTTCTTGTTGAGTGAGCTGCAGGTTTAACCAAGGCCTTTTTTTTTTTGTTTTTTTTTCCGACGTCAAAAATCATCAAATGACCCCTCCCGCTGTGGGTTAGCAGCGGTGAGGGAGTGTCAGACTCTTACTGACTAAAAACCGTCGCGTTCCGTCAATTTTGATTTCAATTTTATTTTTATTTTACATTAATTCTACATTTCTATATTTTATTTTATTGGTAATTTTTTTTATTGTTTTATTTATTATAATATCAATGGCATAATTGTTATATGTTATATTGTTATATGTGTCAATTTTAATTAATTTTCCGCTATTAAAAATTTAATTAAGGTCTATGATTGTCACAATATGGGTTATAATTACCTGAAATAAATGTATTTTATTTTATTTTTTTTTATTTTATAGGCCTTTTATGTACCAGGGGCCGCGGTATCTTTTTTGAACAACCCGCAGCCCTTTAACCAAGGCCTGGCCGCCACTGCAGGGTTTTCTCAAATCCGCCTGACGGCCTCTGACGGCCTCTGACGTGGCATTGTAACAACGACTGCTACTGAGTAGCATTCGGGGACGCCGATGCCACGTGCCCTCCCAGACTCGGTTGCGTAATACCATCAGGATTCCGGATTGGTTTGTGAAGTTTTTAAAACCCACTACCTGTAACGACTGCCAAAGACGTTCAAATGACAGCCGGGGCCCTCCTTTATGACAAGACTAGCTTCTGCCAGCGATTTCACCCGCATCCCGTGGGAATTACTTCCCGTACCGGGATAAAAAGTAGCCTATAGCCTTCCTCAATAAATGGGTTATCTAACACTGAAAGAAATTTTCAAATCGGACCAGTAGTTCCTGAGATTAGCGCGTTCAAACAAACAAACAAACAAACTCTTCAGCTTTATAATATTATAGTATAGATTGTCACCCATCCACGCTAAGACTGACCGCACCAAGCGTCGCTTAACCTTATGATCAATCGATCCGGTAATCAATATTTTTTATAATTTTATACATATGTTTTTATTATTTGATTGATTGTTTTTTTTTTAATCCCTACTAATATTATAAATGCGAAAGTAACTCTGTCTGTCTGTCTGTTACGCTTTCACGTCTAAACCACTGAACTGATTTTAATAAAATTTGGTACAGAGATAGAGTTGACCTTGAGAAAGAACATAGGATAGTTTTTATCGCGGACTTTGGAAGAGTTCTCTTGGAAACGCGATATAACCGAACTCCACGCGTGTGAAGCCGCGGGCGGAAGCTAGTATTACAATAAATTATCAAGGTCTTTTTCAATCAAGGCATAGCCTACTTCTCATTATTTTTTGTCCTAAATAATCCAAAAATAAACTTCCTTACCTTCCCTAAAAATAAATTGGATGTTAACAACTTTTCAACTGTGACCTTACATAATAAAATATTCGTCATGACCTAGACACACTGCTGTAACCTTGATCTTGCGAATGACAGCGACGAAAAATGATGACGAAAATTGCGCGGCTTCCGCTGTCAATGTCAATATTCATCATCATCATCATCATCAGCCTATCGCAGTCCACTGCTGGACATAGGCCTCTCCAAGTGCACGCCACTGAGATCGATTTTCGGCTTCTCGCATCCAGCTCCTGCCAGCCGTCTTGCGCAAGTCATCACTCCACCGTGCCTGAGGACGTCCTACACTACGTTTACCGAGGCGTGGTCTCCACTCTAGAACTCGTTTACCCCAACGGTTATCGGTTCTTCGGCTAATATGGCCAGCCCACTGCCACTTCAGCTTGCTGATTCGGTGGGCTATGTCGATGACCTTGGTTCTCTGACGGATTACCTCATTTCTGATGCGATCCCTCAGAGAAATGCCGAGCATAGCCCTTTCCATAGCCCGCTGAGCGACTTTAAACTTGTGAACCAGCCGTACCGACAGTGTCCACGTTTCGGCTCCGTAAGTCATGACAGGTAGGACGCACTGATTGAAGACTTTTGTCTTTAGGCACTGTGGGATCGACGATGTTAGGACTCGACGTAGCTTCCCAAATGCAGCCCAACCCAACTGAATTCTCCTATTCACCTCGTCCTCAAAGTTGTTTCTACCTAACTGCAATGTCTGCCCGAGGTATACATATTTCCGAACAACTTCGAGAACGGCGCCGTGTATCGCAATCGGTTCCGGTAGAACATGTTCATTAAACATGACCTTGGTTTTGTCCAAGTTCATCCGTAGGCCGATGCGTAGAGAAGATTCAGCCAGGTCGTTCAGCATCTGTTGTAGGTCCTGCAGCGTTTCCGCCATGATGACGATATCGTCAGCAAATCGCAAGTGAGAGATGTGTTCGCCATTGATGTTGATGCCGCGTCCTTTCCAGTTCAGCGTCTTGAACATATCCTCCATTGCATTAGTGAATAGTTTCGGGGAAATAACATCCCCTTGTCTCACTCCTCGATGCAACGGTATGGGCCTTGTTTGCTGATTCTGTACTTGGACGGACATTGTAGCGGCTTCGTAGAGACATCTCATCACTTGGATGTATCGCCAATCTACTTGACAACGCTGCAGGGACTCCAGAACAGACCAGATTTCAACCGAGTCAAAGGCCTTCTCATAGTCCACAAATGCTAGACACAGGGGCTGATTATACTCTTCGGTCTTCTGTATAATCTGCCGCACTGTGTGGATGTGGTCTATGGTGCCGTATCCGCTCCGAAACCCAGCCTGCTCCGGTGGTTGGAATTCGTCGAGTCTTCGCGCAAGTCGGTTCGTGATCACTCTTGAGAACAGCTTATAGACGTGGCTTAGGAGGGAAATGGGTCGATAGTTCTTCAGCTGGGTTTTGTCTCCCTTTTTGAAGAACAGGACGACAACACTCCTACTCCACGCCTCTGGAGTTCTCCCTTCAAACAGGACGGCATTAAAAAGCTTCTGGAGCTCCCCCAGTAAGGGGTTTCCTCCTGCTTTTAATAGCTCTGTTGTAATGCCATCCTCGCCAGGGGCTTTTCCATTTTTGAGCTGTCTCAGAGCGATCTCGATTTCGCCACTGCTGACTTCTGGCAGGTCTTCGGTGAAATGGCGTGTTAATGTGGCTCTAGAATCCTCATTTCCGGGATCAGGTCGAGATGCATGCGATGCGTATAACCGGCCATAGAAATTTTCCACTTCCGAAAGGACTGCCGGCACCGAAGAAACGACTTCTCCACTTGTTGTGGTCAGCTTCGTCAAGTGGCTTCTTCCAAGAGATTGTACGAACACCTTTGACCCCCGATTCAGCTCAATTGCTCTTTCAATGGCAAGAGTATTGGAGCACCGGAGGTCGCGTCGTACGTGCTTGTTGATCTCTTGGTTTAGAGCCCGCTTAGCTGACGAAGTGACAGGCGGGTTTTCACGTCGTTTCTTCATAAGCCCTAATGTCTCTTCCGAAAGCTTTGATTTCTTGCCCTTACGCTGCATGTTACAGAATCTCGAACCTTCCTCCCTGAGGATCCGAACCACATATTCATGGTTCTGGTTAACGTCTGTTGTGGTTTCCACGGCGGCAAATCGGTTCTCCAGATTTGACTGGAACGTTTCAGATCCTGTCATGGTTCGGAGCAGTGTTGGTCGGAGCCTGGCCTTCATCAGACGGAAACGTTCGGCCTTGAAGTTGATATTCAGAGAGCCTCGGACAAGTCGGTGATCGCTCCCGGTATTAAACCTATTGATCACGGAGACGTCTCTGAATATGTGCTTCTTGTTCGTCATGATGAAGTCAATCTCATTTTTAGTCATAGTGTCGGGGCTTTGCCACGTCCACTTCCTTTGGGGCTGCTTTTTGAAAAAGGAGTTCATCAAAAAGAGCCCCTCGCGTTCGAGGAAGTTGACGAGCATTTGCCCCCTATGATTCCTGCTTCCAAATCCATGGGATCCTACTGCCGATTCGCCGCAAATCTGTACTCCCACTTTAGCGTTAAAGTCCCCCATGACAACGGTGTAATGGGTCTTTGTAGTGAAGTGGAGGGCCCTTGATATATCATCAAACATATCCTCCACTTCATCGTCTGAATGTGTCGAGGTCGGTGCGTACACTTGCACTACCTTGAGGCTATATCTGTCGGTGAGCTTTATGATAAGGTACGCTACCCTGTTCGACACACTAGACACCTCCACAACGTTATCAGCTAGGGACTTATTAACCAGAAACCCAACGCCACCTTGGGATTGTTGGTCTCCCTCTCGGAAGTACATTAGGTGACCTGATTCGAGGGTTATGGTGTCCTCCCCCTCTCTTCGAACTTCACATAACCCTAATATGTGCCACCTAATCTTCCCAAGTTCCACCTCGAGTTGCGCCAGATGCGAGTCAAGCCGTAGCGTGCGGCCGTTGTACGTCGCAAGAGTCAGTTGTGTTTGGTGGCCTCCCGTAACCCGGAGATTCTTCGCACCCCCTGGCCCGCCGTAACCACGGTCGCCACCGTGACCGGGAATAGCGGGACTGCCGGGAACTAGGGGCCGTGGCTTTTTTGTGCTGCTCATAGAGGTATTTAGCCTACTGCTATCACGCTGGCCAGACGGGTTGATAGAGGGTTTTTTTCGAGTTTTCCTTCTCTCGCACTGGTGTTCGGTGCATTTTTGACTCCATTAGTCGACTTCTACGACACCCACTGGAAGAAGGGGTAGCGACATATGTATTCTTAAGCCGTCGCTACACGGCTATCAATATTATGTTACGTCATTTTTGACATTATTATGTCATTGATCGCATGTTGTAACTTTAGGGTGCATCTACACGGTGCAAGTAGCTTGAGCATGTTGAGGCACATGCGCAGGTTACATGCATTTTAAAAACGTGCGGGTCCAGCGACTCGCGCATGTACCAAAGCAAAATACCCACCCGCGTGCCCTTGTTCCTTGCGCATGTTAACTTGCTCCAGCTACCGTGTAGATGCACTCTTAGAGTAGGTACCTAAACGGGACCCTTTTACTAAGGACAAAAGCAGTGCGCATGCAAAAATAAACCTTACTTCAAATACTAAGTACTCAATTTTCAACGTGCTAAGAATTTGCTCTGCTCTCCGACCCAGTCTATCTGAACGGACCCTAAGACTTTGCTGCCTATCCGTCTGTCCATCTTATATCTTTAGAACCATAATCAGATGATGAGATGATGTATTAACACTAGAAAGAGTGTGAAAACGAGAATAAAATATTTTAAGGGGCTCCCTTGTATCATACGTGATTTTTTTAAAGCTCGACTTGCCCTTGGCCGGATTTTGAAACAGTTCTGTAAGTATGTATGCCATTATTTAAATAAGTATATGTATCTGTTTACATTTCACGGCAGTTAGGTAACTTTGCATATATGAAGACCGAAAAGGGTTAGAGCGTTTGGCGTGTTTTATAATAAACTAGCTTCTGCCAGCGGTTTCACCCGCATCCCGGGGGAACTACTTCCCGTACCGGGATAAAAAGTAGCCTATAGCCTTCCTCGATAAATGGGCTATCTAACACTGAAAGAAATTTTCAAATCGGACCAGTAGTTCCTGAGATTAGCGCGTTCAAACAAACAAACTCTTCAGCTTTATAATATTAAGTATACCTAGATGCATTCCAAAAATTAAATAATACATAATACATATATCATCATCATTATCAGTGATATATATATCAATTGTGTATTTAAATTACTTTAGAACATTTAAAAAAACCTACTCTTTAAGAACTTGTTTTGAATTTTAGTTTCGTTTTATTTTCGATTTCCAGTATTTAATGCGCATTTCAATATGTAGGTTAAAAAATGAAATAATTAGTAAGTTACCTATCTGTAATAAGATAGGTTAAATAAACAATACCTGAATGATGTTATTGTAAACAACTGCAACAGGTATTTTTTGCATTCTTATTACCTAAAGAAATAAATAATAATTAAAATAAAATCTGTCATTTTTACGCCTACTAATATTGTAAATGGAGACCACGGACTAGCAAGCTCAGCGTAGGACGTCCACCAACAAGATGGACAGACGACCTTATAAAGGTCGCCGGAAGACGCTGGATGCAGGTTGCCTCCAACAGGTATCTGTGGAGATCTAAGGGGGAGGCCTATGTTCAGCAGTGGACGTCCTATGGCTGAGATGATGATGATGATGATGAAACTAACTTTGTCTGTCCTTCTTTTATGCTAAAACGACCGAACATTTAAAGATGAACCAAAGAAAGGACTTTAGTCTACTTTTCATTCGGGTACGGGACGTAGTTACCGCGAAGAACAGCTACCAAAATAAAAACGAAAGATAAACCAATCAATTTACGACAAAAGGTGAACTGCTTTACGAAATGCATAAACGCAGTACTTACCTATCATGCAATAAATTGCACTTTATTTTGTTCTCAATAATCTTTATATCTAGATAGCTTCCGCCCGCGGCTTCGCCCACGTAGAGTTCGGTTATATCGCGTTTCCAAGAGAATTCTTCAAAAGTCCGGGATAAAAACTATCCTATGTTCGTTCTCAAGGTCAGCTCTATCTCTGTTAGTCCCCAGGCCGGCGAACAAATATTTTTTTGATACATATACATTTAAGACTTTGTGAGTGCCTTCCTTACGATGAGTCCGACAAACTTTTCGAATGCGCAAATTTTGGTGCCGCTGCGTTTTTTAATGCTTGACTCCTGAAATTGTCGATATGACGTCACTATGGCTCTTCGTACATACACGTTTCATCTTTTGAGATTCGTTTAATAAAGTTAACTAGAGAATGGTGGTCAACTTGTCCGATAAAGATCGTGCTGCGTTTGGAGTGTCCACCATCCTGAAAATGTCGATATGACGTCACTATGACTCTTCGTACATACCTGTTTCATTTTTTGAGATTCGTTTAATAAAGTTAACTAGAAAATGGTGGTCAACTTGTCCGATAAAGATCGTGCTGCGTTTGGAGTGTCCACCATCCTGAAAATGTCGGTATGACGTCACTACGACTCTTCGTACATACCTGTTTCATTTTTTGAGATTTGTTTAATAAAGTTAACTAGAAAATTGTGGTAAGCTTGTCCGACAAAGATCATGCTGCATATGGAGTGTCCACCGTCCGGAAAATATAGATATATTTTAAGATTTGGTATAAAGTACTGACAATTGGTGTGAAGTATGTTAATAGTAAATGTTGCATTTAGAAAGTCGTTTCGAATGATATATGTATCATTACTACAGGAGGGATTTATTAACTTGAAAACACCTATCGATAAAATAATCTTATATAAGCTCTAGCTTCTGAAATATTAACAATTCGCCGAAGTTTTTTTAATATGAAATGTTGCATTTAAAAACGTCTTTTGAATGATGTATAACTCATTACTGGAGATGGGATTTATTTAATTGAAAACATCTATCAATAATTATAATTTTAAATAAGCTAGACTTCTAAACTACTAACAATTTGTCGGAAGTATGTTAACACGAAATGTTTCATTTGGAAAGGTTTTTCAAATAATATATAATTTGTTACTAAAGAAGTAATGGATTAGCTTGACAGAACCTACCGATAATATACCTATTCTTAGAAAAGCTCTAGCTTTTAAAGTACTAACAATTTGTCGGAGTTATGCTAATACAACCTTGCGCTTAAAAAGATCTTTTGATTGAAATATGGCTCATAACTTCAAGTGAGATGTTATTCCTTAACACAATGTAAAGTATCAATAATATGCCTTAGGTCAGTTATGTCTTCCAAAATACTAAGAATCGGTAAGTGGTATGTTAAGACGGAATATAGCGCTTAAAAAGATCTTTCGATTGACATATGGTTCATACCTAGAGGTGGGACATTATTCCCTAACATAGTAAAACCTATCGATAATACGCCTTATTTGGGCTATATCTTCTAAAATACTAAGAATTGATAAGTGGTATGTTGAGACAAAATGTTGCACTTAAAAAGACCTTTTGATTGATATATAGTCCATTAATAGATGTGGGATACTATTCCTTAACATAATATAAACTATCAACAATACGTCTTAGTCAGGCTACTTTTTTCTAAAATAGTAATTAAAATTGGTAAGTAGTATGCCAATTTAATATACTTAAATAATGCACGTGAATATTTAAGTCAGAAATTGACAAAAAGAATAAACTTCTTCCAATTGTAATATTTTTTTCTCATTTTCTTGTCGAACTGACTATTTGACTCACTACATTTGTCGGACAAGTGGATATTTGCTATAAGAATAGTATTATCTATCATTGTTGTATTTGTCCGACATGTATGTATGGGGAGACACAGTGACGTCATATCGACATGTTTCGGATGGTGGACACTCCAAACGCAGCATGATCTTTATCGGACAAGTTGACCACAATATTCTAGTTAACTTTATTAAACAAACCTCAAAAAATGAAACGTGTATGTACGAAGAGTCGTAGTGACGTCATACCGACATTTTCAGGATGGTGGACACTCCAAACGCAGCACGATCTTTATCGGACAAGTTGACCACCATTCTCTAGTTAACTTTATTAAACGAATCTCAAAAAATGAAACGTGTATGTACGAAGAGCCATAGTGACGTCATATCGACAATTTCAGGAATCAAGCATTAAAAAACGCAGCGGCACCAAAATTTGCGCATTCGAAAAGTTTGTCGGACTCATCGTAAGGAAGGCACTCACAAAGTCTTAAATGTATATGTATCAAAAAAAAATTTGTTCGCCGGCCTGGGGACTATGTGCTGCGGGTTGTTCGAAAGAGATACCGCGGCCCTAGCACATAAAAGGCCTACGACGGAACACGACGGTTTTTAGTCAGTAAGAGTCTGACACTCCCTCACCGCTGCTAACCCACAGCGGGAGGGGTCATTTGATGATTTTTGACGTCGGAAAAAAAAAAAAAAAAAAAAGCTCTATCTCTGTAAGTACCAAATTTTATTAAAAATCAATGCAGTGGTTTAGACGTTAAAGCGTAACAGACAGACAGAGTTACTTTCGCATTTATAATATTAGTAGGGATACTAATAATTATGTTGATTGCTAAAACCCGTCAAGGCTATCTGTATTTAATGTAACCAAAAATAAGTTTCGTGACTCATACTTCTAAATATATCTTTGCACCTAATGGGGGGCGTTTATTTTTTTGTCGTTAATCATTAAGTTGCTTTTTCAGCTCACAGCGGCGCACGCGGTCTCAGGTCTTTTTCCGGGTCAGTTCAAAAAAATTAAGCATGTTGGTTTTCAGAATCTTGTACGAAGTAGTCTGAAAGTTGGTGATTGACAAAGCCGTGCATTGGAGAGCACTCTTCGGTGGTGGACAGTCGTCCCGTTGAACTATGGGAGTGAAGGAATAGTGAGTGCACCTGAGTCTGCGCAAATGCTTATGCACTAAAATATGTGATTACCTTTGAGAACAGCCACCGTGGAAAAAAATTGAGTTTCTCCCTCATACCGTCGGAAAAAGTAGCTTATGTTCTTTTTCAAGCTTTAGACTGTCTGTGTACCAAATATCATTAAATCGGTTAAGTCGGTGTGGCAAGCACTGGTACTCAGCTACATCCGGTTAGACTGGAAGCCGACCACAACATAGTCGGGAAAAAGGTTCGTAGGAGGAGGATGTAATTCCTTCGGGAAACAGGTGAAACTGCTGGTGGAGGATAGTTAGTTAAGACGTGAGTACTCACCAGGCCTCATATTCAGTTTCTCAAGCAGCATGAAGTCTAAAGGCGTGAAGATAAAGCTTCCTATTGACAGGAGGATGAGCAGGACTCCCCATACACATTGTACTATTGGACCTGAAAACAAAAGAACTTTGTATATATAGACAGACAGGTACGCAGATTTTTAGAACCAGACTTCAGGGGCCCGATTCTCCTAATTTTACTTAAGCGACATACGATTCACATTCGACTGAGATCCAATCTCGACTCAATTACGATTAAAGCGTATGTGGCATTCCGCTATTTTTTCTTTGAAATAAACGTTTTTATCCTTTTCTGTCATTCAATAATGAACCATTTTGTCTGCAAATGATTTACGATTGCAATATGATTGTAGAGCAAACTACCGTATAAACCAAAATCATCAAAATAGCAGACCAATCGCAAACCAATCGAATGTCGTTGGAATACGATTGGTCTTATATTAGTAGCAGAATGCCTGATATGGTAAAAAACTGCTATTGCGATCATATAGCGATTCAATTTCTATTCGATTTTGACATTATTAACTTAGGAGAATCGGGCCCCTGAACTTTCCTTAGTCTTTCGTCAGCCCGCCATTGGCAAGACATAAATGAATAAGTAATAAGCGGTATTTTGTTTCTTGCGATGGTGGAACTTCTTCCCATTCCCGGATATATGGTGTAGCTTCCCACCAGTGAAAGATTAAATCAAATCGTTTGAATCGTTTGGGGGCCTTCAGAAATAAAAAAAAAAACTGTTTATAATATTAAGTAGTTTCTAGAGTTTTCAATTCTTGACATTAGGGTGAACGACCAATCAAGCGAACCTTTAGCTTTCTAATATTACTTAGTAAAGTAGGTAATATATTTTGTGATCAATTTCTCACGTAAATTCCGCTAGTGCACTTAAAATGGAGCTTTGTAAATTCTATCCATCACGCTCGTATTTCGTAACTGTGCATATTAGGAGTCCAAGACTTGATGAATGACTTGGCATCTCACCACCTCATTATTTTACTATGTAGATAGCAAATTCATTCACGTTTGTATAAATAATGGCGTCCACGGCCGATTTCGGCCACGGCGGCTGTTCTCATTTAAGGAGATCAGCCAGCTGCGCAGGACATATTATAGTGCACGAGCATTTGCGCAGACACAGGTGCACTCCCTATTCCTTCACTCTCATAACCCGATGGGACGGCAATCCGACACGACCGGAAAGAGATCAGGCGCAGGACCGACATTTACGTGCTCTCCGATGCGCATGCTTGTTGGCCGTGGTCTGGGTGTTACGATATGTATTTATAAATATGTATATATGTAGCTATATGTAGTTTATCAGTTGCTTTAGCACTCATAACACAAGTTAATTAATAACTTCGCTTGGGGCTGACCGACCGTGTGTGTAAAGGTGTCCCGACATTATTTATTTTTGGATGGTCTTCGTGTCTATGTAAACCGCAAGGATCGATGGATCATGATTGGCACTGACCATTTTGTCGACTTTGTCATGACGAGTTCCTCCGTGTTTCGGTAGGCACGATAAATTGGTAGGTCCCGGCTGTCATTTGAACATCTTTGGCAGACGTTACGGGTAGTCAGAAGCCAGAAAGTCTGACTAATCACAACAAGTCACCCATATATGGATTGACCTCGGAAATCACATCCTAACTCTCAGTTAGATATTTCCTAGCACTAGGTACTGGTAGTTTATTTTTATTTGACAGCCAAATCTTAATTAGAGTTGCATAAATCATGCATACTTATTGCATATCCGATAGCCTTGAGTGTAATGCATTTCAATGCACATTGCATAATTGTCTAACGAAATAAACTGCATCTAAAAACAATCACTACTTTTTAGAGTTCTGCGTCTATTACAAAAAAAAATATAGGTAGGTAAGTATACACTAGCCTCCTCCCACGGTTTCTCCCGCGTCCTGAGATAACTCTTTCCCGTAACCGGATGGTAACAAAACTGTGCTATGTCCATCTCCCGGGTGTAATCTACCTTCCCTCTAATTTTCAGCTTAAGCGGTTTAGCCATTCTTGAGTTATAAGCAGTTTACCTAACTAACACGACTTCCTTATGTTCCTACCTATCTGTACATTACTTTTTGTCAATAATAATTCTATTTATAAAACAGGAACTTGGGTGCAGTCCTAGATGCAATAGTCAAAATTAATTTTTTTTTTTTTTTTTTTTTTTATTAGGGCCATTGCCAGCTGTTTTGGACCTTGAATTACTATTTTTAATATGATTTACTGGGTACTGTAGGACCGGGAGACAACTCGCTTGCTTAAATGAAAAACTGATTCAATATTACGACGTTTATTGTTCGAGTTCGAGAGGTGAAGTGACATACTTCAATTTAAAAATCTTAATCTACTATTTTCCATGGAACGCATTTAAAATGATTGTCCGGACAGTATCAAAACAATGAATAAAATCTTACAAATGAAAAAGTTTCTAACTAAATGCGTTACAGTACCTACTTATATCGGGTGTGTCGTTCACAATCACATTAAATGAAATGCGTTAATATACTAGTTAATATATGTCGATTAACACAAACAAATAAGAAAAATACGTAAAAATAAAATAATGAATTTTTCAAACAAAGTAAATAGAATAAAATTGTGCGAAAATTAGAACACCATATAAAAGTCAGTCATTACAAACAACTGAAATTCTCCCTTGAAAACTGACACCTGTCAACTGATCAAAACATGTGATACTCCTAACTTCATCTCTGCTTTACACATGATGTTGTAAATTATAAAAACGAAAAATGACTCCTGTGGCTAAACCACTGGATGGATTAGTAAATTTTTTTTACAATTCGCCATAGAATATCATAAAGTATATGCGATAGGATTTAATGTGATTGTGAACGACACACCCTGTATACAGGAATGCATTCGCTAAAACTCATACGTAGTTACGTAAATTAAAATAGCCGGAAGAGTAGTTCTAAACCTAATATGAAAGTACCTAAGGAAATAGTACTTATGCATACCTTCTAGTTTATCATTTATTTAACACCCATGAAACAAGCTATTTAAACCCAAGTTCACTGGCAAAATAAAGGTAAATAAATTCTTCTTCTTGACACAACTATTGACTTTAAAGCTAAGCGTCCACTTGTCGGTATCGTACGCAACGGACGTATCGCACGCAACGGATCGTAGTATTATCTATATAGAATGCGATGCCTACGATGCGGACAGGTGGACGCACTTGTTTGAGTTTCTATATAAATAATAATACGATCCGTTGCGTGCGATACGTCCGTTGCGTACGATACCGACAAGTGGACGCTTAGCTTTTGAATTGAACGTAATCGAAGTAAACCGCTGTTTTATGATTACGTGTCGTTGTCAGTGAACTTGAGCCTAAGTTACTACCGTGACAACCAATGTTATGCTTTACACTTAACTTACCACTACACTAACGGGTAACTGGGTTGAGGAGGTCAGATAGGCAGTCGCTCCATGTACCTAAAACACTGATACCTACTCACATGCATCCGCTTGAGAAAGGGTAAAATTCACGTTTAAAAAGTTTAAAATCTTCTATTAAGACGAAGACATATCTAAACCGATAGTTTTCAAGGCTCACGCTCTCCGAGGTCACTACACTCGTAATATCAACATTATGAATACAAATTAAACAGTTACACAACTGTATGTAATTATTTATTTATTATTAGTTATTTTATTACCTACTCATTGGTTTAAGCTAGGCGATCACGTGGTTAAAGATTTATTTAGGTATGTCATCATCATCATCTCCCGAGCCTTTTTCCCAATTACACTGTTGGGATCGGCTTCCAGTCTAACCGGATTCAGCTGTGTACCAGTGTTTTACAAGGAGCGACTGCCTATCTGACCTCAATCCAGTTACTACTACCTACTAGCTGTTTGTCTGTGGTTGCACCCGCATCCCGTGGGAACTACTGCCCGTACCGGGATAAAATATAGCCTATGTTACTCGGGAAGAGTGTAGCTTTCCAACAGTGATAGAATTTTTCAAACCGGTTCAACAGTTTCGGTGCTTTTAGGGTACTTAGACATAGAAACAAAAATGCTGCATCCGATTAGACTGGAAGCTGATCCCAATATAGTTGGGAAAAGGCTCGGCAGATGATGGTGATTCATGAGACAGTAACTGGTGTTAGATAATTATCCAATTATTGTTATTAAATTTTCATCGCTTTTGCGTATTATTCACTTTAATTTTCCTCCGATAATATATCTCTATTAATGTTTTTAATTGGATAATATAGTAACGTTACATAAATAAGGTGGAGAAAGATCAATTAAATTAATTGAATAATAACACCATTTATTTACAGAGATACAGAGAGTTACAAAAGTGTTACAAAAATGTGTAGGTACTTCGACAAAAATCGGTGAAGAATGGCGGCTTAGAATTGGCTTCTGTAAGGACATTAATAAAAAAACCCCCGACCCAAAAAAGTACGCAGTTATTATGACAAAAGGTTTAAAACGCTAAACCCTATAAAAAGCAAAAAAATAACTTTTAACACTACGTAAGTACCAACTAAAGCATGTCAGACTACACTAAATTTTGTCGTGTCGGGGGACCGCTCTAATTTATTAGCCTAGCGTTAGAAGTAATTATTATATACTACTTATAACTTTGTGTATAATTTTGTTTAGATACGTGTTTTTAACCGACTTCCCAAAAAGCTTCTTCTTCTTCCCTTCCCAATTCGTCGGGATCTTTTTTGTTTTTTTTTTTATGTATGTTCACCGATTACTCGAAGACGCCTGGACCGATTTGCAAAATTCTTTTTTTGTTTGATAGGGTATACATTACAGGTGGTCCCATAATCATCAGGTCAGGATCTGATGATGGAAACCCTGAGAAATCAAGAGCAACTTTCGAAAATTGTAGGCATGCATAGGTTAAAAACTTGACAATGAGGTGTACATCTGATAGCACTATGCAACAGTGAAGGTTTGGAGCTGACCTGATGATGGAGACGAGAGAAGGTCGAGGGAACTCGACAACTGAATATGTATGTAAACTACCTCGTGTTTGGGCTTGTATTCTTTGTATTGACGAGACCTTTGTAACAGTGAAGGTTTGGAGCTGACCTGATGATGGAGACCAGAGAAGGTCGAGGGAACTCATCAACTAGATAGGTAAACTACCTTGTGTTTGGGCTTATATTATTCGTATTGATAAGAACTTTCCACTTATGTGGATAGTGACAACTATACTTGTCACTGAAGAGCCAAAACTAAAAAACTTTTTACAAAAATAAAACCGACTCCCAAAAACACTGAAAAGCAAAAAAAAACTATTCTTAGGTGCATCGGCCTAGAAGTCAGTGTCTAATGGATGTTCCAGAGTTTATACGCCACCGACTTCTAGGCCGATGCACCTAAGAATAGTTTTTTTTTGCTTTTCAGTGTTTTTGGGAGTCGGTTTTATTTTTTTGTAAAAAGTTTTTTATTTTTGGCTTTTCAGTGACAAGCATAGTTGTCACTATCCGCATTTGTGGAAAGTTCTCATCAATACGAATAATATAAGCCCAAACACGAGGTAGTTTACATATTCAGTTGTCGAGTTCCCTCGACCTTCACCAGTCTCCATCATCAGGTCAGCTCCAAACCTTCACAATTGCAAAGGTCTCGTCAATACAAATAATATAAGCCCAAACACGATGTAGTTTACATATTCAGTTGTCGAGTTCCCTCGACCTTCTCTCGTCTCCATCATCAGGTCAGCTCCAAACCTTCACTTTTGCATAGTGTTATCAGACATACACCTCATTGTCAAGTTTTTAACCTATGCACGAATACAATTTTCGAAAGTTGCCCTCGATTTCTCAGGGTTTCCACCATCAGATCCTGACCTGGTGATTATGGGACCACCTGGAAGGTATACCCTATCCAACAAAAAAAAAAATTGCAAATCGGTCCAGGCGTCTTCGAGTAATCGGTGAACATACATAAAAAAAAAAAAAAAAAAAAAAAAAGATCCCGACGAATTGAGAACCTCCTCCTTTTTGGGAAGTCGGTTAAAAAAATAAAACCGACTCCCAAAAACACTGAAAAGCAAAAAAATACTATTCTTAGGTGCATCGGCCTAGAAGTCGGTGGCGAAATAAACATATCATCATCCACTAGACACCTTAATAATAACTAAACTTTTGGCGACGATAATACCAACTGAAAGAAAAACACATGACAAAAAAATAAACAATCCTTTACTACGCCTGGATATAATAAGTTCTTTAAAAATGAAACTGCTTAACGACATTTTAATCCGACATTCAAATACAATAGGACGAAGAAATGAGTTAGACGAAATTTTGGCATTACCAATAGCTTGTCAAGACATACTCGGCCAAAATACGTTAGATCCAAAATGGAGTTTGAAAGCCACAGTTGTCAAACAAATGATCTTCTTTTGTTTGTGTATTTATACAGTTTTATGTGTTATTGATTACTTAGAAGAGAAAAATGCCTCTTCAAAAAGCCAAGCGTATTATGCAGTAACTTTCATATGTCTAATTGTGATAAAAAACTTGATTTTCATTAAAAACCGCAAATATTTTCAAAAATCGTACCTTATCGCAAAGACAGATTTATTAGAAATCGTGAGATCGACTTCTTTGTCAAATTTTTTGGAGTTATTGAGAAGAATTGAGTTAATGATCAATATTTTAAAAGCTTGTATAATACTCCCTCTCGCTATTTACTTACTGAAGGCGTCTTGGCACTATATCTTGGGTAGCAGAGTCAATATGTCTTCTAGTTCTTCAACTTTAATGCCTATGACGAGCCCTTACTACGAATTTGGGTTGATACTGCAAACAACCATTTATTTTATAATGACAATCACATGTTTTGTAATAGATCTTTGGTTTATTGTTTTTGTGGTAATTTTCTGCAAGGCGAGTGATAGTTTAGTGTCGATTCTAAAGGTTGGTCATGAAGAATCTGTGGAAACTGAAATGGAATATATGGAACGACTTAATAACACGTTGAGGATTTTTTATGGACATCATATCAAGCTGGTTGAGTAAGTTTTTTAAGTTTTATATCCTGTATAGTCAAAAGCCTTTCTAGGGTCTATATTGACCTTATATTGATGTACACTTCCAGTGTAATTGGATGCCGCTGATCACTACTGTCTTGTATCCTATCTGACCCAGGCAACCCGATCCCTCTAGATTCTAGGGTTCAAGGGTCTTTCTAGAGTCTAGAGTCTAGAAAGAGCTTCAGGTAGGATGTCAAACACTGGTATTCTGCCGCATCCAGTTAGACTGGCAGCTGATATGAGGTATTTCTAGACTAGAAAATCCCTTGCATATACATACAGTACCTAGTAGGTAAAATGGCGTCCACGGCTGATTTCGGCCACGGCGGCTGTTCTCATTTAAGAAGATCTGCCAGCTGCGCAGGACATATTATAGTGCACGAGCATTTGCGCAGACACAGGTGCACTCCCTATTCCTTCACTCTCATAACCCGATGGGACGGCAATCCGACACGACCGGAAAGAGATCAGGCGCAGGACCGACATTTACGTGCTCTCCGATGTACGGGTGAATCGATCACCAACTTCCAGACTACGGGCTGCTTTGTGAAAGTCCAAGAAAACCCACAAAGCGATTTCGGCCCGACCCGGGAATCGAACCCGAGACCTCGAGAACAGCAGCCGCGCTTGCGACCACTAGACCAACGAGGCAGTACCTAGTAGGTATAGTAGTTGGGATAAGGCTAGGCAGATTATTTATTTTTGGGTATTGTTACAGGTTTTTAAATGTTTTGAATAATATGTATAAATGGCTCGCTGTGATCCCGCAGTTGAGTGTCTTCGTCACATTTTGTGTCATTCTATTCTCAATGGCAGAGGTATTTATATCACTACATAATATAAAAACAAAGTCGCTTTTTCTGTCCCTACATCCCTATATACTTATGACCCTTTGTACGCTTAAATCTTCAAAACTAAGCAACCAATTTTCATGCAGAGTTTTTTAACCGACTTCCCAAAAAGGAGGGGGTTCTCAATTCGGCTGGTTTTTTTTTTCTATGATTTTTACGATTACTCCGAGGTTTATAGACCGATTTACGTGATTCTTTTTTTGTTCGACGCGGAATAGCTGCCAGTTGGTCCCATAGTCATCAGGTCAGGATCTGATGATGGAAACCCTGTGAAATCGAGGGCAACCTTCGAAAGTTGTAGGCATACATAGGGTAAAAACTTAACACTCAGGTGTATGCCTGAAAGCACTATTCAACAGTGAAGGTTTGGAGCTGACCTGATGATGGAGACCAGAGAGGGTCGAGGGAACTCGACAACTGAATATGGGGCTTATATTATTTGTATTGATGAGAACTTTCCACTTATATGGATAGTGAAAACTATTCGTATCACTAAAAAGCTGTAAATAAAAAACTTTTTTACAAAAAAATTAAACCGACTTCTAAAAACACTAAAAAGCAAAAAAAAAAAAAAAACTAATTTTAGGTGCATCGGCCTAGAAGTCGGTGGCAAAATTAACTTAGTAACATCCATTAGATACCGACTTCTAGGCCGATGCACCTAAAA
This sequence comes from Helicoverpa assulta, assembly GCA_963856015.1. Classification (NCBI taxonomy): domain Eukaryota; kingdom Metazoa; phylum Arthropoda; class Insecta; order Lepidoptera; family Noctuidae; genus Helicoverpa; species Helicoverpa assulta. The sequence goes on from CAWLCW010000003.1 coordinate 2,619,644, forward strand.
TTAGTTCTTTTTTGCTTTTTAGTGTTTTTGGAAGTCGGTTTTAAAAAGATAGAGTGATTAAAGAGAAAGATTTATATACAACATGTAACTTAATTAACGCACATCCTGAAATTAGTTTTTTCAGAATCGTTTACTGAATCGATTTATATCATTTTTAATATAGGTAATTTTTTATCCCAAAAATAATTAAAACTACGGAAATTATTGTCATATTAACCCTGTACTGTCAAAACAAATTCAAATAGACCATAACTCAAAGTAATAAGACTTCGTGTATTGTCGGCTTTTTCCGTAGTTTCGTTATGTTGTGTCGAGTCGAGCGGCGCGCGGCGCGATATTTGCGTGCGTAGTAGTATGACCAAAAAGTTCTCCAAGAATTGGTATAACTAATTTAGTAAATAACAATGCATATACATGTTAAATTAAAAATTCAGTGTATGTATTATGATTATAACATAATATTCTAATTTGGGTGTTTGAGGGTGTGCGTTAGTTACGTTACACGTTGTATATGTTACAGCCAAAGTGATTAAATATATATTATACATAATGACTGGTCATTGTATATAATACCCAAATTGACTAGACAGTGTGATAGATTAATCACTTTATCTGGATCTAATTCATAATAGCTGGTCAAAGTTAGCCAAAGTAATAAATATGGTATAATCGTCTGACTACTTACTAATTCTTAGAAACGGCTCAAGTTATTATCGACTCTTTTTATGATAAATCATCAAATGATTCCTCCCACTGTGGGAGGGCAGCGTGAGGCACTCAGAGAGCGTGAGCGTGAGGTCAGACTGTTAGTGGCTTAAACCCACGCGTTGAACAACGCGCACCGCCGAGACGGGTCCGTGTCTCCCAGGAAACGGAAGGCCGATAAGGCACCCGAACTCATCGCACAGGCTCACGTCTACGGTGGCTGGGAGTCGTCTCTCGACCACACAGAGGGAGACGATGGCATCCCAATACCTCTCGCCCCGGACCTTGGCTTGAACCAGGGCCGGGTGCGAGAGGTCGCCGCTGCCGACTGCCTCGACGAGGACACGGGGCGGTGCCCTTCCCGGGCAGGCCACACTTCAAAGAGGGGACTTTTCGCTACTATTATGGGGTGCACTGTGCTAACTAGTCTTTTTCGAATTATATTAAGGTCAGCTACCAGGCACTTTAGTTAGTTAACATGAAATAATAATCTTTACCTACTCGTTTTATTACATTATCTAAGTCTATGGAGATATTATATAAAATTGCTAGTTAATGTGATTAATTCTGTGTCAATTATCACTTTATCCAAATTGAGTAGATATTATAAATAATAGCTAGATAATATGTATAATATGCGGACTTATTACTTTGGCTGTAACATATATAATAACATACATTAAATAGTGGGGAAATACTTTTATCCGGTGCGAAGCCGGGGCGGGTCGCTAGTTATTATATAAATAAATAAATACACAAAACAGAGAAGCCTCAGACCTCTCTGTTCTTCAGCTTACTTTACAAATGCTTTTTGGATTTTGATAGGTATATTTGTCCAGTGTTTGTTTTTAGTTTTTCATATAGGTAACGTATCTTTTTCACAGGATAATCAGTGGCACTTTTTGTTGACTCACGCAATGCAAGCAATGTTTCAACTCTTCTCCTACAACTGGTTCGGGGAACAAGTTATGTTCGAGGTAAACTATCCAATGATACCTTAAAGGCCTATTCAAACTTGAGCGATATTCGCTGCCGCTGTGGGTAGAGGTACATACCACGCGGGTTTCGCTCAGGTATTTAGTATCAAGTACCGCGGCTAGAGCGACCTGAGCGATATTCGCTGCCGCTGTGGGTAGAAGTACATACCGCGCGGGAGCAGCGGCATGCATCCCGAACATGAACAGTAATATTATCGCATACCCACTGGGTTTTCTCTGCCGCAGATGGTAGCGAATACCGCTTAGGTCTGAACACCCGCCGCGGAGAGCGGTGGCGCTCGAACAAAAGAGCACCGCTCGAACGCGCGGTCAGGCGGTGTACGTGTGTTAGGCATCAGCGGATTTAATACAGGTCAATGCGACATGAGAACCGCTTCACCGCCTACCGTGGCGGTGCGCGGTGCCGTGTGTTAATCGTCTTAACACCGCCTGACCGCGCGTTCGAGCGGTGCTCTTTTATTCGAGCGCCGCGGCGGTGCACGGTGCCGTGTGTTAATCGCTTTAGGTAAATCCGTAAATATTTCAATGAAATAAAAATATCGCTAAGTAGATTTCATTTTAGACTTCATTCAGACACTTTTCTTCGAGGTTATCAGATGGCCCTCCCTCTCGTAGTGGGTGCAGTGAAAGGGAGTGTCAGTCTTCCACTGACTAAAACCTATCTATGTTCCTTTTGGAGCCTGTTCGGGCATTCACCGAACAATAATAGACATGTCAGCAAAATACTCAAACTGCGCTGTATGCATTTAACATTTTATATGTATATATCTAGGTTAAGTAAAAATACAAATAAGTAGTACGTTTTCGGATAGCATTTCGGGCGCGACTCAATCTCATTCACCTCATTAGTTTTAGTTGTTATCCCATTTGCATCTTTTACTGAAATAAAGTTATCTTATAATCTTCAATCTTAGTTTATCTTAATCTTACCCCAACCCCGAACAGCGCCATTTGTGTACCAGGGCCGCGGTAACTCTTTCGAATAATCCCTTGGGTCCGGCAGGCTTACCTAGCCCTAAAGCCTCCGATCCACATATTTTTAGGGTTCCAAAGGATAAAACGGGACCCTATTGTTTTCGCTCCTCTGTCCGTCCGTCCGTCCGTCCGTCGGTCCGTCTGTCACCAGGCTGTATCTCATGAACCGTGATAGTTAGAGAGTTGAAATTTTCACAGATGATGTATTTCTGTTTCCGTTATAGCAACAAATACTGAAAACTAGAATACAATAAATATTTTGGGGGCTCCCATACAACAAACATGATTTTTTTGCTAATTTTTTGCTCTGGTACGGAACCCTTCGTGCGCGAGTCCGACCCGCACTTGGCCGGTTTTTTGAGACCCGGCGCCCGAAAATGAAAATGATGCCCCTGAAATTCAAAGAGACAAGACGCCACTCTCTGAATTTGGTGGAATCTCGCCAAAACATCTACTGCCTTCTTTTTCATGTCATTTTTAGGGTTCCGTACCCAAAGGGTAAAACGGGACCCTATTGTTTTCGCTCCTCTGTCCGTCCGTCCGTCCGTCTGTCACCAGGCTGTATCTCATGAACCGTGATAGTTAGAGAGCTGAAATTTTCACAGATGATGTATTGCTGTTGCCGCTATAACAACAAATACTGAAAACTAGAATCAAATAAATATTTTGGGGGACTCCCATACAACAAACGTGTTTCATTTTTGCTCGATTTCGATAAATATATATATATATATAGAATATTAGTTTGGATGGTACGGAACCCTACGTGTGCGAGTCCGACTCGCACTTGGCCGGTTTTTAAAGTAATCATTCCATATTTACGTCTAAGTACTTTTCTCGTTCCCATCAATATTCATACCTTATTCACTAACCTATTTGAAATGTGGCCTAGGTATCTGAACTAACCAGAGCTCTTCTGGAATTCGACTGGGCAAGCATGCGTGGAAAAGACAGGAAGAATTACCTTATTATCATCGGGTATATGAACAAGGAATTCAGAATAAAAACTGCTTTGGGAAACGACTTGTCTTTGCTGACTATGAGCTCGGTAAGTATATGGTTTATCATCAGATCATATATGACTAGGTAGCCGTTTCACTACTGTGTGGAAACTATTGCCTGCAATCAGATAAAATACAAGCTATTGATTTGCATTCGTGCCATATTCAAGGACGTAATTATACTAATGATTCTCAACCCAAATCAACAAAAAAAATTGTACGAAATTTTTATTTTTTTCGGAAATTCGTCAATGTCACCTACCCGTTTTCAATTCAAACTCGGCGCGTGTGTTACTGGCCTCAAAACCGTGCTGCACTCTCACACTAACGTAAACACAAAGCATATGCAACGATCACTCATAAATTTCATTCATAAAATTGGGTTATTTCTGAAAACTATGACATTACAATGACAAAAAACGCAGCGCATCTGAAAACTATGACATTACAATGACAAAAAACGCAGCGCACGCATTCCCGTCTACTGTAATTCCAATCGATTATTTACGTATTTTATGTCAACCTCCTAAAATATGGCACAGATGCAAATCAACACCTTGTATAGTCATGTTACTTTGGTATATTGTAGTTTCCATCAGTGAAACAATTTTTCAAATTGCCTTTACACTTTCTGAGACTTCAAGGTCATCATCATCATCCTTCTGCCCTTATCCCAATTTTATTTGGGGTCGGCGCAGCATGTTTTCTCCTTCCATACTCTTCTATCTGCCGTCATCCCACAAGTAACATTCTTTCTTACCATATCTACTTTCACACAATCCATCCATCGTTTCTTTGGTCTTCCTCTTCCACTATATCCGTCTACATTCATACTCATCATCTTCCTCACAAAATGATTCTCATTCCTGAGAGTTCAAGGTATTAGCAAAAAAATATTTCCTGTACGTTGATTCCATAAAATTCAGACAACAACTCGCATTTCACTTCGCTATTCACTCTCACTTCGCATTCGGTTCAAAACGTTCTAAAAGTCATCTTATACTTTATCTGTCAAAATCTCGAGTTTAATTTAGTTCAACTCGCAAACACGCTCGCAAGAGTAGCGCTAGTGTAGTAACTCACGGCGGATTCAGATGCGAAGTTTAGAGTGAAGTCTTATGGAATCACACTGCTGTTTATTAATTAGCTAGCTATCTAATTTCTTTACGTTTCTTTGGTTTTCAGATACTTAAAGCGAGTTACCAAGCATGTGCGTTACTCAGAACTATGGATATTTAAATATCTTAATCTGAAGAGTTTTCCATAGTTTGATATATAGCCCAAGATCTATAAATATGCATAATTTAAGTACTATTTATTTGAATTTTAATTTTTGACCCCTTTTTTAACAAGTAAGTTCAACTTTTTCGTTTTTAAAACATATTTTTAGGTATAAGTACCTATATAAGCAAGAATGGACTCCGTTATAATCATCGGCAGGGATATTGAGCCCTGACCTTCACCTGCGCAGAAGCGATTTATTGGTTTATTGCCTTATGTGTACAGTGCGCAAAGCGATCCCCACTCTTCCGCCGAGAGCTCAATATCCGTGCCGATAACTATAACAGCACGGCTATAGAATCCACCAAACGTTCCAAAAGGAAACGGCTAGCCAAATCAATTAAAGTTCAAGGCTAAGTCTAGAATCAATTATTTGAATCAGCTGATTATGATCTCATAAACTATTGTAACTATTGTATGATAATGCCACCCATCCAATTACAGTCCTAGACAGCGGTTTTCCTTAACGACTTATCAATACAGATTAGTAGCTGACCTCTTTAACCTATTAAGTATTATATGACGTCATTATAATTACGTCACAACGCCTTTTTATGAGCGCTCAACACATGGAGTACAAAATGACTAGCGGAGGTGTCATAACGGAAAATCTAAGAAAGTAGCGCGACAACATGCGGGTGTTCGGGGGACGTGGAACCTAGCTCCGCCCTTAGACACCTTCTTTGGACCCGACCATTTTTTATGCCAAAAATCGTTGAATCGTCGTGAATATGAGTATCGTGTATGCGAGCAACATTATATATTCTTATAACATAAATACTGTCTGGCGGGTTTGAGTGTTTTTGAATGACTTACTTACGCAAATGTTCTGCAGATCTGGTATCGTCGTGTGACAGGTCGTTGAGCTCCCTAAGATAAAATATGGTTGAGCTACACGACGACTGATGCATGCGTGCCGTCTGTTGGGACTGGTCAGTTCCAGCCTGATGTGGCTCTTTCCTCAAAAGGCCATTCCAGACCGCGTACATGGTGACACTCACGCATAATATTATTTGATTTATAACATGTTTGGACTTTAAAAGAGACTATGACCCTTGAGTTTGTTTCGGCGTTTCTTCTCAGGGATCAGTCATTAGGAAATGCCGACCTCAGCGTTCTTAAAATGACGTGTAAAAGTGATGTAATGTCCAACTTGCAAAGTAAGTGGTCGTTTTGGTCATGCCCACCGTACGTATTTGAGCTAGAAGGCGTTTGATCAACCTGCATTATCGCATCTCCTTTCATCTTTCCTTACTCCATGGACTTATCAATACAGATTAGTACTGACCTCAATAACCTATTAAGTTGTGAATGACGTCATTGTTATTACGTCACAACGCCATTTTATGAGTGCTCAACGTAAATGATGTCTGCAAAGTTATCTTTGCGTGTTTTATACTGCTTTTGTTTTGACTGGTGATTCTTACGTCGACGTGTTAGGGTTCAAATTTGAATAGCGAATGATTTTACAAAGGGTAAAGTGTGTGGTATTATTTAGAGGTCTGTGTTCGTAATATGAATTAGTATAGTTATCGGCACGGATATTGAGCTCTCGGCGGAAGAGTGGGGATCGCCTTGCGCACTGTACACATAAGGCAATAAACCAATAAATCGCTTCTGCGCAGGTGAAGGTCAGGGCTCAATATCCCTGCCGATGATTATACATTTAAAATAAAATGGCCATACAACCACAATAAAATAGAATGACCTAAATCCTAAGTAGGTACCTAAGTAGCTCCCACCAGCGGTTTCAACCACGTCTTATGGGAAAGACTTCACGCATCCGGCTGAAACGTAGGCTATATCCTTCCTCGATAAATAAGCTATAAATATTATAAAGCTGAAGAGTTTGTTTGTTTGAACGCGCTAATCTCAGGAACTACTGGTCCGATTTGAAAATTTCTTTCAGTATTAGATACTTAGCCCATTTATCGAGGAAGGCTATAGGCTACTTTTTATCCCGGTACGGGAAGTAGTTCCCACGGGATGCGGGTGAAACCGCTGGCAGAAGCTAGTAAGCTATATAACACTGAAAGAATTTTCAAATCGAACTAGTGGTTCTTGAGATTAATTTGTACGCAGTAATCTTTTATTTGTACGCAAACATTGGAGCCTCAAAAATATTTTCAGACATACAGAACACAGAACCAACAAAAATTAGTTACAATTCTATCACTACCATCTTTTTAGGGTTCCGTACAAAAACGGGACCCTATTGTTTTCGCTCCTCTGTCCGTCTATCTGCCACCAGGCTGTATCTCATGAACCGTGATAGTTAGAGAGCTGACATTTTCACAGATGATGTATTTTTGTTGCCGCTATAACAACAAATACTGAAAACTAGAATAAAATAAATATTTTGGGAGGCTCCCATACAACAAACATGATTTTTTGCTTATTTTCTAAATAATGGTACGGAACCCTACGTGCGCGAGTCTGACTCGCACTTGGCCGGTGTTTTTTTAATATGCAAAACATGTAGCATAACTATTTATGTTTTTGAAGCCCTAGGACACTCATTGTCGAACGAGATCGTAACTAGGCTGAATACGTCTGCTGCCTTTGTAACGCTGATTAAAAATAGAATAAGTTTGTCTATTGACAGGCTAATATGGAAGGAGGAAGTTTGGGGTTTATTTTGTTTATGGTGAGTAAGGTAGGTATTTATGGAGTGACCAGCCATTTAGACTTTTTGTGTTTTACGAGTTTTAGTTTTAGAATTCATAAGTAATTAGCTCTTAGGCCCGGCGCCCATTATCGGCATCGGCAAGGAACAGGATCCTTCGGCATCCTACATGCAAGCGCACACCGTCGGAAACTATGCTTTGGCATGCTGCAACGTTCTTAGGGATGACGAGGCGCCCTTTAGCATGCCGCACAAGTTAGGGCATGCTATCCCCGAGTGGTGCCTCGGCGCCGGCGGCGTACCGAAGGATGCCGAAGCATCCCGAAGCATTCTTAAGGCTGCCGATACAGCAGCCTCAAGCATACCGAAGCGGTATTTTTGTTATTACGACCATATATCATGGAACTGTTTTATTGTCATTATGTTAATGTATATTGCTATTTGCCACGTAAAATCCTCAGTCGTGCCGATGCCGATAATGGGCGCCGGGCCTTATTAAGTATAGCCGTTTTCCCGCGGTTTTAACTACTGCTCGGACCGGGATAAAATATAGCTTGTGCTACTCGGGCAGAATGTAGCTTACCAGCAGTGAAATAATTTTTTAAATGGGTCAAGTTGTAGTTTTTGAGTTTATCCCTTACAAAATCCCTCTTTATAATTTGTTAGTAAAGAAGACTATTTAACTAGCTGTTCCCTGCGGTTGATCCCTATTCCCGAGGAAAATATATTCTTATTGATACACTAGCTTCTGCCAGCGGTTTCACCCGCATCCCGTGGGAACTACTTCCCGTACCGGGATAAAAGCCTATAGCCTTCCTCGATAAATGGGCTATCTAACACTGAAAGAAATTTTCAAATCGGACCAGTAGTTCCTGAGATTAGCGCGTTCAAACAAACAAACAAACAAACTCTTCAGCTTTATAATATTAGTATAGATAGACTAGCCGTTTTCCCGCGGTTTCACCCGCGTCCCGTGGGAACTACTGACCGCACCGGGATAAAATATAGCCTATGTTACTCGCAGATAATATAGCTTTCTAATGGTGAAAGAATATTTAAAATCGGGACAGTAGTTTTTGAGTTTATCCATTAGGTACAACCAAACAAACAAACAAAGTTTTCCTCTTTATAATATTATTAGTATAGATTAGTAAAGAAGACTATTTAACTAGCTGTTCTCTGCGGTTGCTCCCTATTCCCGAGGAAAATATGTATATACTTATTGATACATATATAATGGCGACTGATTTAAGGAGATCAGCCAGCTGCGCAGGACATATTATAGTGCACGAGCATTTGCGCAGACACAGGTGCACTCACTATTCCTTCACTCTCATAACCCGATGGGACGGCAATCCGACACGACCGGAAAGAGATCAGGCACAAGACCCACATTTACGTGCTCTCCGATGCACGGGTGAATCAATCACCAACTTCCAGACTATGTGAACGTTTAAGAAAACCCACAAAGCGATTTCGGCCCGACCCGGGAATCGAACCCGAGACCTCGAGCAGCCGCGCTTGCGACCACTAGACCAACGAGGCATACATATATAACACCCAGACCACAGACAACTAGCATGCTCATGTTGATTGTACCGGGAATCGAACCTAGGACCATCAGTTCGGCAATCCGGCATGGTGACCATTGCGCCAAAGAATTGGTCAAAACTGAATATAGGTAAATTAATTACTTACTGCAACAAACCCCCCTTCTTCTCCCACTCTCGCACTCGGCCTTCTCAATGCAGTTTTCAACACACACATCGTCTTTAGTCTTGAACAAGCTGTTTAGTGAGTCTGTGGCACTTTCTGGAGTGGAGTCCGTATTTTCAGATCTGAGAGACCCTGATGACGAACCGTTGTCTTCTAGAATTTTGGCGGAAGACATCCTTGAGAGTTTGGTATTCTGAAAAAGAGGATTTTTTCATTAGTTTGATAGTAAATGGCTCAGATCAAGGAAATAGGATCAAATAAATAGAATACTTATTTCTTTGATCTGAGGTAAATGGGGTAATCGGTGTGTTGGATGTTGAAGACTGCTTGCTTATATTTTAAATAAGTTCAATTAAAAAGCGTTTTTTAACCACTTTATGTTCGAAATGAGTTTGAAAAATAGTCTAAGTAGGGACACGGCGTTTTATTTTTATCGTTTTTCATTCTGCTCTTGTGCTAATTTTATTTATTTTTATTTTATAATTTTATTAGGTCGATTTTGGTATACAATCGTGAAAATTTTCATCTTTATGTTCTGAAATTAAAAGTCAAATAAGTTAGGCAGCTTTATTTCAGAGAAACTTTATACTTTTACTAGCGACCTGCTCCAGCTTCGCACGGGATAACAATATTTCCCCACTATTTAATGTATGTTATTATACATATAAACCTTCCTCTTTAACCGCTCTATCTATGTATAAAAAAAACCGCATGAAAATCGGGTGCGTAGTTTTGAAGATTTAAGCGTACAAAGGGACATAGAGACAGAAAAAGCGACTTTGTTTTATACTATGTAGTGATACTTTGACTTTTGACTTTGACAAGTTTTTAGTAGAATGTCACTTTAATGATCTTCATAATAACTTATAATCATTTACTTATGATATATACGTTTGTGTATAGTTATCGGCACGGATATTGAGCTCTCGGCGGAAGAGTGGGGATCGCTTTGCGCACTGTACACATAAGGCAATAAACCAATAAATCACTTCTGCGCAGGTGAAGGTCAGGGCTCAATATCCCTGCCGATGATTATACCTGTTACAAAAACGATGAGGTTTTGTTCCGTAAACGAGTAGGTACCTATCTTGGTTCACAAGTGAACTGCAATGAACTTTATTGATTAACCTAAATCTTTCTGTTATGTGGTTTGTTGGCCAAGTTCCAGGGTTCAGATTGGATGATCCGGGCATTCACCTACGTAGGCACCTTCCTAGTAGTTGTTTTATAATAAAAATTGCCATTAAAACCCTTATGGGTGTAGATACTGGCATATTGTTAAGGAAAGTTATCTGCAATAGGGCTGCCATCTCGAATTTCGCCAAACCCGGACAAACATTAAAAAAACCCGGACATTTGGCGTAAATCGCTTATTTTCCCCGAACGAGTACGATTTTTTTTTTACAAAATAATACCTAATTTGTAATCCATTTACTTAAGTTCAATGAGGTGCTTCCTTACATGAAAAGTGTCCGGGTTTTCCCCAGACACTTCTTGAAACCCCGCCCGGACGGCCCCCGGACGGCCTCCAAACGAGGACAAATCCGGGGAAACCCGGACGGATGGCAGCCCTATCTGCAACGTCTGTTCGTTCGGGATGAACTTAAGAACAATTTATCGAATAGACATGCATCATCTCCCGAAAATTTTCCTAATTGTGTTAGGTTCGGCTTCCAGTCTAACCGGATCCAGCTGAGTACCAGTGGGCCACATAGAACGACTGCCTATCTGACCTCGTCAACCCAGTTACCGGGGCAACCCGATACCCCTTAGTTAGACTGGTTGTCAAACATTCTGGCTTCTGACTACCCGTAACGACTGCCAAAGATGTTTAAATGACAGCCGGGACCTACCAATTTATCGTGCCTGTATATTACTGTACTAGCGACCCGCTCCGACTTCGCACGGGATAACAGTATTTCCCCACTATTTAATGTATGTTATTATACATATAAACCTTCCTCTTTAATCACTCTATCTATTAAAAAAAACCGCATGAAAATCGGTTGCGTAGTTTTGAAGATTTAAGCGTACAAAGGGACATAGGGACAGAAAAAGCGACTTTGTTTTATACTATGTAGTGATGACAAGTGTGCATATATATATATATATATATATATATATATATATATATATATATATATATATATATATATATATATATATATATATATATAAACTAACTTACTAATATTACAAAAAATAAAAATAAAAAATACAATTTATTCCGGACATACAGCGCCATCTATTGTTCAAACCAAAAATCTGCCGGATGCCACTATTCCACGCGAACGAAGTCGCGGGCAAAAGCTAGTAAATTAATATTTTTTTGTTGGTACCAGGAAACTAATTAACCGAAGAGTAATTTTTGTGTTTTTAATTCCGCGTTTGTAAATGTTAACACCAAGTTTTGAGCAATTAGTGGTTTACATTTAGGAAAAAATATATTGATTTATTACATAGACTAGGAAATGCATAAGTTTATTGATATGATATTTGGGTACAATCCCTACTAGTATTGTAAATACGAAAGTAACTCTGTCTGTCTGTCTGTTACGCTTTCACGTCTAAACCACTGAACTGATTTTAATAAAATTTGTTACAGAGATAGAGTTGACCTTGAGAAAGAACATAGGATAGTTTTTATCCCGGACTTTTGAAGAGTTCTCTTGGAAACGAGATATAACCGAACTCGACGCGGGCGAAGCCGCGAGCGGAACCTAGTATCACTACATAGTATATATAATATAAAACAAAGTCGCTTTTTCTGTCCCTATGTCCCTTTGTACGCTTAAATCTTCAAAACTACGCAACCGATTTGCATGCCGTTTTTTTAATAAATAGAGTGATTAAAGAGGAAGGTTTATATGTATAATCATCATCATTAATTTAAGAGCCCAGCTCTTGTCGGTGCAGCTCCTTCCATTTACACCTATCCAGCGCCAACTCCTGAACTTCCTTATACGTCACAACCTTCACCTTTTCTTTAATTTGCTTGATGTAGCTATATCTTGGACGACCCCTTCCTCTCTTTCCTTCGACTTTCCCTTCCACGATGTTTTTGATAAAATCGTCGTGACGTATAAGGTGTCCCATCATTTTTCCTCTCCTATTCTCTATATTTTGCAATAGTTGCCTCTTAGTTCCTACTCTGTTAAGTACTTCCTCGTTAGTAACTCTTTCCGTCCAGCTAATTCTCTCCATCCTCCTCCAGCACCACATCTCAAAAGCCTCCAGTCTACTTATATCCTGCTTAGTTAGCGTCCAAGTTTCACAACCGTATAACGCAATGCTCCAGATGTATGTCCTTATGAAATTTTTGCGAATTATTTTGTTTATATTGGATCTAAATAAATATTTTTTGCTGTAAAAGGCTTGTTTGGCCATGTTTAATGTATGTATAATAACATACATTACATAGTGGGGAAATACTGTTATCCCGTGCGAAGTTGGAGCGGGTCGCTAGTCTATTATAAAAGTCCGTTTGAAAGTTCGGTTGAATGTGCTAAGAAACTAACAAGAATCAGAAACCGTCCGATTTGGAAAATTATTTCACTGTTAGAATAATAAAGACACAGGATTGTGAAAAGTCTAGCTTGTTTCACGGTCCAAAGAGTGGAGAAAAATCGGTAAGAAATTTCATACGACACTCTTTTGTATCTTGTTGGTAATATCATATCATATCATATCATTTATTGCATTCCATAATGTACATTTGGTGGAAAATATAAAATTATAGAGGTAGTCACAATTATGGACCCTGATGGGCACAGCAAAATAGTTAGAAGAGAGGAAGGCATTAATAACACAGATTACTTAGTAATAAGCACTTACTACACTTTGTTAGGTAATATGAGGTTCACGTAGGTCAATACATTATTAGATAGTATAGATCTAATAGATGATGATGTCCTCCTAGCCGATTTATCAGCTATGGCGGCTGTTCTCATGTAAGGAGATCAGCCAACTGCGCAGGACATATTATAGTGCAGGCACATTTGCTTGGACACAGGTGCACTCACTATTCCTTCACTCTCCTGGCGCAATGGGACGACAATCCGACACCACCGGAGAGAGATCAGGCGCAGGACCGACATATACGTGCTCTCCGATGCACGGGTGAATCAATCACCAACTTCCAGGCTCCGGGCTGCTTTGTGAAATAACCCGCAAAGCGATTTCGGCCCGACTCGGAAATCGAACCCGAGACCTCGTGCTCAGCAGCCGCACTTGCGACAACTAGACCAACGAGGCAGTTTGATTTATCTATACTAATATTATAAAGAGGAAAACTTTGTTTGTTTGGTTGTAATGGATAAACTCAAAAACTACTGGACCGATTTTAAATATTCTTTCACCATTAGAAAGCTATATTATCTGCGAGTAACATAGGCTATATTTTATCCCGGTGTGGGCAGTAGCTCCCACGGGACGCGGGTGAAACCGCGGGAAAACGGCTAGTTTATTAATAAGTACTTAACTACATTTTGTTAGGATATGAGGTTCACATAGGTCAATACATTATTAGATAGTATAGATAGATAGTGTTTTGCTATACCTACTATAATAGAGTGGAAACATAGGCTATATTTTATCCCGGTACGGGCAGTAGTTGCCACGGGACGCGGGTGAAACCGCGGCAAAACGTTTAGTTTAGCATATTAATCATCGGCAGGGATATTGAGCCCTTACCTTCACCTGCGCAGAAGCGATTTATTGGTTTATTGCCTTATATGTACAGTGCGCAAAGCGATCCCCACTCTTCCGCCGAGAGCTCAATATCCGTGCCGATAACTATAATAACCATTGAATCCTAAAGAAAGGGACGGATTATAAAGTTTATTTTAACGTATAACATATAGTTAAGTTAATCGACATAGTTAATATTATATTGGTTTTGCAAGACTACTTATCGAAACTTTGTTAGCCTTGATGGAACGGGTGTATGTGAGTATGACAAAAATATAGCAGAAGATTCATTTGTGAACTTGTTATAGAATTTCAGAGGCAACTGATACGGGTCGCTAGATGGCAATGTATGAATGTGTGAAAGTCGACATGGTGAAAAAGAATGTAACTTATGAGATGAAGGCAGGTAGAAGAGTATGGAAGAAGAATATATGCTGCGTCAACTGCAAATAGAATTCCTGCCCCTATGCAGGAGGTCGCTGAAGATCGAGCAAAGTGGCCAACCATGGACAAGGGCTTTGTCTAGCAGTGCACTTTCGGCTGAAAGGACTAGAGACTCAATCGATCAAAATTTATGAAACGTTCGGCTCCGTCGATCCATAGTCGAGTGACTATCTTATCACCACGAGTTCTATGGAAGGCACGTTATCACGCACGAGTCGTTTGAACACCTTTCGCATTCACTGCGGGTATTCAGAAGCCGGAATCTACGACGACCAGTCTGACCAAAGTTAAACAGTCGCTCCTTGTGACACACTGGTACTCTGGACGGCTTCCAGAGCCGACCCTTACATACCTAGTTGAGAAAAGGCTCAGGAGATGATGAACATAACTTGCACTACTGCTTCATACCTGTGTTATGCTATCGTTATTGACCAGACCAGCCGTTCACATCGACTCGTGTTCGAGCAACATCTTAACTACGGGTTTTACCAACTTTGGGAATTGCTCAAAAGTCTGTGGTTTTTGTCTGCAAGACTAAGAAGCGATTATCGGTACTAATCTATAGGTACTTAATATAATAAAGAAGAAACATTTTTTGTTTGTTTGTTTGCACCCTAAAAGCTCTGAACCAATTTGAAAAAGTCTTTCAATGTTAGAAAGCTACACTCTTCCCGAGTAACATAGGCTATAATTTCGGGTACGGGCACTGTTTCGGGTACTGTTATAAATATACTAAATTTATAAGTCACGCACAAACGGCTGGACGAATTATGATGTAACTTGGCAGAGATTTCAGCTCATTTATCCAGGACTAGCTTCTGCCAGCGGTTTCACCCGCATCCCGTGGGAACGACTTCCCGTACCGGGATAAAAAGTAGCCTATAGCCTTCCTCGATAAATGGGCTATTTAACACTGAAAGAAATTTTCAAATCAGACCAGTAGTTCCTGAGATTAGCGCGTTCAAACAAACAAACTCTTCAGCTTTATAATATTAGTATAGATGTATCCAAACAGCCCATCCACTTAACTACCCCGAAATTCACTTTCATCTTTATCCAGACTTTATGCAAGTTTTTATCCAAGTTCGGGAAGCATTCCGCTCCTTCGAGTAACAGGTGAAACCAAATGCGGAAGCTAATCTATACTAATATTATAAAGCTGAAGAGTTTGTTTGTTTTTTTGTTTGAACGCGCTAATCTCAGGAACTACTGGTCCGATTTGAAAAATTCTTTCAGTGTTAGATAGCCCATTTATCGAGGAAGGCTATAGGCTACTTTTTATCCGGATTCGTGCAGAGGTTTCCACGGGATGCGGGATTAGGTACGTGCTACTGCACGGTAGTAGTAGTAGTTCTTACTCCTACGGAACGGTGGTGAACCCAGGGGAAAATCGATAATTATAAATATACTTGTGTGTGAGTCACGCACAAACGGCTGAGCGAATTTTGATGAAACTTGGCAGTGATTTCAGCTCATTCATCTAGGGTTTTTCTAGTTAGATAGTCCATTTACCCTGAAATACGGTTTCTTCTTTTATCCACGTTATAGGCTGGTTTTTATCCATTTGCAAGAAGCAGTTTTTCTCTCTAGCAGCGGGTGAAATCGCTGACGGAAGCTAGTTCACCCATAAAACGGTTAATTAGATTTAATAAGATATCTAATAATAACAGAGAAAACGATAATTTCTGTACTTTCATCTATTAAGAGTGATAGGTCACAAAGATAATGTGAAGTCATGTGTCAGAGTGCATTGAACTTACTTACTTACATATAGCTATCACTATATAAGAACATGATTTTAACCGTATTTCGGAAAAGTGAGACTCTGACCTTTTTATCGAGTGAGCTGTGGGTGTTACAGAACCATTATAGGCCGATAATATTGGCCCAACGGGTGTCATTGAACATCATCGGCAGAAAGACTGACAATCAGTCTTTATCATCATCATCATCATCATCATCTCAGCCATAGGACGTCCACTGCTGAACATAGGCCTCCCCCTTAGATCTCCACAGATACCTGTTGGAGGCGACCTGCATCCAGCGTCTTCCGGCGACCTTTGTAAGGTCGTCTGTCCACCTTGTTGGTGGACGTCCTACGCTTCACTTGCTAGTCCGTGGTCTCCACTCCAGCACTTTTCGACCCCATCGGCCATCTACTCTGCGAGCAATATGGCCTGCCCATTGCCACTTCAACTTGCTAATTCGGTGGGCTATATCGGTGACTTTAGTTCGTCTACGGATCTCCTCATTTCGGATTCGAAATCAATCTTACCGAGGTATATTGGGTTGCCTGGGTAACTGGGTTGAGGAGGTCAGATATGCAGCCGCTCCTTGTGGCACACTGGTACTCAGCTGCTTCGGGTTAGACGGGAAGCTGACCCTAAATACATGGGAAAAGGCGCGGGAGATGATGAATTCAAGAAAACTTTCTATCGATTTCAAGAAACCTGACGTTTATTACAACAGTTATCGAGCCTTCCGAAACACGGTAAGTAATTAGCGTCCAAGTTATACTTAGAAACTATATACAAACTTAGAAAAGTTGCATTGGTACTTGTCTGACCAGGGGCCCGATTCTCCTAATTTTACTCAAGCGACATACGATTCACATTCGACTGCGATCCAATCACGACTCGATTACGATTGAAGCGTATGTGGCATTCCGCTATTTTTTCTTTGAAATAAACGTTTTTATCCTTTTCTGTAATTCAATAATGAATCATTTTGTTTGCAAATGATTTACGATTGCAATATGATTGTAGAGCAAACTACCGTATAGACCAAAATCACCAAAATAGCAGACCAATCGCAAACCAATCGAATGTCGTTGGAATACGATTGGTCTTATACCTATTAGGAGCAGAATGCCCGATATGGTTAAATAAAACTGCTATTGCGATCATATTACGATTCGATTTCTATTCAATTTTGACATTATTAACTTAGGAGAATCGGGCCCCTGGAATCGAACCCATACTCATGAGAGGTTGGTTCTTTACCCACTAGGTCACCACGACTTTATCAATTTGTTGCTATTGTTTATAGCATGAATTGTAAAAGATAAGTACCTATAAAAGGACATTAATTAATAATAATTTATTGTAGGTACTTTAGTATCTTTATGTAACCTTGAATCCTGCGACGGTCAAAGAGCCCTTCAATCAATATTGACAGGACATAAAGCTTGAAGAAGTCGTGGTGGCCTAGTGGGTAAAGGACCAGCCTCTCAAGTATGGGGGCGCGGATTCGATCCCAGGTCAGGCAAGTACCAATGCAACTTTTCTAAGTTTATATGTACTTTGACACCATTGACTGTGTTTCGGTTGGCACGTTAAACTGTAGGTCCCGGCTGTCATTGAACATCCTTGGCAGTCGTTACGGGTAGTCAGAAGCCAGTAAGTCTGACACCAGTCTAACCAAGGGGTATCGGGTTGTCCGGGTAACTGGGTTGAGGAGGTCAGATAGGCAGTCGCTTCTTGTAAAGCACTGGTACTCAGCTGAATCCGGTTAGACTGGAAGCCGACCCCAACATGGTTGGGAAAAAGGCTCGGAGGATGATAAAGCTTGAAGAAACAATACAAGTTTCGATCTTTGATCATGTTATAAAACAAGCTATTTCCCTTTGTTTTACTCGCGTTCCAAGGGAACTATTTTCAGTCCCCGAAAGTCTGGGTCAGTGACTTTGGCCCCAGTGGTCGAAGAACCTGTGGCCGAAGCCCCCGAAAATGGTTTTTAATAAATTAAATTAACCGAATCGGGGACCACAGGTGCTTTGACCGCGGGGGACACAAGACACTGTGTGTGTTATTCTCAAAGACTTTGGTTATTCTGTTTCTTCAAAATCCCGTCAGAGGTTTTGGCGTGAAAACATATAAAAAACCCACATACATTCAAGCTTTCACGATAATATTAGGGTTATCAAACTAAATTTTTACCTATATAATTTGTTTAATCTTACATATTTATCTATACATATAGCAGGGTATATGTATATACTCTGCTATATGTATCATGTGTATACACATGTTTGAATCACTTTCTCGTAAACAGTTGTACCGACTGATAAATAATTATAACGGCGATTTCAAATATTTACTTGATTACCACTTTTGTTTGTAAAGTTAAATACTTACATAGGTACATAATTATATTTACTTAATTACATATTTACATCAATATTAGGTAGTTAGAAAGGGATAAAATGTCAATCTAGTGCTCCGATTTTGAAAAAACTTATTTAAATAATAAACAGATTGGCGATTTTTTGACCCGGGTATGAAAAAATAAAAATTCTAAGACGAAAAGTTTTGCGAAAAACAAAAAAAAAACGAATTTCTATAATACATGTAAAACCTTCTCCTAACTGTGACGAATGAATACTATACTGAAAACCGTATGAAAACCTGTTAACCAAACATAAGATAATTGCTAACAAACACACACATACATGCAGGTCAAACTGAGAACCTCCTATTTTTGAAGTCGGTTGAAAAAGCGACTCATTTCGAAGTCCAACGCGGAAACAATTTCTCATTACTCTGACAACCACATACAGCCATGGGACTGATTAACATTTAAACTGTGCCAATATGATTGCAAACCGATCGATACTTATTAATATGGCCTGGTTAGGAAATTGGCCCAAATTTTATATGCATCACCACTTCTCGCAATCAGAGAGCGATTTGTTATTGTTAAGGTATCACTTTATGCAATATTTTCAGGAGTAAATCTATCTAGGCGGCTGGTTGTTGCTTCTTGTAACCAAAATGCTGGCTATTACCTCGGACAAAGGATCAGCATGGCGATCCAACCAGGTAATGCTGCCAGCCTCTCAGACACGCTCCCAGTCGACGAATTTTTTGACGCTTTTTAATTTTAGGTTTAACCAATTCTGTAAATCATCATCCTCCGAGCCTTTTTTCCCAATCATGTTGGGGTCGGCTTCCAGTCTAACCGGATTCAGCTGAGTACCAGTGCTTTACAAGAAGCGACTGCCTATCTGACCTCCTCAACCCAGTTACCCGGGCAACCCAATACCCCTTCGAACCAATTCTGTAAATGTCTATGTAAATAAAAAGAACGTTTAATTCAGGAGTTCTGGAATTACAATTTATCGTCTGCCTAGTCTATTTCCTGCTACGTTGGTGTCGGCTTCCTTATAAGTCAGTCATAAGACCAGTTCTCATTTATGGAAGCGAGACGTGGGCCGTAACCAAAAAGCATGTCAGTACCATCCAAGTTGCCGAGATGAAGATGTTGCGGTGGATGTGCGGAGTAACGAGGCTCGATAAGATCCGTAACGAGTACGTACGCGGTAGCCTTGGAGTACGCGATGTCGCCGACAAACTACAAGAAAAACGGCTGCGATGGTACGGACATGTTAAAAGGAGACCACCTGAGTACATCGGCAATGCGACACTCAATCTCGATATACCCGGTCAAAGGCGCAGAGGCAGGCCAAAACTGCGGTGGTTGAGTGTCGTAAAGAAAGACATGGAAATCTGCGAACTTGAAGAGGAAGATGTCCAGGATAGAGCGAAGTGGAAGAAGAAGATACGGAAAGGCGACCCCGTCACAAGACGGGATAAACGCTAAGAAGAAGAAGAAGTTGGTGTCGGCTTCCAGTCTAACTGGATGCAGCTGAGTACCAGTACCAGTGTGCCACGTGGAGCGACTGTTTCCCAGTTACCTGTGCAACCGGATACCCCTTGGTATGATAGATATAGTTATCGGCACGGATAATGAGCTCTCGGCGGAAGAGTGGGGAGCGCTTTGCGCACTGTACACTTAAGGCAATAAACCAATAAATCACTTCTGCGCAGGTGAAGGTCAGGGCACAATATCCTTGCCGATGATTATACCATAACGAAGAGATAGAAACTGATAAAATAGATAATTATCTTTGTGTACCTTCACCGATCCTTCCCTATGCATATTTTTTTCCTAATCTAATTGCTGAGAGAGATTTAAAAGCTGCAGTGTTCGGCCCTTATTATGTTGGGCTTTTTCATGTACTTAATGTGTTTATTCCTTTAATTTTTTTTTAAATATTTTAAATATTTTTTTTATTAATTTTAAATACTGTTAGACTCATTTTCATTATGTAAGTATTTGTCTGTCCTTAATTTTTTTAACTGAAACAGAGAAAATTTTACATGATCTCATCACCATTTTTATCGTTTAAGGAAATATTCATTGTGGTTATGCAATCTGCAATAGGAGAAGCGTAAATAATTGACGCTATAACCTACTAAATTGAATGAAATTGAAGACTTGCCTTATCTGATAATATCAATTAACGTAGTGTCTGCGCTAGCTCTTATACGAGATGAAGTATTTTAATATAGTACTAGCTTCTGCCACCGGATCACCCGCATCCCGTGGGAACTACTTCCCGTACCGGGATAAAAAGTAGCCTATAGCCTTCCTCGATAAATGGGCTATCTAACACTGAAAGAAATTTTCAAATCGGACCAGTAGTTCCTGAGATTAGCGCGTTCAAACAAACAAACTCTTCAGCTTTATAATATTAGTATAGATTCTGTACCACTACTATGACTGGGTACTACTACACACACTACCTACTACTTCTGTAGGTACTACGAGCAGTTTACACGCGACCCCAGGGAACCTCTTCCCGTACCCGTATGAAATATAGGTAGTCTATAGTTATCGAAATACTGCTATCCCGTGCGAAGCCGGGGCGGGTCGCTAGTATAGTTATCGGCACGGATATTGAGCTCTCGGCGGAAGAGTGGGGATCGCTTTGCGCACTGTACACTTAAGGCAATAAACCAATAAATCGCTTCTGGGGGTCAAGCAAACTTAAGCTTTATAATTTTAGATATGATATTAATATAGGTATGAGAAACACGTGCAAACCCAAGATATGTCGCTAGTGAATGATAATTGAATCAAATTCTATCGAAGGCTGGCTTTTATTTCGCACAGAGGTTGAGCATTGCCATCCAACGTGGCAATGCTGCCAGTCTTTTGGGTACATTACCCAGTGACAGCGATGAGGAGCAATTTTTTGATGCACTGTATTAGTTTTAAGTTGTATATATATATATAAGTTTATTTTATTTTATTTTTTAAATTAATGTAAATATTTAGTTGAATTATAAATAAAAATAGGTAAAAAAAATTCTATCGAACACCTTTAGCATATAGGTGCTAATATATAAAGCTGAAATAATTCAGAAATGGATGCCATTGGAATTAGGAATGTCTGATCCTAAGAGCGCTTTCACATCATCATCATCATCATCATCTGCCTAGCCTTTTCCCTCGAATTCCAGTCTAACCAAATGCAGCTAAGTAAGTACCAGGGGCCCGATTCTCCTAATTTTACTTAAGCGACATTCGATTCACAATCGACTGCGATCCAATCACGACTCGATTACTATTGAAGCGTATGTGGCATGCCGCTATTTTTTCTTTGAAATAAACGTTTTTATCATTTTCTGTCATTCAATAATGAATCATTTTGTCTGCAAATGATTTACGATTGCGATATGATTGTAGAGCAAACTACCGTATAGACCAAAATCACCAAAATAGCAGACCAATCGCAA
Source organism: Helicoverpa assulta (assembly GCA_963856015.1). Classification (NCBI taxonomy): domain Eukaryota; kingdom Metazoa; phylum Arthropoda; class Insecta; order Lepidoptera; family Noctuidae; genus Helicoverpa; species Helicoverpa assulta. The sequence goes on from CAWLCW010000003.1 coordinate 2,641,662, forward strand.
ACCAATCGAATGTCGTTGGAATACGATTGGTCTTATATTAGTAGCAGAATGCCCGATATGGTTAAAACTGCTATTGCGATCATATTGCGATTCGATTTCTATTCAATTTTTAGGAGAATCGGGCCCCTGTTAGTATGAAACCGCTCTAATTCGATATCTAAATACCTACATAATTATTACATTTTGATGCACAAACCACAATGGTTTCAGTCTAGATATTAAATTACGAAAGCTTATTCTAAAACCATTTAGGTAGTATATTTACAAATAAAATAAAAATAGCGGTTTTAACCAAAATAGCATTAATGACTTGTGAATTTATGGTCTGATGACTCTTTTTTTTAAAGAACCATAGCTTATGAAATCAAAATGATGTTACATACCTACTTTTTTTTAACGACGTCAAAAATCATCGAATGACCCCTCCCGCTGTGGGTTAGCAGCGGTGAGGGAGTGTCAGACTCTTACTGACTAAACACCGTCGTGTTCCGTCGTAGGCCGCGTATGTACCAGGGCCGCGGTAACTCTTTCGAACAATCCCGCAGCCCCGGCAGGCTTACATCAGGCTACGTTTTACCCGGATACGGAAAGTAGTTCCCTTAGAACATGGGTAAAACCGCAGACAGCAGCTAGTCTATACTTCTATACTATCTATACTAATATTATAAAGCTGAAGAGTTTGTTTGTTTGAACGCGCTAATCTCAGGAACTACTGGTCCGATTTGAAAAATTCTTTCAGTGTTAGATAGCCCATTTATCGAGGAAGGCTATAGGCTACTTTTTATCCCGGTACGGGAAGTAGTTCCCTTAGAACATGGGTAAAACCACAGAAAGCAGCTAGTATGAATCATAATTTGTATAACCCATTACCTTTCGGAAAGTTTCACTTACTTAAATTCCATTAAGTTGAAACTTGAACATCTGATACAGTATTCAATATAGGGTTGTCGCACGGAGAAGGAAATATATATCTATACTAATATTATAAAGAGGAAAACTTTGTTTGCTTGTTTGGTTGTAATGGATAAACTCAAAAACTACTGGACCGATTTTAAATATTCTTTCACCATTAGAAAGCTATATTATCTGCGAGTAACATAGGCTATATTTTATCCCGGTGCGGGCAGTAGCTCCCACGGGACGCGGGTGAAACCGCGGGAAAACGGCTAGTATCTTTACATAGGAGATGCTATAGGGAAGGTAGCTGACCTACCTTCTCGTAGGTCAAGCAACGTACGGTATGCGTGATCTGCGTGACTAGCGGAGCTATCAAAACACAATATCTCCTTAGAAAGTAGCGTCACCAAAACGCAGGTGTTCGGGAGACGAGGAATCTATGGAACCCGCCCATTATTTTCGAAAAAAAAAAAAAACAATCAATCAAGACCAACCTTTGACAGATTGGTTTTGATTTGACAAGGAACGCGAACATTAGTTCTAGTAACTGATCAAGCCTACCGTACAAGAAGGCGCCTGACCTACATTCCTTATGGCATCTCCGCTGCGTCCTTTCTCCGTGGTCCATCCTCCGAGCCTTTTTCCCAATTATGTTGGGGTCGGCTTCCAGTCTGACCGGATTCAGCTGAGTACCAGTGCTTTACAAGAAGCGACTGCCTATCTGACCTCCTCAACCCAGTTACCAGAGCAACCCGATACTGGTGGTTGGTTAGACTGGTGTCAGACTTACTGGCTTCTGACTACCCGTAACGACTGCCAAGGATGTTCAATGACAGCCGGGACCTACAGTTTAACGTGCCATCCGAAACACAGTAATTGGTGTCTAAGATATAAGTACTTAGAAAGTACATACAAACTTAGAAAAGTTGCATTGGTACTTGCCTGACCTGGAATCGAACCCGCGCCCTCATACTTGAGAGGTTGGTTGGTCCTTTCTCCGTGGTACCAACCCTATTTTTCGAAACGAAGGTGAAAACAGTATCTGGAGCGCCAAACTGATCTCATTTTTGAAAGTCCGGTTTTCTTGTTATTATTATTTCAATGGCAAATCTTAAGCTGTATCGGTGCATTTATTGTACTTTCGTTCATATATGAATGTATGTAAGTAACAATAAAGGAATTTTGTTGAAGCGTTTTAGGTGTTTTCTCGCGTACCAGTTTGAAAAAAGGTTTTATACTTTTTGAACCGATACTTTTTGGTGCAACATTTTTTTTTGGGTATGATTTAAGCTGTCACCAATTTAATTCATTTTGTGTTTCTTAAAAAATAGGGTTTGCCCTCAAAATAGTAGATTTGTCACCAAAATGTAGTCACCAAACAATATAAAATCAGTTCCACAATAAATTACCGAAAATCATGGAGATATGGGGTCAAGTACCAAATAAATGGTTTTGTATGTATTATAATAGGTTTGTCCTAACCGTATTTAAGCAAACTAATTGAAAGAGATCACCAATAAATCATATATTATATCACTAGAAAATTTCATGAAGGTCTAAAAATGTAGGGTGGTCGTCATCATCCTTTCAACCAAAAGAGTCTACTACTTAACTGGCCATGTGCTTCCCCTAAGGGTCTTAATTTCCACAGGTAGTATAAATATATTTAAATTAAATTTCCACAAATGATTGCTCGACGAACGACGATAAACTTTTTGAATGAATTGCATTACCTTCACCACTACTTGATGCCATAATCCAAAATAAACAGTTAAGAAATTAACTAAAACAACAAATTGTCCACAACGATAATAAAATGCACCCACAACAATGAACTTGCATCTTCCCTTTGAACATATTTTCATTAAAATTATAAACTGATGTATTAAATTGGTAACGAATACATTATTTTAATAACTAAACGAAATAAAATGTAACTACTGTATTGGTGACAAAATAACAAATAAAAAGGAGTCGCAGTCAGGGATCGATTAATCGATTTATTTGGTGACAGATCTACCATTTTGAGCACCAAGCTGTTATTTAAGTAATAAAACTATTTTTATAAGAACGAAGTTTATATTCATGTAATGCACTACAATTTTATTGGTAATCCATCTCATATTTTACACATAATATTAACAATAATTTGGTAATTCATACCTGGGAACACTCTTTGTTTATCTGAGAACAGAAAATATACTTTTTGGTGACAGAAAATATAGTTCCCTTTTTTTTTAATATATCCAAGGGCCTGGTTGACCTTTCCTGGGTCCCAAAGGCTGCCTTTATTTCGCACAAAGATTGAGAATTGCCATCCAACACGACAATGCTGCCAGCCTTTTGGACACATTGCCTAGTGACAGCGACGAAGCGCGAAAAAAGTCGTGGTGGCCTAGTGGGCAAAGAACCAACCTCTCGAGTGTGAGGGCGCGGGTTCGATTCCAGGTCAGGCAAGTACCAATGCAACTTTTCTAAGTTTGTATGTACTTTCTAAGTATATCTTAGACATCAATGACTGTGTTTCGGAGGGCACGTTAAACTGTAGGTCCCGGCTGTCATTGAACATCCTTGACAGTTGTTACGGGTAGTCAGAAGCCAGTAAGTCTGACACCCAGTCTAACCAAGGGTATCGGGTTGCCCGGGTAACTGGGTTGAGGAGGTCAGATAGGCAGTCGCTTCTTGTAAAGCACTGGTACTCAGCTGAATCCGGTTAGACTGGAAGCCGACCCCAACATAGTTGGGAAAAGGCTCGGGAGATGATGATGCCTAGTGACAGCAACGAGGAGCAAATTTTTGTACGCTTTATTAGTTTTAAGCTGAATGTAAATATGTGTGTTAATTCAAATGAATAAATAAACTTTTCATCCCACCATCTCGGAAAGAGTAGTTTTACCCTTTGATATCTGAGCGCAAAAGCCGTTTTTATTCTCTAGAGCGGCAAAGTGATTTGAATTTAGAACATCGTGTGCAATACTCCATTTTTGACAATCTTGATAAGACTTTTCAAACAAATACATATTAAACAAATAAAATACTGCTTAAAATAATTATTCAATTAATTAAGTATTTTTTATTATTGTTTTTACATAGATTTTTAACCTCGTTTCATTTTTAAACTGAGTTTTCAAATAAGTGAACTTTAATAGGTACTTCTTTTGAATTTGATAGGTATTCATATGTGCGCGCCATTTTGTTTTTTGGCATTTAGTAATTTCCTCGATGAAGTGGGATGAAATTATTATTTTTTATTGTTTTGAGGTCGATTTTAAAACTCATTACATTTTTAAACTGAGTTTTTGCATAAATAAATTTTAATAGGTACATCTTTTTAATTTGCCATGTATGACATTTTCTTTTTTTGAGTTTAAAAATTTCCTCGATGAGGTGGGATGAAAAGTTACGTGTTGCACTCGAGTGCAAAGATTTTTCACCTTGTGCTCTTTTGATTCCCTCGCTATCGCTCAGGATTCTAATTATTGAAACACTCGCTACGCTCGTGTTTCAATTTTAGAATCCTTCGCTTGCTCGGTCATCAAAATTGAGCCCGCGGTTAAAAAGCAACTTTGCACTCTTGTATAACAAATAACTATTAACGTGATCGATTCTTCGTCAATTTTATAGTCTATAGTCACATGCGTAGATTTACAATTCCTCTTATCTATCTATGGTCACATGTTAACACACACTTCCAGACACGGGATAAATAAACTTATCAGTGGTTAATACTAATATTTGTATACTTAGAAAGGGAATACAAATATTATGTGTTTATATCGGGTGTGTCGTAGGTACCTAATCACATTAAATCCTATCACATATAAGTACTTTATGATATTGTATGACGAATTGTAAAAAAATTACCCTAATCCATTCAGTGGTTTAGCCACCCACAGGAGTAAATTTTCTTTTTCATAATTTACAACATCATGTGTAAATAGAGTGTTTAATTAATCGAATGTTTTGACCAGTTGACAGCCGTCAGTTTTCAAGGGAGAATTTCCGATAAGTATAGCAAAGTAACTACGAAGATACAAAACATGTTAGTACCCAGTTGGATTTGTTTCCCGTTTAGAAGCGACTTCTCGTAGGGGATAAAATGTATTTATGTACGTCGCTCGTGTACTGTGAATCTTGTAGATGAAATATCTCTAAATAGCTCCTGGCTGCGGTTTCACCAACATCTTTAAAACTACTTTTCGCACCCATATAAAAATAATCCTATATCCTTCATCAATGAATGGGCTATCAAACACAGAAAGGTTTGTTTGTAATCGTTCCAGTAGCTCCTGAGATTTTAGCATTAAAACGAACAATCAAATTACCCGGTAAGCCGAATATAGATATGAGCAGCCATTATTTAGCTACAATCACTTCAACAGCAATTTAGTAGGTATATTATGAAATACATAGATACATAATAACAGACTTGGGTCTAAAACATCTAAGTACAATGACCTTGTTGCGTATTAACAGTCCAGACTTTACTTAAAGATATCAAGTTTTGCAAGCTTAGCGAATAAAATGCATTTTTAAAACTACAGAATTTATTTTAAAGCGTCGTAGAACAGAGTGCTGATTCCGAGTTTTGACAGCATTCGCAACTCGATACGTATTTATAAGTCTATTGAAATAAAGAGTCGTATGCTACGTCACATGATTTAGGTATTACTTCTTTTTTCATTTTGCCGGTTAATAATGATTACACTCACAAAAGTGAGCTCAAGTGTAATACGACCAAGTACTGATGACAGTTTTTATTAAATACACAATTCTAAGATAAGTGCTACGTGATTCAATGGTATGATAATCTTCGCATCGAAAAAATTAACTTGCAAAACTCGCACTAGGCACTCAGAATGTGTGAACGTTTGTGAAGGCGAAATTCCACCACCGTGCAGCACTGTGACGCACACAAATTTATCTTCTGGCGTACTCGCTCTAGCAAACAGTAACACATTGCGTGCAAACATTTCTAAAATGTCCGCGAAATTGCAGCCTTTGTGTGCGAACACATGCTAGCTGTTGACTCGCGTCGACGCGCGTACCTACTTACCTGGGTAGACTTTTTCAAACTCAAGTGTCAAGTTGTCTTTAACAAGTCCTCCTTTTGGAGGCGACTTAAAACCGAACAATGCAGATAAAATCATAAGGCGTAATTTTTTTTTTGAGAAACTTTCTTTATTTTGATCTTATAAAAAAAATGCGAGCACATGTTGTTGTTGTTGTTACAGCCTTTTTTTATCGTCCCACTGCTGGGCTGCGGCCTCCTCTCACACGGAGAAGGATTGAGCGTTAATCACCACGCTTGCTCAATGCGGGTTGGTGATTTCAGACTATATATATAGTCCAGGTTTCCTCAAGATGTTTTCCTTCACCTTTTTATCAGCCATTGGTGTCTAAGATTACTTAGAAAGTACATACAAACTTAGAAAAGTTGCATTGGTACTTGCCTGACCTGGAATCGAACCCACACCCTCATACTCGAGAGGTTGGTTCTTTACCCACTAGGCCACCACGACTACTTGACAGCTGTCAAACTACATTAGTTTGACAGTTTAATTCATGGGAAAATAATCTTGAATTTGCGACGGACAGAACCACGTGAATAAGCGAGCTGTCTTCACAATAAGATTTTACATAACTCGAGTGACAATGACCGAGTTATCCAATCTAACAATGAAAGATTATAGGTAAGATGGAAAAATAATGCCTCTGTAATCGTCAGTTCTGTTGTAAACTAAGATTCCTTTTATATTCTTACTATGCGGGATTTCCTTTGCAGTATAGATCAAATGGAATACGTACATATATTATAGGACATGGTCAAAAATATAGGTAAAATTGACCCGTGATAAAAAAGTCAAAAAGTTGGTAATCATCATCTCGCGAGCTTTTTCCCAACTATGTTGGGGTATGCTTCCAGTCTAGTATGTCCAGTCAGCTGAGTACCAGTGTTTTACAAGGAGCGACTGGCTATTCTGACCCAATACCAATAGGTACCCCTTGGCCCTTGGTAAAACTGGTTGTCAGACTTACTGGCTTCTGACTAACCGTAACGACTGCCAAAGATGTTCGATTAATTCCGGGAACTACAGGGGCCCGATTCTTCTAAGTTAATAATGTCAAAATTGAATAGAAATCGAATCGCAATATGATCGCAATAGCAGTTTTAACCATATCGCTACGAATATAAGACCAATCGTATTCTAACGACATTCGATTGGTTTGCTATTGGTCTGCTATTTTGGTGATTTTGGTCTATACGGTAGTTTGCTCTACAATCATATTGCAATCTTAAATCATTTGCAGGCAAAATGATTCATTATTGAATGACAGAAAAGGATAAAAACGTTTATTTCAAAGAAAAAATAGCGGAATGCCACATACTTACGCTTCAATCGTAATCGAGTCGGGATTGGATTGCAGTCAAATGTGAATCGTATGTTGCTTAAGTAAAATTAGGAGAATCAGGCCCCAGATTATCGTGCCTTCCGAAACACGGAGTATCTCGTCATGAGAATATAGTCCCACCCATCGATGGATAGACCGCATCAGGCATTGCTTTACCATATTATGATTGATCGATCCGTACAGCTGTGATCTCTGAGAAACGCGTTTATACTCATACGCACGTGGCCTGTCATACACGCGTCTTTTACTTACATAAGTGAAAATACAAACGCTAAAAAATGTGGAAAGATAGACCTATGTTTGTCACTGTTTTACGCAAAAACTGCGGTAGCAATTCGGTTGAAACTTGGTAGACATAAAGTACGTCTTCTAGACTAACAAACTGTATAGTTTTTATATCGATAAATAACTTCTTTAATACGAGAAGTTAAGAGAGAAAAATCTAGTCAATTATAAACTTGTTAGTGCCATTTCATCTATCATTTATATAATGAGATAACTATGAATGAACATGTTGATAACGATAAATACCAATACGTCAATATATTGACAACGTGAGTCTATGTATTTGACGGTCGTCTACGCCTATACAAGAAGCATTGAAGTTTATGACGAAAACACTTATTTGTCAAGGAAATTACTGAAAACAGTCATTTTCTTTGACTGATGTTTCATCATCCTCCAATTCTTTTTCCCAATCATGTTGGGGTCGGCTTCCAGTCTAACCGGATTCAGCTGAGTACCAGTGCTTTACAAGAAGCGACTGCCTATCTGACCTTCTCAACCTAGTTACCCGGGCAACCCGTTACTCTTGACTAATGTTTATAGACTAATAATTTCGATATGAAATGTCTAATGTATTGATTCAGAAAATTGACGGTTTGTATGAATCCGTGTTTCAGAAAGCATGAAAAACTGAATGCCTCGGCTGTCATTTGTACATCCTTGGCAGTCGTTACGTGTAGTCAGAGGTCTGAAAATCTGACCACTAGTCTTACCAAGGGGTTTTGGGTTGCCCGGGTAACTGGGTTGAAGAGGTCAGATAGTCGCTCTATGTAAAACACTCGGGCCCGATTCTCCTAATTTTACTTAAGCGACGATCGATCGACGTTCGACTCAATTCGACTGAGATCCAATCCCGACTCGATTACGATTGAAGCGTATGTGGCATTCCGCTATTTTTTCTTTGAAATAAACGTTTTTATCCTTTTCTGTCATTCAATAATAAATCATTTTGTCTGCAAATAATTTACGATTGCAAAATGATTGTACAGCAAACTACCGTATAGACCAAAATCACCAAAATAGCAGACCAATCGCACACCAATCAAATGTCAATCGAATACGATTGGTCTTTTATTAGTAGCAGAATGCCCGATATGGTTAAAACTGCTATTGCGATCATATTGCGATTCGATTTCTATTCGATTTTGACATTATTAACTTAGGAGAATCGGGCCCCTGGTACTCAGCTGAATCCGGTTAGTCTGGAAGCCGACCCCAACATAGTTGGGAAAAGGCTCGGCAGATGATGGTGATGAAAGAGGAAACCGTGAGCTAAGGAAAATATTTAGCCTTAATATTGATTGTCAATAATTTCTCGTAAGTAATAATTAGTCTATGAAAAGTTATCAAACTGCCCTTGAATGGTTGCCTTTGACAAGTTGTAAATAACATCAGTTTGAGATTGCACGTGATTTCTTACACTTGAATGCAAATAAATTGGGTCACCTTTAAAAACAGTTTTTTTTTTGCAATAAGAAGGGTTTTTATTTATTACAAAAATATATGCAGAGTTATTTAAGGCCAAAAAAAATACATAAAAGACGTAACCGGTACTTATTTAGGTAAATTGTAAGTTCAAAAAATTGATCCGCATTGCTGTCGACTGGGTGCGTGCCCAAAAAGCTAGTAGCATTGCCACGTTGGATGGCAATGCTTATTCTTGACGAAGGGTCAACCAGGCGCTTTGAAATATCCTTTAAAAGACAATGGGCATTCGGACCCCACGACCCGAGGGTTTCAACTCCAAACGGTTCGAAAATATAGTTGCCCATAAGACCACATATTTCCGCCGCTTGAGGTTCTCCGCAGCCGCAGTGGCATTCGTTTTGGTATACTTAGGACTTGAACAAAATTTTTTTTGCAATTTTTGCAATTTTTTTAGCAAAAAAAATCCTATGTTTATTTTTAATTATTTAACTTTTTAGTATTATTTAATTATTTAACGATTTAGTTAGATCGTTTATCAATAGTGACAGATAAATTTGTGTAATTTTGGCTATTTTAGAAGCCGGATCTAAAGATATCTACTTAAATAGTTTAAGTGACTGACCTGTAGTTGACCCTAAGCCTAATTAAAAAAATAACCTAGCGGTTCATTCATCATTTCCACAGCTTTTATCTTATTTACGAAGGTCTAATACCTACAACTAGACTGATTGTTTTTGTTTATTTACATTAATTAATAATAATAAGAGGATTTTGTTTAAGGTTTCACCCGCGTCCTGTGGGAACCGGGATGAAATATATATAGCCCATGTTACTCGGGAAGACTGTAGCTTTCCAACAGTGAAAGAATTATTCTAATAATTTCAGTAGTTTCGGAGCCTCTAGGGTACAAACAAACACATTTTTTTACTGTTTATTATATTAGTATAGATAATTAGGTAATTAGACGTTTGCATTATTATTTAAAGAGCAGGTCGGCGGTACATTATCAATAGGACCATATTTTGAAAAACATCAAAACCAAAAAAAACTACCATTTTGGTAATCTTTTTTAGGTATCTATATTTTTATCTTTTTTTGTGTGTCACAAACAAAGATTTAAAAAAATATGACCCTTCTTGGCAATCGGGTAAACAAGACTTGTAGTGGAATATTAGGAAAAAAATATTTTTAAGGTTATTTTAACACTTCCTACTCATAAAAATATTACATTAGGACTACCTAATATAAGATGCCATTAAGAAGATTCTTTTCCGTAATAAACCATGGAGTCTTTTGGTTGAAGGTTTTTCTTTATGTGTACCTATTTGTCCTAATGTTATTTCAAAAGTGATCAGGTATAATTAATTTTGGTTAAGTCTCTAGCTACTTGACAACAGTCGTCATCTTTACAATTCAACGTCAGAGGCCGACAGTTGGATGGATAAAAATTTAAATGCATCCCTTGCTAAATGTCGTATAACTTATTTGTTAAGGGGCCGTGTTTTACAAACTACAGTTTTTAAGTTTTTGGAAAAACCAGCTGAGTAGGTACCTACTTATCCACAGATAATATATATGTGGGACACCAACAATTTTCAAAATGAGACATCCCAAGGAATTCGCATTGCAAATAAAAACACACAACTCTCCTATAAAAAGTTGGTTAAAAATACGAAATCTCCAAGTTTCACTGGGACCGTAAGTAAACATAAAAATTACAAGGCGTGCCCAAATAATTGGCCATTGAACAGAATATGTTTTTTTAATACTTCTTGTAGAGTAACAGGATCGGTTTTCGAAAAACCGGTTTTTGACGAAAGTAAAATTTACCGGTGATGTGTTACGCCCTTAATTTGATGCTTGATAACACTTAATTTGTAAGAATTATGAATTGTCTGTGATTATGGAGAAAAGAGGACTTACGTCACTACATATTTTCTTTCCGTTGCGATACTTAAAAACTATTGCGGTTTTTTGAATGTGATTTCATAAAAAAATAGTATTAGGTAGAAAAAGATAGTAGTTATAGTAACAAGTAATAGCCTGGCTTTTAAAAAAAGATTGTATGCCTATAGACTTTCTTGTTTCTTCTCCATGAGACCAACTCCATGGAACCGTGTAACTAGTGTGACGTTTCGAAACAGCTGTTGTAAGCTAAGGTATTTGAAATACAAAAACTAGAGTTTGAACTAAGTTCGGTTTACCGTTTATCTATGTAAACCAAAACCTTTTTCGTCTATTAGTACCGATTGGTGAACATTTTATTATGTGTTCTAAATTATTACACCTATTTATCTAAATCGATTTACAGTTCATCAGAAACACGCATAATGTTTTGAAAGAAAAAAAAAAACAATTTTAGTTTATCGCCATTTTGGTTTTAGGTATAAAGAAAATTTGGAATCTCATCGGTTCATATCTATCATGTTGTGACATCGTGTTATTGAAATGACATTAAAAAGCTCTTTTGCATCACCCGGTTAAAAATACCTACTAACCACGCTATTTTTGACTTTGTTTTGAAAAACATGTTTTAAAAAAAACAAGCTATTTGGGACCTTGTATATGATATTTTTTGTATCGAAAAACCCAAAAATATTCTTGATTTTGTCATAATAAACCAAAAAAAAAACCTACCTGGTAACCTACCTGTTTTTGATTTTATACAAAACAGATTTAAATACGTTTCTAGATTTCTACTTAATATAGTTTTTTATTTTTCAAAAAACTAGGTACATCAAAATATTCAAAATCACTTAGTGACTAATGGAACAGCAATTTATAGTTATCGGCACGGATATTGAACTCTCGGCGGAAGAGTGGGGATCGCTTTGCGCACTGTACACATTAGGCAACCAATAAATCGCTTCTGCGCAGGTGAAGGTCAGGGCTCAATATCCCTGCCGATGATTATATATATATTCTATTATAAAAATATCAAATCTTCTCTTGTATTTGAGTCATAAAAACCCTGGTTAGGTGACTTATCATAAAATTCTCGTGGAAACCTGGACTCATCATCTGCCCGACTGCCTGACACCAATGACCGTGTTTCAGAGGGCACGATAAACCGTAGGTCGCGGCTGTCATTTGAACATCTTTGGCAGTCGTTACGAGTAGTCGGAATCCAGAAAGTCTGGTAACCAGTCTTATAGGGGTATAAATCACTGGGTTAAGGAGGTCAGATAGGCAGTCGCTTCATATGGCATACTCAGCTGCTTCGAAGTCGACCCCAGCATAGTTGAAAAAAGATTCTAGTAATATATTCGAGTCACTAAAAAATTATTAAACCAAATAAATCCTTAAAACCATGTTTCTCTTAAGTGTCCGTTTTTTTTTGCAAAAAAGTGTATAATAAAGTCATTAAAATCTTCTAGAAAATATTATGAAAGGTTATATCATAGCTAAATTATTATATAATATACTTAGATAAACATAAGTCTGGGAATGTGGACGTCATTAGAAAAAACCGGCCAAGTGCGAGTCGGACTCGCGCACGAAGGGTTGCGTACCATTATTAAAAATGAGCAAAAAAACACGTTTGTTGTACGGGAGCCCCCAAAATATTTATTTTATTTGAGTTTTCAGTATTTATTTTTATAGCGGCAACAAAAATACATCATTTGTGAAAATTTCAGCTCTCTAACTAGCACGGTTCATGAGATACAGCCTGCAAAAGCAAAAGTTTGTGACCGTGCATCTTCGATACTTTTTCATGCGCAACCGGCAGAACAGTTTTTTTTAACCTGACAGTAATATAGCTTTGACATCAGAATAAATAACATATACATAGGAGTCGTGGTGGCCTAGTGGGTAAAGAACCAACCTCTCGAGTATGAGGGCGTGGGTTCGATCCTAGTTCAGGCAAGTACCAATGCAACTTTTCTAACACCAATGGCTGATAAAAAGGTGAAGGAAAACATCTTGAGGAAACCTGGACTGTAAAGTCTGAAATCACCAACCCGCATTGAGCAAGCGTGGTGATTAACGCTCAATCCTTCTCCGTGTGAGAGGAGGCCTGTGCCCAGCAGTGGGACGATAAAAAAAAAGGCTGTAACAGAGGTACCTAGGTTACTTTTCATCCAGCTCCTGTCAGTAAATCCCTTAAAAAGCGGATGAAACCGCCGCGCCGGACACATCTACTGTTTTTATGTGTATAGCAAAAGTAATATTGTAAGTGCATCAAAAATAGTTTCAATATGCTAAATATAGTTTTTGTTGGCGTTATATTTGATAGCAAGATTGATTTTCTAACAACGACAGCCAAGATGAGCGAATATGGCCGCCAAAAATTGTCATGTCGAATAACAAATAATATGAATTGCATGCTATAGAAATAATACTCTCGATTGCAAAGAAATCTAAGCTTAAAACCACCAATTATGTATTTCTCTTTATACCAACTAGCCGTTTTCCGTGGGAGCTACCTGCCCGTATCGGGTTAAAATAGGTATAGTTATCGGCACGGATATTGAGCTCTCGGCGGAAGAGTGGGGATCGCTTTGCGCACTGTACACATAAGGCAATAAACCAATAAATCGCTTCTGCGCAGGTGAAGGTCAGGGCTCAATATCCGTGCCGATAACTATATAGCCTATGTTACTCGGGAAGAGCTGTAGCTTTCCAACAGTGAAAGAGTTTTTCATATTGGTTCTGTAGTTTCGCAGCCTGTGTTGGCAGAAAAAACGAACAAAAAATGTGTTAGGTACCTACACTCTTTATTATATTAATAGTATAGATATGTTGCACGAATGTACTTAAACGATTTTTTGTGGAATTTTGTTGCACCTTTTATCTACATGTGTGTAAAATTCTACCTGAGAAATTTTGATGCACTTTTTACCTACATGTCCGTAAAAGGCCAGGTACTAGTTTTTATTTTTCTTAATTTTATCGTTTTATTTTTTCTTAATTTCCTTAAAAGATATCAAATGAGGCTAAAATATTTTAGTACGTAATAATTTAGTTTGTAAATATATAGTATTAGAAGTAGAATAGTAAGTTGTGTACAATGTATTGAACCAATAAATAAACCTCCTTTTTAGTACGTTTTACTTTTTTCATACTTTTGTTTTTTTTTTTTTTTTTTAACTTGGCTAGTCGCTATATGCGCATTGCCACCGACAAAAACGGGGAAACTTGGTAGGAATGAAATTAAATTTAGGTAACGGAATTTGGATAGGTATTGGATAGGATTATTCGAATACTAGGATATTAAATACGTATATTATTCAGAGAGATAAATGCTACTAAATACATATAAATATTAGGATCTTTAGTTGCTAGCAAGACAGGGATAGAGGTAGGAAAAGGAATCTTATAGGATAAAAGACTTGATATAAAAGGTTCGTGATCGAGAAGAGGACAGGAAAAAAACATGTGGTTTAAATCGCCAATCTCACCACATTCGCAAAGGGCACTATCAACGATCAGCAGTCGGGCGAGGTGAAGCTTGGAACAATTATGACCTATTCTCATACGAATACTTTTGTTTATGTGTGTCTAATTTTGATCACGTAAATAATTGTACCTACATGTATGATTAAAATAGCTGGCTCATTAAAATTATCTATTTAAACTAAAACAAAATAATACGAATTTGTTATTTATAAAAGATAATTGCTATTGACAGTTAAAAACGTTATCTTCTAATTTTCTGACGAATTGTCGGGGCCTCCGGATTTCGGGGAAGCTGATAAATAAATAGGCATATACTAAGCAAAAAATAACAAATAAAAACCCATAGTATAGATAATTAAATAGTTAATTATACTAATTTTATAATTAGTACATAACTCGGTCTGTCTAAGCTATTCACACAAAAACTACCGAACCGATTTGAATGACATTGTTATAAAATATCCTAAAACCTTCTCCCGGGTCTAAGTTACCTCTCCTCTAATTTTCAGCCAAATCGCTCAAGCAGTTTTCATGTTATGTCGTGACAACGGAAAGCGGGTTTCATCCAAACTAATATTATAAATGCGAAAGTAACTCTGTCTGTCTGTCTGTCTGTCTTTCTGTCTGTCTGTCTGTCTTTTCTTCACGCCTAAACTACTGAACCGATTTGTGTGAAATTTGGTACAGACATAGTTTGAAACTTGAGAAAGGACATAGGATAGTTTTTATTACAAAAAATAAAAATAAAAAATAAAATTTATTCCGGACATACAGCGCCATCTATTGGTCAAACCAAAAATCTGGAGGAAGTCACTACTTATTCCACGCGAACGAAGTCGCGGGCAAAAGCTAGTATATATATATATATATAGATAGATAATAGACTACTGCCCCTACCGGTTAAATCTATATCTATACTAATATTATAAAGCTGAAGAGTTTGTTTGTTTGTTTGAACGCGCTAATCTCAGGAACTACTGGTCCGATTTGAAAAATTCTTTCAGTGTTAGATAGCCCATTAATCGAGGAAGGCTATAGGCTACTTTTTATCCGGGTCCGTGCCGAGGTTCCCACGGGATGCGGGTGAAACCGCTGGCAGAAGCTAGTAATAAAATATAGCCTAAGTATGTCACTCGGGAAGAGTGCATCTTTCTAACAGTAAAAGAATTTTTTAATCGGTTGTTTAGTTTCGGATCGTTTAAGTTACAATTTAAAAAAAATGTCTCCTCATTATTAATATGACTATAGATTTTTAAATTTCACATTTTTAAGAATTTTATACTCACAGCTAAATACTAAGTTAGTTATCCAGAAAAAAAGTTATTTGTAAATAAATGTAATTACCTAAAAAAAAAAAAAGAAAAAAATACAGATCAAAAGAATACAAGTAGGTACCTACACTGAATCTTAAGTTTTTCGTAGTATATTACTTATGTAAGTATTGTAAGTAGCATTAGGTAAGTATTTCCATACCTAATATTTTATTACCGGCATAAAAAAAACTATAAGAACATAAAACCCATATTTTAATGTCAATTGTACGCATGTGTAAATTGATATCTTTGATATTTTTTATGATTGATATTTTTTATTTTTGTGAATATGTAAATGTAAATATAATTGTAAAATACTTGTTCTGTAAATATCTATGTAAATAATTATTATAGAGAATTAATTAGGTAACAAATAGGTACCTACTTTTATTTACTTACATTGATATTTACAGTGCTATAAAAATGAAAGCTAATTATTTTAAAAATGTAATTAACTATTTCGATTTCAATAACAAAAAAAAATGTCTGTATTTTCATTTACTAGGTATTTATTTTCTAATTTAGCCTATTTTGAAGCGACTTCAAAAAATGAGGTTTTCAGTGCTCGATTATCTCACGTTTGGCAGAAGTGATTTTGCCGCGGTTTTCATATCATAGAATTTGTCAGAGTTGGAAGTCAATTTTAGGTAATATATTATTGAAATCGGTTCATATTTTTGTTATATAAAACAGAATTTTCAATAAGGACTTTAAATATAAGTATTTGAATTAAGTTAACAATTTCAATTTAACCCTGCATATTTTAATGAATAAATTACGATTATACCTAATTTATAATTATAATACTATAATTACGATTATAATAACTAGCCTATATTTTTTGACATTTGTTGCTGTATATTGTCTTTAGAAAATAATATTTAATACGATGAAAATATTAGTGGGAGCTTCTTCCCACCCCAGAGAGTAACACACAATAGAATCCACAATAATATTTATTTAGGAGAAAATTATAAATACATTTTCATGAAAGCACAATGACATGACACAACACAGACAACCCATTTTTATATTATTCTTTTTAAGTACTCCAAATTCAAAATTGGTTAATAGGCCAGTAGGCCGACAAGTAGTAAGAATTGAAACTTTAACAGAAAAGTTACGAGGAAAAAATATTAAATCTAAAAGTGGGTATATGGTAAAGCTAATTTTCAGAGTTTTTAGGTACCTATATAGATTAACAATATTAATTCTATTGTTTTTATGTCATTGAATTAATAATTAAAGAAAGTATTAAAGTGACATTGCTTGGGTATTAAAAACTTATTAATTATTTCATTCATATTTCTGTTTAGTTTGACCGCCATCTATTTAAATTTTGTTAATGTGCAACTATGTCGACATACAATTATTTTTTATGGATTCTTTAATAAGGTTGTTTCGTAATAAATGATTAATTGGTATGTGAACTTGATTATTTTACTTATTATTTATATTCGAGTAAATATTTTTGTTTTTACAAACGTCAAAAAATTACAAAAATATTTTAAAAGAAATGAGAAAAAAAAATATGAAAAAATTAATAAATAAAAATTAGAACCAACCTTTTTTTAAATTAAAAACTCCAGCCAAAAAATTAAAAACACTCACTAAACAGTCATAACAAAAAAGTCCATACACCAAACAGAAAAAAAAGAAAAAAATGCACAATATACTTGATAAAAAAAATGTTCGATTATTAAATATTCGAATTTTAAAATTCGAATTCGCGCGCGCGCAGCCAACCCGGCCGTGGTCTATTGCGAAATGTGTGTTTAACCTTAGCGCTTACCATTCATCTGTTATACGGCCTCTGTATATAATTTTAATCCACGAATCGCTACTAAGTAAGATGGACTATGGTTTTCTTGGTATATAAACAACAACAAAATAAAGTTGGGTTTAAAATAAAATTGAAAAGGTTTTTATTTTATTTTAAATTGTCTTAGTGTTTTAGGTACGTAAAAATTTTTTGGGCAAAAATGTAGGTGTTTATTTAACGTGTTTATTTTGAAAACGTAAAGTTTCTTTTTATTTATTTTTTTTTGCAGAGAAATGTCTACAGAAAATGCCAAATGCCAATGCAAAATGTATTGTTTTGTTTCAGAAAGAAACCAGCAAAAAATAACATTTTTAGATCAAGTATTTGTCCTTATTTTTAATATACCTAACACAAAGAAAGCGTAATCTAACTACAACTCTTTATCGTTTTTAACTGTTCATGTAAAAAAAAAAAAAAAAAAAATATTAATCAATTTAAATTAATAAACAATAAAAAAATGCTACCGTATAAATTATGCAGAAAGACGTGAAAAAACCTCATAAACAAATAGTACTTCCATACTTCATACTAAGTAGGTACAGGCTGTCATGTAATTTTATAATTATTAAACCATTGTCTCGTCTCGCTGTGATCCCAAAATTAATGCCAAGGTTTATGCACACAAGGATATGCCACTAGAACGACTGTGGTATCTAATATTTTACATTTCTAGATAGATATATAGAATACTATCTATTTCCCGCGGTTTCATCCGCGTTCCGTGGGAACTACTGCATCGTACCGGGATAAAATATAGCCATTTTGTAGCTTATCAACAGTCAAAGAATTTTTCGTATCGGTTGTGTAGTTTCGGAATCGTTAGGGAACAAACAAAAAATGATTCCTCTTCAATAAAACCGTGAAAATATTCTTTATGATATCTCTTTCAGAATCTTATATCAGTGTATTTAGATATTTTTGAACTTTTCTGTTTATTCATAGGTACCTACCTATATTATTTAGGTGACTGCCTCGTTGGTCTAGTGGTCGCAAGCGCGGCCGCTGTGCTCGAGGTCTCGGGTTCGATTCCCGGGTCGGACCGAAATCGCTTTGTGGGTTTTCTTAAACTTTCACAAAGCAGCCCGTAGTCTGGAAGTTGGTGGTTGATTCACCCGTGCATCGGAGAGCACGTAAATGTCGGTCTTGCGCCTGATCTCTTTCCGGTCGTGTCGGATTGCCGTCCCATCGGGTTATGAGAGTGGAGGAATAGGGAGTGCACCTGTGTCTGCGCAAATGCTCGTGCTCTATAATATGTCCTGCGCAGCTGGCTGTTCTCCTTAAATGAGAACTGCCGCCGTGGCCGAAATCGGCCGTGGACGCCATCATTTAGGTGTAATCCCCGCAGTTACGCCCTCAACCCGTGTAAACTCCTTACCACTCAAGATTAAAAAGTAACCTACGTAATATTCTTCTGAAAAAAAACTAGGTAAGTACATAAATGTAGAGTTTCATCAAAAGCTATTGATATTTTCAACATACTAGGATATACGTTGGAACCCAAAAAAAGTCTTATGCCTGTTTTCACCAACAATCTCTTAACGTTTCCCTAACTAGGTGTCACTTAGCATAAGGGCTCCCCCAATAATAAAGGTTATAAGGGACACTTAAACTTTGGCGAAAACGAAATTCGTATAAAGTAGGTGTTCCCTAAATGCTCTTAGCGGATTTCTAAATTAAGGTATTTGTTGGTGAAAATGGGCATTAAACCAAGAAAAATACTTCAAAAACAAGTGAAATCGCGGGAATCATGCATTATATGCAGGAGGCATATTAAAAATCGAAAACGCAGACAAAAATTTCATGCTCACGCGACTGCCTAAAATGAGAAGTGATAGTGAAATTACGTTCGTTTACGATTAAAAACTTGATTTTCTTGTTTGTCACACCTGACCTTACCCCCCACTCGAAATATCGGACCATTGACCATAATGTGGAGCAGAAAAATAAGAGTTTTTTCGTTAAATGCAGCCGGGTTAAAGCCGGGTTAAGCCGGGTTGGAAAAAGTGGTTGTTAGACTTTCTGGGTTTTGAATACCCGTAACGACTGCCAAAGATGTCCAAATGACAGCCGGGACTTAGCAATTTAAGGTGACTTCGATTGTAAGCAGGTAATTGAAATTTTTTTTTTTCTTACATATCTTACTTACCCAGTTCCCACGGGATGCGGGTGAAACCGCTGGCAGAAGCTAGTGTAGTTTATATAGGTATCGGAATAACATCAATAACTTAGTTTTTTTTATCCGGGTGCGGGAAGTTATTTCCTCAGAAAACGGGTAAAGCCCAGCAAAAGCTTATTATTGCCTACCTTTCTTAGCGAAAACCGCGCTTAAATCGCTCCAGTATTTTGAGATTATCGCTAACAGACAGAAGACGCTGCAGATATCAAAAAAAAAATTATACCGAATAAATTAATATAAATTTTTGAATAAGAAAGATGTAAGAATTTTTATTATGTTCTAGGATTAAATGCCCAATGGTGCTGTGCCCTAACAGGACAATTGTCCTTAGCTATGTATAAGGGCTATAGTAAGCCTACTTTGACACCTTGTCAAAAAGTTGTAGAACGAAAATAAATGATATGAATCTATTAGATACTAATATTATAAAGCTGTAGAGTTTGTTTGTTTGTTTGTTTGTTTGAACGCGCTAATCTCAGGGGTCCGATTTGAAAATTTTGTTTTTTCTTTCAGTGTTAGATAGCCCATTTATCGAGGAAGGCTATAGGCTACTTTTTATCCCGGTACGGGAAGTAGTTCTCACGGGATGCGGGTGAAACCGCTGGCAGAAGCTAGTATGTACTAAAGATGCGTTTTAAAAACTAGCTGCCGACTGCAACTACCGACCGCACTTGCAACGACTGTTAATATTTATATTATGTTTAAAAAAAAAACTTAACCTTTTTTTTTCCGAAATCCGTCAAAAATCATCAAATGTCCCGCTGTGGGTTAGCAGCGGTGAGGGAGTGTCAGACTTTTACTGACTAAAATCCGTCATGTTCCGTCGTAGGCCTTTCATGTACCAGGGCCGCGGTTTCTCTTTCGAACAACCCGAACCGAAACTTAACCTTCGTTTAATTTCGGCGAAATGCTAATGTTTTTTGAATAAATCATATCACTTTAGTAGATAAAAATAAATTATATAAGTTTTACGTAGGCTTGTATTGTTTCAAGGTTATGTATATTATGCATGTAGGGCAATAAACTAAACTATATAAGGCCGATTTTATTAGGGTTCTGTACCAAAAGGGCAAAACGGGACCCTATTGTTTTCGCTCCTCTGTCCGTCCGTCCATCCGTCACCAGGCTGTATCTCATGAACCGTGATAGTTAGAGAGTTGAAATTTTCACAGATGATGTATTTCTGTTGCCGCTATAACAACAAATACTGAAAACTAGAATCAAATAAATATTTTTGGGGCCTCCCATACAACAAACGTGATTTTTTGCTCATTTTTGCTCTGGTACGGAACCCATCGTGCGCGAGTCCGACTCGCACTTGGCCGGTTTTAAACTTGATGTCAAAGATGCTATAAGACATTTTTTTATAAGACAGTCTCTGTGCGATAAACTATAACTACGGATATATATAACCTAAAAATCTGCTGTTTTTTTAAATCTGTACTAGATAATATACTACATAGTATAAACAAAGTCGCTTTTTCTGTCCCTATGTCCCTTTGTACGCATAAATCTTCAAAACTACGCAACCGATTTTCATGCGGTTTTTTTAATAGATAGAGTGATTGAAGAGGAAGGTTAATATCTATACATATAATAATCTATACATATAATACATCTGTAAAAAAACTGTGTCTGTACATTGAATATATTAAAAAAATAATAATTGGGTGGGGTTTAGAAACAGTAATGGAGCACAAATCCAAAAAAAAAATTCTGTCTGTTTGTCTGTATGTCTGTATGTCTGTTTGTTTGTACACGCTAATCTTCCGAACTACTGAACGGATTTCAATGATTTTTTCTTTGTTGTATCAGTATTAAGCCTGGTCAACATATAGGCTATAATTTATCTTCGAAACTTGAAGACCTGATGCAGAACACCAACAGACCAACAAAACTATAAGAGATACAAAAATGGTACCATGGCAAAAATTGTTTCATGTGATGAGCATTTTCAGCTGAGATAATAAATTTTAAGATCTGGAACACCTGATGTGGAACCCCAAGAGCCCAGCTTCTCTGTACCATATACAGGTATGACGTTTTAGCAAAAGTTGTTCAATTTGATTAGCACTTTCTATTGACTTATACAAATTGAAGATCTAAAACACCTGATGTGGAACTCCAGGGGCCCAGCTAGACTATAGCATATAGAGGTGTGACGTTTTAGCAAAAGTGGTTCAATCTGATAAGCACTCTCTATTGACGTATATACATCGAAGATCTGGAACACCTGATGTGGAACTTCAAGAGCAATACTACACTTGAAATGTATAGAAATGAATGTTATGAAATAGGTATGGTGAATCAAAAAAAGTAATTATAACGTCTTTTAGATAACCCTAAAATAATGGACACGTATTTTTTCTTTTCTCCTTCTCACAAACAAATAATAACGAAGATATAACACGCTTGAATTTTGTGTTAAGTCACTGCTTAGTACAAATTTTACATACCTAGACGTGGCGGCACGAGCCCCCACTCTTCGAATTTGTTGCGTTATATCTCATTATTATTTTGTATGTCTCTTCCAGACCTCGGGACTACAGAGTTCCGAATTTTTGGGAGGCAAACGTGGGGCCGAAGCCAACACGCTGAAGCCCTTTTGAGACAACTTTAATGAAATGGTGACACAAAACCGACGATTGTCCCTTTATACACTGTAGAAATGAACCCAAGGACAATCCCCGGTGGACGTCGTTAAAAAAGTGTTTTACAAGGAGCGACTGCCTATCTGACCTCCACAACCCGGTTACCCGCTCAACCCAACACCCCTTGGTAAAACTGGTCAGACTTACTGGCATCTGACTGCCAAGAATGTTCAATGACAGCCGGAACCTACAGTTTAACATCCCCTCCAAATAACGGTCATTGGTATCCAAAATATACGTAGAAAGTACATACGAACTTAGAAAAGTTGCATTGGCAGGACGTACGCTCATACTTGAGAGATTGGTTCTCTACCCACTAAACCACCACGACTTCCACTAAGTCATCACGACTTTGTCATCTCAGTAACATTTAATGTTTTTTAACGTAATAATACGTGTAATATTTTTGCCACACACAACTTTGACAACTTAAATGCGGACTAATTAGAATCACTACTTTTATCCCTATGGTCACGTCTGTTGCGGTTCAGTTCTCAGCGTTTTGTTTAGTCTGCTGTGCTTTTGCCGTTGAAGTACAAAAATTAAATTATGGAACGTTTCTAATGGCTATGCGTATTCCGTTGTTTTCAAGTCAACATATCAGACGATTCAGATCTTTGATTTTGCTGACCCCGTAGTCGCTGGCATAAGGGACAGGATCCGCGTACGAAGTCGCGGGCAGAAGCTAGTGTATAATAACATTCATTAAATAATGGGGAAATGCTGTTATCCCGTGCGAAGTTGGGGCGGGTCGCTAGTCTATACTAATATTATAAAGCTGAAGAGTTTGTTTGTTTGTTTGAACAAGCTTATCTCAGGAACTACTGGTCCGATTTGAAAATTTTATTTTAGTGTTAGATAGCCCATTTATCGAGGAAGGCTATAGGCTACTTTTTATCCCGGTTCGGGAAGTAGTTCCCACGGGATGCGGGTGAAACCGCTGGCAGAAGCTAGTATCTAATAAAGAGAATTTTTATCTGTTTGTACCGTAAAGGCTCCGAATCTACTAAACCAATTTGAAACATTATTTCACTGTTGGAAAGTTACACTCTTCACGAGTAACATAGACTATATGTGTCAGTTCGCGGTAAAAGGTACCTTATGGGTGTTGGCACTTACGACATTAGGTATGTTTTTTTAGTCTAAGCAAGATTGTAGAATTTGTATCTCCAAATGACTTAAGCGCCAAAGTCCATAAGGTACCTTTTGTCATAAAATGACACATATTTCATCTCATTACGGACAGTATCTAGTTCCCACGGACGCGGTTGAAACCGCGGAAAATCTAGTAATTTCTATGGAGCTGTTGTCAAAATTCAATTTCTAAAAACGGATCCATTGATTATAGACTGAGGTGACTTTAGAGCTGTTAGATAAGGTTGTTCACCGCTAGATTTGGCCTTGCACCAAGCGCCTTTTAATCCTTGTAGACTAAGAGCCCAGAGTCGCTAGACATCACTAAAATCTATGATACAGGTACCATTCGTCAATGTAAGTTCAGACGTTGAGTGTAGTTAGTTAAGCTTTATTGTACCGACGGATAAATCACATAATATATCGACTGAATTAATAAAGAAAAATATGAAAATGTAAGTCCCCAAAATTATTATGATAAATGTCTCGCCCATTTACTTCTGATGAATATAGGTTATATTATATTTATTAAATATAGGTAGGTAATATAATTTTCCATCAATGAAACCTATTTTAAAGGTGAAAGAGGTACAAATTAGCTAGTAGGTAAGTAAACAATCAATGCCCTAACTCACTTTAAACATCTTTTACATATTAAGTTAATTTCTGAGAAAATAAGTGATTTCTATCAGTATTAGGATCTCAGACTATAAACAGCAACTATCAAGGACTTGTACCAGACTTTCTAAATCTAGCCTGGACGGATCTCACATGTATGTACATGTCAATGATTTCATACATTTATAAACATACAGGGTAGTGTAAAAAGTCGTGGTGGCCTAGTGGGCAAAGAACGAACCTCTCGAGTATGAGGGCGCCAGTTCGATTCCAGGTCAGGCAAGTACCAATGCAACTTTTCTAAGTTTGTATGTACTTTCAAGTGTATCTTAGACACCATTGACTGTGTTTCGGATAGCACGTTAAACTGTAGGTCCCGGCTGTCATTGAACATCCTTGACAGTCGTTATGGGTAGTCAGAAGCCAGTAATTCTGTCACCAGTCTAACCACGGGGTATTGGGTTGTCTGGGTAACTGGGTTGAGGGGGTTAGATAGGGCAGTCGCTCCTTGTAAAGCACTGGTACTCAGCTACATCCGGTTAGACTGGAAGCCGACCCCAACATAGTTGGGAAAAGGGCTCGGAGGATGATGATGAGGGTAGCCTAGTAATCCTTCAATCCTTCTCCGTGTGAGAGGAGGCCTGTGCCTAGCAGTGGGACGATAAAAAGGCTGTAACGTAGCCTAGTGATCAAAGTTAATAGGTACTGCAGCCAACCCCAGCAGGACCAAGGCCTGAAGTTCGCGCGAGTTTCCGCGGCTCTGGTACATAAAGGGCTTAAGAAGAAATATGGTGGGTTTTAGTTAGTAACAGTCTGACACTCCCTCACGCTGCTAACCTGTGATTTGATGGATTACCATAAAAAAGG